>CM024670.1:25421205-28222038 GCA_014182725.1 Eucalyptus brandiana
AGAGGAGGAGGAGGAGGCCTATAAATAGAAGAAGGCATCTTCACATTTTGAGGCTTAGCCATTCTCTCTTATCCTTTCCCTCCCTCTCCTCTCTTTCACGCCATTCTCCTCCAAGCTACCTTAGAAGCCAACCGACCACCAAAGAAGCATCTTGAAGCTAGGTCCAAAAAGTAGTAAGTAGACTTTCATAACTTTTCGATAGGGCGATGTGCTACGCATATCAATTTTAGGATCATGTCATCTTTTACTTGTGTTGACTTTATATTGTTATGCTTGTTGTGTTTCTATTTGTTTGTTGTTGCATCAAGTAAATTCATGGTCTCGCATGGATGTCAAGCACACCCAGATGTCGAGGAAATGTCTCATGTGACTTTGGACGTGTGCCGAGATGGGTGCACAACCCACACTTGATTTCGGGACAACATTGAGACGTGTTGTTACTCGAGACAAGTCATGGGACGATGCCGGAACCAGAGCAAATAGCTCCAAGTTCAGACCACAAGCTCAAGTCACATCTAGCATGAGTTTAATTTAGTAAAACACAAGAGTCGTTCATTAGTTCACCTTGCATGGCACGCCTTCGGGCCTTTCATTCGGCTAAAAGTTTAAATATAAAATGGATCGGTTGATGCTTGAAACGCATGGACACATGATAAACTTATATGCCAATGCTGGGGGATGTCAGGTCGTTGCTCGGGGTAAAGCTTTCGATGCCATCCCGATATTGAGATCATGGACGATGCCAGCCCAGGTGAGGCCAATGCCTAGGGGTCACCCTGGATGTCGTTTTGATAATGAGATTGGACGATACTAGGTGCCAAGGGGGGACCAATGCCTGGTTGTTGCCGGAAGAGTCGATTAATTTCGACTAATATGATACTGAAAAAGAAAAATGAAAGTTCATGCGTGATGTTTGAATTGATGCTTGCAAAAGCTGGGTTTGCTTTGATATATGTTATTGGGTCTTTGCATCGATTTGAGCATATGTTGCATCAGGTCACTTAGAGCTTGAATGGGTCTTATGTGATGCACGCATTTCTCTTAGTGACCGAAAATATTGTAAGCCATGGATTTTTGGGAAGGCTTGTTCTTATGCACTAACTCATTATTTTAATGTTGGAAAGCATATTGATGATTGAGAGCTGTTTATATGCATAAACAAGGCAAGGCACAAACCTTGTTATTGCTTTGTCATCGACAAGTGGGTGGTGATATTGTATTAGAGGATCAACGGCGAGATGTCCTCCTATAAGAGAATTATGAATTTCTACTTAATAAGTCATTGACTCATTCCCGTTGTTTCACCATTTCAAGTGTGTGATGGATGAACCAATCCCACTACTTGTCCGTCTCGGCCTTCCCATTGATATGCTTTCCACCGTGATGGACATAGTAAACGTAGAAGAGGACGTCACCTACCGGAAATACACCATCAACATTTGGGTCCAAGAAAGAGTAAACATTTTGGTTTCTCACGAACACACGGACCTCTAAAGTGCCATAACTTGACACAAAGGGACACTTAAGTGCCATAACTTATGAAAGTGACACTTGAGTGCCAAAATTAAAGAGAAATTGATCACTTAAGTGCCACTCCGACCAAAATCCGGCCAAAATGCTAACGTGTGCAATTTTCCGGCAAAGTAAGTGCAAAACGACACCATTATGCATGTTGATGTGGCCAAATAATGCAAAAACGACGTTGTTTTGGGCTGACGTGATAAAAATAATATAAAAATTAATTAAATTAAATTTAAAATTAAATTATTTAAATTATTTAAAAATAATAATTTTTAATATTAAAAATTTATAAAATTAAAAAAAAAAGGGGGCCCTCGCCGCCGCCACCGGGAAGGGCCGACGACGAAGGGGGGACGGTCAGCGAGGACCCACGAGCCGTCGTCGAATCTGGGCAAGGGCTGCGAGCCCTCGCTGAATCTCACGACCCTCGCCCAGATCCAGTGATGGTTGGCGACCCTCGCCCAGATCCAGTGATGGTTGGCAGCCCTCGCCCGACTGGACCAAGGGCCACCACCCGGGGGGTCACCCCCGCAAGCGGCAGCCCTTGGTTCGGCCGGGCGAGGGCCGCCGACCCTCACCTAGATCTATGGCTAGGGCTGCGACCCTCACCCCGATTTGGGGCAAGGGCTCACGAGCCCTCGCCGCGATCGACCGAGGTCGGCGAGCCAAGGCTCGGCGACCCTAGCCAACCCTCCCCCCCACCATCGCCAGCCCTTCCCGACAAAAGTAGCCCTCGGCCGCCTCCCCCTTTTTCCTTTTCTTTTAAAAATTTTTAAATATTAAAAATTATTATTTTAGAATATTTTAAATAAATTTAATTTAGTTAATTTTTATATTATTTTTTTACCACGTCAACCCAAAACGACACCGTTTTTGCATTATTTGGTTACGTCAGCATGCAAAATAGCGTTGTTTTGCACTTACTTCGCCAGAAATTGCACACGTCAACGTTTTGGCTGGAGTGGCACTTAAGTGATCCATTTCTCTTCAAATGTGGCACTTAAGTGTCACTTTCATAAGTTATGGTACTTAAGTGTCCATTTGTGCCAAGTTATGGCACTTGAAGAGATCTTTTGCTGTTCCTCACGTGTACGAGGCCTAGTGCCTCATTTTTTTTATGAGGACATCATAGGTCCCATTTGTGGCTTCATCCCTCCAGCGGATCTCATTGGAACGTTGTAAGGGAATGAGCCTAGGATGGGGGCCGTTTTTGGGAAAAGCTCAGTAGATGAGCTAGGCTACCTCAGCCTTTTGATTGACTATGTATGTAAATGAAAATAAGTAGCTCAAGACTAGAATGGACATGTAATCGAAACAATTTTTGATATGTGTATATGTGTATGAATATATGTTGCTTTTAATTGCTTGGCTTGTATATGTCTTGCCCAGCTTCCATGTTTGTTTGTACGGGGATTATTTATGATCGCTTCTGCATGTGTTTAATTAAAGATAAAAGGCTTTCAAGACGTTCGACATTACCTGGGGCGTCAATGCTAACCTGCCATGTCATGATCTCGTACTAGGGATGGAATGGGGGTGTGGCAAGGATGACTCATCATTTTGGATAAATCCTTCTAAAAGTTTTGTACACAACACAATCCATCGATATTAGCTAAAGTGAAGTTATTCCCTCATATCTAGCGTCTTAAAAGTCAGTCACCAAGATAAATAAACGATTATTCCTTTCATAAGTAAATTATGCTTAAGCAATCCAGTAGCATTCTTCGAGCATGCGTAAAGTGATGTGAATCGTTGCGGAAGGATCGTTCTACGAAGGCCCAGATGGTGCGAATTGCAAACCTCGACCTCCAATCAAACCTGTGATTGGTAACCTCGGTATGAACGTGACCTGTTGACGAACACGTGTCAACCAACCAACGTTATAGACGCCACAAGCGAAAGAATTCGCTATCTCGCTCGATAAGTCGAAGAGAATCTTGATTAGGTCAAGTCCTCAAAAGAACAGTAAAAAGAGAACCTCTCAATTCTTTTCCTCAAAAATAAAATATATCTCCTCAAAGAAATTTGGCAAATCCTTTATATAGGCTGCCACACAAACCCTAAAAACCAACCCTAAAAATCTAATGCGTTATATTCTAAAATATTCCTATTTTAGAATATTCTTAAACAAGAATATATATATAAATTGACTTGGTCAATTATTTGGTGACAAGATAATTAAATTGCACCAAGATTTCCAAAATTCTTCAAGATTTGATCCAAGGTCATCTTCACGCCAAAGATCACGAACCATGACGCCAACAAACTTGCTTGAATTGTTTGGCCCGCGCCGAGTAATCGAACCAAGAGGAATAGACAATGGGTCCCTAGCACCTCCTCCTCGATATGACTCGATGTCCACATCATTCCCTCCCCCGTGCAAAGGATTTGTCCTCAAATCATCACTAGCATCAAAAAGAGTCAAGTCGAAACATTAAATGTGGCACTAACGTCATACTTACCTGGAAGATCAAGCTTGTAAGCATTATTGTTAACTCTTTCCAAAACCATGAATGGTCCATCCCCTCGCGGTAATAACTTAGAATGTCGCTGCTCAGGAAATCTCTCTTTGCGCATATGAACCCAAACCCAATCGCCGAGTTCAAACACCACTTCCTTGCGCCCTTTGTTAGCTTGCCTTACATATTGCTCGAGTCTTGCGCTCAATATTTGTGCGCGTCTTCTCATGCAACGACTTGACAAATTCAGCTTTCTTTGCTCCATCTAAATCCACACGCTTATCAACAGGTAAAGGGGTTAAATCTAACGGAGTTAAAGGATTAAAACCATAGACAACCTCAAATGGTGTAAATTTAGTAGCAGAATGCATGCTCCTATTATATGCAAATTCAACATGTGGCAGACAATCTTCCCAAGATTTTATGTTCTTTTTAATAATAGCACGCAACAATGTCCCTAAAGTTCTATTAACTACCTCGGTTTGACCATCGGTCTGTGGATGACAAGTAGTAGAAAATAACAACCGTGTTCCTAGTTTTTTCCACAATGTTTTCCAAAAGTAGCTAAGAAATTTAGAATCTCGATCTGAAACAATCGATCTAGGCATGCCATGCAAACGTACAACCTCCTTAAAGAACAAATTAGCAATATGGGATGCATCATCGGTTTTATGACAAGGTATAAAATGAGCCATCTTTGAAAACCGATCAACAACCACATAAATAGAATCTCTACCATACTTAGACCTAGGCAATCCTAACACAAAATCCATAGAAATATCAATCCAAGGATGCGTTGGAATAGGTAATGGTGTATACAAGCCATGCGGTTTAGTTGTAGACTTCGATTGCTTACAAGCAATGCATCTCTCACAAACACGTGTGACATCTCTCTTCATATGTGGCCAATAAAAATGTTCATACAACACTTCATAAGTCTTATTAATGCCAAAATACCCCATTAAACCACCACTATGCGCTTCTCGCACCAACAATTCACGCAAAGAACACTTAGGCAAACATAGTTTGTTTTCACGAAAAGATAACCTTCATGCCTATAAAATTTATCAAATGCAGCGTGTTCACATGCTTCATAGACTCTCCCAAAGTCATCATCATCAATATATAAGCCCTTGATATGCTCAAACCCTAGACACTTTGCTTCTAAAGTAGTTAGAATCGCATACCTTCGAGAAAGTGCATCGGCTACCACATTTTCCTTACCTTTCTTGTACTTGATCACATATGGAAAAGTCTCAATGAACTCCATCCATTTGGCATGTCTTTTATTCAACTTTTGCTGTCTTTTCAAGTACTTCAAGGTCTCATGGTCGGTGTGGATCACAAACTCCTTTGGCCATAAATAATGTTGCCAAGTCTCCAAAGCTCGCACTAAAGCATACATCTCCTTATCATAGGTAGGATAATTCAATGTTGCTCCACTCAATTTTTCGCTGAAATAAGCTATGGGACGCCCTCCTTGCATCAACACGGCTCCAATTCCTGTACCAGAAGCATCGCACTCTATCTCAAAAGTAGCACTGAAATTCGGCAAAGATAACAAAGGAGCATTAGTTAACTTATCTTTTAACAGATTAAAGGCTTTCTCTTGCTCTTCTCCCCACGTGAAGCCCACGTGCTTCTTGATAACCTCAATTAAAGGTGCGGCAATGGTGCTGAAATTTCTCACAAATCGTCGATAAAAACTCGCCAATCCATGAAAGCTACGCACCTCTCCTATGGTCTTAGGCGTTGGCCATTCACGGATTGCTTTAACCTTTTCTTCATCAACTCGTATACCATTAGCACTAACAACAAATCCTAGAAATACTAATTTGTTGGTAACAAAAGAGCACTTCTTTAGATTAGCGTATAATTGCTCGGCCCTTAAAACCTGCAAGACAGCTCGCACATGCTCAATATGGTCATCAGGACTTCGGCTATAAATCAAGATGTCATCGAAATAGACAACCACAAATCGACCAATAAAAGCACGCAAAACATGATTCATAAGTCGCATAAACGTGCTCGGTGCATTAGTTAATCCAAATGGCATTACTAACCACTCATATAATCCATACTTGGTCTTAAATGCAGTTTTCCATTCATCACCTTCTTTCATCCTAATTTGATGATAGCCACTTTTCAAATCGATCTTAGTGAAAACGCAAGAACCATGCAACTCATCCAACATGTCATCTAACCTAGGAATAGGATGTCGATACTTTACCGTAATATTATTGATTGCTCGGCAATCGACACACATTCGCCAAGTTCCATCCTTCTTTGGCACTAACAAAACAGGGACGGCGCACGGGCTAAGACTCTCTCTCACATACCCTCGTTCCAAAAGTTCGCTAACTTGCCGCTGAAGTTCCTTTGTCTCCTCGGGATTACTTCGATATGCGGGTCGATTAGGTAATGGCGCACCAGGAATCAAGTCAATTTGATGTTCTATGCCTCGAATCGGTGGTATCTCTCCGGGAAGTTCATCGGGAAAACATCTTCAAATTCCTGCAATAAAGACACAATAGGACTAGGCAAACTTGGGTCAAGATCGTTAGTAGAAAACAAAACCTCCTTGTACACAAGTACAAGCATTGGTCGATCTAGAACTAAAGCTCTCCTCACTTCACTTGATTTTGCATAAAAATTATTTTGCCTCTTTTCTTTCCTCTCTTCTTTTCCCTCGGTTTTTACCACAATTCTTCTCTCGGCCTCTCATTTTCCTTGCGTCTCAGACACACCACGCAAGCCCTCGGATTTCTCACCTTTTCTCTCTCTCTCGGCTTCTCGTTGTAACTTTAATTGATCTTGATACACCTCACTAGGTGTCATTGGTACCAAGGTATAAGTCTTTTGATTCTTCACCAATGAATAACGATTAGTATATCCATTATGATGTACCTTTCGATCATATTGCCATGGTCTTCCAAGCAAGATATGACCCGCTTGCATAGGTACAACATCACACTCTACCTCGTCCTTGTATCTCCCTATCTCAAATGGAATTCGAACTTGCTTCAATACTTTCACCTCACCACTATCATTTAACCATTGAAGTCTATAAGGCCTAGGGTGCTTTGTTGTCTTCAAACCCAACTTATTCACCATAATACAACTTGCCACATTCGCACAACTACCTCCATCAATTATCATACTACAAATCTTACCATTCACCACACATCTTGTATGAAACAAATTATCTCTTTGTTGGTGATGCTCCTCCTCCTTTACTTGCACACTCGTGAGAACGCCTAACCACCAATAAGTCTCCTTTTATAGCCACTTCGCATCACTACAATCCTCTAATGGTGGCATCTCATCATCATCTTCTTCCCTTTCACTTTCGGACTCAATAACACCATGTCCAGTCATGATCATCACCCTCCTATTAGGGCATTGATTCGCCATATGACCCCTGCCCAAACACTTAAAACATTTAATTTCACGAGTTCTAGTGTTAGGGTTTTCGATTTTACCTGAAACCGGATTTGTTCCAACTTTACCGTCCCTCTCCTTCTCCTTTGAGGTTTCGGTTTTGGTGTTGTTTCCTCTCCAATTTGGCTTATCATCTCTCTTCCAATTGGATCTCCAATTCTGATTTGAACCTCCTCCACTCTTGTGATTTCGGTCCAACTTCAATTGCCGCTCAACTTTGATGGCTTTGTCCACCAATTCCTCCAATTCAACATAGTGTTGCAGCTCTACCACCCTTGCTATGTCTCGACTCAAACCACTCAAAAATCTTGACATTGTGGCCTCACGATCCTCCATTACATTAGCACGGATCATGGCAATCTCCATCTCCTTGTGATACTCTTCCACGCTCTTATTGCCTTGTGTGAGATTTTGTAATTTTTGAAACAAATCTCGATGGTAATGACTAGGTACAAAACGCCTTCTCATCACCGCTTTCATCTCATCCCACGTCTCTATCGGTCTTTCACCATTGCGCCTCCTACTAGTCACAAGTTGATCCCACCAAATTATAGCATAATCAGTAAATTCAACAGCTGCAATTTTTACCTTTTTGAGCTCGAGTATCGTTGGCAATCAAATACCATCTCCATGCGTTTCTCCCACTCTAGATACGCATCGGGATCATTCTTCCCTTGGAAGGAAGGAATCTTCATCTTGATGTTGCCAAGTTCATCATCTCCTCGGTGTCTAAACCTTCGGCCTCCATTCCACCTTTCAAATCGAGCATCTCGATCATCCTCCATGTCGGCCTCATCATCATCATATTGCCGTTGCCTTCTATGTTGTGTTCTAGAGGCATCTCGCTGATGTTGCGGCCTTCCCCGGGGTAGCTCTCGGTCACCATCAATCCTCATGTCATTCCCCATCATTCGGCCACTAAGCTCCTCCACTACGGCCTTCAATTGCTGGATGCTTTCCACGAGCGCTTCATCCCTTCGTATGGAGCCAATCTCCTTTTGATTCACACTTTCTTCGTGCGACATATTTTAGACCTGCAAGTAAACGTTAGTCGCAAAAATCCTCACCAATCACTCCCTCACGTGTTTCTCTCAAAGTGTTTGTCACTCCCCTCGTGTTTAACTCAAGTTTAGGCTTTTTTTCACCCTCAATTAAGCTTACACACTCTTGCCTTTTTCCTCTCGTATTCTCTTTTTACAAGCTTTTTATTGGGCTCAAAACCTGTCTCTCAACACCCTCACGACAATCAATCAAACTAATCAAACAATATTAGATCACTATTGATTTTGTTTCAGCAAGTAACAATTTCAAACCAACAAGTACAACTTTCGAAATTCCAATTGAAACGCAAATCACTACTGGTTTTGTTTCAATTTGGTCTACTAACAAACGAGTCGCCTTCTTGATTTTTTTTTTTTTGTTCGGCTAATTTTTTTTTGCCGAATCTGTTTTTTTTTTCTCTTGCACACTTTTTTTTTGTGCGTTTTCTTTCTCTTTTTTTTTTCACTTTTTTTTTTCTTTTTTTTTTGACGAACTCTGATACCAAACTGATGTGAATCGTTGCGGAAGGATCGTTCTACGAAGGCCCAGATGGTGCGAATTGCAAACCTCGACCTCCAATCAAACCCGTGATTGGTAACCTCGGTATGAACGTGACCGTTGACGAACACGTGTCAACCAACCAACGTTATAGACGCCACAAGCGAAAGAATTCGCTATCTCGCTCGATAAGTCGAAGAGAATCTTGATTAGGTCAAGTCCTCAAAAGAACAAAAAAAGAGAACCTCTCAATTCTTTTCCTCAAAAATAAAATATATCTCCTCAAAGAAATTTGGCAAATCCTTTATATAGGCTGCCACACAAACCCTAACTCAATAAATCTCAAATTGCTGAATATCAACAGAAAATTAAAGATAAATAGACCTTGTAGAATCTGGCTCTGATACCAAACTGATGTGAATCGTTGCGGAAGGATCGTTCTACGAAGGCCCGGATGGTGCGAATTGCAAACCTCGACCTCCAATCAAACCCGTGATTGGTAACCTCGGTATGAACGTGACCCGTTGACGAACACGTGTCAACCAACCAACGTTATAGACGCCACAAGCGAAAGAATTCGCTATCTCGCTCGATAAGTCGAAGAGAATCTTGATTAGGTCAAGTCCTCAAAAGAACAAGAAAAAGAGAACCTCTCAATTCTTTTCCTCAAAAATAAAATATATCTCCTCAAAGAAATTTGGCAAATCCTTTATATAGGCTGCCACACAAACCCTAAAACCAACCCTAAAAATCTAATGCGTTATATTCTAAAATATTCCTATTTTAGAATATTCTTAAACAAGAATATATATATAAATTGACTTGGTCAATTATTTGGTGACAAGATAATTAAATTGCACCAAGATTTCCAAAATTCTTCAAGATTTGATCCAAGGTCATCTTCACGCCAAAGATCACGAACCATGACGCCAACAGCTTTGCTTGAATTGTTTGGCCCGCTCGAGTAATCGAACCAAGTAGGAATAGACAATGGGTCCCTAGCACCTCCTCCTCGATATGACTCGATGTCCACATCATAAAGTACTACAACAAAATTTGGCTGCTCATTGTCTTAATTCTTATAGTCTTGATTTTCTCATATACTTTAAATTGATTGTCGTAACATTTTGTACATAGCAAATAAAAAAATAAAAAAATTCAAATTGATTAGAAGTTCGACTAGGCTAAAGAGCAGCAAGCAGATAATTGGAACTCTTCATTTATCAAGCTGTTCCAGTTCGATTAGACAGGTGGAGTGGCTTGACTCGCTTTGCTACACCAATTGTTTGTTTGCCATTAATTGAAAAAAAAAAAACCTATTTTTCTTTGGTTTCCGATGATAATTTAAAATATTATCTAAATGTTGAAAATTTATGATAAAGTTACATGTTAATTTACGGGTCCACATTTGGCTATTGAAAAAGTATTGAGTGTTTCAAACTAAAGAAGGAATTATATTATATAAATTGCAAGATTGTGATTAAGTAATTTTCAATCTGTTGTCCTCTTAAGAAAGAGAATGTGGACTCATTCTATCATTGAATAATAGCATGATTGACTTGACCAACTTGAACTAGTTATGAATGTGGTGTAGCTGTTCAAAAAGAATTCTTTCGCATGTGGCACATCTTTAAACCACTAATGCAATAAAATGAAATACCTCAAAATGAGGTGGTATGACACATTAGAGTACCTTACATTTTTTTAGAGAGAAAGGCCTGCCACGCGATATATAAGCAGATAAATTTTCAAAAAAAAAAAAAAAAAGTAAATATAGCTCGCATGAGACTAAGCCACCTGACACGTTCACTTGCGAGCTTTACTCAATAATTTGCTTTTGGTTGTTAGTATAGCAAATCGCTAATTCTAGCGAAACTTCAACTCTAGGAAATTTTAAATTTTGTATCTCTAATTCTAATGCAAATTTTGGTAATAAATCTCTAATTGATGTAAAAGAAAATCCAAAATTACGTATATTATTTAAGACGTATGTTTATGTACGTAAAGATTCTATTTTCAAAAATCTGCATATAGTTTGTATAAAAATGAATGTCTATAATGAAGTTTTAAAAGAGTTTTAACAATATAGGGATACCTATATGATATTTGATTAATAATAATACAGGAAGATCAATACCATATTGGGCTCATCTTTGACAAATAAATGATATTGAATTCATATTTGAAAAATAATGATTTTAAAGATCAATAAAAAAATCCATCATCACAAAAGTAATCGCAAACCGTGCTTTACAAATAAATTAATGTAATAAAACTACCTAGAAGAAAAAAAAATACATCTTTATAGGGTAAATGGGAGAAGGACACTAGAAGTGTCAAAGATTGTGAACGGTACTCACTTTAGTGCCAAAAGTTTTTTTTTTCGAATTACTTAAATGCCACTTAAAAAAAAATCATCCAAGTGTCAACTCCGATCTAGATTGCCGAAAGTCTAATGTAATCATATTTTATTAATTTCTCAGTCCTACATGATTCATTGGTGTGCTTAGTCAACATATAACTCATATAATTGACATCGTCTAAAAGTTATAAATAGTGATCGTTTGAATGCCAAATTTTGTTTGAAGTGATCACTTTAATTCGAGTCGTTATTAACAAGTGATCACTTCAATCCAAGCATGCCACATGGACGAGATTTTTTAAAAAATTTGCCAAGTCACATGAAATTTTTAATTATAAAAATCACATTATTTTTTGTCGAAATTTCTCGTTGTTGGCACTTAAGTGATCATTTTTCCTCCAATTTGGCACTTAAATGATCCATTGAAAACTTTGGTACTAAAGTCAACGTCTCATACAACTTTTAATACTTCCAGTATTCTTTTGCCAATTGTAAAATATAGATAAAAAGGTTATTTATCATCATGAAAAAGTAATAGCACATATTTTACAAACTAATTATCCTCAAAAATGAATGTGTTAGTGTTTTTTTTTTCTTTCCTGTTTTTGCTTTTGCTGGATTACAAACCCAGCAAATGCCACCGAACCCACCCTACCCTTACCAACAGTGATGCGGGAGCATCGGCTCTATTTATCAACTCACAAATTCAACTAAGACACTGTCGATTAATTTTGCTCAATCCTTATGTTTAAAAGCAAAAGGCCAATTTCACTATACTTGGAATCGAAGAGTTCAAATTGAAGATGTTGATCCTACAAAAGTTGTCAATCAGCAGACAAGTTGTCGATATCATGATTGTCAATCGATTAGATGTCGATTTACAAGTTCATTATTGACTCCGAGACTAGTAATCGATTACCCAGTAATTGGTGGCCGTTCTGGTCAACTTTTGTTTGTTGTTTTGATCTCTTCTGTGGTTGTCAATCAACTAGACGTCAATTTACAGGTTCATCATTGACTCCGAGACTAGTAATCGATTACCTAGGAACTGGTGGCTGTTCTAGTCGACTTTTGTTTGTTGTTTTGATCTCTTCCAAGATGTCGATTGGCTACCTAGGCAAGTGAACAAATTTAAAGTTTAATTACTTTGCATCTAGTCAAATGTTTTAGTCCTAGTTTTATGGGTCTTAAAGTGTGTTGTAGGTTTTAAGAGTCAAAGTTCTTCCCATGTATTTCAAATGTGTTTTCTAGTTCTTAGGTCTCTATTGTGTTTTCTATTTCCTGTCTTTATTAGCTGGGTAGTTCCCATGTCTTTAGTTGGACTTCTTTCGTTTGCATGTCTTCTATAAAAAGAGATGAATTGTCAAGTGTAATGCAAAGAAATTTGATGAACTTATAGAATTCCCCTGTGAATTTCTATCCGATTCTTTATCTAGCGTTGCTGGTAGTGAATTAAAGAAATCTTTAACATTAATCGGTGAAACAATCCTTTACATCTTGAAGGTGAGCTATCAATATTCTGCTTCTTTAACCTTGGCGGGTAGCTTGTGTTTTCTAAGCTTTCGTAATGAACCTTTCGTAATGAACCTTTCTTATCCAATCCTTTTCAACACATCCATTTATACATTTAACAAATCCCTATTTCTGGAATCAGTAGTCCCTCGCATGCATCAAGCAGGACCAAAAGTCTATTAAGGTATGTGTTTGCTTTCATTGAAGGAAAAATAAGGCAATTTCGAAGAACGTTGTGAAGCGATGAAGACCATACTGATCAATATTCAGTATGTACAATAATTAACTTAACATATCGATAAAAGCAAATAAGATCAACAATCAATATTTAGAATCAAATACTAGGCTTAGACCCGGGCGACGCATGAGCATCTCGCTAGTACACAAAAAAAGACCGCTTATCAATACATCAACACACCTTTTGCAGCATTTTTATTTTTTGTTTCATCTGTATTTTTATTATGACATACCCTGAGCGCTAGGGATGACAACTTAACAAAAGCATTGCTCGCGTAAAAGCCTCCTGACTCCTGAGAAAGAAGGCCCATTGAATTCCAACCCACCAAATCTCACGTAACAAATAAATAATTATTCATAGCCCAACCTTGCTAATAGGGCCTAAGCATATATTTTAAAAAGCTTAAGAAGAAGAAGCCGATACCTTCCCCGCCAGAAACCTAAACAATCATATATATTTTAGTCACTCATGTACCCTCAAAACCCTCTGCTCCAACTTTCTTTCCGCCATCTTTCTTGTCGAGAGAGATCGGGAGAGAGAGATGCCATCCAGTACAGAAAAAACGTACTTGGAAGTGTTGGGTCTTTGCTGTGCCTCAGAAGTTCCATTGGTCGAGAAGATCTTAAGGGCACTTGACGGAGTCAACGACATATCCGTCATCATCCCGACAAAAACTGTCATCGTCCTCCATGATCCTCTAATCGTTTCTCAGTCCAAACTCGGTATGAATATGATCAATCGCAGCTGGTTTTGCCGAGCTTTGTCCTGGAATTGCAGTTTAGGTGTTGTATTTGATGGTTTCATGTACTTACTATGGCAGTTGAGGCTCTAAATAGGGTGAGGTTGGAAGCCAGCATTAGATATCAGGGCGAGATTGATTCAGCGAAGAAATGGCCATCGCCGGCACTGATTGTTTGCGGGTTGTTGTTTGGTTTATCGTTTCTTAAGTATGTTTATCACCCACTGAAATGGCTGGCTCTGGTTTCTGTTGTGGTTGGCCTTCTGCCGATTGGGTTGAGGAGCTTGGCGTCCATCAAGAATCTAACTCTGAATATCCATGTTCTTGTTCTGATTTCAGGTGATAACCTTTTTCAAATGATTAATTGTTTTTCGCTAGATGGTATGCGAGTTCATGTCAATCTTTTGTTAGAGGTCAAGCTTTTTAGGAAATAAAGATTTCTGTAAAGGACCAAAGTAAACAATCTAAAGGTTGTATCGCATAGCGTGGGCTGAGGATGCAATGTTGCCGAACTAACCCAGCATTCTTGATGTCAAAACATGGGCATTAACCATCAGGCAATGTGAAATGAACAAGAAAAATTGATGGTTTGGCTCGTTAGTAAGATGCGATGTACGTTAGGTACACTCCAAATGACCCGTCTATTGTTGTGACTTAAAGGGACATACCACCATGTAAGTTATGCAGTGAAAAAGTGTTCTTGTTTCATAGGATTAGGTTTAGGCATGAACAAGTCACTCCTCATGAATTAGAATCCAGTTAAATAGATGAGATTGCTTTTGACCAGACAGGGAACTCGACTTAGCCTAGTATTGGACAACTAGGCTAAGATATTACCTACCCACAACACAGAAAGAAAAGGTTTTGGACAGGCTGTCGAATAACAAGAATCAGTGGGGTTAATTTCTCACTTAATGAAATAGTCATTGATCTGACATCTGTATATATGTGGAAAGTAGATCATCTTGTGAAATTGATTAAAGTTTTGTAATCTTGTTGCAATGCTGTATTTGCAGTGATAGGAACACTTGCCTTGCAAGATTACTGGGAAGCTGCTTCCATAGTCTTCCTGTTTTCCATTGCTCAGTGGCTCGAGTTAATGGCTAGTCACAAGGTTTGATATTCAACTCTCTGTTCAGTAACAAAATAGGAAAGAATGCATGTTTTTCCCACCAATCTTTCTTCCTGCTAAAAATATGTACAAGTTGCTCTTTATCTATCCTTCTTCATTAGCTCCCAAATGAATTCAAATCTTTTTATTTGAACTGGGAGGCTATTGAAAGTACTAGATGTTGACATTGATCTAGAAACAGCCCCCTATAAATCCACGCATTTGCATCATATTTCAAAAGGTCTGTGGTAATTAGGCTGGTTAGTTACCTAAAAGAAAAGAAAAAGAGCTTGGTTGGGCAGTTTAATAGAACTATGAATTTAAATCTTTCAAATCAGTACATTTTGGCTGAAGGCAGTAAGGTATTTGATGTTACCCCATAGTCTTAAACGAGTCATACAGAAAGACGTTACTTGAAAGCATATTGCCTAATGAAATTTGGAAAAAGAAATTGTACACTGTATTATGCTTATACCATGCAAAATCAGACCAAAAGATAGCCTGGAAGTGCACCATTCCATGCTTGCAACAGCTTATTTCCTCTCTGTCTCTCGCAATCGGGAAAGATACATGATTCTGACGATTTGGTAAATCTTGGCCGGTGATTTGATCTTTTCTGTGAGAAGGCTATGGCAACCATGTCATCCTTGGCAAGCATGACTCCAGAAAAAGCTGTTATAGCCGAGACTGGAGAGTCTGTTGATGTTAATGAAGTGCGAATGAACACAGTACTTTCAGTTAAGGCTGGTGAAGCAATACCGATTGATGGAATTGTTGTGGATGGGAAATGTGACGTGGATGAGAAAATGTTGACAGGGGAATCATATCCTGTAGCCAAAGATATAGGTTCGACTGTTTGGGCTGGCTCTATCAACTTAAATGGTTAGAGTTCATAAATGGCATCTCTTGCTTTCCTCTTTCGGCAACAGAGCATGTGCCCACTATTGAGTCATCTTTCCATCATATCTCACTTTTCTTTGCAGGCTACATTAGCATGAGAACCACAGCTTTGGCTAAAGAATGTGTGGTGGCCCGAATGGCTAAACTAGTCGAGGATGCTCATAAGAAGAAGTCTCATACACAAGGCCTCATAGATAACTGTGCAAAATACTATATTCCAGGCAAGCAAGTACCCGATTATGCAGGACACCTACATATGTTTTATAAATATGTCCACATTTTAATGGAGAGTAATGAAATATCATACCAGATGCTAATTCTGGAGGAGAACTGCTGAGTGATATTCCACGTTATGGATATTTTTTAAGTGAATGACCTGAAACAGGAAGCACAGTGATAATTGTTGTCAGTTTAAAATATTCAGTTGCTTTCACTTGCAAGACGACTGACTTGGTTAGAATCCATAGTAACCAAGGACTTTCTAGATTTCAAAGTGATTTTTGGGCGTGCACAGTCATATTGATTGATAACAAGATAGTATTCATCTTCGAAGCATTTCATGAGCTTGACAACTATCATTTTCTGTAGGAGTTGCTTTGTTGTCGGCTTGTATTGCTGCGGTTCCTGCTGCACTGAAGCTTCAGAATGAAGACCACTGGATTCACTTGGCAATAGTTGTTCTGATCGGCTCATGTCCTTGTGCACTCATCCTCTCTACACCCATCACATTCTTCTGTGCACTTTCAAGGGCTGCAAAAGACGGGCTTTTGTTTAAAGGAGGTGGGTACCTTGAAATTCTGGCAAAGGTTAAAACTGTGGCTTTCGACAAAACTGGGACAGTGACAAGAGGAGAGTTTGTGGTGACCAACTTCCAATCAATTTGCAAGGACATCGACCTTAACACTTTGCTCTACTGGTAATCTGACTCATTCATCCCTTAATCAACTTAATCAAGAGCTATTCAAGAATTCTAATCTTTGGCTCATGTTTGAGATTGGAATTGAAAGTATCAGGCATCATCACAATGTAAAATCTGAAAGCAATTTTGCAATGTGAAGGGTATCGAGCATCGAGAGTAAGTCAAGCCATCCAATGTCAGCTGCAATAATTGATTATGCCCATTCTCTCTCTATTGAGGCAAAGCCTGAAGATGTGGAGGATTTTCAAAATTTTCCTGGGGAAGGAATTTATGGTCGAATCAACAGTAAGGGCATTTTTATTGGGAACCAGAGAATCGGTCTAAGGGCTGGCTATGAAACAGGTTGGTTTATCTGTTACAGAAATATAGCGAATTTCGTATAACTAGGGTCGAGCAAATAATTAATTATCTGTAATAATCTTCTTCCTTATTTTTCTTCCATATTTCTCATTAACCACTCATCCAATTTACTGGAGTGCATCACAGCGAGCAGCATTGAAACAGACACAAATGGGTTCATATACACTGGACAAAGGCTGGTGGGCAAGTTCAGTCTCTCAGATGCTTGTAGAACAGGATCAATGGAGGCCATTGAGGATATTAAATCACTAGGCATCAAAACTGCCATGCTCACAGGTGATAGCCAAGCTGCAGCCAGGTCCGCACAGTCTCAGGTGCTCTTTTGTCATCTTCTTCTTGCTACGTTATTCCTGAATCATAGAGATGATCTTCCACATGAGCTAATCCTTAATCTGAGACTGATATTTTATTGATAAGAACCATCACAGTTTTGAGCTCCAGTGGATCTTTTTGGTCTGAAACAACTTGGAACATGACTTGCAGAGAAAGACCAAAACTTAGAAAGTTCAACCATCTTCTCTTCATTTTGTCCCCTAAAGAAAATGGAGTGCTGATAAAAGAAATTGAGTCTTAACAAAGAAATGCAACTTTCTATGCTAAAATCAAATGATAAATGTTGGCCATATGTAGGCATTTGAACTTGAAGATTCAGCATAGCAAGAATCTACTGAGGTTCCTTTACTTTCTACCAGCGAAACTGCCTCCTATTGAGCATTTCCAAATGTATCTTGGTTTACATTTCTTCTCTGGATGTACTTCATACTATTGTGCCACTAATATGAAGAGTGTACTATAAAACTGAAAATCTGTTTGCAGCTCGACTATGCCCTAGACCTTGTTTATGCAGAACTCTTGCCAGAAAACAAGGCAAGGATCATAGAAGACTTCAAGAAAGGTGGACCAACTGCAATGATTGGTGACGGAGTAAATGATGCTCCTGCATTAGCCACAGCTGATGTAGGCATCTCAATGGGGATTTCTGGTTCGGCCCTCGCAATGGAGACAGGCCACGTGATTCTCATGTCAAACAACATTGGAAAGATCCCAGAAGCAATTAAACTTGCCAGGAGGACCTTCAGGAAGCTTGTCGAGAACATACTTATTTCAATATCTCTGAAGGGTGCGATCCTTGGATTAGCCTTTGCTGGGTACCCGTTGGTTTGGGCTGCAGTTCTTACAGATGTGGGCACATGTTTGATCGTGATTCTCAACAGCATGCAACTTCTAAACGTAACCTCAAACCAAGAAAAGAAGTTCTCAAGATTCAAGTACGGTACCTTCTTGCCAAACTCATGCAAGAAGAATGAAGTTGGTTGTGCTGTCCAAAGGAGGAACAATGATAATAAACAATGCAGCAGCTGCTGCTCTATCACTGCAAATCAAGACTCGACCTTGTCATTAAATGCATTGAGTGATGTTGGTTCTGAAACGAAATTTAGCTTGTGGAAAGGAGATTGTTTAATTAACCTTGAAGGGTTTACTTGCAAGCCAACTACGCAGCCTGCAGGAAACCTGTCTTCATTTGGAGAGATTGAGTCTATTACAGACCAACCGAAAAACTTTTACAGCTCAAGTGACAACTGCCCATCAGTTTGTTTCGTTAAATCAGTTGGTAAGTGCCATTCATCCTGCTGTTTACCTGTCAAATACATAGAGAGAAGGTCACAATGTGCTTCTCGCTGTTGTCCTTCAAGTCCAGATATTCACGAGGATGAAAGGACACTGAATTTAGGAAGTGACGCATCATGGTTGTTCAGCAATGCACCAGATGCTGGTGATGCTGAATCCATGGCTCAAAGAGTACCCAGTAATTTCGATGAAGAAGAAATCATCAAGCACTGCAAGCAAGTCAGAACGAAATGCTGTCTTGAGGCTGAAGCAATTGAAATCACTCCAGGGAAGATGAGCGCTAGCGCGTGCTGCAAGCAATCAGGCAAGAAATGTTCCTGCAGACTTGAGCAGCATGATGGAGGCAGTGGAAGCAGCACGTCAGGAATAGTAATAGAATAGACCCTTTAAATCTTTCAGTCAAAAGTAAAATTCTCTTGGATGCTAACATCAGTTTGGTTTGGTCAAGCTGGCTGCATAAACTAGCTCTCTTTCTTTTGCCTCTTATATGAAGCTTAACCATCTACACTATAGATATCTAGTGTCCTAAACAGAATTGACAGAATCTTGCTGCGACACATCCATATATAAATTTTGTCGTACTTGGCTTCAATTGCCGTCAGTTTAGTGATCTTTGCTAGAATTTGTTGAGTAGAGATGAACAAGATCGAGCTTTTCTCTCTCCCTCACTCTCCTTCCAAATGCTTCTCTCAAGCTTTTGGCATAACGGCGATCTCCTATCTGACCAACCGAAAAAACACTCCGGATCGAGGGGCAACTGCCCATCTGTTAGAGCTGTTAAATCAGTTAGCAAGTGTGATCCATCCTTCTGTTTATCTGTCTGATGTCCTCCGAGTCTGAAGATCAAGAGGATGAAGGGAAGCTGAATCTAAGTGAGACATCATGGTTCAGCAATGCGCCGGATGCCGTAGCTCAAAGCGTACCCGCTAAATTCAACGAAGAGGAAATCATCGAGCACCGCAAGCAAGATGGAACAAAATGCCGTGTCAAGGCTGAAGCGATCGAAAGTACTCAGGGGAAGATCAGCACTAGCAAGTGCTGGAAGTGTACAGGCAAGAAATGCTCCTGTAGACTCGAGCGAATTCTCGAGAATCGAGATTCATCTCAAGCATAATCAAACTTTGGAGCTCAAGGTTTTGTTTCGTGCTCAAACAGACTGACTTCAATGTAATTCTGTCGCGGATCACTTGCCTTTAATTAGTTTGGAAAATACACTACGCTAGTATGCAAAAAATTATCCATGACCATATGACTGGAAAAACAAAATATAAAATTGTATCTCTCGGAAGAAATGTCCACTCTCTTTTCAAATTCATATCTCTAAAAGGTTGATCTATCTACGCGGCTATTTAGGTTACTATAACGATATCAAAAGAAAAATACAGGGGCACAGTCGTGGAGATTCAATTACTTGGAGATCTATAAAAACACTCTACAAGCCTTGTAAGCCAGTTAAATCTAGACATATGACTTGTACAGGTCCTTTAGACTTTTTATTTGGACATTTACATGACATCTTTGGCTTGCCTCGTGTCCAATCTCTTCGTTTTAGGCTTTAGTATGGTATTTCATGGCATCTACAATCTACCACATAAATTTTAAAAAGTTAATATCATAAAAATTTCCAAACTAACATATTTGTAACAAATTTATTCCAAACTAATTTTTGACTAACAAAAATCCTAAACTAATATACTTATGATAAATTTATTTTAAACTAAATTTTTTAACACCAGAAACCTAAAACTAGTACCTTTATGAGAAATTACTCTCTGTTAGTTTCCATTAAATAGATTAATATCATAAAAAACCATAAAATAGTACATACGTGATAAACGGGGTGGGGGGGTAAATCTTCAAACTAATATATATCCGTCAACTATCACGTATTATCAAACTCAGCAATTTGACGGTAAAATTTAATGAAAACTAATAAAAGATAAACAAATATACCAATTTGGGGGATTTTTTTGGTAGTCAAAAGATTAGTTTGTGATAAATTTATCACATATGTATTAATTTGAGGTTTTTCATAGTGTTAATCCAAAATTAAAAAGAAGAGTACCCAATTTGTTTCAATTGATACTGAGTTCGATTCGACCAAAACGAAAAGGTACAATTAGATCAGAGTCGACGTTGATTAAATTGCCTCTACCTACATTTGATTAAAGGAGGCCCAACAAAAGACATGCCACGTGGCCCATAAACAGATTTTCTACTTTTAGAAGTATTATATTTTCTACTCTGGAGAAGGGTTATATTATCTAGTGTATTAAAATTACCGTGTCAAAACACAGTACTTGAAAATTTAGGGAATTAATTTGGGATTTTTACTTGGTCTCTTTCACAAATGAAGTGCCAAGAAAAACTTCGGAAGATTTATCATCATCATGTAAGTGTCAAGCCTTGGTCTAAAAATTTTAAGAAATGGTAACATCAAGTGATTACAGAGGTGAAAATCGGCAATTGCATCCACATACTTTCTTTTTTCGCCAATGTAATAATATAAAAACAATATATATTTCAAATCGGTCCTTGTAAGTGTATTTGAAAATGCTGACATGATTGCTAAATGCCACTATAGTACCTCATGCGGCACTCCACGTGCCATCAAATGAAACTAAACACATAAAACAAAACAATTATTTTTTCAAAATTTAGGAAATAGAAATTTGAAGAAATAACATGGTATAAATATAAACAGAGGAAGAAAGTAGCAGCGGTGGTGCTGCCGCCGCCGACGAGGGGTCAGCATACTTTGCCAAGCTCCAACAAGCCGGCACATACACCACCGCCACCCTTATTGCTGAACCAGGCCAAAGAGTGAGGGACGGGGCGTGCGGTGAATGAGCAAGTGAGGGCCGTGGCCCTCGTCAGCCTCGCATATTGCCAATGAGGTCCACCACGACCTTCCCCCTCCACCACGGAGTTGTGGTCCTCGCCTCAAATCTAGGCAAGGGCAGCATCCTTGGATCAACCAACAAGTTGGAGGATGCAAAGCTAAAAAAAATAAAAAAATAAAGGAGGGTGCAATCAAGTTAGAAATTCATAGGCCTTACCAACACCATTCTTGCAATTACGCTTGCATGTCGCAAGAAACCCACACGAGAAGAGCAACCGCAGGCGCATCATCCGCATCAACAACGAGAAGAAAGAAATAGAAATCCCCAAATACCCAGTTGTCATCCCGCCATGAAAATCCAAAACCCACATTGCAGCTCCACACAGCAACAACAGAAATGAAACCTTGTTGTCCATCGTACTCTGCTTCTTTCGTTCGTAATTTCAATGGGAGAACTAACATGACGAGAAAATAAATAGTTTAGGGCCACATTAACCAAAAAAAAATAATAATACAAGGATGCCATTAAGCAAATTGAAACAGCACAGGGAGGGTCGGTGCCTTTATTATTGGGATTTTTCACAACATGCATAAGTGTCACAAACCGAAGTGGAAGCGAGGAGAATCGAGGAAAATGTCGAGGATAGAGGAAAAACGTATTCTGTGCACTTCCTTGATTGTATTGTTTAATGTACAAAGAATTACTATATAATACAGATGTCAAGTAATAAAAAAAGAATGATTATATTTCTATAATCTACGAGTATCAGATCTAATCCTAGATTGATTCAAATAATCAATGACAATCAGAATAAATCTTCAGCATCTGTTGAATATATTCTCCCGAATCAAGATTATATCTTCCAACACTTCCCCTCAAACTGATGGCTTGTATATGTCTAAAACGTCAAGCTTGTTTAGAAGATATGAATGTTGCTTTTGACACAGAGGCTTGGTAAACATATCAACAGATTGTTCTGTGGTTCTAATTCATCTTGCTTCAATTATTCCTTCTTGAATCTTTTCTCGAGTAAAGTGACAGTCGACTTCTATGTGCTTCGTTCTCTCATGTAATACACGATTTGCAGCAAGTTTAAGTGTAGAATCATTGTCACAAAATAACAAAGCCGGTCCTTTGACCTCTACTCCCAAATCTAGAAGCAAGCCTCATAACCAAACCACTTCACAAACGGCCTTAGCCATGGACCGATACTAAGCTTCTGCTGATGGCAAGGATACAGTGGATTGCTTCTTTGCCTTCCATGAGAGTAATGATTGCCCGAGTTTGATGCATAAACCAATGATAGACCTTCAACTCATAGGGCAAGTCGCATAATCCACATCGCAATAAGCTATCATTTCCATGTTGCATTTGCGAGAAAGAAGAATTCCAAGTCCCGGACATTTCTTCAGATACTTCACAACTTTCAAGGTAGCATTCATATGGGACTATTTTGGGCTATGCATGAACTGATTGAGTGTCTAAATGGCATAGCAAATGTCAGGTTTCATCATAGTGAGGTAGATGAGTTTCCCAACCAATCTCTAATAACTTGACGGATACTTGAGTAGTGGGTCATCTTCTGTAGATTGTATACTCGCATCATAGTTCACAGTGGTTAACTTGACATTTTGTTCAATGGGAATGACTGTTGGCTTACATCCTGATAATCATGCTTCTAATATAATTTCCAACACATATTTTCGTTGGCTAAGTGGTATCCCTTGTTTTGAACGAGCTATCTCAATTCCAAGAAAATATTTCGATGACCCCAAATCTTTGATATGGAAAGTAGAGTGAAGATTTTCTTTAAGACTCTTCATAGCAAGTTCATCATTTCCCATAATGAATATGTCATCTACACATATCATTAAGTAGACAAATGACGTACCTTTCATCCAAGTGAAAAGAGCCTAATCATGCTTGGACTGTTTGAATCCTATAGCTATAAGTGCACTGGTGAACCTGGTATACCACAGTCGGGAAGCCTGTTTGAGGCCATAAAGGGATTTCCAGAGACGACACACTCTAGACTCCCCCTGTCTCCATAAACCCGATGGAAGATCCATATAAATTTCTTCATCTAAATCTCCATGGAGGAATGCATTGTGAACATCCATTTGGTGTAATGACCAATCACGAAATGCAGCAATTGACAAGAAGGTGAACTGTAACGTCCTTTGCTTCTGGGGAGAAGGTTTCATGATAATCAAAACCTTCTCTCTGGGTGAATCCTTTGGCCACTAATCGAGCCTTATATCTTTCAACAAAACCGTCTGCTCTATACTTGACCTTGTATACCCATTTGCAACCAATCAGCTTGCGATGAGGGGGCAATGGGACTATATCCCATGTATGATTTTCCATCAAGGCATACAATTCTTTTCCATAGCCTCTTGCCAACGTGGATCTTTTACCGCCTCATCATAATGAGATGGTTCTCGTTCCTCAGATACTCGACTAATATAGCACATATGATCGGGCGATAGTCTATGAAAAGTGACATATGAGGAAATAGAATAATCTGTACCTGATAAATTCAAGGCTGCACAAATATAATCTTTTGTCCAGGTAGGTGGACGGGTAAGATGTCCACATTGTCGTGGCAATTGAGGTTGTATTATTGAAGATGGTTCCTCATTTCTGGGCATATCCTCAGTATTGTCAGGTGCCGAAGGTGCTGCCATTGTAGAAGAAATAAGTTCCTCTGTATCTCCCATAGGGGAAAGCGTAGGTCGATCATCCATAGGTGTTGTGAATGTAGAAATCCTATCAGATATTGGAGATGATACTGTAACTTCTGGTTGACATTTTGGAGATGCAATAATAAATGATTGACCAGAAGGTAAGTCTTCATCCAATAAAAAATGGTGAGAATTTGTAGGCCTGTCAGAATTCTCAGAAGATTGTGACTCATCACAAAAAGGGAATATTTCCTCATGAAAAATGACATCCTTGCTTACAAAGGAATCTCCAATGGACAGTTCAAAGACTCAATATCCCTTTTGTAGACTCGGATACCCCATAAATATACACCGACGAGCTCATGGACTCATCTTATCTCGAGGGCCCACCGTGGTCACGTAACATAGACAACCGAAAACCCTTAAATGATGGAGTTCTGGTTTCTTTCCATAAAGCATTTCAAATGGAGTTTTTCAATTAAGAACACGGCTTGGCATACGATTAATCGGATAAGCAACAGTCACCACACAATCCCCCCAAAAATTTTCACGAACAGAGGCTTGAAATTTAAGAGCACTTGATGCCCCTAATAGATGGCGGTGCTTACGCTCAACAATGTCATTTTGCTGTGGAGTGTAGATACATGAGCTATCATGCAAAATTCCATTTGAGGAAAAGAATAATGCGCATTCATTGCTAAAGAATTCCCTTCCATTATCAGTGTGGATGTGCTGAATAGACTTCCTAAATTGATTCTTAGACAAAGACAAGAATGTTCTCATATGATGGAGAACTTGGCTTTTGGATTGCATGAGAAACACCCATGTGGCTTTTGAAAAATCATCCACAATTGTAAGAAAAAATCGAGAATCATCACGATGTGTGTGGTAAGGACCCCAAATATCAGCATGAATTAGAGAAAATGGACTTTTTGCACAAGAACTACTATTTGGAAAAGGTGCACGAGTCTGTTTTGCCAAAGGACAAATAGGGCATTGAGGATAAGGGAAAGAAGCACTATGACCCAATCTCTGATGATTAAGAAAATTTTTATCATTGGTAGTAGAGTTACACAATGATTGATTATTCAATTCAATACATGATAATTTGGAATTGATGGGAAAATTGATCCAAAACTACAACCCTTGCAAGATACTACCCAAGTCCATTAGTTTGCCAGTCAAAAGGGCCTAAAAGAAGCAATTATCATAATTGAATAGGATTCGACACGAATTTTTTTCACAAACTTGAGAAATTGATATAAGGTTGAAGTGAAAATCTGGAACGTATAGTATGGCCTTGAGTGTGATGAGTGGGCTAAGATCTACTGTGCCGATCATCATGACATGTGTGGTATTTCCATTTGGAAGCTATACTAAGCCAGAATGGGTAATTTTTGGATTTTTGAAAAAAAAAAAAACTTTTATTGCAGACAATATGATCACTAGCACCTAAATCAATTATCCATGCATCCTTGGAAATTGATTCATCAAGCAATATGAAGTACCTGTAAAACTCTTAGCTTTCTTAGAAGCATCCAATTTTTTGAGGGCCCTCATAAGTTCTTGATACTACTCATGGCTAATTGACTGATTAAAATTATCAACACGTTGATTTGTAACCTGAAAAACGGTCGAAAAATCCATTTTCCCCTTTTCTCTGAGCTTGCTATGCAATTTCCAATAGTTATCAATTGTATGATGTGGGCATTTGCAATAATCGCAGTACAATTCACCTTTCCCTTTAAAATTCTGCCCATTGTGCTTTGATGACGTGGCAAAGGGTGGTCCATTAGATGGTTTAAAACCAAAGCCATCACAGCCTCATTTGGACCGTTGGATGCATGTGCAGAGGGGAGGCACTGCGAGTCGTCCGATCCTGCCAAAGAGATTGCACGTGAGCCGTCGGATTCGGCTGATGAATTGAGCCCCCCATGAGCCGTCAGATCGCACGATCAAATCCTGGTCATCCATTCCTCTCTTGAAAGATTTAGGGTTTTCTCCTGGAAACCTAATCTGCGCCCATTTTCCTTCCTACCCTCTCATTGCGGCTCCTCCCTGTGGGTGATTCGCGTGAGCTGCGAGCACTATTCCATTGCCGACCTTGTGCAGATCAAAGGCTACGAGGCGTTGGCTCTCTTCTTGAACAACAAGCTAATAAATCCGGCCAAGCTTTGGCATGGGTTCCATGGAAGCGAGGAGAATCAAGGAAAATGTCGAGGATAGAGGAAAAATGTATTCTATGCACTTCCTTGATTGTATTGTTTAATGTACAAAGAATTACTATATAATACAGATGTCAACTAATAAAAAAAAGAATGACTATATTTCTATAATCTACGAGTATCAAATATAATCCTAGATTGATTCAAATAATGAATTACAATCAGAATAAATCTTCAGCATCTGTTGAATATATTCTCCCGAATCAAGATCATATCTTCCAACAATAAGCAAAATTAAGTAAAAAATGATTCGCAACGGAAGCAAAAACCCATGCATGTATCTCAAAATCATTATTCATTTATTTTAATAAGAAGTATGTAGAAACAAAAAGGAGAGATAATCCCATTACCTTGTACCGTGCCCAAAACAATTGGTTATGATATTTTTCAGTTCCAGACCACAAATGTCTGATCTCCTCATAGCGTGTTCAAAGAAATCTGATTTTAATGTTCCTCAATTCCAACCCTACATATGTCGATTCTTTAGTTTAGACACACTATCAATCATGCGTCGAATAGTAGAGAGAAATTTGAGAGAGTTCACTACTTCAATTCTATCAGCAATTGTTCTTGTGTGTGACTCATTTATTGATCTCAATCATCACTAATTATCAGTCTCAGATCCAATTTATTTAAATAAATTTGGCCATTAACTTTGAAATCATTTCAAAGCATTAATTCAACCATTAACTCTAAAACTGTTTCAGACCATTAATTCGGCAATTAAGTCTGAACCCATTTCAGAGTCTAAATCTGGACATTGATTCTGAAATCATTTCAGAGCATTAATTCGAGCATTAATTATGTAACCATTACTGAATATTATTATGGGCATTAGTTCCATTACAAAGAATTAATTTTTCTGTTAAGTCTAAAACTATTCTAGATCATTAATTTGGCTATTAATTATGAAACAGTTTTAGAATATTAATATACCCATTGATTCCGAAACTGTTTCAAACCATTAATCTGGCTATTTAATCTGAACCCATTTTAGATTATTAATCTGGCCATTAATTCTGAACCCGTTTCGAGTTATTAATATGGCCATTGATTCTAAACTTGTTTCAGAATATCAATCTTCAACCCATTAATTTTGAACCCATTTTAGGTTATTAATATGGCCATTGATCTAAACTTGTTTTAGAAAATCAATCTTCAACCCACTCCGTAGCCACCTTTCCAATATAGAAGGGGGAGATGGGGGGTTCGAATCCCTACCTTCTCAGGGGGATTGGAGTGAGGACGATTTAGTTTCAAGAGTGGGTTTCAACTCCCACACCCTGTAAGGAGGCAGGGCAAAAATTTGAGAGTGAGAGTTAGAATAGGAATAGAGTAGGACTGACAAAAAAAAAAATTGATTGTCGCAATTGCAAACACATTTGCAATATTGTCTCTCCTATTCATATTTCATTTTAAATTGGCTATGGTGTGTAATATCCCTAAGTTCATCATTGAGTTGGCATTAGGACTTGTACTCCCAAGAAAACTAATTGTCCTTATCAATCTCCAATATCTATAAACCATTAGTGACGTCTAGCAATATACCATGGTTACCCAAACGATGTAAAAGTTTTAAGAATATAATGAACTTGTTAGCTTTGGCTACTATGTAATTCAATCATTTTGTCTTATTATGTCTTGATCAAATAAAGGCCAAGGAATTGTTTATCAAGCTACCAATTTGATTATATGCACAAACCTAATTGACATGTATTTCTACAAGACATGAACCATTCATTCTCAGTGACAATTCCAGTCAAGGATTTTAATACAATGTCACGATTAGATCGCATAGGACATCATTATTCTAGATTTCTTATTGTGCACACATGTGCTTTCGTATATGAACAAACTATGACCATCGAGTATAGAGATGGTTCGATGAAATGTCATTATGTGGACTTGTGAACCATAGCCATCCAATTTACAAGTCAATGTCGTGCCTCAGATCTAAGGATTATTTACACAAAACCAAGGCTTGAACAATTAGTTATTGACCTTACTAAAAGTTTCAATATTGCTAATCGTTTTGTGCATGTCATCTTCAGTGAACTTGTTCAATACAAGTACCTGTGCTTTAGCTCAGATATCATCATACCCAATGACTTGTGACTCATTATTCCATTGGGTATCCAATACTCAATGGTGAAGCTTGAGAACATATTAGTCTCAACGGGATCATCAATATCTTCTCAATAATCCATCAACCGAGAACAATTGAAAGACTCGGTCTAACTATAAACATGTCACACATATTCTTAACACCTTAAAAATATATTTAGTCACAATTGATCCTATGGAATCATACATATAAATGGGACATTGAATGGATGCGTCTTTGCCATCAAGCAATTGATACGATTGAAAGTATAACTGAAATCATTAACACGTAATCATTATATAATTGCTTTAGGGCATACAACCAACATTTATCCCTATTACTTAGTAATTAGAAGAACCCCACCGTAAAAATCCAAGCCATCCTATACTCCTAATACTAAATCCAGCCTCCTAGTTCCAATTCTGTTTGCTTGCTAGAATCATCAATACTACTGCCACGCGCTAATCATGGGACGATAAATAAAGTTTGGTAATTACAAGAATAGGGTTTCTTTCAATAAACATTACAAGGACAGGAATAGCCGATAGAATTTTCAGTCGAAAATGAAAACTCAGGACATGAACGATACTGCGTACTCGTTTAGCACTTCACCATCTCAGACAGAGAGCATTCTCTAACGTACGCATGAATTACTTCTAATTGTGACTTACAACATTTCACTCGCGTGTGTGCACACAGATAGAGAGAGAGAGAGAGAGAGAGAGAGAGAGAGAGAGAGAGAGAGAGGACTCACGGTGTGATGAACGTTGTACTTTTGATCGGTGGGAGCTTGTGTGTCCACTGTGACCTCTATGGTGGCGGTGATTCAGCGAAGATTTGCACTCGTGAAGCAAAATGAAACTCTGCTTAACTCTATTTTAGAGAGAGAGAGAGAGAGAGAGCATGCGCACACGGAGAATGGCGTATTGGTGTATTGGTATACCTGTACTCAATCCTGTGTATTTAAAGGGAAAAGAGAAACCAAACCAAATACTGACAATTTACACACAACTCAACTCTATTGCAGAGAGAGAGAGAGAGAGAGAGAGATTTTGAAGGCGAAGTTTTTTGTTTGACTTTCCCAGGCCTTCGTCGATGGCATTTGCTTATGAGAGATTGAAGGTGACATTTACTAACTTATAATGTGCTCTCGGACGCGAGAGCTCAAGTCATTGCATGTAGGCATTTCAAGAATACTCAAGTACTTTGGGTGCTTATTCAGCCCTGACAAAAGGTCAGAAAAGATAACTATCATGACGCAAGCGGTGGATGCAATTACCTACCCAGATCTAATATAAACAAGAATAGCGAATAAACGTGTATTTTTTTTCACTTGGCGATGCCACCATGGTGCTGCTGTCGACCAAGCAATGTCACCCCTGTCGACCACTGCTTGGTGGTCACCGCGAGCCACTGCAGGTGTCGGATGACCACCCAACGGTGGTTGGCTACGGTTTATGATGGATTTATGAGATGGGCTTAAGGCCCATCCGTTCAAGTTGGGCCCAAAAGGGCCCGGCCCACGGGAATAAGGCCCGTGGAAGGGGCAAGGTATAAAAGGGAGGAGAGAGAGAGAGAAGACACCTCTTGGATTAAGAATCAACGTACGTTCTTTCATTCTTACGCTCTCTCTCTCTCCCAAAAGAAGAAAAGTAAGTATACGGCGTTCTTCTTCCCTTCAAGGCTTCATCGGATCGAATTCGACCGAATCTTCTTCCTCAATCGGTGTCGGTGTCTAATCTGTGGCTAACAAGGTACGCTCGAATCCGTGGTGTGCTTTACGATCGGTGATACGTGTTATTCCCGGGCTTCGTCTTCCGCATTGATTTAGGGGTTCGATTTAGTGTCGAATCCGGTTTTGGGGATCGATTATTCCCTACATTGGTATCGAGCCCTAGTTCACGTTTTCCCGATCAATTTGATGTTTTTTGATTGATTTTTCGCAAAGGTTTTTGGCCGTACGGATCGGGCGTGAAATCCCGACACCCGAGTACTGTACGCCGTTTTTTCTGAGTTTCCGTAAGTCGGAATAAAAATCTGAAGGCACAGGAAGAAAGGCGACGTCGAGACGAGTCCGGGGACATGTCGCCGGCCGCCAGGAGACGCCGCCGCGCGCCCACACGCGCGGCGGAAGCCGCTGCGCGTGGGCGCGACGCGCCCGGAAGCGCCGCCGCCCGGGGCCAGCGTGCGCCACACGCGCCGGTGACGAACCGGCACGTGCGCGCCGGACGACGCGAAACAGCACGCGCCGGTCGGCGAACCGACGCGTGCCGACGTCACCCGATGACGTCATCATGACGTCACCCAACGGTCGATAACCGTCGGGATGACGTCATCGATGACGTCATCGATGACGTCGGTGGCCGGGTGGCGACCCGACCGACGACCCGACCCGACCCGACCCGCTGCACGCGCGCGGCACGTGCGAGCTGACGTCTGCGTGACGTCAGCCGGCTCACGCGCGTGGCACGTGCCGCCGACGCTCGCGTGACGTCGCCCCGCACCCACAAGGCACGTGCGGTCGGTCCGCGCGAGCGGCTCGACCGGCCGACCGGCTGTCCGATCCGACCGGTTCGACCGTCTCGACCGGTCCGACCCGCGCGCCCGTTGACCCGTCCCGTTGACCGTTGACCCGTTGACCGTTGACCGACCGTTGACCGTTGACTTTGACCGTTGACCGTTGACCCGAAAAAAAAAAAAAAAAAAAAAAAAAAAAAAAAAGGAATTTGTTTCTTTTTCAGTCATGCCTATGTGGGTATCCATTTCTTATTCTGCATTTGTTGCATGAATTTTGGAAAATTATGTATTTTCCTTATGAAAATTATGGATTATTCTGCGCATTTGTTGCGGGGACTATAATGAGTTATGCGCGTATACCCGCAAGCCCGAGAAGGGACGAGGGAAATGCAAGACTTAAAAGGCTGATGTCGATTTAGCTAATTATCGGTGGCATGACGGTGATTTAGTATCACATGTGATCAAGGTCAATCGATGATACGGGAAATCATCCTGGAATGGTTATCTTATGTCGGACTTTGAGAAGGTGCCGGCTTTGATAAACACTCTTCCACCCGAATGGCAAGCAAAGTGTTTGATCGGCTATGGGAGGTCAACGTGGTCCCGGATTATAGGAAGCTAGTGGAAGCTTTTGTAAGAGAGTACTATAGGATTGAGTTGGCCAAAACTTCAACCCTTAGATTGAGCGCCACATGGCGCCGAGAGAATGCGCCTTGGTGGCGACATGAAAGCTCTCCAAAAATTTTTCCTTGGTTGGCAAATGTGCATTCAGTTTTCTCAGATGTTTTGACTGATAGATTAAAAGGGACATTCCCTATTTATTTCTTTGATTAATTGTGTAATGTATAGTTGTATTATGTGAAAGCATTGTTATTTTATTAGATATTACATTTTATGTTGCTTTCTGTTATTGCTGGTTGCTGTGGGTAATTAGCTATGGGTAGTTTTAGAAGCTTTTGTAGCTTCATAGAATTGATTTTTGCATAAGACAATTATATTAATAATAATTTTGAGTTAGGATTTTTGGAGGATGATTGGAAACATAGTGACCTTTTGATTCTAAAGCCTTACTTGAAATTATTTATTAATATGATGGGTCTATGCAAATAGGGATGCATAAATGATAGGCATTAATTATTCGTGCATGGATGTCTGATGTGTTCAGAACGATGGTTCAGCAACTAAGAACGTGATTGCCGATATGAACGGTAACAATTGTGAAATATTGAATAAGAAGATTCAATATGTCTTTGCTGAAAAGCAAGAAGCATTAGAAGCTCTTGACCATGTTATGGAAGATCTTAAGGATGCCATGCGCCACCTTGAGCTAGAAGAGGACTGCCTAACGGTATTTGAGCCGAACAAAGATATTTGCAATGCTGGTTCTAGCTTAGAAAGGGCTTTGTGCTCTAAGCGCAAGCGTATTGATTCGTTCAATATGTTGGCATACAAAGGATCAAGTCCTTACTGCTAGAAATCAAGAGTTAACCAACACAAGAGAGGAAAACGTCCTCAAGTGAAGAAAATGTCAAGGGCGAGGTGTTACAATTGTGACAAGAAATGTCACTATGCTTGCAACCGTTGTGAGCCTAAAAGGTCAACACCTCTTGTACATTTGAGAACTTTGCTTATGTGTCAAGTTCAATATTATTGGCTGAATCCAATCCTTTGTGGATCGTAGATCGGGAGCGACAGACCATGTAGCAAAGGATAGAGGATCCTTCGTGGAATTCCGACGATACCAACTGGAACTAAGTGGATCTATATTGGAAATAACTCCAGAGCTGAAGTTAAAAGAATTGGCACCGGCCAATTGAACATGAGTGGTGGACGCACCTTTGATGTTCTATATGCTCTAGAGATTCGTCGAAATTTAGTGTCTGTCTTAGCGTTGGTTAAGCTTGGTTTTAGTGTGAACTTCCATAATAGAAGTGTAGATTTGTATTTGGATACAAACTACTATGGTTGTGATTATTTTCTGGATGGTTTTATTGTACTAGATGTTGACTATGGTGATGTCAATATGTTATTTTCTTGTTTCACGTCTTCTACCTAATATGATAATGATGTGAATATGGTGGCATGCTAGACTTGGTCATATGGGCCAATAACGTATGAATAGACTAGCCAAAGAGGGCTTGTTGGGCAATATTGAAAAAGTCGATTTGTCCATAAGTGAGCATTGCCTAGTAGGGAAAATGACAAGGAAACCATTTAGAAAAAGATAAAAGAGCTGAATTTCCTCTACATTTAATCCATTTGGACGTCTGTGGTTCAATGAATGTGAGAGGAATGCAAGGGGCTGTTTATTTCATCACCGTTATAGATGATTATACTCGAAATCGGATATGTCTATTTGATTTCTCATAATTCTCAAAGCATAAGTTGTTTGAAGGTTTATGAACCCGGCAGAAAATCAATTAGACAAGAAAATAAAAGCATTGAGATCCGATCGAGATTGAGAATATTTATCGATGTGTTCAAAATTATGTGATGAAAAAGGAATATAAAGATAGTTGTCTATTCCATATACTCCTCAACAAAATGGTGTTGTGGAAAGAAAAAACAGAACCCTACCGGAAATGGTTAGGTCCATGATGGTGCATGCTAACTTACCTATCACTTTTCGGAGTGATGCGTTGTTAATCGCTACCTATATACTTAATCGGATGCCTTCCAAATCGATTGCTTCCACTCCATATGAGTTATGGACAGTTAGAAAACCGGACTTAAGTTTTCTTAAGCCATGGGGTTGTGCTGCCTATATTCATGAGTCCTCTCACAAGTTTGGGAAATTGGGTCCCAAAGGAAATAAGAGTATTTTCATGAGATACTCCGAACACTCGAAAGGGTATGTGTTCATAGGTGAGCAGGAAAGTGGGAGTATAACTGAATTTGAATCACGAGATGTCACATCCTTAGTGGATGAATTTCCTAAGAAGGGCGAAATAAGGGAAGATTGTTCCCTATTTGAAACCTTGGATCAAGATAATGATGTTAGTGGAGTTCGTCCAAGTGGGAGTAATATGAGATGTGCTGAATTGAATTCAATTTATTCTCAATTGCAACCACCTGATGTGACAACATCATCATTACCTAATCCAAGTGGGAGCATGATGTGGAATGATGTGCTAAGTGTACAATCTCCCATACGGTGAACAAGTCGCCAAAGAATTCCTCGTCAATGTTTGACATTGAAAGGGAAACTTTTATGGTTGCTCCACAAGATGAGGATGAGCCAAGAAATATTAATAAGGCTCTAAATTGCCCTAATAAGGAAAAATGGATTCATGCAATGAAAGAGGAAATGGAGTCGGTGAAGTCAAACCATGTTTGGGAACCGGTTGATTTTCCAAAAGGACGCAGAGCTATTGGGAACAACTAGGTTCTCAAAATAAAGCGAAAGGCCGATGGCTCGATAGAAAGGCATAAGGCTCGCCTTGTGGCGAAGGGGTATAATCAACAGGAAGAAATTGATTATGAAGGATATGGGTGAGGCTGCATACATTCTTGAAGTTAAGATTTCAAGAGATCGTTCGAAGAGATCGTTGTCTCTTTCGCAAGAAACCTATATAAATAAGGTTCTTGAACGATTTCGTATGCAAGACTCGTAAACCCATAGACACTCCTATTGCAAAAGGTGAAGGATTGAGCCATAGACTGTGTCCTGGGACTCCACAAGAGAAGGAATAAAGGAAACATGTTCCTTATGCTAGTGCTTTGTTGGAAGCTTGATATACACTATGATGTGTACAAGACCTGGCATATGTTTTGCAGGTTGGAATGGTGAGTAGATACCAATCCAATCCAGTCCAAAGACAATGGAAAGCTGTTAAGAGAATACCGAGGTATCTAAAGGGGACTGCTGATTATACGATGAGTTATAAAGGAAAGGATCTGCGACTCTAAGGCTATCCTGATGCTGATTGGCGAGGAGATTTAAAAGAAATGAAATCTACCTTTGGGTTTGTTTCTCTTACCGAATGATGGCACCATATGTTGGAGCTGTAAGAAACAAACGTGTATAGCCTTGTCCACGATGGAAGTTGAGTTCGTGGCATTATCAGCGGTAGTATAAGAAGATGTTTGGCTTTAGAGATTTTTGGATTGTTTAGGTGTTATTGGATGTGCTGCAGATTTGTTATTTATTAACTGTGATAGCCAAGCAGCGAAAGCGTACACCAAAGATCCAAAATATCATGGCAAGACCAAACATATAGATACCAAGTATAATTTTGTAAAGGATATGGTTGCATGAAAGGACGTGAACTTAGAGTACATACTACGCATAGAATGGTAGCAGATCCTATGACAAAGCCAATACCCGAGAGATGTGTTTTGTGGCCATATGAAATCTCTAGGGTTGCGTAGAGGCTAATGTACTTGAATATTGTAATTTCCCTAAGTGTTCACATTTGATGAATTCGTGTTTTCATCATTAATGCTTATGAATCTTTATTTGATCTTTATGCATCTTAATGCTCAGTGCATTATTTTAAGTTGAGAAGTATGTCGGACAGATATAAGATTAGCCCACTCACACGGGTAATCGCCTCTGTTTACTGTGTGATAAATAGAGATGAGACTGTTTTTAAGCTTATTATCTAGGTGATAATCGAGAGCTCAAGCTTAAAACACGTATGTCACCTTAACTGAGTGTTAAGATGAGGACATAATACTTACTATGTCTGAAAGTAAAATACCCCACATATTCTACCTTATCTGTCTAAGATGCCAGATATGAGTTCTGATGAATTTTGTGAATGAGTAGATACGTGAACTCAAGTTAGACATTGGATATGTCTGAACTATCATCTGTACGGTATTGAAGGTGTAGACATACGCTCCATGGGAAAGGAGTTAATACCGTAATACGTATTTCATACTACGTATGCATGAGACGACCAATAAGAGTGACAAAAGTTTGATCTCAACTTTTATGTCGTGTGAGACTCTTGAGGACAAGAGAGTTCCTCAATTTTTTAGTCCCCTCATGACTCTTACTTATTCTCGAGATTTCTATTTAGTGTTTGCTATCTTAGGATGTTGCCAATGGTCATGAGTGATTCGATCTAATGGGGCATTTCTAGAAAAGCAAGCTGGACTGAAATTGAGAGTTTGAAGGAAAGAGGAAGATCGATTTTGGAGAATCACATTGTAGTTTTGTATTCACCGGTTAACCAATTATGACTGTCTTTGTGATAATCATAATTGTGAACACAATATATATATATATCATTGTTTAAAAGAGATCAAGAGAGATATAAATGTGATCGATCGATCTAGGGTACTGCATACTAAATCTACTCGGAGTGTGACGCCCATTATGAGCTGCTATATATTCCTAACAGATATATAGCAACGAGCTCTCAAAGTATGCTGGTCGCACGGATTATTCACCGGTATGAATGTTGAAGAGAAGAAAAGAGGATTCTGTTCGGGCCACCATGTTAAGTGAGAGTCTATGCTGGATTTTTCTCTGATAGGGATGAGTAAGGCCTGTCCGCCCATGTTGGTTTTGCACTACCATATGCGAGTGGGAGATGATGGATTTATGAGATGGGCTTAAGGCCCATCCGCTCAAGTTGGGCCCAAAAGGGCCCGGCCCACGGGAATAAGGCCCGTGGAAGGGGCAAGGTATAAAAGGGAGGAGAGAGAGAGAGAAGACACCTCTTGGATTAAGAATCAACGTACGTTCTTTCCTTCTTACGCTCTCTCTCTCTCCCAAAAGAAGAAAAGTAAGTATACGGCGTTCTTCTTCCCTTCAAGGCTTCATCGGATCGAATTCGACCGAATCTTCTTCCTCAATCGGTGTCGGTGTCTAATCTGTGGCTAACAAGGTACGCTCGAATCCGTGGTGTGCTTTACGATCGGTGATACGTGTTATTCCCGGGCTTCGTCTTCCGCATTGATTTAGGGGTTCGATTTAGTGTCGAATCCGGTTTTTGGGGATCAGTTATTCCCTACAGTTTAGGTGGTCACCAGAGGAAGGCGACCGTGTGGTCACTTTGCTTCAGTGCTCGCTAGATCTCTTTGTCACGGTGGTCGGCAAACCACACCGTGGAGTTCGCTGGCAAAAGTAATGATCGCCACCGGCATGGCCGCTTCCTTCACAAGATTGCGGTAGGCTTTTCTTTATTGAGGTTATCTATTATTTTATTCTTTAATCTTGGTTTTATTCGGTTACTTACCTAACAAAATATGAGATAAGAGAAATTCTCCCCTAAGTTTTTGTCCTATCCTATCACGATCTTTTCTTGAATATCAAACAGAACCTTAAGCAATTATAAAGAAAAATGATAATATCCCAAAAAACCCTAAACTAGTGCATATGAAAAATTTACAAAAAAACTAATTTCTAATCACAAAAACCTCAAACTGATACATTTATGATAAATCCATCCCAAACTATTTTTTTGGCCATCAAAAATCTCAAATTAGTATATTTGTGACAAATTTACCCTTCATTAGTTTCTGTTAAATTGAATTAATAGCACGAAAAAACTCAAAACTGGTACACACCTGATGAATGGAAGGTAAAACTCCACACGTGTCATCTAATTCAATAATTTGACCATAAAATTTAATAGAAACTAACGCAAGATAAATTTATTACAGATGTACCAATTTAAAATTATTTATGTAAATTTGTCATAAGTGTATCGGTTTAAAAAATTTTATGATAATAATTCTAGAGAAAAAACAAAAGTGCTTGAACAATTTAATGATATTATGTTTGCATGTCACGTAACATATAAATATTTTAAGCTATAGTTTCTCCAAGCGTACGCTAACTCTTAAGCTTTGATTCATGGCTCCGTGCAAACAATACGCACTATGCAGTGTGCAGCAACTCACTAGACTTCGAGGCCTCTCCTCTGGCGTTTGGTTTTTTGGTTGGATTTTAAATTTTCTTTTACTCTTCAATGAATTATGGATTTGATTCCTACCCAGACGATAGTTTTTCTCCCCTCAATTTCATTGCCAAAGCAATCTAATTTATTCTAATCTAGCTTCATGATTCAATTGTTAGTCGGTAATCAAAAAAATTATCCAAAAAATCTTAAATCTATTAAATGATGGCCAATTTGATTTTAAACTTTTAATTTTGACAATTGAGTCCTAATTATTTTCACATTTTGTCAATTGATTCATTCGACAAATTTTTAACTGAAAAACGCTAACTTGGATGCTAGTAGTCCCACGTAGGAGGGTGCCACAAACGTGGACAATTTTTTACAATTTTTATTTGTTTTTTCTTTTTTCTTCTTTTCTTTTTCTTTCTTTGTTTTCCTTTTTCTTTTCTAGCAAGTCCAGTGATGGTCGGCCGGCCTTCGCCTAGTTTGGAAGAAGAAAAAGAAAATTAAAGAAAGAAAAAAATCAAAATATTTAAAAATAAATAAATATATATATAAATTATCCACATCAACACCAGTCATGCCATGTAGGATAGCCAGCATCCACATCAGGGATTTCTAGCTAAAATTGGTCGAATTGACTCAATGGGTAAAACGTGTAAAAGTTTATGATTCATTTGACAAAATTAAAAGATTTAGAACTGAAGTGATCAACGTGTAATAGGTTTGAGACATTTTAGACAATTTCTCCATCAGTAATCCTATATTGACATTTTTATTGTCAAATAAACAGTGTCGCGCATGTACTTTATAATTTCTATAATTTCCACAAAGTCGATAGATGAATTTTATGGGATGGAAATCCAATTTATGGGCACGGCTAAGGATAAAGATTAAATATATAGATTTTGGAAAGAAAAGAAGCGAAGGAATATTGCAATTGCATCAATTTGTTGCCTTCCCCCAAGCACTTTTGTTTTTTTTCTTTTTTTTTGTCAAAACAATTTCCTTTCATTATTTCAAGTGATTCAAGAATTACACCCTACATGGGCCTCTGAACATAAAAGGCCCCATAAAACTTGAGGGGGATTAGTAGTCCAATCACAAGGTAAATTCTTTCGTCTATGAGCCTTAGCAACCCAATTAATCACTTGGTCCTCAGCCACTTGGTTCTCTTCTCTTCTGCAATGGGCCACTCAAATATGCTTATATTGGCCCATTAAAGTAAGGCACTCGGTGATAAAAGGCTACTTCCCACAAGCACCTATCATGATCAGTAAGTGTACAAATCAGCTTAAAGTAATCTGATTCTATCATGACGGATAGTTTAGATCCATCTCTAAAGAAACGGAGTGCTTTAAGGCACGAGTGGGTTTCAGTAGGGGTGTGTACCGGAAACCGCCTGAACTAAGAACTGCTCGGACCAGACCGGACTGGCCGATTTTGGGCGATTCCCAAAGAGGGCGTCTAGTTCCCAGTTCTTGCTTTTGGAACTAATGGCCAGTCGATCGGGTTCTTGGTTCCAAGGTGGAAACCGAATTGACTGGACCGATCGAACCAGACCGGTTAATCATAAATTTCTTAAGAAACCCTAATTCTTCCCAATTTCTCCTTTATTTTATTTTATTTTTGGCCAAAAACAACAAACTTACTAGTTCCATTGGATCGGTCTATAACATCCTCAATTCCAACCCCGTAAAGATCGGCCATAAGGTCCAAAAGGGGATCGATCATGGGCCATTGGCCATGGATCGATCGATTCAATCGACAAGGAATCACTGATCGGTCATGGTCCAACCGACCAACCGACCGACCGGTCGCGAATTGGTCGAGGTGTTGGCCATGAATTTTCTATTGACCATACTAGTGGGATAGGATCACCAGCTCATAAGATGACCTTTTGATCACAACAATTGGTCACGGGATGATTTTGGATCAACGGATGGTCATGATCAGTCATAGTGCTCGACCGCAGGTGATTCCGCCTAGCTATGCACTAATACACGAACGATCCAACGCAATCAAATGCAATCATCTTCTAATAAAAAAATGTATCATTCTCTATTTAATTCTTAGTGATCAAAAAGGAATCTCGAATTGATGATGTCCAATCGTGGATTGGTAATGCACCGACCATAAACCCTACTGGTGGATCGAGTGCCGACCGGAATGAGCCCAGGAATAGACCAAGCTATTTTGTCACTAAATCTAAGGTTCATGAGTGCATTGGCTTAGTGCTAAGCCATGAATAGCCTTAGAATTGACATTGAACCGACCAAAGGACAACTGACCCTTTTGGCCGATTAACCATCCAAAGAAACGAATCAGGCGAGCATGGGGCATGATGGCCGAATCTCAAGTGTATTTGATTTGGTTTTTTGAGGTGTATCTAATGATCCATTGTCCAACCCCGGAACCAACTTAGACGATGGAATTCTCTAGACCACCTTCTTGATGAAGAAAGGGACAAAAGAGAAGAAAACTCTAGAACAACCTCATTAATAAGGGGATGATGTGTCATTTGACTTTTCAAAAGTAATGATGAAGTTGTGGATATTTTTGCTGGACAAGAAAAGGGTGGTGTACACATGGACAAATCAGAGAGCGAAACTCAAACCCCTCAATTAATGCCGTATGAATCTAGATGCCGAGTTGGCAACCTAGATGCCATCATCATTAAACTTCATTAAATACTCATTAAATGTGGGGTGTATGTGAACTAATAAGAATAGAACTTTATGGAATATTATAGAAAACGAAAACTTAGAAAGCAAGTTCTTGAATTTAGGCATGTGCTAAATATCCAAACCCCATGATTAACTAAATCTAATCATTTAATGAGAATGGTGAGTCATTGGCTTATGTGTCCATGAAAGATATGGTTATCATTACCATAAGATTTTCTTTAGAGAAAGGCCAAGTCATGATGGCATTATATAAATGGTCCAATAAGAATGAAACAAGTAAGCTTCCAATCATTACATTAGGCCATTAGGTATACCTCCTTTTAAAATAGGCATGACACCTTGCAACTTAGGCTTGCCACCCCAATGCCATAGTCATGCCACTCTAAGAAACGTGATTGGACCACTTGGATGAGTAATGATGAGGTTGGTGCTTATAAATAGATAGAGGCCCCATTCATTTCCATCATTGGAACCCCTTTGCCATTCACACACCATTCTCCCCTTTCTTTCATTTCTCTTGGCCTTGCACCATCGCCCCATCAAGTTATCCAGGCTAATTCTTGAGGTTTGCCGAGGTAAGTAAGATTCTTCATTTTCCTCTAAGAAAGTAGATTCCGTCGTTGAGGTTAGTTAAGTGCTCACCCATCAAGCCGTGGGTAGTGTGCAATGTCTTTTGTTTGACCTTGCTTGCTATGGGACATGGCTGTGTACTTGAGTCATTTATGTTTAGAATGAAATCAAGGTTCGTTTGAGTTGAGTTCATCGCAAGACAAAGTCGCCCAAGCCATAAAGCATTGGTTTCGGCATAAATAGGACATTGGGTCCAAGTCTTGGTTGGTGCGGGAATCGCCCAAGGCCGTAAGGTCCTAAGTCGACATTGAGGCGTGTCGATCTTATGCCTTAATCGGTACGAGAATCACCCAAATCCACGAGGTCTTGGTGAGGCACCATGCATGCCGATTTCCATAGTTTAAATGGACACGAGGACTTTGTGCTTGGCGTTGAACGAAATCGTGAGTTGATGGTCATTCTCGATACATGTGTATTCACATCAGGTTGGAGTTGAGGTCTGTCGAGCTTAGGATTGTCATTAAAGTGAGGTGCACCCAAGCCTCGAGGTCTTGGATTGGTATTGAGGCATATCGTTTCCGAGCCTTGCTTGGTACGAGGATTGACGCTAAATGATTGATTCAAGTTATGACCAAAGATCGTTCTCGACATATTTGCTAGTGAAGTATAAGAAACTCATGACACACATGAATGAATGAGCACGCTTTGGACCATGCATGTGTTGGCTAAGGGAAAAGATAAGAACCGACTTGTGTGATGCACTTGTGTGTGTGCACTTTAAGAGGAAAAAGCGTCCGTCGTCACATGGCGTTGGCGATGATGCCTCATTCATTGAACGAGATGCCCTGGTTAAGCCAGGAAGCCCCTAAAAGTATGGGAAGCCCTTGAGAGTATGAGATGCCTGGCTTGATGGCCATATGCCCTAGTTGAGCCAGGAAGCCCCTAAGAGTATAAGATGTCTGGCCTAAGGTCAAATGCCTAGCCTACGGCTGGAAGCCCCTCAAAGTATGAGAAGAATCGTTGATATGGTTAATAAACTTATTGAACATGTTACTATAAGTCACTGATAAGCTTGTTTGGTGAAATTACTTATTTGGTAAGTTGAAAGTGGATCACATACAGATAGTTGAGAGATGGCAATAGACTTGCGATTGATTTGCCATCGACACTATTTGCAAGTGTTGTACTTGCTAGGTTTTGATTATGAGATGCTTTCCTAGTAGAGAACTAGGAATTTCACTTGCTGAGTTTCCCCAAAACTCACCCCTTATCTTTCAGTCTTCTAGGCATGGAAATCTCACATCAGTTTTGGGAGCTATAGTCACGCTAGAGGAGTTAGAATTTCTCTTGGCCTATATGGAAAACTTGTACTGTGATATAAAAAGATAAGAGGACCCATAGAGAAAGGGCTTGTAAAAGTCTTATTATAATATTAATTAGTGTGTTCTGTGTGATGTATATCTCAGTCTTCCAGCTATTGTTTGTCCAGGGAGTTGTTTATTCACATTTTCGCATGTGCATGATAACAAAATAAAAAGAATCGGGATGGCGATGAGCCTAGGACGTCTCAACTTGGTTGACGAGCTCAGTGTCCTCTAGTTCCACTGGATCGCTGGGGAATCGATCACCCCTACCTGGAATTGGGAACTGAATCAACAATTACCCATTCCAAATTTTAGGAATTGAGAATCGCCTGGTTTGGCCCAATTCCATTTGCTCACCCCTAGACTCATGAGCACCACCGAGCACCAGAAATAACAAGCGCATTGCTCATGTAATAGTCTCCCGAGGAAGAAGGCTCACTGAATTCCAACGCCCCAACTTTCACAGAGTAAATAAGTAATTATTCATAATCCAACCTTGCCAAGATGAATTGCGAAGAAAAAATAAGGTAATTTCGATGAATTTGTGATCAATATGATACTGACCAACGTTGGATGTATCCAATATTAACTTTACGTGTCAATAAATGCAAAATAGATCATCAACCAAGATTCAGAGAATACTGCCAAAAATATAGTTTCATACTACAGCATCTTTGCTAGTATATAAAATTAGACCCCTTATCATTACATCACCACGCCTTTTACAACATTATTCTTTTTCTTACATATATATTTGTATTAGGATATAGATACGCCCTGAGCACAAGGATTTCAAGTGCATATCTCATGCAATATTCTCCTGAGGAAGACAAGTTGACTTCCAACGCACCAAATCTAATGTAATAAATAATTTTTTGTTGATAATTAAACCTTGCCGATGTGAATTGATAACCAAAAGATAAGACAATCTCTATGAATTTTGAGAGAAATAATTTTTCCAAAAAATACTAAACCTATTGTACAACGGCCGATTCCATCCTAAACTTTTCAATTTAACTAATTTAATCCTAAATTTTTTGATGATTTACCGATATAGTCCTTTCAACCGAAATTGGTTATAAATTGATGACGTACCCACTAACCATCCTACGCGGCACAATCGATGCTGACCTAGACGTTTTTTTTTTTTTTTAATTTCTAAAGTTTTATAATTGCTTTTCTTTTCTTTTCTTCACCATTCACTTCCTGAAAGAACCAACGGTGAGCCATTGGGGCATCAACGATGGTTACCTACCATTGCTAAGGCTCTAGCCTTCCCCATCGGCTCTTTTGGGAAGTGAACGGTGAAAAAAAGAATAAAAATAATAAAAATGAACAGAAATTTCAATAAAAATTGTAAAAATTGTTTATGTCAACGTTGGTCATACAACGTAGAACAGCTAACAACCAAGTCAGTGGTTTCCGACCAATTTTGATTGGAAGGACTACATCGCAAATCATCAAAACATTCAGGACAAAATTGGCCAAATTGAAAAGTTTATAACTAAATTGACCGTTGTACAATAGAATTAGGACTTATTGAATAATTTTCTTATTTTTGAAAGTGACCAATACTGACCAACATTCACTATATCGAATAATTAACTTGACATATCAATAAATGAAAAATAGATCATCAAGCAAGATTTGGAGTAACACTGAAACTATAGTTTTAAACCACATCTTACCAGTATATTATAATGACCACTTATCATTACATCACCACACATTTTACAGCATTTTTTTCTCATTTGTGTCTGTACTAAGAATCAGACCCAACACCTTAACAAGCACATTTCTCAAGTAATATATTCTCCTGAGGAAATCTCGTTGACTTCCAACACACCAAATCTCATGCAATAATAATTCATTGGTCATAATCCAACCTTTGCCAATAAAATTGTCAAAAGAACACTTCAAGTGCCATAACTTTGCACAAAAAGACACTTAAGTGCCATAACTTACAAAAAGTACACTTAAGTGCCACATTCAAAGAAAAACGGATTACTTGAGTGCCACTCCGGCCAAAGTCCGGCCAAAATGCCGACGTGACATTTTTCTAGCGAAACGCGCCCAAAACAACGACGTTTTGCACGCTGACGTGGCCAAATAATGCAAAAACGGCGTCGTTTTGGGCTAACGTGGTAAAAAAAAAAAATAAAAAATTAATTAAATTAAATTTAGTTAAAATATTTAACTATTATTTTAAAATTAAATTTAGTTAAAATATTTAACTATTATTTTAAAATTAAATTTAGTTAAAATATTTAAAAAATAATTATTAAAAAAAAAAAAAAAAAAAAGTGGGGAGGCCCGGCGACGGCAAGGGGAGGGTCGCCGGGGTTGCCGGGCCACGGCCAAGGGCCGGCAACCCCGGCCAACCGGCGGCAAGGGCTTGCGAGCCCTCGCCCCGATCTGGGGCGACCGGGCGAGGGCTGCCGACCCTCGCCGAATCTGGGCAAGGGCCGCAACCCTCCCCGGATCTGTGGCCGGTGGTGAGGGCTCGCGGCCCTCGCCCGCATCCGGCGAGGGTTGGCGGCCCTTGGCCTAGCCGGGCGAGGGCCGCCAACCCTTGCCAGATCCGGGCGAGGGCTATGACCCTCGCCCGATCTAGGGCAAAGGCTCGGCCAGGGCCCGGCGACCCCGGCCGACCCTCCCCCCGCCATCGCCGGCCCTTCTCGACGGCGGCGGGGTAGCGGCGACGGCAATGCGAGCGATGATCTCTCACCGCCTCCCCCCTTTTTTTTTTTATTTTTAAATTATTTTTTAATATTTAATATTTTAACTAAATTTAATTTTAAAATTTATTTAATTATTTTTTATTATTTTTTTATCACGTCGCTCAAAACGATGCTGTTTTTGCATTATTTGGCCACGTCAGCGTGCAAAATGGCATCGTTTTGGGCTCGGTTCGTCGGAAAAATGCCACGTCGACGTTTTGGTCAGACTTTAGCCAAATTGGCACTCAAATAATCCATTTTATTTCGATTTTGGCACTTAAGTGTACATTTCATAAGTTATGACACTTAAGTATCCCTTTGTGCAAAATTATGGCACTCCAAAGGTCTGCACATCCAATAAAATTTGAGTAAACCAAATCTCGTGCAATAAATAATTAATTGGTCATAATCCAACCTTTGCCAATAAAATTTGAGTAAGTATGAGAAAGAGAGAGACAAAGAGTGATGTCATCCAATACATCAATCTTTTTTCTTCTTCTTTTTTTTCATTTGTATTTGTGTTAAGAAGAAGACACCCCGAGAACAAGGGATCACAACTTGATTAGTGCATTGCTCGTGTGACAGACTCCTGAGGAAGGCTCATAGGATTCCAACGCACCAAATCTCACTTGACAAATTCTTAGTTATTCATTGTCAAACCAAAATATTTTAAAGCTCAAGAAGATGATACCTTCCCCAGCCGAAACCCAAAAATCATATATAGGTCACCCATCTACATGCCGAACGCTTTGCTCCATCTTTCTTGCCCAGAACGAGAGAGAGAGAGAGAGAGAGAGAGAGAGAGAGAGAGAGAGAGAGAGAGAGAGTAATGTCATCCAATACAGAGAAAACGTACTTGGAAGTGTTGGGCCTTTGCTGTGCCACAGAAGTTGCGTTGGTCGAGAAGATCCTGAGGCAGCTCGATGGGATCAACGACATCTCGATCATCATCCCGACAAAAACGGTCATCGTCCTCCATGATCCTCTAATCGTTTCTCAGTCCACTCTCGGTATGAATATGATCGATGGCAGCTGCTTTGGCTAAGTCCTACTTTGTCCTCGAATTTCAGTTTAGGCGTATGTATTGATGGTTCTATGTACTTAATATTGCAGTTGGGGCACTAAATAAAGCGAGGTTGGAAGCTAGCATTAAACATCGGGGCAAGATTGATTCGGCGACGAAATGGCCATCGCCGGCACTGATTGTTTGCGGGTTGTTGTTCGGTTTGTCATTTCTTCAGTACGTTTATCAGCCACTTAAATGGCTGGCTCTGGCTGCTGTTGTAATTGGCCTTCCGTCGATTGCGTGGAGGAGCTACGCCTCCATCAAGCATCTCACTCTAAATATCTACGTTCTCATTCTGATTTCAGGTAATAATCTTTTCCAAATGATCAACTGTTCTTTGCTAGATGGGATGTGAGTTCATGTGGTTCTTTTACTCATGGTCGTGTTTTGTACGGGATGATGATCATTGTAAAGGGCCAAAGTAAGCGATGGATCGGATGTATCTTATAACATGAGCTGAGGACATGATATCACCAAACCAACCAAGTATTTGCGCTGTCTAGACATGGGCTTTAACCATTGCAAAGTGAAATGAACAAGATAAATTGATGGGTCAGCATGTTTATACACAGCTTTATACATTAGTCACACTCCTAGTGACATATCTACTTCACGTAAGTTATGAACTGAGTTCTTTTTCTTAGAATTAGGGCATGAGCACGTCACTCCTCATGAATTCCCAATCCAGTTAATAGATGGCTTGCTTTTGACCAAAGAGGGAGCTAGACTGTAGCCTTGTATCGGAAAGTTAGACTCGGATATCACCTACACAATACACAAAAAAGATAAGGCTTTGGACAGTAGATGAAGTAATGGTACTGATCCATCTGAGAAATTCTTGAGTAGTAGGCTGTTGAATAACGAGAAAGGGCAGGACTCGTTCCTCACTCAATGATTTTGTCATTGATCTGACATCTGTGTATATGGGATAAGTAGATCATCCCACGAAATAGATTAAAGTCATCTAATCTTGTTGCAATACTGAATTTGCAGTGATAGGAACACTCGCCTTGCAAGATTACTGGGAAGCTGCTTCCATAGTCTTCCTGTTTTCCATTGCTCAGTGGCTCGAGTTGAGGGCTAGTCACAAGGTTTGACATTCAATTCTCTGTTTACAAACAAAGAAAGAAAAAATGAACGTTTTTCCCTCCAATTTTTTGTCCTGCTAAAGATAGGCATACATTGCTCTTTATCTATCCTTTCCCTGGGAGGCTATTGAGAATACTAGACTTCGACAGATTTAAGGATTGATATATATAGCCAACATCCTCTAAATCCATGCATTTGCATCACATTCAGAAGGTCTGCAGTAATTTGGCTAGTTAGTTACTTATCCAAACAAAATAGAAAAAGAACTTGGGCACACAGTTTAATAGAACTTTGGACTTAAATCATTTAAATCAGTACATTTGGTCTGAAGACAGGTTAAGATGTTCTATGTTTCCCCATAACCTAATGAAACTTGAAAGGAAAAATCATACACCATGTGCTTGGAGATTATACAAGATCAAACCGAAAAGATAGCCTGGAAAAGCACCATTCCATACTTTCACGACAGAATATTTCCCTCTTAAAATCATACTATCGAGAAAGATACACAATTCTGTATGATTAGATATATCTTGGCCCGTGGTTTGATTTCTTTTCTATGGCAAGGCTATGGCAACCATGTCATCATTAGCAAGCATGACTCCAGAAAAAGCTGTTATAGCCGAGACTGGAGAGTCCGTAGATGTCAACGATGTGAAAATGAGCACAGTACTTTCAGTAAAGGCTGGTGAAGCCGTACCAATTGATGGAATTGTTGTGGATGGGAAATGCGACGTGGATGAGAAAATGTTGACGGGGGAATCATATCCTGTTGCCAAGAGTATCGATTCCACAGTTTGGGCAGGCTCTATCAATTTAAATGGTTAGTGTTATACATGGCACCTCTTTTTTTTCCTTTTCCGGTGGCAAAGCATGTTCTGATTATTGAGTCTTCCTTCCATTGGATCACGATTTATTTATTTATTTATTTATTTATTTTTGCAGGCTATATTAGTGTAAGAACCACGGCTTTGGCCACAGATTCCGTGGTGGCCCGAATGGCTACACTAGTCGAGGAGGCTCATAAGGAAAAGACTCATACGCAAGGCCTCATAGACAAATGTGCGAAATACTATATTCCAGGCAAGCAAGTTACCCGATTTCCTTTCCCAACAAAATGCACAACACCCACATGTGTTTTATAAATATATCCCACATTTTTATGGAGAGAATTCGAAAATATCATCCCAGATGCTAATTTTAGAAGCGAACTGCTCAGCAATATTCCAGAGTACGGATTTTTTTCAATTGAATAACCTGAAAATTGATGCATGGTATTTTTGTTGCAAGGGTTTAGACATTTCATTGCTTTCTCTTTCAAGATGACTGAGTTGGTGAAAATCTGTAGTAGCCGAGTACTTTTCAGATTTCGACATAATATTCGGGCACGGACAGTCTCATTGATTGACAACAACATAGTATCCATCTTTAAAGCGTTTCATGAGCTTAACCACTATCATTTCTTTGTAGGAATTGCTTTGGTGTCTGCTTGTATTGCTGCGGTTCCTGCTGCACTGAAGCTTAAGAATGAACACCACTGGTTTCACTTGGCAATAGTTGTTCTGATCGGCTCATGTCCTTGTGCACTCATCCTATCTACACCCATCACATTCTTCTGCGCACTTTCAAGGGCTGCAAAAGATGGGCTTCTGTTTAAAGGAGGTGGGTTTCTTGAAATTCTGGCAAAGGTTAAAACCGTGGCTTTTGACAAAACAGGGACAGTGACAAGAGGAGAGTTTGTGGTGACCAACTTCCAATCAGATTGCAATAACATTGACCTTATTGCTTTGCTCTACTGGTAATCTGACTCATTCATCCCTTATCCAACTTAATCAAGAACTGTCGAAAATTCTGTTTCAATCTACGGCTCATGTTTGAGATTGGAGTTGAAAATTTCTAGAGTCGCACTGAAAAACCTGAAAGCAAATCTTGCTATGTGAAGGGTATCGAGCATCGAGAGTAAATCAAGCCATCCAATGTCAGCTGCAATAATTGATTATGCCAATTCTTTCTCTATTGAGCCAAAGCCTGAAGAGGTAGAGTATTTTCAAAATTTTCCCGGGGAAGGAATTTATGGTCAAATCAACGGTAAAAGCATCTATATTGGGAACCGGAGAATCGGTCTAAGGGCTGGCTGTGAAACAGGTCAGTTTCTCTAACTATCTCGAGCAAATAGTTTTTCAACAGTAATATTTTTTTTCCTTATATTTCTTTCCTGTTTCTTATTAATCTCTACTTTGATTTACCGGAGTGTGCCACAGCAAGCGGCATTGAAACAGACACAAATGGATTCATATACATTGGACAAAGCCCGGTGGGAAAGTTCAGTCTCTCTGATGCTTGTAGAACTGGGTCGATGGAGGCCATTAATGTTGTTAAATCACTAGGCATCAAGACCGCCATGCTCACAGGTGATAGCCAAGCTGCAGCCAGGTCCACACAGAATCAGGTGCGCTTCTATCATCCTCGTCTTATTACATTAGCACTGAATTATGGGAATGATCTTCCACACAACCTCAACCTTAATCCATGACTGGTATTTTATCGATTGAGAACAATTACAGACTTGAGCTCCAATGGAACTTTTAGGTCCAAAAGAACTTGGAACACAATTTGCAAAGAAAGACCAAAACTCTGCAAGTTCGACTATTTCTCTTCATTTTTTTCTCCTAAAGAAAATGGAGTACTTCTAATAGAAATTGAATCCTAACAAAGAAATTGAAGATTCATCATAGCATGAACCGAATGAGGTTCCTTAACTTTCTACCTGCAAAACCGCCTCCTATCCAGCTTGTCCAAATGTATCTTGGTTTACATTTCTTCCGTGGATATATACTATATACTACTGTGCCACTACTATGCAGAGTGTACTGAAAAAACAAAAAATCTGTTTGCAGCTCAACAATGCTCTAGACATTGTATGTGCAGAACTCTTGCCCGAAAACAAGGTGAGAATAATAGAAGACTTCAAGAAAGATGGACCAACTGCAATGATCGGTGACGGAGTAAATGATGCTCCTGCATTAGCCACGGCTGACGTAGGCATCTCGATGGGGATTTCTGGTTCAGCCCTGGCAATGGAGACGGCTGATGTGATTCTCATGTCGAATGACATTCGAAAGATCCCAGAAGCTATTAAACTCGCCAGGTGGACCTTCAGGAAGCTCGTCGAGAACATCCTTATATCTATATCTCTGAAGTGCGCAGTCCTCGGATTGGCCTTTGCTGGGTACCCATTGGTTTGGGCCGCAGTTCTCACAGACGTGGGCACATGTTTGATCGTGATTCTCAACAGCATGCATCGTCTAAACGCAACCCCAAACCAAGAAAAGAAGTCCTTAAGATCCATGAATAGTCTCTTCTCGCCAAACTCACGCGAGAAGAATAAAGTTGGTTGCGCAGTGCAAAGTACGAACAATGATAATGAACATTGCAGCGGCTGCTGCTCTGCCATGGCAAATCAAGATGCAACGTCGTCATTGAACGCACTCGGTGATGCTTGTTCTGAATCGAAATTTAGCCCACAGAAAGAAGATATGTCAATGAACCTTGAAGGACCTACTTGCAAGCCAACCACGCAGCCTACAGTAAACCTGTCTACATTTGGAGAGATTGAGTCTATTACAGACCAACCAAAAAACCACTATGGCTCAAGTTGCGGCTGCCCATCAGTTAGATCTGTTAAATCAGTAAGTAAGTGCGAGTCATCCTACTATTTACCTGTCAAACACATAGAGGGAAGGTCACAATGTGCTTCTGGCTGCTGTCCTCAAAGTTTGGAAATTCACGAGGATGAAAGGAAGCTGAATTTACGAAGTGACGCGTCACAGTTGTTCAGCAATGCACCGGATGCTGGTAATACTGAATCTGTAGCTCAAAGTGTACCCGGTAATTTCAAAGATGAAGAAATTATCGAGCACTGCAACTTAGTTGGAGCAAAATGCTGTGTTGAGGCTGTAGCAATTGAAATTACTCCAGGGAAGATGAGCCCTGGCGGGTGCTGCAAGCAATCAGGCAACAAATGTTTCTGCAGACTCGAGCAACATGATGCAGGCAGCGGAAGCAGCATGCCTAGAATAGTCATAGAATAGACCCTTTTAAATGTTGTCAGACAATAATAAGATTCTCAGTCGCCCCTGGCACCGTCATTGGTGGGGTTACCTCCCACTTAAGGGGTTAGTTTTCCACCTCAGATGTGGCTGGGCAGGACACCGTAAAGGTGCCTGTTGGCGCCCCAGCCAGTGGGGAGAGGAGTTTATCGACCTCTCTCCTGAGGTCTACCCAGTGGTTTACCCCCCTTCTGGGACTTTTCCCTTAGGGGGGGCCCTCGCATGGGCTTGAGGGAGCAGTTTAAGGACCTGCTCAGGTCCAAGTCAAGCTACACATCCATATGTAAATCTCGTCGTGCTTAGCTTCAACTGCTGTCGGTCTGGGAATAAATGATCTTTGGTAGGATTTGGCTAAGCACGATTGATTAAGGTAATTGCAATTAATTAGGCTAAAATCGATTAATTAACCTAACTATAATTAATTAAAAACTAATTGCCGTTAATTAAAGTAATCACATTTAATTAAAATAAACTCAATTAATTAATCTACCCACAATTAATTAATCTAATCGTACTTACTTAAACTAATTGTACTTAAATTTAATCTAAACTGTCCTTAATCGCAATTAAGGCTAAACTAAAATTAAACGTCATTATCCGTAAACTAATATATCCCCTAAACGTAATTAATATCATAATCCACGATTAGGAAGATAACTCACAGGTTTCCGGCAACGGCAAGCTCAGGGCGATGGCGGCGCGACGGTGTCGAGAACACTAGGCTCGCAACTCAAGCGGAAACTCGAGAGCTCATGGCCAAGGGGGGCTCGGCTTGGGTGATAGCCATAGTGGTGGCTCAGCTTGCGACGGCGAGGGTGGCTCAAGGACGGTGACGATGATGCAAGCGGCTTGATGGACGAGTGGCTCAAGTGGCGACGACTCGGAAGCTCGGCGGTGGAGATGGTGAACGATGAGGGTGGTGGGATGATGATGTTGGGTGGTGGTGAAGTGGCGTGGATGATGGTGGTGGAAGGGGCGTGGTCGGGTAGTAGAAAAAAGAAAAAGGGGGAAACAAAAATGGGGGAAAGAAATGGGGAGAAGAAGAAGATGGGGTGAGGAAAATGGAGGGAAGTGCTGCGGCAGAAGTGAGGGAGAGAAGCGAGAGAGAGGAAAAAGGGAGGGGGCTGCAGCAGGGAAAGGAAGGGGTGGACGCACGGGGGAGAGAGAAAAGAAAGGGGCGGAGAGAGAGAAAAAAAATAAGAGAATGATTTTCCCCAAAATTTCTTCTAAAATCCTATCATTTCTCACACATACTTCCCTAAAAGCCCTTCTAGCCTAGTATCATATCTCCACAATTTCTTTTTCTTTTCCTTTTTATCTTTAAAGCCAAAATTATGGCCCATAATTCACCATTTTGCCACTAGATCCGAATTTCTCTTTCTCTGGTCTCCAATTTTTTTTCCAATAATTCATTTTTCGAAAATTTCGAACATGCTGATAATTCAACGGACAATAAGGTGACATCCAATAATTTAATCTCGAAACCCTCAAAAGTTTGATATTTGAAATTGAATTAAATTTTGTGATTAAAAATCGATCAAACACGACTTTAGTACGACTTAATATATCGAGTAGCTTTTAAAGGTTCTCGTGCGGTTGACTAATGGTCGAAAATTTTCAATCCACATTTGTGCCTCTTCAAATCGGAAACAACCCTTAGTTGTCATGTAATCGCGAGAGTTCAATTACATATCTTGAATATAAGATCAATAGAAAAATCGGTTTATTGTCATTCGACACGAATATCGTAATCGTGTGAAATCACTCGCGAACCAACTTCGTACTTCTGTCCAATTGACTTATATCCGTTCACTAATTAATTTATAATAGTGTAGTATTGATCATTGTTGATCCTTATGGTTGAGCGGTCAATCCCTGATTAAATTCTTTAATCTTTCGTGTTTTAACCATTTACGACATCACCTAATAGATTAGTTAACTCATGAGTGATCAATTGAAAGTAAAATAACCATAAGTACATCGATGAAATAACCACTTCATATATTTCGAAATAGAGCCAAATTTTGAGATATCACAAAATAAGTGAGAGTTATAGAGAAGGCACATGAGCGAGGACGAGCGATGACAAGTGATGGTGAGCGAACAACAAGAAGGTGTTCATAGCCCTGAACAATGGTGACCCAGCACTATTTGGATCCTCCCGTGGGACGTCATTTTGCCTAGAGGTAGTGCTACGTCATTTTGCTTGACCAAGCCATATAGGATTGTGCAACGTGGTTTTGGACATCCATGTGGATTAGAATTTTGAAAAAATATACCAAGTGAGATAAAAAAAAAAAAAAAAATTAATCAATTTGACTGGAATTTCTCATCGAAGACACTTAAGTGATCATTCTTTCTTCAATTTGATACTCAAATGAGCCAGCAAATACTTTTGATATTGAAGTGAGAGCCGTACACAATTTTTGGCACTTCTAATGTCCTCCCAAAAAACCAACACGAGAAGAACAACTGTGGCGCATCATCAACATCAACGATAAGAAAAACAAATTGAAATCCCTAAATACCCGATTGCCATCCCTCCATGAAAATCAAAAACCCACATTGCAGCTCCACACGGCAACAACAGAAATGAGACCTCGTGGTTCGCCATACTCTGCTTCCTTCGTTCGAAATTTCAACGGAAGGACTAACATGACGAAAAAATATTCAGGGCCACATTGACAAAGAAAAATAATACAAGGATGAAGCACCCCCGAACCCACGCTACCCTTACCAGCAGGACCGAATGCATGTTTACTGTTTAGGTATGTTTTTGTTTCATTGAAAGAAAAATAGCAATTTCGAAGAATCTTATGAAGCAATCGGACGGATCAACATTCAGTATATCCAAAAATTAACATGGCGTATCAATACGTGCAAAATAGATCAACATGCACCATTAGAATTATGCTAAAAATATAGTCTTAGACCTGTGTGATGCATGTAGGGGTAACTAGTTCCATGATGGGTCATTTCCCATTCAGAACTGGGAACAGCCTAATTTGTGAAATTGAAAACCGGCCCACTTGATCCAGAAACCTGTCCGATTCCAATTCCTATATTTGTCCAAGAACAGTGATGATATCTTTTTTTTCCCTATTTCTCACAAGATTACAAGTGTTGTTACATAATCTAAACTCTCGTTCTTTATTGTTTTGGATCTTTAATCAATGAAAATCTTAGTGGGAAGAAGTTAACGATGTGATAACATATGATTAACTTTAAAGCGGGAAACAAATCTATAATCACCAATTCCAAATTTTAGGAACTAGGAACTGCCCAGAATCAAGTGGTTGGATCCGGTTCTAGTGCTCACCTAGAGGCATGAGCATCTTTTATAGGAATTTTTGTTTTTTCATTTATGTTTTTGTATTGAGAAAAAGACACTCCCCGCGCACCAGAGATAATAAAGGGCATTGCTCATATAAAAGTCTTCCGAGGAAGGCTAGTTGACTTCCAACTCCCAAACACTCACATAGTAAATAAGTAATTATTCATAATCCAACCTTGCCAAGATGAATTGCGAAAGAAAAAGAAAAATTCGATGAACTTGTGCAGCGATCAAGATAATATCGACCGACGTTCGATGTATCCGATGTTGACGTGTCAAAAAAAGCAAAATAGATCACCAACCAAGATTTATAAAATACTACAAAAATATAGCTAAAAAAACTACGGCAACTTGCTAATATATAAAATAAGACCGCTTATCATTACATCATCACACCTATTACAAAAAATATATCCTTTTCATTTATTTTTTGTCTCATGAGGAAGACAGGTTGACATCCAACACACAAATCTCATGTGATAAATATTTTTTTTGTTCTCAATCAAACCTTACCGATGTGAATCAAGAACAAAAAATAAGACAATTTTGATGAATTTTGAGAGAGATGATTGTCCTAGAAATTCATATACCTATTGCATAGTGGTTAATTCAATCATAAAATTTTCAATTAGGCCAATTTGACCAATTCAGTCCCAAACTTTTTGATAATTTGCCGATATAGTCCCTTCAACCAAAATTAGTTAGAAATCGTTAATGTGACCGCTAGCCATCAAATGTGGCACATCCCATGCTGACGAAGACGTTTTCTATAATTTATTTTAAAAAGTTTTGAACTTTTATGAATTTTTTAATTTTCTTTTTTTTTACTTTTAAATTCTTTTATTCACCGTTAACTTCCCAAAAGGGCCGGCAGGCACAAAGAAAAAAATAACAAAATAACAAAAAACTTCAATAAAAATTGTAAAAATTATTCATGTTGACATTAATCATATCACGCAAAAGGGCCGGCAACTAAGTCAATCGATTTTGGCAAGAAGGACAATATCGGCAAATCGTTAAAAATTCATGACTATATTGTCAAATCAAAAAGTTTAGAAGTGAAATAACAGTCATACAATAGAATTAGGACTTTTTGAATGATTTTCCAATTTTGAGAAGTGATTGATACTTGACCAACATTCACTATATCGAATAATTAACTTGACATATCAATAAATGAAGAATAGATCATCAACCAAGATTTAGAGTAACATTTTAAAACTATAATTTTAAACCACGACATCTTGCCAGTATATATATTATAAAGACCACTTATCATTAACCACCACACATTTTACAGCAATTGTTTTTTCATTTGTATTTGTACGAGGAATTAGACCCAACAACCTTAAAAAAAGCACATTTCTCATGTAGTATTCTCCTGAGGGAATCTCGTTGACTTCAAACACACCAAATCTCATGTAAATAAATAACTAAGTAGTCTGATCCAACCTTGCCAATATAATTTGAGTAAATATTTAAGAGAGAGAGATAGATAGATGTCATGCAATACATCAATCTTTTTTCTTTTCTTTTTTTCATTTGCGTTTGTGTTAAGAAGAAGACACCCCCCGAGAACAAAGGGATCACACTTGATAAGCGCGTTGCTCGTGTCGTGACTCGTGTGGCAGTCTCCTGAGGAAGGCTAATAGGATACCGACGCACCAAATCTCGCTTGAGAAATAGTTAAATATTCATGGTCAACCTAAATACATTAAAGCTCAAGAAGATGATGCCTTCCCCAGCCGAAACCCAAACGATCGTATGCATGTCACCCGTCTACATGCCGAACGCTCTGCTACATCTTTCTTGCCCAGAGAGCGAGCGAGAGAGAGAGAGAGAGGACAATGTCATCCAATACAGAGGAAACGTACTTGGAAGTGTTGGGCCTTTGCTGTGCCACGGAAGTTGCATTGGTCGAGAAGATCCTGAGGCAGCTCGATGGGGTCAACCACAGCTCGGTCATCCTCCCAACAAAAACGGCCATCGTCCTCCATGACCCTCTAATCGTTTCTCAGCCGAAACTTGGTATGAATACGATCGATTGCAGCCGCTTTTGCTACAATCGAAACTTGGTATGTAGTGTTGGTTTATCATGTACTTAATATGGCAGTTGAGGCACTAAATAAGGCGAGGTTGGAAGCTAGCATTCAACATCGGGGCAAGATTGATTCAGCGACAAAATGGCCATCACCAGCGCTGATCGTTTGCGGGTTGTTGTTCGGTTTGTCATTTTTTAAGTGCGTTTATCAGCCGCTGAAATGGCTGGCTCTGGCTGCTGTTGTTGTTGACCTTCCGTTGATTGCGTGGTGAAGCTTCGCATCCATCAAGCATCTCACACTAAATATCTACGTTCTTATTCTGATTTCGGGTAATAATCCTTTTCAAATGATTATTGTTCTTCGCTAGATGGGATGCAAGTTCATGTGGTTCTTATAACATGAGCTGAGGACGTGATATCACCAGACTAACCGAGTATTCTCGCTGTCTAGACATGGGCTTTAACCATCTTGCAAAGTGAAATGAACATGCTAAATCGATGGGTCGGCATGTTTATGCACAGCTATATACATTAGTCTCACTCCTAATGACTCATCTACTGTAAGTTATGGAGCGAATTCTTTTCCTTAGGATTAGGGCTTGAGCACGTCACTCCTCATGAATTCCACAATCTAGTTCATAGATGGCTTGCTTTTGACCAAAACGGAGCTAGCCTGTAGCTTTGTATCGGAAAGTTAGACTCGGATATCACCTACCCACTATACAGAAAAATAAGGCTTTGGACAGTAGATGAAGTAACGGTACTGATCCATCTTAGAAATTCTTAGGTAGCAGGCTGTCGAATAACGAGAAAGGGCAGGGCTCATTCCTCACTTAATGATTTTGTCATTGATCTTAAACACCTGTGTATACATGATGAGCAGATCATCTCTCGAAATTGATTAAAGTCGTGTAATCTTGTTGCAATGCTGAAATTGCAGTGATAGGAACGCTTGCCTTGCAAGATTACTGGGAAGCTGCTTCCGTAGTCTTCCTGTTTTCCATTGCTCAGTGGCTCGAGTTGAGGGCTAGTCACAAGGTTTGACATTCAATTCTCTGCTTAGAAACAAAATAGGAAAGAATGCATGTTTTCCCCCTAATATTTTGTCCTGCCAAACATAGGCATCCATTGCTCTTTATCTATCCTTCCCTGTGAGGCCATTGAGAATACTAGACGTTGACAGATTTAAGGATTGATGTATACAACCAACAACCTCTAAATCCATTCTTGTATCACATTCAGAAAGTCTACGTTAATTTGGCTAGTTAGTTACTTATCCAAACAAAATAGAAAAAGAACTTGGGGAAACAGTTTGATAGAACTTTGGACTTAAATCATCCAAATCAGTACATTTGGACTGACGACAGGTTAAGATGTTCGATGTTCTCCCCATAGTCTTGACCGAGTCATACAGAAAGAAAATTACATGAAAGCATATTGCTTAATGAAATTTGAAAGAAGAAATCATACACTATACTGTGCTTGGAGATTATACAAGATCAGGCTGAAAAGATAGCCTGGAAATGCACCCTACCATACTTTCACAACAGACTATTTCACTCTTTATCTCTTACTGTCGAGAAAGATACACGATTCTGTATGATTAGATATATCTTGGTCTGTGGTGTGATTTCTTTTCTGTGGCAAGGCAATGGCAACCATGTCATCATTGGCAAGAATGACTCCAGAAAAAGCTGTTATAGCAGAGACTGGAGAGTCTGATGATGTTAACGATGTAAAAATGAGCACAGTATTTTCAGTGAAGGCCAGTGAAGAAGCCGTACCAATCGATGGAATTGTTGAGGATGGGAAATGCGACGTGGATGAGAAAATGTCGAGGGGGCAATCATATCCTGTTGCCAAGGGTGTCGGTTCGACAGTTTGGGCAGGCTCTATCAATTTAAATGGTTAGTGTCATACATGGCACCTCTTTTTTTCCTTTTCTAGTGGGAAAGCGTGTTCCGATTATTGAGTCTTCTTTCCACTGGATCACGATTTTCTTTTGCAGGCGATAGTAGTGTAAGAACCATGGCTTTGGCTACAGATTCCGTGGCGGCATGAATGACTAAACTAGTCGAGGAGGCTCATTAGGAAAAGACTCGTACGCAAGGCCTCATAGACAAATGTGCAAAATACTATATTCTAGGCAAGCAAAGGCTGCGCATGGTAACATTCCCCAGCCCAAGAATTTCACTTCTTTTCTTCCCCAGACCAAAAAAAGAATAGAAACCCGTTTGATAAAGGTAAGTTAGTTTTTTGTTCCCGGGAACAAAAAGTTAACCCGAGAATGGATTTGGAATAGAAATGAGAAGTAAAAAAAAGTTGCTTTTTGTTCCCAAGAGTAAGTTTCAGAAATAAGTGAATTTTTTTTTCTTTTATTCATCTCTTGCTGCCGCCGCCAACCACCGCCCCCCACCGCCACCGGTTGCTGCTGCCGCCGCCGGTTGCCGCCACCGCCGGTCGCGCCGCCGGCAACGACGATTGGTGAGCAAGAATAAAAAACGAATAAACACAAAAGAGAAATTGTTGCGTTACCAAACGCATTTCTATTCTTTTTCTATTCCAAGAGTAGAAATTTTGTGTAGTTACCAAACGGGTTCTTTTACTTAGAAATTGTTCTCCGGAATAGAAATAGAAAAGAACTATTTCTAAAAAAAAAACTCTTCCCCAACCAAAAAGCGTTACCATTCGCACTCCAAGTTACCCGATTTCCTTTCCAACAAAATGCACAACACCCAAAAGTGTTTTATAAATATATCCCACATTGCCTAGCGATATTCCAGGGTACGTATTTTTTCCAACTGAACAACCTGAAAATTGATGTGCATATTTTTGTTGTGAGAGTATAAACATTTCACTGCTTTCTCTTTCAAGATGACTGAGTTGGTTAAAATCCATACTAGCCAAGTACTTTTTAGATTTCAACATAATATTTGGGCGCCGACAGTCTCATTGATTGATAAAAACATAGTATCCATCTTCAAAGCGTTTCATGAGCTTGACAACTATAATTTCTTTGTAGGAGTTGCTTTGGTGTCGGCTTGTAATGCTGCGGTTTTTGCTGCACTGAAGCTTAAGAATGAACACCACTGGTTTCACTTGGCAATAGTTGTTCTGATCGGCTCACGTCCTTGCGCACTCATCCTCTCTACACCCATCACATGGGCTTTTGTTTTGGTATTTTCCTAATTAAATACCAAAATTCCATATTTTTGAAATAATAAATCAAAAATCATCAATTATCATTCAATTGCATAAATTAACACTCTATTTCTTAAACCAATTATATCACGACGATCGGCACGAAATTCTAACGACCGGCTATCCCGGTATAATTTACGGAAAATAATAAATAATTAAATAAATTACAATTAAATAATTAAATTACAAAATAATTAAATTAAACCACTAATTAACATATATACACTAATCTAACCACCTAATAACTAATTAACTAATCTACTAAACTAACTAATTTAATCTAACCACCTAATAACTAATTAGACTAACTAACCAATCCTACTAACTTGGGCATATAACTAATTACCACTAATTAAACTAACTAACCACCTAATCTCTAATTAAACTACTAATCCATATTTAAGCATCATTAGCACCCTAATTAGAGTTTAGGACATAAACTCACCGAATTAGCAAATAAACCAGTTCACAGCAACGACAACACAACGGTGACCGAAACTCAAGCCTATGGTAACACCAAAGGAAGCTCGGACCGGGCTGAAAACCGCAAGGGAAGCTCACGATTTGGGCTGGTTGAAGCTGCTCTGGAGGGACTAAGCCGGTGCAAGCTGGTTGGCGGCAAGTTGGGTGAGTAGGGGGTTGGTGGCTGCTGGAGTTAGGCGGCTCGAGACTGGGCTGAAGATGGTGAAGCGAGCGTGAGGTTGAGTGGAGTTACTTCGGTGGGCATTGGGCTGGAACGTGCGTGGGCTGCATCGGGGATATGGGCTAATTGGAGTCATTGGTGGGGGTGTCGCGGATGTGTGGCAGCGAAAGGGAGAATCAGTGGAGATGGGAGTGGAGGAGTGCAACGAAGGTGACGCTGGCAAAGAGGAAGTGGGCCTGCGATTGAAAAGAAAAAATGGAGGAGGAACCGAGCTTGAAAGGAAAATGAAAGAGAAGACAGAAGCAGGAGGGGTCGGTGAAGCTGGCACATGAAGGGGGAAAAAGAGAGGCCAAGAAGTCAATGAAAAATATCTAAAGCACTCGAGTGCTTTTCCCCCATATCTTCAGCCAAGTTGGAGCCAACAATATCAATTGGTCACTCAAAGCCAATTGCTCACACATCTTCACCAACTAAAGCTAAATTGAGGACCAAAATGCAGTTGCCCCTCAAGCCTACGAATTTTTCCAATCACTCTAGTTCTTCACAAATCTCTCTAATTGATGGCCAAATTTGTTGAGGAGGAAGCCCATGCCAAATTCCACACTTGTATTCACAAACTAGTCCCTTTTGAAGGCCAAAAATCCACTTGAAAATTGCCAATTGAATTCCTTGAATTTAAATTGCCCAATTTCAAATTTTCGCCAAAAATCCGGGCTCATCGAAAATTCTTCAAAGGATGAGTCGACGTCAAAAAAATAAATCATGACATGCCCAAACTTTTGATTCCTAAAACCGGGTTCAACTTCGTGGTTAATTTCAACCGGATGCGATTTTAGCGTAACCTAACCTACCGGTAACTTTTATGAATTTTTAGCACGTTTGATTCATGGTCGATTATTTTTTATCCACCTTGTGCATCTTCGACACATCAGCAACTCTCGGTTGTCATAAAAATCTCAAGGTTTCATTTACGGGCACCGAATACAGAATCGGTAGAGAAATCAATTTAGTGTCGTTCAACGCAAATTTTGCAATCAAGTGGAATCACCCACAATTTAATTACATGCTTCTGTCGAATTGACATATCTTCGATCTCTAATCGATTTTAACGGTGCCGTATTGACCCTTGTAGATTAGCACGATCGAGCAGTCGATTTTTGATCGAATTCTCAAGTCAGTCGAATTTATATTCCTTAACGGCTTCACCCGATAGATTAGTTATCTCATGAATGATCAACTCAGAGAAAAAAACTATAGGTACGTCGATAAAAAGCCTAATTCATATTATCGAGACAGAGTCAAAAATCAGGATGTCACAATGGAGGCCATTAATGATGTTAAATCACTAGGCATCAAGACTGCCATGCTCACAGGTGATAGCCAAGTTGCAACCAGGTCCACACAGAATCAGGTGCGCTTCCATCATCCTTGTCTTATTACATCAGTACTGAATTATGGAAATGATCTTCCACACAACTGCCACCTTAATCCATGACTGGTATTTTATCGATTGAGAATAATCACAGATTTGAGCTCCAATGGAACTTTTAGGTCCAAAAGAACTTGGAACACAATTTGCAAAGAAAGACCAAAACTTGGCAAGTTCAACTTGTTCTCTTCATTTTTTCTCCTAAAGAAAATGGAGTGCTAATAATAAAAATTGAATCCTAACAAAGAAATTGAAGATTCATTGTAGCATGAACCGACTGAGGTTCGTTAACTTTCTACCTGCAAAACCGCCTCCTATTCAGCTTGTCCAAATGTATCTTGTTTTACATTTCTTCCGTAAATATATACTATATACTAGTGCGCCAATAATATGCAGTGTACTGAAAAATAAAAATCTGTTTGCAGCTCAACAATGCTCTAGACATTGTATATGCAGAACTCTTGCCCGAAAACAAGGTAAAAACAATAGAAGACTTCAAGAAATATGGACCAACTGCAATGATTGGTGACGGAGTAAATGGTGCTCCTGCATTAGCCACAGCTGACGTAGGCATCTCGATGGGGAATTCTGGTTCAGCCCTCTCAATGGAGATGGCCGATGTGATTCTCATGTCGAATGACATTCAAAAGATCCCAGAAGCTATTAAACTCGCCAGGTGGGCCTTCAGGAAGCTCGTCCACTGTGAAGGGCGCAGTCCTCGGATTAGCCTTTGCTGGGTACCCATTGGTTTGGGCTGCAGTTCTCACAGACGTGGGCACATGTTTGATCTTGATTCTCAACAGCATGCATTGTCTAAACGCCACCTCAAACCGAGTAAAGAATTTCAATGAAAGGAATAACATGACAGAGGGAGTAATATATACTTTAGAGGTCACAAAATGGTACAATAATGACATCGAACAAGTTAACAAAGTACAGGGAGATTATGCCTTTATCCCTACTATCAATGTCATGTTACACTTGTGACCCAACTTTTCTAGTTTAGAGCTAAACCATATGGCTGGAAATAAAATATCATGACTCTTCTCTTAACAAAGAAATATAGGCAGAGGTTAATGATTGTTTTTTTTTTTTTTTTTTTTTTTTTTGGCTCATTGCGAAGATACACGAGTTACAAAGTCTCCCCAGCTTTTGGGGCAAAAATAAAAGTCAATTTTTTTTGGAGCAGAAAATAAAAGTCTAATTAACTCGGCCGAATACGACTAAAAGTAAAAATAAAAAACTCAGCCGAAAATTGCCAAAAGCCGTCCTGATGCAGTACTCTTCCTTCCAAGTCCGGACACAAATTCCAGCTTTGTTTGCTTGCTAGCATCATCGGCAGAAAACATTAAACGACGAGGGAATGCGACAAAGGCCGTAAATGTTTGTTGGGTCGTGTGACACCAAATTGGCCCTTTCTATGGGCCAGTACAAGACAAAAAAGGACGAGAGAACTCCCAAAAGAATATGTTGACAACACCGGAAGGAGCGCTAGATCTGAAATTTGAGCTTATATTTGGAGCAGTTATGAGCGAATTTCTAACCTCTTTTCTTTCTTCTTTTCTAGGACAAGTGAAATCTTAACTTGATATCGCTTACTATGATGTGCTCTCGTGCAAGAGATCAAGAATACTAAAGTACTCACTGTATTTTTCTGGGCCCAAAGAAAAAAAGGTTGGGGAAGATAAGAGTTGTCATTTCCGATATCACACACTATCATGGCCCTAGAGGTGGGATGATTGTCCCACCTAGAAATAATATGAAAAGTTATAAAAAAAAAAAATAACAGACATTACTCGTGTGTTTTCTCTCAGTCACATGATAGATCAAGACACTTAGGGCCGCTGCAAGCGTTGGAAGACCACCAAATAATGGTCACCAAAATAAGGCGACTGGGTGGTTGCTTACTCCGATGCTTGCTAGATCTCTTTGTGTCATAGTGGTTGCCCACAAGAGAGCCTATCGCCACCATGGAGGTGGCTAGATAATGGCAACCACCATCGGCAATGTTCACTCCCTTCACAAGAGTAGAGTAGGTTTTTCTTTTTTAAACTTAACTATTAATTTATTTTACTATTATTTCAATCCAAAATTAGGTTTTATTCACTCATTTACCAAACACAATGTAAGATAAGAAAAATCCTCCTCTCATTTCTTATCTTCTTATCTTATCCAATTCACAATTGTTATCTTAGAGACCAAATGCAGTCTTAAGTGATTAGGGAGCAAAAGAAAATTATATTTGAGTGATTTGATGACATTTTATCAACGTGCTACATAATATATAAATATTTTACAAAATAATTCCTCCAAGCGTAGGTTAACTTTTAAGCTATAATCCGCGCCTCCGTGCCGTATGCAACTCAATAGATTACTAGGCCTCTCCTCGGACAATGAGATTGCCAAGGCAATCTTATTAGTTCTAATCTATTTTGTCCACTAGCTTTGCGGGTGACTATGTGACCATCTGATTACTTTTCTGTCCTTGTGCCGAGAAAAGTAAGTGATATAAATCATTTTTTTCGTGCCCTATAATTAAAGTCTATACGGTGCCTATGACATTATTAAATAAAGCAAGATTAAATTTCAATGTGTTAAATGAATGTGAAATGACACTATATGTATACTCTATATCAAGTAGTAAACTCTTATTTATATGAGAGTAATATTAGTTGTCTTTACTCAATTAAGTTACTCGAAGACTATAAATTGTGATGATCACATTAATGTAATGTCTAATATAGTTATATCGGTATCATTATATACATACACCGAACTCTTTTTCGACAAAAGCGAAGTACTTACTAAATTAAAAAATTTGAAGCTTAAACATCCAATAGTCGGTCAGAAATCATATATCTTGAGTCGACATGTTTATTCAAATAAAACAATCTTGCGCATTTATCTAAAATTGTTTTAAAATCCATAAATTCAATAGACTAATTGTATGCTATGTAAATCTATTTTAAGAATCCATTTGTTTCGTGAAAATATATGATTTAAAAAAAATTCTAAAAACAATCACTTATATCGGTTGAAATAAATAGTGATGAAAAATGTTTTCATTATCAACAACAATTCGTATCTCAATATTTTCGTGTGTAAACGATGAAAATATTTTTCATTTATTCATTTTTGTAAGCAACTAGTGGTTGCTTTAAGAAAATATTTTTCAAAAAAATGATTTATTTTTTGGAAAACAAACAGAGCCTAATACACAAGAAAGGATAAAAAAAATAAAACATATTGATTATGGGAAGAAAAGAAGCAAAATGAATATGGCAATTATGTAACTCCAAGCACCTTAGGATTGTTAGGACTCTCTCTTTGTTTATAGAAAATAATTTTACTTTTTCAAAGGTTTTTCTATCCATAAATTTTGAGTGATATACAACCAATTTCCATGTGGCAATATCTCGCTAAAGTGATGTGTATGAATAGTATTTACAAAATACCATACCATATTTTTACAAATAAATGTCACAAGTATACAAGTTCCATTTTGAGATCGCATCATAAATTATTATTACATGTTCACCATATTGTATAGCTATAAGTGTAAACTATAATAATAATAATAATAATAATAATAATAATAATAATAATAATAATAATAATAATAATAATAATAATAATAATAATAATAATAATAATAATAATAATAATAATAATAATAATAAATGCCTAAACTTGCCTTCCAATTTCCACGAAAAACAAAAGGAAGATCAACTATCGATTTTTTTTCCGAGTGGGAGTAGTTAGTCTTCACTCTTTCTTTTGGCCATACGTTGACCTTCTGCGCTTGAATTGATCAAGTATTAAAATAATTTAAAAGACATAAAGCTTTTACGCCTCAACCAAACTCCTAACAACTCCAAGAGAAGAGGAAGGGGAAAAAAAGGAAGGAAAAATTGACCCCATCAGCCCTTCTACTATGCAAGCAAACGATTTAATATTTTTAAAAGAATATCAGCTTGAATGACTAATCAATTTTTAAATAAAAAAAGTTCGAGAATGACATTACAAAAATAATCAATGTATTTATAAACAAAAATACACTTGCCAAACATGTGGATTGAGTCGGGTTGAAAATAATCCAATTCAAATTGATTCATTTTTATGCAATACAAATTTAGTGGCCTATCTCCAATTCATATCCTACCCATATTATTAAAATGCTTTTTGTAAATTTCATAGACGGACTAAAGTTGAAGCATGACAAGAAGAGAAAGTTATAAAAATAGGTTCGATTTAAGTAAGTTGTGAATTCATTTAACATTGATATTAAACCTATTTATGCTACAAAGTTTGGTATAAATTCATTTATGACTTATTTACGGAATATAATCAATCCATATATCAACCCAACTCAATCCATAAATAAAGGTTAAGAAATGGGGTTATGACCCATTTTGACAAGTTTAGACAGAAATAATTCAATAATTCCAGTGAACAAATGTATCTGCATAATCATATTCGTGAGAGGTTCACAAAAAATGAATTTTTCATTTTTGATTTTTATAATTCATGGTTTCGTTGCTGATTTTTTTCTTTTTTTTGGTCGAAAGTTCATTGTTGAGTTATTAGTAACTTTATTGGTGCGTATAATTCTCTCCGCCGGTTTCGCCTCAACCCTTGTGCTAGAGGCTGCCACCTCTTTTCAGCCATCTCTCTTTTTCCTTTTAATTTTATTTTTGACCCACTTGTTCATTTTTGGAATGAAATCAGAGCCGATTAGTCAATTAGGGAACATAACACAGTTCACATGACAAAATTTACTCCAATCGGTGCTCTAGACACTAGGGGTGGGTCTTGAATCTAGATCTAGACAAAAATAAAATATAAATATTTTTCCATAGTGGGGAGGAGGGGACCCAATAGATTAGTAACTTGTAATAATGACAGTGTAGATTCTCATAGGAATGATTAAATAATTATTTTATATAGTTTCTTGATCTGCTCATGATGTTCCAAGAAAGGTTAAAAATGGAAAAGAACTGGAAAGAGAAAAAATATATTTTTTAAAAAAATTGCATGGAGAATCCTAAGTGAATCACATGTTTGGCGGTCTTTTCATCTGAAAGACTTGTCCGTGGGAGGAAAATCATGGGATTCATATGGTGAATGAGACAAAATGCTTTTGCCCTACCCCACAATTATTTTCCTCCAATTACTGTGCACCCAACCACTTGCACCCTCATTGCCTGGGACTCTGCATTGGAATTGATGCTCCATCGACGATAATGTCTTGTACTCAATGTTAAAAAAGTGATTTAAGACTTTGACATGTGATTATCATATCATATTAGTTGGGTGCTTAAGGATTCTGACTTGTGAGATAGTGAAAAAAAAACGTGACATGAAGTAATACTTACCAAGAGAGATATAAAAATGAACCGATTGATTCATGGGTCCCATATGGGAAAGCTAAGACCTATCCAGTTAGAGCCGATTGTCATTTTTTGGGATCTAAAATTTATCATGGTTGTTTTAAATCTGACCTTGGAACCTACTTTATTTGTCTAGTATTCTATGGTCTACTCATGAATTGATTTTTTTTACTTCATTTTAAAAGAAAAAAATTAAGACAAATAGTAATGATAGCAAAATATTATAAGCAACAAAACGACTTAAAGTAAAACATTGATACAAAACAAACAAAAATATAAGAGTTAATATCATGAAAAATCATAAATTGATACACTTGTGATAGATTTCTCATGAACTAATGTTTTATTATAAAAAAACTCCAAACTAATATATATGTGACAAATTACATCTGTTAATTTATGTTAAATTTTATCATTATATTGCTAAGTTAGATAATACATGACATTGACAAGTGTACCATTTTAGGATTATATTCCGTTTGTCTTAGATATACTAATTTGTGATTTTTTGTAATATCAATCCAATTTAACCAAAACTAATAAATGATAAATTTGTCACAAATATACTAATTTAAGATTTTTGTGGTCAAAAAATTACTTTGATAGTAAATTTGGGATTTTTTTTGTCAAAAAATTAATTTTTGGTACACTTATCACATAGGTACTAGTTTGAGATTTTTCGTGATATTAAATCAAAATATAAAATTATTGGGAGTTAAGCTTATTTAAGAATATTAAATCACCTTCTTTCAACTTCAAACAATATGTTCTAACTGGTTTTCAAGTGGGAGGGCAGGTTCAACACTCAAAATCTAAAATCTACCTGCATATCACCGGTTCTAAAATTTTGGAATCAAGAATCGTACCCATTTTAATCTGCAGTCCGGTTCAGCTATAGAGTAGAATTGCCCCGGGTGCGCAGCCCTAGATAGAAAGAGAGGGATGCTCGAATTACGAAGACTGGCCTATGAAATCGACGCGTTTTGTAGCATGTCAAACTGCGAGAGGATGCTTGTATAGAGTGAGCTCGTTCGAAAATCGTACGAGATATGTTAATCAACCTATGGTTGGACAGAAATCGGGCTATCTTCAAAAGGTTCATGGGATCTACAAAGGGAAAGTGCTCTGGGGAACGGAGAAGCATTTGGTGGGGAAACCGAACAAAAGGATGACACATAGTACAAAGTACACGCCTGTTAACCGACAAAGATCATTATTGATCGAGCGGCAGAAGATATATCTGTAAAATCGAAAGTTGCCAATTCGATTTTCCGATCTATCCTTCTATCTTATGAAACATTTTGTACACAACAAAAACTCATTTTTACATGAATTGCTGACCTGCTTAACCGGTTTATATGCGAATTGACATGGTAAAGTTAATGAGGTCCATGTCATTTTATTATACGATATAAATAGATATGTTTTAAACACATTTAATGCTCGTAACTAAAGACTTATTTATCCTTAAAAATTTATAAAATCAACATCCATCTTAAAAAGAGCAGAAAGGCAAATTAAAAAATGGTTAGGGATACAAAAATCATGTAGCTTGAAAAAACTAACCCAAAAATACTCTTTAGATGTAATTTAAAGCTAAATTACTAATATCGTCTAGAAACAAATTAAACACGATAAAAGTTATCATATATAAATGTGTCAATCGTGCACACAAGTATATGTATATTTATAAATGAATTAACATTTCATGTTATGTCAATACCTGACGTGGTAGCACGTTTGATATTTATGTCATTAGCTACGATAAACATGCTACAAAGATCACTTCATTAGCTATATTGTATGAAGGCAGTTGGTTACATACTAAATGTGTCATATTCGAGCTAGTCATAATCGAGTTATGCCCTGTTTCAACACAATATGATTAATTACATGACAAGACACAAATTGCCGGCCTCATCTTGGTAAGAGAGAGATTGCTTTTATATGTGGCGTGTTTCAGAAAACCCTTCTACATATTTAGTCATGTCTCTACTTTTCCTAAAATGAATTTAATTGTTCATGTTCTAAGCACCGCTAATACTAGAAATTTCCTTAGGAGACTATATCAGAATAAAAAATTCAAACCGTATATAGAATAAACACCCTTGCTAAAATGGATCAAAAAGTGTATATCAATATGTGTCGTCTAAATTCAGCCTGTAATTATTATAATTTATTTATTTTACACTGCAAGGGACTCTCGAGGATTTTGTTGGTTTTGGTTATATGCTTGCTAGAAAAAGGATTTTGGAAAATGATAGAAATGATCTTTATACTTTGATCCAATGTGCAATATTGTCCATGTTCTTTTTATTTTTTCGATCTAGTTTTTAAACTATTGATAAATGTTTAATCATGACAAATGAGACATTATTTGATGACATGGATTATTATATATTAAATTGGATTTTTAAAAACGATTAGTCAATATGTCCATCTTTCTATCCATCTGCTTTAAACTAGGAAAATCAAAATTAGGGCATTAACATGTCCATGAAGCGCATGTTAGGGGCAATTTAATGGTGAGTCACAGCTTCTTTTTATGCCATGAATATTTTCTTGTCCAAATATATGCAATGTTCGCGAGACTAGGGGAAGAAAATTTGAAGAGAAGGCAGTCCTAATTTCTTTTTCACAAATTATATATTTTCTTAAAATTTTTCACTCAAAAACTTTCATTCTCTCAATTTTCTTCCATTTTCCAAAACGTAGCATATAATTCTCACCTAACGTATATAGTTTTGCAAGCCATGATTTAGGGAAAAACAATTGCTCCAAATGAAAAAAAAAAATTAAAAAAAAACCAGCAAAAATGACTTCGAATTTCGAAATAAAATAACGATGAGGTGTTGATTTTACCAAATTGGAAAAATTTACAAATTTTCTAAGATCCGGCGTAGAAAGTCTTGAAAGTGATTGTGAAGGGCTGCTGCATTTTATGCGGGAGGGGTACGACAAAATACTAGAGCATGACATTTTCAAGACGGTGCATCTCGTTAGAAACCGCCTTTGGCAAAACCTTCGAAGCAAAAAGGCACCCGTCATGTGAAAATGTGGAGATCACAGGGGTATTTGCGGAAAGTGGAGAGAACCAAAGCATTTATCCGGTGGGGTCAAGGTTCAAATCTTTTGCTTTAGGGCGGACTCTCTCTTTTCTGCTTTTTGGAAAATTCCTTTTAGATTTCGCCACTTTACTTAACCCTCACACCTTCTTATCAAAAAACCTCGAAGTGGGGTTTTTTTTTTTTTTATTCTTTCCCTTAACTATAAAGATCTATTAACGGCAAGGTAATATGTCTATCTTATATTCAGGACTTGCTTTTTTATTTTTATTTTATATATGATCTCAAGAATATCCTAAAAGTAATGCTAGATATAGATATCGAGAGTTTTAATTTGAAGAAATTACATCGGATTTTTAAATAGGTGGGATTTACACCTGTCGAGCTTTCACTCGTTTGTAAGATATTCCCTTTTGTTGCCTCCCATGGGAGTCTGGGCATGTCTCAGTCTTGGTGTGGCTATCTTCTTCTCAGACAAGCCATCGATAAAGTAAAGACGTGAAAATGGTATTTGCTACTTAATCTTCATGGTCTTATGATAAAAATGGGTTCGCAAAGGCTAAACCCTAATATTAGTTGACAGGTTCATCAACCATCTTGATAAATTAATGTCTTAGATTATTTAATTGCCAAGCTTGGCAGATTTGGCCCAAACATTGATCTTGTTACTATATATAGATTTTGGATCTTATTGAGGCGGCTTAATCTAACACGCATAAGATCTCACCTAAACCTCAACAGAAAGGGATGGAACGGCTATCTCTGCGGCCGAAATTGCCCCGGGCACAGCGTTCAAGTTGAAGAGACGAAATTGCCCTTGATATAGTGGGCCCTACACTGACCGTTTTTTTCGTCCGAGTTCCGCGGAACACGGGAGCGTCCTATTGCTCCCCCGGAGGATCGATTTCCGGTTATAATGGAAGAAAGTCAAAGTTTCAAGAACCTGCAAAAAAACCCTTTGTGGGCTTCTCACTAGTAAAACAAAGCTCAGATACAATCAAAGCAAAGAAAAAAAGAATGGACGATTGGACCAGAAGTTTCGATCTTTCATCGATCTCGATTTCAAGATATCTCGACATTTTCATTTTAGATATATTTTTGATCTCTCATGTTTTTTCAATTTGAGCTGACATTGGCTGGATGACAAGTGTCAACATTAACAAATTCTCAATTAAAATTTATCGGAACGACTATTCTGGAAAATCGTCAAAAAGATTTCAAAGTAAATTTATTAAAATTGTAAAAGTTAAGACTAAATTGGTCATTGTAAAATAAATTTTGCCTTAGTCCAGTGCCTTAAAAAGATGGGCTGTGGAAAAAAAGTGCACCCAAAGAGAATAAATAAATAAAAATATATATTATATATATTTTGTATGTTACTCATAGAGGTGCAAAGAGAATTTCAAACCCCAAGTTCTTGCAAAGAATTTCCACGAAATACATTCAAGCTGTTTTGAATTTTTGTTGTCCGTCTCGATATCACGGATAAAATAATAATTAAAAAAAATCAACAAGAGAATTGAAAGATGATTTCCAAATCCTCTTCCGGTTTTCAAAATAGAATCTTTCCAATTTTGCGAAATCTGATTTCATTATTTTTTCTTAGAAAATATCAAATATTCTGACTCTATCTCTTTCTTCACTTGTTTAAATTATTTTTCGCTATTTTCCTCGGATAAGTTTATTCCTTTTATACGTGAAAAAGATATGGTATTTGTAAAGCCTGCATGAGATATGCTTCATATATTAGAGTCATTCACATTCCATGCACCGTCACTAACCAAAAGTAGTGTGAATCATACATTTGTCATGGCAGTAGCATCTCCTTTGCATGACTGCTCAGTATGCTTTGCGAAAAATGAATAATTTGTAAATTACTTTCTTAGAGACAATTGCTCTTATCATTTACAAAAATGAATGATAGAAAAATATTTTCATCATCTACAAAAATATGTAGATTTATATATATATTTTCACAATGAAATTTTTTTCATTGGCTAATTATTTCAATCGATACAAGTAGTTATTTTTTGAAAAATGTTCTCCAAATCATTTGTTTTTCGAGCGAAGCAAATAGAGCCTTAATCTTTCGGGTGTCAATATCCCTGATACACACACAAGAGGAAATCAATTTTATTTGGAAAATACTAAATAAGAATATTGTATCACCAAATATATAAATAATTACGTATGGAAGGTTGCTGTGAAATATAAAAGATAAAGATATCTCGAGACTGGGAATATTCTCAGGAAAGTTATCATAGGATAGAACTATTTGAATTTTCAATATTAAGATGTAGGAGAAATTCGGAGGAATTATTAATTTACACATTTGCCTATGGATACAATAGAAGCAATTACGGGTAGTAGAGGAAGAACAAAAATATTTAAATCCTTAGAAAATGCACTTCTCTCATGCTTGCGCTCCTCGGATTTTTTAAGCATTTGACGTCGGTATTTACTATTTATATTATCCCCGAAAGATTCTGTACAAATCAAAGTCAACCTTTTATGGGCATCTATCGAGAATAAGAATAGAGGTAAAGAAACTTGTGTCGGCATGGGACCGAAAATGCGGCCTCTCGAACCTCCGTTTCCATCCCATCGATCAGCCTAAACCCTAATCCTTGCTTATTTAGTCGAAGCTATGTACTAAATCCAATCACGAAAGGAATCCGTAGCGCAACAAAATGTTGCTTTTAGGGCGCGTTTAGTAATGATTTCGTTCCCGCAAACAGGTTCTGATAAAAAATGATTATTTTTTATTCTTTTCCCGGAAATAATTTCTAAGCATTTTAAGCCATTTAATAACTATCCAAAATTTCTAATTTCGGAATAGAATCGCATTTGGTACGTGTTTATTGATTATGTTCCAAATCAATTTCTTTTAATTTTTAAATATATTTTTACTTTTTACTTTTTCTCCTTTTCTTTTTTTTTTTTTTTTTTTCTCCTATTCTTCTTCTTCTTCTTCTTCAAGTGGCCGTCGTTGGACTGGCCACCGGCCAGACGAGAGTCGGCGACCTCACCGGAGCGTCGCCGGTGGCTAGGCGAGTCTCACCCAGCCTCGGTGGCTGGGCTTGCCTCCGACGAGCTCGTCGGATCGGTTGTCGATGATCGGGCGACGGTGGACAAAAATTTTATCAAACGTGATTACATTCTTATGAACAAAAATCGAATCATCAATGCACTGTTTGAATGGTTACCAAACGAGTCCTTAGCAGTTGTCTTGCTAGAAACTTGACTCTGCTTGATACTCGATAAGGATTAAAATGGTTCAACTGCAAAAGGGAAAGAATAATGACACAAATATTCATAATTATTGATTCAATATATAATGTGATTCGTGAATTTTTAAGTTGTTCAATATGAGACCTAAATTGTAGCTCAATGCGCGATGTCGTTTTTGGAACTTTTAATTTGTTTAATACGGTCCATAGACTTGCGTGAGAACTAAATTAAACATATACCATAATTTTATACACTATATTAAACAAATTGAAAGTTCAAGGATTGCATTGCATATTGAACTGAAGGCCATGGATCATTTATGTCATTTTCCTCTTGGAAGGGCAAGCACAGTTTAGGCGAGGGCAATTGTGTAATTGCACTTAGCACGGGGCTCCCAGTGGCGCTAACGTAAATAAAGGCGAACATGGGAGGCATTAAAAAAAATTGGCCACAACCCATATTCCGTTTCTGACTCATGTGATATTCCTGGTAGCTTTGCTTTTTCTCCATCGCCTCTACTTCTCCCCACCACCCCTCCCAACTTTTCCTTTTCTTCGCTGCCCTGCCCCTTCCCTTTTGACCGTTGCCCCTCTCTCTCTCTCTCTCTACCAACGTCTCTCTCTCTCTCTCTCTCTCTATCTGCACTGTGATTCCTTCACCTTCTCGCATCCTCGCCATCTTCCCTCCTCCAACTCCTCGCTCCTTCGCTCGCTACAGTCCAGGTACGTCGCCATTCTCGCTACCCCGAAAAATGCCGTCTTTTTATTCTTTTGCACTTTCATCCTCCCCCTCTCTCTCTTCTTTGTTATACACAGTGACATGGCTTGCGAGCAGATGGGTCCTCTTCCTTTTCCTCCCTCGTTCTTGTCTCTGGGTCCGCTTTGTTTTAGCTCGGGCTCTCGTGACCGGTGTCGTCGTTGTTGCTATCAGAGAGTCTTCTCTGGCAGGGGAGAAATTATGGGTTCTCAGGAATTCTTCGTATCTCCGTGCGGAAAATGTCTGAGCTTTGTAGATATTCAGTGTTGTGTCGATTTTCTTATTCGCTTTTGGTACGCGCCTGTAGATTTTTATGCAGCTAAGTGATCTTTCGGACTCCGTTCATGTTTTAATTCTTCGATTCTGGCCCAGAAAAATGCTTTCTTTTTTCTGCCCCCCTTCTCTCTCTCTTCTCTCTCTTTCTGTTGTTTAATCTACTTTATCTCCATTCCTTTTCCCCAGTCCTCTTCTCACTCCCACGTAGCAGCTTTAGATTGGTACCTGAGGAATACCTTTTATCTTCTTTTGGGTGTCGTCTCTCTCTTCTCTTTTGTTTAATTCCGTTCCTCCGCTTCCTCTCTCACTTCTTTTTTTTTTTTTTTAAGTCGAAATATGTCCGGCAAAGCGATTGCCCGTTCTTTTCTGTGTTTGACTGGTATTTCTTCATAATGCCATCTGCCCATCAATTTTTTTTTGCCTTCCATTCTGTCACCGGTTCCCTTCTTCTTGATTGGTTCTCTCCTTAGGTTGTTTGGAGGCACCGGGATCTAACATTCGCTTTATTAAGGTATAACTCCGCTTCGAGTAGCCATGAGGTTTTGGAGTGTCTCATTGTTTTCGTCGTCTTTGGCTATTGAAGTTTGTTCCGCTTGTTTGAACTTTGCTCTTTTCAGCTGGCGAGTGCCTTAGCAGAATCTTCATTTCTTGCTTCTTAACGTAAGCCGCATGTTTTTGTTCCTAGTCCCTGTCCATGACTTAAAATTCAAGAAAAGCACCCCTTAATTTTTTTTTTCTTTATATATTACGCATAAAGCTGCATATGTTGATTGTGCCCTGCTATGGTAACTGACTGTTTTCACTCTCTAAATGTGTGTTTTTAATTGCTCCATAGATATTTCGCCATCAATCTCGAACAGCTTACAGAGATCCTTATGTATCTGGTGATAAGCATAAGAGAACACCCTTGTGATTTCCGTTTCGATTTGCATTTTAAAAGTTCATAGTGTGAAGAGAGTTGGAAATCTGAGGTGCAAGATGGGATGTTCCTCATCAAAGCTTGACGATGAAGAGGCGGTCAAGCTATGTAAGGATCGGAAGCGATTCATTAAGGAGGCGGTGGAGGAGAGAACTCGATTTGCTACTGGACATATAGCTTACATTCAGTCCTTGAGAAAAGTTTCCAAGGCTCTTCGGGAGTACATTGAAGAGGATGAACCGCGAGAGTTCTTCCTGGGTTCGCTTTCAACCCCGAAGAGCATTGAAGAGGATGAACCGCGAGAGTTCTTCCTGGGTTCGCTTTCAACCCCAACATTTACGCCGATAAAGAAAAGTAGCAACGGTTTCATTTCAATCTCTCCGAGATCATTCTCTCCGGCGCAAATTGAACCAAAACCAAAGTCATCGTTGAAAGTGAATTATTTACGGTCCGGCGGGACTCCAGCGGTTTCCGTCATGGAGAGACCTCGGTCACCGGAAACAGTCCATGTTCAGAATTATTCTCCAATTCATCAAATGGGCATTGATGGATTCTTTCCAGCGCATCCCTCCCCACAGAATCCTTCGTACTATTCTTACTCCCCCAACAATAGACCCAATTTCCCTCCTCCGTCGCCTCAAACTTCACAGTGGGACTATTTTTGGAACCCCTTTTCATCCCTGGACTACTATGGATACCCCAATCGGAGTAGTATTGATCATATGGTTATGGATGATGAGACCAGAGGATTGAGGCAGGTCCGAGAGGAAGAGGGGATTCCAGACTTGGAAGAAGAAACTGAACACGAAGAATGTGATCACCACTCGAATGTTGATGAAGATAGAGGCAACAGAGATGCTAATTTCCCCACCGAGGAAGTTCTAGTGGAAGATGTTGATGACGAGGAAGAGGATGAGGATGAGGAAACAGACAACAGCTATGAATCTGAGGATGAAGTCAAAGGGCTACAGTCCCATGGTACTCAGAGCATGGAAGTAGTACAGCCACCACAAAATGTTGGAAAAGTGGAAGTGACTAATCGAGAAGCAGCTGCTGCTAAAGAAGTGCCAGGTTTCACAGTTTATGTAAACCGAAAGCCAACGAGCATGGCAGAAGTCATCAAAGAACTGGAAACTCAATTCACAAATATTTGCAACTCAGCAAATGAAGTCTCATCTCTGTTAGAGGTCGGCAGAGCTCACTACTCAAGCTCAAACGAACTTACAGGTTAGATTATCTTATGCCTTTTCTCCTTGGTTTCAGCTTTTGATTGCAATTTTGCCTATATGAAATTTTCCGTAAGATATTTGACATCTTAGATAAGCTTTGTGTGTACTTTAGAGAGAAGCATTGCTGTTCAGACCGAAAATTCATTCCCCAAGCATTCGCAGATAGAAGCTGTGTCTTAACTTTTTCCCCCTATGATACTTGAGAAAATCTCAGATTAGTTTAAGTGATACTTCCTAAACGAGCTTTGCTATTCAGTCCCCAGAATCAGGCTGAAAATTCCTAGAAACACTCACAAATAGCAGTTGGTGTAATTTCAAGAGAAAGTCAGGGCAATTGAGGTGTGAGTAAATCGGACTGTTTTGGCCCACAGTCGTCATCAAATCTGTTTGTATTTTATGTCACAAATCATATTGTTAGTACAGAACTGTTTGATGAAGGTGAACTTTTTGATAATGTAATAATCACAAGTATTGATATCTGTTGTTGCAGCAATGAAGATGCTGAATCCAGTGGCTCTGTTTCGGTCTGGTTCATCACGCTCATCCTCATCAAGATTTCTAATGAGCTCTTCAAGTTCTAAAAACGACAGTTCTGAGAGTAACAGTGACTTTTCGGATGAGTCATCTGTTTTTTCCAGTGGTCATCAGTCAACAATGGATCGATTATATGCCTGGGAGAAGAAACTCTATGAAGAAGTCAGGGTATGAAGCTAGACTTCTACAATAGACTTCAACTAAAGGCTTTTTTAGCACACGGTTGAGAATTGACTCCAATTTTTTTCCATAATATTTGTGAAAATGGAGATAACAACACAGTTGGCAAACTGCTTTCAATCTTTAAGTACGAGTCAGTTTTCTTGTTGATACCTGAAGGAGGTGGCACTGGCTTGCTACCTGTAGTACTTTCGAGTTTGCTTGAAACCGAAAAATGGATTTCTAGATAGGCTAGTGGTTTTCTTTTCACCTTAACATTTTGTTGATCACTCTTACTGCCAGCCTTCCTGATTTTTCATCCTTCCTTCAAGAGTGAGATTTTAGTAATGTAAAGGTCGCCTCTGTCCCTGCTTCTACCAGTAACATAATGAATCAATATCTTAACATTGTTGTATATATATCCAAGATGATGGAGGAGACTGATATTATATTACTTTTCACAATGGCAATAGGCTGGGGAGAAAGTTCGGATTGTGTATGAGAAGAAATGCTCACAGCTGAAGAATCAAGACGTGAAAGGAGAGGATCCTTCATCTGTGGATAGAACGAGGGCGGCCATCAGAGATCTACATACTCAGATAAAGGTATCTATACACTCGGTAGAGGCCATTTCCAAAAGGATTGAAACTTTAAGGGACGAAGAATTGCATCCTCAGCTTGTAGATTTGGTGCAAGGGTATGTAAATCTAACCACATCAAGCTCTTTTGTTTATTGTTCCAAGCCATTTTGTACAGATGACACAGAGATGGCATGACAGATGGTTCAAACCTGCATTATTATATGTACTATTTTTAACGTGTATAATTGCCGGTGATTGTGGAAACGTAGCTTTATTTACACTATCACAAGCATAGCAAACCACCCGGTAAAAGTGTCATCCGTTGATTCATGGGCCATTTCTTGCATTACTTTTTGTAATAGTTCTTTGCCCTGTAGTGCATCTTAAGAACACCCCTGCCATTCCACCCCAGCGCGAGTCTTGTGCCAGTTATTCATTCTTTGGCCTCGTGACTGGATTACAAAGTCGTCACAAAGATGAGATTCAGTCCCAAAGCCCTGGTTCCATTATCAGAAGGATTTTAATTCTTGCAAAACAGCGAAGAAAGACGAATCTTTGACGACTGCATACTGAAGTGGTGTCACATTTGATTTATTGAGTCCCTTTCTGCACAGCTTCCCATAATCTCTTATTTATCTTGGGTGAACCAACTGTATCCAGTGCTACTACACCTGAGATGAGTTGAAGCCGATCTTTTGCAAAACTGTGTGAATGAAAAAAACACCGTGTAACCTAGTTTAATATATATCATCAATTTCTGTTTGCAGGTTATCAAGGATGTGGAATGTAATGGCAGAGTGCCACCAGTTACAGAAGCGGACCTTGGACGAGGCAAAAATCTTGCTGGCCGGCACACCTTCTAAACTCGAAGCCAAGAGAAGATCTTACATGTCTATTACGGATCCAAACAGGTTGGCCCGCTTGGCGTCCAATCTTGAGAATGAATTAAGGAACTGGCGAGCCTGCTTCGAATCGTGGATCGCTTCTCAGCGATCCTACATGCGTGCACTCACAGGATGGCTCCTCCGATGTGAGGGGTCCGACTCCGACACCTCGAAACTGGCGTCCCGTCCCAGACGGTCAAGCGGGACCCTGCCCATCTTTGATCTTTGCATCGACTGGTTGGAATTCCTCGATTCCATCTCGGAGATCCCAGTGCTCGACGGTCTAGACTTCTTCGCAGCTGGGATGGGGTCGATCTATGAGCAACAGCTCAAAGATGATTCCAGGAATGCCCTGGGTGGATCGAAGAGGTTTGGAGGGGTATCAAACGAGGAAAACGGCAGGGGCATGGACATGGTGGAGTTTAGCCAGGTGGAAGAGGTGATGACGCCCGAGAAAATGGCTGATCTCGCCGTAAGGGTTCTGTGTGCTGGAATGTCGGTCGCAATAAGCTCACTGACAGAATTCTCGGTGGCATCCACTGATGGTTATGCCAAATTGGTCAAGCAATGGGAGCATGCCAATAGGCTGCATACCTCAGCAGGGTCTACTGTGTAGCCTCTTTTGTGTTTTGTTTTTGGATAGATCTGCATTTGTAGGGTAGTTCAACTAAGGTTGTCAATGTAATTACAGTATATATACCATGTCCTATACGATGCTAGCAACTAGTGTAGACCTTTTTATGCCAAGAAAGAAGAGCAAAAGCATGAGAGTTTCAATCTAATTAAGCAGAGCCTATTGTTATAGTCTTGACTCGCTTCACTTGATTTTGCAAATCTATCGGGGATTCAGTTATCGGGGCACTGAAAAGGGCCCTTCTTTCTTGGTCAAACAACATGGTTCTGACATAAGGGCACTGACAGGCCCGTCTTTCTTGATTACACAACACCGTTCTGACATATTCCATTTCATCTCTGACTTATGTCTGAGAAATGCCTAGAACTTGAGAAAGAAAGTAAATAAACGGTCTGAGAGTAAAGACAAGAAGATAAAGTGCCATATATGTTCCTGCTGCAGATGGGCACGGTTTTGCACTTGGAAATCCTGAGGAAATCACATGAATGGGGGAAGAAACGCCATGTTTGTTTGCTTTTCTTATACTGGAAGGCCAAAAATAACTTTGTTGTATTCGATGTGGTATTACTCATCCTTATTACACTCCAATCCGATAATCACGAGTGGCCTATTATGATTGCCATTAGATTTGCTCTGAGTCCTCCCAAACTTAAAATGAAAGAATTCCATGCATATGCAGTTTTCCTGAAATTCAGAAGTGCAGAACACTGCTGCAGAAGTAACCCGACAATTTAGACGTCTTTCAGTAAACAAGTAACAGAATGCAAGGTTGATTTTTTCAGTTTTAGATAAGAGTACCAAGCAAAGAAAAAGCTGGTTTAAGTTTTTTTTTCCCTTCTTTTTACAACCTTTCGGATTAATCCGAAGAGTCGAAAAAGATACAGACTTACTGTGCTGTGACAGACACCTCAGCTATGAAAGGACATGCGAATGGGGTGAATCACAGTGATGATATGGATGCTCAGCTAGAAAGCTACAGCAAATGATGCAGATGCTCGTTGTTTCACTTAGCAAGTCTTGGATCAGAGTAGTCTTGATTCAAGTCCATCGTAAGCTTCGGTGCAGTCACATTGCATAACTAGAGATTTGAAGACCTTGGACGTGTTGGTTGTATAATCTCATCGACAACTCGATCCAAGACACAAAGAATTTCGAGAGATTCTTCTTTTCAAAGGAAGCGGCAGCGCCTACATGTCAAGAAAGCAAGGACCTTTGCAACACTGCAAAAAAATCGACTCTGCCGAATCCCACCGACTCCGCTTGCGAGTTCAATTTGAGTACTTCTAGCACAAAATGATCTGCTTATAATATGCCAGACATAGCCAACAAGGAAACAGAATCCTGTCTAGCTTATGTACCAGGATCTTTCACAGGCCAAAACATCTTGTTACATTAACAATGCTGTCATAAGAAGAAGAGACTCCTCGTTTCAATTGAAACAAACTCGACATGCTCGATTGAGCATGTTTTACATTTCCAGCGGAAGTCAGATGTGGTATCAAAGAACACATTTTCTCTTCTAATTACCACTCAACCTAGCTCATAGAAGGATTTAAGCTGCGTTTGGTCATTCGGATATCTGACTAGGATATGACTAGATAAAATATTATATGAATTTGCTATATCTTATCCATTGTTTTGTGATTACAGTAATAAAATCGGATGTATTTACATCATATCGTGTATATTATTTAGCATAAATGGCATATGAATATAAATGAGCCAAAAATTTTACAAACGGAAATGAAAAAAAAATCTCCCGCAATACTTTTGCCTACTTTATTTTTGTTTTGCTCTCTTTTTAAATTAATTTCTTATTTTATTTCTTTATTCCCATTCCATTATTCTCTAATAAAATTTTATTAAATAGTAAATTGTACTAAGATACCGAAAATACTAAAATATGTAATAAATTTATATATTGAATTTATTTTATAAAATAGAATTAAATTCGAATATATAAATGAAAATAAGATTAAATTAAAATAACTACATCGTTTATTTTTATTATTTTGAATTTCTTATATTAAAATTCAAATATTATTAAGAAAATTTCAAAAAAGAACCCGAATTGCCCTTATTTTTTAAAATAAAGATCCGAAGTAAGTTTTATTTCAAATAAGGACCTAAAGTGGCATTGATTATTTCAATAAGAGCCTAACATCGCCGATCACTAGTCGACTAAATTTTTTGACCAATCAAGGGCATTTTTGTCATTTGCCATTTTCCCCTTTTTTTTCTTATATATATATATATGGTTCTTCTTCCTCTTCCTTGGTGGGCAGCTGACCATTGGCGATGCCCATAGAGGGTTGGCAAGGGTTGCTCCCCCCCTTATGCGGGCGAGGGCCATCCACGCCGGGCATAGGCAAGGTGACCCTTGCCCTAGGGCCATTTGTGAGGTAAGCCCTTGCTAGATCTGGCGAGGGTGGCCTCACTCGCGATCAGTGAGGGCTGAACGACCTCATCGACTGCTAGTAAGGGCCTACAAGCCCTTGCTGGCCACGGGGGTTCATCGCTCGCTAGCGAGGGTGGTTAAGCCCTCACTTGGGGCAAGTGAGGTCGACCCTTGCTAGATTTGGCAAGGGTGGCCTCGCTGTGACGGACCCCTTACCAGCGATTGGCGGGATCGCCCAGCCCCCTCCCTCACTAGATTTGGTAGGGGTTGGCCTTGCCTGGGGTTGGTGAGAGCTAACCTCGTAGATGGCGCCATGGTGAGGGTCACCTCGGCAAAGAAGAGGAAGAAGAACTAAAAAAAAAAAATGACAAAAATATCCCTGATTATCAGAAATAGTCACTTCAGGTCCTTATATGAAATAAATATAACATTTTAGATCCTTATTTGAAACAATATTCATTTTAGACTTTTATTTAATAAAACGATAGTATTTCAAATCCTTATTTGAAATAAAGAGTCCACTTCGAATCCTTATTTAAAAAAATGATGACATTTCGGATCCCTTTTTGGAATTTTCTCAATATTATTTATATTAAAATATAATTTTAATTTTGTTTATTTAAGAATATTGTCGTTCAAAGAAAATGATTTTCTTATTATAGATATTAGAAATTCTATTTACCTTTATCCCACCTCTTAATGAGATAATTTTATCTAATTTATATTTCTTTTATATCCGACTTTATCTTGTTTTGAACATGCACCAAATACACTATTCTGCATTTTATTATGATTGCCAAATTGTGGCACCCAAGATCTTAGATCAAGTCACATGACTTGCTTTACATATTAGGGGAGATATTAATTTTAGATCATAAAATAAATTTCATTCTAAGTTGAGTCATAAGAAACTAAACTGCATTCGACTATATTCATCAAAAACTTTGTTTCCGTATACATGAGGAGATGAGGCTAAGGAGGGGGATTTCTACAAAAACACTAGGAGCCACAAACTCTAAATTTCCCGCTTCCTGTTGAGTATGTACATAGAACGACAAAAACAAAATTCTCATATACGTCGAGCGCTCCTCGGTCACCTTTTAATATGAAGAAAAGACACAATAAACAAGTATGGGTTTTTAAAATAAAAACTCAGCAAGTGGACGGTTAGTCCTAACTTGGATTTGGCCAATAGCACGACAAATAGGTAAATAAGCTGTCAATTTGCTGAATTCACAGAAATCTAGCTGTAACAATCACCCAGGGGGAGACGACACTTTGCCCTGAACCCTCGCACCCAACCTGACATCACGAGGTCCACAATCACCTAGGGGGAGATGACACTCCACCTTGTACCCCTCACACCCAACTTGGCATCACGAGGTCTCATGAGAAGTTATTCAACCCTTCTCAGACCTCTGGAGAGAATACCACTACTCCTTGTCACCCCTCTCCAGGCATCCCAACACCTGGGGTCTCACCTTGGCTCTTTAGCCAACCACACATTCACAATTCCGCCTTGTTGCAGCACCAACAACTTCAGTATGTGAACAATCACAAATAGGTCTAAACATACATCATTAGATACTTCAAGATATAAAGGAACCCCATTAGAGGCGACAAAGTAAGAGCCAATATTTTCCTGCAGAAAACTCAAAATCTGCCAACATGGATAGAACAAAGCAAAATCGAGTAATCTCAGTATTTAGGGCCAAAACCATGGTAAACCATCACAAAAAATTCTCAAATTTTAATACGTGATAGCAAGACCCTAAATGAACACTTTTCGTGAAGGAAACCAAGTCCGGTTCCTTTTGTAAGGAGAGTAGCAATGTGGTCCATGCAGCTCAAAATTCCTTTCGTCGAACAGAACTAACAACCGGGAGGTTTAACCATTTCGAAGCTCAAAACTCAGTAATATGCTTTGAAACTTTGATATGTTATTTCTATGGATGTGTCCTACAACTTTCATTAAGGGTTTGAGGTTCAATTCTTTCTAGAAGATTATAGAAAATTCGTGGAATCATCAAAGGTTTTGCTGTTTTCTACAATACAGCTTACTGTTTCAAAGAGAAATACTCTAGACAACGCATTTTCTCATCAATTTTGCTATAACTAGATGTCGAACTTAATCCAATGGATGTTCTCTCATGTAAACTTGTTCTTTTCCTCATCTCCATCATTAGAAATCAAGGCGACATAAAACAAAAAGGCTTTCCATCTATATTTCTCTAGAATAGAATGTTTTGCACCGTTCATCTCTAGCTCAACTAAACTATTAGTTTTTCTACCAAACCCTCTTATAGTATTTCGACACTCTTCCATAGCATCTAAGGTAACCATAGCACGTTTTCACTCACCTAGAATCTTCCATAGCAAAAGCTATAAAATTAACAAATAGAAAGGGTCCAGTAAGTCTAGTTCTAGGAATCTATTTGAATTGCAATCTAAATTGCAACACTCCAACCATGTGCAAATCTTAACTCAAGAACACATCAAAATCACAAGTTCCAGGCCACATACAAGGCTCATTTTCGATTAAACTTAATGGAACTAAACCAGCCTTTCTTTGTGCCCAAAAGAAAATGAAATAATCTAATACTCAACAATTTCCCTTACGACACTACTACCCCCTCCCCCTCAATCACCCCCATCCTCAATACCCGTGACCAAAACTTAGCCCAAGGGAGCCACTAACAACGCTTAGGGTCCATGGGTTGCCGACCCGGTTAGAACCTGACACCCATATCCCACCAGCAATGGCCACACAAAATCCAAAATCTACTCTAATCGACTCTAATCAAGAACAGCGTTTCAGTCCTTAATTTCGAGTCCAGCGACCAAAAATTCCTCAAACGACAACAAAAATAACAGCCCCCAGGAACATCGAAATTCTCTAGATACAGAGACCCGCTGCTCAAGGAAGGTCGATCCTAGAAAATGGAGTCGAAGAAACATGTAACAAAAAAAAGAATAGAGAACGGACACACGCACGCATGGCTCCCTCTGGTTTACCCATATAGATGGGACTCCAAGAGCAACACCTCGTCATAGCCGGATAGCAACCAGCTTCACTGACTACCGATCCCAACCATGGACAGAGCTTTACCAACCATCCCTTGCACCCCTATCGCAGCTACCTAGCCCTAAACTAACATGTGGCACCAGGCGAGCAAATTCATGAACGCGAGACTACAAGAATAGCTCCACTCGCCTGGATCTTTCACTAGCAGAAGAGGGAGGAGGCGTCGAGCAAGCTGGGGGCTTCGTGGCCCGTGGTGGCAGCTTCGAACGGGACAAAGCGGCGACGATTTTGCTACTGGATGAAGGCACGGGGCGAAGAGGGGTAGAGATCGGGTCGGGTTTTGGCGGAACCAAGCAAAAATTAGAGAAGAGGAGAAATGTTGTCTTGATTGAGAGGAGAAGGAGAAAATGCAGGTCTGTTCGTGAGCTAGAGGGTGTCGAGCGGTTCGGGGAAGGAAAAGGATTAAAAAAAAAAAATACAAGTGTCGTTTCCCCCTTTCATCTCAGCAGCACCTGGCTGCAACATGGGAAATAAAATTCCTCTGGAAAGAAAATCCCTCTTTGCACGGAAGAGTGGGTCGTGATTTCACTAAAAGAACACTTGGTGTTTTAATCTAATCAGTAATCTTAATCTATAATATACTTAACTGACGAGCAAAAAAAAATCTGGGGTGTCGCACAAATGTAGGCTTATAATTGAAAGCCAAACAATCCTATCTACCCAGCAACGTTCTTGACCAAACACCAGACATTTCTCGCTTCTCATTTGTCCGTGCTAAATGCAAGACGGGGGGTTCTGCACGCCGCGAGATTCGCCGTTCGCGTAAGTGCAGCTCGACTCCGCGTGCCCTCCGGGGTATGTGAGGTCGATGCTGTCCAGATTGATGTTCGTGCAAGGCACCTTCGGACTGCATACGAGTTTGACCGCCAGCTGCGAAGCCGAAGTGCCCTGGATCTTCGAGAACCAAACGTCCTTGATCTGAACATTCGACCCCGACTACACATAGAGAGAGAGAGAGAGAGAGAGAGAGAGTTCATCGGGTATCGCATGAGAATTGCAATCAAGAATCAACAAGATTCAAGATTAATTGCTATAGTAAGATGTAAATGTACCTCCTTCGAACAACCACCGACTGGACAGTACTCCTGGTCAATGATAATGGGATTTGACACATTATTCATGGTGATGTCATGAAACGAGATATTGTAGGCACTGCTTTCGAGCGGAGAAGCCCACGTCTTGATCCTCACGCCGTTCTGAGTGCCGACCATGGTACAATTGCTCACGGACAGCCCGCTCACGTCCCCCTCGCCTGGGTACTTCCCAAGGCTCCCCACACTGAACCCATGGCCCGGCCCGCACTGGACGCCCACGACCTCGACGCCCTTGGACCCCGGCCCGACCGAGACGCAGTCGTCCCCGGTCAAGATCACCGAGTCGGCAATGGTGACGCGGGACGAGTCACCTATGTGGATCCCGTCCGTGTTGGGGCTTTCATCGGGGGCGACTATCCGGACGTGCCGGAACTCGAGAGCATCGCACGAGAAGACCACGATGTGGAAGAACTTGCTGTTGACCGAAGTTATGTTGCTGATCAATGTGTTATTGACGTAATTGAATCTCAAGGACTGGGAAAAGAATAGAGACTCGTTAGGGACTCGCCAGAGATGCATCATCATTTGAATCATGAACGAGTAATATTTCCCAAATTTTATCATGCAATTAGATAAATACTATAGACACATATTTCCCATATTTCAATTTTTTAATTGAAATGTCCAACTTTATTAGAAAAGGAAAGTCAACATCAATTTTGAGAAAATCAAGTGAGACTAAGCCTCCATTTATTTCGCGATAAAAGATGATGAAAATGATTAATTAGTCAATATAAAATGCTAATTGAAATTCTTTTAATCTTTTAATTAATAAAAAGATAGAAAAGTTTACTGACTTTCCGACCTAGTACCCTTACAACACACCGTGCAGGAGAGCGAACTTACAACTGGGAGAAGCGTGCAATTGGGATTCTTGGTGCAATCGTTGTAAGGCCAAGCCTCCTGCCCCTGGCCGTCGAATGTGCCGCCGCCGTCGATCAGCAACCCGTCGACGGACTGGAAGGTGATCCAATGGTCTAGGGAGAACGTTGACTTGTCAACGGGCCCTTTGACCACCCCTTCGACCGTGACAGTGATGGGGCCGGCGCACGGCCCCTTGAGCACCACCGGCCAGACCATGTACGTCCCTAGCGGGACGAGCAATCTCCTCTCACTTCCTCCCTCGTAGTGACAGGTTTGGTTCCACGCATCGAGAAATGCCTAGAAAAATGGAAAATTGATAGTCACTTCGAAAAAAAAGAAAAAGAAATTAAAGTCAATACTTTACGATGTGATAATTAGTCATTTTTGTCAATTGGAAAGTTCATTCATGTCTTTTTTTTTTTTAAAATAAGCTTTGGACTCGCGGGTTGGTTCGCATTTTCAGGTGAACATGCCATGTCGAGTCTTGCACGCGTCCCTCCGATTCCATGATGCAATCGATGAACTGGGCGAGGTGGTTTTTGCTGCTCTCTTACCTTGCTATCGTTAGTCTGCCCGTCGGCAATGGCCCCGAAGCTCTTCACGTCAAAGACCTTTGGTTGTGCATGGATGGAGGGGACTCCATTTGCAAGCACCAACACCGACACCGAACACAAGAGCAAACAGATCTTGCAAAACCCCGAGCTTGAATCCATTTCCATGTGTTGCACTTCTTTGGGCTTGCAATTTTAAGCATGGGATAGAGCTATTTTTTTTAAGCTACTTATAGGGTTCGTGCCCATAGTGAAAATGTAGTAACATAGGATTAGATTAAAATTTCCTTAATTGTGCTCTCTTCATTTGAATTTTTCTTGCCCTTATTCTTTGGCGCCAACGACTTAAAATGTAAATTTAGTTTAATATGGTATAGTAATTTTTGGAATGTCTAAGAGCAAAATAATTTAGGGAATGCAAAGAATTTTACCTAATTGACTACCATGGACTTTACTTTTGGGTTGCCAATTAGATCAACTAGTCAAGGAAAGTTGTCCAATGAAAATTACCTTAATAAGCGTATGCAAATCTACTCAATTTTTCTTTTTGGCTCGCCCTTAAAAGGGAATTTCTCCCAAGAATATTACGGAAAAAGGATTCTCGGCTTTTTTAGAAATTATAAACATTAGTCAGATAATAAAGCCCCGTCGACTAAGTTGGAGGACGGCTGATAATGATATTGCATGAGATTTGTAGACTCGTATTGATTTTACATGATATTAACATAACATGAGATTGTCAATAGTCGAGCATTTGATTTAGAAGGATTGTTTTTCTCTTTCCGGACATAATCGGAACGAGTATTTAAGAGTTTGGTTTATGATGTTATCCTCGAAAAGAAATTGTCAAAATGAGATCCTATTTAAGTGACTCAAGTCTATCCTATGACGCCTTATTGGTTGAATACTTACAGATTTTAAAAAATTTGACAAACGGGATATCCATCAAATGGGTAGGTTGAGTCGAAAATGATACGACTCATATTTGACCCGTTTAACTATTTTTGATCCATATTCATGTTGTGTAAATATAGTACCCTATACTTGACTCGATCCGTATTACTAAAACTCATTAATATTCTAGGAAAGCCCATGCCCAGTTTAAGCTATATGCTAATTGGATAAAAATTTCAAATTAAATTAAAAAAGAAAATTAAACAATTAAAAAATAGTAAATGAAATTAAAAAATGAAAAAAAAAAAACCTATAAATTAAAATACTTATAAAGAATTTAACCAATTAAATATATATTTATAAAACCTGCTTAAATTTGCCTCGAATCTTAATTGATTCAGTTTAGTGAGGCAACCCTAGGGTTTAACTTGCCCAAGGAATGAGAATTGATATATCCTGAGATCACCCATTCAATCAAATGCAGAATCATAAGCCCATTTGAAATTCTAATCTCACGTCTATCTTCACTCCCCCAAATGCCCAGCAAAAAGCTCAGAAATTTATCATATTGAACGTTGACAGGACAAGATGAAGCATATCCAATTCCTGCAAGGACTCAGCAATGTGCCACCATGTTCCAACAGCCGGCAAGTAGACTCTAAGCACAGAACTTTCGAGGCATCAGATGCAGCAGGGACGACAGAGAATGCAGCGAGAACAAGAACACCCTTAGCGAACACCAAACGACACCAGTCGGAATCAAACCTAGCTGAAACAACAATTCTGCACACAACCTCCACGGCAGAATCAAATAAGCAGGAGATGCGGCCTAGAGGACTTCCTCACCCAAAAATAGAGGAGCGCGAGATACATGGGATGTGACTCCTGAGGAAGAGAGACGTTCAGAGAAGAGAGGGTCGAGATCAAAAGCTTGGCTTGAGGTCCACGACATGGAGCAGGAGGCGAGAAGGATTTGCGTCGAGGACAGAGAGATGATCAAGATCGAGACAAGGTAAAAAACGAAGACAGAGATGGAAATGGCTTACTTAGGTTAGACCTAAATGAGGAGAAGATAGACTGACGGAGGCAAGTGGCGGAGGCAGCGCAAAGGCGAGCGGTCGATTACTTGCGTCACGGAAGCTTTAGGTCAAGGATGAGGAACATGGGTCGTCGTCTCCCCTGCACTTCTGTTAAGTGGGCCGCTTTATATTTTAAATGAGTTGAAAAATGGGTAATAAGTTCTAACCCATTTTTGACTTATTTTAATTGGACTAATTTAGACCCAATTTTAATTGGGTCTTTAAACATCTCTAACCCATATGCAATCCATATAGATAAAATATGAGTTCAAAAATTGGTCCATCATCCAATTTGACACCCTGTTACGGGGTGAACAAAAGCAAAATAAACTGAGGGTAGAATTTAGCTGTGATATCATATTAGAATATTTAACTCAAAAGTGGAGATCACATGGTTGGAGAGAGAGAGAGCAAATGAAAGGTTATATTTCCGGAGACCAACCATTCGAAAATTGATTTCGTAATTTCCTATTCTAACCATTATTTCAATTTAAATATGCATTCCAAAAAGAGGAGTAACATGTAATGTACTCAATATGTAATTGAAAAAAACAATACTAAATACATTAAAACTGATATAGCAAACTCATTCTGTTGAATGTTTGAATTGACCCATTAGCATAAATAATCATGTACTGTTCGTCACATCATTTTGAATACTCATTTAGACTTAGTACTAGTCATAGTTTTGTCGCTCGATATATTAGTTGTGTAAATCAAGCATTATACATCCAAACAATAAACATGAAACTTTAAGTTTTGTTTGTTTTGCGAAAAGTGAATGATTTGGAAAATATATTTCCAAAAATAATCACTTGCATTGTTTACGAAGATGAATTAATGAAAAATATTTTTATATTTCACAAAAATATTTAAACATATATTATTATCGATAATAAAAATATTCGAAATTGAATGGCTACTTCAAGCAATCATTTTTAGAGAAAATGTTGTTTCAAACAATCTATATTTCATCCTACTTTAGCTGCCTCGTCACTCGTACGCAAGTATAATTCGCTAACTTTCACCCTTTTTTTTTCATTATTTTGGGCTCGGATGTTTCTTTCTATTATTTATAAATGTACCCTTTTCCTCATGCTTTAATCCATCGGCAATTCCAAAAGGGAAAAGGAAGTTGCGGCGATTAGAGATTGGATTTTTCTCCAAAAAGTTTATTCCCGCGTGCGAATGTCAGCCGACGGTTCCCTTCCGCGGAAAGTCACTGAAGATACGCCGTCGAATCGGTATTCCGTATGCATTCAAGGCTCTTTCTTTCACTTGTCTTTACTTTTGTACTCGAATTGCTGATGTGACATAGTTGCGTGGTAGCCAAGCAATGTTAATGGGAAAAGAAAAACACAAATATCACAACTTTCATGTATTATAAATTCTTTTTTCACTTAATTAAATATCACATAAATCGATCATTTGAGTTCATATAATCATATTCCCATCCAACATGGATTTTTTTTAAGGTTTTCAATTTTTTTTATGAATTTATGAATTATTTTTTTGAATTTTTTTTGGATTATTTTTTTGGATTATTTTTTTTAAAATTTTTTCTTTTGCTTTTAGGGCCGGTGACAGTTATCTAGAGCAATAAATAAATTAATTAATTAAAATTAAAATTAAAAAATTAAAAATTATCCATATTCATATTGATGAAGTTAGGTAGGTCGACCTATGTTTATGATAGATTTTCCGGTAAGGTAAATCATCGATGGTGCTCAAGTAATTGATTTTTCAAATTTATGATATTCAAATGAATGAAAAAATTATGATCCATGAGCATTTTACGAAAGTTATAATAGTTGTATTGTCTCTATTCCAATATTAATGTGGTTCATCGCTAATAGTGGCATCGCCAACACAGGAGAGACATGCGGACACGTGAATAGAATGTTGCCAGTGATGACCATTGTTGGTGTCAATCCCACCCAGCCAACATCGGCGATCTTGTCCAGACATTAATGCCGGACTCAAGGACATCATAACTTAGATTTGCTCATGTAAACGCTTCGTCACATGAGGGTCAATCCGTAGCGAGGGGGTCACAGTGCCCCACGTGGGACGATCGATAACCCTCGTTTCGGATTTTCGTAGGTGACATCTGACATGATCGCGCCATACGATGATGGTTGTCACATCCTTTAGGGATGTCCTAAAGGTATTTTAATAGTTCTACCAATTAGCGGTGGCAAAAGGGTCATGGTACACAAGCAGCCCAAATTTAAATACTCAACTCCTTTTTTTTCTTTTTAAAGAAAAAAAGTAAAGGATGAAGTTGGGAAAATAAAATTATGAATATGAGAAGTAAATATAAAATCATCCTCCTAAAATTTAAGAATACCTTCACAAATGACAAACTAATAAGGATTGTCTATTCTTCTATTTACACCAAAAAATGACTAATTTATTTTATTATTATTAACAAGTGATAGGCTTTGTCAATAAGAGTAGAATTTAGTCATTTATGAATAGAATTATCGGTGATTTAAAGAGAATTGGTAACTTATTAGTGAAGCCATCAACGATGCACAACATGAAGTTATCAACGAGAACTTTGAAGTTGATTGATGAAGGGATCGAAATCTATAACGAGCAATCAACTCGGGAATAATCGCTAGGCAATTATTTTGCTACTATTTTACGATTGTTATAGATAAATGTTGATAGATAATAGGACATCACAGAGTAACTTCTTGTGGATAATGTTACTTCCCTAACCACTATGAAGTTATTATTATTATATTTTTTAATAACTGTCTGTAATCTCTATTTATAACTTTTTTTTTTTTTTTTTTTGTAATTGGGATTGTAGGCTTTAAATAGCCATATCACCCTTTTTGTAAACCCCATGAACAGACAACAAAATTTTTTATCTTTCAATTCCACCTTAGCTGTAGTTTTCAGATATCTTATAGTTAATTGAATTTTGACATGTATCTTAGTCGTAGCTTTTAGATCTTCGATTGATTAAATTCGGACATGGTATCTTCATGTCATCTCATTTTGTCATTGATCAAATTTTGATAAAGTTTTCAATCCCATCGCACTTCATTGTTGATTAAATTCCATTAGATCATATATGTTCCTTGTCCTCAATTGATAAGAATCTTATCTGGAATCGCCATAAAACTCATCTCCTCTTGGTAAAAACTGAAGAACAAATTTTGGGCAAAGATATTTCATTGCTGATCAAATTTCAACTAAACATCTTTTTGGTATTTCTGGTGGGACAACTTGTGTTTTATAACAAGGAATAACCATGTCGAGAACAATGAATCATGCAGGGCCTGATCACTAATATTAATGGCCCTGGTTAAAAGGGTTACTCAATCCAAGACTTCAACCGCCTGCAATAACAGAGCCAAGCCGAGGGGGTGACATCAACATCCCACGACGCCTTTCAGAAGAACAAACAAGGGAATTAGCCGCGAATCCTACCATATGGTCACCATGAAGAGAATACTCGAAGAGTAGTGAAACGATATGGCCAATTACTTTTGTAAGTCACATGTCAGATTTGATTAAGCCGATTGCCATCAATGCTATGAATGATGCTCTCTTGAGGTCAGGACTGTCTAATCAATCACTACTATTCAATCTAGTGGTAACATTCTTTTTTCATTTATTGATGCCAATAATGTTGGTCAAAATATTCTTTTTTCATTTTTTTTTTTCATGTCAAAGACTTTCACTTGTGCATGGGAGGAGGGACTCCATTCACAAGCACGGACACTGACATCGAGCACAAAAGCAAATAGATCTTGGCAAAGCACGAGCTCGAATCCATTTCCATGTTGCATTTCTTTGGCCTTGCAATTTTAAGCATGGGATAGAGCTATTTCTCTTAGCTTTACTTATAGGGTTTGTGCTCACAACGAAAATGTAGTAACATAGGATTAGATTATATGTATCCTTCATTGTGCTCTCTTTAATTGAATTTTTCTTGCCCTTTTTCCTTTGGCGCCAACGAGTTAAAATGGAAATTTTTATTTGGTATGGTAATTTTTGGAATATCTAAGAGCAAAATATTCAGGGAATGCAAAGAATTTTACCAAATTGACTTCGATGGACTCTACTTTTGGGTGGCCAATTTGGTCAACTAGTCAAGTCAAGGAAAGTTGTCCAATAAAAATTACATGAATAAGCGTATGCAAATCTAGTAAATTACGTGAATAAGTGCATAATTTTCGTACAGCGCTTGCTTACGTGTCATAACTCTTTTTTTGCTCACTTAAGTACCATATAAATCGATTATTTGAGTACCAATTCTAGCATATCATACTCTGTGATTTTTTTTTATTTATTAATTTCACATTCAATGTGGATTTTAATTTTTTTAATTTTTCTTGAACTTTTTAAATTTTCTTTTGTTTTTCTTTTCCTTTTTTTAGGGTCACCGAGAGTCACTGGTGAGTATAAAAAATTCAAAAAATGATTAAAAAATAAAAAATTATCCACATTAATGCTGATGAAGCAACGTAGGATGATCGGCATTTACATTATATTTTTAGATGAGATAAATCATCGATGGCACTCAGCTGATCAATTCTTCAAATTTGTAGCACTCAGATGATTGGAAAAGAAGTTATGACTCTTAAATAAGTACCGTATGAGAGTTATATCACTTGCATTATTCTTACTTCGATGTCAATATGGGGCATTGCTAATAATTACATCGCCAACTCAAGCATGACATGCGAACACATAGATAGAATGTTGCTAGGGATGACCATTACCGGTATCAACGCCACCCAGCCAACATTGGTGATCTTGTCCAGACATTGATGCCTGACTTAACGATGCTGACTCTTTGATTTGGGCCGTGTAAAGCTTCGTCCTACATGAACATGAGGGTCAATCCGTAGTGAAGGGGACAAAGTGCTCCACATGGGACGACTGATAACTAGGGGTGTCAACGGTTCGGTTCGGTTTGGTTCGGTTCTTTTGAAAAATCAAACTAAACCGTTACAAAAAACTTCTGAACCGAACCGAATGAGACCCGAACCGAATACGAACCGAACCGAAAACTGAACAGGTAAGCTCGCCCCTGCTCTTGCCCTGTTTTGGGTGTGCCCGGCCGGAGCTCTCGGCCGTCTGGCTCCCGCGAGCTTCGGCCGGCATCGCCTTGCATTTTGTTTCCGATGTCTTGTTCGTCGCGTGTCGAGAGTCCCAATGCGGGTCGAGCTTCGGTTGGCCCAAAAATCCCTCGTTATAGTAGCACGCCCCAATTGTTTGATATAATGCTTGGACTGGATCTGAAAGTTTGTGTGGGGAATATTCGTTCTTGTCGTGTCGTTTCATCTGTGGCCGTCGTTGCCCCTTTCTTTGATCGAGCAGACAGAGGCAAGTGTCGTTGAGGCGTGGTTTTCGAACGGTAGGGGTGTGTTGAAACCTTAGATTGGGTCTCGGTTTGGCCGTTCAGGGCAAAGTTTGGCTTCCACCATGAGGAGGCCAGCGAGGGCAAGGGGGTTCCAGCGACGGCCGAGGTTGTCAGTCGTGACTTGCCGAGCACCAGGTGTGGTCGGATGTGGAGGTCGGGGCGCCGGTAATGCTTCTCGGCTGGTCTAGGTGGTGGGGCTTGGTGGAGGCTTGGGCGTGGAAGAGAAGCTGCTGTTCAGGAGATGAGTCCATCGTGGACTCAAGGCCAGAGAGGGGTTCGTCGTAGCGGTGGCGATGGTTCGGGCAGAAGGGTTGCAGGTGAGTGTTTGGTGAAGAGAGGGGAGTCATCGAGAAAGAAGGAACCGAACTGAAATAAGGTTTTAGGTTAATGGTTCGTGTGGTGACCCGTCGAGACTAGAGAGGATTTTATTGGTTTATCGGTTCGGTTTGGTTCGGTTAACCGATAAAAATCAAACCGATGAAAAAATTTATGTTTTTAATGAGAACCAAACCGACCCGGTTCAGTTCGATTTTTGGTTCGGTTTGGTTTTAGGATTGGTTTTTGACACTCCTACTGATAACCCTCGTTTCGGATTTTCATAGCACCATACGATGATGGCTGTCACATGCGTTGGCGATGTCCTGTCGGTATTTTAATAGTGCTACGAAATAGTGTTGGCAAAAGGGTCATGGTACACAAATAGCCAAATTAAGTTACTCAGCTCTCTTTTATTCTTTTCTTATAGAGAAAGTAGAGGATGAAGTTGGAAAAATAAAATCATGAACCTGATAACTAAAAATAGAGTCATCCCTCCTAAAATTTAAGAATACCTTCGCAAATGACAAACTAATAATTCCTTTTCTTTTGTTTCAATTTTACTAAAGAGGAAATTACCATATTTCCGATAGACAATAATTATTAACATTAAATATGAGGCCTACTCTTGATTTAAGATTAACGCTTGCCTTTTTTTTTTTTTGGTTTTTTCCTTTTCTTTCTCATTTGAAACAAAATTTGTTTACTTCTTCTCTGAAAAATATTTTATTTGCTAGATAGCAAATTGATTATTGTGTTTTTGAAAAAAAAAAGCTAATTATTTTATTAATTATTTTTTTTTTGTACTAGGAAAGTATTATTAAAAAAACAACCTAAGTACAAGTGAGAGGATAACCTTTGAGTAAATTGTGTATAGTGTATAAATCAATTCAATTTTGAGTAAATTCTTGTAAATTTGTACTAAAAATCAAAGTAAAAAAATTCACAATCATAAGAATACTCTAGGGAAATAAAGGGCTTGCATGTTTTTACTTCTGTTCTTTTTTTGTTCCAGGGAACAGAAAAAAAAAAGTGTTTTTGTTTCGGGGAACAATTTGCAAATAAAATTAACATTTTTTTTAAACTTTGATATATGTTTAGTACCTGCTTAGATTATAATAATGGAGAATAAATTTAAAAGAAGTCAAGCATAAACAAACATTGAAATGTAATGGAAGAAGTGACTAGGGCGAAAAAAATTATTTGGAAGGGATGTGGATAAGTTTTCGTTTTAGTGAAAGTGAAAAAAGAAGAAGAAAAAAGGTAAGAAATAAATTTAAATCAAGAGTGAGACCCCACAAGGGATAATGTTGTCAATTTAATGTGAAGGGGTGTTTTTTTTTTTTTTCGTCGATTCTGCTCTACTCTTACTCTAACTCTCACTCTCATACTTTTGCCTTATCTCTTGTAGAGCGTGGAAGACAAAACCTATACTTGAAATTAAATCGTTCCCACTCTAACTCTCTCAAAGAATGTGGGGATTTTGATCCCCCATCTCCATGGGAAGGTTGAGCACCGGGGCAAACCCCAGTGATTAAAGTGATAGGAATGTTAGAAGTCAACAAAGGGATGGAAATGACATGAGCCTTTTTTTTTTTAGTAACTATTTGTAATCTCCGTTTGTAACCTTTGTTCATAATCATGATTGTAGGCTTTAAATAACTACATCACACGTTCCGTAAGCGTCGTAAATAGACAACAAAAATCTTTATCCTTCAGTTCTTGTACCTTAGCCAACTTTTTCAGATATTTCATAGTCAATTGAATTCAGATGTGTATCTTAGTTATAGCTTTTAGATTTTCTTCATCGATTAAATTCTGATGTTGTATCTTTGTGTCATCTCACTTTGTCGTTGATTAGCTTTCAATGCCATCATAATTCATCCTTGATTAAATTCCATCGGATTATATATGTTCCCATGCTCAATTGGTAAGAATCTTGTCTAGAATCGCCACAAAAACCATCTCCTCTCAGTAAAAATTGAAGAAAAAATTTCAAGGAAAGATATTTCATCGCCAGTTAAATTCCAGTGAAACATTTTGTGGTACTTTTGGGGGGATAACTTGTGTTTTATAATGAGGAGTAACCGTACCGAGAACAATGAATCATCCAGAGCATGATCACTCTATGAATAATGGCCTTGGTAATAGAGCCAAGCTGAGGGGGCGACATCAACATCCCACGACACCTTACAGAAAAACAAGCTAGGGAATTAGCCGCAAATCCTACTTAATTGGCCACCATGAAGAGATTGCTTAAGCAGCAGTGAAACGATATGGCTAATCACATGTCGGACCTGATTAAGCCAATTGCCATCAATGCTGTGAAAGATGTTCTCTCGAGGTCAAGACCGTCCAATCAACCACTACTATTCAATCTAGTGTAACAAGGCACGTTCCTAGTCTTTTTTTCATTTGTTGATGCCGATAATGTTGATCGAAGTAGTCGGCCTCCTATAAGAATGATGCAAATGCCTGAATTTTCTAACCAAGGTCACAATGATAAGAATAATCAGTCTAATATTGGTCAAAATTACCAAATTGATGACAATAATTTGGAAAATCAAACTGGTCAATTGGTCTGTCAATTGCCAAATGTTGAAGATGTAGGGCCATTGGCTCCATTGTTTCCACCCAATGTAAATATTCCTGTTAGGCCTAACATGCATGCCGATTAATGTCCATAATTTGGCAAGACCAGCATTAACACCTAGTGGGCAAAATTACCAATCAAATCCAACCTAGCAGAGTTTGTCAAAGAAGTTCGACAATGATCGAGGTTAGACATGAGTTTTATCATACTTGTTTATGGGAAACCACATCTAAATGGTTGAATAACCAGCCTTTTCCAAGAATTCAAGAAGGCTAGGATAGAGGCCTTACTTCATTCTTAGAGAAAGATTCAAGGCCGAGATTTTGCTGATGTATTCTAATTGGCAATGGAAAGTGCTTCATTATAAGCAAAAACTTAAGGACAGAGATAAGGGCCCCATGAAGACTTTACACAAAACGTGGCTTTTGTGGTTTTCTTTTTCATCTTAACATTTTATTTATCACACTTGCTACCGGCTTACCTGAATTGTCATCCTTCCTTCAACAGTGAGATTTTGGTAATGTATTCATCCCTGCTTCTACCAGTAACATAATGAATTCATTCTTAACATGGTCGTATCTATATCTAAGATGAAGGATGAGACTGATATTATATTACTTTTCACAGTGGCAGTAGTCTGGATCGAGAGTTCGGATCACGTATGAGAAGAAATGCTTGCAGCCGAGGAAATCAAGATGTGAAAGGAGAGGACCCTTCATCTGTGGATAGAACGAGGGAGGTCATCAGAGATCTGCATACGCAGATAAAGGTATCCATACACTCAGAAGAAGCCATTTCCATGAGGATTGAAACTCAAAGGGATGAAGAGTTGCAGCCTCACCTTGTGGAATTGGTGCAAGGGTACGAAAGTTTAGCCTAATCGAGCTCTTTTATTTATCGTTCCAAACCATTTTGTACAGATAACGGAGAGATGGCACGGCAGGTGTTTCAACCCTGCTTCATTATATGATAATTTGACTACTTTTAACATGTATAATAGCCAGGGATTTGAAAAGATAGCTTCATTTGTATTATGACAAGCATAGCAAACCGCATACTAAAGTGTCATCCGTTGATTCATGGGCCATTTTCTTGCATTACTTTTGGTAATAGCTCATTGCACTGTTCTGCATTGTAAGAGAACTTATATAAAGTTTATGAGAATCGAGAGAATTATGAGAAAAAGATTTTATGCAATTAATACATTTTCCATGAGCTGAGTATTTGTATTTATACAAAAGATTATAAGCCGTTAGAATCAATTAAATTAAAGTTATAATCCCTTGATCTTAGTACTATTTTGTTATGTGAGATTCTTCCTTGATTTTAGCACTTGACTGATTTGATTTGATCTTGATTCCTTGATTTGTGCCATTATCCTTAACATGGTCCCGTAAGATGGCGCTTCCATTGAAGACGCCAATCTTGGGTCGTAAATAATTTAATCAAGGTTTGAATAATGGTTTTGTGAGAGCATCTACGAGTTGATTCATGGTTGAGATGTGAGAGATGTGGAGAGCTTCGTTTGCAACTAGATTACGAATGAAATGGTAATCTATGGCAATGTGTTTCATTCTAGAGTGAAATACCGAATTTGCACATACATTTGTGGTGACGATGTTGTCACAATACAGAGTTGGAGTGGTGATTGGTTTGATGCCGGGTTTGGACAGCAACTTTTGAACCCATTGTAGTTCTGCTATGGCTATGGCAATGGCGTGGTACTTGGCTTCGGTCGAAGATCGGGCAATTATGCATTGTCTCCACGCACTCCAGAACACCGGATTAGGTCCGAGATAGATGAGAAATGTAGAGGTGGACAGTTGGTCATCTACATTGCCTACCTAATCAGCATTGGAGAACCCGTGAAGAATAGATGTCGTGGAGCATGTTAGATGTAACCCATGAAATATGCTTCCTTTCAAGTATTAGAGAAGTTGCTTAGTAGTAGTCCAATGTGTGATAATGGGACATTGCATGAATTGAGATAATTTTTTATGGAGAATGCAATGTCGGGTCTTGTGATAGTGAGATATTGAAGGGCCCCAATAAGACTTTGATATTCACTTGCTTTGGTTGCCTTGGCTAGATCATTGGCAGATAAGTTGATTTCCATGGCTAATGGAGTGCTTACCTACTTGGTTTCATCCCTTTTATGTTTTTGTAGAAGCTCATTAATATACTTATGTTGAGAGAGAAGTATACCGTCTTGGTTGGGTCTTGCGTAAATAGTGCTTTAATGAATTTGGTGATGAAAGATGTGTTATTACCTGTGATGATGAGATTGTCAACGTAGACAAGGAAAATGTTGTAATTGGACCCATAGTGTAAATGAACAAGGATGGATTGGAGTGGGAGTTGCGAGAGTCGTGAGTGTGTAGGAATTTACTCAATATGATGTACCATGCCCTCGACGCTTGTTTTAATCCGTAATAACTTTTCTCAATTTGCATACATGTTTTGGTCAAGTCATGTGCTTCTTTTTTATTCATTCTTCATCCTTGTGACTGGATTACAAAGTTGTCACAAAGACAAGATTCACTCCCAAAGCATAGGTTATGTCATCAGAAGGATTTCAATTCTTGCAAGACTACAAAGACAAATCTTTGATGACTGCATATTAAAGTTGTGTCAATTAATGAAGTGGTGGCTTTTTTTTTTTTTTTTTTTTTTTTTGTCGGTCCTACTCTAATCCTACTCTAACACACAATCTCAGACTTTTACCTTATCTCCTTGTAAGGCGTGGGAGTTGAAACCCACTCCTGAAATGAAATCGTCCCCATCTCAAGCCCTCCTGAGAATGTGGGGATTTGAACCCCCCACCTCCCCCTTCCAAGTTGGAAGGATGGCCATTGGGGCGAACTCTCAATAGTTTGAAGTGGTGGCGTAAGTAGTGCTGTCATCGACATGCGACACATGATATGACACGACATAACATTTCTAAAAACCGTAAAGAATTTCGACACGTTATAACTTGCTGTATATTAAATGTGTATATATATAAAATAAATTATTAATTTCATTTAAATTCACAAATAAATAAATAACAAAAAAAGAATCTAGAATGAATTTACACTAAAAATTTTAATTCACCATTTGTTAATATTATTTATTGTTTCAATTTGACAAATTGAGCTCCATTCCAATAAATCATAATACTTGGAAGAAAAAAAAGCAATCCATATTCTGGACTTGTGTGTCAAAGCGTGTTGGAAGAAAAGAGGAAAAAACAAACTTGGGGGTGAATCGTGCGTCACAGAAGTGAGAGTTAGAAGAGAAGAGAAGATTAGGTTCTTCTTTTTCCCCTTTATTATTTTTATTATTATTTTTTATTTTTACATATTTTCGTTTTGACATTTTATTGATTGAAATTTTTTAAAATTGACCTTGTGCTCGTTGAAATTAGGCGTTGGAATTTCGAACTTGCGTGTTGGAGAGTGTTGGACAAGTGTTGAAATGTTCGATATGACACAAAGATTCCTAAAGAGTGTTAGTGCTTCCTAAGTGGTGCCACATTTGATTTATTGAGCGAGTCCCTTTTTTTGCACAATTTCTTATCTACTACTTATCTTGGGTAAAGCAATTGTATCCACAATAACATTGATTGGCAGTGCTATCAAACCTGAGATGAGGTGGAGACAATCTTTTGAAGAAGTTCGTATGAATTAAAAAATATTGTAGTATTTAAGTTCTGTTCGTTTCATGGAAAATAACTTTCAGAAAAATGTTTTCCGGATTTTTGGCGTTCATTTCATGAAAAATGAATTGATTAGGGAAAACATTTTTCAACAAGGAAAAAATTATTTTATAATAGAAAAAAATATTTTCTACATTTCAAGTAGGGGAAAATATTTTTGACCAAAAAAACAAAAGAAGGGAAAACATTTACCTCACTCACTCTTTCTAATCTCACACCCTTATTAGGTTCCATTTCTTTCTTTCTCTTAACTTGAATTTTCAATTGTTTTTATAAAATATTCAATTTTTAATTTTTAAAAATCCAAAAATTTTAATACTTTTTCTTCATCCTCAGTTGGTCGTTGACCATGGCGACGGACCCTAGGCGAGGGCGGTGAGCTTGTCGCTTGCTGATCTGGCGAGACTTAAGCTCGTCGGATGCTCTTTGCCAACCCTCGTCATGGTTAGTGATTGGCCGAAGAAGAAGAAAAAAAAAAAAAAAATTAAAATAAAATAAAAATAACTACAGATTTCATTTTTTACAAAAACAAAAGAAAAATAAATATTATTAAAAAGAGGGCATAAAAAAATCAAATGGGAATGGCAGAAAAATTTTTCTAGCTCATTTCCAGGTTTCAATTGAATATTGGAAAATATTATTATTTTTCTAAAAAATGACTTCTTAAAAAATATTTTTGAAAATTGTCATATTTTTTATGAAATGAACGGAACTTTAGTTTAATATCATCGATTTAAGCTTGCAGGTTATCAAGGATGTGGAATGCCATGGGAAATTGCCACCAGTTACAGAAACGGACCTATAGACGAGGCAAACATCTCGCCGGCTGGGATACCTTCCAAACTCAATGCCAAGAAAAGATCTTACATGTCTGCAATGGATCCAGTCAGGTTGGCCCCCTCGGCCTCCAATCTTGTGACCGAGTTAAGTAACTGGCCAAATCTGTTTCTAGCCGTGGATGGCTTCTCGGCGATCTCGCATGCGTGTGCTGACAGGATGGCTCCTCCGATTTGTGCGGTCTGTCCAACACCTCAAAATTGGCACTCTCTCCTAGACGGTCGAGGGGGGACCGTGCCCATCTTCGGTCTTTGCATCCAGTGGTTGAGATTCCTCGATTCCACCTTGGAGATCCTAGTACTCCATGGGCTGGACTACTCCACGGCAGGGATGGGGACGATCTATGAGCAAGAGCTCGAAGATTCCAGGAATGGATGGATCGGAGAGGTTTGGAGGGCGATCAAGCAAAGAAAACAGCGGGAGTACTAGCACGGTGGGGGTTCAGGTGGAAGAGGACGCCTGAGAAAATGTCAGTAGCCATGAACCAGCTGACGGAATTTGCAATGGCGTCTGCTGATGGTTATGCTGAGTTGATCAAGCAACGGGAGCATGCCAAGAGGGAGCATATCTCGGCGGGGGTCTACTGTGTAGCCTCCTTTTCCTTTTGTTTTTGGACAGATTTGCATCCGTAGGGTTGTTCAACCGAGATTGTCAATGTAATTAGAGTATATATCCCATGTTCTATACAATGTCAGTAACTGGTATGCCAATAGAGAGGAGCAATAGTCTGAGAGTTTCAAACTAATTTAGCGGAGTCAATTTTTGTAATCTTAACTTTCTTCACTTTATTTAGCAAATCTATAATGGATTGAGTTCTGAGGGCACCGAAAGGCCCACCTTGTTTGATCATACAACACGGTTCTGTCATCTTCCTCAGAGTAGGTCTGAGAAATGCCCAGAACGTCGAATAAGTCAGAAAGTAACTTAATGGTTTGAGAGAAAACATAAGAAGATTATGTGACCAATTTACTTTCGGACCCATAATAGAGTTTGTGCTTGTTGCAAATGGGCACAGTATTTTACTTGGAAATCCTGAGGAAATCACATGAATGGTGCAAGAAAGACCATGTTTTTTCAGCCTTCTTGGACTGCAAGGCCAAATGAAAGGACCGTTTTGTTGTATTTGACATGGTATTACTTATGTTACACTTGAATCCGATACTCAGAGCGGCCTTTTATTCATGCTGTTGATTTGCTTCAATTCCACCTCAGCTATTTTGGATCACAATAATGATATAAATGCTCAAGTAGGGAGCTGCGGGAAACAGTCCAGATGCTCATTTTTTCTTTCAAATTCTAAGTAAGCTTCGGTACAGTCACACTGGACAACTAAAGATTTTTAAGATCTTGGATTTGGGGTTTGTGTAACCTCGTCAACTTGGTCCAAAACAGAGAGAATCTCGAGAATTTTTTTTTTCCAAAGAGAACGGGCAGTGTGTAGATGTCGAGAAAGTAAGGAACTTTGCAACACTACGAATAAATCGACCGAATCTGCTTATGACATAGCCATCAAGGAAGCGGAATCCTGTCTAGCTTCTGCACAATGAACTTCTCATAAGCCAGAAGGTCGTGTTACATAATCACTAGTGTCATGACAAGAAGAGACTGCTTGTTTCGTTTCAAAGAAAAGTCAACATGCTTGATCGAGCGGATTTTTCAATTTCCAGTGGGCATAGGATGTCGCATCAAAGGACACATTGTCCTCTCTTATTACCACATACCCTAGCACATAGAAGGATTTGCATTTGAAGGAAAAAGACAATCCTACTCCCAGCAATGTTCTGACTTAGACACTAAAGTTTCTCGCTTGTCGGGGTCGGAAGATAGGAACAAAAAGGAAAGCCAGCTTCTTATTTGTCCGTGCTAAATGCAAGGCGATGGCTTCTGTACACCGCAGGCGTTGCCTCTCACATGAGCACAGATTGATTTCACAGGCCCTTTGGAGCCGGTGTACTCCAAATTGATGTCTTGGAGGTTGATGTTCTTGCAAGGCACGCTGGGGCTGCATATGAGGTCGACTGCCACCTGCGAAGCCGAAGTGCCCTTGATCTTTGAGAACGATATGTCCTCGATCTGGACATTCGAGGCCGCCTAGGAAAAGAGAGAGAGAGAGAGAGAGAGAGATCATTAGGTATTGCATTGGTCAGCGAAAGAAACATACGAAATGAGAAATGAATTGAAGAATCAACCCAATTCAAGATTGATTGCAATACTCTAGGAGTGTACCTGCGCGGAACAACCACCTTTCGGACAGTACTCCTGGTCGATAATAATGGGACTGTGCACATCCCTCATGGTAATGTCATGAAACGAGAAGTTGTAGGCTCTGCTCTTGAGGGGAGAAGCCCACGTCTTGATCCTCACACCGTTCTGACTGCCGGTCATGGTACACTGCCGCACGGACAGCCCGGTCACGTCCTCCTCGTTCGGGTACTTCCCAAGGCTACCCACGCTGAACCCGTGGCCTGGCCCACAGTGGACCCCGACGATCTCGATGTCCTTGGACCCCGGCCCGATCGAGACGCAGTCGTCCCCGGTCTTGATCTGGGAGTCAGTGATCTTGATGCGGGACGAGCCGCCTATGTGGATCCCGTCTGTGTTGGGGCTTTCGTCGGGGGCAATTATCTGCATGCGCCGGAACTCGATATCGTGGCAGGAGAAGAGGTTGAAGTGGAAGTTCTTGCTGTCCACCGAACTTATCGACTTGATTATTGTGTTGTTGACGAAATTGAGTCCCACTGACTGGGAAAAGAAAGATTAGAGGCCCGTTAGAGACCATTTCTCATCACAAATGAGAATTTTTTTCCCCAAAATTCATCATGCGATGAGAAAAATACCATAGAAACATATCCTTTATACCTTTATGTGATCAATATGATATAATTCCATCTTATCATAAAGGAAAGTAAACCTTATTTTGGGAAAAATCAAGTGATAAGAATTGCCAAATTTACTTGTAATATCGGAATTTAAGTGAAAAAAGAAGCGCAAAAAATAAATAGTTAGTTTATTAAATGACCGCCTTATTTGGAAATGAATTTAATTTTAGATATGATTGACGGGTGCTCTTTAAACTCTTTCACAAATTGGATGTACCATTGGGTGTTAAATCAATAAATAATAAAAAAGGCCCCCCTAATTTCTGCAATCGCCTATACAATTATTAATCAAAAAGCTAATTACCAGTCTTTGATTCTTTTTTTTATTTAATTAAAAAAAGAGTAAAAAATGTAGGGAGAGGGCTTACAATTGGAAGAGGACTGCAAGCGCATTTGTTGTAGGGCCAAGCGTGGTGCCCCTGGCCATCCAACGTACCGCCGCCGTGGATCCTCATCCCGTCGATGTACTGGAAGGTGATCCAATGGCTCAGGGAGAACGTTGACGGGTCATCGGGCCCCTTGAGCACCCCTTTGATCGTGACGATGATGAGGCCGGCGCACGGCCCCTCGAACTCCACCGGCCATAACCGGTACGTCCCTAGCGGGACGTACAATCTCCTCCTATTTGCCCCTTTGTATTGACACGCTTGGCGCCATGCATCGAGAAATGCCTAGGGAAAAAAAAAGGGGAACAAAGCGTGTAAAATCATTGATTTTGTGATCATCAATGATCACGCATCGATGGAAACATGGCGAGACGGTTCCGAGGTTCTATACCTTGCTATTCTCGGTCTTCCCATCCCCGACCGCGCCGAACTTCCGCACGTCGAAGACCTTCACTCGTGCATGGGCGGGGTTTCTTTTCGCGAGCGCACGGGAGGGGGCCCCGATTGCGAGCGCCGCCAGCAGCAGCACCAGTGTTGAGGAGAAGAGCAGAAAGATCTTGCCATAGCACGAGCTCGTGTCCATTTCCAATGTTGCAATTCTTTGGCCTTGTGATTTGAGCATGGAATGGAGCTTTACTTGTAGGGCTGGTGGCCATGGAGAAAGTGGAGTAATGTAGGATTCGATTAGTACTTTCCCTCATTGCGCTATTTAATTGGATTTCTTGCTCTCTTTAGCTGGCGCTAGGGGAGAAAATATGGAGATTTGGTTCTAATTTGGTAAAATATTTCTGTGAAATTTAATTGAGAGCAAGATATTCGAAAAAGGCCAGAACTTTACCTAATTGACTTGGATGGACCCTATTTTTGGGGCGGTCAGAATGGTCAACTCGTCGAGTGAAAGGAAAGTTTTCCAATGAAAATCCATCTAATAATTATAAAAGCCTTTCCTTTATGGGTTGTGTGTGCAAATGTGGGGATTTTTGTTCTTTTTCTCTCGGGAGATCGAGGGAAAGTATTGTTGGCTGTTTTGGAAATAAATCCTTGTTTCTAAAGCCCTATTTACTACTTATTCCATGCCAAATAAACTTTATCCTCCTCAGTCTCAAAAGAGCCTTCGGGATGGATTTTGTTTTGAACAATGCTGCGAGAAGATCAATTTGGTCACTAAGGCTGCATTTGCAATCGGGATAAAATTCTTATATCTATTTATATATTTGAATTTTTTTCTATCTTATAATATAAATCCAATATATAAATATATATAGTATTTATATATTTATTACATATTTTAGTATTTTAGGTATATTAGTATAGTTTACTATTTAACAAAATTTTATCAGAGAATGATATAAGGGGAAAAAAAGAAACGAAAAAATAAAAAACAAAGAGCAGAAAAATAATTAAAAATAAGAAAAAAAAACGAAGTAGGTGAAAATATAGTCTCAACATCTCCATTTATTCAATTTTTATGTTCATTTACACCAATGTCATTTATACTAAATAATGGATATGATATAATGTGAACATATTCAATTTTATTGCTATGATTAATAAACATTGGATATGATATAATAAAATATTCGAATTACATATTCTATCTTATTTAGTTTTATCATGGTTAGAAATTTAGATGACCAAATGCAACCTAAGTTCATTGGTATATTTGCCGCTAGAACCACAATGGGGAAATTTTCATCTAAAGACCATTTTTTTTCTTCTTTCCTCTACTTTTGTTGTCGCAAGCTATGACTAAGGGAAATTAATCTAAGCAAAATCGTCTTCCAATGGAAAATGGTAGACTTTCAAAGACTGTTTTACAAAATTATTACTAAATGATGTATTAGACTTTTATTTTTCTAGTGGCGTTGGAATTGTTAAATAGTTATATCTATACTTGCATGATAAACCGGAACTTGTTTGAAGGATGTAGGTACTCCTGCTCACGGAATCTGTTGATGCGGAAAATTGTATATTGACAACATTGTATATTGACTTAGTTTTTTGTTTCATAATTTATAAAGTGGTTTAGTTCGTTTTCGATCCGTGTCTTGCCATTGTCTGAAGGTCTTAAGTGAAAAAATTTCCTACCTCATGGTCACGGCATTAGAAAAAGGCAAAAGGGTAGGCGGATCATGCAGCTATGGCTCTTCCTTTCTAGTCTATTTTACCTGTCCATGTCTCGTTCCGCGCGACATAGTTTCAAAGGTTTAGATAGCCCTTGGCAGAAGCCCCCAAACCTAGAACGAAAAACGGAAGCCTTTTGATTTACGCCCCTTTCTCTCGACAATAAAGCTCGCCGGCACAACGTTCGGGTCTTTCCCTGTTGTTCTATTCCGAAACTCACAAAGAACAAAGAAACTGAGAATAAAGAAGTAATTTGGACAAATTAAAGGAAGTGACTTAGACGAATCTTTTTTTGTCGATAACCTCAGATCAATCAATTGAATATCAATTAATACATAATCAATCGAAGACTGTTTGAAAACGGCTCTTCTACTTGTAAACAAAACCGCATTGAGGGGTGGCTGATATTGGTATTACATCATATTGTAGACTTGTAATGAATGAGTCATCTCACATAATGTAGTCTCACTGTCTTGTGCAATTATTATGTTCATTTACACGCTGATATGTTCATTTACACGCTGATATTGGTATTACATCATATTGTAGACTTGTAATGAATGAGTCATCTCACATAATGTAGTCTCATTGTCTTGTGCAATTATTATGTTCATTTACACTCATATGCCATTTATACCAAATAATAGATAAGATACGATGTGAATATGTTCAATTTTATTACCGTGATTCATAATAGTAAATATAATATAGAAAAATTTCTGAATTTCTATTGTATTCTATTTAGTTTTATCATGTCTAGAAATTTACATGACCAAATGTACCCTAAGTTCATAAGTATCTTTTCTGCCAGAACCACGACTAAGGGAATTTTTGTTCGAAGATAAATTCTTTCTTTTTTTTCTTTCTTTCTTCTTTCCTCTACTTTTGTCGTTCAAAGGTATGACTAAGGGAAATTAGTCTAAGCAAAATCATCTTCCAATGGAATATTGTAGACTTTTAAAGACTGGTTTACAAAATTATTTACTAAATGATGTATTAGACTTATATATTAAAAATGACGTTGGGATAAGTAAAAAGTTATATCTATACTTGCATGATAAGCCGGGACTTGTTGGAAGGATTTAGGTACTCTTGTTCATGGAGAACTGTTGAAGTGGAAAATTTACATTGACTTAATTTTTGGTTGATAATTTATAAGGTGGTTTAGTTCCTTTTTGACGTGTTTCATGCCGTTTTCCTAAGGTCTTCTGTAAAAGCCTTTCCTACCTCATGGTCACAGCATTAAAGAAAGGCAAAAGTTATTTTAGTATTTTAGGCATATATATTTGAATTTCTTTCTATCTTATAATATAAATTGAATATATATATAGAGTATTTATATCTATTATATGTTTTAGTTATTTTAGTATTTTAGGTATATTAGTATAGTTTACTATTTAACAAAATTTTATCAAAGAATGATGGAAGGGGAAAAAAAAAAGAGAAGAAAAATAATTAAAATAAGCAAATAAAAATGAAGTAGGTAAAAATATAGTCTTAGCATCTCCGTTTGTGCAATTTTTATGATCATTTACACTCATGTTATTTACACAAAACAATGGATATGATATAATGTGAACATATTCGGTTTTCTTACTGCAATTAATAAACAATGGATATAATATAGTAAAATCATTGAATTTCATATTCTATCCTTTCTAGTTTTATCATAGTTAGAAATTTAGATGACCAAATGCAACCTAGTTCATTGGTATCTTTGCCGCTAGAACCACGATGGGGGAATTTTCATCGGAAGACAATTTTTATTTTTTTTTCCTTTTTCCTTTCTTCTTTCCTCTACTTTTGTTGTCGTAAGCTATGACTAAGGGAAATTGGTCTAAACAAAATCGTCTTCCAATGGAAAATGGTAGACTTCCAAAGACTGTTTTACAAAAGTATTTACTAAATGATGTGTTAGACTTATATTTTATTAGTGGTGTTGGAATAATTAAAAAGTTGTATCTATACTTGCACGATAAACCGGAACTTGTTTGAAGGATTTAGGTACTCCTGTTCACGGAATCTGTTGAAGCGGAGAATTGTATATTGACTTAGTTTTTTGTTCCATAATTTATAAGGTGGTTTAGTTCGTTTTCGACACGTGTCTTGCCATTGTCCTAAGGTCTCAAGTGAAAAAATTTCCTACCTCATGGTCACGGTGATGGGAGAATGGTAATAATTCGAACAATATCGAATCAACGCAGCAGAATAAAATAATCTCTCCTCTTGTGTAAACCTAATAGGAATCGATATAGTAGAGTAAAATAAATACCAAGCACGCGAACACAAGATTTTTTACGTGGAAAAACCTCATCGGTGTGAGGAGATAAAACACGGGACCGGAGTCCACCTGAAAATCTTTACTATCAATAAAATTGTTCTTCTCTAGCAAATACTAGAGGTACATAGCAGCAAACACCTCAAGAACATAATTCTTGGTAATACATATGAACTTCACAAGAGATCAAGGATAAATCTGACCAAAAACGCAGGTTTTGATCAATCCACGAAAAACCTGATGTAGGGAGCTTCAAATGAAAATCAAACCATTCAGATTCGAGAAAATTGCTCCACAAACATGCTGACAAAATTTCAGCTCAATCGGACCACGAATCGACCTCCGACGCTAGCTTGATGTAAATCAGATATTGCCCCAAACCCCATATTTTCTGCTTTCTCTTTTTCTTTTGTTACTGTTTCCTTTTCTGTATCTACCTCTTTATATAGATAGTGAGAAACCCTATTTCCTCATATAACTTATTATATGGGCTCAAGCCCTTTTTGGGCTTGCAACTCATTGGGCATCCTCCACATAGGAGTGAACCCAGCTAACAAATATCCCCCTCACGACAATATGGAGGGATTCACCATCCCTGCTATCAATCGGCAATGTTCAAGCTTCTCTCTTGGTAGAGTCTTTGTCATCATATCAGAGCCATTATGATCCGTATGAATTTTCTCAAGTTCCAACAACTTTTCATCTAGATCATCCCTTATCCAATGATATCTAACATCAATATGTTTTGATCTAGAATGAAAAGATGAATTCTTACCAAGATGAATTGCGCTTTGATTATCACAAAATAGCACATACCTTTTTTACTTGAACCCAAGTTCTTCTAAAAACTTCTTCATCCATAACATCTCTTTACTAGCTTCAATCACTGCAATAGATTCAGCTTCAGTTGTAGAAAGTGCAACACACTTCTGCAATATTGACTTCCATGACACAACTCCATCAGCAAAAGAAATTAAATAACCAAAAGTAGATTTACGAGTATCAATATCTCCTGCCAAGTCGAAATCTATGTATCCAACTAACTCACGTTTTCCGGTCCCAAAATTGAGTTTCAAATTTGAAGTTCCCCGAAGATACCTCATAATCCACTTTATTGCATTCCAGTACTCTCTGCCTGGATTAAATAGCGACTAACAACGCCAACTGCATGCGCCAAGTCTGGGCGTGTACATATCATCGCATATATTAAGCTTCCTACAGCTGAAGTATATGGAACATTTTCCATATCTTTCTTTTCTTTATCAATCGTAGGACTTTGCATCATATTTAACTTAAAATGGGCAGCAAGAGGAGTACTATCCACTTTAGCCTTGTCCATGTAAAATTTCTGAAGGATCTTCTCGATATATTTCTCTTGCGACAAAAACAACTTCTTAGCATCTCTGTCTCGGGTAATTCTAATGCCAAGAATCTGTTTCGCTGAGCCCAAGTCTTTCATGGCAAAAGACTTGCTCAACTGTTTCTTTAATAACTCAATTCTTGAAGCATTCCTGCCAACAATCAGCATATCATCAACATAAAGCAAGAGAATAATAAAGTCATCATCATAAAATTTTTGGACAAACACACAGTTATCCGAAGAAGTCTTCTTATAGCCTTGTTCTGTCATAACTGACACAAATTTCTTATACCACTACCTCGGTGCTTGTTTTAGGCCATAGAGACTTTTCTTTAATTTGCACACATAATCCTCTTTCCCTTTCACTTTGAAACCCTCAGGTTGTTCCATGTATATCTTTTCCTCCAAGTCACCATGTAGGAAGGCTGTTTTAACATCCATTTGCTCAATTTCTAAATTTAGGCTAGCTGCCAAGCCTAGTACCACACGGATAGAAGACATTTTCACTACCGGAGAAAATATATCATCAAAATCAATACCCTTTCTCTGACCAAATCCCTTAACAACCAACTAGCTTTGTACTGTGGTTGTAAAGTATGTTCACCTTGCTTCAACCTATATACCCACTTGTTCTTCAAAGCTCTTTTACCTTTTGGTAACTTCACCAACTCAAAAGTATGATTATCATAAAGTGACTGCATCTCATCTCGCATAGCATCGAACCAATTGCTTTTGTACTCATCTTGTATTGCTTCTGCATAGCACTCCGGTTCGCCTGCATCAGTCAATAATACATACTCATCTTCAGAATACCTGGTGAAAGGTCGTCGGTCTCTAACAGATCTCCGGACTGGAACATCCAGTGGAACATCTAATTGAGCCTCTGGTTTAGGAATAGTATTATCTATTTCAACATGTTCAGGAACATCAACATGTTCAGGAACATCAACATGTTTAGGAACATGTGCGTTGTTTGAAACATTGACTTCCTGCTGCTCTTCATCAACCTGTGTAGGAATATTTGTAAGAGGAACTGGATCTAAATCAACCAGATTATCACTAACCTATGGTGCTGAAATCATCTCTGCTTTCTCAATATCCTCTATTGTTTGATCTTCCATAAACACAACGTCTCTGCTTCTTACAATTTGCTTTTCAAGCGGATCATAAAATTTGTAGCCAAGCATATCCTGTCCATAACCAATAAATATGCACTGTCGTGTTTTCACATCAAGTTTAGACCTTTCATCTTTGGGAATATGCACAAATGCTTTGCACCCAAAGACACGCAAATAATCATAAGAAATATCTTTGCATGTCCAAACTCTATTACGAACATCAAACTCTAAAGGAACGCATGGAGTAAGATTTAATACATGCACAACAGTACTTAAAGCCTCACCCCAAAAGGATCCAGGTAGCTTTGACTGTGAAAGTAAGCATCTTACCCTTTCAACCAATGTTCTGTTCATTCTCTCAGCTAAGCCATTTAACTGAGAAGTCTTGGAAGATGTCTTTTGATGTCGAATACCTTGTTGTTTGCAATATTCATCAAAAGGTCTAATATACTCTCCCTCGTTATCAGTTCTAATGCATTTCAATTTCTTTCCAATCTGTCTCTCAACTGAAGCCTGAAATTGCTTAAAAGCATCTAATACTTGATTTTTAGTTTTCAAGGTATAAATCCAAATTTTCTTTGAAAAATCATCTATGAAGGTAACAAAATAAAGAGAGCCACAAAGTGACTTTGTTTTCATAGGACCGCAAACATCATAATGCACTAAATCTAGTATACCTGACTTTCTTGAAGGAGGGGAGCTTTTAAATGCAACTCTGTTTTGTTTTCCTGCTAAACAGTGAGCACACTTCTTTAGCGCTGAACTTTTCAATCCTGAAAGGAGCTTCTTCTTGGCCAATATTGACAAACCCTTTTTACTGATATGACTGAGCCTCTTATGCCATAACTCAGCTGCATCTTCGCTATCTACTGCATTAATTTTGTCTGTAGACAACTTTGCCTGCATAATGTATAACTAATAATATTTTTCACCTCTAGCCACAACAAGAGAACCTTTGGTGAGCTTCCATTGACCATTACTGAAGGTGCTGCAATACCCCTTATCATCCAACTTGCCTGTAGAAATCAAATTCAAGCGGATATCAAGTATATGTTTAACATTATTCAGTACTAACCTCGTGCCATTGCTGGTTTCTAGGAACACATCACCGATGCCTATAGCTTGAGCTAGTCCATTGTTTCCCATCTTCACAGATCCGAAGTCACCTGACCTGTATGATGTAAAGAAATCCCTATGAGATGTAGCATGAACGGATGCACCACTATCAATTACCCAACTAGTCTCATAAGATACAAAATTCACCACATCACTATCAAAAATAGTGAGAAAGTCTTCTTTAAGTGCAGTGACACGATTGTCATAACTGCCATTATTACTTATCTTCTCTTTACCTTTCTCCTTTTGTTTCTTCCATTTTAACTGGCGACAAAACCTCTGAATATGTCCCTTCTGATGACAATAATGGCACTAAACATTAGCAAATTTATTATACTTACCTCTACTTTTGTCTCGACTTTTATCTCTATTTCTCGGATCTCGAGACTCACTTCTCCCCTTTTCTCAACAACCAAGGCATCGAATGTGAAGAGGACGATCCCTGTGTCTTCCTTCTCATCTCTTCATTCAAAATACTACTCTTGGCCAAATCCATGGTAATTGTACCATCCGGGGCAGAATTAGATAAAGATGTTCGGAACGTCTCCCATGAGTCCGGCAAAGTACCAAGCAACCATAGTGCTTGTATCTCATCATCAAACTTGATTCCCATCGCAGCCAACTGATTTATAATTCCTTGAAAATAATTTAAATGATCAGTCAAACAAGTACCATCATGATATCTCGAGCCATCATCTGTTTTATCAAAAATAACTTATTATTCCCGTCTTTCGAGCATATAACTGTTCGAGCTTATCCCATAAATTGCGTGCATGTGTTTCCTCAATAATATGGTTCAAAACATTATTATCTACCCACCGCCCGATATAACCACACACTTGACGATGAAATATAGACCATTCAACATCGGTTTATTCTCTGGTTTCTCCTCGGCAAATACAGGCAAATAAAAATCTTTCACATATAAAAGATCTTCCATCTTCCCTTTCAAAATATGATAATTCGAACCATTCAGTGTAACCATTCTACTCATATTTGTTTCCATTGTTTAACACAAGGAAGAAAAATCAAGCAATAACCTAATGCTCTGATACCACTCTGATGGGAGAATGGTAGTAATTCGAACAATATCGAATCAACGCAGCGGAATAAAACAATCTCCCCTCTTATGTAAACCTAATAGGAATCGATATAGTAGAGTAAAATAAATACCAAGTACGCGAACATAAGACGATTTTTTACGTGGAAAAACCTCCTCGATGTGAGGAGATAAAAAACCACGGGACCGGAGTCCACTCGAAAATCTTCACTATCAATAAAATTGTTCTTCTCTAGCAAATACTAGAGGTACATAGCAGCAAACACCTCAATAACATAATTCTTGGCAATACATATGAACTTCACAAGAGATCAAGGATAAATCTGACAAAAAATGCAGGTTTTGATCAATCCACGAAAAACCTAATGTAGGGAGCTTCAAACGAAAATCAAACCGTTCAAATTTGAGAAAATTGCTCCACGAACATACTGACAAAATTTCAGCTCAATCGGACCACGAATCGACCTCCGACGCCAGCTTAATGTAAATCAGATATTACCCAAAACCCTAGATTTTCTGCTTTCTCTTTTTCTTTTGTTACTGTTTCCTTTTCTGCAGCTATCTCTTTATATAGATAGTGAGAAACCCTATTTTCTCATATAACTTATCATATGGGCTCAAGCCTTTTTTTGGCTTGCAACTCATTGAGCCTCCTCCACATAAGAGTAAACCCAACTAACACACGGCATTAGAAAAAGGCAAAGGGTAGGCGGATCATGCAGCTATGGCTCTTCCTTTCTAGTCTATTTTACCTGTCCATGTCTCATTCCGCGTGACATAGTTTCAAAGGTTTAAATAGCCCTTGGCAGAAGCCCCCAAACCTAGAGAACGAAAAACGGAAGCCTTTTGATTTACTCCCCTTTCTCTTGACAATAAAGCTCACCCTCTGTAACTAGGCACAATGTTCAGGTCTCTCCCATTGTTCCATCCCAAAACACACAAGGAAAAAAACAAACTGAGAAAAAAGAAGTAATTTGGACAAAATGAAAGTAAGTGACTTGGATGAATCTTTTTTTGTTGAAAGCCTCGGATCAATCAATTGAATATCAATTAATTTGTAATTAATCGAAGACTGCTTGAAAACAACTCTTCTACTTATAAAAACCGAGTTGAGAGGCGGCTGATATTGGTATTACATCATATTGTAGACTCGTAATGCATTAGTCATCTCACATAAATTTTGCAATTAGAAGATATCTGCAAAAAAAAGAAAAAAACGATTTGAAATATTTAAATAGGTCAAAAATTGATAAATGTGACCAAAGCCCTAATCTCCACTCATACCCCTTCCTCCTTACTGCCCACCATATCTTTCTTGCCCTATCATTCCGTATTTCTCCAGCGAAGCAATCGCCCATGGCTTCTTTTATACAGTGCTCTTCCCTGACGGCATTTGCATCTTGGTCGGAACCTCTAGCGACCTAGCCGTCTTCCATCATTGGATATTAGGTGCTTGCATGCCTCGTCTTTTTCACAATTCACTTCAGAGGTGACTCAATTCCACCTATATCAATCTGTTACTTACCTTGTTTTGCTTTATCTTTGTCTATCTATCTTTCGGTACCAAATTTGTTCCAAAGGATAGTCGTTAGCTAGTACCATGAATTTTCGCCTATTCAATTCCAATTAGGATAGTTCTTCTCTGTGTTTCTTTTCGTCCCATGGCTTTCGACGACCAGGATGAATCCTTGCGCCTGGCAGCCTTGTGTCAATGCTTGGGACGCCTCTGTTATGCACAAGAAATAGAGATTTGGGAAGAGGAACCCCCACAAGAAAAATTGGAGGAGTGTCGTTTGATATTAGTGGGTAAAATCCTATCGAACTCATCTATTAACTTCCAAGCTTTCCAGAGTACCTTAAAGCACATTTGGCAGACTGACAAGGTTGACATATCCCAGAGAGAGGGTGGCCTGTACATAGCAAAATTTCAATCAGAAGTTGAGACACAAAGAGTACTAGAAGGTGGTTCGTGGCTTTTTTCAAGTCATTTAGTTGTTTTTAAGCCATGGATTCCTAATACGCCTTTACACTATTACGATTTCACCCGCTGTGCTTTCTGGGTGCAAGTTTTTGGACTGCCTTTGGAATGGACTACAAAGCAAATGATTAGAAAGGCAATTAAATAGGTCAGTGAAGTTTTAGAAGTTAAAGCAGATTTCAAAGAGGGCTTAGCCTTAAGAGTTGGGAGGGCGAGGGTAGCACTAAACCTGGAAGAACCTTTAAAGACAAGAAAACTAATTTGTCTAGATGGCAAGACACTGTGGCTTGACTTCCGATATGAACGGTTATCTCATTTATATTATTCATGCAGGAAACTAGGCCATTATACCATGTATTGTAAAGAATATCATTTTGATGAAGTGAAAATGGATGGTAAAGACAAAATGGCTTATGGCCAATGGTTACGAGCAGAGGTTAGAGAATATAGCCCTTATTGGTGAGCGTTTTATAACCCCTTTGAAGGTATGGAGCAAACTGAAGAGACAGTACCTGAGACACCTCCAGCCTTGCTGCCAACTGTTCCTATGTTGCCTCCAATAGCTAATGCCGAAGCAGCAACCATGCCCAAACCAGCAACTCAGCGCAACCCTGTCAAAGAAGCGACTTATCAGCACATCTCTCAGCCTACGTTAATACATGGGACTACTGTAACTATAGCTTTGATTCTTGCACAAGCTAAGATGAAAGGCATTCTAACTCATCCTATGGAAATGCAGAAACCAAAAAAGCAGAAGGGTACTGGAGCCATACCAAAAATGGGGTTAGCCAAAAAACAGAAAAGGTGTTCTCCCTATGACATGGGGAACTTGGCCTCCACTGACTTCGATGATACTCAATTAATGGACACACCAGTATTAGCAGTAAATGAAGCGAATCACTGGGCTTTGGTGGCTAGCCCTAAGCAGCCACCTACACACAAATGAAGATGCTTTGCTGGAATTATCAGGGTTTGGGCAATCCCTTGACAGTTCAAGCTCTTAAGGCCTTGACGGTCAAGGAAAAGCCCGACTTAATCTTCTTAATGGAAATAAAGAATCATGAACTTGTACTTCAAAGGTTGCAATGTTGGTTACATTTCCGCAGTTCTTTTGTTCGAAACCCAGCAGGTTTGGCGGGGGGACTGGCGGTTTTTTGGAATGAAAATTTAACTTTAAACATAGAATAATTTTTGAAGGACTACTTTGGTATGATTTGTCGAGATTTAATGGAGGATAGACTGATTCGCATCACCTGTCTTCATGCTCCCTCATCCTACCATAATAGACAGCTGCTATGGAAACAGCTATGGACGATTAGCAACTCTAACACTCTACCTTGGATATGTGCCGGGGATTTTAATGAAATTATCTATCCTTGGGAAAAGGTTGGCAAACGGCTTTCAAACTCGTATCATCTACACTCCTTTCGAGCTGTCATAAATGACTGTGGCCTGATGGAAATAGAAAGCAAGGGCTGTGCTTTCACTTGGATGAATAATCGAGACGGAGCGAAACCCGTAAAAGAACATTTGGACCGGGTTATGTGTACGATAGATTGGTGTCTTTTATATCTTGAGGTTGATGTTTTCGCTCTGCCGGCTCTGCGGTCTGACCATAGCCCTCTTCTTTTATCCACATCAGCAGCCTATAGTAAATGCCGAAGGCCTTTCATTTTCGAAGTTTTCTGGAACCAAGATCAAGAGTGCCGAGAGATAAGCTCTAACTTGTGGAACTTAGTTTAGGTAATAAATTCTAGCCTCTTTCACAAACTAAGGGTTGTTTCTGACGCTTTACAAGACTGGAGCCGCTCAAAGTTCCATAAGGCCCACCTGAGAGTGCAAGCCTTACAACAACGGCTTCAACTTATTATAAACAAGCTGTATAAGACCGGGACTGATAAAGAGGAAGCATCTCATCTACGGGAGGAAATCAGATGCATGTGGCAGCAAGAAGAACAGTTTTGAGCTATGCGATCCAAGATTAACTAGTTGCGATGGGGAGACAAGAATACCAAATTTTTTCATGCAACCACTATCCAACGGAGGCAGAGAAACAAAATTGCTATGTTATAGGATGATAATCACAACTGGGTGTGGGACCCTCAGGCCCTGAGGGAGATGATGTCTACTTTTTTCTCACAATTATATACAACTGTGGGTTAGTGGGACTACAGACCAATTCTAGATCAATGCCCGCAGGTAGTCTCTGCAGAAATGAATGACCAATTAACCACTTTAGTCACTGTAAAGGAGGTGCGACAGGTAACCTTTCAACTGGGGACTACGAAGGCCCCAGGTCTAGACGGATTGAATGGGTTGTTTTATCAGATTCATTGGGATATCATTCAAGATGACTTGCTTAGATTAGTGAGAGATTTATTCAGTTCAAGGGTTGCTGCCTTGCAATCTGAACAAGACCGTTATAGCTCCGATTCCCAAAATCAATCACCCTGAAAGTCTTGATTAGTTTAGACTGATCAGCTTATGCAACTATGCATACAAAATTATTTCAAAGGTCATGACAAATCGACTAAAACCTTGGCTTTCTAAGCTAATCTCTAAAGAACATGCTACCTTTGTGAGTGGATGACAAATTCAGGATAACATATTGATCGTTCAGGAAGTTTTTCATCATTTCAAGACAAGGAAAAGGAAGCGACATTTTAATGTACTTCTCAAGACGACATGCAAAAGGCGTATGCTAGAGTTGAATGGGATTTCCTTCAGGATTATCTAGTTAAATTGGGATTTCATCCAAGATGGGTTCAGTGGATGATGCAATGCATCACCACAACATCCTTAAGTGTACGCTTTAACGGAGAACAGCTGTGGCATCCTAAAATCTCGTGACAACCTCTGCAGTACCATGAACTATGATTAGGTAATGGAAGTGCCATTTGATTTTGTATTAGCCATTGAATTAATGAATTTCAATTAATTTAAGGCCAAGCATTGTAATGGATGATTGTTTGGATGGAGATGTGTCTACAAGTGACCCAAGAATTTTATTAAGGTGCAATTGATATAGAAATCTTATCCTTGGTGGTACACTTTATAAGTAGAATTTTATTGATTTAAATTACAAAGTTTTGTGGGCTTATAAGTTAAAATTATGTGTTAATTTAAATGAGGGTTAAATGGAATAGGAATAGGAGAGGGTGGGCTGATTTTTAGGCCCAAAGACCGTCCAACCAGCCCACACCACCCCTTGGTTGACCGGCCCATGAAGGCCCAAGGCCGACCCAGCCTTAAAGCCCATCAACCTTTGCATGTGAATCGCCAAGTGGCATGGAGGAGAAGCCAAGTGTGGCTGCCCTCATTGGTTTCTTTGGGCGGCTACATGCAATCAAATGATTGCAAATGATTGTAGGGGAAGGAAAGTAAAGAGAGGGAGGCGGATTGATGAGGGGAAATCGACCGAGAGAGAGAGAGAGAGAGAGAGAGAGAGAGAGAGAGAGAGAGAGAGAGAGAGAGAGAGAGAGGGAAACCGAGAGAGAGGAAGAGGGAAAGAGAGGAAGCGGGTGTGCAAGAGGAATGAGAAGGATCGTCCACCTAGCTCACCGCCGTTCGTTCGCCGCTTTGCCGCCATCCTTGTTGCTGTTTGTGCTTAAGTTTAAGGCAAGTGAAGTCCTAAAACCTACCCCTTGCATTGCTGTGTGTATGTGTAGTAGATGGTAAATCTTGGTTGTGGTAGATGGGATGAAATTTCGGAGCTTTGGAGAGAGATTCGTTGGTCATGCATGCTGTTTCTGGAAAGACCAGTCTGACCATCCATGAGTTTGTGTGCTGCATGCAACTTTTTAGTTGGAATCTTGTTTCGATTTCTTCATGAAAGTTGTAGATAACACCTTGAGGAACAACATACTAAAATTTGAGACAAAACGAACAAGTATTGGTTAGTGAAATGATTTTTCTTTGGAGAAATTAGATCTGGAATTCGTTGTGATGACCTTTAGAGATTTCGTGGTCTGTAAAGTAACTTTCTTGTGAAAATCTCACTTTGATCTCTTAATTAAATTTGCAGTGTACTTCTTGAGGTAGATAGAACATATCAAAATTTTAGAGGAAATGAACAAAAATAGGTTTGTGAAATCGTTGTCTTTTGAAGAAACTGGATCTGGGAAAAACGCTACTTCGACCCAGTATGATTTCGTGATTTTTATAAAATCATACAGTTAAAATTTAATCATATGTCCTTAATAAAAGTTGTAGGTAATATTCTGAGGAATAACATACTAAAAATTTAGAAGAAATGAACATATGTAGGTCGGTGAAACGAGTTTCTTTTGAAAGATGATAATCTGGGAAAAGATGACACCGAGAACGGGGGGAATAAATCGTCTATATTTATTAATCTAGAATGATTTGGGTTTTGATGTCTGCATGAGATATTTACCTCTAGGACTTGTCTATAACATGTCAAAGTTTCAGAATTTTTGGAGTTCATTTGGGTATTTAATTTAAATTACTCCCGAAACTGTGCAAGCTGAAATATTGAAGTTTGAAAACTGTGATTCATGGACCATACTGTTTTGTGTGAGATTCTTTTGGCATGGAGTTATGCATGAGATATCTGCCTTTAGGTCTCATCTATAATGTGTCAAGTTTTCAGAATTTATTAATACCATTTACTAATTTTTCTGGAGTTTTAATTAGAGGAATGCATTCTGATTTATCCGAAACATTGATGTGTTTTGAAAAATGAATGAAATTATCCATGTGATGTAATACCTTGAGTGGTTGATCTTGCTGCATATGTGATGACATATGGCATGTTATATGGCATGAAAATTTGGTTGAGATCTTTGATATTATTGCATCAAATACCATGTTGAAATTGAGATGCATGTGTGAATATAACATAAGAAAATAACGAGACTGTCGCAGGTGTGAGCCGACAATGCCTCGGGAGTGTTGGGATGCCTGGAGTGTGTGTGCCAAAAGCCTCGGAGGTGTGTGCCGGGGGGATACCTCGTGATGCTAGTTGGGGTACGAGATGCCCGGAGTGTGTGTGCCGGATGTCCAGAGGTGTGTGCCGGAGGTTCCTCGTGATGCCAAGTTGGATGCGAGCGATAAATTGTGGGATGCAAACACTAGTCCCTTGAAAGATAAAAATTGAGACTGTATCGTGCGCATGGATATATGCATGAATGCTCGATGATAAGTGTATGGTGGTATATGCACATATGGCATGGATATATGCATGAATGCTTGATGATAAGTGCATGGTGGTATATGCACATATGGCATGGTGATATATGCATGGCTGTAAGGTAAGGTATGCTTGAATGTATGAATGATATGTGTTTTATTCTTGATTGTTCTATTTGACGCATTGATAAGTGCATGGTGGTATATGCACATATGGCATGGTGATATATGCATGGCTGTAAGGTAAGGTATGCTTGAATGTATGAATGATATGTGTTTTATTCTTGATTGTTCTGTTTGACGCATTGAGTAGTGTGGTGGATCTTTACTGCTGAGTGGTTGTACTCACTCCCTTGGGGATTAACATTTCATATTAGACAGATGCCGTTGCGACCAGTTGCACACGGTACTTACTATGGCATATACTGATGTTGAGGTGGAGTGTACGGAGCACATCTATGTCAGTGCTCCTGGTTTAGTTTTTGTTCGAGTCCATGTCCTAGTGATGTACGATGTGGGTCGAGCTGATGGCCTGGTTATCTAGGAATTTTTATTTGTCCATGTTCGACATGATGGAGTGATGTTAGGGATGTTACCACCGCTGCCACCCGATGCACTAGATTGGGTATGATGGCGCATATAGCTGTTGGGAGTTGACACTTTTTGGAGATAGCCGACGCTTGTTGATGGAGGGTGGTACATGTTCGATGTAGAGTCGAGTCCTTTTTGGGTGGTAGCCAAGTATAGTTAAAATCTTGGCCTTTTTATTGTATCGACCTTGATGTCCATCATGAAAATTTTCTTATGGTGTGTAGTTGGTATGCATTGCATTATGGTTATTGGAGGAAGAGATGGTGAGACTTGTTTATGCTTCCGCTAATAAGCTGCGCTGTGACCGCTTTAAAAAAAAAAAAATCCCTAGTCAAAGGGTATCGGTTTGTGAAGTTATATGAGATCGAGTAATAAAAAGAGATCACCTGTGGTGACCTCAGGCGAATTGGGGGTGCCACAACAGCTAGATTACTTTTGGCCTTCAAGGGGTTTCCGTCAAGGTGATCCTCTTTCCCCTTATATCTTTATCTCATTGGCAAATGTTCTTTCAAACCATATTAATCAAGCAGTCGACATGGGCCACCTCAAAGGGATCAAGTTAAATAAGTCATGCCCGACCCTTTCCCATCTTTTTTTCGTTGATGATTCAGTTTTCTTCCTAGAAGGTACTATTAAGGAATGTCAGAACCTTGCTAACATATTGAACTAGTATTGCATGGCAACGGGACAAGTCATAAATAGAAACAAATCTGGACTATTTTTTAGTAAACACTGTTCGTTGAGTCTTTAGGAAAATTTAGTGAGCAAATTTAGAATACCGGTGCTGCAACGATATGGAAAATATTTAGGTATTCCTTTAGAATTGGGGCAATCTAAAAAAGAGATGTTTGCTTGGATATTAGGGAGAATAAATGAAAAGCTGGAGGGTTGGAAAGAAAGATTACTTTCAAAGGGAGGCAAGGAAATCCTACTCAAATCTGTTGTACAAGCAATTCCACATTATGTCATGTACATCTTTAAGCTTCCCCTATCTCTTTGTAAAATGATTGAAAAGAAAATTTCTAGTTTTTGGTGGAGGAATGACAATAGCGGGGTAGGTGTTCATTGGCAAAAATGGGAATTGCTCAAAACCAGCAAGGATAGTGGAGGATTAGGCTTCTGAGACCTTATAGAATTTAACAAGGCGATGCTTGGAAAGCAAGCTTGGCATTTAATCCAACAACCTCACTCTTTGTGGAGTCAAATTTTCAAGGGGCTTTACTTTCAATCAAAGGACTTCCAATCAGCGGGTAAAGGTACGCGCCCATCCTAGGGCTGGCAGAGTCTTCTTATTGGCAGAGAGGCCATCCTACCTAATGTACGATGGTCTGTCAAAGATGGCAAGATGATTAAGATTTGTGAGGATTGGTGGTTTCCTATAGGGACTATAGGCAGACCAGCCATAAGAGAAGAGCTAGTCATGGTGGCTGATCTTATTGATCCAGTCCACCATACCTGGAATCTTCCTCTTATCATACAAATGTTTGACAATCAGATTATTGCAGAAATACTTAAAATCCCTATCAAACCTCTCTATGCTACTGATTAGTTAGTTTGGACAGCTACAAAGAATGGTAGTCACACAGTGAAAAGCAACTACAAATCTCTAGTCAACACAGCAGGCACACAAAGCAGTCATCAAGCCTCAACATCGTACCAAAACCCCAGAATACTTTGGCGCAGACTATGGACTATGAAAACAACACAAAAAATCTGCACATTCTTATGGACGGCATGCCAGAACGCACTTGCAACCAAAGCAAATTTATTTTATTGTCACATCACCCCTGACCCTATATGCAACCTATGCAATTAGAATACTCCAGAAACCCTAGAACACCTATTCTTCTTCTTCTCATGGACTAAAGGAGTATGGAGTCATCCTTAGCTCAACATTTCAGTATCGCCTCATACAGTGCAACGTCTGGACGCTTGGTTCGTAGCAAGAGCGACAAATCAAAGACTCTTACCTAGACTGGAAACAATCGCACATGTCTTATGGCAGATCTGGTGTACGCGCAACAATAGCATCTTCTGCCGGCAAAGACCAGATCCACTCCATGCAGTTGAGGACGCCTTTGCACAGACCCGGATCCACCAGATCTTCGATCAAAGCCAACGGCGAATGGGGGATTCTGCTCCCAACTCAGCATACTTGTGGAAGCCCCCTGATCGTGAATCCCTGAAATGCAACATAGATAGGGCTTATAAGCCTGGCAATCAAGAAGGCATTATGGCGTGTATAAGCCGAAATCACCACGGTATTCTTATAGACGTCCTCACAAGAAGCTTTCCAGCTGCTTCTGCGTTTCAAACGGAGGTGCGGGTGCTTACCTTTACTCTTCATCACCTGCTGCATCAACGCCTCAATAACAAGAATCTGGTGATCGAGTCAGATTGTCTGCTTTTGATCGACACAGTTCAAGCAAGAAAGAAGTTGCCGTGGGAAGAACGAGTGCTATTTGCTGAGATCGACGCTTTGCTTTCCCTTTACCCTAATTTGCACCTTTGTCACTGTAGACGGGAGGCAAATGGAGCGGCGGATTGGGCTGCGAAGGCCCACGGCAGATCAGACCTGGCCCGCAACCGGAACATCTTCCCTCCCTTTATTCTGCAAGATATTGTATATGTGGATGCAATAGCTTCTGGGTGTACTGTTGCGACTATATAAATAATATCTACCTTTTCGACCCAAAAAAAAAAGAAGAAAAAACCAAGGACACTGACAAATTCTCAAGGGATCAACTAATTCGTCAATAGTTGAGAAGTGATAAATTATATGTTTTATCATAGCTTATCTCTTTCGAAATAGCATTGGAGGCCATGCCCAACAGCCGTGGTGTTTTTACGCTCTAACACCCATGGTCGGAACAATTAGCATGCACTCATGAAGATTGATGAACTTAATGGTTCGGAATATGAAGTTAACTAGGAAAAGAAATTGCTGAAATGAGATCTTATTACAATTGACTTGAGTCTTTTGTGAAGATTGATGGATTTAACCGTTCAGAATATGAAGTTATCTAGGAAAAGAAATTGCTAAAATGAGATCTTATTTCAATTGACTTGAGTCTTTCTAGTCGAAATAGATCGTATACGTGCGTATCATGTTAAGAGTGTCCAATCCAAAAATTTTAATTAATAAGTGGAGAGAGATCTCATATCTATAAAGAACATATAAACTTTATAGTCTAGCGTCATGTGATATATTTTAACCGTCATTATGGGGGAGTTATTTTTTCTGGAGGCCGACATTACGTAAATTCATTTTGGATTTTTCTGTCCCGACCATTATTTCAGTCTGAATCGGGATTTATACAAGAGGAGTTACATATACATACTCCGTAAGTAATTGAATAACACTAACTACACTAAAGTCAATATAGCAAAAGGATTGCATTGGGCGTTTAAATCGCCCCATTGAGCTTAAAAGCCCATTTACCGCTCATTGGGTCATTTGGACCTGAGCAGGTCCTTAAACTGCTCCACAGTCAATGAAGACAGGAAGGGAAACGAAGCCCTTCCTGGGCCGAGGCTGGCAGGGAGATAACCGTAAAATCCTGGTAAGGGTCCAGTTAAAAACCCCTTGGAGGTGAAGTCCTGGCCTCCAAGTATACATGAGAACCAGGCACGGACCTGAGCAGGTCCTTAAAAGGCTCTGACATCCCGGAAAGACGGGATAGTCCCCGGGATCCGGGGGACGAAAAATATCCCGGCCCCATTGGCCGACCCGGCCACAAACCCCCTTTACGGGGGAACGGGCGGCCACGACTGAACCCCGCGACGCCTTCCCCGGCCTCTCGACGACTGCCGGGCGTGGTACAGGGTGATGATGTCGTAAGTAATTGAATAACACTAACTACACTAAAGTCAATATAGCAAAAGGATTGCATTGGGCGTTTAAATCGCCCCATTGAGCTTAAAAGCCCATTTACCGCTCATTGGGTCATTTAGAATACTCATTTAGCGGACTTTGAATTAGCCATAATTTGGTCACTTTACACATCAATTGCGTAAATCAAGCTTTACACATGATTCAAACAAAATACACGAAGCTTTACACTAACAATATTAATGAAATCGCTTTAACTTTCCACCTTACTTTAGCTGCCTTGCAATCTTGCGCAAGTATAATTTGCTTACCGTTAATTTATATTATTATGTTTTTAATATTTTGGTTTCGCATGTTTCTTTCTATTATATATTAATATACCCTTTTCCTTATGCTTTAATCCATCGGCGATTCCAAATGGAAAAAGGAAATTGCGGCGATCAGATGAGGACAATTCTCCAAAAAGTTTATCCATGCACGCATTGTCAAGCCAACGTTCCCTTACGCCGAAAGACACTGAAGATACACCGCTGAATCAGAATACTTTCTTCACTTTTCATAAGTAATGACTCATCTAGTCGAATTGCTGATGTGGCATAGTTAAAGTGGCAGGCAAGCGATGTTAATGCGGCGGATCATCCGTAATTACATCGGCAATACAAGCAAGACATGTGAACGCACATATTGAAATTTGCTAGGGATGAATATTGTCCGCGTTGACACCATTCGGCCAACATCGGGGAATTGATGATGTTGTCCGGACATTGATGCCCGAATTAAGTCTATTGATACTATATGGACGTTAGGGCCACATGACCCTCATCAAGTTGGTGAGAAGGTAAAGTGCCTCACATGGGACGATCGACCAATAACCCTTGTTTTAGATTTTTTTACTGATGTTGTTGATATGGCGCTAATCAGGTGACATACTAGCATCATACAACAATGCTTATCACATAAGTCTGTGATGTCCTATCGGTACTTTGAGAGTGCTACCAATTAGAGATGGTAAAAGGGTTAGAGTGCACAAGTCGACCTAATTAAAAAACTCGACTCGTCTTTTAGGTTGAGATTCTTTGGTCCCTCTCTCTCTCCCTCTCTGAGTTTCGACCTTTCTTCGTCCTTTCAACTTCTGTAGAGGAAGTGTTTGACCTAAATCTCTCCCTCCCCTCCCTAGTTGCTTTTCCTTTTATTTTTGTGCTCTCTCAATCTAGAACTAGATTTGCCGTTTTGCCATCCCAATCTTAAAATTGGGAGTTTTTTTTCCGATGCAATTCTAAATTTATGAGTTTTAATGAATAAATACTTTGCCTCTAGTTTCAATGATATTTACAACAATTGCGATGTCAAATCTATGCTTGTTCAATGGATTTTTGTTAAAATTTTTGGCGTCTCACACTTGTTAAAACGTTTGCTTTGATAAGTGTCGGATCTGAGCTTATTCAATATGTTTATATTGTCTCTATATGATGATGGTATTGGTGACAACGAATCTAAATTGAATATTGTTGGAAAGCAAAGCTGTAATTACTAATTGAAATCTCGGCGTATGCTCATCATTGATGATGATGTGTGACTCAATAATCGGCCACTAGTCTTTTCACTTGGATGTGATCACATATTTGTTTTCAAAAGATGAGCGTGTGATTATCTCTGCCAATCATGTTTTGATGATATAACTTGATATATGGTTTTTGAATTGTTTTGGAGCTCTACAAGCTTGTCTTATTACAATGACTTTTGAGATTTCCTATAAATCCTCATATATTATTTTGATAATGAATGGTGATTTCTTTTGACCAAAAAAAAAACTCTTCTTTTTTTTTTTAGAACAAAAATATTGGATGAAATTGGAAACAAAACACTAAATTTGAGAACTAAATATATACTTAAACCCTCTTAAATTTTATGAATTCCATCACAAATGACGAACTAATAAGATTTGTGGATTCTTTAAATCGGACAAGCTTCAAGAAATGAGCATCCATTCATAATCAAGTGATAGACTCAAAGATTGGACATTTCATGAAATAAGATTCAGAAGCTCGCTACTGTGAACATTAAATATATTTCTGCACTCGTCTCTAGACAACGGTGGGAATCGCGAGGGTCGGATTTCTTCAAAACTCTCTCACATCACCCAATGAAAATGGCTTTGCCGCCCTTTAATTTGGCTGTGTCAGACATGGAGATACAAGATCAGAGATTGGAGGAGTCTGAGGCGAAAGGGCGGATAATGGAGCTCGGATCGATGTCAAAAGTGATTCAAAAGTTGCATCCGTTCCCTAAGATCAGAGATTGGAGGAGTCTGAGGCGAAAGGGCGGAGAATGGGGCTCGGATAGATGTCAAAAGTGATTCAAAAGTTGCATCCGTTCCCTTCTTTTGTCCCCCTTTTATCTTTCCAAGGTTTGAAATTTTGGGCCTCGCCCCGACCCGACCCCATTAATGACAGAAAACCGGAACTTTACTCGAGCCCCGAGGTGGCTGCTTTGGTCACCAAAGTTGATCCCACTTTCGACGGCGGGATTTTATCCTATGAGAGTAACATCTGGGGCGGGGGCTATTGGATCACTTATTAAATGATTACTTAAAATAAACCTCACGACTTTTGACTCTTGAGTGTATCAATAGTTTGTGTATGTATCTAATCGCCGCCTTGAAAATCGAATTACTCCTTTGCTAGTGTGCTTTGAATAGGGTCCTAAAAGCACCCGTAGTAACATCAATTCTTGCGTACTCAAAAATTGTTTTTTTACATGATAAAAGGCTAAAACTGAATACAAAAATTGAAAGTCGGGAATTTATTATTTCTATTTTATTGGATAATAAAAAATGAAGTAACTTTGGAGGAGGTAGTCGAAAGAAACTAGTATGTAAGTGTTTGTCAATTCCAAGCTTAGTAAACTCATCAGCAAAGCGATATTTTTTTTTTTTCAAAAGTTACGTTGTACTTTAAATTCAAAGTGAGAGTGCAACATTCTTTTGATATCTTCGCTACAAAAAAAAAAAAAACATTCTTTTGATATCTTTTAGCAAAGCAGGGCGAATAGGCCAGTGTTATTAATCATAAATACTACAATAAGAAGACCATTGATGGCTTTAGAATTATCAATCATAAGCTCTGGACTAATAAGATCAATGATGACTTATTTAATAATTTAAGTATCTATGAATTTATGCAAGACATCAACTTTTTGCAAAACCTAAATTAACTGTCCCTGCAATTATTTTAGAACAAAGAGAACTTTCAAGAGATCAAGATCTTTTTCTTCCTGAACTATCTTCACTTACTTATTTTATAGACATTTATCCATAAAATGGGGTCAATTATTTTATTCTATCTTCATTACAAGTTTTCAGTGTCAAGAGTGTCTTTGTTTCGGAAAAAAAAATAACAAAACCTCATTTTCAAAGAAAATGTTTTCCCCCGCTTACTTATTATTTGCAACAAACCATATGTACGAAAGTTCATAAACAAATTCGCGGAAAATTAATTTACTCAAACAAATCTGCCTTAAAATTGAACCTCTTCCATTCACCCCAGAACAACTTCCTAAGAAAAGTTCCACTTCTAATATTTTTACATATCTTGTACGTATCCAATGCTTGTGCGCATTTACTAATAAAGATAGGACCTAATTCAACTATTGTCCATACCTATATTTCATTGGCACCCGATACAAAATACCTCTTAGACGACAAACATATGAAGATAAATACTAGATACCATCAAATAAAGACCGACAAGGCAACAAAGCCGACAAAATTAGAAGGGAGAGTCTTAATTATCTAGAGTGAATATTGGATACCCATCAACAAAATCTTAAACTTTAAAAAAGCACCATAAAATAAGTTTTTCTGACAAGTTTATATTTGGGGACCAAAGATTCTGATTTCTCTCATCCTAGGTGGGGGATGCAGCTGATAATTTACCTAAAGCAAAGTTTATGAGGTGAAACAAAGCATATATCATCTTTATCCGACTATGATGTATCACATTGAGAGAGAGAGAGAGAGAGAGAGAGAGAGAGAGAGATCAAACGATATCAAAGCCTAGCTGGTGATTCTTTGTTATTGTCCTGGGAAGGCAAGGAAGATGCAATTTGCAGAGGCCGAGCAACGTTTAGCGGCGGATGGCAAAAAAAAAAAAAGAAAAGGAAATTAAATCAAAGTTATGATATAAAAGAAAAACTGATGGTTTCTCTTTTTTCTCAAGTTTCCTCCAGCTCAATCAAAAGAGGAAAAGAAATTATCATCCCTGACAAGAATATACGATGCGTATGTGAAAATAGGAATCCCTCTCCCCTCATCCCTCGCCGAAAAGCCAAAATGCGTATGAATATAGAAGCAAAAACTTTACTCAGAAATCCTTTGTTTTTTCTTTCTCCACTTTTTCTTTTCACTCATTATATACGCATTAGCCCTCCCATCGCAAGCTACAATCTCATCCTCACTTGACCGATTGTCGAGTCATTTCCTTGAAGGGAAGAACCCAAAAGGACCGAGCCAGCGGAGGAGTCAAAGAGCTGTTGTACCTTCGAGAATGCTTCCCATTACTTGGTCCTGCATTGTCCTTGTATGCTGTTCGTTCACTCTCCATGCACTCAATCTCAATGCAACTTCTTCCTCTTCTTCTTCTAAAATCTTGGTCCACCCACATCAGCATCCTGATCCACAAGCTGTAGTTCATGACGTGAACAGGTAATTACGGGAATAGTTTTTGTTTAGAAACATGTTTTTATGTTTCTGTTCCTTGAATAAGTTTATGATTAAAAGAACGAAATTGGTAACTGTATAATTTTTTTTTCTCGGAATATAAATGCAATTAATATGACCCCAAAATTTATTTTTTCTTATAATTTCTTTTAATTTTTAAATAATTTTATAACATTTTTCACTTTTTCTCTCTCTCTCTCTTTTCTTTTTTCTTTTTTGTCTTTTTTCCTTTTATTCTTTTCCTCTAGCCGGCGACCATGGAAAGTGCTCGCGGCATCACTGACACATAAAGTACTTCCATTTGGTAGCGATAATATTGTCGTCTTCTTTGCATTTCAATTTAGACTTAGCCAAGGATATTAAATTTCAAAAGAAATCCTTGGAATCAGAAGGCGAGCAATTTTCGTGCAGGAGGGTGAACGAATCCGTCACTAGAAGGCAGCTGCTTGTGGTCCAAGTAAGGGACCAGTGCTTGACGGGCAATCCAATCGATGACTGCTGGCGGTGCGACCCAAACTGGGAATCGAACCGCGAGCACCTAGCCGACTGCGCGATTGGGTTTGGCCGTGAGGCCCTGGGAGGGCGGGGCGGCAACGTCTATGTTGTGACAGACCCATCTGACCCGGACCCAGAGAACCCGCCCCCTGGCACGCTCCGCTACGGTGTTGTCCAAGCCGGACCCCTCTGGATCATCTTCTCTGGTAGTAAACTGGCGAAATCATCCACAACCGAGCACACCCATGTCATTTATACAAGTGCATGCTTCTGTGGAATTTGTCTATTATGTGCTCCGTTTTCTATGTTTACATCAAGTACTTACACTCAATCAAAAGAAAAGAGAAAGATCAAGTACTTAGGACAGTAGACCTTGGGTTAATATCAAATACTATGAAAAGTTACTAGGATAATGTGGGGACTCGGGGTGCAGTGCGAAATTTCCCTCAGCGAAACAGGAATATGAAACTCAATTTCGTATAGACAAGGTAGCTTATTTAGGCATAGAGAAATTTAGATAAGATGAAATCATCAGGACAAAGTTTGACATACCTGCTAAACCTGCTAAACCGGTTCAACATTTTTCTGTTTTTCCACCTAGGAAATATGGTAATCAAACTCAGGTATGAGCTTCTTATCAGCAGTTTCAAGACCATTGATGGCCGAGGAGCCAACGTGCATATAACAGGTCTCGGTTGTTTGATCATTTATGAAGTCACCAACATCATCATCCACAATGTGCACATTCATCATTGCAAGCCTTCTGGGAATGCCAAGATCCGGATTAGCCCGACGCAAGTTACTGCGAGGGGAAGATCAGACGGCGACGGGATATCTGTCTTAGCATCATCAAAAATCTGGATTGACCATTGTTTCCTGTCGTATTGCACAGACGGTCTGATCGATGTCACTGAAGGATCTACAGCAGTCACATTATCCAACAACATGTTCTCCCACCATGATAAGGTGATGCTGTTGGGTCACAGTGATGATTTCACGGCTGACTCAGGGATGCAAGTGACTGTCGCATTCAACCACTTTGGCGAAGACCTAAAGGAGAGGATGCCACGGTGCCGGTTCGGGTACTTTCATGTTGTGAACAATGACTACACTCAGTGGGGGATGTATGCTGTTGGAGGGAGCTCCCATCCTACCATTAATAGTCAGGGGAATCGGTATCTCGCGCCACAGGATAATAACAACAAGGAGGTAAACTTTAAAATATCTTATCTGCATTAATTGATTATGTAGAAATTGTTTTGTGAGATTGAATCATCTAGAACCTGCATAATCAGCCTCCTTCAATCGGGTAAGTTAGTGAAGCAGGTCTTTGCACATGAGCTTTTACTGGGTGCTACTTTTGTGTTCGTAAGAGTTAAGGGAAAAAAGATCATCTAGAGTGTCTTGATAGACTGGATATGATTATCTTTCTACATTATCTTGCCAAACTACAGAATAATATACTTCCGATGTAAAAACTTTCCTTTGAATAGATAAAGAAACATCATGTCAAAATGTACGTAATGAGTCCCAGTAGCTGCTTTGAACTTTCATTAAGTGAGTTCGGTAGAAGAAGCCCAGATGAGCAATATGTTTGCCACGTTATGCCCGATTATTACTTACATGTATTGGAAGAAATAGGTGACAAAGCGAATGGACACAGATGAGAGCGAGTGGAGGAAATGGAATTGGAGATCGGAAGGTGATCTGATGGTGAATGGTGCCTTCTTTGTGACCTCTGGTGCGGACATGAGCCCCCAGTATGCTGAAGCCTCTAGTATGTCGCCCCTGTCGGCAAGCTACATTGATCAGCTCACTGCGACTGCTGGTGTCTTAGTTGCACAGAGGTAAATCTCGGTGTCTGTTCCCTTAATTGCAACTTCAATTGGTTCGTCATGTTTTAATCTAACCCATCAAAGCACAAGCAAATAACTCTGGATGCGCCCATCTATGATTTAGAGGTACCGTTGTAATCGCTTATTTCGCCAATCACCTTGGATAAGATACTATGAGATTAATTTGATCATCAGCAAGAAGTACAGATTTTAGTCTCCTGAAACACGCAATTCAAACTTCTATGCACAATGCTGCAAATTTAGCTGTTTTGAATCAAATTTCAGGTAGGGATAATCGATTTAATGGAATCTACTGCTATAGGATTGTGCTAGTCCATAGGAACCTGCCTTTCTTGTTTTGAATCTATCTTCGTTCTTTTAGGAGCCATAGGTTCACTCAGATCTGTCGCTGTTTGCCACATTGAAAGTATAAATATGAGTTCTACGCCAACTTAAGGATTCATGTGTGGATTATGCTACTCTTGGGTGTCACCTCAGTAAATATTTCAACGCCATGAAAATCTTCAGTTCTTTGTCTATGGTAAAATCATTTATGTTGTTATTCTTGTGGACAGGACTGAGGACTAAAAGCATTTACCCTTTTATTCACTTACTTCCTTTTTCGGCCAGTGCATTTAGTGTCTGTACAGCAAGAGCTATTATTGTCATTTTAATTTCCTTCGCTGGTTTATGTTTCTTCTGTTTACTCAGCAGGAGTGACGCCGGGACTGTGACTAATCCCTCAAGCGGCGGTGGGATTGTGACGAATCCTGCTGCTCCCGGGTCAAGCGGTGGTGGGATTGTGACGAATCCTGCTGCTCCCGGGTCAAGCGGTGGGACTGTGACGAATCCCGTGTCAAGTGGCGGAGATGGAAGCTCTCGCTACCCAGGACAGGGATCAACTGGAACGATAACTGGACCTCGCGGTTGGTATCCTGACAACGGCATCGACTTTGGCTCCATATATAATAACGAGGCCAGGATGCCCCTTGTCCCAATGACCTCGGTCATCTTATCTGTCATACCCATTGTAGCATTCTTACATCAAACTTGCTTCTAATGCAACACGCGCTGTAGAATCTAGAATAGGTAGTTATAGTTGATTCAGTTTTTAAACACGAGAACGGAACCGGCTAATTGTGGTAAAATGATTGCGGTAGAGCTTTGATTTTTTGGACTTACCGAACAATCGTCCTATCAAATTGTCAAAGACAGTGATAAGGAAAATGTACAAACTCTATGAACTGAACCTTGACTCTCATCAATATGTACCCATCGTTATCAATGATTCTGCGTTTAGTAGCAAGTGATTCTGCATTTAGTAGATTTGTCTCCCCAGAGGAATCGTCACTTGTATTTACTTGGAGGAACCATCTTCTTCTGAAATATGAGGAATATATATATATATATATATATATGGAAGCGTAGAATGTAAACGCCCGAGATCCGCCACCAAGCAACAAGGGTTGCACGACCACTGGCGAGGCCTACCTAGGCATAGCCCCCCGAGTTGCATGACCCCAATGAGACTTCGCCCGAGGTGGTACCACTCCCGGCGAGGCTCTCCTGGGTCGAGGGACACTGGCAAGTGGCTTGCCTGGGGTCACGCCACCTTAGAGCGGTGGTACGGGATGGGGGCAACCCCATGGACGACTTGCCAGAGCACCACAACCATGCCACTATCTCTCTCTTGGCCTTTTGGCAGACTGAAAAAAGGAAGATGGGCAAAACAGGAATTATGAAAATTTCTTGAGAGTAAAATGGAAATAAAAGAAATCTACTTTTTATTTCGCTATGATTTGTTGGGTCTCCGAAGCAATTGTTACTTACTTTTTGAGAAATTTCACGGAATAATGTAGTACCATGCCTAGGGGTGTCAGGAACCGAACCGAAAACCGAACCGAACCGAACCGAACCGAAAAATTCGGTTTTTTCGGTTCGGTTCGATTTTCGGTTCGGTTCTCATTAAAAACCGAAATCTTTTTTATCGGTTCGGTTTTTTTCGGTTAGCCGAACCGAACCGAACCGAAGAACCGATAAAATAGAACCATTAACCAAACCGGCAAGGGCAAACCCTATTTCTAATTCTCTCCCATCTCCTCTCGGTGCGACGGCGACGACGACGGCGGCAAGGATGGCGATGGCGACAAGGACGGCAACCGATTGAGGGACGTGCCGAGCATGTCTTGCTCCCCTCGACGCCCTCCTCCCCACCATCCACCGAAACAGGCTCTGCTCTGAAGAAACGCCGTCGCAGAGGAAGGGGGAAAACCTGATCGACCTCATGAACCTGACCTCGGTTGTGCGCGACTTCGTGGGGGGTGTCCCAAATTGCTACTGAATTCAGGTGAGTCGTGCCTCGTAGGTTGCGGTCCCTGTTAGCCGAACCGCATGCTAGTGTTGATTCGTGTATTGAATCGTCAGTTTAGAATTGGGTTCGGGTCTGTTCGTCTAGAGCTTGTGGAGTAGTGAATTCTGCTTGTCTGGTTCAACCATGATTCTGCCTCGAGCTCGTGTGGGGTGAGGGAGGGAGACGTCTCCAGCTCGAGTCTTCATCTGGGTTTGCGTCTTCTCTTCCCTTCTTCGAATGGTTTGATCCTAGGACAGAGAGAGAGATACAAAGAGAGATATACAAAAAGAGATACAGAGAGAAAACCGAAAACCAAAAGTTGAAAACCGAAAAACCGAACCGAACCGAAGTTCGGTTCGGTTTGGTTTCAGTTCGGTTTTGGTTTCGGTTCGGTTCGGAATTTTTTCGACGGTTCGGTTCGGTTCGGTTTTTCAAAAACCGAACCGACCCGAACCGTTGACACCCCTTTGCCTAGGCTTCAGAATTGGCAAATGTGGATTGTCTCTTTTTTGTTTAAGATTTTATGATGTTATGACAACCCATCATAAACACGATGAAAATGTCATAAATCCTTGTATTTACTGCGAAATTATTTTTGATTATGACCTGATGTGACAAAATTTTGTGAAAGTTTTAATTTCATAAATTTGTTGTAGAAAATTTTCATCCACCCCTGCCTTAGCAGATCCTCCCTCTCGCCTGCTCGGCCTCTCCCTCTCCCGATGCTGATTTTGTCCTCCAGCCCTGATCCTCGCCGTCGAATCCGCCTTAGGCGAGATTGTGGAGGCCACACTGGAGTGCGCCTCCAAGCTCTTCTCGCTCAGCCTCGTCCACGCGTAGATCAGTGACGAAGCTAACTATGGTGATCAGGCGAGCATCGGTGGAGGTACGTGCTTGATTTTCAGGATGTTGCAGGGCGTGAGTGAGGTGAATCAGGGAGGAGGCCATCATGCTTGGCGTGCTTAGGGTTGCGCTAGCAGCGATTCGGTTGCCTTGCATTTTGATTCGAGGCGATTGCTTGATGCATACAATGAAGACTTTATAATGTGTATCTTGGCGAGGTGGAGCCTCACCTGAGTCTTTGGCGAGGTTGTTTAAGGTTGGCAAATTTGGCAAGTCTCGAGCTCGTTGGCCTTAGGCAAGCTTGACCTCATTAGATCCGGCGGGACTTGAGCTCGACAGAATTTGTCAAGGTCAAGCCTCAATGGCCTTGAGCAAGCTTGTCCCTTACTTGTGGTTGGCCATCCTGAGATCTACGGTTGGCTGAGAAAGAAGGAAGAACAAGAAAAAGAAAAAGAAAAGCATTTTTCTTGTTAAAAAAAAAAAAAACTGTCTAGCATCATCTCAAAGCGGCATTATCAAGTAAAGACCATTTCATTTGCGACAGTCTGATATCTCATAAAGGTTGAATTGGTTATCTAGATTGCAGAAGGAGAACAATATCCGTATCAATCTTCATCCTGAAAATAATATTGTTATGGATATCCCCATGTTTGGTACCAGAAACCACAGTTCTTAACATTCAATTGGTTGCAATACCCTCTTTCGTTGCGCTCAATAAGTACTTCTGCATAAACAATAACATATTGTTCTTGTCCCAAGCTGCCACTTCTCTGCAGCATAACGAAAAGGACGTCACAGTTCGACTTTGCTTGTTTAACAATATTCCAGTGGCTTCCAGAGCTTATAAGACATGACTTAGTTGAGGATGAAAGGTGCAATAATCTCTTTACTACGGTGGTCCTTATAACATAAAAGATAGCTTGTTCTGAACTTAGGATTGAGAAGTAACTGACTTCGATGTTCTTTGAAGTTTGTTAAAGTGCTCAGAAACCCGAAACAGAGGGATGTAAATAAAGCATACGATGAGTTCTAGTGGGCTAAACCCACTTACATCTCTCTCCGCTCTCATCTTCAGGTCACTTATCAGCAAAAGAGATGAAATAAGTAAAGCATCAGGATCCCCACATCTCTCCCCTGGAAGTAGTAATGTTGATTGCATCAAGACAGGGTGATGCTAGCCATATCTCATTCAAGGTTTAGATGGTGACCTGAGAGCATGCATACACCTCGAAATGAGTTTGAACCCCCGTTCTTTTCACACTCTCCACGGTTTGAGAATGCCATGTGATGGGTCATTCTTGGGGAAAACAAATTCAGCTGACTTGTGCTGGTTTAGATAAGCCATCAACCAGGCATTTCAATTCCACTGTCAATGAAAAGCCATTAGAACTCATCAGATGCTTTACTTACACTCCCCTGTTTCAGGCTTCACAAAATGGACAAAAGGAAAGAGCTCCCACCAAATTGCTCCAGAACAGCTTTCACGGGTACGCAGAATTTGAACAACGAAAATACAGCATGTTTTCTACGATCCATGCTGGTTAATAGGAAACAGGTCAGCAACTCGGCAGCACGAAGCACTGATTTTGGTGACAATGCCGAGTGTGGTTTGGGAATTCCTTCTCGCTGCTTCTGCAAAATCAGAGCATGAAATAGTAAGACGCCAATGGATTATGGATGGATTCAGGCCCCGCAATTTAATGTGTGCTATAATCTTGAGTCCTCTATTACTTGACAACACCATTTCAAAGATCATGCTAAGGCTGATGCGAAAGCCCAGGTCGTCCAATTATTTTCACTGAATTTACAGACTTCTTATCAAAACCCGAATGACATAGAAGCACATAATTACTAATTTTCTTGGCAAAAGCAAGTTTTCTGTTGCGATATGAAGGTGATTGCAGCTATTAGACATATTCCGAGAATTCTGTTCGACGATTTCCAGACTGCAATCCTCCCTTTTATCAAGATATCGCGTGAACGATCTCTGGGTGGTGTGGAGAAAAACTAAGAGAATGGGTTTGAATCCTTCCACCGTAAGCTTTGCGGTGGATATGAGGGGCAATATGAATTTCGGCGAGCTGACATGGCCAGGGAAATTTCCCAAATTGGCTATTGGATAAAAATGTTCGTCTAGGGAATCAATTTTATAGTTAAACCCCAATTTAGTCATGCTTCTAATATTCCATACTTTTTGGTTACAATCCCGATATTCAATTTCCTAATCTCAATTGGTATTTGATCCTATTATTGATTTCAGTAGGAATAGCAATTTTGAACACAAATTGGGCTACACGACTTGTAATTAAGCGTGTTTGGGTTAGGTTTAATAACATTTGTGCAATAAATGGATCAACCCATTTATACATGAATAATAACTACATCCTATCTGTGTTGATTATTTCAATCAATTATTACTCACATCCAGTTTAGACACAATAAGTTCAGATTTTAAGGCAAGAGTTTGCAAAGTAAATGTGTTAAACATGTTATGTCATGTTACTTTTTTTTTTTTTGGAAGATGTTGTCTCGTATGGGTTTCGTAAGAAGGCAAGGTCAAGAAACATGTCATGTTCAAATTTGACCTAGATTTGACATAACGTGATAATCCCAATTCAAATGCTAATTTTAGTCTTAAAATTCTCTTCATTGACGTAATGAAATCCTCATTTTACACTAAACCCGATATATATGCAATTTAGTTTTGTCTAAAATTTTAGCTAGCTAAATATCTTTATTTTTCCTTGTTAGAAATTTAATGTCTAGTAGTAAAATTATTTTACTTATATGTTATGAGTATCCCATAAAAGCATTAGAGAAATAATTAGTTTGTCGAGAGAAGGAATACTATGAAGAAAAGAAAATATTTAATTAATATACATTAAAAGTTTACCAAAAATATCGCATCAAATTGAAATCTCTAATGGTAATCAAAGCAAGGGGATTGTACCTCTCGTTATGCAGAGTCCCTTTCCTCTCGTTATGAAGAGAACTTTCTATCCTCTGATAGCCATGTTTAACCGAACCCTAACCCCAATTTACAACACTACTATCCTTCTATCCTTCTAATTTCTGATCCTGTTTCTATTTCTCTCGTTTTCACCGAAAGCCACTCTTGCGCCATCGAGCTCATCTTCGTAACCGACGGTGAGCCATGCATTCCCATCGTGACTCCTTTGCTTCTGCATCTTCGATTCGCTTCGCCATCTTTGGATTTGCTGATGGGCCCAACTGCTGACTGAAGTGCGACTGGTTTTCTTTGGAATTCTCTTCAGTTGGGTTTGTTATCTGACTGCTTCAACTCCTCTGTTTACCCTTAAAGTTCTGAATGGCTTCTTTGAATTTAACACTACATGTGCTGTATCGTATCTTTTGTCACTATGGATGTCTTCTATCGGGGTCCCATTCTCGCTGTTTATTAAGCTTCAAGATAGATTGCCCATATGTCTTGCTTTTTTCCTCTCTATGAGATGGATTTTGAAGAGTATAGCGACTCCTTGTGCCTGGCTGCTATGTGCTCTAGATTGGGTAGGCTTTCTACTGAGAAGAACATTGACGTCTGGGAGGAGGAACCCCCACCTGAAAAATTGGCACAATGCATATTAACTTTGATTGGAAGGATTCTGTCCAATCCATCCATAAATTTCCCAGCATTCTAGAGTACATTGATAAAAGCTTGGAAGACCAAACAAGTCGAATTTTCCCAACGTGAAGATGGTCTATATGTAGTACAATTTCATTCAGATGCTGATAAACAGCGGGTACTAAATGGAGGTCCTTGGCCTTTTTTCGGGCCATCTCTTCATTCTCAAGCCATGGCAGCCTAATACCCCCTACATTGTTATGATTTTTCGATGTGTGCATTTTGGGTACAAATTTTCGGCCTGCCATTGGAATGGACAATGGCGCAGATGATAACAAAGGCTGTGCAAGATTTAGGTCGGATCATAGAGGTCCGAGTTGACACTAAAGAGGGCACCTCTTCTAGGACTGCAAGAGTAAAGGTAGAGTTACATCTTCGGGACCCTCTAAGGGCAAGTAAGCTGATCCGTCTAGATGGGAAGCTATTCTGGCTTGACTTTCGCTACGAGCACCTCTCGCATTTATGTTACTCTTGCGGAAGGTTAGGTCATTATGCAATGAACTGCAAGGCGATCCCCTATGACGAGGCTAACTTTGACGGAAGGGATAGTATGGTGAATGGTCAGTGGCTTAAGGCTGAAGTAAAGGAACCTAGTCCTTTTTGACAAACTTTTTATACACCTAACCTCATAGTAGCTCAACCCGAAGATACTATACCTGAGACGCCTCCTTCACAACTTCAGAATCTGCCTACTTTGCCAGCTCCGCCTTCTATTGCAGCAGCAACAACGGCTACACATGTTGTGCTAATAACTTCGCAACCTACAGAATCTGACTAGCAGCATCCTCTAGGGAGTTCGGTTCATACAGCACTGATTCCCGCATCAATCAAAATGAAGAGTGCTCAGTCCCCTCTTATGGAGGTTCAATAGTATAAGAAAAAGAAGAGTGCATGCTTGACACCTAAGGTGGGTATAGCTAAAAAACAGCGACGATACACACCAACTGACTCAAAGGGTTTAGTCTTGCATGACAGGGGAGAAGCTTGACATTGGGCTTCGGTGGCTGGCCCTCAATAGCCACCATCTCACAAATGAAACTTATATGCTGGAATTGTCAAGGATTGGGCAATCCCCTGACAGTTCAAGCGCTAAAGGCCATGACGGCCAAGGAAAAGCCCAATCTAGTATTTTTAATGGAGACGAAGAATAGTGCAGTGAAGCTTACCAGTATTCAGCGACGTTTACACTTTAATAATGCTCATGTTATCAATCCTGTTGGTCTGGCGGGAGGTCTGGCGGTCCTTTGGAATGATCAGGTATCCATAGAAGTATTATGTTCAACAAAGGATTATATTGATTTGACTTATAGGGAAGTGCAGGAAGATCGTACGATTAGACTAACTTGTGTTCATGCTCCATATGATTTTCAAATTAGACAACTCTTGTGGAATGAACTGCGCGAGATTAGTTCGGTTAATGTACTACCCTAGATTTGTGTTGGTGATTTTAACGAAGTCCTTTATCCGTGGGAAAAGTTGGGGAAAAGGCAGGCTCATTAGCTCCGTATGTTCTCCTTTCGGCAGGTTCTCAATGATTGTGCTCTATTGGAATTAGAAAGTAAATGTTGTCGGTTCACGTGGATGAATAACAGAGAGGGTGATGAACTGGTGAAGGAAAGGCTGGACAGGGCAATGTGCACACTTGACTGGCGATTATTATACCCTAATGCAAAGGTCTTTGTCTTGCCAACGGTGGGTTCCGACCATAGCCCATTGATTATCAATACTTCACCATCATATGGAAGACGAGGGATGAATTTTGTTTTTGAATCTTATTGGAACGACCATGACGAATGCCGACGTGTTATCTCAGATACCTGGAATTCAGTCCAAGTGCAGGGTTGTGATCTAGTCCCAAAACTGAAAAGGGTCTCTGTCACATTAACCAAGTGGAGTCGATCGAAATTTCCTAGGGCTGATCTTAAAGTTATAGCTCTACAGCAACAACTTCAACTTATCATAAACCAGCAACAGTGCTCTTTTAATAGCTTCGAAGTAACCCGGATAAAAGAGGAACTAAGGTGGACCTGGCAACAAGAAGAGCAATATTGGGCTATGCGTTCAAGGATTCAATGGCTGTATGGGGTGATAAGAACACGAAGTTCTTTCATGCTGCCACTCTCCAAAGAAGACAAAAAAACCACATTATTATGTTGCAAGATGATAATCTGAGATGGATTCGTGAACCAAAGGTTTTGAAAGCTATGGTATCCACCTTTTTTTTTCTGACTTATACATGACGGTGGGATGCCGAGATTATGGACCTATTCTAGATCAATGTCAGCAGGTTGTCACTATGGAAATGAATGAAAAGTTGCTGGAATCAATATCTTTAGAGGAGGTTCGACAGGCTACCTTTCAGTTGGGCACTAATAAGGCTCCTGGCCCAGATGGTCTCAATGGTTTGTTTTATCAAACTCATTGGGAGGTCATAAAGTCAGATCTTCATCTTCTTGTACAAATATTTTTTGGGTCAGGTCGGATGCCTACGAATCTGAACCGGACAATTATTGCTTTGATCCTTAAGACGCCTCATCCAGAAAGACTAGATCAATACAGGTCGATTAGCCTCTGCAACTGTGCTTATAAGGTTATTTCTAGGGTACTTGCTAATCGCCTCAAACCTTAGCTACCTAATCTGATTTCCATGGAACAGTCGGCTTTTGTGAATGGACGATAGATTCAAGACAATATTCTAGTCGTTCAGGAAGTTATTCATCAGTTTAAGACCCGAAGGCAAACGAGTAAATTTCATGCGATCCTCAAGACTGATATGAAAAAGGCCTATGATAAAGTAAAATGGGATTTCCTAAATGCATATCTTCTCAGATTGGGTTTCCATCCAAGATGGGTGCACTTGATCCTCCAATGCATCACTACCACATCTTATAGTGTCCGCTTTAATGGTTAGCTACTCCCTTTTTTCCATCCAACTCGTGGTCTCAGACAAGGCGACCCTCTTTCTCCATACATCTTTATATTATTAGCAAATGTTTTATCTACTCTGATTTCTCAAGCAGTCGAGATGGGTCATTTAAAGGGCATTAAGTTAAATAGATGGTGTCCTACGTTGTCCCATTTATTTTTTTGCAGACGATGCCATCTTTTTCCTTGATGCAAATATTCGGGAGTGCCAGAACTTGGCCAATATTTTAAATCAGTATTGTATGGCCACGGGACAGGCTTTGAATCGCAACAAATCAGGAATTATTTTCAGCAAGAATTGTCCTTTAGGCTTACAGGAAAATCTGGTGTCTGAATTTAGAGTTCTGGTGCTACAAAACTATGGAAAATATTTGGGAATACCGTTTGATTGGGGCTGATCTAAAAAGGACACGTTCTCTTGGCTTTTGGGGAGAGTACAAGCAAAGTTGGAAGGATGGAAAGAAAAGTTTATTTTGAAAAGAAGTAAGGAAATTCTCATTAAATCTGTCATCCAGGCACTTCCTCACTATGCTATGTTGATTTTCAAACTTCCATTGTCTCTTTGTAAAACTATAGAGAAGAGCATTGCTCATTTCTAGTGGAAAAATTATCAGAATAAAGCAGGGATACATTGGAAGAAATGAGAAATTTTAAAGAGGAGTAAGCACGATGACGGTCTAGGATTCCGTGATTTAATAGAATTCAACAAAGCCATGCTAGGTAAGCAAGTATGACGATTATTGCAACAGCCTCAAGCTTTATGGAGTCAAATTTTTAAGGGTCTTTACTATCACTCTACGGATTTCCAATCGGCGAATTGAGGTTCTCGACCATCTTGGGGGTGGCAGAGTCTTATAGTTGGTCGGGATGCTATTATTCCTCATGTTAGATGGTCAGTGGGTGATGGAAGGCATATTCGAATTAGGGAGGATTGCTAGTTACCAAGAGGAGTCATTGGTGGACCTGCAGCTAGAGAGGAACCCAAACTGGTGGCTGATTTCATTGATCCTATCCACAACAGTTGGAATGCCTCTTTGCTCACTAGTTTCTTAGATGATCAGATTGTAGCAGAGGTTCTAACCATTCCAGTTAGACCAAATTTCCCAACAGATCAACTAGTCTGGACAGCTAACAAGGATGGCTGCCATACAGTTAAGAGCAATTACCGTGCTCTGACTACTTTGAACAGAAATTCAATTAGCAGTATAGCATCAACATCATATCAACATCCTAAGATTCTGTGGAAAAAAATTTGGACAATGCATACAGCTCCAAAATTACGAATATTTCTATGGTCCGTCTGCCAAAATGCCACTGCTTCTAAGGACAACTTATTCAAGAAAGATATTATTTATGAACCTTTCTGTCAGTTATGTAACAAGCAATTTCCAGAAACATTAGAGCATTTATTTATCTTCTATTCATGGACAATAGGCATTTGGACTCATCCACAGATTAATATAGATATCCAGACTAGTTTGGTCACTCGCATAGAAGTTTGGTTGATAGAAAAGGCCGAATCGCCTAATAACTCACCTGCTCTGGAGCTCATCGCCAATGTTCTCTGGCAAATTTGGTGAATGAGGAACTATTTTATATTCAGGGGCGATCGGTTGGATCCCTCTTTAGCAGTGGAGAATGCACTTTTATAGACTCGACTTCACCAGGTTTCCCTCTCTTCCTCTTCAAGACGATCTACAGGACAAAAGCAACAGAATCAGATCTGGCATCCACCGGAACCAGGCACTTTGAAATGCAATATTGACGCCTCTTTTCAACCAGGGAATACACATGGATCGATGGCTTCGATCTGCAGAGATTAGTATGGTAGACTTACTGATGTTTATACAGCACGATTTCCAGCTGCATCAGCTTTGATTGCGGAATTCCAGGCCCTCACTTTCGCGCTCCGCCATCTGCTGAGCCAAGGGCTTCATCAGGCTCTGATCACGCTTGAATCGGACTGTAGTACTATGGTTGCTGCTGTTACGGGTGAAGAACCGCCACCATGGGAGACTTGTGTGTTGCTCGCAGAAGCCACCGATTCCCTTTCCTATTTTCCAAACCTAGTTGTTCGGTTATGTAAGCGAGAAGTAAATTCTATGGCCGAATGGGCCGCTAAGGCCCAGCTTTTCAATTTTTCGGCCCAGGATTGGAACATATATCCGCCTTATCTATTGCTAGACCTTGTATATGCCAACGCCCTAGCGTCCGGTTGTAAGCTTCCCAAGTTATAATGAAATCTCTAGTTACGACCAAAAAAAAAAAAAAAAAATTGAAATCTCTATGCAACGGCTTAAATTCACCGCCAAAGAGAGGGTGCACAAAACAGGAAACTATCGCTCGATTCTTCAGACTAGAAACCAACGGCAGTATCATTCGCATAGCTCCAACCGTCACTCCTTTGTTCTTTCTTTCCTCTTCTTCAAGCTCTGTTTCAGAACTCTCTCACTAAGTGATTCTGAGTATCTGTGGATGCTATTGTTTTTTTTTTTTTTTTTGTCTCTAGAAGAAATTCCCGATTTTGCAGAAACCCCAGATTTCATCAATTCTCTGTTTTGACACGGAATTGCCAATTTCTCGAGATCTTCAAGCTCTGCTCTATTTCAGACATGGGACGAATTTTGCAGGTTTATGATATCTGTGATCTCTTTCGTTTTAACACTCCCGTTTGGTCCTATTAATGTCTCATGAGAAAAGGGTTTTAGTTTCTCTTGGTTCGCATCAAAGGAGAACACCGTACGAATCACAATTGTACAGGGTCTAAGGGCTCTTTCATCTTCAAGCTCTGCTCTGTTTCGTCACAGAGGACATGCGATTTTGCAAGCCTCTGGTATCTCCGAGGATACGAGTCAGATGCCAATCAAAAGAGCTGCTCTCCCTGCGATGGTGATGTATGCTGTTGTATTTGTTTGGAGAAATTGAACGGGGTAGAGAAGGTGGTTGAGATACTATGTTCACACCTCTTTCACAATAAGTGCATCGTCGAATGGCTCAAGAGGAACAATTCTTGTCCATTGTGTCGATGCAAAGTAGAAGAAGAAGATTAGTTTGTTTGATTTTCTGTTCAGAAATGAGTTTGTAGCTTTTGAGACGATTGCTTTGTAATCACTTCGTCATGAATAAGAAAAAAGTTTCTCTTCCACAATTTCTCTTTTTATGATCTATGCGATGCATTGAAAATGCCAGTTCAATGTCTTTAACATTTGCCCGAAATGCACTCTCCTCTTGCATAAAAGTTGATGAGCTTATATTTATGTATCATACGATCATCGCTATTGTCTTTATCATTGAGCACATTTTTTTCTTGTTTGTCCTGTCCAGTCTCAGACTGTTAAAATTGAGTGGGCAAAATCTAATTTGAACCAGGGTCATGCACGTTAAATCGGTTTCTGGAAGAATGGAATGATGCGTGGTTGACATTTTAAAAAAGGGATTCAGGACTTTAAGGCTGCGCATGATAAAATTTCTGTTTATTGATTTCTTTTTTCTTTCCTCTTAAACAGGTTTGGAACAAACCGTTTGGTAACGCAATTTGATTTCTCTATTTCTGAAACAGATTTCTATTCCGAAATAGATTTGAAGAAGAAATCGAAGCTAAAATTTTTAGCTTCTCGGTTTCTGAAATATAAATTGAGAAATCAATTTCTGGCCAGAAATCAATTTCTGTTTCAGAAATTTTGTCATGCGCACCCTAAAGTTCCTGGGCATCCCTCACAAAAGGTTTTGGCACTGAGCTATGCATCATATTAGGAGCTTTGGTCAAGAGGCACATTTACTCATGACAAAACATGAAGTTGATCATTAGCTCGTGATTCAAACTTATGACCAAACCAAGCAATCCAGTAAGTATGACTGTTGGCAATAAACACATTTCAACCGGTGCCGGTTGACTGACTCAAATATGAACAAGTGGTTAATGAGAAAACTACAATTTCTATACAGACAGACAAAGGAGTTCAGAAATAACGAACTCTAACAGTATGGAGCCACGGGACATAAATTGTAAAATACAGTCTGCTCAGCTGCATTTCCGGGCTGGAAACAAACAACATACACATCCTCGCAAAAAGAAATGACTGCAACTACAATGAAGCCAAAGAGAAGCAAGATGGACAGAACAATTTTGAACCAGAAAGATTTCGTATGCCATAAACCAGATCTTCCCAACCAGACGTACTCCGCTGTACCTTGGGATGGCCTAAAAAATACAAGAAAGAAACTGTCCTCTTGGTCATTTAATTTCCTTCAATCTATCTTCCGCGACAGCCATAAATCCTCCTCTCCTGTTCATGTACTGTCTAGGCTGCTGCTTCATCACGGCCCTTGTCTCTTGGCACCAGCTTCCTGCTCGTCAAATCAAACCCAAGTGGAACATTTAGCGAATTTGAATGCTTCATCAACATTTGGTGACCTAGGATAGTAACTTCTTTTGTTGAGATTGATACATCTAGGAATGTTGATATTGGTTAATTCGAGGATGTAATACATTGACATGAATTCATGATACATAATTTTTTAGCATGTCCAATGAACAAAAAGAAGATATCTCTCTTTTGATATTCAATGAAAGTTTAATAATCATGACAAATAAGAATAATCTCTGATATAAAATCAGTATGCCACAACAGATAAGATGAATAAGAAAAAGAGGATTTGCTCCCTGTTTTTTTTTTTAATTGAATATCTATTGATAATAATCTTTACTACCAATTTGCACACAAGTAAGATAGGAGAAGTCATTTGTCAGAGATTGAATGTCAAGTACTGAAATTATTTTACTCAAGTTTTTGAGTTATTATATTATTCCTTAAAAGCCTTAGAGAATTAATTACCCTATCGAGGATAGGTACGAAGAAAAGAAAATGCGCAAATGATATATATTGTAAATTTTGACTGATTTTCATTAGGCAATTGCTGCACATACATATTTTTATTTTTACTTTTCTTCCCTTATGATATTTGATCACCGATCTCATATTTTTTATAGCTTTGTCTGGGTTTATAAATGTTCATATGATTTATATTGGATCCTTGAATTTTTATTTTCCCTTTTGAGTGTATTTTACTTTTAAAAAAATATTTCACGAAGTCATCAGCTGGCGTTATAGCCCAAAGCCAAATCTTGCATCAAATTGAAATCTCTCCACCGACTCAATTTCACCGCCAAGAAGAGAGGGTGCACAAAACAGGAAACAATCACTCGATTCTTCAGACCACAAACCAACGGCTATATCATTCGCATTCACATAGCTCCAACCGTCACTCCCCTGTTATCTCTTTCCTCTTCTTCTTCAAGCTCCGTTTCAGACCTCTCTCACTAAGTGATTCTCAGTATCTGTGGGTGCTATTTTTTTTTTCATCTCCAGAAGGAATTCCGGATTTTGCAGAAACCCCAGATTTCATCAATTCTCGGTTTTGATGCGGAGTTGCTGATTTCTCAAGAATTTCAAGCTCTGCTCTGTTTCGGACGTGGGACAAATTTTGCAGGTTTCTGATATCTCTGATCTCTTTTGTTTTAACACTCCCGTTTGGTCCTATTACTATCTCATGAGAAAAGGGTTTTAGTTTCTCTTGGTTCGTATCAAACACCGCACGAATCACAATTGTTCAGGGTCGCTCTTACTTCTTCAAGCTCTGCTCTGTTTCGTCACAGAGGACGTCATTTAGCAAGCCTCTGGTATCTGCTTTCGGTGCAATCTTTAGAGGAAGGAGTTTTTGGTATTTCTGGGACTGGTCTCCAAGATTTCTCGTGATTGGATTTCAACGCTTCACTGCTTCATCCAAAAGAAAGCTAAGTAGCTATAACATGGCTAGAGTCTACTGCGGGTATGATCTGAATCTGAACACAAGAAACTTCCGTTTTTCTGGCCTGCCCATCGGTGTCTGTAACTTCTCAGTGAAGTGGCACCATTTGCTAGTATTTTTCGAGCAACTGGGAGTGACAACAAGTTTTCAAGATACCAAACTGTACGAGTCGAATCAATTGCTTGCAATGCCACTGTATATCCTCCAATCGCAATTCCTATTCACAAGGCACATGGAGAGTCGAATCAATTGCTTGCAATGCCACTGTATATCCTCCAATCGCAATTCCTATTCACAAGGCACATGGAGAGAGCTCTTGATGCATTGCGTGTTCATCGCAGCTTTGTCCCTGATATTGTAAGACTCATCCTGGATACTGTGTTTCGACGATTGGATAATGGGCATCAGCAGTTCAACATGAATATAAATTTGGAATTGGTCATCAAAGAGGAAGTTGAAGAGGAAAGCATTGAGGACGTCTCCTTGGGAGGATACGAGTCAGATGGCAAGCAAGTCAGGCGGGGTGTCTCGAAAAGTACCATCGAAAAGCTCGAGCAAAAGAGCTGCTCTCCCTGCGACGGTGACGAATGCTGTTGTATTTGTTTAAAAGAATTTGAAGGGAGCAGAGAAAAGGTGGTGGAGATACCATGTTCCCACCTCTTTCACAATAAGAAGATTAGTTTGTTTGACTTTCTGTTTAGAAATGAGTTTTCTTATTTTTGCGACCATTGCTTTGTAACTACTTCTTCATTAATAAGAAAAAGTACTCTTCGTGCAAAAGTTGATGAGCTTATATTTATGTATGATACGCTCATTACTGATGTCTTGATCATTTAAGGCAATCTTTTCTTGTTTGTCATATAGTACTTCTAGTAGCTTTTCCTTTTTCCCGAGCATGGTTCGTGGGAGGTAGAAAATATGATCCCGTTCTTCTCACAAGCTGCCACTTCTCAGCACCCTGATGAAAGGAAGGTTTTAGTTCCACTTTCTTTAGAAGACATGACTTCCATGGGGATTAAGGGTGCAATTTTTTTAAGATAAAGTTTATTGAGGAAGTTACCCTGCAGATTACCAAATCTTCAGAAGTTGAATCTATTTTCCCCTTCTCAAGTCCAACGACAAACTTCTCCATTACAACTCCGAGGCAGGTCATCTGATATGGAAGTGGTCTTCAATAAATTTTACATCATTGTACTGTTTCTTCTTCACTTTTCTTGTGGATAAAAGGCAAACTCTCCGGCACCATCAAAGCAGCATTATCACGCAAAGACCAATTCTTCTGAAGAATCTGATATCTCATAAAGATTGAATTTGTTATCTTGATTGCAAAAGGAGAACAATATCCATATCCATCTTCGTCTTGAATATATTTCAGCTATCGATATTCCACATGCTTGTTACCAAACACCATAGTTCTGGTGGCTTCCTTAGCTTATAAGACATCACTTAGTTGAAGATTAAGGGTGCAATTATCTCATTGATATGGTGGTCGTTATGATATAATAAATTATCTAGTTCTACTACCAAGATTGAGAAGTAACTGACTTTAGTGGTTTTTGAAGTTTGTCAAAGTAAGTGCGCAGAAACCTGAAGCAAAGGGATGTAAATAAGGCATCCAATGAGTTCTAGTGGGCTTTCACGGATAAGCCAACTTACATCTCTCTCCACTTTCATCTTCACTTCACTTATCAGAAAAAGAGGCGCAATGAGTAAAGCATACGGATAATTAATTTCTCCGGCTGCATTTGTATTGTAAGTGAAGCCGTAATGCTGATAGCATGAGGACATGTTGATTCTAAAAATGTCTCATTCAAGGTCTATGGTGACCTTAAAACGTGCATACACCTCAAAATGAGTTCGAATCCGGGTTCTTTTCATGCTCTCCATGGTTTGAGAAATATCATGTGATGTGACATCCTGAATTTTCAACCCGTCCCGATAAAATGAAATAGGCATCTCGTCGACGTGCCTATGGTCTTTTTTTTTCTGAGCTGATCACTCACGAGTTAACCAATCTATTAGGTGAAGCCATTAAGAGATATAACCGCAGTAAAATCCTTAAAAGCTACCTAATTTGTTTGATTGAACTAAAATCATGTTCGGTCGATTATAACCACAAAATTGAATTCGGTTTCAGAAATTAGACGTTCGAGCATGTCACGGTTCATTTATAGGACATCGTCTCATATTTCAGAAAAATTCCATTGAGTTCGAGATTTTTATGAAAAATCGATTCGAACGATTCGGTAAATAACGGAAATTTGGATGGGCCAAATCGAATGGATTTTTGGCCTCCTTACCAAGTCATTTAGTGATGGGGAATTGTAGAAATTGTGTGGGTTTTTTCTACAATAAAATTGGACATCAAATTGAGAGATTGGGGAAGAAATTGAGGTCCAAAAATTGAAGAAATTCGGACCTAGGCATAGGGGCTGCAACATTTGGTATCAAATTGAATTAATTGTGGATTATCATGCAGGAAAGCATTTGGGGGACATCAAAGGATAAGTATGGAGAATTTTGAGGCCAAAGAATGATGAAAATAGATTTTACTTGACTTTTAAGCTTAATTCTCTTTCTCTCTCTCCTCCAAAATCCCCCCCTTCGTGCGACGAAGCCTTCCTCTCTACTCACTTCTCTCTCAATTTTCTCCCTCACGTTTTCTTCCTTCTGCCCATCTCCCTCACGCCTGCAACTTCCTCCATTTCTCTTCCTCACTCTGCCATCGCCACCTGCAGCTTACACGCCTCCAGCACCTTTTATTTCCTCGGTCAACCAACGAAGAACTCTTCCCCATAGTTGACCGAGGTAGCTCCAGCTTCTGCCGCGCGTCTCCTTCGTCCGCGCACCGTCCACCTCAGCGAGTCAAGCAGCACCAAAGCTGCTCTCTTTCCTTGCCGCGTCCCCCACCGTCTGGTGTCTTCACTCGGTCAGCAATTCCACCGAATCAACTGCTTCTTCAGCTGGTTCGTGGACCATCAGCAGCGACGCCCGCTGCCCCACTGAATCAACGCCATCTCGCCCGTTCGTGTCTTCGGTTCCAGCGTCCGTCGAAGCTGTTTCTTCCTTCTGCCAGCTCCATCCCGCGCGACTCAGCCCACAAGCCTAGTAGAAGGCCAGTCCAGTCCAGCCCGTGAATTCTGCTGTAAGTTTCAGCCCGTCTCCGGCCCAAATCTTCAATTGAATTTTAGCCGCCGCAGCTCGCGAGTTTTGAAGCCCAGTAAATTGCCGTTTTCTTTGTCCAGTCCACTTGAGGCCTGCAAAGCAGCCCAAGCCCGCAACCAGCTGCCCTGCAGAAGCCCAAGGCCGAAGCTCAGCCTTGCTAAGCTGTGTTGGGCTGGTTTTAGGCCTGGTCCAAGCTCGTGGGTGTCGTCGTGAGCCCAAGTTCGGCCGTCATCGCGCCATTGTCGCGGGGAAAAGATCTTCGCTTTACACTAGTGATTTTTGCTCACTAATCCCTTATTAGTTGGTTAATGATGCTTAGGGGTTAATTAGATTTAATTAAGTGCAATTAGGTGGATAGATTAGAGTAGAATAATTAAATTAGAGACTTATCAATGCATGTTAGGCAAATGGTTAGTGTAATTAGCAAGGAAATAGGTCATGGTAATTATTGAACGAGTCTCGGTAATTTTCCGAGCTCGTCTCGGCTTCCAATTAGGCATTACGGGCCTAAGTTAGATTTATTGTATTTATTTAATATTTTCCGTAATTAATTAATTAATTATTTTCCGGAAATTAGACTAGGATAGTTGATGACCGGAATTTTATGCCAATTGTTGTGGTGCAGTCCATTTATTTATTTGAGCGTTGATTGATGCTGAATTGAATTAATTATGATTTTAGAATTTTATTCCTAAATTAATTAATTTTGGTAATTAATGGGAAAAGTTATCGGGCATCGATTTATAGCGCCAAAAATATGTAATAGGCTGTTGAAACTGGTGGGTTGTTCAAAAAGTGAAAGTATGATATTTTGGCTAAGGTGACAAATAGCTGTGTGTTCCCACACACGGCTATTTTATCGAGAATGATAAAAGATTGAATTGATTGAATGGTTAGGATAATATACTATATCCTCCTACGGGTTTTGATATATTAGCTTAGCGAGAGCAGTATACTGGTATACTATATTAGCTTGCAGGCGATATGTCAGTTTAGCGCGAACAATACACTTTATCAGCTTAGAGTGAGCATTGGAGGTATACTATATCAGCCTGCGGGCGATATGTCAGCTTAGTGAGATCAGTATACCGGTATATTATATCAGCATGTGGGCAATATGTCAGCTTAGCGAGAGTAATATACCTTAACCCTATCAGCTTAGTGCGAGATATACTATTTATTTATTTATCAGCTTAAAATGAGCAGTCCTAATATGGTCGGACTTTATAGATAGTATTGATTGAAATGACCATGGGATGGTCCGACGGCATGAAATTGACTAGGTCGATAGATCAATGATTATATCTGAGTTTTGAATTGACGTGATGACGTAATTCAATGATTGGTTGATGTGAAATAAAGCATCTGTAAATAATGTTGATTTGCAGGATGGAACTGAGGCCAAGGTAAGTCCTCTAACTCGTGTTGTGCTTAGGCAATCTCTAGAGTGTATTGGTTTCCTAATTGGGTCTTAGGGGTAGAACTCGCTGAGACGTTATCTCACTAGTTATTATATAACTATTTTCAGGTTCTTAGATGGTGTTGACAAAGGACCGAAAGTCCCAGAGTTTGGAAAGGTGGATAGATCAGAATCGGCAAATGGATATGACTAGTAGATCATAGGACCGTTCCTTTTGGAATGAACCGACCTTTTTGTAAATAGTCTGGTCTTGTAAATAAACCTGGTTGTTTATAAAAGGTTTGTATTGTTTTGAAAATTTGGCCCTACTTTCCTATATCATTATTTTATTGTCTGGGGATTTCATATGCTTTCGCATGTGTATATTAAATGAATGGGTCGATGATACATCCTAGGATGTTGCTATTAATCGACCAAGGAGGGATGAGCACGTATTCGGAGGATCGGGGCGTAACAATGATGCCCCGTGCAAGCCATTTATCTTCTTGAATTGAGATCCGTTTTCCATCTCCAACTAACCATTGTATGTGATTCAATATTGAGTCTCTGCCGGTCAGTATACTCTGCCAGCCCCAGGATGGTCTTGCCCTTTTTTCGGCATGCCAGAACTCCTTTGAATGATAGTAAAGACCTTTAAAAATTTGACTCCATAGGGAGGTTGGGTTTTGTATGAGACACCACGCCTGTTTTCCTAGTAAGGCTTTGTTGAAAGTGATGAGGTCACAAAAACCAAGTCCCCTGGTGTCCTTTCTAGTTTTAAGTAAATCCCATCTTTTCCAATAGATGCCTGACTTGCTGCTATAATTTTGCCACCAGAATCTGGCAATTTTCTACTTAATAGATTTACAGAGATACATAGGAATCTTAAAGATAGACATGACATGTTGTGGGATTGCCTGGACTATGGTTTTAAGTAAAGTTTTCTTACCACCCTTGGAAATGAACTACTCTTTCCAACCTTCCAGTTTTGAATTCACTCGACCTAATATCTAGGCGAACACCTCCTTTTTTGATCTCCCCCAATCCAATGGTATACGTAGGTATTTACTAGACTTGGTAAGCACAGGTACTCGAAGTCCTTGGGCCAGATTTTCCTATAGACGAACATGACATGCCTGACTAAAGAGAATGCCAGATTTGTTTCGGTTCACAGCTTGACCCGTTGCTAAACAATATTGGTTGAGGAGATTGGCTAAGTTTTGACATTCCTGTAGTTTGCCATATAGGAAAATTATAGCATCATCCGCGAAAAATATATGAGAAAGGGTAAGACATCACCTATTTAATTGAATACCTTTGATATTTCCTATGCCCATAGCTTGATGGATAAGTATGGATAGTACATTTGCCAGCAGGATGAAAAAAGGTATGGAGAGAGAGGGTCGCCTTGTCGGAGCCCTCTAAATGGGTTAAAATAAGGTAGATTGTCTACATTTAATTTAACACTGAGCGAAGTAGTTGTAATGCATTACATCACCCATTGAACCCACTTTACTTGGAAACCCAATTGGAGTAAATAATCCTGAAGGAAAAAATCCCATTCAACCTTATCGTAGGCCTTCTGCATATCTAACTTCAAAACTACCTGAAAAGTTTTCTTTTTGTTTTTGATCCTAAGCTGATGGAGGACCTCTTGCACAACTAATATATTATCTTGGATCTGTCGGCCACTAACAAAAGTAGATTGCTCCATGGAAATCAGCTCAGGCAACCAAGGTTTAAGACGGTTTGCTAGTACCTTAGAGATGATTTTGTAAACATAATTGCAAAGGCTGATCGGGCGGTATTGGTGTTGGAGAAATCTTTCCAGAGTCTTTTGAAGCTGACAAAACGTTTCTATCAGTCTAAGTCTGGATATTCGGAGACCGAAGATTAAAGTCTCAAGACTTTATTATCTCAAGACTCAAGACTCAAGACTCAAGACTCAAGACTATTCTCACCGATGCTTTCTATTCCAATAGCAAAGGAAATCCAGAGCCGAAGCTTATGGTTGAGGATTCGATCCTATCCTCTGGAAAAGATCCCTTGGTTGGATAAACATCTCGGAGTCTTTGTTTGTTCTTATCTAGATCGATTAAAGATCCGATGGTTGTCGAAGTATTCTTGGAATGTTCTATTCTTGGAAACCAAGATCCTGATTGTATGGGCGAACAGATTGATGGGCTATCGCCGAGACTCCTTAAATAGCTCGAATGATCTTCGTAATTGATTCCGTCCAACGGGTAGATTGGAGGAATTCCTTTGGTAAGTGCCAACGGCTATGATGGCATAAAGGAGTATAAAATGAAGACATTCCAGTTGTTTTAGAGTGTGTGATTGATAGAAAAATTCCGTAGTCCGAAGATCCTTGATTATTAGTCGAGACCATTTTGAGCGAAATTGTATACACGAGAGAGTGTTCATTTCTAGTGACACCTTGAGAGTGTGGAAGATCGTCTACACCAAGAAGTCAAGGAAGATCATCACCGTAACATCTCTTTGTTCATAGTGGAATCCAGCCAATTGGGCATCGGTGCGAAAGAGTGGACGTAGGCTTGACATAAGCCGAACCACTATAAACCTCGTAACTAATTCTCTCTTTCCCTTACTCAGTCTTACGATTGTTTTTCTTAATTGCTGCAAATCGTTTATTTATCTAAATAGTGTGTAATTATCAAAAGAAAAATCCTTTATACCTATTCAACCCCCTCTAGGTAATCGTACTAGCTATATCAATTGGTATCAGAGCCTGTGTTCTTACTTTATTTGAAGTGTTTTACTTCGAGTAAAAGATCCATGGCTAGTATGCTAGCATCGGGGCTGGTGGAAGGTCAAAGCAATACCGCACCACCCTACTTCGATGGAAAGGATTATAACATCCGGAAGAACAAGATGAAAGCTTTCCTACGATCTAAGGATCCTCGGAATGGGATGTTGTGGAGAGAGGAATCACTCCTATTATCGCATCGATATCCGAAAGAGGGAAAGAAACTGTTGAGACCAGGAATGTCTCAAGATGAGATAAACAAGAGACAAGCACTCGATGCAAAAGCAATTTATTCTTTATATTGTGCTTTGTCACCAACTCGAATATAACGAATATCTTCTTGTGTCACAAAAAAAAAGTCTCGGATAGATTACATATCACCTATGAAGGGACAGACCGAGTGAAGGAAACCAGAATTAATATTCTTCTTGGTCAATACGAAGCCTTCAAAATGAAACCAGAGAATCTATAACCGACATGTTTAGCCGTTTTACGATATTGTCAATGGACTTGATAATCAAGGACAGAAAATTACCGATCCTATGAAGGTGAACAAGTTCTTTGAGAGGACTCTCCAAGGATTGGAATCATATAAAGACTTCAATACGAGAGACGCAAAGAATTATGCCATTATCTCGTAGATGAGCCGATTGGAACTCTTCGAGTCTTACGAAATGGAGCGAATTAATGAAGACGAAGATCCAAGAGGTAAGAAATCCATTGCATTAAGATCTAATGATGACTCGATGATACTGATTAAAGAAGATCCGGATGATGAGGAGCTTGCTCTTATGATAAGAAGATTCGAAAGCTGAATAGAAAAGGAAGAAGGTTCAACTCAAGAAAACAAAGTTTTCGAAACAGCAAACCAAGTTTGTTGATGAGGAACCAAACAAAGATGTAGTCGCTTCGAATGTAAGAAAAAGGGACACATCGACCCAACTGTCCTCTTCGAAGAAGAAGAGAGGAAAAACCGAAAAATCTCGAAAAGCTCTCAAAGCCGAAACCCGGAGCGATACGAGTGTGAAGAAAGTGATGAGGAATATGCCAATCTATGTCTAATGGCACAATCGGACTCGGACTGGATCGATTCGATGACGGTGAATTTGAGGTAAGTGATTTTAAAATTCCCGTCAAAGTCTCTAAATATATTGATGAATTATGTTTCAGTCTTAAGACTTCTCTCAAAAGATTTCCGAACCGAAAAGGAAAACTCAGCTTTAAAACGAAAGGAAAATATTTTAGAAGAAAAAGTGAAAAGTCTAGACTTGAATGTTTCTACTCTTAAAGAGAATGAAGATAAACTTTCAAAAGAAAATGCTTTCTTGAAAACCGACTTATCAAATATTTCAAAGAAATTTTCAATAGGGTCTGAAAAACTTGAGAAGGTTCTTTCACCAAAAGACCTTACTTCAACAAGTCTGGTTTAGGTATGACAAACGAAACAATCCCTTTGATTGATTTTCCGAAAGTAAAAGAAAGAATCAAGAAAAGACCATCGAGAGAAGCGTACAAAAATCATTTCAAAAGGGTTTTTGTAAAGTCTCGTAGGTCGAAATGCTCTAAGGTGTTCAAAGTGTAACAAAAGATCACTTTGAAAAAGAATGTCCTATGATCCGGAAGCCTTTGTTAAAAGGGTATGGCCTAATAATGTTTTTCCTACTAACACCAAAGGACCCAAGAAAATTTGGGTACCAAAGAAAGCTTGAGACTCTCTTTTGATTACGAGTCTCTGTCAAAAGAAGGTAAAATGGTATCTTGACAAATGGATGCTCAAGACACATGACAGAGACTCAAATTGCTTTATAAAGATTGTTCAAGTAAACGGTGGAAAAGTTTCATTCAAAGTGGAAACACAAAGGAAGCATTGTGGGATTTGGAACTGTTAAAATTGGAAATCTCACAATAAGCAATGTTTCTTTAGTGGAAGGACTCAACTATAATCTTCTCGGATTAGCCAACCGTGTGATACTTGGGTTCAAGATCTCTTTTCATGAAGGCATATGTTCGGAATAAGTAAAGACTCAACTCGCCTCTTTCATGGGTCGAAGGCATGGAAATATCTATCTTCTTGATGTAAGACCAAATGAAACGCAATGCCTCATCTCAATTCAAGATGAAGCGGTCTTGTGGCATAGAAAGCTTGGCCATGTCAACATGAAGCAATTAGCCAAAATATCATCAGAGAAGCTTGTTCAAGGTCTACCAAAACTGCCTTATCAAAAGTCGACTCATGCACACCATGTATTCTCGGGAAAACAGGTAAGAAATTCATTTAAGCCTATAAAACATATCTCTACTAATCATGTTCTCCGATTCTTGCTGCATATGGATCTCTTTGGACCAACAAGAACCCGAGCATTGGAGGTAAGAAATATTGTCTAGTAATTGTAGATGATTACTCTCGTTTTACCCGGTATATTTTCTTGCAAGTAAGTCGAAACCTTTTCGTACTTTGAAAAGTTTGCTAAAAAGGTTCAAAATGAAAAAGGATGTGCTATTTCAAGTATTAGAACAGATCATGGAAGTGAATTCGAAAACCAAAACTTTACAAAGTTTTGTGATAAATCTGGTTTTAATCATGTATTTTCCTCTCCATATACTCCGAACAAAATGGAGTTGTGGAAAGAAAGAATAGATCTCTTCAAGAAATGGCTAGAACACTTTTAATTGAAAGTAAAATTTCTTCTCGATTTTGGGCTGAAGTCAAGTTTCAACAAAGATGTTACATTATCAATAGAGTCTTTCTAAGACCCATTTTAGAGAAAACCCCTATGAATTATTCAAAGGTAAGAAGCCTCTTTCTTCATATTTTCATGTGTTCGGTTGCAAATGCTTTATTTTGAAAAATGCAAATGATCGAGTTGGTAAGTTTGAAGAAAGATCGATGAAGGCATTTTCCTTGGATATTCTATGACAAGCAAGGCTTACGAGTCTTTAACAACAAAAGCCAATCGGTGGAGGAATCTATGAATGTCAAATTTCAAGACTCAACGCAAGTTGAATCTAGTCGACTCAATATGAAGAGTCCGAATCATCTCCGATCTTTCAAGACTTACAACTCAAGAAGCATCTCGGTCTCGGAAGTCCATCATCAAAATGTTCTTGAAGATTCAAATAAAGAAAGAGATCATCAACCAGAAAAAATCAACCAAGAATCGGAAGCACAAATCCAGTCATCCCAAGATCTCATTATCGGTGAAATCAATGAAGGAATCCGCACCGATCAAAAAGACGTGAAGAATCTAGTGCTTTGGCTCTAATCTCCGAAATTGAACCAAAAAGCATAGAAGAAGCTTTATCGATGAAAGCCGGATTGAAGCTATGCAAGAAGAACTCGAGACAGTTTAACATCAATGATGTCCGGATCGACATCTAAACCAAAAGGTAAAACTCATTATTGGAACCAAATGGGTATTCGGGAACAAGATGAACGAGGATGGAAAAGTCGTACGGAACAAAGTCGACTCGTGGCCAAAGGATACACGCAAGAGGAAGGAATAGACTATGATGAGACCTACGCACCGGTAGCAAGGTTAGAAGCTATTCGTCTATTACTTGCGTTTGCTTGCTATAAAAATTTCAGGTTATTCCAAATGGACGTCAAGAGTGCATTTCTAAATGGATTCATCCATGAGGAAGTTTATGTGGAACAACCACCTGGATTTGAAGACCCAAAGAAGCCGATTCGCTTTAGACCGAAAAGGCCTTGTATGGTTTAAAGCAAGCACCTCGAGCTTGGTATGATAGGCTAAGTAAGTTCCTAATACGAACGGTTTTGTCAAAGGTAAAGTAGATACTACCTTATTTATCAAAAAGGAAAACAAAAGCTTTTTACTTGTTCAAATATATGTAGACGATATTATATTTGGATCTCCTAATGAAAGCCTATGCAAGAAATTTTCTAAGTCTATGCAGGATGAGTTTGAAATGAGTATGATGGGAGAATTGACATTCTTTCTTGGACTCCAAGTAAAGCAAATGAAGGAATGAACTTTTATTCATCAAGAAAAGTATGCAAATGATCTTGTCAAAAGATTTGGATTGGAAAAATGCAAAAAGACCGACATACCAATGTCATGTTCTCGAAAGATAGATAAGGATGAAGAAGGGAAGAAAGTAGATCAAAAGCTATATAGGAGCATGATTGGTTCACTTCTTTATCTTACCGCTTCTAGACCTCGATATTTTGTTAAGTGTTTGTGTCTCGTGCTAGGTTTCAATCGGATCCTAGAGAATCACATCTCAATGCTTTGTGAAACGAATTATCAAATACATTGCCTCATCCTCAAGCATCGGTCTTTGGTATCCAAAGAAGGGAGACTTTGATCTTCTAGGGTACTCGATGCGGATCTCGGCGGTTGCGGGTCGATAGAAAGAGCACTTCCGGAACTTGTCGGTTACTTGGAAATAGAACAAGATATCTTGGTTTTCAAGGAAACAAAGTACCGTGGCTCTTTCAACAACGAAGCGAGTATGTAGCCCTTGGAAGTTGCTTTGTTCGCAAATTCTATGGATCAAACAACGCTACAAGACTTTGGCATTGAAAACTCATGCACAAAAATCGAGATGTGACAACACCGGCGCGATCAATCTTACCAAAAATCCAATTCTTCATTCAAGAGCAAAGCATATTGAGATTCGACACCACTTCATTAGAGATCATATTCAAAACGGAGAAATCTCGATTCAATTTGTTGATTCAAAAAGTCACCTAGCAGATATTTTCACAAAGCCTTTGGAGAAAAATCAATTTGACGCTATCCGTTCAAGACTCAACATTTTGAAGCTTAAAGAAGTTAAAGTCTAAAGACTCAACAATTCTTAGACTCTAATCTCTCGCTCGAGATCTTCGGACTCGAGACATTCATGGCTATAGACTGTAAGTGGCTATTTTATTCGAACTCGAAAAGGTACGATTTTGTCGTTCAGTTATTATATGTGTGAAAATCAAAAACTTGTCTTTTCAAAAAGATTAACTTTGGCAGTTATTGATTTTGAAAAGAAATGATCGTACTCTTTCCCTGCGACGATTGAACTTCCTTTTTCAAAAAGTGAGTTAAATATATATATACGCTTTTCCACAATCGTCAAAACCCTAAAAAGTACTCTTCTCCCGAACCTGTTTCAATCTCTTGTTCATCGTCGAGAAAGTGGTCATTTTTCTTTGGGAAGCAATCGAAGGAATCTCTCAAATCGACAAAGAAGAATGTCTTCTTCGAGGAAATCATCGAGAATAGCAAGCGGGGACCACAAAGAATGGAGAAGGGACCAATACACTTCGATCTTGCGAGGAGGAAGACTTTTCAAGTCGCAACAAAAGTCCGATTCGTTCTCATCCACGTCATTCATCGCCTCCTACCCCACATGGTGAAAGTCATCATCTTGAAGAAGAGATAATTGAGGACGCCGACCCCGTAAGAGTCCAAAACCCTCCTATATCTACAAGCTTTATCGTGCGTTGAAAATCACCGGTACACCATTGAATTACATAGACGATTTCCTTAAGGATAAGAACTATGGAAATGAATATCTTTTTCTGCGGAAAATGGAGGAGTTAGGAATTGCTCCGAGAGGAAAAGCGAGAGGATGCACTTGCAAATATTCCAAGTGATCCTCGTGTGCCTGGACAAAATTTAATTGAAGGGAACGATGATGATAAAATGTTCCTTGAGTTTCAACCGAGAATGGGTGTAGCAGCGAAGACGAAAGGAAATCGATTGGATTTGTTTAAATCCGAGGAACAGGAGAAAGTATATGGCAAACTGTTGAAAAGAGGGGTGATAAACCCTCGAAGTGTTGATTTTGACTTTTTAGACGCCATCAACATGAACTTGAGAGAGAAGTTGAACTTGCTTCAACTAGAGAAATTTTGCTCTGACTCTACGGACGGGTACGCACATTTAACCGCTTATTTCTATTCAAATCTGAGCTTTTTGGATGCGAATAGAATTTCGTTCAGTGTTCGAGACAAAGTCTACGTGGTAGATGTGAATATATTGGCAAACATTGTTGGAGTTGAACGAGGGCGTTATCTGCCAATCAAAGTCTCACCCGCACGTACTACTGATCTTGTCAAGGATAGGGACGCTTGAGACAAGAGAGTTACCTATTCCAGGGATGAATGCAATCAACATTGTGCTTCATAAGATCGTAATCAACTGTCTCGGACCAAAGTCTACATCAAAGACTTCGTGTCTTATTCTCAAGCAAAGTTGATGTATGCAATCAACTCGGAAGGAAGTTCTCTCTCCCGCACACGATTCTTTTTCATATGTACGGAGCAAAGTGTCAAAAGACAAGGGACAATTGCCTTATCCCGGTCCGGTGACCAAGATCTTTAGACACATGAATATTGAACCGCCCCATTCACTTTGTGTTCGACCGTGCGATAAGATGGTGGTAGGTTTGAAGATGCTGACGAAGATGCGTCTACATGAGCTTTTCAAGGCAATGGAGAAATTCAGAGTGAAGACTCCTGTCCCATCTGCTTCAAAAAGGAAAGGAAAAGAAATCGTTGGAACCCCATCGAGGAAGAAGAAAAGGACTCTCATCTTAGAGGATGAAGATGAAGAAGATGAGGATCCCACAATCTTTGCTTTAACAAGAACCGGACGTTACGTGCCTCGATCAACGAACTTCAACAGAAACGAGAGAGAGGAAGAGGAGCAAGCAAAGATCGAGAGAAGAAGATCGGCAAAAAGGAGAAAGAGGGAGAGAAGGAGAAAGAAGGAGAAAAGGAGAGAGGAGGAGAGAAAGAACAGTGCATGCATCGACTGGAGACAAGGGAGATCAAGAACATGATCATCACTATTCTCCTTGTGATGTCCTAGAGACGAGGGGAGTTGGCGAGCAAGAAAGGTCTTCACCACATGCTGCCAATAGTGAAGGTCCGAGACCATCTCCAGCGGACACGAAGAAGTTCGGGTTTCTAAATTGCCCGAAGAAGGACACGATACTTCGAACCCAAATCTGCATGATTTCACGGAAGCTACAACGTCGCATTCACTCCATCCGAAAAGCCGATGCAAGTACACGGACGGATAACTCAAAGCAGATTTTCATCGTATTGTTGATATCCTTATGGATATGCGGGGACAGATTTATGCTCTAGACTATGAGATTCAATCCATCAAGAATGCTGGCCAAGCATCTTCGATTACCCGGAGGACGAAATGAAAGACCTCGCTCTACAACTTCAAGCAAATGCAAAAGGAGAGGAGGTAGCTCGGTTAAGGGAAGACTTGAAGAGGCTAGAAGGCTTAGTCCAGTCTATGGGAGATTTCCAAATCGTTCGCATTCCCAAGCAGACTTGATCCCTTTCTCACTTTTTCATGATGACAAAAAGGGAGAGAATCAATTTGAACAATCAACACCATCAACCTTCAAACATCATTTTATCTTTTAATCTTTGAATTTGTGGTTATTTGTAGTCATTTTTTTTGAGTTTGACTTGAGTACTCTTGACTGTGGATTTAAATGCTTGACTGTTGCGTTCATATCAAGTGTTGTTTTATGGTATTACTCATGAAAGACTAACCAATTTGTTTGTGGATGCGAGAATGTGGTTGTTTTATTAATATTTGTGAGTTAGCCATATTGCTTGAGAAATGTTTTTGCGGTCAAAGTTGTTCAAATCTACAAGGAAGTTTTGTCACCATCAAAAAGGGGGAGATTGTTGGAGAAATCTTTCCGAGTCTTTTGAAGCCGACAAAACGTTTCTATCGATCTAAGTCCTGGATATTCGGAGACCGAAGATTAAAGTCTCAAGACTTTATTATCTCAAGACTCAAGACTCAAGACTCTAGACTCAAGACTATTCTCACCGACGTCTTTTTTTATTCCGGTAGCAAAGGAAATCCAGAGCCAAGCTTATGGTTGAGGATTCGATCCTATCCTCCGGAAAAGATCCCTTGGTTGGATAAACATCTCGGAGTCTTTGTTTGTTCTTATCTAGATCGATTAAAGATCCGATGGTTGTCGAAGTATTCTTGGAATGTTCTATTCTTGGAAACCAAGATCTTGATTGTATGGGCGAACGGATTGATGGGCTATCGCCGACTCCTTAAATAGCTCGAATGATCTTCGTAATTGATTCCGTCCAACGGGTAGATTGGAGGAATTCCTTTGGTAAGTGCCAACGGCTATGATGGCATAAAGGAGTATAAAATGAAGACATTCCAGTTGTTTTAGAGTGTGTGATTGATAGAAAAATTCCAAAGTCTGAAGATCCTTGATTATTAGTCGAGACCATTTTGAGCGAAATTGTATACACAGAGTGTTCATTTCTAGTGACACCTTGAGAGTGTGGAAGATCGTCTACACCAAGAAGTCAAGGAAGATCATCACCGTAACATCTCTTTGTTCATAGTGGAATCCAGCCAATTGGTCATCGGTGCGAAAGAGTGGACGTAGGCTTGACACAAGCCGAACCACTATAAACCTCGTGTCTAATTCTCTCTTTCCCTTACTCGAGTCTTACGATTGTTTTTCTTAATTGCTGCAAATCGTTTATTTATCTAAATAGTGTGTAATTATCAAAAGAAAAATCATTTATACCTATTCACCCCCTCTAGGTAATCGTACTAGCTATATCAATTGGTCCAAACGTTTCGGGTTGGGTACTTTGGGGATCAAAGATATAGTTGTTTGATTGAGTTTAGGTCGCATAAGGCTAGAGTTAAAAAATTCTTGCACCGAGAGGAAGAGATCTTCCTGTAGAATATCACAATGATGTTGGTAGAAAAGCCCATTCAATCTATCCGGTCCTGGCGCTTTTGTGGCTCCCAACTAAAAAGCTGCTTGTCTCACTTCCTCTCGAGTAACAACTCCTGTGAGATTAGTATTCATTTCCTCCGTTACCACCTGTGGGCATTGCATCAGGATAGGCCCGTAGTCATGATGTCCCATAGAGGTGTACAATTTTTTAAAGAAATCCATTGTAATTTCCTTCGGTCGCCTTTGATCGCGAACCCAAGTTTGATCTTCATCATGGAAGAACTTGGTGTTCTTGTCCCTCCATCTAAGCCAGTTGACCCGTGATCGCATTGCCCAATATTGCTCTTCCGGTTGCCATGGGTGCTGGATTTCCGTTTTTAGACGAGTTACCTCTGCTTTGTCATAATGGCTGTTAGGTTGATTTGTGATGTGCTAGATTTTCTGTTTCGAAAGGTTGATTTGATGATGCCCCTTGGCAAACTTTCTTCGACTCCATGTAGCAAGAGCGACTGAAACAGCCTTGAGCTTGTTGGATATAGTTGGGCCTGACCTTGGTGGGGAAACCCAGGAGTCAGCGATAACCGTACAACACTCTTGATCTTGAAGCCAAAAAGCCTCAAAGGTAAAGCTATTTTCCTTTTAACAGGGTTGGCTTCAGTATTTAATAATAGTGGGCTGTGATCAGAACCCAGGGCAAGTAAGGCGAAAACTTCAGCTTCTAGAAATGTCAGACGCCAATCTATTGTACATAGGACATGATCAAGTCTTTCTTTGACTAACTCCTCTCCATCTCTATTATTGACCCAAGTGAAAGCACAGCCCTTACTTTCAACATCCATGAGAGAACAGGTATTTAAAAATTTAAGAAAAGAGTGCATACGATAGTGGTCCATTAGTCTCTTAACAATTTTCTCCCAATGGTAAATAATTTTTTTAAAATCTCTAACACACACCCATGGTAAAGTGTTGTAGTGGCTGATTTGGCGCAGTTCATCCCATAGTCTTTGTTTTTGTGAATACACCGATGGCGCGTGAAAACAAGTGAGGCGCATAGGTAGGCGCTAGAGAAACCCGCTCATTTCAGAACATCGCCAAACCTCCTGCTAGTCCAATAGAATCTTCAATAAGACAGCTGAGGAATTTCAACCTCTTTTGGATTCTTTTAAGCACTACATTCTGATTCTTTGTCTCCATCAAAAACACTACATGGGGCTTTTCTTGGGCCACTAGGGCCCGTAAAGCTTGAATTGTCAAGGGATTGCCCAAACCCTGACAGTTCCAGCTGACAATCTTCATTTGTCATGGGGTGGCTTATTAGGGCTAGCCACCACAACCCATCTGCCAGGTTCTTCAACCGCGATGATCGGTGTATCCATCAGATGCAGTTCATCAAACTCCTCTAGTACATGAGGTTTCAGCTTGTAAGGGTTATACATTTTAACTTTCTTAGTAGAGCTTGCTTTGGGAATTAAGCGAGTGCTTTTTATTTTCTTCCATTTGGATGATCCAACAGCGCATTTGTATAATCTTTAGGGTGTTTTGATGCAGGGGTCTTTGCTATTACTGCTACTACTCGTTCTGAAAGGCCAGTTTGGTGTCTCCACTAAAGTGGTTCTGCTAGGGTAAGAAGGGATTGGTCTGCTGGAGGCTCGACAGGTACTTTGTTCTTTTCCTTTCTTGGTTGTTCCACTAGTATTAGTTGGTCGGATGGCTGAGGAGTTTCCGGAATGATATCTTCTGGCTCTTCATGGTTGTTGTTTGTCTCATAAAGGCTACCCAAAAAGGGCTGTGTTCCCTAACTTCAGCACAAAGCCATTGGCCATAATACATGTTATCTTTCTTGTCCATTTTTTCTTCGTCAAAAGGAAAATCTTTGCAATACATAGCATATTGACCAAGTTTTCCATATGAATAGCAATAATGTGATAGTCTTTCATAACAGAAGTCCAGCCATATATTATTTCCTTCTAATTGAATCAGCTGGCCAGGTTTTAGCAAGTCTTGAAGTTTGATTTCCACTCTGGCTCGCCCAACTCTATAGGTAGTACCTTTTGTATTTTCTAGTTTGACATCTAGCACCTTTCCCACATGTCTCACCGCTCTATTGATCATACTTTCAGTACACCTTTCTAGAGGAAACCCAAATATCTGAACCCATAATGCACAAGTGGTGAAGTCATAACAGTGAAGGGGTGTGTTCAGTATCCAAGGTGTCACGCCCAAACCCCAAGCACGGGCCCATCCCTATCTGGTCGATAATAATTTGCAACTTCCCAGGACGAGTCGTCGACCCTTTCCAATTTATTGCACATGCGGAAGTGAAAAGAAATCCCCTGATTGTAATCATCTCGGGATAGAAAAGCAGGATACGAATTCACAAAACTAACATGCTTTTATATTCACATAATGTCAAGTACAAAAGTCTGTGGCCAAAAGACTACAAAAGACTGGTCTTCCAAAAAGAAGCGGTCCTAACTGACCTACACTTTCGATCACCTCCTCTCAGCTCCAGGTCCTCCACTGGACGACTTTGAAAATGTTGTCCCACAATGGGGTGAGATATAATCTCAGTGAGTCTAAGCTCTAAACCCCAATTAGGAGGGAAATACGCCCAGAAGCGTCCTAACCACACAATCATACATTTAGCATAGATGACTTACCTCGCCTCAGTTCCACCCTACAGGTCAGTATAATTCAAATACTCAATTAAACAATTCAATTCAAATCTACCATCAATCAGTCGATTCATTCGACTCCATGCCATCAATGTCATACATATATTCTGTCGATTCGAATATTGCTTGCCTAAGCTAAAATAGATATACTCATATATCATTGCTCCCCAAAGCTGATATTTAAAATTTGCTCACCGAAGCTGCTAGATAACAAGTGCTCACCGAAGCTAATGTCTAAAATGCTAATCGAAGCTGCTAAAGCATTATTGCTTGCCATTGCTCACCAAAGCTGCTAAAGATCTATAATGGTGTTAATGCTCCCCGAAGCTATTATAGATCTATATTCTTACCGAAGCTGATCAATGTTAATTTGGTACTCAAAGACCACTTTCGGTGTCAACACTCGACACCCGGCATTTTCCAATTAAAATACCAATATATCACAATTATCACTCAATTCAACAATACAGCATTCAATTGCAGAAACTAAACACATCACTGCGATCAACTCGAAATTCCGGTCACCAAGAATCCCGGCCTAATTTCCGAAAAAATATTTAATAATTAAATAATTACTAAAATTAATTAAATAAATCAATTTAAATTCTAAAAATACTAACCTAGGCTAGAATCATTAAATTAATAACCAATACGGACTCGGAGAAATTCTCAAACCCTTCTAGATAAATAATGCAATTTATTTAGGCCTTAGCTAAACTATGTTAACCACCAAACATGCTCAATTAAATAATTACATTTCTAATTTAATCTAACTAACCACCTAATTCCTAATAAAATAAATCTAAACATCCCTTAAACGTCATTAGCCTACTAAACAAAGTTTAGAGTATAAACTCATTGGTTAATTGCGGAAACCAGTTCACCACGATGACAACGCGATGGCAGCCGAAATCTAAATTTTCGGCGGTGTCAATGGACACTCGGGCCGGGCCTAAAACAGGCCCAACAAATCTTAGTCCAATATGAGATTTGCTTTTGAATTGAACTGGGCTTGACTTTGCGGGCTTGGGCTCGGAACTGGGCTTTTGATGGAGTTAAAAATTGTTGGGCTTTGATTGAGATGGGCTAAATCTCACATGGGCTGCAGCTGGAATTAACGGGCCGAACAAGAAAAGAATTGCTGGGCCCGAATTGCTGTTAAAGGTTGGGCCATTGAAGATCTGCTGAGATGGACCTGTGAGCATGGAATCTGGGCTTCGTGCGTTGCTGCTGATCCATGAGCGGGCTTCGCTGGCAGCTAGATGTGGGAACAACCGAAACAGAAATGGAGCTGAGAGATTCGTTGGCGTCGAGCTGGCCGAAAAAATGAAATCGTTGAAGATGATGGCCGGCGTGTGGACTGTGGGTGGACGACAAGAGCTAGTGGAGAAGGGGTGCATGAACGGCGGGAGCCGGGCCGAAAACACATGCTTTGGGAGTTCTTTGGAAACGTGGAGGCGTGCGTGGGGTTGAACGGTGGTCTTCCACGCTCGTTTGTTGACCGGAGGGGAGCAAACCGAAGTGGAGATGGCCTCGGTGGAAGGAGCAGGGGCGTTGCTAGTCAACAAATGGCAAGAGGGAGCAGCTTCGGTTGATTTGCTTCGTGCGGCGAAGGAGAGAAGACACGAAGGAGTGGAGCAGTGTCGAGCTGGCAGCTTGCAGGGAATTGAGGTAGAGATTTCGGTGGTTTTGCAAGGAAGAAAAATGAAAGAAGAAGGGGCAGAATAGTTCGGTTCAGGCGAGAAGACCGAAAGCAAGGCAGAAGGAGGAAAATGAAAGTTGAAGTTAGGAAGAGAAGTCGACCATGTTGGAGGGCACGAGCGGATGAGGATAAAGCCCCAAAAGTCCACATGCTTAGCCCTTCCATTAAATGCCTTGTCCCCTTCTAATTCTTTCTACCAAGATAAAGCCACAATTAAATCCAAATTGAAGCCAAAATTAGGGTTCCTTCCAAAATTCCGAATTTCATTAATTTGGCTTCAATTTCCTCTCTGATTATCCAAATCGAGGTTCGATTTCGCTAAAGAAAAATCCCAAGCAATTTTCTATAAGTCCTCGACACTCAAAGGCTCGGCTTGTCAGTCCAAATTTCCCTTAATTCGGTCCATCTGAATTTCCGTTAATTACTGAAATGTCCGAAACGATTTTTTTCAAAAATCCCAAAATCTCTAAAAAATCTTCGGAGGATGAGTCGACATTCCTAAAATAGATCATGACATCACAGAACTTTTAATTTATGAAATCAGGTTCAATTTCGCGATTAATTTTACTCCGGCGCGCTTTTAGCGTGACCTAGTCTATGGGGTAACTTTTAGGAATTTTTAGTGCAATTGACCCGTGATCGATTTACCTCGAGTCACAATGTACATCTTCGACACATTGGCCACTCTCGGTTGTCGTAAAAATCTCAAGATTTCAAATATGGACACAGGGCACCCAAAACAATAGAAAATCAATTTAGTGCCGATCGATGAGAATTTTTGCGATCAGGTGGAATCACTCACATTTTGATCACTTATCTCAATCGAATCGACCTATCTCTGATTTATGATCGATTTTTAACTGTGCCGTAATGACCCTTGCAAATTAGCACGGTCGAGCAATCGATTCCTGGTCGAATTCTCAAGTATTTTGCATTAAAATCCTTTAATGACTTTCCCAAATAGTCTAGTTATCTCATGAGTGATCGGCTTAGAGAATAGCATTATAGATGCGTCGATGAAATACCCGATTTATTCAATTGAAATCAGATTTGAAAAATCAGGATGTCATACAAGGCTTTAAAATTACTAGGTGATTTGAGAAAAGCCAAGGTCCATTGTCTAAAATTCTCTATTTTTCTACTTCAATATTAAATTTTACAACATATAGCCTTGCTTCAGGTTGGGAAATGTCGATGTTTTCAGTGCGTCAAGCGCGCTTCATGATATTTTGAAATGCTTGGAAATTAATGGATTGGATAGATAGGATTTTACCCACCAAAATCAGTTTGCATTCTTCTAGCTTCTCTGTTGGTGCAGCTTCATCCCATACCTCAATTTCCTATTCGGATCAAAGGCGACCCAACCTATTGTAGAGAGCAGCAAGGCGAACATCTTCTTCTTGGTTGGTGTGCTCCATTTTCAATCAGACAGTGAAGGACGGCATCAGAAGGGATTAACTGGTCTGGATAGGAAGGCCAGCAAAGTGAGATAGTTTGGACAACGAGCTGTTCAAGTACTCCACAATCATACCAGCAACAATAGCAGCAATTCGGGCAAGATGGGCAGAAAGGATGATGGAACAGAGTAATTGAGGCATGTAGTATAGGAGGATGGGAAACGAAGAAGAGCAAGATGCCGGGCAAACCTATCGGACAGAGAGAAAGATGAGTGTGAGAGTGGGTGGGCAATTGGTAGGGGAAGGAGAGGAAAGTGCGGTGGATGCTTGATAGCCAAACTCAGACAGAAAGGGGAAACATGGTGGCATGAGTGATGAGAGTAGGGTTGGAAAATTCAGCTACCATGGCGGTAAAGAGAGGAAATTGCGATGGAGGCTCAATAGCCAAGCTCAGACAAAAAGAGGAAGCATGGAGGTATCAATGATGAAATTAGGGTTGGAAATTTAGCTACCATGGTGGTAGAGAAAGCTCTGCATATCAAGAGAAAAGTCTAGAGAGGTATATTAGGCAGTTTTATATTATGGCACATTGCGCTTGGGGCAATGATGCAGCTAGTGAGGTACTATACTTTGACTTATTCCATGCCAAATACACTTTATCCTCCTCAATCTCAAAAGAGCCTTTGGGATGGATTTTGTTTTGAACAATGTTGTGAGAAGATCAATTTGGTCACTAAGGTTGCATTTGCAATCGAGATAAAATTCTTATATCTATTTATATATCTGAATTTCTTTCTATCTTATAATATAAATTCAATATATAAATATATAGTATTTTTATTTATATTTTAGTTATTTTAGTATTTTAGATATATTAGTATAGTTTACTATTTAACAAAATTTTACCAGCGAATGATGGAAGGGGAAAAAAGAAACCAAAAAATAATAATAATTAAAAATAAGCAAATAAAAATGAAGTAGGTAAAACTATAGTCTCAACATCTTTGTTTGTGCAATTTTTATGTTCATTTACACTCATGTTATTTATACCAAGTAATGGATATGAGGTAATGCGAACATGTTCGGTTTTTTTTACTGCGATTAATAAACAATGGATATGATATAGTAAAATCCTTAAATTTCATATTATATCCTATTTAGTTTTATCATAGTTAGAAATATAGATGACCAAATGCAACCTAAGTTCATTGGTATCTTTGCCGCTAGAACCACGATGGGGGGAATTTTCATTTGAAGACAATTTTTTTTTCCCTTTTTCCTTTCTTCTTTCCTCTACTTTTGTTGTCATAAGCTATGACTAAGGGAAATTAGTCTAAGCAAAATCGTCTTCCAATGGAAAATGGTAGACTTTCAAAGACTGTTTTACAAGATTATTTACTAGATGATGTGTTAGACTTTTATTTTACTAGTGGTGTTGGAATAATTAAAAAGTTATATCTATACTTGCATGATAAACCGGAACTTGTCTGAAGGATTTAGGTACTCCTGTTCACGGAATCTGTTGAAGCGGAAAATTGTACATTGACTTAGTTTTTTGTTTCATAATTTATAAGATGGTTTAGTTCGTTTTCGACGCTTGTCTTGCCATTGTCCTAAGGTCTTAAGTGAAAAACTTTCCTACCTCATGGTCACGGCATTAGAAAAAGGCAAAGGGTAGGCGGATCATGTAGCTATGGCTCTTCCTTCTAGTCTATTTTACCTGTCCATGTCTCGTTCCGCGTGACATAGTTTCAAAGGTTTAAATAGCCCTTGGCAGAAGCCCCCAAACCTAGAACGAAAAACGAAACCCTTTTGATTTACTCCCCTTTCTCTTGACAATAAAGCTCGCCCTTGGTCAAGATTGATGGACTTAACGGTTCGGAATATAAAGTTATCTAGGAAAAGAAATTGTTAAAATGAGATCATATTTCAATTGACTTGAGTCTTTCTAGTCGAAAGAGATTGAATAAGTACATATCATGTTAGAGTGTCCAATCCAAAATTTTTAATTAATAAGTGGAGCGAGATCTTATATCCATAAAGAACATATAAACTTTATAGTCAAGCATCATGTGATATATTTTGACCATCATTATGGGGGAGTTATTTTTTCTGGAGGCTGACATTCCATAAATTCATTTTGCATTTTCCTGTCCCGACCATTATTTCACTCTAAATCGGGATTTATACAAGAGGAGTTACATATGCATACTCCGTAAGTAATTGAATAACACTAACTACACTGAAGTCAATACAGCAAAAGGATTGCATTGGGCGTTTAAATCGGCCCATTGAACTTAGAAGCCTATTTACCGCTCATTGCGTCATTTAGAATACTCATTTAGCGGACTTTGAATTAGCCACAATTTGGTCATTGTATACATCAATTGCGTCAATCAAGTTTTACACATCCAAACAAAATACACGAAGCTTTATACTTACAATATTAATGAAATCGCTTTAACTTTCCACCTTACTTTAGCTGCCTTGGCAATCTTGCGCAAATATAATTTGCTCACCTTTAATTTATATTATTATGTTTTTAAAATTTTGAAGTCGTATGTTTCTTTCTACTATATATTAATATACCCTTTTCCTTATGCTTCAATCCATCGGCGATTCCAAATAGAAAAAGGAAATTGCGGCGATTAGATGAGGACAGTTCTCCAAAAAGTTTATCCATACACGCATTGTCAAGCCAACGTTCCCTTATCCCGAAAGACACTGAAGATACACCGCTGAATCAGAATACTTTCTTCACTTTTCGTAAGTAATTACTCATCTAGCTGATGCGGCATAGTAAAAGTGGTAGGCAAGCGATGTTAATGCGGCGGATTGTTAGGGAAATCCCTTATGATGTTTTGAAGATGACAAAATAAATCAAAGGCTACTAACATGTTTGATGGTTGAGTAATAGACCATGCAGATGATAGAACATGTAAAGGATTTTATCAAAGTCTGAAGACTGCTAGACTCAAGACTCAAAGTTTGAAGACTGTCAGACTCAAGACTTAAAGTCTAAAAACCCAGATTGTAAAGTCTACAGACTCAGATTGTAAAGTCTAAAGACTCAGACTTTACATCCAGATTCGATGAATCGTAACTCAAGCCCAATCATACAACGGCTAGTGATCTGGTTTGGATTCCACATCAAGATTGATTTGATTGAAGACAAGAACTTTCTACACGAAGAAGCTTTACTTATGGAAACCAAGATTTCGTTTGTATGGGCGATCGGAATCAATTTGGGATTTTACCTTTGTCACTCAACGGCTATCAAATCTTCTAGATACAGAGCTGTCCAATGGGTATATTGGAAGACGATTCTCCAGGATGCTGTCCAACGGCTAGTTTGGAAGTGGAGGAGTATTTAAGGAGATCATGGACCGATGAGCAAGTAAGAGACGGAGCGTAGAATTTATAATTCCAAAGTCTCGAGCAACCTTCGATTATACACTTGTCTTTGGAGAGCTTAAACGCTTGTGATCGTGAGAGAAATACCAAAAGAGTGACTTAGTGAGATAGTGTGATCTACTACTAAGTGTTTGCACTCAAAGTTGTAATCTCTTATTGATTGCATAGTGGAATCCAGCCAAGAAGGCTGTTAGCGTGGGAGAGTGGACGTAGGCTTGGATTAAGCCGAACCACTATAATTTTTGTGTTCTTATTCTCTTCCCTAACTCCTTTATTTTACTCAAAGTTTATTATTCCGCATATATTTGCCAAGGTTTATTTCATACTAGCACTCTCAATTGGTATCAGAGCCAAGTGCTCGGTTTATAAAAGTATTTTTACTTTTGAGCTAAAGATTCTTTATGGCTAGTATGTTGGCACCGAGACTTATGGAAGGGCAAAGCAACACAAGGCCACCATATTTTGATGGAAAGGAATACGACGTATGGAAGAACAAAATGAAAGCATTCCTAAGATCCAGAGATCTCTTACAATGGGATGTTGTGGAAAGAGGAATCAACCCCATTGCTGCGTCTACATCAAATAAGAATGGCAAAGACAAAGAAAGCAAACCCCCGCTCCTATGTCTCGGATGGAGATGTCCAAAAGAGAAGCGCTTGATGCAAAAGCCATTTATTCTTTATATTGCGCTTTATCTCTTGCTGAATATAACAGAATCTCTTCATGTGAAACAGCAAAAGAAGTTTGGGATAAACTTCATGTTACATATGAAGGGACCAATCGTGTAAGAGAGACAAAAGTAAACTGCTCGGCAAATATGAATCCTTCAAGATGAAGCAAGGAGAATCAATTGGAGATATGTTTAGCCGTTTTACAGAAATTGTAAATGGTTTAGCATATCAAGGTCAGCAAATTTCTTCCCCGATGAAGGTAAACAAACTCTTGCGAGGTCTCTCAAAAGAATGGAACCATGTCAAGATCTCAATCCGGGAGACTCAAAGGATTATGCCACTTTCCGTTGATGAATTGATTGGCACTCTTCAATCCTATGAAGTGGAACAACTCAACGATGAAGATCCCGAAGGTAAAAAGTCCATTGCTTTAATATCTAATGCTGTTTTTGATGAAACAGACTCAGAAAATGACATGGACAACGAAGAACTTGCTTTTATGATTGAGAAAATCAAAAAGTTGAGTAGAAAAGGAAGGATATTCGATGGAAGAAATCAATACAAGCAGAATGGCCATAAAAGAATCATGAAAGAAGATGACGAGCAAGGAAATCTATGCTTGATGGCACATTCAAAATCAAAGACTGATTCAGACACAGACTCAGAATCAAAGACTGATTCAAACACAGACTCAGAATCAAAGACTGATTCAGACACAAACTCAGAATCAAAGACTGATTCAGATACAGACTCAGAATCCGATGAGGAAATCAAGGTAAGCAATTCAAAAATTCCTTTCAAAGTTTCAAGATATATAAATGAGCTTTATTCAAATCTCAAATCTTCTCTTAAAAGGATTTTCAAACTTAAAAAGGAGAATTCTCGGCTTAGGCAACAAGATCTTTCTCAAGTCTGGAGACCTATTAAGAAAAATTGGATAAAAGCAACATATTCTGCTAACTCTCATGGACCCAAGAAAAAAATGGGTACCAAAGAAAATATAAGTTATTTTTGCAGGATATAAAGAAGAAAGAAGAAAGAGGATTTGGTAAGGAATTTTTTTTATTCTCAATTTGATTTGGGCAATAATTCTCATTATGCTTGATATTCAATATATCCTTGGTTGATTGAGATTTTATAATGATCATATTTTGCTTTATGAAATAAAGAATCGTATGATTTGTTTTTGTGATTTGTGAGTTAAGATTTGATTTAGTACGTGTGATTATTTGAGATAATTCAGATTATTTGGTTTAATTTTATGCTCTCAAATTGTCATATTTTGCAAAGTAAAAATCCGATTGTACGTTATACTAATTTTGCAAGATATTTTTTTTTTTTGAGATATTCAAGGATTTTATTCTCTCTAATTTTATTGTGCTTTGACTAAGTGAGAATTTATTTTTCAAAATATCATCGTGCATAATATTCTTTCTTTGAATACTCTGTTACGTTAAGAAAGAATATTTGTTTATGGAGATTATATATTTTGCTCTAACATCAAGGAAGGATCCAAATTGATGGATACCAAAAAGGGAAATGAGTTGATTGCAGGCAAGAATGATTGCAAATCTACGCAAATTTTGGTGCAATAAGAAAAGAATCTCAGGGGGAGAAAGCAAATCCAAAAGAAAAGGAAAAGAATCGTGATCACCTCAAAAAGGCAACAAATTGAGGGAAAGCTTTGATCAATTATGGAAAAATCTTTTTGGATTGATCGTGATCTTATTATGAATAGAAGGAAAGGTAAATGTGTCAGAATTGTCAAGATCTACAAAATCCGGTTAGTGCATCTTTTATTACATTTTGTCATTAACAAATCTCTTATTGATATTATCATTTTATTATGACAAAAATGGTACGTAAATTTTATGATGCATCCGTGATTTTTATTGGATATTTGCTGATATAATCGAAGTAAGCTATATTGCATATCTTTAATATTCGATTTACTTTATAAAAGTTGATTTTTGGAAATTGTGATTCATGCAAGATATTTGTTATCATTTTATACGTGAATCCATTATTATCGCTTTTGATTATGTCAAAAGGGGGAGAAGATATGAATATGCATATGTGTTAATTGGTTGATATTATTTATTGCATAATATTGAGCTGCGATTATTTTTCTATATATTGTTATGCTCAATTTATTTGCTATCTTATGATATCCTTTGATTTAAATCAATATTTTTAAAAGCATGTTTACAAATCTGCATATTCGAGATTGTTTTGTCATCATCAAAAAGGGGGAGATTGTTAGGGAAATCCCTTATGATGTTTTGAAGATGACAAAATAAATCAAAGGCTACTAACATGTTTGATGGTTGAGTAATAGACCATGCAGATAATAGAACATGTAAAGGATTTTATCAAAGTCTCAAGACTATGCTAGACTCAAGACTCAAAGTTTGAAGACTGTCAGACTCAAGACTTAAAGTCTAAAAACCCAGATTGTAAAGTCTACAGACTCAGATTGTAAAGTCTAAAGACTCAAACTTTACATCCAGATTCGATGAATCGTAACTCAAGCCCAATCATACAACGGCTAGTGATCTGTTTTGGATTCCACATCAAGATTGATTTGATTGAAGACAAGAACTTTCTACACGAAGAAGCTTTACTTATGGAAACCAAGATTTCGTTTGTATGGGCGATCGGAATCAATTTGGGATTTTACCTTTGTCACTCAACGGCTATCAAATCTTCTAGATACAGAGCTGTCCAATGGGTATATTGGAAGACGATTCTCCAGGATGCTGTCCAACGGCTAGTTTGGAAGTGGAGGAGTATTTAAGGAGATCATGGACCGATGAGCAAGTAAGAGACGGAGCGTAGAATTTATAATTCCAAAGTCTGAGCAACCTTCGATTATACACTTGTCTTTGGAGAGCTTAAACGCTTGTGATCGTGAGAGAAATACCAAAAGAGTGACTTAGTGAGATAGTGTGATCTACTACTAAGTGTTTGCACTCAAAGTTGTAATCTCTTATTGATTGCATAGTGGAATCCAGCCAAGAAGGCTGTTAGCGTGGGAGAGTGGACGTAGGCTTGGATTAAGCCGAACCACTATAATTTTTGTGTTCTTATTCTCTTCCCTAACTCCTTTATTTTACTCAAAGTTTATTATTCCGCATATATTTGCCAAGGTTTATTTCATACTAGCACTCTCACGGATCATTAGTAATTACATCGGCAATACAAACAAGACATGTGAAGGCACAAATTGAAAGTTGCTAGGGATGAGCATTGTTCGTGTTGACATCATTCAGCCAACATCAGGGAATCGATGATCTTGTCGAGACATTGATGCCATAATTAAGGCTATTGATACTATATGGACATTAGGGCCACATGACCCTTATCAAGTTGCAATGAGAACCGACCAATAACCTTCGTTTCAAATGTTTTTTCTAGTGTTGTTGACGTGGTGCCAATCAGGTGACATACTAGCATCATACGAAAATGCTTATCACGTAAGTCAGTGATTTCCTATTGGTACTTTGAAAGTGCTACCAATTAGAGATGGTAAAAGGGTTAGAGTGCACAAGTCGACCTAATTAAAAAGCTTAACTGTCTTTTAGATTGAGATTCTTCGTCTTCCTCCCTCACTCTCCCTCTTTGAGTTTCGACCTTTCTTTGTCCTTTCAACTTTCGTTGAGGAAGTATTTGATCTAAATCTCTCCCTCCCCTCCCTAGTTGCTTTTCCTTTTATTTATGTACTCTCTCAATCTAGAACTAGATTTACTGTTTTGCTACCGCAATCTTAAATTTGGGAGTTTTCTATCCTATACAATTCTAGATTTCTGAGTTTTAATGAATAAATACTCTGCCTTCAGTTTCAATGATATTTACAATAATTTTGATGTCATATCTATGCTTGTTCAATGGATTTTTGTTAAAAGTTTTGGTGTCTTGCACTTGTTAAAGTGTTTGCTTTCATAAGTGTCAAATTTGAGCTTATTCAATATGTTTATGTTGTCTCTATATGATGATAATGTTGGCGATGGCGAATCTAAATGTATATTGCTAGAAAACAAAGTTGTATTTACTAATTAAAATCTCAGCATATGCTCATCATTAATGATGATGTGTGACATAGTGATCGATCACCAGTCCTTTCGCTTGGATGTGGTCAAATATTTATTTTTGAAGGATGAGCATGTGATTATCTTTGCCAATCATGTTTTGATGATATAACTTGATATATGGTGTTTGAATTGTTTTGGGGCTCTATGGGCTCGCCTTGTTATAGTGACTTTTGAGATTTTTCTATAAATCCTCAAGTATCATTTTGATAATGAATGGTGATTTCTTTTGATAAAAATAAACTCTTGTTATTGTATTTCTTTTTTCTAAGAATGAAAATAGAGGATGAAATTGGAAACAAAACACTAAATTTGAGAACTAAATATATACTTATACCCTCTTAAACTTTATGAATTCCATCACAAATGACAAGCTAATAAGATCCGTCGATTCTTCAAATTGGACGAGTTCCAAGAAATGAGCATCAGCTCATAATCAAGTCATAGACTTAAAAGATTGGACATTTCATGAAATAAGATTCGAAAACTCGCTATCGTGAACATTAAATGTACTTCTGCACGCGTTTCCATGACATGATTTACGGGAGACCTTGATTAGCGACGAAAGAGGGAATAGAATCTCTAGACATCGATGGGAATCGCGGGGGTCAGATTTCTTCCAAACTTTCTCACAAATCAGCCAATGAAAATGGCTTTGGCCCCCTTTAATTTGGCTGCGTCAGACGTGGATTTACAAGATCAGAGATTGGAGGAGTCTGAGGCGAAGGAGTGGAGAACGAAGCTCAGATCGATGTCAAAAGTGACTCAAAAGTTGCATTTGTTACCTTCTTTTGTCCCCCTTTTATCTTTCCAAGGTTTGAAATTTGGAGCCTCTCCTGACCCCAAAACCAAACCTTTTCTCGAGCCCCGGAGTGCCTTCAAAGTTGGTCCCACCTTTGATGGCGGATTTATCCTATGAGAATCCCATCTGGCGCGGGGGCTATTGGATCACTTAATAAATGATTAATTAAAAAAGTTCACGACTTTTGAGTACATCAATCGCTTGTCTGTGTATCGCCGCCTTGAAAATCGAATTACTCCTCTGCTAATGTGCTTTAAAAAAGGTCAGAAAAGAACCGCCTCCCAGTAGTACCATCGATCTTGCGTACTTAATAATTGTTTTTTTATATGAAATAGGGGCTCAAGCCGTAGTATTTTTCTTTTATCATGTAACAAAAAATGAAGTAACTTTGTAAGAGATGATGGAAGAAACTAGTACGTAAGCGCTTATCAATTTCAAGATTAGCAAATCGGTTAGCAAATCAATTTCTTTATCAAAAGTTATGTTGTACTTTAAACTCAAAGTGAGAGCACACCAATTTTTTAATATCTTTGAGCAAAGCAGGGTTACGCCAATATTATCAATCATAAATACTAGAATAAGAAGACCAATGATGACTTTAGAGTCATCAATCGTAAGCTCCAGGCTAATAAGATCAATGATGACTTAATTAATAATTTAAGTATTTATGAATTTATGCAAGACATCATCTTTTTGCAAAACTTAATTTAACTTTGTCTCTACTATTACTCAAAACAAAGAGAACTTTGAGATCAAGATCTTTTTCTTCCCGAACTATCTCCAGTTACTTATTTTACAAACATTGTATCCATAGACAAATGGGGTCAATTATTTAATTCTATCTTCATTACAAGTTTTCAGTGTTAAGAGTGTGTTTGTTTCATAAAAAAAAAAAAAAAAAAAAAACTCATTTTCAAAGAAAATATTTTCCCCTGCTTACTAATTATTTGCGACAAGCCATATGCATAGGTGGGGGAGGCAGCTGATATTTTACCTAAAGCAAAGTTTATGAGATGAAAGAAAGCATATATCATCTTTATCCGACTATAATGTATCACATTGAGAGAGAGAGAGAGAGAGAGAGAGAGAGATTATAAAACCCTAGATGGTCATTCTTCCTTATTGGTCCTGTGAAGGAACGGAAGATGCAATTTGCAGAGGGCAGAGCAAACTTTACCGGCGGATGGCCAGCCTCAAAAGAATAGGAAATTAAATCAAAGTTATGATATTAAAGAAAAAACTGAGAGATTTTCTTCCTTTTTTAACCCTAACAAAGTTTCCTCAGCTCGATCAAAAGAGGGAAAAGAAAGCAATTTATCATCTCCTAACAAGATGATCACAAAACAAGAATATATGCAATGGTTCGATTTTCATGAAAAGAATCGCCGTCTTCCGTAATCTCCTCTCGCCAAAAAGCCAAAAAGTACATGAAAATAGTCTTTCTCCACTTCTTCTCACTCTCTCGCAGTATATACACGCATTGACCACTCTCATCGCAACCTACATTCTCAACCTCACTTGACTGATTATCGAGTCTTTTCTTTGCGGAGGAACCAGAGCATCAGTTTGATTCTCACACAGGAACGTAGAAATGGAGAAGTCTCTCGGTCTTGCAGAATGGTCTTCCCTTCTTGCAATCGTCGCGGCTGTTCTTGGCATCATAAACTCTGTCTTGGGTATCCTGCAGGCGTTAGCCCGCCGGAGCTCTGCTTCGCTGTCTTCTTGCTCCTGAACGGTGTAAAACAAGAATTTGTAATTCTTGTAATAGTAATGTTTAGTTTTTGGTTCATTCAAAAGTTCTTTTTCTATACCCATCTGTAATTTTTCGATTATTCGTGTCTTGCCGTTTAGTAATAATTTTGAAAATCCTATATAGATTATGATTTGAATCAGATCAATTTTTTTTTCGAATTTATGTGCGTGCGATTTCCTCCACACTAGAGAGAGATTATGAAACCCTAGATGGTCATTCTTCCTTATTGTCCTGGGAAGGCAAGGAAGATGCAATTTGCAGAGGCCGGAGCAAAGTTTAGCGGCGAATGGCAAAAGAATAGGAAATTAAATCAAAGTTATGATATAAAAGAAAAACTGATGGTTTCTCTTTTTTCTCAAGTTTCCTCAGAAAAGAGGAAAATAAATTATCATCCCCTGACAAGAATATACGATGCGTACGTGAAAATAGAAACAAAAAGAATCCCTCTCCCCTCATCTCCTCTCGCCGAAAAGCCAAAATGCGTATGACTATAGAAGCAAAAACTTTACTCAGAAATCCTTTGTTTTTTCTTTCTCCACTTTTTCTTTTCACTCATTACATATGCATTAGCGCTCCCATCGCAAGCCAAAATCTCAACCTCACTTGGCTGATTGTCGAGTCTTTTCCTTGAAGGGAAGAACCCAAAAGGACCGAGCTAGCGGAGGAGTCGAGCTGTTGTACCTTCGAGAATGCTTCGCATTACTTGGTCCTGCATTGTCCTTGTATGCTGTTCGTTCACTCTCCATGCACTCAATCTCATTGCAACTTCTTCCTCTTCTTCTTCTAAAATCTTGGTCCACCCACATCAGCATCCTGATCCACAAGCTGTAGTTCATAACGTGAACAGGTAATCACGGGAACAGTTTCTGTTCAGAAACAAATTTTTATATTTCTGTTCCATGAATAAGTTTCTGAATAAAAAAACTAGGTTGGTAACTGTATAATTTTTTTTTCTTGGAATATAAATGCATTTAATATGACCCCGAAATTTATTTTTACTTAGAATTTCTTTTAATTTTTTAATAATTTTATTACATTTTTCATTTTTGTTTTTTTTGTTTTTTTGTCTTTTTTCCTTTTATTCTTCTCCTCTAGCCGGCGACCATGGAACGTGCTTGTGGTATCACTGACACATAAAATACTTCCATTTGGTTGCAATAATATTACCGTCTTCTTTGCATTTCAATTTAGACTAAGCCAAGGATATTAAATTTCAAAGAAATCCTTGGAATCAGAAGGCGAGCAATTTTTGTGCAGGAGGGTGAACGAATCCGTCACTAGAAGGCAGCTCCTTGTGGTCCAAGTAAGGGACCAGTGCTTGACGGGAAATCCAATAGACGACTGCTGGCGGTGCGACCCGAACTGGGAATCGAACCGTGAGCACCTAGCCAACTGCGCGATTGGGTTCGGCCGTGAGGCCCTGGGAGGGCGGGGCGGCAACATCTACGTTGTGACAGACCCATCCGACCTGGACCTAGAGAACCCGCCCCCTGGCACGCTCCGCTACGGTGTTGTCCAAGCCGGACCCCTCTGGATCATCTTCTCTGGTAGTAAACTGGCGAAATCATCCACAATCGAGGACACCCATGTCATTTACACAAGTGCATGCTTCTGTGGAATTTGTCTATTATGTGCTCCGTTTTCTATGTTTACATCAAGTACTTACACTCAATCAAAAGAAAAGAGAAAGATCAAGTACTTAGGACAGTAGACCTTGGGTTAATATCAAATACTACGAAAAGTTACTAGGATAATGTGGGACTCGGGGCGCAGTGCGAAATTTCCCTCAGCGAAACAGGAATATGAAACTCAATTTCGTATAGACATGGTAGCTTATTTAGGCATAGAGATTTAGATAAGATGAAATCATCTGGACAAAGTTTAACATACCTGCTAAACCTGCTAAACTGGTTCAACATTTTTCTGTTTTTCCACCTAGGAAATATGGTAATCAAACTCAGGTATGAGCTTCTTATCAGCAGTTTCAAGACCATTGATGGCCGAGGAGCCAACGTGCATATAACAGGTCTCGGTTGTTTGATCATTTATGATGTCACCAACATCATCATCCACAATGTGCACATTCACCATTGCAAGCCTTCTGGGAATGCCAAGATCCGGATCAGCCTGACGCAAGTCACTCAGAGGGGAAGATCAGACGGCGATGGGATATCCGTCTTAGCATCATCAAAAATCTGGATTGACCATTGTTTCCTGTCGTATTGCACAGACGGTCTGATCGATGTCACTGAAGGATCTACAGCAGTCACAATATCCAACAACATGTTCACCCACCATGATAAGGTGATGCTGTTGGGTCACAGTGACGACTTCACGGCTGACTCAGGGATGCAAGTGACTGTCGCATTCAACCACTTTGGCGAAGACCTAAACGAGAGGATGCCACGGTGCCATTTCGGGTACTTTCATGTTGTGAACAATGACTACACTCAGTGGGGGATGTATGCTGTTGGTGGGAGCTCCCATCCTACCATTAATAGTCAGAGGAATCGGTATTTCACGCCGCAGGATAATAACAACAAGGAGGTAAACTTAAATATCTGATCTGCATTTATTGATTATGTAGAAACTGTTTTGTGAGATCGAATCATCTAGAACCTGCATAATCAGCCTCCTTCAATCGGGTAAGTGAGTGAAACAGGTTGTTGCACATGAGCTTTTACTGGGTGCTACTTTCGTGTTTGTAAAAGTTAAGGGAAAAAAGATCATCCATAGTGTCTTGATAGACTGGATATGATTATCTTGCTACCTTATCTTGCCAAACTACAGAATAATATACTTCCAATGTAAAAACTTTCCTTTGATTAGATAAAGAAACATCATGTCAAAATGTATGTAATAAGTCCCGGTAGCTGCTTTGAACTATCATTGAGTTCGGTAGAAGAAGCCCAGATGATCAATATGTTTGCTGCGTTATGCCCGATTATAACTCACATGTATTGGAAGAAATAGGTGACAAAGCAAATGGACACAGATGAGAGCGAGTGGAGGAAATGGAATTGGAGATCGGAAGGTGATCTGATGGTGAATGGTGCGGACATGAGCCCCCAGTATGCTGAAGCCTCTAGTATGTCGCCCCTGTCGGCAAGCTACATTGATCAGCTCACTGCGACTGCTGGTGTCTTAGTTGCACAGAGGTAAATCTCGGTGTCTGTTCCCTTAATTGTAATCGTCATGTTTTAATCTAACCTATCAAAGCACAAGCAAATAACTCTGGATGCGCCCATCTATGATTTAGAGGTACTGTTGTAATCGCTTATTTCGCCAATGACCTTGGATAAGATACTCTGAGATTAATTTGATCATCAGCAAGAAGTACAGATTTTAGTCTCCTGAACATGCAATTCAAACTTCTATGCACAATGCTGCAAATTTAGCTGTTTTGAATCAAATTTCAGGTAGGGATAATCAATTTAATGGAATCTACTGGTATAGGATTGTCCTAGTCCATAAGAACCTGCCTTTCTTGTTTTGAATCCATCTTCGTTCTTTTAGGAGCCATAGGTTCACTCAGATCTGTCGATGTTTGCCACATTGAAAGAATAAAGATGAGTTCTACGCCAACTTAAGGATTCGTGTGTGGATTATGCTACTCTTGGGTGATCACCTCAGTAAATATTTCAACGCCATGAAAACCTTCAGTTCTTTGTCTATGGTAAAATCATTTATGTGGTTATTCTTGTGGATAGGACTAAGGACTAAAAGCATTTACCCTTTTATTCACTTAGTTCCTTTTTCGGCCAGTGCATTTAGTGTCTGTACAACAAGAGTTATTATTGTCATTTTAATTTCCTTTGCTGGTTTATGTTTCTTCTGTTTACTCAGCAGGAGTGACGCCGGGACAGTGACCAATCCCTCAAACGGCGGTGGGATTGTGACGAATCCTGCTGCTCCCGGGTCAAGCGGTGGGACTGTGACGAATCCCGTGTCAAGTGGCGGAGATGGAACCTCTTGCTACCCAGGACAGGGATCAACTGGAACGATAACTGGAACTAGCGGTTGGTATCCTGACAACGGCATCGACTTTGGCTCCATATATAATAGCGAGGCCAGGACGCCCCTTGTCCCAATGACCTCGGTCATCTTATCTGTCATAGCCATTGTAGCATTCTTACATCGAACTTGCTTCTAATGCAACGTGCGCTGTAGAATCTAGAATAGGTAATTATAGTGGATTCAGTTTTTAAACACGAGAACGGGAATCCGGCTAATTGTGGTGAAATGATTGTGGTAGAGCTTTGATTTTTTTTTTTTGTTTTAGCCATCGGGGACTTACACAACAATCGTCCTTTGAAATTGTCAAAGACGGTGGGTAGGAAAATGTACAGCTTCTATAAACTGAAATCCCTTGACTCTCATCAATATGTTCGCATCATTACCAATGATTCTGTATTCAGTAGCAAGTGATTCTGCAACTACATGGTGGGTGCCAAAGAGCGGTTCGCCTTGGAGGAACTATTTTCTTCTGAAATATGAGAAGACAAGATTAGGGGGAAAAAAAATACAGAAGCGTAGAATGTAAACGCCTTAAATCTACCCCCACCAGGTGGCAGGGGTTGCGCGACCACTGGCGCGGCCGGCCTAGGCACGGCCCCCTGGTTGCATGATCTTGATGAGACTTCGCTTGGGGTGGTGCCACTCCTGGCGAGGCTCTCCTGGGTTGAGGGACACTGGCGAGGGGGGGTTACGCTACCTTAGCGAGGTAGCGCTAGATGGGGCGACCCCATGGGAGACTTGCCAGAGCATTGCGACCATGCCACTCAATATCTCTCTCTGCTTTTGGCAGGCTAAAAAGAAGAAGATGGGTAGAATAGGAATTATGAAAATTTCTTAAGAGTACAGTGAAAATAAAAGAAATCTACTTTTAATTCACGATGACATGTCGGGGTCTTTGAAGCAATGAAATTTCACGGAACAATGTTGTACCATGCTTGGGTTTCCCAATTGGCAAATGTGGACCGTCACTTTTCTATTTAAGAATTTATGATGTCATGATAGTCCATCATAAACATGATGAAAATGTCATAAGTCCTCATATTTACTACAAGATTATTTATGATTATGATCTAACGTCATGGAATTTTGTAAAAGTTTGAATTTCATAAATTTATTGTAGAAAATTTTCGTCTCATTAAAGCTCTATTTGTTTCACCAAATATAATTTATAGCAATTTTTTTTTTCATACTCTCCGATGTTTGATTCACAGAAAATAAATTAATCAAAGAAAATATTTTCAGTAAAAAAAAAACACCTCTAAAAGTTGGGAAAATGATTTTCTCCTTCTCCTCATCACTGTATTATTCCCACATCATCTCCGCTTGCAAATCTGCCCTCGACAAGCTAGAGACCATCACTTCGCCTCCGTCGGGGGTCCCACCCCTGCCTTAACAGATCCTCCCTTTCGCTTGCTTGGCCTCTCCCTCTCCGATGGTGATTTTGTCCTCCGGCCCCTGATCCTCGCCTTCGAATCTGCCCAAGGCAAAATCGTGGAGCCCACACTCTCGAGTGCTCCTTCAAGCTCTTCTCGCTCAACCTCGTCCACGCGCAGATCAGTGACGACGCCAAATAAAGAAAGACAAGGCAACAAAGCCGACAAAATTAGAAGGGAGAATCTTAATTTTCTAGAGTGGATATTGGATATCCATTAACAAAATCTCAAACTTTAAAAAAGCACCATATAAAATAAGTTTTTCTGACAAGGTTATTTTTGGGGAGCAAAAAGTCTGATTTCTCATCCTAGGTGGGGGAGGCAGCTGATAGTTTACCTAAAGCAAAGTTTATGAGATGAAACAAAGGATATATCATCTTTATCCGACTACGATTCCACAGAGAGAGAGAGAGAGAGAGAGAGAGAGAGAGATTATAAAACTCTAGATGGTCGTTCTTCCTTATTGGTCCTGTGAAGGAAAGGAAGATGCAATTTGCAGAGGCCAGAGCAAATTTTAGCGCCGGATGGCCAGCCTCAAAAGAAAAGGAAATTAAATCAAAGTTATGATATTAAAGAAAAAACTGAGAGATTTTCTTCCTTTTTTAATCCTAACAAACTTTCGTCAGCTTGATCAAAAGAGGGAAAATAAAGCAATTTATCATCTCCTAACTAGATGATCACAAAACAAGAATATATACAATGCTTCGATTTTCATGAAAAGAATCGCCGTCTTCCGTAATCTCCTCTCGCCAAAAAGCCAAAAAGTATATGAAAATAGAAACATGCACTTTATTCAGAATTGTTTTCTCCACTTCTTTCCACTCATTATATATACATTAACCACTCTTGTCGCAGGCTACATTCGCAACCTCGCTTGAGTGATTGTTAAGTCTTTTCCTTGAAGGGACGAACCCAAAGGGGCCGAGCCAGCGGAGGAGTCGAGAGCTGTCGTACCTTCAAGAATGCCTGGCATTACTTGGTCTTTCTTTGCCCTTTTATGCTGTTCGTTCTCTCTTCATGCACTCAATCTCAATGCCACTTCTTCCTCTTCTTCTTCTAAAATCTTGGTCCACCCACATCAGCATCCCGATCCGCAAGCTGTCGTCCACGATGTGAACCGGTAATTAGTTTATCTCTGAAGTCAAAAAAAAAGAAAAAAAAGAAAAGAAAGAAAGAACCAAAAAAAGTGCTGGTAAACCAACCAGCAAATTTCCATCCGGTTTCTCGGGGTGCATTCTAGGTACCACGTTTGTGGGATAATCATATGACAAGCGTTGATGGGCAGAACACGCGGCGACTTGTGACCTTGCCTATTTGGCAGTCATTGAGTAGCTGTGGTTTTTCTTGTGCTAACGTGTCATGCTTACAAGATATTACTCTATAGTGAGGTTTCAATATTCTAAAGTAGCTTTATGAGAGTGTGATTGACGTGGTGATAGGAAAGTTGTTGTGGTATCACTGTCACATAAAATACTTCCATTGGTAGAAATAATGTTGCCGTCTTCTTTTCATTTCAATTTAGACTGAGCAAAAGATATTAAATTTCAAATTAGTCCTTGGAATCTGAAGGCAAGCAATTTTCGTGCAGGAGGGTGAACGAATCCGTCACCAGAAGGCAGCTCTTTGCGGCCCAAGTAAGGGACCAGTGCTTGACGGGCAATCCAATCGACGACTGCTGGCGTTGCGACCTGAACTGGGAATTGAACCGCGAGCACCTAGCTGACTGTGCGATCGGGTTCGGCCGTGAGCCCCTGGGAGGCAGGGGTGGCAACGTCTACGTTGTGACAGACCCATCCGACCCGGACCCAGTGAACCCACCCCCTGGCACGCTCCGCTACGGTGTTGTCCAAGCCGGACCCCTCTGGACCATCTTCTCTGGTAATAAACTGGCGAAATCATCCACAATCGAGCTTACCCATGTCATTTATACGAGTTCATGCTTCTGTGGAATTTGTCTATCATGTGCTCCGTTTTCTATATTTACATCAAGTACTTACACTCAATCAAAAGATAAAAGAAAGATCAAGTACTTAGGACAGTAGACCTTGGGTTAATATCAAATACTATGAAAAGTTACTAGGATAATGTCGGGACTCGAGGAGCAGTGCAAAATTTTCCCTTGAGGAAACAGGAATATGAAACTCAATTTCGAATAGACAAGGCAGCTTATTTAGGCATATGGAAACTTAGATAAGATGAAATCAACTGGACAAAGTTTGACATATGATGTACCTGCTAAACTGGTTCAACGTTTTTCTGTTTTCCCATCTAGGAAATATGGTAATCAATCTCAGGTATGATCTTCTTATCAGCAGTTTCAAGACCATTGATAGCCGGGGAGCCAATGTGCACATAACGGGTCTCGGTTGTTTGATCATTTATGACGTTACCAACATCATCATCCACAATGTGCACATTCATCATTGCAAGCCTTCTGGGAATGCCAAGATCCGGATTAGCCCGACACAAGTTACTGAGAGGGGAAGATCAGATGGCGATGGGATATCTGTCTTAGCATCATCAAAAATCTGGATTGACCATTGTTTCCTGTCGTATTGCACAGACAGTCTGATCGATGTCACTGAAGGATCTACAGCAGTCACATTATCCAACAACATGTTCACCAACCATGATAAGGTGATGCTGTTGGGTCACAGTGATGATTACACGGCTGACTCAGGGATGCAAGTGACTGTCGCATTCAACCGCTTTGGCGAAGACCTAAACGAGAGGATGCCACGGTGCCGGTTCGGGTACTTTCATGTTGTGAACAATGACTACACTCAGTGGGCGATGTATGCTGTTGGAGGGAGCTCCCATCCTACCATTAATAGTCAGGAATCGGTATTTTGCGCCGCAGGATGATAACAAGGAGGTAAACTTAAAAATATCTGATTGCATTTATTGATTATGTATAAATTGTTTTGTGAGATTGAATCATCGAGAACCTGCATAATCAGCCTCCTTCAATCGGGTAAGTGAGTGAAGCAGGTTGTTGCACATGAGCTTTTACTGGGTGCTACTTTCGTGTTTGTAAAAGTTAAGGGAGAAAAGATCATCTATATTGTCTTGATAGACTGGATATGATTATCTTGCTACATTATCTTGCCAAACTACAGAATAATATACTTCCAATGTAAAAACTTTCCTTTGAATGGATAAAAAAACATCATGTCAAAATGTATGTAATAAGTCCCAGTAACTGCTTTGAACTATCATTAAGTGAGTTGGGTAGAAGAAGCCCAGATGATCAATATGTTTGCCGCATTATGCCCGATTATTACTTACATGTATTAGAGGAAATAGGTGACAAAGCGAATGGACACAGATGAGAGCGAGTGGAGGAAATGGAATTGGAGATCAGAAGGCGATCTGATGATGAATGGTGCCTTCTTTGTGACCTCTGGTGCGGACATGAGCCCCCAGTATGCTGAAGCCTCTAGTATGTCGCCCCTGTCGGCAAGCTACAACGATCAGCTCACTGCGACTGCTGGTGTCTTAGTTGCACAGAGGTAAATCTCGGTGTCTGTTCCCTTAAATGCAACTTCAATTGGTTCGTCACGTTTTAATCTAATCCATCAAAGCACAAGCAAATAACTCTGGATGCGCCCATCTATGATTTAGAGGTACCGTTGTAATCGCTTATTTCGCCAATCACCTTGGATAAGATACTATGAGATTAATTTGATTGTCAGCAAGAAGTATAGATTTTAGTCTCCTGAACACGCTATTCAAACTTCTATGCACAATACTGCAAATTCAGCTGTTTTGAATCAATTTTCAGGTAGGGATAATCAATTTAATTGAATCTACTGGTATAGGTACGTCCTAGTCCATAGGAACCTGCCTTTCTTGTTTTGAGTCCATCTTCGTTCTTTTAGGAGCCATAGGTTCACTCGGATCTGTCGCTTTTTGCCACATTGAAAGTATAAAGATGAGTTCTACGCCAACTTGAGGATTCATGTGTGGATAATGCTACTCTTGGGTGATCACCTCAGTAAATATTTCAATGCCATGAAAACCTTCAGTTCTTTGTCTATGGTAAAAATCATTTATGTTGTTATTCTTGTGGATAGGACTAAGGACTAAAAGCATTTACCCTTTTATTCACTTAGTTCCTTTTTCGGCCAGTGCATTTAGTGTCTGTACAACTAGAGCTATTATTGTCATGTTAATTTCCTGCGCTGGTTTGTGTTTCTTCTGTTTACTCAGCAGGAGTGACGCCGGGACTGTGACCAATCCCTCAAGCGGCGGTGGGATTGTGACGAGTCCTGCTGCTCCCGGGTCAAGCGGTGGTGGGATTGTGACGAATCCTGCTGCTCCCGGGTGAAGCGGTGGGACTGTGACGAATCCCGTGTCAAGTGGCGGAGATGGAAGCTCTTTCTACCCAGGACAGGGATCGACTGGAACGATAACTGGAACTAGTGGTTGGTATCCCGACAACGGCATCGACTTTGGCTCCATATATAATAGCGAGGCCAGGACGCCCCTTGTCCCAATGACCTCGGTCATCTTATCTGTCATAGCCATCGTAGCATTCTTACATCGAACTTGCCTCTAATGCAACACGCGCTGTAGAATCTAGAATAGGTAATGATAGTCGATTCAGTTTTTAAACACGAGAATGGGAATCTGGCTAATTGCGGTGAAATGATTGTGGTAGAGCTTTGATTTTTTTTTTTAGCATTGGGACTTACACAACAATCGTCCTATCAAATTGTCAAAGACGGTGGTAGGAAAATGTACAGCTTCTATGAACTGAAATCCCTTGACTCTCATCAATATGTTCGCATCATTACCAATGATTCTGTATTTAGTAGCAAGTGATTCTGCAACTACATGGGTGGGTGCCAAAGAGCGGTTCGCGCATGAGGAACCTGTATTTGCAGTGGTTGGCCACGAAGGAGTGGTTCGCCTTGGAGGAACTGTTTTCTTCTGAAATATGAGAAGACAAGATTAGGGGGAAAAAAGAATACAGAAGCGTAGAATGTAAACGCCTTAGATCTACCACCACCAGGTGGCAGGGGTTGTGCGACCACTGGCGAGGCGTGCCTAGGCACGGCCCCCTGGTTGCATGATCCCGATGAGACTTCGCTTGGGGTGGTGCCACTCTTAGTGAGGCTCTCCTGGGTTGAGGGACACCGGCGAGGGGGGTTACGCCACCTTAGCGAGGTAGCGCTGGATGGGGCGACCCCATGGGAGACTCGCCAGAGCACCGCGACCATGCCACTCAATCTCTCTCTGCTTTTGGCAGGCTAAAAAGAAGAAGATGGGTAAAATAGGAATTATGAAAATTTCTTGAGAGTAAAGTGGAAATAAAAGAAATCTACTTTTAATTCACGATGACATGTTGGGTCTCCGAAGCAATAAAATTTCACGGAACAATATCGTACCATGCTTGGGTTTTCCAATTGGCAAAATGTGGATTGTCACTTTTCTGTTTAAGAATTTACAATGTCATGATAGTCCATCATAAACATGATGAAAATGTCATAAGTCCTCATATTTACTACAAGATTATTTATGATTATGATCTAACGTCACGAAATTTTGTAAAAGTTTGAATTTCATAAATTTATTGTAGAAAATTTTCGTCTCATTAAAGCTCTATTTGTTTCACCAAAAATAATTTCTAGCAAATTTTTTTTTTCATACTCTCCTATGTTTGATTCACAGAAAATAAATTAATCAAGAAAAATATTTTCAGTAAAAAAAAAAAAAAAAAAAAAACACCTCTAAAAAGTTGGGAAAATGATTTTCTCCTTCTCCTCATCAGTGTATTATTCCCACATCATCCCCGCTTGCAAATCTGCCCTCGACAAGCTAGAGACCATCCCTTCGCCTCCGTCGGGGGTCCCACCCCTGCCTTAACAGATCCTCCCTTTCGCTTGCTTGGCCTCTCCCTCTCCGATGGTGATTTTGTCCTCCGGCCCCTGATCCTCGCCTTCGAATCTGCCCAAGGCAAAATCGTGGAGCCCACACTCTCGAGTGCTCCTTCAAGTTCTTCTCGCTCAACCTCGTCCACGCGCAGATCAGTGACGACGCCAAATAAAGAAAGACAAGGCAACAAAGCCGACAAAATTAGAAGGGAGAATCTTAATTTTCTAGAGTGGATATTGGATATCCATTAACAAGATCTCAAACTTTAAAAAAGCACCATATAGTATCTGTTCAACTAGAACTATTATTGTCATTTTAATTTCCTTCGCTGGTTTGTGTTTCTTCTGTTTACTCAGCAGGAGTGACGCCGGGACTGTGACCAATCCCTCAAGCGGCGGTGGGATTGTGACGAATCCTGCCGCTCCCGGCTCAAGCGGTGGGACTGTGACGAATCCCGTGTCAAGTAGCGGAAATGGAAGCTGTTCCTACCCAGGACAGGGATCAAATGGAACGATTTCTGGAACCCGCGGTAGGAATCCCAGCAAAGGCATCGACTATGGCTCCATATATAATAGCAAGGCCAGGACGCCCCTTGTCCCAATGACCTCAGTCATCTTATCTGTCATAGTCATTGTGGTATTCTTACATCGAACTTCTTCTAATGCAACATGCGCTGTAGAATGTAGAATAGGTAATTATACCGGATTTAGTTTTTAAAAATGAGAATGGGAATCCGGCTAATTGTGGTAAAATGATTGTGGTTGAGCTTTGATTTTTTGGAGCATTGGGGACTTACCGAACAATCGTCCTATCAAATTGTCAAAGACAGTGATAAGGAAAATGTACAGACTCTATGAACTGAAATCCCTTGACTCTCATCAATATGTGCCCATCATTATCAATGATTCTGCATTTAGCAGCAAGTGATTCTGCATTTAGTAGCTTTGTCTCCCCTCGAGGGATCATCACTTGTATTTACTTGGACGAACCATCTTCTTCTGAAATATGAGAAGATGAGATTAGGCAAAAAAAAATATGGAAGCCCACCAGGCAGCAAGAGTTGTACGATCACTGCCAAGGCCTACCTAGGCATAGCCCCCCGGGTTGCATGACCCAGATGAGACTTTGCTCGGGGTGGTACCACTCCCGGCAAGGCTCTCATGGGTCAAGGGACACTGGCAAGTGGCTTGCCTTGGGTCACGCCACCTTAGCATGGTGGTACGGGATGAGGCAACCCCATAGGCGACTTGCCGGAGCACCACAGCCTATGTAGCATCGACACGGACACGCGACACAATATGACACGATACGTCAATAAGTCATTTATTAAAAATAAAGAATTCCGACATGTTCCGACACGTTATATGTGACATCCAGATTTTCGGGTCCTGATTTCGATTGGTTAAATTGGGCATTCCATTGACGTGGCTACATTGTTTTTATTTGAGTTGGCCACTCACGAGATAACTAGACTAGCTAGGTAGGCTATTAAGGATTTTAAGGCAAATAGACTTGAGAATTCGACTAGGAATCGACTTCTCGACCGTGCTTATCTTTAGAGATCATTACGGCACAGTAAAAAAAATCGACTTGAAATCAGAGATAGGTCGGTTTGACTGAGATGAATGACCGATCGTGGGTGACTCCACTAAATTGGAAAACTCTCATCGACCGGCACTAATTTGATTTTATTGTCATTTTGGTACCCTGTGTCCGTATTTGAATCTTTGAGATTTTCACGACAATTGAGAGTCGCCAATGTGCTGAGTGGGTTCATCGTGGCTCGAAGAAAATCGACCACGGGTCATTTGTCATAAAAAGTTCTGAAAACTACTCGGTAGCCTAGGTCACACTAAAAGCGCGTCGGAGTGAAATTAACCGCCAATCTAAGTCCGATTTTAGAAATTGAAGAGTCTGTCATGTCACAGATCATTTTAGAACCGTCGGCTTAGTCTCAAAAGATTTTTCTGACAACTGAGACATTTTGGGAAAAAGTTGAGTTATGACCATTTTTATCAGAATTTGCAGATGACCGTTTTTGATCACATCCTTGGGCTGCAAGTTGGATTATATGATGGGAAAAGTCATGAAATGGACAAGGATACCTTGATTGATTTATTTAGGCTTCAATTGAAATTGTTTGTTGAGAAGTGAACAAATTTGAGTAAGATTGAAGAGGGAAAAACTTAGCAAAATTCTTATGTCCATAGACCCAATATTTTGAATTATCTAAAGACTTCTAGAAGGGGCATTTTGGGGCTTGAAAAGGTGAGTGGATGACAGCCCTTTTTGGTGGGCCACGTTTGATGACCTAAGAGAGAGAGAGTAGAGAGAAAAGGAGAAATTGGTTTTCTTCTTCCCCTCTCTCTCCCGTCGCGGTCTCTTCCCCATCTCCCTCTTCGGTTTGTTCGACTCCATGGAAGCTGAAGACTAGCGAAGCAGAAGCAACTCGTCGTCGCAGCTAGCAGCCGAAGCTAGAGTCGCCGCTGCCGCTTCGCCTTGCCCGCGCAGCTGCTTCGCCCTCCGCCTTCCTCTTCCCCCTTCTGCTACCGTCGGATACTTTTGATTCTTCTTCTTCGGTGGCTATCCGACGTCCCAACAGATCTAGGATGGATGTCGGAGCAACCAACGCCGCGCGCGCAACGCCACTGACCTCCGCCCGTCACCACCCTCGCACGCCACTGCTGCCGCGTGCCTCTGCTCATCTCAGCCGTCGGTCTCTGCTCGTACATCCAGGAGGGGCGGGCTGTTCAACTAGTTCAGGCCACGGTTCGGCCACCTTTGGCCACCGTTGACCTCGCCGGAGCTCCGCCTCGCCCTCAGCCGCCTTGGCCGCCTCAATCGACCCAGAATCTTCCCCAAATAGCAGCGAACAGAGAGGGTAGAAAATGAGTATTGTAGCGAACTTTTGGCCCATTTTTGTCACGCCCCAAACCTTGAGCGCGCCAACATCCTACCATGGTCATGCAAATGCGACATTCCCAGGTAGTGTTGCCGACCCCATTCATTTTATTATTGCGCAAGCGAAACGTATTATAAAACCCCTGACAATGAAATACGGGATAGAAAAGTAGGAAGCAAAATCACAATATAACACTTTCATAATTCAACAGAATTACAAACAGAGGTCTACAGCCAAAAGTCTACAAAAGACCGGCTCTTAAAAATGAACTGTCCTACGACCTACAAGTCGGACACGTTCTCCAATCCTTATGATTTCACCTCTGCAACTCCTCAAGGCCAACCAAAGCTATCTGGTCGCTCCGTCCACCAGGGACCTGAAATTTTAATCCCATAACTGGGATGAGACATTGTCTCAACAAGTTCAACCCCTAAACCCCTATTAGAAAGAAAATACGCCCAAAGGTGGCCTAACCACATCACACAAAGAGCTTGCCTCGCCTCAGTCTTTATTTGTAGGTTAGCAAAGTTTATATAATTCAACCACGTGCAATTATGATAACCAAACAACTGTGGCACAATCACATTATCAGAACAATTCAACCACTTGGATCATCTCAACGACCAATCGACTCGGTCGATTACATGTCATTCTAGCAAATCAATCACTACCTCCAATCACGACCCTATAGGAAGGTTTAACAACTAGTGGCAATCCCGGCCCCACTCGGCACGACCTTTAATTAGGTGGTAGATGTCCGCTCGATGGGCACGACCTCTAATAGGTGGTCAATTACGGCCCCACTGGGCACGACCTCTAATAGGTGGTCAATCACAGCCCCATTAGGCACAACCTTTAATAAGTGGTCAATCACGGCCCTATTGAGCACGATCTCTAATAGGTGGTCAATCACGGCCGTTCTTCTATCAAATTTTAACACTTCGGACTTTATAAAAGAATCCATATTTATCGCAATCACACTCCATTTGTCACATCCATTCATCAAATTCAAATTCTAAATGCACAGAAGGTGATCGGACGAAATTCTAAGAAAATAAGGTCCAAAAATAATTTTCGAAATTTATTAAATAATTAAATTTATTCCGAAAATTAATTAAATAATAATATCCATATTTTTCACGATCCACACTCAATTAATAATATCCAATCATCAATTTTAAAATCCGAATACACAGCAATGATCGGCACGAAATTACGAGCAAATAAGGTCCCGAGATAATTTTCGGAATTTATTAAATAATTAATTTTATTTCGAAATTTATTTTAAAGAATAATATTTTAATGATTTTGAATAAATATATATTATTAAATTATTTAATAATTTCGGAATACTTAAATAAATCAAAAACAAGTTCCTTTAAGTCACATCAAAGCTTATATTAATATAAACATTAACTTAGCCTTAAATTAAACACACTTTAAGTTAATTAAGCACCTTAATATAATCTACACTTAAATAAATTAAACTAACCACCTAATAACACTTAACATAAACTAAACCTCCCTAAGCATAATTAACCCTCTAAGCGAGGTTTAGTGAGCTAAACTCATCGGATTAGCGAGCCGAGCAGACCAAAATGACGGGGACGCTGAGGGGAACAGCTTTCCTCAAAGTGGGCCAAGCTTCCGAGGCTGGGAAGACGGCCAAAACGGGCCAAAACCGAGTTACCATACCCATTTTTCTTGGCTGCTAGTTGAGGCCGACAGAGGGCTGCACGGCGGCGGTTCGGGCGCGAAACCGGCGGGGATGGGCAACAACAGCTTCGGCGGTGACTAGCGGTAGCTTCAGCGACTTGCAACGGTGTCGGGCAGCTGCGGGACGGTGGACGGCGAGCTGGAACGGGCGAACGAAGGTGGCAAACAGGTGAGCTGATTGGCGGAGCGGCGTGCGCGCCTCCTCGCACGGACGGGCGACGACCGCGACGGCTTCGGCGAACGGCAACGGTTGCGATGAACGGGTGAAAGGGGGGCGTCGAGCTAGCTATCGCACGGTGTAACTCCTTCTCCCCCTTCTCTCTCTCTTCCAAAGCTTGAAGATGATGGTGATGGATCACCTTTTTGGGGAACAAATCTCCACCTTACACTCGTCAACATCCTAGCCATTCTTGCCTCACACCATGACATCACCAAGTGATGTCATATTCCACTATCTCAATTTCTCTCACAACAATATTCAATAAGTGCAATTTATTTTTCCGCCGTGGCATGAAATCTTGTACATTAATTTCTCTAATTCCATTCAATTCTCTTCCAATTGAGTCCAATTGAAGTCCATAAAATTAATCCAATGTCACCACACTTCAATTCACATAATCACCTGACCATAGAACCCTCTTAGATCTCAAGAGTATAACCAAAAGTGGGCCTACCAATTTTCCAAACCAAATTAGCCATAATTTGATTATTTTACTGAAAAGCTCGGTTTGCATGAACAATCTTCCGAAGATAAGCCAATGTTCCTAAAAATGATTTGTGACACACCATGACTTTCAATTTCTGAATTCGATCTCAATTTCACGGTTAATTTCACTTTGGCATGATACTAGTGTGTCCTAATCTACCGGGTAACTTTTAGAAATTTTCGTGCATTTGACCTGTGGTTGATCAATTCATGCCACAATGTACATCTTTGACACATTGGCGAATCTCGGTTGTCGGGATAATCTCAAGGTTTCAAACACCGACACAGGGTACCCAAATGACAGAAAAGCCGGTCTAGTGTCGATCGACAAGAATTGTGCGATCTGGTGATATCACCCACACTCGATCACATGCCTCTATCGAGTCGACCTATCTCCGGTCTCTAATCGATTTTTAACTGTGTCGTAATGACTATTGCAGATTAACTCAGTTGAAAGGTCATTTTCTGGTCAAATTCTTGAGTCTGATTCATTAGAATTTCTTAACGGCTTCATCTAATAGACTAGTTATCCCATGCGTGATCAATTCAGGGAAAAGAACTATATGCGTGCCAACGAAATGCCCGTCTCAATTTATTGCAAATAGAATTGGAAAATCGAGATGTCACAGTTTTGGCCGTCTTCCCGAGCCCGGATGCTCGGCCTGCTTTGAGGAAAGTTGATCCTCGTGTCGACATCGTCGTTATGTGTGAGTTTTGCTCACTAATGCCTTCTTAGTTTGCTAATTATACTTAAAGGTTGATTAGTGTTAGTTAAGTGTAATTAGGTGGTTAGATTAGAATTGATTAGCGATTATTAGTTAATTGCATTGCATATTAGTTGTTTGGTTAGTGTACTTAAATAGAGAATTGCCTATAGTATTTATTGGATGCTTTGTGGGATTTTTTCTGACCCTTATCGGGTGTTAATTAGGCAATTCGGGTCTAATTAGAATTTTTAGGAATTAAATATTAATTTTTGAAATTAATTATTTAATTATTTATATTCCGGAAATTCAACTGGGATGGCTAGTGACTATGGGAACCGAGGCAAACCACTGAGAGTGACAAGGGCAGGATGAAGCTCTTGAATACAATGTTCTCTCATAGGCATAGGAAAAAGCGCAGAAGGAGCGCCTAGCGCCCAGAGAAGCAAAGCTCATTTTCCTAGCTAAGCTCCTTAGAAAGGATTGACTGAGAAAAGGTACGCTTTGGTGAGCGAGAAGCAGCCAGGTATAGGAGCGGGCGGAGTGCTCGTTATCCTTACTGTTTTCTCTATTGGGGCCCACTCCCATAACATAGAGTTGGAACTTAGCCGTGTAAGTTATCTTAGTAAGAAGATCGCTGTCTGCTGGAATCTAGTCGATTTTATGCTGATGATCGTGGCGTAGTCCGTTTATTAAATTGACCTTTATGTTGTGCCAAATTGGAATTATTGTGTCTATTTATTTAATTTTCGAAATTAATTATTTAATTATTTATTTTCCGGAAATTTAACTAGGATGGCCAGTGACTGGAATTTCGTGCTGATTGTCATGGGGCAATCCGTTTATTTAATTGAGCTCCAATTTGTATGGAATTGATTTAAATTGTGAATTTTAGGATATGTTCCTATTGAGTTGTTTGATTATTTGATTGAGAAATAATTGGGTATTGATAGTAGATTGACGAACTATAGAGGAAGGCATTGTTTCATAGCAGAATCACGATAGAAAGTAAATCACCTAGAGAAGGGTATGTTGACTTGGTGATTAAGTTTTGGCATCTAAAAGGATACGTGGGCTCGGTAATTTGATGCATTACCTCGGAGAATGCACGTGGTCTCAATAAGTACATTTGGCATCTAAAAGGACACGTGGGCTCGGTAATTTGATGTATTACCTCGGAGAATGCACGTGGTCTCAATAAGTACATTTGGCATCTAAAATGACACGTGGGCTTGGTAATTTGATGCATTACCTTGGAGAATGCACGTGGTCTCCATGAGTACATTCGGCATCTTGAAGAGACACGTGGGCTTGGTGACTTGATGCATCGCCTTGGAGAATGCACGTGGGCTCGCTGATTCAGTATGGCATCTTAAAGAGACACGTGAGCTCGGTGACCTAATGCATCATCTTGGAGAATGCACGTGGGCTCAATGAATACGTATGTCGTCTTGAAAAATGAATGTAGGCTCGGTGACTAGATATCCCACTGTGAATAATGTACGTGGGTCGATGAGTAGGTATGTCGTCTTAAGGAAGGCACGTGGGCTCGGAGACTTGGTATGTCGTCCTGGAGAATGCACGTGGCCTGACTTCTAGATATTCTACTGTGGAGAATGATTTGGATGACATGTAATTGACTAGGTTGATTGATCGATGATTCGATCTGAGTGTGATTTGATGTGATTCATTGCTTTAATCTGATGTTGTGAATTGATTGATTGAATTGAATGATCGGTAAATGGTTGATTGAGTCGTAATCGACTAGGTCGATTGATCGTCACCTTGAATTGATGTTGTAAATTGATTGGGATAATGGAAATGACCGTGAGTGGTCTTGTTAGCGTGTAATCGACTAGATCGATTTGATCGATGCTTTAGTGATGTGATTGCTTGGGTGCCTATTTGATATGTGCTAATATGCATGCGGGATCTGAGGCCAAGGTAAGTCTTCTAACACATGTTGTGCATAGGCAGCCATAAGGTGTATTAGTTTACTAATCGGATTTTAGGGGGTAGAACTTGCTGAGACGTTGTCTCAGTGGTTATTGAATAACCATTTCAGGACCTGGATGAGAAGCCTAAGGAGGAGGAATCTAATGAGGAGGAATCTAATGAGGAGATCCTTGTTGAGGAACTTGGAGAGGAGTACGTGGAGGAGGACCCCGAGGATGACCCCGAGTACGACCCGGATGAGGACTGAGATCCCGTCCTGTCTCATCAGACCTTGTCTGCAGGTGAATAGATGTTAGATCTTACTTACGTATATATAGTATTGTAGAATACTATGAGATACGTATAAAAAGGTGTGGTTGTGAATTTTCAGTATGAAAAATATATGGCATGTTTTTCTATCCCATTGTTTTATTGTCTGGGGATTTATAACTGTTTCAGCATGTGCATATATAAATGAAAGGGTCGGCGATACATACTCCTGGGATATAGCATTTTAAAATCGACCAAAAGTAAGGGATGTGCGCATGCCTGAGGATCGGGGCGTGACATTATATATTAAATAATATTTTTATATATAAATACATAAATAAATAATAATAAAAAGAGCATAGAATTAATTTACACTAAAAATATTAATTCAACATTTATTAATATCATTCATTATTTTAATTTGTTACAATAATACATAAAACTTAGAGGAAAAAAACATTGTTTAAAGAAAAAATGATGAAATGGTATTTTAAAATTTATTTATTTATCATATATAGCATTTTTTATTACTTCTTTCATAGTAAAAGACTTTTGAAAAAACTAAAACAATTCTAAAAATACAAAACTGAAAGAAAAAAAAAAAAGTGAAAAGAGGCAGGGTTGTGGTTGGGCACAATATCCGTGTCAATCTTCATCCTGAAAATAATCTTGTTATGGATATCCCCCATGTTTGGTACTGGAAACCACAGTTCTTAACATTTAATTGGTTGCAATACCCTCTTTCGTTGCACATCAATAAATACTTTTGCATAAACAATAACATATTGTTCTTGTCCCAAGGTGCCACTTCTCTGCAGCCTAATGAAAAGGACGTCACAGTTCGACTTTGCTTGTTTAACAATATTCCAGTGGCTTCTAGAGCTTATAAGACATGACTTAGTTGAGGATGAAAGGTGCAATAATCTCTTTACTACAAGTGTTAGGATTTCTATCCCCGAGTGTTTGACATCGACGTTTCTAAAAAATTTGGGCCATAAACAAATTACAAACATCAACAATGATCAAGAAACATGAACTACATTGCTTTGATACCAATGTAGGAAATATATTCTTGAAAAACAAACCGATACTTGAACAATCAAATAACAAAAACAAAAACGAGAAATTTGCTTGAGAAAGATGTAACACTGATTGAAAGGTATATCATGGAGACAGAAATATCTTGTTTGCCACAGATGAAGTATTTGTTATAATCTTAGAGGAATTAATTGAAGTCATGGAATTCTATCCTTCAAGAGGGAGTACACTGTTATCTTAAGAGAAGGAAAAGAACATAGTATTTCATACATACCTCAATGTTCCTCTTTTTTTTTTTTTTAATATTTATACAACAGTTATTTTCACTTAAAAAATAACTGCCCCTTCCTTTTATGGGCTAGGTTTGGTCTGACATGGGTGGACGAGCTTGATTTAACCCAACAAATAAAAAACTGATCATTTTGTACTTTCAATTTTTGGAGGGGAAGTATTTGACCAGGATCCCTCCTGCCCCACCCTAATTGCTTTTCCTTTCATTTCGTTTTGTTTCTTTCCTTACTCTCCTTATCTAGATTTTGATTTGGGATTTTGCTATCCCAATCTTATATTCGGGAGTATTCTATCCAATCTAATTTGATATTTAGGAGTTTTAATGAATAAATACTCTACCTCGACTTTCGATGGCATTTACAACGATTTTGGTATTAAGTTTATGCTCATTTAATGTGTTTTTGTCAAAAGCTTTGGCGTCTCGCATTTGCTAAAGAGTTTGCTTTCACCTAGGTTAGATATAAACTTGTTCAACATGTTTATATTGCCTTTGTATGGTAATGGTGTGTCAGATATGAACTTGTTCAATATGTTTATATTGCCTTCATATGGTAATGGTGTGGGGATGACGACCTAAACACACACCACCAAAAAGTAAAGTTGTAATTACCGATGGACATCCCAGTATATGCTCAAAAGTGATGGTGATGTGTGATTGGATGATCACTTGCCAATCATTTTGCTTGGATGTAGTCATAGATCCGTTCTCGAAGGACAAACGTGTGATTATCTCTGCCAATCATTATTTGATGACTTACCTTGATATATGCTTTTTGATTTGTTGTGGAGCCTTATGAGCTTGCCTTGTTATAATGACTTTTGAAATTTCTTATAAATCCTCATGCATCAATTTGGTAATGAATGGTGATTTCTTTTGATAATTTTTTTCTGCTAAGAATAAAAATAGAGGATGAAATTAGAAATAAAACACTAAATTTGAGAACTAAATATAAAATTATACCCTCTTAAAATTTACAAAAAATTACAATTACCATCACAAATGACAAACTAGTAAGGTTTATGGATTCTTCAAATTGGACAAGCTTCAAGAAATGAACATCCATTCATAATCAAATGATAGACTCAAAGATCGGACATTTCATGAAATAAGATTTGGAAATTCGCTACCGTGAACATTAAATATACTTCTGCACGTGTTTCCATGACATGATTCATGGGAGAGGGGGGGCTGCCACACCATGTGTAAAATATAGCATTTGAAAGGTTAAGAAAAAAAAAGAGAGAAAAAGGTTTGAAAAGTCAACAAAAGCGGTAGAAGGAGAGCAATAGAACTTTTGGCCTTTTAAGAGAAGAGAGAGGGTGGGCTCAAGCAGAAACGCAGAAGGAGAACAATAGAACTTTTGGATTTTTAAGAGAAGAGAGAGAGAGGGCTTAGGCAAAAACGAAACAGGGGAAAGAAAGAAACAGAAACGGGAAAGAAGAGAGAAAGAAGAGAAAAGGAATAGGGGAAAAAGGAAAAAAATTTGCCGTGCTCGCGATCTGGATGCTTCATCAAGCTAACTCAACTTCATTTTGTAACCGGTAAGTGATTGAAGCTTTTAATCGTCTATTTGAATGAATCATTGCAATTAGGGCTCGAAATTCGGATTTCTTGGATATTTGTGCGGCAAAATTTGATTTTTGAGCTGTTGAGCTACATATTTTTGTAGAAATGGTATTTTAAAGTATTGTGAAGCTATAGCATTTTATAGGTTGTGATTTGAGCTTACGATTTGTCCGGAACAGAATTTTCAAGTTGGGGGCGCATTCTGGAACTATAGCGAACAATAACTTTGGCCCGATTTTTAGCTGTTTTCAGAGATGTTTTGGGCAGCTGAGTTAGGATTGTTGTAGTACATCAAGAGAGCTTTTTAAGGACTATAAGATGGCTCAAAATAGAATTTTGTGGAGGAAGTTATGGTGTGATGATGTTTAGTGCGCGACCGTACCTAGCGGACAACTATAGGTTGCCGCTAGAGGTGGGCTTTTCATGTCGTGTAGGTATTATTTTATCGACAATAAGCCTAGAGTCGAGTTATTCATTAAATATCGTTTTACTTGGTTTTTTAATATTTTTTTTCAATTATTTGTTAGGAATTCAAGTGCATCAACTCGAGTTACCACTGTAGTTGATTTTTGGCTTTTCCTAAGTGAGTGACACTATTTCTTCTTTGTATTTTAAGCTCATGTTTTGAAAAAAAAAATTATGGATTTATATTCTATGCGTTGATAAAAAGCATCTTTTGTTACATAAAACAGGATCAAGCAATTACTACCATTACATTATTCAAAAGAGAGAGTTAGATTTTGAATTCGATTTGAATGGTTGTCTGAAAATGGTTTGTGAAATTCTTTATGAAAGAATTTTGAAACATGTTGAAGAACGGTTTGATATTATATATCAAATTCTTGAATTTTCGGGGTGGGGGAGTGTTCTAGAACTGTAGCAAATAGTAACTTTGGGCCCGATTTTTAGCCTTTTCTGGAGATGTTTTGGGGCAGCTGAGTTGGGGTTTATAGTACATCAAGAGGGCTATCTAGGGACTATAAGATGACTCGAAATAGAATTTTGTGAAGGAAGTTATGGCCCGATGAAGTTTGGTGTGCGAGCCATGTCTACCGGACAACAATAGGTTGCCGCTAGAGGCAGGCTTTTCGTGACATGTAGGTGTTGTTTTATCGATAAATAAGCCTAGTATAATCGAGTCATTCATTATAATATCATTTTACTTGGTCTTTTAATATTATTTTTTGGTTATTTATTAGAAATTTGAGTACGCTAACTCGAGTTACCATTGTAATTGATTTTTGGCTTTTTTTCAGGACAATGACACTATTTTTCTTTGTATTCTATACTCATGTTTTGAAAAAAAAAAATTGAAGATTATATATTCTATGATTTGACAAAAAGTATATTTTGTTACATAAAACAATATTGAACTATTATTGTCATTTCGTTATTTGCAAGAGGGAGTTATATTTCAAATTCGATTTGAATAGTTGTCTGAAAATGATTTGTGAAATTCTTTATGAAAGAATTTTGAAATGCTTTGAACAACGCTTTGATATTTATATATCAAATGCTTGAGTTGTGATATGACTTTCATTATAATGTTGGATTATTGGATATTGTGATTGATGGTTGATGCTTAATGTCTATAAACCCTGAGGGGTGTGTGGGCATGTGCATACTAGTCTAAGATATCCTTATAGGCCGGTCTACGGGCTAATAATAGGTGGAGACTTAATCAAAAGGGGAATCTTGGTCATCTTGTCACGTGCATTATGCATGGCCATTGATAGACATTTGAGCATGAGTTGGTCAATGGAATTGACCATTGACAAGTGATTTGAGTTTGGTCGATGGGATGAACCATTGACATATGATTTCATGGGATTAATTAGTGGAATAGACCATTAACACATGCTTTTACGAGATTGACCAATGTATTAGATCATTGGTATTTTGGTAGTTGATTTACGAATATATTGTGTTAACGTGAGTTATGGTTTTGTTTTAAATGTGCATAGTGATTTCTCAATCCATTTAGAAAAAATATGTTATTCGCGGAGCCATGGTAGCTCACTCTTTTCATCTACTTATTTTTCAGATTTTTCAGCGAGCTACAAGTCGGCGTGAGCGTCCGTTTTGGGGAGGACTTTTTGTAACAGGGACTTTTTGGTATGAGTTATATAGAGTTGATAAGATTGTGAGTCAGTTTTGGTGAAGATATATATATTAGTTTGGTTGTTTATAGAAAACTCTGATATTTTAACCAAATACCTTTATATATATATATATATATATTGATATCAAGCTGAATTTTTTATTATGTTAAGGTTGCATCCTTTGATGAAAGAATGACCATGTCATGCTCTTGTTCTTGTGAATCAGGATGTGGCACCATGATTAGCAACGAAAGAGACAATAGAATCTTTGGACATTGATGGGAACTGCGGGGTCAGATTTCTTCGAAACTTTCTCACAAATCACCCAATGAAAATGGCTTTGCCCCCACTTTAATTTGGCTGCGTCGGACATGGATATACAGGATCAGAGATTGGAGGAGTCTGAGGCGAAAGGGCGGAGAATGGGGCTCAGATCGATGTCACAAAAGTTGTTTGCTAAAGTTGCATTCGTTTCCTTTTTTTGTGCACCTCCAGGTTCTATCTTTCCAAGGTTTGAAATGTGGGGCCTCTCTCCGACCCCATAATGACAAAAGACCGAACCTTTACACGGGCCCCGAGTGGCTGCTTAGGTCTTCAAAGTTAGTCCCTCCTTTGATAGTTGGGATTTTATCCTATGAGAATCACATCTGGTGCGGGGGTTATTGGACCACTTATTAAATGATTTACTAAAAGAAACTTCGTGACTTTTGAGTACATCAATCGTTTTCTGTGTATATATCTAATCGCCGTCTTGAAAATCGAGTTACTCCTCTGCTAATGTGCTTTGAATAGCGTCCTAAAAGAACCCATAGTAACATCAAATCTCGTGTGCTCAATTTTTTTTTTCTTACGTGATAAAAGACTAAACTGAATAACAACATTGAAAGTTGTGAATCTATTACTTCTATTTTATCACGTAATAAAAAATGAAGTAACTTTATAGGAGGTGATGAAAAGAAACTAATATCTAAGCGTTTGTCAATTCCAAGATTAGCAAACCAATGAACAGAATGATTTTTTTTTTTTCAAAAGTTATGTTTTACTTTAAATTCAAAGTGAGAGCGTAATGCTCTTATGATATCTTTGAGCAAAGCAGGGTCAATAGGCCAGTGTTATTAATCATAAATACTAGAATAAGAAGACTAATGATGGCTTTAGAGTTATCAATCTTAAGCTCTAGACTAATAAGGTCGATGATGACTTAATTAATAATTTAAGTATCTATGAATTTTTGCAAGACATCATCTTTTTGCAAAACTTAATTTAACTTTGTCTCTACTATTACTCAAAACAAAGAGAACTTTTAAGAGATAAAGATCTTTTTCTTCCCGAACTATTGTCAGTTACTTATTTTACAAACATTGTATCCATAGACAAATGGGGTCAATTATTTAATTCTATCTTCATTACAAGTTTTTAGTGTTAAGAGTGTTTTTGTTTTAGAAAAAAATCTCATTTTCAAAGAAAATATTTTCCCCTGCTTACTAATTATTTGCAACAAGCCATATGCATGAAAGTTCATAAAAAAAATTCGTGGAAAACTAATTTACTCAAACAAACATGCCCTAAAATTCGAACCTCTTCCATCCACCTAGAACAACTTCCTAAGAAAAGCTTCACTTCTAGTATTTTTACATATCGTGTACATATCCAACGCTTGTGCACATTCACTAGTGAAGATGGGATCTAATTCAACTATTGTCTATACCTATATTTCATCAGCCCCCGATACAAAATACCTCTTAGACGACAAACATATCAAGATAAATACTAGATACCATCAAATAAAGACCGACAAGGCAACAAAGCCAACAAAAGTATAAGGGAGAATCTTAATTATCTAGAGTGGATATTGGATACGCATTAACAAAATCTTAAACTTTAAAAAAGCACCATATAAAATAAGTTTTTCTGGCAAGGTTATATTTGGGGAGCAAAAAGTCTGATTCCTAGGTGGGGGAGGCAGCTGATATTTTACCTAAAGCAAAGTTTATGAGATGAAACAAAGGGGGGGGTAGAGAGAGAGAGAGAGAGAGAGAGAGAGAGAGAGAGAGATGCAATTTGCAGAGGCCAGAGCAAATTTTAGCGCCGGATGGCCAGCCTCAAAAGAAAAGGAAATTAAATCAAAGTTATGATATTAAAGAAAAAACTGAGAGATTTTCTTCCTTTTTAATCCTAACAAACTTTCGTCAGCTTGATCAAAAGAGGGAAAATAAAGCAATTTATCATCTCCTAACTAGATGATCACAAAACAAGAATATATACAATGCTTTGATTTTCATGAAAAGAATCGCCGTCTTCCGTAATCTGCTCTCGCCAAAAAGCCAAAAAATATATGAAAATAGAAACATGCACTTTATTCAGAATTGTTATTCTTTCTCCACTTCTTTTCACTCATTATATATGCATTAACCACTGTCATCGCAAGCTACATTCTCAACCTCACTGGACTGATTATCGAGTCTTTTCTTTGAAGGGAAGAACCCAAAAGGACGGAGCCAGCGGAGGAGTCAAGAGCTGTTGTACCTTTGAGAATGCTTCGCATTACTTGGTCCTGCATTGTCCTTTTATGCTGTTCGTTCTCTCTTCATGCACTCAATCTCAATGCAACTTCTTCCTCTTCTTCTTCTAAAATCTTGGTCCACCCACATCAGCATCCCGATCCGCAAGCTGTCGTCCACGAAGTGAACCGGTAATTAGTTTATCTCTGAAGTGCAGAAACTGAAGTCAAAAAGAGAGAGAGAGAGAGAGAGAGACGAAAGGAACCAAAAAAAGTGCTGGCAAACCAACCGGCAAATTTCCATCTGGTTTGTTTTCTCCCGAATTTTGGGTGCATTCTAGGTACCGCGTTTGTGGGATAATCATATGACAAGCGATGATGGGCAGAACATTTGGCGACTCGTGATCTTGCCCATTTGGCAATCATTGAATAGCTGTGATATTTGTGTGCTAATATGTCATGCTGACGAGATATTACTCTATATTTAGGTTTCAATATTCAAAACTCAGCATTATGAGAGAATGTGATTGACGCGGTGATAGGAACATGCTCGTGATATCACTGTCACATAAAATACTTCCATTGGTAGAAATAATATTGCTGTCTTCTTTGCATTTCAATTTAGACTTGGCGGAAGATATTAAATTTCAAATTAGTCCTTGGAATCTGAAGGCAAGCAAATTTCGTGCAGGAGGGTGAACGAATCCGTCACCAGAAGGCAGCTCCTTGCAGTCCAAGTCAGGGACCAATGCTTGACGGGCAATCCAATAGATGACTGCTGGCGGTGCGACCCGAACTGGGAATCGAACCGTGAGCACCTAGCTGACTGCGCGATCGGGTTCGGCCGTGAGGCCCTGGGAGGCAGGGGCGGCAATGTCTACGTTGTGACAGACCCATCCGACCCGGACCCAGAGAACCCGCCCCCTGGCACGCTCCGCTACGGTGTTGTCCAAGCCGGACCCCTCTGGATCATCTTCTCTGGTAGTAAACTGGAGAAATCATCCACAATCGAGCACACCCATGTCATTTATACAAGTGCATGCTTCTGTGGAATTTGTCTATTATGTGCTCCGTTTTCTATGTTTACATCAAGTACTTACACTCAATCAATAGAAAAGAGAAAGATCAAGTACTTAGGACAGTAGACGTTGGGTTAATATCAAATACTATGAAAAGTTACTTGGATAATGTGGGGACTCGGGGCGCAGTGCGAAATTTCCCTCAGCGAAACAGGAATATGAAACTCAATTTCGTATAGACAAGGTAGCTTATTTAGGCATAGAGAAATTTAGATAAGATGAAATCATCTGGACAAAGTTTGACATACCTGCTAAACCTGCTAAACTGGTTCAACATTTTTCTGTTTTTCCACCTAGGAAATATGGTAATCAAACTCAGGTATGAGCTTCTTATCAGCAGTTTCAAGACCATTGATGGCCGAGGAGCCAACGTGCATATAACAGGTCTCGGTTGTTTGATCATTTATAATGTCACCAACATCATCATCCACAATGTGCACATTCATCATTGCAAGCCTTCTGGGAATGCCAAGATCCGGATTAGCCCGACGCAAGTTACTGCGAGGGGAAGATCAGACGGCGACGGGATATCTGTCTTAGCATCATCAAAAATCTGGATTGACCATTGTTTCCTGTCATATTGCACAGATGGTCTGATCGATGTCACTGAAGGATCTACGGCAGTCACGATATCCAACAACATGTTCACCCACCATGATATGGTGATGCTGTTGGGTCACAGTGATGATTTCACGTCTGACTCAGGGATGCAAGTGACTGTCGCGTTCAACCACTTTGGCGAAGACCTAAACGAGAGGATGCCACGGTGCCGGTTCGGGTACTTTCATGTTGTGAACAATGACTACACTCAGTGGGGGATGTATGCTGTTGGAGGGAGCTCCCATCCTACCATTAATAGTCAGGGGAATCGGTATTTCGCAGCGCAGGATGATAACGACAAGGAGGTAAACTTAAAAATATCTGATCTGCATTTATTGATTATGTAGAAATTGTTTTGTGAGATTGAATCATCTAGAACCTGCATAATGAGCCTCCTTCAATCGGGTACGCTAGTGAAGCGGGTCATTGCACATGAGCTTTTACTGGGTGCTACTTTCGTGTTTGTAAAAGTTAAGGAAAAAAAGATCATCTATGTGTCTTGATAGACTGGATATGATTATCTTGCTACATTATCTTGCCAAACTACAGAATAATATACTTCCGATGTAAAAACTTTCCTTTGAATAGATAAAGAAACATCATGTCAAAATGTATGTAATAAGTCCCAGTAGCTGCTTTGAACTATCATTAAGTGAGTTCTGTAGAAGAAGCCCAGATGATCAATATGTTTGCCGTGTTATGCCCAATTATTACTTACATGTATTGGAGGAAATAGGTGACAAAGCGAATGGACACAGATGAGAGCGAGTGGAGGAAATGGAATTGGAGATCGGAAGGTGATCTGATGGTGAATGGTGCCTTCTTTGTGACCTCTGGTGCGGACATGAGCCCCCAGTATGCTGAAGCCTCTAGTATGTCGCCCCTCTCGGCAAGCTACATTGATCAGCTCACTGCGACTGCTGGTGTCTTAGTTGCACAGAGGTAAATCTTGGTGTCTGTTCCCTTAATTGCAATTGTCACGTTTTAATCTAACCTATCAAAGCACAAGCAAATAACTCTGGATGCGCCCATCTATGATTTAGAGGTACTGTTGTAACTGCTTATTTTGCCAATCACCTTGGATAAGATACTATGAGATTAATTTGATCATCAGCAAGAAGTATAGATTTCAGTCTCCTGAACACGCAATTCAAACTTTTATGCACAATGCTGCAAATTTAGCTGTTTTGAATCAAATTTCAGGTAGGGATAATCAATTTAATGGAATCTACTGGTATAGGATTGTCCTAGTCCATAGGAACCTGCCTTTCTTGTTTTGAATCCATCTTCGTTCTTTTAGGAGCCATAGGTTCACTCAGATCTGTCGCTGTTTGCCACATTGAAAGTATAATGATGAGTTCTACGCCAACTTGAGGATTCATGTGTTGATTATGCTACTCTTGGGTGATCACCTCAGTAAATATTTCAATGCCATGAAAGCCTTCAGTTCTTTGTCTATGGTAAAATCATTTATGTTGTTATTCTTGTGGATAGGACTAAGGACTAAAAGCATTTACCCTTTTATTCACTTAGTTCCTTTTTCGGCCAGTGCATTTAGTGTCTGTACAACTAGAGCTATTATTGTCATGTTAATTTCCTTCGCTGGTTTGTGTTTCTTCTGTTTACTCAGCAGGAGTGACGCCGGGACTGTGACCAATCCCTCATGCGGCGGTGGGATTGTGACGAATCCTGCTGCTCCCGGGTCAAGCGGTGGGACTGTGACGAATCCCGTGTCAAGTGGCGGAGATGGAAGCTCTTGCTACCCAGGACAGGGATCAACTGGAACGATAACTGGAACGAGCGGTTGGTATCCTGACAACGGCATCGACTTTGGCTCCATATATAATAGCAAGGCCAGGACGCCCCTTGTACCAATGACCTCGGTCATCTTATCTGTCATAGCCATTGTAGCATTCTTACATCGAATTTGCCTCTAATGCAACACGCACTGTAGAATCTAGAATAGGTAATGATAGTCGATTCAGTTTTTAAGCACAAGAACGGGAATCCGGCTAATTGTGGTGAAATGATTGTGGTAGAGCTTTGATTTTTTTTTTTAGCATTGGGGACTTACACAACAATCGTCCTTTGAAATTGTCAAAGACGGTGGGTAGGAAAATGTACAGCTTCTATGAACTGAAATCCCTTGACTCTGATCAATATGTTCGCATCATTACCAATGATTCTGTATTTTGTAGCAAGTTATTCTGCAACTACATGGTGGGTGCCGAAGAGCAGTTCGCGCATGAAGAACCTGTATTTTGCAGGGGTTGGCCACGAAGGAGCGGTTCGCCTTGGAGGAACTATTTTCTTCTGAAATATGAGAAGACAAGATTAGGGGGAAAAAAATACAGAAGCGTAGAATGTAAACGCCTTAGATCTACCACCACTGGGTGGCAGGGGTTGCGCGACCACTGGCGAGGCGTGCCTAGGCACGGTCCCCTGGTTGCATGATCCCGATGAGACTTCGCTTGGGGTGGTGCCACTCCTGGCGAGGCTCTCCTGGGTTGAGGGACACCGGCGAGGGGGGTTACGCCACCTTAGCGAGGTAGTGCTGGATGGGGCGACCCCATGGGAGACTTGCCAAAGCATCGCGACCATGCCACTCGATCTCTCTCTCGGCTTTTGGCAGGCTAAAAAGAAGAAGATGGATAAAGCAGGAATTGTTACGCGTACTTTATGAAAATTTCTTGAGGGTACAGTGAAAATAAAAGAAATCTACTTTTAATTCATGATGAGATGTTGGGTCTCCGAAGCAATTGTTACGCGTACTTTATGAGAAATTTCATGGAACAACGTAGTACCATGCCTGGGTTTCCCAATTAGCAAATGTGGACCATCACTTTTTTGTTTAAGAATTTACGACATCAGGACAATCCATCACAAACATGATGAAAATGTCATAAGTCCTCATATTTACTGCAAAATTATTTATGATTACAATAGCAGGTTGTTGCAAATGAGCTTTTACTGGGAGCTACTTTTGTGTTTGCAAAAGTTAAGGGAAAAAGAATAATCTATAGTGTCTTGATAGACTGGATATGATTATCTCGCTACGTTATCTTGCCAAACTACAGAATAATCCGCTTCCGCTGTAAAAACTTTCCTTTTAATAGATAAAGAAACATCATGTCAAAATGTATGTAATAAATCCCAGTAGCTGGTTTGAACTATCATTAAGTGAGTTTGGTAGAAGAAGCCCAGATAAGCAATATGTTTGCCACGTTACGCCTTATTATTACTCACATGTATTGGAGGAAATAGGTGACAAAGCATTCGGACACAGATGAGAGCGAGTGGAGGAAATGGAATTGGAGATCGGAAGGTGATCTGATGGTGAATGGTGCCTTCTTTGTGACCTCTGGTGCAGACATGAGCCCCCTGTATGCTGAAGCCTCTAGTATGTCGTTCCCATCAGCAAGCTACATCAATCATCTCACTGCGACTGCTGGTGTCTTAGTTGCACAGAGGTAAATCTCGTTGTCTGTTCCTTAGATTGCAACTTCAACTGGTTTGTTACGTTTTAACCTAACCTATCAAAGCACAAGCAAATAACTCTGGATGCACCCATCTATGATTTAGAGGTGCCGTTGTAATCACTTATTTCGCCAATCAACTTGGATAAGATACTATGAGATTAATTTGATCGTCAACAAGCAGTATAGAATTTAGTCTCCTGCACACGCAATTCGAACTCCTATGCCCAATGCTGCAAATTTAGCTGTCTTGAATCAAATTTTTGGTAGGGATAGTCAGTTTAATGGAAACTACTGGTATTGGATCGTCCTAGTCCATGGGAACCTGCCTTTCTCGTTTTGAATTCATCTTCGTTCTTTTAGGAGCCATAGGTTCACTCGTATCTGTCGTTATTTGCCACACTGAAAGTATAAAGATGAGTTCTACGGCAACTTGAGGATTCATGTGCGGATTATGCTACTCTTGGGTGATCACCTCAGTAGATATTTAAATGCCATGAAAACCTTAAGATCTTTGTCTATGGTAAAATCATATATGTTGTTATTCTTGTGGATAGGACTAAGGAGTAAAAGAATTTAGCATTTTATTCACTTAGATCCTTTTTTGGCCAGTGCATTTAGTATCTGCACAACTAGAGGTATTATTGTCATTCTAGTTCCCTTCGCTGGTTTATGTTTCTTCTGTTTACTCAGCAGGAGTGACGCCAGGAATGCGACCAATCCCTCCAGCGGCGGTGGGATTGTGACGAATCCCGTGTCAAGTGGCGGAAATGGAAGCTCTTCCTACCCTGGACAGGGATCAAATGGAACGATACCAAGAACCCGCGGTAGGAATCTCAGCAAAGGCATCGACTATGGCTCCATATATAATAGCGAGGCCAGGACGCCCCTTGTCCCAATGACCTCGGTCATCTTATCTGTCATAGCCATTGTGGCATTCTTACATCAAACTTGCTTCTAATGCAACATGTGCTGTAGAATCTAGAATAGGTAATTATAGTCGATTCAGATTTTAAACAAGAGAACGGGAATCCGGCTAATTGTGGTGAAATGATTGTGGTAGGGCTTTGATTTTTTTTTTTTTAGCATTGGGGACTTACACAACAATCGTCCTATCAAATTGTCAAAGACGGTGGGTAGGAAAATGTACAGACTCTATGAACTGAAATCCCTTGACTCTCATCAATATGTACTCATCATTATCAATGATTCTGCGTTTAGTAGCAAGTGATTCTGCATTTAGTAGCTTTGTCTCCCCAGAGGAATCATCACTTGTATTTACTTGGAGGAACTATCCTCTTCTGAAATATGAGAAGATGAGATTAGGAAAAAAGAAATATGGAAGCGTAGAATGTAAACGCCCGACATCCGCCACCAGGCAGCAAGGATTGCGCGACCACTGGCGAGGCCTGCCCAAACATAGCCCCCCGGGTTGCATGACCCCGATGAGACTTCGCCCGGGGTGGTACCACTCCCAGCGAGGCTCTCCTAGGTCGAGGGACACTGGCAAGTGGCTTGCCTGGGGTCACGCCACCTTAGCGCGGTGGTACGGGATGGGGCGACCCCATAGGCAACTTGCCAGTGCACCACAACCATGCCACTCTATCTCTCTCTCGGCCTTTTGGCAGACTGAAAAGAAGAAGATGGGTGAAGCAGGAATTATGAAAATTTCTTGAGAGTAAAGTGGAAATAAAAGAAATTTAGTTTTTATGTCACGATGATTTGTCGAGTCTCCAAAGCAATTATTACACATACTTTATGAGAAATTTCACAGAACAATGTAGTACCATGCCTAGGCTTCAGAATTGGCAAATGTGGATTGTCACTTTTTTGTTTAAGATTTTACAATATTATGACAATCCATCATAAACACAATGAAAATGTCATAAAAGTTTTACTGCAAAATTATTTTTGATTATAAAAGTTTTAATTTCATAAATTTGTTGTAGAAAATTTTCATCTTATAAAAGCTCCGTTTGTTTCACTAATATTTTCGGATTCTTTGGTTTTTGGTTCACAGAAAAAAAAATTAGTTAAGGAAAAAAATTCAGTCAATGAGAAAAAAACAAACAGTTGTGGAGGCCACACTCGAGTGCGCCTTCAAGCTCTTCTCGCTCAGCCTTGTCCACGCGTAGATCAGTGACGATGCTAACTATGGTGATCAGGCGAGCATCGGTGGAGGTCCGTGCTTGATTTTCAGGATGTTGCAGGGCGTGAGTAAGGTGAATCAGGGAGGAGGCCATCAAGGCTGGCGTGCTTAGGGTTGCGCTAGCAGCGATACAGTTGCCTTGCATTTTGATTCGAGGTGATTGCTTGATGCATATGATGAAGACTTTTTATAATGTGTATCTTGGCGAGGTGGAGCCTCACCTAAGTCTTTGGCGAGATTAAGTTTGCTTGAGGTTGGCGAGGCTGACGAGGCAAGGTCGAGCTTGCCAAATTTGGCAAGTCTCAAGCTTGCTGGCCTTAGGCAAGCTTGACCTCACTAGATCCGGTGGGGCTTGAGCCTCACTGGCCTTGGGCAAATTTGTCCCTTGCTTGTGGTTGGTCGATGGCCGTCGATGTGGTCTATGGTCGGCCGAGAAAGAAGGAAGAACAAGAAAAAGAAAAAGAAAAATATTTTTCTTGTTAAAAAAAAAAAAAAAACTGTCTAGCATCATCTCAAAGCGGCATTATCAAGTAGGGACCATTTCATTTGCAACAATTAGATATCTTAGAAAAGGTTGAATTGGTTATCTAGATTGCAGAAGGAGAACAATATCCGTATCAATCTTCATCCTGAAAGTAATCTTGTTATGGATATCCCCCATGTTTGGTATCGGAAACCACAGTTCTTAATATTTACTTGGTTGCAATACCCTCTTTCGTCGCACATCAATAAGTACTTCTGCATAAACAATAACATATTGTTCTTGTCCTAAGCTGCTACTTCTCTGCAGCCTAATGAAAAGGACGTCACAGTTCGACTTTGCTTGTTCGACTTTGCTTGTTTAACAATATTCCAGTGGCTTCCAGAGCTTATAAGACATAACTTAGTTGAGGATGAAAGGTGCAATAATCCCTTTACTACGGTCGTCCTTATAACATAAAGATAACTTGTTCTGAACTTAGGATTGAGAAGTAACTGACTTCGATGGTCTTTGAAGTTTGTCAAAGTAAAGTGCTCAGAAACCCGAAACAGAGGGATGTAAATAAAGCATACGATGAGTTCTAGTGGGCTAAACCCCCTTACATATCTCTTCGCTCTCATCTTCAGGTCACTTATCAGAAAAAGAGGTGAAAAAAGCAAAGCATCAGGATCCCCACATCTCTCCCTTGGTCATTCGTATCCTAATTGAAGTAGTAATGTTGATTGCATCAAGATAGGGTGATGTTAGCCTATGGCGACCTAAATTTCGGGTACACTACCTAGGTTTAGGTTAATGGACTACTAAATTTTTAAACTTAGCTCGGGCTCACATGCAAATGATCATTATCTAGGAATCGCCATTAATTAGTTTACGGTAGGTCTATTAGACACCTAAATAAAATAATGGGAGAATTATTTTACTCCTACGAACCATAAATTAAGGGTACGGGGACTTAGTTACACTAGATTTCTTTAATGCCATTTTGGTACAATTTCTTTTTAATTTTCAAAAATGTTTTTGCAAGTAGTTTGTATTTATTTACCTAAATTACTATCATATAATTGGGTGATCACACGAATGCTCAGTCACTATTAAACAATCAAAAGACTTCCATTAAAAGAAATAAACACACAAAGCATTTTTTGGGTTTTCTTTTTATCTTGAAATCGAAACATGCATTTTAACTTTCATGATCCAACTTTATTAACAAGCAAATTCTAATTAAATGAACCTAACATGCAAACTCAATTTTGGTTTTCACTTTATTTAATGAGAATCATGCAATGCATGCCACTAATTTAACATGAAATGATATGACGTGGTAATAGGACCTAAACTATATAACATGAATAAGCATGCAATCTATTTTAAAGCATGAAATGAATTTATTTTAAAAAAAATTTGTATTATCCATGAAATTCCAAATTAAAGAAATGCAACAATTGAATATGCAATCTAAATTAATCAAATTACCTCATTCGAATGACGAACAGTTTCTAACTAAATGAACCTAGTAATAATCACTAGATGATGAAAATTTCATAAACCTAATCCTATATGTATGATTTATTAAACCTATATGCTTTGATGCAAGATTTTGATTTTTTTTTTTTTAGTGTTTTTCCAAGACAAGTAATTATCAACTAAACATTAAATCTAAATAATCAAGATATTCAACAAATAAAGGATTATAATAATCGAAAAAATAATATGTTGTCTCACAAATCAAATTAATGATTACTCTAATCCTAATTATCACGACAAAGAGTTCAAAATAATTAAAAATTTGATCCAAAATTTTACAGATCAAATTAATAATTATATTAATTCAACAATTAAAATACTATCAACAAATCCCAAGAATTAATATAATTAAAAAAATAACCCGACATCTTACGGGTCAAATTAGTAATTACAATAATTTTAGGAAAAACCTATAATGCCTACAATAAAACGAAAATCAATTCTCAATATTCTAATCGGTACAATAATAGTAAAACTTTAAAAAAATAAAATAACATAAAATAATATAAAATAAATGAAAAAACAAAAGGAAAAATAAACAACCTAAGGAAAGGGGCAGCAGATTGGTCGGCGCCGGGTGGAGGATGACCGGCGTTGGAGCTCCGGCAGGGGAACTGGCGGCGGTACGGCGTCTGGAAGCAGGAGCGCAGTCGTCGGGCGCGGGCTGTAGCGCGGCGGAGCGGATCGGTCAGGCGGAGGGTGACGCGGGCGCGGGGACAGCGTCGGGCGGAGCAGGGACAGTGGCGCGGCGTCAGACGGAGGCTCCGCAGGGGCGTCGGGTCGGAAGGGCAGCAGTCCGGCTTGGGCGAAGGCGCGTCAGAGATCGGCGGAGGGCGATCTGCAGACGTGGGTCGCGTACGGATCGGGACCTGCCGTCTTCGGGGGCCGCGGCGTCGAGCACGGCGAGAACAGGGAGATCGGCGAGCGGAGCTGGACGCGAGCGCTGCAGTCGTTCGGGCTCGCGAGTTGCTGGCTTCGGGCGCTGCAGGCGAAATCGTCGGAGGAGCAGAGGGGTGGAGGTGCGGCTGGTGCGGAGACACGGCGAGGGCACCAGGTGCTGGGTCTGAGGCGAGCGGCAACATCTGGTTCAGATCTGGTGGAGATCCTGCAGACGGGGGTTCCGGCGAGATTCGCGGAGGCTGCTAGTGTGGGTCGCCGGAGCTGAGACGCGGCAGACGGGACTGGCGGAGCAGAGACGCTCGGGCAGAGCGCGGAGGCGTGCGGCGCTCGGGCAGTCGCAGGTCGCCGGTGCGGGGCGTCGGGTGGAGGTTTGCTGCAGTCGTCGGGCGCGACGCAGCGAGATCGACGGTCGCCGGGCGAAGCAGGGCGCGGCGGCGTGGGGCTTCGCCGAGAAGAAACCCACGAGGAAGATGAACAGTGCACGCCTTTTTTTTTTCTCTTTTCTGTCCACTCACATCCTCTCTCTCTCTGTCTTCTCTAAGCTCACGTCTTCTCTCTCTTTCCCTCTTCTGACTTTTGTGTTTTTTGTTTCTTTCTTCGTGAAATATTTCATCCACTCTTTAATATATATGAAGATTTTTATATAACCTCCTAATCACAAAAATCCTCTTATTTTCCTTATCTCCTATATACTTTTTTATTGATTTTTAAAGATAAGATTATAACCCAATTTTCTTAAATTCCAAAAATCTTCATTTCAAATCTCAATTTCAGAAAATAGGCTCGGGCCAATTTGCACTTTTCATGGGCTTAGTCTGGCTTGTTGATTTAAAACTCAAAAGCACTAATTCGACTCATCCACCACCGGTCTAGTAAATAAATGTAAAAAATGTAAATGCACCTAAATCTATATGCTATGTAATTAATATATATATTTTTAGGGATAAAATTGCCTCCTATTTTTTATACAATAAATAAATAACTGGATCGCCAAAATTTAGGTATCAACATAGCCATATCTCACTCAAGGTTTAGATGGTGACCTGAAAGCATGCATACACCATTTCAAAGATCATGCTAAGGCTGATGCAAAAGCCCAGGACGTCCAATTATTTTCACTGAATTTACAGACTTCTTATCAAAACCCGAATGACATAGAAGCACATAATTACTAATGTTCTTGGCAAAAGCAAGTTTTCTGTTGCGATATGAAGGTGATTGCAGCTATTAGACATAATCTGAGAATTCTATTCGACGATTCCCAGACTGCAATCCTTCCTTTTATCAAGATATCGCGTGAACGATCTCAGGGTGGTGTGGAGAAAACTAAGAGAACGGGTTTGAATCCTTCCACGGTAAGCTTTGTGGTGGATATGGAGGCCAATATGAATTTCGGCGAATTGACATGGCCAGGGAAATTTCCCAAATTGGTTATTGGTCAAATATGTTCGTCTAGCGAATCAATTTTATAGTTGAACCCCAATTTAGTCATGGTTCTAATATTCCATACTTTTTGGTTACAATTCCAATACTCAATTTCCTAATCTCAATTGGTATTTAGGAAACTTGTGATCCTATTATTGATTTAAGTAGGAATAGCAATTTTGAACACAAATTGGGCTACATGACATGTAATTAAGCGTGTTTGTGTTAGGTTTAATAACATTTGTGCAATAAATGGATCAACCCATTTATACATGAATAATAACTACATCCTATCTGTGTTGATTATTTCAATCAATTATTACTCACATCCAGTTTAGACACAATAAGTTCAGATTTTAAGGCAAGAGTTTGCAAAGTAAATGTGTTAAACATGTTATGTCATGTTACATTTTTTTTTTTTTTTGGGAAGATGTTGTCTCATATGCGTTTCGCAAGAAGACAAGGTCAAGAAACATGTCATGTTCAAATTTGACCTAGATTTGGCATAACATGATAACTCCAATTCAAATGCTAATTTTAGTCTTAAAATTCTCTTAATTGACGTAATGCAATCCTCATTTTACACTAAATCGGATATATATGCAATTTAGTTTTGTTCCAAATTTTAGCTAGCTAAATATCTTTATTTTTCCTTGTTAGAAATTTAATGTCTAGTAGTGAAACTATTTTACTTATATGTTATGAGCATCCCATAAAAGCATTAGAGAAATAATTAGTTTGTCGAGAGAATTAATACTATGAAGAAAAGAGAATATGTAATTAATATACATTAAAAGTTCGCTCGATTTTCATTAGGCAATTGTGGCACATGTATATTTTTTATTTTTATATTTTTGCCTGCTGATATTTGATCATTGATTTAACATTCTTCATAGCTTTATTTGGGTTTATAAATGTTCGTATGATTTATATTGGATCTTTGAATTTCTAATTTTTATTTTCTTTCTGAGTGTATCTTAATTTTTTTTTAAAGTCATTTCAGGCGGGCATGAGCAGGGCGTAATGGCTCAAACCAAAAATATCGCATCAAATTGAAATCTCTATGCAACGGCTTAAATTCACCGCCAAAGAAAGGGTGCACAAAACAGGAAACTATCGCTCGATTCTTCAGACTAGAAACCGTCACTCCTCTGCTCTTTCTTTCCTCTTCTTCAAGCTCTGTTTCAGACCTCTCTCACTAAGTGATTCTCAGTATCCGTGGATGCTATTGTTTTTTGTCTCCAGAAGGAATTCCCGATTTTGCAGAAACCCCAGATTTCATCAATTCTCAGTTTTGACACGGAGCTGCCAATTTCTCGAGAATTTCAAGCTCTGCTCTGTTTCAGACGTGGGACGAATTTTGCAGGTTTCTGATATCTCTGATCTCTTTCGTTTTAACACTCCCGTTTGGCCCTATTACTGTCTCATGAGAAGAGGGTTTTAGTTTCTCTTGGTTTGCTTCATAGGAGAACACCGTACGAAAAATAATTGTACAGGGTCTAAGGGCTCTTTCATCTTCAAGCTCTGCTCTGTTTCGTCACAAAGGACGTGTGATTTTGCAAGCCTCTGGTATCTCCGTTAGAGGAAGGAGTTTTTTGTTTTTCTCGGACGGGTCTCGAAGGTTTCTCGTGATTGGATTTCAATGCTTCACTGCTTCATCCGTAAAAAAAGCTAAGTCGCTACAGCATGGCTAGAGTCTACTGCGGATATGATCTGAATCTGAACACAAGAAACTCCGATTTTTCAGGCCTGCCCATCGGTTTATTTAACTTTTCAGTGAAGTGGCGCCATCTGCTAGTATTTGTCGATCAAACGGAACGACAACAAATTTTCAAGATACACTATTGTACGAATTAAGTCAATTGCGTGAGATGCCACTCTACATCCTCCAATCACAACTCCTATTCGCAAGGCACATGATGAGAGCTCTTGATGCATTGGGTGTTCATCGTAGTTTTTTCCCTGATATTGTAAGACTCATCCTGGATACTGTGTTTCGGGGATTGGATAATGGGCATCGGCAGTTCAACATGAGTATAAATTTAGAATTGGTCGTTGAAGAGGAAAACATTGAGGACGTGTCTTTGGGAGGATACGAGTCAGATGCCGATCAAGTCACGCAGGTGTCTCGAAAAGTACCATTGAAAAGCTGGAGCAAAAGAGCTGCTCTCGCTGCGACGGTGATGAATGCTGTTGTATTTGTTTGGAGAAAGACGGTGATGAATGCTGTTGTATTTGTTTGGAGGAATTTGAAGGGGGCAGAGAGAAGGTGGTGGAGATACAATGTTCACACCTCTTTCACAATAAGTGCATCGTCGAATGGCTCAAGAGGAACAATTCTTGTCCATTGTGTCGGTGCAAAGTAGAAGAAGATTAGTTTGTTTGATTTTCTGTTCACAAATTAGTTTGTAGCTTTTGTGACGATTGCTTTGTAATCACTTTGTCATTAATAAGAAAAAGTTGCTCTTCCACAATTTCTCTTCGTATGATCTATGCGATGCATTGAAAATGCCAGTTCAATGTCTTCAATATTTGCCCGAAATGCACTCTACTCTCGCGCAAAAGTTAATGAGCTTATATACGCTCATAGCTGATGTCTTGATCTTTTAACACAATTTTTTCTTGTTTGTCCTGTCCAGTCTCAAACTGTTAAAATTTTGAGTGGGCAAAATTTAATTCGAACCAGGGTCAAGCGCGTTAAATCGGTTTCTGGAAGAATGGAATGATGCGTGGTTGACATTTTTAAAAAGGGATTCAGGACTTCGAAGTTCCTGGGCATTCCTCACAAAAGGTTTTGGCACTGAGCTATGCATGATATTAGGAGCCTTTGTCAAAAGGCACATTTACTCATGACAAAACATGAAGTTGATCATTAGCTCGTGATTCAAACTTATGACCAACCCAAGCAATCCAGTAAGTATGACTGTTGGCAATAAACACATTTCAACCGGTGCCGGTTGACTGACTCAAATATGAACAAGTGGTTAATGAGAAAACTACAATTTCTATACAGACAAAGGAGTCGTTCAGAAATAACGAACTGTAACAGTATGGAGTCACGGGACATAAATTGTAAAATACAGTCTGCTCAGCTGCATTTCAGGGCTGGAAACAAACAACATACACATCCTCGCAAAAGGAAATGACTGCAACTACTATGAAGCCAAAGAGAAGCAAGATGGACAGAACAATTTTGAACCAGAAAGATTTCCTATGCCATAAAGCAGATCTTCCCAACCAGACGTACTTCGCTGTACTTTGGGTTGACCTAAAAAATACAAGAAAGAAACTGTCCTCTTGGTCATTTATTTTCCTTTCAATTTATCTTCCGCGACAACCATAAATCCTCCTCTCCTGTTCATGTAATGTCAAGGCTGCTGCTTCATCACGGCCCTTATAGCGTTCACATCCGCTCTTGGCACCAGCTTCCTGCTCATCGAATCAAACCCAAGTGGAACATTTAGCGAATTTGAATGCTTCATCAACATTTGGTGACCTAGGATAGTAACTTCTTTTGTTGAGATTGATACATCTAGGAATATTGATATAGGTTAATTCGAGGATGTTATACATTGACATGAATTCATGATACATAATTTTTTGGCATGTCCAATGAACAAAAAGAAGATATCTCTCTTTTGAAATTCAATGAAAGTTCAATAATCATTACAAATAAGGATAATCTCTGATATAAAATCAGTAAGCCACAATAGATAAGATGAATAAGAAAAAGAGGATTTGCTCCATGTTTTTTTTTTTTTGTTTTTTAATGGAATATCTATTGATAATAATCTTTACTAGCAATTTGCACTCAAGTCAGGTAGGAGAAGTCACTTGTCAGAGATTGAATGTCAAGTAGTGAAATTATTTTACTCATATGTTTGAGTTATTATATTATTCCTTAAAAGCCTTAGAGAATTAATTACCCTATCGAGGATAGGTATGAAGAAAAGAAAATGCGCAAGTGAAATATATTGTAAATTTTGACTGATTTTCATTAGGCAATTGGGGCACATACATATTTTTATTTTTATTTTTATTTTCATGCTGATATTTGATCACCAATCTCATATTTTTTATAGCTTTGTCTGGGTTTATAAATGTTCATACGATTTATATTGGATCCTTGAATTTTTTTTTTTTTTTTTTTTTGCCCCTTTGAGTGTATTTTATTTTTAAAAATTATTTCTCGAGGTCTTCAACTGGCGTTATAGCCCAAAGCCAAATCTTGCATCAAATTGAAATCTCTCCACCGACTCAATTTCACCGCCAAGAAGAGAGGGTGCACAAAACAGGAAACAATCGCTCGATTCTTCAGACCACAAACCAACGGCTATATCATTCGCATTCGCGTAATTCCAACCGTCACTCCTCTGTTCTCTCTTTCCTCTTCTTCTTCAAGCTCCGTTTCAGACCTCTCTCACTAAGTGATTCTCAGTATCTGTGGGTGCTATTTTATTTTTTTTTCATCTCCAGAAGGAATTCCGGATTTTGTAGAAACCCCAGATTTCATCAATTCTCGGTTTTGATGCGGAGTTGCTGATTTCTCAAGAATTTCAAGCTCTGCTCTGTTTCGGACGTGGGACAGATTTTGCAGGTTTCTGATGTTTCTGATCTCTTTTGTTTTAACATTCCCGTTTGGTCCTATTACCGTCTCATGAGAAAAAGGGTTTTAGTTTCTCTTGGTTCGTATCACAGGTGAACACCGCACGAATCACAATTGTTCAGGGTCGCTCTTACTTATTCAAGCTCTGCTCTGTTTTGTCATAGAGGACGTGATTTTGCAAGCCTCTGGTATCTGCGTTCGGTGCAATCTTTAGAGGAAGGAGCTTTTGGTATTTCTGGGACGGGTCTCCAAGGTTTCTCGTGATTGGATTTCAACGCTTCACTGCTTCATCCAAAAGAAAGCTAAGTAGCTAGTGGCACAAGTTTTTGTAACACCTAAGGTAAGAAAGAGAATGATGACTGACAAATGGGATCTCTCTATGAGAGATGTTATCAATTTGCCACACTACCATATTGAATCCATATCAATAAAGTTGAGAACATTCGTGATCATGGAAGGCTCTGTGTATACATGTAGTTACCGCCATGATTCGGTGTTTAAAACTTTATGGGATAGGATTGACTATTAAGAATTATCTCTGGACCAAATGTGCGCACATACAATACGATTTCAATTAATATAGTTTAAGTGGGAGAATGTAAGAGTTTTCCTAATATGGACTAAATTAATTGATATTGTAATTTACGGTTTTTACAGTTATCATAAAACAGGGTTGGTTTAAAGTGAGATTGAAGGTTTCTTAATTAGTTTAATATGGGCTGGCTAGTGTGGGCCGAGTTGAGCCTGGCTCGTAATGAGGGGACTGGCTGGAAACTCTATAAATAGTGCTCAAGTCTCTCATCTAACCCTAATTCTCACATGTATCATCACCTAAGGGCGTTTACTGAGGGAGCCGCCTCATTGAGCCAGTGATACGGAGGGCAATAGAGGAGAAGAACTTGATGCGTGGATCCCTTTATATGTGGGTAATCCCTTTTTCTGCTTCCGCTCTATGTTCGATAGATCCAGGTGCGTTAATCTTTCTACTCAATTATGCATGTCCTTGTTCTAGTTAAGGAGATCTTGGGATGACGTAATTTGCGTCAAACATGTGATATCAACTGCGGGTATGATCTGAATCTGAACACAAGAAACTTCCGTTTTTCTGGCCTGCCCATCGATGTCTTTAACTTCTCAGTGAAGTGGCACCATCTGCTAGTATTTGTCGATCAACTAGGAGTGACAACAAATTTTCAAGATATCAAACTGTACAAGTCGAATCAATCGCTTCTGATGCCACTGTATATCCTCCAATCGCAATTCCTATTCGCAAGGCACATGGAGAGAGCTCTTGATGCATTGCGTGTTCATCGTAGCTTTTTCCCTGATATTGTAAGACTCATCCTAGATACTGTGTTTCGAGGATCGAATAATGGGCATCGGCAGTTCAACATGAGTATAAATTTGGAATTGGTCATCAAAGAGGAAGTCGAAGCGGAAAGCATTGAGGACGTCTACTTGGAAGGATACGAGTCAGATGCTGAGCAAGTCACGCGGGGTGTCTCGAAAAGTACCATCGAAAAGCTGGAGCAAAAGAGCTGCTCTCCCTGCGATGGTGACGAATGCTGTTGTATTTGTTTGGAGGAATTTGAAGGGGGCAGAGAAAAGGTGGTGGAGGTACCATGTTCACACCTCTTTCACAATAAGTGCATCATCGAATGGCTCAAGAGGAACAATTCTTGTCCATTGTGTTGATGCAAAATAGAAGAAGAAGATTAGTTTGTTTGACTTTCTGTTTAGAAATGAGTTTTCTAATTTTCGCAACCATTGTTTTGTAACTACTTCTTCATTAATAAGAAAAATTACTCTTATGTGATCTATGCGATGCATTGAAAATGCAGTCCAATGTGTTTAACATTTTCCTGAAATGCACTATCGTGTTGCGCAAAAGTCAATGAGCTTATATTTATGTATGATACGCTCATTCCTGATGTCTTGATCATTTAAGGCAATTTTTTCTTGTTTGTCATATAGTACTTCTAGTAGCTTTTCCTTTTTCCTGAGCATGGTTCGTGGGAGGTAGAAAATATGATCCCGTTTGTGGGAGGATGAAAAGAAGGTTTTAGTTCCACTTTCTTTAGAAGACATGACTTCCATGAGGATTAAGGAAGCAATTTTTTAAAGATAAAGTTTATTGAGGAAGTTACCCTGCAGATTACCAAATCTTCAGAAGTTGATTCTATTTTTCCCTTCTCAAATCCAAGGATAAACTGCTCCATTACAACTCCGAGGCAGGTCATCTGATCTGGAAGTGGTCTTCAATAACTTTTACATCATTGTACTGTTTCTTCTTCACTTTTCTTGTGGATAAAAGGCAAACTCTCCAGCACCATCAAAGCAGCATTATCACGCAAAGACCAATTCTTCTGAACAATCTGATATCTCATAAAGATTGAATTTGTTATCTTGATTGCAAAAGGAGAACAATATCCATATCCATCTTCGTCTTGAATATATTTCAGCTATCGATATCCCACATGCTTGTTACCAAACACCATAGTTCTTAATATTTACTCGGTTGCAATACTCTCTTTCGTTGCACCAAAATCAATAAATAAGTACTCCTGCATAAACAATATAAGATAATGTTCTTGTCTCAAGCAGCCACTTCTCTGCAGGCTTATGAAAAGAGAACATAGTTCAACTTTGCTTGGGAGCATTTAACTATATTCCGGTGGCTTCCTTAGCTTATAAGACATCACTTAGTTGAAGATTAAGGGTGCAATTATCTCATTGATATGGTGGTCGTTATGATATAATAAATTATCTAGTTCTACTACCAAGATTGAGAAGTAACTGACTTTAGTGGTTTTTTAAGTTTGTCAAAGTAAGTGCGCAGAAACCTGAAACAAAGGGATGTAAATAAGGCATCCAATGAGTTCTAGTGGGCTTTCACGGATAAGCCAACTTACATCTCTCTCCACTTTCATCTTCACTTCACTTATCATAAAAAGAGGCGCAATGAGTAAAGCATCCGGATAATTACATTTCTCTGGCGGCATTTGTATTGTAATTGAAGTTGTAATGCTGATAGCATCAGGACATGGTGATTCTAAACATGTCTCATTGAAGGTCTATGGTGACCTTAAAATGTGCATGAATCCGGGTTCTTTTCACTCTCTCTATGGTTTGAGAAATATCATGTGATGGGTCATTCCTGGGGAAAACAAATTCAGCTGACTTGAGCAGGCTTTGGTTGGCCTTCGACCAGGCATTTCAATTTTCTACTGTCAAGGCAAGGCCACTTTGGAAAACTGTTGGATTATAATGTCTCGGTTGCTGTTTTCTGTTCTGTTTTCTGCTCTGTTTTACTCTGTTTTTTTATTAAAAAAACAGCTAAGTTCAATTTAGTTATTTATTTAGTGTTTTTGCTATTTTCTAGGAAGTTAATAGCACATTTGTGTGCAGTTATGTGTTGCACGTACGTGAGCAGTTTTTGCTTTGTTTAAGTTGTCCTGTACTTGACAGTTTCCTTTAGAACAGACGTATGCAAGTTTGTGTTCTGTTTCTCTGTGCTTCTCTTCCTCATCTGAAAAATATAGCTTCTGGTTTTCTATTTTCTTGTTTACTGTTTTGATCAGTAACAACAAAAACATTCTTTGTTTCTTTCGTGCTAATGGAGCACATGAATCATAAGAGCTCCCATCAAATTGCTCTAGAACATTTTCATGGGGATGCACCAATCGAACTGCGAAAATACAGCTAGTTTTCTACAAGAATGACGATCCATGCTGGACAATAGGAAACAAGTCAGCAACTGGGCAGCACGAAGCATTGATTTTGATGACCATGCGGAGTGTGGATTCAGACTTCCTTTCTGGCGCTTCCGCAAATTCAGAGCATGAAATAGCCCGCCAACTGAACGACAAATCTTCCATTTTCCTTATCGTGTTCACTTTGCTGTTGAGAAAGCTTGTTGATTAGGTGGTTAGATGCTGGAAAGTAGATGGCGTTGACAATCTCATATCACTCATTATAGTCTAATGTAAACCAGAGGTGCCGAGACTTCTTACTAATTGAAATCTCTATGCACCAAACCAAATCATGTAGCTTTTGCAAAGACTAACTTATAAACTTATCAACTATATACAAGTAATACCAAAAAGTTTCCACCATAAAAGTCATTCCCAAACAAACTGTCACACCCCGATCCCCGAACGCGTGTTGATCCCTCACCTAGTCGATTTATAGCGACGTCTCAGGACGAATCGCCGACCCTTTTATTTTAATACGCATGTGGAAGTAGATAAAAACATCCCCAAACAATAAAATAATGGGATAGGAAAGTAAGACTAAATTCCGAACTTTCAAAATAACCATGCTTATATACATTGCTAACCAGTGTACATATATATATATGGCGGACTACTACTCTAGATTCAACTTAAACAAGTTCAAAATCAAGGCTTACAAACGGGGGTGGGGTTCCACAAACTACGGGTCCTCATCCTCCTCTTCATCATCCTCCACACTCTAACTGGAGCCTTCAGCGGACTACATCGGACTTCCGAGATCTTCAAAATCCAGGTCTATTGCATCTAGAGACCTGAAATGTTGTCCCACAACCAAGATGAGACTATGTCTCAGCAAGTTCTACCCACTAAGACTTGATTAGGAAGCCAATACACTTGACTAAGCACAATACGAAACAGAGGACTTACCTTGACCTCAGCTCCTTCCTACAAGTCAGTATATATATCAGATATACAAGAACACATTGCATCACACCACCCAACCAATTGCGATCGAACTATCGATCAATTGACCTAGTCGATTACATGTCATCACGACCATTTCTTGGTCGGCCTATTCCATACTATCTATAAGTCTGATCAACATCCAAGACTACTCACCATTAATGATATATAGATAGTATATTATCCTATTTCCAGATGACATATAGAGTCATCGAGCTGTCAAATTATACCGTCCCATATCAAGATGACAAAGAACGTCATCGAGCCGGTACATCAATATCATACCTTACTGTCTCAAGATGATTTGTAGAATTATCGAGTTGGTATATCATACCGTACTATCTCAAGATAATCTGTAGAATCACCGAGCCAATATATAATACCGTTCTGTCTCAAAATGATTTGTAGAGTCATCAAGTCGGTATACAAACAATCAAATTACCATTTTTTTTATCATTTCCGATAAAATATCGTGCATGGGTTTACGGTCGGCCTTAGCTAAAATATAATAATTTCCTTTCCACAAACCCCATCATTTTCTGTAATCTACCAAAACATTTTTGGCGCTATCAACCAATGCCCGGTTTATTTCCAATTAATTATTCCAAATTAATTAATTTAGAAAAATAATCATAAAATTATTAATAATTCAATTCAGCCCAATATAGCACTCGATAAATTAAACAAACTACATTACGATAATTAGCATAAAATTCCGATCGTCGACCATCCTGGTCTAACTTTTGGAAAATAAATAATTAATTAATTAATTCCGAAAATTATTAAATAAAAAGCAATAAATCCAATTTAGGGTTGTAATACCTAATTGGAAGCCGAGACGAGTTTGGAAAATTACCGAGACTTGTTTAATAAATACGATAAGTTCTCTACTTGCTAATGACTAAGTCTAACCGCCTAACATGCATCATTAAGTCACTAATTTAATTATTCTAAACTAATCAACCACTTAATCATGCTCAATTAACGCTAATCAACCATTTAATCATGCTTAATTAACACTAATCAACTCTTAAATATCATTATCATACTACTAAGGGATTAGTGAGTTAAATTCATCCGTTTAACAATCCGTTCAAATCGATACGTTGGGAACGTTGTGGGTGACGTTTTTCTCTAAAGCGAGCCTAGGGTTCGGGACTTGGAACCACCTCAAAACAACCTCGCAAGGCGGTTGGAAGCCCACAAAATTCTGGTTTGATCATACTGAAAGTAGAAGCCAAACAACTTGATTCAAGACGGGAATTGCTCGGGAAGGAGAGAATAGGCCAAATCGAGCCTAGATGTAGACTCACGGAGGTTAAACAGGCTCGGGACGACTCCGGATGAGCTGCAACAGACCCGGAATAGCAGCTGGGAGGTGTGAGGGAGGCGACCAAGGGCGGATGGTGTGCAGCTAGTGGCGTGCGTGCGGGCGGGGTGAACGACAGTGAGTGGCACGACTCTAGTGACAGTTTGGCTGCTCTAGCTTCTCCTTTGGTGGCTACTGGTTTCGCACAAGCAAGGAGGGAGAGAGAGGGTCTTGGACAGTGGAGTGAGAGAGAGAGAGGGTCTTGGACGGTGGAGTGAGAGAGAGAGAGGGAGAGGATAAAGATGAGGGGGTGAGGGCTCCACCAAGCCAATTTTTCCACCAAATTGTCTCCCTTAAGCTTGTCCATCAAGCCAATAACCCATGGCTGCAAATGAGCCACCAACACACTCCTCACAAGCCTTGAGATAGTCCAATTTTACTAGGGCATGGGGGAGCTACGAATTTCCAACATTATGGCTTCAATTGGACAATAATTCTCTCTCTTGATTCACTCTCAATTGGCTTCCATAAATTCAATCGATACCTCAATTATCAAATTGATAATTTTCCTGGCCCATAAATCCATCTTGCATCCCAAATTTGAAATCAAAAACAATCTTTGGCCTTTTCTGCACAAAAATAGTCATAAGCCGACTTTTTTCCAAAAAGTCTCGGTTGTCAAAAAAATCTTCTAATAGTGAGTCAACGCTCCTAAAATTTATTGTGACATGATAGAATTTTCAATTTATGAAATCGGACTTGAATTCACGATTAATTTCCATTCGGCACGTTTTTAGCGTGACTTAGACTACCGGGTAGTTTTAAGAGATTTTTAGTGCAAATGATCTGTGGTCGATTTTCTTCGAACCATTATGAACCCACTCGATATATTGGCGACTCTCGATTGTTTTGAAAATCTTAAGAATTCAAATATGGACATAGAGTATCAAAACGATAGAAGAATCAATTTAGGGTTGGTCGACGAGAATTTTCCAATTTAGTGGTGTCACTCACGATTAGCCACATAGCTCAGTCGAACAGACCTAGCTCTGATCTCTAATCGATTTATATTTGTGCCGTAATGATCTTGGCAGATAAGCACGGTCGAGTAACCAATCCCCAGTCGAATTCTCAAGTCTATTGCATTAAAATTCCTTAATGGCTTCCCCATATAATCCAGTTATCTCAAGAGTGATCAGCTTTGAGAACAACCTTATAAGCGCGTCGATAAAATGCCCAATTTATTCAATAGAAAATAACAGTAAAACCTACTTACGACTCACTGAAGAACCTGAAAAACAAGCATATGAGAGGAGTGAACTTATACGGCTCAATGAGTAATATTTCTTCTAAGCGAATCGAGAAATCATTATGCATATTTAAAATCACAATCCTAACTCATTTTAACATACCATATAATCATAACTCAAATAACGAAGATACCGATGGTCCAATCCACCGGCCAATCTCATAAAACATGATCAATAGTTTATTTCATTGATTAATCTCATCAAACCATACATCAATGGTTCATTCCATTGATCAAACTCAAATCACATGTCAATGGTCCACATCATTGACCAATTCATGCTCAAATGTCTGACCGTGGTCACGTGTAACGCCCATGACGAAACGACCAGATTCCCCTCTTGACAAAGTTTTCACCTATTATTAACCGGTGGCTCGGCCCATAAGGATATATTAGAATAGTATACGCATACCCACACATCCCTTAGGGTTCATAGAGACATTGAGCATCAACTACCAATCACAATATCTAGCAATCCAATATTAGAATGAAACTCATATCACAATTCAAAATTTGATATATAAATATCAAAGCATTCTTCAAAAGGTTCCAAGATTCTTTCATAAAGAATTTCACAAACCATTTTCAAACAACCATTCAAATCGAATTCAAAATATAACTCATTTCAAACAACAAAAATGATAGTAATGGCTCAATCCTATTTTATGCAATAAAATATGTTTTTTTTTATCAACTCATAGAATATATAATCCACCATATTTTTCAAAACGAGTTTAAAATATAGAGAATAAATAGTGTCACTCACCTGGGACAAGCCAAAAATCAACTACGATGCTTACTCGAACCAACGCACTCGGATCCCTAACGATTAATAGAAAAACAATATCAAAAGGTCGACTAAAAAGAACATTCTTATAACAACTCGCCTATACTAGGCCTATTTGTCGATGAAACAACAGCTATGCGCCATGAAAGCTCGCATTTAGCGAAAACCCATTGTTTTTCGCTAGACACGACCCATGTGCTAACCTTGTTGCGCCATAACTTCCTCCACAAAATTCCATTTCAAGCTGTCTTATAGTCCTTAGAAAGCTCTCTTGACATACTACAACAACCCCAACTCAGCTGCTCCAAAACAGCACCAAAAAGGACGAAAAAATCAGGCTCAAAGCTATTGTTTGCTATAGTTCCAAAATGTGCCCCTAACCTTCAAATTCCATTCCGGACAAACTGCAAGCTCAAATCACGATCCGTAAGGTGCTATAGCTTCACAATATCTTTAAGTACCATTTCTACAAAAATATACAGCTCAACGACTCAAAAATCGGGCTTCGCCGCACAAATACCCAAGAAATTTGAATTTCGAGCCCTAATTGCAACGATTGCTTCAAGTAGATGATTAAAGGCTTCGATCACTTACTAACGTTGTAAAACGGAGTTAAGTCAGCTTGGTGAAGCATCCGGGTTGTGAGTGCCCCCAATTTTTTTCTCTTTTCCCTTTTTTCCTTTCTCTTCTTTCTCTTCTCTCCCCTGTTTCTTTATTTCCCCTGTTTTCGTTTCTGCTGAGGCCCTCCCTCTCTCCTCTCTTTAAACAGCCGAAGCTTCCACTATTTTCTTTTAGCTTCTTTTGTTGATTTTTCAAACACTTTTTTTTTCCTTTTTTTTTTGCCCATATATTACCGTTAAACCCCAATTTAGTCATGCTTCAAATATTCCATACTTTTTTGTTACAATGCCGATATTCAATTTCATAATCTCAATTGGTATTTAGGAAACTTGTGGTCCTATTATTGATTTCAGTAGGAATAGCAATTTTGAACACAAATTGGGCTACACAACATGTAATTAAGCGTGTTTGGGTTAGGTTTAATAGCATTTGTGCAATGAAGGGATCAACCCATTTATACATGAATAATAACTATATTGTATCTATGTTGATTATTTCAATCAATTATTACACATGCCTAGTTTACACACAATAAGTTCATATTTTAAGGCAAGAGTTTGCAATGTAAATGTGTTAAACATGTTATGTCATGTTACATTTTTTTTTCGGAAAATGTTGTCTTGTATGTGTTTCGTAAGTAGAAAAGGTCAAGAAACATGTCATGTTCAAATTTGACCTAGATTTGATATAACAAGATAACTCCAATTCAAATGCTAATTTTATTCTTAAAATTCTCTTCATTGACGTAATGCAATCTTCATTTTACACTAAACCGGATATATATGCAATTTAGTTTTGTCTCAAATTTTAGCTAACTAAATATCTTTATTTTTCCTTGTTAGAAATTTAATGTCTAGTAGTGAAATTATTTTACATATATGTTATGAGCATCCCATAAAAGCATTAGAGAAATAATTAGTTTGTCGAGAGAAGGATTACAATGAAGAAAATAGAATATGTAATTAATATACATTAAAAGTTTGTTCGATTTTCATTAGGCAATTCCGGCACATGCATATTTTTATTTTTATATTTTTGCCTGCTGATATTTGATCATTGATTTAACATTCTTCATAGCTTTATTTGGATTTATAAATGTTCGTACGATTTATATTGGATCTTTGAATTTCTAATTTTTTTTTTCTTTTTGAGTGTATCTTAATTTTTTTTTTTTAACGTCATTTAAGGCGGGCATGAGCAGGGCTCAAACCAAAAATATCGCATCAAATTGAAATCTCTATACAACGGCTTAAATTCACCGCCAAAGAGAGGGTGCACAAAACAGGAAACTATCGCTCGGTTCTTCAGACTAGAAACCAACGGGAGTATCATTCGCATAGCTCCAACCGTCACTCCTCTGTTCTTTCTTTCCTCTTCTTCAAGCTCTGTTTCAGACCTCTCTCACTGAGTGATTCTCAGTATCTGTGGATGCTATTGCTTTTTGTCTCCAGAAGGAATTCCCGATTTTGCAGAAACCCCAAATTTCATCAATTCTCGGTTTTGACGCGGAATTGCCAATTTCTCAAGAATTTCAAGCTCTGCTCTGTTTCAGACGTGGGACGAATTTTGCAGGTTTCTGATATCTCTGATCTCTTTCGTTTTAACACTCCCTATTACTGTCTCATGAGAAAAGGGTTTTAGTTTCTCTTGATTCGCTCCGTACGAATAATAATTGTACAGGGTCTAAGGGCTCTTTCATCTTCAAGCTCTGCTCTGTTTCGTCACAAAGACGTGTGATTTTGCAAGCCTCTGGTAAGGAAGGAGTTTTTTTATTTTCTCAGATGGGTCTCGAAGGTTTTTCGTGATTGGATTTCAACGCTTCACTGCTTCATCCGTAAAAAAGCTAAGTAGCTATGGCTAGAGTCTACTGCAGATATGATCTGAATCTGAACACAAGGAACTCCGATTTTTCTGGCCTGCCCATCGGTGTCTTCAACTTCTCAGTGAAGTGGCGCCATCTGCTAGTATTTGTCGATCAAGTGGGAGCGACAACAAATTTTCAAGATACCATATCGTGCAAGTCAAGTCAATCGCTTGAGATGCCACTCTACATCCTCCAATCACAATTCGTATTCGCAAGGCACATGGAGAGAGCTCTTGATGATAACAGCGTATATTGTAAGACTCATCCTAGATACTGTATTTTGGGGATCGGATAATGTGCGTCGGCAGCTCAACATGAGTATAAATTTAGAATTAGTCATCAAAGAGGGAGTCGAAGAGGAAAACATTGAGGACGTGTCTTTGAGAGGATACGAGTCGGATGCCAATCAAGTCATGCGAGCAATGGTGATGTATGCTGTTGTATTTGTTTGGAGAAATTGAACGGGACAGAGAAGATGGTGGAGAAACCATGTTCACACCTCTTTCACAATAAGTGCATCGTCGAATGGCTCAAGAGGAACAATTCTTGTCCATTGTGTCGATGCAAAGTAGAAGAAGAAGATTAGTTTGTTTGATTTTCTATTCAGAAATGAGTTTGTAGCTTTTGGGATGATTGCTTTGTAATCACTTCGTCATTAATAAGAAAAAGTTGCTCTTCCACAGTTTCTCTTCGTATGATCTATGCGATGCATTGAAAATGCTAGTTCAATGTCTTCAATATTTGCCCAAAATGCGCGAGATCATACGAATGCATTGAAAATGCTAGTTCAATGTCTTCAACATTTGCCCAAAATGCACTCTCCTCTCGCGCAAAAGTGATGAGCTAATATAAAGTTGCTCTTCCACAGTTTCTCTTTTTAATGATCTATGTGATGCATTGAAAATGCCAGTTCAATGTTTTCAGCATTTACTCGAAATGCACTCTCCTCTCGCACAAAAGTTGATGAGCTTATATTTATGTAAAGTTGCTCTTCCGTAGTTTCTCTTTTTATGATTTATGCGATGCATTGAAAATACCAATTCAATGTCTTCAACATTTGCCCGAAATGCACTCTCCTCTCGCACAAAAGTTGATGAGCTTATATGCTCATTGCTGATGTTTTGATGATTCATTCAATACAATTTTTTCTTGTTTGTCCTGTCCAGTCTCAGACTGTTAAAATTTTGAGTGGGCAAAATCTAATTTGAACCAGGGTCATGCACGTTACATCAGTTTCTAGAAGAATGAAATGATACTTGGTTGTGGTTGACATTTTAAAAAAGGGATTCGAGACTTTGAAGTTCCTAGGCATTCCTCACAAAAGGTTTTGGCACTGAGCTATGTGTCAATAGTAGAGAGAGAAACTCTAGAGAGAGAAGCACTGGATTGTATTCACTTGTGAAAATGAGATAATACAATGAGGGGAAGAGACCCCTATTTATACAAAAACAAGGCAAATCGTATCCGTAAATCTATCATCGATATAATGGTGGAGATTACATTTCCCTAACTACCAACTACCCGCATTTATTACATACGAATACATTTACAGTATCGCCCGTCCCCAGGAGTATTCTAGAAGACTCAAGAAAACCCTAACAGTCGGGATACAAGTCGAGGGTCGCTTGATCTATAGTCATGTCACGGCTGTCCTATAGGAACCTCTTGGATGGTCGTTCTTTCGGGCCATGACATATGCATCATATTAGGAGCTTTTGTCAAAAGGCACATTTACTCATGACAAAACATGAAGTTGATCATTAGCACGTGATTCAAACTTATGACCAAACCAAGCAATCGAGTAAGTATGACTGTTGGCAATAAACACATTTCAACCAGTTCCGATTGACTGACTCAAATATAAACAAGTGGTTAATGAGAAAACTACAATTTCTATACAGACAAAGGAGTCGTTTAGAAATAACGAACTCTTAACAGTATGGAGCCACGGGACATTAATTGTAAAATATAGTCTGCTCAGCTGCATTTCAGGGCTGGAAACAAACAACATACACATCCTCGGAAAAGGAAATGACTGCAACTACAATGAAGCCAAAGAGAAGCAAGATGGACAGAACAATTTTGAACCAGAAAGATTTCCTATGCCATAAAGCAGATCTTCCAAACCAGACGTACTCTGCTGTACCTTGGGATGACCTAGAAAATAAAGAAAGAAACTATCCTCTTGATCATTTAGGGTGCGTTTGTTTGCATTTCTATTCAAAAATTATTTCAGGAAACAATTATTTCTGTTTTGGAGAATAATTTTTTACCAGAAAAACGCGTTTGGTAAACTTGTTCCAATAATAAATAATTAAAAAACCGAAACACGTTTGATAAATTTGTGTTCTTTTTTTGTTTCTTTTAATTTTTTAATATTTTTATTTTATTTTTCCTTGTTTTCTTTCTTTTTTTTTTTTTTTTCTTTTGGCCAATCGCCGGCCTCGCCTATGGTCGGTGACCGACCGACGAGAGCCGGCGGCCTCACCCAGCCATGGTGAGGCTCGCTAGCCCCGGCGAGGCCGAGCCTCTCCGTTGTTGGGCGAGGCTCGACCTCACCTTGGCTAGGCGAGCTCGGGCTTGGTGAGCTCGAGCCTCGCTGATGGTTGGGTGAGCTCAGTCTCACTGGATCTGGGTGAGCCTGAGCTCGCCCAGCTAAGGCGAGGCCAAGCCTCACCGGGGAACAACGACGCTCCGACGAGGTCACCGGCCCTCGATGGCTAGTTGCCGGTCATGGCCGAGGCCGGTGACCGACCAAAGAAAAAGAAGAAGAAAAGAAAGAAGAGAGAGAAAATTTGTTTCTCAAAATTGTTCAAGAAATAAGAAGCAAGTTTTTTTTTTTTGTTTCTTGTTTCTGTTCCAAATTTATTTCCAGGAACAAAAATATAGATTTGGAACAAAAACGCAAACAAACGTGTTTCTTTTCTTTTTTTCCCCGGAACAAAAAAACAAGCATTCTGTTCATGAACAAAAAATAAGAACACAAACAAACACTACCTTAATTTCCTTCAATTTATCTTCTGTGACAGCCATAAATCCTCCTCTCCTGTTCATGTACTGTCTAGGCTGCCGCTTCATCACGGCCCTTATAGCGTTCACATCCGCTCTTGGCACCAGCTTCCTGCTCGTCGAATCAAACCCAAGTGGAACATTTAGCGAATTTGAATGCTTCATCAACATTTGATGACCTAGGATAGTAACTTCTTTTGTTGAGATTGATATGTCTAGGAATGTTGATATAGGTTAATTCGAGGATGTTATACATTGACATGAATTCATGATACATAATTTTTTAGCACGTCCAATGAACAAAAAGAAGATATCTCTCTTTTGAAATTCAATGAAAGTTCAATAATCATGACAAATAAGAATAATCTCTGATATAAAATCAGTAAGTCACAATAGATAATATGAATAAGAAAAAGAGGATTTGCTCCATTTTTTTTTTTGATTGAATATCTATTGATAATAATCTTTACTAGCAATTTGCACACAAGTAAGATAGGAAAAGTCATTTGTCGAGTAGTGAAATTATTTTACTCATATGTTTGAGTTATTATATTATTCCACTAAAGCCTTAGAGAATTAATTACCCTATCGAGGATAGGTATGAAGAAAAGAAAATGTGCAAATTGTATATATTGTAAATTTTGACCGATTTTCATTAGGCAATTGTAGTACATACATTTTTTTTTTTTCCTTATGATATTTGATCACCAATCTCATATTTCTTATAGCTTTGTCTGGGTTTATAAATGTTCATATGATTTATATTGGATCCTAGATTTTTTTTTCCCCTTTTGAGTGTATTTTATTTTTAAAAAATTATTTCTCGAAGTCATCAGCTGGCGTTATAGCCCAAAGCCAAATCTTGCATCAAATTGAAATCTCTCCACCGACTCAATTTCACCGCCAAGAAGAGAGGGTGCACAAAACAGGAAACAGTCGCTCGATTCTTCAGACCACAAATCAACGGCTATTATCATTCGCATCGCATAGCTCCAACCGTCACTCCCCTGTTCTCTCTTTCCTCTTCTTCTTCAAGCTCCGTTTCAGACCTCTCTCACTAAGTGATTCTCAGTATCTGTGGGTGCTATTTTTTTTATCATCTCCAGAAGGAATTCCGGATTTTGCAGAAACCCCAGATTTTATCAACTCTCGGTTTTGATGCGGAGTTGCTGATTTCTCAAGAATTTCCAGCTCTACTCTGTTTCGGATGTGGGACAAATTTTGCAGGTTTCTGATATCTCTCATCTCTTTTGTTTTAACACTCCCGTTTGGTCCTATTACTGTCTCATGAGAAAAGCGTTTTAGTTTCTCTTGGTTCGTATCACAGGAGAACACTGCACGAATCACAATTGTTCAGGGTCGCTCTTACTTATTCAAGCTCTGCTCTGTTTCGTCATAGAGGACGTGATTTTGCAAGCCTCTGGTATCTGCGTTCGGTGCAATCTTTAGAGGAAGGAGCTTTTGGTATTTCTGGACGGGTCTCCAAGGTTTCTCGTGATTGGATTTCAACGCTTCACTGCTTCATCCAAAAGAAAGCTAAGTAGCTATGGCTAGAGTCTACTGCGGGTATGATCTGAATCTGAACACAAGAAACTTCCGTTTTTCTGGCCTGCCCATCGGTGTCTTTAACTTCTCAGTGAAGTGGCACTATCTGCTAGTATTTGTCGATCAACTGGGAGTGACAACAAATTTTCAAGGTACCAAACTGTACAAGTCGAATCAATCGCTTTGCGATGCCACTGTATATCCTCCAATCGCAATTCCTATTCGCAAGGCACATAGAGAGAGCTCTTGATGCATTGCGTGTTCATCACAGCTTTTTTCCTGATATTGTAAGACTCATCCTAGATATGTGTTTCGAGGATCGGATAATGGGCATCGGCAGTTCAACATGAGTATAAATTTGGAATTGGTCATCAAAGAGGAAATCGAAGTGGAAAGCATTGAGGACGTCTCCTTGGGAAAATACGAGTCAGGTGCTGAGCAAGTCACGCGGGGTGTCTCGAAAAGTACCATCGAAAAGCTGGAGCAAAAGAGCTGCTCTCCCTGCGACGGTGACGAATGCTGTTGTATTTGTTTGGAGGAATTTGAAGGGGGCAGAGAGAAGGTGGTGGAGATACCATGTTCACACCTCTTTCACAATAAGTGCATCGTCGAATGGCTCAAGAGGAACAATTCTTGTCCATTGTGTCGATGCAAAGTAGAAGAAGAAGATTAGTTTGTTTGACTTTCTGTTTAGAAATGAGTTTTCTAATTTTCGCGACCATTGCTTTGTAACTACTTCTTCATTAATAAGAAAAATTACTCTTCTGTGATCTATGCGATGCATTGAAAATGCAGTCCAATGTCTTTAACATTTTCCTGAAATGCACTCTCGTGTCGCGCAAAAGTCAATGAGCTTATATTTATGTATGATACGCTCATTCCTGATGTCTTGATCATTTAAGGAAATTTTTTCTTGTTTGTCATATAGTACTTCTAGTAGCTTTTCCTTTTTCCAGAGCATGGTTCGTGGGAGGTAGAAAATATGATCCCGTTTGTGGGAGGATGAAAAGAAGGTTTTAGTTCCACTTTCTTTAGAAGACATGACTTCCATGAGGATTAAGGGAGCAATTTTTTAAAGATAAAGTTTATTGAGGAAGTTACCCTGCAGATTACCAAATCTTCAGAAGTTGATTCTATTTTTCCCTTCTCAAGTCCAAGGATAAACTGCTCCATTACAACCCCGAGGCAGGTCATCTGATATGGAAGTGGTCTTCAATAACTTTTACATCATTGTACTGTTTCTTCTTCACTTTTCTTGTGGATAAAAGGCAAACTCTCCAGCACCATCAAAGCAGCATTATCACGCAAAGACCAATTCTCCTGAACAATCTGATATCTCATAAAGATTGAATTTGTTATCTTGATTGCAAAAGGTGAACAATATCCATATCCATCTTCGTCTTGAATATATTTCAGCTATCGATATCCCACATGCTTGTTACCAAACACCATAGTTCTTAATATTTACTTGGTTGCAATACTCTCTTTCGTTGCACCAAAATCAATAAATAAGTACTCCTGCATAAACAATATAAGATAATGTTCTTGTCTCAAGCAGCCACTTCTCTGCAGCCTTATGAAAAGAACATAGTTCAACTTTGCTTGGGAGCATTTAACTAATATTCCGGTGGCTTCCTTAGCTTATAAGACATCACTTAGTTGAAGTTAAGGGTGCAATTATCTCGTTGCTATGGGGGTCGTTATGATATAATAAATTATCTAGTTCTACTGCCAAGATTGAGAAGTAACTGACTTTATTGGTTTTTGAAGTTTGTCAAAGTAAATGCGCAGAAACCTGAAGCAAAGGGATGTAAATAAGGCATCCAATGAGTTCTAGTGGGCTTTCACGGATAAGCCAACTTACATCTCTCTCCATAAGCCAACTTACATCTCTCTCCACTTTCATCTTCACTTCACTTATCAGAGAAAGAGGCGCAATGAGTAAAGCATCCGGATAATTACATATCTCCGGCGGCATTTGTATTGTAATTGAAGTTGTAATGCTGATAGCATCAGGTCATGGTGATTCTAAACATGTCTCATTCAAGGTCTATGGTGACCTTAAAACGTGCATACACCTCAAAATGAGTTTGAATCCGGGTTCTTTTCACTCTCTCCATGGTTTGAGAAATATCAAGTGATGGGTCATTCTTGGGAAAAACAAATTCAGCTGACTTGAGCAGGCTTAGGTTGGCCTTCGACTAGGCATTTCAATTTTCTACTGTCAAGGCAAGGCCACTGCGGAAAACATTCTTTGTTTCTTTCGAGATACTGAAAAGTAGATGGCATTGGCAATCCCATATCACTCATTGTAGCCTAATGAAATGCCAAATATCACCGGAGGTGTCGAGACTTTTTAGTATTTTTTTCTTGGCTCCTGCCTGGGATCGAACCTCATAAACCCCATCCACCAGGGTGCAAAGCAGATTTGTGACCTACTAAAATTTGTTACTGAGTAATTGCACCAGATCCTATTTGATTTTCTAATTGAAACAAGTTATCAATCATGAAAAGCATGAACACCCTACCAGCTTTTACGTCAAATTAAGATCCATCACAGAAATATCGAAAAGAAATTTTGATAAAAATCTAGCACTGCTCCCGCTTCGCTAGTTATATGATGTGGATAAACAGACACTGATAGATTATCAATCAATCAGATTACCTAATGAAAGAGCTGAGAAGTAAAATGAGACACTTGATAAATCGCCAGATCTCAATATATGAAAGTGTTTCCCTTGGGGCACTACAGATTTGTTTAGATAAATTCGGGTGCACATCGCATGGGAATAATCAGATTGTGACAATGGCCTCATCCTCTGGTCAAGACAAATTACTATAATTTTTTAGCATGCGATAGAGATTACTACCCAATGCCAACGGCTGCGGTCAACATAACAGGAACCACATTACAAGATCAGGTACAAAAGGCTGAAAATGAAACTTCTTCCCCATGCTGAATTTGAAGAATGTGAACGTGAGTATTATGCTGCCGATGAAATTCACACATCTAAATTCCTTCTGTACTGACCTGAGAAAACATAGTTCACTCCATAAGAATACTCAAACAGCATTTTAAAGTTTTAAAGGATTGACAAAGAGAGTAATTCACACAAGCTCACTGTAAATGTTCTTGTATTTTTTTCATTAGTTTCCTTTTGTTCTCTTTCTGACATTAGAATTGCTCTATTATGCACCTTTTTTACTTATTTGAAAAAAAAAAATGTTTGAGAGCATATTAAAGATTCAACGTGGACATTCTACTACTTTAAACTTCCATGCCACACTCACGTGCACATACACCATCATGTTCATCTTTTAAGTGGTGATCAAGGGCAAAACTTTCTCAATCGTACCTGAGATACCAATTGTAAGTACCAGATCTATCTATCCATCCATCTACACACAATAAACATTTCTTATGTTGCATTTTTCACATTATGCAAAATTAGTTGTTATTCCTCAACTCGAACATGGCCCTGCATTCAACTACACAGTGAGACATCTCTTGTCACAAATTCTGAGTATGCAGGAATAAGCAAGTAATCATGATCATAGCAGAAATACATCCTCTAAATTAGCATGACTTGGGGAACAGGAGCTCTACATCCAAATGCAAATAATACGCAGAACATGGGGGAAAAGCAAATTTGTCTAGGTATTTGTCAGTGTTTAAAAAAAAATGGAACTGCAATAAGCAGCTTAACTCACTAAGCATTGTCCTGTCCAGTTTCAGACCATTGAATTTTTTAGTGGTCAAAATCTTAACCAGGGTTAAGAAGGTTAAATTGGTTTCCGGAAGAAAGGAATGATGCATGGATGACATTCTAAAAAAGGGATTCAGGACTTTGAAATCCTTGAGGCATTCCTCACAAAAGGTTTTGGCACTGAGCTATGCATCATATTAGGAGTTTGAGTCAAAAGGCACATTTACTCAGGAAAAAACATGAAGTCAGTCATTAGCTAGTGATTCAAACTTATGGCCAAACCAAGCAATCCAGTAAGTATTAAAGTTGGCAATAAAAACACTTAAACCAATGCCGATTGACTGACTCACATATGAACAAGTGGCTAATGAGAAAACTACAATATCTATACAGACAAAGGTGTCATTCAGAAAATAGGAATTCTAACAATATGCAGCCACAGGACATAAATTGTAAAATAAAGTCTGGTCAGCTGCATTTCAGGGCTTGAACCTGACAACATACGCATCCTGGCAAAAGGTAATGACCACAACCATAATGAAGCCAAAGAGAAGCAAGACAACCAGAAAAATTTTGAACCAGAAAGATTTCCTATGCCATAAACCAGATCTTCCCAACTAGACATCCACCAGTGTGCCTTTTCAATCCCTCATAAATACGATGACTTGAATTACAAGAAAGAAAAGTCCTCTTGGTCAGTCAATTTCCTTCAATTTATCTTCCACATGTCAACTCTATACCAGCTATGTTTCAATCAGTGCCAGTGGCAGTTTTAAACTCACAATGGAGTTCATATCCCTACTTCTGGGGCTCAATATTGTTGTCCTTGATTTTGTGGTGGATGGATGTCAAATAACAAAGCACGTGCTTTATCCACTTATTTTTTTCAACCTTCTATTCTTTTCATATTGTTCCATCCAAATACAGCCTAAGAGAACCAGCTAAAATAAACACAACTATCACAGCTTTCTCTAGCTAACTGAGTCTCTAACAGAACAAAGACCAATGGTCACAAAATGAAACACCATTCGATACAGGAAGTAGCTAAGATAGTCGAGGAAGCTGTAAACATTGCATCCAGTAAAATAACATGATCTTCCTTTTTTTTTTAAAGGAAGCCAAATAACTAACGAAAAGCATGCCATGTACAAACCAAACCATAAAGATGATAATACGCACCTTGCAATCTTCTATATTGATCCATCAGTTCCTTTCCACCGGCAACCGCCATAAACCCTCCTCTCCTATTCATGTACTATCTAGGCTGCCACCTCATCACACCCCTAATGGCACTCACATCCACTCTTCCAGCTTCCCTCTCATCAAATCAAAGCCAACTGGAATTCTTACTTCATCATCCTCCACAAGCTGCCACCACTCCTCCACTGCCACTATCTTTCTCCTTCTTGCTCTACAGCTCCTTCATGATTCCATCAACAAAGTCCACTGCATCTGGAAGCACGTGTGGCAGGATCATCAACAACAAATTTATGGACAATCCCATCAATCTAAATGAAACTCCAAGCAGAAACTGTGACTACTTTGTTTTCCTTCATAGTTTTCCTCAGCAGCAAAACATCATCCCAGTTGCCCATCTTAGCATACATATTGGCCAGTAGGATATAGCGTCCACTATGTTTAGGTTCTAGTTGGATCAGATGCCTGCCAACTTTCTCTCCTAACTCAACATAGCCATGCATCATACACCCATTTAACAAAGATGCCCAAATTGCACCATCCGGTTCCATTGTCATACTCTTTATCAACATACCAGCCTCTTTGATTTGTCCAGCCCGAGCCAAGAGGTCAACCATGCATCCATAGTGTTCAATAGTTGGAGCGATGCCGTAAACTTTACTCATACGTCCAAACAAGCGCCATGCTTCATTGATGAGGCACTTCTGATTGCAGGCCATCAGAGCTCCAATAAATGTCACAGCATTTGGTTTAGGACCCCTGTTTTCCATCTCATAGAAAAGATGCAGCCCTGTTTCATTCTCACCATTAACAGCAAACCCCAATATCATTGCACTCCAGGTCGTCACATCTTTCAGAGGCATTTGGTCAAATACTTTTTGAGCGAGTCTAATGAACCCACATTTGACATAGAAATTAATCAATGCAGTGCCTAGCTCAAGTTCGTAATCAATGTCATTATCATCTATGTACTTATGAACCCATTTTCCTTCTTCAGAGGCTCCCACAATGGCACAGGCACTAAGTACGCTAACCAAAAGAGATCCACTTAATTTTACATCGGCATGGTCTTTAACCTCGGAAAACAACTCAATGGCCTCATCAAACCGCTCATTCCTAACATAGCCAGAGATCATGGCACTGTAGGAAACATCATTTTTCTCCGGCACGGAATCAAATAGCCCTCGGGCTTCATCAACAAGGCCACTGCTACAGTAACCAGTGACAAGGCTCGTCCAGCAAACTACATTCCTCACTGGACTTTGATCAAACAGGCGGCGAGCAGCACTCACAGCTCCGTGCTTAGAGTACACGCTCACCAGAGAACTCACCACATACACATCACAATCGTGCCCGAACTTCACGGCGCCACAGTGAACCTGGCCAAGCAATGGAAAGCCAGTGCATGCCCTGACCAGCGCGGCGAAAGTGCGGGCATTCGGCCTGACGCCTTCCCTACACATTCGAGCGTACACCGACACGGCCTTCCCATGTTCGGAGTCCCCCAAGAAACCCATCATCACGACATTGAAGTCGAAGACACCGGGGGCGGGAATGCGAGCGAAGACGCTCGCTGCGTAGCCCATGTTCCCGAACGGCGCGAGCGCGGAGCAGGCCAGGATTTTGCTGGCGGTGTACGCGAAGCGAGCGAGGCCGGAGACGATGGTGTGGGCATGGATTTGCTTCAGGTGGGCGATGGTGGAGCATCTCCGGAGCAGAGCGAGGTACTGGAAGGTGGCGGGACGGCTGGTCATGCAAGTGATGTCTGGTTAGTTCGTGGTCTTTAAGAAGCGAACGAGGCTGGACTGGATCGAGTACATATAATGTTTCATTCTAAAGCTGAGGTTGGGTTTTCATGGGCAGGTTAACATTGTCTGATGCTAGTTTAACTTGTCTATGTTTAGTCTCACTCGCTTTTGAGAGGCTGATGTGTTCGGGAGGCGAAAAGTATTAGAATTGATATCAATTTAATTATAAATTTTTCAATTAAATTAGTATAATTCTAAATATTTTTGTTTTCATTTGTGTTAAATAAGTTCATTTAGTCAATTTTAACCGAAATGGTTAACATGGTCTGCCTAGAACGATGAGGGCTACATTTACAATTTTTTGACATTTTTCTGAACGTTTTAAACATGTTGATGACCATCGATGGTGACCCTGGCCAACCATAATTTTAAAAAAAAATTAAAATAAGATAAATCAGCAAGAACATCATCAAAAGGTTACACAATTTGCTTGTCTAATTTAAGTCATAGTAACAAAGATCAGGAACGAGTTCTAAATGATCTTGTTTTGTGCAATGAGGTTTTGTGATTTGATTACTTGAAAAGAGATGAAAAGAATGTTCATTTAACCCAATATTACATTATCTCCAATTATGGGGTCCGCAAAATGCATTTGAAGAATCACATCGATCGCCATGCCTTCACACGTGTTGCATCGCATGAATTCTCGATGAGAAAATCGTCGTATTTGCTAATTACCTGGGGTTCTTGGAGTGCCATCCAAGAATACGTGACATTTAATCGAACACTTGCAAACTCACGAGGGTCATCATTCTTTTAAGATCCAAAAGAACATGTAACATCTCAGTAGAGTAGCCTTTCAAATGAAAGCAATCCAAGCAATCATCGACAAAACTAACATGAAAAACCAACACTTAAGCATGTTTAGCTCATTGATCCGAGAAACACAAGGTTGAATCCGGTCACCCAAAAAAGGAGAGTGAAAGAAACAGAATGGGGCGGAAGGACTCAAGACAGGACATGAGAAGGTAGGTCCTGTAACCATTATATATCTAAACATCATATAAATCACTCAAAATTTTTGCAGGATCATCCTGTCTCTCTCCAAAAAATGCATATATATACCAATACTAATACGTCGTTAACTACTTGAAAGAGAAAAATACATTTTGACTGCTGGATATGGAAAAACATAAGCAGTGCAGTGCATAACCAGCGATGCTCCTAAATATGAGCCATGCCAAAAATTGCATTATGAAAGTCTCTTAGTGCTGCTCATGCTTGCCACTGATCAAAACCGAGATTTGCGCTTGCGAGCCGTGTACTTTGAGTCAGGAGGCACCACATTCCCTTTTCTCCTCATCTGATCTTTCTTTCTCAAAACCCACTCTCTTCCCTTGCCTCTCTTATTTAGTTTCTGTTTCTTCTTTGGCCGGTGCCTGTCAGAGATACTGACCTGCATTTGAAAAGAGAGCAAGAGGAAAAGACAATCACCCCAGTCAATAATTAATTGAGAACAATTAACAAATTGAATGTTCCCATAAGATTAACAAAAGGAGAGAGAGAGAGAGAGAGAGAGATAGAGTTCCTTAAGCAAACTGACATATAGAATGAGCCTAAAAGAGAACAAAGAGAACAAAGAGAAAAAAGAAAGAAAAAGAAAAAACGGAATTTAATATGCAAGTCCATGTCTAGAACAAGTCCAACATAATATTCAAATTTGCAAACTCACTGTTTGATTGTCTTCATCACCACTGCTATCGTCAGAGGAACTCTCCCCATCTTCCCCTTTTCCCCCTGGTACAGCACTGCTGACAGATGGTGGCCCACAACTAAGCACAAGGTATTCTTTCCTGCTCTTCGAGCTGTTTTCAATAATGATTCGAGGTTAGTTCATTTTTCTTTGATAGGATTTTCATGAAGGCATGCATCCATATTACTGTCCATCCGAATTACTGTGGCAGTGATCAGCCTTCATCCAGAACACTCAGATTATCATCACATACACAGTCTAAAGCACTTATTCCGCAACCGAAGCATAATAAAAATCAATTGTTGAACAGCACATCTCTTGCTCGGACTTGTCATTAGACAGTCCCTCAAAGAAACAGAAAAAGGAAAACTTGCCAATACGATAATAAGCAATTCTGGACATGATATTGATGAGAATCTCCATATAATCATGGACCAGCTTTATAAGCTCAATTTTGCCAATTATCCCAGGCAACATCAACCCATTAGTAAGAGAATGAACAAAGAGAGATTGACACGTGACAGCTAAAGTGTATTATGTGCACATTTGATAATTTCATAAAAAAGATTCCACCTATTTAGAAAATAAACTTAAAAGATTATTGACAGTAATTTCTCAGAAATTTATTTATGTTTTGATAGGTGAGCGTATTCACTAAAGGGCACCAAGGGGTGGAAACCCACATACAAGAAGAGCTCAGAGCCAAAAGAGCTCACTTCCAATACAAATCATCTATAGTGTTCATTAAAGCATTTCCATCCACATGCAACTTTCCAACTCCTAATAATTACAAAAGATAAAAAAAGGGTGTTTCTCTCCAATGAAAGCCCACTTATTCTGCTCTCAGAAATTTTACTTTCACAGATGACTTCCAAACAGCAGAATATATACTAAGATATGCACAACATATGCTGTTCCATCGATGTCAAACACTAAAATAAGTTCTGGTAATGAAATAGGTACCTGTGTGGGTAGTCAACCACCACACCACCTGCAAATCCAGCCCGCATAGCAGAACTCAAAATCAATTCACGCTGAGCTATACTTTCTGGATAAACTTGAAAAACTGCTCTTGCCCCCCTTGCTAAGCATCTATATAATGATCCAAAAAATGCCCTAAAAAAAAAAAATCAAGACAAATGTCGCTTATAGGACATCCAAATAGGGACTAGAAGTTCTGCAAGATAGAAAAGCAGAAAAGAACTTTTTTGATCATTTAAGAAAATCAACCAGTTATCATCCAAATGATGAGGAACATACTTCAATCTTAACCGTGGCTCATGAGAGGACTTATCCGCATTGCATAACCACTGCATGACAAACGGATGTAAAATCAACAAACTACAGAAAAAAAAAACTTAAAAAGATTTTAAGTTACCAAGTGTAGAAATGCAAAGAATTTCCAGAGAGTATTGCAAGATTATGAATTAAGAATGTTTACCATGCAAAATTGATGCACTGGATGCAAAGAAAACGTGCAGCAACGATATAACAATTACATGTTTATCCCCAGGGTACATTCCTTCGGTCTTTCAAACCCAACCATGCACAATTCTAGTTGACATTTCATGTGCGCATCTTTACCCCCTACTGTGTCCACTAGACAACAAGTCATTCTATCACCTCATTTTGATGGTATCTAACTAGCAGATAAAGGGGGAAAGAGAGAGTTGTATCTATCGAAGGTGAAGCACGACAGTAGCTACTTCATATCTCTGCAGGGAACTTTTCAGAGTTGATTGCAATATTAGCTGCTTCATCCTATCCATGTGACCACAAGATAGATGCAAAATTAACTATGTTAACAGACATAGGTTCAATACGCCATGAATTTTAGTGAATGCAAGAGCTTAGGATGATAAGGATTTACAAATGCAGCTGCAAATGATTTCGAGGGCAGAATGCCGGCAAATCTTGAATTTAATGTTATTTTATCAAACATTACCAAGACAATAAATATAATCAGTCCTCCTTTAAAAGCGTAGTCTTCCATTGCCCAAGTACCTTACCATATCCTCTAAAATATAACAGCTAAATTGAAACAATTTTACTTGAGCTTGACACGAGAAGATATCTTCTTTCATAGTCTAAAACAAGTGTGCTCTTTTCGGTACTTACACTAAGGAACCCAATAATACAGAAGACCAACTGCTATTTGCTACTTTATGCACTATGAAGTGTGAGAATGGCAATTCTGGAGCTCCTAATAAAAATTAGCTCCATTAAGATCCAAGAAGAGAACTCCTATAGAATAAAATCATTAAAATGATAATCAATTTAATGAACACAATAAAATGAACCTGAACAGCAGAGATACTGATGGCTCCATCAATAACACCAGGTCTAAGTCCCAAGCCCTACAACACAATTCACAATAAACCCAATGGCAAAGGAGTCAAATGTATGCAGGATGAACAATACCATTGAATGTGACAATTGACAAGGCCCAGTACAATATGCCAGTACAAAGTTCTTCAAAAATAGAGAAGCAATCAAGCATGCATGCACATATACTCCACAACAACCACCATCACATTGGTGTTGCATGTGTTAAAATTCTGGCGAGCCTGTTAATCGTCTTCTTATTCACTGCCAGGTGCTTTTCGCTATTCAGACTACAGTTCAACAAAGGTCATGCTAGAAATTGGAAGGGAGACGATTCTCAATGGAAATGGCATAGAGGAACTCAAACCACCAAGAAGACTTCGGAATCCCTCCATTATCTAATTTGCACAACTTATGGCTTGGAAGGAACATAAGGAATCTTGAAGAATCAGCAATAGTTGAATAGCCTTGTCCTAATTATTCCACAAAAAACAAACTGCTTGTTATTTGGCTAGGCCTTTTATATTGCTTTTCTGTTTTCTTTCTGTTGTTAGTTTCTGATTTATATAGCTCATGGATGCTCAATGAAAAACTTGTGCTCTTTCAATAAAATGCCTCATATTAAGTAAAGAGAGAAATCATTGGCCACTAAAAGAATTAAAGGCGAAGTACAAGAATGAGTCCATTGCTGAATTTTCTCAGTTTCAGAAATAATACAGTTCAAAAACTTTAAACTGGTCAGTACCTGACCCATGTCGCCAAGCAAAAGATCACCTTCAGCCTCTCTCTCCAGGGCGATGTCTACATTTGAACAGGCAAATGGAATATCAAAATATGAGCAGACTAGCAATCCCTTAAATCAATAGGTATTGAATTAACATACCAAGCATTGATGGCGAAATGTCCAAACCAATCCAGTTGTGTCCATTTTCTGAAAGGGTCTCCCCACTCAATCCAGATCCACAACCTAGAAAGACCCAAATGTCAATACAACATGATCAACCATCATGAATCTCTGAACATTACAAACACTGCTCATGGGGAAAAAAGAGAAAAAGTAATAAAGCAAGGAAGAGACAAGTATTCTCATCAAGCAGGTGCCCCTATCAAAGCTAAGAAAGTATAACTGAGCAATAGTCGCAAGCTGTAACTTAACAAGAGAAGTTGATCACTTATGAAGACCCAAAACAGAAGACACGACCCTAGTAAGCAAATTGACCCTGTCCTTTCATCAAGCCAAAAGTTCACCCAATGGACAGGAGACATTCTTCAATACTCCAAATAGACGCTCCAATCATCAGTCACCCACATCAACTTTGGTTCTTTGCCCACAGGGAAGTACTCCGGTCAAAGACATTGTAGTCACACTAGAGATAAGTTTTCTCACCAACGCATTAACTCTCCACGAATGTCAATCAAGTCAACATTCACCTCAACACAAAACACGCATACAACAACACTCACAACTCGAATTCAAGCACAACTTGCTCAGCACTAGGAGAACTCAGGAGGGTACCGATATCAAGGAGTAGTCTCGGAACCCCGTCGTTCGGCAAAGCAAGAAGCTCCATCGCCCTCTCCGACAGTTTAGCCTGTTTTTTCAAACCGACAAAAACCGTTAACAACCATGTTAGTGCCAAAAAAAAAAAAAGAAGAAGAAGAAAAAAACGACACGCACACACACACAATGCAATCACGCGAGCAATGCGAATGAACGAAACCGAACGGACCTGAATTTCGATGATACGGGAAGAGGAAGTGTACTTGCGAGCCTCGACGTCGTTGTAGAATATCTCGGGCGGCGCCTGTATTTCCGGTCGAGAAGCCATCGGCGGAGCGACCACCAGAAGAAGAAGAAGAAGCTACTCGCGAGCTGAGTTCCGGGTCGGACGTTTTCACCTGAGCACCGCCGGCACTCGCTGACCGACCGTCCTCTAAGAGAGAGAGAGAGAGAGAGAGAGGCGCTGGGGCGGCGAGACGGCGGCGGAGACGAAGGCGGGAGAGGGAACTAGGGCTTTTCCTTGCTGGTGCTGGGGGCCTGATGAAACTGGTGCGCCTATTAGCAAATTTTTTTTTTTTTCTACTTTTTTCGGATTTTGAGACACGCCCCTATGATTTTATTTATTTATTTAATAAGACTCGTCTTAAACTTTATTTTATAACAAGTTTCCTCATGAAAAACTCGTGTGTCTATATATATCTAAAATATCAAGTGACCACACGTAATTATAGATGGACAAAACTATAATATAAAATAGCCAAGATAAATGCACATAATTGATAAACCTTTTTAACCTTAAAAATATGAATTCAAAAATATTATCAGGAATTTCATAAATCTCTTGTCTTTCTTTTATAGGCAATATAAATTATTTATGGAAAATAAATTAAAATCTTAACATGTTATTTTGCATATGATCAATTTCATTCTTTCACAATGCATGTGCTCTTTTTGTTAAGGGTAATTGGTTTTGAATTGGGTCAGTTCCACCCTAAAATAAGGAATTGAACATGACCGAATTGATTGGTTTTGGTCCGAATTTAGGATTTTGATAATTTCTTTTCTTTATACCTTAGAAGTCAAGGAAAATTTATAAAAAGAAAAAAATATCGGTCTGGCGGTTCTTTAGCCTAGTTCCCCCCATTTGTCCTCTAGCCACACCTTCGGTCCCTGGGGTTGACTAAAGAATAGCTATTTCATGCACACAAAAAAAAAAAAAAGAAGGCCTCAATCTCCATATTTAAAATATGACTGCACATTTTTAACAATTAATTGCCTCTGGTATATATAGTTAGGCTCCTTTCATTTTACCAAAAATGAACTGGTCAAGGAAATATTTTTCATCGAAAAAAAGTCTTTCAAAATGGGGAAAAATGTTTTTCACTTTTTAGAACGGAGTAAACATTTTTCTCACTCATTCTCTAATATCTCAACACCCCAATTAACCTTCACTTCTTTCTTTTTTAAAATAAAAAATTAGTTATTTTTATTTTTTAAAAATTAAATTATATATTTTTAAAAAAGTAATTTTTATTTATTTCATTTTTATTTTTTGTTTTGATAAAAATCGAATTTTTAACTATTTTTTTAAATTCAATTTTTAATTATTTTTTATGTTCTTTCTTTTTCCCTTTTTTCTTCATCCTCAACCAATCACTAGCCACAAAAGGGGAAGCAAAAGAAACATGCTAAGCCGGAATAGGAACATGTGGAGTCCAAAAAGAGCCTGAGAAGAGCGTTGGGCCTCACATTGCTTCATTATAGCGAGACTCGATATGACCAAGGCGATGACAGTAAAAACACTAAACAAACTATTGAGAACCCCGAGTTGGAGCATAAGTCGGTGATGTGGGCCAAGGAGCAGCAACGAGAATGGTAGTGGGACTAGGCACCACAATGGATGAGAGAAGACCCAACGGTGTTTCCTCAAACTAAAGTTCCTCGACAGCATCAAGAAGGGAGGGGGAAGGATTTTGATAAAGAATCTAACTCTGAATACCCTTAAAAGTGGGTTGGAGCTTCATAAGAAAATCATAAAGTCGCAGGCAATCCTAAGTTTGTAGCCAAGAAGATTGACATGTGGCATAGTTAGAATGTGTAGAACATAAAGTGGGAGATAGGAAGTCAAACTAACTTCAAAGCGACTTCAAATAATATAAAACTCACTAATAAATTGAGCGCTTTGAGTAGCTACAATAATTTCCTGCTGTAACTGGTAAACATGATAGAGCCATTCTAAGTAAACATGTTGGCAAGCTAATCCCAAAGATTCTTCACACCTGTGATGTGAGCAAACTATGGATGAAGGGCATAATCAAGAAAGCTGAATATAATGGCATAGGCTTTCAATTAGCAATCATCTAGATTCGAATGTCAGACTTATGTTGATCAATCGCCTTAGAAGTGAGTTTGGCTTGCTTAGCATCCTTGAGTTGGGGAGGACACACACAAACACCCTCAACATTCTCAAATATGTCTCCATAAACAAGTGTGACAAATTACAGTTGATGACATTTCTCACGATATAGCCAACACAAGTTCACCTAGGTAATTATTTGCAGGATTTTCCGGGCCTACAATATCATTTATAAGGGTTAATATAACCAAAAATCCTAAATTGTTACACTTGTAACAAATTTATTATAAGCTAATTTTTTTATCACAAAAAACTCCAAACTGGTACACATGCGATAAATTTATTCTCAATTAGTTTCCATTAAATTTTACCATCAAAATTCCAAGTTTAATGACACGTAACCGATGACCGTTATATCATTTTGGAGTTTCACTCTCAATTTGTCATAAATGTACTAGTTTGTCATTTTTCGGTATATTAATCCACTTTAATAAAAACTAACGGAGGGTAAATTTGTCACACATATACTAGTTTGGGGTTTATGATGGTCAAAAAATTAATTCAGGGTAAATTTGTCATGACTATTCCGATTTATGGTTTTTGACGATCAAAAAATTAGTTTGGAGTAAATTTGTCACAAATGTATCAATTTGGAGTTTTTCATGATATTTAACCCTATTTACAAATCTATATGCATGGACAAGGTCAAAACCTTCAATAAGATAAAGCAATCAATAAACAATCTCAAATAAACCATCGTTGGACATAACGGGAGAAATGTGGAGGCACGAATGCGTTACTTCCTACCCACTAATTTCGACAATTTCCATAAGTAACTGGAAGGCTAAGTTGCTTCTCAACCTTAGCTTGGAATGATCTAAGACTCACTCTCTATGGCAATTGTACCGAAAACAAACTTAGACATATCATGGAGATGGACATGACTCTGATCAAAATCCTTGTGTAATTCCTAGTAATTATGCAGCGGAAATTGTCTAGATCACATACCAAGGAGAGCCAGCAGATAAAACAAAACATAGGCTATTAATCAACATATAGGAATTCAAGAAAAAAATAATCCTAACAACCCTGAGCCAGACCCGAAAGGAGTACTCAAGAACAGTCAGAGCGAAGAAGAGTGTCTGCTTAAATTGACATTATTATTCAAGTTTGGTGCAGGGACTCGGGTTCGGTCCTCATGATAAGTCCATGTTATAATTCTCAACTACTCCCTCAACTGGTGTTTTTCCTTCTCGCTCCGGTTGCATGGAAGCTTAGAGTAGGGAAACTTGCAGATCGACAAAGTCTTCAGCTTCGCACGCTCTAGTGAGTTCACTTCAAAGATACAAGTTTCCTTAGCTTTTTTGGTTTCCAGATCGACACCTTAGAGTTACATTGCCTGTGACTGCAAAAGCAGTAACAAACATTTCTTGTGGATTGCTGGGATTTCTTGAATGATTACTTGCCAAGGGTAGAATCAATCCACTGGCCACGAATGAAAATTTACTCGGCAGAGGTATGAAGTCTACAGCTAATTCTCCATCTTGTGATAGCCGGTGTTAAAGAAACAGTAAGGCACTCACGGGGAGTGATATGTGGGAGTGAGAAGCATTGAACAAATGGTCCCAATGATGGTTTTGCTGATACTAATCTAAAGGAAGAGGCTAGGAAAAGAGGTTTCTGGTTCCCATTGCTTTTGGGTGATGAATACGCTTGATTAACAAAAATACAACAACTCAGACGGACTGCTTTGAAGAAGCAATAAACTCGGGGATGGAGAGTCCCACCAGAAGAAACCGGACAGTTAAGGACAGGCTTACGATCTTATAGCTGGAGTCATCCTAAGTAACCAGCGGAGGATTCGTCAAAAGAGGAATAGAGCAGAGGCTGCGCACTTAAGTCGCCAAAGCCATGACTATTAAGGAAGCTCTGCAATGTAGGATGCTGCAGCAGCATATCAAGAAAAAAAGAGATCGGACGGATCCAGTGACTTATGAATCTATTATTGATGATTGGTTAATACCGTATTGGATCTTAGCACCGGTGAAAGGCCTTACCAAAGTTATGTCAAGATATCCGATCTACTTGGCCACAAATTACTTTATTTAGGTCCTCACAACTTTATTTAGGTCCTCACAAATTACCGATCGAGTAAAAAGCAATGGTCACAAATTTGGAACCTTCTATACCACGAAAGCAATTGGATATCGACTACTCATGCCGGAACTCACTAAACAGGAATGAAACAGATTACAAATGTAACCAAACTTAGGTGGAGAAGAAGATGAACAAATACGATGCAAGATCAGACAATACTTGCTTTGAGAGCACTAGAATGCTGGAAGGTAATTCTGAGCAAATGCTATTGAACATGACTCACATTGCCAAACGTTCACAGCGATCCAATGTTCCAACAAAAGAGGACAAAATTCATAGAAATTTGGGTATCCAAACAAAATTCTCATGCTATTTAGGATATGATCGACATGGGGTGGTTTTCAGCCAGACACGAAAAAGAAGCGTTCACTAATGTAAGACCAAAGCACAAATCAACTGCCCTAATCAAATAGAGAGAATCCCATGTCGTCGTCGCTCTCCTCCTTCTCTTCCTTCTTCTCCTCTGCTGGAGGTGCTTCAGCAGCTGGTGCACCACCTGCGGGGGCTGCAGCAGCTGCACCTCCTCCGATGAAACCACCACCGCCGCCGCCTCCAATGATCACCTGAGGCAAGAACAAGTTTGAATCAGTACGGAAAATGATGCATTCAGCACGAGATCAGCCACCACATGTATGTATGAATGTCGTGGTATTCTAACTAACATATACTTAAAAAGTTCTACTGCATAAGAAGTCCCCTGCAAAGGAAACAGAGAAACAGAAATGCGTCCCCCATGGTGACAAAGCATCCCCAACATACATCATTCAATTTCATTCATGAGCCAATTATTGCATATACGTTTCACAGAGACATCTCATAGCCCCAATAAACATGTAAAACACGATAAAACTCAAAAAACTGTGTTCTTCAAAGATTACTTCCATGTTGCATCTAATATCTCCAATGCATTTCACATTCTTTCCAAATCAAGAACGGAAGCGTAAAATATCCAACTCGACACCACAGTGATCTGTCTTCGCATCAACAAACTTCATCACAAAACATGTCAGTACATTAACATTCTGTCCAAGATCACTCCCTCTTCCGACCAATTTCGACCCAACCGTAACATAAGCTCAAGAAATTCCTTAACAACAGTTTAGTATGCATATACACACGAGTAATCACTTTGCTAATTACTAGAGCATCAACGAGGATCTAACAACAGGCGACTAGAAAAAGGAAAGATTTGCAATACCTTCACGAACAATCGAGAAACAACCACAAGAAGCAAAACAATCCGAGACCTTACTCACGAAAAGAGCATCAAAACATAAATTCCCCCCAAAGAGAAAAATCCCCGAGTCTCTACCAAATACTATCTCGACACTTGCGCCACCACTTCAAATACAGATCGACCACGACGCACGCTTCCTAGGTGAAAAACGCTGCAGTTTCGAACACGACGTATGAACCGATCGAGTGCAAGCGCAGCGGGAGACCTGGAAAACGGCTGAGGAAGGGGTGACGAGCGAGAAGGAGGACTGGACGCCGCCGGAGGAGTCGGCGGCGACGGCGGACTGGACGAGCTTCCGCTGGAGCTCGAAGGAGGAGGCGGCGCAGGCCTCGAGGTCGCCGGAGACCTGCTTCGCCGTCCACTCGTCGCCGGAGCTCCTGCAGACGAAGGTGAAGACTCCCATCGTGTCTCTTCTTCGGAGGAAGCGAGCGAGATGGCAGCGGAGGAGGAGGGAGAGAGATCGGAGGAGTCGAATGGTGGGAGAGGGGAAGAGAAGGGACGACGGGGCAGATTATATGTGCGGAGTGCGGCAAAACCCTAGTTCTAGGTGAATTTACGGTTTTGTCCTCCATTGATTAGTGTAATTCCCGGCCCAGACATACTAACTTTTTTTTTAATTAATATTTGAAAAATCGTAAACTAATACATCTTTAACAAATTTATCCCAACTGATCATAAAAAGCCCTAAACTTGTATAATTAAGACAAATTTGCCCTAAATTAATTTATTCAACCTTTAAAAACCTTAAACTGATATATTTGTAACAAATATACCATCCGTTAAATTAGATTAATACAACAAAAAATCACAAAAATTATATATTATGACAAACGGAGTTGGTATACTAGTAAAATATCATGTGTTGATAGTAAAATTTAACGGAAACTAATATATAGTAAATTTGTCATAAGTGTACCGATTTAGAGTAAATTTATTAAAAATGTACAAGTTTGAGATTTTTTATGTTCAAAAAATTAGTTTTAGGTAAATTTGTCATAAGTGTAACAATTTGGGGTGTTTTGGAGTATTAATTTTATTTTTACCTTTTATAAAAATTTTAATCTTAACCTCCTCCATTCATTTTTTTAGGAAAACATCTTTAAAAAAAATCAGATATTTCAGAGCCAAAAAAAAAAAAAAAAAGAAATCATCAATGGAAAAAGTTTTCCAAAATAGAGGAAATTGTCTTTCACTTTTTAAGTAGGGGAAAATTTTTTTCTTATCTTCTTGCACCTTATTTTTTTTTCATCAAACATCTTTCTCTTTTTTCTATTTTTCAAAAAATCAAATCTATAATTTTTTTTCTTTTTTTCCTTTTCTTTCTTTTTCTTTCTTCTTCCTCGATCAATGCCGGCCATGACCCTAGTTAATGACTGGCCACGGGAAGGTCAAGCCTTGTTAGCTAGTGCTTACCGGCTGTGGCGAGGCGGGTGACACTCCGCCTCACCTAATTAGGTGAGCTCGAACCTTGCCTAACTCACCAAATTTGACAAAACCCAAGCTTCCTCATGACTGGTTGGGCAAGCTAGGCCTTGTCATAGGTCAACGAGGCTCTAGCCTGTGGTCAATGACCAGTTGAGGAAGCAAAAGGAAAAAAATAAAAAAAGGAAAATTATTAAAAATCGATTCTAAAATAAAATAATAAAAATTTTATTGCATTGAGTGTATGGAGAAAAAGATTTTCCTTATCAAATGGTGGAAAATAATTTCAAATTCATTTTCACTTTTTAACTGAACAATGGAAAATATTATGATTAAAAATGCCACATTTTCTGTGAAACGAATAGAGTCTTAAATTAGTTAACTTAGTTGGCAATAAAATTTACTTAGTTTCTTGTAATTTTCAATAGAATTTGATCGTTTTGATAAATGAAATTGAGTTAAAGGAAAACCATCCTCATTTTCGCTCAGGTTTTAGACGTCTAGTTTAGTGGTTTGCTTTGAGAGAGAAATTTCATTTCCATGTGATTTTCGTACTCGACTTTTGGGGCTGAATTTTTGGGCCAATTCTTCGACAAGTGATCAAATTTAATTTTTGAGTTATTTTAATATATATATATATATATGTTTGTCATATTACATTGAAATTTCAAGGGTCATGTTTTCCTCCCATGAAATTGGTGGGTTTTCCAATAATAATAATAACAATAATAAAATCTATCTAGATAACCCATCTTTCAAGCGAAAAGAAAACGATAAAAAGAGGCTCTTTTTTAAGTGATCATACATAAATGGAAGATTTTGAGCTAAATCATGCAAATTTGTGTAGCCTATATTTTGTCGAGATTGTCTTATATTAATTGTGGAAGAGGCTAGCAGTCCGCTTATAAGAATGAGAGAAAAACTCACCTGGTGAGAGAGGTCCAATATCACCCAACACGGACATTAGAACCTAGGTTATTAACAAGTTTGAACCCAACACAAACATCCAAATACCCCTAGATGATCAATCCTTGGCTGTTTTCCATAAAACAACTCAAAAGGAGTATGTCCATCAAGGATTCGAGTTAGCATGTGATTAATCAAATGAGCTGCCATAACTACAAAATCTCCCCAAAAAGTTTTAGAAATTGAAGCTTATACTTGAGAGGTTGAGCTACTCCTAAGAGATGTCGATATTTGTGCTAAATAATCCAATTTTGTTAAAGGGTGCAAGTACAATAACTCCCGTGGAATATCCCTTGAGAGGATTGGAAAGACTCACATTCTAAACTAAAGAATTTGCGTCCATTATCTTTATGAATTCTTTGGACAGATTTGTTAAATTGATTTTTGATGAGAGATAACAATTTCAATAGATTTTAAAAAGTTTGACTCTTGGATTGCATAAAGAAAACTCGAGTGGTATGAGTATAATCATCGACAATCGTGAGAAAAAAACGTGAGCCATTATGATGTAGGGGGTGATAGGGACCCTAGATATCGATATGAAGTAAGGAAAAAGCACTAGTAGCTTGAGATGTGCCAATTGGAAAAGTGTGCTCAATGTTGTTTTGCCAAAGGCCAAATTGGATGTTTGGGATACGAAAACCATGCATTATGATCCAAACGTTGATGAGAAATAAGATTTTTATTTCTGATAATAGCATTACAAGAAATGCCTTTATTCAATTAATCAAAATCTTTTGGGAAACTAACTCAAAAATAGAACCCTTGTGCGACATTACCCAAGTCCATCAGTCTGCCAATCAAAAGGGCTTGAAAGAAGCAATTGTCTGAATTGAATATGGCATGACAATAATTATCTTGTAAGCTTTTGAGATGGATAAGAGGTTGAACTCAAAATCAAGGATATATAGGACATTTTTTAGAGTAATATTTGGACCGAGATGAACTGTGCCAATTTTGGTGACATGAGTTATATTTTCATTTGGAATAGGCATTGAATATGAGTAAGGACTCTTCTTAATATAAGAAAATAATTGCTCATTGCAAATTATGTTGTCACTAGCACCTGAATCGATTATCCATGCATCAACTGATATTGAATTTATCTTGCCAAGAAAAGTACTTGAGAAACTTGCAGCCTTGTCATTATTTGATAATTGACTGAGAGCCTTCATAATGTTATGATACTGATCTTAGGTAATAGTCTGATGTGCCCCATCAACTTTTTGTGTAGAAACCTAATGAGCAATAGATTTTTCTCCTTTTTGTCTTTACCATTAGGTTTCTTGTGTAATTTCCAAAGTGTATCAATAGTGTGATATGGACGCTGGCAATTTCACAATATCTATTTATAAATTTAAAATTTTGCCCACTAACCTTCCCTAATGATGTGGCATTTTGTGAGCTATAGGATCCTTTATAATTAACGGCTGATAGGACTTGATAATGGCCATTTGATTTGGTAGAGCTGATGGATGATCAAGGGCCGTCCATTCTTGCATGTTGATCCCATTTGCTCAATCCATCTCACCGATCCCATCCGTACGATCCTGTGGGATGATCCAAGTTGTTTGTGTGAAAAACCCTAGGGATCCCTTGATTCCTCTTGGACGTTGCAATTGCAACTCCTCCCCCTTGACGCCTAGATCTTTTGAGGGCTCTACCACTGGTCGTCTTGCCTAAAGCAACATCGGAGAGATAGGCAGCAAGACTCATCCCTTCGTCGGCTCAACCCTACTCAATCGCGATGAGCTATTGGCTCTCATCCTAGATGTCGACCTGGCAGATTCGGCCGAGTTGTGGTGAGGGGTCCATCATGAGGATTTGCGATCAAAACGACAAATACGACTCGTTGAGGATGAGTAAGAATCTCATACCCTTCTCTCTTTCCTTCATCTCCTTATACTGATCCTCGAGCCACTCCTCTGCAACTTCAAGTTCGTTCCATAAGCCTAAAAGGTGGTTGAAGCAAGCGGCAACTGAAAGGTTCCCTTGCTTCACCTCCGGTAGGCTTTGGGTGATGGTGAACAACTTCTCCTAGAACCTCTTGGGGTCTTTGGTTGGTGGTAGCCTAGCCACGACTTCAAGGGCTAAACAGTCGTCGATCCAAGTGTGAACCAATTGATTGCACTTCTACCAATGTCTCTGGAGACGCTCCTCGGCAAGGAATGGAATTGTGCCATTAAGAAACTCATCCTTGTCCTTTGTGGTAAGGGCTTATTAGAGGTCCCATGCCCAAGCATTATAATTTTCCAGTCCATTGAGCTACAAGTGGATGAGTTGCAATTCTAGTCCATCGGCCAACGATGTGAAGAAGGGGTCGTTGGGCTCAGGGCGGCTGCGGCCACCATTGACTGGGAGCATGTACGGCATGAAGCTGCTCGGAAACGTTGGGTAGAGATTTCTCCCTGAAACCAGTAAGGATCTGATTCCATGACTCAAATTCACATGACCCGATGGTGTAAAATCAAGTGGAAAGCCTTAACTCGGTATGAATCCAGTCTTATGACCCGAATCTATTAGACTCGACCTCTCATTCGGGTCGGTCACGTGCGAATGAGAGATATTTCCTCCTCTATTGGGCTGAGTTCCAAAACTTGAGACTCTCCTCTCCAAATGGGCCATTTTGAGCCCATGCCTGTCCAGGCCCGTCAACCCATGGGCCTTGGATAGGATACCACTAAAATGGGGGCCAATGAACTAAAGTAGGAGGAGGAGCGGCTGCATTGGCTGCATTCTGGCCATCACTAGGGTTGGGAACAATCTCCTGCTCATACGGATCAATTTGATCCAATGCTACTGGATTTTGGTTTTGGGAGGTTTCCTCTGTTGAGGAGTTCTCAACATTCTTGTTTTTTTGCCATGATATTGAGAAAGGTTGAATTCCAACTTGGTTTGCCGATTTGTATTGAAGGATGGATGTTTGCAATAACAACTCAAGAAAAGGAACAGAGGGCAATTCTAGTATTGCGGGAGTTAGATCAGGAAGGGTGACTCTGATGCCATGAAAGAAATTGAAGGATATTTTGAATGAATTGTAATTCTGTATTTCTTATATCATTGTACATGTACATGGTTCTATTTAGAGTGCTAGAGAAAAGCAGGAAAGAAATATGCATGATTACATTACGATTACATTTCCTATTCTACCAAGCCAATTATGGATTAACAATATTAATTACCGATTTAACTGAATCAATTAAAATCAATATCTCCTACAATATCAAACCATATTTCCAAAAGTTACGCACTCATTTGCACGTCCTCTTGTACGCAAAATGCAATGACACAAAATAAGAACCAATCCCCTGAAAACTTACAGAAACTTCATCAAATTTGCATAGACTCGCAACTATAAAGGCACTTCATTACGTGAAATGCGACTTTAAAAGTGGGAGAGGATCACAATACTATAGATAACAAAAAAAAGTGCAGTATTAGAAGCAAGCACAGGAAGTACTGAAGTAACTCAATCATCAACTAATTAGAACACAACGAATCTCATGATATTTCAATTTTCTTACCATCTATTTCATCAAAGAAGACAACATTATTTTTTGTAAATTAGAACACTTCACAGCCATCGAAAAAATATTTTATTTCAAGCTTGCTATGAGAAACAAGATTGGCTTATCATGGTCAATGAGAGCGACCCTTCAATCTGTACGTGTCTCTTGAACAGCATTTTCGCTTGTGCTAAATGCTTGGTGATGTCCCTCGACAACCGTCCACAATATGCGATCCTTGTCCTTTACCATTTCTGTTTTTTTTTTTTATCCAATTCCAAAGTGGTGGTACCAAACGGCAAGTCTGGGTTGAGAATCCATAAGGCAAATTATCCTTAAAATTGTTGTACAATTGATGAAAAATATGAAAATTGTAGAAAATCTATTGAAAAAGAAGAGAAAAAATCAATCATCTCAGTCGTGCAAATACTATCTTTAAGGATTATTATATCTTAAGCGTGTCTCTAAGGATAATTATATCCCTGATCTTAGGTGTGCAAACACTGTCTTCAAGGTAAATTATATCCCTTAGAGTATAAAACTCACTGATAAACGAAAATAAGGGGGTGCAAAAGGAGTCAAACCTCAAGTAAAAGTATTCCTTTTTGTTTGTGTTACTCGATGGATTTCAAACATAAATGATGTTAAACGTAAGGAAATCCACAATATTACTTCCTCGTTTACAAAATTAAATTATAAAAAAATGTGTTTGATTGAGAGTGGCTCTTTAAATAAATGGGGCATATTCAAGAACTAATAGCAGACTGACGCATCATTCAACATACCAATTATATAAACCAGTAGTAAGTCACAGCAAACCCAGAACGGACATTACAACCCCTTGCTTTCTCTTCCCAAGTAAGATAACGGACGGTCAATTTGTAACCACTTGAAGGTACAGAACATGCACCAAAATTTGTGGATTCTACGCGGATACGAGACCGTATTACATTTTTGACCCGACCTTTCTTTCTAACTTGAGGAACGTTCGTTTGTAATAATATGCTAAGACAAGCTCCAAGCAGCACCACCTTTCATGTTAAATTTCTTCAACCTCCCAAAGAACATGACTATTATCAGAATGAACTTGCCTCTGTTGCTCCATCTTCCTACAAATCCGTACTCAGCGTCCCTGCAGGGGCTGTCTCTGTTTAGCCTCCTTTTGCAACTGTAGCCGACTGAAAATCCAACATTGCCATAGGCGCTGCATTGGTTCAGTAATAATCATCGTTAAAATCTTTCGGAATTTAATACATCCACAAGAACAGAATCTAGAAACTCGGCGAGAATAATTGCAATTTACCTTATAGTTTCTATCGTGATGTTCAAGACATTGAAGTTGAGCGGGTCATTCTTCAAATTCTCTCTCTCGGTGATGCAGATGAGAATGATGAAGATCACTAAATATGACAGCTGCGAAAACATCAAGCGTGTCAACAAGTGCCTCCTAGGCTCATCTCTTTGAATTTTTGGTGCTGTCTCGTCATTTCTTACCGGAAGAAATGAGGTATGTGGCGGAAGATACCTGTAAAATCACAATGTTTGTTAGAAGCTGGTCGATTCACTCTTAACTTTGAGAGTTCTTTTCCCTTGGAAAAAAAGGTGGTTGCAGAGAAATAAGTCAAGCTTGTGCATGTTTTCTGGTTGTCGCATTGACTGCATTCGACAGTTATCCTCTGTATATTTGATTCTAGTATTATGTTCCCTGTTTCTTCTGCCTACATAAGAAAACACACGAGACTGATCGTACACAAATGGCAGCAACAAAGCCGGAATGAATGTGGGGCGCGGTTCTGAGGAACAAGGGGCGGTTCTGAGGAACCAGTGGCAAGAACATTCCAAGGAATAAATGGCAAGAACAAAGCTGGAATGAATATGGAGAAAGAGAGTTTGGTGCGGTTCCGAGGAACAAATGCTGGAACAAGATGGAATAAAAAGCTTCTATGAGCTGACTAGTCGAAGGCCAAATCTTTTCTTTTCGTTCCTTTAAAAAAGTGAAGTTGAAAATCGCTCCTCTACAATAAGAGACGTGACTACATTGCCCTCACGTGAGGAAATTGCTTAAGAAAATCCATACCCCAAAACAATCGTCTTTTTGATAAGCCGCCATAAATCATGAGGTTATAAATTATTGAACCCACACAATTTAAAATTATTTTTTATTTGATTTTTTGTGATTCAAAATAGACTTTTATTTTCATAGTAAATTTAAGACTGTCACTTAATCATTCATCTAAATATAATTATTACCTATAACTTGTAACCCACAATTAATGGCACGTGACCTATAAAATAATCCCACATGGATTCTATTTTACTTCAACCGGGTCATTGATTGATGATGGCCACATTCTCTTATACTCACATTTAACTATAAACAAATAATCCAAAAAAAAAAAAAAAAACAAGTTCTAGGTCTCTTTCTTCCTCATCACTTCTCTCTCATGGGTCCAATCTTGAGGCCCACCCATGGCTGCCATCGCTGTCGACGCGAGGGCTTCAGAGGTACACTCGTGACCACGTCCTCTGAACCCTTAGACCCCTGCACTTGGACCTGAAACTCTGGGGTTTAGAACCCAAGAGTGCTAGTCTTGGGATCTTGAGGCTGATCTTAGGACCATAACATAGGCCCGGGACTTCGACACCTAGACTCTACACTTCCAAGGCTAGAGCTGGGACCCTGCCCTTGGTTTCTCGGGTCCAAGCAATGGGTTCCTAAGTCCGACCAGTCTCAACCACGAGGTTCAGAGCTCGTGCTTGGGTTCCAAGGTTAAGGCCTTGTTGTCTCAAGTCTGGACGGCCGGGTCTCCGGGTATCATTTAGATTATCTTGGTCCCCAGGGATCTTGGTCTAGGTGACCGCGTTATTGAGATGGAGGCTCAAGGTCTCATGGCCATGGTCTCGTGGTCCGGAACTAGATTATCCTTGATTCTGTTTCTCGAAGACGTGCTCAGATTTTCCGATAACAACTATCAAAAACCAACTTCTAATTTTCACTTTATAAGCTCGATGAAACGCAGAAAAACAAGACCATTTTCTTTAAAAGTATCTTATTATGGAAACCATCCTCCAATGTCCAATTTCCACAAAACAGACGACAAAAATGATATGCCATTGGATAAGAAAAGGGAGTTTTGAATTTGATATTGGGATTTGAAAGTAGATAGTGGACCAGTTGCAAGAGTATAGACTAAGAATATAATATGGCACAAACCAAAAGATCAATAACGTCATGTTAGCATTATGCAATTTCGTTCCACGGGATGCCACCACCCACTAACTTGATAAATTGATTTGCCATTCGATAAAGTGGATCCCTAACATGTGAAACCGTTTGAGTTTTAGACTAGTAGAGATCCTAAAGCTGAAATATTTTTCGACGAAAGCCAGGTAAGAATAGAGATGTGATGAGTATGGGGTCAAGAATCTTCTTCAAAGCTTATAAGAAAGAAAATTTTGTTCCTGCTAGGAAGATTATAAGAGATATCATGAGTGGATGCAAATGTTGCATTCACTTAGGCTTTGTTTGCTTCATAAAAAATAAATAATTTAAAAAATGATAGTTCATATTGATTACTATTAAACAAAAAATATTTTTGTCGTCCATGAAAATATTTAGATATAAATTGTTTTTGATAATAAAAACATTATTCATTGATTAATTATTTTAAGCGATCATTTTTAAGAAAATATTTTCTAAATCATTCTCACAAAACATACACACTCTTAATGTGTTTTAATTGAGATCAATTCATGAAATCTCGAAACTGCCTCTTTAATATTGAGCGATAATTGCAGAGTACAAAAATCTAATGACGTGTCATCATCCTACAAAAATATGATAAATTTAGATGGGTGTGCAAACTAACTCAATTATAGAAGTACACAAGAAAAGAATAAAAAATCAGGTTGTGCCTTTCCTCTGTTCTGCGTTTTACGAAGTTTCATGAAATTCCATTGGGGGCAGGAGACACGAAACTATACTTATTTATCATATTGGATGAAAGTGAAACATTTTCCTCATTTCTAGGAAGTAAATTTAATAAAGCATATGACTCTCTGTAATCTAGCATTAACCCGTATTTTATAAGTTCAACTGATTAAGCCATTTAACGTATATATCTTACTTATTCTAGGCCATTGACTGCTGTAAGAAAATAGAAAAATGTTTGTCCATAAAAATACAACGGTCAATATTCAATACTAATGTGGATTTATGAAATTGAATATTGAGTAAGTTGTTATGGTTTAGGGTTAATTTAGTATTGAATATTATCTACTTATTTAATTTGTGTCTGCATTATTTAGTATCCGAATTCGGTGGGGAATAGGATTTTATATGCGTGCACGCTCGCGGGCAGGTGTGAGAATGAGACAGAGAGGGAGACTCACATCATCAGGACGAAGAGCACCAAAATTGCCGGAGAAATGATGGAGAGATCGAAGACGGACTCGCCGGCGTGTCTCGTGTTCACCGCCTCAAACAGAGCCCCGACGAGCTTCTCGTACGGACTCAGGCCCTCCATGGCCGGTGAGTCCCACTCCATGCAGCACAGAGCCACGAACTGCACCAACACGAACTTCCCCACCGTGGCGGCCAAGCAAAGGCAGTGAAAGCCCGGAAGCAAGTACGCGTACCCCATCGCCCCGGAATTCCTCAGCATGTAGTCAAACTCGGCCCGCCCCGTTACACGCTCAAGGAGCCAGATTGCCGCCCTGAGACACGGTGGGTAGAGCGTGTTACCGAGGAGGACCTGTAGAAGGAGCAGCCACAGGAGGCCCGGGTTGTGCTTAAAGGCCAACATGTTCTCGTTCATGGGGACAAAGCCGCAGTTGGCGAACGTTGACACTGTCATGAACACAGAGAACATCTGCACGGTGAGGCCTTTGTCCTGAAGGACTTTCCTCGCTCTTGGAACGAAGCTTATGTACACAGAAAGCAAAGTTGAGCCGCCTGCGTGGACTATGATGTGGTAACCTAGGACTACGTAGCTCAAGTACTTAACTGCCCTGTGCTTGAGGAGTCCCTCACCAGATGGAGCTGGCTTCAACGGCATCCCTTTCATTTCGGGGTCGAATTTGAAGGTATTGGCCTCAGTGACCGGGTGGAGAGGAGGAAGTTCGAGTTCGATATTGTTGTCGAAGTGGTCAGAGGTGACGGAATTCGCCTCGCGATGATCGCGTCCTGCAAATTCGGACCTTGAGAGATAAAGCCCGAGCATGGAAGTGAAGACCTCCCCACCGAAGAGCATAAGGAGGGTAATGATGACGAGCTGGGAGTTGGAGAAAGCCTCCATTTCCACAGTGGACATGCTTGAGACTGTGGTTGCAGAGACAGAGGTGAAGAATATGTCGAGGTCACAAGGCTTGAAGGAGGACGATTTGGGCTCGCAAAGCTTTAGTGCCCAATAGCCGACCGCGGAGACGAGGACGAAGTAAGTTAGCTGAGTCCAGAAAGAGTTGGCTCGGCGGGCCAGGTTGCGGAGGAGGGAAGATGCCACAGGGTGGCAAGAGTGGAGGAGGCAAGAGTGTTGTGGAATGCTAGGCAGGCTGAGCTCCACCTTGTTACCGAACAAAGAAAGCTTCTTCATCCTTTTGAGATTCTTTATGCAGCAGGGGAGGTTTTAGTTTCCATTAAGAGGTGGACCGGGCCGTGGTTTTATAGTCGCGACTTGCTCCCTGTAGTTAAGGTTCACGTGGACTCTCACTGACAATGACAAAGGGCACGACACATTAAACAAATTTTAAATTTGAAATGTGAATGTGACCAAATGTATCAAAATATATTTCGATGTCTGGCTAACACAAATAACATGGTAAGCTGTATAGGTATGCCGGGAGTGGGTTAAAAAGCTAAATCCACACACGACACTTTTTTTATTCGTGTATAAACAAATTGACACATTTATGGAAGGAACGCAATTGGGCTTGACATGATATGTTTAATTACGTATGTACCCAGGTCGTATAATTAGGTTCTGTTGAAAATTGTTAGAGAAGTGATTTTGTTTGATGAGCTATATCAATCATTTATCGCAAAATAGTGGTATTCACATTAGTTCTTACTCTAAAAAGGTAAGTTGTGATGTAGTTTTCTCTATCGTAGTAGGCTCTGTAAACTATGTAATTTATAGAAGGGTTACATTTTTCCTCATCCCCAAGTTAAAAGAAACACATCTTTTTGATGGTCACATACAGAGACATGATCCACTTGCAAACTTAACTAAATAATAATGAAATAGTGTATTTTCCTCAATTCTAGGTTCGAAGAAACTTTTTTAACTATGCCTCCAATTGGTGAATTACAAATATGGATATCGCCTACATGCAAGTGTCCATAGTTCGTAATCTACCAATTAAAAGAATAGTCAAAAGAAGTTTCTTCTAGTCCAGCATGAAAACAAGTTAGAGGAACTCTATGGCCTTTATAGAATAAGCCGAACAAGTATTTTTACCCTCATGATGTTTAGACGGCTTTGATCCACATGACCCTGGTCTAGGAAAAATTCACTCCTAACAGTGTGGTTGATGTTTCAAAGGAGCCATGTTTTCCTTCGTTCCTAGTTGGAAGAAATTTCTCTTATTAATACCTCCGATTGGTGGATTACGAGTATGAACATTGGCTCCGGTTAAATTTAGCTAAATTTGCATGTGGTTGAAATTCATATCTTGCAAACTGCCAATAGGATGATGGTTGGGAGAAATTTCTTTCAATATGGAAATGGAGAAAAACATATCCATTTTTTAAGTGCCTCGTGTTCTTTTAAAAGCTCAAAGCTCATGGATGAATATTGTTATGTATATATCTGTTGAGGAGTTTTCTTCTTAAGTTCATTAACTTTGCAGAAGGAGCGGTATTGTACAAAAGTAACACTATAACTATGATGAAATAAAGAGGGCGCGAGATGAGAAATACGATATTCTAGTAAGGTCGAATGCCTAGTGGCCTATGAGAAGTGTCAAATTGCTTGAAATCAGTTGAAATCGGTTGTAGAGTGTGTTCAATAGTTTAAACCATGGCTGTCAAGGAGTCAAGGTGCAACATCCTCAATTTCGACCCATCTTTTGGTCCCAACTAGAAGGCTAAGCTAGATAGGTCAGTATTCTTGAAAAATAAGAGTCAAATTCATTGAATGAGAATAATGAGTATGGAGGCTTAGGTGTCTTAAGTAATTAATGAAATGGGGTGACTCATGGCCTAAAAAGATGATGGCAAGTGATCTTACAAGCCTAGTAGAGTGCCTCCTCTCCTCCATAGACTTGCCACCTTGAGTTTCATAGATTTTAACTTCCCAGTTTTTCGAAACTGCCGAACCTTTCCTATTGTCCAATTTTAAAGAGATCTTTGTTGTTCGAATTTGGAAAAACTTCCTCATGAAAGTTATTCAAAGCATTTTCACCGTAACATACTTTAATTTCATATTTTTATGAGGCGAAATGGTTGTGCAAAATCCCAATTACTTACCATGTTAACACTATCCATGCAGTAAAAATGACGACCTCTTTGTCTTCTCGAATTTTTATAAAATTTTTCCCTTCGAATTTGGGCATACTTCTTTTATAAAAGTTTTAAAGGGCCTCTATGTCTAAAACATATAAAATTTCTAAGAGTTTTGTGAAAGTTTGGATTTCAAAATGGGTCTTTCTCTCTGACCATTGAACCTACTCAATGGATGAATTTTTGGTTGTGTTCAATGATTTGCTGCTCTTTCCACAAAACAAATTTTGAGAGGTTTCCTTCATGAAAAATGTTATTTAAGATCTTTTCTACAACATATTAAAATTTTATTATTTTTCGAGCTTGTTTGATAAGGTAACGGTGCTGATTTCGGGAATTGCTTGAAACTGTTTTTCACTCTAGGATAAGAGGGTCACATGCCCAACTTGAGGAGCAAGCCAATCTAAAGACTTCATGGCTTGAAGATAAGAATGCATTAAATGCTCTTGGACCTTAATGTGTTAAAGAGAAGAAACTTGGAGAGCAAGTTGGATAATGTGAACACATTTAAGCCTAATGATTGCATGAAATCTTGGCAATTAATGAGAGATGCAAGTCATATGTTTAGGTGTCCCCCTAATGATTATATATATATAATGAAGAGGTGAGTCATATAGTTTAAGTGTCCCCACAATCATTACATGAAATAATTCCATGATGACTTAATCCTTTAAGTGGACCAATGGAAGGGGGAGCAAGTGTCCCCCCTTGGAACTAGACTTACCACCCATCTCTTTAGCTCGCCACCTCTTTATCCTAGGTTGTCCACCCAAAGAAATGTGGTTAGTCCACTTGGAAGGAAAATTATGAGGGGTTTGTCTATAAATAGAGGCATTCCTCTCCTCAATTCCACACCACACACCACCCCATCTCTTTTCCCTCACTTATTCTCTCTTTTTCTCTCACACCCTTTTACCGTCGCCCCTCTCACTCTCTTGGCCTTACTTGCCCACCGCCTCACAAGACAGCTCTCTCTTAGTAAAGCCACCTATAGTTTATCGAGGTTCATTGAAGGTAAGTAGAATATCTAACTCTTGACTAGGGCGATAGCTTATGTAGTTGAATTAAATAGTGTGCTCACCTATGTAAACCATGTGTATTTTGTAATGTTCTTTTGTATGGTTTCCTCATGTTTGCATGCTTGGCTTGGAATCGACATGAAGTCGCAATGGCTTAAGCCGCTAGGTCTTAGATTGGCATTGAAGCGTGTTAGTTTCAAGTCTTGCTTGGTGCAAACATTGACTTAAGTGTGCAAATCAAGTCACAAACCAAGAATCGTGCCTAGCTTATCATATAATATGACGTTAAGAGTAATGGCACACTCACTTGAATGAGCATGTCTTCGGGCCATGTATGAGTGGACTAAAAAGAAAAGTAAGAATGGACTTGTGTGATGTACTTTTATGATGCACTTAAAGAGGAAAAAGCACCTATCACCACAAAAAGTTGGCGGCGATGCCTCGTTCATTGAACATGATGCCTTGCTTGAGCTAGGATGCCTTGGGTAAGCTATACTCGAGATGCCCTGATTGAGCTAAGATGCTTGGGTTGAGCTTGGATGCCTTGGTGAATTAGCACTAGGATGCTTCGGTTGAGTTGGGATGCCTTAATTGAGCCAAGAAGCCTAGCGAGAAGCTAGAAAGCCCCGGTTGAGCTGAGAGGGTGTGGTCAAGCCAAGACGACGGTAAATGAATTTGCATGAATGCCGGTTATGCATAAATATGATAGTCGACATATTTCTTGATAAGCCAGAGGTAAGTATGCATTAAAGCATGTTGTGATGGACATCTGCATGTAGTCGAGGATAGCAATAAGTTTGCTATTGATAAGTTATTTACATCATATTGTGAGTGTTATATCCGTTGGATTTTGATGATGAGATGTCTTTCTAATAGATAATTAGAGGTTTTACTTATTGAGTCAATGACTCACCCCGTTTTTTTCCCCCTAGAATTTTAGGCATTGAGGAGTTACATTCTCGTTAGAGGAGTTAAGGTTTACTCCGGCCTTTTTAAGTATAGAACATTTAGTGGTTGTAATTATAACGGCCCATGATAGAAGTACTTGTAAATATAACTGATGTAATTGTTTACGTGCAAATGATTGTTTTCCGGCAGAAGAATAGCCCAAGTGCCAAAACTTGGCACGGAGGGATACTTAGGCTGCGCATGACAAAATTTCTGAAACAGAAATTGATTTCTGAAACAGAAATTGATTTCGGCCGAAATCAATTTCTTAATTTCTATTCCCTGGTCAAGTTTCTGAGCAAAGAAACCCGTTTGATAACGACTCAAAATTTATATTTTTGAAACAGAAATCCGTTTGATAACAGAACAAAATTTCTATTTCTAGGAATAGAAATTGATTAGATAACAACATAGGAAATCCTCAAATATAAAATAATAGTCGAAATAATACTAAAACAACATAGGAAATCCTCAAATACAAAATAATAGTCAAAATAATACTAATACATTACAAAAGTTGAAAATACAATTTCATGGAATTTCCGGTATATTATTATCCTTTGCCACTTTATTAGTAATTGTTTTCCTAAGCGTATTTATTTGGTTTCCCTCCTCGGTCAATGTATCGTTTGCAAGCTCATCCTGCGTAGGTTCAGACAAGTACTGCGGAAGCATGAATATGGGTGCCATCAATGGCGCCTATACAACCTTGTCATTTTATCAAAAACTAGTATCATATAAGATTATCAACAAAATAAAATTAATGGTGTAAAGGAATATATGAGAATTCTACCTTAAAGTAACGTTTATGGTTAGGAACCAATCGGGGAAAGGTCGGTTTATTTTGATTCTCGAATTGAATCAGTCTAGGCACGTTTTTTATTCATCTATTACGTAAGAACTTTTTCTTCAACTGGCCATGCGCGTGCCTTTTCTAGGAGGAAAGAGCCCCATTATTTTTAAGTAAGCATTTAAGAACTTTGGTCGTTTTTGAAAATTGGGGACCCATTTGATTGTCTTTCGTCCTAAAGAGGAAGTTATCAAAAAAAAAAAAAAAAAATACAAAAAAAAACACGAGCAAAATAAGAAAAAGAAAATTAGCAATAATTTGTGAAATTGTGGTTATGAGTGAATTAAGTAGCAAGAAAGCGCAAGGTTTTTTTTATATGGTTTGATTTCGTTTTTGATTTTTATTTCAGAAATTGAGAAGTTAAAAATTTCAACTTCGATTTCTTCAATTTCTCTATTTCGGAATAGAAATCTGTTTCGAAATAGAGAAATCAAATTGCGTTACCAAACAGATTTATGTTCCAAACCTGTTCCTGGGAACAGAGAAACAGAAAATCGAGAAACAGAAATTTTGTCATGCGCGCCCTTAAGTGCCAAAACTTCGGAAAGGTACACTTAAGTGCCGGTTTCGGAGTAAAGTGGATCACTTAAGTGCCACTCTGGCTAAAATCCGGCCAAATTGCTGACATGCCAATTTTCTGGCGAGTTGGGTGCAAAACGACGTCGTTTTGCTCACCGACGTGATGAGAAAAATGCTAAAACAACGTCGTTTTGTGTCGATGTATAAATAATTAATATAAAATTAATTAAATTAAATTTAAACTTATTTTATTTAAAATATTCTAAAAATAAAAAACTTAAAATTAAAAAACCTAAAATTAAAAAAAAGGGGGCGGGGGAGTCGAAGGGGGCGGGCCGAGGGTTGAGCCCTCGCCGCCGTCGCCTCCCTGCCGCCGCTGCTTAGGAAGGGTCGGCGACGAGAGGGGAGGGTCGGCCGTGGTTGGCTAGCATCGCCGGCCCTTGTCTAGGGCTCGACGACCTCGGTTGATGCTCCCCCACTGTCACCACCCTTCCCGGCCGATGGCGGGGAGGCGGCGAGGGCTCGCGGGCCCTCGCCGCCGGTCGGCCGACGTCACCGGCCCTTGGCTGGGGCTCCGCGACCCCGGCCGATGCTCCCCATCGTCGCCCGCCCTTCCTAGCGATGGCGGGGGAGGCGCGAGGGCTCGCGGGCCCTCGCCGCCGGTCGGCGGGCCGACGTCATCGGCCCCTGGCTAGGGCCTGGCGACCTCGGCCGATGCTCCCCCTACCATCACCGGCCCTTCGCGGCGAAGGCGGGGGAGGTAGCGAGGGCCTGCGAGCCCTCGCCCAAATCTGGGGCAAGGGTCGCGGCCCTCGCCACGATTCGGTGAGGGCTTGCGGCCCTCGCCGCCAGTCTGCCAGGGGCCTATGACCCCGACCGACCCTCCCCCTCCGTCGTTGGCCTTTCCGGCGGCGGTGAGGGCTCGGCCCTTAGCCGCCCCCTTTTGCTCTTTTTTTTTTAAAAGGTTTTTAATTTTATTTTTTAGAATATTTTAAATAAAATTAATTTTAAATTTTATTTAATTAATTTTTATATTAATTATTTACACATTAGATACAAAACGACGTTGTTTTTGCATTTTCTTGTCACGTCAGCGAGCAAAATGACGCCGTTTTGCACCCAACTCGTCGGAAAATTGCCATGTCAGCAATTTGGCCGGATTCTGGCTGGAGTGGTACTTAAGTGATCCATTTTACTTTGAAATTGACACTTAAGTATATATTTTCGAAGTTTTGGTACTCCAGGTGTCCCAAACTCATTGTTTTCCTAGCTGCTTGTTGTTATCTGGATGTTATATGTATGCTTCTACATGTGCATAATGAAAAGATAAAAAGAAATGGGACGGCAACGCGCTTGAGACGTGAAAATAATCCTTGTTGCTTGAGACTCTAGAGATGGAGTTGGGGTTGTGATACGAAGCAAAAAAAAGTCAAGAAGATCAAAGTGTTAAAGCTATGAAATGCCAGAAATTCAGAAGTGTAACGCTCCAAAGAGAGAAGTCCATTCATCCAAAAGTCACTAAGTGAAAAATGAGTTAATATGGTATTTATAATGGGAAGGCTTGAATGGTCAACAAATAGGATAGTGTCATATGACAATCCATATTAGGTTTGTGCATGTCACAACGAAAACATGCAATGATGGTTTACTGCATGTCATCAGGACACGGGTTAGCAACAGGTTGCCACGTATAAGGAGAACATGTACGGTCACTAGCCCACTTAAAAGAATTAAAATAGGCCAATTTATCACATGCTCCAAGCCGGTCAAGTCAAAACTCCTTAAAAATTCTCAGTTGGATTGGGATATTTCAAAGATTCTAGTACTAATCATAAGTTATACCTGAAGCCTGTAATCAGTTCTAAAGAAAAGGATATCTCTTAAGAAGTAAAAAAAGGTGTGTACTTTCTAAAATAATATTGATGAAGTGGATGAGTCCTCAAGAAAAGAAAATTTGTTAAGAAGCCAAAAATGTGGGTAGCTACTAACCAAAAAAAAAACGGATGAAGTGGATGGTTAATTAATGCAAGTTGGTAACGAATCTTCTTCTTTTCTTTTTTGGCAAGGTGAGAGCTGTTAATAGGTTGGTTAACAATTTAAAACAAATACGAACATAATTTTCTTATGATTTTCTAAATATAACTGTTCCCCTTTCCTTTATCTTTTAATGCTGTTTAATCTAAAACTGTTTCTGCATAGTGTAATCAAGATCTTTCAATTGCAAGTGTAACCACAAAATGGTAAAAGTTAACATTGCCCCTTAACTACATAGTAACTTAGAGTTAATTATATATGTGAGTATAATTGTAAATTTGGGATGGATATTAATACTCGTAAATTTGCTTTATATATAAAATAGGTGGTGCAACAATTTTTTATTGGGTGTGCACTATGGTCCAATAGTTTTAATATTCCTGTAGGATGGATCATATTATTTAACAAATTAGTTCTTAATTTATTTTAGTTATCCTTAACATCCCTCTTTAAATTTCCATCTCTACTCGTGTGTTTGAGTGTCCATTGTGCAGAGGCTTATTATAAAAAATACTGGATGGTTTAAATAGCTTTTGGTAAAGTTTCATTGTCCTCTCAAACTCAAGAAAATCGCCCAAAAATTCATAAACCTGTTACATTTGCCTAATTTAACCTTAAACCTTTTAATTATGCTAGTTGAGTCCTAAATCATTTAACATTTTGACCAATTATGTTTGTTCAGCTAATTTTAATCGAAAATTGCTAACATGGACGTTGACCATTCTAAGTGACCTGGTTGACACTGACATAGATAATTTTTAATGATATTTAATACTTTTTCAAAATTTTCATTTATTTATTTATTTTCTTCTTTTTATCTTTCTTTTTTTTTTCTTCCCTTCTTCTTCCAATCTGTTGTCGGGAATTGATGAATGGCCAAAGGCGAGGGCCTCACTAGCGCCTAGAAAGAGCGAGCCTTGCCCACCCTTGGTGAGGCTCAGCCCTTGTCAAATCTGTGTTGGGCATGCCTCATCTCTAATCAATCGTTGACCATCATCAAGACTTGGTGATTGACTAAAGGAAAAAGGGAAAGAAATAAAAAAATAAATAAAAGAAAAAGGAAATAAAGGAAAAGAAAAGATGAATATATAAATTCGAAAAAAGTCAAAATATTTTTAAAATTGTCCACATTAGAGTCATTCATGCCACATGACAATTGACATCCACCTCAGTAATTTTTTGGCCAAAATTGGTGGGATGGATTTAATTAGCAAAACGTGAAAAGATTATGACTGAATTGATATAATTAAAAGATTTAGGACTAAAGTAGTAAAATTGTAATAGATTTAAAACTTTTTGAACAATATCTCTCTCTCTGGCATTAGAGTTTAAACTTCAAATCCTTTGATTTACCTCTGTCCCCCTTCCTCCACGAGCACTCACCCTCTTTAACCTTCAATCATTAAGAGCTCACCCTTCATAATACTCACCCAATCATATGTAAATTCCTATTTACACTTTTAATCCTTGCATTTTACCCTCTTGAATATGAAAATCATTCCAATTGTCAGCATCGTCAAACTCTTTGGATTAAATCATGCAATGTAAGTGAACCAGCTATTACACATGAAAATTATGTTTGGTCATCTAGATCTCTTGTGACGTCCTGGTCCACCACCTTACTAACGCAAGTTACATATCTTTTCACTTATAGGACAAGTGGAACCAAAAGTGTAAAATTAAACAAACATCACAAAGATGACGAATGCAAAGAATGAAGCAAATGTCATGTGCTTTCCCATTTCATTTTCTTATCTTCTATTTACATACATGAGTGATAACAGGGCAACACTAGGAGTTCAAAAGGATATACTACTCCCACAGGCTATCCACTCAGCTATTGTCGACGCCCTCAAACTATCTATGAAATACCCATCTACACAGTTCAATCCCAAAAAGTGTCAAGACCGTGCCTCCAAAAAATGAATTTGTACCACCATCACCAGCTTCCTCGCCTATGGCTCCTTATTGCTGCCGGCCTCATTGCCGCCGCTAATGTCTTTCGGGAATGGTAGAGGACCTACCAAAAGTCCTCTAATCTAGGCGTAGATCGCCATCCAAAGTGTAGATGTGTAACACACAAAGATCAAGGGAAGTAAGGGTATGTGAACTCATACAGCTGCCCCTCAAAGTCTATTGGGACACGTAACGAGAGATGGGGGTAGGAGGAATGTTAGCCATAACCATGAATCTATAAAATATAAGCATCATTAAGGGTGAGCTAAAAGCCCAGCAAATGAAATATCCAAAGCCCTATACTAAGCAATCCGCCTATCACACGCTCACGAAAAACATCTTGCTTAGACATGCGACTGGAATAATTAAACTCATAGAGACTATAATGACAAAATAACTAATATAAGTATCATGCACTCATGACAAAAGAACCTAATGACTCGACATATGACTCAACCATACATGCACATAAGTTTCGCACTATTCTTTGTTCTCACTTTTTGTTTTCAATCCAAGACACATGGCCGCTGCACTCACTGAAGCATGCAAGGAGGAATAACTCCAATGTAGTGGAATTCCAGTGCGCCCTTTGGTATGCTACGGTGTACATTGGTACGCTTTTCAGCCCGCTTAGGCTTCATGGTCCATTGATCATGGTATCCCAATCTGCAGAGCATCTAGGGTACGCTCTCCCTAGGCTTCTTGGGTGTGCTCTCCCTAGGCATCTCAAATTTCTCTCCGACTTCATGGGGCATCGTCGATGCACTCTTCGATGGTATTCATTACAGATTATCTTCAACACACAGTTTATGCACAATTATCTTATCGTTAAACATGCAGGCTTCACCACAAAGACGATTCTTAACTAGGATCTACGAATGTTGACCAAAAAATAAAAGTAAAAATAGGATCGATGAATCACAAAACCTCAGGCCTAATGCATGTCTACATTCTTCCGATGATCCAAAACTAATTCAACCCAAAATTGATGACTATCAAAGACACAATTTGGTTACACCACACACCCCACCTAGCCAAAGTTACTCGGCACTTTGTTGCCACAATTTTAAGTCTAAAATCATCCAAATTCGATGCCACCAATGACCTAATCGAACCATGCACTAGCTGAACGTCTTCCGAGGCTTTATTATCACACTATTTCAAACATAGAACACGAAATCATTTGCAGCTCTACATTGGACACATCACTACCTTAGCCGAACCTCACCACTTCCTTGCCGTGACACAAACTCAAATCTAAAATGACGGTGCACTCAATTCACCCTAGCCGAACCTATTTAGGTTCTCACCACTACAGACATGACCAAAATTAAACTCAAAACCATCTAATTAAGGAAATTAACAACCCACACGGTCTTACGGCACAACCCACAACACCACCGACCACCGCAACCTCCATGTAACACCACCGCCACATGAAAACATAATTTCGAGCTCAAATCGTCCCAAAAATGACTCTAATGACTTACAATGGTCACGGTACAACTCATGGCACTATACCACTTGAAACCGAACCCAAGATCAACAAGAACATAGCACTACAAACACATCCAAGCAGAATTTTCTGAGCCGCGCAAAGAAAGACGATTAGCATAGAGCAATGGAATTCCACTTGCCTAGGACACGTCAACGACAAAACTGATCAATGACTCGGGGACAAACGATCCTTGACTTCTTTGGCTTGCACGGTGTATGTGACATCTTGATTTTCAGGTTTTGTTTTCGATTGAATAAGTTGGGTTTTTCATCGACGCGCCTATAGTTCTTTTCTCTGAGTTGGCCACTCACGAGATAACTAGCCTATCAGGTGAAGCCGTTAAGGAATATAAACGCAATAGACTTGAGAATTCAACCAAGAATCGACTGCTCGACCGTGCTAATCTACAAGGGTCATTACGGCACAGTTAAAAATCAATTAGAGACCGGAGATGGGTCGATTTGACAGAGCCATGTGATTAAGTGTGGGTGATTCCACCTAATTGCAAAATTCTTGTTGATCGGCACTAGACCGATTTTCTGTCGTTTTGGTATCCTGTGTCTTTAGTTGAAATCTCGAGATTTTTACGATAATCGAGAGCCGCCAATGTGTTGAAGATGCACAATGTGGATTGAAAATAATCGACCACGAGTCAATTGTACTAAAAATTCCTAAAAGCTACTCGGTAGGTTAGGTCACGCTAAAATCGTGCCCGATTGAAATTGACCACGAAATTGAATTCGATTTTAGAAATTGAAAGTTCTGTCATGTCACGATTCATTTTAGAAATGTCGACTCATCCTTCGAAGATTTTTCGGCAAGTAGGGACTTCCGGCAAAAATTCAAAGTAAGGCTATTTTGGATCGGGAAATTCAAGGGATTTTTTTTGGGTGGATTTTTGGGGTTCAAGTTGGTTCAATTGGTGAGGAAAAATGTGAATTTAAGTGTGGGCATCTTGGCTGAATTTTTGGGCATCAATTGAGCTCAATTGGAGAAAGAAATTGAATCAAATTGGATGGAAATTGTCCAAAATTCGTAGGCCAAGGGGGTAGCAACATTTTGGACCATTTGAGAAGCTTGTTGGAGAAGCTTGAGGGTGGAAATTGGCTGATGATGACAGCCAAGGGTGGTGGGGCATGAACTTGAGTGAAATAGGATATTTAGCTTGACTTTGTGGCTTGGTGGCCCCCCCTCTTCAGCAGCTCACTCCTTATTCTTCCCTAGGCTTGCTTTCTCCATTTTTGAAGTGTTTGAGAGCTCAAAGAACCATAGCAAGCCAGCCAAGAGACCAGCCAGCTCGTCGACCACTTGTTGAAGTTGCCTGAGTGTCGTCACTGCCACCATGAGTCGTCCGCTCATTGCGACTGTCTCGTAGTCCCGCGCCATCGTTCGCGCCCAGGTCGTCATCCCCTGTCGTCCTGAGCTCACCTTGGTCACCGTTGGAGCTGTCGGAGCCGTCCAAGCTGCCAAAGCCACTGCCTGGTCCCCCTGTTCCCGCCGCTGCCATCGTTGCCCCGCCATGCCCCTTTCCCATGCAAGCCCGACCATTCAACCAGCCCTCCTTCGGCCCAAAGCAGAAATCGACTCTTAGCCCAAGCTGAGACTTGTAGGCTATTCTGGGCCCGTCTGGACCTCCGTTGGTGTCACCGCAGGCTTGGTTCTCGCTCGCCTCTGCATCACTGTTGTCGTGAACTCATCGACCAGCAAAACCGGTGAGTTTACTTGCTAAACTCTGCTTAGAGAGTTAATTATGCTTAATGGGTGATTAGTTTAGGTTAATTAGGGATTATGTGGTTAGTTAGTTTAGATTAGTTATTTAATTGTTTAATTATGCATGTTAGGTGGTTAGAATAGATTGATTAGGGGCTAATTAGATTGTACTATTTATCTATATATGTGCATTATTTTTTTAGGCCCGTTTAGGTGGTTAGAATAGATTGATTAGGGCTTAATTAGGGATTATGTGGTTAGTTAGTTTAGATTAGTTTAGATTAGTTATTTAATTGTTTAATTATGCATGTTATGTGATATATGAATTGTGCTAACGTGTAGGAGGGAACTTAGGTGAGGTAAGTCATCTATATTGTGTGTATAGATTGCCTCTAGGCATATTTCCTTCCTAGTCGGGATTTAGGGGGTGAAGTTGCTGAGACATTGTCTCACCTCATCGGGGGCTCATCTTTTTAGGTCTTTAGATGGCGGTCCCTCCAGTACGTTTTGGTTAGCCTCGGAGGGTTATTGAGCTGAGTACTGACTTCCCTATCCTCGGAAGTCACGGGTCTATGAACTCGTGGTGACCACCATTTGGGTTGATGAGAGCCTACCTCAGAGGGTATCTCATCGATTTTGAGCGTGGTTTTGCCACAGGCACAATGGATACAGGGATGGTCCCCTCTAGGGTTTTGAGATCCCCGTCATGATGGTCGACGCCACTCTAGGCGAGGGCGCAGCTGACCCTCCTAATGGTGCTGTGGTGGACCCAAAACCCCTGGAGGCCTTGGAGATTTCGTATGAGGATTCATGTGCCTAGATGGCTTGTTGACTCTTTTTGGAGTAGGCTTTTAGTTATAGCCTAGTTTTGTATATAAATCAGTGTGTTTATAAAAGTGTTTTGGGTGTAAAATTGTTGTCCTACTTTTCTATCCCATGCTGTTTGTTGTTAGGGGATTTGTTTATTCGCTTCTATATGTGCATTAAAATGAATGAGTCGTCAATGCGTCCTGGGATGTCGCAATTTCATCGACCACTGAGGGATGTATGTGTGCTCGAGGTTCGGGGCATGACGGTGTAGCTTCTTGTAGCTGAATCCACGAGCAAATATTGAGAATTAGGGGTGGTGAGCAATCGAGAGGTAAAGAGAGAGTGATCAGCGAGAGATGACATAGTGAGAGAGAGCGTTAGGTCAGGAGATGAGAGAGAGAGAGAGAGAGAGAGAGAGAGAGAGAGAGAGAGAGAGAGAGAGAGAGAGAGAGAGAGAGAGAGAGAGAGAGAGAGAGAGAGAGAGAGTAGATTTTTATTCTCCTTGGATCTCCCTTGCATGAAATCCTATTGGCTCATGTGGGCGGCATGCCTAGTGTCACAGCCTAAATGCCAAGTGACGGGGGAGAGAGAAGAGAGAGGAGGCATGACTATTTGGGGAAGAATAGTATTAGTTGTGTTTAATTTTTACTTATATTGGACACCAAGAACCTAGAACTATATCTATAATTCATGCAATTAGTTCAAAAATTTCTCGGCTAACGTATGGGTGATGCGTGCATGGGCGAATGATTCCGAGCTATAAGGATGTTTGCGGTTAAGTGTATGGGAATGGTGTATATGAGGATGGTTTCGGAAGGATAAAATGCAAAGGCGGGGATAGAAAATAGTTGCCACTAAGGTGTAAAGGACATGCCACCAACCAAGGATGAGGACTAGGATCGACGAAGTTCACCTCCAAGGTTTAAAGGACGAACCACCTGCCCAAAATAAATGACTTCGAGATAGAAAAGCTCACTACCAAGGCCTAAAGGAAAACTAGCAGCTGAGGATAAAGCGCTTCTTGGCTCACCACTGAGGAGTAATTCACTCTGCAAGGATAAAAAGGCCGAAATAAGAGACATCCACTCTCCGAAGATAATTACTTAACCAGAGAATAAGTATTTTCATTCATCAAATTGTAGTCTCATTACAATGGAGAGTCTTTCTCTATTTATAAGAGAGATGACATCTAGAGAACTGCTGAAGCATTAAAGGACTTGGGAACTAGAAGCATAATAAAGACCTAGGAGCTTAAAACTTTGACTATTGAAACTTACATAACAATAAATACTCCTAAGAACTTATAGATACCATTAATAACATAGGAACTTGTATTATTGACTCTTCAACCTTTTTGCCTTATCTTCAAAATTCATCCACCGAACTTGACTAGAAAATAACCATCTCAAGATATTATCAAATACCTAAGGAAGTTGTCCAGAATAACCTCCCATAGATATGTTGTTGATAAACTTCAAAATCAACAACTAATATAGTGGATCGAGAATTTGGTAACTCTTCAATCGTCAGTAACACTGTATTTCTCGGCAACTCTTTACTCGGTAACACATCAATAGCTGCCTTCTTGGTAGTGTCATCTTATTGGTAACTTGGTAGGGAATAGATTAGTACCTCTTTATTCGGAAACTTTAGTATCGACCATTGAAACATGTTATGCCCAGATCCTATCTTGGCTTGAATGAGCATTAATGGTGCCGAGTTAGTTGATCGAGCTAAGTCGGATGCTCCCTCATCAATGAGCCAAGTATCATTGTTTTGAAAACCTAATATTGACACATCTCCGATTAGTGCCAATTAAAATAACCTAATCATCGTTAGTTAGCTCACTAACCGAGTAGATCCAAAAATTTGGATGTCACATTTTTGACCATGATAGGATATGAAATCTGGGATTTTAGTTATATCATATTCACTGTTTGGTGAACCACAATAATAAAGTTAGATACATTTACATCATATTATATACATTTTTTTTTGGGTATAAATGGCATATTAGTGTAAATGAACCTTAAAGTTCACAAACGAAATTAGTAAAAATCTCGCGCGACACTTTACCCTACTTTATTTTTATTTGCTTTTTTATTTTATTTTTCCTCTCTTTTTAATTATTTTCTTTGTTATTTCTTTTTTCCCCTTCCATCACTCTCTAATAAAATTTTATTTAATAGTAAACTATACTAATATACCTAAAGTATGTAACAAATATATATTTATATATTGAATTTATATTTTAAGATAAAATTAAATGCAAATATATAAAAAATAAGATTAAATAAAAACTAAATTGTTATTTTTTGTTATTTTGAATTTCTTACATTAGAAATTAAATAATATTTATATTGAAATATAATTTTAATTTTGTTAGTTTAAGAAGTTTGTTATTCGAGGAAAACAAATTTCCTATAATAAATATTGGAAATCCTATCTATGTTTATGCCACCTCTCGCATGAGATATTTTAATCCAACCTATATTTTTCTTATACTTGACTTTATTTTGTCTTGAGCAGGCACTAAACGTAAGTCCTATCTTGAATTTGATCACAACTACCAAACACGGCCTAAATTCTTTTATTATGAACAACAATTCCCTATAAGGGAAATCCTTCCTTATGACTTGAGAAGCACTTGCATTGCATATTTTGGCCAAAAAAAAAAAAAAAAAAAAAAAAAAGACGGTGAAGATTGATGAAATAATTTGTAAGTTGGCATAGTAAAGTGTATGGATCAAGGTTGAGGATCTATGCAAGAGAGTGAAAGTACACAAAGTAAGTTGGGTGTGACGTTCAAGAGTATGATATAGAGATCAAGCGAAAGGATTTAAAGTTCAGAAATTCACGTGTAAGAGGATGATTGTTTCGGACGATCAAATGAATGTTTTTTAGCTTTTGCTTAAATGTTTGCATTAAAAGAGCCATGCACCTCATAAAGATGCGGTGTAGGTAAAAAGTGAGTCAATGTATACAAAACCACTCGACCCAAAAAGAAAAATGTATACAAAACCTAATTACATAATATCATTACTTCTTCTTTTGGGGAAAAATTAGGGCGCATTTGGCAACCTTTCTTAAAAAACAAAACTTATTTTTTTTCTTAAATTCTGAAAGTAAAAAACAATCTTAGTAATTTAAGCATGAAACTGGAATGATTTTATGTTATATTTATATTTAAAAATATAAGAAGTGTTCAAATTGAATTTATAATCAATTTTGAAGCATAACACAAAAAAGAAGAAAAAAAGGTAAACATCAGTACCAGAAAAGATACATATTCTATTGTAAGAGATCACAATCAATTTTTTCTTTCAACAACATCCTCAATCAATTGGTGGAAAAAAATAATAGAGTCGAAAGCGTCGTTCCCTCTCTCTCTCTCTCTCTCTCTCTCTCTCTCTCTCTCTCTCCTTTCTTGGTCTCTTCAATTTCTGGAGGGGAGGGATTTGACCTTAATCTCTCCTTCCCTCTCTAGTTGCTTTTCTTTTTATTTCATTTTATTTCTTCCTTACTCTTCCAATCTAGTTTTAGATTTGGGAATTTTTTCTCTCCTAATCCTAGATCTGTAAGTTTTTCTCTTCGATCTAATTTTTCATTTAGGAGTTTTAATGAACAAGATTAAGTCTCTTGTTTCAACGGTGTTTACAGTATTTTTGGTACAAATCTATGCTCATTCAATGTGCTTTTGTTTGAAGTTTTGGTGCCTTATATTGGCTAAAGGGCTCCTCTCTCATAGATGTCAAATATGAACTTATTCAACATTTTCATATTATCTCCATAAAATGATGGTATTAGGGATGCTTAACCTAGGCACACACTATTGAAGGGCAAAACCATAACTATAGATAGAAATCCTGCTCATTACAAATTCAGTGATCGGCCGCCGATCCTTTTGCTTGGATAGAGTTGCATAAATGTTCTTGAAGGACGAGCAGATTATTATCTTTGCCAACTAAGGTTTGATGATATACCTTGATTTTCGTTTTTGATTTGTTTTGGAGCTCTACAGGCTTGTCTTGTTATTATGACTTTTTTCCTATGGCTCTTTTCATGTATCACTTTTGTAATAAATGAAATTTTCTTTAGATGAAAAGAAAATCAATAAAAAAATGTGTAAATTAGTAGTTTCTTTTTGTCTTTCACATTTGTCATTTGAGAAATTTGAATATTTTCTATCTTATCAGCAACCTCAAAAAAGAACTTATATTTTGAAATGTCATTAACTTTAACGTACTTCAATTTAAAAACTTGAATATTCTTTATCATATAAAAGAACTCAAATTATGAAACTTTTTTTTTACATGTGTACAAATGTTCTTTAATTGTGCTCATAATTATTGTTCGACCATTAAATATTCAAATATCTCGACTTAGCACAATCTTTTAAATACCATTTTTTTTTTTTTTGCAGACAGACAACGTGCATGTACATTTGAACAAGGATACTCAATACTATTATTAAGTGATGAGCTAGAGCATGCTACAAACTTTTTTTTTTTGTTTTTGTTTTTTTTTTGTGTTAGTCCTACTCTATTCCTACTCTACACTCACTCTCAGACTTTTGCCCTGCCTCTTGCAGGGCGTGGGAGTCGAAACCCACTCCTGAAACTTACGCGTTCCCACCCCATCCCCCCTTGAGAAGGTGGAGATTTGAACCCCTCACCTTCCCCTTCCATATTGGAAGGGTGGCCACTAGGGCGAATCCCAGTGGTTGCATGCTACAAACTTAATGAGAGCCAAATGAAGGAGATTTAATGATGTTAAAAGAAGTCCAGTTTCTCATTATAACAATTCTAATTTGTTGACCACCGGCACCGTCTCTCCAGCAGGTCCCACTTACTTGTGGTATTTACCCTGTTAAAGGTGCATATTTTTGTAACCTAATCGACGCAAAACCCGTTTTCCAATCAAAAGCTAAAGGGAGATGTGTTGGAATAGACTTTAGACAATGATCTCCAAGCACTATCTATATTTTAGCTTTTCATGACAAGAAAAAACATTCTTTCTTCTCAAATCATTTACCGCACATTTGTTTGATATATTCCATATTCGTCCACTGACTCCTCAAAACGTGGCAACTGTTCATATTTATTATTATCTAATTATACTGGCCATATCTCCTATATTTAATATTCTTTGCCCTATCAACTCTCACGGCAACATCATATTACTATCGAAAGATTAGTACAGTCTAGTACTTGAGTGGGTCTTAGATCATGAACCACCATTCTGGGAGTCCACACAAAAGTTAGCGGAAATTTGAACTTATGTAGATAGCATGCGAATTGCTTTCTGTTATTGAATCACCCGTCATTGAACAAGATGCCTAGGTACTTGATGCCGCTTCAGGATAAGGATTTCAATATTCTTTCATTAATCGTGTCCAATGAGTCACTTATCAAAGAAAAATGTTAGATTACATGTTACGAAACAATTATTGATATTTTGGTGTGTATCAACATTTGTTGAAATTGTCCCACATCGATTGTGAAAGGTGCCGGTTGGTTTATAAGTGTGAGGAAATGCTTTATCCCTTGAGCTAACTTTTGAGGTGAGAAAGGTCAATAGGTCTGAACCCAAAAAAGGTCACATGGGGGAATTATGGGTTGTTGTGTCTTCAATCTAGGTCTGATGTGTGAGGGGGAGATTTGATTGTTCATGGGAGAGTTATGGATTGTTGCGTCTTTGATCCAGGTCTGATGTGTAGATTGTTAATGGGAGATTTATGGATTATTGCGTCTTCAATCCAGGTTTGCTATATGAGGGGTAGATTGTTGATGTTGTCTTATATTGATTGTGGAAGGAGTTGATGGTCGATTTATAAGTGTGAGGAAAAGTTTCATCATTTGAGCGGCCTAAGACCGCCCAACACATCCTATGCACAAGCTAATGGTGACAAGAAAAGAAATTCCCAATGCTAGAGTTTAGTAAGTCTATCCTCTGATTGCTTCTATATTTATTTATGTTAAATTAATGTCTTGAGTTTGAATTTGGAAGACGATTTGTTAAAACGAATTTTATTGGTAAAGATTTCTCAAGTAGAAGAAACTTTGTTGGACTCCATGAAGGATTACAAAAGAGGAAAATAAAAGAAGGAGTCGAATCCCTCTTGCTTCCTTTATCTGCAGGAGGAGCCGAATCCCTCTTCAAGTTATATTCATCTAGGTGGGGCCCAAAGTCAAATATATGACTTTGGGCACACAATATTCCACGCCATGGGTTTTCTTCTTTTAGCCGATGGAAATAAAAGGAAAGATGTCTCTGCACGTGGAGCCAAAAATTAAAAAGATAAGAAGGAGCCGCTGAACCATACGTCTGCTGAAGCCCTATGAGAGAAGAAGAAAAGGAGCCACACGTAGAAGCCGCACATGTCAATCTGAGACAGCCGTGTGTGAATTCTTTGTTTTTGCGTACGTAGAGCGTTTTGAATGTGTGGTAATTTTGTGCCGTGAGTTTATATCCAAGTGAGTTGTTTATTTACAAACACTTTGGATTTGAGATTAAATCTAGGTGTGAGAAACACTCGAGCATGTGAGCGATTGTAAACTTTGATTCTCCGATTATAGTAGATTATTTGTTGCTGGCTCTCTCCTCGTGGATGTAGGTATTGATACTTGGACCGAATTGCGTAAATTTCTGGTGTCTTTATTATTTCTCGTTTATTTTTCTAGTGATTTCATGTTGACGTAAATTGCAAGATCCTGTCGTTTTCGTGTATTATATTCTAACAATTGGTATAAGAGGTTGGATAAGATTTCTTGATTGTGATTTGGAGCTTTTGCTTGTCTGATTATTATCTGAAAATTCTGTTGTTGCAATTATGTTTGAGAGGAAATTTGAAATTGAGAAGTTGAACAAGAGCAACAACTTTGTGTTATGGAGTATTAAGATGTGAACTTTATTGACAACCCAAAGTTTGTCTAAGGCATTGGATAGTGAAGATGAGTTACCTATTATAATGAAAGCCTCAGAGAGGGTAGAGCTAATGGAAAGAGCAAAGAGCACAATCCTGTTAAATTTGTCGGATAAGTCTTAATAGAGGTTGCTGAGGAGAAGGATGTCGCAGCATTATGGGCAAAATTTCAAGTACTTCATTTGAAGAAATGTTTAAATAATCGCTTGTACATGTTGAAGAAAATGTTTCAATTTAGATATACTGAACGTACGTTTATCAGAACCCACTTATATGAATTTAATAAACTCATGATGGATCTGAAGAATGTCGATAAGATACTTGATGATGAAGAATAGAGCATAATGTTGTTAGCTTCTTTACCAAAGTCATAAGAGCACTTTACTGATTCACTGTTGCAGGGGCATACTACAATTACCTCATAAGAGGTAAAATCGGTCTTATTCTCTAAAGAGTGGTAGAGAAAGTTACGAGATGACGGTCTGGCGCAAGGAGTAGCACAAGCACTGACGATTTAGGGTAGAGAACAACATCGAGGGCCTAGTAGCAGCAGAGGTAAAAGTAGATCAAAATCACGCCATAGAAAGTCCAAGGGACACATGAAGTGCTTTGAGTGTCACAAGAAGGGGGACATCATGAGAGATTGTTCAAAGCAGAGGAATAAAGTTGATAGGCAGAATGCCACAAACAGTGTGATAAACGTTGCCGAGGGGAGTAATAGTGATGTAGAAGTTGTTTTATGTGTGACTATTACTTCGTCAAGAGACGAATGGGTGCTAAATTCGGGGTGTTCTTATCATATAACACCTCATAAGAATTGGTTTACTACTTACCAGAGTGCAGATGGTGGTAGGGTTCTTTTGGGGAATAACGCAGTATGTAAGGTTGTGGGGATAGGGACAATTTGGATTCAGATGCATGATGGGGTGGTGTGCACATTGATAGATGTGAGGCATGTATCGGAGCTAAAAAAAAACCTTATTTCTTTGGGGACACTTGATGACATTGGGAATAAGTACACTGCTAAAGGAGGAATACTGAAGATCTCTCGAGGTGCCATGACAGTGATGAAGGGGAACAAAGTGAATATTCTCTATCATCTACTAGGAGAGACCATGATTGGAACCGTTGCTGTTTCATTAGGTGAGTCAGACTCTAACTTAACTTAGTTATGGCATATGCATGTAGGGCACATGAGCGAGGCAGGTATGATGATGCTGAGTGAAAGGGGGTTGTTAAAGGGTCAAAAGACAGGGAAGCTGGACTTATGTGAGCATTGCATCTTTGGGAAGCAGCATCGAGTTAAGTTTACTATACCTATTTATTCGACCAAGCGATCGGTTGAATATATTCATTCAAACGTTTGGGGCTCGTCTTTGGTTCCTTTGAAAGGAGGTGCCCGATATATGTTGACATTTATCGACGACTTTTCGAGGAAGGTATGGGTATACTTTTTGAAGCACAAATATGATGTGTTTGATCGGTTCAAGAAATTTAAGGCATTGATTGAGAAACAGTCAGATAAACAAATCAAGTGTCTAAGAATCGATAATGGCATGGAGTTCTGTAGTAATGATTTTACTGAATTTTGAGAGAAAAAATATATTGTGAGACACCGCAAAGTATCTAGGATACCATAGTAGAATGGCGTGGCAGAACGAAAGTACAGAACTTTGCTTGAGCGAGCTCAATGCATGCTTTCTCATGTAGAACTTGGCAAGGAATTTTAGGCCGAAGTGGTAAACATGGCATGTTACCTGGTTAATCGATCTCCATCATCTGTTATCGAGTGGAAGACTCCTGAGGGAGTATGGTCAGGGAAACTTGTTGATTACTCCGGATTATGCATATTCGGATGTCCTGCGTATGCTCATGCGAGTGATGGTAAGTTTGAGTCAAGGACAAAGAAGTGCATATTTCTGGGTTATGCACATGGGGTGAAAGGCTACCTGTGGTGCACCGATCCTAGATCACTCGGTTTTCTAATTAGTAGAGATGTGATCTTTGATAAGACTGCAATACTTCAATAGAGGAGTTCTAAAACACAGCTAGTAGAGAAGACATATCATGGTGTCATTAGTGAGGTGGAGCTTTAGGTGAAGACTCCAGAAACCTTGAAGGTAATAGAAGTTGAGACTGCAGATGAAACTATAGTTTCTGAAGTCGATGATACTGAACAACCAGTAAAGCCGCAGTACACTATAGCTGCAGATAGATAGATGAGACAAATTAAATTACTAGTATGTTATGGTTATATAGATATTGCTTATGTATTAATTGTAGGTGATGAGGTGGAGACAGGTAAGCCTTCGTCTTACTCTAAGGTGATGGCTAGTTCGAAGTTGTCGCAGTGGTCAGGGGCTATGAGTGAAGAGATGGAATCACTACATCAAAATCAGACATGGGAGTTGGTCAAAGTACCCAAGAGCCAAAAGATTATCGGAAGTAAATGGGTCTTTAAACAGAAAGAGGGCATTCCTAGTGTTAAGGCAGCAAGGTATAATGTGAGATTTGTGGCGAAGGGATATACACAGTGTGAGGGTATTGACTACAATGAGGTGTTCTCTCCTGCGGTAAGACATACTTCTATTCATGTTTTACTTGCTTTAATTGCTTCGCAGGATCTCGAATTAGAGCAATTAGATGTGAAAACTACGTTCCTTCATGGTGAGTTGGAGGAACAGATTTACATAAGGCAACTAGAGGGATTTGCTATTTCGAGTAAGGAAGATCATGTTTGCTTATTGAAGAAATTTTTGTATGGGCTGAAATAGTTTCCTAGGCAGTGGTATAAATGTTTTGATACTTTCATGGCTAGTCAAGACTATTCAAAAATTAGATGGATAGCTGCATTTACTATAGGAGATTAGAGAATGGTTATTTGATTTATCTACTCTTATATGTTGATGATATGCTAATAGCAGCTAAGAATATGTCTGATATTGATGTGCTGAAGAAGCGGTTAAATACTGAATTTGAAATGAAAGATTTAGGTGCTGCAAAGAAAAATTTGGGTATGGAGATTTTGCGTGACAGGGTTGCATGAGTTTTATGTCTATCTTAGAAGAAATATATTGAGAAGATCCTGGCATGTTTTAATATGCAGTCGGCAAAATCTGTAAGTACACCTTTAGCGAAGCATTTTAAATTTTCAGATAAATTATCACCACAGATTGAGGAGGAGGAGGAGCATATGTCCCGTGTTTCTTATTCTAGTGCCGTGGGTAGTATTATGTATGCTGTGGTATGCATTAGGCTTAATATTCACAAGCTGTGAATGTGGTTAATCATTATATGAAGTGTCCTAGTAAAACTCATTGGGAAGCTATGAAATGGATCCTTAGATATTTGAAGGGGACAATAGACGTGGGTATAGTGTATCAGAGGGACATCAATGGCAGTGAGACCACTGATTTTGTGGATTTGGATCACGCTGATGACTTGGATGATCGCAAATCTTTAACAGAGGTATGTGTTTATGTTAGCAGGTGGTGTAGTTAGTTGGAAATCGTCCTTATAGGATGACGTTGCATTATCTTCAATTGAGACAGAGTGCATGGCACTAACCTTTGTAGCGAATGAGGCAATATGGTTACAAAGTTTGCTCTCGGACTTTGGATTAGAACAAAAAAGTGTGGATATACACTGTGATAACCAATGTGCGATATATTTGGCATATAATCCAGTTTATCATGAGCGAACGAAGCATATCAATATCAGGTACCACTTCATCCGAGATGTCTTAGTTAATAGTAATGTTATTGTCGAAAAGATTGCTACAGCAGATAACCCAGCAAACATGATGACTAAGTCTGTTCCTTTGGTAGAGCTCAAGCTCTACTTGAGCTTTATTGGCATCTATGGAGAGTGAGTGCCCGTCGGGGCATTGGGAGAGTAGTATGGATGATGAGCACTATAATTTGGCTTCAAACATTGAGCCAATATGGAGAATTGTTAAATTAATGTCTCGAGTTTGAATTTGGATGACGATTTGTTAAATCGAATTTTATTGATAAAGATTTCCCAAGTAGAAGAAACTTCGTCGAACTCCATGAAGGATTACAAAAGAGGAAAAAAAAAAAAAAGGAGTCAAATCCCTCTCACTTCCTTTATCTATAGGAGGAGCCGAATCCCTCTCCAAGTTATATTCATCTAGGTGGGGCCCAAAGTCAAATATATGACTTTGGGCACACAATATTCCATGCCATGGGTTTTCTTCTTTTAGCCGATGGAAATAAAATGAAAGATCTCTCTGCACGTGGAGCCAAAAATTAAAAAGATAAGGAGCTGTTGAACCGTACATCTATTGAAGCCCTATGAGAGAAGAAGAAAAGGAGCCGCATGTAGAAGCCGTACATGTCAAGTTGAGAGAGCTACGTGTGAATTCTTCATTTCAGTGTATGTAGAGCGTTTTCAACGCGTGGTAATTTTGTGCCGTGAGTTTATGTCCAAGTGAACTGTTTATTTACAAACACTTTGGGTTTGGGGTTAAATCTAAGTGTGGGAACACTTGAGCATGTGAGCGATTGTAAACTTTGATTTTCCGATTATAGTGGATAATTTACTGCTAGATCTCTCATCGTGGACGTAGATACCGATACTCGGACCGAACCACGTAAATTTCTGGTGTCCTTATTATTTCTCGTTTATTTTTTTGGTGATTTCGCGTTGACGTAAATTGCAAGATCCTGTTGTTTCCACGTATTATATTCCAACAATTTGAGGGATAATTATATTGGAAATCTTAAAATTTATTGAAAAAATGCAGTCAAGTTTAAAATAATTAAATTGTGCAATCAATTCTTAGAAATTGTAAAATTGCTTCAATCAAATTCCTTTGTTAACTTGTCAAATTTGCTTGATGAACAATTTTGTGTGATTTTTTAATCTAAGGTTTTTTTTTTTTTTTTTAATGTCAAAAGAAAATACTTAATTCATATCTCAAGACCCAAACATGATACATGAGAGGTTAAAAAAAAGGCAAATCACAAAGAACAAAGCAAAACCTTACATGCTGTTGTGATGTTCTCATCCCACAATAACATATCAATCTTAACATTAGGACATAACGAACAGTGATCGATCATTGAATCATGCATCATCTAAAGTGATAAGCACACATTATTGTTGACATATGATTTTTAGTTGACGGATCATTAAAAGGTAAAAATCGAGATTTATGTTTTTTATCTTGATTGAGATTTATCTCTCGACCAAAAAATGTCGTTTTTCAATTTTTTTTTTTTTTTTTTTTTGCATTATCATTTTAAAGCAATTTCTAGCTCATTTCAAGAAAAACCCGAAAAGTCAAATGGTTGACTTTTTTGTCAACCCTAGGTCAAAAATTGACTTTTTACCCAAAAAAGATTCCATTTAGCTTTAATTTCACTTTTGTCAAATCAATTTCTTAAAAATTCAAATATTTGACCAAAAACCGACCTTTTAGGAATGGTTGACTTTTGGTCAAACCTTTGACCAAAAATGGAAAAAATAAAAAATGCACAAATACATTTTTTTAATGCCAATTTCACTTTTGTGTTAAAAATTTCACAAAATTCGATTAAGAACCTTGATTTATGAATTTTTCAGTTTTAGGTTCTAAATCAACTAGAAAATAAAATTACTTTTATTATAGTCAAATTAGGTATAGTTTCTTTTTTGACATTTGGTTTAGGGACTATCTAAAATCTGCTTGCGCATTCAATTTCGCGATTTATCAAGTCAAAATATGAATTGTCATTTTGAGCCCTAATTAGGGGATGAAAATCGATCATTCATAACTTGCAAATGGATGATTGTTTCTCACTCATTTCCTTAAGATAAGTCCAAATTCAAAATCAATTTTATGAAATTTGCACAAGAACTCATCAATTTGAAGAATTTTATTCTTCCAAGCATTAGAAAATCAAGCAATTAAGCTTCAATCAATAAAATTTGAATTGACACCCATTTATGGTTATGTTTAATTTTATGAATCTAGGTTCAATTTTAATATTAGGCTTAGATCCATTTTTGACCTAAGCTCAAGCACTTTAATTCAAGGTCAATTTGAATATGATAAGTAATCTTACATATAAGTAGCTTATTAAATAGGGCAATTGTAATACTAATTGAGTTTAATTTTACTTAATTTACAATTTTGCCCATTGAATTGAAAATTTTATCATTTTAACCCTTTAGACATAATTCAAAGCACCTATCATTTCGACTATTTTTTTTTTGGCATGGTAATAATTCAATTAGGTTAATAAAAGACCCCTAGATCACGTTCATAAGGTTTGATTAGCTTAATTGTATCTTAATTGGCCAATTTCCTCTTAAAAATGATAAAATTCCTTTTCAATTTGGTCATTTAGGGACCAAATTGTATACATTTTAGACTTATAGGGGTCCCAAGTGGACAAAACAACTAGAATTGGGCCAAACCGGTCAAAAACCGACCGAACTAGACCGAACCAGTCTAATCGATCTAACTAGCCATTGGTAGGGTTGGCTGATTTAGGCCCTTTCTGGCTAGTTCCTGACCTCCAGAGATTGTATCTGGAATTCTCTCAATGCTTATTTCACTTCTAAACCTTCAATTTCCCAAAATTTTACAGATTGATCCTCAAATTTCATCAAATTGCAAATTAACCCATAATTGGACATTTTGACGCAATTCTCGATTTTGGCTTGGTTTTTTGTAAATCAAATCTACTAGATCAATTACCCAACACCTTGAGATCATGATGGAGCTTTCAAAATCAATTTTTGATCATTGGATAGAAATTTCGACCATCGAATTGAACCGACGGTCGAAATTGCTTAATTTGGGGGGTATATAAATGAATTTTCCCTCAATTTTAAGGGGGGGCATCATTTGCAAAAAATCCACTCTCTCTCTCTTAAAAAAACTCTCTCTCTTCTCTTCCTGTCCAAACTCTTCTCTCTCTCTCTTTCCATCTCTTGCACACGACCCTCCCCCACCGCCGTTTACCGGAGCACCACCGGCTATGCCACAATCTGAACTATCTTCTTAGGTCCCTCTCCTTCTCCGTGATTAGCTGTAGGACCATCGACGGCTATCGAGAGCTCCCGCCTAGCTTATTCTTCCGTTCGGCCAAGGACCTTGCCGGTCCTTATCATAGCTGGACAAACTAGCCAAATTGGTGGCCGTTCGGTGGTCCTTAACACCTCAACTGGTCCCGATCTGATTGTATGAGAGTCCTCGACCCTCTGGCAGTTAGGATTTTGATGTCTAGTCACTGGATCCTCTCCGGCGACTTTGATCCACTTTGGTGGTTGAAGACCGGTCCAATCAGACCGTTGGTGATCCCAAGCGGAATCGGGGGCCACCGGCAGCTTAGCTATCATTTGATCTAATTTGATTCGATGCCCTGGTCATCCTAGACCTGTGTCTGGCTTGCACAAGTCCAGCTGATCACCGGAATAGTGGTGACCTTGATCCCTTGTTGGTGCACGAAGGCTGGTCTATTCGGATTGGTTCAGTTTCAGCCGTGAACAGACGATTTAGTCGTGTCTCTAAGGTCCTAGGTGATTTAGATATGATCCTTAGTGGTCTGTGGAGATTCAAAAGTGTTCCAGCATTTTGATCCGATTGATCACAATAGAAATCGACGAAAATCGCGACGAAGGTAACGATTCGAAACTCGAAATCGATGAAGCGAGATCAATCTAGTCGATTGGGGTTAGGATTCAAGATTAGGAACTTTTTCATGATTAAAATCAATGATTATGAATGCTGCAATGATTCATTGATGATTTGAGTGATGATTGTGTTCTTGAATCTATTTTGGAAATTTGTCTGTCTTTGGATCTGATTTTCTATTAAGGTAGATCTGAGGTCTTAAACCTCAGTTTTTGACGTCGAGTCCTTCTAGGCTTTGAAATTACACATCACGAGCTTCAAATCGATAGGTTGCATGCCTTGATTGAGCGATGTTTGGCAATTGAAAAAAACCTCAAATATGAGCAATTATGTAGTAGTTTAGGTTTTTTTTTTTTTTTTCAATTCTATTTCTATTATGCCTTCTGTGTTTGCTATTTCTGTGCTGAATTTCAATATATTTTTTTTGTTTGATAAAGTTGTCTTCATGAGTTTTGTTTCAAATTGTCTTGTGCATCTTCTATAATTTTTCGTAATTTTTGGATGTGTTTAACTAGGTCAGATCTACTAAGATCTAAACCTAGGTCAATATGTTCCGTATTAATATCTAATTTTGTCATTTTTATGTTGATTTTTTTGTTGAGTTTTGGAATAATTTTTTTTTCATGAAAGTTGTTCGTATTAGTGTTATGCATGTCTTATATTTTCTTTTCAAAATTTTAAGATATGTTTAGCTAGGTCAAATGCCTAGATCTAAACATAGGCTAGTTTGCTCTACATTGGTCTGGATTTTTTTGGGGTAAAATTGAGTCCACAAATGAACTTGTTTGGTCTCAAATTCTTCATGATAGTTGAAATAAATAATGTACATGGTCAATTGATGCATGCTTTGTAAGGTCTTTTTGTTAGCAAAGTAAGTCAATTGCATGCATTAGAGTAAAAGGCATTGCAGCAACATGAGCTAGGCATATAGTTTGTCATTATTGCCATTTTTATCACGACTCATATGATCTTAATTGAGTTTTGAACTCTTAACAAGAAATCTTTATCATCGCATGCTTTATATGTGAGATTTTTTGTAGGATTTATGCATGTCTTGAGGATGGCTAAAATCATGCACATTTTGTAAATTTAATGCTGAATGAAACCTTATCATATGTGCATCTTTCCATGCTTATTTAAGTCATTTAGAGACCAAATCTTACGATCATGCCTTCTTGACGATTGAATCACATGTTGCAAGGTTTGTATACATGTTTAGGTCATGTCCTTTGAGTATCATCTTGCACATTAAATTTGTCTCACAAAAGTGTTCATCACACTTAGGATTCCCAAGCATATCATTAGAAATCATGAATCATTTCATAATGTCATTTAATTTACATGACATTTTGTATGCCGACTTAGGATTATATGATTATCCAAACTTTACGTTGCATCCAATCCTAAGTCCCATGTGATTTCTTCATGCCGTTTGTGCATTCTTTGAATGATTTTGAGATTTTATAATGAATGCTTGTGTTTTGTTTTCTTAATTACTGATGCACACACTTTCAGAGATCTCGATCTTAGAGTACCAAATTGACCTAGTTTGGACTCGAGCTCTTCTAGGAAGATGTAAGGCACACTTAAAGATTTCTGATGACACTAATTTCACATAGATCGCTCATCGTTTAGGCTACTTTTCCATTTTGTTTTTCAGAAGTAGATCAAAATCTGAACAAGGGAACAAATTCAGACCCTTGTCCTAACCCTTGTTTGGATATAATTTGGTATTTTTGTTCAATTTTTTCTATTTGGAATCTATACTTGGTCTCTCAATGAAACTTTCTTGTCATCATGTTGGCTATGTTGTGAGTAAATTTGATGATTTTTAGACATGTTTTGATAGGACAAATCTTTATAATATTAGTTGAATGTCCTGTTATTTTGATAATTTCCTGACATGCCGTTGCTTGTTTTATGATTTTTGTAAATTCATGCGTAGCTCATTTAGGTAAACTTTCTTCACAAAAGTTATTCATTATAATGTCTTTCATTTTAGAAAATTATTTCATCACCAAATTGTCATTAGGTATGGCTTAATTTTGTTGTCGTTACATGCTTGTTCTGAATTTTCCTGATATAAACATGATTGTGATTGTTTAGTTATACCTTTTAGATTAGTTTGTGCATGAAATTAGGCCATGCTATCTTCATGGAAATTGTTCTAAATTCTTTGATCTTTGTTATTAAACAATTTACCTTTTCAAAATTGCATCTTTAAAAAAAATACTTTGGTACATGTGATGTTTCTAAAAAAATTGAAAATTTAAAAGCCTACGATGCTTGTGAGTACATTTATGCGAGTCCTGGGCTAGCCTTGGTAATTGAATATGTTTCATAGCCTAGATATTTTTTAATCTTATAAAATTTCAAATCTTTTTTTAAAATCTTGATTTGACATCGTGAAAGTCACAGTTTGAATTGAATTCAAAATGCTTGTGATGCTTGTGAGTGCATTCATGCGAGCCTTGAACTAGCCTTGGCAATTAAATGTCTTTTCATAGCCGAGACATTACTTTATCTTAAAACATTTTTTATGGATGATTTCAAGATATTTTTTTTGAAATATCACATGTACCCCTTATACATTAATCATGCTATTCATTAGAAACATATGCGTTTGTGATTGGCGCATCCCCTTGGTAATAAGTGACCTGCCGATGGTTCACTCATCTGTTTGATTGGTTGACAAATAAGGTCCAAAAGACTTGTACGCATGTTTAAAATTTTGCAGTGCATGTGACTTTTAGATGAATGGTAGGGTCGATGCATGATATCGAGAGAAACCCTAGGAATCACATAATCACTTGATTATGAGACTTATAAGCATTATTGGTCATGTGAGAACACAATTGGTTAACAATTGCTATAAGTCACAAAAATGAATTGGGTAAGTGTTTTAGTGGGACCTTCGCATGAAAGACAAAGGCCGACTCCGATGCCCCAAAATTTGACTTTCGTATTGAACTTTCTTTAAACGATTGATCTTGACATGATGTCGTGTTTTTGATTGTTTTGATGTGTATGTTTGTTTCTTTCCATTGTATGCATCTAGTTATAGATTTCTTAGACTAGGTTTAGATTAGGACCCTGAAGATGGAGAAATCGTGAAGACGGCAGAGGTCAATGTTCATTCTGACTATTATCATGTATTATTCATTCCCCCGACATATGTCTCGGGTTTTATTTGTTGTATAAAGCTCGATAAGTTATCGGTTTTCTCTTCCTCTTATCTTTTTCAATTGTGTTTATTTTTTATATTTTCTAGGATTGCATGGTAGATTTACTGCTTTCCTTGACTGTTTACTTATTGTCTCATAATTTCAATTCCATTGATTGCTTTCTTTTCTTGTTTTCTAGAAGTAGGATTGTATAAAAATGACCAAACATGCATGATCGCTTAGTTTAAGACTAATGATCCCAAAAATGTAAGAAGAAATGCATGAACACATTTGGAAAACACAACATACTATTTAGGTACCAAAATGGTGCTAATAGAAATATTAGTGTAAACCAAATCCCCGAATCTAGATATTTAGTTGCGTATGAATCGAGGAAACATTTTTGATCCTCGATTGGGTTTTCTAGCTAAGCCCCAAAACGAGGCTAGTGGCGACTCCCGTTATATTTTTACGTTGTCATAAACAATTAGACCGCATAAATAAACCCATCGCGCGGGGTATGAGTTTCGATGAAATTCACCATGATTTAGCATACTTGATATGTGAGTACCTCAAAGGATGAAGTGATGCCATCCTTATGGGCGAAGTATACTATTGAGAGGGTGACCATGGTAAAGGTACCCTTAGATCAAATATTCACATCCGACCTCTTCCCTTGAGGTGTGTCGCCTGTGTGGATATGGATCACAACACTCCATTGTTACATGGGATATGAGCTTGGGAGAGCTCGCGATCTCGTGAAGGGAACTCATGAAAGACTTGATATGAAAGACGGGGCGATGATGTCTTTTGGAACGCGAGCCATGAGGGAACTCTCGTATCAAGTACCCCTAAATTTGACATTTCTCCCTTTTCTCTCCTCGTGATGGTGAGGGATCGAGGGGCAGTGAGATTGGGTCGCGACAATCGTAATATCTTTCTCCAGTAACTCCTACTTGTCCAGTGGGAGTGCACATTTAAGTTCAACATCCTTAATAGCAACACCATATCCTATAATAGGTTGAACAAGCTCCCAAATCTAGATCTAGATTGGAAGAGATTGAACAAGCAAAGAAAAAACTCTATGGAACTCCCAAATCTAAATCTAGATCAAGAGAGAAGATATCATGATATTTTGATTCAAGGATTAATTTCATTTAAATTGAGAGGATGACAAATTTAGGGGATCACAATCCAATAAGAAGGTTGCAGCTCGTAAATAAGGTAAATAGAAAAGTACGACTGTCAAATGCTTGACACCAAACATGTATTTGCTCGATCAGTTGTCAAGTTGTGTTAAAAGTATACGCAAAATCCAAAGTGGAACCTAAATAGCCCATCCTTTTCTAGCTATATCACAGCATATGTACATTAAAAATAACTTTTGCTACTCATCTAAAATTTCATTTGGTAGAGCTTGATTAAGAGCATGTGTTAAAAGATATTGACAGAGAAGCATGGCCAGTGGTTTTAAGTTTTGTTTCTTTAGGGGCAAGAGAAGCAAATATATAATGGAAGGTTAAAAAAGTGAAACTATAAATTAAAGGAAGAGAGTCAATATAAAAATTAATGGCTAATCATCATTGACAAGGACGTGTTCTTGGGATGATCCGAACTGAATACAAAAAGATTTTTTTTTTTTCCAACTGTAGATGGAGGAAATTTCGCCCAACTACGCCTTTGATTATTGGGTTGCAAGTTATGAGTCGAACCAATCATAACTGCTCCATCATTACCCTGTACCGCGCCCGGCAGTCGTCGAGAGGCCGGGGAAGGCATCGCGGGGTTCAGCCGTGGCCGCCCGTACCCCGTATGGGGGTCTGGCCGGGTCGGCCAATGGGGCCGGAATCTTTTTCGTCCCCCGGATCCCGGGGACTATCCCGTCTTTCCGGGATGTCAGAGCCTTTTAAGGACCTGCTCAGGTCCATGGGTTGCAAGTTATGAGTCGAACCAATCATATACCAACTCAACTAATTAAAAATGGGTAGTGTACATATTTGATATCCACTAATTAGAGCATAATTAAGAGAAATTTCCTTATCGGCAATGGAGGAAACTATGATGCATGCACATTTTTGTTTGACTTGGAACCAGCAATAAATAAGTAAGACAAACACGCTTATCACTTAAGTAACTCTTGAGGCTACATTTAGTCATTTAGATTTCTAATTAGAATAGGACTAGATAGAATAGAATATGAAATCTAGGAATTTTACCATATCCTATCAATTAATTGGTGATTGCAGTAATATATATATGGGTAAGGATTGTTCACAATAATATATTTATATCATATCATGTACATTATTTGGTATAAATGACACATTAGTATAAATAAACCAAAAATTTTACAAATAGAAATGATAAAAGTCTTTGGCGACACTTTTGCCTACTTTATTTTTGTTTCCTTTATTTTTATTTTTCCTCTATTTTTTAAATTAATTTCTTTGTCATTTCTTTCTTCCCTTTCCATCACTCTCTAATAGAATTTTATTAAATAGTAAATTATACTAATATACCAAAATAGTAAAATACCAAAAATATGTAAGAAATATATTGAATCTATATTCTAAAATAGAATTAAATTGAAATATATAAATCAAAATGAGTTAAATTATTATAACTATTTTTTATTTTTATTTTGAATTTCTTATATTAGAATTCAAATATTATTTATTTATTGAAATATATTTTTAATTTTGTTATTTTTTTGGTCATATAATTTTAATTTTATTAGTTTTGTTAACTTGAGAAGTTTATTATTCGAAAAGAAAAAATAACTCTTCTAATATGAATGTAAGAAATCCTATCCACCTTTATCCCACCTCTCCCATAAATAATTTTATTTGGTCTATATCCCATTCATATCCGACTTTATCCTATCTTGAGTAAGTATCAAATATGTGATAAGATAAATTTTATCTTATTTTGAATTTTATTCAGACTACCAAATGCGGATTAAGGGTAAATAGAAATAAATAGATTGACGATTTTCCTAAATAAAAAATCTAAGTAAAATTTACCATCAGAAAACATTATCTACATGCACAACCTAAACATTATTTGGATTTAAATTGCCCATAGAACCCTTTAACAAAGGCAACTTTGAAATTTCACCCATATTTTACTGCTTTTTCTCATCTTTTCTCTTTGACCAGGTTCAATCTCTTCATTTATCAACAGTAGGCAATGCGCATTAGGAATATGGATTTTTATTAAATCCGCTCAAGGAATTTACACGGATAGAAAGAAGCCATTTGATAGCCATGGAATAAAACTCCTAATGTTGGAATTAATTTGATTCCTAACTTTTTGCGGAGATCGATATCCGTCTTCGTATGGAATCAAGTGGCAATAGGATCGTTATATTGGAGAATATAAGGATAGAATATATGAGGGGCTCTCGATAAAAGGTCATTTGAATGCTGGGTCACAATATTCTCGCCATTCTTTTGATGGAGATGTTTATCGTGAAAATTGACAAAAGGATCACTGATGTAGGAGTAGGTTCTGATTAGAAGGACGTGAGATGTCTGGTTCTTCATCTCTTCTAGTGGCATCCAAAACCCCGACCAGATGAAATTTTCTCACCTCGGGCCCTGATTAATAGTTACAATGATTCAATATCACCCACGTATAACTTTAAAGGTAATCTAAAAAACAAAAATTAGATCATAATGAAGATAGCATAACAAATGTCTGAGGGTGCGCTTGTTCTGCATAAAATCAATTATTTGGAAAATATTTTCTAGAAGTTATCATTTTTTTCTCTTGCAAAAATGAATGAATGAAGAAAAATTTCATTGTTCACGAAAAGGTTTATGCATTAATTATTATCAATAATGAATTTTTTATTAACTAATTATTTCGAAATATAAAATTAAAAATATTTTTCAAAACATTCATTTTCCGTAAAATAAAGGGAGTTTGAAACTTACTCTCCCGCTCATCCTTTCCCTTTCCAAGGTTCAAGCCATGAGCCATGCCAAAACATGGCTACAATGCTAATGCTTACCTCATTGCCACATCCACACCTTCTCCGACACTCGCTCATGTCACTTTCACTACCCATCTTAATTGTGAGCCCACTGCCGCACCACCATGATCAAGCATCCCTAACTAAGCTCTCTCTCTCTCTCTCTCTCTCTCTCTCTCTCTCTAAGCTTTTTTGAGGTTAACTATACAACTTAAAGGGTGGTGAATTAGATGATAATTTTTTTTTTTTCACGAAATATAACAAGTTAAGCCTTCCTACAAGCAAAACAAAATTGATAATATGATATACATTTGCTTCTATGAAACAATTATAACCAATATTAAACACAAAGAAAATATTGTGTAAAAACAGATAGTGGTTCGGCTTATAAAGGCTTGTTTGATAACCAGTCAGTTATTGGCTATTTTTGTTGTTTTATTTCCCATAACAAAAAAGGAACATAAATTCATTTGGCAACGTTAGCTAATTTTTCTTCTTTGGGGAATAAATATTTCTAAGAATAGATTTGGAATAGAATAAAAAATAGAAAAAAATTACTTCTTTGTTCTCAGAAACAATTCTAAATTAAGCTAATTTCTTTTGTTTTTTCTCTTCTTTTTTCCTCCTCTTGCTGATCATCAGCCTTAACAATGGTTGACGACCTCACCAAAGCCTTGCTAGCCTTTCACGATTGGTGAGGTCGCTGGCTCTCGTTTGGTTGGTCACTGGTCGTTATTGAGGCTGACAATCGTTTAGAGGGGGAAGAACAAGAGAAGGAAGAAAGAAAAAAGAAAAAAAATCATAAAATTATGAAAAAATAAAAGAAATTCTATGCCATACAAAAATTTGAGGTCATATCAAACGCATTTATGGTATTTTTCCATTCCGAGAATAGAAATTTTGTGCAATTACCAAACGTACTCAAATGCTCAAAAACTAATCCGAGAAATGGAATTAGAAAAAACTATTTTTGAGTAGAAATTTTGCCCGGGAGTATAATGGTTACCAAGACCCTAACCAAGCATATATTCACTCTCCACCACTAACAGCCACAACAAAACTAGAATTTGGTGATAACTTGATTTCTAGTTAATGAGTCATTTAGGGTAAAAACTTAAGAATAGGGTCGCTTGATTGCGACAAAGCCGATTTCTCGCCAAAAAGAGTCATTCAACATTTAAATTAACATTGGCCTTTCATTTATGAGTCTTTTGTACTTCAACCTGAAAAAATCAAAAAGTTAATTTTTGAGTCTTGATCAAAATTTGGTTTTTTTATTTTTTTTTTATAGTCTAAGAATAGTGCCAATTTCACTTATGTACTTTCATTTTTTTTTTTTTTTTAATTCGAAGTTCAGTTCACTAATTGACTTTTTAGTACCAAATCATAAAAAAAGTTTACTTTTGGTCAAACACTTTTCCCAGAAAATTGAAAAAAATGGGAAAGAATCACAAATCAACTTAGTTTTACTTCAATTTGATTTATACATCATCAATTTTACAAAAGTCAATTAGGAATAGACTTTTTCCCAATTTGAGAATTTCAATTTCTAGTTGGCCAAAATCAAAATAAGTTAATTTTTAATCTTCTTTTGAGATAGTTTCATTTGTGACATTTGATCAGTAGGTCGTAGTTCATCCAATTTTGAGATAGTTTCATTTATGGTCATAGTTCATCCGATTTTAGAATTCCATGGTTCAATTTAGTCAAAATTGAGTCCGATTCATTAAAGGAAACTCAACTAAAATCAATTTTGATAGAATCACATCAATTGGACTTAATTGACTCATTCCAGCCAATCAATAATTAACAAAATCGTGAAGGATTGATCTAGTTAACACAATTCACTTTGACCCATTCTAGATTATCATTCAACTACATCAATAAAAGTTCAATTTGGCTAATTGAGCCTAATTTGTACACATTGGTCTAGCTCATATTCTAGTTCTAGCAAGAACTAAAGGAGCTAGAACATTTCATGTCCAATAAATTAAACCAAAGGAACTAGAATATTTCATGTCCAATAAATTAAACCAAGTCAATCTAATTCAAGGCCGATATATTCAATTTGACCCAATTCAATTATTAATTTTTTAATTTGACTTAGCTAGATCGAGAATAGCAAAATTGGAAGAACTTTTCCTATGGACTGAACCAACCAAAGTCCAGGTCAAGCTAGTCCAACCAAGTCCAACTGGTCCAATTGACATTTATTAGCCAAGGCCATTGATCAACATAGCCATTTTCTCCTTTACCTAGAAATTATCATTATGGGAATTAAAACATTGCCCTTAGGCCATGTCATTAATCTATGTCATTTAAAAATTAGCCAATAGGGGTAATTCCTTAATCATTAAGGATTCAATCCAAGCCATCCACTATCCTTAGATCCTAGCCGTCCATCTTGAGATGTCACAATGCATGTGACATCCACCAATAAGAGTTTGCTTAATCAAGAAGCAAACATTCTAAGCCCCTGCATTGATCTAAGGGCCAAAATTCAAAGTTGAGGGAGGCATTTGCCAAATTTTCCCTCCAAAATTTGGGGAATTCAGGCACATAATTCAGAAAATTCTCTCAACTCTCTAGCCAAAACACTTTGCCACCATCTTCGGCCAAATTTCAACAAGCCACCGCAACACTAACATCCTCCAAGCTGTCCTTGAGTAGATTGTGATCAATATAGCACCAATAATTTGTGGAAAGACTGCCGATCATGTTAATTTCCTTCTTGGTCTTCAACTCAAGCTCCATGCTAATGCGTTGCATGAAGGGTTCATGCCACTGTTCCAACTTTTGATGACCATTGGCAATCTTGAGTTTGCAACAACATCTCTCAACATGTCCACAAAGTTTGCATGGTCGAAATTTGATGAAACAACCATTAGATTTCCTTAAACCTTTTGATTTAGATTGATTGTTCATTAGAGCTTATTGAGTCGATTCCTCACTCCAATCTTTGCTCATTAATTCTTGATTATGCTGAGCATCCTCGGCTGTTCCGTGGTATAGTCAAGGTGAATATAGAGGCTGATCGTTTGATTGAGCTTCGTGAAGTCCAATATCTAGGCTGGTGCATTTCAACCTAGCTTAGGATAATAGAGGACAAATGATGAGACCAACTATATGTGAAGTTGATGGAGGTTGTTATTGATGTTGTTATTGCTAAGTATAGGCTAATATTGATGTTTAGCAAATCATGTGTAGACATCGATAAGAAGTTGATTGGTGATTGATTTGGTGATTGATTGTTGCATGATGAGTCTGTTATGGATTTTTGGAGTCTAATGAGTCAATAAGTTTAATTGATTGATTTAATTAAGTAAATGTCGAAATTAGGAAAAAATTTCAACTAATGAAATAATTCAAACTTCTTAAGCTTCAAATTGATAGGTCACATGTCAAAATTAGAGTTCATTTTTTATGTGAAATTGGTTTCGAAATCTAGAATCCAAATTTGGAAAATTTGATTTAGTTGTTACAATTTCAATTTCTAGCAGGACCTTACTCAATTCTTCAATTAGAGTGTAGGCTTTATATTGATGTATGTTTAGCAAATCATGTGTCGATATTAATAAGAAGTTCATAAGTGATTGATTGTTGCATGATGAGTTTGTTATGGAAATTTAGAGTCTGATGAGTTGATAAGCTTAATTGACTCATTTAATTAAGTAAATGTCAAAATTAAGAAAAATGTTCAACCAATAAAATAACTTTAACTTCTTAAGCCTTGAATTGATAGGCTGCATGTCAAAATTAGAGTTCGTTCTTTATGTGAAATTGGTTTTGAAATCTAGAATCCAAATTTGGAAAATTTGATTTGGTTTCTGTAATTTCAATTTCTAGCATGACCTTACTCGATTCTTCAATTAGAGTATAGGCTTATATTAATGTATGTTTAGAAAATCATGTGTAGATATAATAGGAAGTTGATTGGTGATTAATTATTGCACGATGAGTGTGTTATGGAAATTTGGAGTTTGATGAATTAATAAACCATACAATCCTTTCTCAAACATTTATAAACTACTTAAAAATAACTTATGTTGATGTCCCTTCACCGCAACTTCTAACAAACCTATCAAAAAACCTAGCAACTCTTTCTTTGTCAGCATTTGGATTCTGTTTTAGTGCATATCCACTTCCACAATGGCAATTTTATTGAGATAACAAACATTATCAAACAAATGTTGTTGCCATAGTATCTGTGACATCTTGAATTTTCAGTTCTGTTTTTAATTGAATGAATTGGGTTTTTCATCAACGCGCTTATAGTTCTATTCTCTGAGCTGATCACTCACAATATAACTAGTCTATCAGGTGAAGGCGTTAAGAGATTTTAACGCAATAGATTTGAAAATTTGACTAGAAATCAACTGCTCGACCGTGCTAGTCTGCAAGGATCATTACGGCATAGTTAAAAATCGATTAGAGATCGAAGATAGGTCGACTCGATTGAGCCATGTGATTAAAAGTGGGTGATTTCACCTAATTGCAAAATACTTGTCGATCGGCACTAGATCGATTTTTCTGTCGTTTTGGTACTCTATGTTCGTATTTGAAATCTTGAGATTTTCGTGATAATTGAGAGTTGCCAATGTGTTGAAGATGTACAATGTGGCTTGAAAATAATTGACCATGGGTTAATTGCACTAAAAATTTCTAAAAGCTACCCGATAGGCTAGGTTAGGCTAAAATCGCACTAGATTGAAATTAACCGCGAATTTGAACCCGATTTCAGAAATTGAAAATTCTGTCATGTCATGATTTATTTTAGGACCGTCGATTCATCCTCTGAAGAATTTTTTGCAAATGGAGATTTCTGGCGAAATTTCAAAGTAGGGCCTTTTTTACCGAAAAATTAGAGAGCCGTTTTTGATCGCGTTTTTGGGATTCATGTTGGTTCAATTGGTAAGAAAAAATGTTAATTTGGTCGAAGACACTTTGGTTGGATTTATGGGGATCGATTTAGATTCAATTGAAGGAGAATATTGAAGTGGATTTGGGGGATTTTGTTCCAAAGTTCCTAGGTCCCTTGGTGTACAACATTTGGACCACTTGGTGAAACTTCTAATGGAAGTCTTGGGCTGCAAATTGGCTTGGATGAGAGCCAAGGCGAGTAGGTCCTTGCCAATGAGTGTTAGAAGATAGAATAGAAGGCTTTGGAGGCCTTGAGGGACCCTCCAACCTTCTGCTATCCCCTTCTTCTCTAGCAAGCTTGCTTTCCCCATTGTAGACCATTTTGAGCTCTAAAAAAACCTAAGGAAACTGCTAGCCTCCCCTTGCCATCGCAAGCTGCTCGTCGAGCCGTTAAGACTGTCGCGTTGCCGTTGCGCCCCCGCGCAAGCCCGTCGCTTGCGTTTGCCTGTCCACCTGCTCCTGCTCGTCCCGCGACCCCAACTGTGCCCTTAAGCCTCCCTATTCGCCGTAGGAGCTTAGCCAAAGCCCCCTGGCCGCTGTCCAGCAGTTGCCATCGCCCGCCGTTGCCCCTGCTCGCCCGCTGCAGCTTGGTTCGCCCATCCTTTGCCGTTTCCAGCCTCGTCCCAACTTGCTCAGTCCTTGGACAGAACCAAGAAGCCTAGTCAGCCATGAACCTTTGTGGGCTGTTTCGGACCTCTTCCGGGCCTTGCTTGGCTTTGTCGCCAGGAGGTTTGTTGACTGTCTCCACATTGCCATCGCCATGGACTCACTGGATCGCTAAACCGGTGAGTTTACTTGCTAAACTCTGCTTAGGGAGTTAATGACGTTTAAAGGGTGATTAGTTTAGGCTAAGTATTGTTTAGGTGGTTAGTTATAATGAATTAACGATTTAATTATTTGTTTGTGCATGTTAGGTGGTTAGAACGGATAGATTATAGACTAGCTAAGTTGTACTATTTATCTAGATAGGTTCGAAAATTTTCCCAGCCCATTCGGGTGGTTAATTAAGCGTTTCCGATCTAATTTTCTATTTTGGCATTTAATTGCATTTATTTAATTATTTTTGGTATTTATTTAATTATTTATTATTTTATGGAAATTATACCGGGATAGCCGGCGACTGAAATTCCGTGCTAATTGTAATGGTGTGTTTCGTTTATGCAATTGAATATTATTTTGTGTTAATTGAGTGGTAATTGTAATTTTGGGTATTTATCCCAAGATAGTGTAATTTCAGTATTTAATCAGAAAATACCGGGGCGTCGGTTTTAACGCCAAAAATGTTTTTAGGCACTATATTAAATAGTGATATTTTTGAAAAGAAAGATATAGCATTTTGACTCAGACTGACTGTGTACCCACACACGACTATTTTTATCGAGTATTTTTATCACGATGATATTAGGTCAAGTTCATTATTTTAATTGAGGAATTGGTGTGCAAAGCACAAGGTCCTTGACTAGGATTGATTTATCGTGTATTAGCTTTGGTGAGCAATAACATATATATATATATATATATATATATATATATATATATATATATATATATATATATATATATATTAGCTTTGGTGAGCAATAATAATAAATCTCGGCTTGGGTGAGTAGTGATCAAATTGAGTCGATTGATTGGATAGATCGATAAATTGATGGTTTGAGTTGAATTGATTAGTTGAGATTATAAACTGTATTTATGTACAGGAGGGAATTGAGGCAAGGTAAGTCTTTTGACTTATGTGTATAGCTACTTCTAGGCATATTTCCTTCCTAGTCGGAATTTATAGGGTGAACTTGTTGAGACATTGTCTCACCTCGTCGTGGGCTCAACCTTTTCAGGTCCTTAGATGGCGGTTCCTCCGGAACGTTTTGGTCGGCCCATGAGGGTTATCGAGCGGGTTTTCAACTACCTCGATCCCGGAAGTCACTGGGTCTATGAACTTGTGGCAACTACTGTTTGGGTTGAAGAGGGCATACCTCAGAGGGTATCTCATCGATTTAGAGTGTGGTTTCGCTACGGACCCAATGGATTCAGGATGGGTACCCTTGGGGGTTTTGAAATCCTCGTTGTGTTGGTCAATGCCACTCTAGGTGAGAGTGCAGTTGACCCTCATGATGGTGTGGTGGAGGACCCGACGCCCCCGGAGCCTGTTGAGACCGATGGATCGTCGAATGTGTTTGGCTAGCTGGTCTTAGGACAGCTTTGTTTTTTAGAGCCGGTCTTTGTAAACTCTTGCCTATAGAGCTGGTCTTAGGACAGCTTCGACCGACAATCCCCCTTCTGCAGTCTTTTATTCCTTTACTTCTTCGACTTTGAACTCTCTCTCCCCCACGTTGGACTACATCACACCCACGCCTCTCCCTCTTTCCTAATTTCTCACGTTTCCCCCCCTGGCCGACAAACCCCCCCGTTCTCTTGTTCTTCCCTCTCTCCCTGCTAACGTCTTTTTCTCTCTCCTCCCTTCTTCTTCTTCTTCTTTGCAAGTTCAACTTCACCGAAACTATTTTAGTTCTGTCCCACGCTCTGCAACCAACCCACATGCCATCAGCTATTCCACCATCGACAATTTTCTCCCCCCGTCCAACCGAGTCAATGGCAACTTCTAGAAAAGTCCCCCACGTTGACTCCTTGCTGCCCTCTTCCACCGAATTAGCATTGTCTCCGCGTCACCAAGCCCAGCAACCCACGCCTCTCCCATCTTCAGCCGTGAATAGCCCCAGCTCAACTTGCATGTCCATCGGCCCAAGGGCCAACCCCTCACCAGCTCTTCGCTTCACTGAGACCACCAGGACTCCTTGGTCACACCATTAGCATCCCTAGCAGTAGCTCAGTCCCCTTTCGAACTAGACTAGCAGCCCAATCGTGGGCTTTGTGGCCGATATCGGCCTGGTTCGGGCTCCCATTGGTGCCGTCGCTTCGGAGTTTATCGGTTGCCGTCACGCCGCCGTCGCCGTGAACCAGTTTTCACGTTAATCTAGTGGGTTTAACTCACTTATCCATACTTAGTAAGTTAATGACGCTTAAGGGTTGATTAGCTTAAGTTAAGTATGGTTTAGGTGGATAGTTAGAATAGATTAGTAATTTAATCGTTCGATATTGCATGTTAGGTGGTTAGAATAATGCAATTAGTGAGTAGATAGATCGTAGTATTTATCTAACAAGTCTCGGAATTTTTCTAAACTCGTCTCGGCTTTTAATTAGGCTTTTCCAGCCTAAGTGTGCATTTTTTTTGCTATTTATTGGTAATTATTAATTAATTTTCATAATTATTTAATTAATTATTATTTTTCGAAAATTAGATAAGGGTACCGGTGACTGGAATTTTATGCTGATCGTAGTGGTGTGATTTGTTTAATTAATTGAGTGCTAGATTGTGCAAATTGAGTGTGATTTGTAATTTTGAAAAATTGGTCCCAAAATTTAATATTTTCGGTAATTAATTAGAAATTATCGGGTGTTTAGTCGGTTTACAATGCCAAAAATGTGTTAGTGGATTGTGGAAATTAGTGGGATTTTCAAAAGGGAAAATATTATATTTTAGCTAAGGCTGATCGTATATCCACATGATTATTTTTATCGGGTATTGATAAAAATTGTGAAAACGTTAAATGGTCAGGATGGTATACTATATCAGCTAGATGACTTTAATATGTCAGCTTAGCGCGAGTAGTATACTTTATTAGTTTAGAGTAAGCATCATGGGTATACTATATCAACCCGATGGTTTGATATGTTAGCTTAGCGAGAGCAGTATACCGGTATACTATATTAGCCCGATAGTTTAATATGTCAGCTTAGAAAGAGCAGTATACTAGTATACTTTATCAGCTCGATGATTAGTATACTTTATCAGCCTGATGGTTTGATATGTCAGTTTAGTGAGAGCAGTATACTATTTATCAGCTTAGTGCGAGCTATACTATCTATTTTAAGCTTAGAGTGAGTAGTCCTTGATATGATTGGACTTTATAGATAGTATTGAATGGATTGACCGAGAGATGGTCGTGATGACATGGAATCGACTGAGTCGATTGATTGATGACTTGATCTGATTTGATGTTTTGATGTTCCGAAGTGATTTGTTGAATTTATAAATTATATTGACTTGCAAGGAGGAATGGAGGCAAAGGTAAGTCCTCTGACTCGTGCTTGTACTTAGGCAGCCCTAGGGGTGTATTTTCTCCCTAGTCGGGTCTTAGAGAGAACTTGCTGAGACGTTGTCTCACCCTGTTGTGGGATAATATTTTCAGGTTCCTAGGGGAAGAATCCCGGAGCTTGAGGCGGAAGGGTCAGGAGCATGGATAGCTCAGAAGTTCTTTTTGAAGATACACTTTTTGTACTTAGACCTTAGAGTTGGCCTCTGTTTGTAAACTAGATTGTGGTTTTTAATAATGTGTTGATTTGAAATTTGTTGTCTTGCTTTTCTATCTTACGTTTGTTATAGTCAGGGGATTAGTAATTCGCTTCCACATGCGTATTAAAAAGAATGGGTTGGTGACGCGTCCTGGGAACGTCGCAATTTAATCAACCACCGAGGGATGGGCACACGCTCGGAGGATTGGGGCGTGACACTAGAAGCCCCGATCGAGCCGGGAGAGCCTAGTTGAGGTGGGATGACGATAAATGAACTTGCATGAGTGCCAATTTTGCATAAGTATGAGAGGTCGATATGTTTCTTGATAAGCCAAAGGTAAGTATGCATTAAAGCATGTTGTTATAAACATCTGCATGTAGTCGATGATAGTAATACGTTTGTTATTGACATGTCATCGATCTAGATTTTGATGATGATATGTTCTCCTAGTAGAGAATTATGGGTTTTACTTACTAAGTCCACGACTCACTCCGTTGCTTTTTCAAAATTGTAGGTATGGAGGAGTTGCGGTCTTGATAAAGGAACTAAGATTTACCCAAACCTTTTTTAGCATAGAGCATATAATGGTTGTAAATACAACGACCCGTGATAAAAGGGCTTGTAAATATAACTAATATAATTGTGTGTCTCCAAGTGATTGTTTTCTTAACTACTTTTTGTCGTGTGGGTGTTGTATGTATGCTTTCACATGTGCTTAAGGAAGCCCAACAAGAAGCTGGAAGCCCTAGTCGAGCCAAGAGGGCCTAGTCAAGCGAGGACGATGGTAAATAAATTTGCATGAGTGCCGGTTATGCATAAGTATGATAGGTCGATATGTTTCTTGATAAGCCAAAGGTAATGCATTGAAGCATATCGTGATGGACCTCTGCATGTAATTGAGGATAGTAATAAGTTTGTTTTTAATATGTCATCGATATTGTATTGCGAGTGTTGTACCTACTAGATTTTGATGATGAGATGTCCTCCTAGTAGAGAATTAGGGGTTTTACTTACTAAGTCCATGACTTACCTTGTTGTTTTTTTTTTTTTTTAAATTGTAGGTATGGAGGAGTTACAGTCTCGATAGAGGAACTAAGATTTACGCTGGCCTTTTTGAACATAAATCATGTAGTGGTTGTAAATACAATGGCTTGTGATAAAAAGGGCTTGTAAATACAACTAATATAATTGTGTGTTTGCAAGTGGTTGTTTTCCTAGCTGCATGTTGTCGTTAGGTTGTTTATGTATGCTTCTGCATGTGCTTAATGAAAAGATAAAAAGAAACGGGACGGCGATGTGCCTGGGACGTTGCGAAAATAACCCTTGCCGCTTGAGACCCTAGAGATGGAGTTAGGGTTGTGACATTTTTGATAGGGTAATAACACACGTAGACTGGTTTTACTAAAAAAATAACACCACGTCGGATTTTTTGGTAAGCTCACTAAAATTGGCACTTAAGTGTCCAATTTTTTTTTATAAAAAAAGTGGCACTTAAGTATACCTCTTAGAAGTTTTAGCATTTATGTATCTCTCCATGCCAAGTTATGGCACTTATGGTTTTTTTTTTACTTTTCTTCAGTTGATGAACATCTTCACATCTTCCTAGAGCTTCGAAACCTGGTGGTTGCTCGACAAAAACCTTTTCTTTGATATCCCATTTAAAAATGCACTTTTCACATCCATTTGATATTGTTTGAAGTCATGAAAACAAGTATAGGCTAGCAGGATTTGTATAGCTTTTGATGTAGCAACGGGAGCATATGTTTCATCAAATTCAATACCTTCCTCTTGTAAGTATCCTTTTGCAACTAATCTTACTTTGTTACGGGTCACGTTACATTTTTCATCAAATTTGTTTCAAAATACCCATTTGGTTCTTATGATAGGTTAATTTGCAAGTCTTGAAAATAATTCTCAAACATTGTTTATGTAGCTTATCTTGCATAGTTTCAATCCAACTTTCATCTAAAATGGTTTTCTCAACTCCTTTGTGTTCCAATTGAGATGTTAGGGCCAAGGAGTTCATCAAATGTTTTGGAGATGATCTAGTCTTGATTCCTTTGTTTACTTTCCCAGCTATTGGTTGTGGTTGTTGTTGTTTACTAGAATTGGTGGAGATATTTGCATAATATCTTTGCAATCATCAGCTCATGTTCCTCATTGATCATCTTTAAACCTCACATTCATGGATTCATTTACTGCTTGTGAATCTTTATTGAACACATGGTCAATTTTACAAGCAACTGAGTATATGAGGAAAATACCTTCACTTGCTCTTGCATCAAACTTCTCAATGTTGTCATTTGCATTCTTGAGAATGAAACTTTTTCATTCAAACATATGGAAGTAAGATATAGTAGGCTTTCTTCCTTTGAAAATCTCGTATTGAGTATTTTTGACCAAGGTCTCAGTAGTAACGTGTTCAATCTCAGGCGGAATCAATTACTTTCGACTCTCAATCATTATGGTTTTAGCCATTTTCTCTTTAAAAGACACCATTTTATTGGGGACTATATGTTGTGGAGAAATTAAGTTACACTTCATTTTCCTCACAATAATTGGCAAAACTTTATTTGTCGAACATCATCGGTCATGATTGTTGTGATATTGTATCCTTCTTCATTTTGGGTCCTTCTAGCAGATTTTGCAATGAATGAAATGCTTCATTCTTGTGAGATAGAAACATTACTCATGTGAATCATGAATCATCAAGGATCACTAAGTAGTATTTCCTTCTACCCAGATTGGTTGTCCTCATTGGTCTAAATAAGTCCATACATCTTTCCTATAAAATTATCAAGGCCTTCCAATAATAATTGACCTAGATCCATGAGATTGATAAAAAAAAATCAAGGCTTGTTTAGCTGCGTGGCAATTGTTCTCTTTGTTCAACCACTACAACTTATACGATTGGGAACGTTTGGAAGTAAAAAAGTTCAACTTATCAAATAGGGTTGTTGACATTGTTAGTTGTATGCCCTAAAGCAACCATGTAATAATTATATGTTATGGATTATTTAATGGCAAATAAGTTTTATTCATTCATTGTCCAATTTATATGAATGAAGTCTATAAGATCAGCTATGACTGAACCTATTCTTAAGGTGTTAAAAATATGTGTAATAGGTTTATAGTTACTGTATCTTTAAACAGTTCCCAATTGATAGATCATTGAGAAGACATTGATGATTTTATTGAGATTGGTGTGTTCTCTAGCTTCACTTTAGTATTTGATACTTGAGGGGATAATCTCATTGGGTATTTGATTTATGAGCTAGAACACAAGTGTTTGTGTCATATCCCGAACCCCGGGCACGCAACAACCCCTTCCTTGGTCAATAGAAAGCGACGTCCCAGGACTCGTCAATGACCATTCATTTTAATCTTTCATTATGTGCGAGCAGAAAATGAACCATCTTCCCGTCAAGCAAACAATCATGCAACCAAACAGGAATAGAGAGATGAATAGCAAAAACAATAACAACAACAACATCTACTCATATATACATTTTTATATTGGATTAACCTACGGAGGATCGTTTTCGATCTACAAGCCCAATAGAGGGCCAATCCATCCTCTAAGCTAGACCTAAAGGAAACTAGGCTAGGCTAATCCAACATACAGAAAAAGAACCTTCGGGCTCGACACTACAGTCACTCAGATCTAGCAGACTTAGACCTCATTGAGTCATAGTCGGAGGCGTACGGGTCGAATACTAGTGAAGCGGGGTCAGGATTTTCCACTACACCGTCAGGAGGGTCTAGCTCCATAGGATCCCAATCAGCGTCCTCGGGGACCCTACCGAGCGGCCTGTCAAAACCCCTTAGGGGACCGATCAGCAAATTACCATCCCTAATGAACCATGCTAGGAACTTATGGGGTATCCACTACCCCAGTCCCTCATCCACCTAGATGATGGAGAGATACTTCTCATATAGATGCTGTGAGATCTTGATTTTCCAATTTTGTTTTCAATTGAATGAGTTGGGCTTTTCATCGACACACCTATAGTTCTTTTCTCTGAGCTGATTGCTCACAAGATACTAATCTATCAGGTGAAGCCGTTAAGGGATTTTAATGCAATAGACTTGAGAATTCAACTAGAAATCAATTACTTGACTGTTCTAATATGCAAGGGTCAATATGACATTGTCAAAATTGACCAGAGACCGAAGATAGGTCGGTTCGACTGAGGCATGTGATTAATGTGTGGGTGATTCTACTTAATTGCAAAATTCTTATTGAACGGCACTAGACCAATTTTTCTGTCATTTTTGTATCCTGTGTCCGTATTTGAAACCTTTAGATTTTCATTACAACTAAAAGTCGCCAATGAGTTGAATATGCACAATGTGACTCGAAAATAATTGACCACGAGTCAATTACATTAAAAATTCTTAAAAGCTACAAAGTAGGTTAGGTCACGTTAAAATCACACCCGGTTGAAATTAACCACGAATTTAAACTTGATTTCAAAAATTGAAAGTTCTGTCATGTCACGATTCATTTTAGGAAAGTCAACTAATCTTCCGAAGATTTTTTTGCAAACCTGAGATTTCGGCGAAAATTCAAAGTAAGGCTATTTTGGACCAGGAAAATTAGAGGGCCGTATTTTGTCGCATTTTTGGCTTTCAAGTTGGTTCAATTGACAAGGAAAATTCATGAGATGGACGATGGCACCTTGGCTGATTTTATGGGAGCCAAATTGAGCTCAATTGGAGAAGTATTGGAGAAGAATTGAGTGGAATTGTAGGGAAATTGTCCAAATTCATAGGTCTTTGGGGTGTGGAACATTTGGACCCTTGGATGGCTTGCTAAGGAAGCTTGAAAGCTGCAAATTGGCTGCAAATTGTCCAAGCATTTTGGATATTTTAAGGCCCCTCCTCATCTTCAGCAGCTTCTTCTTCCCTTGGTTTCATTTCTCCATTTTTGTGGGTTTTGTGAGCTTAGAAAACTAGAGAACAACCAGCACTCCCTACCCCTTGCCGTCGACTGCTTGCTGAAGTCGCTCGAGCACTATCGCTGCCGCTGCAAGCCTGTGCACATGTTTGCCTGTCCCCGCTTGTCTCGTGGTCTTGCGCCATCGAGACCTCTTGGTCCTCGTTCCCATGAGCCTAGCTATCGTCTCGAGCTCACCCTGGTCGCCGTCCAACCATTGAAGCCACCGCCGTCGCCCACTGCAGCTGCCTAGACCTGCCGTGACCTTTTCCACACTAACTAGCCACTCGAGAAACCTCCTTTAGCCCAAGGAAAAAAGCCAAGCCTCATAGTGGGCTGTGGGCTTTGTGAGGCTTTTCCAGGCTCATCTGAACCCCGCTTGTTTGTCACTTGCCTCCGCGTCGTCATCGCCGTGAACTCACCGGTTTGCTAAATTGGTGAGTTTACTTGCTAAACTCTACTTAGGGAGTTAATGATACTTGGTAGATAATTAGCTTAGTTTAAGATGAGGTTAGGTGGTTAGTTAGTTTAAATTAGTGATTTAATTATTTAATATGCATGTTAGGTGGTTAGAATAGACTAATTAAGGCTAGATAGATTATACTATTTATCTAGATAAGTGCATAAATTTTCTAGGCCCGTTTAGGTGGTTAAATTAGCGTTTCCGGCCTAGATTTGCATTTATTGGATTTTTTGATATTTATTTAATTCATTTTGGTATTTATTTAATTATTTAATATTTTCCAAAAATTATACCGAGATAGTCAGTGACCGGAATTTCGTGTTGATTGCAGTGGTATGCTTAATTTTTGCAATTGAGTGTTAAATTGTGCAAATTGATTAGTGATTGTAATTTTAAGTATTTAATTCAAAATTTGGAAATTTTGGTAATTATTTAGAAATTATCGGGTGTTAGGTTTTGACATCAAAAATGGTTTTAAATACTATATCAAACAATGAGATTTTAAAAGGGAGGATATTAGTCTTTTTGGTTCAAATTGATCGTGTACCCACACACGATTATTTTTATCGTGTGTTTTTAATATGAAGAAAATGGGTCAAGTACGTTATTTTAATTGAGACATTTGAGTCAAAGCACAATTTCTTGGCTAGGATTGGATGGATGTATTAATGGTTATAAGAACTTGTCCCCGATGTGAGTCGGGTGGACGTTGCCCCTATATGGGATACCTTTGTCAACGGATGCCGGTCGTAGTAGATTCTGGACCGATGCTCCTTCGGGATTGCCGTACTTAATGGGGTGAGACGTTGCCGTGCTTAATGGGGGTGAGATGATGCCTGGTTATGCTAGAAGACTGTCAAACGTTGAGTATGTGACACAATTGTGTGGCACAGTATGGGATGTGTCATAATGATTTGGCCTTATAATCGGGACCCTTGTGGCTGTGTGAGATATGAAATTTGGCGTTCCAATTGATTGAGTTTAATTACTGCTTAGGTATGTGATATGAACTGTACTGACATGTAGGGAGGATCTGAGACAATGTGAGTCTTTGTGGTTGTGTGGTTGTGGGGTTAGGACGCTCCTAGGCGTATTTCCTTTCTACTTGGGCTTTAGGGGTAGACTTGCTGAGACGTTGTCTCACCTCGTCGTGGGCTCAATTCATTTTAGGTTCGTAGATGGCGGTCCCGCTAGTGCGTTTTGGGTAGCTAAGGGGGCTTCAGTGAGCATAGTACGTTTTTCCCTATCCTTGGGACTTCTTGGCTCCGTGAGCTTGTGGTGTCTACGATCTTGGTCGATGAGGGCCTACCTAAGTTTGTATTTCATCGATTCAGAGCGTGGTATTCTCATGGGCCTAACGGAGAATAGGAAGGTCTCCTAGATGGCTTTGATGCACCCGCTGTTGAGGGTGAGGAGATGGTTGGCTCCCTCAACACTGACATCCTTGATGGTGTCGTCGAAGACCTAGATCCCTCGGAGGTCTCAAAGGTCTCGGCTGAAGAGTCTTGTGCCTAGTCAGCTGGGTGGCTCTTTTTTTTGGAGTCGACCTTTGTTTATAGTCTAGTGTTGTCAATAAACTCATCTTGTTTTATAAGAAGTGTTTTGTGAAAATGGTATCCCGTTTTTCTATCCCATATTTGTGTTGACTGGGGATTTATTATACGCTTCTGCATGTGCAATAAAATGAAAGGGTCAGCAATGCATCTTGGGACATCACAATTTTATCAACTATCGAGGGATGTGTGTGCGCTCGAGGTTCAGGGTGTGATAAATACGCCTGACTCAAGAAGTGGTGGTGCGTCACAACAGTATCCCAGTCCTTAGGGATACCAAATCTCATTGGCGAAAGCGTCATTCTAAGGTCCTGAAAGTGGTTATACAATAATCAGTGAGATAAAATCTCAGCGAGTTCTCCCTTAAGCCCCCAGTTAGAACACTAACTCAACTCGAGGTATCACTCCAGAACCACCCCACAAGTAACACAATGACTAACAACCAACAACCAACAAATAACAACAGTCAACATCAACCACTAATCATATAGTCGGTTTGCATGTAACCTTACTTGGTATGCTACCCTGCACGTTATATCTCAGTTTAATACATGCAATGCACATGGCCATTAGATGATGCAATTCAACAATCGCATACGAGTTGCATCACAAGAGATTTCACCTAGCCATTGCCACACCTTGCATGTTATCGATTCATGCATGCGTACCATAAACAATGTGATCACTCATGCATAGTTAAAACCAATGATGCCATGATTCTCATATGCTTTTGCACATTAGTGCGCCACATAACACATATTGATCAATCATATGGGTCCCGATTATAAGGTAAAATCGTTATGATACGTCACATATCGTGCCACACAATTTTACCTCATAATAAGGCCTAACTATCTCAATTACTCGGACACGTTCTAGTTATCACGGTCCACCGGCCACGCCCAACTTCTCAGTCGACGATCATCCGGACCCCCGCCAGGCATCCATTATAAATCGGGCATCGTCCCACCCCGTCGGGCACGACATCGTCTAGAACTCCTGCCTAGATGGCAATCTCGAAGGAGCATGGGCCCGACTTTTACCGTGACTCCGCATTTGAATTCCCGCCGGACATCTAATATAAATCAAGCATCGCCCCCAAACTCCCGTTAGCTAACGGTTTCCATTTATTGATTACGCAAGCATACCACCACAACTCACTATCGTTTTTGAGTGTCAGTCAATGCACACGTGCTTGCGTATATAACCACAAATCATTTTCCCATAAAAGCGGTCTATTTCCAATGTCCATCACACAATTCATTTTCCCATTTTTTTTGTGAAAACCATACGATTCATGCGGATGTCTATGCATTTACAAATTCAATTCACCTCATAAGATCAAAACACATGAAATTAGACAATTTTTCACTCTTAGATGAACAATGCGCGTGAACAGTGCGCGTGAATAGTAACTTGTGAACGGGCGTGTGAACAATAAAATTCTAAAATTAAATAAGTAATAAATTAAGTCTAGAAATTGAGCAAAACATTAATTAAAGCAAACAATCAATCAATTAAAGCTAAACATGCTTAATAACACATAAAACACAATTAAGCAACATTAAGCAAGATTAACCTAAACTAATCTTACCACCGCCTGGTGGCCCAGTTGGATAAGTGCTCCCATGATCCTTTACTAGAGGAGAGGAGTTCGAATCCCACTGGCCGCACAGGATCTTAAGTGCGACATCGGGGTGGTGGGTCCTCCGCTAGCGTCGCCTCGGGGTATACCCCCCGTTACCCTAGGCCTGTCGGGTTGTCCGTGTTGGTACGGTGCGCAGGTTCCTTGGGTCATCAAAAAAAAAAAAACCTAAACTAATCTTAGCCATCTATCTAACCACCTATCTTAGAGCTAATATAACTTAATTAAACCTCCTAAACCAGGATTAGTCCTAACTAAACCAACCCTAAGCAAGTTTAGGCACTAATCGACGGATTAGGAGCTAAACTCACCCGTTTAGTGGGTCAGAGACATGGACGCGGCGGTGGCGATGAAGGTGAAGCACGGGAACCCTAAGCACAGCGATCCAAGATAGTCCCTAGGCTGAAACGGCAGCCACAAACTCGACCTCTCATTGCAACTTTGGAAACTGGATTGCAAAGGCAAGAAAGGAGCTGAACGGATTGGCGAAAGCTTCGGCGAGCGGTTGGCTGGTGATCGGCGGCACCTGGGGGTCAAGGGAAACTTGTTGGTGGCTGGGCTCGGTGGAGGCTAAGTCGAAATAGGAGGAAAATGGCTGCAAAGGCAAAACAGGTAGAGTAGTGCAGGGATCAAGCGGTTAGATCGGCGCTGGCTTCTGGTCGGTTGGCGGGTCAGCTGGCGGCTTCGACCGACGAACGTCCACCTCAGGGCGTACATATTGGATGTCTTAAGCACGGTGGTGGGTGGCACGGGCACTGATTCACATGGGAAGGCAACAATTAACTCATGTTTATGAAGGAAGGTCAATAGGAGAAGAATGAGGAATGAAGGAAACTGGGGAGAAAGGGGGCTGCGAATTTCTTGACTAAAGAGGAGGAGAGAGAGAGAAGAGAGAGCTAGCTGTCTTCCTCATTATGGCCCTTCAATTCTTGCTTCAATTCCCAATGCAAGTGGCATCATCTTCTCTCTCTTCTTTTGCCCTTATCCACATAATATCTAAGGGGAAAATGGTTATTTCCACTTTGCACATTTACCAAACTGCCCTTGGGTTGAAAATGAAGGGCGGGCCTAAGAAATGGGCTATGAAATGAATAAGAACGGGCTCGAGAATTGATTGGGCTCAAAATGGCTCAAGGCTAGATAATGGGCTTGGAAGATAAAATGGTTGGTTGGGCCCAATGGGTTCACTTGCTTGCCTTGGGCTACCATGGTGGCTATCCCACCTTGGGCCTAAGGCCCACACTGGCCTTGCTCGGCCTAAGTCCTCACAGGCTTGATTCCTCATTATGTAAGTCCTTTTTCCCAACACTCAGCTTGACTGGCACTATCGACTGTCAAAGTAGCATCATCCAAAGTCCGTCTCAGACGTTTCCAAACATTTGAAGTCTAATTTTTGGTTCTCTCATGCCATGTTAATTTCGCTAGAAAGCCATTTTGGTACAACTCAAACTGACAGGCGGCTTCGAGGATTTACGCGTGACCAACTCGTGCCAAACCACGTTCAGGATATCTCGACACATGAATGTCCTTGACTACATGAAATTGTGGAGGTTTGATTCTCATTTCAAAGTACACGATTACCGATGATCGACATAGGGTCGTTCGCGGGCTCGATAATAGTAAATGAAATCACTTGTTGTTCCATTACGTTCTATCCACAAATCAACTTCTAGTCGTCCTTGAAATCGACCTACCTATCTACAAGATTATCCTCATGCAAGTCTCACGGTCAAATCGTTTTCCCAAGTGAAGTTCTTTAGTCGCACGATTTCTGTCCTTATTAGCCTTTACTTGAGGTCAATATATCAGGAGTGATCAATTCCAAGTGAGATCAACCAACAATGCATTGGCGAAATTCACATTCATTCATCCCTTAGAGGGCTCGAATTTTAGGATGTCATAACTCCTCCCCCCTTACAAAAATTTCGTCCTCGAAATTTGCAATTATCGGTAACTTCTCACAAAGATCAGGGCATTGTCGTTTCATTGCTTCGTCACTTTCCCACATAGCTTCCTCTGTCTCGTAATATTGCCAGGTCACCTTAACTGAGGTGGTAGTCTTGATTCAAAGCACTTGTTCTTTGCGGTCCTCTATTCGTAATGGCCTCTCCACGTATGGTACCTTGTCGTCTACGTCCGGTTCTTCAAGTTCAATACGTGAGTCGGATTTGGTCCACACTTTCTCAACCTCGGTCTTAACTTTATTTTCTTGCTGAATCTGGAAGTACCCCTCCTCAACGATACTTTCAAAAACACATGATTACCCACCTTAAATTCCAATGGTCTACAACGTTTGTCTGCATAGCTGTTCTAACGACTCTGAGCGGTCTTTAGTCTATCTTGAATAATATGAACTGCATTCAAGGATTGCTGTACTAACTCTAGCCCCGTGAATTTTCACTTACCAACCTTATCCCAACAAAGCGGAGTTCTACAGGGTCTCCTATACAAAGCCTCAAATGGTGCCATTTTAATGCTCTACCGATGGCTGTTGTTGTAGGCAAATTCAACCAAGTGAAGTTGCTTTTCCCAACTACCTTTAAAATCTATAACACAGCCTTGTAACATGTCCTCAAGAGTTTGGGTCGTCCTTTCGTACAACAATGTCTCCCATTCCTAGCTCCTCAACTGACACACCAACAACGGTTGCCAAATAAGGTCGGTAACCCGCATCCAGTAATTGAGTTGTCTTAAGCGACAAAGTTCAAGTAATTAAAAAATCTTCCCCGATTTCCAATAAACTCGAAACTTTCACACGCTAACGGGTCAAATTGGATTATTACATAACAACGATCCATTACAACAAGGTACTCCTTGATTCAACCCTTTTTATATAAGACATCAAAGTTATACTTAAGCAAAATAGTCAAGTACAATCCTAACCAGTGATTCTTCCTTCTACAACCTCATTCACAAATCAAAGTTCTACTAACTTGACCATATTTCCTATTGCGCCACTTTGATCAAATTATCCCAGAAACACTACCTTTCTCGTTTGGTGCATAGCTCGGTTCATTCTCGTCTTCTTCGTTATCCTAGTAGTGCCCTATCTGTGGTAGTGGTGCCTATGCTCCTTTGGACCTGTGCGGACAGTCCTTCACTTGGTGGTCGTGCTGACCACATTTGTAACACGCTCCCGTTCTACCAGGACACGGTTTAGTCCATGCTTCCTTTTACAAATTTGGCACCTGCCGTTCGGAATGGATGTCGGCTTTCCGATCCTATCCTTCTTGTTGGGAGGAATGGAATACTCTACTCCAAACATCGGCCTTTTCCCGAACTGATTACCATTTTGGCTTGACCTGAATCATGACCCTAATGCAATGGTTCGTTCATTCAAGTTCCTCTTGATCAGTTGTGCTCTCTCATACAGATCGTTGTAATCCTCTAAATTAAACGGCACCAGCGAATTCTTTATCTTCGGTCTCAGTCCATCTCGGAGCCTCCTTGCTCTGTCTACTAGATCCTCAATTAGTTTGAGAGCGTACTGTGATAGCTCGGTGAACTTCGCCTCATACTGATTTGCCATCATCGGACCTTGACGAAGACGTTGAAACTCTACCATCTTCTACTCTCTAGCATAGTCAGAAAAGTACTTTCCATTAAAGACTTCAACGAATGCATCCCACGCTGGAACCATGCCTTCAGGGAACACTTCTCTGATGGCCCTCCACCAGGTACTTGCATCACTCTGTAACTGATAAACTGCAAGGACCACCTTATCTTCCTTCGTGCATCTCAACAGCACGAAGGCCTCGGGATCGTCTAATCCAGCAAACCTTGGTGGTCTCAGCTTTAGAAACTACTCCACTAACTTGTATCTCGGTTGCGCCTCGATCATATTCCCAGGTTGGACTTTAGCAGTTGCGGCTGTGGCAGCGGCGACTGTAGCGGTGACTTGATTCTGTACTTGCTGGTCCATCAGGTTACCCAACGTCTCAAGTGCTTGGACGATCTCATCTATTTTAGGATCGCCGGGTGTTGCTACACCAGTACCGGCCTGCGGCGGTACTCTCTCTCTCTCTCTCTCTCTCTCTCTCTCTCTCTCTCTCTCTCTCTCTCTCTGGCCTGAGCTGGCGCTCTACCTTGGGTACCGACCCTAATTGGCATCCTACCCTGAGAAACGAACGAGACAGTCCTCTTCCGAGGAGTCCTTTGATCCGGAATTAAATAAGTAATAAATTAAGTTTAGAAATTGAGGAAAACATTAATTAAAGCAAACAACTAATCAATTAAAGCTAAACATGCTTAATAACACATAAATCGCAATTAGACAACATTAAGCAAGATTAACCTAAACTAATCTTAACCATCTATCTAACCACCCATCTTAGAGCTAATATAACTCAATTAAACCTCCTAAACTAGGATTAGTCCTAACTAAACGAACCCTAAGCAAGTTTAGGCACTAATCGATAGATTAGGAGCTAAACTCACCCGTTAAGCGGGTCAGAGACACGGACGCAGTGGCGGCAATGAAGACGACACACAAGAACCTCAACCAAGATGATCCAAGATGGTCCCAAGGTTGAAACAATAGACATAAACTCTACCTCTCACTACAACTCTAGAAAATTGGATTGTAGAGGCGGGAAAGGAGCTAAGTGGGTTGGCTGAAGCTCCGACGAGTGGCTAGCCGGCGATCGGTGGCACCTGAGGGTCAAGAGGGACTTGCTAGTGGCTGGGTTGGGTGGAGGCTAGGTCGGAACATGAGGAAAATAACTGCAAAGGCAAAACAGGCGGAGTAGTGCAGGGACAAGGCGATCAAACTGGCGTTGGCTTCTGGCCGGCTGGCGAGTCAGCCAGTGGCTTCGACTGGCAAACGTCCACCTCAGGCCATACAAACTGGATGTCCTGAGCACGGTGGTGGGTAGCACGGGCACTAATTCGCACACGAAGGCAACAATTAACTCAGGTTTATGAAGGTCAGTAGGAGAAGGAGGAAGAAGGAAGGAAACTGGGGAGAGAGGGGGCTGCGAATTTATGGGCTAAAGGGGAGAAGAGAGAGAGAAGAGAGAGCTGGTTGTCTTCCTCATTATGGCCCTTCAATGATTGCTTCAACTTCCCATGAAAGTGACATCATATTCTCTCTCTCCTTTTACCTTTATCCACATAATATCTAGGGGCAAAATGGTCGTTTCCACCTTGCACATTTACCAAACTACCCTTGGGCTGAAAATGAAGGGTAGGCCTAAGGAACGGGCTTGGGAATTGATTGGGCTCAAAATGGCTCAAGGCTAGATAATTGGCTTGGAAGATAAAATGGTTGGTTGGGCCTAATGGGCTCACTTGCTTGCCTTGAGCCTACCATGGTGTTTGTCCCACCTTGGGCTTAAGGCCCACACTAGCCTTGCTTAGCCCACCTCTTCACAGGCTTGATTCCTCGGTTCGTAAGTCCTTTTTCCCAACACTTGGCTTGATTGGCACTGCTGACTATTGAAGTAACATCATCCAAAGTCCGTCGCAGACGTTCCCGAACATTTGAAGTCCAATCTTGGATTCTTATACCATGTCAATTTCGCCAGAATGCCATTTTGGTACAACTCAAACTAATAGGCAACTTTGAGGATTCAAGCGTGATCGACTTATGCCAAACCACATTCAAGACACCTTGACACATGGACGTCCTTGACTACATGAAATTGTGGAGGTTTGATTCTTATTTCAAAGTACACGATTACCGAGGATCGATATAGGATCGTTTGCGAGCTCGATAATAGTAAACGGAATTACCTGTCGTTCCATTATATTCTGTCCATGAATCAACTTCTAGTCGTCCCTGAAATCAGCCTGCCTATCTATAGGATCGTCCTCATGCAAGTCTCACGGTCAAGTCATTTTCCTAGGTCAAGTTCTTTAGTTGCACGAGTTCTGTCCTCATTAGCTTTTCCCCTCAAGGTCAGTATCTTGGGAGTGACCAATTCCGAGTGAGATCAACCAACAATGCATTGACGAAATTCACATTCATTCATCCCTTAGAGGGCTCGAATTTTAGGATGTCACAGTTTGTCTTGGACAAGTTCACTGAACGTGACATACATAAAACGATTGGCGACATGGAAGCTTTTTAGCGGGGTCAATGTCTAATTGTTCATGCTTTGGTTAGGTGTAAGATCCTTAGAACTTTTGGCTCGATGCTGACTTGTATGTTAAATGGCTGTGGTTCACAAGTGCTCATATTAACGCTTCGTTGAACCATCTCTATACTTGATGGTCATAGTTTGTTCACATACGAAGGCACATGCGTGCACAATATGGAATCTATCTTCTTGTTATATATAGATATACAAGATTGATGTCCTATGCGATCTAATTGTGACATTATATTGAAATCTTTGGCAAGGGTTGTAATCGAGAATGAATGGTTCATGTCTCGAATTCATTCTCGAAGAAATAAATGTTAATTAGATTTGTGCATATGATCGAATTGGTGGCTTGACCAATAGTTCCATTGCCTTTGTTTGATCAGGACATGGTGAGACAGAAGGATCAAATTACACAGTCGCCCAAGCTAACAGGTTCATTATGTTTTGAAAAAATTTCACACTATGTAGGTAGCCATGATATATTACTAGATGTCACTCATGGTTTGTAGGAATAGGAGATTGATATGGACAATCAGTTCTCTTGGTTGTGCTATTGTGTTAGTACAAGTCCTGCTGTCAATTCAATGATGAACCTAGGATGTCACATATCATAACCAATTAGAATGACGTTTGAACAAGAGAGAGAATATTGCAAATGTGTTTGCAATTGAGCCAATCACATTGAGTCCGGTTACAAATAAAAGTTCTGATGAAGGGGCATTAGAGTTTACAAACTCTTAAACGGGTTTCAGACTCTACAGATGAATCAAAGCTCTGAAGCGTGTTTAGATTCAATGACTAAATTAATAATCTGAAGTGAGTTCAAAATTAATAGCTGCATTAATGATCTAAAGTGAGTTCAGAGTTAATCACATCATTAATGATCTAAAGTGAATTCATAATCAATAGCCAAATCAATGATTTGAAACAGTTATTCAGATGTAGCGGTCACATGAAGTTCTGAAATGGTTTTAGAACTTAATGGTCACATTAATGATCTGAAATGGTTTCAGATTAATGACCAATTAATGCTCTAAAACAGTTTCAGAAGTAATGGCCAAATTAAGTATTTATGATAGTTACAGAGTTAATACACATAATAAAGACTTGTAACGGTTACAAATAAATGTCTGGAATAATGCTTTGTAACAGTTATAGAGTTAATGCCTGAATTAGTATTCGTAACGGTACTAGAACTTACATTTGTCAGGAGTTACGACTGAATTAATTCTAAAACAGTTTAGAGTTAATGTGCCGATTTAAATGTGATATGCACTATCTATAAAAGATAATATAGAGAGCGGATCACTAGATGATGGACAATCGACAATCGACAATCGATAATTGAGAGTGGTGATACTGATAAAAAAAACACTCACACGAGAGCAATTGCTAGCACAATTGTAGTTGTGAGGTCTATCAATTTCTCTCTTTTATTCAACGTGAGAACTAGTGGTGTGTCTGAACTAGAGGCCCGACACTTATGGGGTTGGATCTGAAGAACGTCAAAGCCTATAAATAGATCAAATGTTCTGCATCTGAAGAATGTCAGAACTAGTAATATCGAAAGACATCAGACATTCGTGGTCAAGAATCCAAGAACATCAGAATCGGTGTTACCAGAAGGTGTTAGACGTTTGCGGTCAGAGTCTAAAGAACGTCATAACTACTGTTGTGAGGACATCAGACGTTCGTGTTCAGAACCCAAAGAAACTTCTGAACCAAATTTTGGAGCACTACAAGGTTAATATGATAAGGCCATTTAGCTCTTCTATGCATTTTTGTTAAAATGCACGTAAATGCTATGGAAACAAGTGTATAAGTGTTTTTACTTCTGTTGCAATCAAACTTTTGGTCATAATTTACTTATGCACGTATGCTTGTTTATCAAAACAAACACCAATAGATGCTGCATTGATACAACTCTCGCCATTGATTATCAAATTACACACCTTCCTATTAATAGTGCAACAGGTCTAGAAAATATTCTCCCTTTGTATAGAGTGCAAAGCTCTCCTAATAATGAGCAATTCTCCTTCCTCTGGCTACTGGATGATTTCATTTTCCTCCTTAGATTCGGAGTCAACCTAGTCTGTCTTGTATTGATTCTCAAAGTTGATATTTTCGATTTTTTGAAGAGTTACAACTCTTCAATTAGGATAATCGGCTTGAAAGTTTCCATAACCTTGGCACTTGAAACATTTTTGAACACTTCCTTTGTTGGTCTCTTTAGGGAGTTCTTTCATAGACTCCATGGCTTTCTCTTTGCCTTTGTTTTTGTCAACGTACTCTCTACCTTACTAGATGAAATACCCTTAAAGAAGGCTGTCCATCTTGTTGATGATTTAGTCGACAATCCCTTGCCAAAATTCAGTTGTTTCTCCACCTTCTTGGCTAGTTTACAAACATCTTCGAAAGATTAATATGATGGAAGCTCAACTAAATTGATGATTTCTCTATTCAAACTATCAAAGAAACGAGCGATGGTCTACTCTGGCAATTCTAGAATGCCGTGTCTCATAAGGAGTTGTTCAAACTCCCTAACGTATTCTTCAACATTTATTTTGCACTACTGGAGGGAATTCATTTTTAGGAATAGGTCTTACTCGAGTTCTTGGGCAAGAAACTCTTCTTCATAAGTTTCTTGAGTTCTTCCTAAGATTTGATTCAACTCTTTTCATCTCAAACTCTCTAATTCTTTAAGTTTTCCCTCAAAGTGAGGCGTATTTCTTCATTTGGAGAATGACAACCTTGCAACGTTTTTCGTCCGACTATTAAGTGGAAGTTGAATACTCATTCGATATCATGAAGCCAATTGATAAAGTCGTATGAATTGAGTTTTCCCTTAAATTCTGGAGCTTCCACTTTTACATGATCATTCTCCACATGCCTTATTCTTCTCGAACTCGGTTATTAGAATTACTAAAGTTACTTCTAGTGTCGCTAGATACATCACCATTATTTTGATGAGGATCTAGATTAGCATAGCATGGTTGTGTGTCAGTGGTGGCTTCTACATCGCATAATTCTCCAAGAGGCTGAGGGCTCATTTCATCTATTATTAAAGCTTTGTTATGTTACGGTCACACCTTTCATTGTGTACTCACTCCAAAGTTAAGCCTTTTGGAATCAGATTGTACGAAAATATGATATGATGTGGGATATAAGTAAGAGAATGAATCGCTCAAAATGAGTTCAATTTGGAGCTTTGATACCAATCTGATGTGGTTGCAAGGGCTGGCAAGTTATGTTTTGAGTGCTGTAAATGGAATTACGTTTAGGTTAGAGTGTATTGAATGAAAATTCATGGATAAATGTAGTTGTAGGATAGATTATGATCACCACCAAGGCATAAAGGATGAAGCACCAGCAAAAGAAGAAGATTGAGATCGATGGAGACCACCACCAAGGCTTAAAGGATAAACCATTTGCCAAGGATAAGGGATCTTGAAATAGAAGAAGCTCATCACCAAGGCCTAAAGGACAAACCACTAGATAAGAATAAAGAAACTGGGATAAGAGTAATCCACTCTCCAAAGATATATACTCACATAGAGGAAAATTTCATATATTCTTAAGTGTTCTATCCTTACAATGAGTTTACACCTCAATTTATGGAGATATTGCTAAGAAAAAGAGAAGACTCTTTAAATTCTCCAAACCGAACAAACTCTTGGGGAAATGACCTAATTATATACTCTTAAAAGCCACACCTAAATAAGGGCTCATAAAAAGCTGTGAATAAATAGACTTAAATGTGTATGACTAATTAGTACATGCATTGAAACTCAATAAGACTCTAAATTCATGCATCAATCTCGAAAGGCAAATAGTTAATGTAAACTGTAGAAATCGACCAAAATAGCTTCGTGTCATTAGTTTGTCAATAGGGAATCTCAAAATCTGCAATAAGTTCGGTAAATTGACAACTTCGTCACATAATATGCAACTTCTTCCTTAAACCCACAATGATTAAATTGCGGCAAAAATTGGCTTTTGTGTGCATGAATAGCAAATGGGTTAGTTCAATCGACAAAATATGAGTGGAACTTGAGGGTTGATTGATAGTTCCCAATGCTCCCACATCATCAAAGAAAAGAGCCTTTGCATAGGCCAAGGGATTCGGGGTTTTTCAAGATAATAATGAATTTATAACTTTACTATTTTAGACCAAAAAAAAAAAAAATGTTGACCCTGTCATCCAGGGAAATTAAGATATCACCCTCTCTTATTTTCATATAATTGAAATTTCCGAGGATCACAACTTTATTTCCTCCAAATTTGATTAAATAAAGCAATCTTTCCAAGTTTGACTTTCCCTTGTGCTCTGCACATGTGATTTATTGGGTTCAATTTTGATAATTAAATTGAGTTTAGGGCCTTCCTACTCAAACCCTTTCAGCACCAAACTAATTAAAATATAATTTATATAGGCCTATAACTATTAAATGTTCCTAATAGCTATAATTCAATGTAATTTTTTTTTTTAGGAGTTAGGGTCGACTCCTAATTTTCTTATGTAGTTGATGACTAAATAGAGTCACCAAAATTTATGTGTCAATAAAATCAAATATAAAAAAATTATATTATAAGCTAATGAAATTTTAATTTGTTGGTCATAAGTCAAATTCTTCAATTTGACCGAAGAAGTCAACCTTTGACCATTTTATGCTAATTTGAAATATAAAAGCGTAATTTGATGTGCCTATGTTAAATTGACACTTATGTGCAATTTTGATATGTTTTGTGGAATTTTGATTTTTTTATTGAGTTTGGACTTATAATTAACTTTTTAACTTTGACCAAAAAGTTAACTCTTGATTTACTGAGAAAATCATGCCTAATTACTTCTGGAATGCAATGCCCCTGATTACCGCATGCAATAGTGATACTATACACATTTTATCTAAATGTTTTCTTGGTCAAGAAACGAATCTTGTCTTGACACATCAGCAATATTCAAGAAAAATTGATTGGAATGACTACATTGGATTTTCATGCAAATGGTTAACAGTAAATAAAATTAATAGTTTATGACTAAATTGGCATCTATATAATTGATTTAGGACCAATTGAGTAATTTTTCCTCAAATAATTCTTCGAGCAGCTCGAACAAGTTGATGTGGATGAGAATGTGAACCTTGAGTCTATCGAGTAGCTTTTGTTTTCCCTTGTGTGCGGAAGTATGATTATGTTTTCCCTTTGACAAAATAATATGCTAAAATTAAAGATTAAAATCAGGGAATTCTCAAAGGTGAGAAAAAAATCAAAGACGACGAAATTAAGTCCATCCGTACAGGCTAAGTTCATCACCCTGTGGGCTACAACACTGACGAAATCTAATCCGTAACCATAACCTTTAGCAAATTAGAACCTAGGACAGTTGAGAATAAATAAAAATGTGCGAAAAAGAGTAATTGTGTATGTTTTGATATTTTTATAATGAGGATACATCAGTCTATTTATAAGTTTCGTGAGATGGCTATTGAAGGTAACATATTAATTAGGGATGTGCACTGTTAAATGAGACATATACATAATGCTAAGAGATATTTATAATTAAGTAAATCTTTTAATATTGCTAACACGATAAATTTCTCTGTCGCACAAAGAACAATCTACCCGCCCACACACGCTAAATTGTTAGAATAAAAAAGGTGCTCTTTGGTCACTCGTACTCTGCCAAAAGAGTATTGGTGATAGGAAAATGAGTATTAAAAACAACTAGAGGGGCACTTTGTAGGAAAATATATGGTGGAATGGTGATTTGGGTTGGGAGGGTCCCGTAAGTATATGCCGTCCGTTCCAAATAATAAATTCATGGGGACCGTATTTTATGTGGTTCGTCGATTTCATCCCACGACCACACACTTACACATTTTCATTGTAAACAAAAGAGCAAAAGTAAAAAGTCCATATATATTAAAGGTAGTATGAATTTTTTCTATTGTTTGATATTACCTCCATAAGAATTTGCTTGTCAAAAAGAGAAATTTTCAAGAAATCTAATGTTTTTCTACGGTGGCAATCAAAATTATGGAAATATTGTTAGGTAGATGAAATTTAATTAAATTAAACATTCATGAGTAAGATTTTTTTTTTTTTTTGAAAATTTTAGTGAAAGATCATTATTTTGGATTGACAAAAGTTAATGTCATTTATGAATAACTTACAAAAATCTATGAAGATACCTTATTGTGCACCATACGTTTAGTGTATTCCTAGATATTCCTCTAATGTTTTCGATTCTCTAAATAAAAGTATCTTGCCAATATAATAAAGTAAAAAGATAAATTTTTTGATATAATAAATGAAGAGATTTGATATATATATATATTTAAGACTAATCAAATAATGAAAAGTTCACCAAGTAAGTGAGCTTTTGAAATAAGAGACATAAAAAAACATAAGTTGTTATAAGATCAATGATGAAGAAGAGTTTTTTTAGTTTATACTATATAAAAAAAAATATGTCTTTTTTTCCTTACTGTTAGCGAGATAATTTTACATGAAACATGTAAAATGTTATAGGAATACCTAAGCATGCCCCTTTCTTTAATATGCTAAAAAAAGACATGAAATATTTAATCGTGGTAATTAGATAGGGAAAAATGAGGAAAAAAAAGGAGCGGGGCCATAATTTTTAAATAGCAATTGAAAGATTGAGGGCAGGTTTGTATTTTTAGGAAAAAAAGGTGTGGATATAGTAATTTAGGAGTGGAAATAGTGCTGCCCACATATATTAGTTGAAATAAATTTTGTGCCATTGTTGCCAATGAGTCCGTATTTTTCAATGAAAAACCCTTTTTTTTTTGTTGGGGGGGGGTAGTATCAGCAACGTCTTAAAGGAACATGTTTAATGCAAGACAATATGGATGAATAACATTATTTGCTTTTGTTAATTGCCTGCCATATCAAATTTCTGTTAAATAGGTCTTAATAATGAAAAGGTGGTTAACAAGAACGCAACTAAGACGGAAACTAGTGATGGTGATCGTAACGATGGTCCCTAATTGCCGTCATTGGCCGTAATGGCGATGGACACAGTGGTGGTGGTGCTAGCTAGCTAGGGTGGCTGACACTATCGTGGCTATAGTGGCATCACTGGTAGGCCAGTGGTGGCGATGGTCGAACGTGGCGATGGCCAACGGTGGTGAAATCATTGATGGTGCTCAGGAAGCTGCTTTTCTTATTATTTTGGCGAAGAAGAGGAGAGGGAGGGTGGTTTGGCATTTTGACCTTCCGCTCTGAAACAGAGTGCCATTTTCCAGAAAGAAATCCAGTTAAACAATTCTCCTTTACTACATATTAAAATAAACGAAAAGGTACCTTCTAAGAACCAATTTTCCACGAGATAAAGTAGCCCACTTTTAGCCTGAATCCTTATGGGATTCAAAATCTTTCAATGCCTATAGCACATCGTGGGAAAGGACATGAGAAAATGTGTTTTTTAACCACACAAAGTGGGGGAGAAAAAGATGCGGGAGGCTGTTACATCTTTCTGGGACGATAGTGTCTATTGTGGTGGTTGGTGCTGACTTTCATCACGCAAAACTCAGGCTCGATAGGACGTAAAATAAGGCAAGCAAAAGGACGTGGTTCTTCCACTTACTAAATATTAGGCGCTGGACATGGGCATCAATTGCTTTCATGTGGGTTTTTTTAATGGACTGAAAACGGCTTTAGTGCTTATTTTGGGCTTTTGTTAGGCAACTAAGGAAGGATAATATCCAGCTTGCATGTTCTTATATGTTTTTTTTGTTCTGGTGGGGGGTCGGTGCACTCGTTTTTAGCGGCGAGGCCACGTGGAGAGACTTTTTGAACCACTAGCTAGGTTTCATATGAATGAGCAGGCGTTGTGCTTACTAAGTGACTAGGCCACTCGTTTGTAGTGAAAAGGAACCCAGCCAAACATTGGATCGGCATGTTGGGTAACTAGTCTACTTGTGTGATTCCGGCCATCCATGGAAAGACATCATTGATGATGACTAGTCTACTTGCTTATTAACAATTGAGCGAACATATACCGATCAAGATCCTCTACGTTTAGATATCTCTGCATTTAGTTGTACTCACCCCCTTTGAGATCTCAACACATCCACAATAAATAAATTCAACGGTTTGGATCGATTATAATTATCCCTTTTTCATTAATTCTTTTTTTCCCATCTTTTTTCTTTTCATTTTGCCCTTGTCCTTCTCACCCAAGCCCACTAGCCACGATGCTCGAGTACGCCAAGCCCAGTAGCTTCGACTGAGACTCTAGCCGCACCCCTGCCACCGTCGCTGTCTCCATCACCCATTCCGATGCACTCAATGCGCCATCATTACCTCTGCATTGTGCCCGTGTACACACTGGGGTCAAGTATGGGTTTGCGACGCCGAACCCAATCTCGCCGAGCCCAAGCTCAAGCCTGGGCATCAATGGTGAGGGGTTGGCGACCTCAGTGGTCGCTAGGTCAGACCAGGAGCTTTCCTCTATCCTCGACAAGGACAGGGGAAAAGGCAGAGAGCCCTCACCGCCACCGTCGAGGTAGTCGCAATCTCGATCATTGTGAGGTGGCAACCACCAAGCCAGGAACAGGGAAGGCAAGGACAAACTATGAAGTAGGGGCTGCGACCACGAGCTAGATGGCAACAAAGAGGCACAGATATCGCAACCTTTCCAAAGGAGAACCACTAAGGTGAACCACTTAAAGAAAAGCTAATGGATTATTAAGCCTGAAAACTTGGTGGTTGCCACCTCGATAGCAACTTGATACCCTATTTAATCAATTGAACATATCAATCAATTTATTTAGGAGTTGCCCCTAATAAGTTATTGATAAGTTGATTAGACACTTAAGTACAGTATGGGGGTGCACTTTCTTTCTACAACCACATTTATGTGGGGACTTAATTATACTATATAAATCTAACATATTTTCGAAACCTTCTCGCTTTATCTCAAAAATATTTTGTAGGTAATTTTGATTAATTTTAATCATAGACCAATATTATGTGATGAATGTTCATATGAGTGCTCAACCATTAAAGTAACACTCAATAATCAAAGCATTGAATAACTAAGTTGGTAGAAAAACAAGAATTCAAACAAGCGGCCCTGACTCCATTCCCAGGGTCACAAGCGACGGGGGTTATTTTCGCGACGTCCCAAGCACGCCACTGTTCTATTTCCTTTTTATATTTTCATTAAGCACATGTAAAAGCATTACAAACAACACCCTGACAACAAAAACAGCTAGGAAGACAACCATTTATAAACATATAATTACATCAGTTATATTTACAAACCCTTCTATTTCAGGCTGATATATTTATAATCACTACATCTTGAAAAGGCTGGGATAAACCTCAGCTCTTCCAGCAAGACTGTAACTCCTCCATGCCTACAATTCCGAAAAAACAGTAGGGTGAGTCATTGACTCAGTAAGTAAAACCACTAAATTATGGTTAGGATGGCACCTCATCACCAAACCGAAACATGCAAGTCTCGACTTCGAATAAGTGCCGATGAAAAATCAACAGTATAACACACATTTTACCTTGCCTAATACAAACAAGAGTTCTCGAATTCTTATAAAACAGACATGGCCAAGAACATCTGATAGCATACAAGACATGCACATGACTCTCAAGGCACGAATAATAGCAGATATAATATGCACATGACTTTCAAGACCCAAATAGAAGCTTATAAAATATGCACGTGACTTTCAAGGTCAAGGCAAGGGAAAATAACATATGCACATGAATATTATAGGATCAAATATACGGGATTTATTTATTAATCAACTGAAATGCATAAGTTCTTCCTAAATCCACTGGGCATCGTCTCGAAATCCATCAATGACGGCATCATCCTGAAATCCATTGGTGGCAGCAACATCCCGAAATCCATCGGTGACGGCATTGCACCGAAATCCATCAGCGGTGGCAACATCCCGAAATCCATTGGTGGCGGCAATGTCCCGAAATCCATTGGTGACAACAATGTCCCGAAATCCATCGGTGACGGCTAGTTTCTTTGTGTGACCACACAAGCAAGCATTTACACAAGTTCAAATCTTATCTTTGATCGTTAGCCCTTGCAAGAAAAACCCGAAGGCATGCTTATGCAAATGTGTGTCATGACCTAGCAAAAATAAACCAAATGATAAAAATCAAGCACGTACATTACTCGTGGCTTGAGCTAACCCATGTTAGTGCCAGCTTGGAACCACACAAGGCTCGGAGTTGGCACATCTTAATAACGACCCAAGACTAAGCAAGGCCCGTATTGTCACACTTCAATGCTGGTCTCACAACCAAGCAGAAATCCATCATGACTTGGGGTGTATTCACACGTGGATAATTATAACATGAGTAAATCATACAAAAGACACTCGACGATATCATACACATGGTAGAACATGAGTGAGTTCATGTTCAATTCAATAATTTAACATGTCGCCCTAGCCAAGAGTTAGGGGTTCTACTTACCTTCGATGAACCTCGATAAACTATAGGTGGTTTTACTAAGAGAGGATCATCTTGTGAGGTAGTGGGTGAGCAAGGCCGAGAGAGGAAATGGATGATGAAGATTGGCGAATGGTAAGGGTGTAAGGTGGTGGAAATGAATGGGAGCTTCTACTATTTATAGGCCAAGCTTCATTAATGACCATAACTTATTTTTTAAGGAAGATCCTATCATCATGATTACTAAATCTTCTCCTTACCACCTAAGTTAGTGAGTCATACCTTCATTTAAGGACTAACCTCCAAGGAACACATGCTACTTATTCTCCAAGCCACTCCTAATTGGTCCACCTAAGCTTGTGAGTCATCATTTCATCATAACTTGGCCTAACTTAATCTCTAAGCAAAATCTTGTGCAATGATAATCAAATCCTCAAATGGCCACCAAAGCTAGTGATTGATCCATTCATTTAATGCCTAAGATATGGCCATCATAAGTCTTAGACTTTTGGCACATTTTTCATGGCTTTTCTTGCTCATTAAGCCAAGCATTCTAAAACCTTTGAGGTATGGTTCACTTAAGCCTTAAATCACTAACTTATTTACCAAGACAAATCTTTTGGCATTATTACATAATCTTAAGATGGACACCTAAAATGTTGATAAGGCTTCCTCCACAAGTTAGGCGTTAGGCGCACAGCTCCCTTCCCCTCCAAGTTGGGCATGTGGTTCTCCCATTCTAAGGCGAAAACAGTTTTGAGGAACTTTGGAAATCAGTACCATTACCTTATTAAACAGGCTTGGAAAATTATAAAATTTTATTATGTTGTAGAGAAGACCTTAGAAAACATTTTTCATGAGAAATCCAAGTCAAATTCATTATGTGGGAAGAGCAACAAATTATTGAACAGAGCCCAAAAATTCGTTTGTTGAGCAGATTCAACGGTCATAGAGAGAGAGTCATTTCGAAATCAAAATATTCACAAAACTCTTTGAAATTTTAATATGTTGTAGATATTAATGTTATTTAAAAATTTTGTGAAGAAATCATGTCTAAATTCAAAAGTAAATATTTTATAAAAATTCAAGGAAGCAACTTGGTTACTGTTTTCACTATATTGGGCAGGTTCTATACAGTAATTGACTGGGCCTTCACCCCAACCTTTTCATCTCAGAAAAATCTGAAATTTAAGTACGCTATAGGATATGATGTTTTGAACAAATTTTATTAAGGAAGTTTCTCCAAATTCGAAACATAAAGAGCTCTATAAAATTGGAAAATAGGAAAGGTTTAGTAGTTTCGACAAACTAGGAAGTCAAAACCTATGAAAGTCAAGATGGCAAATCTATGGAGGAGAGGCGGTGCTCTACTTGGCTTGCAAGATCACTTGCTATCATTTCCTTAGGTCATGAGTCACCCTTCCTTCATTAATAACTTTGGACACATAAGCCTCCACACTCATCATCCTCATTTAATGCTTTTCACACTTGTTCACACTTGTTTACATTTATTTTCTAGAAAGGTTTGACTAATCTAATGCCTATCTAGCTTAGCCTCCTAGTTGAGACCAAAATAATGGTCAAAATTGAGGATGTTACAAAAACACTAAAATACTATACCTTATCTAGCCATAATTTTATTAACAAATTAACCAAACCTAATTAATTCTCTTTTTTGGTTTTTTCTTTTATTTATAAAAACTATTCCTATGAGTTTCTAACTTAGGTTTAACATGCATAATTTGTTACTCGAATGACATGTGATGGGACCTAATTCTAGTGACGGGAAAAAATTAATCTAAACTATTTTAATATGACATGCATTACAAAATAAATTACCATAAATATGCAATCACTAGATGACATGGAATTGATGACATGGCATAGATGGTGACATGACAATAACATGGGAAACATGACGACGTGGCACAATAACATAGCAGGCATGATTACATGGCATGATGATATGGCACATAACAATGCCATGACAAGATGACATGGCACATATAGATGACATGGCATATGACAAGCATGCGACATGGCATGACATGGCAAGATAACATGGCAAGTAGTGATGCATGGGCATTCCAACTGATTCTATATGATATGCACTTGCTATTTTTTATTATTTTTCTATTAAATCTCGGAATAAATAAATAATAGGGATAAACCACCTAAACATCCAACTTGAATTAAAAAATTGTCTAAGTTAAATCCTATTAAAATTTGGAAACTTATTTTAAATTACTAGATTGTATTAACATGCAATCTTATCTAGAAAAGCAATCTCATCTACGAAGGATTGCAATCTTTTTGTATTTTTTAAACATGAAAGTTGATCAATAAGATAAGCTCAAAACTCATGAAAGGTATCCATTCAACTTGAAATTGGGAAACAAATAAGTCGACAATTTGAGCTAAATATCTATATGGAGATAATAAGACTAGAAGTATCATAACTTTTGTATGACACTTACTTAAGTGTCGTATTTGATTAAAATTGTTCACTTGAGTGCCTATTTCAACAATTCGTCCCATGTAGATTTTTTACTTAATTTTTTATTCTATGGCTTTTTTAAATGAAATTGAAATCCAACATATAAAATCTTCATCCAACGTGGTTGGAGCATCAAAGAAATAGAAAATATTTAAAAGAAGAATTTCTAGCTAATTTTAGTAATCTGAAGAACGCTTGGAGTTGTAGACTTTGCTTCTTGGTTGAGTCCTTGGAAGCATCGAAATGGGAAGCTAATGGCTTGTTTGGTAACTATTATATTTCCGGAACAATTTCTGATTAGAAATAATTCTGTTCCCAGATGAATTTCTAAGCATTTAAATGTATTTGATAACTCCTCAAAATATTTATTCTCGGAATAGAATTGCATTTGGCATCACTCTAAAAAAATTCTATTCCAAAGCATTAACTTTTAAATTTTTAATAATTTTATTGTTATTATTTTTGTTATATTTTTTTTATTTTCCTTCTATTCTTCGTCAAGCTTTAGCTAGTCGCTAGCCTCGAGATGATCGGCAACCAGCTAGACAAGAGTCAGCGACCTCACGGAGCATCGCCGGTTCTCGATAGGGTCGTGCCTCGTTGGTTGAGCCTCACCTAGCTATGCAAGACTTGTCAGTGGCTAAGCGAGCCTCTGGCAAGCTCATCGGATCTCGCCAACCAGTTGATGGCAATCGCTAGTGGTTGACAATAGCGGCGATGGAAGAATAAGAGAGAAGGAAGGAGAAAAAGAAGAAAAGAAGAAGACATAAGAGAAAAAAGAAATTTGGGTTGGCTTGATTATGGAATTATTCCCAAGAATAAAGAAGTGATTTTTTTTACTTATTGATTTTATTCAAAAATTATTTTTAGGAACAAAAAATTTATCAAATGGAATTCTATTCTTCTTTTGTTCTTGAAAACAAGAGAATAAAATTGGTTATTGTTTGGTCGATTGCTAAACAGATCCTTAATAAGCTCTCATCCATTGTGCTGCCACCAAATAGATGTCAACAGAAACGGTAGCGAAAACTCGGCCATAGCTTCTCTATTGCCACCACCAGGCCAAAGACCAAGAAACGCTAGAACGACTACCTAAAGTTGCTCATATCTCTCCTTTCTGCCACCACCTCAGCCACCCGCTCATTCCTCCTCCATGACGACCTACAATATCCTCCATTCCTAGACTCCTTGAATCCCACTTCCACTTAACCTCCTTATCCCATGACTATCTCATCTCTCTCCTTTCACTCCCACCACTACCAAAACTGTAACATCCTCGATTTCGAGCCGCTAAGTATTGGCCATAAGGTCCTAAATGGATTGACCATGGGTCATTGGCTATTGATCAATCAGTTCAATCGGTAAGGAATCAAGGATCGGTCATGGTTCGACCAACCAACCGATTGACCGGTCACGAAATGGTCGAGTTGTCGACCATGAATTTTCTACCAAGCTATCGATGGGATAGGATCACCAGCTCATAAGATGATCTTTTGATCACAAAGATTGGTCATGGGATGATTTTGGATTGGTGGATGGTCATGATTGGCCATAGTGCTTGGCTACGGGTGATTTGGCCTAGCTATGCACCAATACACGAACGTTCTGACTCGATCAAATGCAATTGTCTTCCGATAAAAAATACACCATTTTCTATTTAATTCTTAGTGATCGAAAATGAATCTTGAATTGGTGATGTCTGATCATGTATTGGTAATGTACCGACCGTGAGCCATATGAATGGATCGGGTGCCAACCGAAATGAGCTCAGGGATAGACCCGGCTATTCCGTCACTAATTCTAAGGTTCATGAGTGCCTTGGTTTAGTACTAGGCCATGGGTAGCCTTAGGATTGACCTTGACTGATCGAAGGACCAAGGACCGCCATTTAGGCCGACCGACTATTTAAAGAAATGGTTTGGGCGAGCATGGGACATGATGGCCAAACCTCAGGTGCATGTGATTCGGTTCTTTGAGGTGTACCTAATGATCCATTTCTTGCCCCAGAATCAACTTGGATGATAGAATTCTCTAGACCGCCTTCTTGAGGAAGGAAATGATAAAGTAAAATGAGAATTCTAGAATCTCTTCATTAAATGAAGGAGATGAGATGTCCCTTTACTTTTCAAAGGTCATGATTGTGGGCCAAAATATCTTGGAAGTTCTAGAAAAAGTGGCACACACATGGACCAATCAAAGAATGATACACGAGCTGTGGCACCCCGAACCACCTTAGGTCGCCACAGGCACCTAATGCTACACCTAATGGAACACTAGTTACATCTCCTAGAAGAAGCGTCGTAAATCATAGACATTTTTTTTTTTTTAAAACGGTCCCAGCGCGACTCATTAGCGGAAGCAAAATATAATATCGCCATCTCTCCCTCCATCAACCATGATACAATTGCACACCACTAAACATCATAAGAAAAGATAAAGCCACGACACTTTATTTACATATTTTCCAAGATGGGTTTCCTTGGGTCGGTACATCAAAAGAAAGGCCAAGACATGTAGCCACACTTGGCCATAAACCCAAAAAGAAACACTCGACCCACTACGTCTATCGTGCAAGATCCCCCATCAACTAGCGTCGGCTATCATCTCAAAAAGTTTCGGCTCCTACTTCTCACGCACAGGCCCTCACACCCATCCCGGTGCATCAGGCGGTGACGACGGCAACATCCCACGCATCACTCCATCTCGACGAACATGGACAGATATGAACTCCTGAATAACAGGGCCCCCAGCCAGGCCCACGTCATACATCACTAAGGCGTGAACTCGAATAAATGTCAAACCAGGAATGGTGGGACAGTCGATCTCCACACACTCGACCTCTACATCTGAAGGAAGGCCGTAAAAGACGCCCCGCGTGACAGCAGGGAGCGGCATCTTGCTAATCTGAAATGTTGGTTCCCGAAGGGGTGAGTACATCCACTCAGCAGGTAAAGGACCAATAAACCACTCAATGCATCATGCCACACAATCATCACAACCATAGCATCACATGTCATTAAAGCATCCATGCACAACTTACCTTGGTATCATGCACATGTCATCATACCTCATGTACATTCATCATCATATAGTCATCACCATCATGACATACACTTACCCTCAACATGTATATCATCATGCATAGTTACCATGCACCCATGCACATCTCATCATCATATCACATGTACCATCATCATGCATAATTCAATTTCAATTTCTCAATTTCATCCTTTCATTTTGGACCGCCACATTTCTCTTTCCCGAGACCAATGTTTGCATCCCACATGTATCCAAGATACAATCAGACATCCGGCTCCCCCACTCTCCGGGCATCTCGTACCCCAACTGGCATCACAAGGACCCTCCAGCATTCAGCCATTTAAGACCACCGGGCAACCGGCCATACCCTTCTAGTCAGGTATCTCGCACCCCAACTGGCATCGCGAGGCATCCCTCGGCACAATACCTACCGAGCTTCCGGCTCCCCCACTCTCCGGGCATCTCGATACCTCTCGGTACTCCCGAGGACCCTCCAGTATCCGGCCATTCAAGGCCACTGGGCAACCAGCCGTACCCTTCTAGCCGGCATCCCGACACTCCCGAGGCATCATCGGCTCACACCTCCAACGGCCTTCTCATTTATCTCAATTCTCATCTTCAATTATAGTTCAATTTTAACATGGCATGTGATGTGATGGCAATCAAGATCATATTCATCCTTGAATTCATACATGCATCTCAAATCATCATCATACATGCAGAAAGACACAATCATCCTTAACAATACAACTCATGGAGTCCATACAATTTAACATAGTCCATTTTTTATACCTTTTTGAAGTTTACAAAATTCCAGCTTGTACCATTTTAGAAAATATTTAAATTAAATATCCATATGATTCTCAAAAATCATGAAATCAAGACATGTGATAGACAAGTCAATAAGATAATAATTTCATGCAAAACACATGCCCAATAGAGTTCCACACAAGAAGATATAATTCAAACAAATACAGCATGCAATTTCGGATAGAAACAGAATGTGCAGTTTTTGAAATAATTCGATTAAAATACCCGAACGACCTCCGAAAATTATGAAATTTTACCAGGTTATAGTTAAGACACTGAAGTAGATTTTTCATGAAGACATCTAGGAAATATTCGTTCTAGATAATTTTCTATAGTCATCCGAAGCTTCTGATTCTAGCACCGAAACGTCCAGTGTAGTTATCTCCGAAATATCGAGTTTTCACCCACTCATTCTTCTTCGTTTCCTCTGAAATGTTGATATGTTTTACTTGAAGAGGTCCCCTACAACTTTCATTAAGGGATCTAAGCCAAATTTTCAAAGAATAGTCACCATATGGGTCCATGAAGTCTCGGGTGTCCAGTACCGTGTTTCCAGATTAACCGTCTTCAAGAGTAAGTCGATTCACTAGGCTACACTTGCTCATTTTACTTAAAATTTGAGTGTGTTAGTCTTTAGGATGTTCTCTACAAGTTTCATGAAGAAGTCGAAGAGATATTCTTAGTAAAAATCGACATGCAACCCACAAAACTACCAAAAGGTCAGCAAAACAGTTCCAGATCTAGTGTCTTCATAGGAAGAGGTTTTGACCCATTAAATCTTCATCATTTTGTCCCAAAGTTTAGTATGTTATAGTTTAAGATGTTGGCTACAACTTTCATGAGGGAATTGAAGTCAAAATCCAACTCGAAACATGCATGCAAGCCTCCACAAGATTCTGGGTCAAGCGGTTTACACGAAATCAGCAAGCATTTTCAAGAACAAGTCATATTCTAGCTTCGGTTTTGCCTACCCTAACATCCGAGATCTACCACCAACAAATCACACATGCAAGACACACATGCAAGAGTGGAAATCGATCCCAACTTGCCTCTAAGACCAAGCAGATGACAGCAAACGGACGGCACACCGGCGACGGACGGACGGCGTGCGGGCAGCGACGGGTGGACGGCTCCTTCTCCTCCTCGGTTCCTCTCTCTCTCTCTCACTTGGCTTGGCCGAAAACCACCAACCGGCCACTCTCTCTCTCTCTCCCTTTTATTTCCCCAAAACTCCATCATTGGCAATGATTATTTGCCTCCCTCAATGGCCAATGCATGTAATCCTCTTTTTGCCACTTGGCCAAGCTCATGCAAGATGGGCTTGGGCTTGGATTGGGCTTGGAAGAAGTGGGCCGGCCACTCCTCCCCCCCTTGGTCGATGGTCACACTTCATGGGCCTCAATTGGGCCGGCCATTCGGCCCACCAAGAGCTCAAGCCATTGGGCCTAAGGCCCAACCTAATTAAAATCAAATTTTACCTTTTATTCTTTCTTTTATAGGTTTTAAGTTTTAAATTCCACATGGCCAAAATCTTGTAACATTTTATTTATAGGAAATTTAGTCTATGAGGTGCATAGCCAATAATAGATTATTCTCATTAGTTTATCCTATAATACTAATTTCAAGATTTTATGAACACAAGCACATATCACTTAGTCTTAAGAGGAGACTAATGGCCAAAGCATAAACTATAGGTAATTTTATTAAAACTATAGGTAATTTTATTACCTAATTATGGGCTTTAATACACCTTAAAGCTTGTCTTGAATTTTTGGGATGCCACACGAGCTCTCACTAATGACCAAAGATTCTAGAATTGCTGAGTTAGCAACTATGTCACCATTATTGTCAAACTTCATTAAATGCTCATTAAATGTGGGGTATAGGTGGACCAATGGAAGAGAGAAAAGCGGGCCATCATCGATGATGCCTAGAAGCTAGATTGCCAAGTGAAGCCTTTTAGCCATGACAACTCACTTTTTTAGGTGTAATCATGAGGCAAGTAGACTTGCCACCCAAGGACTTTAGGTGGGACACTTGGAAAAATTAGAGTGGACCATTTGGCTTAGTAATGATGGCTTGAGATTTGCCTTGGAGAAGAAGTTAGTAATTCATGCTTAGGCATCCTTTAGAATCTTAGGTTATGATGAGCCTAAAGGATAGCCTTGGAAAACAAGGCAAGAGCCAACCAATTGAAGAGGACATTAGACATCGAAGGGGTTTATGTGTCCCTTAGGACCATAGACACATCATGAGCCTAAGTTGAACCTTGGAGAGCAAGCCAATAGGTGGTTCAATAAAAAGATGGCAAGTGTTCTCTTAGGACCCTAGGCATGCCACCTTGCAAAATAGGCTTGCCACCTTGATACCATAGTTGTGCCACTCTAAGAAATGTGATTGGACTGCTTAGATGAGTGATGATTAGCTTGGTACCTATAAATAGGAGGAGCTCCTATTCATTTCCACCACTTTAGCCCATTTTGCCATTCATGCCTACCCTCCTCCTCATTCTCCTTTCTCTCAACCTTGCATCCTCAATCCATCAAGCTATATAAGTTGGTCCTCTAGGTTTACCAAGGTAAGTAAGGTTCCTCTTTCTCCTCTTGGAAGGTAGATTTCAATGTTGAGGCTAGCTAAGTACACACCCGTCAAGTCGTGGGTGGTGTCTAATGTCTTTTGTTTGGTTTTACTTGCAATTATGTTTGGCCATTGTGTCATGTATATCCGAAAATGAAGCTCAGGTTCACTCGGATTGAATTCATCGCAAGGCATAGTCGTCCAAACCATAACGCCTTGAATCAGCATAAATAGTGTACCGATTCCGAATCTCGCTTGGTGCGTGGATCGCCTAAGGTCGCAAGGTCCTAGATCGACATTGAGACGTGCCGATTCTAAACCTTGATCGGTATGGGAATCACCAAAATCCACGAGATCTTGGTAAGACACAAAAGGGTGCCGATTCTAGGGTTCGGTTTGGTGCAGAGACCTTGCATTTGATGTTGAATCAAACTAGGAGTCGAGGATCATTCAAGGCACATGGTATGTTCACATCAGGTTGAACGAAGGTCCCTCAATCTTAGGATCTTCACCTAAGCGAGGTGTACCCAAGCCTTAAGGTCATGGATCGGCATTGAAGTATGTTGTTTTTTAGCCTTGTCCAATGCGGGGATCGACGCTAAGTGATTGGTTCAAGTTATGGACCAAGGATCATCTCTGGCATGTTTATTAGAGTAGTGCAAGAACTCATGGCACACATGACCGAATGAGCATGCCTTCAGGCCATGTGTGTGTTGGCTAAGAGAAAAGATAAGAACCGACTTGTGTGATACACTTGTGTGTGTGCACTTAAAGAGGAAAAAATGTCCATTGTCACATAGCGTTGGCGGCGATATCTTGCATTGAATGAATTTCCTGGTTGAGCTAAGAAGCTCCTGAAAGTATGGGATGCCCTCGTGAGTATGGGATGCCTAGCCTAAGGCTGGATGCCTAGCTTGTGGCTAGAGGCCCTTAAAAGTATGGGAAGAACCATTGATTTGGCTAATGAACTTATTGAACATGCTACTATGTCTTGCCGATAAGCTTGTTTGGTGAAATGACTTATTTTGTAAGTTGAAAGTGGATCACATACAGATAGTTGAGAGATGACAATAGATTGCGATTGATCTACTATCGATAGTGTTTACGTGCTGTACTTGTTAGGTTTTGATGATGAGATACTTTCCTAGTAGATAACTAGGAATTTTGCTTACTAAGTTTCCCAAAAACTCACCCCTCATCTTTCAGTCTTGTAGGTATGGGAGTCTCATGTTAGTCAGTTTTAAGAGCTGTAGTCACGCTAGAGGAGATAGGATTTCCCTTAGCCTATGCGAAAAACTTGTACTGTGATGTAAAAAGAAAAGAGAACCCATAGAGAAAGGGCTTGTAAAAGTCTTAGTATAATATAAATCAGTGTGTTCTGTGTGATGTATGTCTCAGTCTTCCAGCTGTTGTTTGTCCGATGAGTTATTTATTCACGTTTCCACATGTGCATGATAACAAGATAAAAATAATCAAGATGGCGATAAGCTTGGGACTTCGTGAAAATAGCCCTTGTTGCTCGTGACCCTAGAGATGTGGTTGGGGTCATTACAAAAACCCCTCCCTCCTCCTCACAAGATGGCTAGTTGATACAATCATGAACCACTTCTCCTACTTCTACCCCTTGTTGCGATTTTGATAAGTTGATTCTCCCCAATTTGAAGAATTGAGGTTCCATTGGGGTTCTTGAAAAAGGAAGCTGAATTTTGCCCAACTTTCTTTTAAATTGGTTAGGGTTGTTCAATTAGTTGCATAAAACGACGTCTTTTGCCTTCTCAATTGCCGGCTTCAACTTACCATTGAGCCATGTTGGATAATATATTCTTAATTGATGCCACATTAGATTTTATAGCAAGGGAAATCACTGATGGCATTCAAGCAATTGATTTTTAAAATTTCTTTCACTCAAGTGAGCGAAAAAGAAAAGTATTGACTTTCAAATGAATGCTGTATGAATGTTATGGCATTCATAATATTTTTATTCCAATTAAATGTAAAGGATCCCAATCCAGTGTGTGTTGGGGGTGAGCATGAGGAATTAAATTCACTTAGTGTAGAAGCATTCAAACAAAGAAGGAATGATGCCCAAATAAAGCAGCCTCCAACTTGGGGAGAAAAGTTCAAAAACATTGTACTAATCATAATGGAACTTCCCTACAAAAACAACCTTTTGATGACTACAATGTGTATGCTTCCTAGGAGAGGGTAGCATTGTAGCACGCGATTCATATTACTTGAGCAAAGTCGACCACAAAGAGGAAGTGGGAGTTACCTCTAGCCAGTGATGAAGTCACAAATACATACGTAGGAGCTTGAATTGTCAAACATAGGTACTTCTAGCCAATTGTTCATCGACATTGATAGTGTGTTCTCTGATTATTGGATAATCAGAATAATGAGAATAATAAGAATGTTTGGCATAGATGACCTATTTGTATGCCAATACAAATCCTCATAGATATAGTCTTCCATCAAGATAAATCCAATGGATATGGGCAATCTCCATAGTTATCAGCAATTAGATTTTGATAACAAAACCTCAATGAAATCTAATGTGGGAAATTTTTAAACTGAATGTGGGATCACATTAAAAAATTATGACATTCTTCCACTTGATCCTAACATTTCATTGAACAAAATTGTGAACCAAATCCATAAAATTTCATACTGCAAATAAAACACATGAATCATGACGATAAGTCCTCTTAAAATGAGTATTTTTTTCCATGTATCACAATATGTCTCACCAACCCATATGTGATAACCTAACATAATGAATAAACCTTAATGTCTGTTCCAGGTCAAACATGATTTTTTTTTTCCTTAGAATAACTAAATGTATATAATTGTATTGAGAAAAACATCACAAATAAAAAAAAAATCTCATAATTCTTCAATATAAAGAAAAATTTATATGATTGGACCAATACCCATTATGACTACATGATCTTTATAACTCATTAGTGGCATGTCTTTAATTAAACGATCAATTATCATCATCAATTCAGTGCTTATGTGTTCTATAATTTATTCTCTTTAACATATTCTTTGATGGCTAAATACTTGATGTCAATGTGCTTGCTTTGACTACCAAATTTATGGTTTTTAGTCATGAAAACTGTAGCTAAATTATCGCCAAACATTCTCAATGGCCTAGCAATGTAATCCATAACTCTAAGCTCCAATATGAAACTTTTCAACCACACACCATATGAAGTGGCCTCGAAACAAGATACAAACTCTACCTTCATAGTGGAAGTGGCAACTAAGGTTTATTTCGCACTCCTCTGGGACATAACTCTGCTAGCAAACATAAAAATGTATCTTGATGTAGATTTACAAGAATCAATGTTGCTAGCAAAGTTTGAATGCGAGTAACCAACTACATCTGGGCTGTCAGCTCACTTATGCTTAAGCTTGTATCCCTTTATACCTTAAAGGTTCCTCATCACCTTCTTTACAGCTCTCCAACAATCCATACATAGATATTTTTAGTATCTTCCTAACATTCCCACAGCAAAGGCAATATCAAGTCAAGTGGAAACCTGATCATATATCAAGCTTTCGACATTAGAAACATATACGATGTTCTTCATTTGTTCCATTTCAAATCACTCTTTAGGCACTAATTAAAATTAAACTTGTCACTCTTCGCAATAGGTGCTATATTTGGTGAATGATCTGTCATCCAAAATCTCTCTAAGACCTTCTTAATATATATTTCTTGAGATAATCCTAGTATATCTTGAAGTCTATCTCTATGGATCTTTTTACCAATGATATAAGATGCCTCACCCATATCTTTCATGTCAAAACTCATAGAGAAAAATTGTTTTCATCTCATGTAACAACCCTTAATCATTGGTTGCAAGTAAAATGTGTCATTCACATATAGGACAAAATAACAAATCTTGCTCTTACTAATCTTCTAGTATATACATTAATCCATAATATTCTCTATAAAATCGAATGAAAAAATGACATCATGAAATCTCCAGTACCATTGGCGGGATGTTTGTTTCAAGCTATATAAAGACTTCTTAAGCTTGCACACAAATGCTCACCAGCCATATAGAAGAATTCTTATGGTTGTTTCATATAAATTGCTTCTAGTTTTCCATTGAGTAATGCCATTTTCACATCCATTTGATGTAACTTCATATGAAAATGAGCAACTAATGCCAAAATAATATGAAGAGAATCTTTCTTAGATACAGGATAAAATGTCTCAACGTAATCAATTTCTTCCTTTTGAGTGAATCTCTTAGTAATGAGTCTAGCTTTATATTTCTCAATATTGCATAATGAATCTTTCTTAATTTTGAAGATTCATTTACAACCAATGGCCTTCGTACCATCATACAACTCAATTAAACCCTAGACCTCGTTAGATACCATAGAACTCATGTAATGACCCCAACTCCATCTTCAAGGTCTTGAGCAATAAGGATTATTTTTGCAACATCCTAGGCTCATTGTCATCTCGATTCTTTTTATCTTGTTAATAAACACATGTGGAAGCATGAACAAACAAACTCGCTAGACAAACAATAGCCGGAAGACTGGTACAAATATGACATAGGACACATTACTTTATATTAGTACATTTACAAGCCTTTTTTATGGGCCTTTTTCTTTTTTACATCACACTACAAGTTTCCACATAGGCTAGGGGAATTCCTATATCCTTCTAGCTAACCATAGCTCCCAAAACTAACGTAAGACTTCCACGTCTACAAGTTTGAAAGATAAAGGAGTGAGTCGAGAAATTCAGTAACTAGAATTCCTGATTCTCTACTACGAAAACATTTCATCATTGAAACCCAGCAAGTATTACATTCGCAAATAGCATCAATGGCAGATCAATAGCATTTAATTTCCATGCCTTGACTAGATATATGATGTCCATGTAAAATTACCATCAACTTAATAGTGAGCACATCAATATATCATACTTATGCATATACCGACACACATAAAATGATTCTTTTACCATCATTCTGGCATGACCAGGCCCTTTGGGCTTGACTAGGGTTTCTTGTTTCCTAGCTCAACTAGGGTATCTTGGCTTGACCAAGACTTTTCGGGACTAGCTTCCTAAGGTTTTCATGCTCAAGACCAAGGCATCTTCACTCAACTAAAGCATTTCGTTTCATGAACAAGGCATCGTTGCCAACATTATGTGGTGATAGGTGTTTTTTCCTCTTTAAGCCTAGACATAAATGCATCACACAAGTAGTTCTTATCTTTTTTCTCAGCCGACTCATACATGGTCCAAAGACATGCTCATTCATACTTGTGTACCATGACTTCTTATATTGCATTATACAACCTATCGAGAACGATCTTTGATCCGTGACTTGAACCAAATACTAAGCATCGATGCCCGCATCGGACAAGGCTCAAAAACGGCATGTTTAAATGCCAGTCTAAGTCCTTGAGGCTTGGGTATACCTCACTTCATGAAGATTTTAAGCTCAACAGACCTCAGCTTCTAGCTGGCGTGAACATACCTCATGTCGTGAGTGATCATTGGTTCGTGGCTTCATTCAAACGCCAAGCACAAAGTCTCCACACCAACCAAGGCATAAAATCGGCACGCCTTAATGCTTTACCAAAACCTAATGGGCTTGAGCTATTCCCATACCAATCAAGACTTGGAATTGGCATGTCTCAATTTAATCCAAGACCCCACAGCATTAGACAATCCCCACATCGAATGAGACTTGGAACCAGCATGTTTTAATGCCGATCCAAGGTCTCGTGATCTTGGGTGACCTTTTCTCACATTGAACTCAACCTAAGTGAACCTCGCATTCATTCTAAGTGTGAACAACTTAAGTACACATTCAAGCACAAACATGAGCAAACCATACAAAAGATCTAAAAGATGGAGTCTACCGCCCTAGAGGAGAATTAGGGATTTTACTTACCTAGATGAATCTTGAGAAAGTAAAGGCAAGCAGCTTGGTGAGGAGCGGCAGTGCAAGGTCAATAGAAAAGAAAGAAAAGGCAGAATGGCTCATGAATGGCAAGGGAGCTCAAATGGTGGAAGTAAATGAGGGGTTCATCCTATTTATAGGTGCCATCCTCATCATTACTTATCCAAATGACCTAATTATCTTTCTTGAAGTGGCATGGCTACACAATGGAGGTGACAAGTTTAATTTGCAAGGCCGCACACCTATTTGGAAAGGTGACACACCTAAGTTTATGAGCTGGAAATCTAATGGCCTAATGTAATTATTTGAAGGCTCATTTGTCTCATTTCCATTGAACCACATAAGTCCTCGATTCATTATTGAAGCACAAGTCATCATAATTAGGTGACACTCTAAGAAGGATAAGGTGGCACTTAGGCCATAGGATAACAACAATTGCCTATGGTGTCTCATTCTTATGGGTACATTTATCAGGAGTCCTTTGCTTAATTCCCAAGGAAAATATGTGGTAATCATTACCAAATCTAGAAGTGTCCACCTAAGGTGATGAGTCATCCCTCTTCATGAATGACCTAGGGGGTTCTAGAATGTTCTCTTTTGTCAATTTTCAAAGATTATGGCAAACATGAGAAATAGATCATTTGAAGTGCAACCGGGATTGAGTAAGGGCTTTTTGTGTACATCTCCTATCAACCATTTCAACACACTCAAGGTTCGTGGCAAAGCCATCCTTGGTGTTGTTGTTGTAAGCAAAATTTGCCTTTTCGGCTAGGTCAGTGGCCTTGGGCATAGGTTCAATGGTTGGCCATTGGACCAACTTTGGCAAAGTGGACTAGTTCATGGACTAACCCCAAGCCTAGCCTAGGCTAACTCCTAAATGTCATGTGACTGTTTGAGATCGATCAATCCATAACCGATACACGATCTTATTGGGTTGACTCATGGTCATCCACAATTGGTGCATGATCAAGCAGAATCACCCGCGACTAGAACACTACCATTCATTATCGATTCATGATTGCCCATCAACTTATGGAGGAGCCTGACCAACCCTCGATCAATCCTTATGGTCAGGTTATTGTCCATCGACTGAACGACTTGGTTCCACTTGCGTGGTTATTAGATTGGTCCATGGCCAATCCCTTGATCAATCTATGGCTGATTCTTTGATCGGTACATGTTTAATCTCTCTATTACCCTTCCGATTAGGCTAATCAATCCATGGCCAATTCTTGGAATAACTGATAGTCGATCCTTACCACTGGCATGCTGGACTTATAGCCATTTCTCATAGGTTGAAATTTGTGGATGTCATAACTCATCTCTTCCTTTATGGCATTGTACCACAAATTAGATTTATCACAACTCATGGCCTGTGAAAATATTTTGGAATTATTTTCAACTCCAATATTATAGTTAGATTATTGTAGATACACATTGTAATCACTAAGGATTGTTGATTTATTCATTCTAGTAGACCTTCTTAATGTTGCATCAACAATCTTCTGAGGAGTCTATTGTTCAACTAGATGCTCAACAATTTCTAGTAATTGCTGAATAGTTGGGTCTATCATATCAATATAAACAGGTTGTGGATCTTCAATGATTGGTTGTTCAATGACCGTTGAACTAAAGGGGAATTGTAAACAACAACCAATCTAGTACTTGAAGTAGAAATTTGAGTATCTAAATGATCTTTTTCAAGGATAAGGTCCTTGAATTGATTGCTCCCATTAATCAAGTCATTCTCAAGTAAGTTAGCATTTCTCGATTTCACAAACATAGTGGTGTGACATGGACAATAACAAACATGTATCCCTTGGATGTTTTGGCATATCCAACAAAATACCTACTTTTAGTTCTTGGATCTTTTAGTTCTTGGATCTAAGTTCTTTTCTTATGGATTACAGACTCTTACTTTAGATAGGCATCCCCAAATGTGTACATATCGTAAACTTGATTTACAACCTTTGAATAACTCAAAAGGTGTCTTTGGGACGGCTTTGGTCGGAACTCAATTTAATATGTACATTGTCATTTTAAGAGCCTCAATCCACAAGGATTGAGAAAGTTTGAAACTGCTAAGCATACCATAATATTCTCTTATCCAATAAAGTTCAATTTCTACTTTTTGCTACACCATTCTGGTTTAGAGAACCAGGCATAATGTATTAGGCCATAATCTCATGCTCTTCAAGAAACTTCACAAATGGACTTGGTGCTTGTCCATCTTTAATGTATCTATCATAGTATTCTCCACCTTTATCTGATCTCACGATCTTAATTCTCTACTTTGGTTATAAATACCTTAAAGGCATCTAGCATTTTGTGCTTATTATGAAGTAAGTATAAATACATGAATCGTGACTATGAAGTATCTCTAATCATTTGAGTCCAAATCTAGACTACAACTATCTGTATGCATGATTTCTAATATTTGCGTACTCCTCTAAGCACTTTTCTTTAACTTGTTGGTTTGCTTTCCTTTTATGTAGTCCACACAAATGTCATAAGTAGTAAAATCTAGAGTACTAAGTACTCCATCATTTACTAGTTGCTTAATTCTATCTATGTAGATATGTCATAATCTCCGATGTCACAATATAAATAAATTATCATTCACAACACATTACTTTATGCTTGCATTATCATGAAGGTGTAATGCATTATAAATGGCATTGTTTTGTAAATTAATTTGAAAGAGACCATCTAACAAAATACCACTCCCAACAATTTTAGATTTGTATGATAAACTAAATATTGAACCTTAAAATCCAAAAGAATATCCCAATGGTATAAATCTTGAAACTGGAATTAAATTCCTAAAGAAGTTAGGAATATAAAAGGTTTTTTAAAAATTCAAAACAAAACCACTACTAAGAACTAATCTACATATCCTAATAACTTTCACATGCAAACGCATATTGTTTTTTGAATAGATGCTTTGTTCACTTCTTTCTAGTTTTCCGTTGGTTCTAAAAGCCCTATAGGAATTCGAGATGTGGATTGTAGAACTAGAATCAATCCACCAAGTGTCGTGACTCACATCAACAATTTTAGACTCATAACAAACATATGAGAATGGATTACCTTTCTTCTTGGGCTAGACCTTAAATTTGGCACAATCCATTTTCATGAGTCTCTTTTCTTTTATAGAAGAAGTAGTTGGATTCTTTCTTAATATCGGCTTGGGGAGGTATTTTACCTTTTCCTTTTTCCATGCCTCGCCCTTTATACTTACCCTCTATTGCCACATGAGCACTTTCTCCTTTTTTCATGAGTGGCCTATCTTCCTCTTGAACATATGTGGTCATGAGTTTATTGATTGGCCATTTAGTATTATGTGTGTCATAAGAGATCTTGAAATGGACATACTCTTGTGGGAGAGTGTTCAGAATATAGTATACAAGAAATGATTTTGATATCCCAACCTTAAGATTTTTCAACTAAGCTACAATATCTCTCATTTTCATGATGTTCTCACGCATAGCTCTTACACCGGTAAGTTTCAATGATGAGAACCTCATAGTCAGAGTCATGGCATGTACTTTCTCTAAAGATTTAAATTGCACATCAATAACCTCCAGTAATTCCTTGGTATTGTTATGTTGAATGGTTGAACCACGAATGCCAGCAAAAAGTTTTGTCTTTATGTACATTACACTGAGGCAGTTGGACCTCTCCCATTGTACATAAAGAGCAACTTTAGCTGTAGTGCTAGCCTCAATAGGAGTAGATTGGTTGTTTGACAATATATCATAATCAATAACTATGCACCCCAATTGGAGAAGAATTAATTCCCTCAATTCTTTATAGTTATAACCGTTCAACTCAAGAACAATTATACCAAAACCAATCGTAGGTGGTAAACCTGCATTATAATCAAAAGGAAAACTTATGTATCATATATTTGAGGCAAATAAATTTAAATTATGTTTTATGAATGTAAACATGTTATAAAATATGAATTACATAACATCAAAAACTACTTGTTAGCTAAGTTTCTAATTTAAATAGATTCATAGTTACTTCATGATAAAACTATCAAATTATATTTCCTTCCTCAATCCATGTGGGTAAATTAAGAAAGATAAGTTAATATTTCATCCTAATTGGTCACATTAATATATTGAAAATCCGTATGGGACAAAATTTATAATATTAAGGTGGCTAATCACAATAAATGTATTCGACTATATGTGATCAAAAGGCTCTTAATGTATATAATTTAATATGATCAGAGATGGTAAGGCTAATCTTCAATTAATGAAATATATATGAATCACTAGACATTTAATTACATGCATAACACATTCGCTAAATTGTATGTAAGGACAAAATATAAACTCAATGCTAGAAAGAGGAAAACAATAAATTAATTCATCCAAGGGCAGAATCGTAAATTAACAAATAAGGGGAAAAATAGTGAAACAAGCAAAGTAGGGGCAAAATCAAGAATTCATGCAACGACCAGGGCCAAATAAATAAAATAAGCAGAGAAGGCAAAACTGTAAATCAGCGAAGGGAAGCAGCAGGCGCATGCCGTACACGCGCCTCACCACCGCGCAGGCATATGTAATACATGCGCCTCATCATGTGTGCGTAGTGCATGAGCCTCACGTGCTCCGCGCAAGCCACACACACGAGGACTTTATCACGTGATTTTGTGGTTTCAATTCCACCACGACTTTTGCCGCTTGGGTCTTCTTAGGCAACCCAACTTTAACCAAAATAAGTGGTGGGTTTTGAAGACCACATACAAGTCCTAGATTTGGTGAAGTTGGCCAAGAAATTGCTTGAAATCAAGCAAAATTCCCCAAAACGCAAACCTGATCACCATGACATCCTTTGCTCAATCTGATTCTGACGATTAACATAATGCCGAATTAACATAGGGCTTTTGTTGCCCATGGCAGTGCGATTGTACGAGTCCAAAAATGAGTGGTGGGTCACTTGAATTTTGCCGAACTCACCAATCTTTCTTCAATCAAATGTTGCCCTGAATTTTTTAATTCAATCAAAGGCTCCACAAAAATCATCCAGGTAGAGATATAAAAAAGCTCTAATACGAACTATTCAAAATTTGCGGAAAACCAAGATCCTGATTATCAAGAGCAAATGTGGAAGTATGTAAAATTCTATACTAACCTCCAGCCATGGATGAGTTGCAAATAGATACACGGAGCTTGAGCTGTGAAAAATAAGCACTTCTAGCCCTGAAAACCAAGATTGCCCTCTCGACGTTGATGGTCTGTTCTTTGATTATCAAATAATCAAGATAATGAGAATATCGAGAGGGTTTGGCTTAAATGACCTATTTATATGCCCATACAAATCCTAAATGATATACGGGCAATCTCCATATTTATTAGTAATTAGATTTGGATAATAAAACATCGGCAAAAGAACACCTGAAGTGCCAAAAGTTGGAAAACGGAGGGATACTTGAGTACCAAAAGTTTGGAAATATATACTTAAGTGCCACTTTTTTCTTCAAAAATTGAACACTTGAGTGTCAAGTCCGGTTAAGGTGATCGAAATTCTATGTGGCAATTTTTTAATAATATAACTCACTTATGTGGCACGCCGGAGAGCTAACTCAGTAATGAATAACCAAAATATTGTCATTTTATCTATTTAAAAATTTTAATATAAATATTAATTAAATTAAAATATTTATATTTATTTATTAAAAAAGGGAGGAGATTGGAGGCAAGGGCTCAGCCTCCCCACCGTCGCTAGGAAGGGCCGACAACGAGAGGGGGAAGGGTTGGCCGATGTCACTAGGCCTTGGCCAAGGGTTGGTGACCTTGGCCGACTGACAATGAGGACCCACTAGCCCTCGACCAGAACGGGGTGAGGATGACGACAAAAGGGAGGTGGCAGTGAGGGCAAGCCCTCACCTTATGCAATTTGCTTATACTTTTTTCTATAAAAAAAACACATAAATTTATTTTTTAATTTAATTTAATTAAATTAATAGTTATATTAAAATTCAAATTCAAGGCAAAATGACGTCGTTTTTGGATTTTCTTTCTACATCGACACGCAAAAAATTGTCGTTTTGCACTTGTCTCACCGAAAAAATGACACATCAACAATTTTTGCCAGATTTTCTCACCGTTGGCACTCAACTAATCCATTTGCTTCAATTTTGGCATTTAAATATACATTTCTAAATTTTTGGCATTTAAGTGTCCCCCGTGCCAAGTTTTGACACTCCAAGTATCCGGCTCCCATAAAACATCAATGAAATCTAATGTGAACAATTTTTAAACTGAATGCAAGATCACATTAAAAATATTATGACAGAAAATTGTTCAAAAAATCCTAAATCTATTGCACTTTCGCCAATCCAATCCTAAAACCTACTGTAATTTCGCTAATTCAGTCTTTAGCTTTTTAATTTTGGCAATTTAGTTCTAAACATTTTCACTTCTTGCCAATATTGACCAAAAATTGCTAATGTGGATGCCAGTGGTGCCACGTAGGATCGCCCGCATTGACATGGATAATTTTTAATAATATTTTAATATTTTTGAATTTATATTATTTTTTATGTTTTTTTCTTTTTTCTTTCTTTCTTTCTTTCCTTTTTTGCTTTCTTCTATTCCTATTCTTGATGGCTAGCCATCGGCTGCCCTTGCCAACCATGGGTGAGGCTTGGCTAGGAAGGGTGAGCCCTGGAGAGGGGAGCCCTCACTTCCACCAAGTGAGACCAACCCTCACCCAAACCAGGTGAAGCCGGCCTTCGCCTAAGCCAGGGCGGCCTTGTAGGACATTGGTGGGGCAATAGTGATGCCAAGAGAGGCCACCCTAGCTTGCGTGAGAATTGGCATTACTAGATCTAGTGGGGGGAGCCCTCACCAAATCTGGAAGGGGGAGACCTCACCGTGGCTCGCCCTCACCTAGTTAGGCCTTCCCCTTGGTGGGTGAAGCCAATTGGCATGGTTGGTGGCCGGCTGTCGCTTATGGTTGGTGGCCAACCACCGGCAATAGGAAAAGAAGAAAGCCAAAAAGAAAAGAAAGAGAAAAGAAAAAAAAACAGAAAAATAATAAAAATTCAAAAAAATTAAAATATTATTAAAAATGGTCCATGTGAGTGCTAACAGTCCTACATGGCACTGCCGATGTCTACATCAACTATTTCTGGCCAAATTCACCAGATGGACTCAATTGATAAGAAGTAAAAAGATTTATGATTGAATTGACAAAATTAAAATCTTTAGAATTGAATAGGCAAAAGTGCAATGGGTTTAGGACTTTTTAGACAATTTTCCATAAATTACATGTTAGATTTATGGTATGTGAAAACTGCTTTGTCAAAAGATTGAGCATGTATGTATCCCTAATTAATTCATTGTACAAGCTCACAAAGTGAGGGTTTTCTCGCTTGCCACTGGACCCATTTGCTCGTATGACTGATTTTCATGGTAATGTTATGTTGAAAATCACAGTACTAATCGGGACCAATACTTAGCCTATCACGTTGGAGTGAGAGACATTGGGATTTGACTTCAACAGATTCTCCATTGTGGGTTCGCTGATTTGATCTAGTTGTCCTAGTGTACCTAAGGATTAAAGGGGAATTTACCAATTCAATCCTAAACGTATTATATGGATGTCAATTTTGTCTTATACTTTTCAATTTTGCCAATGTAGTTCTAAGCCTTTTCATGAACTTCCTATGGAGTCATTTCGATTAGTTGCCATTAAAAATTACTAATGTAATAGTTCATGTGGGACACCATCTCAAGTAAGTCCGCATAGGACTATTGGTAATGATTGAACGCCACATTTGCAATTTTCGATAATAGTGGGCAGGAAGAATTACATAAATTTTACAAAAAGGTCGAAGAAATTGGTAAAATTAAAAAGTTTAGAATTAAATTGACATTCGTATAACATATTTAGGACTAAATTAGAAATCAACCCAAGATTAAGCGAGAGTTATAAGTACTTGAAGATTGTGAAGTGTATAAATAATCGAAAGACATATAATACTAGAGTGAATCCACGATCATTTTTTAATCTAGAGAGAAAATCCTCACTTTCGAACGAGGAAGGGCACCGAGGTTATGGAAGTAGAAAGCTTTCGACGACCTGATTGCATCCACAACCGAGAGCGAGTACCTGGCATCAAATCGCCCAGTTGGTGGCTCGAACTCAACAATGATTCAACCTAGATCGAGAGACCATGAAAATCATTAGTCTGGCTTATCTTAGGCAACCCATTGCGTATCGTTTGCGGCTTCCTCACAACTATGGTTAGGGAGAGAAATCTCTTCGAATGCAATGCATTTATCACCCAAGTACTAGAGTGCAGCTACAACAATATCTTGTTTGAATTTTGTAGCATCTGGGCGGGTCCATAGATATTGGCTCCGGCAACCCTGTTGCTGCATCCAACATTCGAAAAATTACAGAAGCTAGATCACATGAAACAAAGTCACATCATGCATCGTCAATCCAAACCCTTCACGTAACTCTATAGATAATTTATATGTCCACAAAAACAAAACTCTTAGTTATTGTATATAAGGTGGTCCCCGCCAATGACGGTACAGTGATCTTAGAGTTTGCGCATTACCAGATATTAGTGGAGAAGCCCAATTGCTTATCATCAAAATGGGAAAGGTATAAGGCACTTTAGTCTCTTTTAACCATATCTTGTCTCTTTTAGCCCTAAACTATCTTTCTTTTGAAAAAACTAATGTAATACCCGATAGTGCAGCTTTGTTATCAACTTCAGGTTCTTGTCGTGTATGCACTAGCGATTTCCATTCATCTCTATCTCTTCAAACATGCACGTTGATTACGGGACCATCGTTTTATTATTCCCTAAGAACCTAAAACGCATTACTTGTGGCTGTTGTTTTTCCACTTGAGAGATTGGTCAAAGGACCTTCGATTCACGATTCATTTCCATTATAATAATTTATCATTCTAGGAAATGATATCTTAGCTAGATGGTTCTGGGAATCAAGTGTAATGCAAAAGGCAGATGCTGATCTTCACCAGATGGCTTTTCTGTAGGAATTGATACTTCACTGTGTTGCTTTATATTCGTCCATTTAACTTGGTTTATCATTTGTTAATTTATTGCCCCATAACCATCGCAAAAAGATGCTCCTTTTTCCGCGAGTGCACTAACATCTTTGGCCTAAAATGAGAAAAGGACAGTATTTCTACTAAACAGTTGCAGCCGCACCAGGGCTGCTCAGCCAATATCAATGCTCTTTTTTGCCCCCAGTCTTTTGTATAATTTCTTGGCCATAGTTAATATATATGCTTGTTCTGTACTGCTTTAAAGGAAAAGTTGATGTGTTAGTTGGCCCTTCTATGATCACCGGAGGAACCTATTTTCGGTTATACCACATTGTGCCTAAATTCATTTCAACATAATTCTTGTATAAATTAGTATCATACCACATACCGTTGGAAATATCAATGTATATATATATATATATATATATATTTTTTTTTTTTGTGGTACGAAACTTTTATAGGAGTTATAATAAAAATGAACTTAAATATGGTAGGGTATGATGAGGGATCAATCCTTCAAGTGCCATTGAGAAACCCTTGTTAGTTTTATGCAACAATGCCTTTATCGCAAAAATTATGTCTGTTTCTGCTTTTTGTTTGATGTCTGCATGATCAGAGAGAAGTTATTGCATGGTTTCTAAATCACGTAAATCATGTCTATCTCCATTATCAGTTTTGCAGAACCCACTGTAGGTCCCTCATGATTAATGGTGAAGATGAATTTAGCTTACGCGGTCTATAAAACCCCAGATGTTTTATCATGAATGGGAGAATGAAAGTAATGAAAACATAATTGAACGGAAGAAAAACAAGTTAGTTAGGTAAGTATTGATAAATGGCCTCCTTATAAAGTCTCTATAGTAAAATTCTGGAGGAAGAAAATAAACTCAACTTATTTCCACCCTTTTATTGATTCTTGACCCTCCCTTTTATACTGAACAAAGAAAAAAAATTAAGTAATAGTCTCTAATCTACTGTGAGAATAATAGTCTATTTTGGACTATTAAAAAATCAAATCACAAATAATTATAAATTATTGTCGGATCTACTTCTTTAAGAATTTGTAGCTCATAATAAACTATTATTCTCACGGTACTCTAAAGACTGTTATACTAGAAAAGCCCTTGAACAAATCACATTATCCCATGCAAGTTCTACTCTTAATTTAAAATTATTTCTTACTTCTTTTCTTCTTTGTCTTCTCTTTCAATTTAAGTTAAATGTGGGGCCCATTTTTTATTTAAGATTATTGCTTGCCTTCTTTTCTTCTTTTTTGTTTTTTTTTCTTTTTCTTTCTTCATTTAGAACAAAATTGGTTTATTGTTTTCCAAAAAATAGTTTATTTGGTAGATAGTAACTAATTATTGTGTTTTAGACAAAATTTTGTTAATGAGTTTTATATTTATGCTTCTTCTTCTTCTTTCGTACTAGGAAACAATCATTCAAAAAATAACTTAAGCACAAGTAAGAGTGAAAAAAAAAAAAAAAAAAGCCATCTACTAGTTTTAGTACTCATTTCACTTGATTATTACTTTAGTATGTGTCATCATGTTGTCTTTCGTGTATTTTAATTGCCCAACTTTTGTTGTATTCGGTAAACCTAATATTCCCTTTTTAATTTTTATTGTGTGATGTGCTCAATATTTTGAGTGACATAATCCATTCTTCTTTTATAACTAAACACTTGAAAAGGACATTCAATCAAATGAGATCCGGTCTTTCTTCTTTGACACACAATAGAGATATTATGTCAATCACAATGGTTACCTTCCATATCATAACTAAGAAAAACCTATTCGTCTTTCTTTGACCTTTTTATAGAGACAAAAAAATCTTGAGCAAGAATGTACGTTCACACACTACTCAAAGATCATCTTGCATTAGAAAATTACCTAGTAAAGTTTCAAAAGAACTTGTAAAGATGATTGATTGTTATTTTCTCCATTTTCAGTTTCATCATCAATAGATATATTTAAGTATATAACAATATTGTTTTCCATAGTGATTGTGCTACAAAAAATAATACGATCAAAGATGAGTAAATTGCAGATAAGCATTAATCAACCACAATATTCAATCTTTAAGAAAATTCTTGTAAATTTGTATGAAAAATCAAAATCAAAAAATTCACAATCATGAAGATAACCTAGGTAAATATAGTTAACAATTTGCAAATAAAAGTAACCTTTCTTGACTCTAATATATTATTAGCTCCTACTTAGATTATAACAAGGGTAAAAGTTACCAAAAACCCTAAACTTTGTTAATTATGACACATTTATTGGGAACCTTTTTTTTTTGGTGATATCGAAAAATCCAAACTTGTACTTATATCACACATTTACCCCAAAATTGTATAATGTTACGCATTTACCCTAACAATTTTTTTGTGATGTTCAGAAAACTCCTACTGGGTTTTGAAGTTGACAAAATTTTCTTGTTCTTATTCATGTTATTATTATGAAGAATAGTAGACTTCTGAAGGCATATCGTGGACTTTTGTCAAAGTCTATTCATACTAGAAGTCTTTCCCACTTTGACGAAATCCAAACTAGAACCAAGTCTAGAACGAAGATATAATCAAACTCAGGATTATTGATCTTGTGACGAGAATTTAGTATGAACATTATAGAAATTTATCTTTAATATCTGGTGAAGGATCTCACTTACTCTTTATAAATAAATTGATGGAATCAATCACAAATTAAATAAATCAATCTTGAAGACAAGTTTCTTTTTTGGGAAGCATCTACTTATGGAAACCTAGATTTTGATTTATGAGCAACCAGAATTAACGGATTTTCATCTCAATCTTCAAACGATTACAAGATTTCCTTAATCGATTCTATCCAATAAATTGATTGAAAGAAATTCCTCTGAAGAATGCCAACATCTAGTAAGGCATAGAGGAGTATTTAAGGAGATCATTCAGTCTATTTGAGATAGTGCGTGAAAATTGAAATTCCAAATTATGAAACATTTCCAACCACTTGCTCTTCAATGACAATACTTATGGATTTTATTTAAGAGAGAAAATCACAAGAAAAGTGACTTACTGAGGGAAAAAGAAATCTTCCACTGAGTGTTTGCACTCGAAACATTATACTTCTCTATTGATATTTTAGTGAATTTCAACCAAAAGGCTGTCAGCTTAGGAGAGTAGACGTAGGCTTGATCTAAGCCGAACCACTATAAATCTCGTGTGTAATTTTCTCTTCCCTGAACTCTTTTTAGCTTTATCCATTGTAATTTTCTTTTAAATTTCTCAAAAGTCTAATCCATCTCTTATTTGAGTCTAAATTTTCTTCAGAAGTCTAGTGGCACATTTAGTCAGACTTTGGCTTATTCATAGACTTTGCTTGCAACATAATATATATTTTGCATTTAATTGTTAAATTTATTTTAACGCCAATTCACCCCTCGGAAGTACTAGCATTTTCATGTGACACTAAAAACCCAAACTTATATCTGTGTGATACATTTGCCCTAAAAATTTGGTGTCACGAAAAAAGTTTGGGGAAATTGTTTACCCAAAGTTTGAGGAAAATATGTCATATAGGTAAAAGTTTGATGTTTTGGATGTCAAAAAAAAAGAAAAGTTTAAGGTAAATTGTCATGGTTTGCAAAATTTGGGAGTTTTTGTGGCTTTTTCCCTTATAACAATAGATAATAAAATCAGAGAAAGACGAACATAAAGGAAATGTAATAGGTGTGGAAGAAGCGACTAGGGTGAAAAAAGGTGTTTCAAAGAAATGTGGATAGTTTTGTATTTTAGGAAAATTGAAGAAAAAAGAAGAAGAAGAAAGTGTAAGACAGGAGTCAATACGGGGATGAAAATAACACGGGCCAAAAAATCTAAAGAGTTCTTACATAAGAATAATTACACATGGGTACAGTGTATGACATCCCAAGTCTCATATTGACCAGAAGAAATAAGTGATTCATAAGTAATACACCCAACCCCAAAGTGGTGCCACCTTGTGTGATTACTTTGGGTACTCGTTTTGGAGATTTGTTCCACACCAAGAGGACCAGGTTGTTACTTGGTGTGTATTAAGGTGTGGTCAAATGCAAATAGAACAATGACATCCTTCTTCAATTTTTGTTCACTATACAATGTCACTATTTCAATTGATTTAATTGGACGCATAGACTTCTATCTGATATGCAACACTCAAATTTTCAATAGATTTACCGAGGTTCACCAAATTTTTCATCCTTATTACTATTGTTAGTGTTGCTTTCATTCTTCTTGTCTCTATGGAATTTTTGTGGAATAAGTATCCCTGAAATCATCGCTAAGTAGGGAAAGCTTCAATGAGAGCTTCTATGTGTAGAGACTAAAACAAAAAGAACAAACATGAATTTTAACATGAGATGAGATCCAAGGATGAAATTGTATATTAAAAAAAAAAAAAATCAAAGGACGCGATTTTAAACAATTGAAAGTTCAAGGCACGTTGAAAAAAATGCATAGTGACTTACAGTGTCATTATCCCAATTGAAAGGCACATTATTGGAAAATTTTGGGGGATGTACACTTCAAATCCTAAAATTTATCGCAAAAATACAATTAAGTCTTACAATTTTGAAAGAGTACAATTAAATCAAAAAATTTGTTAAATTGGTACAATCAAGTCCTTCTGTTAACATCATCAATTTATTTAATGTAAAATACTGACATGACATTTTTGAATTAATTTATTTTTCCTACGTGGCTTTTTTTTTATAATTTTTTTCTTTAAATATTATTTAAATAATAGTAAAAAACTAAAAAAATGATAAAATAATTTACAAACACAAAATTGGAAAAAAAGAAAAGAAAAAAAAAAGGACAGGGATTGTGACTACAACTACCGCCCAACATTGGAGGGTAGCCGACATTGCCCAACTGAGCCTGCCACCCCCAGACGAGGGTTGGCATCACCCAGATTTGGGCAAGCTACGCTAGCCCTAGCGAAGGCGTCACCCAAATTTGGGCAAGCCTTGTTGGGCCTTGCTTGGGTTGACAAGGGCTACCCCCCTTGATCACCTAGGGCTAGCAACCTTTGTGGGTCCTTTCGATGATAGGCAGTAGTGGAAGTGCCCAACCACGATCCTACACTTGTTTGTTTCTTTTTTTTTTTTTTTCCAATTTTCAAAGTTATTTATTTTTTACTATTATTTAAATAATATTTAAAGCAAAAAAAATGCCAATAAGAAAAATAAATTAATTTAAAAATGCAACGTCAACATTTTCTGTTAGACAAAGTGACGGTGTTAACGGAAGGACTTGATTGTACTAATTTGATAAATTTTATGACTTAATTGTACTTTCACGATAAGTTTTAAGACTTTTTTTTTTTTGGTAAAGGGTAAACAAAAAAAAAAGTCTTAAAACTTATCGTGAAAGACTTATAGTGCACATATCCCAAAAAATATTGTACTATGGGTCAATGAAATTAATAATGAACATCAAAGTGTTTAATGTTTGAAAATAGCTTTTTTAGTCCTTAATTTTCACCTTTGTGATTAGTTGGGGGGCTAAATTCCGAAATTTGCTGAAATAAATCTCACCAACGAGAAATCTTAAGTACAAAAGTGCTACATTGGTAGAATTTAGCACTAGAACGTCCAGGCTATATTCCTATTCGGCCAATTTGTTTGGTATGTTCATTGGGTGGTTAGCTTCTCATAATGGGCTTTGCTTTATACTTCTTGGACCAAGCCTAATCAGATGGGTTTTGCCTAGTTCGTGCGTTGTTAGGTGGACTTGTGCCATCCACTGGACACAGTTGACCGTGGGATCGTGCAGAAAAAACTTCTTGGGCCTTGGTTAAGTTGTTTTCAAAGGGTTGAGGCGTTTGAGTTTGAGGGGCTTCTCTTGCCATTCTGCCGACTGGCGGATTCCATGTCCAACTTAATTTTCTCATGATTACAGACCAGCAAGAACACTACACTGGAAATCTTAAAAGAATGAAACACTATTTGCTTAGAATACAACACTAAATACTTTCAGCCTGTTCTAGATTTTTTGTCCAGCCCTTTTGACTTCAATGATCTTCTCTTTTTTGCTTCAATCTTCCCATTGGAGATTGTCATAAGAAACAAGCAGTCGTTAGGATTGTTCGTTAGCTATTTTGAAGCTAGACTGTCCATATTGTCCTTTTTTCATGGACATCAACAAGCTTTTCTGAAATAGGTTCTACCACTATCGTCACATCACTAGTTACTTTGTGTCACAACCTCTCTTTTCGGTGCCCTTAGCTGGCATTGAGTGTTATTAAACTTAACTCGGGCTCTCCAAACCAATTAATTCATAACTTATGATTCGAGTTGTTAACCTACAAGTCAATTTTTAATAGGAGTTGTCACTAATTAATTTTGAGTGGGTTGGTTAGAAATCAATATAAAACATTGGGAGAAATACTTCATTCCTCTGCAATTAGAGAAACTAGAATTGGTGATTTAATTACACTAGTTAATCATTAATACCCTTTCGGTCCCTAATCTTGTTTAAATCCTAAGACTTTTTGGATTTTCAAGGATTTTCCATGCATTTATGGAAAATAAAAATCAATTTTTAGGCATTTTCTGATTTTTTGGAGAATATAAAATATTTTTGGTTTTTATGATATATTATTTTTATTATTAAAATATTTTTTAATATTAAAATAATATTATTATAAAATCAACCCGAGTCGGTCAGACTTGGCACCAGGCCCGATTTGGATATGGCCCGACCGATCCGGGTCGCGATTCTCACCCTCTGAATTGACAAGCACACCTTCTTGCCCCGCTTTCAATTTTTCCCTCAATTTTCTTTTGTCTTTTCCTTATTTCTTTTTTTATCTTTTTTTCTGCTTCTTCACGTGGTCTTCTTCTTGAAGACCCATCCATCTGCACATGTCAGACTTAACAAAAGAGGGAGAGACCCATTTTGTCTTTTATCATCTTGTCTTGTCTTTTTTTTTTTTTTTTTTTTTGACTTTTCTTTCCTTTTTTTTAGCCCTCGCAACAGTCCTTTTTTTTTTTTTAATAAAGAAAACCTTTCAGTGTCCCCTCTCCCCTAGCTCTTCTGCCCGCAGTGCATGAAGAACACTAGAACGAACGTCGACCCTCTTTTCCGATGGATTGAAGACATATGCTAATTTAAGCGCCAAAAAACAAATATTTAAAGACTCAGGCACAATTAGAGTCTCGTCTGTCCATCACGCGGCCATCATCCACGGTCTCAGTCACCACCACTAACCCTTCAACTACGTTGGCCAAGAATCGGACACCCAGGAACGCGATGCACACAAAAAAAGAGCACATGCTCTAACCTCATGCGGCGGAGAGCAGGACGCGAGCACCCACATCGGCCAGAAAACTAAAAGCATTTGCTCGAACCTCATGCGAGCATTTCATCGAACGTATGAAGTGCCAATTGAGAAGGGGGCTTTACACCTTCTCAGACTTATACCAAAACCAAGCAATAATTAACAAGCAGAACTCGGTTTCAATTAATGTAAGCATTAGGGGTGTGTACTAAGAAATGCCCGAATCGGAAACCACTCAGACCGGACTGGACCGGCCGGTTTTGGGCAATTCCTAAAGAGAGTGGTCCAGTTCTCAATTCCAACTTTTGGAACCGGTGGCCGATCGGTCTGGTTAATTTTATATATATAATAAATATTTTTAAATTTCCTAAGAAAAATCCCTAATTCCTCCAGGTTTCTCCCATTTTTCATTTTAGTTTTGGCTAAAATCAATAAATTTACTAGTTCCTTTGGACCAGACTGGACTAATCGGTTGGTCTAGTTCCTGATTTCAGGACTAGTTGGTCCGGTTCCCAATCTTGTAATTTGGGAACCGATCATCTCGGTCTAGTTCCCGATTCCACCTTGGAACCGAAATGAGTCAGGAACCGATTAATCCTAGTAAGCATGAGTGAAAAGTAGCAAATCTCAACCATGAAGAACACAAATAAGCCTCTGACTTAGGCATTTTGTCAAGCATGAGGCGTACTTAAACTTGGGGGTGAGGAACGAGAATGCTTAAGCTTGAGTTCAAGCTGAGATCCACAGCAGTCGACACATTAGTTTCGTGGGCCAATCGATCTAGCATTCTCTAACCCATGCAGCTTTAGGATTTCCCCCAAGTAGCCTTACTCACACTCAACTCGCAAGGAACCTAAAGAGAGAAACTTTAGAGTGAGAAGCTTTGAATTTGAATTTTACTTATGAATGAGATGTTCCAACAAAGAGGAGGAGAACCCCATATATGAAAGTATAGGACAAACCATATCTGTAGATCTCTCTTTGATTAAACGATGGAAATTATATCTCCCAAACTACTAAATACCCACATTTATTACATACTTGTACATTTATCATATCGCTCGCCCTTAGGAGTATTCTAGAATACTCTAGAAAACCTTAGGACTTAGGGATACTGATTAAGGGTTGCTCGTTCCAAGGATCAGTCATGGCCATGGTACAAAAACCTCTTGGATCATGCTTTTCTTCGGGCCATGGTATTCTCCCCAACCTAGTTGGGCGACGTCCTCATCGCGTCTTTGGTATGGAAGGAGTCAATCTACTTCTTGAATTGCCAAAGAGCTTCTGTAGGTTCCCAACTAGCTTTACTCTCCAAAAGACCCTTCCATCGAACTAAACACTCTCGCTTTGATGCATAATATCGCCTTCATATGACTAGATCCGAATCTTCCTCGTCTAGATGGAAAGGATGTCACGTCCCGATCCTCCGAGCACATGCCCATCCTTGCTTGGTCGATATAATAGCGATGTCCCAAGACGCATCGCCGACCCATTCAATTAATATACGCCTGCAGAAGTAGATATAAATCTCCAGACAATAAAACAATGGGATAGGAAAGCAGGGCCAAACTTTTAAAACCACAACAAGTCTTTTATAACCAAACGGGTTTATACACAAGACCGGACTAGCTACAAAAATGTCGGCTCATCAAAAAGGAACTGTCTTATGACTAACTAGCCATATAGGTTCGCCGATTATGCTTCTTTCACCTTCCCAAACTCTAGGACTCCCGGCTCTCCACGGCCGTCACCTAGAGACCTAAAAATGCGATCCCACAACGAGGTGAGACTACGTCTCAGCAAGTTCAACCCCTTAAACCCAATTAGGAAGAAAATTATGTCCTAAGGGCTGCCTAAGCACAATCAGGCATAAGAGGACTTACCTTGGCCTCAGTTCCCTTTTGTAAGTCAGTTCAATAAATAAACACTGATAATTATATCGCTCAATCCAATCAGATCGAATCATCGATCAATCAACTCAGTCAATTGCATGTCATCGAGACCATCACACGGTCATTTCATTTATTCATTCTTAACTTTTAGTCACGGCCCAATGGGCATAACCTAGATTAAGTAGTAATCCCGGCCCCACTGGCATAATCTAGATTTAGTGATATCATGGCCCCACTCGACAATTTTCTATATTTGGTGGTAATCACGGCCCCACCAAGCAATTTCTAGACAATTACCCGCATTATCCAATTTTTGGAATAAATCCCCATAATCACCAATTTCTCTCAATTTTCACAACCCAACATTCAAATAAATAAACATATAGCACCACAGCAATCAGCATAAAATTCCAGTCACCAGCCATCCCAGTTGAATTTCCGAAACATAAATAATTAATAAAATAATTACGGAAAATAATAAATAAATGCCAATAAATCCAATTTAGGCTTGTAATGCCTAATTGGATGCCGAAACGGATCCGGAAATTTTTTTACACTCGTTCAATAACTATTAGAGTCTATTTACTCGCTAATTGCACTAACTATCAGCCTAACATGCATCAACGATTAATTAATTCTTTATTTTAATTTAATCAAACCACCAAATCCATCTTAGCCTAAACTAATCAATCCCTAAGCACAATTAACCTACTAACTTAGAATTAGTGAGTTAAACTCAACGGATTTGTGAGTCGATGAGTCCACGGCAACCATGACGCGGAGGCAAGCGATAATCCTCCAAGAGACGACACCAACAGAGGCTGAGAAAGGCTTGGAAATGAGCCATGAAGTCCTAGATTCCTTGCTAGTTCGGTTTTTGCTTTTGCCATTGCTGGATAGAGGACAACCAAGGCTGAACAACGAAGAAACGGGCTGATCAGAGCTCCGGTGAGCTGGTGGTAGGTAATCGGTGGCTCCTAGGGGTCAAGAAGGACTTACTGGTGGTTGGTATGGGTGGAGGTAGGGTCGAAATGGGGAGAAAATGGTTGAAAGTCGCGAAACGGCCGAATGCAGGCGGGTGGCTTCTAGACGGTCCGGCAACCGGTTTCTTCTTGCCAGTGTACAGGACGGCCGACAGCTTCGTTCGGCGCAAGGTCAAGCTCCTTTGAACGGTTTGGATGTGCTAATCACAATGGTGGGTGTCACGAAGGCTAATTTGTCAGGGAATATCACTTTTAACTCAGATGTTTGGCGAAAGATCACATGGAGTAGAAACTGGCAAAAAAGAAAACAGAGGAGGAAGAAGGTCCAGCGGTGGTTCCAGCGTACGTATGACGGCCAAAGAGGATGAGCTGGGGTTTTCTCTGGTTCTTTGAAGCTTCAAAAGTCACTCAACAATGGAGAAAGCAAGTGGATTGAGGAAGAAGAAGTAGCTAGTCAAGGATGGGGGGCCACCTTGGTCACATTTTCTCTCCTTTGTCCCTTTCACCTCATCCCTTCACTAGCTGGCTTCCATGGCCACAATTGAGCCACCAATGCTCCATTCTAGAAGCTTGAATTGTTCCAAATGTTGAGGGTGGTGGGGGCATACGAATTTCATAGGTTTCTCCCTCAATTGGACACCAATTCCCTCTTAAATCAACACAAACCGACCTCTATAAAATCAATTGACACCTCACCGATCCAATTGGTATTTTTCCTCACCAATTGATCCATCTTGCATCTCAATTGCAAGATTAAAAACGGTCCCTGACTTTTTCCGGACAAAAACAGCACTACGATGACTTTTTCTCAAAAAGTTTTGGTTTGCAAAAAAATCATTAAAGACTGAGTCGACGTTGCTAAAAATATTTGTGACATGACATAATTTTCAATTTCTAAAATCAGATTTAAATTTGTGGTTAATTTCACTCTGGCGCATTTTTAGCGTAACCTAGGCGACAAGATAGCTTTCAGAACTTTTTAAGTGCAAATGACCCGTGGTCAATTTTCTTCGAGCCACAATGAACCTCTTCAACACATTGGCGACTTTCAATGGTTGTGAAAATCTTGAGGTTTCAAATACAGACACAGGGTACCAAAACGATAGAAAAATCAAACTAGTGCCGGTCAATGAAAATTTTGCAATTTAGTGGGATCACCCACATTTAACCACTCATCTCAGTCGAACCGACCTATTTTTAATCTCTAATCGATTTATATCTGTGCCGTAACGATCTCGATAGATTAGCACGGTCGAGCAGTTGATTCCTGGGTGAATCCTCAAGTCTATTTGCCTTAAAATCCTTAATGACATCCCTAGATAATCTAGTTATCTCACGAGTAATTAGCTCTGAGAATAGCACTATAGGCGCATCGATGAAATGCCCGATTTATTCAATTGAAAGCAGAGTCGAAAATCTAGGATGTCACAAATGGCTTAAGCATACTTGCTTGGAAAATTGGGTGTACCTTTAGTTTTAGCAACAACTCCAATTTGTATGCAACTTTGCTGACCCATCGTAGCACACGAAACGGCTCTTCATAGCGATGAATTAACATTTTGTGCACGTCCTTATACCGGAGGTCCACGTGTAGCCTGGCCAACACGAAATCCCTGACTTAGAACAACACATCCCATTGCTTCTTGTCAACCCACTTCTTCATACATTTTAAGGCATTTTGTAGATACGCTAGTGCCAAATTCACCTGCTCTTGCTAATCCTTGGTGAACTTGTATGCGAGTGGGCTATTCCACCAATAACCCGATGCAACTGTGCTTGGAGTTTGCGGTTATTGTCCAGTTACGATCTCAAACGAACTCTAGCTAGTGGAGTCACTTCACTACAAGTTATATAAGAACTGGGCTACGTTGATCAGTTTCACTCAATTTGCTTGCATTGTGCTCACATAGTGTTAGAGATAAATCTCCAAGAATACATTTACCCACTTCCTTTGACTGTCTATTTGGGGTTGTAGGCTCGTAGAGAAGTTTAGCTCGGATCTAAGCAACATAAAGAGTTTAGTCCAGAAATGCCCCATAAATTGAGGATCACGATCGTTTGTGGAACGTCTCAGTATTTGATCTTGTGCTTTATGAATAATTTGGTCAATTCCTCAACCGAACAATCCTTTGTCACAGGTATGAAAGTCGCATACTTGGAGAATTGGTCCAATATGACCATGAGAGTTCGACATCCTTTGGACTTTGGCATATTAACAATGAAGTCCATGGAGACACTCTCCTATGGACATGTTGAAATGAGGAGTGGCTCTAGGAGCCTCGGCGACGAACGTTGCTAGAGCTTGTCTTATTGGCATACAAGACACATCTTCACATAAGCTTCAATGTCATCTCGCATCTGAGGCCAGTAGTATTAGTCTTCGACTAGGGTCGAGATGTAGCAAATCCCTAAATGATCTACCTACTTGAAATCGAGGCATTCGCGCAACAACTCTTTCCTTTTCTTCCCATGAAGTGGCATATACATTTGTCGCCTTTTGGTGTAAAGAAGACCATCTTCACACCAGAACTGATGGGTCTTGCTCTCCCGTGCGTACTCAATGAGGGCTTGAACCCTTTGATCATGCTTGAGCCCATCTTTGATATGGTCGATCCATGGACAATCCGATCGACTCACATACTTGCCAACTCCATCTTCCGATTAAGTGCATCAGCCACGAAGTTAGCCTTCTTTAACTTGTACACCAGTATGTAATCGAATTCTGCTAGAAAATCTTGCCATCGAGCTTACTTCAAACTCAACTTCTTTTGAGTTTGAAAGTAGCTCGTAGCCACGTTGTCCGTCCTCATGATGAACTTAAACCCCAGGAGATAATGCCTTCATGTCTGAAGGCAATAGACCAACCACGGTTATCTCCCTCTCTTAAACGGTATAGCGACACTTGCTATGATTTAGCTTCTGAGACTCAAACGCCACCGAGTGTCCACCCTAAATAGGAACACTGCCCATAGCATAATCTAATGTGTCAGTTTCTACCACGTTTGGTTTGGTGTGATTAGGTAACACCGGCATTGGTTCCTTAGTCATGGCTTGCTTTAACTAATCAAATGCCTTTTGGCATCGGTCCATCCACTCCCACGATGTCTGCTTCTTCAACATGTCCATGAGTGGCATGATGATGCTCAAGTAGTTCCGAGTGAAGTGCCGATAGTAGTTGGTGAGGCCAAGGAACGACCTCAACTTCGTCACTTTCGTTGGCGGCTCCCATTCGAGGATGGCTTAGATCTTTGCCCTTTCTATTCAAACTCGTCCACCCACAAGAATGTGCATCAAAAATGGAACTTTCTTTCGAGCAATGGCACATTTCTCGCGCTTCACGTATAAGTCATTCTCACGCAAGACTTGAAAGACCTGTCTTAAGTGCTCGACTGTTAAGTGAATGCAAGCGCACAATATTTACAAGTAATAAAGTGACGAGTGAGTATCATTCCTACAAAGGATTGTCTCTAATTATCCAATAACTTACTAAAGGTGATTAATCCAAAAATTTAGGTAACCAAGTAAAAAATGCAAGTAAAAAGTGAATTAAATTAATTAAAGGATTGAACTATAAAAGACTCAAAACTTAGAGAATTCAAAAGTTAATTAAAATTGCAACATAAACCTAATCTAAAGTAAACCGAAAATTAACAAAGTAAATTTCAAGATTTTAACCAAGATCACAAAGCATTAGAGCATCCAACTCTACTTAACCACTCATAATCAATTCTCTTAACTTGTCATGCAATAAATTAGTTTCCAATTGTGTTAGTGAAATTTCTCTAAATTAGATTACAAGCCGACCTCAGTCTAATAATCCCTAATTAGGTATGCTAACCCACACTAACCTTAGGTGAATTTAAACTACCCAAAAGCCTTAAGTTCTTATGGAAATTCTTGAATTTAATCTAAATTAGATTACAAGTCGACCTCAGTCTAATAATTCCTAATTAGAAATTCCCAACCTCGATCTACTACCACAACCACACAAATAATCTAGTGTACCTTGACCTAGATTTAATTTATGGCTCAATATCACTAGTTTTCATGCATACAATCTCCACTCGGTATCATGCATACATCAAAGATCATTTAAAAGTTGGCCAAACTTCTAAAATCATTAAGATCATGATAGAGAAGCCACACTCAAAACAATCATATTGCATGAACAAGTCTTGAAAATCAATCAATTATAGTTAAGATCCATTGTAGGTCTAACAAAAGAAATATAGAACATAACTAAAGTTAAATTAACAACAAAAATTGGAAAATATAATACTAAATTAAAACAAATTCACCAATTTGAGTCGCAAATAGATTTAGATTTGCCTCCTTCTCCTCTCCTTGACACACACCAATTCCGCTAATAAAATAGAAACATAAAAACTAAGAAAACCTAAAATCCGGTGGCAATTCTAAGCTCCTTCTCCCCCCTGATATATGCAACACAAGAGAGGTTTATAGAGCCTCCAAAAATCTGCCCTAGGTTAGCCTCCCATTAGGTCTTGGATAAGACTCCTTGGCAAATTAGGAGTTTATCTTCTTAAGATTCATAACCTTGATTTTCTTTGAACCTAGCCTCAATCATGATCAAATCTATTGGTCTCGGCCGGCTTTTTCTTCAACAAAAGATATTCTAAAAGATACTTGAATTTTCTTATTGGGACATTCTAGAAAATATTGAGACGTAGGGATTGATCTGCAAATCCAACATAGACACATAGGAAAATTATGAATTGGTCCTCACATCTTCTACAAATGTTGCGCATGAATCTCTCATAAATCTTAAAGTCGTGCTTCCAATAAAATTTAGTAAAATTACATGAGTAGCAAATAAATTCACCCAAAATTCATGAAAATTTAGCAGATATCAAGCTTAAATTAGTAGAAAATATTGAATCTAAAATAGAGTTATCATCGATGTGCTCCTTCAGCATCCAAATATATATAACAATATCATCAAGATAAACCACGGCAAATCGATCAAGGAACAGATGGAGTACCTTCTTTATGAGGGTGCATAAAGTAGATAGAGAATTAATCAGGTTGCATGGCATGACAAGGAACTCGTATGATCCATATCGCATTACGCATGTGATCTTCAGCTCATTCCCTTCGGCAATTCAAACTTGATAGTAACTCGATTAGAAATCAAGCTTAGTAAACCACTGAGCTCCTCCAAGTTGATCGAAAAGATCCACAATGAGTGGGGATAGATACTTGTTCTTGATAGTTAGTTTGTTCAACACACAATAGTCTATGCACATTCGGAATGACCCATCATACTCCTTTGGGAATAGGAATGGTGCACCGAACGGAGCCTTGGACAGTCAAATATAGCCTGCATTGAGTAGCTCCTTTAGTTGCTTCCTCAATCCTTCCAATTCGGGAGGCACCATACGGTACGGTGCCATGGTAGGCCAGCCGAACTTTTAGACACTAGCTCAATTCATCGATCCACGTTTTTTCAAGGCAGAAGTTTCTTGGGCAACTCAAGAGGCATCACGTCCTTAAATGAATCAAGGACTTAGGTCACCTCCATTGGGACATCGCTTTTGTCGCAACCCCAATCCCATCTCCAAGGTTATGAGTGACAAGGGTTATTTTTGCGACGTTACAGGCTCGTTGCCGTCCCAATTCTTTTTATCTTGTTATTATGCACATGCTGAAATGTGAATAAACAACTCCCCGAACAAACAACAGCTAGAAGACTGGGACCTACCTCAAGCAAAACACACTAATTTATATTATAACAGTACTTTTACAAGCCATTTCTCTACGGGCCCTCTTTTCTTTTTACATCACAATATAATTTTTCCATATAGGCCAAGGGAAATCCTACCTCCTCTAGCATGACTGCAACTTCAAAAACTAACGTGAGACTTCTATGCCTACAAGATTGAAATATGAAGGAGTGAGTTTTGGGGAAACTTAGTAAGTAAAATTCTTAGTTCTCTACTAGAAAAGCATCATATCGTTAAAGCTTAATAAGTACAACACTTGCAAATAGTGTCAATGGCAGATCAATTGCAAGTCCATTGTCACCTCTCAACTATCTGTATGTGATCCACTTTCAACTTACCAATTAAGCTATTGCACTAAAAAGCTTATTAACATTACATAGTAACATGTTCAATAAGTTCATTAACCGCATAAATAGTTCTTCCCATACTTTCAGGGGCTTCCAATCGTGGGTTGGGCATCCTACCTCAAGCCAGGCATCCTATACTCTCAAGGGCATCCCATACTTTTAAAGGCTTCCTGGCTCAACCAAGGCATCCGGCCATTAAGCCAAGCATCCCATACTTTCAAGGGCTTCCCATACCTTCAGGGGCTTCCTGGCTCAACCAAGGCATCTAGCCATCAAGCTAGGTACCACATACTTTTAGGTTCTTCCCATACTTTCAAGGGTTTTCTGGCTCAACCAGGGCATCCCGTTTAATGAACAAGGCATCGCCGCCAACACTATGTGATGACGGGCGCTTTTTCCTCTTTAAGTGCACACACACACAAGTGCATCACAGAAGTCGGTTCTTATTATCTCTCTTAGCTGACACATGTATGGTCCAAAGGCATGCTCATCCGTTTGTGTGTGTCATGAATTCTTATACTTCACTAATACATATGTCGGGAACTATCTTTGATCTATAACTTGAATCAGTCACTTAGCGCCTATCCCCGCACCAGACAAGGCCCGGAAACAGCATGCCTCAATGCCAATCCGTGATCTTGAGGATTGGGTACACCTCGCTTAAGTGAAGATCTTAAGCTTGAGTGACCTTGGTTCGACCCAATGTGAACATACCATGTACCGTGAATGATCCTCGGCTCTTGGTTTGATTCAACATCAAGCGTAAGGTCTCCGCTCCAAAATGAACCTTAGAATCGGCACCCTATTGTGCCTTACCAAGATCTCATGAGCTTAGGCGATTCCCATACCAATTAAGGTTTAGAATCAGCATGCCTCAATGTCGATCTAGGACCTTGTGGCTTTGGGCGATCTCCACACCAAGCGAGATTCAGGACTAGTACACTATTTATGCTGATTCAAGGCCCTATGGTTTGGACGGTCTTGCCTTACGATGAACTCAATCCGAGCAAACCTCAGCTTCATTTCTAACTGTACATGACACAAGTACATGACCAAAGACATTTGCAAGTAAAACTAAACAAAAGACATCACACACCACCCACGGCTTGACAGGTGAGCACTTAGCTAGCCTCAACAATGAAATCTAACTTCAAAGAGGAGAAAGAGGAACCTTACTTACCTCGGCAAACTTGAGTACCAATCTAGATAGCTTCGTAAGTTGAGGATGTGAGGCTGAGAGAAAGGAGAAGGGGGAGGAGGGTAGGCGTGAATGGCAAGAGGTTCTAATGATGGAAATGAATGGGGGTTCCTCCTATTTATAGGCACTAACCTCATCATTACTCATCTAAATTGTCCAATCATATTTCTCGGAGTGGCACGGCTATGACATTGAGGTGTGGCAAGCCTAAGTTGCAAGGTGTCATGCCTATTTTTAAAAGGTGGCATACTCAAAGGTCTAATGTAATGATTGGAGGCTTACTTATTTCATTCCTATTGGACCATTTATACAATGCCATCATGACTTGGCCTACTTGTTCTCTAAAGAAAAACTTATGGTAATGATGACCATATCTTTCATGGACACCTAAGCCAATGACTCACCATTCTCATTAAATGCTTCGATTTAGTTAATCATGGGGTTTGGATATTTAGCACATGCTTAAATTCAAGAACTTGCTTTTTAAGCTTTGGTGTTGTAGAATATTCCATCAAGTTCTATTCTTATTGATCCACTAAAGCCCTTGAGTTATTTGTGTCACACCCCTGCTGTAACTACCCTGACCTCATCTCTAGGGTCACGAGCGGTATGGGTTATATTTTTCGCAACATCCTAGGTGTGTCGCTGACCCGTACTTCTTTCTTTTTATAAGTTTTTGAGTTATGGACACGCGGAAGCAATAAATCAACATCCAATCACCATAGAATTGCAACATCAAAAGTAGTAGGAAAACACACATGCAACCATATATTTACATATACATGGCATACTACATATGATTACATGTCTTTTCTTTTAATATTACAAGCCATTCTACTTGAGCTAAGCTTTACCCTACAAAAGCATACGGTCCTTTCCAAAAGTACATCAACTCCGGGGTAACCCTATCTCCTCTAATGAGATTCTAACCAAAAACGGTTCCCCCTATAAGGACCAACTAACTTGTAGTCATCTACGGCACTGTCGGGTGGAGCATCTCCATCAGCCCTAGCAGACCATCGAAACCACAAAGTGGACCAACAAAATCCCCATCAAAACACTCGTACCAAGCTCGGTACTTGTGAGGAACAAGTTCATTCAGCCTTTCATCCACCCAAACGGTCATAGTGACCATCCAATAGTATTTATCTATACTAGCAAAGTAGAGTAACATTTCTAACACAGTCATCTTTGTGGGAACGCGGAACCTCACGAGCTGTGCGGCCATCCTACAAGTTTGAAAAGAGACAACGGGTGAGTATAACTTAGTAAGTAAAACTTACTAAAATCTAGGTAGGATGATGCCTCGTCTTTCCACAAGCACATAACTTATCCCAAACACTTGTCGATGATAGATCAATAGCAAGATGAAAATCATGCCTTTAGTAAAGTCATCAGCGACCCTCAAACATTTAAATGCAAGCATGCACCAAGGATCCATTTCATAATGTCAGAAACTCATGCACACAAGGTTAATTTATTAATAGTTGAAATCCATCAACTCTTCCGGAATCCTTCGGGCATCTGAAATCCACGGGCAACATCCCCTAATCCAATGGTGACGGCTATCCTCCGACAATGAGTCCGTCGAGCATCTGAACGTATTTAGGCAACATCACCGAATCCATTGGTCAACGGCTAGAGTTTAGTCTCTCGTGTGTCCATCATCAAGCATCATAATCAAGTTCTTATCTTCATCTTAGTCCAAGGCCCGAAGGCGTACCATGTATAAATATATGGAATGTCTTACCGATTTCAAGTCCTTGAGCATGCCGAGCATGAATTAGGGTTCGTGGCTTGGTTCAATTCGCTTGCTACACCGATTTAGTACCAAACTTGGTTGGGAACAATACGCCTCAATATCATACCGAGACCATGAAGGGGATCAATCCGTTGTGATCTTGCGTTCGTCCAAAGCCAACAAAACCCTTATTCAGAACTCGGGTTGTGAATATACATTTACAAAAGTAATTTAGAATAGTTTATAAAACGCATTGGGTTTTCTTCAAATACCTTTCAAAACTATTAGAATCAAAATAAAACAAAGGCATAGTAGAACAAGCACAAGAATTGGGACAGTTTAAATTCACAAACAAAAGGCTAAACCAAGGCCCAACATTAATCCAAAATCAACTCAAGCAAGCATGAAGCAAACTTGAATCAGAACAACAAATCAAGCATGGACTTGTTACAAGCTTGGATGGACGCAACATAACATCCTAACCAAATGTTAGTAAGTCTACTTACAACTATCTAGACCGGCGGTCTCAAGTGATGGCGAACGGTAGCAAGGACACCTAAAGAGAGAGCCAAGGAGAGAAAGATGGAGGGGTCAGTGTGGGCGGCCAAGGAAGAAGAAGAAGAAAGGAGGAGAAATTTGGGAGCCTTCCTCCTAATTATAGAACACCCTTCATTAATGGTGTTGATAAGGCATTTGATGTCAATAGCTTAGGTGGAAAGTCTAAAAGCAATGTGGCAAGTCTATAGGTTCTTCCAAAGGCTTCTAAGCTCCGAGTGGCAAACTCCTAATTGGTCCATCTAGATTTGTATTGATGGCTCTTAGTAAATGAAGTGATCCAAGTTGGGCGTGCAACCCCCTCCCTTTCAAGTTGGGCATGTGGCCCTCTTATCCTGGGTGAAAATAGTTTCAAGTAATTTTTGAAATTAGCGTCAATACCTTATCAAATAGGTTTGAAAAATTATAAAATGTTAATATGTTGTAGATAAGATCCTAAATGACATTTTTCATGAAGAAAGCCAAGTCCAATTCATTCTGTGGAAAGGAGCAGTAAATCACTGAACATAACCCAAAAATTCATCTATCGAGCAGATTCAATGGTTGGAGAGAAAGACTCATTTCGAAATCTAAATCTTCACAAAACTCTTTGAAATTTCTATATGTTGTATACACGGATGTCCTTAGAACTTATGTGAGGGAAAAATGTTGAAATTAAAAAGGGAAAATTTTATAAAAAAATCGAGAAGGCAATTGGGTCGTTGTTTTTTCTACGCCAGGCAAGTTTTGTACGGTAATTGATTAAGCCATTGTCCCAACCATTTCACCTCAAAACAATATGAAATTTAATTATGTTATATACTAAGATGTTTTGAACAACATTCATGAAGGAAGTTTCTCCAAATCCAAAGTACAAAGAGCTCTTTAAATTGGAAAACAACAAAGGTCTAGGGATTTCGAGAATCTGAAGAGTCAAAACCAATAGAACCTTAAGTGGCAAGCCTAAGGAGAAGGGGTGGCGCCCTACTTGATCTTCAAGACCCCTTGTCCTCATTTTTCTAGGCTATGAATCACTCCCTACCATTAATGAGATTATGACTCAGCCCCCCTCTTAACATATAGCCATCCAAAATTTAATGATTACATTTCAAGAGTAAAGCTAATGGGGCCAAGTGTCCTACTTAATCATCATGTATTAATAAGCAACATTCCAAGAACATTAAATGCACCATGGGAAATATCAAGTTAGAAGGCCATCTTTTTGGGCGAGAGTCAATTGAGTCTAATCACAATCGGTTACCTTATTTGGCTTGAAGTTCATGCCTAAGCCATGATCGGATAAAGCCGAATGCAACTAGGCTTAACCAATGAAACCAAGTTCTGATTTCCCCTCTATCGGGAAAAGGCTCACAACGGGGTCCAAGGGCCAAGCCTTGGATTGGTCGATTGGTCCTCTAGTTGGTTCGCAGGTCAATCCAGGGTCCTGCACCACAATTTATAGCCAATTTGACACTAAACCATGTTGTGTTTATTTGATCCATGGTAAGTTCTCGGTTGTCATGTAATCGTGTAGGATCGATCGATCCACCTCAACTCATGATTGAATTGGATTGGTCCATGATCATCCATGAGCGGTACAACGACTGAATGGAATCACTTGCGACTGGTACAATGATCGGGCAAGGTCGAGCCACGACCGTCCACTGATTCATGCTGGTGTGGAATCATCCCACAACCGATCCTTATAGTCGAATAACCTTTCCATGGTCAAATACTCTATAGCCAATCCTTTGGTTGCCAATCCCCGAACAGGCTACTTGGCTCATGACCGACTCTCAGGCCAGCTCATGGCCTAGTCCTGCCATTGGCATACTGATCTTTGGCCTACTAGTTGGGTCAAAATAAGGGTCAAAATCGAGAATGTTACACTCACTCCACCTTTGGCACAAGAGCATGATCTAGTGGGTTAGCATCGATGCCCCAAGCAACGTCGAACGTCCCAAAAGTCTTTTATCTTTAGTTAAGCACATGCGGAAGTGGCCATAAACAATTCTCGTACAAACAAACATGGAAGCTGAGCAAAACATATGTAGGCCAAGCAAATAAAAGCAACATATACATATACATATTCACACATCACAAGTTGTTTTGATTACATGCTCATCATAGTCTTGGGTTACATATTTTTGTTTCCATATATAATCAATCAAAAGGGCTGGGGTAGCCTAGCTCCTTTGCTAAGCTGGTCCCAAAAGCAGCCCCCATGCTAGATTCATTCCCTTTTTAGACCTTGGTTCACCCATCACACACCTAAAATGGTGAGAACAACAAGAGTGAGTCGATGACTCAGTAAGTAGAAATCTCTAGTTCTCCTATAGGACGACATCTCACCATCAATCGTCGGATACAAGGTCACTACCCACTTGTCAATGGCAAATCAATAGCAAGGTTTGTGCCTTGCCTTGCTTATGCATATGAAAGGCTCTCAATGGTCTATGTGCTTTTAAGAATCAAAGACAGTGAGTTAGTGCATATGAATCGTGATACTCCTTTTAAGTATCTCAAAAGGTCCAACAAATCTAGGGCTCAACTTTCTCTTCATCCCGAATCGTGATACTCCTTTCATTGGGGATATCTTAAGAAATACATGGTCTCCTATCTTAAATTCTAAAGGTCCTCTACACTTATTTGCATAGCTTTTCTTTTACCCATTTCGTTCCAACAAACAGGAATTCTACAAGCTTAACCATGCTTCCACTGTGCCACTCTGATAAAATTATCCCAGAAACACTGCCCTCCTAGTTCCGTTCATAGTTCGGTTCATTCCTGCCCCCCTTTTGCCATCCTATAAGCCTGCTAGGAGCCACTCCTTGCTCAAGTCCTCTAACCTCGGCATCCACTCCCCGCCCTCATCGGACCGGGTTGTTATAGGTACACTAGCTTTTGCCTAGTTCGAACCCAAACTACACATCTACTGGAGGGTCTCGATTCAATAGGGACTAACTTACAAAGATATTATCTGCTTGGCCTATCCCATACTAAGCCTCATGGTTTTATTCTTTGGCACACGAGTAAGTACTATCCCAGAAGATCATCCATCATAGTCCGTTGCTTATGGAGCTAGTCCATTCCCACGATGACGTCAAAGTCATACATAACCATCACTACCAAGTCCATTTCCAAATCTTGTCTCCTAATATCCGTCCTTAGGCCCTTCAAGAATCTCTTAACCTTTTCCTCCCAATCCTCTATCAATCTAGGGGCATACCTAGATGGCTTAGAAATTTCGCTTTAGGAACAATTAGTGACTCAGTGTCACTAATTAGTTAAGAAATAAAAGTAACATTCATACGTTACTAAAGTCACATAAGTAACATAAAATGTTACTGGTACGCAAAGATAACTCACAATCATTACTAGTATTCTACGAGTGAACTCAATCACCCGTTATTCAAAGTTAGTCAACTACCCTTGGTTAGTGTCCTATGGTGTGCATCTTTATATCATCATTTCCAATTGAGGCACCTTATCACTCCACATAAACCATAGCTCTGATACCATTAGTTGGGGCACCCCTTGACGACCCCCGATCCGTTAGGGTCACCACAGATACCTTCCTTTCACTTTGTCTTGAAAGTCAATTACTCTGATACCAAAGAGTTATAATAAGTCTAAAAGTCCTGGGGGTTTATATCTTTTCCATAGGTCCCTGCGCAGAAATATGGCGGAAGCACATCCATCAACTCCCCTTTCACAAATTAAAACGATGCACACCTACTAAACATTTTATAAGTTAAAGCTAAACACCTTTATTTACATAAACCTGACGGACATCTTAGTCGGTACATCAAAATGCCAAAGTTTTCTATACTTGGTTATACTTCAAAAGATGACCGACATTTTTTTCCAACAGTTGTATACTTAAAGTCCATCGATCAGTGTCGGCGTCCAAAAGTTCCTTCCTTTGCTGTCCTCCTCCTTGCGGTCATAACCAACCACTCTAGTCTGAAATGTTAGTTCCCAAAAATGGGTGAGTTCAACCACTCAGTTGTAAAAGATCCATTAAACTATACAATGCAAGCCATCACGATCCAGTTTTATGCAAGATAGACAAGACAGGTCATCAATGAATGAGTGTGCATCTAAACCCCATAACTCTTCAATGCAATGATCAGTGCAGTTTCAACAAATAAGATGCATCATGCTCAGTCACACAAGTCCCAATCATAGGGCCAAACTGTTATGACACGTCCCATTCCATGCCATACAATTTAGTCCCATAACCAGACCACACTCACACTTAATATAATCAATAGTTTTAACATTCAAAAGGGTTTTATCCCCCCAAAGGACCAATGTTTGCGTCCTTATGGGATTTCGCACCCAACCTGGTGTTGCGAAAGCCTCCAGGCATGTATTCATAATACAACCAGGCATCCAAAGCGTGTTGCATTACACCTCTAAGCATCTCGCACCCCACCTGGCATCACAAGGAACCTCCGAGGCGTGCCATGAAAATGGTTACCCCGACCCTCCAGATTTACGTACTGATAAGCTTACAACCGGACATCCTGATGCTCCCGGGGAAAACCTCTGGGCATGTATTCATAATACAACCAGGCATCCATAGGGCATCAACTCATTCGAACCTCTGGGCATCCCGACTCCCAGGGCATCGTTGACCTGAGGGTCCAACGGTAACAATTAACATCTTAATTTACAAAAACACTTTTCAATGCAATGACAAGATGTCCCATGAGTCTTCATCAAATCTCAATATTGAATGATATTTTGAATGTCAATATCATCATGTCAAATAACAACTCAAGATGCATTCACCTTTGGGACAAATTGAGCAAATTCGGAATAAAACAGCTCAAATGTCAGAATGCACAGTTTTAGTAAAAATTTTGGTATAACCCCTAAATGAACTTAGAAAATTCTGAAATTTTGATATGTTATAAACAAGACCTAAAGGAAAAAATTTCATGCAAAACACTAAGTTAGATTCATTGTATATCAAGAGCGGTAATTGCTATATTCTTTACTAACATTCTGTAATAGCTTCCAGATTTAACATTTACAGAGAAAATAATTTTACTGACCAAAATTTGTCCATTTATTCTCAAATTTCCTAAGGGTGTTTCCTACAACTTTCATTAAGGGTTCAAAGTCCAATTTTAACTAGATAATTACAGAAAATTCACGGAATTGTCAAAGGTCATGCTATTTTCTACGAAACAGTTTACTAATTCTAAGAGAACTACTTCTACTCATTCAAAATCCAGCATCCAACATCCACAACCCAAACGTCTCCAAGTCTATTCCCCTCCACTAGACTACAACAGCACAACATGATATAGGTTAATGGACTTTCACTTGCCTCAAGTCCTATGGTTCAATGGCTAGAGGTTCAGTTTGGCGGTGTGGTTTGACGGCGGTGAAGACAAGTGGCGTCAACGGCGGCAGCTCACACGCACAGACAGAGGACGGTCTCCTTCTTCCCCCCTCACTCTTGCTCACTGCACGCTTGCGGACTCTCTCGCTCACTCATTGCACTCACCCGCTCGTTGCTCTCTCTCTCTCTCCCTCTCACTGGTTTCGTACGAAGCTCTCCCTCACTCTCTTGACTAATCTGCCCTTTTTGCTCCTCAATTAATTGACTAATTAGTCAATTGCATGCAGGTTTTCGGTGGCTGCACGCGCAAGGGACAGCTGTTGAAGACGTGGCCTCCTGCATGTGGATCTCCCCTCTTGCCGAGCCAACACAACTTCTCCGTGGGCTTCTTCTTCGTTGGCAATCAAGTGGGGAAGCCATGTGGCCTTTTGGTCAACAATTCCTTCAATGGTTGACCGGTTGTACGATTCTTCATGTGCAGAAAGAAGGGGCTGCATGCTGATTAAAATTTGTTTCTTCACTTGCTAAGTTCGCACAATGAAGAGACGTGCACGATGCTCATGCACGGTCCAACTTCTCCAAAATCAAACTTTTAATTTCAGCACGTGCGTGGGTTGAATTATAACTACTTACGTGGCTACATGGGGTCGCAATAATGTACATGGAAGGTTCGATTCGTAGGGTACACATGCGGGTAGAAGAGGGTCTCAACCATGACGTTATGTAAAAGAAATTTTTGACGAAACGATAGGTCATGTGATGATCAAATTATCTTGACGCGACCAAAGCACGACTTTGAAGGTATATCCTAGGATCATCGCATAACGTGGCATCGGGGTCCGATAATGAAAGTGATAAAAGGCGACCAAAAGTGGTGCCAATGACGTAGTCCGACGGCACTTTCATCAGTTTATCACGGACCGTCGCATATCCGAGGGTCGTCAAAATTTCCGGATGCCACACTTTACCCCAGGCAATGACTTGGCATCCCCTAGCGTCAGCATATAAGTCCATTGTGTGTCGATGTATTTCAAGCATTAATTGATTTATGTTATGTTTAACTTTTAGCCGAATGAAAGGCCCGAAAGCATGCCATGCAAGGTGAACTAATGAACAACTCTTGTATTTTATTAAATCAAACTCATGCCGGATGCAATTTAGACTCGTGACCTTGACTTGGAACCATTCACTCAGGCTTTAGCATTGTCCATAGTCACTAAGACTTCTCTTCGACATTCGGGTGAGCTCGACACTCATGCGGGATCATGAACTTACTTAATGCAATAACAAGCAATAGAAACATAACAAGCATAACAATACAAAGCCAACACAAGTAAACGATGACATGATCATAAAATCAATAAGCATAACACATCGCCCTATCGAAGAGTTACAAAAATCTACTTACTATTTTTTTAGACCTAGCCCCAAGATGCTTTCTTTGGTGGTCGGTCGGCATCTAGGGTGACTTGAAAGAGAAGGGTGTGAAAGAGAAGGGAGGAAGGGAGAGGAAAAGAGAGAAAGGTCAAGGCTTAAAATGTGAGGATGGCTCATCCTATTCATAGGCTTCTTCCTCTTAGATTTTTATTGCAAATTCATGATGATGCCTAAATGACGAGTTGGCCTACCTATCTTTTCGAGTTGATGCCTAGGTCCTTTGGTGTTGGCTTATGATTGGTCCACTTATTTGCTTATCCTCCAAGGCTCACTTTATGCTTATTTTTGCCTATGGCGCCTAAGGGACACATAGGCCCATTTAATTCCTAATGTCTTCTTCTAATTGCTTGGTTTTTGCCTTTCTCATCAAGGCTCTAATCTAGGGCCATCATACCCAAAGATTATCCAAGATTTGGTCATCAAGAAACTTGGACTTTGGACAACTTGTTTTCCAAGTTAAACACATGAGCATGTGACTCATTAAGCTCATTAATTAGCTAGCTTCCAAAAGCATTTAATAAATTCTTCTCTTCAAGTCAAGAAAACTCTAAATTGGCTTCTTCCTCTAGTTAGGCGTGCAGCTCCCTTCCCCTCCAAGTTGGGCATTGGTTCTCCCATTCTAAGGCAAAAATAGTTTTGAGCAACTTTCAAAATTAGTACCATTACCCTATCAACTGAACTCGAAAAAATATAAAGTTTTACTATGTTGTAGAGAAGACCGTAGAAATTTTTTTTCATAAGGAATCCAAGCTAAATTCATTCTGTGGAAAGAGAAGAAAATCACTGGACACAATCCAAAAATTCATCTATCGAGCAGATTCAACGGCCAAAGAGAGAGACTCATTTTGAAATCCAAATATTTATAAAACTCTTTGAAATTTTAATATGTTGTAGATATGAATGTCATTTAAAATTTTTATGAAGGAAGAATGTCCAAATTCGAAAGAAAATATTTTATAAAAATTTGAGAAAGCAACTTGGTTATCATCTTCACTTTACTTGACAAGTTCTATACGACAATTGATGGGGCCTTCGTTCTAACGATTTCACCTCAGAAAAATATGAAATTTAAGCATGTTATATATCAAGATTTTTTTTAACATCTTTCATGAATGAAGCTTCTCCACATTCGTAACATAAAAAGCTCTATAAAATTGGCAAACAACAAAGATCCAGAAATTTCAAAAATTAAATGAGGTAAGTTCTAGTTGAAAAGCGGAGTGTTCCCACTTGGCCTTGAATCAAGGGTCATTTATGGCTATACAATCTTATTTCCCAAGATCCTAAGTAGGCTCTATACTAGCTTGGACACCTGTCTCGGTTATTTATTGGCTAATGTTCAAAAGAGATAAGGTGGACTTGTCTTGTTCCAAAGTTGGACTTGTCTTGGCCTTCTCCTCTCTCTCTCTCTACATGTGGCCTCTCCTTTGTAGGTTCCAAAGTCTACCATTCACACTTAGATCCTAGGATATTAATGGGCCTAGGCTATAGGGATATCTTTTTCCCTACTTAATTTAATACGTTCACATTTGTTCACACTTGTTTTTCCAAGAAATTTTGATTATCGAAGGCTAAGGTGTCCCCTTCATTAATGGCTTTAAATCCAAATCTAATCTTATCTTCTAATGTGCCAAGTGTCCGTGCTCCTTAATTTACTATATGACAAAGGCATTAAATGCAACTTGGAAAATACCTAAGTTCTAAAGGCCTTGTCATCCTGGATTAATCAAATTTTAACCACAATTGACTATCTTATTTGGCTTGGGGTTCATGCCTAAGACATGATTAGAGGAAATAGACACAATCGGGCTTAACCGGTAAAACCAAGTTCGAACTTCTCTTTTACCATGTAAAGGGCTCGAAGTTGAGGATATTACAATTTGCTTCTTCCCTAAGGGAAATCTCGAGCCATTATTACCAAATCTTCAAGGGACACCTAAGTGGGATGATTCATCATTGCATTTAATGAAGCATTTTAGAATCTTCTATATGTCTTCTCTTGATTGGTCCATGTGTACGCCACCCTTTTCTTGCCCATCAAGAATATCTACAACTTCATCATTACTTTTGAAAAGTCAAAGGACACATCACTCCCCTTCATTAATGAAAGTGTTCTAGAGTTTTCTTCTATTTTGTTATTTTCTTCATCAAGAATGTGGTCTAGAGAATTTCGTCATCTACATTGGTTTCGGAGTCGGGAAATGGATCATTAGGTAAACCTCGAAAAACCGAATCACATATACCTAAGGTTCAGCCATCGCACCCCATGCTCGCCAAGATCGTTCCTTTGGACGATCAATTGGCCTAAAGAGTCGGTTGTCCTTCGGTCGATTCAAGGCCAATCCTAAGGCTATCCATGGCCTAGCATTAAGTCAAAGCACTCATGGACCATAGAATTAGTGATGGAATATCTAGGTCTATCCCTGAGCTCATTCCGGTCGACACCCAATCCATCCATATAGTACATGGCCGGTGCATTACCGATCCACAATTGGACATCACCAATTCAAGATTCCTTTCTGATCACTAAGAATTAAATAGGGAATGATGCATTTTTTGTCAAAAGATGATCAAATTTAATCAAGTCGGATCATTCGTGTATCAGCGCGTAGCCAAGCGGAATCACCAATGGCTGAGCACTATGACCAGTCGGATTGACCCATGACCATCCACCGATCCAAAATCATTCCATGACCAATCTCCATGATCCAAAAGTTATTTTATGAATTAGTGATCCTATCTCACCATAATGGTCGATAGATAATTCACGGCCGACACCTAGACCAGTTCGTGGCCGGTCGGTCGGTCAGTCGATTGGTCGGTTGGTCGGACCATGATTGATCCTTGATTCCTTACCGATTGAATTGATCTATCCATGGCCAATGACCCATGGTTGATCCATTTAGGACCTTATGGCCGATCCTTTATGGGTCAGAATGGCGAATGTTGCAACTTCCTTCACCCTAGTCGTCCTTGGCCTTCAAGGCCGCTAGTATGGTCACCTCACCCTTCCTCACTCCCTTGGTGAGTTTCATTGCCGAGATTATCATATGATCACGATCTGACTCCTGATGGATCGGAATCATACATTGGCACCGTTTATCTAGGATCCATGTACACTTAGCAAAGGGCAGTAGAATAGCATGGATCTTATTTAGGAACTTCAATCTAATGACAAAGTCATAATTGTCAAGTGGAATGACCTCGATAATCTCATTGCTCTTCCATTGCCCAATTTGAAGCTCCACTTCCCTTGTAAAACCAATGGTAGGACCTCCTTGGAGTTCACAGTTTTGAGCCACTCGACTCCTTTCTCAATCTGAAGATTGAGTTTCTTCACGGCTTCTTCTGATATAAAGAGATCGGATACCTCTATGTCCACGAGTGTACTCATTGTGGTTTCTCTGACCTTCAAGTTCGTGAACATAAGTCCCTCAGGCTCTTTGACCTCTTTGGACTTGATTGTGCTTAGAATTCGCAACAAACCGAATTGCAACTCCTCTTTTGGTTCTTCTTCTTAGCAAAGGGCCGCCAATTTTGCACTATTCGGGCAATCTCGTGCCAAGTGTGGAGCATTGCAAAAGAAGTATTTATAAGTACGTACCTTCCTTTGTCCCCCACCACTCAAATTTGCGTGAGCTTTAGGAGGGCTAGCCAGTGGTTTGCCTCCATTCGGGCGATTGAATCTTCCCCGCTCTTCCCCACCATTGACTTTGTCCTTCAGACAAAAATTTGACTTGAATGTGGAAGGCGCCTTATATTCTATGAAGAATTTGGTCACGATTATAGCCGTTGTGAGATCTCCCACATTGAACCACTTAAGCTCCTATTTGATCCAAAGTTTGAGACCACTCATGAATTGGTGGTACTCCTCCATCTCGTTCATTGAAAGAATTTGAAATAGTAATTCTGAAAACCATTTCACATAGTCGCACACCCCACCCTTCTACTCAAGATGCTTGAGCTCATCATGATCATCCTCCTCCGTATAATAGAGATAGTAATTTGTCGAAACTCTTTGACAAACCTACCCTAAGTCGTGATAAGATCTCACACCTATCATCTAACCAATGATGCCACCACAACAGTGCATTATCAATTAAGTATATGGATGTGGTGTTTACTCGTAGTTGGTCATCGTTGATCCCCATGACTTAGAAGTATCGTTCCATGTATCATAGGAAGTTGTTCACGTCTTTGGCCACTCGTGAGCCTTTGAACTCCTTTGGCTTGGGTGCATTCATTCATGAACTAGCTTGCATGGTGATCAACCCATTCACACATGCCGCTTTCAATCTAACGAGCTTCGCCTTGAACTCATCTATTTCTGCGCACATTGCCGCCATCATGGCCTCCAAGGACTCATCCCATTGTTGGAGTTCTTTCCTCAGGGTCTCCAGCAACTCATGTCAAAGTTCCCCCATGCTGACCTTGAGCTCTTGCATCTTGGCCACAAGCTCTTCCTTTTCGGACTCTACTCCATTGATGGCCTAGGTCAAGTCATCGATTGATTCTTGGACATCGATGATGAACGTATTTATCTTTGACATCCGATGGTTCAAGCCCCCCATAGGATCCCTTGAACTTGGAACACCATGGTTCTTCTTTCCCTTGGTGGCAACCTTCTTGATGTTCCTCCCACAATCATCACGGTCGACACCCATGACGAGCGTTTCATCAGAACGTGGATCAACCATTGTGCTTGGAACAAACTTGCTCTGATACCACTTATCACGGGCCAATCGATCTAGCATTCCCTAACCCGTGCGGCCTTAGGATTTCTCCTAAGTAGCCTTACTAACACTTGATTTACAAAGATCTTAGAGAGAGAAATTCTAGAGAGAAAAACTTTGGATTTGTATTTCAATTGTGAATGAGTCATTATAATGAGGAGGAGGAGACCCTTATATATAAGTACAAGATGAATCGTATTTGTAGATCTCTCCTTGATCTAACGATGGAGATCGTATCTTCCCAATTATCAACTACCCGCATTTATTACATACTCATAAATTTACTATATCGCCCATCCCCCAGAGTATTCTAGAACACTCGAGAAAACTCAAGAACTTAGGAATATTAATTGAGGGTTGCTCATTCCAAGGATCAGTTGTGGCCATGGTACAAAAGCTTCTTGGATCATGCTTTTCTTCGGGACTAACAGCAAGCTCCGAGATTGTGGCACACATAAAATAGGGCTAGAAATCGTGCGTGCTAGACAAATGGCAAAACTCGAGATGGGGCAAAGCATGGCACAAAACAAAGGAGGTTTTGCCAAGGGTCCCTACCTAGCTTGTTGCATTGAACAGTGGATGAGCTCAATAGATCAAGCTATGTCCATCCGTTTCATGTGCCTGCAAGCTGGGATCCTCGGGAAGCCGACCTCAAATTGGAAAAACCAAGACTGCGTGAATAGGGACTTACTGTGGCTTCAAAGTGAACAAGGAGCGGCAGCAAATCATCAATTCTAGTTTGAAAGTGATGGCCAATGACGGCCCTTTTAGTTGCATTCTCTCTCTTTCACAGCCATCTCTATCTTGGCCTCTCTCAAGCTTTCTCCTTCCTTGACCTATTTTTTGGCCTTCTAGATCTACCTTTCTTTGTACCTTCCTAGATCTCTTTCTCTTTGTTTAGATCTCGCCCTCTACCCATGCTCGCAGCTCTCTCAAACTTAGATCTCTCTCTCAACCCTAGTTTCTCTCTCCAAAACCTTCCTCTCTCTCACTCATTGCCTTCTGATCTCGCTCGCTTTTCTCCAATCTCTCCCCTCTCAGGCTTAGTCACTCTTGAGCCTCCCCTAAAGTCTCTCAAGAAAAGTCTTTTGAGCTCACTACCCCTCTTCGTGTCTTCTTTGGCGCTCAATGCCCTATTTATAGGTCGAGGGAGCTAGTTGACGGAGGCTTCAACTATTGGTCCATAGCGTGCCGATCGGCCTCCCCCTTGGCCAAACCAATGTCCCATCTCAGCATTGAAGGCGAGCATTAAAGGTGTCTACGAGATATCTCCTCCATCGTTGGTCAACCCTCATTCCTTTGCCTAGGTCTTTTGCGTGTGTGGGTTGCTGAGGAAGGAGGAAGGAAGAAGATAAGGCAGAGGGGGCTAGGCTAAGGGAAAGAATAGACGGGAATGAGCCCTGGGCCCGCAAGGGAAAAAGAAGAAGAAGGGGTTGGGCGTGAAAGCCTAGCACATATGGGCCCTCTTTCTTTTTTTTTCTTCTTTTAATATAATTAATTTATTCGAAAATAAGGTTAAAAAGGGAAAATAAAATAGGAAATAGAACTCTTTTTTTTTTGTCGGTCCTACTCTAATCCTAGATTAACACTCACTCTCAGACTTTTGCCCTGCCTCCTTGCAGGGCGTGGGAGTCGAAACCCATTCTTGAAATGAAATCGTCCCCACCCCAATCCTCCCTAAGAAAGTGGGGATTTGAATCCCCCACCTCCCCCTTCCAAGCTGGAAGAGTGGCCACTGGGGCAAACCCCCAGTGGTTGGAAATAGAACTTATTGGAAAAATCATTTTCGTTAGGGTCAAATTAGTCCCTAATTTTCTATGCAATTTTTATCATAAATACTTAACCAAAATTTAGGTGTCAACACTTTAACACATTTGAGAAAAGTTGTTTCCTAATCTTTGACAGCTTTCAGTTCTCCTGTTGTGTTGTTCCAGTTGCCAACCCACTATTTTAACGTCTCTACCAGCAGCTCACACGATCATTATCTCATAATCGTAAGTGACTTGATATCCTCGTATGTCATATAGATATCATCATGTGTCAATTATAAGTGAATTAATGTTGATCACGGTGATTTACTTCCAATGAAAACACATCATAAAGATCACGTGGTCTTTATAATCATCACGAGCACTTACACTCAATGATAGTTTTGGGATTACCCAAGTTCATGGGAATGTTTCTCCAACGCTTCTGTCTTTCCATCTCAAAAATCCACCGCCACAGTGCGCTCCAACTTGTACCGGAGGGAGAGCACGTGGCCATTCTCTAGCTCCGCGATTAACAGGCCATAGTTCATCTCCATTGGCTCATTAGTGTGTGCCTCGGTGAGCTCGCAACTCACTACAATAGCGTCGTCGCCATCACTGCAGCCAAGTAGTTCAAGTCAAGCGCATCGAAAGAGGAGCTACCGGAGCTCTCTCAGGTCATTAGTGATTTGTCCATGTGCAGTAACATCTCCAGAGAGTTGCGAAGGCTCACGAGCTTCTTGAAGATGGAGAACAACGACTACAAGACAGAAGAAAAGAAGAAATAAATAATTTAAGGTTTTAACTTTTAGGGACTGTCATTTTTTTAGTGCTGGACACCCCAAATGTCAAATTTGATACGGTTGGATATTCAAGTGTCAAAATCAGAGAAGAAATGGACAATTATAGTGTTATTGATAAAATTTCTATTTCGGGAAACAATTTATTTTTAGAAATAGTTTTTTTTTTCTAATTTTATACCCTAAAACAATTTCTGAATAAAACTGTGTGTTTGGGGTCTAAACAAAATTTTTATTTCCAAAACAGAAAGAAAAAATGAATGCATTTGGTACAAATCACAAATTTTTTTGTGCTATAGAATTTCTTTTAATATTTTAAAATTTTTTCTCTTTTTTTCTCTCTTCTTTCTCCTCCTTTAGTTGGCAGCAGTAGACGATCGGTGGTAGCGGTAGTGGCAAGCAACCAACGATAGCAAGCGGCAAGTCTCCATTAGATGAGAAAGAAGAAGAAAAGAATAAAAGAAAAAAAGAAAAAAAAGACTTATTTCTGGAAATTATTTTCGGCAACAAGAAATTACTTATCTCTACTTCTTGTTTATATTCCAAATGTATTCCCTCACCACTTTTTTATTTCATGGAATAGAAAAGTTAAAGGTCTATTTGGTAACATTTCTATTACGGGAACATTTTATTTTTAGAGATTTTTTTTTTTCTATTCCCTAAAATAATTATGAAGAAAACAATGCGTTTGATATCTATACAAAATTTATGTTCTTAGAATAGTAAAAAAAAAAAAAAAAAAAATAGGAATATATTTGGTATGAATCACGAAATTTTTATGCCATAGAATTTCTTTTAATATTTTAATACTTCTTCTTTTTTTTTTTCCTCTTTTTTTTTCTCCTCTTCTAGTTCATGGCGGTGGCCATTGGTGGTAGTAGTTAGTGACCGGCGGTGGCAGGTAGTGCGTCTCCATTAGAAGAGGAAGAAGAAGAAAATAAAAAAAATAAAGAAAAAAGAAAATTACTTATTTCTAGAAATTATTCATGAGAATAAGAAGTTACATTTTTCTACTTCTTATTTCTATTTAAATTTATTCTCTCATTACTTTTCTACTCTAGGGAGTAGAAAAATTAAACTGTTTAGTAACGTTTTTGTTCTGAGAAACAATTTCTTTTAAAAAATAGTTTTTTTTTTTCTATTTCTATTCTTTGGAACAATTTCTTAAGTAAAACAACACGTTTAGTAACTACATAAAATTTCTATTCCAAAAATAGAAAAAGAACAAGAATACATTTGGTACAATTTGCAAATTTGTTTGTGCGGTAGAATTTCTTTTAATTCTTTAATAACTGTTTTAGAATTTTCTTTCTTTTCTCTTTTTCCACTCTTTTTTCTCCTCCTTTAGCTGCCAGCGACAGTAGTGGGCAGTAAGATAGTGGGTACGACCAGCAGATGGCAATGGGTAGTGGCGGGCGACCGACGATGCCTGATGATCGATGGCTAGTGATAACAAGTTTCCACCAGCTAATTAGACGAGGAAGAAGAAGAATTTTTTCTTTAAAAAAAAAAAGAGAAAGAAAAGACTTATTTCTAGAAATTATTCCTAAGAATAATAAGCTATTTTTCTTTTACTTCTTATTTATATTCCAAATCTATTCTCCGGACACTTTCCTATTCCAAGGAATAGAAAAATTAATTGACATTACTAAACGGATTTCTGTTCTTTTTTATTCCGAGGAGCAAAAGAATGGAAATTGAAAAGAGTAGAAGTGTTGCCATGTGGCCCCTAACTGACCTTACAAAATGGATTTCTGTTCTTTTTCTATTTTGATTAACAAAAGAGAAAAAAAAGTAATAAAAATGTTACCATATAGGCCCTAAGACTCAAGTGGCTATTCTCCCAAGATACAATGTATATTTTTCTTTATCCAGCAATGAATAATAAAAATAAAATAAAATAAAACAATAATAATAATAATAATAATAATAATAATAATAATAATAATAATAATAATAATAATAATAATAATAAAGGAACAATGTTATGTGTATGATCGAGTTTACAAAATGGTGAAGGGTTTATGAAGAAATCAATCAAATGTTACAAAACTTTTATATGAGCATTACAAAACCGTTTCATACTAATAGCGGACAAATTCATCGCAAATCGTCTATGCTCAAAAATGTTTACAAAATTAATAATTTTCAATATCTCAAAACTATTTAAATATACAACAACTTTTTCCTCCTCTTGCACAGGTGTGTGCTCGAATTAAGGTGATGCTAGTGGAGGTGCTCATGTGAATATAAGCCAATGAGAACACGTCGAAAAGCCATTAGATACAAATGGAAGAGGAGAACGATAATATTTTAAGAATACGAACAGTATATTTCTCACATGAAAGTCCGTATGCATCGTGTATCGCCTCATGCGCGGAAGACATTCTGTTTTATGATGATGATTATTATTATTATTATTATTATTATTATTATTATTATTATTATTATTATTATTATTATTATTATTATTATTATTATTATTATTATTCATTTCCACATCCTCTGCACTTGAAACATCATATGTTAATGCTCCAAATTAAACAACAGTACTTGTAAGCATAGTAAAGAAGAAACCATTGCTTTGTTTTTTCTTACATAATAAGAATGATTTCCTAATTCAAAAGTTGAGGTGAGAGAAAACACAAAGCACGTGAAAACAATAATGCGTTGAAGCTTTTCTTTTCTAGAAAAAAAAAAAAAAAGCCAATGTGATGAACTATTTATTAATAAGCCAAATGGGGAAAAAAAATAGAGCTTCTGGTGAAATTGAATAATATTAGTGTAACAGGAAGGGCAAAAAAATAGACCTTACGCTTATTAATTAATTGCAGCATCGAAACCTAGTCATAGAGGAAATAATCAGGGGTGAGCATGGTCCGGGTTGGTCCGGGCCACCCCCTAACCCTAGGACCAACCCGTACAGTGTCGGTCCTGAATTTTTAGAACCGAGGACCGACCCTATTGAGCCTAGGACCAAGGACCGGACCAACCCAATGGGTTCGGTCCGGTTCCAGGGTCAACCCGGACCAATCGATAATTTTTTTCGTCTTATTTTTTATACTCCCTAAAAAAACAAATTTACAAATTCAAATTATACATCCATCAATAATACGGCATTGTGCAACTAAACTATAAATACCAATACATATTTAGCAAATTTAAAATGACACAATAATAGAAATTTTGTACCTGCTAACCGCTCGTCGAAATATGGAATAAGATGGAAAGTTCTTGTAATCATCTATCTTTAATATTCATAACACCATATGCAAAAGTGTTTTCCTATATTTGATCATGTAGAGTCTACTCAACCAAAAAATGAGCTTTACACCACTTGACTAGCAAATCACCATAGCAACTGTAGTACTACTCTACTATTAAAAAACTTCTACCATTTGACACAAATTGAAAAGCAAAGTGCTGCTGAAATTCATTAGTAAAATACAATTAAACCATAAAAAGTTCAAAATACTTAATATAAACCATGAATATATAACTTCACATATTGTTAATTCACTTGAACTTCTAAACACTTGAAAACAAAACAAACGACACATAATTAATACTCAACAAAAGTTTTAAATTGAAATTACTATTAATGCTATTGATAGAACATCTCAATATAATATAATATAAATGACATTTTACTTAGGTTTGAATATATAAAAGAATTATATATAATATAATATAATATAATATAATATAATATAATATAATATAATATACGGGGTTGGTCTAGGGTTGGGCCCAACCCAAAACTCTTGGGACCGAGGACCAATCCGCGCGGTGTTGGTCCCCGAAATTTCAGGACCAAGGACCGACCCAGTCCCCTTGGGAACCGGACCAAGACCAGCAGGGTTGGGCCGGTCCAGGGTCGATCCAGGGTCAATCCTAAACCGCTGCTCACCCCTAGAAATAATCAAATTACCTGCTTATTAATAAACCTTACATTTAGAGAGTAGAAAAGAGGGGGCAAGAGAGAAAAACTCCCCCTCCGTTAGTTCTGGTAGTATACATTCATTGTACCTCATTAATTGTCAACAACCCCCTTTTGACATCTTTTCTGGCAGCATATCATTAATTGTCACCAACCCTCTTATTTGACGTCTTATCCGGCACCATACACTTGAAACTTCCCAATTTCTGACCGGTTCAAATGGTAACTTTAATATTTTGCCATTGTGAGACGGAAGAAAGAGTACGTCACTTGAAACTTCCAAATTTTGGCCAACTCTCTTTTCCTCCCTTTTTCTTCATCAATTGTGATGCGTCTCCAAGATCACCTCTCTCTCAAATTGTCCTCAATTTAGATGCAAAGTCAAGGGCTCACTTGTCATCCCCACGAAAAGTTGTCCTTCCATTACAACACTTGTTTCTCTAACACAATCCAATGAAATGTCCATCACTGTGAGGTACCAAGGTACTTACACCATAAAGCCTGAGACGGCGACATGGGGTGGCCACCTACCGCTCTCAGAGCTGGACCAAATTGGCACCATCACCCATGTGCCCAACATTTACTTCTACAAACTACCCCTTGAATGGCTCCACCCAGCCGATGCCATCTTCAACATTCTCCGGGGTTCACTGAGCCGTGTGCTGGTCCCGTTCTATCCGCTCGCCGGAAGACTCAAGCGGCTCGACAGGGGACGGTTTCGACTTGATTGCAATGCCATGGGCGTTTGGCTCATCGAGGCCGAATCCGAAGGCACGCTCAATGACTTGGGCGATTTTTGTCCATCTCAGGAGTTTGAACAGATTGTGCCAAGCGTGGACTACACGACGCCGATCCATGAGCTGCCGCTATTGCTAGTTCAAGTCACCAAGTTCAAGTGTGGTGGGCTCGCTTTGAGCACCACTATATCTCATGCGGTTGCTGATGGGCCAAGTGCTACTCATTTCATGAACGAGTGGGCCCGGCTCGCCCGTGGCGAGCCACTGAGTGTTGAGCCGTATTATGATAGAAAGGTCAGTCATTGATTGAAAGATTTTTCTTTTCGATAACACAAAGCATGCGAATCCTCTTTTTTTTTTTTTTCATAATTTATAGGACAAAATAGAGACTTGGTTAGCCGAAGAAACGTGAAACACCAAGCAAGTGAATTATAACCTTTTAACACTGTTAACATGAATTTTTTTTGAAAAAATCATGTAAACGAATATTTTGGCTACTAAGAGGACGCACTAAATTTTTCTAATGAACTAAGTTAACACTCTTTGGAATCATATGATTTATTACCCTTGCTTGCATATAATGACAACCAAAGTACCGATTCAAAAAATCTTGGTTGACCATATAATTTGCAATAATTGGACTTTTTTTATTTATTTTCAGTTTAAGTTAACTCCCCACTACCCATTACAAGAGGGAAATGTACCCAAGAGGTCCTAAATCTATTATATTGGTATTAAATCAATCATAAACTTTTCAATTTGATCAATTTAGTTCTAAACATTTTTATATTAGTACCAATTGAGTCCATACAGCTAATTTAGGCTGGAAATTACCGATGTGAACACTTATCGTCCTATGTGGCATAATCGGTATAGATGTGACTTTTTTTCATTTAATATTTAATTATTTTGAAAATTTTAAAATTTTCTATTATCTTTTCTTTTTCTTTTCCTTTTCCCTTTTTTTTTTTTTTTTTTTTCTTCTTTGTCCTTCTTCTTTTTTTCCCTTTCTTTTTTTCTTCCTTATTTCCTCCACCAATGTCTATGATGGCTAATGGAGGCACCGGCTACGGATGAGAGCGAGGTTTGGGACACTCTCACTAGCCCTAGTGGAGACTAGCCTTGGTTGGCCTTTTAGCGAGGACCAACAAGGACTAGGGGAGGCCGCCCCTCGCTAGATCCGACGAGGGAAACCTCACCCACCCTTTGCTAGAGGTTGGCAAGGGTTGGTGAGCACCAGGACACCTTGCCCCTAGCAAGGGCCAACCTTGCTTGGATGAGGCCTGCTAGAGGTTGGTGAGGGGACCTTGTGGTGGCGGTCTTGCCCAGATGGCTAGGGGCCTTGTCCAAGCAAGGTTCGAGAGGGTTTCCTTGTGCTTGCTAGCCTTGCCTACCTCGAGCAAGGGTTGAGTGAAGGTCCCCTCATCGGATTTGGCGAGAGACAACCTTGCCCAGCCCTCACCAAAGACCTGCAATGGCCTTCTCTCCTGGGGCCAACGAGGGTGTTTCGGCCCTCTTACTCACTAGCCATCATAAAGGCTGGCGGAGGAAAACAAGGAAGAAAGCAAAAAGGAAAGAAAAAAAGAAAGAAGGAAAAGAGAAATAAATGAAAAGAAAAATATAAAGAAAATTTTTTAAAAAAATATTAAATAAAAATATTTACGTCAACACCGATCGTGCTATAAAGGACAACCGGCATCAACATTAGTAATTTCCTACTTAAATTGACTAGATGGGCTCAACTGTACCAATGTGGAATGATTTAGAATTAAATTAGTTTAGTGAAAAAGTTTATAATTAAATTGGTACAAATGCAATAAGGTTAAATTTTTTTTTGGTACTTTCCCCCGTTACAAGAGAATAATTTATCACTGAAGCCTCTGCCTTTTGGCTTCACAAGCAACAATGAAGCTCCTTTTGAGAACATTTTGCGTCTATGCAATTAAATTTTTTGAGTTTTGTGTCTCGTTTCACCTTCTCCGCTTTTTTCTATTTCCGAATGGTTGTTTTTTCTCTTTAATTATGGAGTTTTACTTTTGTCGTCACCGAGCAAAGGAGGCGTCTGTTTCTTCAAAGCCATTATATTTGCATAATTATCATGCTTGGTTGAGAACTATTAGACTCATTTCATATTTTTATTGTGCCCTGTTTACTTCGCTCCTAATGGCAACGTGTTATTGCCTGATTATCCAGCCGTACGAATGTAAATTTATACATTGTAAATCTATATAATTTACATGTTCTCGAATGTGTTTCTATATCAACTTGTATTTCAAACTAATTTCCAAGCTTACCGATCAGATAATTTTAAAATATTGTTTTTAACTTTCAATTTTTTTTTTTTCAATTTTGGATTCTTAAATAACACACTTGGAATCTTCCTTATCGATGCTTGATATCTTTCTTGCTCGCTTCCAATATTAGTCAAATACTTTCTACGTAAACACCAAAAACATGATTTCATCCATGAAAGGCCTCTATTTTCATTGTTAATACTCGAAGTACTAGTTCATCCAAAAAGCAAGTGTGCAAGGGCGTAGAGTAGGTGTGAGTGCTAGTAACGAATATTTTCTCTAGTTGTCACTTTTCTGTGCCAAAACATAGATATTGACATCTTGCATGTAAGTTCATAAAGCTCGAAGCATACAGTCTCTTATTTCATAACTTCAATCAGTGTAATCATTTGCATGATTTTTTGTATTCAACAAGGTTTTATGGGTGGGTGAAGATCCATCCGGCGTACTGCTGCCACCGCCAAACTTGGAGCACTCCGAGTTTAACCACCCGCCATTGCTAATCGGCCACACTAAAAACCTAGAACAGCGCATGAAGAAGACCACCATGGCCTTGCTAAAGTTGACGAAGACCCAGGTTGAATCCCTAAAGAAGGCGGCGAACAAGGAACGAGCCTGCAACAATCCTCGCCCCTACACCCGATACGAGACGATGGCCGCACACATATGGCGGTGCGCATGCAAGGCACGCAAGCACAAGCCTGAGCAACCGACCGTGCTGTGCATTTGCGTTGATGCCCGCAGCCGCCTGCAGCCACCCCTAAAGCCCGGATACTTTGGCAATGCGACCTTTGACGTTGTCGCGGCTGGCACGTCCAGCGAGCTGGTGTCCAGCCCGCTCAGGTGCACCTCAAGCAAGATTCGAGAGGCCATCGAGGCAGTGACCTACGAACATGTAAAGTCAACCATTGAGCACATCCGGAGACAACCGGACCTGACCATGTTTCAGGATCTGCATGCGCTAGGAAGCACACAAGGGCTTTTCTATGGAAACCCTAATCTCGGGGTGGTGAGCTGGTTGACGATGCCGGTGTACGGCCTTGACTTCGGGTGGGGGAGAGAGATTCACATGGGGCCTGGGAACCACGATTTCGACGGTGATTGTCTGGTTCTTCCAAGTTCTGAGGAAGCAGGTGGCTTGGTGGTTGCCGTGGGCTTGCAAATAGAGCACATGGAAGATTTCAAGAAGTTCTTCTATGAGGACATCGTTGAGTAACTCATGAACTGATTAATGTTTAATATTACTAATGTTTTTGGTCGATTTATTGTTAAGTCTGTGACTTCATGATATAATAAATCTAGATATGAGTTTAAGATCCCAGCAATTAGCAAATACCAAAGGTCTTGAATTTTTTCCTTTAATGGGAATATGGAGTCATTTATAAACAACTCACTGGATCGGGATTCTCTATATAGAAGTTAATAAGCCTGATCGATTTAGTAGCCCTCTCGAGATCTAATAATGCAAATTCGAATAACAGAAGCAACCTAATTCTAACTCAGTATGGACATGTGATTAGGTCATTTTATGTTAACTCATAATGAGTATGTTATTGTTTAACATAGAAATTACTAACTAATGCCTCACTTAGAGATTCACTGTAGGCTTGTTTAGCGGATCATTGCTTTATGGATGATGAAGGATTAGCGGTAGGATCTTATGGTATCTCTATTCTATAAGGATTTGTTGGAGAGTTTAGTTTTGTGGACTCGGAGTGGGGCTCATTAGAGACGGTTTAGTCTACCCCTAACTCTTTCTAGTGGGCTTGGTGTTAGCCTGTCGATGAAGAATTATCGAAAGGACTAAGCCTTATATAACAATTAATGTAAAATTGCTTGGGGAAAAGTTCGACTGTATTCCAGAATTTTAAGAGTCACTTTCTTCTGCATTTTGGTTAGGATTTTGTACTGCAATCTGGTTTCACAATACATGGTTGGAATGTTTCATGTGTCTAGCTTCTAGCACATCAAGTTCCATGATGTTTGGAATCTTCTAGAGGAAGTTTGCTCAATCTAAGTGTTGCTAAGAATGATTCTTTGCATCTTTCTATGGGCAGAAGAACACCTCACGTGCCACAACTTGGCATGAGGGGACACCTAAGTGCCAACTTTGAAAAAGTACACTTAAGTGCTAAAATCGAATAAGAAAGAAACACTCAAGTGTCAACGACAAGAATTTCCAACCAAATAGTTGACGCGACTTTTTTTGGCGAGAACTTCAAATAATGTGGAAAATTTTTTTACCCACGTAGATAGGGCCAATGACGTCATGTAGTGTATGTGGACTATGCAAGACGATGTTAAACAACATTGTTTTGGCGTGCTTCACTAAACGATGTTGTTTAGCGTCTTGACCTGATTGTGCTTGATGTTCCTTATCATGTTCAAGCCTCACACTTGGTTGCCATTCTCGCTGAGGCTCTATCACCGCTTGTTGTTCACGTTTGCCCTTCACACTCACCCTTCAAACTCGCCCTTCACAATCCACAGCTCGCCGTTCCTTCTCACGCTTAGCCTCATGCTTGGTTGCTGCTCACCATTCCTTCAGCGGTGCAATTCGGGAGCAAACTAAAATTAGGGCTCAAGAGCCTTCAATTGGGGATTTCGGCCGATTTAGGGTTTTTAATTTGGGGGGACATGAAGGAAAATGTTGTTTTAAATAAGGATTGCTGAGTGGACATTCTAGCAAGTCACATAGATTGATTTTATTAATAAAATAACACCATGTTGGATTTCCGGCAAACCTCGCCAGAGTTGACACTTAAGTGTTCAATTTATAAATAAATAAATAAAATGGCACTTAAGTATACATTTTGAAAGTTTTGGCATTAATGTATCCCCCATGCCAAGTTGTGGTACTTAAGCCATTCTTTTCCCCTTTCAATGAGTTAGTTGTCTGATGCATAGTATTTTGTTCCTAGAGTCATCTTGAATCAAGAGACAATCCCGTTTGTTGTAAAAGGTGATTGGTGGAATGTGTCTATTATGTTGTTCCAAGTTGAGTCTATTTAAAGACCTCTAAGGTTTCCCTGAGAGTTGGAAAATAAAGTCCTTATACTATGGCTCGGTCAGTAATATTATCTTTCGAATATCAATTCGTCCAATGTGGTCCTCAAGCTATTCCTAAATATTCAATATAGTCACTAAATTTTTAATTAGTTTAATCCAATCGATCAACTTTGCATAACCAAGTCAAATCAGTCAATCGATACTATTCACGATTTCTATAATCACAATATTTTCCATATTTTAGAATATCTTTTCATTTTAATCATTTTCCTAAACAACAAAGAGTCATGACCTCTCTTTTCAATGCCCATTTATGCATGGGTGCATGTAGAGGCTAATGGCTTGACTACGTGTTAGGCTTAGCCTGAGCTCTCCCAAGCTCACCAATCCATGACTTATGGTTCGAGTTTTTAACCTGCAAGTCAATTTTAGATAGGAGTCGCCACTAATCAATTTGAGGTAGGTCGATTAGAAACCCAAGTGAAATCTCGAGAGAAATACCTCACTCCTACGCAACTAGAGATAATAGGATCATAAACTTAATTACATTAATTAATCACTAATGCCCTTCCGATACCTAATCTTGTTTAAATACAACATTTTACACCAATCATGAATTTTAGGATTCAATTTCTAATCAAAGGAAGTAATAATCCATGCTGCACAAAGGCGTAATTAGAATGAGAGAAATAAGCCAATATTTGCTTCAAAGAAGTTAAACTTTTTTTTTTTCCAAGGATTTTTCATGCATTTGTGGATAAAACTAATCAAAAACTATTTTCTTGGGTATTTTTACTTTTGGAAAATATAAATTTTTTTTTTCTTGACATTTGATTTTTTATTATTTCTTAGTATTAAAATAATAATATATTATTATATTTGAAAGGGACTCGGGTCGGACCCTCCAGGTCAGTATTGACTCGGGTCGCTGGAGTTGTGACTCGACTGGGCCCTTGGCTAGACAGGGCTTTTTTGGTGGAAAATAAAAAATGAAGCCTAGCCCAAGAACCAACCAGTCCATGCGCCCTTAGCTAGAAACCTTACTCGAATGGAGCTGCACACTTGACTTGGCTCATGGCCTCTCTCAACTCCTTCACCCCAAGCCTCGACGGGCTCGACTAGGACATCATTGGGCAACAACTTAGAGCCAACTACAACGGCGATGCAGTAAGGCAACAACAATGAGCTATTCGACTGAGCCAAGATACAGTAGATGGTGGCAAATGGGGGAGGCTGAGCTCGCTGCGGACGGGCTGCAATGAGTAGTGTCAGTCACCTCAAGACTTATAAACATGGTGGCAAAGTAGCGGGCAGCAGTAGAGACGACGGCGGGTTTGACGTCAAGGGGAACAACAACAGCTTGCATCGGGCTCCAAGCGTAGGAATGGTGGTAGATCGTGATGTCGTGGTTGTGATAGATGGTGTCGGGGAGCAGCACAGCGGTGATCTTACACGGTGTGGTCTTCCTCTCTCTTTCACATTTCAAATCTCTCTCAAGATCCCACTCTCTTCCTTCCCCCTCTCATGGATCTCTCCTTCTCAAACACCACCCTCTTCGTTTTAGCCTCCCTCACCTAGATCTCGGCTTCTCTCTCCCGATTTCTCCCTTGCTCACAAATCTTACTCTCTTTTTTCTTAGTTTCAGATCTCGCTTGCTCTTGAACCTCCTTTGATGTCTCTCAAGGGAAATCCTTTGAGCTCGCTACTTTTGTGTGTGTTTTGGTCTCCGTCGAAAACCCTATTTATAGGACGAGGGGGGCCGATCGATGGAGGCTTCAGCCATTGGTCCTGGGTGTGTCGACTAGCCTTGGTGCAATCGAACTGGCATCTCTTCAGTGGCCCACTTGCTCTGCTTTGAGGGCACGTCCCTTCTGTTGTCGCCCTACTCCTCTCTCTCCACCGTAGGCCATCCCCACGCTTGTCGTCGTCGTCGCGTGTGAGTTGTAGAGGCTGAGGGGGGAAGGAAGAAGGAATAAGAAGAAAGAAGGAAGGGGCCGGTCTAGGTTGCAAAGGTGAGGGGGCCAGATTGGCCCCTGCCCATGCGAAAGACAAAGAAGAAATAAAAAAAACATAAGGGGCTGAGTGTGAAGGCCCAGCCCATGTAGGCCTTGCCTCTTTTTAAAAAAATGATAATTATCTAGAAAATAAGGGAAATGAAATAGCAAAAAAACAAAACAAAACAAAACAAAACAAAACAAAACTTAGTGAAAGCAAATGATACTAATACCTAGGTGATGCGAAAAATATTTTTGTTAGGGCTAAATTGGTCTCTAATTTTCTAATGCAATTTAATCCTAAATATTTAGCCAATTGTAGGTGTCAATAGTTGTCCCTCTTTGAAGATGAGTTTGCAAATTTTACATTCAAAAGATGACTGATACCTAAATTTTGTCTTATATAGAAAGGGCAATATATCATAATACATACTTAAGACAGATAAGATAATATTTGCCATTACTTACTGAAAAGGAGTCATATGGGGTGCAAACCCTGAGTTTGGCAAGTATCAAGGTATCATCTTACCTGATGACGCAGAGGAAGCTATTTTTCCAAGGCCTAAACCTTTTTTTGGCCACTTGTTAGAGCTACAAATTATTTGTCTAGGACCTAAACATTTTTTTCATCGCCTTAATGGGAAATTGCTTGTTCAGGACTTGCACCATTCTTTAGTCACCTTAATGAGGGACTGCTTTTTTAGGACCTGAACCATTTTTCAATCGCCTGTAATAACTACAAGCTGTTTGTCTAGGACCCAAACCATTCTTTAGTTGCCTTTGTAGCAATAAGTTGTTTGTCTAAGACCCGAACCTTTCTTTGATCGCTTGCTAGAGCAACAAATGACGAGAAATTGTTCTTCCAAAACCCGAATCATTTTTCGGTCGTCTATGGGAACTACAAGTTGTTTACTGGACTTCAGGTTATGGAAGCACGCCAATGAAGGGGGACTTCAGATTATGGAAGCACACTACGTCAATGAAGGATGATTCGGAGCTACGAAAGCATGCTGAGTCAATGTAAGGGGGACTCTAGGCTCCAGAAGCATGTTGGGTCGATGAAGGATGACGGAAGCACGCTGGGTTAATGAAGGTGACTCTGAGTTACAGAAGCACACCGTGTCAATCTAAGGAAGACTCCAAGTTACGGAAGCACACCGGGTTGATGTAAGGGGACATCGACTGTAGAAGCATGCCATGTCGACGTAAAGGGTACTCCGAGCTACAGAAGCACGACAGGTTGATGAAGTAGGACATCGGGCTATGGAAGCACACCGTATCAACGTAAGAGGGACTTCAAGTCACAAAGCATGCTGCGTTGATGTAGGGGGACATTAGGTTACAAAAGCACACCATGTCAATGTAAGGGGGACTCTAGTCTATGAAAGCAAGCCGAGTCGATATAGGGGAACATTGGATTATGGAAGCACGTCATATCGATATAAGGGGGACTTTAGACTACAAAAGCACTCTAGGTTGATGAAGGAGGACTCCAGACTACATAAGCGCGTCAAGTTAATGTAGGGGGACATCAGACTACGGAAGCATGCCATGTCAATGTAAGGAAGACTCCAAGCTATGGAAGCACACTGAGTCGATGTAAGGAGACATTGGGCTGCGGAAGCACGCTGTGTCAATGTAAGGGGAAATCTGGGTTACGGAAGTACACCATGTCGATAAAGGGGGACTCTAGGCTACAAAAGCACACTGGGTCGATGTAGGGGGATTCCGAGCTACATAAGCATGTTGGGTCGATGTAAAGGGATATCGGGCTACGAACAAATGCCATATCAATGTTGATATAGTTAGTAAAAGTACCTAGAGGGGGTGAATAGGTATATACAAGATTTTTCTCGATAATTGCACAATACTAGACAGTTGATAGATTTGAGATAAACAATGATCAAAGTAAGACTGAGAGAAGGGAAGAGAAAATTGAACACGCGGTTTATAGTGGTTCGGCTTATTTCAAGCCTACGTCCACTCTTCTGCACTGACAGCCTATTGGTTGGATTCCACTATGAACAAAGAGATGTTACAGCGTTGTTCTCCCTTGACTTCTTGGTGTAGATGATCTACCACACTCGCTCAAGGTATCACTAGACACTCTTTGTGTATACAATTTCGCTCAGAATGTATCGACTAATATTCAATGTGCTTCAGACTCTGGAATTTCTCTATCGATCATGCACTAAAGCAACTAGAACGACTTCCTTTTATACTCCTTTATGCCATCATACCCGTTGGCACTTACCAAAGGAATTCCTCCAATCTACCCGTTGGACGGAATCAATCAAAAAGATCATTCGAGCTATTAAAGGAACCTGACGATAGCCCATCAATCATGTTCGCCCATACAACCAGGATCTTGGTTTCCAAGAATAGAACCTTCCGAGAATACTTCGTCGACCATCGGATCTTCAAACGATCTTGATTACGAATAAAAGAATCCGTTATATTTATTCGGCCAAGAGATCTTCTCCAGAAGATAGGGCTAAATCCTTAACCAAATACTTCGGCTCTGGATTGCCTTCGTCACTGGATTAGAAAAACTGTCAATGAGAATAGTCTTGAGTCTTGAGTCTTGAGTGCTGAGTCTGGTGATCTGAAAGTCTTCAGACTCTAAACGGAAGGCTTGCAATTATCCAGACTAGACTGATGGAAACGTTTTGTCAACTTCAAAATATTCTGGAAAGATTTCTCCAACAAATATAAGGGGGACTCGAGGCTACGGAAGCATGTCGAGTTGATGAAAGGGGACTCTAGACTACATAAGCACACCAGGTCGATATAAGAGGATACCGAGCTATGGAAGCATGCCAAGTCGATGTAGGGGACATTGGACTATAGAACCATGCTGAGTCAATGAAGCAAGGAGCCGGTCATCTATTCAGTAGCCGACTTTTCTCGAGTGCACCATAGGGCAATAAAACTTTGGGAATACTTGGGTAACTACATGCACGCAAAGCAGTGGAATACTTAGACAGCTACAAGCATCCCACGATACAATTGGTGGACAACTTAGGCAGGTCGAGTGTCATAATAATGAAAGAGTATACTTGGGTAGTCGTAGGTACACAAAGCAATAGAATACCTAGGTAATTGCAGGCACACAAAGTAGTGAAATACTTGGACGGCTACAAGTATCCTAAGATGCAATTTAGGGACAACTTAGGCAGATCGAGTGTCATGGTAATGAGAGAGCATACTTGGGGTCGTAGGTACACAAAGAGTGGAATACCTAGATAGTGGTAGATACTTGAAGACAATAGAACACTTGGTCAGACACAATGTTTTCTAGAAATAAGGGGGAGATATACAGACCTAATGATATATGTGATTTCTAAAAGTATGTCCTCTATTAGACAACATGCAATATGCACACATGATTGTACATGCTATGAACTTATGAGTTCAAATGGGGTTTATGCATGATAGTTTTGTCATTTTTGCATCACTGAAGTTCCATTGTGGAAAATTTAGAAAGACCATCTTTATTCAAAATGTGGACGTCTTGAACATATCAAATGAGGGACTTTCAGTTTGAAAGAGTTTTCCATTTACTCTAATTAAAATGGTTGTTTTATCTCGACAATAAATGTAGGATTCACAAGAAGCACGTCATCTCACTTTCATCACGTTAACAAGGATTTGAGTATTCTCACAAGCAGTATGATTTTACCAATCTAAGAGGTCTTTGTCGAGACCGTAATGTAGACTTGGTCAACGGCTTATCAAAGAGAACCATCAAGGTCAAGGCTTATGAAAGAAATGCAGCACAATCATCTTCGGGTTTACAAGTCAAGAACCCTGCAAAAAAAGATAGAAATAATCTTGCTTATACTTCTTCAAACAATGCTTATAAACATATAAAGTCCTACATTAATTTAAGTGCCCTAATCTAAAGAGACTTTTACAAAGAGACGCAATAGGCTTGGCTCATATGTAAAAGGGTGAGAGTTGGTGATCATCTTAGCATTGACACCGGCCTTTTTTCTCATCACCGAGGATTATCTTTGGGAGGCTCCATTAATTGTACCATAGCAATGGCTTTGCTTAGGAATACAAATAACTGAAATTCACTTTTTTGTCTGAAGGCGTTAGCCTTACTTTTACTAGGCACACTACTTTTTCATGCATCTAGTTTTTAATCTAATTTTCACATCTAAGGGCATTGAATTTGCTTTTACTAGGCACACTGCTTTTTCATGCCCTTAGTTTTTCATTTTTGTTTGTTGTTTTAGGACTAGCCTAGACAAGTTTAAACAAAACACTGCTATTAAACTCTTAGGGTTTTCATCTTCAGTCGGCACTTTGGTTCATGGTGCTTAAACAATTGTGACTCTTGCTTTGCCCCAGTGTAGGGTGATTGTCAACTAGGTTTACAAACTCAACTGGGCTGTATAACGGAAACAAGTGCACAGGATAAAGAAAGAAATGCTCTGTCATTCTAGGACACTTAAATTATCGTGAGCATTCATATGTGATAAGGACATCCAAAAACTAATGCAAGTGTGAGTAAGAAAATTTCTATCTACTTTCTCACCTTGTGATGTCGCCCTACCTCCAAACTATCCCAATGTAGGGTGGTTCTTAATGGGGGTAATATGAAAAAAACTTCGCAAGTGTATGGGGCTCAAAGATGGTAAATAATAGATAACTTGTAGTGTTTAGGGTAGAGAAATGAAATGCCTCTGATTACTTTGATTATCATACCATTCGCAAGAGAACCCTTTACCCTGTAGACATGAAACTTTTCTACGCTCATCTCACAAATGTATAAACAGGAAACTGTGTATGGGATATGGCTTGCCTTTCATCATCCCGATGCATCTCATTTAGTATGCTCGATTGATCCCACATTATTCATTTAGCTGCCTATTTTGATAATCCTTAGTAGAATCGGTGACTTAAACAAACAAAATCATCATGTAGAATTCATTTCGAAAAGGCATAGAGCATTTTAAGCATGAGGGAGTTTGTAATCCTAGTACGAAGAATTTATCCTACTCAAGAAGCCTTACCAACAGCATTAAAAGTATTTATTTAACAAGATTATCCCTATAAAAATGTTAAATTTTGAATACCAAAGGGGTTATTCACAAATGGGTGCCCATGGATTGTCCTTATTCAATGGGGAGATGACATATGAACGATAAATCGAGTTGGAGATTTGATCATTGATTTGACGGGCATGTCTGTGTTTTCCCCTGCATAAGAGAATATGCAAAAATAGATCAATTAGTAGGGCCAAAAGCAAATGCGAATTGAGGCTTGAAAGATTCTTGTCATCTGCTTTGGCAATACTTGGGATGCCACTTCACTTAGGAGAGTTTATCAAAGTTTGACATTCCTCTCTTTGGTTTGTCATTCACATCTTTGGTGGTCAAGTGATCGTACAATAGACAGGAGGGAAAGCGTTAGTGTACAAACTCTCTCAGGGGTTAAAAAAATTGGGAGCGATACAATGTTACCCTTCATTGGTTTACAAATGATTGAATAAACCTAAAGTCTTAACGCATGAGGAGGATATGAAATCTTGCACTTTTGGTTTTGTCAGGTCTAGTACTCTTCTATTTTTGTAGAACTAATCGAAAAAAAAAATTATTAGTTTTTTTTTTTTTTTTACATATGGCAACATTGTTGCTGTTTCTGGGGATTGAACCCCAATCGTTCCTGGACTGCTTCATCCCCCATATCACTAGGCCAATGCATTGGTAGTGTCCATGGGACGCTCCCTTTTTTTATTTAATCAATTGGCTCTAGAATGAGTTAGGTAAATTTAATATAGGTTATTCGCATACACTTGCTTGGTCAATATTGATTTTCTCAAATTAACCCATTAAGTTTGTTTCTTGAATCCCGATGCTTCCTGTCAACAGGGAAACTACGTCAAAAGTAAATTTAGAGGGTGGATATTGGAAACGATACCAAATTACCTTTCCTCAGAGTTTATATTCAATGACTTCTTAGAATGTCTCGAATGTTGGTAACAGTTATTTTGTCTTGTCACGGTTCAGCATCCCTTTTGATTGGCCCTTCTCATTCATGGCCATGTATGCACGATCGATGATTGTTGATCCATCTTCAAGGCCTTCCTTTTGTGGAATTTTTTCTCTTGCCTTTGATCATATGAACATTAGCAGCATTAGACAAAATCATGTACCTCAAGCTTTAATGGAATCTAAGATGGACAATCAAAATCTCTGGTTTTCTGATGGCAATCACTTCTTGAAAGAGTATGTGTCTAGAACAAGAAGTGAGATTTGTATATTGTTATATTATCATCTAGAACAGGGGACTAAAGATCGCTTCAACTGTATGGATTTTCTCCCTATTGACAATAGCCAATTTAAAGGAAGAGAATGAATTTCTTTTTGTGCTTCTTGGCTTGCCGAAGCTGAATGTCCCATCAATGAAACTGTAATTTCTAGTCTCTCAGGATACATTATGTAAAGGAGACATTGCTTAAACTTGAGGCAAAGTTGTGCAGGTGTGAGGTGGAGCATATAGAGCTCCAAGGAAAACTCGCAAAATGGGGGAGGCTGAAAACAACAAGGAGGAGGATTCCCAGGTTGCCTAGCCCTAAGTTACCACGATATGCATGTTTCGAGTTCAACCGTGTACCTGTGCCTATTTTGTCCTATCTTTTTGTCTCTTGTAAATGGAAGAGAGAGAGCGTCATTCGCAAAATTATGTTCAAAGAACAAGGCATACATTTTTTTTTGTTTTTTTTAAGGGGTGATTTTTTAAGTTTGCCCCTACTTTCTTGAAAGAGTGTTCGCGAATCTGATGAGTCCACGTGAAGTGTCAGTTTCAAATACCCCCTATCATGCTAAGTCAAGGGGATGATTTTCTAAGACACAAAGTAAGTAGATTAGAAAAACAAACAAGGTTAAATCTCACATCTGCTTTGGAAAAAGTTTTTGATAATGAAATGGTTTTTGTTTTCAAATATATATATATATATATATATATATATATATATATATATATATATTGTGCAGAAACATGAGGAAGCCCAGCCCTCAAAATTCTCCTTGAATGATATTTTCTTTTCATGGTTGGATAGCATTACTGGCCGATATGAGATAGCCCTTCATCTTTTTGAAACAAAATATTGGGACAATACATTCACTGAATGAAAATAAATTACATTATTGGAATGGAAAGTGTGACAATAACATATTAGACAGGATAGAAAACAGGAGATCATAAAAACAGCTTAAACTCATGAAAACTCCTATGAAAGGGAGCATTTTGATAGTTAACAATGTTAGCCCTGGAATTAAGCACCTTTGAGTTCTTCGCTCCTAGGGTGCGTTTGGTTCGGCATTTGGAAAGCTCATTGGGAAAATACAAAGCAGTTTAGCCTAAAGGACTTTAGAGGAAATGCAAAGACTGTTTGGTAAATTCTGCTTTGAAAAATAACTTTGAGATAAATGCTGTTTGGTAAAAAATACATTTGCAAAGCCTCTTTGGTGATTAATCTAAATATTTTAATTTTTATTTGTTTGAAATTAAAAAAATAATGTTTGTGACTTTTTTAATTTATATTTAACAACAATATTAAAGATGTTATGTAAATAATTTTATTAAAATTGAAATTCTTTTTTTTGTTAAAGAAAATCAAATGAAAAAATTTACTTACTCTCTTTCTCAATCACAAAAAGAATACTTTCATTACAATAAAAACATGATAACATATGCTTTGAGGAAAGAAGTTCATTATCCTTAAAAATTACAAATATCCTTAATTACTTCATAAGTTCATAGTTATTTGATCACGTAAACGTGTCATATCAGATGCTACATTATCATTTGAAGCATATTACCCTCCCCATTTACATCATCAGAATCCGTTGTACATAAATTGAGATCCAAATCCACTCTAGCAAAATATGCATCATTTAGGGCATTGCTTCGTTTATAATTGTGCAAAATCAACGTTGCTATCACAATTTTCACTTGCTTTGTATATGGATAACTTGGCATAATCTTAAAAATCTTCCACTTCTTCTTCATACTCAGGATCAAGAGTAAGGTAAGGGTTTATTCTAGGCAGCCCACACCCCATATCGCTACAAATATGGCATAAGATACATTTCATGAAAAAGCTTCTCCCACAATTGTGCAATTTCCTTAAGAAAAATTAGCTCATTTTCATTGAAACGTAAGCTAGCTCCATCAAATAATGGATGAACAATCACAGCAAGAATTAAGCAGGCACTGAGCTTAAGGCTTCAGACCTTGAATGATGCCATCTGAGTTTTAACAGTGGACTTGGCAAATTTCGCTGTCTTTTCTCTCAACTTAATTGGAGTGAGGTCTTTCCTGGCATCTTTGTCTAATGACTGTAGCACTATGATGAAGGTATAAATGAATGTGTGTCACTAGTCAGAAGTATTTCACATACATAAATACAAGGTTGTGCTCCACATATAACTGAAGTATACAGATATAACTTAAAAGTACATGCCTTTTAGTTCAATTGGTAGGCCATGGCAATCTCTACCAGGAACATAGTGTACTTTATAATTCTGAAGAAGCTGCAAAAGAAAACAAACAAAACTAAAATCATCACAAGTCCTATTGGAACAGAAATACAGGATCTTTGAACTTTATGCAAAAGCTAAAAGCAATGGGACGCAGAAGGTTGTTCTTCTTTATTTTCTTGAGATAAGACCAACATATCCTTCCACTCAAAATGATCTGATCCATCATAACGAACCATCATTTACGATGAAGTAATCATTGCTTGTTTGATAAGACTAGTTAACCAGCCACCTAAAATGCTTTGTCAGAGAATCTCGTTTATTTTCACTGTAATCTTTACTGGATGGGACCATCATGAAGCACAAAACTTTCCTAATCAGCAAGGAAAGGCTATCTAATAAGTAGAAAATAGAAAAGGGAGGGAGAAAACAATTCATGAGGAAGTATAGAACCCACCCCACTATTTCTGCTAACAATCCTTTCGAACACTTGGTTTTCGTCCCATGATTTCTGTATTTCTGGCTCTCTAACAGAAGCATTTGCTCTCATCCCAAAACTCGTCCTAGGTAGAGCAACTGTGTGCTTGTATCTGCCCTCATCTTGCTTACCCCCTAAAAGATTCCAATTGAGGAAGAATAATTATAACTTGGAGTTGTATCTCAAAACTCAATAATAGCACAACTTAACAATCATGTGAAACTCGTCCAAAGACTGCATATCACAGACCAAATGTTCAAAATGATTTCCAAGACAAATCAATCCCGCAAATTTAAAACGCTCCAAGTACCTTCAGCTGCTTTCTTGGCTGCCATAACTGGCCCTCGAGACCTCCGCTTCGACGAAGGCACATCAGCACTTGAAAAACTACAAAATCTAAGCCTGCCTAACAACAAAAAATCTTCGAGAGAAGAGCTTCCCCTCAAGTAAAACAATTTGTTGACCGAAGCCGTCTTCCCCAAACAACTGCAAGTCCTTTGAGTGAGAACCTGACCGCCGTACACAACAAGCTTTGTCAGTCGCAACAACAACAAACGCCACGTAGCAGCGGACCCAATCGCCACAACTTCAACAGCGGAAGCGAACTCTGTGAAGAACTCATATGAACAGAAAAGAGAAACAGAGAAGATGAAGAAATGAGCTTGACTAAGATGAAGACTCAAAGAAGAAATGAATGATCTTGAACTTCTGTATTTGGTTCTCTTATTCTTCAAAACTGAGAGAGAGAGAGTAAAACTTCATAAAGTGTTTCTTTTGTATTCGTCCTTTTGTACATCCAGAATTTATATGCGAGTGAGAAACAAAACTTGTACAACTGTTTTACCAGAAATGAAAACAGAAGGAGGGAAGATAACAGAACACGGAAAGTATTCAGTTTTGACTTAAAACTGAATATCTATTATTCAATGAGCACGTGTTGTTGATGTAACTCATGCTTTCTTTGAACTTCTTTACTTCATCTTTGCAAGTAGAGTTGAGCTTATTGTTTCCATCCTTGATTGAATCATTAGCACCAGTATTTGTTTCTGCACTTCCCAAGCCAGCAGTCCGCCTTGTCTTACTTCCCTGTTTGCACCCGAACTTAACTCCCGAACATCGGTATCTAACTTTGACTTTAAGTTGAACTTCTTTACTTCATCTTCCTTGTTTCTATCCAAGCTTAGCTCTTGATCTCCAGCATTTGTTTTTGACTTTGGTTTATATGCTTTAACATCCCCCGCAAATTGGGAAGGGGTAAAGAACCAATTCCCAATTTGGTACGAATCTCAAAATGAGCAAAGCGTGAGATAGGTTTTGTGAAAATATCAGCAAGCTGGTGAGTGCTTGGAATATAACCCACATTGAGAGAGCCGAAGCAACCTTCTCTCGTACAAAATGAAAGTCAACTTCGATGTGTTTGGTGCGGGCATGTAAAATGGGATTAGCAAGAAGAGCAATAGCGGGGCATCGATTATCACGAGAATAAACGAGTTGGTGAAGAAAGTGACAGACCAATATCACGAAGGACAAAGCTGATCCATGTCGGCTCGGCGGTTGCGAGAGAGGCAAGGGCACGATATTCTCGCTTCGAGAAGATCGGCTAACGTAGGGGTTTCTTTGCTGTCCAAGAAATGAGATTAGAGCCGAGAAATGTACGAAAGCCGCTTGTAGATCGTCTAGTCTCGTGCAACCAGCCCGATCGCATCCGAAAAACCATAAAGTTGTGTGGAGCTTCGAGAGTGAAGAAATATACCACAGTGAGAGTTCCTTTAACATATCGCGAACTCTCTTTAGGTTATGAAGGTCTGCAATGCTTGGTTGCTGTATTTTCTACGGCATAACATGTTTGTAGCATAGGCAATATCGGGCCGAGTCAATGTTAGATATTGAAGACCTCCAACAAGACTTCGATATTCAAGAGGATTAGATAATAGAATGGAATCGATTGCAGGGACATATGGTCTCCGAGCTAGTGGAGTAGAGATTGGTTTACAATCAAGCAATTTAGCCCGAGTTAGAAGATCGATTGCATATTTTGTTTGACAGAGAAACAGATCGTAGAGTTGCGTTTAGCTTCAATGCCAAGGAAGTAGTGAAGATATCCTAGATCTTTCATGTGGAACCGAAGGCTTAGAGAATGAATTAAACTTGAAAGTAATGAGGGTGAGCTCCCGTTAAGACAATGTCATCCACATACGGTAAGAAGAGAAGTATCGTGTCTTGTCTCATTTGCGAAGAATAAACGAGAGAAGGATCGGTGGAACCTGCAGACAAAACCATTTTCAAGTAAGAAGGTACTAAACCTATCAAACCATGCACGAGGAGCTTGTCGAAGACCATAAAGAGATTTCTTTAGGAGGCACACATGATTAGGTGTTTGTGATCGTATGAATCCGTGGAGGTTGCTCCATGTATACTTTGTTTCGATCAATGTGCCATGTAGGAATGCGTTCTTGACGTCAAGTTGATGAATAGGCCACCGATTCATCATGGCTACGAATAGAACTAACCGAATTGTAGCATGTTTAACAACCGGGCTAAAGGTTTCAAAAAAATCTACACCTTCTTCTTGGTGAAATCCTTTAGCTACAAGACGAGCTTTTAACCCGTCAAGACTTCCATCGATGCTAATTTGGTTTTAAACACCCATTTGCAGCCGATCACATTCATGTCAGTTGTTCGAGGAATTAAAATCCAGGTATGATTCTGATGTAAAGCATCCATCTCTTCTTTCATAGCTGTGTACCATCCTTGATTAGCTAATGCTGACTTGACTGATTTAGGTTCAGCAGGTACTTTGTATTCGGCAAGACAAGCATATTTAGGATTAGGTTTGATAATTCCAGATTTTGACCGAGTCTGCATATGATGAGATGTAGGTGTACCGTGTGAAGTAGAAGTAGTAGGAGCATGGTTGATATTGTTTCCATCCAAGTGAACAGCCTCAGGATGAGTTATAGTGCTAGATATTTCCTGATCTTGTGACAAGCAATGATCTTGATGAGTAGGAACTTCAGCCTGTGTTGTTGTAATGGTAATAAGGTTGTCCTGTTCTTCAGGAGGCAAACAGGATGAAGTAGAATGATTGATGCCATTATTATGCAGTTGTTGTGTAGAACCTTGTGTAGATGAAGAGATATCAGTTCGATCTACTGGATCCATAAATTTTACCTCTTCTGTCCATAGTCGATATAGTGTTGTATAGGATGTGTTTTCTGTCACACGAGTCTTGGTGAAAGGAAAGAACCTTTCATCAAAAATAACATGTCTACTTATGTATATTCGACCAGTAGTAGGAATAAGACATCTGTATCCTTTGTGACGTTCGCTGTATCCAATGAATACACAGGTAAGAGACCGTGGATCTAGCTTGTGTTGAGCATAAGGTCTGAGACAAGGAAAACAAGCACAACCGAAGACTCTGAGATGATCATAGCTCGGTTCTTTCTGATAGAGTCTACTATATGGTGATTGCATCTGTAGCTTTGGTGTAGGAAGCATATTGATGATATAAATGGCTATCAAGAATGCATCAACCCAATATTTTAAAGGGACTCTAGCATGATAGAGCATAGCTAGCCCTAACTCAACAACATGGCGATGCTTTCTTTCAGAAACACCATTCTGTTCTGGTGTATGAGGGCAGGACACTTGTTGTTTAATGCCATGGCTGTGTAAATGTGTCTGAAACTTGTGACTAACAAATTCACCTCCACCATCACATTGGAAGGTCTTGATTTTGCAAATCAAGTTGATTTTCAACCTGTTTCAAAACAGAATAAAGATGTCATAGAAGTCCGCTTTTGCTCTCATCGGGTAAATCCAAATGAACCGAGAAAAATCATCTACAAAGATGACATAATACTTGAAGTTTTGAAATGAAATGACCGGTGAAGGTCCCCGTGATATCGCAAAGTGCACCTTTTCTAAAGGTGTAGATGTTACGATTCTGACAATGGAAATGGTAGAGCTGTATGTTTTGCAATTTGACAACTTTGACATATATTCTCTATTCGAGTGTTACAGTAAATGTGTTGTTGATTTTGCAGGTACTGCAGTGTTTTCAGGTTGGTATGAGCTAAACGCTGATGCCATAGATCCTCTCCTAGAGCTCTGTTTCTCTGAGTTAGAAATGCTTCTGTGGTGTGAGAATCAACTCGGTACAATCCTCTAACCTTCCTTCCAAGCAACAGAGTTGTGTTGGTGTAGTTGTCCTTAATGTATACACCGGTTTTATCAAAGACAAAAGAACATGGATAATCATCCGTTAGTTTCGATACGTATAGAAGATTCTTCTTTATATCGGGGACAATTAACACATCATTCGAGGTAATGAATCCACTTTAGTATGCAACAATGTATCACCGGTATAGATGATAGGCAAGCATGATCCGTTTCCAATCATCACTTTGTATCGCCCATGGTATCTATAAGGATTATGAAGAATACCAGTTGGCCGTAATGTGAGCCGTTGCACCCGTGTCTGGATACCACTCATTTCCACTTGAATCTTCGATGTGTAGGGCTGCTAAGGCTGTTGGAACTTCCTCTGCTTGGTATGAATTATCGAAACGATACCAGCAGTGAAGTGCATCATGACCTGGTCTTCTGCAGATTTGACACTCCAGTCGAGTGTTCTCTGTTGATTTCTCCATCTGAGCATTTTTATGGAGAGTGAAGTTTGAGGAAGGATAGGTCTTGGTATCTGTATACCTTTGAGCTGAGCTATTATAAGGTCTCGAAACCCCGACCCGCACCCCAAAGCGATGAGGTATTAAGCTGGTTAAACTGTTGACTCGCCTTGTTCATAGTTCGAAGTATTGTTTCTGTAATTCATATTTCTTCCAGGATAACCATAGTTTCTATATCTGTTATTGACTGATCTTCCTCTTCCAAAACTTCTTCCTCCTCGACTATATCCTCTTGTACTTCCAAGACTATTATTTTGCTGTACAAAATCTCTCGTTAAACTCCTCTTTGTGTATAGCTTCATTCTTCCTTTGGCCATAGTATGCTAAATTTGGATTAACTCGACTCGAGGAGTAGTTTTGTAGCCTTGTTTCAAATCTTTCCAAATGTGAAATTACTTCATCATATTCAGGTTGTGGCTTTAAACAATAGATTGTTGTTTTAAAGCTCTCATACTCAGACCCTAGACCTTCCAAAACACCGAATTTTTGTCGGCTCATCCACTTTGGTTTCCCTATTGCATTCAATTGATCACATACAGACTTAAACTCTCGAGATATGTTGATAAAGATCTATCACGTTTCGACGGCTTGTAACTTTCCCCTTAACTCAAACTCCTTTGCCACAGATTTTTGAGTAAACCGATTGAGCAAGGTCTCGCCACGCTTCATATGCTTTGTGTTTAGGCCAATTATTAGACTCGAGTATGCTTTCGGAGACAAAGCACCGCTAATCCCGGGAAGATACTAACTGATCTGTCTTGATCCAATCATTATAATCAGGATTAGGGATTTCAATTGTTTGATTCCCTTCTTCAATCTGCAGTGTTCTAGCAGGTGACAGAACTTCTCCATTAATAAACCCAAACAAGTCTTGACTCCTTAAGAATCTATGAAACCGATCTTGCCATAGAAGGAAATTTTCCTCGAGCTTAGCTTGATGGTAACGAAATTCGAGATGTTGACATGAATAGGGAATGGATATTTCAAGCTTCTTGCTGCCATTCTTTGTTTCCGGATGTTCAAAAGGTTCGGTTTGTAATCTCGGACTCTTGCTAGTTTAGGAGTATCGTTGTAGTACACCTATTTATGATATAGATCTGGGATGAGAATGAGAATCATTTACTCACGGATCTATGAAGCTTTGAATCCCGACTTCAAGTTGTCAGATTCAATCATATTGATGCTTTGCATCGTGGTGATTTCTCCAGGATAAAGAGCTCGATACCATGTGAAGAACTCATATGAACAGAAAAAAGAGAAACAGAGAAGATGAAGAAATGAGCTTGACTAAGATGAAGACTCAAAGAAGAAATGAATGATCTTGAACTTCGTATTTGGTTCTCTTATTCTTCAAAACGAGAGAGAGAGAGTAAAACTTCATAAAGTGTTTCTTTTGTATTCGTCCTTTTGTACATCCAGAATTTATATGCGAGTGAGAAACAAAACTTGTACAACTGTTTTACCGAAATGAAAACGAAGGAGGGAAGATAACGAAACACGGAAAGTATTCGAGTTTTGACTTAAAACTGAATATCTATTATTCAATGAGCACGTGTTGTTGATGTAACTCATGCTTTCTTTGAACTTCTTTACTTCATCTTTGCAAGTAGAGTTGAGCTTATTGTTTCCATCCTTGATTGAATCATTAGCACCGGTATTTGTTTCGCACTTCCCAAGCCGCCAGCCCGCCTTGTCTTACTTCCCCGTTTTGCACCGAACTTAACTCCCGAACATCGGTATCTAACTTTGACTTTAAGTTGAACTTCTTTACTTCATCTTCCTTGTTTCTATCCAAGCTTAGCTCTTGATCTCCAGCATTTGTTTTTGACTTTGGTTTATATGCTTTAACAAACTCCCCGTGGGCAAAACTCAAATACGACTGGCAATTCATGACAGGGCGATAAACGATACGCGCATTATTCTTTAAAAGCATTAAAAGAAGAAACTTGATCACCAAAATAGAAAATTTAATGAAAACCAACCGAACCCATCTCAGAAAGCAAGAAAAAGAACTCAATCCCTCCAACAATTTCACCTAAAGAAACCATCTTTCAACATCCCCAGCCACTACATACAAAACCAAAAGCCGCGAACTCCAGACGGACCAGGCAATTCGCATAAGCAATGGAGATTTCAATATCCCCAGCCATTACATACAAAAGCCAAATGCCGCGAACTCTTGACGGACCAAGCAATTCGCACGAACAACGAAGAAAAGAACTGACCTTGTAAGGAGAAGCATGAATCACGACCATCTTGGGCTGCTCTCGGATTGGATAAAACGGAGTTGAAACGAGTGCTTCTAAAGCATTGAAGCATCGAAGCAGGACAGCCTTTCGGCTCTAGGATTGAGTCGAGGAAGAAGTGGATAAAACACTGAACTCAAACCTCAGACGATGCCACAGGACAGCAAAGAGCGCAGAAAAAGTGTAGTCGAGCAGCGAAGAGCGCAGTCGAGCTTGCAGTCTTCACGAGGGAGAGAGCGATGGGGAAGGGTGCAGTTGAGCTCGTAGAAGGGTGCAGAGCGAAGGGAAATGGTGCAGAGAGAAGGCCATCGAGGGTTTTAGCTTTACAAATGGGTAAAATTGGTTTTTTGGTAAAGTTTTGAGGATAAAATAGGCAACTTACTAATTTTCATTACATGAGCCCTCAGCATTCCGAAAATGCTGAAAGCTCAAGGCTGGTCTCCACCTGCCTTGAGCTTTTAGCATTTCCAATGGTCAATTTTCACTTGAAAGCCCCTTGAAGAATGGTTGCCAAACACCCCAATTTGAGGTGAAGGGGCTTTGGAGCTTGAAGGGGCTTGAAGTATTTGCACAAGGAGATTACTTTGTTGAAGTTACGGAAGCACATTCCATGCAATCAAGAGCTTTGCTTGCGAGGTAAGACTTTTATGAATAGCTTCATCATTTCTTGCTTGCCTAGTTGAAGGTTAGCTTGGATCAAGAAAGCTTCCCACCTTTCTGCATATGCTCGAAAATCCTCCATTAGTCTTCTTCTTATGTGAACCAACTTCTCACCAAGCAATTTAGTTACAATCTTGGTTTGGTATTGATGCAAGAATGCAAAAGACAACTCACTCCAATCCCTCATGAGGAAGATTCTTGCCATGAAGAACCATTGCAATGCGGCCCCTTTGATACTCTCTCGAAAGGCCTGAGTTATGAATGGCGCTTGGTTGCAATGATGATTCAGTTCAGCTTGGAAATATTGCAAGTGGATCATGGGGTAAGTTGTGTCGTTATATTTACGTTGATTAAGTACTCCTATTTCTCCAGGAATTGTAATAATGTTGATGCAAGATGGACTTGCCACATATTGGTTAGGCAATTGGTCTTCCTATTGCATTGACATTCCATTCATTGCGTGGTGAATTTTGCTACTTCAAGGAAGCTGGACTCTTTTGAGATCATTTCATTGTTTTTCTCCAAGTTAAATTTCTAATCGAAGATGAGGTGTCTGTGTCACCCTCATGGTTGAGTGACTAATTGAGCAGCCCATTGGGAGATAAGCCTTGAAAGGCGAGTGTTCCCCTTTTTAATAGGCTTTGGATCCTGTATGTGGGTGGAAGGCAGTCACTCGATGAATGGCTAACCTCATGTTTATAATATCGGTAGTTCTCAAGATTGTACCACGAGCGATGTTCAAAGCCTTGACGTGACAGCTTATTGGTTGTCAGATTTTGCCTATGTTCAGTGGTAGGCGTTGGCTCGGATTGCTTAGACTTTTTTTTCTTGACACCTAATCCTAACCTCTTGAGTAAAGCCCTTCGTTTTGCCAATTTGAGGCCGTCAAAGGGGCTGGGAGATGGTAGAACTTCACTCCCTAAGTTGATGGGGATTGGCACTCTTTGGACCCTAGCTCTTGTGGTAAGCCTAGGGAGCTGTGTTGTGCTCCAGCTCTGAATAGGTTTTATAGTGTTGACCTCGTCCATGAGCTCCTTGCCTTTCTTAGTGGGAAAATTTTTAGTAGTGGAAGACTGCTCGATGGTCCCTTCATCATGCAAGGCTACATTGATATTTTCTCTCATCAATCCTTCTTCTGTTAGCTGCGGGTTAAACTAGGTGGTTAGGCTCCTCCTTCACACGACATGTGCCCTTAAGAACTCATTAACCTTCGTCTACATGCCTATTGGCTCTTTGTAAGGCGAGGAGATGTCAATGTTGATGTCAACATTATATTCTTGGCAGAAAGCATCAGTCATTTCCTTCCAAGTCTTAAGGATAATAATCTTCCTTATAATGTACCACCGTAAGACGAGGCCAGTTAGATTTGATTGGTATGATTGAATTATCTTTCGGATCAGGTAGGCCCACAAATAGGCCTTTGAGTAAGAGGCATTAGCGTACCCCTCACATTCAGACACTTTGAACTCTTCTAGAATTTTAACAACATATCAATGGAATATTGATCATGTAGCTAGCTCAGTTTCTTCATGATCCTCACAAAGTGTCTATCCTATTGGTAATCATTTGGCAAGTTTGCAGGTGTCACGAGTGTGTTTTCCCATAATAGAACGGCCATGGGTTGGGCCTGGTCTGAGTGGACTCCATTTGTCTAGAGAGTTGTCAAAGGACAATGGACATTTGTCCCACACCATCTTCAATATTAGCAAGGCAATTTTGTACATCACTCTGATTGGCCACTATTGCTTGAGGCCATGTGCGGGTGATTGGTGTTCAACTATTCAAAATAATCTTACGTCTCAACAAAGATGAATGAGCATAAGAGTAAAGGAAGATTGACCCATGGCAATGGTCTAGTTGATTTTATTTATCAAAAGAGGATTTTGTAGACAGGACATTTCTAACATCTAACCTTGGAATTAAAATGACAGAACGGAATACTAGATATTAACAAAAGTCCCTAAACAATGAGACTAGGAACAAGATGAAACTTTCTAAACATTAACCCTAGGGGCACGTGACCGCTATTTTATATGCGACGGGAAGCCTTCATCTTACAATGCTGGTTGCTTTCTTGGACTAGCTTCGAGACATGTACCTAGCTCATTCCTAAGCCTCTTTGCAGATGCTCAATTTGCTCCTGTTGATTGATTTTGCTAGTTAGGTCAAGGACGAATGGTCGCAGTCTTGCCGAAATTCGATGGTTGTGGATGTAGAATTTAGAGGCATGATGGGTCTTTTCCTATCGCACGAGCCTTTCGAGCAACATGATCCTTTTGTGATGGAATTTGCCCTATGTGTCCTCCATAATGTGAATTTCGAATATGTAATCATGGCTTTAATGGGTGAAAATGTTTGGAGAGATCTTTGTCTTGAGAGGTGGCAGGATCTCTTGAAGGGCTCCGTATTAACGTGCCACCTTATATGGGTAATAGAAAGTGGTGCCAATGAGGTCGAGCAATGGGATTGGATTGCAACATTTGTAGGCAAAATGAGCTCTCTTTTCATGGAACCAACTAGCACACCATAGAAATGCCTCAAGAGAAGGATCCCTCGGGGAATTTATCTAGTTAAAGCAGTTTTGGTTGGGGATGTGTGATCTTAGAACCACAAATCTCTGTGGTGTGTTTTCGAAATCAATTATTTTAGACAATTGCATGTGCCATCCAAATTCTCTTAATCTCAGCTTTAACTAAAGAAATTCGGGGAAAAGAAAAACAACCTCTATATCGCAGTCTCGTGTTCAAGGTTGTATCTTTCTTAACACCATCCTAAAATATCCTATGGTGGCCCAGGTCTGCCAGCCGAGTTGTGTGTGCCACTTGTAGTGTTAAAACATTAAACATGCATAGCAGTTTATAATCACAAAATATTTTATTTTAATGAAATTAAGATTGATCTTTAAGTTTTAAAAAAAAAGAGTTAATGAAGCGTTTAAACAAGATAAAAAGGCCTAAGTCCACAAAAATTTCCCCAGCGGAGTCGCCAAGCTATCATGACCTCTCTCTTTGGTGTCCACTTACACGCAAGCGCATGCAGAGGCTAATGGCTTGACTAAGAGTTAGGCTTAGCCCGAGCTCTTCAAAGCCCACCAATTTACGACTTATGATTTCATTTTTTAATTTGAAAGTCAATTTCAAATAAGAGTTTCCGTTAATCAATTTGAGGTGAGTCGATTAGAAATCCAAATGAAATATCGAGAGAAATACTTTACTCTTGCACAACCATAGATACTAGGATCGGAGACTTGATTACATTAGTTAATCACTAATATCCTTTCGATACCCAATCTTATTTAAATACATCATTTTACACCAATCACATATTTTAGGATTCAATTCCTAATCAAAAGAAGTAAAAATTCATGCATCACAAAGAGGCGATTGGAATGAGGAAAATAAGTCAATATTTGCTTCAAGAAGTTAAACATGTTTTTTCTTTTTTTAAAGGATTTTTCATGCATTTGTGGAGAAAACTAATCAAAAACTATTTTCTTGGTTTTTTTTTTTTCTAATTTTTGGAAAATATAAAATATTTTTCTTATTTTGATTTTTATTATTAAAATATTTTCCAATATTAAAATAATAATAAATTATTATATTCGAAAGGGACCCGGGTCGATCCTTTCGGTCGATCGACCTAGGTTGCTGGAGCTGTGACACGATTGGGCCCTTGGCTGGACTGGGCTTTTCGATGACCTAAAAAGCAAAAGGACAAAAAAAAATAAAAAACGAAGCCCAACCCAAGAACTAATCGAGCCATGCACCTTCAGCGAAAAACCCTACCCAAACGGAGCTCCACACCCGACTCGACTCACGGCCTTTCTCAGCGCCTTCATCTCGAGCCTCGACAAGTACGACTAGGACATTACCGAGCAGCAGCTTAGCGCCAATGACAGCGATGACACAGTAGGGCAATAGCAACAGGCTAGTTGACCGGGCTGAGATACAGTAGGTGGTGGTGGATGGGGAAGGCTAAGCTTGTTGCAGGCTGGCCATAATGAGTTACGTCGATCATTGTGAGACCCGCAGAAACAACGACGAAGTAGTGGGTAGCAGTAGAGATGACAGTGGGTTCGACGTCGAGGGGAACAACAGTAGCTTGTGTTAGGCTTTGAGCATAAGAACATTGGCAGATCATGATGTCATGGCTGTGATAGGCAACATCGAGAGGTAGCACTAGGGGTGTGCAAAATACCCGGGATCCGCCCGGACCGCCCGGAACCGGACCGGAACCGCCCGGAACCGGCGGGTCTTGAGGGAACCGGTCCGGTTCCCGGTTCCAATAAATTGGAACCGGTGGGTACCGGACCGGTTCCCGGTTCCGTGGGCGGATCCGCCCACCCGGACCGGACCGGAACCTTTTTAATATTAAAAAAAAAATTACTAAGAGAAACCCTACATCTCATCTCACTCTCTAGGGAACCTTTACCTTTGGTCAAAGAAAATTTAACATCTATGGTTATTTGCAAGTAGGAAATGGGAGAATGTTGCATTCCATCCGTTCGCTTTTTTTTTTTTATCTACGAGATACATTTATAATTACAACAAATAAATATTTGTTCCACGTACTTAAATTTGATTTTTCTTTCTTTAGCTTGCTTTGATGTCACGTAATTATTTTTTTGTTGAAAACCAAAAAAATTTCGTGTCAAAATTGGTTCCATGGATCCACCCGGGACCGGACCGACCGGCGGTCCGGTTCCCGGTGGATCCACGCAACAAACGGGTGGATCCCGGTTCCAATTTTCGAACCGGTCCTTAGCGGGCGGTTCCCGGTTCTAGGTTGGGAACCGCCGGCCCGGACCATGCACACCTCTAGGTAGCACGGCAGCTATCTCACATGGTGTGGTCTCCCTCTCTCTTTAAGAGTTCAAATCTCCCTCCAGATCTCACTCTCTTCCTTCCCCCTCTCACGGATCTCTCCTTCTCAAACACCACCCTCTCCGTTTTCGCCTCCCTCACCCAAATCTTGGCTTCTCTCTCCTAATTTCTCCCTTGCTCAAAGATCTTACTCTCTTTTTCTCAGCTTCAGATCTTGCTCGCTCTTGGACCTCCCCTAATGTCTCTCAAGGGAAATCCTTTGAGCATGCTCTCTTTTTCTCAATTTCAGATCTCGTTCGCTCTTGGACCTGCCCTTATGTCTCTCATGGGAAATCATTTGAGCTCGCTACTTTTGTGTGTGTTTTGGCCTCCATTGCAAGCCCTATTTATAGGCCAAGGGTGGCCGGTCGACGAAGGCTTCGGCCGCCAATCCTTGGCATCTCGATCAGCCTTATTGCGGCCAAACCGACATCTCTTGAGCGGCCCACTTGCTCTGCTTTGAAGGTGCATCCCATCCATTGCCAGCCTACTCCTCTCTCCCGGTGTAGGTCGTCCTCACGTGCGTGGTCGTCACCGCACATGAGTTGTAGAGGTGGAGGGGGAAGGAGGAAGGAAGAAGAAGAAAGGAGGGGGCCAGGCTAGGTCGCAAAGGTGAGGGGGCCAGATGGGCCTCAGCCCATGCGAAAGACAAAGAAGGAAAAAAAATAAAAAGAGGGGGCTGGGCGCAAAGGCCCAACCCACATGGGCCTCGCCCCTTTTTTAAAATTATAATTATCCAACAAATAAGGGAAATAAAATCGAAAAAAAAAAAAAAACTTAGTACAAGCAAATGATACTAATACCTAAGTGATGCAAAAATATTTTTGTTAGGGCCAAATTGGTCTCTAATTTTCTAATGCAATTTAATCCTAAATATTTAATCAAAATATTTAAAAAAATATATCTATATTTTTTCTTTTTTCTTTTTTCTTTTTAACCTTTTTAATCTTTACAAATATTATGATAGTTCATTTAAGTATATTTTAGCTTATAATCTCTATAATAGTAAAAGGAGAAAGTCAACTTAGAGTTGTATCGGGGTGAGAAATTTAGCCTTCTCAAACATAAGAAAACCAAGCTAATAAATCTCAATTGAATAGATTCAAGTTGACTCATTTGAGACTAAGGTTTAATTTCAAGAATTAAAGTTCAATTTCACCATTAAATTTCAATTCAATGTTAGCATAAAAGTCATGCCATCAATTCAAAGTCAATTTGGATACAATGAGTTACCCTAGTTATGGCAATTAACACAATAGATGTCCTGCGATATTAATTGAATTCAATTTTGATTAATTTGCAATTTTGAGCATGAAATTGCATGAAATTGTCCAACTTAGCCTAAAAGGTCCAATCATATGTACCCATGGTGTAGGTCCAATATTTTTTGTGTTAATCAAGTAATTAAGCCAATAGAAAATTGCCCGATTACGTTTATATGGTTTAATCAGCCTAATTCCTTTAAAATTGGACCGTTTTCCTCAAATTGGACAAGATTCCCTTCCAATTTGATCCTTGAGAATTTACATAGAATTGAAAACCCAAAGGACCAAACCGCCCAAAAATAACCAAACTGGTCGAATCGGCTAAGATCAGTCCGACGGGTCTGACTAGCCACTGGCGAAAGAGACCGATTCGACCCTCCATCAACTAGCTCTCAATGATCGGCCACCACCTATGATTGTCCTATTGTGTGTATTTCATTTCCATACCCTTCAACTTTCCATATTTTACTATAATGCTCTTGGGTTTTGTGAAATTAGAAAATTGCTCATAATTAGGCTTTAATCGTAAATTCAATTTAAACTCACATCGACACCATCCTCATTTGACATATTTTCACTTTAATTAGTCCATAATGGAATTAATTAGGCCATCCAATCAAGTTTTAGCTATTGGATCAAATCGAGGGCTAAGATTTGATCTTGAAGGGAAGTATATAAGATATTTTACCTTCAAAACTTAAGGGGGGCCTCATTTGCAGGTATCTAAATCTGGAGACATTGAAAAAAATTCTCTCTCTTAGCTCTTTCCCTCTCTCTCACATACGTGCGATGGTCCCCATTACGACTGTCTTCTGCACCGCGCCACTGCTTCGGCCTCACTCACTCTCTCTCTTGGTGCCGATCAGAACCATCGTTGGCTTCGGTGGTTGTTGGATCATCTTGCTCAACCTCGTCTTCATTGAAGCTTGAAGACCATCGGTTGAACTGGCCTTAGCTTTGACCGGTTCCCAGGGTGGTCTAATCACCGCCAGTCACCCCATAGGAGAGTCCCCGACCCTCTAGTCGTAAGAGCTTGATTGGAGGGCTACTGGACAAGCTCTGATGGCCATTCTTCCATCGATGATCCAAACCGAGTCCAACCAAAGCCAGTCCTCCTCACCAGCGAACCAATGGCCAATCAGTGCCAAGCTAGTCCATTCTAATGTCCTCAGTGTCCCATCAATGATCCCCGACATCCTTTAGTTGCTATGGTGCCTTGATCATAGATTGATCAAGGTCGTTTCGTTTAAAATTGTATAAAGGTATACACCTAATCCCAAGCTCAATGAAGTGAGATCTTGTTAGGAGATAGGGCTAGAGCTCGCATCTAGGGTCTGATCAATGATGAATATGCCTATTATAGGATGTTTAGGATGATGTAGAATAGATATGGATGATTGATTATGGTTTCATGATGGTTGATTGCTTGAATGATGTTGTTCTACAATTTCAGATCCCTAATTGGACTGTCTGGATGTTTACCTTTGAACAACTTGGTTATTGTGCTTTTTTGCGCTTGATGTCTGCACCATATTTGAAGATGGTTCAAATACCTTTCTAACAAGCTATAAAACACCCCGATTTGATCTCGTTTGATATGATTTTTGCCTGTCCAAAATTGAGTCTAGAATTTGTTATTTGCTTGTTGTTCTGTTGATATGTGGTTTGCATCTTTTGTTTATTTTTTGCCGATTTTTGAGTTTTGAGTTTGAAGATAGTTTCTTCATGAAAGTTGCACAAAATTGCTTTGGTCATGGCATATTTTTTTTTTTCTTCTAGATTTCTTGGAATATATTGATTAGGTGAATCTTCAAAAAATCTGTCCTTATGTCAATCTGCCCTGTTTGAGTCCAATGTGTGTTTGCTCTAAAATGAGGTAGTAAACATGCTAGATTGGATTTGTGTCCTTCATAAAAGTCATACAATACATCATAAGCTTTCTAGAAAAGATATGGATTGCACTAAACAGTCATCATTAGCTAGATCAATTGCTTGCGCAAAATCATGCTTGGACTGCTGCAATTTGAGACATTGAATGCCTTGTTTTGTTTTCCTATTTTTGTGTACATTTTTGTGAACCAAATTATATTTCAATGTCTCATGAAAAACGATCATGACATTGCATTCTACATGTAGGAATTTTCATGGATTTTTACCATGTCATTAGATTACCAAGAACCAACCATGTTTTATGCAATCCTTACTATAATTGTGATTGATTATGTTCTTGTGAAAATGTCTTCGATTGAGCTCCTTAAAAGAAAAATTAGTGCATGATGCCTTCTAGACATGCTTAGAATACATCACAAGCTTCAAGACAATGTACAACATGTATCATTTGAACATCGTTTGCTATGTAAGAACCATTTACCAAGTTGACATGTTACTGCTCAAATTGTTAAGCATTCTGTCATAAATGTTTCTTAATGATAGGTTACCTATTAATGTTAATAAAGTTGTGTGATTTTTGTGCATCGATCTAGGGTTAGATGTCTTAATCAAACTTATTCGTTGCATCTAACCCTACATCATGTTTGAATGTCCCCATCTTCATGCATCATTTAGGTAGTTTAGTGGAGCCAATCATCATGCATCATTTTCTGTCATGTTATGAGTGATATGTGCACTTTTGCAATTGCCGTCATTTGAACATGAATTTGACCTTAATTGAACTTTATATCTCTTAGAAAGTCATAGGGCATGTCTTAAGCTTTCTAATGACGCCAATTTTGCACCCTTTGCATATCATTTGACCCATTTTCTATTTCAGCAAATTTTGCCCCGAAATCTGCTATGAGTAAAATTCGGAATGCTTGTTCTGCCCTTATTGAGTCAGACCTCTTATTATTTTTCTACGAGTTTTTCAATGAGGATTCCAAGATCTAATATTTAATAAAAATTGTTTGTCTTCCTCATGACTATGTTGTGAAATTTCAGAATTTTTATACATCATTTACTAAGACAAATTGCTGTTGACTTGCCATGATGTCTTGTTGCCCTATCCCAATTGCTCCGATCCGGTTTTGATTGCCCTATTTGATATTTACTGTTGTGATCCCTTGCTTCAATTCCGTTGTAGGTTTTTTAAAAATGTTTCATGTTGAATTGAGATTACTTGTTTTCACGATTTTAGATCCTTGTTTTCTCACTTTCATACACAAAAATTCTTGGAAAATAAAAATAAAAAAAAACATTTTACCGTACTTTCCAAACCCCTCAAACCCGATTTTCTTTCATGTGATGCCCATGTGTGAAATTTTCATTCTTAGAAATGCTAAAACCTTTCAAAACATCACAAGTTGGAAGGTGGAATTGTAAAAAAAAAAAATAGAGCTAAACACATGCTACTTGGTTACAAAGCGAAGAATGCTCAGCTGGCTTTAAAATATTTTTAATGGCTGCAAGTTTCTGCTAATTTGCAGGCCAGATTTGCAACTATTTATCATGTATTGCTAGTATTGTCTCACATACCATATAGGTGGGTTTTAGTAATAGGGGTAAAGATGCTTTCTGCCATAAGCATCCATTCATGTTTTTATAGTATTTAAATATAGTTTAAGATTTCAAAGTAATTTATCGCCGCTCTTGGCATGCCTTTTCAACATGTTGATCGACCTCCAACCTATGTTATGGCCTTTAGGCCACTAATTTCAATGTGGAGGCAGCATAGTAAGGTATTGTTTACATAGACGAAGTTGATAAAATAACAAAGAAGGTACTTTCAATTATTCATTTTTTTGTTCATGATATAGGGTATCTAGAGGTCATACTTATCTAAGCAAGACTAACGTGCAAGCTGAGTATGTAAATACTGGCCGACATGTTTCAGGGAGGGTGTCCAACAGGCATTACTGAAAATGTGGAAGAAACTGAGAGTTTTCTTTCTTTGTACTGATTCTAATTTGATCTTTCATGCTTTGGAGTGTCTATGAAAGAGCTCCAAAAGAACCGTCGGCTGGTTTTCTTGCATGTGTTTTTATATATTTTCTTCTTTGGTTTCAAATTATTGGATTAGTGTTTTGATTCATGTTAAGAGTTGATTTCTTCAGCGTGAGAGGAGGGCAACTTAGCTTGTTGATTAATTGAGAACAAAAGCCTGGAATAAGGTTCTAATTCCTTTGGCCCCCTAAATTGCTTTACAATTTTGAGTTGTAGGAACAAGAATCAATTTTAGTTTGAAATTAGAGGGTTCTAATTCAGTGGTTTGCCATTTGATGTTAATCTAAGACCCTGTTTGACTAACTTGCAAGTTAATGGATGCAGTCTTTTTATTTTCTCAGTTACATTTTTGGGTTTGGAATAACGTTTTTTTCTTTTATGGGGTTGGGGAAAACTTTTTACAGTTTTTTCCAAATTTAGCACCTTACGCAATTGATTTTTTTTAAATCCTTTATTTTTTCAAAACAGATGTCGACATTAATTTTTTTGTAAATTTTTAAAGGAAAGGGCACAATTGTCAGTTTTTATAATACTTGAATAGCCTTTTGTTTCCTGTGAAACTTACTTACATCCTCAGGCTTCAATTAACCCATAGTCCACTTATATTTTTATCTCCAACTTGATTTGTGTCCATAATATTTGGACATTTTTTGGCCCGTATAGGAGAGGTGGTGTGATTTTTTGTACATTGAGCTTGAATGCATTTTGCGATACACCATCTATCAATTACCTCAAAATGTTATGGATCTTTCTAAATTAGAGCAAAAGAAGTACCTCTCTTTTGCATTCATGAGCTTTTTTCAGTTGTTGCAATTCTCTATTCTGTTTCTGAGCACAAAATGCTACATTTTCCAATTCATCTATACATAAGGACTATGTTGTCATTCTCAGGTAGTGAATATTCCTGATAAAGGAGTTTGAAAGCATCTAAAGCATCTCCCTGGAGATGACATTCGATTAAACTAGATTTTATGTTACCTCTGTTAGCACTTCATGTTTCTGGGATACCCTTAATTAATTGGGTTGATGATGGAGTGAGTCTCAACCATAAGGATGGCGATGGGTAGTGGAGCTTGCATTTTCCATCCCCCCTCGGGATAAATAGGAAGCCCCATATCCACCCCATGTGGTAGGCGATGTCCTCACTCCTTTGAGACATTCAGGTTTCGCTGCACTCTTTGTAATATTACTCCACATTTATCTCAAACTTAACTTTAATTCAAAAGATTATTTTATATTTAACATCACGTAGTTTTCCTAATCCTTGAAAAGGTTTTTAAAAAATAAGTGATTGTCAAGTGGTAGTTAAATAAAAAATTTTAAGGGTAGGCAATGTGGATTTATGTTGGCTAGGATAAATTGTCACCCCTAGTCACCCAGAGGCCTTTGGTAATTTGATGCTTCTTCCTAGTCGGTTGCACGAGTCTCCTATAATTTTTGGCTTTGAAGTGCTCTCATGTTCCATTTACTTAGAACTTAAAGTTCACAACGTGATCTATATTCAGAGTATTTTGCTGATAGAGGAATATTTGTCTATTTATTTTATTATTTTATATATGGGGATAGTAAGGCTAATATTGTAATTTTTGGCCTTTTAACTTTATTATAAATAGATAGTTTTGGGTCAGATCGACCTAATCAAGCATTCAATTTAGTTTTTATCTTTCAACATGGTATCAAAGCCATGTTGAACTAATCCCTAACCCTAATATCTTCTCCATGTAGTCCTCCTTTTGCTCTCTCTCTCTCTCTCTCTCTCTCTCTCTCTCTCTCTCTCTCTCTCTCCTCATCTTCACTTTCTCCCACCGCGGTTCCTTCCCACCTTCTTCTTTGTTTTCTTTCATAGTATAGGGTAGCACTAATGAGGTGATTCTTTGAATCTAGTGTCTACCATAAATCTCACCTCTATGAGATAAATTAAAGATTCATTGTAGTCTGCAATAAGTGGTTCAACATTCTGCGATTTTTTTGGATCTTTTTGTTCGGGGTTATTTTTGCCTTGCCGCTAGCCTACAATTATCTCTTGTGTGAAGACCAAAGTACTACAATTCATGGACCACCATATTCCTTTTTTTTTTCTAGAATTTTGGGGAAAAATCATAATTATTGATTTTTTTTTTAGGTTTCCTAAACCTTAAAAAAAATTGACTTTTTGTCTTTCTTTACCCCGATTTGGCTGATTTTTAGAGGACAACTTTAGCTTACTATGAGAGGACTTCAATCCATTTTTTGGCCTTTCCTGGCAATATTTGGTGGCTAGATTGCTCCCTTCACACTTTTTCGAGGCAAAATTTGAGACACAATGTCTAACAATTTAGTTGGTTTAGTTGAGAACACTTCACCTAGAGGTTATATTATGTTTGCTACGATCTCTATGAAGCTTGACGACATAAATTATTTGATATGGTCTCGATCTAGATGCTTGACCATTGTAGGCCATGGGCTTAAAGGACATATCAATGGTACTTTTATAAAGCTAGATGCATCAAGTAATGCTCACGAAAGTGGATCTCGAATTACCCTTTGCTAATGTGTTTTCTGCTTAATTGATGCAGCCACATATTGCAAAAAGATATTTGCTTCTTGACATTGCGACACAGATTTGGTCGGCTGCAAGAGAAACTTATGGTCAACTTGGGAATGATGCACAAGTGTATAGACTTGGAAAAAGGGTTCATGACACCACTGAGAAAGAGATGACTATATCTCAATATTATGTTGAGCTTTGGAACTTGTGGCAAGAGCAAAAACATTATGCGGATAATTGTCCAACCAATGCTATGGACATCACTGCACATAGCTAGGAAGAAATTAATTCCATATTGTGTTAATATCCTAGTTGGTCTTGAATCGAAATTTCATACATTCAGTGGTAAAGGTATGTAATGAGGTACCCTAGGAGCCTAACCTTTTCACTTGGAGTCTTTCTCGTAATCTTATGTTTAGGTATATAGATGGAAACTTGCACTTTGTTAGTTAATCTCTCTGGACTTCTCCTGGAATAGTTATTATGCTAAAATAAACAAGCTTTAGGAAAAGATGAAGACACATAGATCCATTTGAATAGCAATAAATCATGATATGCATGGCACTAGTCAGTATCAGGATTAACTCCATCCATAGGGAAGAATGTCAACTAGATTAAATGAAGACCATATAAGTAGCCTTTAAGTTCTAATGCCAAGTACCAATCCTAGCTAAGCATGCAAAAACAAATCTGAAAGCACGACGAAAACTAACTTCCGCCAACTCATGACGACTTAGCTACTTTAAAAGAAAAAATAGTAGTAATAAATGCAGATGCATTAAGATGAAGCCTCGCTATCTGTGAATCCCGAATTTCGACCTCGTTCCGAATATATGAAATGGGCATTTCGCCGGCGCGCCTATGGTCCTTTTTCTCTGAGCTGATCACTCACGAGTTAACCAATCTATTGGGTGAAGCCGTTAAGGGATATAACCGCGGTAAAATCCCTAAAAGCTACCCGATAGGTCGGATCGGACTAAAATCGCGTTCGATCGATTTTAACCACAAAATTGAATTTGGTTTCGGAATTCGAACGTTCGAGCATATCACAATTCATTTTTAGGATGTCGTCTTGTCTTTCGGAGAAATTCTAACAAGTTCGGGACTTTTACGGAAAATCGTTTCGGACGTCGTAGAAAATTAGCGGAAATTCGGTTTAGCCCATTTGAAGGGAATTTTGACTTCTAAGCCGAACTATTGAATGATGGGAATTTGTGGAGATGTGTGGGATTTTTTCTTCGAAATTGACTTCGAATTTGAGAAATTGAGGATGAAATTAAAATCCAAAATTAAGGGAAATTCGGAGCTAGGCATGGAGGGGTGCAACATTGGTCATCAAATTGGTTTTATTGAGAATTATATAGCAAGAAAGTATTGGGAGACAAAGGTTTAATTGAAAGGATAAGCTTGAAGACTATTTGGCAATCTAATGATGGTTTTAGATATTTGTTTTTGGACTTTTGTTTCCCTCTTCTTTGGCTTCTCTCGCAAGCCAAGCCACCGACCGATTGCCCTCTTCTTCTTCGTGCGAAGCCCCTGCATCTCTGTGTCCAGCTCTGCTCCTGTTTCCTTTTCATTTTTCTTCATGTTTCTCTGTCCATCAAGCAGCTGAATCCCTCCATTTTCCTCACAACAGCCCCACATATTTCTCCCTCCACAGAAGCCATTTGCTGCCACGTCTTTCCCCCCAGTCAAACCAACGAAACCCCTTCCCCATGGTTGACCGAAAGAACCCCTTCGCTGCTCCACTTCGGTTTGTTCTTCTCGGCTCCATCGAAGTCCGGCAGCACCGAAGCAATTCCCCAAGCTGCCGCATGCCAGCCTCCACCCACGAAGCCCCAACGCCAGCAGCTCCTGGGTGCTTTGTTATTCGGCCAGCGAAGCCCGCACCTCTTCAGACTTCAGCCCAGCAACCGAAGCAGCTACTACTTCCTAGTCCGCAGCTCCACCGGTTGTGCAGCTCGTCTCACGCATGGTTCAACAACCCACCGAAGCAGCCCCCATCGTTGACTACACGCCTCAAATTCAGTGAAGCCGCGCGTCTCCCAGCTCCGCTTCTGCTTCAGTCTTGTCGCACCAGCGCCCATCGAAGACCCCTGCGCACGCCAGCTGCTTCTTCAGTCAATGTTCATCTTCAAGCGGCCACCGAAGACCAGTAAAATTGCTGCAGCTGCCCGTGTCGTCTATTGCTCCACCGAAGTCATGCATCCAGTCAACACCAGTTGATCCCCTGCTCGTGTGTTGACTCCAGCAAGCGGCCGAAGCTGCTCTCTCCTTCGATCTTGCCACGCGTGGTCTTCTCCAGCTCGCGGCCACCGAAGTCCAGCTTCCTCAACTCCTTCGCTGTCTCTGTTGACCGGACTTGCTGCCCCACACGAAGCCGATGGATTTCGGCCCAGCAACCTTCAATTTCACGAGCCCAGGAGCCCCGTGATTTCAACCGAGCAGCCACTTGAAGCCCATGTGAAGTTCAGCTTCTTCAGCCCAAAAGCCCAACAGTTGGGTCATTTGAAGCCCACTTGAACAGCCAAGTTCGGCCCAAGAACTCAACAGCCCGCCAATCAGCCCATGCATTTTCTGGGTCAGTCCATTTGAATCCGAAGCCAGCCCATCAATTGAATAGTTTGGCCCAACCTTCAATAGCCCAGTCTTGAAGCCCATCAAATTGAAATACAGCAAGCCCAAGCCTGCGAGTTTAGTCCAAGCCTGGAATTTTCTGTGATCGTCGACCCGAGTGATCGTCGACCCGGCCTGGAATAGTTTGGGTCCGACCCGAGTGATCGTCGACGTCGCCGAAAATTCGGATTTCGGCCGTCGTCGCGCCGTCGCGTCGCCATCGCGGTGTCCTGGCCTTCGTTTAGTGCAAGTGAGCTTTACTCACTAATGCTTTCTTAGTTTGCTAATTATGCTTAGGGGTTGGTTAGATTTAATTAAGTGCAATTAGGTGGTTAGATTAGTTTAGGACAATTAAATTAGTGACTTAACGATGCATGTTAGGTGGTTAGACTTAGTCATTAGCAAATAGAGAGCTTATACTATTTATTGAATGTATCTCGGGATTTTTCCTGATCCGATTTGGCTTCCAATCAGGCATTACGAGCCTAAATTGGATTTTTAGTATTTATTTATTTATTTATTTATTTTTCCGGAAATTCAACTGGGATGGCCAGTGACTGGAATTTTATGCTGATTGTCGTGGTGCAGTCCGTTTATTTAATTGAACTTCATTTTGTGTGGAAATGATTTATTTGTGAATTTAGGATTTATTCCCTAATTTAAATAATCTTGGAAAGTTAATTGGAAATTAATCGGGCATCAGTTAATGATACCAAAACTGTTTTAGTGGACTACAGAAAATGGTGGGATTTATAAAAAGGAGATTATTATATTTTGGCTAAGGCCGATCGTGTACTCACACACGACATTTTATCGGAAATGATAAAATTGGTTATTTGATTGTTTGCTTGGAATGACATGTATACCGACTCGATGACTCTATGGAGGATCTGGAGACAGTACGGTATGATAAATTGTGTGTATACCGGCTCGATGACTCCACGGAGCATCTTGAGACAGGACGGTATGATCTACCGGCTCGATGACTTTACGAGCATCTTGAGACAGTACGGTATGATAAATTGTGTGTATACTGGCTCGATGACTTTATATGTCATCTTGAGACAGGACGGTATGATCTACCGGCTCGATGACTCTACGAAGCATCTGGAGACAGTACGGTATAATTTGATAGCTCGATGACTCTATATGTCGTCTGGAGATAAGATAACATACTATCTATATATCACCTAGGGTGAGTAGTCTTGGATGTTGATCAGACTTACAGAAAGTGTGGAAGGGGTCAATCAAGAGATAATTTGGATGACATGTAATCGACTAGGTCGATTGATCGATTGATCGATGATTCGATCTGATTGGGTGATGTGATGTGATGATGTATATTTGATATATGTACTGACTTGCAGGTGGGATCTGAGGCCAAGGTAAGTCTTCTGACCTGTGCGTGTCTAGGCAGCCTATAGTATAATAGTTTACTAATCGGGTATTAGGGGGTAGAATTCGTTGAGACGTGGTCTCATTGGTTATTAAATAACCATTTCAGGATCCCGATGAGGAGCTGAGGAGGAGGAATCTGGGAATGAGAACTTTGAGGTGAAACCTGAGGAGGATTTTTGGAAGAAGAAGATAATACCAAGAGAGATCTTGAGTACAACCCGAATGGGCTGAGATTCCATCTTCTTTTATGAACTCCATTTTATTGTAAATAGTTGTGAAGTTCTCTGGTTTGTATTTTGTATAAAAGTTTGGTTATAAGTTTCAATATGAAAAATATGGCCTGCTTTTCTATCCCATTATTTTATTGTCTGGGGATTTATAACTGCTTCTGCATGTGCTTAATAAATGAAAGGGTCGGCGATACATAGTCCTGGGATATCGCACTTTAAAATCGACCAAGTAGAAGGATGTGTGTGTGCCCGAGGATCGGGGCGTGACACTATCTACCCTCCTTGAGCGTGTGTCATTTCAATACCCGTGCCCATCCCCATTTCAATTGTGCCAGTTGTGCCCAACATCCATAGACAGATTTTTCCAAAGGATTTCTATAGCTCATTTAGGATATTGTCCCTTGTCTCTGACATATCAAGGTTGTGGCATCCCAAAATTTCATGGCAATTTCTGGAGGCATTACGACCTATGGAAAAGTGAATGGTTGTGTCGTTGAAGTATGTTGTGGCCACTAGACCGAAGAATTGTAATAGATTAAGGCCGAACACTTTAATGGAAATATATCTTATGTTCTTGGGTTATCAAAGTTGGTGCTATAGGATAATTTGATAATGAGAATTTTGTTCTTGGCTATGCACCTTATGGATTTGATTTTATGGATTAATATTGCAAGTTTTTGGCCATATTATTTTGTAATTAGGTATTTATTTAAGTGAAAAATAATAGTGGATTATTAAAGGGGGGTGGACTAATTTTTTTGGACTAAACCAGCCCACAATCCCCCACCCTTCGACCGGCTAAGGCTCGGCCCATGAAGCCCATAGGGCTGTCGACGGAAGGAGGGGTGGCCCATGAGAGGCCCATCCTCTTGCATGGAAATTACCAAGTGGCAAGGGGGATTATCCAAGTGTCCCCTTGCATGTTTTGTGATGATTACATGCTAATCATGAGGGGGGAAGAAAAGAAGAAGGGGCGGATTGAGCAGGGGGGCGTCGCACGAGAGAAAGGGGGAAGGAGAGAAAGAGATTGAACCAAGAGAGAGAGTGACCGTCCGAGAGAGAGAGAGAGAGAGAAAAAATCGAGAGAGGGAGAGCAAGCGAGCAAGAGAAGAAGAGGAAGAGGGAGGCCGTTCATTGCCGTTCGTCGCTGCCGTCGAGCCGCCGAGTCCCGCCTTGCCTCGCCGTCTTTGCTTGCTGTGTTGTGCTCGGATTTGAGGCAAGTAGAGTCCATAAACCTACCATTTGCTTGCTGTAATATGTGTTGTGTGGGATGATAAACTTTGGTTGTGGTAGAAGTGAAGAAATTCGAAGCTTTGGGAAAAATATGGTAGCCTTGCATTCTATTTTCTAGAAAGGCAGTCCGACGTTTGATGAATTCGTGAGCTGCATGCGACTTTTTAGTTGGAATCTCACTTTGACTTCTTGATAAAAGTTGTAGAGAACTTCTTAGAGAGTAACATATCAAAATTTCAGAAGTTAACAAGTATAAATCGGTGAAACTATTTTTCTTTGAAGAAGTTAGATCTGGAAATCGTAATGCTGACCTAGTGTGATTCTGTGAATTTTATAAAATTCTCCGGTTGAAATTTGATCTCGTGTTCTGAATGAAAGTTGAAGATGACATGCTAAGGAGTAACATACTAAAATTTGAGAGGAAATGGATGATTTTTGGTTGGTGAAACAATCTTTATCCAAAACGGTTAGAACTGGAATTCGGTGCCGAGGGTTATGGACGGTTATGGTTATTATAGTTTTTAATCTATCACAAATCTGGTTTCGAGTTCTTCATCAAAATATTTACTTCTAGATTTTTTCTATAACATATAAAAATTTCAGAATTTTTGGAGTTGATTTAGGATTTTTACTGAATTCGTGAATGAAACTGTGTATGGTAATATTCTGAAATTATAAAGACTGTGATGTGTGGATTGTACCGAATTGTATGATGTTCTTTTGATATGATGTTCTTCATGGAATATTTTCCTCTAGATCTTGTATATAACATGTCCAATTTTTAGAATTTATTAAGGCTGTTTACTATTTTTTCAAGAATTATGACCAAAGGAGTGCAATATGTTTTTATCCGAAATTTTGCTGTATTTTCAAAAATAAATGAAATTGCTCTATGTGATATAATGTCTTGAGTGGTTGATTATGCTGCATATGTGGTGACATATGGCATGTTATATGACATCAAAAGCTGGTTGAGACCCTTGATATTGTTGCATCAAATGCCATGTTGAAATTGAGATACATGTGTGAATATAAATTGAGATAATAACGAGACCGTCGGAGGTGTGAGCCGACGATGCCTCGGGAGTGTTAGGATGCCCGGAGTGTATGTGCCGGATGCCCCGGGAGTGTTGGGATACCCAAAGGTGTGTGCCGGGGGGATTCCTCGTGATGCTAGTTGGGGTATGAGATGCTCGGAGTGTGTGTGCCAAATGCCCGGAGGTGTGTGCCGGAGGCTCCTCACGATGCCAGGTTGGATGCGAGCAATAAATTGTGGGATGAAAACATGGGTCCCTAGGAAGAAAAATGATGTGATCTAATTGAAAGATAAATATTGAAATTTGAATCATGTGCATGGATGTTTGCATATGGCATGGGATGAACCTCATGGGAATGCAAGCATGAAATGCATGGTGGTATATGCACGTTGCATGGTGATATATGCATGGCTGCTTGATGATAAGTGCATGGTGGTATATGCATGTTGCATGGAGATATATGCATGGCTGCAAGGTGAGGTATGCTTGAATGCATGAATGATATGTGTTTTATTCATGATACCTTGATTGTTTTGTTTGATGCATTGTGTAATTTGGTGGATCTTTACTGCTGAGTGGTTATACTCACCACTTTGGGGATTAACATTTCAGATTAGAAAGATGCCTCTTTCACCAGTTGTGCGTGGTACCTTCTATGGCATACCTACTGACGTTGAGGTGGAGTGCACAGAGCATTCCTGTATTAGTGTACCTGGTCTGGTGTATGTCCGAGTCCATGTCTTGGTGATGTACGGCGTGGGTTCTATTGATGGCCCTTTTATCCAAGAGTTTTTGTCCGTTCACGTTCGACGCAATAGGGGTGATGCTAGGGATGCTACTGCCGCCGCCGCCCGATGCACCGGGTTGGGTGTGATGGCATGTATGACTGGTGGGAGCTGACACTTTTTGGGGATAGCTGATGCTTGTTGATGGAGGGGTGTACATGTTTGATGTAGCTTCGAGTTCTCTTTTGAGTTATAGCCAAGTATAGTTAAAAATCTTGGCCTTTTGCTGTATCGACCCTAAATGTCCATCGTGAAAATATAAATAAAAGTGACTCGGCTTTGTCTTTTCATTTGGAGCATAGGTGGTGTGCATTGCATTATTGTTATTGGAGTAAGGGATGGTGAGACTCGTTTATGCTTTTGCTAATGAGCTGCGCTGGGACCTTTACAAAAAAAAAAAAAATGAGAAAAAGGGGAGAAGAATTTTATTGATTAACCCCTATGAACTATGGTTTCACTTTAATTAAAAACTTATTAGACTGATATGTAGTAGGATAAGTGACAAGTACTTGTGGTGACCCCAACGGATTGGGAGCCGTCGAGGGGTGCCACAAAGGTTGACTCCCACGCCCCCTAAGATTGACATATTCATGAATATGAAGGCGACCCCACCAAGGGTGATCGCCTTGTATAGCGGTATATAAATTAACATCAAGATTACACTCATGCATTGATTCGTGCACTTGGGCACGCAACCTCAAAGTGAACACCTCAGAGCTGTAAATTGATGTTATTAGGCCTATCTGAATGCGTAGGGTGCTATGTAAAACACAAACAAGGGAATACAAACTACCACTACCCATGAGGACTTAATGATGTGGTTGATGCTGACGAGGCATGTACTGAGGACCACAAGTGACAAACTCATCCCCCAATGTTGATTAATAGCAAATTCTGCCGCCCATCCATGTCTAGGTGGAAGATGGGGATGAGAATTGGCAAGGCCTTCGCCACTTAGACTATGATGGGCAAGAGCATAATCCAACTAGCAAAGGTCACGTCCACCTTTTCATAAATTCGCAAGCTATATAGCAGCATGGTCTTAACACCACATGCTTGTTGGATTACATTAATCCCTAGCGTGCACAATGACATATGGAAAAATACAAAAGTTGGGTTGCTAAGTTCTCGGAGCACAGACCCCTTATAGTTGTCAACAACCTTCACGATTTCGATGAGTCCGTAGTTAGCCTTTACATCAAAGTAAAGGGTCTGGGCAAGGACCTACTTTGCACTGTTCATGCAACCCTACATGACAAGCCACCGGGGGGATTTCGGCATGATGCGGACCTCGTGGTGAGCAGGATCGTCAAGAGTGTTCCTAGGCCAAGCATGAAAAGCCACCTGCATTTGAGCATGAGCATAGGGATAGCATAATTACACACAAGGCCCAGGAGGGTGCCAAGGTTGATGGAGACCTGAACAACTGAAACAAGTAATAAGAAGATGCTCATTAAACATGAAAAAGAGAAACTACTAACTGATAAATAAATGAAAAAAATGTAACACATAATTAGAAAACAACTACCTCGAGAAACAAGATGAACAAGCCACGGAATATGGCAGGGGAGATTTCTTTGATATAGACAAGGCGATGTGAGTGCCAACCCGACACTCACTTGGCTAATAGCACGGCCCCCAGGAGTAAAGCATTTCGGGGCCTAACCCCATGATAATTGTACCCACAAAAAGAAAGCCCAGGCCAACTTGATCGTGTTGTAGCGGCCAATCCAATCAGCAATGCTTTCCGCATTTGCTGCCCCCAAGATTGAGAACTAATCCATGATTCCTGCCTAGAAGCCAACGAACTCCTCAATTATTCCTTTTATCTTTTTTTTTTAAAATATGTTGGGGCCTTGCTCATCACCCCTATGATTGTCAATTTAAAACATGAAAATATTATATATCACAACAAAGTTCCATGTGAATCGTAGCCATATAAATAAAATTGAAAAATTGGAATTGAAAAAAAGTTGCCCCATTTTTTGGTTGGATGACTAACCAAGACCAAATAATATTAGAGACGATAGACGCCCCATGGCACATGAAATGGTGTAACTATTTCGGGTCATTGACGATTGGAATTTTTAATGGACTCCCATGGGATGGTGTTGATGACTGCGTTTGTCGATAGCTACGAAGTTTATTGGTAGCTTATATAGTATTTAAAATTTTAACAGGATGATACTTAGAAAAGATAACGTTTTTGAAAATTATACCTCTTGCAAATTATAAAAAAATTTGCAAAATGATTTTTCGATAAAATCAACTCCATCTTTTAAATACCAAATATTCAAGAGGTCTAATTTTTAGAAATGTTATCTTTCCTAAATATCATCTAGTTAAATTTTAGAAACTATATATGCCGCCAATTGACTTTGCAAGTATCGACAAACACAATCATCAACACCATCCCATGGGAGTCCATTGAAAATTCCAATCCCCTGTGACCCTGAATAGTTATGCCATTTCATGTGCCATGGGGACGTCAATCGCCTCCATATTATTTGGTCTTGGTTAGCCATCTAACCAAAAAACAAGGTAAATCTTTTTCAATTTTATATATTTGGCTAAGATTGACATAAAACTTTGTTATGATATATAATATTTTCATTTTTTTATTGACAATCATAGGTGCAATGAGCAAGGCCCCAACATATTTAAATAAAAAGATAAATGGATAATTGAGAAGCACGTTGACTTGCAAGCGATGATCATGAATTTGATCTCAGTTTTAGGGGCAGCGATAGTGGGGAGCATCGCTCACCGAATTGACCGCTACAACACGATCAAGTTGACGAGGGCTTTCTTTTCTATGGCAATGGTTGTCATGGGGTTAGGCCCCCAAAATGCTTCACTCTTGGGGGAGGGGGGCGCTATTAGCCGGGCTGGCACTCATCATTGCCTCCATCTATATTGCGGAAATCTCCCCCGCCATATTCCGTGGCTTGCTTACCTCGTTTCCCAAGGTAGTTGTTTTCAAATTGTGTATCGCATTTTTTCATTTATTTATTACTCAATAGTTTCTCTTTTTCATGTTTAATGAGTATATTCGTGTTACTTGCTTCAGTTGTTCAAGTCTCCATCAACCTTGGCACCCTCCTTGGCCTCAAATGCAATTATACTATCCACATGCTCATGTTCAAGACTTTTCATGCTCGGCCTGAACACACCTTGGCAGTCCTGCTAGCCATCAGGGTCCACATTATGCTGGAACCCCTTGGTGGCTTGTCATGCAATACTGCACTAACGACGCAAAGCAGGTCTTAGCCCAAAACTCTAACTCCGGTGTGGAGGCTAACCATCGGCTTGCTGAAATCATGGAGGCTGTTGACAACCATGAGGGGTCCATGCACTAAGAACTCAGCAACCCAACTTTGGTATTTTTCCATGTGTCATTGTGTGCGTTGGGGATTAACATAATCCAACAAGCTTGTGGTGTTGAGATCATGCTGTTGTATAAGTCACGAATTTATGAAAAGGCTGACGTGACCTCTGCTAATTGGATTATGCTCTTGCCCATCATAGCCCAAGTGGCGAAGACCTTGCCAATTCTCACTCCCCATCTTCCACCAAGACGTAAATGGGCGATGGAAATTTGCTGTTAATTAGCCTTTGGGGGATGAGTTTGTCGCTCGCAGTCCTCGATACGTGCCTTGTCAGCATCAACCGCAACATGAAGTCCTCATGGGCAATAGCAACTTGTATTCCCTCATTTGTATTTTACGTAGTATTCTTACGCATTCGACATAAGCCCAATGATGTCCATCTATAGTTTTGAGGTGTTCACATCGAGGTTGTGTGTCCAGGGGGACGCAACCGCAGTCGCCGCAAATCAATGGATGAGTGTAATCTTGACATTAATTTCCATATTGCTATATAAGGCGATCACCCTCGGCGAGATCACCTTCATATTCATGAGTTATTCAATGAAGATTTTGAGGTTGAGTCATTAACAAAATTTGTTTGTCTTCCTCATGACTATGTTGTTGTGAAATTTCAGATTTTTTAGACATCATTTACTATGTCAAATTGTTGTCGACTTGCCATGATGTTTTATTGCCCTATTTTGTTTCCAATGCGCTAACTTGTGTTCTTGAATTTTTATAAATTCATGTGTAGCTTAGGAAATTGCCTTCAAGGAAGTTGTGTGCATGATGTCTTGTAATTTTTTTAGGCCCAATTATCCATGGGTCCTATCCCAATTGCTCTGATTTTGATTGCCATGTTTGATGTTTACTATTGTGATTCCTCGCTGCGATTCCATTTTAGGATTTTTTTTTTTAATGTTTTGCATGCTAAATTGAGACAACTTGTTTTCACGAGTTCAGATTCTCGTTTTCTCAATTTCATACCCAAAGATTCTTGGAATATAAAAAACATTTTACCGTGCTTTCCAAACCCCTCGAATGTTGCCTAACAATCTAATATTTCATGTTCTAATTGATTTCATACACAGTTTTCCTAATCCTTGAAAAGGTTTAGAAAACTAAAAATTAAGTAATTATCAAGTGGTAGTCAAATAAAAAAAATTTAAGGGCGGGCTATGTGGACATATGCTGGCTAGGGTAAATTGCTACCCTTAGTCACCCAAAGGCCTTTTGTAATTTAGTGCTTCTACCCAGTTGGTTGCATGAGTCTCTTGTAATTTTTGGCTTTGAAGTGCTCTCGTGTTCCTCTTACTTAGAGCTTAAAGTGTTGTTAGAGCTTAAAGTTCACAACACGATCTCTGTTGAGAGTATTTTGCTAATGGGGATATATTTGTATATTTATTTTATTAATTTATACATGATGGCAATAAGGGTGATATTGTAATTTTTGACCTTTTGGTTTTATTATAAATAGATAGTTTAGGGTTAGATCAATCTAACCAAGCATTCAATTCAGTTTTTGTCTTTCAACATGGTATCAGAGCCAAGGTTAAACTGAAACCCTAACCCTAATCTCTTCTCTATGCAGTCCTACTTTTCTCTCTCACTTCTTATCTTCACTTTCTCCCACTACAGTTCCTTCTCACCTTCTCCTTTGCTTTCTTTGACAGTATAGGTCAGTGCTAATGAGGTGATTCTTCAAATTTCCTATCTGCCCTAAATCTCACCTCTATGAGATAAATTAAAGATTTGTTGTAGTTTGCAATGGATGGTTCAACCTTTTATGATTTTTTTTTTTGGATCTTTTTGTTTGAGATTATTTTTGCCTTATCACCGGCCTACAATTATCTCGTGTGTGAAGAGCAAAGTACTACAATTCGCCGACCACCATATTCATTTTTTAAAGATTTTTGGGGAAAATCAATAATACAGTTGGTTCAATTGAGAACCCTTCACCTATAGGTTATATTACATTTGCTATGATCTCTGTGAAGCTTGACGACACAAATTATTTGATATAGTCTCGATCTACATTCTTGAACATTGTAGGCAATGGGCTTAAAGGACACATCAATGACACTTCCGCAAAGCTGGATACATCAGGTAATGTTCAAGATAAGTGGATCTCAAATGACTTTTTGGTAATGTCTTTTCTGCTTAATTCGATGTAGCCACATATTGCAAAAGGATATTTGCTTCTTGACACTGAGACACAAAATTGGTCAGCTGCAAGGAAAATTGGTAACCTGTTCACTTGGAGTCTGTCTTGTAATCTTATGTTTAAGTATCATAGATGGAAACTTGCACTGTATTAGTTAATCTCTCTTAGAATTCTCTAGGAATAGATATTATGCTAACATAAACAAGCTTTAGGAAAATATGAAGACACTAAGTAGAAGATAAACATCAGATAGATCTATCTGAATAGCAATAAATCACAATACGCATGGCACTGGTCAGTATCAAGATTAACTCCATCCATGGGGAAGAACGCTAACTAGATTAAATGAATACCATACAAATAGCCTTTAAGTTCTAATGCCAAGTACCCATTCTAGTTAAGCATATAAAAACAAATGTGAAAGCACGACAAAGACTAACTTCCACAAACTCATGACAACTTAGCTACTTCAAAAAAAGAAAAAAAAAACAGTATTAATTACACATGCATTAAGATGAAGAGTCAATGTCTACCCTCCTCAAGCCTATGTCATTTCAATACTCGTGCTCATCCCTATTTTAGTTATGCAAGTTGTGCCCAACATCCATGGGAAAATTTTCCCGAAGGATCACTACAGCTCCTTTAAGGTCTTCCCCCTTGTCTCTAACATAACAATGTAGACCCCCATGCCTCCTAAGGTTCACATAGTCATGAATAGAAAGGTGACCCCACCAAGGGTGATCGCCTTGTATAGCGATATAAAAATTAATGTCAAGATTACACTCACCCATCGATTAATGGCGATCATAGTTGCGTGCCCCTAGGCACACAATCTCAATGTGAATGCCTTAGAGCTGTAGATGGATGTTATTGAGCCTATGTTGAATGCGTAGGATGCTATGTAAAACACAAACAAGGGAATACAAGCTGTGATTGCCCATGAGGACTTCATGTTGTTGTCAATATTGACGAGGAACATACTGAGAACCGCAAGTAGCAAACTCATTCCCCCAAGGCTAATAAACAACAAATTTTGCTGTCCATCCACATCTATGTGGAAGATGGGGATAAGAATTGGCAAGGTCTTCACCACTTGAACTATGATGGCAATGGCATAATCCAATTAGCAGAGGTCACGTCCACCTCTTCGAAAATTTGTGAGCTATATAACAGCATGGCCTCAAACACCACATGCTTGTTGGGTTAAATTAATCCACAGCGTGCACAATGACATATGGAAAAATACGAGAGTTGGGTTGTTGAGTTCCTAATGTACAAACCCTTTACGGTTGTCAACAACCTCCATGATTTCGATAAGCTGGTAGTTAGCCTCCGCATCGGAGTTAAGAGGTTTGGGTTGGGACCTGCTTTGGTCATTCGCGTGGCCCCGCATGACAAGCCATAAGGGGGATTCCGGCATGATGTAGACCCTGATGGCGAGCAAGACCGTCAAGAGTATTCTCAAGCCAAGCATAAAAAGCCACCTACGTTTGAGCACAAGCATGGGATAGCATAGTTATATACGAGGCCAAGGAGGGTGCTAAGATTCATGGAAACTTGAACAACCGAAGCAAGTAACAAGAAGATGCTCATTAAACATGAAAAAGAGAAACTACCAACTAATAAATAAATGACAAAATGTAATACATAATTTGAAAACATTTACCTTAGGAAACGAGGTGAGCAAGCCACGGAATATGGCGGGAAAAATTTCTACAATATAGACAGGGCAATGGCGAGTGCCAATCCAACACCGACCTGGCTAATAGCACGGCTCCCCAAGAGTAAAGCATTTTGGGAGCCTAACCCTATGACAACCGTTCCCACAAAAAAGTAAGCCCCCACCAACTTGATCGCATTTCGGTCGCCAATCTGATCAGCGATGCTCCCAACCATTGTTACCCCCAAAACTAAGAACGAATTCTTGATCCCCGTCTAGAAGTCAACATGCTCCTCAATTATTCCTTTTATCTTTTTCTTAAACATGCTGAGGCCTCGCTCATTACCCCCAATGACTTGTCAATAAAAAAATAACATGAAAATATTATGTATCATAACAAAGTTCCATGTCAATCATAGCCATATAAATAAAATTGAAAAATTAGAATTGAAAAACAAAATTTCCTTTTTTTTTTGGTTGGATAACTAACCAAAACCAAATAATATGGAGGCGATGGATGGCTCTATGACACATGAAATGGTGTAACTATTCAGGGTCATTGGGGCATCGGAATTTTCAATGGATTCTCATGGGATTGTGTTGATGACCGCATCTGTTGATACTTGCAAAGTCAATTGGTGTCAAATATAGTATCTAAAATTTTAGTAGTATGATACTAAAGAAAGAAACATTTCTGAAAATTATACCTCTTGCATACTACCAAGAAAATGATGCTTCGACTCTACCAATCATCGTCTTCTAGAAGATGAAGACGATGCCATCGAATCGAAGCCTCAATGGCACCAACCTGGAGGAGTCACGCGAAGAGGCCATTGAAAAATGTGAGCTTTGATCTTTCACTTTTGGCGTTTCACTAATTAATGGAAATGTGAGACTTATAAATGATTTTGACTTAAAATCTTCTGTTAGACGATTAATTCATAGAGAGATCTTCGGATATATCTCCCTTAACAAATGTAGCCCGAGTCTTTAGTTGACTTAACAAACAAAGCCATGCGACTCTTCTAGATAACTATCTTTGAAAATTTTAAAAACTGTTGCAAAATAATTTTTCAATAAAATTTACTTCATCTTTTGAAAATTTGGCATTCACCTTGGCCTATACATGATCGTTTTTGCATATATTCAAGACACAATTTACCACGTCATTTCATGGAAAGGCTACATATCAGACTGCATACTGCAGGCTTTATCATCAACACTCAACTTGTAAAAATCGAAATCTGTCAAGGATAGCAATATATTAAGCAAGCATTCAAATGGTGAGAAACCATTTGGTAGTGGATGAAGTGCTCAACAGAACTTCCAAAGGCCAAATTCATTTTCGACGGATGACTGGTAATGAAGCAGTGGAACCTATACCAAAAGAGTTGGCTGGCTTTGTGTATTGTCACATTCCCAAAATTTTCCCTTCATCTCATATGCTAACAAGACCTAACTAGAATGCCAATATCTAGTATCAACATTATAACTGCTGTTGCAACAATGGCTGCCTATTTAAACATCAGAAAATTCTTGTACAAACTGTCGTTACAATGGAAATTACTCTAATAGACTTGTGACCACTGGACCGAATCCATCACCATTAGCTTTGCATGTAATATCACCGATGTAAACCTATTTCACCAATTTCGAGTCTCACAACGAAATATCTCTTACCAAGTGTTATGTTTTGGTATTTATTTAAGGGGACTTAGGTTTTGTGTTAATATATATTATGATGTGGTAAACTGTATAAGCCAAGAATAATACCAAATTTTCAAAAGATGGAATCAATTTTATTAAAAAAATCATTTTGCAATAGTTTTTATAATTTTTGAAGATAGTTATCCAAAAGAATTGCACGGCTCCGTTTGTTAAGTCAACAAAAGACTTGGTCTACATTTGTTAAGGGAGAGATATCTAAAGATCTCTCTATGAATTAGCGGTCTAACAAAAGATTTTAAGTCAAAATCCTTTATACGTCCCACGTTTCCATCAATAAATGAAACACCAAAAATGAAAGTTTAAAGCCCACATTTTTTAATGGCCTCTCCGCGTGACTCCACCTCTAGGTCGATGCCATTGTCTCTTAAGAGACGAGGCTCTAGTTTGATGCCGCCGTCTTCATCTTCTAGGAAACGACACTCAGGAGACTCTACCCAGTGTTGCTTGGTAGAGTCCGAGCATCATCTTCTTGGTAGTATTCAAGAGGTATAATTTTTAGATACGTTATCTTTTGTAAGTATCATCTTCTTAAAATTTTAGTTACTATATATGCCGCCACTTGACTTTGTAAGTACCAATAGACGCAGTCATCAACACCACCCCATAGGAGTCCATTGAAAATTCTAATCCCTCGATTACCCTAAATAGTTATGCCATTTCATGTGCCATGGGGGCATCTATCGCCTCCATATTATTTGGTCTTGGTTAGTCATCCAACCAAAAAACAGGATAAATTTTATTCAATTCTAATTTTTCAATTTTATTTATATGGCTGTGATTAACATAGAACTTTGTTATAATATATAATATTTTTTATGTTTTTTTTTAATTGATAGTCATGGGGGTGATAAGTGAGGCCCTGACATATTTAAAAAGGACACAAAAAATTAATTGAGGAGCACATTGACTTCCAGGTGGGATCATGAATTTGTTCTCAGTCTTAGGGGTAGCGATGGCAAGGAACATCACTGATCGAATTGACCGCTGCAATGTGATCAAGTTGATAGGGGCTTTCTTTTTTAGTGGGAACAGACGTCATGGAGTTAGGCCCCCAAAATGCTTTACTCCTGAGGGCCATGCTATTATCCAGGTCGATGTTGGGTCGGCACTCACCATCACCCCCGTATATATTGCAAAAATCTATCCTGCCATATTTCGTGACTTACTCACCTCGTTTCTCGAGGTAGTTATTTTCTAATTTTGTATAATGTTTATTCATTTATTTATTAGTCATTAGTTTCTCTTTTTCATGTTTAATGAGCATCTTCTTGTTATTTGCTTTAGTTGTTCAGGTCTCCATCAACCTTGGCACCCTCCTTAGCCTCATATGCAATTATGCTATCCCAATGCCCGTGCTCAAATGTGGGTAGCTTTTAATGCTTGGCCTAGGAACACTCTCTACAATCCTGCTCGCCATCGAGGTCCGCATCATGTTGGAATTCCCCCGATAGCTTGTCATGCAAGGCGGCACAAATGACGCAAAGCAAGTCCTAGCTCAAAACTCTAACTTCGATGCGGAGGCTGACCGTCACCTTGCCAAAATCACAAAAGGTTGTTGACAACTGCAAGAGGTCCGTGCGCTAGGAACATAGCAATCACACTTTGGTATTTTTCCATATGTCATTTACACACTGAGGATTAACATAATCCAATAAGCATGTAGCGTTGAGACCATGCTGTTGTATAACTCGTGAATTTACGAAAAGGCAGACGTGACCTCTACTAATTGGATTATGCTCTTGCCCATCAAAGTCCAAGTGACGAGGACCTTGCCAATTCCCATCCCCATCTTCCACCTAGATGTGGATGGGCAACGAAATTTGCCATTAATTGGCTTTGGGGGATGAGTTTGTCGCTCGCGGTCCTCAATACCTGCCTTGTTAACATCGACCGCAACATGAAGTCCTCATGGACAATAGCTACTTGTATTTCCTCATTTGTGTTTTACATAGCATCCTACGCATTCAGCATAGGCCCAATAATGTCCATATACGGCTCTGAGGTGTTCACATTGAGGTTGCGTGCCCAGGGGTACACAACCCCGATTGCCGCGAATAAATGGGTGAGTGATCTTGACATTAATTTCCATATCGCTATATGAGGTGATCACTCTCGGTAGGGCCACCTTCGTATTCATGACTATGTCAGTCTTAGGGGTTGTAAGGGTCTACCTTGTTATGCTGGAGACAAGGAGCAAAACCTTAAAGGAGCTTTGGTGGTCCTTTGGGAAAATCTTCACATGGATGTCAAGCACAACTAGCACAACTGAAACAGGGAGTATTGAAATGACAAAGGCTAGAAGAGGGTAGACAGTGAGGCTTCATCTTAATGCGTGTGTAGTTAATGCTGCTATTTTTTCTTTTTTTTTCCTAAAGTAATAGTTGTCACGAGTTGGGAGAAGTTAGTTTTTGTCATCTTTCAGATTTGTTTTTACATACTTAACTAGATTGGTACTTGCCATTAGAATTTAAATGATGTTTGTATGGTCTTCATTTAATCTAGTTGACATTCTTCCCTATGAATGGAGTTAATACCGATACTAACCATTGCCATGCATATCGTGATTTATTGTTATTCGGATTGATCTATTTGCTGTTTTATCTTCTAATTAGTGTTTTTATTTTTTTCCTAAAGCTTGTTTATTTTAGCATAATATCTATTCCTAGAGAAGTCCAGAGAGATGAACTAACACAGCTAGTTTGAATCCTACGGTACCTCATTACACACCTTTATCATTGAATGTATCAAATATTAATTCAAGATCAACTAGGATACTAATACAGCACTTAATTTCTTCTTGGCTATACCATGTAGCCAATACAAAATTTGAAAAGCTGCAGGGATGGAAAAAAGAGGGCACTTCCCTGTGTTCCACTCAAAAAGATAAATGACCTGAGAAAATACAAGACATGCTTTTCTTAGTTTTCTTCATCCTGCACCTGTCACCTCTGGGCCTCTCTTAGAGGGGAAGATCAGCAAAGTGAGGAAGGATAGAGGAGTGGGAGGAGTATCATATTATCTCAGAATCCAGAATATATGTGGTGAAAACCTACGAAACGGCTAGAAAGAGAGTAACTGTGGTTGAACCCCCAAAGTTGGAAAAGGCCAACCGAAGATATATTCCTTCAATTTGACATCAGGGAACAACATCCACTACACTAGTATTTAGCCAATTCGGGAGTAGATGGACATTGTGCAATTAATTTTACATATGTAGATTCGAATCAGCTCCTAAAGTCCGAAGTTCACCATCCTCTCTAACATACAGTATTCCCTTGGCCTTGTCGAGCTGACGAATGCCTCCTTTCTCTTCTTCAAATTCCAGAGCAAACAAAAGGGAGAAGCAAGAACTATAGAAATCCCACTTTACTTTACTAACTAGGGTAGAATTTAGGTGGAAGAATTAACTTTTGAGCATCACGGTTTCACACTTGCACAATCCCTTTCAAGGGTTAAGATCCTGATATATGTTACGCTGTTGTCATAGAGTTAAGTGAGACATATAAATTCATCTATGACTGAGTATTAAGTCTCCTACCCAATCCCGAAAGCCAAAATAAAAAAAGAAAACAGACTGCTCATAAATAACTTTACCGCTCCCTCTCTTCTTAATTGGTCTTTGTTCTCTCTATCATCATTCTTTCTCTTTTACAGAAACTATATCCATCTGAACCAATATCCATTGTAAAAGTGACATCACTGTAGAAAACATAATACACGTGATTTGTAGGTTTTTCAAAATATGTTTTGATTGGCAATGATCAAGAGGGTAAACGTACAAGGACCCCTTAATGAGAAGTTGTAAGTTTCTGGAGGTTCTAAAAGACCATAACAAGGACAATGTTTCAACTGTCAGAACCCATGTCCACAGTTGGGTTTCTGAAATAGAGTTAGGAATGGCAATTTCTAAAGCGATACAATAAAACAATGCGAATTAGTATGTTGAGTTCATGCTAGTCGTGCTTATGTCAAAAACATGAGGAACTGCCTAACACAATCATCAAACAAGTTATGTCCTAATTAGACTCAAATACCAAAAATGGACCCATGTAGCCAGCCCTCTCGTGTCCATTATAGATGAGCCAGAAAACTCAGAGGCAACTAAGTCATGACCCATCAATGACTCATCCTATATTAGCCAAGTTCGAGCTTGCTGATGCATGACTTATGTAAGTTGCAAAACTAATCAAGTATTCCAGTACTCCTTTTTCTTTTTCTTTTTTAATTATGCATCTTGAGTATATGTAATACAAGTACAATGAGTATCACCACGCATTTAACTCTGACCTCTCTAACAATTTAAAGTGCTGCCATCATCATCAATATTTCCACAAAAATCTAGTTAACCATCCTTACCTCAAAGCGGTCAAGAAGGAATCCGAGCCAGTCTGTGAGCAACAATCTGTTCAACGAGATCACTTTCAGGCTGCACTCCTAGTTTCCCCAGGGCCAGGTGAGGCTTAAGTCTGGCAGCAACTCCACTGTACCTTGCTTCAGATGCAAAAAAGACCACGTTTTGCATCAACAAATCCAACTAAAACAAGAGATACAAGTTGAGGTGCAGCAAAGACCAAATGAATCCAGATAAAAACACCGGTCTCCATGGCATCCACAGTTGAGATATAGGCAGGACACCAGCAGAGAAAGCACAAAAGTTGAGAAAAACCGTCTATGCTTGATTTTGAGTGAAGATCCTGTAGACAAAAATGAAACAATTAAAGCTATCTCATTACTTCTTCTACTCGTCTCTGAAATCACTGATTCTCTTCTCTTAATTATTATTAGCAGAAGTAGGTTACGCAAAAATCAAGATAAAAATGAGGAGTATATCTATATCATATTTGACAACAGGAAGGCTGTTGCCTGTGAACAAGTTTGCGAACCGAGGTCTTGTTCACTTCCCCACCTTTCTCAGCAACAATTTCAAGTTCTTCAGTCAATGTGCTCCAATATCAACGCTCTCGTATCTCTTCCTCTCTCTTCGTCTCCAGTTTTCTCTCCGTATATCTCTCCTCCTCTCAAAACCAGCCCCTCCGCCAAAAACTCGTCTCCTCCACCCTTTGCGAATCTTTTTCGTTACGCGTCCTTATCACCAACGCCAGCCAGCCCTCCCTCTGCCCCAGCTTTTCTCGCGTCACTCTTGTGGCGTTTTTTCCTCACAGATGCTGGTTCGTGCAAACAAAGGGAAGAAGTGATATTAGGCCGGACCCCTTTTAGGCTTTCATGGGCTCAAAACAAAACAAAAATAAAGATGGGCTCAAAACAAAAGTAATGAACATGGGCCTAAAAAGAAAGAAACGAAGATAGGACGGGCGAACGGGCTTAGAGGACTGAACCATCATTTTTTATAATTTTTATTTTATTTTATATTTTTTTTGCTTTTTACCTTTTTTTTTATAAACTTTTATATTTTTGCAAAATAAATGGATGTTTTAAAACATATTGTCAAATGAATCATTCTCAGCCAACATCTACTGAGTAAACACTCTGACTTCAATCTCTGAAAATAAATGTCCAATCTAAAACCTTGAGCTATATTGCCTGTTTGAAATCCACCAATGTGGTCAAATAAATTTCTCATGTCGGTGATTTCCCCCCTACTGCAACAGCTGCCATGACTGAAGGCATGCTTGCAGTTCGCATGCTAGTCCCATAGTCATCCATTCTAGTTGCAATCCTTAATCTCAAATAAAAGAGATACATTAGTTGCAAGCCCTGATCTCAACCACATATTTGCTTCGCAAAGCTTCTCCTAGAGTGGATGCAGAAATAAAGGGAAAAAGTTTAATAAAGACCAGACAAAAAAAAAAATTTCAAGATATGCAACTAAATATTTTAATGAGTGCCTAGGATAATGAAAGGAAAGAAAACTCAAAACAGTGGAACCAAATCCATGAGATCAAAAAAGGGACAACGATGACTGCTGCAATAGTAGTGTCCCAAAATGAGCATCTGTAATGATTCAATTGCTTTTCGTTATGGTCACGATGCCACCATCTGCCCCAGACCCTCCTCCACCCATCCTAACTAGGCCAATTTAGCCAACTCTTTTGGTCACTACCCCTCAGGGTGTCGTCTCCTCCAAGCCAAACGTCCACCATCGCCCACATCGGGATGGCCAGAGAAGAACGCGACGAGTAGCTCTGTAGCAGCTTGTCTTTGGCTATCCCCAGTCACCACGCTGGTGCCGCTGCTACCTCATTCAACCACCACCATCCGCCCAAGACTTGTGCTCGCAGTCACATTGCAATATCCAGAAAACATTCACAGAGACATACCGACAAGAACAAGGCAAAAAGGCAACAAAAGGCAACCAAAAAACTTGGGGAGTTATGAGCTTGTTAAGAATGAAACCTGACCAAAAATAAACACATAATGGAAACCTTATACCATACAAAACACCTTCATGTAACCTCAGGAAAATAAATAAATTCCAGACTAACTCAAACGGATTTAATTCAGGCATTTCCTCGAACATATGGCGAGCGTGGATTGAGGAGAGGATGCTAACCCATTCGGTGTTAGTGCACTATTGGCCGTGCTAAGGAAGAGTTGCCGCTAGCCACAAGTCGATGAGAACAATGAGCGGGGAGAACTCTAGAGCGAATTCTCCTCTCTTCCATAAATATTCCCTTCCAGAGGATGCATGATCCCCTCCATCGGACCTACACCGCCACCACCATGTCAAAGGCCACCGGACCTTCACTGGCCAAAGATTCCTCAATATGAATATCCATGACTCATGCTCAGTTCCTCATCAATAACCCCCATGAGAAGGCCATCCTTGAAGACACCATGCATCAGATAAAGAGGACATGAAGTCAATAAAACTCTTGGTATTCTCATTATGGGTTTAATAGCTAGTACATCAACTTATGCCATGTAAATAGTATTAAAACACATCTTCAGATTGAACAACAGTAAAGAGCATTGCACAGCCAAACCTCAGACCCATTTTATCAAACCAGTTTCGTGCCTAGTCTGCAAAATGAGAAGCTGTCTGTTGAAGAATACACTGCCGAATGTGAACATGTCATGCTTTGATGTCATAAAGTTGAGGCCGAGGAGTAAACTATCGCTCTTTACCTTGGCAGATTACTGACCTTGTCCAATTTATACCCTATCGATGAACCTTTAATGATGTTTTGAAATCAGCCATGAAGGTGGAAAGCAACTCAATAGGAAAAGCAAGAGAAGTCGTAAGTCGTTGACCAAAGAGAGATCTTCTAACCAGGGAAATTCGACCTTACATCAAAGGTGACCTCCTTGAAACCATTGAATAATATCTCAAACTGTCCATCGTAACAGTCAAATTGCTTTATAGTGTCTTAAAGGGAAATCACTACTCTTGTGGAGGTTGAACAGACAAGCCACAATATGACTCTTTGCTCCAAGTAGACTTAACGATTGAAGAAGAAATCATTCACGAGATTAGGAAAATCTCGTCACTCAAAGGAACTTGGATGCCATTCTTTTAAGAGGACGACAATTGACTTCATAACGATGTATTTCATACTCAGTGCACTTTCTCGTGGCAGTGGAAGTTGTGAGGATGTTGTTGCCACCGCCATGGTTGACAAATCGCATCTCAAGGTGGAGGCCCATCAGGCATCCCTACAAGCCTTTTTGGCATGAGAAAGGGAATGAGGTTAAAGTAAATAAGCAATGGTCTGTTGTTATCTCTATTGGCGAAAATTATATAGATGAGGTTACGTGTGATGGTTGTATAATTAAAGGATGATCCATGATGGCTTTTAAAAGACCTATAGAACATGTGAATAAGCCTACAGAACACGTCGAAAAGTTATTAAAAAAAATCATATGGAAGAGAAATATAAAAACTGTTAATCAACTCGACCATGAAACATCAGCTGTCAATGCTACGAATTTTAAAAGGTGAGGTAACCGAAAATACAAAGAATGTGAAGGACCAAATAATCTATTTATTAATAAACCGTACGTATAGATGGTAGAAAAGAGGGGAAAGAGGGGGAACTGCACTCAATAGTTGATCGTCAATTATAAAAACCCACTACTAATGTGTATATACTATGGGACAAAATGTGACTTCTTCGGTCGCACATAATAGAGTTTTGATTTGGCCGAGTAATGGACTCTCTCTTTGGCCGAGCATAGAGCTATGAATTTTGTGCAGAGTATTCCAATCCAATTGAGGCGTTTACTTTGTGGAGACAAGGGGGTTTCAAGCCACAAGGTAATTGTCAGTGATTTACTTATTGAGCAATGACGTGGGGCTAAAAACTGTGGGAATGGGTGTAATCTAGACTAGGAAACGCTGAAACAGGTGAGCAATTATAACTATGTAGTTCTCCGATTGATTAGTGAATCATTTGTGGCTGGCACTCCTCATGGAGTAAGTTTAACACTTTAACTAAACCATGTAAATCCCTCGTGTTTTTTATTGTTCCTTTCTCTAGTGATCTCATTCTCTCATGTTGCTTAAAATGCAAGATCCGCTAACTTTTGCTACAACGATTGGCACCAGAGCTTAGGCTAAGATTTTTTGGATTTGTTTTGAGGTTTTTGCTTGCCTGATCTTTGTTTGGAAATTCTGTCATTCCCTTTTATGTTTAGAGCAAAGTAGAAATTGAGAAGTTTAACGACAGAAACAACTTTGGATTGTGAAGCATTAGGATGCGTACGTTATAAAAAACTCAAGGTTTGGCCAAAGCATGGAAGAGCAAGGCTAAGTTTCAGGAAACAATGAAAGATGCGAATAAGGATAAAATAATGGAGAGGGAAAAGAGTATAATCCTATTGAACCTATTTGATGAGATGTGAGTTGAAGGATGTTGCAACTTTGTGGGCAAAACTTCATAGTCTTATTATTGATTTGTAGAAAGTACACCCATTAGAGCTCACTTTGATGAGCTTAACAAACTCGTGATGGATTTGAAGAACGTCAAAGAGATCCTAAGTGATGAAAATCGAGGCATGAGGTTGTTGGCGTCTTTACTAAATTCATGGGACTGTATCAATTCACCGTTATGCGGACATATTAAAATTACCTCAAAAGAAATAAAATCTATTTTGTTCTCTAAGAAGTGATTGAGGAAGGCGTGAGACAATAATTTGGCGCTTACGTGGGGACTAGTGATTCGAGGTTAAGATCAACATCGAAGGTCTAGTCATCGAGGCAAAACCAAGTCGAAATCATGCCAAAAAAAAGTCCAAAGGTTGCGTGAGGTGCTTTGAGTGTCAGGAGGAAAAATACGTGAGGAGAAATTATCTAGAAGATGAGAAACAAAGGTCATAGGTAGAATGCCACAAGTATTGCATCCCACGTTGCCAAGGAGGGGCACCATGGATGAAGATGCCATTTTGTGTTTGACTACTAGTTTGTCACAAACGAATGATAGATTCGGGGCATTCTAATCATATGATGCATCATAGGATCTGGTTCATTATTTAATAGTTTGAAGATAGTGGTAGCATTCTAATGGTGAATAAAGTAACCCATAAGGCTGCGAGAATAGAGACAATTTAGATTCAAATGCACAATAGGGTACACTGACATATGAGAGACATGTATCAAAGCTTAGAAAAAAAATCCTCATTTCTGTGGAGATACTCAATGACATCGTGTGCAATGACACAGTTGAAGGTGGAGTGCTAAAGATCTCTTGAAGCACCATGACACTAATTAAGGGGAAGATGATGAATTCTTTCTATCATCTATTGGGGGAGACTGTGATGGGAGCTGTGACATCCGCAAACCGACCTCGATTTTCAAAACGTAACTACATGGGCATCCAATCTTCGAATAGGATTACAATAAGGATTGGTAGACCCCAAAAACCCCGAAAATGCCACCTTGAGACGAAAACTCAATTTTTCCTCGGCAAGATGCAAAAGTTCGGAAAAAGTGAAAATGGGCCATGGCAAGGGCCAAAGCCCATGTTAGGCAACCCAATGGGCTTAAGCCCACGATTAGGCAACCCAGGCGCCGAAGCCCATCATGGATGGCCCAAATGGGCCTAGCCCAAGTGGGTGACCCAAGGCCCATACGCCCAAGAGGTGGGCTGCCATGGTGGGGCTGTGGGTCCTCCAAGTCCATCAAGCCTTCAACGCAAGATCTTGACTTTAATGCATCCCCATGTGCGTGAACAATACTTAATCTTGGTGAAATGACCAAATTGCCCTCTCATTCAACTAAGGACAAAAGGGCAAAGTTGCGAAAGGAGCTAAAGAAGGGCACCCATGTGCTGAAATGAGGGAGGTGATGTAATCCCCTAGCCTAGTCTAAGCCTACCTAGCCAATCTTCTAGCCTAGCCATGAGTGGTTCATTAAATGGAATTAATGAGGCTTGGGCAAGAAGTAAAGTGAGGAGTGATCCAAGCCCTTGCTCTTCCTCTCTTCCCAAATTCGTCCATATCTCTCCCTTACTCTCATTTTCACACTTTGGCTCTCAAGTTCATCTTTCTCTCCCTCCTTGCCATAGCCCAAACCACTCATTGTCCATTTGCATCTAATTTTCAAGCCATCTTCTTCACTTTTCCCCATATTTCCCTCACCGGCAACCGACCACCACCCACCGTCGATGTGCAGCCGCCCAAGAAGCTATCCAGCCCACTCAAAGGAGCTTTGGAGGTGTGACCAGCAGCCCCAACCATTGTCCAGTCTTGCCACTCCTCCCCCAACGCTTTTTAAAGCTAGGACTTGAGTGTTAGTGGCTTTCTAACCCCTAAATAGGGTTGTTGTTGCATTTTGGAGTTAGTTTAGGGCTAGATTAAGACTAAATGATGTTTTGTTGATTTGATAAGTGGGTCTTGTATGATAGGTTATCATAGGGTCCCGATAGGTTATCTCGATAGCTTATAATGTTTTCATCGATAGCTTATCATGTTTTAAGCCGATAGCTTATCGCAGTTTATCGATAAGTAGTTATGCGATAAGCTATTAAAGTGTGATATGTGAAGTGTGATGTGTTATGTTAACAAGAGATTAATTATGTTGAGTTGCAATGACTTATCCTACTTTGATGAGTGACTTATATGCCATGGACTTGTAAAGTTGTGTGGTACTTTTATATGATATAATATGAGACGCACGTGGGTGATATGATGGCATATGGCATAGGTTGTTGCATATTGCATGGACATCACATTGGTTAATGAGAAAGATAAGAAATGAATCTTGTGATGGTATGCCCGTGATCACCTAAAGACCCTAATGCATTTACGTGGGGTAGAGAACCCGTCCTAATGCGTTTACGCAAGACGATGCCCAATTAAGTTCAAATGCCCCCAAGTCAACGGGATGCTGTTCGCGGATGGATTTCGAAATGAAGCTCCTTACAGGAGTACCGTCTTGATGCATTTATGCGAGACGATGCCGTGCTCGATGCAGCGAGACGATGCCCAGTTATGCCGGATGACGGCAAACCTTCAAGTTGGCCTTGGGTCTTAAGTGGCCATAATAATCTTGAGGTGGTTGTGTGAAAAGTGCATGAGATGTATTTGTGATCATGTCTAGGTTATTGCATGACATGGGCGCATAACTATACCATGTGGTGCATTTGTATGATTGGATCAAGAGTGTGGAAATGTTATGGGACTTGCTTATGTATTGTCGATGATGGCCTTGAATAAGTGGATATGCTTTCACGTAAATAGTTAGGGCAAAACAAGAGAAACTTTGCTATTGATCTACTATCAATAGAGGAATTGCATGTTTAAGGCATCTCTAAGATGAACGACTTCCTTGTGCGAGGTCTAGGAAGTTCACTCATTGAGTTTAATCTCACTATTGCTTGTTGAATGTTTACAGGCCCTAAGAATGACTGAGCCTTTTCGCTAGATCCGATTTAAACTCCCCGTAATGTATAGTTAGGAGGTTACTGAGTATTCGATAGGGGAGCCCGTTGGCGTTACATGCGCTATGTCACAACCATCTGGGTCGATGAGGGACCTCTCCATCTAGTGGCTCATCATTTTGTAGTTTGGTATTTTTGGGTAGGATATGAGAGACATGGTCCCGCTTGCGGTTTTGATGGACCATTTGAGTGTCGGAGATCAGGAGGAGGCATCAGTTGGGATGCCATGGATGTGGATGTGCCCAATGGGGAGGTGTCCGATCCCAAGCTTGATCCCAATATGATTGTCGAGCGGGAGCCCTAGATTCTGGAGCCCATAGATAGTTAGGTGGTATTGGGGTTAGTAATACTTTTTGGACCGCCCTCATAGTACTAGAGGTTCTAGGTTTACCCCAACCCATTTTTGGTGAAGGTCGTGGCCGCGCTTGTAGACTCATTGAATGTGGCGAGCAACTAAACATAGTTTGGTGTGTTTAAGCTGTTTTGATCACCACTTGTATAATATGAAAATCTTCTGATGCATATGTAAATATATGAGTGTGGTTAAGACTATCATTGTTTGTTGATTGGGTGAGTTGTTTATGCTTCCGCTTGCATATTTGATCGAATAAATCGATTAGGTTGGTGACACCTCCTGGGACGTCGCAATCGAATGACCTAAATGAAATGAATGACAACGGGCCGGATTCTCGTGCATCTCAAGCAAGTCAGGACGTGATAGGAGCTCCAACAATTTTATCAAGCTAGTCAAACTCAAATTAGACTCAATTATGGCAAATGTGACTAGCGCAAACGATGTTGGGTGAGAGAGGGTTGACAAAGGGTCAAAAATACGAAGACCATGGGAGAATTGCAATTTTGGCAAGTTGCAAGGATTAAACTCATAAAGATATGCATTTGACCAAGTAACTAGTTGACTATATCCATTCTGATGTCCTGGGTCCGTCTCTGATTCTTTCAAAAGGAGGTGCCCAATTTATGTTGACATTCCTCAATGATTATCCAAAGAAGGTGTGTATATATTTTTTGAAGCGCAAATCCAAGGTGTTTGACCCATTTATGAAGCTTAAGGAACTAATTGACAAGCAGTTATGTAAATATCAAGTATCTTAGAACCAATAACAACAAGGAGTTTACCAATTTCTACTAGAAAGAATGACTTATGAGACCCTGAATAGTGCCTTAGGCACTAAAGAACATTGTGGTCATGAAACAAAGGCCTTGGACATGGAATAGATCTTGTGTACTATTTCCGCATCTCCTTGACCAAATCCACCCACATTAGGATTATTCATTAATGCAACGGTTTATTGCGGGACAACTCATGATGTTCATATAAGAACAAAACATTACTTAAGTGAGCTTGGTTGATGCTTTCACATGCAAGACTACGCAAGTAATTTTGGGCCGAAGCAATGACAATGGCCTTATCACCTAATTAATTTATTTCCATCATATGCTATAAAGTAGGATACTAAGGATTTGACCCCCCCCAAAAAAAGAAGAATACTCTAGAGGAAATATGGTCGGAAAAACCCATCAACTACTTCAGATTTGGAGTAGTCAAATGTCGTATATATGTTCACGGAAGTGATGGTAAGTTTGAGCCTAGGTGAACAAGTGCATATTTCTATGCTATGCACAGTATATAGAAAGCTACCACTTGTGGTGCATTGATTCCAGATCGCCTAGTTTTTTAGTTAGTAGAGACATGATTTTTTATGAGACTATTATGCTTTGGTAGAGGAGTCTTAAGACACGACTAGTGGAGTAGACAAATCACAACGCAAGAGTGAGATGGAGCTTCAAGTTGAGCCTTCGTAGGTGTCATAGGTAACAGCAGTTGAGATTGCTAATGAGGTCGCAATTCCTTGAAGACAATGGCATGGAACAACCAATAGAACCGTAGCATACTATAGTCGTGGGCAAACAAAGAAGCAAATCAAACTACCAGCACAATATGATTGAACAAATGTTACTTATACATGGACTGTAGGTGATAAGATGGAAACAAATGAGCCTTCATCTTACTCTATGGCAAAGCTAGTGTTGAGTTGTCTAAGGGCTAGCGACTATTTAGTGAAGAGATGGATCACTCTAGAATTAGACATGGTAGTTGGCTAGAGTACCCAAGGGCAGAAATTTGTTTGATGCAAATGGGTCTACAAATGGAAGGAAGGCATTCAAATATTGAGGCAACAAGGTCTAAGGCAAGACTTGTTGCAAATATTAATACATAGTGGGATGATATTGACTAACATGGTGTTTTATCTTATGGTAAGGCATACTTTTATTTGAGTATTATTTCTCCTAGTTGCTTCCTAAGATCTCAAGTTGGAGCAGGTACGTGTGAAAATGATGTTTATTCGCAATGAGTTGTAGCAGTAAATTTTCATGAGGCTGCTCTAGAGATGTTATAAATGTGTCATCAAATTATAAAAATAGAAAAATCACATTTCCTAAAGTAAACACAGCTATCTCATTGACTTTTTGAATAGTCCTAACTAGTGATAAAAGTATAAAAATGTTTAGTGTTGAGTTTGAGTTGAAAGATTTAGGTGCTGTAAAAATGATATTAGGTTAGAGATTTCGCATCATAAGGTTAGAAGAGTTTTGCATCTATCGCAAAAGAAATGTATTTGGGAAAATTGTGGCACGTCTTTACAAGTAGTTAGCGAAATCTATGAGTATACCTTTAACCAAACAAATTAAACTTTCTCATGAGTTATCACTATAGATTGAGGAGGAGGAGGAGCATATGTCCTCTGTTCCTCATTCTAGTTGTGACATCCCGAATTTCGACCTCGTTCCAAATATATGAAATGGGCATTTCGCCGATGCGCTTATGATCCTTTTTCTCTAAGCTGATCACTCATGAGTTAACCAATCTATTGGGTGAAGCCGTTAAGGGACATAACCACGGTAAAATCCCTAAAAGTTACCAGATAGGTCGGATCGGACTAAAATCGCGTTCGATCGATTTTAACCACGAAATTAAATTCGGTTTTGGAATTCGAACGTTCGAGCATATCACAATTCATTTTTAGGATGTCGTCTTGTCTTTCAAAGAAATTTTAGCAAGTTCGGGACTTTTACGGAAAATCGTTTCGGACATCGTAGAAAATTAGCGGAAATTCAGTTTAGTCCATTTGAAGGGAATTTTGACTTCTAAGTCGAACTATTGAATGATGGGAATTTGTGGAGATGTGTGGGATTTTTTTTTGGCAAAATTGGACTTCGAATTTGAGAAATTGAGGATGAAATTGAAATCCAAAATTAAGGGAAATTCGGAGCTAGGCATGGAGGGGTGCAACATTGGTCATCAAATTGGTTTTATTGAGAATTATATTGCAAGAAAGTATTGGCAGACAAAGGTTTAATTGAAAGGATAAGCTTGAAGACTATTTGGCAATCTAATGATGGTTTTAGATATTTGTTTTTGGACTTTTGTTTCCCTCTTCTTTGGCTTCTCTCGCAAGCCAAGCCACCGACCGATTGCCCTCTTCTTCTTCGTGCGAAACCCCTGCATCTCCGTGTCCAGCTCTGCTCCTGTTTCCTTTTCATTTTTCTTCATGTTTCTCTGTCCATCAAGCAGCTGAATCCCTCCATTTTTCCTCACAACAGCCCCACATATTTTTCCTCCACAGAAGCCATTTGCTGCCACGTCTTTCCCCCCAGTCAAACCAACGAAACCCCTTCCCCATGGTTGACCGAAAGAACCCCTTCGCTGCTCCACTTCGGTTTGTTCTCCTCAGCTCCATCGAAGTCCAGCAGCACCGAAGCAATTCCCCAAGCTGCCGCATGCCAGCCTCCACCCACGAAGCCCCAACGCCAGCAGCTCCTGGGTGCTTTGTTATTCGGCCAGCGAAGCCCGCACCTCTTCAGACTTCAGCCCAGCAACCGAAGCAGCTACTGCTTCCTAGTCCGCAGCTCCACCGTTTGTGCAGCTCGTCTCGCGCATGGTTCAACAACCCACCGAAGCAGCCCCCATCGTTGACTGCACGCCTCAAATTCAGTGAAGCCACGCGTCTCCCAGCTCCGCTTCTGCTTCAGTCTTGCCGCACCAGCACGCATCGAAGACCCCTGCGCACGCCAGCTGCTTCTTCAGTCAACGTTCATCTTCAAGCGGCCACCGAAGACCAGTAAAATTGCTGCAGCTGCCCGTGTCGTCTATTGCACCACCGAAGCCATGCATCCAGTCAACACCAGTTGATCCCTGCCCGTGTGTTGACTCCAGCAAGCGGTCGAAGCTGCTCTCTCCTTCGATCTTGCCACGCGTGGTCTTCTCCAGCTCGCGGCCACCGAAGTCCAGCTTCCTCAACTCCTTCGCTGTCTCTGTTGACCGGACTTGCTGCCCCACACGAAGTCGATGGATTTCGGCCCAGCAACCTTCAATTTCACGAGCCCAGGAGCCCCGTGATTTTCAACCGAGCAGCCACTTGAAGCCCATGTGAAGTTCAGCTTCTTCAGCCCAAAAGCCCAACAGTCAGCCAAGTTCGGCCCAAGAACTCAACAGCCCGCCAATCAGCCCATGCATTTTCTGGGTCAGTCCATTTGAATCCGAAGCCAGCCCATCAATTGAATAGTTTGGCCCAACCTTCAACAGCCCAGTCTTGAAGCCCATCAAATTCAAATACAGCAAGCCCAAGCCTACGAGTTTAGTCCAAGCCTGGAATTTTCTATGGGCTTGCAAGGCCTTTGGGTCCGGCCCGAGTGATCGTCAACGTCGCCGAAAATTCGGATTTCGGCCGTCGTCGCGCCATCGTGTCGCCATCACGGTGTTCCAATCTTCGCTTTGCCAAGTGAGTAATCTCACTAATCCCTGATTAGTTGGCTAATTATATTTAAGGGTTGTTTAGTTTTAACTAATTACGTTTAGGTGGTTAGATTAGAATAGATTAGCGATTATTAGTCAATTGTGATGCGAATTAGATAAATTGAATGTGTATTTAGCAAGTAGACATGGTCTACTATTTAATGAAGGTAGCTCGGGAATTTTCCGACCCCTAATCGGGCTTCAATTTGAAGATTCGGGCCTAAGTGGAATTTTTGGTATTTAAATATTATTTTTCGGAATTAATTAATTATTTATTTATTTTCTGAAAATTCAATTGAGATGGCTAGTGACCGGAAAATTGTGCAGATGACCGTGGTGGAGTCCGTTTATTTAATCGGGCTTTATTTTGAACTAAATTGAATTTTTAATATTAATTATTTAATTTTCGGAATTAATTAGTTATTTATTTATTTTCTGAAAATTCAACTGAGATGGCTAGTGACCGGAAATATGCTGATGACCGTGATGGAGTCCGTTTATTTAATCGGGCTTTATTTTGAGCTAAATTGATTTTTAATATTAATTACTTAATTTTCGAAATTAATTAATTATTTATTTATTTTCCGAAAATTCAATTGAGATGGCTAGTGACCGGAAGATTATGCTGATGACTGTGGTGAAGTCCGTTTATTTAATTGGGCTTTATTTTGAGTTAAATTGAAATTTTATATTTATTAATTAATTTTCGAAATTAATTAATTAATTATTTATTTTTCGGAAATTAAGATTGAGATGGCCGACGATCGAAATCTCGTGCTGATCGTCGTGGCGCGGTCCGTTTATTTAATTGAGTTGTAATTTGTATGAAATTGATTTAATTATGAATTTTTAGGATATATTCCTAAATGGTTGTTTTTTTTTTTTTTTTTTTTTTTGGTATTGGAGGAACTAGCTTGCAGGCCGACAACCGCGCCGTAAACCCCAAGTGACACTTAAGCGGGAGGACCCACCACCCCGAGTCACACTTAATACACCTGCGCCTCCCCTGGGTTTTGAACCCTTCACCTCTTCGTTGAGGATCAGCAGAGTCTTAACCAGTGGAGCCACCGCGGCCGGTGGTATTGTTGTTAATTATTTCATTGAGAAATCATTGGGTATTGATTGTCGATATCGAAAGTGGTTGAGTGGGACCGTAAAGCCATTGGATATCGAAAGTGGTCGAGTGGGACCGTAAAGCCATTGGATATCGAAAGTGGTCGAGTGGGACCGTAAAGCCATTGGATATCGAAAGTGGTCGAGTGGGACCGTAAAGCCATTGGATATCGAAAGTGGTCGAGTGGGACCGTAAAGCCATTGGATATCGAAAGTGGTCGAGTGGGACCGTAAAGCCATTGGATATCGAAAGTGGTCGAGTGGGACCGTAAAGCCATTGAATATCGAAAGTGGTCGAGTGGGACCATAAAGCAACTAAATATTAAATGTTGTTGAGTGGGACTATGTCTTCCACCTATGCTTAAAATGTGATATGAGGATCATGATTCATAATTGGGGATTGAGATGGAATAATCGAATCGATCTAGAAATAGTCCGATTGACATGTAATCGACTAAGTCGATTGAACTGTGATTTGACCGATTGTGCTTGGAGATATATGAAGTATCTGTATATAACATTGAATTGTAGGTTGAGACTGATGCCAAGGTACGTCTTCTGCCTTGTGCGTGTATAGGCAGCCTATAGCATAATGGTTTACTAATCGGGCCTTAATGGGGTAGAACTCGCTGAGACGTAGTCTCATCCCAATTTGGGGAAAACATTTTAAGACCTTGCTGAGGAGCTGAGGAGGAAGAGTTTGAGAAGGAGAACTCAGAGGTGAAACCTGAGGAGAAGTATTTTTGGAAGAAGATGATAATCTCGAGAGGGATCTTGAGTACGATCCAGATGGACTGAAATTTCATCTTCTTTTGTGACTCCATTTTGATGTGAATAGAGTAAAGTAAAAAGTTGTGAAGAGTTGTGGAGTACTCTGGTTTATGTCATGTATAAATATTTGGTTGTGGATTTCAATATGAAAGACATGGCCTACTTTTTTATCCCATTGTTTTATTGTCTGGGGATTTATAACTGCTTCCACATGTGCTTAAAAATCGAAAGGGTCGGCAATATATAGTCCTGGGATATTGCATTTTAAAATCGACCAAGTAGAAGGATGTGTGCGAGCCCGAGGATCGGGGCGTGACACTAGTGTAGCGGATAGTATTATGTATGTTATAGTATGCATTAGGCCTGATATTTCACAAGCTATAAGCATTATTAGCCGTTACATGAAGCGTGTAGGTAAAGCTCATTGAAAAACTATGAAGTAGATCCTCATTTATTTAAAGTGGACAAAAGATGTTCATATAGTGTACCATAGGACCATAATGGCAATGAGAATTTAGGTTACATAAATTTGGATCATGCTAGTGACTTGGATAAGTGTCTATCTTTAGCGTGGCACATGTTTAGGCTAGCATATGGTGTGGCGAGTTAGAAAGCATCCTTATATGATGATGTTGCATTGTCTTCGATTGAGGTAAAGTACATGACATGCGGAGGAGATAATATGGATAAGAGTTTTCCTCCCTTTGGATTGGAGTAGAAAAACGTTGCTATATATTGTGACAAACAAGGTTCAATAAAATCCTTTACCCAAAAAAAAAAAAAAAAAAAAACAAGGTGCAATAATATTTCTAGTTTATAATCTAATTTGTCCAAAGCAACCAAAGCATATCAACATCAAGTATTCCTTCGAAATGTTGCAGTGAAAGGTGATGTTGCTGTGAAGAAAATTGCGACAATCTTGATAGACATGATCACGAAGCACGTTCTTTTGATGAAGCACGAGCTTTGCTAGGGTTCAACTGGCATATTTAAAGAATGAGTGCTTGCCAGAAAGTTAGAAGAGCTGACTTGGTTGATAAGCACTATTCCTTAATTGCAAATATCGAGTTAAGGTGAAAGATTGTTAAATTATATTTAGAGTTTGAGATCATGTTTGAAACCCGAAAAGAATTGGATAATGTCCATCGGAATTCTTGACTGAATCCTCGACTGATGGAGTCTTCATGGTGTTCGCGTATAACCAAGATAAGGAAGGCTGCTTGCCCTTTTCTATTTTCTTTAGAGGAGCCGCATGCCGTGAGTGGTCGGCAAAAGCTGTTAAGCGAGTTTTATCCTTCAACTTTCTTCAGCCGCACAAGAAAAACAAATGAGAGGCACCTGTATATTGGACTTTTGTACATTAACAATACTAAACATCCATTAAAAACCATGCCTATTTAAAGGGAAAAGAACTCCCTTAATGATCATTATATGGAATGTTATCTTTGCTTGATTACATTGAATAATCAGTCCTTGACAAGAAAGTTCTTGCAATTGCAATTGCATTATACGATAACCCATTCAAAATATTTGCCAATATATTTACGTTTTTGCCAATTCTAAATACATCAAAATTTCCATATAACCATTAAAGAAGAAGGGATATGATTTCAAATCAAGAACGTAGCGCGATAGGAACAAGTTGTATGGGCAACTTTAAAAAATATTCTTCTTTTAGCTGCTTAACCACCCCTTTTGAAGACTACTCTCTCGTAAAAAGATATATGAGGTATATCAAACAAATAGCATCTAATAATTTTGAATGTCAAAATATGAAAGGCTCAAACCCAAGAATTGGTCTTGCAAGTTAATTTTTTGCTTTCCTAATACTCTAGCCTCTCTTGTAGAGAAGAGACACCAATTACTTATAAAATGGGACAGAAAAAAAAAAAAAAAAAACCATGGAGATAAGAAACCAAGAGAAAGAGAAAAAGATAATAAATAATCTTAAATTAGGAGTGGACCCCAAATTTGACCTTAGACTTGTTGTGCAAATGGAAATTACAGATTAGGGCTCTAATGCATATCCGATTATATTTCCTTCTTCATTATTCCAAAATCTTTAGTTGCTCAAAAATCTCAAAATCATTATAATGAAGACACAAATATCTCTTTCTCAATTTATGCTTCGCCGGTGCTATAAATAACTTAGCAACCATAAACAAAGATGCACTAGTAGCATCATAGAACTATTGAATCAAGTCATTTCACAATCAAAACAATTCAAATGGCTAGACTCCTCCAAGCATATTGCCTCCTCCTCGTCTTCGTGCTCACAGGTTATATTCTTCCATTTCAGAGGATAGAGAAATCCATGTTACATCTACTTTCTCATTAGGCATGAATCTAGTACCAAAATTATTTACATTTTTGTTCAAAAAGCGATCTAGGAACATGTAATGCTGGAGGCGATGATTGCGAGCGAAGTTGCTATGCAAAGCATGGTCCGGGGTCTCAAGGCACCTGCGACACCACCATCAGTCCCCCGTTATGTTCTTGCATCTATATGTGCCCTCCTAGCCCTTAATCGCAAGGGTAGACAAGTACCTGCCATGGATGTCGAGGTTGTGGTAGCAACATCGACACAACTGCTTATCACAGCTTGCATGAGTGTTATTTCATAGTTTTTTGAAGCCCTATGCAATTAGCAATAAAACAATGATAAGTCATGACTAATTGACAATCTTGTTGATGAGTACATCGTGTCCTTTCATAATTTCATGGTTATGTACATTTAAGTTGTGCGCCATCTATTATTATTTTCTTATCTAAATATTAGCATGATAAAATACAATCCTTCCCACATTGCTAGAGATTAATCAAGCCCAAATATGAATTATTTTTGTTAAGTTTTGCTATTATAAACTACTCATACGAAATCAACTTCAATTTCAGTTAAATTCCTCACACATTGTAATAATTTGAAAGGTCGGTTTTTGATACTTGACAATCACATTTTTTTGGACGGCTCAAAACAAACAACGTCTTTCTTTTGACCCCAAAAAAAAAAAAAATGAATCAAATTTTTGTTACATCAAAAAATTTGGGTCCGTCCTTATAGACCCCCCCCCCCCCAAAAAAAGAAAAAAAGAAAAACCAAGCCTAGCCAGAGTGGAATCGGTTAATAACGGGCCTATGACCATGGCATATCCACGTGGAAACTCAGAAATCGCCTCCAGACGCACAACATCAAGTACTAGCCACAGGAGGAGTTGTGTCCAATATCTACTACTTGAACTTCAACTGGTTTATTTAATGTGGTGCTGAGAACAACTTCCAATTTCACCTCTTTTAATTAAGGTGTTAATGCAATTGACATTTCAAGAATCAACACCCAACGCCAACCTTAGTGAAAATCATTTTTTTCACCAATATATAAAGATCACATGTCCAAGATATCCCAAACAAGCACCTACAAAGAGCAAAAACATTAAAAAAACAAAAGCAACCCTTTACATTTTGAAAGAAAATTCGCGTGATCATCATTGCTTTTATTCTTTTTCTAGAAAACCCCCATTCTCCACTTCTTCCTCCTTCTTCCTCTATCGCCTTCAGGTTGTTTGCCACTGCTCCGCCGAAGCCATTGCCGAACTTCCGGATGACCAAACTCGGCCAATCAGTATGTCTCTGACCCCCTCTCTGTGCTTGCCGTTTCCTCACTCTCCTCCGTCTCCCCATGGGAATGTCAGCCATGGAGGTCGCGCTTCATGGTGACCACAACCTCCATTGCCAAGGGAGAGAGAGAAAACGGTAGAGATGTGCAGCGCAGGAGACCGATCGGTGAGGGTGACAGTGCGTTGGCTTACGGAGCTCCGAAGGTGGGGGCTCCTCGTCTTACTGTGGTTGCTGGGTTTGGACTTGCAGAGTAAGTAACGAAGAAGAATAAAGATCAAAGGAGAGAGAAAGAAGTGAAAAAAAAATAAAAATAGACCAAAGAGATTAGAAATTATGCCCGTGAAGGCATGGATATATAAGTTTCCATTCACAAATATACGTATACATACCTTCTAGGGCAGACCATCATCGTCGCTAATCGTCGTCGTTGGTCAGCAAAGCTGGCTGCGGTATTTCTACTCCTCACCCTCGAACCCTAATGGCGGTGGCCGTAGCTTATGTCAGCGGGTGCGACAGCAAGGCTGCAACAACGGATGGTGGGGGCTCGGTGTCTGGAGCAACATGAACAGGGGGCGGCTCAAGCTCCGGCGTTTTCTGAGCTGCAGCGATGGAGACACCGGGAACCCTGGATGCAGTGAGGCCGAAGCCGAACAACACGTAAAGAAAAGGAAAATGGGCGAGTGACGGTTTTCCCACTTGACACGGCGACGACGCGCGCACAGCGGGGATCGGGGACGGTGTTGATGCAGCAGAAGTCCGGCGAGGCGGGAGGGGGTGGGGTGCGATTCGCTCGGATTTCACCTCCCTTCTCCGAATTAGCTGGCCTGTCTCGAATCTCCCTCTCCCTCCGACCTCGACTACTCCTGCTCGATGCCTCTCTGCCGGATCTGCCTCTCTCCAGCCGGATCTGGAGACTAAATGCAATGTTAGTCCTTGGAAAGAAAATGACGAAATTTAAGAGGGTGACTTCTCAATTTCAACAATAATCTATATAAATTTAAAGAACCTTAAACAAGACCACCATTACAGTCATGGTACCGGATTAATTGTCAAAAACCTATAAAGATATTCCACTTTTAAAAAAGAAAAGAAAAGCGAGCACCATCAAAGGTTATGTTCTTACTTGTGTAAACTCTAAATGACCATATTATGAAATAATGTTTCCTAAATATTCATTAATTTGATAAATTAAACAACGGAAACAAAAGTTTAATTCATTTGGAATGACATTTATGACTTATCTCGACCAGCCTATGCGAGCGAGGCTCTATTAGATGGAGTTTCATTGTATTTGCTGTTAATAAAACTCCTAGGAGATAATGATTTTAATAAAATTGTCCATGAGATTTTAGTAAGTCTGATATTTGGCTTGAAGTATGTTGATCAAGGAAATAAATCAAGCATGTACTACAAAGTCTACCTTAGATGGAACAAACTTAAACTCAAATCCATACCTTTATCTTGAAGATAAAGACTGATAGAATTACTCTCATTCTTATCCTAATGAAGTCTAGAACATGACAAGTTTAGGATGAATCAGTTCTAATGAGACAACTTGGCAAAACGTGACATAACCTCAGAATGTATAACGGCTAACTATCTAATTTAGATTTCAAGCTAAGAAAGATTTAATTAACTCAATCTAGTTGATTGGCAACTTGAAGACAAGTTCTTTCTAAACAAAGAAGCTTTACTTATGGAAATTAAGACTTTGGTTGTATGGGTAACTAAAATCAAGTGAAATTTCTACTCTTGTTACTTAACAGCCACCCAAACTTCGTGATATGGATCTGCCTAATAGCTAGTATGGAAGACAAACCTTTGAAGACTATCAAACGGCTATTTTAGAAGTGGAGGAGTATATAAGAAGATCAAGATATTGAGGAGCAAGTAAAAGATGAAGAGTAGAATCTACAATTCCAAAGTCTAAGCATACTTTGACCATACACTTTTTTTTTTTTGTGATTTTCAACTAGGTGATTGTGAGAGAAGTACAAAAAGAGTGATTGAGTGAGATCGTCAGTGAGATCATGTGATCTATTACTGAATGTTTGCACTTAGAATTGTGACCTCTTGTAAATCATATAGTGGAATCCAATTAGTTGGATGTTTGCGTGAAAGATTGGACGTAACTTGATATAAGCCAAACCGCTATAAATCTTGTGTGCAATTTCTCTTAACCCCAAACTTTTATTATTTATTATTGTAATTTATTGCATGTTTGCTTGGTACTTTTAATGTCTGTTCACCGCATAGCAGATTCTGAAACTTGCTCCAAAATATGATCCTTATGCATACTTTGATCTTGACTCGTTTTATTCCGCGTTAATTTGTCAAGATCTTATAAAATCACCAATTCACCCGTTTTAGATGATACTTGCTAGCTACCTTATATACAATTTTATATATTTTATCGTGTTTTGCCACCGTGAGACTGAACAAATTGTCTGACGTTGCTAGACCAGGCCAAACTATGAACCGTGAACTTCCGAGTTTCCAGCTTTCTTTCCTTTCCTTTCCTTTCTTTTTTCCTTTTCGGTGACATCCGAAAAAGTATGTCACGAGAAAAACCATCTCCAAAATTTCAGAGCATTCGAAGCAACCGCCAATTCATGCAAAATCTCTTCCCCCACAACTTCGGAAACATCCTCGGCAATCTTCGCTCGAAGCATGCATCGTGTTATCCCCGAAAGTCGATGCGTCTCCAAGATCACCTCTCTCTCAAATTGTCATCCTCAATTTAAATGCAAATTCAAGGGCTCCCTTGTCACCCCCATCAAAAGTCCTATTGCAACATTTGTAAAATCAAAATCATCTCTAGCACGATCCGGCAAAATGTCCATGACCGTGAGGTACCGCGGCACTTACACCATAAAGCCCGAAACGGCAACGTGGACCGGCCACTTACCGCTCTCAGAACTGGATCAGATTGGTATTATCACTCATGTGCCCACCATTTACTTCTACAAGCCGCCCCCTGAATGGCTCCATCCGGCCGACGCCATCTTCGACACACTCCGGGGTTCACTGAGCCGCACGCTGGTCCCATTCTATCCACTCGCAGGCAGGCTCAGGTGGCTTGAAGGGGGTCGGCTCCGACTTGAGTGCAACGCCATGGGTGTCTGTTTCATTGAGGCCGAATCCGAAGGTGAGCTCAATGATTTGGGCGATTTCTCTCCACGTCCGGAGTTTGAGCAGCTCGTGCCGAGTGTGGACTACACGAAGCCGATCCACGAGCTGCCGCTGTTGCTGGTTCAAGTCACCAAGTTCAAGTGTGGTGGGCTCACCCTGAGCTTCTCCATGTCTCATGCGGTTGCCGATGGGCCAAGCGCTCTCCATTTCATGACCGAGTGGGCGCGGCTCGCTCGCGGTGAGCGACTGAGCGTTGAGCCATATTATGATAGAAAGGTCGGTTGGTGAATGTAAAGGGTTCTCTTTTTAACTCACGCGGCATCCAAACTTTACCTTTTCAAAACCGGGGTTATGGGCTAGAAACCCAGTTATTTGAAAATTCATGAAACAAGAAGCAAGAGAAACCAAAACTTTTGACAAGAATAACATAATTGATAAAAAGAAAAATTCTTGAAAACTAAGAAATTTTGGTGTACTAAAGATAGGACACAACCTTTTTGAATTAAATAAGCCAACACTCTTTGGGATCATGTGATTTATGATCATGGTGTGCCTGATGTGTATGATTAGTAGACAATTTCCACCGTTCCACGTATCGTAATTTTATATTATTTAGCCGTTGTCCAATGTGTTCTCGCATCAACTCGCATTTTTTTTTGCAAGCTTCCCTCCCTGCGACAACTTTAGAAGTTTGACTTTTGTTTTCAATTTTTATGTCGATTTTAAATTATGAAGATTATGCAACATATTCATCAATTGATTTGAAAAGTCGATCTTCGTTATGAATGTTCGATATCTTTCTTGCTCGCTTTTAATATTAGTCAAATACTTTCTACGTAAACACTTAGAACATCATTTCAATCCATCAGAGTTGTCTATTTGAATTATTGATGCTGAAAGTACTAATTTCTGGACTAATTTTTTAACAAGGTTTTATGGGTGGGCGATGATCCATCTAGCACGCTGCTGCCGCGGCCACGGCACTTGGAACACTCCGAGTTCAACCCCCCACCGCTGCTGATCGGCCACACTAACAACCTAGAAGAGCGTAAGAAGAAGACCACCGTGGCCATGCTAAAGCTGACAAGGACCCAAGTTGAAACCCTAAAGAACGCAGCAAACAAGGAACGAGCCGGCCAGCATCGCCCGTACACCCGATACGAGACGGTGGCTGCACATATATGGCGGTGTGCGTGCAAGGCGCGGAAACACAAGCCTGAGCAGCCGACTGCTGTGGGCATCTGTGTCGACTCCCGCCGCCGCCTGCATCCGCCGGTGAAGCTTGGATACTTCGGCAACGCAACCCTGGACGTGGTTGCTGCTGGCACGTCCGGCGAGCTGTTGTCGAGTCCGCTCAGATGCACCTCGAGCAAGATTCGAGAGGCCATCGAGAGGGTGACCCATGACCACGTGAGGTCAGCCATCGACCACATCCGGAGACAACCGGACCTGACCTTACTTCAGGATGTGCATGCCCTAGGAAGCACCCGAGGGCCTTTCTATGGAAACCCTAATCTTGGGGTGGTGAGCTGGTTGACGCTGCCGATATACGGCCATGACTTCGGCTGGGGGAGAGAGGTCCACATGGGGCCGGGGAACCACGACTTCGACGGCGATTCTCTGGTTCTTCCGAGTCTTGAGGAAGAAGGTGGCTTGGTGGTGGCCTTGTGCTTGCAAATCGCGCACATGGAAGACTTCAAGAAGTTCTTCTATGAGGATATCGTTGAATAATTCTTGAACTGATGAATGTTTAATAAATGCTCTTGGTCGATATATTATTAGATCTACGGATGAAAAAGGTTCCTGTGATAATTTATTTATGTATGACTTTAAGATCCTAGCAATTAGCAAATACAAAAGGGTCTGAATTATATCTTTTTATAGAAATATGTAATCAATTGTTAATGTCAATGTGAGCCATTCGTTAATATTAGCTACTTAAATTTACTAACAAATGACTTGTTTAGGGATTGTCGGCTTGCTTCACGGAGATTACTATACACAAGATAACTGAGTGATAGTAATGGGTTCCTATGTTGTCTCTATTACATGGGGACATCTTACAGAGTTTGTGTTTGGTGGGTTCGGAGCAACGCTCATTAGACATGCTCCGGATCCAGATTCCCTCTAAGATCCTAGCAATTAGCAAATACAAAAGGGTCTGAATTATATCTTTTTATAGAAATATGTAATCAATTGTTAATATCTCACCGGATCCAGATTCCCTCTATAGAAGTTAACGTCCCTCATTGATGTATATCACACTCAAAATCTAATAATCCGAATTCGTTTGGCAGAGAAAACCTTAGAAGTCTATCTCACTATATGTAATTTTGTCATGTAATGTCAATGTGAACCATTCGTTAATATTAGCTTCTTAAATTTACTAACAAATGACTTGTTTAGAGATTGTCGGCTTGCTTCACGGAGATTACTATACACAAGATAACTGAGTGATAGTAATGGGTTCCTATGTTCTCTATTACATGGGGACATCTTACAGAGTTTTTGTTTGGTGGGTTCGGAGCAACGCTCATGAGACATGCTCAGTCAACCCGCAAACTCTTTCTAATGGGCTTGGCTTCGGCCCATTGATGAAGACTTATCAAGAGGACTAAGGCTTATCCAAATCACAAGGCAAAACATCATGGGAAAATCTCAAATAAAGATCTAAAGTGCCTTCCTTTTTTCCAAAAGAGGACCTGAAATGGAGTGTGTCTCAAATAAGGACCCAAAATGGTCATTTGGTCTCAAAGAATGACCTCACTCACCAGCCGGTGAACCGATGCATATTCCAATGGCTTGATCAATGGTATTTTTGTCTAAAAAAAACATCTTTTTTAATTTTTGGTTGTCCTGTTCTTTTTTTTTTTTTGGGTCAATGGTTGCACCGTTCATCATCTTCTTCATCCCCTATTCATCTTCTTCTTGACCAGATCAAGAACATCGGACTTGGGAAGGGCCGGCGAGCACCAACCATTGGTAAGGGCCGGCAAGGGCTAGACGCCCATCGCTGGTAGTGGGTGAGGGCTTAGCCGGCCGCAAGTGAGGACATGCAGTCCAACTCGGTGGCCTCAACCGCGGTCGGCAAGGGCCATCGAGCCCTCGCTAGCTGCGGGCAAGGGCTTGTAGGCCCTCACCGACCCTTATCAGTGGCCGGTGAGGTGGGCGAGCCTTTGCTGGCTGCATGCGAGGGGCAACCTCCCCCATCTCTACCCGCTACTCCACCGACAATCTCATCTTCTGCCATGACCACGACTGGGACACCCACGTCACCTTCTTTGTCCCATCCTCCCATCACTACTCCCAGAGCGATGACTTCTCCAGCTACCTCTTTTGCCCTCGAGCACCTCCTTATAGGGCCTTGATTTGGACAACCCCCCTCGCCCATGGCCAACGAGGGCTCAATGGCCCTCGCCCACTGTTGGCGATAGGTGTCAAGCCCTCACTGGCCCCAGGCAAGGCCAACCCTCACTAGATCTGGTGAGGGTCGACCTGTAGGGCCTTGCTCGCTGCCCCAAAAGGGTGTCGAGCCCTCGCTTGTTGCCAATGATGGGCATTGAGCCCTCGTCGGCCCTTACCAGCGGCCAGAGCCTGCCAGCCTTTCCCCAAGTTCGGTGTTCTTGATCTGAGCAAGAAAAAGATGAACATGAGACGAAGAAGACGATGAACAGGACAACCAAAAATGGAAAAAAAAATAAAATGATGAAAATACCATTATCAGGCTACTAGAATATGCATCGGAAATGCATATATTCACCGACCGGCAAGTGAGGTCCTTCTTTGATACTAAATGACCACTTTGGGTCCTTATATGAGACAGACTTTAGTTTAGGTCATTTTTTAAGAAAAAGATGGCACTTTGGGTCCCTATTTGAGATTTTCCCAAACATCATGGGGGAGAAGTTCAACTCTATCAACAGAATTTCAAGAGCATTTTTCTTTGGAATTTTGATGAGGGTTTCATACTTCAATCTGGTCTCACAAGATATAGATGGAATGTTCGAGGTGCCTAGTTTCTAATGGATCAAGTTCCATGATATTTGGCGACTCAAAGATAATCTTATGCTCAATTTACTAAGCGTTGCTCGGTTTCCCAAAGATCGAGTCTCCTAGGGTGGATTCCTAAGGAAGCGAGCATCGACCCCATTTGTATGCGCTACATCCGGAGTTGGATTACTTGGGCGTTGAACATTTATTTCTTTACACTTGTGTTACCTTCTAAATCCCCTACCACCCTAGTATATGTTAGTATCGGAGCCTAGTGGCTGGACATCCTCTTGGATGAAATGTCGTTGCACCCCTGGACTATGTGCATGACTATTGCAATGTCTCATTGAATGATTTGAGGATATAAGTGCAACAACTTCAACAATGATTGGAGTAATCGATTTAAGTTTCTCCAAAGTTTCCTTTAGCAATGAGTACTTTGATTAATGAATATCATGATAGAATTTCTTGAATTACAATTTTATCTAAATTTCATATCTCTTTAGTGGATTCCATTCATTGACAAGTTACATGCTCTTCATATATAATTTTTTGGTTGGATACATGCCCTATAATTTTTCGAATGAGTATCTACCCAAGCATGTGTGATGTATCCTTAGCTAGGAACATCTATTGATTGTAGCTTTCTCCAAACCTCCAGGAAAAGTAAGGAAAAAAAGAAGTAATTTCTTAAGTCATGAGCACTAATTTTGTTGCATTTGTGTTAACATTTAAATCTTCAACCACTTTGGTATCACCTGCATCCTCCCGACTCCCGGCAGCCCATCATTGCCCATGATCTCTTGACGGGTAAGGATTATGTCCCCTGGCACGCGACAAACTATCCACCCCTCATTTCCCTTAACGAAAAATCGCCATATAGCACAATCTTGTCTATTATCATCCCAGCACTCTCACTATGAATACCTCATTAATTCATCCATTTATGGACTTTTGGCAATTCGAAACTTCAGCAATACCAGACTTCTGAAATCCTGGATGTCTTGATGGCACGACTCTAGCAGCTCGAACTATTAAGAACTCTCCACAACCGAATATATGCTTCTCCTGACTCCCCACAACTCCACGCAACACAAATCTTCTTGCCTGCCACATGACATTCCCTCATCTTATATCCCCTTCTTTACTTCATCCACTTTCAATGTTAGTCACGTGCGAGAAAAATTATCCAAAAAGTCCTAAATCTATTATGCTTTTATCAATTCAATCCTAAACCTTTTAATTTTATCAATTGAGTACATCCAGTCAATTTTGATAGAAAATCTTTAATGTGGATACCGATCATCCTACGCGGCATGACCAATACTGAACTAGATCATTTTTAATAATATTTTAATATATTTTCAAATTATTTTTCCTTTTTTAATTCTTTTCGTTTCTTGTTTTTCCTCCCTACTTCCTCCTCCAGCCAGTTGTTGGACCTTGGTGATGGCTAGCGACTGGCCAAAGTCAACAACCAAAGAGGGCAACCTCAGGCAAGGGCGAGGTTGAGCTTCTTACAAAGCAAGTGAGGCCAACCCTCGCTAGCATCTAGTAAGGGCAACCATCGTTGGTTGTTTCCTTTGGCCAGTCGCTAGCCGTCGCCCAAGCATGGCCAGTCGCTAGATTTGATTTTATGGATTAATGTCACAAAGTCTTTTGGCCATTTTATTATGCAATTATGTATTTATTTAAATGAGGATTAAGATGTATTATTAAAAATAAACTTGGGCCATTTAAGTTTGGACTCTAGGCCCAAGTGTGTTGGGCCTAAAGTGGGCCAAGATGCCTGGCCCATAGAGCCCATGGGGTTGTCGACGCATGGAGGGGGAGGAGCCAAATGGCCTCCTCCAAGTGTCTTCGGCAAGGAAGACACTTGTCTCCTTCTTGGGAACAAGTGTCCTCCATGCAAAAGTGGAAGCATGCAAGGGTTTTATTCAACCCAAAAGGAAAAGGGGAAGGGGGAGAAGAGAGAGAGGGTTACCGTCCAAGAGAGAAAGGGAACCGAGAGAGAGGATGTCACGCCCCAATCCTCGGGCACACACACATCCTTCTCATTTGGTCGATTTTATAATGCGATATCCAAGGACTATTTATTGCTGACCATTTTTATTTATTAAGCACCTGCGGAAGCAGTTATAATCTCCAAACAATAAATTGACGGGATAGAAAAGCAGGGCCATATTTTTCATATTGAAACTTATAACCAAACTTTTATACAAAACACAAACTAGAGTACTTCACAACTTTTTACTCTATTTCTAATCACATCAAAATAGAGATCTCAAAAGAAGATAGAATCTCAGACTATCCAGGTCATAATCAAGACTCCTCTCATTATTATCTTCTCCTTTCAAAAATCTTTCTCCTTAGGTTTCACCTCCGAGTTCTCCTTCTCAGACTCCTTCTCCTCAGCTCCTCATTGGGGTCCTGAAATTTTTTCCCCAAACTGGGATGAGATTACGTCTTAGCGAGTTCTACCCTACTAAGCCCGATTAGTAAACCATTATACTATAGGCTGCCTATACACGCACAGGGCAGAAGACGTACTTGGCATCAGTCTCAACCTGCAATTCGAGGTTATATAGATACTTCAAATATCTCAATGCACAATCAATCAAATCATAGATTGAAGCCTCGATCAAATCGACTTAGTCGATTACATGTCAGACGGACCATTCTAGGTCAATGCTCTCGGGCGTCAAATTCACCAATTGACTTATCCACTAGATAATTGCGTGCGTTCTTTAAGGCGCCGTTTTCGCCAGTGACATCCTTAGTCACTGAACCACGCATGCCTATAACCATGTACTCAATAGACAATTGTGTGCGTTCTTTAAGGGGCTGTTTTCGCCAATGAGGTCCATAATCACCGAACCACACATGCCTATAACAATGTATTTAATAGACAAGTGTATGCGTTCTTTAAGACGTTGTTTTCGCTAGTGATGTCCTTAATCACCGAACCATACATGCCTATAACAATACGAGTACTAGACCGATATGTGCGTTCTTTAAGGCGCCGTTTTCGCCAGTGATATCCCAATCACCGAACCACGTAGGTCCACAATAATGTATGTACTAGACCGATACGTGCGTTCTTTAAGGCGCCATTTTCACCAGTGATATCCCAATCGCCGAACCATGTAGGTCCACAATAATGTATGTACTAGACTGATACGTGCGTTCTTTAAGGCTCCGTTTTTGCCAGTGATGTCCTAATCACCGAACCACGTAGGTCCATACACCGTGTCTGATCGGTTCAGTCCCAGAGTATTTCCAATTCTCTCATAACTCCATCCACTTTACAACTCAATCAAAGCATTATAAATGCTAAATAAACATACTCGGCCATCTACTAATCAATCATTCAAATTCACTCAATTTCAAACAATTTAGGGTAGATCCCTAAAATATCACAATTTATTTAATTCCATGCAACATAGAACTCAAATAAATAAACTGATTGCGCCACAACGATCAGCACGAGATTTCAGTCGTCGGCCATCAAAATCTTAATTTTTGAAAAATAAATAAATAAATAAATAATTTCGAAAACTAATTAATAAATATTAAAAAGGAAAAATGTCACAAATGGTCCCTATACTATTACTTAATGTGCAATTTGATTCTTGAACTTTCGATCGGCTCAATTTGGTCCCCGAACTATTGATAAATATTCGATTTGGTCCCTAAACTTTCGATCGACTCAATAGTTTAAGGACCAAATTGAGCCGATCGAAAGTTCAAGGACCAAATTGAGCCTTTTATCAATAGTTCAGGGACCAAATTGAGCCGATCGAAAGTTCAGGGACCAAATCGGACATTTATCAATAGTTTAGGGACCAAATTGAGCCAATCGAAAGTTCAGGGACCAAATTGCACATTAAGTAATAGTATAGGGACCATTTGTGACATTTCCCCTATTAAAAATTCAATTTAGCACAAAATAAAGCCCAATTAAATAAACGGACTTCACCACGGTCACCAGCATAAAATTCTGGTTCCGGACCATCTTAGTTGAATTTTCAGAAAATAAATAATTATTTAATTTAATTCCGAAAATTAATATTTAAATACTAAAAATTCTACTTAGGCCCGAAAAGCCTAATTGGAGCCCACTAAGGGTCGAGAAAAATCCCGAGGCACTGCCAATAATTAGTAGACCACGTCTACTTGCTAATTGCACAATCAATTTATCCAAATCGCATCACAATTGACTAATAATTGCTAATTTATTCTAATCTAACCCCCTAAACCTAATTAATTAAAACTAAACCAACCATAAGAATAATTAGCCAACTAATCCGGGATTAGTGAGATTACTCACCGGAATCGCGCGCAAAACGTATCAATCCGACGGGGACGACACGAGGAACGATTATTCCCAAAGCACGGCTCGGGTTCGGGGCTCGGAAACGGCCCAAAAGCAAACCCGAAGTCGTTGGAAACCCACATGGCGAGGCGGTTGTCCAGGCTGAAAAAGAACGCCAAACAACAACCAAATAAAGCAGCAAGGGCGACAAGGTGCGGGGGAAGGCCGGTGGAGGTCTGGCAAGCTCAAACGGTGGTCGGAGGTGGCCGGACGGGGGTGGAACGGGGGCTGGCAGAGGAGAACAGGGCTAGGTCGCGCGAGGAACGGGGCTGGCGGCACACGGCAACGAGCGGCGGGCGCACAGGCGGTCCGGCTCCGGTGTGGCGGCAGGACGGGCGACGGTGGTCCTCGGCGAGCTGCTATTCTTCTTTGCTGGTTTCGGTCTGGTTCGCACAAAGAAGAACGGAGAAGAAGAAGAAGAAGGTCACGTGGGGGAGTGGGGGAGATGAGAGAGAGAGAGAGAGAGAGAGAGAGAGAGAGAGAGAGAGAGAGAGAGAGAGAGGAGATAAGGATTGAAAGAGAGAGAGAGAGAGAGAGAGGTCGGTGGGGGGTGCTGTCCGCACGATGGGGGAGGGAAAGGAGAGAGAAAAGAGAGAAAAGGGAGAGAGAGAAAAGAAATAATAATATTATTCATTTTTTTCTTTTCTCTTTTCCTTTCTAATTTCTTTTGGTCTTCAATTTTTCCTCCGATAATTTCTTTATTGAAATTTCGGACTCGTCGATAATTTGAGGGACGATGAGACGGTCCTAAAATTGAATTGTGACACACTCGGATATTCGATTCCTGAAACCAAATCAAATTCCATGATTAAAATCGACTGGACGTGATTTAATCCAATCCAACCAATTAGGTAGCTTTTAGGGATTTTACTGCGGATATATCCCTTAACGGCTTTACCCAAAAGGTTAGTTAACTCGTGAGTGATCAGTTCAGATAAAAAAGACCATAGGTGCGCCGACGATATGCACATTTCATTTTATCAAAACGAGGTCGAATTTCAGGATGTCACAACTCTTTCCCTCTTATAAAAATTTTGTCCTCGAAATTTAAACCATTATACTTTGCTCAAAAAGGTGGGGGTACAATTCTCTCATCGACGCTTCAGTCTCCCAAGTCGCTCCTTCAATACTGTGGTGTTGCTAGACCATTTTGACTAACGGAATGGTCTTTGTACGCAGAACTTGCTCTTTACGATCGACAATCTGAACCGGACTTTCAACGTATGACACACGGTCATTCACGTCCAATTCCTCGAAATTGAGCACGTGGGTCGGGTCAGGCTCGTACTTTCTTAACATCGACATGTAAAAGACATCATGCACTTGCGCCAATCTTGGCGGCAACGAAGACGATACGCTAGGTTTCCGATTCTTTCAAGAATCTCAAACGGACCTACGTACCTCGGACTCAGCTTGCCTTTCTTACCAAAGCGCGGAGTTCCCCTCATTGGTGACACTTTCAGAAAAACGTGATCACCAACTTGGAATTCCAAAGACCTTCGATGCTTATCTGCATAACTTTTCTGTCTGCTCTACGCTGTCTTTAATCTGTCTCTGATCATTGCCACGGCATCTACAGATTGCTAAACCAACTCTAGGCCTATTATTTTCCTTTCCTTGACTTCATCCCAACATACTGGAGTTCTGCATGCTTTGCCATACAACGCTTCAAATGGAGCCATATTGATGCTCTGTTGATAACTGTTGTTGTAGGCGAATTCTACCAAATGAAGCTGATCTTCCCAACTTCCTTTAAAGTCTATTACACACGCTCTCAACATGTCTTCAAGAGTCTGAATTGTCCTTTCAGACTGGCCATCTGTCTGAGGATGATACGCCGTACTATACTGAAGCTTTATACCTAAAGCACTTTGCAAGCTCTTCCAAAAAGCAGCAGTAAACCTCGAGTCTCTATCGAATGTTATCGTAACCAGCACTCCATGCATACGAACCACTTGACGCACATACAAGTCTGCATGTCTATCTAGACTCAGGTCCTTTCGAACTGCAATGAAGTGAGCGGACTTTGTCAGCCTGTCGACTACTACCCAAATCGAATCATTTCCTCTTTGACTTCTTGGTAGTCTAGTCATGAAATCCATCATGATATGCTCCCATTTCCATTCTAGGATCGCGAGAGGTTGCAGAAATCCTCTCGGCTTGTAATGCTGGGCTTTTACTTGCTGATAAGTCAAACACTTGGCCACATGCTTAGCGATGTCCGCCTCCATACCTGACCACCAGTAGTGTTGACGCAGGTTCTGATATATCTTGGTACTTCCAGGATGAATACTGTAGCTGCTACGATGTGCTTTTGATAAAATTTCTTCTCTAAGATCGACATCGTCAGGTACAACCAAACGTCCTTGAAACCTTAGAGTTCCGTCATCAGCAATCTGAAAATCAGGCTTCCTTTTATTTGCGTCTTCCTGAAGAATTCTCTGTACGTCTGGATCTGTCGGTTAGAGTTGCTTGATTCTGACCTGAACATCTGGTTCAATCCTAAGGGTGGCCATAAGACTCGAGAGGTGGCCTACCTCAAATTTAAATTCCGAATCCCGAGCTCTCTCGATTAAGTTCCACTCCTTAACCAAGATTTGTGTTATTGAAGACTTTCGACTCAATGCATCGACGACCTTATTCGCCTTTCCCGGGTGATATAGAATATCACAGTCGTAGTCTTTCAGTAATTTCATGCATCGACGCCGTCTCATGTTCAACTCCTTCTGAGAGAACAAATACTTGAGACTATGATGGTCCGTGAAGATTTGAAACTTTTCTCCGCACAAGTAGTGCCTCCAAATTTTCAATGCAAATATGATGGTTGCGAGTTCCAAGTCATGCGTCGGATAATTCAATTCATGAGGTCTCAACTGCCGGGAAGCGTACGCAACAACTCTGCCATGTTGCATCAGCACACAACCCAATCCTCTAAATGACGCATCACTGTAGATCTCGAATCCTCCAGGACCAGATGGAATTGTCAGTACAGGCGCAGTAGTCAGCTTTTCCTTTAGCTCTTAAAAACTATGCTCGCACTTGTCTGTCCATACAAATTTCTCTTCTTTCTTCAGGAGCTTTGTCAGAGGCAATGCTATCGATGAGAACCCTTCTACAAACCGTATGTAATAACTTGCTAATCCCAGAAAACTTCTGATCTCTGTCACTGTCGTCGGTCTCGGCCACTTGATCACGGCTTCTATCTTGCTCGGGTTGATGTAGATTCCTTCTCCGAAAATCACATGACCTAAGAACGCAACACGAGTCAGCCAAAACTCGCATTTGCTAAACTTAGCATACAGCTGATGAGTTCTTAAGATCTGGAGTACTATTCTCAGATGATTTTCATGCTCTTCATCACTTCTCGAATAGACTAAGATGTCATCAATGAACACGATCACAAACTAATCCAGATATTCCTTGAACATTCTGATTGTCAAATTCATGACAGCAGCTGGAATGTTCACTAGGCCAAACGATCTTTTACAATACTCTCGTAAAGACCATATCAAGTACGAACAGTTGTCTTTCGTACAACCTCCTTCTTGGTTCGTAACTGACGACTTCATAATCTCAAGTCGACCTTTAAAACATCGATACTCTTTATAACTAGTCACACCATTCATTGATCTTTAGCAAAGAACACTTGTCCTTGATCTTCACCTAATTGAGTTGACGATGGTCGATGCACACTCGCAACAAACCATCTTTCTTCTTCTCACAAACAAAACTGATGTTTCCCCAAAGTGATGCACTAATATGCACGAATTCCTCATTCATCAATCTTCACATCTGCATCTTCAATTCTACCAATTTAGACAACAACAGCTGGTAAGAAGCCTTTGAGAGTGGCTCTATCCTTGTGCTAGCTCGATTGCACTTTCTATCTCTTTCTTTGACGACGGTTTGGCAGTTCTGGTGACAACACATCTAGAATTTCGTAGACCATTGAGATGTCCTCCATCTCTAGTTCTCCAATCTGTCCTACCCAAGACAATTGTGCAAGCAACCTTGGTAACCTCCGTCTAACAAACAAGTTGCCTTCAACCAGCAAGATTAATGAAATCGAAGATTCTTTTCGACTCCCAATAACCTCGACACTTTCACATGCTAATGGACTAAACTAGCTTACTCCAAGATCGTGATTCATTATCACTAGATGCTCCATGAGCCCACACTATTCATGTGGCATCAAACTCACATCTCAGCAACTAGTCAAACACAACTATTACTAGTAATTCCCTCTCTTTCACTTTTACGTCAACAATTTAAGTTCTACCAACTCAGCACAAAACTTTGCTACGCTGCTCTGATAAAATCACTTTCAACACATTCTTTCTCTCATCGGTGCAAGGTCAACTCTACTCCCATTCCTTTCGCCATCTTAGTGGCGTTCTAGCCGCAATAGCAATGTCTATGCTACCTTAGACTTCCACTGACAGTCCTTTCCCTAGTGGCCATGCTGGTCATCATCACAACATGTTCTAGTCATACTCGGACACTGGATTTATCCATGCTTCATTCTACAATTCTGACACCTATCAGGTGAGTCTTCTATCTCCTGCCAAGTGACAGCACACACTCTTTCTGGTTGCCCCATCAATCTGCTAGGACCACTCCCGACTAGATATCCCTGTTGGCTATACTCCAAACAATTTCGCGTCCTAGGAAGGACATAAGACCGATCTCCATTATCACGTCTGAAAACAACTTGATCTATTTGACTTGGTATTGACTTAACTACCCCACCCTTCCTCGTGAGTGGAATAGAATACTTTTCTCTCGACCTTGGTCTTTTCCCTGACCGATTTCTATTTCTGCTTGAATTGGATCTATACCTCGACTCGAATGCAATGACTCGCTCCCGGATCACATCTCCACTCTGGATCTCAGCAGGTGTGGCAACAAAGGCGGTTGCAACACTAACGGCAATTCAATCCTGAGCCTCCTGGCTCATCCAATTCCCAAGGAATACTAGCATCAAAACGATCCTATCGAACTTAGAATCATTCAACGCTGCTACACTAGTACCAACCTGCAGTGGTACTCTTACGCTCGAGTTGGCCAGAGCCGACACTCTGCCACAACCACCTCGGATACCGACCTTTGTCAGTGCATTATCCCGGGTCACAGAGGACATTGTCCTCTTACTAGGAGTTTTCAGCTCCTGATCGCTCATGGTTCAGTCTTTACACCGAAACCCGTCTTCCAAATACACACTGGGTTAGAAGATGAGCGATCCACACAAGACAAACAATTCTAGCATCCAGCTAACATAGACATGCACCGGCATGAATTTAAAGGCCTTTCCTACCAACTATCCCATGGTCAACGCTCCTTATCACTCCAATCTTCAACTTCGCTCTGATACCGCAAAAAGGGGATGTCACGCCCCAATACTCGGGCACGCACACATCCTTCTCATTTGGTCGATTTTATAATGCGATATCTCAGGACTATTTATCGCTGACCCTTTTATTTATTAAGCACATGCGGAAGCAGTTATAATCCCCAGACAATAAATCGACGGAATAGAAAAGCAAGGCCATATTTTTCATATTGAAACTTATAACCAAACTTTTATACAAAACACAAACCAGAGTACTTCACAACTTTTTACTCTATTTCTAATCACATCAAAATAGAGATCTCAAAAGAAGATAGAATCTCAGACCATCCGGGTCATAATCAAGACTCTCAGTATTATCTTCTCATTTCAAAAATCCTTCTCCTCAGGTTTCACCTCCGAGTTCTCCTTCTCAGACTCCTCCTCCTCAGCTCCTCATTGGGGTTCTGAAATGTTTTCCCTAAACTGGGATGAGATTACGTCTCAGTGAGTTCTACCCCACTAAGCCCGATTAGTAAACCATTATACTATAGGCTGCCTATACACGCACATGGCAGAAGACGTACCTTGGCATCAGTCTCAACCTGCAATTCAAGGTGATATGTAGATACTTCAAATATCTCAATGCACAATCAATCAAATCATAGATCGAAGCCTCGATCAAATCGACCTAGTCGATTACATGTCAGACGGACCATTCTAGGTCAATGCTCTCGGGCGTCAAGTTCACCAATTGACTTATCCACTAGACAATTGCGTGCGTTCTTTAAGGCGCCGTTTTCGCCAATGACATCCTTAGTCACCGAACCATGCATGCCTATAACCATGTATTCAATAGACAATTGTGCGCGTTCTTTAAGGCGCCGTTTTCGCCAGTGAGGTCCATAATCACCAAACCACACATGCCTATAACAATGTATTTAATAGACAAGTGTATGCGTTCTTTAAGGCGCCGTTTCCGCCAGTGATGTCCTTAATCACCGAACCATACATGCCTATAACAATATGAGTACTAGACCGATATGTGCGTTCTTTAAGGCGCCGTTTTCGCCAATGATATCCCAATCACCGAACCACGTAGGTCCACAATAATGTATGTACTAGACCGATACTTGCATTCTTTAAGGCGCAGTTTTCGCCAGTGATATCCTAATCACCGAACCATGTAGGTCCACAATAATGTATGTACTAGACCGATACGTGTGTTCTTTAAGGTGCCGTTTTTACCAGTGATGTCTCAATCATTGAACCACGTAGGTCCATATACCGTGTCTGATCCGTTCAGTCCCAGAGTATTTCCAATTCTCTCATAACTCCATCCACTTTACAACTCAATCAAAGCATTATAAATATTAAATAAACATACTTGACCATCTACTAATCAATCATTCAAATTCACTCAATTTCAAACAATTTAGGGTAGATCCCTAAAATATCACAATTTATTTAATTCCATGCAACGTAGAACTCAAATAAATAAATTGACTGTGCCACGACGATTAGCACAAGATTTCGGTCGTCGGCCATCAAAATCTTAATTTCCAAAAAATAATTAATTAATTAATTAATTTATTTATTTATTTCGAAAATTAATTAATAAATATTAAAAATTTAATTTAGCACAAAATAAAGCCCAATTAAAAAAACGGACTTCACCACAATCACCAACATAAAATTCTGGTTCCGGACCATCTCAGTTGAATTTTCAAAAATAAATAATTATTTAATTTAATTCCTAAAATTAATATTTAAATACTAAAAATTCCACTTAGGCCTAAAAAGCCTAATTGGAGGCCGCTAAGGGTCAGGAAAAATCCCGAGGTACTTCCAATAATTAGTAGACCACGTCTACTTGCTAATTGCGCAATCAATTTATCCAAATCGCATCACAATTGACTAATAATTGCTAATTTTTTCTAATCTAACCACCTAAACCTAATTAATTAAAACTAAACTAACCATAAGCATAATTAGCCAACTAATCCGGGATTAGTGAGATTACTCACCGGAATCGCGCGCAAAACGTATCAATCCGACGGGGACGACACGAGGAACGATTATTCCCAAAGCACGGCTTGGGTTTGGGGCCCGGAAACGGCCCAAAAGCAAGCCCGAAGTCGCTGGAAACCCACATGGCGAGGCGGCTGTCCGGGCTGAAAAAGAACACCAAACAGCAACCAGATAAAGCAGCAAGGGTGGCAAGGTGCAGGGGAAGGCCGATGGAGGTCCGGCGAGCTCAAACGGTGGCCGGAGGTGGCCAGAAGGGGGCGGAATGGGGGTTGGCAGAGGAGAACGGGGCTGGGTCGCGCGAGGAACGGGGCTGGTGGCACACAGCGACGAGCAGCGGGCGCGCGGGCGGTCTGGCTCCGGTGCGCCAGCAGGACGGGCGACGGTGGTCCTCGGCGAGCTGCTGTTCTTCTTTGTTGGTTTCGGTCCGGTTCACACAAAGAAGAACGAAGAAGAAGAAGAAGAAGGTCACGTGGGGGAGTGGGGGAGAAGAGAGAGAGAGAGAGAGAGAGAGAGAGAGAGAGAGAGAGAGGTCGGTGGGGGTGCTGTCTGCACGATGGGGGAGGGAAAGGAGAGAAAAAAAGAGAGAAAAGAAATAATAATATTATTCCTTTTTTTTTTTCTTTTTCCTTTCTAATTTCTTTTGGTCTTCGATTTTTCCTCCAATAATTTCTTTATTGAAATTTCAGACTCGTCGATAATTTGAGAGACGATGAGACGGTCCTAAAATTGAATTGTGACACGCTCGGATATTCGATTCCCGAAACCAAATCAAATTCCATGATTAAAATCGACCGGACGTGATTTAATCCAATCCAACCAATTAGGTAGCTTTTAGGGATTTTACCGCGGATATATCCCTTAACGGCTTCACCCAATAGGTTAGTTAACTCGTGAGTGATCAACTCAGAGAAAAAGGACCATAGGCGTGCCGATGATATGCACATTTCATTTTATCGAAATGAGGTCGAATTTTAGGATGTCACAGAGGAAGAGGGAAAGAGAGAAGCCATGCATGCGAGAGAAGGAGGAGGATCGTCCGCCGTCCGTTCGCCACTTTGCCGTCGTTCTTGCTGTGTTTTCCTTTGATTTGAGGCAAGTGAAGTCCTAAAAACTACCCTTTGCATTACTGTGTGTATGTGTAGTAGATGGTAAGTCTTGGTTGTGGTAGATGGGATGAGATTTTGGAGCTTTGAAGAGAGATTCGTTGGCCATGCATGCTGTTTCTGGAAAGACCAGTCCGACCGTCCATGAGATTGTGTGTTGCATGTGACTTTTTAGTTGGAATATTGTTTCGATTTCTTCATTAAAGTTGTAGAGAACACCTTGGAGAACAACATACTAAAATTTGAGGCAAAATGAACAAGAAATGGTTAGTAAAATGATTTTTCTTTGGAGAGACTGGATCTGGAATTCGTCGTGGTGACTTCAGTGGTTTCGTGGTCTGTAAAACTGTGCAAGCTGGATTGTGCGAATTTCAAAAGCTGTAATGCATGGACTATTCTATTTTGTATGAGCCCCATTAATTATATTGTTTTGAGTGATTGAATCTTACTGCACATGTGATGATATTTGGCATTACATATAAGATCAAAAGCTGAATTGACTTTGTTGCCATCACATCATGTGCCATGTTGATATTGAGACACAAATATGAGTATGAATTATGATAAATGAGGATACTGTCGGAGGTGTGAGCCGACAATGCCCTAGGAGTGTCAGGATGCCCGGGATGTGGGGGTGTCGGATGCTCGGAATGTGGGGGTGTCAGATGTCCTCGGGAGTTTTGAGATGTCCGGTGGTATACGGTACGTAATTCCAGGGGGGAATTCCTGGTGGTATGTCGGTACGTAATCCCAGAAGCCCTGGAGGTGTGTGCCGGGGGGATTCCTTGTGATGCTAGTTGGGATATGAGATGCCCGGAATGTGGGGGTGCCGGATGCCCGGAGGTGTGTGCTGGAGGTTCCTCACGATACCAGGTTGGGTGCGAGCGATAAATTGTGGGATGCAAACATTGGTCCCTAGAAAGAAAAATTGATGAGATCCTTGTGAAAGATAAGAATTGAAAGTGAATCATGTGCATGGGTGTATACATATGGCATGATGCATGATCTGCTTATGAAAGTAAATTGATGCTATTTGATGTTAAAAATGCAATTATGAAGGCATAAATGGATCTCATGGTGATGTATGCTTGATAGCATGGCGAGAAATGCATGATTGCATAGTGATATATGCATGAATGCTTGATGCACATATTGCATGGTGATATATGTATGAATGCTTGATGATAAGTGCATGGTGATATATGTACATATGGCATGGTGATATGTGCATGGTTGCAAGGTAAGATATGCTTGAATGCATGAATGATATGTGCTTTGCTCATGATACCTTGATTGTTCTATTTGATACATTGAGTAGTTTGGTGGATCTTTACTGCTGAGTGGTTGTACTCACCCCTTTTAGAGATTAACATTTCAGACTAGATAAGATACATCTACTGCCACTGCCACCGGTAGATGGATCGAGTGGTTGGATATGATTGCAAGAAGGAGGATAGCAAAGGGAGGAACTTTTGGACGCCGACACTGATCGATGGACTTTAAGTATATGACTATTGGAGAAGATGTCGGTCATCTTTTGAAGTATAGCTGAGTATAAAAGACTACGGCATTTTGATGTACCGATGAATGATGTCTATCTGGTTTAAGTAAATTAAAGTGTTTGGCTTTTACCTATAAATGTTTAGTTGGTGTGCATTGCTTTTTGAACATAGGGAAGTGAGTTGTTAGATATGCTTCCATTATATGAGCTGCGTAAGGGACCGATTTAAAAGATGTAAACCCCCAAGTTGTATGGACCTATTGCAATTGAAATTGTATCAGAGTGACATGTGATTAGGGAAAGTGAAAGGTAAGCGAACTGTGGCGACCCTAACGGATCGGAGGCCGTTCGAGGGGTGCCACAATGGCGCCGCCCGAATTGGAAGAGTTGAGGAGGGAACTAAAGGAGCTGCTCGATGTGGGTTACATACGGCCATCCAAAGCTCCGTTCGGTGCGCCGGTCCTGTTCCAAAAGAAGCATAGTGGGTCACTTCGGATGTGCATCGACTACTGGGCACTGAACAAGCTGACTGTGAAAAACAAGTACCCGGTCTCGCTCATTGTGGATCTCTTCGATCAACTTGGTGGAGCTCAGTGGTTTACCAAGCTGGATCTTCGATCTAGCTATTACCAAGTTTGGATCGTTGAAGGGGACGAGCCGAAGACCGCCTGCATGACGCGGTATGGATCCTACAAGTTCCTAGTAATGCCATTCGGCTTGACCAACGCTCTGGCTACCTTTTGCATAATGATGAACAAGGTACTCCACCCTTTCCTAGATAGGTTTGTTGTGGTTTATCTAGACGATATTGTCATATATAGTTGAATGTTGGAAGAGCATGTCGAACACATAAGGCAGGTCTTCCAAACCTTATATGAGAACGAGTTGTATGTTAAGCACGAGAAGTGTGCATTTGCCCAAGAAGACGTTCTTGGGGCACATTGTCGGGGGTGGACGTGTGCGGATGGACAAGGCGAAGATCCAATAAATCGTCGAATAGGAGCCACCGACGAAGGTGTCGGCATTGAGGTCATTCTTGAGCCTCACCAACTACTACCGACGGTTCGTCCGAAGCTACTCAAGTATCACCATGCCACTCACGGACCTATTGAAGAAGGAGAAGGCATGGGAGTGGACGGATCGATGCCAAAGAGCCTTTGACCGATTGAAGCAAGCTATGACCGAGGAGCCGGTGTTAGCGTTGCCCGACCACACCAAACTTTACAAGATAGAGACAGACGCATTTGATGGCATTCTTATGCAGGATGGACATCCAATGGCGTTCGAGTCCCGAAAGCTGAACAACACCGAACGTCAATACACCGTCCAAGAGAAGGAGATGACCACGGTAGTGCACTACCTTCGGATGTGGAGACACTACATCCTGGGATCAAAGTTCGTCATGAGGACAGACAACGTGGCCACGAGCTACTTCCAGACCCAAAAGAAGTTGAGTCCGAAGCAAGCTTGATGGCAAGACTCCTTAGTGAAGTTCGACTATGTGCTGGAGTATAAGCCGGGGAAGGCCAACTCCGTGGCGGACGCGCTGAGTCAGAAGATGGAGTTGATGAGTAGTTCAATTAGTTGACCAAGTTGTTCTTGGGTTGACCGCAAAAGGGAGGGGCTAAAGCATGATCCAAGAGCCGAAGCCCTCATTGGGTACGCCAAGGAAGGTAAGACCCAACAATTTTGATGTGAGAACGAGCTCATCTACACCAAAGGAAGGCAGTTGTACGTGCCTTTCTATGGGAAGCTGAGGAAGGAAATCTTGTGCGAGTGCCACGATTTGAAGTGGGCAGGTCATCTAGGGAGCCATCGCACGTTGGCCCTCATTGAAGATCGATACTATTGGCCTCAAATGCGGGATGACATGGAGGCGTATGTGAAGACTTGTCTGGTATGCCAACAAGACAAGCTGAAGCAACGGTTGTCGCTAGGTTTGTTAGAGCCACTTCCTGTCCCAACTCATCCATGGGAAAGCATTTCCATGGACTTCATCATCAACTTGCCGAAATCCGAAGGGTGCCGGACTCTAATGGTGGTGGTTGACCGGTTCTCAAAGTATGCAACCTTTGTGCCCGCGACAAAGAATTGCCCGACCGAAGAAGCGGCCAAGCTGTTCATGAAGCATGTGGCGAAGTACTGGGGGTGCCACAAATGATCGTGAGCGATCGGGATCTCCTCTTCACGAGACGTTTTTGGTCCGAGTTGTTCAAGCTGCTGGGGTCGAGCTGAACATGTCAACGAGTTTGCATCCCCAAACCAACGGTCAGATGAAGCGGGTCAATGCTCTCTTGGAGATCTACCTCCAGCACTATGTGAGCACAACGCAAGCGAATTGGGCGAAGTTCATTTACGTAACCCAGTTCTCATACAACTTGCAGCGGAGCGAGTCGACTTGCCAGAGTCTGTTCGAGGTTGCAACTGGGCAGCAACCGAACACCCCGAGCACAATTGCTTCGGGTTACCGGGGGAATAGTCCGCCTGCATACAAGTTCGCCAAGAACATGCAAGAAGAGGCGGACTTGGCACGGGCGTGTCTACACGAAGCCTCCAAGCGCATGAAGAAATGGGCGAACAAGAAGCAACGGCACATAGAGTTCCAAGTTGAAGACCAAGTGTTGGCCAAGCTGCATGTGGTCCTTTGATACAAGGACGTGCACAGGGGGTTGATCCGTTGCTACAAGGGGCCATTTCGAGTATTACAACGGGTTGGAAAGGTCGCATACATGCTGGAGCTACCACCAAAGCTAAAGGTGCATTTGGTTTTCTATGTAAGTTTGCTTAAACTCTTCCAAGTTGATGAGGAAGACTCGGATCGAGGGGAGTCACATCAAGCGCCGCTCGAGGCAAAGACCTCAAATGATCGAGAAGTCGAGAGCATCTTGGCGGATCGAGTTATACGGAAGAGGTATTGTGCAGCCAAGCGTGAATATTTTATTCGATGGAAAGGTCTTCCGGAGAGTGAAGCCAGTTGGGAGCCTGAGGAGAGTCTTTGGCAGTTCAAGAAAGAAATCGAAGCCTTTTACACCGAAGACACAATGAGGGCGTCGCCTGATTAGGTGGGGCAGAATGTCACGGCCCAAAAGTTAGCATGTCCAAGAGGTTTCCATAAGTCGAGCGTGACACCTTCTGACCCTCGGCTTATGTCCCCGAGATGTAGAGTATTCTCCTAAGGGCAAGCGATACCGTATTTGTACGCATGTGTTATAAATGCGAGTAGCTAGTAGTTGGCAATAAATGCCGGTAGTTGGTAGATGGGGAGGTGCAATCTTCACCGTTAGATCTAAGGGAGATCTACGGATATAGTTTGCCTTATACTTGTATATAAAGGGGTCTCCTCCCTCATTGTAATTCATTCACAAGTTATATGAAAAGGCAGAGTTTCTCTCTCAAGAAGTTTCTCTCTCTACAAAGTCCCTTATGAGTCGAGTGTTGAAAGGCTGCTTAGGGGTAAAACCTTAAAGCCGCACGGGTTAGCCTTCAAGTGAACGAGGAGTGATCGAGAGTGAATCCATCGGCCTGTGACACAATCCTAGAAGATATAAAAGGAAGACACAATTGAAAATGATAAGATAAAAAGAGAACCCGCAACTTGTCAAGCTTTTATACAAACGATGAGAACTCGAGACATATGTTAAGGATGAATGGTTTATAATAATGGCTGGAATGGACATCGACCTTCACTGTCTTCATTTCCTCTCCATCTTTAGGGTCATAATCTACATCTAGCCCAGGAAATCTATAACTAGATACATACAATGGAAAGAAATAGACATACATGTCAAAACAATCAAAAGCACAATATCATACTAAAATCAATCTTTCAAAAGAAATTCAATGCAAAAAGAAGATTTGGGCCTCAGGATCGGCCTTTGTAATTCATGCACAGGTCTCTCTAAAACACCTACCTAATTCATTTTATGACTTACAACCATTATTGTCCAATTGTGCTACCACATAGCCAATAATACTTATAAGTTTCATAACCAAGCGATCTGTGTGATCCCAAGATTTTTCCTCAATATCATGCATCGATGCTATCATATATCTAAAAGTCACATGCATTGCATGAATTAAGCATGCATGCAGGTCTTTTGGACCTTGTTTCTCAAATAATCAAGCAAGAAAGTGAATTGTTAGCGGGTCACTTATTACCAAGGGCATGCTCCAATCACAAATACAAGCACTTTTAAATGAACGATGTGATTGTATGCATGGGGGTATATGTGATGTTTCAAATACATCTTTCAAAATCATCCACTAAAAGTTTTTAGACAAAGTGATGTTTTGGCTTTGAAAGGCATTCAATTGTCAAGGCCATCCCGGAGCTCGCATAAATACACTCACAAGCGTTGCAAGTATATTGAATACAATTCAAATCGTGATTTTCACGATGTTAAATCAGGATTTAGAAAAAATTTGAAAATATTTAGGATTAAGGAATATCTAGATTATGGAACACATTCAATTACCAAGGCTAACTCGAGGCTCGCATAAATACACTCACAAACATCGTAGGCATTTTGAATATAATCCAAACCACAACTTATTCTTAAGGCAAATCGAGCTTTGGAGAAGATTTTCTTAGTAAATGGTTTTCAAAAATATCACATGTATCAAAGCTTTTTTAAAATTTGATTTGAAAAGAAAACTTGTTAAGAATTATTTCACAATGAATATTGAAGTGTTCAAAGAAAATTTCATGGAGATAAAATGACCTAGGTTCATGCATAAGCTAAACTAGAAAGTTTATCAAAATAATCACAATCAAGTTCATATCAGGAAATTTCAAAATAAGCATGTAAAGATAACAAAATTGGGCAATGCCTAATGATAATTTGGCAATGAAAAAATTCCTTAACATGCAAGACAAGATAACAAACAACTTTTGTGAAGAAAGTTTTTCTAAATGAGTTACACATGATTTTACAAAAATCAGACAATAGGCAATAACATGTTAGAAAATTGTCAAAACAGTAGAAAATTCAGTCAATATCATAAGGATTTGTTATATCAAAACAAGTCCAAAAATCATCAAATTTACACATAATATAGCCAACATAATGACAAACAAATTTCAATCAGAGATCAAGTGCAGAATTCTTATAGAAAAAATAAAACAAAAATAGCAAAGGTCTGTCTAGATAGGGGTTAGAATAGGGGTATGAATTTGATCCCATGTCCAAATTCTAGTCTAGCCTTGAAAAAATGGAAAGTGGCCCTAACAATGAGCGATTTGCATAAAATTAGCAGCATTGGAAACCTCTAAGTGTATCTTAAGACTTTCTAGAATAGCTCGAGTCCAAACTAGGTCAATTTGATACCCTAAGATTAAGATCTCTAAAGGTGTGTATGTCAATAACTAAGGAAAACAAAAAACTAAGGAAAACAAAACACAAGCATGCATTAGAAAACCTCAAAATCATTCATATAATTCACAAACGACATGAAGCAATTGCTTGGAACTTAGGTTCGGATGCAACGAAAATTTGGATAACCATCAAATCCTAGATGGGCATGCAAAATGTTATAAAATTTAAATGATATTATGAAATGATTCAAGATTCCTAATGGTATGCTTGGGAATCCTAAGTGTGGTGCAAGATGACATTCAAAGGATATGATCTAAACATGTATGCGAACCTTGTAACATGTGATTTAATTGTCAAGAAGGCATGATTGCAAAATTTGGTCTCTAAATGACTCAAACAAGCATGACAAAATGCATATAAAATAAGGTTTCGTTTCAGCATTAACTTCACAGAACGGGCATGATTTCAGCCATCTAAAGATATGCAAAAATCATATGAAAAATCCTACTTACAAAGCATGCAATGATGAACATTTCTCGTTAGCAGTTTGAAACTTAAATGTGATCATATGAGCCATAGCAAAAATAGCAAAACAGAGATGCATATCCAAGCTATATATTGCTGCAACATCTTTTCACATTAAGTCATGCAATTGACTCACTTATTAACATCAAGACTTTCGCAAAGCATGTAGTAATTGAATAGATACAGCATGTGTTTCATCTTTTGTAAAGGATTTGAGATCAAACAAACTCATTTATGGACTCAATTTCACATAATCACAATTCGAAATAGTGCAAGGCAGACTATCCTATGTCTAGATCCAAGCAATTTTGACCTAGTTAAACATGTCCAAAAATTAAAAAAAAAAAAATCACAGGCTATTCTCCACACAATTACGCACAACTTTCATGAAGGAAAGTTTCTCTAGAACTCAACACAAAAATCAACAAAAAAATAACAAAATCAAAAATCAACATAGAGCGGATCGACCTAAGCTTAGATCAATCTCTCTCTCTCTCTCTCTCTCTCTCTCTCTCTCTCTCTCTCTCTCTCTCTCCCTCCCTCCCTCCCTCCCTCTCTCTCTCTCCCTCTCTCTCTATATATATATAATAGAACATTTCAAGACAACAACAAACAACTCTCACGAAGGAAAGTTCCGTCTGAAATTAACATAGTAAATTTCACAAAAATAGAAAAGACATAAGGTGGAATATGTATAGAATTGAAAACTAATCTAAACTACTGCAACATCGCTCATCTTTGGAGATGTTTTTCAAAAGTCAAAGGATGCTCGATCAGAGTGTGCAACTTATCGATTCGAAACTTGTAACATGTATTATCAAAGTCTAAAAAGACTTTAACTCAAATAAAATCGGTTCGGACTTCATCTTGACTGTGATTTTTTAAAATTGAACCATAACCTTGATTGGTTAATTCGGTCTCGTTTCACGTGGTTCGAGAATAAGATTGTTACATTTTACGCATTTTTGTTGATTTAGATCCCAATCGATCGAATCAAATTACAGAAACACTTTCGAACCTTCATGGACCAAATCTAAACAACAAAGATCACTCGCAAATTAGTTGAATTGTCGACTTGATGATGAAATAAAATCAGTCCGGTTGAACCGATCTCTGAAGCCGCTAGTGAAACTCGAAGATTGATCGGCTCGATCGGAGAGATCAAACAATTGTCAAGGCTTCCTGTGACATCTTGAATTTTGACCCTGTCCTGATAATATGAAATGGGCATTTCATCGACGCGCCTATGGTCTTTTTTTTTTAGTTGGCCACTCACAAGTTAACTAATCTAATAGGTGAACCGTTGAGGGATATAAACGTAAGATACTAGAGAATTCAATCAGAAATCGACCGCTCAACCATAATAGTTGGCAAGGGTCAATACGACACTATTATAATCGAATTGAGATCGGATATAGGTTGATTCAACGGAAACACATAATTGAAGCGGGTGATTCCACATGATTGCGAAATTCGCATTGAACAACACTAACATGATTTTCTATCGATTTTATACTTAGGACACGTAATTGAAACCTTACGATTTTTACGACAACCAAGTCGACTATGAGTCGGAGATGCACAAATGTAAATAAAAAATTATCGACCACAGGTCAAACGCGCTAAAATCCCTAAAAGCCACCCGATAGATTAGGTTGTCCTAAAATTGCGTTCGATCGATTTTAACTACGAAATTGAATTCGATTTCGAGAATCGGAAGTTCGAGCGTGTCATGATTCATTTTTAGGATGTCATCTCCTCGTGTCATGATTCATTTTTAGGAAGTCATCTCATCTTTTGGAAAAATTCCGTCAAGTCTGGGATTTTTGCCAAAAATCAATTTTGGACAATTCAGAAAAAGAAAGGAAATTCGTATGGGAGGTGAAAGGGACTAATTTGGCTGCCCAAATGACTTATTTTGTGAAGAAATTGGAAGGAAAATAAGAGGAAATTCGTATGGCTGAAGATGGGCATGTTTTTCTACTCCAAAATGGTTTAATTGGAGGAATTTTGAACTAAATTTCCACCGGAGGAAACCTTGATTTTATGGCTGAAGACTTTTGTGGCATTTTGATCATTACTTGGATATTTTGCAAGGTTTTTAATTGGTTGAGGCCTAGACTTCTTGGCATCCTCTCTCTGTCATTCCCTCTCTCTTTCCTTCCTTTAGGCATGGGTGAACCCCTCTGCAGCAGCTGACCAACTTCTTTCTTTCCCTTCTGCTCTTTCATTCTTCATTTCTCCCCCACGTTCTTCTTCATCAAGCCTTCATTGCTTGACCACTTGCAGCTGTTTCTTCCTTCTCTTTTGATTTGTTGCTTCCACTATATAGCTTGATGTAGCGTTGGGATTGATCCCTTTTTCTACCACATCCCATTCCAAGGGATCTTTTGATTTTAGGAACGCCTTCATCTTATTTTTTCACACATTGTACTCCTTCCCATTGAAGTAAGGAGGTCTAGTGTTACTTTGGCCTTCAACCAAACTTGGAGCCAAAATACTAGCTATAGATCTTTAGCTTTAAAAGTAAAAACACTTTAATAAAATAAGCATACAGGCTCTAATACCAATTAAAAGGGCTAGTAACAACACCTAGAGGGGGCATGGATAGGTGTGAATAAAAATTTTCGCAAAGTTTAGTAAAAGTAATTTGCTTTTATAAAAAGACAGACTATGAACGAGTTTTGAATTAGCAACTAGATAAGACTTCAAACAAAATAAAGGAGTTCAGGAAAGAGAATAAGAATACAAGATTTATAGTAGTTTCGCTTAGATCAAGTCTATATCCACTCTCCCACGCTGACAGCCCACTGGCTAGATTTCACTTAGAAACAAAAAAGATTTTACAGCTTGATGATCTCAACTTCACAGTGAAGAGTTTACTTCTCTGTCACAAAGTCACACTATGTGTTTTTCTCTCTTTTGAGTATAAATTTGAGCTCGATGAATAAAATAGCAAGGAACTAGAAAGTTTCAGATTTTGAAATTTTTCTTTCATGCACTCTGTCGAACAACTGGAGAGTCCACCTTAAATACTCCTTCACACCTTTTCGACTGTTGGCACTTTCCAAAGGAATTCTTTCAATCAACCCATTGGACAGAATCAATCAAGGAGATCTCAAGTCGTTTGAAGATTTGTGATGAAAGCCCGTTAATCATGTTCACCCATACAATTAGGATCTCGGTCTCCATAAGTTGAGCTTTACAAGTTTGCTTGCCTTCCAAAAGATTTGAATATCAAAATTGTTTCCAATAAAGATAGTCAATCATGTAGGTGACATATCCAACCGGAAAACCATCCATAAGTCATACGAATCGAACTCTTGAAGAAATAAAGATAATCTTGCATTTGGAAAAGTCGTCATTCTTTAGTAGCGTTAAGTCTAGAATTTGTTAGTATGGGCAGACTTTGAATATAAAGTTTGGCGGTCTTCAGACGTTGACACTAATGTCTGGAAGTCTTTAGACTAGACTTTGGACAAGTTTTGTCAACTTCAAAACAATAAAAAAGTTTTCTCCAACAGGAAGAAGTTCACTAAACAAAACATAAAGAAATTAGGAGTGGCTCCTACTACCTATTTATCCACAAATACAATAATAAGACAGGAAGAAGACATTGCTCAACCAATTTCAAGAAGATTTGTTGATAACGATGCTTGTGAAGAATCATGCTTCTTCTTTGAACCTTAAATTAGAATTATGTTTCTTTCATTTGTAACCTGTTTACGGAATTAGGTTCAAGAACATCTCATGCACAAAGCTATAGATTATATTAGGAATATCGAAATTCATTATAATGCTTGCAAGCTCATGTACATGACTGACTCCACTTGGTGCTTATTAGTTTTTTGTCCTTTCTTTTTTTCCCCTCGAATATACGATAGTTAAAAGGCACTGGAGTCAATTTACATCACATATCAAAGGACACTACTCCCCATGACCAGCAAGCGATGGCGGACTATCATCCACTCAGGTCGTTGTTGTTGCCCACACCTGCAAATCCACCTTTTCCGCCCGATCCACCATTTCCACCAAAGCCATGCCCGCCTTTTGCACCTGCTCCACCGTTGGCATTTCCATCATAGTTTTGCGCATTTATCACATTTCCTCCAGGCTGTCCGCCATGGTCAGGTCGGTGACCTACACCACGGCCGTAACAGCCTTCGCCAGGGCCATACCCGCCTCCGCTCGATCCACCTGCTCCACCATAGCCATTCCCACCTGGTGCACCTGCTCCGCCGTTGGCATTTCTGGCCTGTCCACCTGATCCACCATTGCCATGTGCATTTACCACATTTCCTCCGGGCTTGCCACCATGGTCATGTCGGCAGCCTCCACCAGGGCCATGGCAGCCTCCACTAGGGCCATGCCCGCCTACCTCTGCCAGGGCCGTGCCCACCCCCACCATGGCCGTGCCCGCCCCCGCCATGGCCGTGCCTGCCTCCGTTGTAATAGCAGCGATCAGACATTTTGGTGGTTGAGTCAGACTAGGAACCAATTCGGAGAAACAAAAGGCATGAGATAACCCGTACCCGTAAGACATTTTGGTGACCCTCACTTAAGTATATATTGCCCTGCAAAGGTGTGTTGCCAGCTGAGATGGTGTGCGGTGATCGAAAGCAGGGGATACGGGGATTTATATAGGAAAATATCTGACCGGGTGACCAAGGAGTCACGTGGAGGAGGACCAGTGGCTTGGAGTGTACTGCCACGCGGCGACTGACTGGCATCGTCCTAAGGAGTTAATGTTCCCCCCGTTTCAGCCACTATCCATTATGGCGTGCGCGTCGTCCTTCTTTCGTTTTCTTGTACGGACTTAGGGCGTGTATCAAACTGAATTTGGACCATTCTATCAAGTGGGATTGGCATGGAGGCCTTCAATTTTCTACGGCTCGAATTCGGTTTGGTACCCTCCGGAGGTGAAAGTCATTCCTTGAATTCAAGGCCCATTTGAGGAATAAGTTCACTGAAGAAAACATTAATGATTTGGGAGTGGCTCTTGCTACCTATTTGTCCGCAAATACAATAATAAGAGACGAAGAAGACATTGCTCAACCAATGTCAAGAAGATCCTGTCCAATCTTCAATAACTTTTTCACGTAGTTTTTCTACCAAATCGTTCCAATTCAGTATGCGTTTTAAAATTAATTGTTCAGTTTACATGTAGATTCCACGTCGAAGGATCGTGATACATGTCTAACTCTAGTCCGTAAAACAACCCATGCTAGATTGCCACCACAAAAACTATGGATGTGATTACTTGAAAAAAACTGAAGTTCATTTAATACATCGTCCAATTCCTTACTAACAAACAGATAAGTGTTTGTTCCTTTGTAAAAACGACACATGCTATTCTTCTTCCATTATCCACTCTCTCTTTTTCTTTTCTTCTTTTCCTTTTTGTGAAAATGCTCCTTATTTAGGAAATTATCAGGATGAGAATGATCAAATTGTTTTTTCGATTATTTGAATTTTAATCTTAAAAGTTTTTATTTTAGATTATTCGAATTTGAATCTTAAAAGTGGTAAAAGGATCCAATGTCTTAAATTTTCTTGAGTCATTCGTAAAACAGAAAAAGAAAAAAAAATTGATCACCAACCATGCACCTTTTCTTCCTTATTTGGGACAGCTATGCAGATTGCATCTCCCATCCATTTTACTTATAAAAAAAGAAAGAATCTTTCTAATTTTCCTTCACTTTTTGGATCATGTCAAATTAACTTTCCAAAAGGAGAAGGGCAATTAACTTTTCTGAACAATAGAGACATCTTTAAGATTATTGCTGGATTATACCAAATCAGCTTTTCAAAATGAGAGAGGCAACCAACTTTTATGAACGATAGAGACATCATTAAGATTATCATTGATTTGCAGAAAAAACATATAAATGTGATTGCTTGAGGAAAACTAAAGTTCATATTATACATTACGCATCCAATTCCTTACCTATAAATAGAGAATGGTTCCCTCCATCATAAAAACGATATGTGCTATTCTTCTACCTTTATCCACTCTCTCTTTTTTTTCTTTTTTCTTTTTTTGTGAAAATGCTACTTATTTAGGAAATTATCAGCATGAGACTAATCAAATTGTTTTTAGATTATTTGACTTTGAATCGTAAAATTTATTTTCTAGATTATTCCACTTTGAATCTTAAAAGTGGTAAAATGATCAAATGTCTCAAATTTGCTTGAGTCATTATTAAAAAAGAAAAAGAAAAAAAATTGATCACCGACGATGCACATTTTCTTCCTTATTTGGGATAGCTATGCGGATTGCATCTCCTGTTCATTTTACATATAAAAAAAGAAATAATCTTTCTCTTTTCCATTCACTTTTTGGATCATGTCACATTAGCTTTCCAAAAGGACAAGGGAAATTAACTTTTCTAAACGATAGAGACATCCTTAAGATTATTGATGTATTATACCAAATCAACTTTTCAAAATGACAGAGGCAACCAACTTTTCTAAACAACTGTTTTTTAGATTATTCGAATTTGAATCTTAAAAGCTGTTTTTTAGATTATTCAAATTTGAATCTTAAAATTGGTAAAAGGATCAAATGTCTCAAATTTGCTTGAGTCAATAGTAAAACGGAAAAAGAAAAAAAAGTTGATCACTGACCATCCACATTTTCTTCCTTATTTGGGATAGCTATGCAGATTGCATCTCCCATCCATTTCACATATAAAAAAGAAAGAATCTTTCTATTTTTCTTTCACTTTTTGGATCATGTCACATCAGCTTTTCAAAAGGAGAAGTTAAATTAACTTTTCTAAACGATAGAGACATCGTTAAGATTATCGTTGATTTGTGGAAAAAAACATATAAATGCGATTGCTTGAGGAAAACTAAAGTTCATTTTATACATTACGCATCCAATTCCTTGCCTATAAACAGATAAGGGTTCATTCCTTCATAAAAATGACACGCACTATTCTTCTTCCTTTATCCACTCTTTCCCTTTTTTCCTTTTTTTCTTTTTTGTGAAAATGCTCTTTATTTAGGAAATTATTAGCGTGAGACTGATCAAGTTCTTTTTTAGATTATTCAAACTTTAATCTTAAAGTTTTTTTTATAGATTATTCAAATTTCAATCTTAAAAGTGGTAAGGGGATAAAATGTCTAAAATTTTGCTTTAGTAATTATTGAAACAGAAAAAGAAAAAAAAATTGATTATCGACTATGCACCTTTTCTTCCTTATTTGGGATAGCTATGCGGATTCCATCTCCCGTCCATTTTACTTATAAAAAAAGAAAGAATCTTTCTCTTTTTCTTTCACTTTTTGGATCATGTCACATTAGCTTTCCAAAAGAAGAAGGGCATTTAACTTTTCTGAATGATAGAGACATCTTTAAGATTATGGTTGATTTGCGGAAAAAACATATAAATGTGATTGCTTGAGGAAAACTAAAGTTCATTTTATACATTACGCATCCAATTCCTTGTCTATAAACAGATAAGGGTTCATTCCTTCATAAAAACGACACATGCTATTCTTCTTCCTTTATCCACTCTTTCCCTTTTTTCTTCTTTTCTTTTTTGTGAAAATGCTCCTTATTTTGGAAATTATTAGCATGAGACTAATCAAGTTCCTTTTTAGATTATTCCAATTTTAATCTTAAAGTTTGTTTTATAGATTATTCGAATTTCAATCTTAAAAGTGGCAACAGGATAAAATGTCTAAAATTTGCTTTAGTAATTATTGAAACAGAAAAAGAAATAAAAATTGATCACCGACTATGCACCTTTTCCTCCTTATTTGAGATAGCTATGCGGATTCCGTCTCCCGTCCATTTTACTTACAAAAAAAGAAAGAATCTTTCTCTTTTTCTTTCACTTTTTGGATCATGTCACATTAGCTTTCCAAAAGAAAAAGGGCAATTAACTTTTCTGAACGATAGAAGCATCTTTAAGATTACTGCTGGATTATACCAAATCAACTCCTCAAAATGAGAGAGGCAACCAACTTTTCTAAATGATAGAGACATCTTTAAGATTATCGTTGATTTGCGGAAAAAACATATAAATGTGATTGCTTGAGGAAAACTAAAATTCATTTTATACATTGCGCATCCAATTCCTTGCCTATAAATAGATAAGGGTTCATTCCTTCATAAAAACAACGCGTGCTATTCTTCTTCCCTTATCCACTCTCCCTTTTTTTTCTTCTTTTCCTTTTTGTGAAAATGCACCTTATTTTGGAAATTATCAACATGAGACTGATCAAATTGTGTTTTAGATTATTCGAATTTGAATCTTAAAAGCTGTTTTTTAGATTATTCAAATTTGAATCTTAAAAGTGGTAAAAGGATCCAATGTCTCAAATTTGCTTGAGTCATTAGTAAAACAGAAAAAGAAAAAAAAGTTGATCACCGACCATCCACATTTTCTTCCTTATTTGGGATAGCTATGCGGATTGCATCTCCCATCCATTTTACATATAAAAAAGAAAGAATCTTTCTATTTTTCTTTCACTTTTTGGATCATGTCACATGAGCCTTTCAAAAGGAGAAGTTAAATTAACTTTTCTAAATGATAGACACATCTTTAAGATTATTGTTGATTTGCGGAAAAAAACATGTAAATGCGATTGCTTGAGGAAAACTAAAGTTCATTTTATACATTACGCATCCAATTCCTTGCCTATAAACAGATAAGGGTTCATTCATTCAAAAAAATTACACGTGCTATTCTTCTTCCTTTATCCATTCTTTCCCTTTTTTCTTTTTTTCTTTTTTGTGAAAATGCTCTTTATTTAGGAAATTATTAGCGTGAGACTGATCAAGTTCTTTTTTAGATTATTCAAACTTTAATCTTAAAGTTTTTTTTATAGATTATTCGAATTTCAATCTTAAAAGTGGTCACAGGATAAAATGTCTAAAATTTGCTTTAGTAATTATTGAAACAGAAAAAGAAAAAAAAATTGATCACCGACTATGCACCTTTTCTTCCTTATTTGGGATAGCCGTGCGCATTCCGTCTCCCGTCCATTTTACTTATATCTTTCTTTTTTTCTTTCACTTTTTGGATCACGTCACATTAGCTTTCCAAAAGGAGAAGGGCAATTAGCTTTTCTGAACGATAGAGACATCTTTAAGCTTATTACTGGATTATACCAAATCAACTCCTCAAAATGAGAGTGGCAACCAACTTTTCTGAAGGATAGAGACATTTTTAAAATTATCGTTGATTTGCGGAAAAAACATATAAATGTGATTTCTTGAGGAAAACTAAAGTTCATTTTATATATTGCGCATCCAATTCCCTGCCTATAAATAGATAAGGGTTCATTCCTTGATAAAAATGACACGTGCTATTCTTCTTCCTTTATCCACTCTTTCCCTTTTTTCTTCTTTTCTTTTTTGTGAAAATGCTCTTTATTTAGGAAATTATTAGCGTGAGACTGACAAAGTTCTTTTTTAGATTATTCGAATTTTAATTTTAAAGTTTGTTTTATAGATTATTCGAATTTCAATATGAAAAGTGGTAACAGGATAAAATGTCTAAAATTTGCTTTAGTAATTATTGAAACAGAAAAAGAAAAAGAAATTGATCACCTACTATCCACCTTTTCCTCCTTATTTGGGATAGCTATGCGGATTCCGTCTCCCGTCCATTTTACTTATAAAAGAAGAAAGAATCTTTCTCTTTTTCTTTCACTTTTTGGATCATGTCACATTAGCCTTCCAAAAGGAGAAGGGCAATTAACTTTTCTGAACGATAGAGACATCTTTAAGATTATTGCTTGATTATACCAAATCAACTCCTCAAAATGAGAGAGGCAAACAACTTTTCTGAAGGATAGAGACATCTTTAAGATTATCGTTGATTTGCGGAAAAAACATATAAATGTGATTGCTCGAGGAAAACTAAAGTTCATTTTATACATTGCCCATCCAATTCCTTGCCTATAAATAGATAAGGGTTCATTCCTTCATAAAAACAACGTGTCCTATTCTTCTTCCTTTATCCACTCTCCCTTTTTTTTCTTCTTTTCCTTTTTGTGAAAATGCACCTTATTTTGGAAATTATCAGCATGAGACTGATCAAATTGTTTTTTAGATTATTCGAATTTGAATCTTAAAAGCTGTTTTTTAGATTATTCAAATTTGAATCTTAAAAGTGGTAAAAGGATCAAAGTCTCAAATTTGCCTGAGTCAATAGTAAAACAGAAAAAGAAAAAAAAGTTGATCACCGACCATCCACATTTTCTTCCTTATTTGGGATAGCTATGCGGATTGCATCTCCCATCCATTTCACATATAAAAAGAAAGAATCTTTCTATTTTTCTTTCACTTTTTGGATCATGTCACGTCAGCTTTTCAAAAGGAGAAGTTAAATTAACTTTTCTAAACGATAGAGACATCGTTAAGATTATCATTGATTTGCGGAAAAAAACATATAAATGCGATTGCTTGAGGAAAACTAAAGTTCATTTTATGCATTACCCATCCAATTCCTTGCCTATAAACAGATAAGGGTTCATTCATTCATAAAAATAACACGTGCTATTCTTCTTCCTTTATCCACTCTTTCCCATTTTTTTTTCTTTTTTTGTGAAAATGCTCTTTATTTAAGAAATTATTAGAGCGAGACTGATCAAGTTCTTTTTTAGATTATTCAAACTTTAATCTTAAAGTTTGTTTTATAGATTATTCGAATTTCAATCTTAAAGGTGGTAACAGGATAAAATGTCTAAAATTTGCTTTAGTAATTATTGAACCAGAAAAAAAAAAATTGATCACCGACTATGCATCTTTTCCTCCTTATTTGGGATAGCTATGCGGATTCCGTCTCCCGCCATTTTACTTATAAAGAAAAAAAGAATCTTTCTCTTTTTCTTTCATTTTTTGGATCATGTCACATTAGCTTTCCAAAAGGAGAAGGGCAATTAACTTTTCTGGAGGATAGAGACATCTTTAAGATTATAGTTGATTTGCGGAAAAAACATATAAATGTGATTGCTTGAGGAAAACTAAAGTTCATTTTATACATTGCGCATCCAATTCCTTGCCTATAAATAGATAAGGGTTCAATCCTTCATAAAAACAACGCGTGCTATTCTTCTTCCTTTATCCACTCTCCCTTTTTTTTCTTCTTTTCCTTTTTGTGAAAATGCACCTTATTTTGCAAATTATCTGCATGAGACTAATCAAATTGTTTTTTAGATTATTCGAATTTGAATCTTCAAAGCTGTTTTTTAGATTATTCAAATTTGAATCTTAAAAGTGGTAAAAGGATCAAATGTCTCAAATTTGCTTGAGTCAATAGTAAAACAGAAAAAGAAAAAAAAAGTTGATCACCGACCATCCACATTTTCATCCTTATTTGGGATAGCTATGCGGATTGCATCTCCCATCCATTTTACATATAAAAAGAAAGAATCTTTCTATTTTTCTTTCACTTTTTCGATCGTGTCACATGAGCTTTTCAAAAGGAGAAGTTAAATTAACTTTTCTAAACGATAGAGACATCTTTAAGATTATCGGTTATTTGCGGAAAAAAACATATAAATGAGATTGCTTGAGGAAAACTAAAGTTCATTTTATACATTACGCATCCAATTCCTTGCCTATAAACAGATAAGGGTTCATTCCTTCATAAAAATAACGCGTGCTATTCTTCTTCCTTTATCCACTCTTTCCCTTTTTTCTTTTTTTCTTTTTTGTGAAAATGCTCTTTATTTAGGAAATTATTAGCGTGAGACTGATCAAGTTCTTTTTTAGATTATTCAAACTTTAATCTTAAAGTTTTTTTTTATAGATTATTCGAATTTCAATCTTAAAAGTGGTAACAGGATAAAATGTCTAAAATTTGCTTTAGTAATTATTGTAATAGAAAAAGAAAAAAAAATTTGATCACCGACTATGCACCTTTTCTTCCTTATTTGGGATAGCCATGCGGATTCCGTCTCCCGTCCATTTCACTTATAAAAAAAGAAAGAATCTTTCTTTTTTTCTTTCACTTTTTGGATCATGTCACATTAGCTTTCCAAAAGGAGAAGGGCAATTAACTTTTATGAACGATAGAGACATCTTTAAGCTTATTGCTGGATTATACCAAATCAACTCCTCAAAATGAGAGGGGCAACCAACTTTTCTAAAGGATAGAGACATTTTTAAAATTATCGTTGATTTGCGGAAGAAACATATAAATGTGATTTCTTGAGGAAAACTAAAGTTCATTTTATACATTGCACATCCAATTCCTTGCCTATAAATAGATAAGGGTTCATTCCTTGATAAAAACGACACGTGCTATTCTTCTTCCGTTATCCACTCTTTCCCTTTTTTCTTCTTTTCTTTTTTTGTGAAAATGCTCTTTATTTAGGAAATTATTAGCGTGAGACTAATCAAGTTCTTTTTTAGATTATTCGAATTTTAATCTTAAAGTTTGTTTTATAGATTCTTCGAATTTCAATCTTAAAAGTGGTAACAGGATAAAATGTCTAAAATTTGCTTTAGTACTTATTGAAATCGAAAAAGAAAAAAAAATTGATCACCGACTATGCACCTTTTCCCCTTTATTTGGGATAACTATGCGGATTTCGTCTCCCGTCCATTTTACTTATAAAAAAAGAAAGAATTTTTCTCTTTTTCATTCACTTTTTTTCATGTCACATTAGCTTTCCAAAAGGAGAAGGACAATAAACTTTTCTGAACGATAGAAACATCTTTAAGATTATTGCTAAATTATACCAAATCAACTCCTCAAAATGAGAGAGGCAACCAACTTTTCTGAAGGGTAGAGACATCCTTAAGATTATCGTTGATTTGCGGAAAAAACATATAAATGTGATTGCTTGAGGAAAACTAAAGTTCATTTTATACATTGCACATCCAATTCATTGCCTATAAATAGATAAGGGTTCATTCCTTCATAAAAACAACGCGTGCTATTCTTCTTCCTTTATCCACTCTCCCTTTTTTTTCTTCTTTTCCTTTGTGTGAAAATGCACCTTATTTTGGAAATTATCAGCATGAGACTGATCAAATTGTTTTTTAGATTATTCGAATTTGAATCTTAAAAGCTGTTTTTTAGATTATTCAAATTTGAATCTTAAAAGTGGTAAAAGGATCCAATGTCTCAAATTTGCTTGAGTCATTAGTAAAACAGAAAAAGAAAAAAAAGTTGATCACCGACCATCCACATTTTCTTCCTTATTTGGGATAGCTATACGGATTGCATCTCCCATCCATTTTACATATAAAAAAGAAAGAATCTTTCTATTTTTCTTTCACTTTTTGGATCATGTCACATCAGCTTTTCAAAAGGAGAAGTTAAATTAACTTTTCTAAACGATAGAGACATCTTGAAGATTATCGTTGATTTGCGGAAAAAAACATATAAATGCGATTGCTTGAGGAAAACTAAAGTTCATTTTATACATTACGCATCCAATTCCTTGCCTATAAACAGATAAGGGTTCATTCCTTCATAAAAATGACACGTGGTATTCTTCTTCCTTTATCCACTCTTTCCCTTTTTTCTTCTTTTCTTTTTTGTGAAAATGCTCTTTATTTAGGAAATTATTAGCGTGAGACTGATCAAGTTCTTTTTTAGATTATTCGAATTTTAATCTTAAAGTTTGTTTTATAGATTATTCGAATTTCAATCTTAAAAGTGGTAACAGGATAAAATGTCTAAAATTTGCTTTAGTAATTATTGAAACAGAAAAAGAAAAAAAAAATTGATCACCGACTATGCACCTTTTTTTCCTTATTTGGGATAGCTATGTGGATTCCGTCTCCCATCCATTTTACTTATAAAAAAAAAAGAATCTTTCTCTTTTTCTTTCACTTTTTGGATCATGTCACATTAGCTTTCCAAAAGGAGAAGGGCAATTAACTTTTCTGAATGATAGAGACATATTTAAGATTATTGCTGGATTACACCAAATTAACTCTTCAAAATGTGACAGGCAACCAACTTTTCTGAACAATAGAGACATCTTTGAGATTATCGTTGATTTGTGGAAAAAAAAACATATAAATGTGATTGCTTGAGGAAAACTAAAGTTCATTTTATACATTACGCATCCAATTCCTTGCCTATAAATAAATAAGGGTTCATTCCTTCATAAAAGTGACACGTGGTATTCTTCTTCCTTTATCCACTCTTTCCCTTTTTTCTTCTTTTCTTTTTGTGAAAATGCTCCTTATTTATGAAATTAGTAGCATGAGACTGATCAAGTTCTTTTTTAGATTATTCGAATTTTAATCTTAAAGTTTGTTTTATAGATTATTCGAATTTCAATCTTAAAAGTGGTAACAAGATAAAATGTCTAAAATTTGCTTCAGTAATTATTGAAACAGAAAAAGAAAAAAAAGTTGATTACCGACTATGCACCTTTTCTTCCTTATTTTGGATAACTATGCAGATTCTATCTCCCGTCCATTTTACTTATAAAAAAAGAAAGAATCTTTCTCATTTTCTTTCACTTTTTGGATCATGTCACATTAGCTTTCCAAAAGGAGAAGGGCATTTAACTTTTCTGAATGATAGAGACATCCATCCATTATGATTGATTTGCGGAAAAAACATATAAATGTGATTGCTTGAGGAAAACTAAAGTTCATTTTATACATTACGCATCCAATTCCTTGTCTATAAACAGATAAGGGTTCATTCCTTCATAAAAACGACACATGCTATTCTTCTTCCTTTATCCACTCTTTCCCTTTTTTCTTCTTTTCTTTTTTGTGAAAATGCTCCTTATTTTGGAAATTATTAGCATGAGACTGGTGAAGTTCTTTTTTAGATTATTTGAATTTTAATCTTAAAAGTTGTTTTATAGATTATTCGAATTTCAATCTTAAAAGTGGTAATAGGATAAAATGTCTAAAATTTGCTTTAGTATTTATTGAAACAGAAAAAAAAAAAAAAAAAAAAAAAAAAAACTGATCACCGACTATGCACATTTTCCTCCTTATTTGGGATAGCTATGCGGATTCCATCTCCCGTCCATTTTTCTTTCACTTTTGGATCATGTCACATCAGGTTTTTAAAAAGAGATGGGCAATTAACTTTTCTAAACGATAGATACATGTTTAAGATTATCGTTGATTTGTGGACAAAACATATAAATGTGATCGCCTCAAGAAAACTAAAGTTCATTTTATATATTACGCATGTAATTCCTTGCCTATAAATATATAAGGGTTCATTCCTTCATAAAAACGACACGTGCTATTCTTCTTCCTTTATCCACTCTTTTTTTTTTTCTACTTTTCATTTTTGTGAAAATGCTTCTTATTTAGGAAATTATCAGCATGAGACTCGATCAAATTATTTTTTAGATTATTTGAATTTTAATCTTAAAAGTTATTTTTTACATTATTCGGAATTGAATCTTAAAAGTGGTAAAAGGATCAAATGTCTCAAATTTGCTTGAATCATTAGTAAAACAAAAAAAGAAAAAAAATATTGATCACGGACCATGCACCTTTTCTTCATTATTTGGGATAGCTATGGGGATTGCATCTTCCATCCATTTTACATATCAAAAAAGAAAGAATCTTTCTCCTTTCCTTTCACCTTTTGGATCATGTAAAATTAGCTTTCCCAAAGGGGAAGGGCAATTAACTTTTCTGAACGATAGACATCTTTAAGATAATTGTCGGATTATACCAAATCAGCTTTTTAAAATGAGAGAGGCAACCAACTTTTCTGAACGATAAAGACATCTTTAATATTATCGATGATTTGTGGAAAAAAAAAAACATATAAATGCGATTGCTTGAGGAAAATTAAAGTTCATTTTATACATTACGCATCCAATTCCTTGCCTATAAACAGTATGGGTTCATTCCTTCATAAAAACAACACGTACTATTCTTCTTCGTTTATCCACTCTCTCTTTTTTTTTTCTTCTTTTCTCTTTTTTGTGAAAATGCTCTTTACTTAGGAAATTATCAGCGTGAGACTAATCAAATTGTTTTTTAGATTATTCGAATTTTGAATCTTAAAAGTTGTTTTTTAAATTAATTGAATTTGAATCTTAAAAGTGGTAAAAGGATCAAATCTCTCAAATTTGCTTGAGTCATTAGTAAGATAGAAAATGAAAAAAAAAAAAATTGATCACCGACCATGCGCATTTTCTTCCTTTTTTGGGATAGCTATGTGGATTGCATCTCCCATCTATTTTACTTCTAAAAAAAGAAAGAACCCTTCTCGTTTTCCTTCACTTTTTGGATCATGTCAAATCAGCTTTCCAAAGGGAGAAGGGTAGTTAATTTTCTGAACGATAGAGACATTTCTAAGATTATTGTTGGATTATACCAAATCAGCTTTTCGGAATGAGAGAGACAACCAACTTTTTTGAATGATAGAGACATCTTTAAGATTATCGTTGATTTGCGGAAAAAAACATATAAATGTGATTGCTTGAGGAAAACTAGAGTTCATTTTATACATTACGCATCCAATTCCTTGCCTATAAAAAGATAAGGGTTCATTCCATCATAAAAACGACACGTGCTATTCTTCTTCGTTTATCCAGTCTCACTTTTTTTTCTTTTCTTTTTAGTGAAAATGCTCCTTATTTAGGAAATTTTTAGCATGAGAGTTATCAAATTGTTTTTTGGATTATTCTTATTTTAATATTAAAAGTTCTTTTTCAGATTATTCGAATTTGAATCTCAAAAGTGGTAAAAGGATCAAACGTCTCAAATTTACTTTAGTCATTAGTAAAACACAAAAAGAAAAAAATATTGATCACCGACCATGCACCTTTGCATTTTCCAACCATTTTACATATAAAAAAAATAAAAAATCTTTCTATTTTTCTTTCACTTTTTGGATCATGTTAAATCAGCTTTCCAAAAGGAGAAGGGCAATTAACATTTCTGAACAATAGCCAAATTAGCTTTTTAAAATGAGAGAGGCAACCAAATTTTCTGAATGATAGAGACGTATTTGAGATTATTGTTGATTTGTGGAAAAAACATATAAATGTGATAGTTTGAGGAAAACTAAAGTTCATTTTATACATTACGCATCCAACTCCCTGCCTATAAACAGATAAGGATTCATTCATTCATAAAAACGCCACGTGCTATTCTTCTTCCTTTATCCACTTTCTATTTTTTCCTTTTATTCTTTTTCGTGAAAATGCTCCTTACTTAGGAAATTATCAGCATGAGACTGATCAAATTGTTTTTTAGATTATTCAAATTTTAATCTTAAAAGTTGTTATTTACATTAATTGAATTTGAATCTTAAAAGTGGTAAAAGAATCCAATGTCTCAAATTCGCTCGAGTCATTAGTAAAATAGCAAAATAAAAAAAAAAAGTTGATCACTGACCATGCACATTTTCTTCCTTATTTTGGATAGTTATGCGGATTGCATCTCTCATCCATTTTACTTATAAAAAAAGAAAGAATCTTTCTTTTTTTCTTTCACATTTTGGATCAAGTCACATCAAGTTTTCAAAAAGAGATGGGCAATTAACTTTTCTCAACGATAGAGACATCTTTAAGATTATCGTTCATTTGCGGAAAAAAAAATTGAAATGTGATCGCTTGAGGAAAACTAAAGTTCTTTTTATACATTACGCATCCAATTCCCTGCTTATAAAACAATAAGGGTTCATTCCTTCATAAAAACGACACGTGCTATTCTTCTTCCTTTATCCACTCGCTTTTTTTTCTTCTTTTCTTTTTTGTGAAAATGCTCCTTATTTAGGAAATTATCATGATGAGACTGATCAAATTGTTTTTTAGATTATTCGAATTTCAATCTTAAAAGTAATTTTTTACATTAATTGAATTTGAATCTTAAAAGTGGTAAAAGGATGAAATCTCTCAAATTTGCTTGCATCATTAGTAAAACAGAAAATGAAAAAAAAAAATTGATCACCAACCATGCATTTTCCTCCTTATTTAGGATAGCTATGCGGATTGCATCTCCCCTCCATTTTAACTATAAAAAAAAGAAAGATTCTTTCTCTTTTTCTTTCACTTTTTGGATCATGTCACATTAGCTTTTCAAAATGAGAAGATCTATTAACTTTTCTAAACGATAGATACATCTTTGAGATTATCGTTTATTTGCGGCGAAAAAAGCATATAAATGTGATTGTTCGAGGAAAACTAAAGTTCATTTTTTACATTACGCATCCACTTCCTTGGCTATAAACAGTTAAGGGCTTATTCCTTCATAAAAACGACATGTGCTATTCTTCTTCCTTTATCCACTCTCTCTTTTTTTTCTTCTTTTCTTTTTGGTGAAAATGCTCCTTATTTAGGAAATTATCAACATGAGACTTATCAAATTGTTTTTTGGATTATTCTTATTTAATCTTAAAAGTTGATTTTTAGATTATTCGAATTTGAATCTTAGAAGCAGTAAAAGGATCTAATGTCGTAAATTTGCTTTAGTCATTGGTAAAATAGGAAAAAAAAAATTGATCACGGACCATGCACCTTTTCTTCCTTATTTTCGATTGCTATCTGGATTGCATCTCTCATCCATTTCACTTATAAAAAAAGAAAGAATCTTTCTATTTTCCTTTCACTTTTTGGATCAAGTCACATAAGGTTTTCAAAAAGAGATGGGCAATTAACTTTTCTAAACGATAGAGACATCTTTAAGATTATCGTTGATTTGTGGAAAAAACATATAAATGTGATTGCTTGAGGAAAACTATAGTTCATTTTATACATTACACGTCCAACTCCTTGCCTATAAATAGACAAGGATTCATTCCTTCATAAAAACGTCACGTGCTATTCTTCTTCCTTTATCCACTTTCTCTTTTCTCTTCTTCTTTTATTTTTGGTGAAAATGCTTCTTATTTAGGAAATTATCAGCATGAGACTTATCCAATTGTTTTTTAGATTATTCTTATTTTAATCTTAATTTTTTTTTAGATTATTCGAATTTGAATTTTAAAAGTGGTAAAAGGATCAAATGTCTCAAATTTACTTTAGTCATTAGTAAAACAGAAAAAGAAAAAGAAATAGATTACTGAGCATGCACCTTTTCTTCCTTATTTGGGATAGGTATGGGGATGGCATCTTCCATCCATTTTACTTATAAAAAAAGAAAGAATCTTTCTCTTTTTCTTTCACTTTTCGGATCATGTCACAACAGCTTTTCAAAAGGAGGAGGGCTATTAACTTTTCTAAACGATAAAGACATCTTTAAGATTATTGTTTATTTGAGGAAAAAAAACATATAAATGCGATTGCTCGAGGAGCTTCTTATTTAGGAAATTATCAGCATGAGACCTATTAAATTATTTTTTAGATTATTCTTATTTTAATCTTAAAATTTGTTTTTTAGATTATTCGAATTGGAATCTTAAAAGTGGTAAAAGTATGAAATCTCTCAAATTTCCTTTAGTCGTTAGTAAAATAGAAAAAGAAAAAAAAATTGATCACTAAGCATGCACCTTTTCTTCCTTATTTGCGATAGTTATGGGGATGGCATCTTCCATCCATTTTACTTATAAAAAAAAGAAAGAATCTTTCTATTTTTCTTTCACTTTTTGGATCATGTAACATTAACTTTTCAAAAGGAGAAGGGCTACTAACTTTTCTAAATGATAGAGAGATTTTTATGATTATCGTTTATTTGCGGAAAAAAACATATAAATGTGATTGCTCGAGGAAAACTAAAGTTCATTTTATACATTATGCATCCAATTCCTTGCTTATAAATAGATAAGGGTTCATTCTTTCATGAAAATGACACGTGCTATTCTTCTTGCTTTATCCACTCTCTCTTTTTTTTTCTTCTTTCCTTTTTTGTGAAAATGCTCCCTATTTCGGAAATTATCAGCATGAGACTGATCAAATTCTTTTTTATATTATTCGAAGTTGAGTCTTAAAAGTTGTTTTTTAGATTATCCAAATTTGAATCTTAAAAGTGGTAGAAGGATCTAATGTCTCAAATGTGCTTGAGTCATTAGTAAAACAGAAAAGAAAAAAATATTGATCACCGACCATGCACATTTTCTTCCTTATTTGGGATAGCTATGGGGATTGCATCTTCCATCCATTTTACTTATAAAAAACGAAAGAATCTTTTTTTTATTTCTCTTTTTTGGATCATGTCAAATCAGCTTTCCAAAAGAAGAAGGGCAGTTAACTTTTCTGAACAATAGAGACATCTTTAAGATTATCATTGATTTGCGGAAAAAACATATAAATGTGATTGCTTGAGAAAAACTAGAGTTCATTTTATACATTACGCATCCAATTCCTTGCTTATAAATAGATAAGGGTTCATTCTTTCATGAAAATAACACGTGCTATTCTTCTTCCTTTATCTACTCTCTCTTTTTTTTCTTCTTTCCTTTTTTGTGAAAATGCTCCTTATTTAGGAAATTATCAGCATGAGACTGATCAAATTGTTTTTTAGATTATTCAAATTTGAGTCCTAAAAGTTGTTTTTTAGATTATTCGAATTTGAATTTTAAAAGTTGTAAAAGGATCTAATGTCTCAAATTTGCTTGAGTCATTAGTAAAACAAAAAAAGAAAAATAAATTGATCACCGACCATGTACCTTTTCATCCTTATTTGGGATAGCTATGGGGATTGCATCTTCCATCGATTTTACTTATAAAAATTGAAAGAATATTTTCTTTTTATTTCACTTTTTGGATCATGTCAAATCAGCTTTCCAAAAGGAGGAGCAGTTAACTTTTCTGAACTATAGAGACATCTTTAAGATTATCGTTGATTTGCGGAAAAAAAAAACATATAAATTTGATTGCTTGATGAAAACTAGAGTTCATTTTATACATTATGCATCCAATTCCTTGCCTATAAACAGATAATGATTCATTCCTTCATGTAAACGACACGTTCTATTCTTCTTTCTTTATCGACTCTCTCTTTTTTCTTATTCTTTTCTCTTTGGTGGAAATGCTTATTATTTAGGAAATTATCAGCATGAGACTTATCAAATTGTTTTTTAGATTATTCTTATTTTAATCTTAAATGTTCTTTTTTAGATTATTCGAATTTGAATCTTAAAAGTGGTAAAATGATCAAATGTCTCAAATTTGCTTTAGTCATTAGTAAAACAGAAAAAGAAAAAAAAAAATTGATTACCGAGCATGTAACTTTTCTTCCTTATTTGGGATAGCTATGGGGATGGCATCTTCCATCCATTTTACTTATAAAAAAAGAAAGAATCTTTCTCTTTTTCTTTCACTTTTGGATCATGTCACATCAACTTTTCAAAAGGAGAATGGCTACTAACTTTTCTAAACGATCGAGAAATCTTTAAGATTATCGTTTATTTGCGGAAAAAAAACATATAAATGTGATTGCTCGAGGAAAACTAATGTTCATTTTATAAATTACGCATCCGATTCCTTGCTTATAAACAGATAATGGTTCATTCTTTCATAAAAACGACACGTGCTATTCTTCTTCCTTTATCCACTCTCTCTTTTTTTTTATTCTTTCCTTTTTTGTGAAAATGCTCATTATTTAGGAAATTATTAGCATGAAACTGATCAAATTGGTTTTTAGATTATTCGAATTTGAGTCTGAAAAGTTGTTTTTTTTTTAGATTATTCGAATTTGAATCTTAAAAGTGGTAAAAGGATCCAATCTCTCAAATTTGCTTGAGTCATTACTAAAACAGAAAAAGAAAAAAAAATCATCACTAACCATGCACAATTTCTTCCTTATTTGGGATAGTTATGCGGATTGCATCGCCCATCCATTTTACTTATAAAAAAAGAAAAAGTGTTCAAAAGGAGAAGGGCTATTAACTTTTCTAAATGATAGAGACATCTTTAAAATTATCGTTGATTTGCGGAAAAAACATATAAATGTGACTGCGTGAGGAAAACTAAAGTTCATTTTTTACATTGGGCATCCAATTCTTTGCCTATAAACAAATAAGGGTTCATTCCTTCGTAAAAACAACACCTGCTATTCTTCTTCCTTTATCCACTCTCTATTGTTTGTCTTCTTTTCTTTTTTTGTGGAAATGCTCCTTATTTAGGAAATTATCAGCATGGGACTGATCAAATTATTTTTTAGATTATTCTTATTTTAATCTTAAAAGTTGATTTTTAGATTAATCGAATTTGAATCTTAAAAGTGGTAAAAGGATCAAATGACCCAAATTTGCTTTAGTCATTAGTTAAACAAAAAAAGAAAAAAAGAATTGGTCACCGACCATACACTTTTTCTTCCTTATTTGGGATAGCTATGGGGATTGCATCTTCCATCCATTTTACTTTTAAAAAAAGAAAGAATTTTTCTTTTTCTTTCACTTTTTGGATCATGTCAAATCAGTTTTCCAAAAGGAGATAGGCAATTAACTTTTCTGAACGTTAAAAACATTTTTAAGATTATCGTTGATTTGCGGAAAAAAAATATAAATGTGAATGCTTGAGGAAAACTAAAGTTCAATTTATACATCACACATCCAATTCCTTGTCTATAAATAGATAAGGGTTCATGTTCGTCATAAAAACGAAACGTGCTATTCTTCTTCCTTTATCCACTCTCTCTTTTTTTTCTTCTTTTCTTTTTTGTGAAAATGCTTCTTATTTAAGAACTTATCAGCATGAGACTGATCAAATTGTTTTTTAGATTATCCGAATTTGAATCTTAAAAGTGGTAAAAGGATCCAATGTCTCAAATTTGCTTGAGTCATTAGTAAAACATAAAAAGAAAAAAAAATTGATCTCTGACCATGCACATTTTCTTCCTTATCTAGGATAGCCATGCGCATTGCATCTCCCATCCATTTTACTTATAAAAAAAGAAAGAATCTTTCTCTTTTTCTTTCACTTTTTGGATTATGTCACATAAGCTTTTCAAAAGGAGAAGGGCAATTAACTTTTCTAAACGACAGTGACATCTTTAAGATTATCGTTGATTTGCGGGAAAAAAAAACATATAAATGTGATTGCTTGAGGAAAACTAAAGTTTATTTTGTACATTACGCATCCAATTCCTTGCCTATAAACAGATAAGGGTTCATTACGCCATAAAAATGACACGTGCTATTCTTCTTCCTTTATCCACTCTCTTTTTTTTCTTCTTCTCCTTTTCGTGAAAATGCTCCTTATTTAGGAACTTATCAGCATGAGACTGATCAAATTGTTTTTATTATTATTTGAATTTGAATCTTAAAAGTGGTAAAATGATCCAATGTCTCAAATTTGCTTGAGTCATTAGTAAAACAGAAAAAGAAAAATAAATTTGATCACCGACCATGCACCTTTTCTTCCTTATCTAGGATAGCCATGTGGATTGTATCCCCCATCCCTTTTACTTATAAAAAAAGAAAGAATCTTTCTCGTCCATCTAGTAATAAGGTGACAATTTATGACATGCAGTGATCATATGATTCAAACTCAGCATGAAGTAAACATGTTTGGATTGAGATTAAATGAATGGGAGATGCAAACCGCAAAGCTATCCTAGAAAAGGAAGAAAATGTGCATGGTCGGTCAATTTTTTTTTCTTTTTCTGTTTACTAATGACTCAAGCAAATTTGAGAGATTGAATCATTTTACCACTTTTAAGATTCAAATTCGAATAATCTAAAAACAATTTGATCAGTCTCATACTAATAATTTCCTAATAAGGAGCATTTTCACAAAAATGAAAAAAAAAAAAAAAGAAGAGAGAGTGGATGAAAAGGAAGAAGAATAGCACGTGTCGTTTTTACAAAGGAGCAAACGCTTATCTATCTGTCAGTAAGGAATTGGCCGTGTGTTGTATTAAATGAACTTCAATTTTCCTCAATCAATCACATCCTTAGTTTTTGTGGTGGGGATCTAGAATGGGTTGTTTTAGGAACTAGAGTTAGACACGTATCACGATCCTTCAATGTGGAATATACATGTAAACTGAACAATTAATTTTAAAACGCATACTGAATTGGAAAGATTTGGTTAAAAAACCACGAGAAAAAGCTAATGAAGATTGGACAGGACCTTCTTGACATTGGTTGAGCAATGTCTTCTTCCTCTCTTATTATTGTATTTGCGGACAAATAGGTAGCAGGAGCCACTCCCAAATCATTTACGTTTTGTTCAGTGAACTTCTTATTCCTCAAATGGGCCTTGAATTCAAGGCATGACTTTCACCTCCGGACGGTACCAAACCGAATTCAAGCCGTAGAAAATTGAAGGCCTCCATGTCAATCCCACTTGATAGAATGGTCCAAATTCAGTTTAATACACGCCCTAAGTCTGTACAAGAAAACGAAAAATGGCCGACGCGCACGCGATAATGGATAGTGGCTGAAACGCGGGGAACTTTAACTCCTTAGGACGATGCCAGTCAGTCGCCGCGTGGCAGTACACTCCAAGCCACTGGTCCTCCTCCAGGTGACTCCTTGGTCACCCGGTCAAATATTTTCCTATATAAATCCCCGTGTTCCCTGCTTTCGATCACCGCACACCATCTCAGCTGGCAACACACCTTTGCAGGGCAATATTTCCTTAAGTGAGGGTCACCAAAATGTCTGAGCGCTACTATCACGGTGGAGGCGGGTACGGCCCTGGCGGGTATGGCCCTGGCGGAGGTGGGTACGGCCCTAGTGGAGGCGGCCATGGAGGCTCTGGCGAAGGCTGGTACGGCCGTGGTGGAGGCCACCAACCTGACCATGGCGGACAGCCCGGAGGAAATGTGATAAATGCGCAAAACTATCATGGAAATGCCAGCGGCGGAGCAGGTGCAGTAGGCGGGCATGGCTTTCTTGGAAAAGGTGGGTCGGGCGGAAAAGGTGGATTTGCAGGTGTGGGCAACAACAACAACCTGAGTGGATGAACTAACTTAAAAGGGATTCTAAAGCATTTCCAAAATATAAAAAGTGAAATTTAAGCAAAGGAGAACATAAATTAAGATCACCAAGGGAAAATTTGGCGTAAAAAATGAAATTCGACGATCTGAATCGACTTTGGTGAAATTTTGTAGAGCAATATTGCTTTGAAAGGATGATAGTGGCCCTAAAACTGAGAAAAAGGATATGATATCAGTTGGCTACTCGATGAACTCCAACATCAAAAATGAGAAAAGGGTGCAAGTACAAAATCTTTATGTCAAATTGACAGAGATCATATCCGAAATCTTGTTCATCATTACCTCCTCTTCAATCCTTTCCAACAAAAGGTAGCGTTGGGAAGAAATTCAGGATGCGAGGCAAATGAAAAGAATGAAAATGCACATTGGGGGGGGAGAGAGAGAGAGAGAGAGAGAGAGAGATAAGGAGAAGGATTTCTTTTTGTAGCAGGAGTGGCAATAGAATAGAACCAGCTTGTGCGTTTTGCCAATTGTACTCTAATTTATCACTAGGGGAAATAGGGACATGGTGTTGCTAACACTTACTTGAGAAAGTTCGTCCATGCTAAAGAACCAAAATCTAGTTTCAGAACTGCAGTTCCCCTTTTAACTTTCCTTACATCCATCCCATAGTAAACAAAGGTTTGCTCAAGGCGCTATTAAATCTGCGTTTAGTTGAAGCAATTCTTCTGCAGTACAAGAAGTACCAAAATTTGCTATGTGGTCAGCCTTCAGAACAAAATCAGAGAACCCAAAAAACAGAGGGGTTCAGCAGGTGACTACCTAAAACGCTTCACGGAAAACTCAGAGACAATATAACGAACGTGACATACCCAAAAGCCTGTTGTGTGCTCTACCCTTTCTTTGTGATCGACTGGAACCAAGAAAGTGCATATTGGCCTACTGAGTGACTACTTTTAGAGCTGATCACCAAATTTCTAGAAGAAGCTTTAGTGGTAGCTCTAGGTAGAGTTGAAAATGAAGAATTTGTCGGTGCTTTGAGCTCTGGTCCGGTTAAGCTTTCGTTTTCAATTGTGAGGGACTCATCTTTGACGTACCATGACATCTTCAGCACATAGTATTTCATATAAATGATCGGATCCCCAATACCAACTCAGCTTGGCAAAGTGAGAGAAATCTCCTTTCACCTGGGTCATAGAGTCCTGCATGAACTGTAGCCTCTCTTCTATCTTGGCAATCCACTTATTGTTTTCTTCTTCCTTTTGAGCCACAATTGCTTCAATTAAGGGACTCGGTTCAATCACCATGGGCGAGCCATAAAGACCTGCGTCCATTATCCTCTTTAGGAAGGTATTGCCTCTATTGACATGTAATGGCTTCTTTTTGTAATATTTTTCAGGAAAGTTCAATCTTAAAGCAGGTGAAAATTTCATCTGAATTTGCCTACCCCTTATGTTTTTATGTTGAGTGTTGAAATTCAAGTCGGCGGAAGACGACTTACCTAATTTCGATGCGCAAATAGCAAATAGCCCCAAAACGAATGTTGAATTGCCGATGAAGCATGAACAACACTTCCTCACATTAGTTTGAATGCAATCACAAGGAAAACACCCGATTTCCACGGTGTAAATGCCGATTGTTCTTGCAAAAGTGAAAATGGAATGCCTTCTTCTTCTTTGATGGAAATGGAGAGAAATCTGGTGCATATGTGTTGCAAACCGGTGCCAACGAGTGTCTACAAAAGGCTTTTATATGACTCCATGACACCCCTACAAATGGTGTCCTTCCATCGTACCGTATCAAGTCCAAATGGTGCGGTCCAATCGCACCCCATCATGGACATACTAGCTAAAATACAACATCTGCCACTCAGACATGATGGGCTCGATATCTCTCTATTAAGAATATAAGGCATTCAACATTCATCAACTTTACAAAAAAATTCATATTGGCAAATAAGCCGTGCGATCAGTGAGTACACCTACACTTGGGAGCTCAAACTATGCACATATTAGGGATGACATAATGGCTACATGATATAGCTAGAATAAGTACCTAGAGGGGGGTGAATAGGTATATAAAAGATTTTTCTCGATAATTGCACAATACTAGACAGTTGATAGATTTGAGACAAACAATAATCAAGGTAAGACTGAGAGAAGGGAAGAGAAAATTGAACACGTGGTTTATAGTGGTTCAGCTTATTTCAAGCCTACGTCCACTCTTCTGTACTGACAGCCTATTGGCTGGATTCCACTATAAACAAAGAGATGTTACAGCGTTGTTCTCCCTTGATTTTTCGGTGTAGATGATCAACCACACTAGCTCAAGGTATCACTAAGTATAGACACTCTTTGTGTATACAACTTCGTTCAAAATGTATCGACTAATAATCAAGGTGCTTCAGACTCTGGAATTTCTCTATCGATCATGCACTAAAGTAATTAGAACGTCTTCCTTTTATACTCCTTTATGCCATTATACCTGTTGGCACTTACCAAAGGAATTCCTCCAATCTACCCGTTGGACGGAATCAATCAAGAAGATCATTCGAGCTATTAAAGGAACCCGACGATAGCCCATCAATCCTGTTCGCCCATACAATCAGGATCTTGGTTTCCAAGAATAGAACCTTCCAAGAATATTTCATCGACCATCGGATCTTCAAACGATCTTGATTACGAATAAAAGAATCCGTTATATTTATCTAGCCAAGAGATCTTCTCAAGAGGATATGACTAAATCCTCAACCAAATACTTCGGCTCTGGATTGCCTTCATCATTGGATTAGAAAAACTGTCAATGAAAATAGTCTTGAGTCTTGAGTCTTGAGTGTTGAGTCTGGTGATCTGAAAGTCTTTAGACTTTAAACAGAACGTCTGCAATTATCCAGACTAGACTGATAGAAACGTTTTGTCAGCTTCAAAATATTCTGGAAAGATTTCTCCAACAATCTCCCTCTTTTTGATGGTGACAAAACTTTCCAGTAGATTTGAACAACTTTGACCTGTAAAACATTACTCAAGCAATATGGCTATCTCATAAAGATTAATAAAATCAACCGGACTCGCATCCACGAAAATCGCTTAGACTTTCATGAGTAAAACCATACAACAACACTTGATATAAATGCAAACAAATCAAGCATCAAAATCCACACCCAAGTCAGTCAAATTCAAGTTCACACCCAAGTCATACTCAAAAACAAACATTCAAACACACAAAAGAAATTTAAAGTCAAAGTTTAAAGAGTTCAAATTGCAATTCTCCCCTTTTTGTTATCATTAAAAAGGTGAGAAAAGAGTCAAGTCTCGCTTGGGAATGCGCACAACTGAAATCTCCTATCGATCGTACGATGCCTTCCAGCCTCTTCAAGTCTTCCCGTAGATGAGCCACCTCTTCTCCTTTGGCATTGGCTTGAATTTGAAGAGCGAGGTCTTTCATTTGATCCGCCGGGGTAACAAGATGCTTGTCCAAAGATTCTTCAGGACTTGAAGTTCACAGTCCAGAGCATAGATTTGACCCTGCATTTCCAGAAGAACATCAAGGATACGATGAAAATCTGCTGTATTGTCCGTCTGTGTGCTCGCATTTGCTCTCTCGGATGGAGTGAAGGCAGATGATGGAACTTCGGTGTAATCGAGCAGATTTGGTATTGACGTATCATGTCCTTCCTCAGGCATTTGAGAAGCCTGAAAATCTTCTGGATTTGCTGGTGAGTGACTCACACCTTCACTGTTGACAGCATGTGGTGTAGTCCTTCCTTGCTCGCCATCTCCCCCTGTCTCTAGGACCTCAATCGGGAAGAGTGATGGTCATGCTCTTCGGCGTCTTGATTCCCTTTCTCTCCAAACTTCATCTCGCAGACTTTTCTTTCACTCGCTTCTCCTTCTTCTTCAACTTCTTTCTCTTTGTCTTCTTTCTCTTTCTCTTGTTGCTCCTCTGCTTCTCTATTCTTTGCTTGTCCCTCTTCTTCTCTTTGTTCTTTTTCCTTTGCTTCTTTTCCTTTCATCTGTCGTTCTGTTGATTCAGGTACAGAACGTCTGGTCCTTTTCAATGCAGAGATAGTGAGATCTTCCTCTTCATCTTCATCCTCCAAGATAAGAGTTCTTTTCTTTTTGGATAGAGCACCGATGGGCTCCTTCCCTTTTCTCTTAGATGCAGAAGATGCTGGAGTTCACTTTGAACTTCTCCATTGCCTTACTAAGCTCTTTCAGACGCATTTTTGTCAGCATTTTCAAACACACCACCATTTTGTCGCATGGTCGAACACAAAGAGTATGTGGAGGTTCAATGTTCAAGTGTCTGAAGATCTTGGTCACAAGACCTGAGTAAGGCTATTGGCCCTTGTCCTTCACCATTGCTCTGTACATGTGAAAGAGAATGGTGTGAGGAAGAGAGAACTTCTTTCCTGAATTGATCGTGTACATCAATTTCACCTCGGAGTTAGACACGTCAGTCTTGGATGTAGACTTTGACCTGATACAGTTGATCACAATTTTGTGAAGCAAAATGTTGATAGCACGCATTCTTATGTAGGTAATTCTTCCCTCTGTATTCCTGTCTTTGACAAGCTCCAGTGTGGTACGAGCAATCGAAACTTTGATCAGTTGATAGTGTCCTCTTTCAACTCCAATTATATCTGCCAACATGTCCACATCTACCATATAGTCGTGGTCGCGAACACTGAAGGATATTCTATTCCCATCTAAAAAGCTAAGATTCGAATAGAAGTATGCTGTCAATTGCGCATAACCGTCTGTAGTATCGAAGCAAAATTGCTCAAGTTGAAGCAGATTGAACTTCTCCCTTAAGTTCACATTAATGGCATCCAAGAAATCGAAATCAACACTCCTAGGGTTTATCACCCCTCGTTTCAACAATCTAAAGAACAGATTCTCCTGTTCCTTCAATTTAAACAAATCCATCCTTTTTCCCTTCACCTTCACAAAGAACACCCATTCTAGGTTGAAATTCAAGGAACATTTTATCATCATCGTTCCCGTCGCTTGATTCGGTCCGATACATGAGGGTCACTTGGAATGTCCACAAGTGCTTCCTCAGCCTTTCCTTTGGGAGCAATTCCCAAATCCTCCATTCGTCGCAAAAAGATATACTCATTCCCATAATTCTTATCTTTAAGGAAATCATCTATGTAGTTCAACGGAGTCCCAGTGCTTTTCAATGCAAGATAGAGCTTGTAAATAACATAGGTTTTTTGGACTCTTACAGGGTCTGCGTCCTCGATTATTTCTTCCTCCAGTTGTTGACTCGCACCTTGTGGGGTAGATGATGAAGAGTGACGTGGTGGAGAGTGAATCGGGCTCTGTTGCTGAGTCGATAAATCTTCCTCTTCGGTGAGATCGAAATGGGTAGGCCCCTCCTTCATTCTTTGTGGTCCCCTGTTCGCGATTCTTGAAGACTTTCTCGAAGAAGACATCCTTCCTTGTCATTCAAAAATTCCTTTACTCGCTTTCCCAAGAAAAGATGACAACTTTCTCGAAGATGAACACAAAGTAGAGACAGGATTGGGAGGAGAATGCCTTTTTAGGGTTTTGAAGTTTAAGCGAGGAAAACTGTATATATATAACTCAGTTTAAAAAGGAAAAAAAAGCAATCGGCACAAAGGAAAATGAATAGACGCCTCTTTTGAAATCGATAATTGCCAAATATAAGTTAATCTTTTTGAAAAGACAAAATTCCGTTTTTCACGGAAATTATAAATTAACTGAACTAATGATCGTACCTTTTCGAGGTTGAATATAATAACAACTTACAGTCTATATCCATGAATGTCTGAGTCTGAGGGTTGGAGAGTCTCTAGACTTTAACTTCCTCAAGCTTCAAAATGTTGAGTCTGGAACGGATAATATCGAATTGATTCTTCTCCAACGGCTTTGTGAAAATATCTGCTAGTTGGCTCTTTGAATCAACAAATTGAATTGAGATTTCTCCATTTTGAACATGATTTCTAATGAAATGATGTCGAATCTCTATATGCTTTGCTCTTGAGTGAAGGATTGGATTTTTAGTGAGATTGATTGCACTGGTGTTGTCATATCTAATCTCTGTGCATGAGTCTTCAATTCCAAAGTCTTGTAGCTGTTGTTTTATCCATAGAATTTGCGAACAACAACTTTCTAGAGCTACATACTCTGCTTCTGTTGTTGAGAGAGCCACAGTGCTTTGTTTTCTTGAAAACCAAGACACTGTCCTACTTCCAAGCAACTGGCAAGTTCCCGAAGTGCTCTTTCTGTCAACTCTGCAACCGGCTAGATCTGCGTCTGAATATCCAAAAAGATTAAAGTCTCCCTTCTTAGGATACCAAAGACCTATGCTTGAAGTTGAAGCAACGTATTTAATAATACGTTTCATAGCACTAAGATGGGATTCTCTAGGATCTGATTGAAACCTAGCACAGATGCAAACACTCAACAATATGTCAGGTTTAGAAGCAGTAAGATAAAGAAGTGAACCAATGATGCTCCTGTACAGCTTTTGATCAACCTTATTCCCTTCTTCATCTTTGTCTATCTTCAAAGAACTTGACATTGGTATGTCGGTCTTTTTGCACTTTTCCAGTCCAAACTTTTTGACAAGATCATTAGCATATATTTCTTGATGAATAAAAGTTCCTTCCTTCAATTGTTTTATTTGGAGTCCAAGAAAGAATGTTAACTCTCCCATCATACTCATTTCAAACTCATCCTGCATAGACTTAGAAAATTTCTTGCACAGACTTTCATTAGAGGATCCAAAAATAATATCATCCACATATATTTGAATAAGTAAAAAGCTTTTATTTTCCTTTTTGATAAATAAAGTAGTATCTACTTTACCTTTGACAAAACCATTATGTATTAAGAACTTACTTAGTCTGTCGTACCAAGCTCGAGGTGCTTGCTTTAAACCATACAAGGCCTTTTCAGTCTGAAGACTGAGTCTGGCTTCTTTGGGTCTTCAAACCCTTGTGGTTGTTCCATATAAACTTCCTCATGGATAAATCCATGTAGGAAGGCACTTTTGACGTCCATTTGGAATAACCTGAAATTTTTATAACAAGCAAACGCAAATAATAGTCGAATAGCTTCTAACCTTGTTATTGGTGCGTAAGTCTCATCATAGTCTATTCCTTCTTCTTGCGTATATCCCTTGGCCACGAGTCTTGCTTTGTTTCGTACGACTTTTCCTTTCTCATTCATCTTGTTTCTGAACACCCATTTAGCTCCAATAACAGTTTTACCTTTTGGTTTAGATGTCAATTCCCAGACATCATTAATGTTGAACTGCTCGAGCTCTTCTTGCATAGCTTCAATCCAACTTTCATCAGATAAAGCTTCTTCTATGCTCTTTGGTTCAATTTCAGAAATGAGAGCCACAGCACTAGACTCTTCACGCCTTTTGGATCTGGTGCGAATTCCTTCATTAATTTCACCGATAATGAGATCTTTGGGATGACTGGACTTATGCTTCCAGTTACTGGTTGATTTGTTTGGTTGATGATCTCTTTCTTTATTTGAATCTTCACGAACAGCTTGATGCTGGTCTTCCAGAGTCTGAGATGCTTCTTGAGTTGTAAGCTTTGGAGGGTCTGGAGCAAGTTCAGACTCTTCATGATGAGTCTGACTGGATTCATTTTGCGTAGAGTCTTGAAATTTGACATTCATTGACTCCTCCACATACTGGCTCTTCTTGTTATAGACTCTGTAGGCTTTGCTTGATGTAGAGTATCCAAGGAAGATGCCTTCATCTGATCTTTCTTCAAACTTACCAACTCGATCTTTAGCATTTTTCAATATAAAGCATTTGCAACCGAACATATGAAAGTATGAAACAATAGGCTTCTTACCTTTGAATAACTCATAAGGGATTTTCTCTAGAATAGGTCTTAAGAAGACTCTATTGATGATATAGCACGCTGTTGAAACAGCTTCAGCCCAAAATCGTGAAGAAATCTTACTTTCAATTAAAAGAGTTCTAGCCATTTCTTGAAGAGATCTATTCTTTCTTTCCACAACTCCATTTTGCTGAGGAGTATATGGAGAGGAGAACACATGCTTAAAGCCAGATTTATCACAAAATTTTGTAAAATCTTGATTTTCAAATTCACTTCCATGATCAGTTCTTATACTAGAGATAACACATCCTTTTTCATTTTGAACCTTTTTAGCAAATTTCTCAAAATACAAGAAGGTTTCGGACTTACTTGCAAGGAAATATACCCAAGTAAATCGGGAGTAATCGTCCACAATTACTAGGCAATATTTCTTACCTCCAATGCTCTGGGTTCTGGTTGGTCCGAAGAGATCCATATGCAGCAATTGTAGTACATGATTAGTAGAGACATGATTTATTGGCTTAAATGAATTTCTTACCTACTTTCCCAGAATACATGGAGTGCATGGATCAGACTTTTGGTATGGTAATTTGGGTAGACCTCGAACAAGCTGCTTTGTAGAGATTTTGGCTAATTGCTTCATGTTGATGTGACCAAGCTTTCTGTGCCATAAGCTTGCTTCGACTTGAATTGAGATTAAGCATTGCGATTCATCCGGTTTCACATCCAAGAGATAGATGTTTCCATGCCTTCGACCCATGAAAGACTGAGTAGAGTCTTTACTGGTTCCAGAACATATTCCTTCTTGAAAGAAGATCTTAAAAACCAGTATCACACGCTTGACTCGATCTTTGAGAAGATTGTAATTGAGTCCTTCCACTAGGGAAACATTACTTATTGTGAGATTTCCAATTTTCACAGCCCAAATCCCACAATACTTCCTTTGTCTTTGTTTCCTCCAAATGAAACTTTTCCACCATTTACTTGAACAAGCTTTATGAAGCAATTTGAGTCTCCTGTTATGTGTCTTGAGCATCCACTGTCAAGATACCACTTTACCTTTTTCTTGACGGAGACCTGCATTTAAAAGAGAGTCTCAAGCTCTCTTTGGTACCCAAATTTTCTTGGGTCCTTTGGTGTTAGTAAGATAAATAGTATTAGCCCATACTTTCTTAACAAGTTTCCAAACCATAGGACACTCTTTTTCAAAGTGATCCGGACTGTTGCACTTTGAACACCTGAGGGCATTTCGACCTACAGACTTTACAAAAACCTTATTGAAATGATTTTTGTAAGCCTCTCTCGAGGGTCTTTGCTTGATTCTTTCTTTTACTTTAGGAAAATCAATCAAGGGAATAGTTTCTGCTGTCATACCTAGACCAGACTTATTGAAGTAAGGTCTTTGAGCTAAAAGAATTTTTTCAAGTTTTTCAGACCCTATTGAAAATTTCTTTGAAATATTTGATAAGTCAGTTTTTAAAAGAGCATTTTCTTTCAAAAGACTATCTTCATTTTCTTTAAGAGTGGAAACATTCTTGTCTAAACATTTAACTCTTTCTTTTAAAACATTTTCCTGTTGTTTTAGAGCAGAGTTTTCCTTTTATAGTTTGGAAATCCTTTTGAGGGAAGTCTTAAGACTAAAACATAGCTCATTAATATACTTAGAAACCTTGACAGGAATTTTAAAATTACTTACCTCAAATTCACTGTCTGAGTCTGATCCAGAGTTTGAGTCTGAGTCTGATCCAGAGTTTGAGTCTGAGTTTGATTGCGCCATTAGACATAAGTTGGCATATTCATCATCACTTTCTTCACACTCTGTATCACTCCAGGTTTCGGCTTTGAGAGCCTTTCGAGACTTTTCAGCTTTTCCTTTCTTCTTCTTCAAAAGAGGACAGTTAGGTCTGATGTGTCCCCTTTTCTTACATCCAAAGCAAACTACATCTTTGTTTGATTCCTCATCATCAACAGACTTGGTCTGCTGTCTTTGAAAACTTTGTTTCTTTGAGTTGAACATTCTTCCTTTTCTATTTAGTTTTCTGAATCTTCTTATCATGAGAGCAAGCTCCTCATCGTCCATATCATCTTCAGAATCTGTAACATCAGAATCATCATTTGATTTTAATGCAATGGATTTCTTACCTTTTGGATCTTCGTCTTCATTAATTCGTTCCACTTCATAAGACTGAAGAGTTCCAATCAGCTCATCGACAGATAGTTGCATAATTCTTTGCGTCTCTCTTATTGAAGTGTTTATGCGATTCCAATCCTTGGAGAGTCCACGCAGTAGCTTGTTTACCTTCATGGGATCAGAAATTTTTTGTCCTTGATTCTCAAGACCATTGACAATATTTGTAAAACAGCTAAACATGTCAGTTATAGATTCTCCTGGTTTCATTTTAAAGGCTTCATATTGACCGAGGAGAATGTTAATTCTGGTTTCCTTCACTCGATCTGTTCCTTCATAGGTGATATGTAATCTGTCCCAAACTTCTTTTGCTGTAACATAAGAAGATATTCTGTTATATTCAGTTGGTGACAAAGCACAATATAAAGAGTAAATTGCTTTTGCATCGAGTGCTTGTCTCTTGATTATCTTTTCCTGAGTCATTCCGCTGGTCTCAACAGTTTCTTTCCCTTTTTCAGAGACTGATGCAGCTGTAGGAGTAATTCCTTTTTCTACAACGTCCCATTCCAGAGGATCCTTTGATCGTAGGAAGGCTTTCATCTTGTTCTTCCAGATGTTGTAATCCTTTCTATCAAAGTAGGGTGGTCTGGTATTGCTTTGCCCTTCCACCAGCCCTAGTGCTAGCATACTAGCCATGGATCTTTTACTCTGAAGTAAAATACTTCAAATAAAGTGAGTACACAGGCTCTGATACCAATTGATATAGCTAGAATAAGTACCTAGAAGGGGGTGAATAGGTATATAAAAGATTTTTCTCGATAATTGCACAATACTAGACAGTTGATAGATTTGAGACAAACAATAATCAAGGTAAGACTGAGAGAAGGGAAGAGAAAATTGAACACGTGGTTTATAGTGGTTCGGCTTATTTCAAGCCTACGTCCACTCTTCTGCACTGACAGCCTATTGGCTGGATTCCACTATGAACAAAGAGATGTTACAGCGTTGTTCTCCCTTGATTTTTCGGTGTAGATGATCTACCACACTAGCTCAAGGTATCACTAAGTATAGACACTCTTTGTGTATACAACTTCGCTTAAAATGTATCGACTAATAATCAAGATGCTTCAGACTGGAATTTCTCTATCGATCATGCACTAAAGTAACTAAACGTCTTCCTTTTATACTCCTTTATGCCATCATACCCGTTGGCACTTACCAAAGGAATTCCTCCAATCTACCCGTTGGACGGAATCAATCAAGAAGATCATTCGAGCTATTAAAGGAACTTGACGATAGCCCATCAATCCCGTTCGCCCATACAATCAGGATCTTGGTTTCCAAGAATAGAGCCTTCCAAGAATATTTCGTCGACCATCGGATCTTCAAACGATCTTGATTACGAATAAAAGAATCCGTTATATTTATCCAGCCAAGAGATCTTCTCCGAGGGATATGACTAAATCCTCAACCAAATACTTCGGCTCGGATTGCCTTCGTCACCGGATTAGAAAAACTGTCAATGACAATAGTCTTGAGTCTTGAGTCTTGAGTGCTGAGTCTGGTGATCTGAAAGTCTTTAGACTCTAAACAGAAGGTCTGCAATTATCCAGACTAGACTGATAGAAACGTTTTGTCAGCTTCAAAATATTTTGGAAAGATTTCTCCAACACTACAACCCCGAAAAAAATAAACAATTGATGTCTCATAATGCTCCAGACATATTTTGTTACATCAGTCCAAGTATACCTATCTCTTAAAGGCTATACTTGACTATTCTAAAAAATATCATGTATTTACAATTACATTCGCAACCATATAGGGCGATATAATTGGTTGACCAGTAAATATATGTAATAGATGTAAAACAATAATAGTCTTCCTTCGCACTCACGTCTCTCTCCATTTCGGAATAACTACTTTCCTAGACACGTCCCATAGGCCATATCATTCATGACCGCCCGTAACATGCTAAAGTAGCAACACTAATTTTTAACTTCGAGAACATAGTTAGAAGTAACATATGGCACAAAATTGAGGTAAATTATAAATTACCTCAAGGGCTCACACGATGAATAAATAGGGATAATTTTACTCATCTTCCCTTATTGGTCGTACAATGCACATGTAGTATGAATTATATGCTATAGTGGATTACTCTTTCTATAAGAGCGTATGTCATTTATCAAATATATCCACTATATGGATCTTAGTCTAAACATAGTCACGTGCTTCTCACGTACTCATGTTTAGCCCGAGTGCTATATCAGCTCGCTTTCTATAGCGCCCAATTAAGTATTTGCATCCGGCATCTTTCAGGCATACATGATTGTGGGACTATCATGTTCGGTCTTATTATAAATAAATCACAAACCTCATCTTGACTCCAATTAAGGCGACATATTTTATGTACTAGATTTATTCTTCAGCATTTATTTGTACATAACGTCTCATCTCAACGTGCTATCTAAAGCACTTGAGGCAATTGCTCATGTGAGCGAGCCAATCATTACCTGCTGACATACTTTCAATAATATATGTGTGTATGTGCTAGTCTCATAGTGAATTTGTACTTATTGATAAAACATCAAATCACTAATAAACAAACAAGTACAATACATCTGTCCACAAATACATAAACCAACGATCCTCTACAATAACATATATCACATTCTACACAATCCTAGTGACATCTTATGGGTCAAGAATGTCTCTAGGAATAACTTTCATAAATGGATTGGCAACCATTCTATTGGTTGAAATATATTACAGGATCACTTCTTTCGGCGCTATTATTTCTCTTATGAAATTGTTTTTTATGTCAATGTGTTATGTCCTTCCATGATACTTGGGATCTTTCATATAAGCAATGGCTGCTTGACTATCACAATAAACTGTCATCGGTCTTGGAATTTCAGTGACAGTGGCTAAATTTTCCAAGAAACATTTTAGTCATACTGTTTCTTGCACTGCGGCGGAACATGCAATAAATTTTGCCTCCACGTAGACAAGGCCGTGCATGTTTGTTTCTTGTTATTCCAAGAAATCGCACCTCCATTAAGCGAGAACGCATATCCAGAAGTCGATTTACGCTCATCCAAGTCTCCACCCCAATCAGCATCCGAATAGCCTGATAGGTGTAAATCACTGCCTTGGTAACAAAATCGATAGTCCATAGTGCCCTTCAAGTATCTCAGGATTCTCTTCACTGCTTTCCAGTATGCTTGATCGGGATTTGATTGATATCAGCTCACCAATCCCACGGCATAACGTATGTCGGGTCTAGTACACATTATAGCATACATTAAACTTCCAACCGCACTAGCGTAAGGAACAATTTCCATTACTTTAATTTCTTCTAAAGTTTTAGAACACATCTTAGTACTTAGGCCTTCACCTTGTATGACAGGGGTATTAATGGGATTACAATGCTGCATATTGAAATGCTTAAGAATCTTCATAATATAAGACTCCTATGATAAAGTAAGGAATTTCCTTGATCGATCTCTTTTGATCTTAAATCCTAATATATAAGCAACTTCTCCCATGTCCTTCATCTCAAAATTGGAGGACAACCATTCTTTTATGGTGATAACCAAAACCTTGTCATTTCCAGCCAACAGAATATCGTCCATATAAAGTGATAAAATCACAAATTTATTTTTGGACCGCTTGACATATACACAGCGATCTTCTTCGATCATCGTAAAACCAAAAGTTATTATTGTTCGATGAAAACGAAGATACCACTATCTAGATGATTGCTTAAGGCCATATATTGAGCAATGAAGTTTGCAAACTTTATGCTCTTGACCTTTAGCTACGAAACCTATTGGTTGCTTCATATAGATTTCCTCATCTAGTTCTCCATTGAAAAAATGCCGGCTTTACATCCATCTGATGTAATTCAAGGTTCAAATGTGCAACGATGGCTAGAATAAGGCGTATTGAGGCAAACCTTACAATTGGTGAAAAAGTTTCCTCATAGTCTATACCCTCTTATTGAGTATAACCTTTTGTCACAAGGTGAGTCTTATACTTTTCAATGGATCCATCCGCCCTTTGCTTAATCTTTAAAACCCATTTATTTTCAATGGCCTTACGATTGGGTGGTAGATCAACCAAGTCCTAAACATGGTTTGCTCTCATTGACTCCATCTCATCTTCTAAAGCTTTTCTCCATTCTTCCTTATTAGAGGATGAGAGAGCCTCTTGAACAGGTCTTAGGCTCGACATCGTCATTCTGAGCAATCATAAATGCTTCCCCTTCAATCTCAAATCGACGACGAGGAATACTTTTATGATTACTTTTATGCAATTGAATTTCTTTTGAATTCAATTCCTTAGGCGATCCAACACTCCCACTAGGTCTTGTGTGTTGAGGTAAATCTTCATTTCTCTTTACAACATCAGTGGGTGTGTTATCAGGATATTCCATCTCATATAATTGGAAGTTCTTATCAATCTCACCTCTACTAGGAAAATCGTTCTCCAAGAACGTGACATCTCGTGACTCCATTTCGGTCACACTTCCATCAGCTTATTCACCTATGAACACGTACCATTTGGAGTGTTTAGAATATCTTATAAAGATACATTTCTTCCCTCTAAGACCTAATTTGCCATATTTATTGGAAGAATCATGAACATAAGTTGTACATCCCCATGGATGTAGACTACTCAAGTCTGGATTCCTACCAGTTCATAATACATAAGGGATGGAAGTGATCGATTTTGATGGTACTCGGTTAAGTATATAGGTAGCAGTCAATAACGCATCTCCCCAATAGGAGATAGGTAAATTTGCTTGCGTCATCATATACCTAACCATTTTCAATAGTGTTCTATTCCTTCTCTTAGCTACCTCATTTTGTTGTGGAGTACCAGGAATAGTCAATTGTCGTATAATTCACTTTTCATCACAAAGAGCCTTGAATTGCTCCGATAGATACTCACGTCCACGATTGATTCTCAATACTTTTATTGTTTTGTTCAACTGATTCTCTACCATCACTATATATCGTCTAAAGCAATCTAATACTTATGACTTATGGGAGATCAAAAAGACATAGCCGAAATGTGTGAAGTCATTTATGAAAGTGATGAAATATGAGGCTCCATGCCTCGCCCTCACATTCAAAGGACCACAAATGTCAGAATGTATGAGAAGTAATGGAAATTCGGCTCTAGTCCCTTTACCAAATGGTTTTCTAGTTGCTTTTCCTGCTAGACAATATTCACATACGAATAGACTAACATTAGTGAGTGACCCTAAAAGGTCATTTCTAGCTAATCTTTACATTCTTTGCAATCTAATATGACCTAATCTAGCATGCCAAGTACTTGCATCAATCTCAACGTTATTAGAAGATACAATTAAAGAAAAACAACCATCAACATTAACATTGTATTGATCATAGTCAATGTCTAATACCATAAAACCATTCGATACATGACCTAAACCATAATAAATTGTTTCATACAAAATGTCAACACAATCACCATGAGAATTCAATACATAACCTAAGCTGAGAAGAACAACTACAGAGACCAAGTTTCGTCGAATATCTAGAGCATAAAAGACATCATGTAGGAATAGGTTTCGACCACCACGTAAGATTAATTTACATATGCCGATACTCTTCACTTCAACTCTTGAGTTATTTCCAATATATATCCATCTTCTTCCAGGTGGTATCCGACGATACTCCACAAATGCTTCTCGGTCTCTAACTACGTGGTTTGTTGCTCCTGAGTCTACAGTCCACATTGGATGAGATTCAGCAAGCATTACAGTACTAGAAACAAAAGCATTACTCAAAGTAATGGAGTAATAGGATACCTTTTTCGGCTTAGTGCATTCACGAGTAAAGTGACCCATTTTGCCATAATTGTGGCACTTCACCTTGGCCTTGTCCTTCTTCCCACCACGCTTCTTGTGTCGAAAGGTCTTAGCCCTTTTAGGTGCCTGATCAGTCCTCGTTCCTTTGTTGTTGAATTGAGAATTCCTTTTGTACTTGAAGCTTGAAGCCTCGTGCGAACTCGATTCAGCAACATAAGTATGGGTAGAGGATTTCATAGCCTTTAGGCGCTCATCCTCTAATTTTAAATGATGCGCAATATCATCAAAAGTGACAATGTTCTCATTATTCGTCATATTGATCTTCATATACTCCAAATTGTCAGGAAGAGACCTTATAACAACTTGAACTTGTTGTTCATCAGTAAGGGAGTGACTTGTCGACTTCAACTCACAGATCATGTTTGACATCTCTCGAAAATGCTGTCTCATCGTTACATTTGGGCGCTTTCAGAATGTGTCAAACTTGATGGTGAGTCTCCTTAACTTAGTGGCAGATGTACCCCCAAACTTATCTTTCAAGGCAACCCACATAGCTTGATCTTTATCATAATTTTCAAACTCACATATGAGATCATCTTGCATACAGCTCAGTAATGTGATGCGAGCAATGTTATTTTTCTTTTTTCGAGCTTGATAAGCTTCCAAATCTCTCATGTGTTGAGCTAAAGTTCCATGCTCAGGTTCATCCATGGTATGGTTGAGGGTTTCCAAAATCTCTTGCTTCTCAAGGATGTACTGAACCTTTTGGTGCCAAATATCATAATTGTCACCGTTCAGCTTCTCACCCTTATTGAAGTCAACCACAATAGTCTTGGATGCCGATGCCATAATCAATTACTATATCACATTGATATAATAAACACAGAATCAATACTAGCACAATTTACAGAGTAACACTCATATTTAATTTGCACCAAAGACAAACTAAATTAATAATAATTCAACAAAAGACATAAAAGCAAAAGTTTACTATGTTCCCAATCAACTTCTATGTGCAATTGTTCTATTATCATTAATTAGTTTAATTTGCGCAAATTTTAAGTTCTAGGTGAGAGCTCTTTCAAATTCTACCAACCTACGAACTTCCAATAAGAAAAATAATTACATGACCTTATATAATTTCTATATTTTTCATTAACACAAAAACATAGCATGATAATAACCAACGTATAAACAATAATCATGCTTCAACTATAATCAAAATTGCAATTCAACATATAATAGATTTCCTACCATTGTTCTAATTTTCTAGCAACTAGAAAATTGCAAGTATATTAAAATATATATATCATATCATTGAACCAAGCTCTACACAGAATTTATAACATCTTTTGCACACAAGCTAACTACTATATTTCCTAAATCACAAGAAAATACAAGTTACAAATGAATAAACTGCATTAAACATCAAAAAATATGCGTACATAGGGTTTCCTACACATTTTCATACATTTATAAAATTCAAAAGTATAAAATAATTACACTGCTGTGTAGAAAACATTCATACGAACCAAACACCGCTGATCACGCTCCAATCGGAGCCCGCACGCACCCCCACATGCCACCTGAGTGCATGGCGCGTGTGGTGCACGTGCCAGCGAACCAAATAGCTCCTGGCCGGTTCAACCGGTCTGACCGGTCCGACCGGTCCGATCGGTTTGACTGCTGGACCAATTGACCGGTCCGACCCTTGACCGGTCAACAGTCGGGTCGGGTCGGGTCGGGTCAGGTCGGGTCAGTAGCCGGCCAACTGCCGCCGATGCTGACATTATTGATGACGTCATCCCAGTGGTTACCGACCGTTGGATGACATTATCGATGATGTCATCCATGACGTCATAAAGCGTTGTGTCACTCCGCGCGACACGCATTCATCAGTTCACCTATCGGTGCGTGTTGCGCACGCGCTAGCGTCCCCAGCGCGTTAGGCGCGTGAGGCCCACGCGCAGCGGCTTCTGGTTGCACGTTTGGGCATGTTCGGCCTCCTCCGGTCACGCTTGAACCATCGTTGGACTCGTCTCGATGAGTACTTTCATCCTGTATATTCAAAAGTTAATTTTGGCCAAAAAAATATTTCAAAAATTGGCCAAAACCGCACGGATGTAAGCGACCCCGAACCCATTCTTCACTTTGGTTCGATTTTTCGATGATTCACATATCAATTTCGATTAATAAACATCCAACCAGTGTAGATATCATACTCTTAATCTCGATATCAAATGGTGTAATGGAAAATTCGATGAAAAACAAGGCAGAAATCACGACCTGGCTCTGATACCAATGTTGGATTTCAAGTCGGTGGAAGACGACTTACTTGATTCCAATGCGCAAATAGCAAATAGCCCTGGAACGAACGTTGAATTGCCGATGAAGCACGAACAACACTTCTTCATGTTAGTCTGGATGCAATCACAAGGAAAACACTCAATTTCTACGGTGTAAATGCCAATTGTTCTTGGAAAAGTGAAAATGGAATGAATCTGGTGCGTATATTTGCCAACCGGTGCTGAGTGTCTACAAAAGGCTTTTATGCGACTCCATGACACCCCTACAAATGGTGTTCTTCCATCGTACCGTATCAAGTCCAAATGGCGTGGTCTAATTGCACCCCATCATGGACGTACTAGCTAAAGTACAACACTTAGGTTTCTCAAAGCAGGTCATTCAGACAAAAAGGTAAGCAGCAACTCATGAATGAGTGAGATTAGACTAGCATATAGGATAATCTCATTCCTTCTATTGTTGTGAAGAGCTTTAGACATTTCAAAATGTATAAGTGAGTTGATTTCAGATTGCAGATGTTCCTATTAACCTATTTGGATATGGTGGAAACTTAAATGTCCACATTTTCCAAAATTTTTGCTTATGTTGCCCTGGTATAATTTCATTAAGCACTAAACCTGCTAATGCTTCTCATTGCCTTGGTCACTCCTGCCTGCTCGAACACTTAGCATGTTATCTTGCCGAGCTATGCTTAGGGGGAATATAAGGGTTTAGAGTGGAAGCCTTTACCGCTATCTACATCAGCTTTGTATGTTGCAAGGTGTACACTAAAAGGTGACTCTAGGTTTGACTCCGCTGCTCGTCAGACATGTGCGCTATGAAGTGTCCAAAATCAGGCATAAATCTTTTGAGATCATCCTTGTTGAATTGTTGATCCAATTTCTAGAAACTTCAAGATAGACATTAGCTAGAAAAGTCATAAAAAAATCCTAAAAAAAGAAAATCTAGCTTAGGTGGCAATGAAAATTGTAGAAAGCACAAATGTAGACGTATATAGAAGAAGAGGGAAAGTGAAAAATCTCTAACAAGAGCAAGAGATTTTCCTTGGTAAAGTCGGTGATGTAGGCCTATAAAAAGCCTTGTGGTCATCTATTTTGAGGTGTAGACCAAAAAGGTAAGTTCCTCCCCTTCCCTTTGTATTACAACTAAATAAAAAAGTTTTCTTTTGTTTCCTTGTGCTCCCTTGCTGTCACTCTCTTTTACACATTCTTATTATTACTTTGTCCAACCATTTCTTGCCCACATTGTTCTTAGTTTGCTCTCTCGATAGTTCACACACAAAACACTTGCACACACATTAAACACACGTTTCCGCAAATACCAACGGTGGTATCAGACACACGTCTTTGGTTGGTATTGGGCATTTGTCCTACCTACCCATTCCTAAAACTACCATTTCCAAATAACTAACGACTAAACTATGACCAACTCTATCTTATCCTCATTTCCCATTCCCATTTTTTATGGGAACAACTATGACTTTTGGAGCATAAAAATGACTACATTCTTGATGGCTCAAGACTTATGGGACATCGTGGAAAAATGTTGCGAGGCTCCACAAGATGGTGCAAGTGTTTCAAAGGAACAACTACAAAAGGACACAAGGACACTATACTTTATCCAACAAGCACTCTCAGAAACGGTATTTCCAAGAATAATTGGAGCAAGGACTGCAAAAGGGGCTTGGGAAATACTATGAGAATAATTTCAAGCATCAGAAAAGGTACGCACTATTCGCCTTCAAACTCTAAGTAGAGATTTTGAGAATTCTAAAATGAAAAATTATGAGACCGTACAAGAATATTGTGGAAAATTAAATGAACTAGTTAATCAAATGAGAGCCTATGGAGATAGGATAACTAATCAAAGGGTTGTTGAGAAAATATTGGTGTCACTTACTAAAAAATACAACCCCATAGTCACAACTATAGAAGGAACTAAGGACTTGACAACCATATTTGTGAGTGAATTAATTTGCTCTCTAGAAGCACATGAGAAGCACAGACAGAACCGACTCCGTTACTTTGCAACAATAAGTCCACAATCGCTATATCAAACAATCCAGTATTCCATGGAAGAACCAAACATACCGACATCAAATATCACTTCATACGAGAGGTGCAAAATAATGGAGAGATCAAGTTGAAATATCGCAAGACTGAGGATCAAGTAGCAGAGATCTTCATTAAAGCACTACCGCTAGCCAAGTTTGAGACATTGTAGAAGAAGCTTGGTGTAACACGAAATTGGATCAAGGAAGAGTGTTGAATTGTTCATCCAATTTCTAGAAACTTCAAGATAGACATTAGCTAGAAAAGTCAAGAAAAATCCTAAAAAAAGAAAATCTAGCTTAGGTGGCAATGAAAAGTGTAGAAAACACAAGTGTAGAAGTATCTAGGAGAAGAGGGAAAGTGAAAAATCTCTACAAGAGTAGAAGATTTTCCTTGGTAAAGTCGGTGATGTAGGCCTATGAAAAGCCTTGTGGTCATCCATTTTGAGGGGCAGACAAAAAAGGTAAGCTCCTCCCCTTCCCTTTGTACTACAACTAAATAAAAAAGTTTTCTTTTGTTTCCTTGTGCTCCCTTGCTGCCACTCTCTTTTACACATTCTTGTTATTACTTTGCCCAACCATTTCATGCCCACATTGTTCTTAGTTTGCTCTATTAATAGTTCACACACAAAACACTTCCTTGCACACACATCAAACACACGTTTTCACAAATACCAACAATTCTCTTGTGAACTTTTTACTCTATAGTCAGTTTTGACCAGCTCAGTATTGGCAAGGTGTACCTTTGCCTTTGGTTTGGAGATTTAAACTCATCATTGTCTTTGTTTATTTTCATATTATTTGTTACTTTCCCCTTCAACTTCCTGACAAGGAAGTCTACGTTACTGTACATTTTGTAGTCGCAACTTGTTTTAGTTTCGTTAGTAAGGTATGTAGTACGTAAAGGGTGTGAATCTCTGCCTTGTTGTAATATATTTATTATTCCAAATATTATCCCAATATTGTATTCCCAATTAGTTTCGATTTATTGCACAATTAATCACCCGCATCTATTACGTGATATTTGCCCGTTACTATGTTACCATAACGGTCTTGATGGAAGATGTCAATAACGTAAGAAAGGAAATAAAACGTTAGGTCATCTAATTCAAATCCTATCACTATAGAAAACACACCATCAGGTTGGAGGGATATTGGCTAGTAAAACATGACGTACAGATATGGTTTTCCCCCTATTGCAAATCAATCGTGCCGCGTGGATCTGTCCAAGGTTTTGAGGTATTCCGCTTTTCCAAATTTTCATCAATGACTGGAGGTATATTGATCTTTACGTTTCCGCAAATGGATCCTGAATTTTGTACAAATTTATTCGTGATTGATAAATCGGGATCGTCAGGTTTTAGTTTATATTTATTCTAATTGTTGTTATCAGAGCATGTTTACAATCTTTGCCTTGGTGAAATTTTGGAATTTTTATTTATTTTCATTGAATTATGTATGGGTAAATTTGGATTTTTATTGCTTGGAACAAAATTTAAAATTCTAGCCATATTTGGGCGACCCATCATGTGATAATGGATCTGCATGGTCACACCGCCATTAGGAAGAAAAACCCTTAAATTTTTTGGCATATTTATGATATCTGGATTTTGCCGGACCTCGAATATGTAATGGTCCGTAACGGGTTGACAAATTTGTCGTCGGACTGTGTTGTTGGCACCACTTTTGGCTACCGCCTCGTCATTACCATTGCCGGACTGAGACGTCATGTATTGTCATGTTCTTGCGATAGTGTCTCAGCTAGGAATTTCTTCACGCAACTTCACTCGCGAGACCAGCCCCTTCCACATTTGTACCTTTCTAGAGCAAACTTTCCCATGCACGCGAAGAGCCCACGCAGGCGCGCCTCTTCCCTTCTATTCGGCCGGTCAATCCTGAGAAATTTGTTGACCCATGCAGCTACGTTCACGCATGCAAGGACTGCCCATGAAGACTCACGTCCCTTTGATGGTCAACAAAAGAGAGAACGTTGACCGAGAGGGAGCCAACGACAGCCACGTCCTGCATGCACGCAAGGTTGATCAAGTGCTGGCACACCCAGCTGCCACGCCCCTTTTCCCTTCGGTGGCCAGCGGAGGAAGACTTTTACATGAAAAGGGACATGCCCATGCATGCAGCAAGATGAGTGGCAGCTGAAGTCTCCAGGGATGGCCACGATTCTTCGAGCTAGCCTTGCTCATGGCTGCCTCCAAGGAGAGTTGTTGACTAGATTAGTCAACCCGCGGGAGGAACAAAACCAGTAACAGAAGCAGCGAGAGAGAGAGAGAGAGAGAGAGAGAGAGAGAGAGGGAGGAAGAGGCCGCTGTTTTCTCCTTGCCACCGCCGGCCGCTCGCCCTCCGCACACGCACGCCACCAGCCGTTCATCGCCGTGCCCCACCCCTTCTTCGTCACTGTTGGATGATCTATAGCCAACCCTAGCCAGGCCCGACACCACCGGCTCCCTCACCACCATTCGTCAGCCGCTACTGACTCGAGGAGACCACAGCTCACGGTTTGCTTGCTGCCGGCGCCACCAAATCGAAGGCAAGTCAATATCTACTAACCTAGATATCGTGACGTTGTCGTAGCTCGGTGGGACGTACTCCGTGGAAAATTTACAAATTAGCATTTGATTCGTGATAATTGCATAAATTGATGATTCCGGATGTCGTTGACATAACCACGAACCTTGGGTATTGAAATTCTGTGCCGTCTATGACCAAACTTGGGTTGGGGTACCCGTGTGTGTGTATGTGGATTTACGTGGGCGTTTCTAAAGTTTTAAAATTTATATCATCTAAACGATTTCAAAACTTTTCGAGTTATATTTGATATTTTGAACCACGGACCTATTAATGTTGACGAATATGTTTGAAGCTATATATATACACACACGAGTTGTTCATACGAGATTTCGAGTTTACAAAATGTGAAGTTATGTGAAATTCATGCACGTGTATTCCAAAAATCTTCAGGATTGAACCGTGAAATTGGGTTTTGATGGATTCGGTGTAAAACTCTCGGTTTTATAAATTGTTTCCAATGATGTGAGCTTGACGTATTTCCAAGATTTGTTTACACTAAAGTTTGTCTTATGATTCGAGAATTTTGAAAGCAATGTATTTCTCATGCGTTACCCACATGAAAGATTTTGGCATTAAATTGATTAGACTACTGCACCATGGTTGAAACTTACTGATGCTGTCGAACCCCTGGGATGACGATGCCCTGGGAGTTGGGTTGCCTGGAGGATCGTGATGGCGATGCCTCTGGATGCCTGGGGACTAGTGAGCCCTAGAGGTTCCTCGGGAGTGTCAGGATGCTTGAGAGTGTGACATAACACGTACTAGATGCCCAAGGACATCATTGACATGGTGAGTCCCGGAGGTTGCTCATGATGCCAAGTGGGGTGCGAGATACCTGAGGGTATAACATAACACGCTCCAGATGCCCGGTGACTGAAATATGGAACCGAAGGTCCTCGTGCCAGGTAGGATGCAAGAGCCCGGAAGGGACGCAAACATTGGTCCTTTTGGAAGATGGTGGTAGTGAATTGAGATTTATTGAGTTCTAAATTCTCATCGGTTTCGGGATATTTCGTTTTATTGTGATAATCTTCTGATCTGATGCATATCTTTTGCTCCATTTATGTGTTCTGTTTTGGATTACTTGAAATCGGGTAGCGATAGACATACATAATTTAGTTTAGTAGAATTTTGACTGTTGAGTAGTCGTACTCACCTCTCGTAGGGCTAACATATTACAGAGTGATAGAGATGCCGTTACTGCTCGCGTCCTTTGGTACATTTTACGGCATCCCCGTTGACTTGCGATGGGAGCAGACGGAGCACCTTGACCCCAACCTACCAAGACTCATCTTCATCTGGATTCAGGTGATTCTCACTATAGAAATCGGACTCACCTCAGGTCCAGAGCACATGGAGTTCATGGTCTTGTATGTTTGAAAGAACGGACACACCATGGGGCCACTCCCACCACTACTGAAAGATGACGATGGTGGCTCGAGTGAGGTGTAGTAGCGGAGGACATGGGAGGATGGTAGATATTTTGGATACCAGCACTTGAAGACGGACGATGTTGTGAATAGTTAGTAGAAATAGTCGGTCCAATTTTGGTATAGCCAAATATAGGAAATTTTGGCTTGTGTGTATCGACGAACATCATATGAACAAAAATATATGTAAATAAAAGTGCCTAGTTGATATATATAAATATCGTGTACATCATTTCAGGAGTTGGAAGGGAGTTGATGGATCCGCTTCCATAATGATATAGCGTAGGGACCAGAATATGTAAGTAGACGGACCCTAAGGGTCAAGGACCATCATGGCCCGGGGTCGCCATAATGAGTGGTATCAAAGCTTTGGTTCTATCTAGAGTGATAAGGCATATTGATAGAAAAAGGCGGATATATTGATGCACACAATAAGGCACTAACTGGGGGTAGTTGACTAATCGTGAATAACGGGTGATTGATTTTCACTCGTAAAATATCGATAACGATCATAAGTTACCTATGTGTGTGAGTACCATTTTTGTGTTACTTATGTGACTCCAATAACGTTCTTATGTTACTTTTCTTTTTAGTTAATTAGTGACACTGAGTTACCAATTGTTCTTGAGGCAAATACTTTATGACCAACAGGAAACTATGGTACGAACTGAGAGTTCTCCTTCATCAAGGACTGAAGCTATAGCTTCGAGGACAGAACCCCAAATGGAGGACATCCTGTAGGCATTGGCTAACATAGGAAATTTGATGAAAAGACAAGCTCAACAACAACAACAACCCGGAGCAAAACGCTGCACTCAAGGACTGGTGGAACAATTCTTGAAGTTGAAACCACCCACATTCACTGGAATGGGAAGTCCTGAGGAGGCAGAACAATGGATCGATGGAATAGAAAGGATCTTTCAGTTGTTGAACTGCAACGATACCGAGAAAATAACCCCGGTAGAGTACCAATTGGAGGGTAACGCCAAATATTGGTAGAGAGCTTCTAGAGATACAATCTTTCCACTTGGTACTACCGTAAATTGGGAAGAGTTTGTCAGGGCTTTTAATAGAAAGCATTTCTCTGACTGTGCTAGGGATAAAAAAAATAACCAAATTTGTTCAATTAGAACATAAGGAGCTGACAGTAAACCAGTATGAAGCGAAATTCTCTGAGTTGTGACCGAGAGGAAAAAGCTAAGAGGGTTCTAAAGGGCTTGAGGACGGACATTAGGAGGCAATTGGTACCTCTAAATATAATAGATTATAATGAAATTTATGAAAGAGCCCACCTTGTGGAGTAGGAAGTATTAAGGGAGTAAATGTAGTCAGGACGACAAATGACATTAAGTGATAACTGACGGGGTAAGAGACCCTATTCAAACCGAGAGCTACCTAGGGATTTTAAGAAGAAACGAAATTTTGGAAATTTCGGGAGAGCAATGAATGGTCATGCTCCAAGAAAAGCGCCATATCAGAATAATTTTTGTTAAATGTGTGGTAGACAACATGGACCAAGACCCTGTCGAGATTTCTAGAGATGTTTTGGGTGTGAGAAGAGAGGTCACTTTAGGAGAGACTATCCACAAGGAGGATTACAGTTGAACGTTAACTCGGTGAGACAAATGCAACAATGTGTAGGCGGACCACCTCCACAAGGAAAACCACAAAGGCCACTAGCACAAGGAAGGGTGTACGCGACAACCCAAGAGGAAGCGAAAGCTTCCAAAAACGTTATCTCAGGTACGATTTCTGTAATTGACAAGAGGGCATATGCATTGTCTGACACGGGCGCTACACTTTCTTTTGTATTTGTAAGGTATAGACGATTGGGAGAAATAGGAACCACATCTCTTGATATGCCTCTCCATGTTTCTACGCCACTGAAAGACATGGTGTTGTCCACATTAGTATGTAGGAATTGTAAAATATCTATAGGTGGACAAGATCAAGAAATAGACCTAGTGGTTATGGTTATGTATGACTTTGCCATCATCATAGGAATGGATTGACTTGGCAAACAACGGGCTAGAGTGGACTCTTATAGAAAAATGATATAGTTCAAACCACCTAGTCAACCTAGTTTTGAATTTTATGGAGATCAGACAAACCCCTCCATAGCTCTCATTTTGATAATAGAGGCACATGCACTTCTTGACGAAGGATGTCAAGGATACTTGGCAGTAGTAAAAGACCATACGAAGGAGGAAGCCAAACTCGACGAAATTCGAGTGGTCTAGGAATTTCCGGATGCATTTCCTAAAGAATTACCTGGATCACCACCGAAACAGGAAATCGAGTTCGAAATCGAATTGATGCCTGGAACTGAACCTATATCAAAATCCTCTTATAGGATGGCTTTGGCAAAACTAAAAGAGTTAAAAGTATAGTTGCAAGAATTACTCGATAGAGGATTCATTAGGCCTAGTGCGTCCCCGTGGTGTGCACTAGTCCTATTTGTGAAAAAAGAAGGACGAGTCGATGCGCTTGTGCATCGACTATAGGCAATTGAATCAAATGACAATTAAGAATTAGTATCCATTGTCTAGAATTGATGACCTATTTGACTGATTGCAAGGGAGTTCATTCTTTTCCAAAATAGACTTAAGGTCAAGATATCATCAGTTAAGAATCAAGAAGGAAGACATTCCTAAGACTGCCTTTAGGACTCATTATGGACACTACGAGTTCCTAGTGATGCCATTTGGATTGGTAAATGCCCCAGCTGCATTCATGGACCTGATGAATAGGATATTTAAACCCTATTTGGGTCAATTTGTAATTATCCGCATTGATGATATCCTGATATACTCAAAAGGATCGGAAGAGAGCAACACCTGAGAATAGTGCTGCAAACCTTAGGGATCATGAATTGTACGCCAAATTCAATAAGTGTGAATGTTGGTTGGACTGGGTGATATTCCTAGGCCATGTGGTATCAGGAGAAGGAATCTCAGTGGACCTAACGAAGGTTGAGATTGTAGTAAATTGGCCGAGACCGACAACACCAACAGAGATACGAAGTTTATTGGGATCTGCAGGTTATTATAGGAGATTTATAGAAGGATTCTCAAAACTTGCAAGCCCATTGACCTAATTGACTAGGAAAAAACGTGAAGTTTAAATGGAGTGACAAACATGAAAGGAGTTTTTAGGAGCTCAAGAGAAGATTGACCATGGCTCCGATATTAACTATTCCATTTGGATCTGGTGGATTCACGATATATAGTGATGCTTCCCATAAAGGATTGGGATGTGTTCTGATGTAGCATGATAAGGTCATAGCCTATGCATTGAGATAATTGAAACCCTATGAATTAACTACCCAACCCATGATCTTGAGATGGTGACTATAATTTTCGCATTGAATATATGGAGACATTATCTGTATGGAGAGAAGTTTGAAATCTATACAGATCATAAGAGTCTTAAGTATTTATTTTCACAAAATGAATTGAACATGAGACAGAGAAGATGGATGGAACTACTAAAGGATTACAACTGTGAGATACTGTACCATCCAGGAAGCACGAATAAGGTGGCAGATGCTCTCAATCATAAGTCAACAGTAGATATGGCAAGTGTAAGAGTAACATAATGGAACCTGTTAGAAACGATAGCAAATTCGGAGTTTAAATTAGAAATAGACCATCTTACGGGTATATTAGCCGCACTGAGGATTGAAGTGGAGATTATTCGGAAAATTAGAATGTTACAACAGTTTGACTCGAACATCGTGAAATTGCGAGACAGAATGTCTTTAGGGAAAAGACCAAAGTTCTAAGTTTTTGAGGGTGGACCAATAAGGTACCAAGAAAGACTGTGTTCCCAACAATGAAGATTTAAGAGAGAAAGTTTTGTCGGAAGCACATAGGAGTAATTATAGTATCCATCCTAGAAATACGAAAATGTACCGGAACTTATGTCAACACTATTGGTGGAATGGTATGGAAGCTGACATTGCTAAGCACATTTCTCAATACCTGACATGCCAACAGGTGAAGGCGAAACATCGCAAGCCCATAGGACTACTAAGACCACTGGATATACCAGAGTAGAAATGGGAGCACGTAAGGGTGGACTTCGTACAAGGATTACCAAGGATGTCAAGTGGTTATGACTCCATTTGGGTGATAGTTGATCGTTTGACTAAGTCTGCCCATTTCCTAGCAGCTCGTATAGACTATCCAATGGATAAACGTGCTGAAATATATCTAAGCTAAGTAGTACGCTTACATGGTGTTACCGTAACCATCACGTCAGATCGAGACGCGAGGTTTACCTTATATTTTTGGCGAAGTCTCCAAACTGCCTCAATGTCTCCATTTAAAAGCAACTACAACTATATATAAGTAACATATTCATGTTATTGGCACCTAAAAGCAACTCATAATAAACTACTAGGGATTTACGAGTAAATACCCATCACCCGTTATTCAAAGTTAGTTAACTATCCCAGTTAGTATCCTATGGTGTGCATTGTCATTATATCCCTCAATTTCCAAATGAGGCTCCTCATCACTCCCCTCGTGCAATTTGCCCCTCTATCTCCCTTTTTCTTCCCTTCACCCTCATGATTACTAGTTTGCATGGCAATGGACACTTGGTTGCTCCCTCTTGCCACTTGTTATTTTTCTCATGCAAAGAAGATGGGCTTTAATTCGGGCCGGGCTTGGGCCATCCTTTTGGCTAACCAAATGGGGAGAAACGGTGGGGGATTCGATGGGGCTGTGGGCTGGTTTTTGGGCTGATTCAGCCTTAAGAAAATCAGCCCACTCCTTCTCCAATTTTTCCTATTTAATACCCACTTATATATATACCTAATTACACTTTAATGTGGCCATAAAACTTTGTAATATAAATCAATAAAAATCCAACTTATAAGGTACATGGCCAAGAATAAAATTTTCCTATCAATTTGTTCCTTAGTACAATCCTTGATCATTCATGGACATAGAATATATTTTCAACCAAATAATTGTCCATTAAAATGCTTAGCCTTAATCTGTTGTAATTCATTGGTCTAATGGCTATAATATAATCCGATGGTGCTTCCATCACCTATTCATGATTCATGGTATATCCAGGGGTTGTCATGAAATTTTAGGATGCCACACTAGGTTTGTTGGACCTTTCGAGATTCTTGAGAGGATAGGAGATGTAGCTTATCGGCTGCCGTTTCGTCATAACCATTGCCGGACCGAGACGTCACGTTTTGTCACATTCTCACGATAGTATCTCAACTAGGAATTTCTTCACGCAACATCAATCGCGAGAGCAGCCCTTTCCACATTTGTACCTTTCTAGAGCAAACTTTCCATGCACGTGAAGAGCCCACGCAGCCGCGTCTCTCCCCCTCTATTCAGCCGGTCAATCCTGAAGAATTTGTTGACCCATGCAAGTACGTTCACGCATGCAAGGACTGCCCATGAAGAGTCACGTCCCTTTGATGGTCAACAAAAGAAAGTGTTGACCGAGAGGGAGCCAACGACAGCCACGTCCTGCATGCATGCAAGGTTGATCAAGTGCTGCCACATCTAGCTGCCACGCCCCTTTTCCCTACGGTGGTCAGCGGAGGAAGACTTCTACATGCTAAGGGACACGCCCATGCATGCAGCAAGATGAGTGGCAGCTGAAGTCTCTAGAGATGGCCACGATTCTTCGAGCTGTCCTTGCTCGTCATTGCCACCAAGGAGAGCGGTTGTTAATTGGATTAGTCAACCCATAGGAATTTTCAATATATTAATGTGATTAATTATGATGAAATATTATTTTATCTTTCTTAATTTACCTATAGGGATTAAGGAAGGGAATATAATTGAATGGTTTCATCATGAAGTAATTATGAATCAATTTAAATTAGAAACTTAGCCCACAAGTAGTTTTTGATATCATGTGATTCATATTTTATAACATGTTTTACATTGGTAAAATATGATTTAAGTTTATTTGCCTAAAATATATATATATATATTTTATGATGACCCGGGAACCCCCGTACAGCCGGCAGCCGGCGAGGTAAATCCGGGGTGACGCTAGGGAGGACCTACCACCCCGACGTCACATTTAAGATCCCGTGCGGCCAGCGAGATTCGAACTCCTCTCCTCCTCACAAAGGATCATGGGAGCCTTATCCAACTGGGCCACCGCAGGCGGTGGTTTGCCTCAAATATATTGATACATAAGTTTTCTTTGATTATAATGCAGTCTTACCACCTACGATTAGTTCTAGTATTATTGTTCCCGAGCTTAATGGAAATAACTATAAAGAATGGAGGGAATCGGTTCTTCTTCAATTGGAGTGCATAGATCTTGATTATGCTCAAAGGTCAAACGAACCACTTGAACCTACTGAGAATAGCACTCATGCTGAACATACTCGTTATGCACAATGGGAGCAATCCAACCGTCTCAGTGTGATGTACATAAAGACAAAAGTCTCTGTTAGCATTCGTGGTTCAGTCATTTAGGATAACAATTCCAAGAAATTGCTGGAGGCTATTGATGCACAATTTGAGTCTTCAGAGAAGGCGCATGCCATGACTCTAATTATGAAGTTCTCATCCTTGAAACTTACCAGTGTAAAGAGGTGTGTGTGAGCATATCATGAAGATGAGGGACATTGTAGCTCAGTTGAAGAATCTTGAGATTGGGATATCATAACCCCTTCTTGTATACTATATCCTAAAAACTCTCTCACAAGAGTATGCCCCTTTCAAGATCTTACAATACAGATAAAACTAAATGGTCAATCAATGAACTCATAATGATGTGTGTTCAAGAGGAAGAGACGTTACTAATGGAGAAAGGAGAAAGTGCTCATATGGCAACACAGGATAAGTATAAAGGGCAAGGCAAGTAGAAGGGAAAAGGTAAGATGCCTCTACCTCCTCAAGCTAGCATTAAGAAGGAATCCAAGTGCTTCTTCTATAAAAATAAGGGGCACATGAAGAAGAATTGCACCAAATTTAAGGCTTGGCTAAAAAAGAAAGGTAATCAACTTTCATGTGTTTGTTATGAATGTAATACGGTTGATGTGGGTCACAACATCTGGTGGATTGATTACGGTTCTACAATCCATGTCACGCCCTGATCCTCGAGCGCATGTCCATCCCTCGGTGGTTGATAAAATTTGCGACTTCCCAGGACAAGTCACCAACCCTTTCATTTTATTTCACATGAGGAAGCAAATAACAAATCCTCTTACAGTAACTATCTTGGGATAGAAAAGCAGGACAATAGATTCAACAACAAAACATGTTGTTATGGAGTAACTGAGTTAAGTACAAAAGTCTACTATCACAAGACTTCAAAAGACCAACTCTCAAAAGGAACTATTCTATCTAACCTACACTCCATATCACCTCAGCTCGGCTCCAGCTCTTCCACCCTACGGTCCAGAAAAGTGAAGCCCACGACAGGGTGAGATATAAATCTAAGCGAGTTCACGCTTTAAACCCCGATTAGGAGGGTAATACGCCTAGGTCGTCATTATCACACAATCATACAACCACAAAGACTTACCTTGTCGCAGATCCTCCTTGCAGATCAGCACAGTTCATATTACAACCATATGCATATAGCAATTCCATCAATTAGAATATCAAAATTAATCACTGCTCACCCAAGCAAGAATTACCGACATACATTGGTCCACCACTTTCACTCAACATGCGTTCCAATTAATTATTACTACCTGCAAAAACAGTTTTACTCGACACACGCTGGTCCTCTATCCATCTCCACATACCAGGGATAGGTGACGTCAACTGACACGGGACGGTAATATCCACTGACACACACTAGGGATAGATGATTTCCACCGACACATGCCGGGGATAGGTAATATCCATTGACACACACTGGGGAAGAGTTCTCTTAACTAGCACACGATCATTGAATTTTGGTTAGGGACATTGTGATTTGCACTCACATGCCCCAATTAAGATAACGACCTTGGCTTGTTTTCTTCTTAATAAAAACATCCGATGAAAATATTGTGTGTGGGTACACGGTCTAATCGAACCCGAAAAATTAATATATTCCTTTTTAAAATCCCATTGTTTTTTATAGTATACAAAACCATTTTTGGTGTTAAAACCCGACACCTGGGATTTTCTGAATAAATAATAGAAATTCATAATTTTTGGAATAAATAACCCAATTTCCAATCGGCACTCAATTTGCACAAATTACCACTCAATTGCAGAAATTAACCATACCATTGCAATCAGCACGCAATTCTAGTCACTGGCTATCTCGGTCTAATTTTCATACAATAATTAATAATTAAATAATTAACAAAATTAATTAAATAAATCAATTTAAATACCAAAAATATAGACTTAGGCTAAAAATTGCTAATCTAACCACCTATTGAACTAATTAAATTATTCTACCCATTCTAACTATTAGGCCACACAATAAACTAAGTACAATTTCTAACCACCTAAATCACTAATCTAACTAACTTAAATTAATTAAACTAACTAATAACTAAACTAATCACACTTAAATTAACGTAATCACCCCTTAAACGTCATGAGCCTACTAAGTAGAGTTTAGTGCATAAACTCACCGGTTTAACGCAAAAACCGGTTCACCTTGACAGGGGCGCGATAGTGGCCGAAACTTGGGCCTACGGCGACACCGAGAGGAGCTTGGGCCGGGCCAAACAAGCCTTGCAAAGCCAACAGCAACTGCTGGTTTTGGCTGAGCTTAATTGATGGGCTGAGACGCATGAGCTGACTTCGAGTGGGCCAAAATGCGCAAGTTGGGCTGCTGCACTCGGTTTGGTGGGCTACTGGGCTGAAACTTGGCCGAATTGTGGGCTTCAAATGGAGCAGCTTCGGGCAGAACTTGGGCCGTTGATGGCTTGAGGAGCAACGGCCAGGCAAGGCCACGTGAAGCTGGGCGGGGCCATGAAGAAACAGCTTCGGTGGAGATGCAAGGACGCGTGGAACAGCTTGCGAAGTCAACAACGAAGCTTCAATTGGAGAATTTTGCTGGAGTTTGACTAAGGGAACAAAACTGGGTGGAGTAGCTAGCGTGGGCAGCTTCTGCTTCGATGGGGTGGCTGAAACGGTGGAAGAGAGACACGGACGAAGGATAGATGGAGGAAGCGGATGTGTGGCAGTTGCTGGAGTAGCTTCGGTCAACGATGGAGCCTTCGTTGGGAGTTGTGATTGACCGAATGGAGACAGCGAATGGTGGGGCAGCAGAATGGAGAAGCAGCTGCTGACGCCGTGGGGTTGGCAGCAAATTGCGGGAGGGGTGTTCAGTTTACAAAAAAAGAGGAAATGATGGAGAGGGATTCGAGGGAAATGAGAATGAAGGCAGAACAGAGGGCGCACAAAGAAGGAGGCGTGTGAAGGGGAGAGATAGCGATAGGAGATGTAGCTGGCAAGGCTTGCTCAAGAAGCCAAAGAAAAAAGGGAAAAGTAAGCAAGGTTATCCACTTAATTGAAGACTTGGTTCCCCTAATACTTTCTTGAAGATAAATCCATAAACTAACCAATTTAGTGCCAAATGTTGCACCCCCAAGCCAAATCCGAATTTCACTAAATTTTGGACTTCAATTTCTTCTCCATTCTCTCAATTTGATGTCCAATTTTGTTGTAGAAAAAGCCCACAAAATTTCTACGAATCCCCATCACCAAGTGACTCGGTAATGAGGCCAAAAATCCATTTGATTTGGTCCATCTGAATTTCCATTCTTTTTTGAATCGTTCGAATTGATTTTCCATAAAAATCTCGAACTTGACGGAGTTTCTCTGAAAGACAAGACGCCATCCTATAAATGAACCGTGACACACTTGAACGTCCAATTTCTGAAACAGAATTCAATTTCGTAGTTAAAATTGACCGAATGCGATTTTAGTCCAATCTGACCTACCGGGTAGCTTTTAGAGATTTTACCACGGATATCCCTTAACGGCTTCACCTAATAGATTAGTTAATTCATAAGTGATCAGCTCAGAGAAAAAGGACCATAGGCGCGCCAAGGAAAAGCCCATTACAAATTAATGGGACGGCTCGAAAATTCAAGATCTCACAGTCCACATTTCGAATTCCTTGCAAGGTTTTTAGAACTAGCGGAAACTAGTGGTGTCATGCCCTGAACCCCAAGCGCGTGCACATCCCTCGGCAGTCGACTGAAAATGTGACGTCCTAGGATGCGTCCCTAACCTTTTTTTTTTTTAATCTTTTGATTAAGTACATGCGAAAGCAAATTAAACAAACACCTAGCCAATAGACAAACAATAGGGATAGTCAATCAAAACAAGAGTTGCCGAAAACAACTCACTTATTTATCAACTATTAACCATAGGAAGTTTAATACATACAAGCCTTCCTACGGCCACTTCCTATCGACCCTCTCAAAAACCTTCAAGGGCCAGTGTGACATCATGAATTTTTAGTCCTATTCTCAATTGAAAAAATCGAGCCTTTCATCGACGAGCCTATAGTGCTATTCTCAGAGCTGATCACTCGTGAGGTAACTAGACTATCTAATGAAGTTATTAAGAGATTTTTATGCAATAAACTTGAGGATTCGACCAAGAATTAGCTGCTCAACCGTGCTCATTTGCCAAGGTCATTACGGCACAGGTATTAGTCGATTAGAAATCAGAGATATGTCAGTTTGACTAAGATACGTGATTAAACGTGGGTGATTCCACTAAATTACAAAATTCTCATCGACCAGCACTAGATTGATATTTCTATCGTTTTGGTACCCTGTGTCTGTATTTTAATCATTGAGATTTTCACGATGTGGCACCCCTCGATGGCTCCTAAATCGTTAGGGTCGCCACAGTCTGCTTACCCTTCACTTGACATGATAATATAATACTCTGATACCAAGGAATTTCATTAAAATTCATAAATCCTGGGGGTTTACATATTTTAGATCGGTCCCTGCGTAGTTCATATACGGAAGCCCATCCAACAACTCCCTTCCCTATACTCAAAAAAACGATGCACACCTACTAAACATTTATAGGTAAAAGCCGAACACTTATATTTACTTAAACCAGATGGACATCATTCATCGGTACATCAAAATGCCGCAGTCTTCTATACTTGGTTATACTTCTAAAGATGACTGCCATCTCCTCCAACAGTCATATACTTAAAGTCCATCGATCAGTGTCGGCGTCCAATAGTTCCTTCATTTGCTATCCTCCTCCTCGCGGTCATATCCAATCACTTGATCCATCTATCGGTGGCAGTGGTAGCAGATGTATCTTATCTAGTCTGAAATGTTAGTCCCCAAAAGGGGTGAGTACAACCACTCAGCGGTAAAGATCCATCAAACTACACAATGCAACAAGCAAGACAATCAAGATATCACGAGTAAAGCACATATCATTCATACTATCGAGCATACATCTGTGGCATCCTAGAATTCCTTGCCAATCTTTAGGGGATTCTAATTCATGTCTTATATTAAGACTTTGGCCAAGCCTATGGTGAATAATTATTTGATAAAAAATTTCTATTTTTGGCCATGAAGGATTATGGGTTGGAATGTGTTAAGATAGGTCACAAAGTCTTGTGAGTTATAAGTTTCAATTAGGTGTTTATAAAATTTAGGTTTAAGGAGGATTATTAGGACGACATGTGGGCCAAAGTATTAGCTTAAGACCAACCCACAAGAAGCCCCACCCTTCGGCCATTTGGGCCTAGTCGTGAAGCCCAAAGGAGGAGGAGGAATCGCCGGCCCATGGCTGGCCCAAGCCCAGCCGAAAGATGGAGGCCCATCTTGCATGAAGAAGGCCATTTGTCCCGAGTTGATGACCAAGTGTCATCCATGCAAGAATCAATCATTGCTAATGATGAGTAGGAGAGAAATGAAAAGAAAAGGGTGGCCGGTTTAGGGAGGGGGTGTCGTCCAAAGTGAGAGAGAGAGAGAGCTACCGAGAGAGTGAGGGAAACCGAGAGAGAGGAGGAAGAGGCCGCGCGAAGGAGGAAGCCACTCGTCTGTCGCTCGTAGCCGTCTGTGCGTCGGTCGTCCGCCGTGTGCTCGTGCTTGCTCGGTTTGGAGGCAAGTTGGGATCCTTATTCTGCTCTTGCATGTTGTGTATAGGATGTGCTAGTGAAAGGTGATGAATTTCGGATGCCTAGGGTGTGAAAAACCGAAGTTGTAAGGGTGTTGTTTTGAAATAGCAATCTGTTTTCGACTAAACAGCCTGACCCACAATGTTGTAGAGGCTTGCATGCAGGGTTTGAGTCGGATTTTGGTTTTGACTTCTTCACGAAAGTTGTAGAAAACATCTTAAATTATATCGTACTAAACTTTGAGATAAAATGGCTGAGTTTTGAGGGCTGAAACCTCCCTCTACGAAAATGCTAGATCTGAAACTGTTTTGTTGACCTCTTGGTGATTTTGTGTGTTGCATGTAACTTGTTACTGATAATTTCACATTGACCCCTTCATGAAAGTTGTAGATAACATCTTAAATAATAACATACTGAAATTTGAGGTAAAACGAATAAGTATAGCCTAGTGAAACGATTTTTCCTTTGAAGACAGTAGATCTGGAAATGTTGTACTGAACTCCAGTGACTTCGTGGACTATAAAGTGACTTTCCTTTGAGAATCTCGCCTGGATCCCTGAATCAAAATTTGTAGTGGACTTCTTGAGGCAAAACATATCAAAAATTCAGAGGAAATGAAGGAAGATAAGTAGGTGAAATCTTGATTTTTCGGAGACAGCTGGACCTGGAATGTTCGATACTAGGAACAGGGGCTTCGACCGTCTATAGTTAATTATCCATGACGAATATGGCCTTGATGTCTTCATGAAAAATCTACATTAGGGTCTTGACTATCATCTGGTAAAATTTCATAATTTTTGGAGGTCATTCGGGTATTTAAGTTAAAATATTTCAAGAACCGCGCAATCTGATGTGTCCGAATTTTGCAAGCTGTAATGTGTGAGCTATATCTTTTTGTGTGAAGTTCTTTTGGGCACGTGTTCTTCATGGAGTTGCTGCCTTTATGTCTTGACTAACACATGTTCAGATTTAATAATTTTTTAAGATCATGTGGGTACTTAATTAATATGTTTTCTGAAATTGTGCAACTTGGATTTTGGTAGATTTCAAAAAGTCATGATGTATGGATTATTCTAAGTTGTATGGACCCCATGGATTATGTTGTCATAAGTTATTGGATCTTGCTGCATATGTGATGATATTTGGAACTACATATAAGAATCAAAATGCTAAAAATGATCTTGTTCACATCATATCATATGCCATGTTGAAATTGAGCCATAAATGTGAATGTGAACATAAATGAGAATGTCGTTGGAGGTGTGAGCCGACGATGCCCTGGGAGTGTCAGGATGCCCGACCAGGGAGTGTAAATGCCGGATGCTCGGAGGGTGTGTGCCGGTTGCCTTCGGGAGTTTCGAGATGCTCGGGATGTGGGGGTGCCAGAAGCCCGGAGGTGTGAGCCAGGGAATACCTCGTGATGCCAGTTGGGGTACGAGATGCCCGGAGTGTGTGTGTCGGATGCCCGGAGGTGTGTGCCGGAGATTCCTCGCAATGCTAGGCTGGGTGCGAGTGATAAATGTGAGATGCAAATACTGGTCTCGGGAAAGAGAAATGTGGTGGCCCAAATTGAAAGAATAAAAATTGGGAAATTGAAATTGAATTATGCATAGTATGGTAACATGTATGCATGAATGCTTGATGATGAGTGCATGGATGTATATGCACCTATGGCATGATGGTATATGTATGAATGCTTGATGATGAGTGCATGGATGTCTATGCACCTATGGCATGATGGTATATGCATGATGCTTGATGATGAGTGCATGGATGTATATGCACCTATGGCATGATGGTATATGCATGAATGCTTGATGATGAGTGCATAGATGTATATGCATATATGGTATGATGACATGTGTAGGGCTGCAAGGTAAGAAATGCTTGGATGTATGAATGATATGAACTATACTATGATGTCTTGATTGTTTTGTGCGATGCATTGAGTAGTTTACTAGATCTTTTACCTGCTGAGTGGTTGTACTCACCCCTTTTGGGGACTAACATTTCAAATTGGAAAGATGCCGCTCCCCACTGTCACGCGGGGCGTCTTTTATGGCCTTCCATCGGACGTGGAGGTCGAGTGTATGGAGATCAACTGTCCCACCACCCCCGGTCTGACGTTCATCCGGGTTCGTGCACTAGTGATGTATGACGTGGGCCTAGATGGGGGCTTGGTCATTCAGGAGTTCATATATGTTCACGTTTGTCGTGACGGAGTGATGCGGGGGATGTTGCCGCCGCCACCGCCTGATGCACCGGGATGAATGTGATGGCCTGCACGTGAGGAGTTGGATCTGCTACTTTTTGGGCATAGCCGACACTTGTAGATGGAGGATTTTGCATGATCAACATAGAGGGTCGAGTTGTCTCTTTTGAGTTGTGGCCAAGTCTAGCCAAGAGTCTTGGTTTTCCTTTTGGTTGTACCGACCCGTGAAACCATCTTGAAAATATGTAAATAAAGAGTGGCTCGGCTTTATTTTCTTATGGTGCTTAGTGGTGTGCATTGTATCATGATTGTTGGAGGGAGAATTAGCAAGAATTGATTATGCTTCTGCAAGTAAGATGCGCTGAGACCATTAAAAAAAAAAAATAAGAGAGGGCAAATATATATATGCCTAGGAACTAAGGTTCTTCTTTGGTACCTGTGGCGACCTTAGGTGTTTTGAGGTGCCACAGCCGGTGTTACGGTGTTGGGCAAATATATATATATGCCTAGGAACTAAGGTTCTTCTTTGGCATCTGTGGCGACCTTAGGTGTTTCGTGGTGCCACAACATCACCATGCAATCGTGCATATATCGCCATACAGTCATGCATGTCTCAACATGCCATAGTGCATATACCACCATGTACTTGTACATATATCATCAGGCAGCCATGCATATCTCACCATACAACGTGCATATACCACCATGTACTTCATGCTTGCATTTCCATGAGGTTTATCTCATGCCATATGCACGTACATACACATGATTCATATCATTCATGCTATCATGTATACATCCCCATGAGATCCATTCAAGCCTTCATGATCGCATTCTCAATGTCAAATAGCATCAATTTATTTTCATAAGTAGATCATACATCATGCCATATGCATACATCCATGCACATGATTCAATTTAAATATTTATCTTTCACAAGGATCTCATCATTTTTCTTCTAGGGATCAATGTTTGCATCCCTCAATTTTTTGCTCGCAACCAACCTGGCATTGCGAGGAGCCTCCGGCACACACCTCTGGGCATCTTGCATCCCACCTGGCATCACAAGGAATCTCCGGGGCTCGCCATGAAAATGGTTACCCCTACCCTTCGGGCATGCATCATAATACAACCCCTCACCCTCCAAGCATGTATCATAATACAATCGGGCATCCCGACACTCTCGACACTCCCGGGGAAAACCCCTGGCCATGTATTCGTAATACAACCAGGCATCTAAAGGGCATTGACTCATTCGAACCTCTGGGCATCCCGACTCTCGGGGCATCGTCTGCTCATACCTCCGACGGTATCATCATCATCACAATGTATATTCACATATATGTTTTATTTTCAACATGGTATTTGATGCAACAATATCAAAGATCTAAACTAGCTTTTTGATGTCATGTAACATGTCATATGCCACTACATATGCAGCATAATCAACCACTCAAGACATTATATCACATGGAGCAATTTCATTTATTTTTGAAAATATAACAAAATTTCGGATAAAAACAGATTGCGCTCCTTTGGTCATAATTCTTGAAAAATTAGTAAATAGCCTTATTAAATTCTAAAAATTTAACATGTTACATACAAGATCTGGAGAAAAACATTTCATGCAGATCACTAAATCAAAACAGCATCACACAAATCAGTACAATTCACGTACCACCGTCCTTAAAATTTCAGAATATTACCATGCGCAGTTTTATTCACAAATTCGGTAGAAATCCTAAATCATCTCCAAATTCTAAAATTTTTACGTGTTATAGATAAGGTCCAGAAGTAAATATTTCATGCAGAACTCGAAATCAGATTTGTGATAGATTAAAAACTATAATCACCGTAGCCGTCTCTAACCCTCGGCAAAAATTCCCAGATCTGACCATTTTAAATAAAATCATTTGACCAACCTAAACTCATCCATTTCCTCTAAAATTTTAGTATGTTACTCATTAGCATGTCATCACCAACTTTCATTCAGAACACAAGATCAAATTTCAACCGGAGAATTTTATAAAATTCACAGAATCATACTAGGTCAGCATTTCGATTCCAGATCCGACTTCTCCAAAGAAAAATAGTTTCACCGGTCTATACCTGTTCATTTCTTCTGAAATTTTGATATTTTACTCACTAAGAAGTTCTATACAACTTTCATCAAGAAGTCAAAATGAAATTCCAACTAAAAGTTGCTTTACGGTTCACGAAATTACCAATGGTCAGCACAACAAATTCCAGATCTAGTTTCTCCAAAGAAAAATCATTTTACTAATCAATACTTGTTCGTTTTACCTCAAATTTTAGTATGTTATTCTTCAATATGTCCCCTACAACTTTATTTAAGAGATCGAAGTGAGATTCCATCTAAAAAGTCGCATGCACCTTACAAAATCATGGAGGGTCCGGCTGGTTTTTCCAGAAACAGCATGCTAGGCCAACGAATCTCTCCCCAAAACTCCGAAATCTCATCACTTCCACCGCAACCAAAATTCACCATTTTCTACACACACATTACAGCAAGCAAAGGGTAGGTTTTAGGACTTTACTTGCCTCAAATCCGAGCACAAACACAGCGACAAATGGCGAGCAGAGCGGCAACTAGGCGGCGAACTCCTCCTCCTTCTCTCTCGCACGCACGGTCTCCCCTTTCTCTCTTTCTTTCCTTTCTCTCTCACTCTCTCTCTCAGCACCTAGCTTCGACCGCCCCCTGCCCCTTTTCCTCTTGGGTTGAATAAAACCTTCACATGCTTCCATTTGTGCATGGAGGGACACTTGTCTCCAAGAAGGAGACAAGTGTCTTCCTTGTTGAGGACACATGGAGGATGCTTCACGCCACTTGTCGATTTTAATGCAAAGAAGTTGAGCCTCATTTCGTTAGGCTTGGGCCAGCCTTGGTCGACTACTTCATGGGCTCCTTGGGCTAGGCCTCTTGGCCCACTTTGGGTCCAACACTTTTGGGTCTAAAGTGCAACTTTTAAATGGCCCAAAATATTACTAAATAAGCCCATAATTTCTCTCAACAATTTACTTTAATCCCCACTTAATTTCATAATCTCAAATACTCACATGGCCATAAAATTTTGTAATATAAATAAATAAAAATCCAACTTATAAAGTACATGGCCAAGAATAAAAAAAATTTCCTATCAATTTATCCTTTAATACAAATCCTTAATCACTCATGGACATAGGATATATTTTCAACCAAATAATTGTCCATTCAATGTTTGGCCTTGTTCTATTGTAATTCGTTGGTCTAAAGGCCATAACATAATCCAATGGCACTTCCATCACCTTTCCATAGGTCATAATGCATCTAGAGGTCGCTATGAAATTTTAGGATGCCACACACGACCGCCGAGAGTTGCCAATGTGTCGAAGGGGTTCATTGTGACTCAAAGAAAATCGACCACGGGTCATTTGCACTAAAAATTCCTTAAAGCTACCTAAAAGTCTAAGTCACAAGTCATTTTACGAACATCGACTTAGTCTCCGAAGATTTTTTTGCAAATCGAGACTTTTTGGGAAGAAGTCGAGGTAGGGTCGTTTTTGTCTAGAAAATTCAGAGGACCGTTTTTATCGCACAATTGGGAAGTAAGTCAGATCAATTAGTGAGGAAAAATACCAATTTGATCATTGACTCGAAAATGTAATTTATGGGAGCCTATTTGAGTTGATTCATGAAGGATTAAAGTCCAATTTGAGGGAAAATAATGTGAAATTCGTATTGCCCCCATGGACCCAACATTTCGGACCAACTCAAGGCTTCTAGAAGAGAATTGGTGGCTGAAAATTGGCCATGGATTCTAGCTGGTCAAAGTGGAGCCCTCCAAGGGGGCAAGTGAGACAAGAAGAGACCAAGTGGTCCCTTCCCTCTCTCCTCTACCCCAAAATCGTCGAGCAGCCCCCCCTTCTTCTCCATTTTTGCTATTAAAAGCCTAAAATTCTAGAGAACCAGCCAGCAAGCCGTCGCTAACCCCGTCGCAGCCACCGCCCCACCGCTCGCCCACCGTTGTGCTTGTCACCCCTCACGCAAGCCTCGCTTGCACCTCCGCCTTCCTTGGCCATCCTCCTACTTTAGCTACGAGCCCAGGTGATCCCCGGAGCTATTCAAGCTTGCCTTGCCGTGGCCATAGCCGCCTCGAAGCCCGCTCCACCTGTCCAAGCAGTAGCAGCTCCACTGGTTCTATCCCTGCCCATTTCGGCCCCAAGCCAGCACTAGTCTAGCTTCTCTCAGCCCAGATTAGTGACTCAAGGTAGTGGGTTTCCAGCCCACTATTTGGCCCATTTTTGGGGCTTTCTTGACCCCATTTGGCGAGCTCACTTTGGAGTTTCTCGTCCCTTGCCATGTCCCTACTGTTTTGATCTGAGCGGATCATTAAACAAGTGAGTTTAACTCACTAATCCTTGCTTAGTGACTTAATGACATTTAAGGGTTGTTTAGTTTAGGTTAAGTATGGATTAGGTGGATAGTTAGAGTAGATTAGCAATTTAATTAATTGTTATTGCATGTTAGCTGGTTAGAGTAGTGTAGTTAGAGCCTAGACAAGCTTTAGTATTTATCTAGAGTAATTCAGAAATTTTCCGAGCTCATCTCAGCTTTTAATTAGGCATTACGAGCCTAAGTTGCTATTTTTCGCTTTTAATAATTAATTTTCGTAATTTTTTAATTAATTAATTATTTTTCTAGAAAGTAAACCAAAATAGCCGGTGATTGGAATTTTTTCCCAATTGTAGTGGAGTGATTTGTTGTTGTCTAGGGATTTATTTATCCTCTTCCATATGTGTATTAAATGAATTGGTCGGCGATGCGTCTTGGGACATCGTTATTATATCGACAAAGTAGTGATGGTCACGTGCTTGGAGGATTGGGGCGTTAGAGATTGAAGTGATAAGGTGTGATGGCCTATGGGATAGTTAGTAGGAAAGGCCTTTAAATTCATGCCAGTGCATGTCTATGATAACTGATTAGTAGAATTATTTGTTGTTATCATTCAACTTCTAATTCGGTGTGGAATTGGAAGGCAGGTTTTTGTAGAAAACCTACAAGATGAGCAATCAAGAGCAAAGGACTCCTAGGAAGAGTACCATTAGGCTTGTAGCTCAGGGTAGAACACTGACGAGGGTCGGTACTCGAGGAGGTCGGGGTAGATTGCAAGCTAAGGCTAGTGCGAGTGGAGTAGCACCACATCCTGTTGGTACTAGGGTAGTAGCCCCAGGTGATCCATGAACTATTGGGATCACACAAGCGTTGGATGCTATGAGAGAGATGATAGGGCAACAGGCCTAGAACCAAGCTGCCACTTTTACCGCCATTGTTGCAGCTGCCGCTACTACCACTGCCAATGTTGTTGCTGCTACCGCACCTATCGCCGCACCTGCTTAGGTTCCACCAGGGAACTTGGTCACCAGAAGACCGATTCATAAACTAGTGGAACAACTTTTGAAATTGAATCCATTGAAGTTTACAGGGGCAGGAGACCTCGAACCTGCTGCTTTGTGGATCCAAGGACTGGAGAAGACCTTTGCACTATTGATGTGCACTAAAACTAGAAAGGTCATCCTCGCAGCCTACCAACTGGAAGGAGTTGCAAGTACATGGTGAAGAACCACCCAAGGAGCATTATTTCCTAAAGGTGTAGCCCTAGAGTGGAACACCTTCGTTGAGGCCTTCAATGGGAAGTACTTTTCGGAGATTGCCAGAGAGATGAAGATGGTAGAGTTCCAAAGCCTTCACCAAGGCTCCATGACTGTCGATCAATATGAGGCAAAGTTTGTGGAGCTATCACAATACGCTCCTGAACTGGTGAAGAATCCAGTGAATTGAGTTAGGAGATTTTGGGATGGACTTAGGCCAAAACTAAGAAGTCCACTGATTCTGCTCAATTTGAGAAATTACAATGACTTGTATGAGCGGGTCTAGATGATCGAGAGGGATCAGAATGAGAGAGCTGCCGCATCTGGATTGCAGTTCAGATTGAGCCAAGAAGGGATCTGACATGGGAAGGGGCCCATGATGGAGGAAGATTTCAAATCCCATCCAACAGGATGGGTGGAATTGGAAAGGCAGAGTCTAGCAAAAATGGCGTGTGTTGCTTGTGTGGAAGGCGACACGGATAAGCTCCATGCCAACCTAGGCTGGGTACTTGTTTTGGGTGTGACCAACCCAGTCACATAGCTAGGAACTGTCCTAGAAGATAAGGGAGACCACAACAATTGCTGCTGCCACCACCACTGGGTCAGATCAGAGGGCACGTGCCACTGAACACACCACAGGGTGGACAGATGAGACGCTTGACTCAAGGAACAATTTATGTGCTCACTAGAGGTCAGGCTGAGGACGTGCCTGATGTGATCACAGCTATGGTTTCGTTGAACGACCATCCTGCTTATGCGTTGTTCGAACCTAACACAACTCATTCTTTTATTGTCAAGCAGTTTGTTAAGCTGATAGGACTAAGTCCTGCGTTGTTGGAGATAGTGGTTAGTATATCTACACCGTTAAAGGATAAGGTGTTGTTTGCATTGGGTTGTTTTGGTTGCAAGTTAGCAATTGGTGCGCGAGAGGGGAAAATAGATTTGTTAGTCCTAGCGGTGTATGGCTTTGATTTGATAATTGGTATGGATTGGCTCACGAAGCAACGAGCTAAGATGGACTACTATTGCAAAGCGATTCAATTTAACCCATTAGAGGGTGAGAGCTTTGAGTTTGTTGAGAATCAAGGAGGACCCTTGATTTCCCTAATCTCATCACAAGAGGCAAACCATTTGTTAGATGGGGGTTGCGAAGGTTACATGGCGACTATCATGGATACGATAGTTGAGGAGTTGAAGATCGAAAATATTTCAGTTGTGCAAGAATACCAGATGTATTCCCAAAGAAATTGCTAGGATTGCCACCAGAGAGAGAAATTGAGTTTGTGATTGAGTTAGCACTTGGGACAAAGCCAATCTCTAAGGCTCTTTACTAGATGGTGTTATCAGAGTTGAAGGAACTGAAGGTGCATGTGCAGGAATTGTTGGATAAGGGATTCATACGTCCTAGTACATCACTTTTAGGAGCACCAGTTCTCTTTATAAAGAAGAAGGATGGTTCGTTGCGATTATGCATTGACTATCGCCAAATCAATCAGATCACGATAAAAAAACAAGTATCCACTACGAAGGATTGATGACTTGTTTGATTAGTTGCAAGGAGCGTCAATATTTTCAAAAATCAACTTGAGAACAGGATATCATTAGTTGAGGATTAGGAAATAGGACATACCAAAGTCAACATTTTGTACTTGGTATGGTCATTGCGAGTTCACAGTAGTGTTGTTCAGGTTAACAAATGCTCCAACTACTTTTATAGATCTGACGAATCGAGTGTTCAAGGAATATCTAGACTAGTTTGTGATCGTGTTCATCGATGATATTCTGGTGTATTTAAGGAGTGAAGAAGAGTATGAGAGTCATCTGAGAGTAGTACTGCAGACTCTAAGGGTTCATCAACTGTATGCTAAGTTTAGCAAATACAAGTTTTAGCAGACTTGTGTTGTGTTCTTAGGCCACATGATTTCAGGAGAAGGAATCTCCGTGGACTCGTCCAAGATTGAAGTAGTGATCAACTGGCCAAAATCAACTACCGTGACAGAGATCAAAATTTTTTTGTGTTTGGCAGGCTATTACAGAAGGTTTGTAGAAGGATTTTTAGCCTTGGAGTTGCCATTGACTAGACTCCTGAAGAAAGAAGAAAAGTTTGTATGTCCAGACAAGTGTGAGTGTAGTTTTCAAGAGCTGAAACGAAAGCTAACTACTGCACTTGTGTTGACGAATCCATCTGGTCCTAGATGATACAAGATCTATAGTGATGCGTCATTCAAAGGACTAGATTATGTGCTGATGTAATATGGTAGGGTTATTGTATATGCTTCCCATCAGTTGAGACCTCATGAATTGAACTACCTAACACATGACTTAGAACTTATGACAATCATTTTCGCGTTAAAGATTTGAAGATATTATTTTTGTGGGGAAAGATTCCAAATCTTCACGGGCCATCAAAGTTTCAAGTACCTTTCTCTTATAATGAGTTGAATATGAGTCAGCGCCGATGGATGGAACTTCTGAAAGACTACGATTGTAATATTCTATATCACCTAGGAAAGGCGAATCAGGTCGCTGATGCTAAAAGTCTTTAGTCGCTCACATGTTGGTTAAGGAGTGGGACCTACTCGAGAGAGTTTGGAATTCGATTTTCACTCATCTTATGGCCACCCTCAAAATTGAGCCGGATGTGCAAATTAGCATTAAACTACTTCAGCCGACAAACCCAGATGTTCAGAAGATTCTGCAAGAGGATACTAACAAGAGGAAAGCTAATTTTCAGATTTCTAATGATGGAACACTGAAGTTCCGAGGACGAATGTATGTATCTGACGATGTGAAGCTTAGAGAGGATATTTTATCAAAAGCTCATCGTAGCAGTTACAACATTTATCATAGTATTACAAAAATGTATTAGAATCTACGTCAATACTATTGGTGGTTTGGTATAAAGGTGGACATTGACAAGCATGTCGCCAAGTGTTTGACGTGTCAGCAGGTTAAAACTTAGCATTGTAAATCAGGTGGACTTTTGCAACCTCTCAGGATCCTATAGTGGAAGTGGGAGCACATCGTGATGGATTTCGTGATCGAATTACCAAGGAGTTAGAGAGGAAATGATTCCATCTGGGTAGTAGTCAACAGATTAACAAAATCGGCTCAATTCATTGCAGTACGAAATGACCTTAGTTTGAATAGACACAAAGAGTTATGCATGCAATAGATAGTTCGATTGCATGGGGTGCCGGTTATGATTACTTCAGATCAAGATCTAAGATTCACCGCCACTTTTTGGAAGAGCTTGCAGAGTGCTTTTGGTATGAATCTGCAATACAATACAGCATATCATCCTCAGATGGATAGCCAGTCTGAGAGCATGATTTAGACCCTCGAGGACATGCTATGAGTTTGCGTACTAGATTTTAAGGGAAGCTAGGAGGAATAGCTTCATCTTGTGAAATTTGCCTACAACAACAGTTATCAACAGAGTATCTAGATGGCTCCTTTTAAAGCGTTGTATGGCAAAGCATGCAAGACACCCATATATTGGGATGAAGTTGAGGAGAGAAAGATCACAAGCCCAAAGTTTGTTCAGTAATCAACGGATGCAGTCGTAGTGATTAGAAATAGATTAAAGACCGTTCAGAGATGCTAGAAAAGCTACGCATATGAGGGTCGAAGGTTTTTGGAATTCCAAGTTGGTGATCGCATTTTTCTGAAGGTGTCACCGATGAGGGGAACTTCGCACTTTGTCAAGAAAGGAAAACTGAGTCCGAGGTACGTAGGTCCATTTGAGATTTTTAAGAGAATTTGGACCCTGGTGTATCGTTTTGCGTTGCCGTCGAGATTGACACAAGTGCACGAAGTTTTTCATGTGTCAATATTGAGAAAGTATAAGCCTGACCCGACCCACGTGCTTAATTTTGAGGAATTGGATTTGGATGACCAAGTGTCGTACATTGAAAGCTCAGTTCATATCATGGATCGAAAAGAGCAAATTCAATGTATAAAGATCATTTCGTTGGTCAAAATAGTCTGGCAACACCACGGAACAAAAGGAGCAACCCGGGAGAGTGAAGAGTTGATGAGACAATTGTACCCCCACATTTCTGCTTAAGTATCGTAATTGTTTAAATTTCGAGAACAAAATTTTTATAAGAGAAAGAATTCTGACATCCTGAATTTTCAGTCAAGTTCTCAATTGAATAAATCAGGCATTTCATAGACGTGCCTATATTGCTGTGCTCAGAGCTGATCATTCGTGAGGTAACTAGACTATCTGAGGAAGTTATTAAGAGACTTTTATGCAATAGACTTGACGATTCGACCAAGAATCGACTACTCGACCGTGCTCATTTGCCGAGGTCATTACGGCATAGTTATAAGTTGATTAGAAATCAAAGATAGATTAGTTCGACTGAGATACGTGGTTAAACGTGGGTGATTCCACTAAATTACCAAATTCTCGTCGACCGGCACTAAATTGATTTTTCTATCGTTTTGCTACCCTGTGTCTGTATTTGATTTCTCGAGATTTTCATGACGACCAAGAGTCGCCAATGTGTCGAAGGGGTTCATTGTGACTCCACGGATCATTTGCACTAAAAATTCTTTAAAGCTACTCGAAAGCCAAGGTCACACTAAAATCGTGCGAGATTGAAATTAACCGTGAATTTGAATCCGATTTAAGAAATTGAAGATTCTGTCATGTCACAAGTCATTCTAGGAACATCGACTCAGTCTCCGAAGATTTTTCTATAAACCGAGATTTTTTGGGAAAGAGTCAAGGTAGGGTTGTTTTTGTCCAAAAAATTCATAAGACCATTTTTGATCGCTCAATTGGGAAACAAGTGGGATCAATTAATGAGGAAAAATATCAATTTGATCATTGACTCAATAATGGAATTTATTGGAGCCTATTTGAGTTGATTAAAAAAGGATTAAAACCCAATTTGAGGGAAAATAATGTGAAATTCGTATGCCCCCCTAGACCCAACATTTTGGACCAACTCAAGGCTTCTAGAAGAGAGTTGGTTGTTGAAAATTGGCCATGGATTCTAGCTAGTCAAGGTGGAGCCCTCCAAGTGGACAAGTGAGATACGAAGAGACCAAGCGGTCCCTTCCCTCTCCTTCACCATTTTTGCTGCTTAAAGCCCAGAATTCCAGAGAACCAGCTAGCAAGCCATCGCCAACCCCGTCGTAGGCATCGCAAGCCACCACCCTGCCGCTCGCCCACTATCGTGCCCGTCGTGCCTTACGCCAGCCCTGCTCGCGTCTCTGCCTTCCTTAGCCATCCTCCTACTTCAGCTGCGAGCCCAGGTAATCCTTGGAGCTATTCAAGCTTGCCTTATCGTTGCTAGAGCTGCCTCGAAGCCCGCCTCCACCCGTCCAAGCCGCAGCAGCTCCACCAGTTCCATCCCTGCCCATGTTAGTGACTGAAGGTAGTGGGTTTCCAACACACTATTTGGCCTGTTTTGGGGGCTTTCATGACCCTATTTGGCGAGCTCACTTTGGAGTTTCTTGTCCATCGCCACGTACCTGTTGTTTTGATCCGAGCGGATCATTAAACAAGTGAGTTTGACTCATTGATTCTTGCTTAGTAAATTAATGACATTTAAGGGTTGTTTAGTTTATGCTAAGTATGGATTATGTGGATAGCTAGAGTATATTAGCAATTTAATTAATTTTTATTGCATGTTAGGTGGTTAGTGTGGCACCCTGAGGCGCCCAAGGTCACCACATCTTACCAAAGAAGCACCTTAGTTCCTAGGCATTTTTTTTTTTGAAACAACACTCCCAACGCATTTTATTTGCGGAAGCAAATCAAGTCTCACTAATTCCCCCTCCAACCACCATGATACAACTTTGCACACCACTAACCATAAGAAAAGATAAAGCCAAGACACTTCTATTTACATATTTTCATGATGGATTTTCTTGGGTCGATACAACAAAAGAAATGCCAAGACTTGCAGCTACACTCGGCCCTAACCCCAAAAGAGGCACTCGACCCACTATGTCTATCATGTAAGATCCCCCATCAACTAGTGTCGGCTATCATCCCAAAAAGTTGCAGCTCTTACTTCTCATGAACGGGCCCTCACACCCATCCCGGTGCATCAGGCGGTGGCGGCGGCAACATCCCTCGCATCACCCCATCTCGACGAACGTGAACCGATATGAACTCCTGAATGACAGGGCCCTCAGCCAGGCCCACGTCATACATCACTAAGGCACGAACTCGAATGAATGTTAGGCCAGGGATGGTGGGACGGTCGATCTCCACACACTAAACCTCCACATCCGAAGGAAGGCTGTAAAAGATGCCCCGCGTGACAGTAGGGAGCGGCATCTTTCTAATCTGAAATGTTGATCGCCGAAGGGGTTAGTACAACTACTCAGCAGGTAAAGGACCAATAAACCACTCAATGCATCACACAATACAATCATAGCATGACACATGTCATACAAGCATCCATGCGCAATTTACCTTGATATCATGCACATGTCATCATACTGCATGTACATGCATCATCATATAATCATCACCATCATGTCATACACTTACCATCATCATGTCACATGTACCATCATGCCATAAGTGCACATGCATCCATGCACTCACCATCATCATGTATCCATGCACTCGTCATCATCATATACAACTACTCAGCAGGTAAAGGACCAATAAACCACTCAATGCATCACACAATACAATCATAGCATGACACATGTCATACAAGCATCCATGCGCAATTTACCTTGATATCATGCACATGTCATCATACTGCATGTACATGCATCATCATATAATCATCACCATCATGTCATACACTTACCATCATCATGTCACATGTACCATCATGCCATAAGTGCACATGCATCCATGCACTCACCATCATCATGTATCCATGCACTCGTCATCATCATATCACATGTACCATCATGCCATAGGTGCACATACATCCATGCACTCATCATCATCATATCACATGTACCATCATGCCATAGGTGCATATACATCCATGCACTCACCATCATCATACACTCATGCATACATATTGCCATACCATGCATAATTCAATTTCAATTTCCCAATTTTATTCTTTCATTTTGGGCTGCCACATTTCTCTTTCCTGGGACTAATGTTATCGCTCGGACCCCGCCTGGCAACGCGAGGAACCCTCCGACACAATACCTACCGGGCATCCGGCACAATACCTGCCAAGCATCTCATACCCCAACTGGCATCACGAGACATCCCTCGACACAATACCTGCCGGGCTTCCGGCTCCCCTACTCTCCCGGCATTTCGAAATTCTCAAGGACCCTCCGGCATCTAGCCATTTAAGGCCACCGGGCAACCTGCCTTTACCCTTTTAGCTAGGCATCTCGACACTCCCGGGCCATCATCGACTCACACTTCCGACGGCTTTCTCACTTATCTTAGTTCATATTTTCAATTATAACTCAATTTTAACATGGCATATGATGTGATGGCAGACAAGATCATTTGATTCATATATGCATCTCCAATCATCATCATACATGCAGCAAGACACAATCATTCATGACAATACAGTCCAGGGGGTCCATACAACTTAGAATGATCCATACATCATGACTTTTGAGGTTTAACAAAATTCCAGCTTGCACAATTTGGGAAAACATGTTAATTAAATATCCATATGATCTTCAAAATCATGAAATCAGGACATGTGATAGACAAGACAATAAGGTAACAATTTCATGAAGAACACATGCCCAAAAGAGCTTCACACAAGAAGATATAGTTCACGCAATACAGCATGTGAATTCGGATAAAATCAAATTGCGCAGTTCTTGAAATATTTCGATTAAAATATCCGAATGACCTCCAAAGATTATGAAATTTTACCAGGTTATAGTCAAGACCTTAAGGTAGATTTTTCATGCAGACATCTAGCCAGATTTGTTCTAGATAATTTTCTATAGACGTTTGAAGTTCCTGTTTCTGGTACTAAACAGTCCAGTTTAGCTATCTCCAAAATATCGAGGTCTCTCACTCAAGCAGCAAGCTATTTCAAAAACATAACACACTAGCTTTGGTTTCTCACTCCCAAACACCCAAGATTCAACACCATTCCAAACACACATGCAAGAGCAGAAAATGGATCCTAACTTGCCTCAAAAATCGAACAAACGACAGCACACGGACGGCGAACGGATGGACGAACGGATGACAGGTGGGCGAACGGCTCCTTCCTCCTCTCTCTTGGTTCCTCTCTCTCTCTTGCAAATCTCTCTCTCTCTCTCTCTCTTGGCTTGGGTGACAGCCCCCTCAATCGGCCACTCTCTACCTCTTATTTCCCCTAAATCCCATCATTAGCAATCATGAAAAGCCACCCACAATAGCCAATACATGGAGTCTTCCTTTTGTCATTTGGCAAGACATGCAAGATGGGCTTGGGAGTGGGCTTGGAAGAATTTGGGCCGGCCTCTCCCTTGGTATTAAGAGAAAACCAATGGCTAAAGCATAAACCATAGGTAATTTCATTACCTAATCATGAGCTTTAATTCATCTAGAGGTCGCCTTGAATTTTGGGATGCCACAATTCTCCCTTGCTTAGAGAATTTCGTCCTCGAAATTAGACACCACTTGTGTCCTTTTGAAACAAGTAAGGGTACTTTTCCTTCATCTATTCTTCACTTTCCCATGTGGCTTCCTCCATATCATGATGTCGCCATAATACCTTAACCAGAGGAATCTTCTTAGTCCTAAGAATTTGTTCCTTTTGATCCAATATCTGCATAGGCTCTTCGATGTACCTCACTTTCTCATCCACTTCAATGGCTTCATGATCAAGTATGTGACTAGGATCCGGCTGGTACTTCCTCATCATCGATACATGAAACACATCATGCAAATTTCCCAACTTAGGAGGCAGCACTAAACGATACGCTACATCTCCTATTCTTTCAAGTATCTCAAAAGGTCTGGCAAATCTTGGGCTTAACTTACCTCTCATTCCAAATCGAGATATTCCTTTCATTGGAGATACCTTAAGGAATACATGGTCTCCCACATTAAATTCCAAAGGCCTTCTACGCCTATCTGTGTAGTCTTTTTGCCTACTCTGAGCTGCTTTAAGCCTTTTTCTAATAGTTTCAATAGCCTTAGTGGTAACTTGTACCAATTCAGGTCCTGTCAATTTCCTTTCACCTACTTCATTCCAATAGACAGGAGTCCTACATCTCCTTCCATATAATGCTTCATAGGGAGCCATGCCTATATTTTTCTGAAAACTATTATTATAGGCAAACTCCACCAAATGCAATCTTTCATCCCAATTTCCTTTGAAATCAATCACACAAGCCCTTAACATATCCTCTAATGTCTGGATTACTCTTTCTGTTTGTCCATCTGTTTGGGGATGAAAAGCAGTACTAAACTGAAGTTTAGTTCCTAATGCAATTTGAAGACTCCGCCAAAAGTTCGAACTGAACCTCGAATCCCGATCTAAGGTAATAGTTATTGGAACACCATGTAAGCGTACCACTTGACTTACATATATGTCTGCATATTTGTCCATTGGGTAGTCCATGCGAACCGCTAGGAAATGAACAGATTTAGTCAAATGGTCCACTATAACCCAGATAGAGTCATGACTACTTGACGTCCTTGGTAATCCTTGTATAAAGTCCATCGTTATATGCTCCCATTTCCATTTTGGTATGTCTAATGGTCTAAGGACTCCTGCAGGTTTACAATGTTCCGCTTTTACCTGTTGGCACGTCAAACATTGAGAAACATGCTTAGCCGTATCTACTTTCATACCATTCAACCAAAACTGCTGGCGTATGTTCCTGTACATCTTTGTACTACCCGGATGAATACTATAATTACTCTTATGTGTCTCCGACAGGATTTCCTTCTTTAATTCTTCATTGTCGGGAACACAGTCGTCCTTGGCATCTTACCACTCCATCATCAGAGACTTGAAATTCTAGTCTTTTTCCTAAAGACACTGCATCTTCCACTTTCAAAATCTCCGGGTTAGACTCTTGTAAGATTTTAACTTTCTGAATAATTTTAGGCTCAACCCTTAATGCACTAAGCATACCGGTAAGACAATCTATTTCTAATTTAAATTCTGAGTTTGTAACGGACTTTAACAATCTCCATTCCGCCACTCTTAAACTGGCCATCTTCATAGCTGACTTATGACTAAGAGCATCCGCTACCTTATTCGCCTTCCCTAGATGGTATTTTATCTCACAATCATAATCCTTTAACAATTCCATCCACTTCTTTGTCTCATGTTCAACTCCTTTTGTGAGAACAGGTATTTCAAACTCTTATGGTTCGTATAAATCTCAAACTTCTCCCCATACAATAGTGCCTCCATATCTTCAAGGCAAACACTATAGCTGCTAGTTCTAAATCATGCGTTGGGTAATTCAATTCATGGGGTTTCAATTGTCTAGATGCGTAGGCTATGACCTTGCCATGCTGCATCAAAACACATCCTAGTCCTTTATGAGACGCATCACTATACACTGTAAAACCATCAGGTCTAGTTGGTATAGTTAGGATTGGAACCAAGGTCAATTTTCTTTTAAGCTCCTGGAAACTCCTTTCACATCCCCCATTCCATTCAAATTTCACGTTCTTTCGAGTCAATTTAGTTAAAGGACCTGCTAAACGTGAAAATCCTTCGATAAACCTCCTATCATAACTAGCCAGTCCTAAGAAACTCAGTATTTCAGTAGGTGTTGTCGGTCTCGGCCAATTTATTACCATCTCAACTTTTGTCGGGTCTACTGTAATTCCTCCTCCTGATACTATATGCTCTAAAAATATTATTTGGTCCAGCCAGAATTCACACTTACTAAATTTGGCTTACAGCTTATGCTCTCTCAAAGTTTGCAAAACTATCCTCAAGTGTCGTTCATGCTTTTTAGGTCCTCTCGAGTATATCGGGATGTCATCAATAAAAACAATCACAAACTGGTCTAAATAAGGTTTAAACACCCTATTCATTAAATCCATAAATGCGGCCGGTGCATTGGTCAATCCAAATGGCATGACCAGGAATTCATAATGTCCATAACGAGTTCTAAACGCAGTCTTAGGGATGTCTTCTTTCTTAATTCTTAGCTGATGGTATCCCGACCTTAAGTCAATTTTAGAGAAGACTGAACTTCACTGGAGTTGGTAAAAAAGATCATCAATTCTTGGCAAAGGATATTTATTTTTAATTGTTACTTGATTCAGCTGCCTATAATCAATGCACAAGCGCATCGATCCATCTTTCTTTTTCACAAACAAGACCGGTGCACCCCAAGGTGAAGCACTTGGTCTAATGAATCATTTGTCAGGCAACTCTTGTAATTGCACCTTCAATTCGTTCAATTCGACTAAGACCATCCTATATGGGGCTTTTGATATAGGTCCTGTTCCAGGCATTAATTCAATTTCAAATTCAATTTCTTGGTTTTGTGATAATCCAGGCAATTCCTCAGGAAATACATCTTGAAATTAACTACCCGAATTTCATCAATCTTAGGCTCCTCCTTAGTATAATCTCTAACCATGACCAGGTACCCTCGACATCCTTTGTCAAGTAATGCACGGGCTTCTATTGCTGAAATAAGTGCTACAGGTTGGTGGGTTTGACCTCCCACAAATTCACAACTAGACTGATCAGGTAAGGTAAATTGGATCACTTTTCTATAACAATCCATCTTGGCCCGATACTTACGATGCCAATCCATTCCTATGATAACATCAAAATCATACATGGCCATTACGACTAAGTTTATTTCCATATCCTTTCCTCCCATTGTTATCTTACAATTACCACACACCAGCGTAGACAATAACATATCCTTTAAAGGCGTAGAAACACAAAGAGGCATCTCAAGAGGCGTAGCTTCTATCTTATTCAATTGTTTATATCTTTCAGACACAAATGAATGCGTAGCACCCGTATCAAACAATGCATATGCATTTTTATCATTTATAAGGATCGTACCTGAGATAACATTTTTGGAAGCTTCCGCTTCCTCTTGGGTGATCGCATACACCCTTCCTTGTGCTGGTGGCCTCTGAGGATTCCTTGGTAAGTTTGGCCTAACAGCATTCCGCTGTGGCTGCTGCACCGAGCCAATACTCGCGTGCGACCTTTCTTGTGGGCAGTTTCTCTTAATATGACCTATTCGTCCACAACTATAACATTTTAGTTGCCCATTGCAAGGTCCTGGGCCATGTCGCCCATTACACCTTCAACACTCCTCATTTTGATGAGGTGTCCTTTCCAAATTCAGACTACCCCTGCCTTTTCCAAAGTTCCCAAAATTGCCCTTCTTCTTAGACTCCCAGGTCTGACCTTGACTTGTATAGGGTCTCTTACCCCGTCTCACATCACTAAAAGACAATTGCCTCTTATTCTCCGAATGTTCCCTTACCAACTCCGACTCCACCAACTATGCCCTTTCATAGATCTCATTATAATCTCTTATGTTCAAAGGCATCAGTTGTTTCCTGATATCAGTCCTCAACCCTTTCAGAAACCTCTTAGCTTTCTCTTCTTGATCCTCAATTAGCCTAGGAGCATATCTAGATAGTTCAGAAAATCTAGCCTCATACTAGTCTACTGTTAGCTCCTTTTGTTCTAATTGAATAAATTATGTAATTTTCCTATCCTTAGCACAGTCAGAAAAATGCTTTCTATTGAAAGCTCTCACAAACTCTTCCCAGTTAACCTCAGTACCTGGTGGGAAGATGGTGTCCCTCGAAGCTCTCGACCAAAACTTTGCATTTTCCTTCAACTTGTACTCTGCCAAAGTTATTTTCTCTGCATCACTGCAGTCCAACAATTTGAAAATTTGTTCCATTCCATCAATTCAATGTTCCGCCTCCTTAGAACTTCCCATTCCCCTGAACTTAGGTGGCTTCAGCTTCAAAAATTGTTCCACCAGTCCTTGAGTACCGCGTTCTGCTCCAGGTTATTGCTACACCTGTCTTTCCATCAGATTTCCAATATTGGCCAATGCCTGCAGGATGTCTTCCATTTGGGGTTCAGCCCTTGCAGCAGAAGCTTCAGCCGTCGATGGATGAGCACTTCCAGCTCGCACCATGATTTTCTTGCAATTTCCAAGCATTGCCTCAGGAATAATCTGAGACTCACTGTCTCCCTTCAAAACAACAACTACTACTACATAAGTAACATATACATGTTACTAGTACCTAAAAACAATTCAAAACAAACTACTAGGGATCTACGAGTGAATACTCATCACTTGTTATTCAAAGTTAATCAATTATTCCATTTTTTATCCTATGGTGTGCATTGTCATCATGGTCCTCAATTTCCAAATGAGGTTTCTTATCACTCAACCTATAACCATTGCTCTAATACTAAAAAGGGGTGATGTGGCACCCCGAGGCGCCGAAGGTCACCACATCTTACCAAAGAAGCACCTTAGTTCGTAGGCTTTTTTTTTTAAAACAACGGTCCCAGCGCATCTTATTTTCGGAAGCATAATCAAGTCTCACTAATTCCCCCTCCAACCACCATGATACAACTTTGCACACCATTAACCATAAAAAAAGATAAAGCCAAGACACTTTCATTTACATATTTTTATGATGGATTTTAAAGGGTAGATAGAACAAAAGAAAGGCCAAGACTTGCAGCTACACTCGGCCCTAACCCCAAAAGAGGCACTCAACCCACTATGTCTATCATGTAAGATCCCCCATCAACTAGTGTCGGCTATCATCCCAAAAAGTTGCAGCTCCTACTTCTCACAAACGGGCCCTCACACCCATCCCGGTGCATCAGACGGCGGCGGCGGCAACATCCCTCGCATCACCCCATCTCGACGAACGTGAACTGATGCACTCATAATCATGCACTCATGCATACATGTTGCCATATCACATGTACTATCACGCCATAGGTGCACATACATCCATGCACTCACCATCATCATGCATCCATGCACTCATAATCATGCACTCATGCATATATGTTGCCTTACCATGCATAATTCAATTTCAATTTCCCAATTTTATTCTTTCATTTTGGGCCGCCACATTTCTCTTTCCTGGGACCAATGCTTGCATCCCACATTTATCGCTTGCACCCCACCTGGCATCGCGAGGAACCCTCCGGCACAATACCTATCGGGCATCTCGTACCCCAACTGGCATCACGAGGCATCCCCCGGCACAATGCCTGCCAGGCTTCCGACTACCCTACTCTCCAGGCATCTTGAAACTCCCGAGGACCCTCCGGCATCTAGCCATTTAAGGCCACCGGGCAACCTGTCTTTACCCTTCTAGCTAGGCATCCCAACACTCCCGGGGCATCGTCGGCTCACACCTCCGATGGCCTTCTCACTTATCTTAGATCACATTTTCAATTATAACTCAATTTTAACATGGCATATGATGTGATGGTAAACAAGATCATTTAATTCATATATGCATCTCCAATCATCATCATACATGCAGCAAGACACAATCATTCATGACAATACAGTCCATGGGGTCCATACAACTTACAATGATCCATACATCATGACTTTTGAGGTTTAACAAAATTCCAGCTTGCACAATTTCGGAAAACATGTAAATTAAATATCCATATGATCTTCAAAATCATGGAATCAGGACATGTGATAGACAAGACAATAAGGTAACAATTTCATGAAGAACACATGCCCAAAAGAGCTTCACACAAGAAGATATAGTTCACGCAATACAGCATGTGAATTCGGATAAAATCAAATTGCGCAGTTCTTGAAATATTTCGATTAAAATATCCAAATGACCTCCAAAGATTATGAAATTTTACCAGGTTATATTCAAGACCTTAAGTTAGATTTTTCATGCAGACATCTAGTCCAGATTCGTTCTAGATAATTTTCTATAGACGTTCGAAGTTCCTGTTTCTAGTACCGAACAGTCCAGTTTAGCTATCTCCGAAATATCGAGGTCTCGCCTACTTATATTTCTTCGTTTCCTCTGAAATTTTGATATGTTTTTCGTCGAGAGGTCCTCTAAAACTTTCATTAAGGGATCTAAGTGAGATTCTCAAAGAATAGTCACCATATAGGTCTAAGAATTCTCGGGTGTCCAGTACCGTATTTCCACATTTACCGTCTTCAAAAGAAAATCGTTTCACTAGGCTAAACTTGCTCATTTTACCTCAAATTTGAGTATGTTAGTATTTAGGATGTTATCTACAAATTTCATGAAGAAGTCGAAGGGAGATTCTCGGTAAAAAGTAACATGCAACACACAAAACCACCAAGAGGTCAACAAAGCAGTTCCAGATCTAGTGTCCTCGTAGGAGAAGGGTTTCACCCCTTAAAACTCAGCATTTTTGTCTGAAATTTTAGTATGTTATACTTTGAGATGTTTTATACAACTTTTATGAAGGAGTCAATGTCAAAATCCAACTCAAAACATGCATGAAAGGCTCTACAAATTTCTGGGTCAGGCGGTATACACGAAAGCAGAAAGCTATTTCAAAAACATAACACACTAGCTTCGGTTTCTCACTCCCAAACACCCAAGGTTCAACACCATTCCAAACACACATACAAGACACACATGCAAGAGCAGAAAATGGATCCTAACTTGCCTCCACAATCGAACAAACGACGGCACATGGATGGCAAACGGATGGACGAATGGACGACGGGCGGGCAAACGGCTCCTTCCTCCTCTCTCTTGGTTCCTCTCTCTCTCTCTCTCGCAACTCTCTCTCTCTCTCTTGGCTTGGGCGACAGCCCCCTCAACCGGCCACTCTCTCCCTCTTATTTCCCCTAAATCCCATCGTTAGCAATAATGAGAAGCCACCCACAATAGCCAATGCATGGAGTCTTCTTTTTGCCATTTGGCAAGACATGCAAGATGGGCTTGGGAGTGGGCTTGGAAGAATTTGGGCCGGCCTCTCCCTTGTGGCTGACGACAGCCCATCCGTGGGCTTCAATGGGCCGGCCATTTGGCCCACCAAAAGTCCATACTCTTGGGCCTAAGGCCCAAGCCTAATTAAACCCCAAATTTTACTTTTACTAATTCATCTTTAATTCTTTCTTTTATAGATTTCAAGTTTTAAATTTCACATGGCCAAAATCTTGTAACATTTAATCCATAGGAATTAAATCTATGAGGTGCTTAGCCAAGAATAAATTCTTCTCATTTATTTATCCTATAGTACTAATTTTTAATAATTCATGAACACAAAGATATAACACTTGGTATTAAAAGAAAACCAATGGCTAAAGCGTAAACCATAGGTAATTTCATTACCTAATCATGAGCTTTAATTCATCTAGAGGTTGCCTTGAATTTTGGAATGCCATAGTTAGAGTAGTGTAGTTAGCACCTAGACAAGCTCTAATATTTATCTAGAGTAGTTCGGAAATTTTCCAGACTCGTCTCGGCTTTTAATTAGACATTACAAGCCTAAGTTGCTATTTTTTCATTTAATAATTAATTATTGTAATTAATTAATTTCCGGAAATTAGATAGGAATAGTCGGTGATCGGAATTTTATGCCGATCGGAGTCGATAATATGTTTATTTAATTGAGTTATAATTTGTGCTAATTGTGGAATATTAGAGGCATGGTCAACCCTTTTAGGCATGCGGAGATCAGGAGATTTGTTGCTGTTAATAAGCTCTGCCTGATTGGCCTTTATGAGACTAAGGTTCCTGAAGAGTCTTTTGATTCTGTCTCAGCTTCCTTACTTAGGGGTTGGAAATGGATTGCAAACTATGAGTATTCTTCTCGTGGTAGAATCTGGGTTGGATGGAACCCGGATCTTGTTTCTTTTGTGCCTATCTCTATCAATGACCAGGCTTTGCATGGTAGCCTTAAGCTTACTATGTCTGGTGTGAGCTACTACATCTTTGCTGTTTATGGGGAGCATTCGTTTGTGCGTTGTAGACCTTTGTGGGAGGACCTCCTCCACTTCAATGACTTGATGCAATATTTGGCTTGGCTTGTTGCTGGGGATTTCAACGCCATTAAAGACCCATCCGATCGAGTTGGAAGTTCCAACAACTGGATTCCTTATTTTGATGAGTTTGCCCAATGCTCAGCACAAACAGAACTGATGGATCTCATATATGTTGGCCTCTGTTATACTTGGTCTACCTCGGCAAGGGACGCCAGGAAGATGAGGAAGATCGACCGTGTTCAAGTTAACAACAAATGAAACCTTGATTTCTCGTTCTCTGAGGCATCGTTTTTGAACCCTGGTATCTCAAACCATACTCCTATGATCGTTAGAGTTCTTTAGCCAGTCCATAGGAGGAAGCCGTTTAAGTATTTTGAATTTTGGGCTGACCATCTGGACTTTAACTCAATTGTTCGCCAGGCTTGGGACTCCTCCATCACAGGCGTTCCAATGTACATGCTTGTTTCCAAGCTAAAAATTGTGAAAGCTCGACTCAAGTTACTTAACCAAGATGGCTTCTCAAATATCTTTGTGAGGATAGCCGAAGCAAGAGAGGCCCTTCGAAGCACTCAGGTTAGCCTTCAATCGGACCTTTCCAACCTTTCACTTGCTGAGTTGGAAAAATCTCAGCATCGTGTTTTTGTTGATTTGAGGAATTAAGAAGAATCCTTCTTCAAACAAAAATCAAGAGTGAGATGGCGAAAAGAAGGTGACAGGAATACTAAGTTTTTCCACCATTCAGTGAAGAGGACGCGGCTTACTAATAGGAACCTTTCCGTTAAGGATCAGTCGGGGGCTGTTATCACTGATCCTGTTCTTGTGCCGCAAGTTTTTGTCTGGTTTTTCTCGAATTTTCTCTCTCATCATGAGGTTTTATCTAAACCTTCGCTTTAGGAGCTGAAGACGTTTGTTCGTCAGCCGCTTTCGAATGCTCAGGTGCGCTCCCTGTGTGAGTTGGTTTCTCCCTCTGAGATTAAGAATACTCTATTCTCTTTTGCCAAAGGCAAGACCCCAGGTCCTTATGGGTTCTCAGTAGAGTTCTACAAGACTAATTGGGAATTAGCGGGGCTGTTGGTGGTGGAAGCAATCCGGGATTTCTTCTCTTCGGGACAGCTCCTAAAGGAGGTAAATACCACTATCCTCGCCCTTGTTCCTAAAGTCCCTAATGCAAGTGCAATCATTGATTTTAGGCCTATCGTATGTTGCAATACCATTTATAAAGTCATTACGAAGATCCTTGCTAACCGCATTGCTGCTGTCTTAAGTGATTTGATAAGCCCTCCACAAAATGCTTTTGAAAAGGGTAGGAGGATTAGAGATAATATCCTCATTGCTCAAGAGTTGTTTGCTGGATTTCACTTAGAGCCTTATTTGCCCAAAGGTGCTGTCAAAGTTGATTTCCATAAGGCCTATAACACGGTTGATTGGGATTTCTTGGAGCTTGCTCTCCGTGCCTTTTATTTTCCCGAGTGGATTATTATGCTAATTATGGTTTGCATACATACGCTGAAATATTCCATCTCTATCAATGGTGAATTGCATGGTCTTTTCCTTGCTGGAAGAGGACTTAGGCAAGGTGATCTTATGTCACCTTACCTAGATAATTTAATCATGGAAATTTTCTCTGGAATCTTGCTCTCTCGTACTACTAGCAATGACTTCAAATATTTCTGGAGATGCAAATCCGTGCAGCTAACTCACATCTTTTTCGCCGACAATGTATTCCTTTTCTGTCAAGTTGATTGGGCATCGGTGATGATGCTAAAAAGGGGTTTAGACATTTTCTCCTCATGGAGTGGCCTCTACCCAAATAAAAACAAAAGTGAGATCTTCATCTTAGGCGTGGATTTGTCTCTTTGGAATAGGGTGCAATGGGCCTTCGGTTTTCAGGAAGGGAAACTGACAGTTCGCTATTTGGGTGTTCCTATTATTACTACTAGATTGGGCAAAGTAGACTGTGTTGCATTGATTGATTGTATTATTGCTAGGGTTCAATTTTGGGCGCACCACTTTCTGTCCTTGCTGGGAGGCTGCGACTCATAATGTCAGTACTCCTTTCAATTCAAGCATATTGGACTAGTGTCTTTAACCTTCCGTCCTCGGTACTAGCTAGTATTGAGCGCATTTTGAGACAATTTTTATTGAAGGACACGACCCTTGGCTGGGGTGGGGCCAAAGTCTCATGGGACGTTGTCTGTCTCCTGAAGGTTGAGGGCGGTCTAGGTATTTGGAAACTTAAAGATTGCAACAAAGCCTCCATGCTTAAATTTATCTGGATTCTTTTCACTGATAAGGAATCGTTGTGGTGTCGGTGGGTACACTCTAACTTCTTAAAGAAAAGAAACTTTTGGATTTCTTCCCAGCTTGGTCGTTGTTCTTGGGCATGGAAAAAAATCCTTCAACTGAGGAATTACTTTCGGTTATCCTTTGTGTGGAAGATTGGAAATGGCCTATCAGTGTCTCTTTGGCATGATCACTGGCTTTCTTGTGGCCCACTTGATGCCTTTATCCCTGCTCATTTTGTGAAGGTTTATGTCTTCCTGACTATGCTGTTGTTGCGGATCTGTTTACCTTGGTGGGTTGTTTATTTAAATCTCTCTTCCAGTCCTCTCTTCGGCGCATGATAGGTTTACCTGGTGCTTTGATGCTTCTGGATCTTTCTTTGTAGCTTCAGCATGGAATTCCATTAGAGTTAAGAAGGATCGTGTTGATTGGGCGTCTTTTGTATGTGACAATGCTATAGCCCCGCGGTTTTATTTATGGCTTATAACCAAAAATCTCCTGCCGACTCAGATGTTGCTTCTTTCTTATGGAAGGATTGACTATACTGTTTGTGCCTTCTGCAATGATGTTTCAGATTCTGTCGAACATTTATTCTTCGGGTGTCACACCTCGGCTTCTCTGGCCTACTTTTGGGCCGCCAAGTGTAACCTCCCATGGTGGAATAGATGTTGGAAAGACATCCTCAGTTGGGCCTTAAAGTTCTTATCCGGTAAGGACTTCTTCCATTGCATTGCGCGGTTGTCTTTTGGAGCTATGTAAGAGGAATGCGATTATATTTCGAGGCGAATCCTTAGTGGTCTCGGCTCTAAGAAACCACCTTACTAAGGTTGTGAGGGATAAAGCAATAACATTCAAAGATGTTCCTCCTACCCTAAGGAATAAGAGGCTTTAGCGCGGTTAGAGTTTTGACCCTGTGGTGTTCTCTCATCCGCCCAGTGCTCCTTAGTTGCTATTTTGCGTGAGTTGCTCCTAGCTTTTCTTGGCTCTCCGTTCTTAGCCCACTTCCTTTGGTGGGCTAAGGGTTGCTCAGCCTTATTGTTTTTTCTTTCCCGCTTGTTGTTTTTTGTTGCTATTGCCCTTGTGGCTTTTCTTGTTTGCCTCCGTGGCTTCTTACATTGGCTCCCCTACACTCTGTCTCCTTATGAGGTTTGAGTGTAGGTTTTTGGTGCCGGTCTTTTGTAAATTGCCTTAGCTTTATATATTTATTACCTTTTACTATAAAAAAAAATTGTGTTGATTGTGTGTGATTTATGATTTTGGGAATTTATTCCTAAATTTATTTAATTTCATTAATTAATTCGAAAATCACTAGGTGTCGGTTTACAGCGCCAAAAATGTTTTTATCGACTATATAAATAGAGGGGAATTTTGAAAGTAAAGATATCATATTTTTGGTCGAGGCCGACCGTGTACCCACACATGATTATTTTTATCGAGTGCACTTAATAGGAGAGAAATAAGTCAAGATGTTTTGATAATTGAGGAATCTATTTGTGAAGAGCAATGTTGTTGATCGTGGGTGAAAAACCGTGAGATGTTGTGAGTTAGATCAAGAACACTGCCGAAGTATGGCTGCCCATTAGGCTGTAATCCACCAGCAAGTATGGTCATGTCCACTAGACCGTAATTTACCACCGAACTTGGAATCGGTTATGCCCATTAGGCCATAATCTACTACCGAACTTGGAATCGGTTGTGCTCGCTAAGCCGTAATTTGGCATTACCACCAAAGATTTAGTAGGCGGTGCCCGCTAAGCCGTAATTCAACATTACCACCGAATATTTAGTAGGTTGTGCCCGCTGAACTGTAATTCAACGTTGGGGTTTAGTAGTTGGAATGACCTTGTGATGATTTTGTGTCTTGTAATTGACTAGGTCGATTGACCAGTGATTTGATCTAAATTTAAGAATTGGATGTGATGACATGATTCGATGAATTGCTTATTATATTAACTTGCAGGAAAAGATTGAGGCCAAGGTAAGTCCTCTAAACTCATTTTGTGGTTAGGCAACCCTTAGGGCGTATTTTCTTCCTAGTCGGAGCTTATGGGGTTGAACTTGCTAAGATGTCGTCTCACTCCATTGTGGGATAACATTTTCAAGTCCCTAGTTGACAGCGGTGGAAGACTCGAGGCTCGAAGTTTAGAAGGCGAAGACCAAAGAATCGTCGAGCATGTTCGACTAGTTAGTCATAGGACAATTCTCTTTTGTTGAAAGCCAATCCCTTTTTGTACGCTTCTATGCATAAATCAGTGTGTTTATAAAAATGTACTTTGTGAGAAATTGGCCTTACTTTTCTATCCCATCTTGTTGTTGTATGGGGATTTATTTATCTACTTCCACATGTGTATTAGATGAATGGGTCGGCAATATATCCTAGGACATCGCTATTATATTGACCAAGCAGGGATGGGCACATGCTTGGAGGATTGGGGCGTGAGAACCAGGGTCAACCTAAACTTCTCTAGCGGTAGGGCTAGCCAAATGGTGTTGCATCTCGTGCCCACCAAATCCGCACTCAGTTGATCTCCACGCTATGGCCCTGAAAATGTTTAACCATGACGAGGTGAGATAAATCTCAGTGAGTCAAAACGTTAAACCTCAATTAAGATGCAAATTCACCTCGAAGGCGTCCTAAACACGCACCATACAAAACTCATCTTGCCTCGGCATGTCCCTGCATGTTAGCTCATCACATATGCTATTATCAATGCAACAAGCGTAATATAATAACCGGAACACATATTTAACTGTTCAAACATTCACATGGGTCCTTATTATAAGGTAAAACCGTTATGACACATTTCATATCATGCCACACAATTTTGCCCCATAATCAAGCGCAAATATCACAACCATTCAGGCGTGTTCCAATTATTATAACCCCTCAAGCCACGGCCGACTCAAAAGTTAGCAGTCATCCGAAGTAACTGGGCATCGTCCCACCCCATCAAGCAAGGCATCATTCCGCGTATTCATACGCATCGGGACAGCATTCCAATAAGGAGCATCGATGCGGCCTCAACCACAACTTGGCATCCTGTTGACGTGGGAGCATCCGAACTTAATCAAGCATCGTCCTACATAATCATACACATCAAGACGAGTTCATTACCCAGCATAATCATACGCATCAGGGTATTTAGGTGATCACATGAGCACACCATCACTCAAGTCCATTGTTTTCTTTCTCATTGGCCAAGAACACCAAAATCCATTTTTAAATAATAAACTTTGTAACTATTTTTTTGTTTTTGTTCAAAACTTTCCGAAATAAATTCATACGCGGTTATGTAGTCAAAATCAACCGATCAAACTTTGCACACTTCTACTATAAAACCTCATTGTTTTATTGAGCACATAAAATTTGGCGTCCAAACCTGATGCCTAATTTATTCTCTATTTTCCTTTCCAACCACCCCGTTTTGGTATATAGACCCGACACCTCATTTATTTTCTATTTCATAGTCCATCGCACCAAGTTTTGTATAAAAAAATCAGAACCTACCATAGAGCACTCAATTACATAACATCACTTATAAGTTCTCGACATGCCAAAAATTAACCAAATCACCAAATGTACATTTTCCAGCAAGCAAGACATCAAGAACAATCATAAGACCACAATCGGCCTTCACCGGCAGAAATCGAGTCCCCTCACATGTCTCCAAGATTAATTCCAAAAACATATTATAAAGGACACTGAAGTGAACACTTTTTATGTAGACACCTTGACCCAGATCATCCTAGAATAAGAGCAATAATTCGCTCAAACCGTTGCCAAAATTGTGTCCATGTCCAAAAATTATGTTTTTAAAAATTAGTTTGGTTCGAGGTCCAAAACTTGTCTATTTGCTTTGAAATTTTACTATGTTAATTGTCAAGATGTGATGAAAAAATTTTGTGAAGAAACTCTTTCAAAAGTCAAATGCTAAGAGTTGATGAAAATCCTTTAAACACCAAAAGGTCACAGGTTCTAACACAAACCAAGATTCAGCTTTGCATGCCACAAAGCTAAAATCTTGTTATTTTGAATCCATAAGATCTTGAGTAAAATATGTTATAAATGAAGATGTTTAGAACATTTTCCAAGAAGGAAGCAACCTTAAGATCATAGCAAATTTTAATCCTCGAAAATAGCAAAAAGCAAACGTCCAATAAACTAATCTGAAGATACATCCACTAAATTGAGTTAAACCAACTTAATTAACCTAACCATGGTTAATTAACCTAACTATGATTAACTAAACCTAACCATGGTTAACTAACCTAACTAAGTTTAACTAACCTAACCAAGGCTAGTTACCACTTATTTAGGATTAACCAAACTAATGCTCATTAGCACTAATTAACAATGATGAGCATTAATCTAAACACCCCTAAGCGCAATTAACGGACTAATAAAGGATTAGAGAGTTAACTCACTAAATTAGGACAGTGGTAGGTCCACGGCGATGGCAACGCGACGGCGGTGAAAACCCGAGACTATCGTGTCTTGCACGGAGGCTCAACGGCGATGGAAACAACCCTACAAGGGCTCAGCCAAGGAGGGAGGTTCGGTTATGTGGAGTTGGTTTTGGCGGTTGCTAGCAGGTTGAATGAGTGTGGCTAGATTGTGCTGGTGGCGGGTGGCAAAGCTAAGGCGGTGGGTGGTGAAGTGGTGGCTGCTCGGTTGGACTATGGAGGAGTTGGGCGGAACTGGAGCTGCAGGTGACTGGACGTGGGCTGTTCTGCAGGGGGTTTGCATGCATGAAGATAGAGAGGGAAGAGGGAGAGAGAACAAGAAGGTCAAGGCAAGGTCCAATGAGAGCTTAGGGAAAATATCCAAACCATTCATTACATTTTACCCCAAAGTCTTCATGGACAAAAGTCTTGTGCTCCTCCAATCACAAATAAGCCCTTATTTCTCACAAAATAAACCAATTTGGGCAGCCAAATTCCCTTTTTCTCCCTTGATCCGAATTTCCCTTTTATTTCATGGTTTGCCCAAAAACCGATTTTTCCACAAAATTCCAGACTCGTCGAAATTTCTCCGAAAAATGACACGACATCCAATAAATGAATTGTAACACAATCAAACATTCGATTCCCGAAACTGAATTTAATTTTGTGGTTAAAATCGACCGAACATGACTTTAGTATGACTTAACCTATTGAGTAGCTTTTAGGGATTTTAGCACATTTGACCCATGGTCGATAATTTTCGATCCACGTTTGTACATCCCTAAATCGTAGATGACCCTCAGTGGTCATAAAATCATGAGGGTTCAATTACGTATCCTGAGTATAATATTGATGAAAAACGGGTTATAGTCATTCGACACGAATATCGCAATCATGTGGAACCACCCGCCATTTGACTACGCAATTCCATCGAATCGACTTATATCCATTTGCTAATCGATTTATAACGTTGTCTTATTGACCCTCGCCGATTATTATGGTCGAGCGATCGATTTCTGATCGAATTCTCTAGTTTGTCACATTTATATCCCTTAACAGCCTCATCTAATAGATTAGTTATTTGAGAGTGATCAGTTTCGAGTAACCATAAGAGCGTGGATGAAACAACCATTTCTTATATCCGAATTGGGGGCTAAATTTCGAGATGTCACGAGTGGGAAGTGAACAAAGCATCTATTCAAGAAACAAGATGTGCTTGCATGTGAAAGCTATTGGGATATACAGATTAGTTCTCAGTAGTGGTTTTGTTTTGATTTTAGAAAATGACCTTTTATATTCCTAATTTTTCTAGGAATTTAATTTCAATTTCAAGACTTGTATCTTTGGAATACTCCTTTAAATTTCCGGATTCACCATTCAATTTATTGTATAAATATGAAATTGTTGGGAGTGGTATTTTGTCTGCTGGTCTCTTTCGAATTAATTTACAAGACAATGTCATAAATAATGCGATACACATTCATAATAATGCTGGCATAAAATGATGTGTTGTGAATGAGGATTCCTTTATGATGTGGCACTGAGGTTGGGACATATTTTCATGGATAGAATTAAGCGATTAGTAAATGATGGAGTACTTAATACTCTAGATTTTACTGATTATGACACTTGTGTGGACTGTATAAAGGGAAAATAGACCAACTAGTCAAAAAAATGTGCTAAGAGAAGTATAGAAATATTATAAATTATACATACAAATATTTGTAATCTAGATATGGACTCAAATGGTTAGAGATACTTCATTTCTTTCATAGACGATTATTCACAATTCATGTATGTCTACTTGTTTCGTAATAAGCATTGAGTGCTTGATGCCTTTGAGGTATTTAGAATCAAAGTAGAGAAACAATGCAATAAGCAAATTAAGATCGTGAGATCTAATAGAGATGGTGAATATTATGGTAGATACACTGAAGATGGACAAGCATCCGGTCCATTTGTAAAGTTTCTTGAAGAGCATGGGATTATTGCTCAATACACTATGCCTAGTTCACCGGACTAAAATTGTGTCATAGAAAGAAGAATCCGAACATTATTGGACATAGTGCGGAGTATGCTCAATAACTCCAAACTTCCTAAGTTTTTATGAACTGACGCTCTTAAAACGACTGTGTACATATTGAACTGAATTCTAACTAAGGCTGTTCCAAAGACATGTTTTGAGTTATTCAAAGGTTAGAAACCGAGTTTGCGACATGTATGTGTTTGGGGATGCCCATCTGAGGTAAGAGTCTACAATCCACATGAAAAAAAGTTAGATCCAAGGACTATAAGTGGAAATTTCGTTGGATATGTTGAAAAGTCCAAATGATACAGGTTTTATTGTCCATCTCACACCACTAGGTTTGGGGAATCAATGAATGATAAATTTCTTGAGAATGACCCGATTAGTGGAAGCGATCAATTCAAGGACTGTGTTCCCGAAGAATATCATTCACATACTCAACTTTCCACCTTAGATATTGGATTGGTTGATGTTTACAACACCCCTTTAGTTCAACTGGTTGTTGAGCAACCAATCATTGAAGATCCACAACCTACCGATATTGATTCGGTAGACCTAACTGTTTAGAAATTACCAGATACTATTGAGCTTCCAGTTGAACAAGAAACTCCTCAGGAGGATGTTGATGCAACATTAAGAAGGTCTACTTGAATAAGGAAATCAACAATCCCTGATGACTACATTGTGTATTTACAAGAATCTAATTATAATGTTCGAGCTGAAAGTGGTTCCGAGACAGTTTCACAAGTCATGAGTTGTGATAAATCCAATTTATGATATAATGCCATGAAGGAAGAGTTGAATTCTATGGCATCAAACGGAGTCTAGGATTTAGTTGAGTTGCCTGATGGTATGAAGGCCATTAGTTGTAATTGGGTCTTCAAAACTAAGAAGGATCCATTAGGCAATTTTGAAAGATATAAAGCTAGACTTGTTAACAAGGGATTCACTCAAAAGCAGGGAATTGATTACATGGAAGCATTTTCTCCTGTATCCAAGAAATATTCTCTTCGTATTATTTGCCATTGGTTACTCATTTTGATATGAAGTTACATCAAATGGATGTGAAAACAACGTTTCTCAATGGAAAATTGGAAGAAGTTGTTTACATGAAACAACTAGAAGGATTATTCTCTAATGCTAATGAGTATTTGGTATGCAAGCTTAAACGGTCTCTATATAGCTTGAAACAAGCATCCCACCAATGGTACTTAAGATTCCATGAGGTTATCTCTTCATTCGGTTTTATATAGAATGTTATGGATTAATGTCCATACCGGAAGGTTAGTGGGAGCAAAATTTATTTCCTTGTACTATATGTAGATGACATGTTATTTGCAACCAATGACAAGGGGTTGTTATATAAAGTGAAACAATTTATTTATAAGAGCTTTGATATGAAGGATATGGATGAAGTGTCTTATGTCATTGGCATTAAGCTCCACAGAGATAGAGCTCAAGGTATATTAGGATTATCTCAAGAAATTTATATCAATAATGTCTTAGAGGGGTTTCGGATGAAAGATTGTTCACTAAGTATAGCACCCGTTGTGAAGAGTGATAGTTTTAATTTAAACCAATGCCCGAAGAACGATTTTGAAGGGGAACAAATGAAGAACATCCCATATGCTTCTACTGTCAGAAGCTTAATGAATGCTCAGGTTCACACTCAACTTGAAATTGCTTTTATTGTGGGAATGTTGGGAAGATACCAAAGTAATCTATGTATGGACCACTAGACAGCTACAAAGAAGGTACCTTCAAGGAACTAAGGGACATATGCTTATGTATAGATGGACGAACAGCTTGGAGGTAGTTGGTTACTTGGACTCAGACTTTGTTGGCTGCATTGATTCTTATAAATCAACATCGAGATATATATTTATGTTTGCTAGCGGAGTTGTATCATGGAGGAGTGCACAACAGACCTTGGTTGCCACTTCCACTATGGAGGCGGACTTTATTTTCTATTTTGAGGCCACCTCATATGGTGTGTGGTTGAAATGTTTTATATCGGGGCTGAGAGTTATGGATTCCATTGCTAGGCCATTAAGAATATTTTGCGACAATTCAGTTGCAGTTTTCATGACTAAGAACCATAAAAGTGGTAGTCGAAGTAAACACATCGACATCAAGTATTTAATCATAAGAGAACATGTTAAAGAGAAGAAAGTGGTCATAGAACACGTAAGCACTGGATTGATAAAAGTTGATTCTTTAACTAAGGGCATGCTGCCGATGAATTATAAGGATCATGTATTCAAACTGGGCATTGGCCCAAGCATGCAAATTTTTCTTAATATGGAAGAATTTGTGAGACTTTTATTCATTTATAATGTTTTTCTCAATACAGTTGTATACATTTAGTTATTAAGAGAAAAACAATTATGTTTGATGTCACGCCATGATCCTTGGGCATGCATCCATCCTTCATCTGGCCGATTAATAGCGACGTCCCAGGATGCATTGCCAAACCATTCATTTTAATATGCATATGTGGAAGTAATTATAAATCCCCAGACAATAAAACAATGGGATAGAAAAGTAGGGCTATATTTTTCACAACTGAAAAACCACAATCACACTTTTATACAATACAACCCTTCAGTATATTTTACAGTACTATTCACAAAAGTCTGATCTATCTCCTACCCACATATACATAGGGTTTGCAAAAAGGGGGAGGTCTCAATCCTCATCCGAGTTATACTCTGGATCATCATCCAGATTCTCCTCTAACTATTCATCAGGTTCTTCTGGTTCCTCCTCTTTAGGCTCCTCTTCGAGCTCTTCCATCTCCTCGTCCTCCTCCGGTCCTTCCTCCTCCTGCTCCAAATTGTCCCCTTCTTCTTCACTCCAATTGGCATCCTCAATTGTGTACACCAAAGGAGGTGGCTTACTCCCAAGCACAAGATCTCTAACGTCATCTACCGCTCTGTCCTTGGGATCTGTAGTTCCTTCTCCGAAAGCTTCCTTTAAGACATACTATGGCACATTCTCTTCTGATATGGGACCCGCTCTTCGCAAGTAACGATACCATGATCTATACTCATGAGGCATCAAATCATCTTTACCCACGTTAACCCAAACGGTAGTTTTTATCAGAACATATTCTAATCCTTCTGGGTTAAGGTGAATGTGGAAATGAGTAGCCTCCTCTGAAATGCCCTTGGGAATACCAAACTTCTTAGGAACAGAGGGAGATAGAGGTGCTGCCATCTAAGAGCTTGAAATTGGTTATACAATAACCAATGAGACTACATCTCAGCAAGTTCTACCCCACTAAGACTCAATTAGGAAGTCAATATGCCCTAAGGACTGCCTAACCACAACACGAGTCGGGGGACTTACCTTGGCCTCTGCTTCCTTCTTGCAAGCCAATATATTTCACATATACATATATCACATCAGTTAAACCAGTCAGATTGAACTATCGATCAATCGACCTAGTCGATTACATGTCAATCAAACCATCCTTGGTCATTCCCATTTGTACTATTCATTTCTCAAGACAATGTACCTAGTCACCAAGCCACGTGCATTTTTCAAAACAACAGACTTCATTACCGAGCCACGTGCATTCTCCCAAGCGATGTACTTAACCAATATCTCACATGCATTCTCTAGGATGACCCTCTTGGTCTCCGAGCCGCATATTATAGCACTCTTCTCTAGTCACCGAGCCACGTGCATTCTCCAAGGTGACATATCTAATTACCAAGCTCTGTGCATTCTCTAAGGTGATGTACTTAATCACCGAGCCACGTGTATTCTCCGAGGCGATGTGTCAAATCACCAAGCCACATGCATTCTCCAAGATGACATACTAAACATCGAGCCACATGTTTTTCAAAGGTCATTTATTCAATTTCTAGAATAATTATCCACAACCACTATTTGCACTCAATTTGCACCGTTTGATACTCATTTAAATAAATGGAGAGCACCACCGCAATCGCATGAAATTCCGGTCACTGACCATCCTAGTTAAATTTCCAGAAAATAAATAAATAAATAAATAATTATGGAAAATAATAAAATAATACCAATAAATCCAATTTAGGCCCGTAATGCCTAATTGGACACTGATACAAACCCAGAAAAATTCCGAGGTTCGTTCAATAAATACTAGATTCTATGTCTATGCTAATTACACTAACCATTTGCCTAACATGCATTGAAATTAACTAATATTCACTAATCTAGTCTAATCTAACCACCTAATTATACTTAACTTAAACTAATCAACCCCTAGACGTCATTAACCTACTAATTAAGGATTAGTGAGCTAAACTCACCCGTTTAACAATTTGCTCAGATTGAAATGTCGGGAATGTCACGAAGGACATTTTTTGCCAAAGCGGGCCTAAGATCTAAGGCCTGGAAACACCTCAAAACAGCCTTGGAAGCTGCAGTAAAACCCACTATCAAACCTTCTATTTTGGCTGGAAAAATCGAAGAAAACAATGCTAAAGTGGCGGCAAGGCTCAGGGAGACTTCGGTGGCTTGGAAGAGGTAGTCCATAGTGGTTGAATGAGCTTTGGCGGGCTTCTAGAGCCACCTGTAATGGCTGATCAAAAGACTAGACGGTGTGGGGAGGTGAGCAGGGGCAGACGACGTGTGGCTAATGGCACGCGCAGGCGGACGGCGGTCTCCAGCGACGGCTTGGTGCGCGATGGTGGCTAGCTGGCTGGATTCAACTATTGGTTTCCTCTGCTGGCTGCTAGTTCGAAAATGGCTGGGAGAGAGGGAATAGGGTGCTAGTTTTGCCAACCAAGGGGGAGAGAGAGAGATAAGGTTTGGAGGGTAGCCCTTGGCCTTGGTTTTCCACAAAATTGTTCCCCCCTGGACTTGTCCACCAAGCAAGATCCCATGGCTGCCAAAGAGCCACCAAAGCACATCAACGACTCTTGAAATGGTGCATTTTGGCTAGGCTAAGGGAGACATACAAATTTCTCAAATTTTGGCTTCAATTGGTTGCTTAATCTTGTTCAATTCACTCTCATTTGGCCTCCATAAATTCAATTGACACCCCAATGCTTCAATTGACATTTTCCTCACCCATGAATCCATTTTGTTTCCTAATTTTGCAATAAAAAATAACCTCTAACATTTTCTAAACAAAAATGGCCCTAAGCCGACTTTTTCTCAAAAAGTCTTGGTTGGCAGAAAAATCTTTTGAGACTGAGTCGTGAGTCCTAGAATTTATTGTGACATGATAGAATCTTCAATTTTTGAAATCGAACTCAAATTGATAGTTAATTTCCACTTGGCGCGTTTTTAGTGTAACTTAGGCTACCGAATAGTTTTCAGAACTTTTTAGGGCAAATAACTCGTGGTCGATTTTCTTCGAGCCACACTAAACCCACTTAACACATTGGTGACTCTCGGTTGTCATGAAAATCTCAATGATTCAAATACGGATGTAGGATACCAAAATAATAAGAAAATCAAACTAGTGCCAGTCAACGAGAATTTTCCAATTTAGTTGAGTCACCCACGATCAGCCACACATCTCAATTGAAATGACCTATCTTTGATTTCAAATCGATTTTTAACTGTGCCATAATGGCCTCTAAAGATAAACACGGTCAAAAAGTCAATTCCTGGTTGAATTCTCAAGTCTATTGCCTTAAAACTCCTTAATAGCTTTGCTAGATAGTCTAGTTATCTCGAAAGTAATCAACTATGAAAACATCCCTATAGGAGCGTCGATGAAATACCCAATTAACTCAGTAGAAAATATGGTTGAAAAATTGGAATGTCACATATGACCTGGAGTAAACATAAGATTTATTCATTAAGTTATTTGATCACATATGGGCTAATTAAATGCATTGTGATACACAGAAGATAGTACTTGCTCTAAGAGGACACATCATTGTGATTCATGTCTTTTATTTCAGTATGAAGTTTATGTGGGTTTGGGTTAATATTTCATTTGATAGAATATTGGGATCCAGTGGGAGAATGTTGTAATATATTTATTAATCTAAATATGATCCCAATATTATATTCCCAATTAGTTCCGATTCATTGCCCAATTAATCACCTACATCTATTATGTGATATATGCTCGTTAATAAATTACCATAACGGTCTTAATGGAAGATGTCGGTAACGTAAGAAATGGAATAAAACATCAGGTTGTCTAGTTCAAACCCTATCACTACAGAAAACACACCATCATGTTTGAGTGGTATAGGCTAGTAGAACAGGACGTACAGATTTGATGTTCGCATATTGCAGATCGATTGTGCTGCGTGGATCAGTCCAAGGTTTTGAGGTTTTCCGCTTTTTCAAATTTTCCTCAATGGTTGGAGGTACGTTGATCTTTACATTTTCACAAGTCAATCCCGAATTTTGTATGAATTTATTCATGATTGATAAATCAAGATCATCGGGTTTTAGTTTATATTTAATCTAACATGCCTTTCTCCTTCTAAGGCTAGCTTTTATGCCATTGCCGCCACTGCTAATGCCGCCACTAACAGGGTTCAATTGTGTCCTCAGGGTGCCTTTGAATTGTTTGTGGATTTGAATTTAGATATATTAGTAACATGCTAAGCATTTGGATTGCTTCAACAGTTGATTACAATGGTGGCAACACAATAAATATCAAACGAATGTATTGATCTTCAGGTTAACATCCCTGTCGAACATTGATTATTGTGTTTGATCCTTTTGCAACACCTTGAAATCTCGCTATGAACATGGTGAACAAATTGATGTTTTTTTTTTTTTTGGCAAAAGTAATAATTATATTCAGCTTTAACCAACAAATACAAAGTTAACTGGCACCAAGCTTGCACTCAAAATGAGACAAAGCCATAATGAATGGAAGGGTGTCATAAGAAAAGAACAATGAACAACGGCATAATAGGCCACACAGCTAAACCAAAAGAACCAATAAGGCAGCAGCCAGAAGTAAGACCAACTACCCAAAAGGCAACTAGCTAGCCAAACAATGGCAACCCATACGTAGAAGACCCCCAACCATGATCGTAGCCGCCCTCACTGAACAGCAACTAGGCACGTGATCTATGCTAGTAGTAAGGCGATCCTAGCCAGCAACCAACCAAATGGTGACACTCCATCTTGTACCACAGCCACATCTGTGAATCTTAATAGTCCTGAGCCATCCAAAAGTATCAATAGCAATCATAGTTAAGGAACACTCGGCTTCGCAGGCGTAGGAGAGAAAATACAAGGATCAATCCCCTAGCTTTGTTGAAGTCTCTTGTTTCTGGGGTGGTCCTCAACATTAGTGAACGTTAAGGCCTTGTCCCTTACAACCTTAATGAGGTGGTTTTTCACGGCTGGGACCACCAAGGTCTAGTCTATAAATAGAATGTCGTTCCTATTCCTCCAAATAATGTGGCATAGAGCATCAAAAGAAAAGCAAGCAATGGAATGAGAGAAACTTCACTACCCATCGAAGATTCTCCGACCAAGCCTTGTTGCGCCAAGGAAGGTTGCATCTAGCAGCCCAAAAAAAGGCAAAGCTAGCTGTGATACAACAGTCAGAATCCTATCGTACGATAGAAGTAAGGCATGAGTGGGAAGACAATTCTTGGTAATAAGCTAGAGATTAAATTGATATCTCAGATCGACTACTTTGCTCCAAACCAAGGCATCCTAGGAAACTGGTATCTTCTTCCTTCCAATGGCTTGCCATGCCGAGGCAACCGAGAGTAAACCGGATGAGCTTCCTAGCCAAATAAAACGATCCGATACCTGAGAAAGAATAGGGAGGGGCTAATCCCAAGACTCTAACACTGTCCTAATGGTCTAGCCAACTGGAGAAAAGAGGTTAGCCACTATTGCTTGCTTGGATAAACCAGAGCAATAGATCTGAGAGTTCGAGAATAAAAGATTCAAGGGGCCTCTCGGATGCTAGTTGTTAAACCAGAAGGAGATTGAACGGCCATCCCCTAACCTCCAGAGGAAGGATAGATGAAATTCGATTATGAGGTAGAGGATTCTCTTCCAAGCCCAAGAGCATAAAGTAGGCTTCTTGACCACCCAAAAACTCTTCATTTTTAGGAAAGTCGATTGGATGCACTTGCACCATAAAGATTCCTTATTCATAAATAGGATCCATATGTGCTTTAGCATCGTTGCCTTGTTGCAATCCCGTAGCCAGCGAATGCCGAGCCCTCCTTCCTCTTTTAGAAGGCACACGTCTTCCCAGGAAACTTTCGCTCCACACCTCCCTAGACTCGAGCCCTTCTAGAGAAATTGTCTTAGGATTTGCTTAATACGATCCAACACTGCAACAGGGATAGTAAAGACACTAGCCCAATAAGCTAGGATTGCATAAGGACTGACCTTATAAGCTGGAGACAACCCACAAAAGAGAGAAAGTGTTGGGTCTAGGATTGCACCCTAGTCGTTATACGATCAACTAAGGAGACACAGTCCGCCTTACCAAGCCGTGAGGAAATAATAGGAACTCCTAAATAACGCACCGGCAACTTCCTTTCAAGGAAACCAAGGGCAAGCAGAATCTCATTTCGCAACTCAACCGACCCTTCAACACAGTCCACCTTGCCAAGCTGAGAAGGTATTCAAACCTTGCTTTAGGAGAGAGATGGAGCCCATATCAACTTTGCAAAAAAGGAAGACATCATTCACGAAGAAAATGTGAGATAAACTCAAAGCCTTACACCTACTGAAGAATTTAAAACCCGGTTGGCTAGCACAAACACTAAGGATGCTGGAGAAAACCTCTGTTACTAGAGTGAATAAGTAGGGAGAGATAGGGTCCCCCTGACGAAAGCCTCGTCCACTAGGGAAAAAATCGTGAAGTTCTCCATTCAAAGAAACATAAAACTTAGGAGTACACACACATACCATGATAAGCCGCACCAGGTGGTCTAGGAATCCAAACACACGTAGAACTAGCTCAAGAAAGTCCTAATCCACCGTACCATAAGCTTTTTGAAAATCCACCTTGACAGCACACTTAGGAATGTAAGGATCAAGATGGAAACTAGCAAACAACTCTTGGGCAAGAAGGATATTGTCTCTGATATGTCAACCTTTAACGAAAGCATTCTGAGACAAGCTGATAATATCGTGGAGAATTGCAGCCACTCGGTTAGCTAAAACCTTGGTAATACATTTATAAATAGTATTACCATAGGCAATAAGCCTATAATTGTTAACCAAAGTTGCATTGGGGACTTTACGAATCGACACTAAGATGGTGTTGTTGATCTCCCTTAGAAGTCTCCCCGTGGTAAGGAAATCCCTCACCACTTCAATAACCAACGCTTTTACCATCTCCCAATTGTGCATGAAATACTCAACACCAAATCTATCCAGCCCAAAAGCCTTCCCTCGAGCTAAGGAGAACATCTTATCGTGAATCTCAGCATCAAAGAAGAGACGAGAGAGAAAACTAACCTATTCCTTGTTGAGAGGACACCGAATGACCTCCTGGAGGTCTCGCAAAGAGGGTCTCGTAGACAAGGTGCACGGCACCAAGAGGTCCTGAAAATGGGAAACGAAGATATGTTGCACTAAGGTTGGGTTCAACGCCAGGTTACCAGAGCTATCCAAAACAGAAAGAATCATGTTCCTCAGTTGTCTCGTATTAATGGAATGGTGGAAGAATTTGGTATTCCAATCACCTTCCTTAAGCCACCTGATCCTAGACTTTTATCTAAAGAATGACTCTTCCTGACTCCTTAGCTCCACAAAAGTCATTCGATGAGTCTTCTCCAAATTCGCAAGAATCTCACTGGTCGAGTCTTGCTGAAGGCCAACCTGGGCTTGCCTTAAAGCATTCCTCACCACCGTAACCCTTTTAGAGATATTAGAGAAGAACTCTCTATTGAGTTGCTTTAGACAACCTTTAAGGGCCTTCAGCTTACTCACCAACCTATACATGAAAACCCCTTCACTTGAGTCCTCCCATACTTGCAAAACAATGTCATGGAAGGACGGATGCTTAGTCCAAAAATCAAAGAACTTGAATGGTTTTCTCCGAAAAACTAGTTGCAAAACTTTAACCACCATCAGTGTATGGTCAGAAATGCCAGGTGCTAGAAATGACACTTCCGAGTAGGAGAAATCAAGGCTTTATTTAGCATTCACAAGCACACGATCTATCCTTCTAGCCTTCCGTTTAACCCTTGAAGAAGTGAACCAAGTAAAGCGAAAGCCAACATAGCTCATATCTTCTAACTATATTTGAGTTAAACATGAATTAAATTCATCAAAGTAAGGGATTCAGGTGTCAGAGCTCCCAAGCCAATTAGACGGGTCCTTGATGGTGTTGAAATCCCCAGCCACCAGCCAAGCCAAGTCTTGGAAGAGATATTCATCTGAAGAAGGTTCGCCCACAAAGGTCTTCAAGCAATAAAGGTATACTCAGCATAAATCGCTGAGATGTAGCAACTCATACCAGACAAAAGGAAATTCGAGCTACCATGGATTGCTTGACAATTGGAAGAAGCCACTTCAAAATTCACTAAAGAAGGGTTCCCGCCAACCCAAATTCTACCCCTTTGCGAGAAGTTATAATTGGCAACCCAATTCCACCCCGACAAAAGCTTAGCAGAAATGGAACCAAATAGAGATTCCAGCACTTTGGTTTCCAATAGGCCAACCAGACAAAGCCCGTTAGAAAAGACAAGATTCCTTACCTCAGCTTGCCTCAAGGGGTTCATAAGACCTCTGACATTCCAAAACCCTATATACATAGATATATAATATAATATATACTATATAGAGATGAGAAGGAGGGGGGGAGGTCTACCTCCACCTAATAGGCTTCCGCCGAGTGGCTACCGAGGCAACAACGGTCTTATAGGGAGGCGGGGCTAGATCAAGGGCCAAAAGCTTATCTTGCATGTCGTTAACTCCTCTACTAGCAGAATGAGCCTTCGGAGAAGGGCACAGAGAGAGTAAATGATCATCATAGCAACTAAGGCTAGACGAGACATTTGAATCCTCACCTGGGCTAAGCAGATGAAAGGCCAAGGCTTCTGCTGGACTCTTGTCCTCCATGAGAGGGGGACAGGGGACCTCTGGCTGACAATGCATTCTAAGAGCCCTCAACAACATGCGGGAGGAAAGCAAGAGTAAGCCCTTCTTAGAAGCTGGTTCCTTAAGTTTTAGGACTTGCCTCTCATCGCTGGAACTAACTAGACGTGAAGAAGGACCATCCTTTGGCACAGGGGGCTTCTTCTTCCTCCCCCTAACCTGGTTCCAGCCTTGCTTCGGCTCCACAAGGACTTCCTCCACCTCCTGTGTAGGGACAGGAACCTAGGCAGGTAACGAGGGAGTGGAAGTGGGCTGATCCAGCTGCACAACTATCTACAAGCTAATGGAAGAAGGAATATCCGCACATCTATGTCCAAAAGTGCCATACTTGTGACATTCTATCGGCTTCCATTCACACTGAAAAGAAATTGAGCGTGACATCCCATTGAGAACCACATTAACCGAGGTATACCTCGGTTGCTTAGCATAGATCTCCATGCAAACCTTGGCGAATGAGATCATTTTCATCTACTCTGTGCATTGGTCTACATAAAGGGGTTTACCGATAGCACTTGTAATGGCCCCTATCACTTGCGTCAACCATAGATCAAGAGGAAGGTTCTTCAACCTAATCCACACCGGGATCGAGGACTGATTGTCCTTCTTTAAATCTAAAAGAGGCTGCCATTGTTGTAGCACCAGGGGAACTCTTGCAACCGTAAAGGGCCTATCTTCAAGAACCTTCCTCTAGAAGACGGGGTCCGAGATGTGGAAGAAGTAGATCCCTAGTCGTTTGCCAACATCTCCACAAGCTTCGGCCCTCAAGCATTCTTCAAAGCTTGTTCGGTTAGCTTCAACGAGAGCTTCTTCCCTATAAAGTACCCATAGAGGCACTTGTCCCATTTGGGATTAGCTGCCTCCAGCACCTCCTTAAAGAGGTTGACAACCGATTCATTATTCACAAAGGAAGGCTGGATAAATGTAAGGTCATAACCTTTCGCTACAAGCCACGCCACATTAGCCCAAAAGTGAGTAGGAGGGAGGTTTGGAATACTTGGTTGCTAGCCAACAGCCTGAGGACGCTTGGAGGAAGAACACCCACAACTATGGCCACGAGATCAACCCTGATGGGCTGGAGCCTTGGCTAGCACTTTTTGTTTCTCCAATGAAGCAGGAGGGGCCGAAGTATGAGAGACGGCCTGGCTTGGGACATTTGAGGCCTAAACAGGGGAGTTACGGGAAGAAGGGGTACACCCCTTCAAACCACCAGCACCAACCTAGGCCTCCCTTAAAAGGCCACCCACCTCAGCCGAAGTAAAGGCCATAAGCAATAGCACAATAAATACCTCAACCATCCCGCAACCCCTATCTCAGGAAATACATTGCAAAGGTTTTTTACGTATCAGGAGAAGCTTCGAGGGCTGAGGAGAGGAAGCAACTAATCCCCTTCGCTGAAGACCACGGACTAGCTCGAAGCCCCGCATGAACAAAACACTAGCCAAGAAGAACAGTAGTTCAACCGTGCCTTAGCAAACACTAGAGTAGGACTTTTAGGCCAAGCCAAGAGAATTGCTCAATGAGGGAGAGGAAGGAGGTAAGGCAACCCTATTCTCCAAAGCTTAGCCCAAACAAGTAGTTATAGCTTCCAGATTGAGCAGGAATACTAGGCAAGAAGAAACGGAACAATGCTGCACCCTAGGGCAAACTAGATTTGAAGATGCACGCCATCAAGGAAGAAAAAGCTTAGTGGGAAGATGGAAGGGGTTCAAACGAACATACCCTTCAAATCTTGTCCCAAATGAGCGGTTCGAACTCTGAAATCGAGCAGAACACCAGCGGGATGAACAGGGACTCGATCGCACCTCTTGGGAGAACCTGTGAATAGTAAACTGAGAGAAGACAAATGGCAAAGCTTGATTGTGAACGAATTGATGTTCTTATATGGCTTAGTCAAAATTGTGCAATTGATGTTACCTTACAATCTGATTGTGCATGCCTTCTTTTTAATTCAAAATTGTGGTTCATGTTCTTGTTGCAATTACAAGAGCAAAAGATTTTGATATTGACAGTGCATTTGTTTTGCCAAAGATGAATAATTTGTAAAACTAATCGCTTGTATAGCTTACAAAAATGAACAAACAAAAAATATTTTCATCGTCTATAGAAATACTTGGACATGAGTAGATATTGACGATGAAAATACTTTTCATTAACTAATAATTTTAAGTAATGAAAATGATTATTTTTATGAAAATATTTTAAATTTATTTATTTCTTGCGAAACAAACGCAACCTAATTGTCAAACTAACTTACCACTTTCCATTCACAGTTTAAAAGGGAAAATTGTCCAAAAAGTCCTACACCTATTGTACATCGGCCAATTCAGTCCTAAATCTTTTAATTTTGCCAATTCAGTATTGAATCTTTTAACAACTTGCCAATTTAATCATAAACCTTCCTATTGTATCGATTTGGCCCCAAACTTTTAAACTATTTGCCAAATTAATCCTAGACATTTTAACAAATTGCCAATTTAGTCATTCCAACTAATTTTTGCTGAACATTGCTAACGTGATGCCGCACACTAGGTATGGGACTTAATTATAAGAACTATAAGATTTTGGACTGAATTGGCCATCATACAATAAACTTAGAATTTTGTGGACAATTTTCTCCGGTTTAGAACTAAATGTGACAATGATTTGCTAGTTTCATGCATTTTTTTTTCTCTATGTGTTTTGTCTGGATTTTATTGACAACAAAATATTTTTTTCCAAAAGTCATTCTTCAGCTTTTGATGAGAGGAGATGGGTTCTATGGTGTCACGAGCCTAACTCCATCTCTAGGGTCACTAGCGACAAGGGTTATTTTCACGACATCTCAAGTTCGTTGCCGTCCCGATTCTTTTTATCTTGTATCATGCACATGCGAAAACGTGAATAAACAACTCCCCGGATAAATAATAGCTAGAAGACTAAGACATACATCACATAGAACACATTCATTTATATTATAACTAATTTTACAAGCCCTTTCTCTTTGGGCCCTCTCTTCTTTTTACATCACAATACAAGTTTTCCACATAGGCCAAGGGAAATCCTATCTCTTCTAGCATGACTAGAGCTCTCAAAATTGACGTGAGACTTCCATGCCTACAAGACTAAAATATGAGGGATGAGTTTTCAAAAAACTCAGTAAGTAAAATTCCTAGTTCCCTAATAAGAAAACATCTCATCATCAAAGCCTAGCAAGTACAGCACTCGCAAAAGTATCAATGGCAAATCAATAGTAGAATTGTTGCTACCTTGACTACATGTAAGTGACCATCGCAACATACTTTAATGCATACTTACCTTTGGCTTATCAATAAATATATCAACATATCACACTTATGCATATACCAGCTGTGACATCTTGAATTTTCAGTCATGTTTTCAATCGAATAAATTGGGCCTTTCATCGACACACCTATAATGCTATTCTCAGAGTTGATCACTAGTGAGATAACTATTTTATCTAGGGAAGTCATTATGAGATTTTAATGCAATAAACTTGAGCATTCAACCATGAATCGATTACTCAACCGTGCTCTTCTGCAAATATCCTTACCACACAGAAATAAATCGATTAGAGATTAAATATGGGTTGGTTTGACTGAAATGCATGGTTAAATGTCGGTGATCCCACTAAATTGCAAAATTCTCGTCAATCGGTATTAGATTGATTTTTCTATCGTTTTGATATCTTGTGTTCGTATTTGAATCCTTGAGATTTTCACGACAACCAAAAGTCGCCAATGTGTCAAACAGGTTTATTGTGGCTAAAAAAAAATCGACCACAGGTTATTTACATTAAAAATTTCTGAAAGCTACCCGGTAGCCTAGGTCACGCTAAAATCATGCCGAATTGAAATTAAATGCGAATTTGAATCTGATTTCAAAAATTGAAAATTCTTTCATGTCACGGGTCATTTTAGGAACCCCGACTCAATCTCTGAAAATTTTTCTACAAATCGAGACTTTTTGGAAAAAAGTTGAGGTAGGGTCGTTTTTGTCCAGAAAATGTCATGGTCCATTTCTTATGTGCAATTAGGAAGTAAGTAGGTTCAATTGGTGATGAAAAATACCAATGTGATCGAGGGTTTCAACAATTGAATTTTTAAGAACCAAATTGGAGTAATTCAAGAAGCCTTAGTTGTCCAATTGGAAGGAAATCAATTGAAACTCATGTGCCCCCCTTGCCTATGACTTATGTACTATTTCTAAGACTTCTAGAAGGGCATTGGTGGCTGAAAATTGGCCATAGAACCCAATTGGTGGTGGGCAATGGTCAAGGGGACCAAAGAGGTGAGGATGAGGAATGGTGGCCCCCTCCAAGCAAATCTTGTCTCCTCTCTTCTTCCTCCCCCCCCCACAAGGCCGACGACCCCTTCTCTCTCTCCCTCTTCTTGCTACCTTCAACTCAAAAAACCTCATAGCAAGCCAAAGCCGTTGACCTCGTAAGCCCATCATTGCCGCATGCCGTCCTCACGCCACCGTGCCCTTCGCTTGCCGCATGCATCCACTTGCCATCCCCTAGTCGTCCTCCTGCTTCAACCGTGACCCCAAGGTGTCCTTAGAGCCACTCGTAGCCTCTCGTCGTCACTGGAGTCGCTGGACAGCCCACCTACCACCGCCATCTGCCTCCCCTCGAACCCGCAACAACTCCTCAGCCTGTTTCCGACCCAAGCCAGCCACTAAAGCCACACCAACTAGCACCAAATAGAGAGCAAGCCAAGTGGGTTTCTAGCACTATTTAAGCCCATTTTGGTGGCGTTCCCGACCTCGGCTGGCAAGCCCGCTTTGGAGTTTCTTGCCCCTTGTCGCGTCCTCGTCAGTTTGATTCGAGTGGATCGTCAAACAAGTGAGTTTAACTCATTAATCTTTACTTAGTAAGTCAATGATGCTTAAGGGTTATTTAATTTAGACTATGTATGGATTATGTGGATAGTTAAATTAGATTAGCGATTTAATTAATTGTGATTGCATGTTAGGTGGTTAAAATAGTGTAATTAGAGCCTAGACTAGCTCTAGTATTTAACTAGAGTGGTTCGGAAATTTTCTAGGCTCGTCTCATCTTCCGATTAAGCTTTCCCGAGCCTAAGTTGCATTTTTTGTATTTATTTATCAATTTTCGTAATTATTTAATTAATTTTTTATTTCGATAAACCGGGATAGCCGGTGACTGGAATTCCGTGCTGATTGTAGTGGTGCATTATGTTTATTTGATTGAGTACTAAATTGTGTAATTTGAGTATGATTGGTGATTGTGGGTAATTATCCGAAAAATGGATAATTTTTGTAATTAATTGATAAATTACCAGGTGTTGGTCTACAGTGACAAAAATTCTATTTTGGGTTTGATGAAAATGGTGGGATGTTCAAAGGTGAAAATATTGTATTTTGGCTAAGGCCGACAATGTACCCACACACGATTATTTTTACCAGGTACCCTTAACCCGAGGAAAATAGGCCAAGATAATGCATTATTGAGAAATCTATTTAAGAAGTGTAATGTTGTTGGCCAAGGATGAATAAGTGTGTGAGGTCGTGAGTTAGATCAAGAAAACTGCCAAAGTATGGCAATACCCGCTGGGCCGTGATTTACCACCTGATAGAGGTCATGCCCGTAAGGCTGCGATTAAGAATTGGGAATGAGTAATTGAGATGACCGGGGAATAGTCTTGATGACATGTAATCAACCGAGTCAATTGATTGATGATTTGATCCAATCGATTGATATGATTCAATGGTTGTATGAATTGAATTGACTTGCAGGAAGGAACTGAGGCCAAGGTAAGTCATCTGATGCGTGATTGTACTTAGACAACCTTTAGGGCGTATTTTCTTCTTAGTTAGGTCTTAGGGGGTTGCACTTGCTGAGGCGTCATCTCACCTCATTGTGGGATAACAATTTCAAGCCCATAGATGACAACTCTTATAAAGCATTTTGGACAACCAAGGAAGATCACAGAACAGAAGCACTACATTTCAATACATGACCATCCCGAGGGACTGTAATACAAACTGGTGAAGACCATAGTATGGGTTGATGCAGGTCTACCCAAAAAGGTGCCCCATCATTATAGGGCATGGTATCACTTGTATCGTAATGGGCAAAGAGTGGGACCCATGCCGGAATGTGAGATACCTCTGTATGTGATGAAGGTTGCTTTTGGAAAGGGCACCGTAGACCCTCTAAGTGGCTCGGTCATAGACCCAAAGGACTCAAAACTTGAAGAGCTAGCATCTCCGATGTATTCCACTGTAGACTCCAGTTGGAGTGTGGAAGAAGGATAAATTGAGGATGAGGAGCCCTAGTTTATTAGACCCCCTATTTTGTAAACGTTATAAATAGACTAGCTTGTATATATATTACTGGCTATGTTATATTTATGAGTGTGGTTGTGCTTTTATGTTCGAAAATTTATGACCCTGCTTTCCTATTCTATTGTGTTATTGTCTGGGGGTTATTTTTCGCTTCCGCGTGCATATTAGAAATGGTCAGCGATGCATCTTGGGACATCGCGCTATTATATCGACCAAGCAGGGATGGGCACGGGCTCGGAAGATTGGGACGTGACATCGGCACCCATGCAGATTCATTTACCATCGTCCTAGCTTGACCAGACACTCTCAACTCGATTGAGGCATCCCATTCAATGAACAAGGCGTTGCCGCTAATGGTGTGTGGCGACAGGAGCTTTTTCCTCTTTAAATGCATGTATAAATGCATCATACAAACCGGTTCTTACATTTTCTTTTAGTTGACACATGCATGGCCTGAAGCCGTGCTCATTCGTTTGTGTCTGCCATGAGTTCTCGCACTACTCCAATAAACATGCGGGGAACGATCATTGGTCCGTAACTTGAATCAATCACTTAGCACCGATCCCCGCATCGGACAAGGCTTGAAAACGATATGCCTCAATACCGATCCAAGACCTTGAAGCTTGGGTACACCTCGCTTTAGTGAAGATCCTAAGCTCGACGGACCTTGGCTACAACCCGATGTGAATACACATGTATAGAGAATGACCCTCGACTCATGGTTTCATTCAACGTCAAGAAAAACATCTCTGCACCAATTCAAATCCCTAGAATTGGCACCCTTTAGTGCCTTACCAAGATCCTGTGGATTTGGGGTGATCCTCATACCAAACAAGGCATAGAATCAACACGCCTCAATGTCAACTTAAGACATTGCAGCCTTTGGTGATCCTCCCTCTAAGAGAGACTTGGAATGGGTACACTATTTATGTTGATTCAAGGCCTTATGGCTTGGGTGGCCTTGTCTTGCGATGAACTCAACCCGAGGAACCTTGACTTTATTCTGAATGTGATTAACTCAAGCACATGTTGAAACATAATCATGAGTAAAACCATACAAAAGATCCAATATTTTAACCACGGCTTAATGGGTGAGCACCTAACTAGGCTTGACAATGGTGACTACCGCCCTAGAGGAGAAATAAGGATCTTACTTACCTTGGCAAACCTCAAGGACCAGCTTATATAGCTTGATGGATTGAGGATGCAACACCGAGAGAAAGGAGAAGGAGGAGGAGGAAATGGATAACATGGTGAGGAAAATGTGGAAGGGCTCCTCCTATTTATACTACTCGGTGTCATCATTATCGAACCAAGCGGTCCATTCCAAATTTTCCAAGTGGCCCACCTAGAATATTTAGGTGGCAAGCCTAAGTTGCAAGGTGTCATGCCTAGGATCCTAAGAGAACACTTGCCATCTTCTTATTGGACCACCTATTGAATTGCTCTCCAAGGCTCAATTTAGGCTCATGATATGCCTATGGTCCTAAGGGACATATAAGCCCATTTGATACCGAATGTCCTCTCTTGATTGGTTGGCCTTCGCCTTGTTCGCTAAGGCTATCTTATAGGCTCATCATAACCTAAGATTCTAGGGGACAACTAAGCTTACGAGTCACCAACTATGGCACCCCTCGAACGCCCCACTATCCGTTAGGTCGCCACAGTTTGCTTACCTTTCACTTTCCCTAAACACATGTCACTCTGATACCATTTCAATTGCAGCGGGTCCATACAACCTGGGGATTTACATCTTTTAGATCGGTCCCTTATGCAGTTCATATAACATAAGCATATCTAACAACTCCCTTCCCTATGTTCAGAAAACGATGCACACCTACTAAACATTTATAGGTAAAAGCCAAACACTTTTATTTACTTAAACCAGATGGACATCATTCATCGGTACATCAAAATGCCATAGTCTTCTATACTCGGCTATACTTCAAAAGATGATCGACATCTCCTCCAACAGTCGTATACTTAAGGTTCATCGATCAGTGTTGGTGTCCAACAGTTCCTTCCTTTGCTATCCTCGTCCTCGGGGTCATATCCAACCACTTGATCCATCTACCGGTGATAGTGGCAGCAGAGGTATCTTATCTAGTTTGAAATGTTAGTTCCTAAAAGGGGTGAGTACAACCACTCAGCAGTAAAAATCCACCATACTACTCAATGCATCAAACAGAACAATCAAGAATAAAACACATATCATTCATGCATTCAAGCATACCTTACCTTACAATCATGCATATATCACCATGCCATATGTGCATATACCACCATGCATTTATCATAAAACAGTCATGCATATATCACCATGCCATATGTGCATATACCACCATGCACTCATATCATCCATGCTATCAAGCATACATCACCATGAGATCCATTCACGCCTTCATGATTGCATTTTCAATATCAAATAGCATCAATTTATTTTCATAAGCAGATCATGCATTATGCCATATGCATACACCCATGCACATGCTTCAATTATAATATTTATCTTTCACAAGGATCTCATCATTTTTCTTCTAGGGACCAATGCTTGCATCCCTCAATTTATCGCTCGCACCCAACTTGGCATCGCGAGGAGCCTCTGGCACACACCTCCGGGCATCCGGCACACACTCCGGGCATCTCGCTTCCCACCTGGCGTTACGAGGAATCTCCGGGGCTCACCATGAAAATAGTTACCCCTACCCTCTGGGCATGCATCATGATACAATCCCTCACCCTCCGGGCATGTATCAAAATACAACCGGGCATCCCGACATTCTCGAGGAAAACCTCTGGGCATGTATTCATAATACAACCAGGCATCCAAAGGGCATCGACTCATTCGAACCTCTGGGCATCCCGACTCCCAGGGCATCATCGGCTCACACCTCTGACGGTATCATCATTATCTCAATTTATATTCACACATGTATCTCAATTTCAACATGTCATTTGATGTATTAATATCAAGAATCTCAACCAGCTTTTGATGTCATATAACATGCCATATATCACCACATATGCAGCATAATCAACCACTTAGGACATTATATCACATGGAGCAATTTCATTTATTTTTGAAAATATAACAAAATTTCCGATAAAAACAGATTGCGCTCTTTTGGTCATAATTCTTGAAAAATTAGTAAAAGTCCTTATTAAATTCTAAAAATTTAACATGTTATATACAAGATCTGGGGAAAAATATTTCATGAAGAACACCAAATCAAAAGAGCATCACACAAATCGGTACAATTCACGCACCACAGTCCTTAAAATTTCGGAATATTGACATACACAGTTTTGTGCACAAACTTGGTAAAAATCATAAATCAATTCCAAAAATTTTGAAATTTTTATATGTTATAGAAAAAGTCTAGAGGTACATATCTCATGAAGAAATTGAAACCCAAATAATTATAGATTAATAGATATAGATGATTAATTCCCCCTGTTCTCGGTGTCAACTTTTCCCAGAGTATCATCTTTCAAAAGAAACTCATTTCACCAACCTAAATATGTTTATTTCTTCTAAATTTTCAGTATATTATTCCTCAGAATATTACCTATAACTTTCATTCAGGACACATGGTCAAATTTTAACTGTATGATTTTATAAAAATCACGAAATCGTACTAAGCCGAGGTAGATATCCGGTTTCTTCAAAGAAAAACGATTTCACCAACCCATTTTTTTTCATTTCCTCTAAATTTTTGATATGTTCTACCTAAAGAAGTACACTACAACTTTTATTAAGAGATCAAAGTTATATTTTCACAAGAAAGTTACTTTACAAACCACGAAATCTCTAAAGGTCAACACAACGAATTCCAGATCTAACTTCTCCAAAGAAAAATCATTTCACTAACCAATACCTGTTCGTTTTGCCTCAAATTTTATTATGTTGTTTCTCAAGGTGTTTTCTACAACTTTCATGAAGAGATTGAAACAAGATTCCAACTAAAAAGTCACATGCAGCACACAATCTCACAGATGGTCGGACTGGTCTTTCCAGAAACAGCATGCATGGCCAACAAATCTCTCTTCAAAGCTCCGAAATCTCATCCCATCTAGCACAACAAAGACTTACCATCTACTACACATACACACAGCAATGCAAGGGGTAGGTTTTAGGATTCTACTTGCCTTAAACTCAAGCACAAACAGCAACAAGAATGGCGGCAAAGCGGCAAATGGACGGCGGACGATCCTCCTCCTTCCTCTTGCATGCACGGCTTCTCTCTTTCCCTCTTCCTCTCTCTTGGATGGTACTCTCTCTCTCCCTCTCTCGGTCGATTCCCCTTCATCCGCCTCTCTCCCTTTTCTTTTCTTCCCCCATAATCATTTGCAATCATTTGATTGCATGAAGCCGCCCAAGGAAGCCAATGGGGGCAGCCACACTTGGCTCCTCCTCCATGCCACTTGGCAATTTACATGCAAGGCTTATGGGCTTCAAGTGTTGGGCCGGTCTTGGACCTTCATGGGCCGGTCAACCAAGGGGCTGGCGTGGGCTGGTTGGATGGTCTTTGGGCCTAAAAATCAGCCCACCCTCTCCTATTCCTATTCCATTTAATCTTTATTTATACGAACACCTAATTTCAACTTATAAATCCACAAATCTTTGTAATGTAAATCGATAAAATTCTACTTATAAAGTGCACCACCAATAATAAGATTTCTATATCAATCTGCACCTAAATAAAATCCTTGGTTCACTTGAAGACACATCTCCATCCAAACAATCATCCATTACAATGCTCGGCCTTAAATTAATTGAAATTCATTGATTCAATGGCTAATACAAAATCAAACGGCACTCCCATTACCTAATCATGGTTCATGGTACTCCAGAGGTTGTCACGAGATTTTAGGATGCCACGCCAACTTCTTCTCAAAGGCAAATCTTGAGCCATCATTACCAAGCCAAATGGTCCACTCTAATTTTTCCAAGTGTTCGGCCTAAAGTCCTTGGGTGGCAAGTCTACTTGCCTCATGAGTACACCTAGGAGATAAGTTGGCATGGCTAAAAGCTTTGCTTGGCAATCTAAGCTCCTAGGCGTCATCGATGATGGCCCGCTTTTCCCTCTTCCATTGATCCACCTACATGATGCATTTAATAGACATTTAATGAAGTTTGACAATAATTATACCATAGTTGTCAACTTGGCAATTCTGGAATCTTCAGTCATTAATGAGTATTCGTGTATCACTTTCCGATTGGTCCATGTATACACCGCCTTTTTCTAGAATATATAAAGATATCTTGGCTGCCATTATGACTTTTGAATATTCAAAGGACAACTCACCCCTTCATTTAATGAGGGGGTTCTAGAATTTTATTTTATTTTATTTAGTCCTTTTCTTCACTAATAAGGCAATCTAGAGAATTCTATCATCCAAGGTTGTTTTGGGGCCGGAGAAGGGATCATTAGGCACACATCGAGAAATCGAATTATGTACACCCAAGGTTCGGCCATTACATCCCATATTCGCCCAAACCGCTTCTTTGGACGGTCGATCGTTAAAGATGGTCAGTTGTTATTTGATTCATTCGATACTAATTCTAAGGCTACCCATGGCATAGCACTAAGCCAAGGCACTCATGGACCTTAGAATTAGTGACAGACTAGTCAGGTTTATCCTTGGGCTCATTTTGGTCGGTACCCAATCGACTAGTAGGGTTCATGGTCAATGCAATACCTATCCACAATCGGACATCACCAATTCAAGATTCCTTTATGATCACTAAGCATTAAATAGAGAATGATGCATTTTTGGCCGGAAGACGATTGCATCCGATCAATTCGAATCATCTGTGTATCGGTGAATAACCGAGCAAAATCACCCGCGACCAGAAACTGTGACCGGTTGGATTGACTCATGACCATGTGTTGATCCAAAATCATCCTATAACCAATTCTCGTGATAAAGAAGTCATCTTATGAGCTGGTGATCCTATCCCATCAGTATGGTCAGTAGAAAATCTGGGGCCAACACCTTGATCGATTCGTGACCAGTTGGTCGGTCGGTCGGACCAGGACTGATCCGTGATTTGTTGCCGATCGAACTTGTCGATTTATGGCCAACAGCACATGGTCGATCTATTTAGGACCTTATGGCCGATCCTTACATGGTCAGAATCGAGGATACTACATATGGCAATTCCGGACAAAAAATATCCGGTTGGACAATAAATAATTGCAAACCTTTATTTCAAACTTTGAACCAAATTGTACATATAAACCATGTTGGAATTCAATCAAAAAGAAGCTTGAAAATACAACCATATATTGCACGAACCGTGTCGAAATTTAATTGACGATAGAGCTCAAGATTGTGCAAAGATGTAATGCTGGAATTTAATTGATAATGAGACACCACCTATGATAAAGATGCACGTTGGAATTGAATTGATGACGTAGTATTAGGATAAAGATACGCGTTGGAATTTAATCGATGACACCAATCGGAAAGCTACAACTAAGGAAAAATAAAATGCAAGAAAGTAAAGATAATAAAAGAGTACATTTTAATTGTCAAAGGATCCTTCCAATTTATGAGGACTTGGTATTTATAGACCTTCTATCATAATCATCTGGTAGCAGTTTCTTCGTGTTTGTACCCGCTTCCACATCGCCGAAAAATTATTCCCATATTCCCACGTTGGCGAATATTTTCTTCAAAGCAATTGTCAAACTTTCCACATTGGTCAACTAATCCGCGATCTCCCTTAGTGGGTTCTCACGTGCATGAACCTTGGTGCAATTCTCGAAATGGATCATCTTGCTCCTCAGTTAAGAGGCTCATTGACAACTTGGGCAAAATAATCCATAATTATTTGCCATTTGTCAATATGTTCCAACATTTATATCCAAGTCATCAAACAACATGTAATATTGACCATCAATTAAATTGGCCTCCTTCATAGATGATCAAATATGCCCAAATGGTATATTCTGCACTCTTTTCCATTTTTATTCATTAATTTTGACGGTTGCATCTGAGGTTGTTGAGTCCACTTTTGTTGATTCCGAACGATCATTGCATATCAATAATAACTAAATATTGGATACTTTTGGATGTCAACACTTTGATTCGCATGCAAAAGCCCTATTAAGATTTTGCTTGCTCCTACTAAGATTCAGGAAAGTGATATTAGTAGAAAACGTTTCATGCAATCCTTCTCTTGTTAACCCGTAAACACGCAAATTTATGTGGCCACGCTTAATCAAGTTCGTCTAAGAAGATCCGAATACTTCAACAATCAAATGGAAAAAAAAAAAAAAAAAAACCGCATCAAGTAAGTTGCGATAATATCAAAGCAATGAAAATGCAGCAAGTAAATCTCCATCCGCATTGAGTAAAGAATATACATCGCCTCGTCATCGAACCCCGGGAAATGGCCCCACAAGCTATGACTAAAGTTAAACTCGTTAATGCCTTAAATCATGAATGCAAATTTTCTAACGCGAAATAACGACATTGATATATGAAACTAAATTGACTACGACTAAGCACGAATCTAGTCTAGCCCTAGGATGCAACTCCTAACTAAATGCAAACCCGATTTCTTCATTTATCTTTCTCGTTTCTGTTTGTGATAAACAAGATTAAAATCCTAAACTTACCGAGTATACACTAACATATTAAACTAGGCACGAGGCTAGGAATTAAGTTAAAGTTATGATGTGATGCTCACACATGAATACCTCATATAGAGATGGCGTACTAGGCACGAGGCTAGGAATTAAGTTATGATGTGATGCCCACACATGAATACGTCGTATAGAGATGGCGTACTATGTAAGAGGGTCGCTTTAGGACCGCTCGAGACCCTTGGTAAGGCCATCTCTAAGCCTGCTGTCCATCCCTTTAGAGGTGCTGGACAGCAATATTAAAATGTTCATTCGGCCGCCAAATGATCCCGAATGAATTTTGAAACGTCGCAACACGTCCACAAATCATGGGGACCACTATTTTTCATTACGGTTCAATTCTTGAATTCGCAACTAAGTTTAGAATTATTATGACATAAATGTAACAATTTTCAGTCGGCCTAATCCAACCAAATTGATCATAAGCATTTTGGATTTGTTTTCTCGCCGTTCTTTTGGTTTGGCGGCCCTCACAATGCATGTTCGCGGAGCACCCGTTAGAGAAAGCACATCTATTGCACCGAGGGGAAATGATTTGCCCCTTTTTAAAATAAATTATAACTTATAAAAAAAAGTTACAATAGAATTTTTGTAATAAAAATTGGAAGATTGATTAGTGTTTAGAGCTGTCTTCTCAAACTAAATCCGCGAACCCTATAGACTTGTACTACATTTACCTTAAATTTATTTTTATATTACAAAGAATCCCAAAACTGAGATACATATACTATTTATCCCAAATTAATTTTTGTCACAAAAACCTCAAATCAATACACATGTGTCATGTTTACCTCCAAACTAGCAAAATTGTGCCACATTTAGCCCAATTTTTGAAATTTTTGGTAACAAACTCTTTGAGATGAAAGTAACACGAATGTAACAATTTGATTTTTTTTACAACATGAAATTAATTTAAATTAATGTGGCATGGATGTATTAAATTGAGATTTTTTGTGATTTTTTGTTATACGAAAATTAATTTGAAGGTAAACATGACATGAGTGTATTGGTTTGGGATTCTTTTATATTAACTCTATAGAAATAACAATTTATCCACTAAATAAGGGTCGTTATACCCCTTTTCATATTCAAACATTGGAAAACCACTTGAAAAGTCTCAATCCTAGATGAGGAGATTCTCTAGAGAGAATGAGGGGATAAAGGAAGAAGAATGGTAGGTGCTAGATGCTAGTCCTAGCCCTTTAGATGTGTTGGACAGCAGCATTAAAGTGTTCATTTTCCTGCCAAATGATCCTGAATGAATTTTGAAACGTGGCAGCACGTCCACAGGTCATGGGGACTGCTATTTTTTGTTACGGGTCAATTCTTGAATTCGCAACTAAGTTTGCAATAAATGTGACATAAATGTGACCATTTTTAATCGTCCTAATCAAACCAAGTGGATCATAAGCATTTTGGATTTGTTTTCTCGCCGTTCTTTTGGTTTGGCGGCCCTCACAATGCATGTTCGCAAAGCACCCATTAGAGAAAGCGCATCTATTGCACCGAGGGGAAATGATTTGTCCCTTTTTTCAATAAATTATCACTTATAAAAAAAGTTACAATAGAATTTTTGTAATAAAAATTGGAAGATCAATTAGTGTTTAGAGCTATCTTCTCAAACTAAATCAGCGAACCCTATAGACTCGTACTACATTTACCTTAAATTTATTTTTTTATCACAAAAAATCCCAAAACTGAGATACATATACTATATTTATCCCAAATTAATTTTTTTTTTGTCACAAAAATCTCAAATCAATGCACATGTGCCATGTTTACCTCCAAACTAGTAAAATTGTGCACACATTTAGCCCGACTTTTGAAATTTTTGGTAACAAACTCTTTGAGATGAATATAACACAAATCTAACAATTTGAGATTTTTCTCTATGACACAAAATTAATTTAGGTTAATGTGGCACGGATGTATTAATTTGAGATGCTTTCTGATTTTTTGTTATACGAAAATATTTTGAGGTAAACATAACATGAGCATATTGGTTTGGGATTTTTTTTTTTTATATTAACTCTATAAAAATAACAATTTATCCACTAAATGAGGATTGTCATACCCCTTTTCATATTCAAATATTGGAAAACCATTCGAAAAGTCTCAATCCAAGATGAGGAGATTCTCTTAGAGAGAATGAGAGGATAAAGGAAGAAGAATGGTAGGTGCTAGATGCTATTCCTAGTCCGAAATATTTGGACCAAGTTTTTTTGTTTTGTTGGTCCTACTCTACTCTTATTTTAACTCTCACTTCAAACTTTTGCCTTGTTTTATTATAGAGATGGAAGTCAAAATTCACACTTGATGTTAAATCATCCCTACCCCAATTATTTTTAGAAGTGGGGATTTGAATCCCTCACCTCTCCCTTTTTATGTGGGAATGGTGGCCACTGGATAATTGGACCAAGTTATACAGGAAAATATATGAGGCAACAAACCCTTCTCAATCTATTTGCAAGGAATTCGATGTGTGATGTATTAAATGAACTTCAATTTCCTCAAAGCATTCACATCCAAACATTTTCCCCACAAATTAACAATGATCTTAAATGTGTCTCTATCCTTTAGAAAAGTCGTTGCTTTTCTCCTTTTGAGAAGTTGATCTGACCTAAACCAAATAGTAAAAAAAAAGGAAAGGAATGAAATGAACAAATTTGTACTTGTCCTCTAAAAGTAATTTGATTGGTTGAGCGTCACAATGACAACATCGTCGACCTAAGTCTCGTGGCCTTGGACAATCCGTCGAGGATTGGGTTGAAGCATGAATAAAGAGAGGGAGGGGCCAACACGATCGCTGAGTAGCTCAGCGTTGATGATGTGGCATGGCTTAGGCATGGCTGTAACTTTGTGTATGATGGCGGAGGGTGGTGTGGCAGGAGCTGTGGTTAAGGTGTGAGCATAGGAGGAGGAGAAGAGAGGAGGTTTGCATGTTGTGATTTTTTGTGGGGAGATTCAAAACAAGTTTTGGATGTATTTGGTATAGCTTTCCCCAATGGCTTTTAGCCTCTAAAACCCTTTGGAGAAATGCTGCGGTGTTTTGCGAGTTTTCCCAATGCCCTTTTGGTCAAATGCTCGCCTTGGAAACTACTAGCTTTGGGCTTCATCAATTGTCTATATGCTAAAACTAATTTTTTCCTTCCAAAAGTACCCTCATCAAATTTTCAAGTTTTCAATTTTGTCCTTCGTTATATATTTTTTTTATTAAAAAAGGACTTGAACCATTCATCAGAACCACCAAGGGCTATGGCCACCAAAGATCTTTGGTTGAGGTCCCCCGACCTCAATCGATCATGGACCAATTGACCGACCAATCACAAATCGATTGAGGTGTTAACCACGAATTTTCTACTGACCATACAGATGGGATAGGATCACCAACTCATAAGATGACCTTTTGATCACGATATATGGTCACGGGATGATTTTGGATTGGTTGATGGTCATGGGTCGATCTGATCGGTCGAGTTTCCCGTCACAGGTGATTCTGCCCGGTTATGCATCGATACTCGGACAATCCAAATTGGTCAAATGTGACTGCCTTCCGATCAAAAATGCATCATTCCCTATTTAATTTTTAGTGTACAGAGCTAAATCTCAAATTGGTGATGTTCGATCATGGATTGGTATTACGCCGACAATGAACCCTACCGGTAGATCGAATGCCGACCAGAATGAGTGTAGGGATAGACCCGGCTATTCTGTCACTAATTCTAAAGTCTATGAGTGCCTTGGCCTAGTGCTAGGCCATGGGTAGCTTTAGGGAACCGATCAAAGGACAATCAACCCTATTGGCCAACCGACTGTCCATATGAATGATTTGGGCAAGCATGAGGCATAATGGTAGAACCTCAAGTGTATGTGATTCAATTTTTTGAGGTGTACCTAATGATCCCTTCTTTGGCCCCGAAACCAACTTGAATGATAGAATTCTCTAAACCGCCTCATTAATGAAGAAAAAGACAAAACAAAGAGAATTCTAGAATCTCCTCATTTAATGAAATGATGAGTTGTTCCTTGAGAAGTCAAACCTCATGATGGCAGCAAAATATCTTTGGAAGTTCTAGAAAAAGTGGCGTATATGTGGACCAATTGGAACGCGCTACACGAGCCCTCCTTATGACCAAAATTTCTAGAATTGCCAAGTTGGCAACTATGGTATGATTATTGTCAAACCTCATTAAATTTCCATTAAATGCGGCATATAGGTGTGGAAGAGCCAAAAGCGGGCTATTGTCGATGACGCTTAGGAGCTTAGATTCCCAAGGAAGGCCTTTAGCTTGGCCAACTCACTTTCTAGGTACAATCATGAGGCAAAATAGACTTGCCACCCAAGGACTTTAGGCGGGACACTTGGAAAAATTAGAGTGGACCATTTGGCTTGATAATGATGGCTTGAGATTTGCCTTGGAGAAGAAGTTAGTAATTTATGCTTAGGTGTCCTCTAGAATCTTAGGTTATGATGAGCCTAAATTGAGCCTTGGAGAGCAAGTTGATAAGTGGTCCAATAAGAATATGACAAGTGTTCTCTAGGAACCTAGGCATGCCACCTTGCAAAATAGGCTTGCCACCTTAATGCCATAGTTGTGCCACTTCAAGAAATGTGATTGGGCCGCTTGGATAGGTAATATAAATAGGAGGATCCCTCCTCATTTTTCACTATGCCATTCACTTTCTCCTTTCCTCCTCTATTTCCTTTCTCTCGACCTTGCATCCTCAATCCCTCAAGCTAATCTAAGTTGGTCTTCAAGGTTCACCAAGGTAAGTAAGATTCCTATGTCTCCTCTAGGGCAGTAGTCTCCATTGTCGAGTCTAGTTAGGTGCTCACCCATCGAAGCCGTGGATAGAATATTAGATCTTTTGTATGGTTTTGCTCATGTTTGTGCTTGGACATGTGCTTGAGTTGTTTACGTCCGGATTGGAGCCGAGGTTTGTTCGTATTAAGTTCATTGCAAGACAAAGTCGTCCAAGCCATAAAGCCTCTGTTTTGGCATAAATAGGATGCCAGGTCCAAGCCTCGCTTGGTGCGGGCATCACCTAAGGCCGCAAGGTCCTAAGTCGATATTGAGGCATGTTGATCTTGTACCTTGATTGTTACAGGGATCGCCCAAATCCACTTGGTCTTAGTAAGGCACCAACCAAGCATGCCGATTTCTATAATCCAAGTGGACATGGGGACTTTGTGGTTGGCGTTGGATCAAATCGTGAGTTAAGGGTCAGTCTTAATACATGTGCTTGACATATGTATTAGTGAAGTATAAGAATTCATGGCACACACGACTGAATGAGCATGCTTTTCGGGCCATACATGTCTCGACTAAGAGAAAAGATAGTAATTGGCTTGTGTAATGCATTCATGCATGCACTTAAAGAGGAAAAAGTGTCCGTCGCCACACATTGTTGGCAATAATATCTCGTTCATTGAATGTGATGCTTCTGTTGAGCTAGGATGCCTTGGTTGTGCCGAGATAACTGGGTCTTGAACCCGGAAGCCTCGAGAAGCTTCGATTGAGCCGAGATGCCCTAGTCGAGATAGGAAGCCTAGCAAGAGGCTGGGAAGCCTCGGTCGAGCCGAGGGGACCTGGTCGAGCCAGGATGATGCTAAATGAATTTGCATGAGTGCCAATTATGCATAAGCATGATATGTTGAGATATTTATTGATAAGCCAAAGGTAAGTATGTATTGAAGCATGTTGCGATGGACATCAACATGTAATCGAAGGTAGCAACAAGTTTGTTATTGATCTATTATCGACATTGTTTGCAAGTGTTGTACTTGATAATCTTTGATGATGAGATGCTTTCCTAGTAGAGAACTAGGAATTTCACTTACTGAGTTTCCCTAAAACTCACCACCTCATATTTCAGTCTTGTAGATATAGAAATCTCACGTCAATTTTGGGAGTTGCAGTCACATTAGAGGAGATAGGATTTCCCCTAGCCTATGTGAAAAACTTGTATTGTGAAGTAAAAAGAAAAGAGAGCCTGTAAAGAAAGAGCTTGTAAAAGTATTGTTATAATATAAGTCAATGTGCTCAGTGTGATGTATGTCCTAGTCTTCCAGCTGTTGTTTGTCCAGAGAGTTGTTCATTCACATTTCTGCATGTGCATGATAACAATATAAAAAGAATTGGGATGGTGATGAGCCTGAGATGTCGCGAAAATAACCCTTGCTGCTCATGACCTTGGGGATGGAGTTGGGGTCATGACACACATGACCTCAGGTGGCGGTCGTTTGGGGTCATGCAAGACTGATGAGGGTCACCTAAGGTTGTGTGACCTTAGGCGGCCCTTGCTTGGGTCATGCAACCCTCATCAGCAGCTGTAGCCTTTCATCAGAACTAGTGAAAGGTTTGAGTCATTTTTTAATTAAAAACATAGAAAAAATAGATGCAAAGCCCATCGCAAAATTTTTTACTCACAGGCCATTTGCAAAGAGTTCTTTTACCAAACACAATTTGCATTTCTTCAAATACTTTTGACATTAGCATTTGCCCATTTGCAAAGCTGAACCAAATGCATCATTTCTTGAGGACTAGATTTAGATCCATAATGCGATGTTATTGAGTGGAATATACACATGGATCGAATATTTATGATGCATTTATTTTATTGAAAACTTTATGTTGAATGAAAATTAGTTTCTATTTATTTGGTGATTTAGGAAAAATAATTTTTTTTTTTGGCTAGAAAGACAAGTTTCTTTTTAATCTAAACTTTGATCGAAAATGTTTTATGTAGATCGATCAACTTTCTATCATGTAAATGCCAAAAGGTCCATGAAATGATTGTTAGTTTCGATAGTAAAAAGAAAAAGAGACATGGCCGAGGCGGATGTGATGACGAACAAAGCCTACAATGCTGGGAACATATACTTTTATCTACAAATTAAGGTGTGGCATCCCAAAATTTCATGGCAACCTTTGGATGTATTATGACCTATGAAAAGGTGATGGAAGTGTTATTGATTTACGTTATGGCCTTAGACCAAAGAATTTTAATAGATTAATGCCGAGTATTTTAATGGAGAATTATTTGGGTAGAAATACATCTTATGTTAATGGATGATCAAAGTTGGTGCTATAGGACAATTTGATAAAGTAGACTTTGTTCTTGACTATGCACTTTATAGATTTGATTTAATGGATTAATGTCACAAAGTCTTTTGGCCATTTATTATGCAATTAGGTAGTTATTTAAATGAGGATTAAGATGTATTATTAAAAATAAACTTGGGCCATTTAAGTTTGGACTTTAGGCCCAAGAGTGTTGGCCTAAAGTGGGCCAAGAGGGGCGGCCCATAGAGCCCATAGGGCTGTCGACCGAATGGTGGGGGGTAGAGAGGAGCTGGATGGGCCTCCTCCATGTGTCTTCAACAAGAAGATACTTGTCTCCTTCTTAGGGATAAGTGTCCCTCCATGCAGAAATAAAGAGACAAGTGTCCCTCCATGCAAGAAGTAAAGCATGCAAGGGTTTTAATTCAACTAAAAGGAAAAGGGGGAGGGGGATTTCGACCGGAAGAGAGAGAGGAGAGAGAGAGTTGCCGTCCGAAAGAGGGAGAGCGAGCGAGCGAGTGAGAGGAGAAGAGCAAGAAGGAATCTGCGCATCCGCCATCGTTCGCCGCCTCGCCCCGCCTTGTCTTGCGGTGTTTCCTTCGAATTTGAGGCAAGTGAAGTCCTAAAACCTACCCCTTGCATTGCTGTGTCTATGTGTAGTAGATGGTAAGTCATGGTTGTGGTAGATGGGATGATATATCGGAGCTTTAAAGAGAGATTCGTTGGTCATGCATGCTGTTTTTGGAAAGACCAGTCAGACCATCCGCGAGTTTGTGTGCTGCATGTGACTTTTTAGTTGGAATCTTGTTTCTATTTCTTCATGAAAGTTGTAGAGAACACCTTGAAGAACAATATACTAAAATTTGAGGCAAAAAGAACAAGTATTGGTTAGAGAAATTATTTTTCTGTGGAGAAATTAGATCTGGAATTCGTTGTGCTGACCTTTAGAAACTTCGTGGTCTGTAAAGTAACTTTATTGTAAAAATATCACTTTGATCTCTTAATGAAAGTTTTATTGTACTTCTTGAGGTAGGTCATATCAAAATTTTAGAGGAAATGAACAAAAATAGGTCGGTGAAATCGTTGTCTTTTGAAGAAACTGGATCTTGGAAAAACGCTACTTCAACACAGTATAATTTCGTGATTTTTATAAAATCATACATTTACAATTTGATCGTGTGTCCTTAATGATAGTTGTATCTAATATTCTGAGGAATAACATACTAAAAATTTAGAATAAATGAAGATATGTAGGTCGGTGAAATGAGTTTCTTTTTAAAGATGATAATCTGGGAAACGATAACACCGAGAACAGGGGGAATAAATCGTCTATATATATTAATCTAGAAATTTTTGGGTTTTGATGTCTTGATGAGATATTTACCTCTAGAAATTTTCTATAACATGTCAAAATTTCAGAATTTTTGGAGTTCATTTGTGTATTTAATTTAAATTACTCCCGAAAGTGTGCAAGCTGAAATATTGAAGTTTTGAATTCTGTGATGCATGGACCGTACTGTTTTGTGTGAGATTCTTTTGACTTGGAGTTATTCATGAGATATCTGCCTTTAGGTCTCTTCTATAATGTGTCGAGTTTTCAGAATTTATTAATGTCATTTACTAATTTTTCTGGAGTTTTAATTAGAGGAATGCATTCTGATTTATCCGAAACATTGATGTGTTTTAAAAAATAAATGAATTTATCCTTGTGATGTAATACTTTAAGTGGTTGATTTTGCTACATATGTGATGACATATGGCATGTTATATGGCATGAAAAGTTGGTTGAGATCCTTGATATTATTGCATTAAATGCCATGTTGAAATTGAGATACATGTGTGGATATAACTTGAGAAAATAACGAGACTGTCGGAGGTGTGAGCCGACGATGCCCTGGGAGTCGGGATACCCAGAGGTTCGAATGAGTTGATGCCCTTTGGATTCCTGGTTGTATTATGAATACATGCCCAGAAGTTTTCCCCGGGAGTGTCGGGATGCCCGGTTGTATTATGATACATGCCCGGAGGGTAAGGGGTTGTATTATGATGCATGCCCGGAGGGTAGGGGTAACTATTTTCATGGTGAGCCCCGAAGATTCCTCGTGATGCCAGGTGGGATGCGAGATGCCCGAAGTGTGTGTGCCGGATGCCCAGAGGTGTGTGCCGGAGGTTCCTCGTGACGCTAGGTTGGGGTGCGAGCGATAAATTGTGGGATGCAAACATTAGTCCCTGGATGAAAAATGATGAGACCCTTAAGAAATATAAGAATTGAAATTGAATCATATGCATGGGTGTATGCATATGCCCATGCATATGGCATGATGCATGATCTGCTTATGAAAATAAATTGATGATATTTGATATTAAAAATGCAATCATGAAGGCGTGAATGGATCTTATGGTGATGTATGCTTGATAGCATGGATGATATGAGGGCATGGTTGTATATGCACATATGGCATGGTGATATATGCATGACTACTTGATGATAAGTGCATGGTGGTATATGCACATATGGCATGGTGATATATGTATTGCTGCAACGTAAGGTATGCTTGAATGCATGAATGATATGTGTTTTATTCATGATACCTTGATTGTTCTGTTTGATGCACTGTGTAGTGTGGTGAATCTTTACTGCTGAGTGGTTGTACTCACCCCGTTTGGGGAATAACATTTCAGATTAGATAAGATACCTCTGCTGCCACTGCCACCGGTAGATTAATCAAGTGGTTGGATATGACCGCGAGGAGGAGGATAGCAAAGGAAGGAACTTTTGGACATGGACACTAATCGATGGACTTTAAATATACGATTGTTGGAGGAGATGCCGGTCATCTTTTGAAGTATAGCTGAGTATAGAAAACTATGGCATTTTGATGTACTGATGAATAATGTCCATCTGGTTTAAGTAAATAAAAGTGTTCGGCTTTTACCTATAAATGTTTAGTGGGTGTGCATCGTTTTTTGAATATAAGGAAGGGAGTTGATGGATGTGCTTTCGTATATAAATTGCGCAAGGACCGATCTAAAAGATGTAAACCCCCAGGATTGATAGACCTTCAGGTCAAGCAAGAGAATGGAAATCGAACTGTGGTGACCCTAACGGTTCGGGGGCTGTCAAGGGGTGTCACATAAGGACACCAATCAGTCGCCACGTGGTAGTACGCTTCAACCCACTAGTCTTCCTCCACATGATTCCCAAGCCACTAGTCGGACATCTCTCGCCCACTTTCATTTCCTTTATAAATCATTGTATCTCCCACCTCCAACCATCACACAATCCCGACCAACATACCTTTGGAGAACAGGATTTCCTTGAGATAGAGAGAGTAACCAAATGTCTAATCACAACCATCACTGTGGTGGTAGGCACGGCTTGGTGATGGAGGTGGACATGGCGCTGGTGTAGGCGTTGGAGGCTCAAGTGGTGGTCTAGCCGGTAGACCCGTACTTGACCATAGTGGTGGCCCTAGAGATCATGGTCCAGGTGGAGCCCATGAAGGCTCAAGTAATGGTCATGGCAGAGGCCATGGTGGTCCAAGTGGTAAATACAGTGATCATGGCCTAGGCAGAGGCAATGGAGGCCCGGGTGGAGGCCATGGAGGCTCAAGTGTGGCATCCCAAAATTCAAGGCAACCTCTAGATGTATTAAAGTCTATGATTAGGTAATGAAATTGCCTTTGGTTTATGCCTTAGTTATTGATTTTCTTTTAAGACCGAGTGTTATGTGGATGCAAATGTATATTGTGTTTATGGGTTATAAAAGAAATAAGTATTATAGGATAATTTGATAAGAAGAATTTGTTCTTGGCTATGCGCCTCATACATTTGATTCTTATAGTTTAAGGATACAAGTTTTATGGCCATATAAAATTGTAAATTTGGAATTTATAAAAGAGGAAATTAAGATGAATTGTTAAGAGTAAACATGGGCTACTTAAGTTTGGGTCTTAGGCCCAAGAGTATTGGACCTAAGATGGGCCAAGATAGTCGGCCCATGGAGCCCATGAAAGGCTGCCGTCGACCACAAGGAGAGAGGGGAGAAGCCGGCCCATCTTCAAGCCCATCATGCATGGGGTTTGCCAAGTGGCAAAAAAAGAGAGTTACACCCATTGGCCACTTTGAGCGGCTCCTAATCATTGCAAATGATTGAATAAAAAGAAATAGAGATAGAGGGAGTGACCAGTTTTGAGAGAGGGAGAGAGAGAAAGCTGTCGAGAGAGTGAGGAACCGAGAGAGAGGAGGAAGAGGCCGCGCGAAGGACGAAGCCACTCATCCATCGCTCGCAGCCGCCCGTGCGTCTGTCATTTGCCGCCATTGTGCTCGCCGTAGCTTGGTTTGGAGGTAAGTTGGGATCCTTTGATCTGCTCTTGCATGTGTGTCTAGAATGTGCTATAGAAGGGTGATGAATTTCGGATGTCTAGGGTGTGAAAAACCGAATTTTTTAGTGTGTTGCTTTGAAGTTGTAATCTGTTCTCGAGTAAACCGCCTGACCCAGAATGTGGTAGTGGCTTGCATGTGACGTTTGAGTCGGATTTTGGCTTTGACTTCTTCAATAAAGTTGTAGAAAACATCTTAAAGTATAACATAATAAAATTTGAGACAAAATGGTTGAGTTTTGTGGGGTGAAACCCTCCCTCTACGAAAATGTTAGATCTGAAGCTGTTTTGTTGACCTCTTGGTGATTTGTGTGTTTCATGTAACTTTGTACTGAGAATTTCACTTCGACTTCTTCATAAAAATTGTAGATAAAATCTTGGAGACTAACATACTCAAATTTGAGGTAAAACGAATAAGTATAGCCTAGTGAAACCGTTTTTCTTTTGAAGACGTTAGATCTGGAAATGTTGTACTGAGCTCCAGTGACTTCGTGGACTATAAAGTGACTTTCCTTTGAAAATATCACCTTGATCCCTTAATCAAAGTTGTAGTAGAGCTATTGAGGCAAAACATATCAAAAATACAGAGGAAAAGATGGAAGATAAGTAAGTGAAATCGTAGTTTTCCGGAAGGTATTGAATCTGGAAACTTCGGTATTGAAACAGAAGCTTCAACCATCTATATTAAATCATCTAGAACGAATTTGACTTTGGTTTCTTCATGAAAAACCTACCTTAGAACCTTTCTATAACATAGTCAAATTTTATGAATTTCGAAGGTTATTAGGGTATTTAATCGGAAATATTTCTAAAGCCCCGTAATCTGTCGCGTTCGGACTTAATCAGTTTCAATGCATGGGTCATATCTTTTTGTATGAAGCTATTTTGGAAAAGTGTTCTGCATGAAGTATTTTCCTTTATGTCTTCCCTGCAAAATATCCAAATTTCATAATTTCTGAAGTTCATTTGCCTATTTAACTGAAATTGTTTCAAAAACTGTGCAAGTTAAGTGATTATGATAATGGTGCTGTGATGTTCGGTCTTTACTGTATCATATGAGGGTCTTTTGGTGCAGTGTCCTTTATGAAATATCTGCCATTATGTCTTGAATATCACATGTTCAAATTTCATAATTTTAAAAGACCATTTGGGTATTTAATGGAAATATTTTCTAAAAATGTGCAAGCTGGATTGTGCGAATTTCAATGCTGAAATTTATGATTATTCTATTTTGGATGAGCCCTATTAACTATATTGATTGAGGTGATTGAATCTTACTGAGCATGTGATGATATTTAGCATTGCATGTAGAATCAAATGCTGAATTTGACTTTGTTGCCATTACATCATGTGCCATGTTGATTGTGAGACATAAATTGGTGAATATGAATTATGATGAATGAGGAAACTGTTGGAGGTGGCTGATAATGCCCTGGGAGTGTTAGGATGCCTAGGATGGGAGGGTGCCGGATGCCCGGTTGTATTGTGATACATGCCCGGATGTCCTCGGGAGTTTCGAGATGCCCGGAATGGTTGAGTGCCGGAAGCCTCGGAGGTTTGTACCCGAGGGGATGCCTCGTGATGCTAGTTGGCATACGAGATGCCTGGAATGTGGGGGTGCCGGATGCCCAGTGGTGTGTGCCGGAGGTTTTTCTCGCGATGCCAAGTTGGGGTGCAAGTGATAGAATGTGGGATGCAATTACTGATCTCGGGAAAGAGAGATGTGGTGATCAAATTGAAAGATAAAAAGTGGAAATTGAATCATGTACATATGGTACGATTGCATATGCATGGCTATGATATGACGATGGAGAGTGCGTGGTTGTGTGTGCACCTATGGCATGACGATACATGTATGGTATGATAATGGTGAGTGCATGGTTGTGTGTGCACCTATGGTATGATGGTATATGGATGACATGATGATGATGAGTGCATGGATGTATGTGCACCTATGGCATGACAGTATATGGATGACATGAAGATGATGAATGCATGGTTTTATGTGCACCTATGGCATGGTAGATGTATGACATGATGGTGATGAGTACATGAGGATGTATGTACATATGGTATGATGACATATGCATGGCTATAAGGTAAGTTATGCTTGGATGCATGAATGACATGTACTATGCTATGATTGTTATGATTGTATTGTGTGATGCATTGAGTGGTTTATTGAATCTTTTACCTGCTGAGTGACTGTACTCACCCCTTAGGGGACCAACATTTCAGATTAGAAAGATGCCACTCGCTATTGTCACGTGGGGTACCTTCTATGTCCTCCCATCTAATGTGGAGGTAGAGTGTTCGGAGATAGATTGCGTTACCATCCTTGGTCTGACGTTTGTGCAAGTTCGCATGCTGGTCATGTACGATGTGGGCCTGGCTGGGGGCCCGGTCATATAGGAGTTTCTGTCGGTCCACGTTCGCCGAGATGGAGTGATTTGGGGGATGTTACCGCCACCATCGCCCGACGCGCCAGGATGGGTGTGATGGCCGCGTGAGGAGTAGAGAGCTGGCGTTTCTTTTTGGGGGTAGCTGACACTGATAAATGGAGGATGACACATGATCGTTATAGGGGTCGAGATACCCTTTTGGGATGTGGCAAGTGTAGTTAAAAGTGTTGGCTTTCTTTTTGTGTACCGACCCGAGAAAAAATCCATCATGAAAATATGTAAATAAAAGTGTTTTGGCTTTATCTTTTCTTATAGTGCTTAGTGGTGTGCATTGCATTATGGTGATTGGTGGGAGAGACGATGAAACTCAATTATGCTTCCGCTAATAAGTTGCGTTGGGAAGATTTTGTTTTCAAAAAAAAAAAAAAAAAAAACGCCTATGAACTACGATGCTTCTACTAAGAGATGTAACTAGTGGAGCGATAGGTACCTGTGGTGACCTAAGGTGTTTCGGGGTACCACATCAAGTGGTGGTCATGACGACGGCCATGGAGGTTCAGGTGGTGGACATGGCAATCAAGGCTCGAGTGGAGGCCATGGAGGCCTGGGTGGTGGTCATGATGGAGGCCATAGTGGTCAAGGTGGCGGGCAGAATGATCATGGCTTGGGGAGGACTGGGTGGTGGTCTTAGCAGAGGCCATGGAGGTCCAGGTGGCAGGCACAGTGATCACAACCCTGGCAGACATGGAGATTTGGTGGCGGGCATGATGACCATGGCCCTGGCGGAGGCCATAGTGACCTTGGTGGTGGTCTTAGTGTAGGCCACATTAGTCCTGGCGAAGACTATCATACCCCGATCCTCGAGCACGCACCCATCCCTCTGTGGTGGATCAAATAATGCGACTTCCCAAGATATATTGCCAACCCATTCATTTTAAATGCACACGCGGAAGCATATTATAAAACCCCTGATAATAATATATGGAATAGGAAAGCAAGAACCAAACTCATTCACAACCAAACGTACTTTCATATATACATATTCACACCAGAGTTTATATACATCGAAAGTCAGTCTACAAAAAGATCGGTCCACCCGAAAGGGAACGGTCCTATGACTACTAGTCAGACTCGTTTGCTGATCCCACCACTGACTCCTCAACCTCTGGAGACGCCAGGTCCTCCACCTTGCCATCGAGAGGGTCAACTATATCCTCTCCTAGGACATCCTCAATCATAGCAGGTGGAATATCAAAACCTCTAAAAGGACCAATCTTGAAATCATTGACTCCACAGCGGAACCACGCTTGGTATTGATGAGGCACCCTAACAAACATGTCCTCTTCAACCCAAAAAGTGGTCCTGATAAGCTCATAGATCCAATGACTTCCAAGATTAGGAAAACTATGCACCTGCTTAGTTATCTGCACAGGAAGACCATAAAGCTCAGTGGGTATTGCCATCTACGGACCTGAAAATATTTGGCCCACAACAGGGTGAGATAATGTCTTAGCAAGTCCACCCTCTAAACCCTTATTATAAAGGAAATACACCCCATCACAAACAATGAGACTCACTTTTGCCTCAGTTCCTTTTTGCAGGTTAGCAAAATTCATATCACTCAAGCATATGGAGCAATATAATTCAAACAACTAGAATGCAAACACTTTATTTTCATACAACCTCAGGGGTCTTGATTATATGACCAAATCATTATGACACGTCCCATACCATGCCACACAATTTCGTCCCATAATTTGACACATCAACAACACTCAACATGCATCCTAATTGTTATTCACTGCCACACAAGGGCATAGCCTACTCACAGTTCGGTTATCTACTAGCATTTAGCCAGGCATTATCTCCCTCCTTGGAGCATGGCTTTGTCACTACATTAACGGCGTTTCGAAGGAGCATAGATCCAGTCGACTCAACCTCTACTGTGACCCGAGCCCGTTATGTGGGGCCTCCCATATAGGGGCATGTCCAGCTTAAAAGCTCAAGACAATTTCCTCTTAATCAACACATGACAATTCCAATTCAACTCGGGATACCTTGCATTTCACTCAATGCCATTCATTAAAATAGTAATCTCGGCCTCTTTTCTTCATTTTTAAATAATTCAAGAAATTAGCCACGTGTGTGGGTACTTGTCAAATTTGAACCAGGAAAACAGAAACCATCCTTTTTCAAGCCCCACTATTTGATATAATACTCAAAATCCATTTTCGGTGTCAAAACCCGATACCCAGAATTTTCTGAATAAAATCCATAATTTTCACAATCGAGATTCAATTTGCGACATCCAACAATCAATTGCATAATCTGAAAACACCACAGTAGTCAGCACCCAATTTCTAACGATCGGCTCTCCCGAAACAATTTCCAAAAAATAATAAATAATTAAATATATTTCGAAATTAAAATAAATAATATTATATTATAATAATCTAATTTAATAAAATAATATTTATAAATTCAAAATAATTAATTAAATCTAAAAAAATTAATTAAGGACTAACCAAGATTACTTTAATTTAATCCTCTACTTAGCCTTAATTAATTATACACTAAACTAATTACAGCCCTTAATCTAATCTACACTTAACTAAACTAAACTATCCACATAATCATACTTAGCTTAATCTAAACATCCCTTAAGCATCATTAACTTGCTAATCAAGATTTAGAGGATAAATTCATTGGAATTGCTTTTCGATGAGTCCACGATGACGACAATGGTGAGATGAACGACAATCGAGCTTGTGGCAACACCAAGCGAGGCCAGCAAGAACTTCAAAACGGGCCACAAAGTCTCCAAAACCTTGCTAGTTTTTGCTTCTATTATGGTTGAACTACCAAGAAGAAACCAGCAGCTTCAACAGTGGAAACAGGTTGATTGGAGCTCCGACGAGCGGGTGGTTGGCAACCAGTGGCTCCTGGGGGTCTTGGGGAACTTGTGGGTGGATGGGATGGGCAAAGAAAGGGTCAGAATGGGAGAAAAATGAAGAAAAACATGAAACAATGCACTCGGCAGGCGGATCGATGGACTGGCGGGGCGTTTCTTCGTGCCAATGGATGGGAGGCTACAAGGCTCCTTTCAGGGCATCGTGAAGTCCTCCTAGACGGTTTTGATATCCTGAAGATGATGGTGGATGGAGGGTTGGCTAATTAGCTCAAATCTTTAGCAAAAGGTCAGCTGGAGCATAAATTGGAACGAGGGGAAAATAGAGGGGGAAATGGAGTCCAAAGGGCATGCGACTGTGGAGGGCTGATGAGCTCGGTTTTCTTTGGTTCTCTTGAGCTTCCAAGGGACCTCAACAATGGAGAAAGCCACCATTTAGGGAAGAAGAAGGTCTGCTGAGTAAGTGGGACCTCAAGGGCTCTTTAGAGCTCAATACTTGTCTAAACCTCCTCTTTTTTGCCCCCACCATGACATCGATTCTTCAATTTCTCAAGTTGCTCCTTCAATGCCGTGATGTTGCTAGACCACTTTAAACAATCTGAACCAGGCTTTCAACATATGACACTCTGTTGTCCACATCTAATTCCTCAAAATTTAGAACGTGGGTTGAGTCAGGCTTATACTTTCTCAACATCGACACGTGGAAGACGTCATGCACTTGCACCAACTTCGGCGGTAATGCAAGACGATACGCTAGAATCTCGATTTTCTCAAGAATCTCAAACGGACCTATGTACCTCAGACTCAGTTTTCCCTTCTTGCCAAATTGCGAAGTACACCTCATTGGTGACACATTTAGAAAAACATGGTCACCAACTTGGAACTCTAATGGTCTAGGGCACTTATCTATGTAGCTTTTTTAGCAGCTTTAGATGGTCTTTAATATATCCCTAATGACGGCAACTGCATCCACTGACTGCTGAACCAACTCTGGGTCTATGATCTTCCTTTCCCTGACTTCATCCCAACAAATTGGTGTCCTGCACACTATGCCATACAACACTTTAAAATGAGCCATCTGAATGCTCTGCCGATAGCTGTTGTTATAGGCAAACTCGACCAGATGAAGCTGTTCTTCCCAGCTTCCTTTGAAGTCCAACACGCAAGCCCGCTGCATATCTTCAAGGGTTTGAATCATCCTCTTAGACTAGCCATCTGTCTGAGGATGATAGGCCGTACTGTACTGCGACTTCATTCCTAAAGTACTCTACAAACTTTTCCAAAAGGCAGCGGTGAACCTCGGGTCTCGGTCTGAAGTAATTGTTACCGACACTCTATGCAGTCAAACTATCTAGCACACGTATAGATCTGCGTGCCTATTCAAACTGAGATCCTTCTGCACTACAATGAAGTGAGCTGACTTCGTCAATTTGTCGACTACTACCAAAATCGAATAATTTCCTCTCTGACTCCTAGGTAATCGAGTCACGAAGTCCATCGTAATATGCTCCCATTTCCACTCTGAGATCTTGAAAGGTCGCAAAAGTCATCCCGGCTTACAACGCAGAGCTTTGACGTGATGACACATCAAACACCTGGCAACATGCTTGGCGATGTCCGCCTTCATACCAGATCACCAATAGTGTTGACATAGATTATGATACATCTTAGTACTACCAAGGTAAATGCTGTAGTTGGTATGATGAGCTTCTGATAAATTCTGTTCTCTAAGCTCCACATTGTTAGGTACAACCAATCGTCCTTGGAACTTCAGCGTTCCGTTTTCAGAAATTTGAAAGTCAGCCTTTCTTTTCTTAATATCCTCTTGTAGAATCTTCTTCACATCTGGATTTGTCGGCTGAAGTGTTTTAATTCTAATCTGTACTTTCGGCTCAATTCTGAGAGTGGCCATAAGATTCGAAATGCGGCCTACCTCAAATTTGAAACCCGAATCTCATACCTTATCAATTAAAGCTCATTCCTTTAGTATATGCGAAACTGAAGACTTCCGACTCAACACATCTGCGACCTTATTCGCCTTCCCGAGGTGATACAAAATTTCATAGTCATAGTCCTTCAGGAGTTCCATCCAATGACACTGTCTCATATTCAACTCCTTCTAAGAGAATAAGTACTTGAGACTTTGATGGTTAGAGAATAAGAATTTTCTCATATTCATCTCCGCACAAATAATTTCTCCAAATCTTCAAGGCAAAGATGATCATTGCGAGTTCCAAGTCATGTGTCGGGTAATTCAGTTCATGTGATCTCAACTGACGAGATGCATATGCAATGACCTTACCATGCTGCATTAACATGCAACCCAACCCTCTAAATGATGCATCACTGTAAATCTCAAATCCTCCTGGGCCAGATGGCATGGTCAACACAGGTGCGGTAGTTAGCTTCTACTTAAGCTCTTGGAAACTACACTTACACTTGTCTGACCACACAAACTTTTCTTCCTTCTTCAGAAGTCTTGTCGACGGTGAAGCTAACGCTGAAAACCCTTCCATAAACCGTCTGTAATACCTTGCTAAACCCATAAAACTTTGATCTTTATCACTATAGTTGGTCTTGGCCAGTTGATCACTGCTTCAATATTGGCTGGGTCCACTGAGATTCCTTCTCCTGAAATTATGTGACCTAAGAATGCCACCCGAGTTAGCCAAAACTCGCACTTGCTGAACTTGGTGTACAGCTCATGATTCCTTAGAGTCTGAAGCACTATCTTTAAGTGCCATTGTGTTCTTTAGGACTCCTTAAGTACACTAGGATGTCATCGATGAACACGATAACGAATTAATCTAAGTACTCCTTGAACACAGAGTTCATCAAATCCATGAAAGCAGCAGGGGCATTCATCAAACCAAACGGCATTACAGTAAACTTATAATGGACATATCGAGTGCGAAACGCCGACTTCGGTATGTCTTCCTTTCTAATCCTCAACTAATGATACCCTATCTTCAAGTCGATCTTAGAAAATATCGACACTTCTTGCAACTGATCAAACAAGTCATCAATTCTCAGTAGTGGATACTTGTTCTTGATTGTCACCTGATTGAGTTGACGATAGTCCATGCACAAGTGCAATGAACCATATTTCTTCTTCACAAACAGAACCGGTGCTCCATAAGGTGATGCATTAGGACGTATTAATCCCTTATCTAACAAATTTTGCATCTGCACCTTCAGTTCCTTCTGTTTTGTCAAAGCCATCCAGTAAGGAGCCTTAAAGATTGGCTCGGTCCCGAGGGCAAACTCAATCTCTCTCTCTGGCGACAAACCTAGCAATTCCTTGGGAAACACGTCTGGAAATTCTTGAACCACTGCAATATCTTCTATCTTCAGCTCCTCTATTGTCATATCCACGATAGTCGCCAAGTAACCTTGACAACCCCCATTTAATAAACGGGTTGCCATGAGCGACGAGATTAAAGTAATTGAGGGTAATGCTTGACTCCTAGTAAACTCGAAGCTCTCACCCTTTAACGGGTTAAACTGAATCGCATCGCAATAGCATCTAGCTTAGCTCGTTGCTTGGTGAGCCAGTCCATGCCAATAATCACATCAAAATCATACATGGCTAGGACTATTAAGTCTATCTTCCCCTCTCTCTCACCAATCGCTAAAGTGCAACTAGGACAACCCACTGTAGCTAACACCTTATCCTTTAATGGTGTAGATATGCTAATCGTTGACTCCAACGACTTAGGAATCAATTCTACCAACTTAACATATCTCTCAGCTATAAATAAATGTGTAGCTCTAGGGTGAAATAAAGCTTAAGTAGGTTGGTCGTTCAACGAGACCATACTTGTGATCACATAAGGCACACCCTCCGCCTGTCCTCTGTTAATAGTGTACGTTATTCCTTGTGCTAGAGGTCGGACCAATCCACCTTGTGGCGCATTCAGTGGCACGACTCCACGGATCTAACCCAACGGTGGCGGCGATGGTAGCTGCTGTTGTCTCATCGGTCTTCTGGGGCAATTCCTAGCCAACTGACCCTACTGGCCACACTCATAATAAGCGCCCATCCTAGAAGGACATGGGGCTGAACCCTGCTGTCTTCCACATAAACAACACACACCATTCTACCTAAATGCTGACTTTCCTATCCCACCCTTCTTGTTGGGTGGAACAGGATACTTTCCTCGAGACATCGATCTCTTCCCAAACTAATTCTTTTCTCTGCTCAAACTAAACCGCAACCCAGATGCGGCGGCTTGCTCATTTTGATCTCTCTTGGGCAACTGGGCCCGTTCGTAGAGGTCTTTGTACTCCTTTAGGTCGAGTGGCACCAACGAGCTCCTCATTTCTTGTCCAAGCCTGTCTCTAAACCTTTGAGCTCGATCTGCCGGGTTCCGTGCTAGATCTGGGGTGTACCGCGACAGTTCAGTGAACTTCGCTTCGTACTGGTCTACTGACATTATACCTTGGTGAAGGCACTGAAACTCTGCCATCTTCATCTCTTTGGCACTATTAGAAAAGTACTATTCATTGAAGATCTTGATAAAGGCGTTCCACTCAGGGACTACGCCTTCAGAGAACACTATTCCTTTGGTGGCCTTCTACCATGTACCAACAATACCCTTCATCTGATAGGCTGCCAGGACAACCTTATCTGTCTCTGTGCACATCAGAAGATCAAAGGCATTCTCTAGCTCTTGAATACATAAGGTTGTAGCTTTGGGATCTCTCGCTCCCGTAAACATCGGCAGATTCAATCTTAGAAATTGTTCCACCAACTTATGCATTAGCCTCCCAGTGACCACGTTCCCAAGTGGAACTTCAGTAGGTACCGTGACATGTGTAGTAGCATCGACAGCGGGTGCAGCAACAGTAACAACAGGATCAGTAGAAGGTGTGGCAATACATTCAGCAACAAGTGCAGCAGCAAGTGTAGTAGCGGCGGCAGCAGCAGCAGTGGCAGTAATGGTAGCAGCCTAATTCTGGGCTTGCTGGTCCATCTGATTACTCAAGGCCTCAAGCGCCTGTACGATCCCATTGATTATGGGATCACTAGGAGCTACTACCCCAGCACCTACAGCGGAACTAGTGGTGGTGCTACTCTACTCACGCTGGCCTCAGCCTGCGCTCTAAGCTGAGCACCTTGGGTACTGTCCCTCATCGGTGTCCTACCCCAGGTCGCAAAGCCTACTCTCCTCTTCTTAGGAGTCCTTTGCTCCTGGTCACTCATGCTACAAGCTCTCTACAAACACCAGTTTTCCAATTCCAACACCAAGTTAGGATATGAGTGACCACATAAACAAGCTATCAATCAGCTATCAATCACATGCGTCAGCAAATTGAAAAGTCTTTCTTACTAATTATCCCATGACTCCCTCGCACCTTGTCACTCCAAACACAAACCTGCTCTGATACCACCTAAACGGGGATGTCACGCCCCCTTCCTCGAGCACGCGCCCATCTCTCTATGGTTGATCAAATAATGCGACTTCCCAGGATATATCGCCAACCCATTCATTTTAAATGCACACACAGAAGCATATTATAAACCCCTGACAATAACATACGGAATAGGAAAGCAGGAACCAAACTCATTCACAACCAAACGTACTTTCATATATACATATTCACCAAAGTTTATATACATCAAAAGTCAGTCTACAAAAAGATTGGTCCACCCAAAAAGGAACTGTCCTATTACTACTAGTCAAACTCATTCGCCGATCCCACCACTGACTCCTCAACCTCCGGAGATGCAGGGTCCTCCACCTGCCATCTGGAGGGTCAACTATATCCTCTCCTAGGATGCCCTCAATCACAGCAGGTGGAATATCAAAACCTCTAAGAGGACCAATCTCGAAACCATTGGCTCCAAAGCGGAACCGCGCTCTGTATTGATGAGGCATCCTAACAAATAGGTCCTCTTCGACCCAAACGGTGGTCTTGATAAGCTCATAAATCCAATGACTTCCAAGATCAGGAAAACTATGCACCTGCTCAATTATCTGCATGGGAAGACCATAAAGCTTTGGGGGTATCACTATCTACGGATTTGGAAATATTTGGCCCACAACGGGGTAAGACAATGTCTCAGCAAGTCCACCCCTTAAACGCCTATTAGAAAGAAAATACACCCTGAGATGGCCTAGTCACACCATCACAAATAATGGGACTCACATTTGCCTCAATTCCTTTATGCAAGTTAGCACAATTCATATCACTCAAATAGATGAAGCAATATAATTCAAACAACTGGAATGCAAACACTTTCTTTTGAAACAACCACAAGGGTCCTGATTATAAGACTAAATCATTATGACATGTCCCATACCGTGCCACACAATTTCATCCCATAATTCGACACATCAACAACACTCGGCATGTGTCCCACTTGTTATTCACTATCACACAAGGGCATAACCTACTCATAGTTCGGCTATCTATTGGCATTAAGCCAGGCATCGTCTCCCCCCCTTGGAGCATAGCTTTGTCACTACATAGATGGTGTTCCCAAACGAGCATAGGTCCAGTTGGCTCAACCTCTACTGTGACCGAAGCCCGTTGTGAGGGGCCTCCCATATAGGGGCATGTCCAACTTAAAAGCTTAGGACGGTTTCCTCTTAACCAACACACGACAATTCCAATTTAGCTTGGGATACCTTGCATTTCACTCAATGCCATTCATTAAAATAGTAATCCCGACCTCTTTTCTTCATTTTAAAATCATTCAAGAAATTAACCACGTGTGTGGGTACTTGTCAAATTTGAACCGGGAAAACATAAATCATCCATTTTCAAACCCCATTATTTGATATAATACTCAAATTTTGTTTTTGGTGTCAAAACCCGACGCCCAGGATTTTCTGAATATAATCCATAATTTTCACAATCAAGATTCAATTTGCGACATCTAGCAATCAATTGCATAAATTGAAAGCTTTATAGCAGTCAGCACCCAATTTCTAATGATCGGCTCTCCTAGAACAATTTCTAGAAATTAATTATTAAATATATTTCGAAAATTAAATAAATAATATTATATTATAATAATTTAATTTAATAAAATAATATTTATAAATTCGAAATAATTAATTAAATCTAAAATAATTAAGTATGGACTAACCAAGATTACTCTAATTTAATCCTCTACTCAAATTAATTAATTATACACTAAACTAATTACACCCTTTAATCTAATGCACACTTAACCAAACTAATCTATCCACCTAATCATACTTAGCTTAATCTAAACATCCCTTAAGTATCATTAACTTGCTAATCAAGGTTTAGAGGATAAACTCATTGGAATTGCTTTCCGGTGAGTCCACGGTGACAGCAATAGCGAGCTGAGCGACAATCAAGCTTGTTGCGACACCAAGTGAGGCCGGGAAGAGCTTGAAAACGGGCCACAAAGTCTCCAAAACCTTTTCATTTTTCGCTTATATTCTTGGCTGAACTGCAGAGAAGAAACTAGTAGCTTCAACGACAAAAACAGGTCAATCGGAGCTTTGACGAGTGGGTGGTTGGTAGCTGGTGGCTCGTGGGGAACTTGTGGGTGGATGGGATAGGCAAAGGAAGGGTCAGAATGGGAGAAAAATGAAGAAAAACCCGAAACAGTGCACTCAGCAGGTGGACTAATGGACCAGCGGGGCATTTCTTCGTGCCAATGGATGGGAGGCTACAGGGCTCCTTTCGAGGCACCGTGAAGTCCTCCTGAATGGTTTGGATGTCCCAAAGATGATGGTGGGTGGAGCGTTGGCTAATTTTCACAGGAAGATAACTTTTAACTCAAATCTTTGGCAAAATGTTAGCTAGAGCAAAAACTGGAACAGGGGGAAAATAGAGGGGGAAATGGAGTTCGGAGGGCATGTGACTGTGGAGGGCTGTTGAGCTCGGTTTTCTCTGGTACTCTTGAACATCCAAGGGACCTCAACAATGGAGAAAGCCACCATTTAGGGAAGAAGAAGGTTTGATAAGCAAGGGGTGTGGCATCCCAGAAATTCAAAGCTAAGCCTTAAGGTGTGTTAAATGTCTTTAATTAGGTGATAGAATTTTATGGCTTATGCTTTAGCCAATTTGTCTTTTAATTTGATGAATTTTGCTTGTGTTGTGGAAATTTAAATTTAAATGCTTGGCCATATGATTTAAATTTCAATAATTAAAATATCCCAAGACTTTGGCCAAGATGAAATTTGAATTTAGAAATATTTATAGAAAGGAATTCAAAAAAAAAAAAAAAAAAAAAGGAAAGGAAAAGGGGATTAATTTTGGAAATGGGCCTTGGACCCATTGGCCTAAGCCTAGTGGGCCGAATGGCCGGCCCAAATGGAAGCCGAGAAAGGGAGCTCGACCAGCCCAAGGGGGAATGGCCGGATGGGCCTAAGCCCAAGCCCAATTAATTCAAAAACAAAAAATTACAAGTGGCCAAAGGAAGAGCATGCATTGGTTGGTCATTAGGTGGATCAATCATTGCAAATGATTGGATTAAGGGATATAAAAGGGGTTAGGAAAGAGAAATGGCCGGGTGCTTGCTTCATTTCCGTCCAAAGAGAGAGGTGTGCGAGAGAGAGAGCTTGAGCGGAAGAGAGGAACCGAGAGAGAGGAGGTGGAGCCGAGAGTTGCCGCCGCCCGTCCGCCGTACGTCCGCCTAGTCCGACCGCCGTACGCCGTCGTTCATCGCTGTTTGTTCATCTTGGAGGCAAGTGGGGTCCTTAACTTCTCTTGCATGTCTGTTTTGTTGGTTGCATGTTCGGTTTTAGGTGTGATTTGGGCGAAAAACCGAGGTAAGGGTTGGATGTGTTCAAGCTATGTGACTGTTGTCGTTTGGTTTGTGGTAGTCAGTATCTTAGTCGAGCTTGCATGTGTACTTGGAGTGCGATTTTGGCTTCGGTGTCTTCATGAAAGTTGAAGCTAACATCTTGAAGTATGACATACTCGAATTTCACGGAAAACGATGGTGATATGTGGGGTCAAAAGCTTTGTTATACGGAGACCTCAGATCTGCGAAATCTTCACTGACCTTTTGTTGATTTCTTGGTTGCATGTTGATTTCTGTTGGAAATCTCACTTTGTTGTCTTCTTGAAAGTTGTAGGAAACACCTTAAGCTACAACGTACCCAAATTTGAAGCAAAAATAACAAGTATAACTTGGTGAATCTGTTAGATCTTGGAGATGGTTGATTCTGGGGAGGTGTACCGAGACACCCGAGACTTCATGGGTTAAAATGGTGACCATAATCTGGTTATTTGACCTATATCCCTTCATGAAACTTGTAAAGGACACATTGTTACATAACATACTTAAATTTCAGAAGGAACGAAAGAGATTTGATGGGTGAAATCTAAGAAATACGGAGGAGTGTGTTCTGGACGTCGCGATAGTGATTCCAGAAGCTTCGTAGGGCTATAGAAATTAATCTAAAAAGAATTTGGCTTAAAGTTCTCAATGAAAAAGGTACGAAAATGTGTTGGCTATCACCCTGTAAAGTTTCGTAATTTTTGAAGACCGAATGTGTATTTTAATTTAATTTATTCGGAAACTGTGCAGTGGGTTTAAATCCGAGAATTTTAGGATGTCTTTGGAGGAAATTGTGAAATTGTGAAAAATACGACTTGGCCACGAATTTTATTGTGATCCTATAAATGTTTATTGAATATTATGATTTTGGGAAAATCATAAATATTAAATATTTATTTATGAAAATAAATAAATATAATAAAATAATAATAAAATAATGAAATAATAAAATAAAATAGATTTTTATTTGGCCATGGATTCAATTCCATTTGTGTGGCACTTGTGTGATGAGGTCTTTGTACATGCATTAAGTTGAAATACTTATGTGATTAAGCTATGACATGTGCATGACATGTGAATTGAAATGCAAGTGTGATATGTTTGATGCCATGCCAAATTTCCATGTTAAATTGAGATAAAAGATAAATGTGGATAAGAATGAGGTTGTGGTGGAGGATGTTGTCTAGTGGCCTGGTGGCGTAATTCCGTAGAGATTCCCCGGGAGTTTCGGGATGCCCGGCTAGAAGGGTAAAGGCCGGAAGCCCTGTCGGAGGTTTCTGCCCGAAGGGAATGTCTCGTGATGCCGGATTGGGTACGAGAAGTCCGGAATGTGGGGGGCCGGATCCCTGTCGGAGGTTTCTGCCCGAAGGGAATGACTCGCGATGCCAGGATTGGGGTGCGAGATCCCCGGTTAGAAGGGTAAAGACCGGAAGTCCCTGTCGGAGGTTTCTGCCCGAAGGGAGGTTCCTCGCGATGCTAGTTGAGGTGCGAGATGCCCGGAATGTGGGGGGCCGGAAGCCCAGTGGCCATGAGATGGCTGGGATACTGGGATCCCTGTCGGAGGTTTCTACCCGAAGGGAGGATGGTGATGGTCGAATTGATGAATTGAGAAAAGATAATGTGGGATCAATTGATAAATAAAAGTGAAAATTGATCTATGATGTGATATGCATGGTGATGCATGGCCAATGATGATATGATGTGATATGCATGGTGATGCGTGGTTAATGATGATGTGATATGCATGGTGATGCATGGCCAATGATGATATGATGTGATATGCATGGTGATGCATGGTTAATGATGATGTGGTATGCATGGTGATGCATGGTTAATGATGATGTGATATGCATGGTGATGCATGGCCAATGATGATATGATGTGATATGCATGGTGATGCATGGTTAATGATGATGTGATATGCATGGTGATGCATGGCCAATGATGATATGATGTGATATGCATGGTGATGCATGGTTAATGATGATGTGATATGCATGGTGATACATGGCTAATGATGATATGATGTGATATGCATGGTGATGCATGGTTAATGATGATATGTATGCTATGATGATGCATGAATACGCTTGTCATCAAAGAGGTAAGTGACGCCTGAATTGTATGATGGTATGCATGGTGCACTGAGTTGTTATTGGATTTCCCTATCTGCCGAGTGGTTGTACTCACCCCTTTTGGGGATAATATTTCAGATTAGCACTATGCCGCTGCCTGCTGTTTCGCGTGGCGTGTTTTACGGTATTCCGTCTGACGTCGAGGTGGAGATGACTCGAGATAGACTCGTCCCTCGGTACCCGGATTGACTTTTATCCGAGTACGATGCTTAGTCATGTATGATATCGGCTGGGGGGGGCCCCGTCATGCAAGAGTTTTTGTCCGTGCACATACGACGGGATGGAGTGATGCGGGGGATGCTGCCGCCGCCACCACCTGACACACCGGGATGGGTGTGAGATCGCACGCGAGGAGTAGGAGCTAGACCGCTTTTTGGTATAGATAGTTGACGCTCGTGATGGGAGGGTTTTTGTGCTCATATGATGTTAGAGGTCGGAGTTCCTTTTTGAGATTTTAGGAAGGATATGGCAGAATCCTTACCTTTTCTGTTTCTTTTGTACCGACCCGAGGAAAAAACCCCATCTCGCTATATGATGTATGTAAGCAAAGCGTCAACACCGTTTATAAAATCGTGGTGTTTAGTCGGTGTGTATTTGTATCATGGGATAGAGGGGAGATAGATGGTGATATTTATTTGCTTCCGCTATGAGTCGCGCATGGGACCGTTTTAAAAAAAAAAAAAAAAAAATGCCTGTAATCTGGCAAGGCTTAATATAGCCAAGAGATAGAGATGGTAAAAGATGTAACACCGGCGCTGGTGACGACCTGCGAAGGGTTCGGGGTGTCACAAGGGGGACCTCAAGGGCTCTCTAGAGTTCAACACTTGTCTAAACCTTCTCTCTCTTGCCCCCACCATGACATCACATGACCTCAGCCGTTCTCTCTCCTCAAGCTTTCTCCACAAGCTTGTTAGTAGGTGCAAAATGTGGTGTACCCCTTGGCATACGAATTCGGTACACTTGTGCATCAAATTCACTCAATTTCATTCAAGTCCTAACCCAATCCATCCAAATTGAAACTCATAAATTCATCCAATGTTGCCACACTTGATTCAACATTTTTCCTTGAATGCATAACCATATTAGGTCCCAAACGTGTGACCAAAAGAGGGCTTGCCGATTTTCTCGAGTCGAAACGACCATACTTTGATTTTTCGTCGAAAAATTTGATTTGCAAAAAAATTATCTAAAGATGAGTCGATGTTCCTAAAATGATTTGTGACACAATAGGACTTCCAATTTCTGAATTCGGTTTCAATTTCTTGGTTAATTTCATTATGGTGCGATCCTAAAGTGTCCTAATCTACCGAGTAGCTTTTGAGAATTTTAGTGCATTTGACCTGTGGATGATTATTTTCAAGCAATAATGTACATCTTTGACACATTGGTGACTTTCAGTTGTCATGAAATCTCAAGGTTTCAAATGCGGACACAGAGTACCAAAACGACAAAAGAATCGCTCTAGTACCGGTCGACAAGAATTGTGCAATTAGATGGAATCACTCACACTTAATCACATACTTTTGTCGAGTCGACCTATCTCTGATTTTCTAATCGATTTTTAACTGTGCCATAACGACCCCTGTAGATCAGCTCGGTTGAGCAATCATTTCCTATTCGAATTCTCAAGTTTGATGTGTTAAAATCCCTTAACGGCTTCACCTGATAGACTAGTTATCTCGTGAGTGGCCAACTCAGAGAAAAGAACTATAAGCGCGTAGATGAAATGCTCGACTCATTCTATTGAAAACAAAATTGGAAAATCAGTATGTCGTAGAGACCATGGTGGTCCTAGCGGTGGACTAGGACATCACCATGGTGGCGGCCACGACAGTCATTGTCACACCTCGAACCCTAGATACACACACATCCCTCGGTGGTCGATTAGAAATATGACATCTCATGACACGTCGCCAACCCATTTTTTTCTTTAGATTAAGCACATCAGGAAGCAAATTACACAAATACCCAAACAACCAACCAACATAGGGATAATAAAAACAAGGAACAATTTCCTTACCAACTGTTGACCCTAGGAAGTCTATTAATTACGAGCCCTTCAACGGCCACTTCCTCTCAACCCTCTCAAAAGACCTCAGGGATTAGGGTCACCCTAAACTTCGCTAACGGCAGGGCCAGCCAAAAAGTGTCGCATCTCGCGCCCACCAAATCTGCACTCAGTAGATCTCCATGCTACAACCCTGGAAAAGATTAGCCCACGATAGGATGAGATAAAATATCGGCAAGTCAACCGCCTAAACCCTGATTAGGATGCAAATTTGCCTTGGAGGCAGTCCTAAGCGCACACCATACAAAACTTACCTCGCCTTGGCGCATACCTGTGCGTTAGCTCAACATATATACCATCATTAGTACATCAAGCATAGTTTAATAACTAGAACACATCATTCTAACCACAACCATCCACATGGGTCCCAATTATAGGGTAAAACCGGGATGACATGTCCCATACCATGCCACACAATTTTGCCCCATAATCAGGCGCAACTATCATAACCACTGGAGCATGTTCCACTTATTATGAACTCTTGGGCCACGGCCAACATATCAGTCGGTGGTCATCCAGACCCCCGCCAGGCATTCGATAAAAATCGGGCATCGTCCCACCCGGTCGGGCACGACAATGTCTAGAATCCCTGCTTAAACGGCATTCCACACAAGAGCATCGTTCCGAAATCCATCCGTGAACGGCATCATCTAGAACCCCTGCCTAGACGACATCATCTAGAACCCCCGCCTAGACGGCATCGTCCTACGTATTCATACGCGTCAGGACGGGTTCACTACGCCGCATAAATGCATTAGGGTATTTAGGTGATCACACACCAGCACATACTTGGCCAAGAACATCGTGCTTTGCACTCAATGCCTCAATTTTTCACATAATGGACTTGGCCAATTTTCTTCATATTAAAAATCATCCCAATAAAATAATCATGCGTGGTCACATATTTAAATCAAGCCATAAAACTTGATACGCTCCCAATTCAAAACTCTACGATTTTACTTAGTACATAAGAATTGGCATCCAAAAAACCGACACTGGGCATTTTCTATCTAAAAGCCCATAAAACCAAGTTTTGGAACCATCATCGGTAACTACTATCCAGCAATCAATTGCACAACAAGACACGTACAGGCCATCACATAGCCAAGAACACCAAAATCCCTTTTCAAAATCCACTTGGCCACTCTTTTTTTTTTCTTTAAAGCTTTTGGAAATAAATTCGTATGGGGTCATGCATTTGAAATTAACCCACCAAACCTTGCATGCATCTAGTGAGCACATAAAAATTGGCATCTAAACCCGACACCTCATTTATTTTCTATTTTCTTTTCCAACCACCCTATTTTGAAAACCATCTTTAGTAAACCCCCCCCCTTTTTTTTTTGGTTCAAAACCTTTAGAAATAAATTCATAGGTGCTCACGTACTCAAAATTAATCCATCAAACTTTGCACGCACCTAGTTTAAAACCTTATTGTTTTATTGGGCAAATAATTTTTGGTGTCCAACCCGACACCTAACTGTTTTTCCAATTAAAAGCTTAAAAGGTCATCTTTTGCAATAACCATAAACCATCACCATAGAACAACCACTCACATATTATCACCCATAAGTTCTAAGCATGCCAAAAGTTACCCACATCACCAAATATGCATTATCCAGCATGCACAACATCAAGAACAACCACAAAATCACAATTGGCCCCAATCGGTAGAAACCGGGCCACTAGCACTTCTTCAAGTTTAAATTCAAAAACCTAACCAAACAAGCTTAGAAAATTCTCAAATTTGAATATGTTATAAAGGACACAAAAAAAAAAGATTTTTCATGTGGACACCTTAACCCACATCTTTCTAGATTGAAAGCAGTAAATTGCCCAAACCGTTACAAAAAATTATGTCCGTGTCCAGAAATTTTGTTTTTCGAAATCAGTTTAGTTCATGGTCCAAAAGTTGTCCGTTTGATCTGCCATTTGACTATGTTAAACTGCTAGATGTGATGAAAAACTATTGTGAATGAACTCTTTTGAAAATCGAACCCTAAGAATTGATAAAAAAAACCTTGGAACATCAAAAGGTCACAAGTTCCAGCACAAACTGAGACTATGTTTTGCAAATATTGAGGTTGAAACCGTATTCTTTTAATTCCCTAACATCATGAGTAAAATATATGTCATAGCTGAAGATGTTTAGAGCATATTTCAAGAAGGAAGCAACTTCAAAATCGCAGCTCATTTTTCCCCACAAAAAATAGCCAACGGCAAGTGTCAAGTAAATTGAATATGAAATTAAGCTAATCCACTTATCACTAATCTAACCGGGCGAATTAACACTTATCTAACCCCCTAAGAGCAATTAGCAATCTAATCAAGGATTAATGAGTTAACTCACCGGATTAGCGAGGTAATGGGTTCACAGCGACGGCAGCGCAACGGCGATGAGATCCCGTGCCGACAGTGTTTGGACAGCGTGGGGATGGGCTAAAAACCACCTTGCAAGCTCACTGCTTGCTACTAGAAGAACCAGTTTTGCTCAATTCCAAACTAAGGGATTGAGGTGGTTAGACGGCTTGGGGATGGGCGGCTAATGGCAGTGAGGTGATGGCTGTCCGAGGGAGTTCTGGTGGACGGTTGCTAATGGAGTTGCTTGGTGAAGTTGGAGACGCTGGGCTATTCTCAAAAGAGACCCAACCATACTAATAGATATCTACATGCATCCATCAATCAGTGCCGGCATCCAAAAATGCTTCTTTTGCTGTCCATCACTCTCGGTCACACCCACCTATCTGGTCCGTCTGCTGGCGGTGGTGGCAACGGCCCCATCCTATGTCCATCTCAGCAGACAAAGACTAGTAAGTACTCCTAAAGTACTAGGCCGGTGGGAGGAATAATATCAAACACAATCAATGCTCGCACTCGAACAAACACCAGCCCTCGTACCTCGGGATGGTGATGCTCCGACCATTCGCACTGCAGGTTGACCAGAATCCCATAGAAGATGCCAGGAAGTACAAGCAGCAGAGACATCTTGACTGGTCTAAAATGTTAGTCCCCAAAAGAGGTGAGTACAACCACTCAGCTGTAAAAGATCTACTAAACTATATTGCGTAGAACCATTACTATCTAGTTTCATGCAAGATAAATAAAACATGTGATCAAAGAAATGAGTATGCATCAAATCCATAAAGCTCTTTAATGCAATGGCAAGTGCAGTTTCAAAACCAAGATGCACCATTTTCAGTCACACGGGTCCTGATTATAGAATCAAACTGTTATGACACGTCCTATTCCTTGCCATAAAATTTAGTCCTATGATCAGACCACACACACACACTTAGTAGAGCCATCAATTTTAATATTCAAAAGGTTTCACCTCCCAAAGGAACAGTGTCTGCGTCCTTCCGAGCATCAGCACCCAACCTGGTGTCGCAAAGTCCTCTAACATTACGCCATTAGGCCACCGGGCATCTAGAGTGTATTACATTACATCTCCAGGCATCTCACATCTCACTTGGCATCATGAGGAATTGCTAGGGCGCACCATGAAAATGGTTACCCCTACCCTCCGGAATTACGTACCGACATTACCACCGGGCATTCCCCTGGAATTACATACCGATATACCACCGGGCATCCGGACACTCCCGAGGTACCTTTGAGGCTCTGCGGACCCCAAACATCCAAAGGCATCGATCCCTACGATCCTTATGGGCATCCCGACTCCCGGAGCATCGTTGACCCGAGGGTCCAACGGCAACAATATCATCTCATATTATTTCAATAAAATCATTTGCAATGCAATGACATCGGATTTCCCATGAGTTTTCATCAAATCCTAGTGTTGAATAATATGCTGAATGTCAACACCATCATATCAAATGATAAATCAAGATGCATTCACCCTTGAATTAAATTGAGCAAACTCGGAATAAAACAGCCCGAAAATCAAAATGCACAATTCTAGTAAAAAAATTGGAATAACCCCTAAATGAACTCAGAAAATTCTAAAATGTTGGTATGTTATAAACAAGATTTAAAGGAAAGAGTTTCATGCATAACACTAGGCCAAATTTGTCATGTATAAATTGCAACAAATCGCACAACTCAGCCCTAAACTTCTTCCATCAATAGAATCTATAGTTTGGTAGAAAAGTACTTCCCATTAAAGGAAATTTGTGCCTTTGTAATGATTTCGAAAAATCTGACCAAAAATATATGTTATAGTTTAAACAATCCTCACGACACTCTTGAAGAATTCGGAACCAAAATCGCCCTAAGATTGTGTCTAGAAAATTTACGAAAATGGCGAGTTACACTCAATCTAATTTGGACTCTACATATTCAATAGGGTCCGGCGCCTATACCACAGCTATTTCACTTCCAAAATTTCACCATAGATTGTTCTTTCCATCATAGTTCAAAAAAATCAGAATGTATAGAGATATCCAAAGCACTTCCTCAATTCTTTGGTCCCAATCTACTACAATCACTCAATAATGCAGCAATCAATATCCAAATTCAGACATCCTCAAGTCTATTTGCACTACCTCAGACAATAACAGTCTTGCATTACATAGGTTAGCAGACTTTTACTCACCTCTAGTCCTATAGCTCGACGGCGAGGGGTTCGGTGTAGTGGTGCGGCAGCTGCTGCTCAAGTGGAACGGCGATCACAGCGAATGGGAACAGTGATGGTGTCCAAGCACACAGTGGAGGGGCAATCCTTTTCTCTTCACTCGCTGCCCTCTCTCAGGGATTCTCTCGCTCGTTCTCTCTTTCGCTCAGACTTTCTCTCTCTTGCTCATGTTTACGAGCAAATTAGTGACTAGTTTTGCTAAAAACCAGTCAACAAAAAGGGGGGTTTTCAATGGCTAATTGCGTGAGTGGCAGTTGGATTATACGTGTCCAATAATTGAATTTTTCTTCTTAGCTGCACGACACCTTGCTTCTCCATGCAAGGAACGTGTCCACCATTTGCTTCCCCTCGGTCAACAATCTCCAAGAGCTGTTGACCCCATTATGTCGGTGATTAGGAGAAAGCTTGGGGTTACTTTGTGACATCTTGAATTTTAGGTTTTGATTTCGATTGAATAAGATGGGCCTTTCGTCAATGTGACTATAGTGTTTTTCTCTGAGTTGGCCATTCACGAGATAACTGGCCTATCTGGTGAAGCCATTCAGGGATTTTAAACGCAATAGACTTGAGAATTCGACCAGGAATCGACTGCTCGATCATGCTAATTTGCAAGGGTCATTAGGGCATTGTCAAATCGATCAAAGACCGGAAATAGGTCGATTCGACTGAGATGTGTGATGAAGTGTGGGCAATACCACCTGATTGCAAAATTCTCATCGATCGACACTAAACCCATTTTCTATCGTTTTGGGTACCCTGTGCCCGTATTTGAAACCTTGAGATTTTCATGACTACCGAGAGTCGCTAATGTGTCGGATGGGTTCATTGTGGTTCGAAGAAAATCGACCATAGGTCAATTGTACAAAAAATTCCTAGAAGCTACCCGGTAGGTAAGATTACACTAAAAGCGCGTTTAATTGAAAATAACTGCAATTGAATTCGATTTCAGAAATTGGAAGTCCTGTCGTATCATGGGTCATTCTAAGAACATCCACTCACCTTTTGTGAAAATCTTGGAGAGTTTGGGATTTTTTCGGGGAAATCGGGATGGATGGTTCGGAGAATGAGCGAAAATTCATATTGGTCAATTTGAAGAGATATTTGGCATCGGTGTAAGCGAATCGGTGAATGGAAGTTGTTTGGGCTTTTTCTGATTTCTAATGGAACCTTAATTGAATTTATTTGTTTAGAAAATCAGATTTCAAAAGAAAATGAAAGAGAATTCGGGTTTGAAGGCATATCGTGAGATGAACAAATCGACTCGTCTCGGTCTTCTCTGGGATTTCAAATTGAGCAATTGATAGAGAAATTGGTCCCGGGATGACCAATTGCTAAAATTGTTCAGAAGTTGATTAAAATTTATAAGTTGGTTTTGTTTTATTTTTTCTCTTTTGTTTTCTTGGATCGACGCCCCACCTCACGCACACCCTCTCTCTCTTCGCACAAACCTCCCTCCTTCCACGCACGTTCTCTTTTCTTTTTCCCCGTGCGTAAACACCATCTGCACATTTCTCTCTCTCTCGGTTCATGCCCCACCGACGGTTTCTCCCCTTGCAGAAATTCAACCTTACTTTTTTATGTTTGACCAAGCCCTCCCTTATTTAAGAATTAAATGCCTCTCTTTCTTTTGTTTTTGTCCCCACACGTGTTCTCTTTCCTAAACGGCTGGTTTGCTGCCCACGAAGTTGACACTCCCCCTTTTCATTTGATTTTCTTCAATGCCTAGTCCAATTCCGTGCTCTTTGCCCCACTGAGCAGTCTGCTTCATCTCTTTTGTTTGTTCATATTCCTTGCACGTTCTGACCCACAGAAGATGCGGTCCTCTCCCCTTTCTTTATTCTTCTGTTGTTCGTGTGTCTCGCATCTTCTCTACAGCAAACGTCCCTATCTCTCTCTCGGTTAGCACACGTTGGACTACTTCAACTTCATCTTCTTCGTTTGTTTTCAAGTGTTGCACGTACGGCCTCCCACCAAACCATCTGCCACACCTAACAACTTGAAGCTATCCCCACCATCCGTTCATCTAGGCCCGACTGAAGACCGTTTCAGTCGCGGCCCGTATCACCATTCCCGGTGGTCGAAACCAACCTGAGCTGTGCTCAAAATTAAGCCCCTCAGCAGCCTATTTCTTCAGTTTGCAGCAAGGGTTTGAAGGCCTCGTGGCTCGTTTTTGAGCCGTCTCAGCCCCGATTGGCGAAATCACTTGGGAGAGGATCGAGCCTTGTCACATGCTCGTCGATTTGATCCGATCAAATCTTTAATCAAGTGAGTTTTACTCACTAATGCTTTCTTAGTTTGCTAATTATACTTAAAGGTTGATTAGTGTTAGTTAAGTGTAATTAGGTTGTTAGATTAGAATGGATTAGCGATTATTAGTTAATTGCATCGCATATCAGTGAAATAGGTTGTGTACTCAACTAGAGAATTGCCTATAGTATTTATTGGATGCTTCTTGGGATTTTTCCCGACCCTTATTGGGTGTTAATTAGTCAATTCGGGCCTAAATGGAATTTTTAGGAATTAAATATTAATTTTCGACATTAATTATATAATTATTTATTTTCCGGAAATTCAACTGGGATGGCCAGTGATCGGGATTTTATGCCGATGATCGTGGCACAGTCCATTTATTTAATTGAGTTTTATGTTGTGCTAAATTGGAATTATTGTATTTATTTATTTATGTTTCGAAATTAATTATTTAATTATTTATTTTTCGGAAATTCAACCGGGATGGCCGGTGACCAGAATTTTGTGCTGATCATCGTGGTGTAGTGCATTTATTTAATTGAGATTCGAATTGTGCCGAATTGATTTAATTATGAAATTTATGATATATTCCTATTGGGTTGATTTTGATTATTTGGTTGAGGAATTTAATTATGAAGTGCAATATCATTGGTCATGATTGATTGGTCGAGTGGGACTGTAAAGCCATTGAATCTTGAAAGCCATTGAATCTTGATTGGTCGAGTGGGACCGTAAAGCCATTGAATCTTGAAAGGGTCGAGTGGGATCGTAAAGCCATTGAATCTTGAAAGGGTCGAGTGGGACCGTAAAGCCATTGAATAATGAAAGTGGTCGAGCGGGATCGTAAAGCCATTGAATCTTGAAAGGGTCGAGTAGGACCGTAAAGCCATTGAACATTAGAAGTGCTGAGTGGGGCCATAAAGCCACTAAATCTAAGAAAGTTGGTTGGTGGAGCTGTGATTACCACCTATAAATAAGTTATGTCCTAAGGATCGTGATTCATAATTGGGAATTGAGTTGGAATAGTTGAAATGACCGAAAGTGGTCTTGTTACTATGTAATCGACTAACTCGATTGATCTTTGCTTTGATTGATGTTGTGAATTGATTGATTTAATGGAATTGACCATGAGTGGTCTTGTTGGCGTGTAATCGAGTAGGTCGATTTGATTGATGCTTCGATCAGTGATGTGATTACTTGGGTGCCTATTTGATCTGTACTAATATGCAAGTGGAATCTGAGATCAAGGTAAGTCCTCTGACTCATTTTGTGCATAGGCAGCCCTAAGGTATATTAGTTTACTAATCGGGTCTTGGGGGGTAGAACTTGCTGGGACGTGGTATCAATGGTTATTGAATAACCATTTCAAGACCTTGATGAGGAGCCTAAGGAGGAGGAATCTAAAGAGAAGAACCCTAATGTGGAACCATATGAGAATGAAGATTTGAGGAGAAGAAGATGACCATGAGGAGGATCCTAAGTATGACCCGGATAAGGACTGAGATCCCATCTTGTTTTGTCAACCTTGATTATATGTGGATAAATGTTAGATCAGACCCCTGTGAATAGTACTGCATTATATACTATGAGGTGCTTGTATAAAGAGTAGTTGAGAATTTCATTATGAAAATTATGGCCCTACTTTTCTATCTCATTGTTTTATTGTCTGGGGATTTATAACTGCTTCCACATGTGCATATATAAATAAAAGGGTCGACGATACATAGTCTTGGGATATCACATTTTAAAATCGACCATAGGTTAGGGATGTGCACGTGCCTGAGGATCGGGGTGTGACATACTTGGGCCGAGATAACCCCACGCATGTACGTCCCCATGCAAGTCAATATTTTCTCCTTATTTGACTAACTTGTGGCACCCTTGAACAACTGAGGTCACCATAGCATGTCTATCTCTTTATCTCAATAAGATATCCTTTACTTTACTTTTATATAAAAGGTTTTAAAGAAGGACTGAGGTCCTTAGGTAAATTTATATATATATTTACTCTCTTTTTTTTTTTTTGAAAATGGTCCCAGCACAACTTATTTGCGGAAGCATAATTGAGTTTCACCATCTCTCCCTCCAATAACCATAATGCAATGCACACCAACTACGCACCATAAGAAAAGATAAGGCCGAGCCACTTTTATTTATATATTTTCATGATGGATTTCTCGTGTCGGTATAACCAAAAAGAAAAGCCAAGACTTTTAATTACACTTGGCCACAACCCAAAAGATATCTCGACCCCTATATCGATCACATGTCATCCCCATCTACAAGTGTTGACTACTCTAAAAAAAACATTAGCTGTCACTCCTCACGCATTCATCACACCCATCTTGGCACATCAGGTGGTGGCGACAGCAACATCCCCCGAATCACTCCATCTCGGCGGACGTGGACCGACAAAAACTCTTGGATGATCGGGCTCCTAGCCAAGCCCAAATCATACATGACCAACACGCGAACTTGTACAAACATCAGACCAACGATGGTAACGCAATCAATCTCCGAACACTCTACCTCCACGTCAGATGGGAGGTTGTAAAAGGTACCCCGCATGACTGGAGTGAGAGGCATCTTCCTAATCTGAAATGTTGGTCCCTGAAGGGGTGAGTACAGCCACTCAGCAGGTAAAAGATCCATTAACTACTCAATGCATCACACATTACAATCATAACATCATAGCAGAGTACATATCTTTCATGCATTCAAGCATAACTTACCTTGCAGCCATGCACTCATCTATCATCATACCATATGTGCATACATCATCATGCACTCATCACCAAACATATCATACATCCATGCATACATGTCACCATACCATGCATGATTCAATTTCCACTTTTTATCTTTCAATTCGATCACCACATCTTTCTTTCCTGGGATCAGTAATTGCATCCCACATTTTATCACTCGCACCCCAACCTGGCATTATGAGAAACCTCCAACACACACCACCGGGCATCCTAGCACCCCCACATTCCAGGCATCTCGTATCCCAACTGGCATCACAAGGCATTCCTTGTGCACAAACCTCCGAGGCTTCCAGCACCCAACCATTCCGGGCATCTCGAAACTCCCGAGGACATCCGGGCATGTATTGTAATACAACCAGGCATCCGGCACCCCCCATCCCGGGCATCCTGACACTCCCACGTCATTGTCGGCTCGCCTCCAACAATTTCCTCATTCATCATAATTCATATTCACCAATTCATGTCTCACAATCAACATGGCACATGATGTAATGGCAACAAAGTCAAATTCAACATTTGATTCTATATGCAATGCCAAATATCATCACATGCGCAGCAAGATTTGATCACTTAAATCAATATAATTCATGAGGCGCATCCAAAACAGAATAGTCATAAATTACAGCACTTTGAAATTCGCTCAATCCAACTTGCACAGTTTTAGAAAATATTTCATTTAAATGCGTAAATGATTTTAAAAAATTATGAAATTCAAACATGTGATAGTAAATACATAAAGGCAGACATTTCGTGAAGAACACTGCACTAAAAGACCCTCATATCATGCGGTATAGACTGAACATCACAGCACCATTATCATAACCACTTAACTTGCACAGTTTTCGAAACATTTTCAGTTAAATAGGCAAATGAAGTTAAAAAATTATCAAATTTGAATATGTTTCAAGGAATACATAAATAAAAATACTTTTCCGAAAGAACTTCATACAAAATGATATGGCCCACGCATTGAAACTGACTAAGTCCGAACGCTTCAGATTACACGGTTTTAGAATTATTTCCGATTAAATACCCTAATGACCTTAAAAATTCATGAAATTCGACTATGTTGTATTGAAGATCCTAATGTAGGTTTTTCATGAAGGAATCAAATTCAGATTCGTCCTAGATAATTAAATATAGATGATTAAAACTTCTGTTTCAATACTGAAGTTTCCAGATCTGACTACTTTGGAAAAATCACGATTTCACCTATCTATTCTTGTTATTTTTCTCTAAATTTTTGATATGTTAAACCTCAAGATGTTCTTTACATATTTTGTTAAGAAATAGAAGTGAAATTTCAACAAAATGATAGCCTTACTGTCCATGCATTCATCGAAGGTAGTTACCGAAATCTCCAGATCCAGTCTCTCCGAAAAATAAATATTTCACCCGCTTACACTTGTTCGTTTTGTCCCAAATTTGAGTATGTTATATTTCAAGAAGTCATTAACAACTTTCATTTAGAAGTCATGGCCAAAATCCAACTCAAACAACACATGCAAACCAATAGAACATCCAAGGTCGAACTGTTTTCTCAAGAACAGTTTACCTGTCTCAAACATCCCTCTTAAGACTTCAACTTTTTACACCCTAAACATCAGAAATCTATCACCATTCAAGCACACATACTAGGCACAACATGCAAGAGCAGATTAAGGATCCCAACTTGCCTCTAAACCGAGCAAACAGCAAGCACACGGCGACTGGACACGGCAGCGACGAACGACAGATGATCGGCTTCCTTTTTCTTCCGCACGCTCACTTTCCCTTTCTCTCTTGATTTCTCTCTTTCCCTAGGTATCTCTCTCTCTCTCTCTCTCTCTCTCTCTCTCTCTCCGGATGAACCCCTCTCTCTCCCTCTCTTTCTCGCTTAAGCCAGCCATCATTTCCCTTAATTTTTCTTCCCCTCAATGATGAACAATCATTAGATGTGCATGGGGAACACTTGGTAGCTAGGAGGGACAAATGGCCTTCTTCATGCAAGATGGGCCTCCATTTTTCGGCTGGGCTTAGGCCAGCCATCGGCCGACGGCTCGTCCTTCTCCTTGGGCTTCGTGGCTAGGCCCAAACGGCCGAAGGGTGGGGCTTCTTGTGGGCTGGTCTTGAGCTAGAATTTTGGCCCACACCTCATCCTAATAATCCTCCTTAAAACCTAAATTTTATAAACACCTAATTGGAATTTATAATTCATAAAACTTTATGACCTAATTTAATAAATTCCAATTCATAATCCACATAGCCAAAAAAAAAAATACACTTTTCCTATCAAATAATTATTCACCAAAAGCTTGGCCAAAGTCTTAATGCAAGACATGAATTAGAGCACCCCTAAAGATTGGCAATGAATTCTAGGATGCCACATAACTTCAAAAAGAAACGTGACTAAGATTAGTGTCCAAAGTCTTCTCTTGTTGCATGGTTGGTCTGTCCATGAAATAAAAGAGAACGTGGCCATTGGTGGGATTGTTCACATGGCCATTCAAGGAGAATTTATTTTTCTCCGAAAGTTAATGTTTCAGGATGTTGAGTGACAATGAAACTAGGTCAAATGTGGTGCCGACAATGATGAATGTCGCGCAAGTGAAGAAACATGCATGGTCCTTATGCACAGTTCAATTCTTCCAAAATTCGACTCTTAATTTCAGCATTTGCAAGTGCTGAAAAATACTTACTAACTTGGCTGCATGGGGTCACAACAATGTGCATGGGAGGTTTGGTTTGTAAGGTACACAATTGGACGGCTAAAATCAATACAAAAGATATCTACACCTTATGGCACAAACCTTGTGACACCCCCGAAACGGCCCCCGATCCGTTAGGGTCGCCACAGTTACATTCTCTTGTAGCATACTATTCTGAGACCAAAGAAATTTTTAACATAACTTATAATACCTGGGGGTTCTCATTTATATTCTTTACCGGTCCCTGCGCAAATAATATGGCGGAAGCATAATTCGACTACCCTTCAACAAAATATAAAGTGATACACACCATACTAAAACTTTCATAATTTAGGCCGAACACTTTTATTTATATAAGGGATGGACTATGATAGTTGGTACAACAAAACGCCGAGGTCTTTTTGTGCCTGGCGATTACCCAAAAGAAAACCAACTCCTATCCTTGGATATCATCTGCATCCGTCCATCACCCATGTGTCGGCATCCCAAAAATGCATCTCCTGCTACCCTCGACTCTAGGTCATATCCAGTCAGGTCCATTAGCCGGTGGTGGTGGTAGCACCCTCAGAAGGCGGCCATCCATACGGACGAGAACTGATATGTACTCCTGGTGAATAGGCCCGACAGAGAGGCCTACCTCAAAAGTCAGCAAAATCCTTACGCACTCGAATACCAACCCGTGCACCCCATGATAACAGTGCTCTGACCACTCCCACTGTAGGTCAATCAGTAGTTCTTAAAACATACCAGGAGTCGTAGGCAGCAGCGGCATTTTTTCTTTTAGTCTAAAATGTTAGTCCCCAAAAGGGGTGAGTACAACCACTCAGCAGTAAAAGATCCATTACACTATATTATGTAGAAACTCTAACCATCCAGATGCATGCAAAACACATATGTTATTTTTATATATATACATGCCATCAAGGGTTTATTCACTTACACCACATTCATAAAAACAATTCAATGCCATAACGAACGCATTTTCAATACCGGATGAAGCCCACTCAATTTCATAAAAAAATTCTCATATCATGCCACATGCACACACATGCACTCCTTTAATGTACCAGATTTTAGCATTCAAAGAAAAGTTTCATTCCCCGGGGACCAGTGTTTGCATCCCTCCGGGCTTTCGCACCCAACTTGGCATCGCGAGACCCTCCGGCACAAACCTCCGGGCATCCAGAGCGTGTTCCGTCACACCCCTAGGCATCTCGCACCCCACCTGGCATCACGAGGTATATCCAGGGCTCACCATGAAAATGGTTGCCCCTTCCCTCCGGATTTACGTACAATCCCTACAACCGGGCATCCTGAAACTCCCGAGGACCCTCCGGCACAAACCTCCGGGCATCCAACGGCGTCGACTCACTCGACCCTTGGGCATCCCGACTCTCCCGGGGCATCGTCAGCTCACACCTCCGATGGTAACATTCACATCATAATATACATCTCATTACAAAATACATTTTGATGAAATGACGTCATGGATTCCATGGATCTATAAGACTTTATCAAATTTTCCAATGTCATGTGATATGTTGAATATCAATGCATCTATCAAGTGAATAACAAATAACAACTCAAGATACAATGATTCTTAGAACAAAATGAACAGTTTCATAGTAAAACAATGTAAAGGCCAGAACGCACGCCTTCAATAGAGATTTCGAAATAACCAGCAAATGACCATGAAAAATTCTGAAATTTTAACACGTTATAATTGAGATCTAGAGGCAAAAGTTTCATTAAGGACACTAGGCCAGATTCGTTATGTATAATGAGTAGTAGTTCACACAACTCAGTTCAGGATTCTTTTATCACAGAATAAAATTCAACAGAAAGCATTGCATATTAAAAGAGGTTTAAGCCATCGTATTCATTCCGAGAAGTTCTGATAAAAATATATACTCTAGCTCATGCAATTCCTCACAACTTCTGTGAAGAAATCGGGATCAAATTCATTTTAGAACTCTTCATAAAATTTCACAAAGTTACAGGGTTACACATGAAATTGCACTGGATTAAGTGAATCCCATGAAATCCCATTCCCACCGTGACTATCTTACTTCCACAAATCTACTAATAGTCGGTCTTTCATCAATACATCAACAGGATCAAAATGTACACAAAACCAACGTAATTCCTCAATCTCATGGTCCCGCTCTACTTCGATTACCCACAATTTAACATTCTACTTTCAGAATTCAATTGTTTCCAAGTATATTGCATCATACTGGACAATAACAGCATCACATTATATAGATTCATGGACTTTCACTTGCCTCGATGTCCTACGATTCCACGGCGTGTGGTGAGACGGTGAGGAGTGCGCGGCTCAACGGCGGCGGCAACGTGCACGCATGGCAAGGACTAATTTCCTTCCTTCCCTTGCCGACTCACTCACTCGCTGCTCACTCGCAACCTTTCTCGCTCACTGTCTCTCGATTACTCCTGGTTTCACTCACTCTCGCGATTACCACTTTCACAAACACAAGATTGCTGGTTTTGCTAAAACCAGTTAACAAAAGAGAATCATGTTTCGGTGGTTGCAAGGGGAACGGACAGCTGGAATGGACGTGTCTTCAGCAGGCCTCCCCATGCATTTCGCTGGCTATCCATACGCCAGTAACGTGGCATCATCCAGCCATGCTTTAGTCAACATCTCTTCCAATTAGTTGACTTAATTGTCGACTATTAAGGGGTCTTCGGATTGTATTGGGCTAGTAAGTTAGTGGACGTCCAGTCCCTCAATAACAAGGCCCAAATAAATAAATAAAAACTGATCCTTAAACTTGCACAAATGTGGAGCATTCTCGGTCCCATGGTCTTGGTGTTTCAATTTCTTTTCTTATCTTATGTGCACTCAAGTGGTATAATTGTGTCGAGTCATTAAAAATATATATATATATATATATATATATATATATATATATATATATATCGATAGTCTATTCAACGATCGGACCCTTAATAAACATGAGATATTGATCCGTCAATGGAATCAAACAATGCTCATGCAAAATACTAATAATACCATTCGGCGATACTTTTATTGATTAGTCACTGCCGTCGCACATCACGATTTGCGAAATTCTCGGGTGCCACAAACCTCATTCTTACTAGAGATAGTACATAGGAACAAGGCACAAACAATGTCCGATGGCGATGACAAAACAATGTGACCCCTCGGTCCGATGGCGATAACAAAACAATGTCCATTGTGGTGCCGATAACACCATTCGACGATACATCCGTCACTTAGTCACAGACCGTCGTATATTCAAGGGTCATCAAAATTTCCAGATGCCCCACCACAATTAGGCAACCCATGGGCTGAAGCCCATCATGGATGGCCTAAATGGGCCTAGCCCAAGTGGGTGGCCCAAGGCCCATACGTCGAAGAGGTGGGCTGCCATGGTGGGGCCGTGGGTCCTCCAAGTCCATCAAGCCTTCAATGCAAGATCTTGACTTTAATGCACCCCCATGCGCGTGAACAATACCTAATCTTGGTGAAATGACCAAATTGCCCTCTCATTCAACTAAGGACAAAAGGGCAAGTTGGGAAAGGAGCTAGAGAAGGGCACCCATGTGCTGAAGATGAGGGAGGTGATGTCATCCCCTAGCCTAGTCTAAGCCTACCTAGCCTATCTTCTAGCCTAGCCATGAGTGGTTCATTAAATGGCATTAATGAGACTTGGGCAAGAAGTAAAGTGAGGAGTGATCCAAGCCCTTGATCTTGGATGGGACATGGCAAGATGTAATATTGGCCATCCAATAGCCCAAGCATGGGCTGCTCTTCCTCTCTTCCCAAATTCATCCATATCTCTCCCTTACTCTCATTTTCACACTTTGGCTCCCAAGTTCATCTTTCTCTCCCTCCTTGCCATAGTCGAACCACCCCTTGTCCATTTGTATTTAATGTCCAATCCATCTTCTTCACTTTTCCTCATATTTCCCTCACCGGCAACCGACCACCACCCATCATCAATGTGCAACCACCCAAGAAGTTGTCTAGCCCACTTAAAGGAGTTTTGGAGGTGTGACCAGTAGCCCCAGCCACTATACAGTCTTGCTGCTCCTCCCCCAATGCTTTTTAAAGCTAGGACTTGGACGTGAGTGGCTTTCTAGCCCTTGAATAGGGTTGTTGTTGCATTTTCGAGTTAGTTTAGAGCTAGATTAAGGCTAAATGATGTTTTGTTGAGTTGATAAGTGGTCTTGTATGATAGGTTATCATAGGGTCCCGATAGGTTATCTTGACAACTTATAATGTTTTCATCGATAGCTTATCATGTTTTCATCGATAGCTTATCATGTTTTCATCGATAGCTTATCATGTTTTCATCAATAACTTATCATGTTTTCTTTGATAGCTTATCATGTTTTCATTTATAGATTATCATGTTTTCATCGATAGCTTATCATGTTTTCATCAATAACTTATCATGTTTTCTTCGATAGCTTATCATGTTTTAAGCCGATAGGTTATCGCAATTTATTGATAAGTAGTTATACGATAAGCTATTAAAGTGTGATATGTGAAGTGTGATGTGTTATGTTAACAAGATATGAATTATGTTGAGTTGCAATGACTTATCCTACTTTGATGAGTGACTTACATGCCATGGACTTGTAAAGTTGTGTGGTACTTTTATATGATATAATATGAGGCACACGTGGGTGATATGATGGCATATGGCATAGGTTGTGGTATATTGCATGGACATCACATTGGTTAATGAGAAAGATAAGTAATGAATCGATGCCCTTGTGATCACCTAAAGACCCTAATGCGTTTATGCAAGGTAGAGAACCCGTCCTGATGCATTTACACGAGACGATGCTTGATTAAGTTAAGATGCCCCCAATTCAATGGGATGCCGTTTGCGGATGGATTTCGGAATGAAGCTCCTTATAGAAGTACCGTCTTGATGCATTTATGTGGGATGATGCCGTGCTCGATGTAGCGAGACAATGCCCAGTTATGTTGGATTATTGCAAACCTTTGAGTTGGCCTTGGGTCCTAAGTGGCGATAATAATCTTGACATGGTTGTGTGAAAAGTGCATGAGATGTATTTGTGATCATGTCTGGGTTGTTGCATGACATGGGCGCATAACTATACCATGTGGCACATTTGTATGATTGGATCGAGAGCATGGAAAGGTTATGGGAATTGCTTATGTATTGTTGATGATGGCCTTGAATAAGTGGATATGCTTTCATGTAAATAGTCAGGGCAAAACAAGAGAAACTTTTTATTGATCTACTATCAATAGAGGAATTGCATGTTTAGGGCGTCTCTAAGATGAACGGCTTCCCTGTGCGAGGTCTAGGAAGTTCACTGATTGAATTTAATCTCACTGTTGTTTGTTGAGTGTTTATAAGCCCTAAGAATGACTGAGCCTTTTCACCAAATCCGATTCGGACTCTCGGTAATGCATAGCTAGGATGTTACTAAGTATCCACTAGGAGATACTGATGCGCGTTAGAAGCGCTATGTCACGACCATCTAGGTCAATGAGGGACCTCCTCATCTAGTGGCTCATCATTTTGTAGTTTGGTATTTTTGGGTAGGATATGAGAGACACGGTCCCACCCACGGTTTTGATGGACCTCCAAGTATCGAAGGATCAAGAGGAGGCATCAGCTGGGATGCCATGGATGTGGATGTGCCCGATGGGGAGGTGTACGATCCCGAGCTTGATCCCAATATGATCGTCGAGCTGGAGCCCTGGATTATGGAGCCCATAGATAGTTAGGTGTTATTGGGGTTAGTAATACTTTTTGGATTGCCCTCATAGTACTAGAGGTTCTAGGTTTACCCTAAACCCATTTTGGTGAAGGTTGTGGCCGCGCTTGTAGACTCATAAGATGTGGTGAGAAACTAAGCGTAGTTTGGTGTGTTTAAGCTATTTTGATCACCGCTTGTATAATATGAAAATGTTTTGATGCATATGTATATATATAAGTGTGGTTAAGACTATCCATGTTTGTTGATTGGGTGAGTTGTTTATGCTTCTGCTTGCGTATTTAATTGAATAAAGCGATTAGGTCGGTGACACCTCCTGGGACGTCATAATTGAATGACCTAAAGGAAATGAATGACAATAGGCCGGATTGTCGTGCGTCTCGAGCAAGTCAGGACATGATAGGAGCTCTAACAATTTTATCAAGCTAGTCAAACTCAAATTAGACTCAATTATGGAAAATGTGACTGGGGCAAACGATGTTGGGTGAGAGGGGGTTGACGAAGGGTAAAAAAATATGGAAGACCATGGGAGCATTGCAATTTTGGCAAGTTGCAAGGATTAAACTCATAAAGATATGCATTTGACCAAGTAACTAGTTGACTATATGCATTCAGATGTCCTGGGTCCATCTCCGATTCTTTCAAAAGGAGGTGCCCAATCTATGTTGGCATTCCTCGATGATTATCCAAAGAAGGTGTGTATATACTTTTTGAAGCACAAATCCAAGGTGTTTGACCCGTTTATGAAGCTTAAGGAACTAATTGACAAGAAGCTACGTAAATATCAAGTGTCTTAGAACCAATAACAACAAGGAGTTTACCAATTTCTACTAGAAAGAATGACTTATGAGACCCTGAATAGTGCCTTAGACACTAAAGCACATTGGGGTCATGAGACAAAGGCCTTGGACATGGAATGGATCTTGTATACTGTTTCCACATCTCCTTGACCAAATCCACCCACATTAGGATTATTCATTAATGGCAACGATTTTATTGCGGGACAACTCATGATGTTCATATAAGAACAAAAGATTACTTAAGTGAGCTTGGCTGATGCTTTCACATGCAAGACTATGCAAGTAATTTTGGGCCGAAGCAATGACAATGGCCTATTACCTAATTAATTTATTTCCATCATATGCTATAAAGTAGGATACTAAGGATTTGATCCCCCCCCAAAAAAAAAAAAGAAGAAGAATACTCTAGAGGAAATATGGTCAGAAAAACCCATCAACTACTTTAGACTTGGAGTAATGTCATATATATGCTCATGCAAGTGATGGTAAGTTTGAGCCTAGGTGAACAAGTGCATATTTCTATGCTATGCACATTATATAGAAAGCTACCACTTGTGGTGCATTGATTTCAGATTGCCTAGTTTTTTAGTTAGTAGAGACATGATTTTTTATGAGACTATTATGCTTTGGTAGGGGAGTCTTAAGACACAACTAGTGGAGTAAACAAATCACAATGCAAGAGTGAGATGGAGCTTCAAGTTGAGCCTTCATAAGTGTCCTAGGTAACAGCAGTTGAGATTGCTAATGAGGTCGCAATTCCTTACTATAGTCGTGGCAAAACAGAGAAGCAAATCAAACTACTAGCACGATATGATTGAACAAATGTTACCTATACATGGACTATAGGTGATAAGATGGAAACAAATGAGCCTTCATCTTACTCTATGGCAAAGCTAGCGTTGAGTTGTCTAAGGGCTATCGACTATTTAGTGAAGAGATGGATCACTGTAGAATTTGACATGGTAGTTGGCTAGAGTACCCAAGGGCAGAAATTTGTTTGATGCGAATGGGTCTACAAATGGAAGGAAGGCATTCAAATATTGAGGCAACAAGGTCTAAGGCAAGACTTGTTGCATATATTAATACATAGTGGGATGATATTGACTAACATGGTGTTTTATCATATGGTAAGGCATACTTTTCTTTGAGTATTATTTCCCTTAGTTTCTTCCTAAGATCTCAAGTTGGAGCAGGTAGGTGTGAAAATGATGTTTCTTCACAATGAGTTGTAGCAGTGAATTTGCATGAGGCTGCTCTAGAGATGTTATGAATGTGTCATTAAATTATAAAAATAGAAAAATCATATTTCCTAAAGTAAACACAGCTATCTCATTGACTTTTTGAATAGTCCTAACTAGTGATAAAAGTATAAAAATGTTCAGTGTTGAGTTGGAGTTGAAAGATTTAGGTGCTGTAAAAATGATATTAGGTTTAGAGATTTCACATCATAAGGTTACAAGAGTTTTGCATCTATCGCAAAAGAAATGTATTTGGGAAAATTGTGGCACATCTTTACATTTATTTAGCAAAATCTATGAGTATACCTTTAACCAAACATGTTAAACTTTCTCATAAGTTATCACTACAGATTGAGGAGGAGGAGGAGCATATGTCCTCTGTTCCTCATTCTAGTGTAGCGGATAGTATTATGTACATTATAGCATGCATTAGAACTGATATTTCACAAGCTATAAGCATTATTAGCTGTTACATGAAGCGTGTAAGTAAAGCTCATTGAAAAACTATAAAGTAGATCCTCATTTATTTAAAGTGGACAAAAGATGTTCATATAGTGTACCATAAGACCATAATGGCAATGAGAATTTAGGTTACATAAATTTGGATCATGCTAGTGACTTGGATAAGTGTCTATCTCATGGCACATGTTTAGGCCAGCATATGGTATGGCGAGTTAGAAAGCATCCTTATATGATGATGTTGCATTGTCTTCGATTGAGGTAAAGTAGATGACACGCGAAGGAGATAATATGGATAAGAGTTTTCCTACCTTTGGATTGGAGTAGAAAAACATTGCTATATATTGTGACAAACAAGGTGCAATAAAATCCTTTACCCCCCCCAAAAAAAGGTGCAATAATATATCTGGTTTATAATCTAATTTGTCCAAAGCAACCAAAGCATATCAACATCAAGTATTCCTTTCAGATGTTGCAGTGAAAGGTGATGTTGTTGTGAAGAAAATTGCAACAATGTAGAACTTGATAGACATGATCACGAAGCACGTTCTTTCGACGAAGCACGAGCTTTGCTAGGGTTCAATTGGCATATTTAAAGAGTGAGTGCTTGCCAGAAAGTTGGAAGAGCTAACTTGGTTGATAAGCACTATTCCTTAATTGCAAATGTCAAGTTAAGGTGAAAGATTGTTAAATTATATTTGGAGTTTGAGATCATGTTTGAAACCCGAAAAGAATTGGATAATGTCCATCGGAATTCTTGACTGAATCCTTGACTGAAGGAGTCTTCATGGTGTTCGCGTATAACCAAGATAAGGAAGGCTGCTTGCCCTTTTCTATTTTCTTTAGAGGAGCCGCATGCCGTGAGTGGTCTGCAACAAAAGCTGTTAAGCGAGTTTTATCCAGCAGCACAAGAAAAACAAATGAGAGGCACCTGTATATTGGACTTTTGTACATTAACAATACTAAACATCCATTAAAAACCATGCCTATTTAAAGGGAAAAGAACTCCCTTAATGATCATTATATGGAATGTTATCTTTGCTTGATTACAATGAATAATCAGTCCTTGACAAGAAAGTTGTTGCAATTGCAATTGCATCATACGATAATCCATTCAAAATATTTGCCGATATATTTACGTTTTTGCCAATTCAAAATGCATCAAAATTTCCATATAACCATTAAAGAAGAAGGGATATGATCTTCAAATCAGGAACGTAGCGCGATAGGAACAAGTTGTATAGGCAACTTTTAAAAATATTCTTCTTTTAGCTGCTTAACCGCCCCTTTCAAAGACTACTCTCTCGTAAAAAGATATATGAGCTATATCAAACAAATAGCATCTAATAATTTTGAATGTCAAAATGCGAAAGGGTCAAACCCAGGAATTGGTCTTGCAAGTTCAGTTTTTGCTTTCCTTAAATATTCTAGCCTCTCTTGTAGAGAAGAGAGACACCAATTTCTTATGAAATGGGACAGAAAAAAAATCTTTAATTGCTCAAAAATCTCAAAATCATTATAATGAAGACACAAATATCTGTTTCTTAATTTATGCTTCGCTGGTGCTACAAATAACTTAGCAACTATAAACAAAGATGCAATAGTAGCTTCGTAGAACTATTGAATCAAGTCATTTCACGATCAAAACAATTCAAATGGCTAGACTCCTCCAAGCATATTGCCTCCTCCTCATCTTCGTGCTCACAGGTTATATTCTTCCCTTTTAGAGGATAGAGAAATCCATGTTACATCCACTTTCTCATTAGGCATGAATCTGGTACCAAAATTATTTACTTTTTTGTTCAAAAAGCGGGATTGATGGTGAAGACAATAGTGGCGAAGGCTTGCATAGAAGATCTAGGGACATGTAATGCTGGAGGCGATGATTGCGATCAAAGTTGCTATGCAAAGCATGGTCCGGGGTCTCAAGGCACCTACGACACCACCATCAGTCCTCCATTATGTTCTTGCATCTATATGTGCCCTCCTAGCACTTAATCACAAGGGTAGACAAGTACTTGCCATGGATGTCAAGGTTGTGATAGCAACGTCGACACAATTGCCTATCACAGCTTGCATGAGCGTTATTTCGTAGTTTTTTGAAGCCCTATGCAATTAGCAATAAAACAATGATAAGTCATGACTAATTGACGATCTCATTGATGAGTACATTGCATCCTTTCATAATTTCATGGTTATGTACATTTAACTTGTGTGCCATCTATTATTATTTTCTTATCTAAATATTAGCATGATAAAATACAATGCTTCCCGCATTGCTGGAGATTAATCAAGCTCAAATATGAATTATTTTGGTTAAGTTTTGCTATTCTAAACTACTCATACGAAATCAACTTCAATTTCAGTTAAATTCCTCCCACATTGTAATAATTGGAAAGGTCGGTTTTTGATACTTGACAATCACATTTTTCTGGATGGCTCAAAACAAACAGTCTTTCTTTTGACCCCAAAAAAAAATAATAATAATCGAATTTCTGTTAGATCAAAAAAATTTGGGTCCGTCCTTATTGACCCCCCCAAAAAAAACAAAAAAAACCAAGCCTAGCTAGAGTGGAATCGTTTAATAACAGGCCTATGACCATGGCATATCCACGTGGATCTCTGTGCTTGCCGTTTCCTCACTCTCCTCCGTCTCCCCATGGGAATGTCAGCCATGGATCGCGCTTCATGGCGACCACAACCTCCATTGCCAAGGGAGAGAGAGAAAACGGTAGAGATGTGCAGCGCAGGAGACCGATCGGTGAGGGTGACAGTGCGTTGGCTTACGGAGCTGCGAAGGTGGGGGCTCCTCGTCTTACTGTGGTTGCTGGGTTTGGACTTGCAGAATAAGTAATGAAGAACAATAAAGATCAAAGGAGAGAGAAAGAAGTGAAAAAAAAAAAAAAATTCAGACCACAGAGATTAGAAATTATGCCCGTGAAGGAATGGATTTATAAGATTACATTCACAAATATACGTATACATACCATCTAGGGCAGACGATCATCGTCGCTAATCATCGTCGTTGTTGGTCAGCGAAGCTGGCTGCAGTATTTCTACTCCTCACCCTCGGACCCTAACGGGGTGGCCGTAGCTTATGTCAGCGCGTGCGACGGCGAGGCTGCAACAACGGGCGGGGGGGCGCGATTCGCTCGGATTTCACCTCCCTTCTCCGAATTAGCTGGCCTCTCTCGTATCTCCCTCTCCCTCCGACCTCGACTACTCCTGCTCGATGCTTCTCTGCCGGATCTGCCTCTCTCCAGCCGGATCTGGAGACTAAATGCAATGTTAGTCCTCGGACAGAAAATGACGAAATTTAAGTGGATGACTTCTCAATTTCAACAATAATCTATATAAATTTAAAGAACCTTAAACAAGACCACCATTACAGTCATGGTACCGGATTAATTGTCAAAAACCTATAAAGATATTCCACTTAAAAAAAGAAAAGCGAGTACCATCAAAGGTTATGTTCTTACTCGTGTAAACTCTAAATGACCATATTATGAAATAATGTTTCCTAACTATTCATTAATTTGATAATTTAAACAACGGAAACAAAAGTTTAATTAATTTGGAATGACATTTATGACTTATCACGATCAGCCTGTGCGAGCGAGGCTCTAGTAGATGGAGTTTCATTGTATTTGCTGTTAAGAAAACTCCTAGTAGATAATGATGTTAATAAAATTGTCCATGAGATTTTAGTAAGTTTGATATTTGTCTTGAAGTATGTTGATCTAGGAAATAAATCAAGCATGTACTACAAAGCCTACCTTATATGGAACAAACTTAAACTCAAATCCATACCTTTATCATGAAGATAAAGACTGATAGAATTACTCTCATTCTTATCCTAATGAAGTCTAGAACATTACAAGTTTAGGACGAAATCAGTTCCAATGAGACAACTTGACAAAATGTGACATAACCTCATAATGTATAATGGCTAATGATCTGATTTAGATTTCAAGCTAAGAAAGATTCGATTAACTCAATCTAGTTGATTGGCAACTTGAAGACAAGTTCTTTCTAAATAGAGAAGCTTTACTTATGGAAACTAAGACTTTTGTTGTATGGGTGACTAAAATCAAATGAAATTTCTACTTCCGTTATTAATGGCCATCCAAACTTTGACATATGGATCTGTCTAATAGCTAGTATGGAAGACGATCCTCTGAAGACTATCAAACGGCTAGTTTAGAAGTGGAGGAGTATATAAGAAGATCAATATACTGAGGAGCAAGTAAAAGATGAAGAGTAGAATCTACAATTCCAAAGTCTAAGCATACTTTGACCATACACTTTTTTTTTTTTTTTTTGTGATTTTCAACTTGGTGATTGTGAGAGAAGTACATAAAGAGTGATCGAGTGAGATCGTCCATGAGATCGTGTGATCTATTACTGAATGTTTGCACTTAGAATTGTAACCTCTTGTAAATCATATAGTGGAATCCAATTAGTTGGATTTTAGCATGAGAGATCGGACGTAACTTGATATAAGCCGAACCGCTATAAACTTTGTGTGCAATTTCTCTTAACCCCAAACTTTTATTATTTATTGTTGTAATTTATTGCACATTTGCTTGGTACTTTTAAAGTCTGTTCACCGCATAACAGATTCTGAAACTTGCTCCAAAATATGATCCTTATGCATGCTTTGATCTTGACTCGTTTTATTCCGTGTTAATTTGTCAAGATCTTATAAAATCACCAATTCACCTGTTTTAGATGATACTTGCTAGCTACCTTATTTACAATTTTATATATTTTATCGTGTTTTGCCACTGTGAGTGTTGGGGAGAACTAGGGTACAACAATTCACCACGGCCAAGCGCAATCCAGGATCAATTTCTCCCCCGAAGCAAAATCAACTAAGATTTCTTAACCCGTAGCAACAACTAGCAATGTATAGCCTCACATAATGCAAATATAACGCCGAAATAATAAGTAGACAAAGCAAATAACGACACCAAGGATTTAATGTGGAAAACCCGATGCGGGAAAAACCACGGACCGCCCAAAAACATCCACTAATCACCAAGAATAGCAGGATACACAAAGCATTCTTCTCTAGTGACACACTAGAGGCTCAACATCAACATTACAATCATCTTTTTCCCACCACATAGGTAGACAAACAAATTTGAAGCAAGAAAACATGAACCGCAACTGGAGAATTTGGAGACGGTTCTCGACGAACAAAAACCATCAACTCGTAGCCCTCGGTCTCACGAACAACATACTGAAATTTGAGCCGATTCCGACAATATTTGGCCTTCGAATCAAAGCCGCAAAGTTGCTGCGCACTTCCTCTCTTCTCTTTCTCCTTTGTGCAGTTTTTTCTTTTCTCTTTCTCTCTCTTCACTTTTCGACGGACACACCGCACGACCCCAACTTCCACTTCTTTTGTTCTTTTCTTTTCTTTTTGTTTTTTTATATATATTTAATGCTGGCTGGGCCCCACATGAAGGTGGACCCAGCCAACAAATCTCCCCCTCCACCTCATGTGGGAAGATTCGTCATGCCCGCTTTTCTTCTACAAGCATCAAGCTTCATCACGGGCAAGGCTTTGGTCATCATGTCGGACTTATTGTTGTCGGTATGAACTTTCTCAAGTAGGAAGAGCTTCTCTTCTAGCTTTTCTCGGATCCAATGATACTTCACAGCAACATGCTTCGATCTTGAATGAAACACCGGATTCTTGCTAAGATGGATGGCACTCATGCTATCGCAATATAGAACAAACTTCTCTTGCTTCAAGCCCAACTCTTGTAGGAATTTTTGCATCCACAAAAATTCTTTACCTCCTTCGGTAATAGCAATATACTCCGCTTCGCCTGTAGACAAAGCGGTACATTTTTGCAATCTCGATTGCCATGAAACAGCTCCCCCAAAGATTATTATAAAACCCGATGTGGATTTTCGGGAATCAACATCACCGGCATAGTCCGCATCCGAGAAGCCACTCAACTCAGGCTTTGCATTTCCATAGCACAAACAAAATGTAGAAGTGCCTTTAAGATATCTCAAAATCCATTTAACAGCGGTCCAATGCTCCTTACCTGGATTAGAGAGAAATCTACTTACAACACCAACTGCATGAGCAATATCCGATCTTGTACAAACCATGGCGTACATCAAACTACCCACGGCCGATGCATAAGGAATTTTCATCATCTCAACCTTCTCTTTCTCACTTGAAGGACACTCATTACTACTCAACTTGAAATGGCCCGCAAGTGGAGTACTCACGGTTTACATGTGCTCATGTTGAATCTTTCAAGCACCTTCTCAATATACTTCTCTTGAGATAACCACAGCTTCTTATTCTTCCTATCACGAGTAATTCTCATGCCTAAGATTTGCTTAGCCGGGCCTAGGTCTTTCATTGCAAAAGCTTTACTCAACTCATTTTTCAAGCTCTTAATTTTCTTGGCATCATGCCCAACAATCAACATATCATCCACATAAAGTAGGAGAATAAGAAAATCATTATCTGAGAATCTTTTCATAAAGACACAAGAATCGGAGTTTGTCTTACCGTATCCTTGTTCTTCCATGAATGACTCAAACTTCATATACCATTGCCTAGCCGCTTGCTTGAGACCATATAAGCTTTTCTTCAATCTACACACAAGGTGCTCCTTGCCTTCAACTTCAAAACCCTCTGGTTGCTCCATATATATCTCCTCTTCTAGGTCTCCATGAAGAAAAGCCGTCTTTACATCAAGTTGTTCAATTTCTAAATTCAAACTGGCGGCCAACCCAAGAACAACTCGAATAGAATACATCTTTACAACCGGTGAAAAAATCTCTTCAAAGTCTATGCCCTTCTTTTGACGAAAGCCTTTCACAACAAGTCTAGCCTTGTATCGTGGTTGTAAACTATTTTCTTCTGTCTTCAACTTGTACACCCACTTATTTGTGAGTGTTCTCTTACCCTGAGGCAACTTCACCAATTCAAATGTGTGGTTCTCATGCAAGGATTTAAGCTCCTCTTGCATGGCTTCACGCCACTCATTCTTTCGTTCACATGATATAGCCTCTTCATAAGTTTCTGCCTCCCCTGCATCAGTGAGTAACACATACTCATGCGGTAAATATTTTTGAGAAGGCCTACGCTCTCTTTCAGATCTTCTAACTTGAGGTAGGATAGATTGCTCTTGCTCGGCTATTTCACCAGTATCAGCTGAAGAATCAACATTATATGAGGACTCACAATCTTCATGATTTCCATGCACTTCTCCCCCATAATTTCTATCAACATTAGAAGGATTTGGGCTGAAACTAACTGAACGTTGAGCTGTATTCTTTGGTCTCTCCACCTTGTCAATGTCTTCGCAGTTTCATGCTCACAAAACACTACATCTCGGCTTCTAATGACTTTCTTTGCAACCGGATCCCATAACCTCGTAACCAAACTCTTCATGTCCATAACCTAAGAAGATACACTGTTTAGACTTGTCATCAAGCTTGGATCTTTCATCTCTTGGAACATGCACAAATGCCCGACAACCGAACACTTTTAGATGGTTGTAGGAAACATCTTTGCCACTCCAAACTCTTTGTGGAACATCCCCCTTAAGAGGAACTGATGGAGATAGATTTATCAAGTCCACTGCCGTTCTCATCGCTTCACCCCAAAATGACTTAGGCAACTTCGCATGAGAAAGCATACACCGAATCCGATCATTAATTGTCCGGTTCATTCTCTCTGCCACTCCATTATGTTGTGGTGTTTTTGGAACAGTCTTCTCAAGCTTGATACCATAATCCCTACAATAGTATTCAAATGGGCCTCTATATTCACCACCATTGTCAGCCCGAACACATTTCAGCTTCTTCCCGGTTTCTCTTTCCACATTGACATGAAATTGCTTGAAGGCCTCAAGTACCTGATCTTTAGATTTCAAAGCAATAGCCCACACTTTTCTAGAACAGTCATCAATAAATGTCACAAAGTATAATGCACCTCCAAGAGTTCTAGCATCCATGCAACAAACATCAGTGTGAACTAAATCAAGTACATTTGATTTCGTATGTGGAGAGGAACTATGAAATGAGAACCTATGTTGCTTACCAGTCAGACAATGAGTGCATTCCCTTAGATTTTTCTCCTTCAAAGGTAAAAGGTTCTTTCTAGCAAGAGTTTCAAGTCCTTTCTTACTAAGATGACCCAGCCTCATATGCCATAAATCAACTGAGGAATCCTCTACTGCATTTACCTCTTCTTTAATCAAGTCAACTTGCATGGTGTAGAGAGAGCCTGTCTTCTTACCTTTTGCCACTACCATGGAACCTTTAGTCAACTTCCATTTGCCATCAAAGAATGAATTACGATAACCATCATCATCCAAGGCACCCGTAGAGATCAAGTGAAGTCGAATATCCGGAACATGTCTCACATTTTTCAAAAGCAAATTACATCCGACATCGGTTTCCAAATAAACATCTCCCATGCCAATAATTTTGGAAACATCACTATTTCCCATCCTTATGCAACCAAAGTCGCCCCGTGATAAGAAGCAAAGTAATCACGCCGTGAGGTGACATGAAAAGAAGCCGCGGAATCAACAACCCACATAGAGTCTTGGCATGTAAAATTCACATATCCGTCATCACATACAAACACAATATCGCCATCGGATGCAACCGCCGTTGTAGCTTGTTTCTCTTCTTTCTTTTGATCTCCATTTCTATCATGGAATCTATCTCTCTTTGGCAACCAACACTCTATTGCATAATGTCCCATTTTGCCGCAATTATAACACTTGACACTCCTCCTCGGTCTAGATTTCGACCTTCCTCTTGACTTGCCTCGGGTATCATTTCTTTGAAACCTTCTTGATTGACTTCTCCCCCTGTTTTCTATAACAAGAGCATCCGATGTAGAAGCATAATTCAAGCCTTTTCTTCTTGTTTCTTCATTGAACAAGCTTTCTTTAACCATGCTCATAGAAAGCACACCAAAAGGAGCCGAGTTATTTAATGCCACAACCAAGGTGTCCCAACTATCAGGAAGAGTACCAAGTAATAAGCATGACTGCAATTCATCACCAAGATCAATCTCAAGATTTGTCAATTGATTTACAACATCTTGAAATTCACTCAAGTGTTCCGCCATGTTACTCCCCTCCTTGTATCTCAAATTTACAAGTCGCTTAACTAGAAGAGCTTTATTTTGTGGAGTTTTTCTCTCATAAAGATCTTGTAATTTTTTCCACAAAGTGTCCGCTCTCGTTTCTTGAGCAACATGATGAAACACACTATCATCAATCCATTGTCGGATAAACCCAACTGTTTTCCGATTCATTCTCTCCCATTCTTTATCTCCTTATCTCCTTTGGCTTCATCACCCTCAATAGGATCAAATAAATCTTTGCAATATAACACATCTTCCATCCGAGGCTTCCAAATAGAATAATTCGAGGCATTTAACTTAAACATGGTGCTGCTGGTTTCTTCCATTTAACACTAAAATTCAACCGTGCTCTGATACCACTTGTTAGGGAGAACTCGGGTACAACAATTCACCACGGCCAAGCGCAATCCAGGATCAATTTCTCCCCCGAAGCAAAATCAACTAAGATTTCTTAACCCGCAGCAACAACCAGCAATGTATAGCCTCACAGAATGCAAATATAACGCCGAAATAATAAGTAGACAAAGCAAATAACGACACCAAGGATTTAACGTGGAAAACCCGATGCGGGAAAAACCACGGACCACCCAAAAACATCCACTAATCACCAAGAATAGCAGGATACACAAAGCATTCTTCTCTAGTCACACACTAGAGGCTCAACATCAACATTACAATCATCTTTTTCCCACCACATAGGTAGACAAACAAATTTGAAGCAAGAAAACCTGAACCGCAACTGGAGAATTTGGAGACGGTTCTCGACGAACAAAAACCATCAACTCGTAGCCCTCGGTCTCACGAACAACATACTGAAATTTGAGCCGATTCCGACAATATTTGGCCTTCGAATCAAAGCCGCAAAGTTGCTGCGCACTTCCTCTCTTCTCTTTCTCCTTTGTGCAGTTTTTTCTTTTCTCTTTCTCTCTCTTCACTTTTCGACGGACACACCGCACGACCCCAACTTCCACTTCTTTTGTTCTTTTCTTTTCTTTTTGTTTTTTTATATATATTTAATGCTGGCTGGGCCCCACATGAAGGTGGACCCAGCCAACAGTGAGACTGCACAAATAGTCCGACGTTGCTAGACCAGGATAAACTATGAACCGTGAACTTCCAAGTTTCCAGGATAAACTATGAACCGTGAACTTCCAAGTTTCCAGCTTTCCTTTCCTTTCCTTTCCTTTCCTTTCCTTTCTTTTTTTCCTTTTGGGTGACATCGGAAAAAGCATGTCACGAGCGAAACCATCTCCAAAATTTCAGAGCTTTCGAAGCAACCGCCAATTCATGCAAAATCTCTTCCCCCACAACTTCGGAAACATCCTCGGCAATCTTCGCTCGAAGCATGCATCGTGTTATCCCCGAAAGTCGATGCGTCTCCAAGATCACCTCTCTCTCAAATTGTCATCCTAAATTTAAATGCAAATTCAAGGGCTCCCTTGTCACCCCCATCAAAAGTCCTTCTATTGCAACATTTGTAAAATCGAAATCATCTCTAGCACGATCCGGCAAAATGTCCATGACCGTGAGGTACCGCGGCACTTACACCGTAAAGCCTGAAACAGCAATATGGACCGGCCACTTACCGCTCTCAGAACTGGATCAGATTGGTATTATCACTCATGTGCCCAACATTTACTTCTACAAGCCGCCCCCTGAATGGCTCCATCCGGCCGACGCCATCTTTGACACACTCCGGGGTTCACTCAGCCGCACGCTGGTCCCATTCTATCCACTCGCAGGCAGGCTCAGGTGGCTTGAAGGGGGACGCCTCCGACTTGAGTGCAACGCCATGGGTGTCTGTCTCATCGAGGCCGAATCCAAAGGTGAGCTCAATGACTTGGGCGATTTCTCTCCACGTCCGGAGTTTGAGCAGCTCGTGCCGAGTGTGGACTACACGAAGCCGATCCATGAACTGCCGCTGCTGCTGGTTCAAGTCACCAAGTTCAAGTGTGGTGGGCTCACCCTGAGCTTCTCCATGTCCCATGCGGTTGCCGATGGGCCAAACGCTCTCCATTTCATGACCGAGTGGGCGCGGCTCGCTCGCGGCGAGCGACTGAGCGTTGAGCCATATTACGATAGAAAGGTCGGTTGGTGAATGTAAGTAGTTCTCTTTTTAACTCACACGGCATCCAAACTTTACCTTTCCAAAACTGGGGTTTTGGGCTAGAAACCCAGTTATTTGAAAAATCATGAAACAAGAAGCAAGAGAAACCAAAACTTTTGACAAGAATAACATAATTGTTAAAAAGAAAAATTATTGAAAACTAAGAAATTTTGGTGTACTAAAGACATGACACAACTTTTTTGAATTAAATAAACCAACACTCTTTGGGATCATGTGATTTATGATCATGGTTTGCCTGATGTGTATGATTAGTAGACAATTTCCACCGTTCCACGTATCGTAATTTTATATTATTTAGCCGTTGTCCAATGTGTTATCGTATCAACTCGCATTTTCATTTTTTTTCTTTTACAAGCTTCCCTCCCTGCGACAACTTCAGAAGTTTGACTTTTGTTTTCAATTTTTATGTCGATTTTAAATTATGAAGATTATGCAACATATTCATCAATTGATTTGAAAAGTTGATCTTCGTTATGGTTGTTCGATATCTTTCTTGCTCGCTTTTAATATTAGTCAAATACTTTCTACATAAACACTTAGAACATCATTTCAATCCATCAGAGTTGTCTATTTGAATTATTGATGCTGAAAGTACTAATTTTTGGACTAATTTTTTAACAAGGTTTTATGGGTGGGCGATGATCCATCTAGCACGCTGCCGCCGCAGCCACGGCACTTGGAACACTCCGAGTTCAACCCCCCACCGCTGCTGATCGGCCACACTAACAACCTAGAAGAGCGTAAGAAGAAGACCACCGTGGCCATGCTAAAGCTGACAAGGACCCAAGTTGAAACCCTAAAGAACGCAGCGAACAAGGAACGAGACGGCCAGAATCACCCGTACACCCGATACGAGACGGTGGCTGCACATATATGGCGGTGTGCGTGCAAGGCGCGGAAACACAAGCCTGAGCAGCCAACTGCTGTGGGCATCTGTGTTGACTCCCGCCGCCGCCTGCATCCGCCACTGAAGCTTGGATACTTCGGCAATGCAACCCTGGACGTGGTCGCTGCTGGCACGTCCGGTGAGCTGGTGTCGAGCCCGCTCGGGCGCACCTCAAGCAAGATTCGAGAGGCCATCGAGAGGGTGACCCATGACCACGTGAGGTCGGCCATCGACCACATCCGGAGACAACCGGACCTGACCTTGTTTCAGGATGTGCATGCCCTAGGAAGCACCCGAGGGCCTTTCTATGGAAACCCTAATCTCGGGGTGGTGAGCTGGTTGACGCTGCCAATATACGGCCATGACTTCGGCTGGGGGAGAGAGGTCCACATGGGGCCGGGGAACCACGACTTCGACGGCAATTCTCTGGTTCTTCCGAGTCTTGAGGAAGAAGGTGGCTTGGTGGTGGCCTTGTGCTTGCAAATCGCGCACATGGAAGACTTCAAGAAGTTCTTCTATGAGGATATCGTTCAATAATTCTTGAACTGATGAATGTTTAATAAATGCTCCTGGTCGATATACTATTAGATCTACGGATGAAAAAGGTTCCTGTGATAATTTATCTATGTATGACTTTAAGATCCTAGCAATTAGCAAATACAAAAGGATCTGAATTATATCTTTTTATAGAGATATGGAATCAATTGTTAATATCTCACCGGATCCGGATTCCCTCTATAGAAGTTAACGTCCCTCGTTGATATATAGCACACTCAAAATCTAATAATCTGAATTCGTCTAGCAGAGGAAACCTTAGAATTCTAACTCACTATATGTAATTTGGTCACGTAATGTCAACGTGAACCATTCGTTAATATTAGTTTCATAAATTTACTAACAAATGACTTGTTTTTGGGATTGTCGGCTTGCTTCACGGAGATTACTATACACAAGATAACTGAGTGATAGTAATGGGTTCCTATGTTGTCTCTATTACATGGGGACATCTTACAGAGTTTTTGTTTGGTGGGATCGGAGCAACGCTCATTAGATATGCTCAGTCAACCCCCAAACTCTTTCTAATGGGCTTGGCTTCGGCCCATTGATGAAGACTTATCAAGCGGGCTAAGGCTTATCCAAATCACAAGGCAAAACATCATGGGGGATAAGTTCAACTCTATCGACAGAATTTCAAGAGCATTTTCCTTCGGCATTTTTGTTGGGAATGTCGGATTCCCAAAAATTGGATTCGACACTAAATCGAACCCCTAAAACGAATGCGGAAGACAAGCCCGGGAAAAACATGTATCACCGATCCTAAAGCACACCACGTAATTGAGTGTACCTTGTTAGCCACAGATTAAACACCAATGCCGATAAGAGGAAGAGAAAAACTGATCCCGTTCGATCCGATGACATCAATTGACCTTGAAGGGAAGACGGCATCACCTTAAACGCTTGTTTTTCTTTTGGAGGAAGAGAGGGAGAGGAACGTACGTACAAATGCCAAAAGGTACGTCCTCCCTCTCTTTCCTCCCTTATATATGTCCCCTCCAAAACAAAAACGTATCCCTTCATCATATCCCTCCATCCATGGGCCTTAATCTTGTGGGCCGGGCTTTTAGGCCCAACATGGGTAGACGGGCCTTAAGCCCATCACATAAAACCATCATCTCCTAGTCGCACATGGTGGGCCGAATAGGATTCTCTTTACCTCTCTTCAACATTCATACCGGTGAATAATCCGTACGACCAACATACTTTGAGAGCTCGTTGCTATACACCTGTTAGGAATATATAGCAGCTCATAATGGACATCACACTCTGAATAGATTTAGTATGCAGTACCCTAGATTGATCGATCACATTTATATCTCTCTTGATCTCTTTTCAAACAATGATATATATATTGTATTCACAATTATGATTATCCCAAGACAGTCATAATTGGTTAACCAGTTAATACAAAACTACAATGTGATTCTCCAAATTCGATCTTCCTCTTTCTTTCAAACTCTCAATTTTAGTTTAGCTTGCTTTTCTAGAAATGTCCCATTAGATCGAATCAACCCATGACCATTGGCAACATCGTAAGATAGCAAACACTAAATAGAAATCTTGAGAATAAGTAAGAGTTATGAGGGGACTAAAAATTGAGGAACTCTTTTCCTCAAGAGTCTCACACGACATAAAAGTTGAGATCAAACTTTTGCCACTTTTATTGGTCTTCTCATGTATACGTAGTATGAAATACGTATTACGGTATTAACTCCTTTCCCATGGAGCGTATGTCTACACCTTTCAATACCGTACAGATGATAGTTCAAACATACCCAATGTCTAACTTGAGTTCACGTATCTACTCATTCACAAAATTCATCAGAACTCACATCTGGCATCATAGACAGATAAAGTAAAATATGTGGGGTATTTTACTTTCGGACATAGTAAGTATTATGTCCTCATCTTAACACCCAGTTAAGGCGACATACATATTTTAAGCTTGAGCTCTCGATTATCACCTAGATAATAAGCTTAAAAACAGTCTCATCTCTATTTATCACATAGTAAATAGAGGCGATTACCCGTGTGAGTGGACTAATCTTATATCTGTCTGACATACTTCCTCAATTTAAAGTAATGCACTAAGCATTAAGATGCATAAAGATCAAACAAAGATTCATACGCATTAATGATGAAAAGACAAATTCATCAAATGTGAACTCTTAGGGAAATTACAATATTCAGTACATCAGCCTCTACGCAATCCTAGAGATTTCATATGGCCACAAAACACATCTCTAGGTATTGGCTTTGTCATAGGATCTGCTACCATTCTATGCGTAGATATGTACTGTAAGTCCACATCCTTTCGTGCAACCATATCATTGACAAAGTTATACTTGGTATCTATATGTTTGGTCTTGCCATGATATTTTGGATCTTTGGTATACGCTTTTACTGCTTGGCTATCACAGTTAACCAACAATTAATCTGCAGCACTTCCAATAACACCTAAATGATCCAATAATCTTTTAAGCCAAACATCTTCTTATACTGCTGCTGATAATGCCACGAACTCAATTTTCATCGTGGACAAGGCTATACACTTTTGTTTCTTACTGCTCCAACATATGGTGCCATTGTTCGGTAAGAAAACAAACCCAGAGGTAGATTTTCTTTAATCTAAATCTCCTCCCCAATCAGCATCAAAATAACCTTAGAGTCGTAGATCCTTTCCTTAATAACTCAGCATATAATCAGCAGTCCCCTTTAGATACCTCAGCATACTCTTAACGGCTTTCCAATGTGCTGGACCTAAATTGGATTGGTATCTTCTCACCATTCCAACTGCAAAACATATGTCAGGTCTTGTACACATCATTGCGTATATCAAGCTCCCAATAGCACTAGCATAAGGAACGTGTTTCATTTGTTCCTTCTCTTGTGGAGTCCCTAGACACAGTCTATGGCTCAATCCTTCACCTTTTGCAATATGAGTGTCTATAGGTTTATAATCTTGCATACGAAATCGTTGAAGAACCTTATTTCTATATATTTCTTGCGAAAGAGACAACGATCTCTTCAAACAATCTCTTGAAATCTTAACTCCAAGAATGTATGCAACCTCACCCATATCCTTCATCTCAAAGTTGGAAGACAACCAACTTTTGACAATATTAACAAACTCCATATTGCTTCCGGCAATTAGTATATCATCAACATATAATGATATGATCACAAATTGATCTTTGGATCTTTTGATATATACACAATGATCATCATCAATCATTGTAAAATCATATGCCATTATGGCATTATGAAAACGTATATACCATTGTCTCGATGACTGCTTGAGGCCATCTATCGATCTCAAAAGTCGACATACCTTTTCTTCTTGGCCTTTCACTATGAAACCAGCAGATTGTTCCATATATATTTCTTTCTCTAATTGTCCATTGAGGAAAGCAGTCTTTACATCCATTTGATGTAACTCAAGATCCATACTAACCACTATTGCCAGAATAATGCGAATCAAGGTAAATCTCATTACAGGAGAAAATGTTTCTTCATAATTAATTCCTTCCTGTTAATTATACTCCTTCGCCACAATGCGAGCCTTATGTCTTTCTATCGAGCCATCAACCTTTCGCTTTATTCTGAGATGTGGCATCCCAAAAATTCAAGACAGTCCTAGAGAAATTAAAGCCCATAATTAGGTAATGAAATTACCTATGGTATATGTTTTAGTTATTAGCTTTCTCTTAAGACTAAGTGATTGATGCTTGTGTTCATGAGATTTTAAATTAGATAAATTAATAAGAATAATCTATGATTGGCTATGCACTTTATAGACTAAGTTTATATAAATAAAATATTCCAAGATTTTGGCTATGTGGAATTTAGTAATTTAATTCTTATAAGAAAGAATAAGAAAGGGGTAAAATTGATTTTTAATTAGGTTGGGCCTTAGGCCCAATAGCTTGAGCCTTCGGTGGGCCGAATGGCCCGGCCCAATTAGGCCCAAGGAGGAGTGGCCGTCGACCATGAGGGGGGAAGGAGTGGCCGGCTCACTTCTTCCAATCCAAGCCCAAGCCCAAAGCCCATTATGCATGTGTTATGACAAGTGGCAAGGAGGTCTTCATGCATTGGCCATTGGAAGAGGCAAGCTAATGATTGCAAATGATGAGGAATTGGGGAAATAAAAGGGAAGGAAAAAGAGAGTGGCCGGTTGGTTCCGTCCAAGCCAAAGCCAAACGGAGAGAGAGAGAATTGTACGAGAGAGAGAGAGAGAGTGAGGCCGAGAGAAGGGAAGCCGAGAGGGAGGAGGAGTCACCCGTCGCCGCCGCACGCCGCCTGTTCGTCCACCGTGTGCCGTCGTCCTCCTCGGTCTAGAGGCAAGTTGGGAATCCGCTTTCTACTCTTGCACGAATGTCTTGCATGTGTGGTCGGAATCTAGGATGTTTAGAGGCACGGAAGTGAAGCTAATGTGGTTTGTTTTTGAATTTGCATGCTGTTTTCGCATGAACCGCCTGACCCAGAATCTTGTGAGAGCTTGCATGCATGTTTTGAGTTCGATTTTGACTCTCATTCCTTCATGGAAGTTGTAGCTAACATCTTAAACTAAAACATACAAAAATTTGGTACAAAATTATGGAGATTTAATGGGTCAAACTCTCATCCTACGGAGACACCAGATCTGGAACGACTTCACTGACCTTTCGGTGGATTCGTGGTTGCATGTTGACTTTTACTAAGAATCTCTCTTCGACTTCTTCATAAAACTTGTATAGAACATCCTAAAGACTAACATACTCAAATTTGAAGTAAAATGAACAAGTGTAGCCTACTGAATCGACTTACTCTTAAAGGCGGTAAATCTGGAGACACGGTACAGGACAACCGAGACTTCATGGACCCATACGGTGACTATTCTCTGGAATTTTGGCTTAGCTCCCTTAATGAAAGTTGTAGGGGACCTCTTGAGGTAAAACATATCCAAATTTCAGAGGAAAGGAAGAAGGATAAGTTGGTAAAGACTCGGTATTTCAGAGATGACTACACTGGACGTTTCGGTGCTAGATCCAGAAGCTTCGTACGACGGTAGAAAATTATCTAAAACGAATCTGGCCTATAAGTCTTCATGAAACATCTACTTTAGTGTCTTAACTATAACCTGGTAAAATTTCATAATTTTCGGAGGTCGTTCGGGTATTTTAATCGAATTATTTCAAAAACTGCACATTCTGTTTTTATGCGAAATCGCATGCTGTGATTGTGTGAATGATATCTTTTGTGTGGAACTTTATTGGCCATGTGTTTTTCATGAAATCATTATCTTATTGTCTTGGTTATCATATGCTTTGATTTCATGATTTTAGAGAATCATATGAATATTTAATGCAAATATTTTCTAAAATGGTACAAGCTGGAATTTTTGGTAAACTTCAAAAAGGCCTGATAAATGGACTATTCCAAATTATATGGACTCCATGAATTGTATTGTTGTGAGTGATTGTGTCTTGCTGCATACATGATGATGATTAGAGATGCATGTATGAATCAAAGGATGAAAGTGATCTTGTTACCATTGCATCATGTGCTATGCTAAGTTGAGACATAAATTGGTGAACATGAATAATGAGAAAAGAGGAGATTGTTTTGTGGCAGATGATAATGCCCTGGGAGTGTCAGGATGCCCGGGATGGGGGGTGCCGGATGCCGGATTGTCCTCGGGAGTTTCAAGATGCCCGGGAAGTGGGGGTGCCGGAAGCCCTGGAGGTTTGTGCCCAGGGGGATGCCTCGTGATGCCAGTTGGGGTGCGAGATTGCCGGCCAGGGAGTGTAAATGCCAAAAGCCTCGGAGGTTTTTGCCAGAGGAATGCCTCGTGATGCCAGTTGGGATGTGAGATGCCCAGATTGTGGGGGTGCCGGATGCCCGGTGGTGTGTGTCGAAGGTTTATCTTGCGATGCCAAATGTGGTGATCGAATTGAAAGATAAAAGTGAAAATGATGACATGCATATATGATGTGGAAATGATAGTCTATGGCATGATGACATGCATATATGATGTGAAGATGATAGCCTATGGCATGATGACATGCATATATGATGTGAAGATGATCACCTATGGCATGATGACATGCATACATGATATGATAATGGTGTTACATGTATGGATGCATGGTAATGATGATGGTACATGTGATATGATGATGATGTTATATGCCTGGATGCATGGTAAAGATGATACACGTGACATGATGATGGTAAGTGCATGATATGATGGTGATGACTATGTGATGATATGTATGTGGCATGAATGTAATGAGGGCGTATGATGGTATATGCGTGGCTTCAAGGTAAGTTATGCTTGGATGCATGAATGACATGTATGATGCTATGATTGTGATGACTGTGTGATGCATGATGCATTGAGTGGTTATTGGATTCCTTTACCTGCTGAGTGGTTGTACTCATCCCTTCGGGGACCAACATTTCATATTAACAAAATGCCGCTCCCTGCTGTCACGCGGGGCGTGTTTTACGGCATACCTTCCGATGTAGAGGTCGAGTGCGAGGAGTTTGACTATCCCTATGTTCTTGGTCTGACATATATTCGAGTGCACGGCTTAGTTATGTACAATGTGGGCTTGGTTGGGGGCCTTGTTGTCCAGGAGTTCATATCTGTCCACATTCGTCGCGACGGAGTGATACGTAGGATGTTGCCGCCGCCACCGCCTGATGCACCGGGATGGGTGTGAGAGCCCGTGTTTGACCAAGTAGGAGCTGAAACTTTTTGGGATGGTTAACCGACACTAGTGATGGGGGATCTTTCACGTTAGTCATAGTGGGTTGAGAGTTTCTTTTTGGGGTTTAGGCCGAGTATGGTTTCATGTCCTAGCCTTTCTTTTGATGTACCAACCCAAGGAAACCCATTTTGAAAATATGTAAATAAAGTGTCATGACTTTGTCTTTCATTATGATGTTTAGTGGTGTGCAATTGTATCATGGTTGATGGAGGGGGAGGGGGAGATGGCGATATTATATTTTTGCTTCCGCTAATGAGTCGCGCTGGGACCGTTTAGAAAAAAAAATGTCTACGATTTACGACGCTTCTTCTAAGAGATGAAAAAAGGTGTAACGTTGGTGCCTATGGTGACCCAAGAGGGGTTTGGGGTGCCACAGTGCCCCTTTTTGGTATCAGAGCAAATGGTTATAGGTTGGAGTGATAAGGAGCCTCATTTGGAAATTGAGGAACATGATGACAATGCACACCATAGGATGTAAAACGGAATAATTGAATAACGGGTTATGAGTATTCACTCGTAGATCCCTAGTAGTTAGTTTTGAGTTGTCTATAGGTACCAGTAACATGTATATGTTACTTATGTAGTAGCAGTAGTTGCTTTGAATGGAGACAGCTTAGTCTCGGATTATTCTTCGAGCAATGCTTGAAATTGCAGGAAAAGTCATGGTGCGAGCCGGAAGTGCTCATCCATCGAGGGATGAAGCCTCTGCTGCAAGGGCTGAACCCCGAATGGAAGACATCCTGCAGGCATTGGCCAATATTGGAAATCTGATGGAAAGGCAGGCGCAGCAGCAACCTAGAGCAGAACGCCGTACTCAAGGACTGGTGGAACAGTTTTTGAAGCTGAAGCCACCTAAGTTCGGTGGAATGGGAAGTCCTGAGGAGGCGGAGCATTGGATTGATGGAATGGAGCAAATTTTCAGGTTGTTGGACTGCACTGCTGCTGAGAAAATAACTTTGGTAGAGTACCAGCTGGAGGGAAATGCAAAGTTTTGGTGGAAAGCATCGAGGGACACAATCTTCCCACCGAGTACTGAGGTTAACTGGGAAGAGTTTGTGAGAGCTTTTAATAGAATGCATTTTTCTGACTCTGCTAAGGATAGGAAAATTACTGAATTTGTTCAATTAGAACAAAAGGAGCTAATAGTAGATCAGTATGAGGCTAGATTTTCTAAACTGTCTAGATATGCCCCTAGGCTGATTGAGGATCAGGAAGAAAAGGCTAAGAGATTTTTGAAAGGGTTGAGGACCGATATCAGGATGCAACTGGTGCCTTTGAACATAAGAGATTATAATGAGATCTATGAAAGGGCACAGTTGGTAAAACAGGAGCTGTTGAGAGAGTGATCAGAGTTTAAGAAACCGCTGAACTTTAATGATGTGAGAAGGGGTAAGAGACCCTACTCTGGTCAAGGTCGGACTTGGAATGTGAAGAAGAAGAGTAATTTTGGAAATTTTGGGGGAGCAAGAAATAGCCTGAATATAGGGAAAGCACCCTATCAGCCTGATGTTTGTCAAAAGTGTGATGGACGACATGGCCCAGGACCTTGCAATGGACGACTGAAATGTTTTGGTTGTGGACAAGTGGGTCACCTTAGGAGAAGTTTCCCACAAGAAAGGTTGCAAGTGAGTGTTGGCTTGGTGCGACAGGGATATCAGAGTGCCGTTAGATTAAACTTGCAAAGGAATCCTCAAAGGCCACCAGCACAAAGAAGGGTGTATGCGGTCACCCAAGAGGAAGCGGAAGCTTCCAAAAATGTTATCTCAGGTATGATTCTTATAAATGATAAAAAGGCATATGCATTGTTTGATACGGGTGCAACGCATTCATTTGTGTCTGAAAGATATAGACGTTTGAATAAAATAGAAGTTATGCCTCTTGAGATGCTTCTTTGTGTTTCCACGCCTTTGAAGGATAGGTTATTGTCTACGCTGGTGTGTGGAAATTGTAAGATAACAATGGGAGGAAAGGGTATGGAAATAGATCTAGTTGTAATGGCCATGTATGATTTTGATGTTATCATAGGAATGGACTGGCTTCGTAAGTATCGGGCCCAGATGGATTGTTATAGGAAAGTAATCCAAGTTACCTTGCCTGATCAATCTAGCTGTGAATTTTTAGGAGGTCAGACCCATCTACCTGTAGCACTTATTTCGGCAGTAGAAGCTTGTGCGTTACTTGACAAAGGATGTCAAGGATACCTGGCCATAGTTAAAGATTATGCAAAGGAGGAGCCTAAACTTGAGGAAGTTCGAGTAGTTAATGAATTTCAAGAAGTATTCCTTGAGGAGTTGCCTGGATTACCACCAAAGTGGGAAGTTGAATTTGAAATTGAATTAATGGATGGAACAGGACCAATATCAAAAGCCCCGTATAGGATGGCCTTAGTCGAATTGAAGGAGTTAAAAGTGCAACTGCAGGAGTTGCTTGATAAAGGATTCATTAGACCAAGTGCTTCACCTTGGGGTACACCAGTCTTGTTTGTGAAAAAGAAAGATGGATCGATGCGCTTGTGCATTGATTATAGGCAGCTAAATCAAGTGACCATTAAAATAAGTATCCTTTGCCTAGAATTGATGACCTGTTTGACCAACTCTAAGGAAGTTCGGTCTTCTCTAAAATTGACTTAAGGTCGGGATACCATCAGTTAAGAATTAAGAAAGAGGACATTCATAAGACTGCGTTTAGGACTCATTATGGACACTACGAGTTCCTTGTTATGCCATTTGGATTGACTAACGCGCCGGCTGCATTTATGGATCTAATGAATATGGTATTTAAGCCTTATTTAGATCAGTTTGTGATTGTGTTTATTGATGACATCCTAATATATTCGAGAGGACCTAAGGAGCACGAGCGACACTTGAGGATAGTTTTGCAGACCCTGAGAGAGCATAAGTTGTATGCCAAGTTTAGTAAGTGGTAGTTTTGGCTAGACCAGATAATATTTTTAGGGCATGTGGTATCAGGGGAAGGAATTGCAGTAGACCCGGCTAAAGTTGAGATGATAAGAAATTGGCCGAGACCGACAACACCTACTGAAATACGAAGTTTCTTAGGACTGGCTGGTTATTATAGGAGGTTTATTGAAGGATTTTCACGACTGGCATGACCTTTAACTAAGTTGACCCGAAAGAATGTTAAATTTGAATGGAATGGGGAATGTGAAAGGAGTTTCCAGGAGCTTAAAAGGAAATTGACTTCAGCTCCAATCCTGACTATACCGACTGGACCTGATGGTTTTACAGTGTATAGTGATGCATCTCACAAAAGACTGGGATGTGTTTTGATGCAACATGGCAAGGTCGTAGCCTATGCATCTAGACAATTAAAACCCCATGAGCTGAACTACCCAATGCATGATTTAGAGCTAGCAGCTATAGTGTTTGCCTTGAAGATATGGAGACACTATTTGTATGGGGAGAAGTTTGAGATTTATACGGATCATAAGAGTTTGAAATATTTGTTCTCACAAAAGGAGTTGAACATGAGACAAAGGAGATGGATGGAATTGTTAAAGGATTATGATTGCGAGATAAAATACCATCTAGGAAAGGCGAATAAGGTAGCGGATGCTCTTAGTCGTAAGTCGGCTATGGAGATGGCTAGTTTGAGAGTGGTAGAATGGAGTTTGTTGAAATCTGTTACAGACTCAGAATTTAAATTAAAATTAGATTGTCTTACTGGTATGCTTAGTGCATTAAGAATAGAACCCGAGATTATTCAGAAAGTTAAAATCTTGCAAGAGTCTGACCCAGAGATTTTGAAAGTGAAAGATGCTGTATCTTTAGGGAAAATACCAGAATTTCAAGTCTCTGATGATGGAATAGTAAGATGTAAAGGACGACTTTGTGTTCCCAACAACAAAGAATTAAAGAAGGAAATTCTGTCGGAGGCGCATAAGAGTAATTATAGTATTCATCTGGGAAGTACAAAGATGTACGGGAATTTGCGTCAGCAATTCTGGTGGAATGGTATGAAGGCAGATACGGCTAAGCATGTTTCTCAATGTTTGACGTGCCAGCAAGTAAAAGCGGAGCATCGTAAACCCGCAGGACTCTTGAGACCCTTAGACATTCCAAAATGGAAATGGGAGCATATAACGATGGACTTCATATAAGGATTACCAAGGACGTCAAGCAGTCATGACTCTATTTGGGTTATAGTAGACCGTCTAACCAAATCGGCTCATTTCCTAGCAATTCGCATGGACTACCCAATGGACAAATATGCGAACATGTATGTAAATCAAGTGGTACGCTTACATGGTGTTCCGGTGACCATTACCTCAGATCGGGATTCGAGATTTACTTCGAACTTTTCCCGAAGTCTTCAAATTGCATTAGGGACTAAACTTCAGTTTATTACTGCTTTTCACCCTCAAACAGATGGACAAACAGAAAGAGTAATCCAGACATTAGAGGATATGTTGAGGGCTTGTGTAATTGATTTCAAAGGAAATTGGGATGAAAGATTGCATTTGGTGGAGTTTGCCTATAATAATAGTTTTCAGAAAAGTATAGGCATGGCTCCCTATGAAGCATTATATGGAAGGAGATGTAGGACTCCTATCTGTTGGAATGAAGTAGGTGAAAGGAAGTTGCCAGGACCTGAACTAGTACAAGTTACCACTAAGGCTGTTGAAATTATCAGGAAAAGACTTAAAACAGCTCAGAGTAGGCAAAAAGACTACGCAGATAGGCGTAGAAGGCCTTTGGAATTTAGCATGGGAGACCATTTATTCCTTAAAGTATCTCCAATGAAAGGGATATCTCGATTTGGGATGAAGGGTAAGTTAAGCCCTAGATTTGTTGGACCTTTTGAGATACTTGAAAGAATAGAGGATGTAGCTTATCATTTGGCGTTGCCTCCTAAGTTGGGAAATTTGCATGATGTGTTTCATGTATCGATGCTGAGAAAGTACCAGCTGGATTCTTGTCACATACTCGATCATGAAGCCATCAAAGTGGATGAGAAAGTGAGGTACATCGAAAAGCCTGTACAGATATTGGATCGAAAAGAACAAATTCTTAGGACTAAGAAGATCCCATTGGTTAAGGTATTATGGTGACATCATGATATGGAGGAAGCCACATGGGAAAGTGAGGATCAGATGAAGGAAAAGTACCCCTATTTGTTTCAAGAAGGCACAAGTGGTATCTAATTTTGAGGATGAAATTCTCTAAGGATGGGAGAATTGTGGCATCCCAAAAATTCAAGACAGTCCTAGAGGAATTAAAGCTCGTAATTAGGTAATGAAATTACCTATGGTATATGTTTTAGTTATTAGCTTTCTCTTAAGACTAAGTGATTTATGCTTGTGTTCATGAGATTTTAAATTAGATAAATTAATAAGAATAATCTATGATTGGCTATGCACTTTATAGACTAAGTTTCTATAAATAAAATATTACAAGATTTTGGCTATGTGGAATTTAGTAATTTAATTCTTAAAAGAAAGAATAAGAAAGGGGTAAAATTGATTTTTAATTAGGTTGGGCCTTAGGCCCAATAGCTTGAGCCTTTGGTGGGCCGAAAGGCCCGCCCAATTAGGCCCAAGGAGGAGTGGCCGTCGACCATGAGGGGGGAAGGAGTGGCCGGCCCACTTCTTCCAATCCAAGCCCAAGCCCAAAGCCCATTATGCATGTGTTATGACAAGTGGCAAGGAGGTCTTCATGCATTGGCCATTGGAAGAGGCAAGCTAATGATTGCAAATGATGAGGAATTGGGGAAATAAAAGGGAAGGAAAAAGAGAGTGGCCGGTTGGTTCCGTCCAAGCCAAAGCCAAACGGAGAGAGAGAATTGTACGAGAGAGAGAGAGAGAGAGAGTGAGGCCGAGAGAAGGGAAGCCGAGAGGGAGGAGGAGTCGCCCGTCGCCGCCGCACGCCGCCTGTTCGTCCACCGTGTGCCGTCGTCCTCCTCGGTCTAGAGGCAAGTTGGGAATCCGCTTTCTACTCTTGCACGAATCTCTTGCATGTGTGGTCGGAATCTAGGATGTTTAGAGGCACGGAAGTGAAGCTAATGTGGTTTGTTTTTGAATTTGCATGCTGTTTTCGCATGAACCGCCTGACCCAGAATCTTGTGAGAGCTTGTATGCATGTTTTGAGTTCGATTTTGACTCTCATTCCTTCATGGAAGTTGTAGCTAACATCTTAAACTAAAACATACAAAAATTTGGTACAAAATTATGGAGATTTAAGGGGTCAAACTCTCATCCTACGGAGACACCAGATCTGGAACGACTTCACTGACCTTTCGGTGGATTCGTGGTTGCATGTTGACTTTTACTAAGAATCTCTCTTCGATTTCTTCATAAAACTTGTATAGAACATCCTAAAGACTAACATACTCAAATTTGAAGTAAAATGAACAAGTGTAGCCTACTGAATCGACTTACTCTTAAAGGCGGTAAATCTGGAGATACGGTACAGGACATCCGAGACTTCATGGACCCATATGGTGACTATTCTCTGGAATTTTGGCTTATCTCCCTTAATCAAAGTTGTAGGGGACCTCTTGAGGTAAAACATATCCAAATTTCAGAGGAAACGAAGAAGGATAAGTGGGTAAAAACTCGGTATTTCGGAGATGACTACACTGGACGTTTCGGTGCTAGATCCAGAAGCTCCGTACGACGGTAGAAAATTATCTAAAACGAATCTGTCCTAGAAATCTTCATGAAACATCTACTTTAGTGTCTTAACTATAACGTGGTAAAATTTCATAATTTTCAGAGGTCGTTCGGGTACTTTAATCGAATTATTTCAAAAAATGCACATTCTATTTTTATCCGAAATCGCATGCTGTGATTGTGTGAATGATATCTTTTGTGTGGAACTTTATTGGCCATGTGTTTTTCATGAAATCATTATCTTATTATCTTGGTTATCATATGCTTTGATTTCATGATTTTAGAGAATCATATGAATATTTAATGCGAATATTTTCTAAAATGGTACAAGCTGGAATTTTTGGTAAACTTCAAAAAGGCCTGATAAATGGACTATTCCAAATTATATGGACTCCATGAATTGTATTGTTGTGAGTGATTGTGTCTTGCTGCATACATGATGATGATTAGAGATGCATGTATGAATCAAAGGATGAAAGTGATCTTGTTACCATTGCATCATGTGCTATGCTAAGTTGAGACATAAATTGGTGAACATGAATAATGAGAAAAGAGGAGATTGTTTTGTGGCGGATGATAATGTGTTTTGTGGCGGATGATAATGCCCTGGGAGCGTCAAGGTGCGCGGGATGGGGGGTGCCGAATGTTAGATTGTATTGAGATACAAGGCCGGATTGTCCTCAGGAGTTTCGAGATGCCCGGGAAGTGGGGGTGCCGGAAGCCCTGGAGGTTTGTGCCCAGGGGGATGCCTCGTCATGCCAGTTGGGGTGCGAGATGCCTAACCAGGGAGTGTAAATGCCGGAAGCCTCGGAGGTTTTTGCCCGAGGAATGCCTCGTGATGCCAGTTAGGATGCGAGATGCCCGGAATGTGGGGGTGCCGGATGCCCGGTGGTGTGTGCCAGAGGTTTATCGTGTGATGCCAGATGTGGTGATCGAATTGAAATATAAAAGTGAAAATGATGACATGCATATACGATGTGAACATGATAGCCTATGGCATGATGACATGCATATACGATGTGAAGATGATCACCTATGGCATTATGACATGCATATATGATATGATAATGATGTTACATGTATGGATGCATGGTAATGATGATGGTACATGTGATATGATGATGATTTTATATGCATGGATGCATGGTAAAGATGATACATGTGACATGATGATGGTAAGTGCATGATATGATGGTGATGACTATGTGATGATATGTATGTGACATGAATGTAATGAGGGCGTATGATGGTATATGCGTCGCTTCAAGGTAAGTTATGCTTGGATGCATGAATGACATGTATGATGCTATGATTGTGATGACTGTGTGATGCATGATGCATTGAGTGGTTATTAGATTCCTTTACCTGCTGAGTGGTTGTACTCATCCCTTCGGGGACCAACATTTCAGATTAGCATAATGTCGCTCCCTGCTGTCACACGGGGCGTGTTTTACGGCATACCTTCACGTTAGTCGTAGTGGGTCGAGAGTTTCTTTTTGGGGTTTAGGCCGAGTATGGTTTCATGTTCTGGCCTTTCTTTTGATGCACCGACCCAAGGAAACCCATCTTGAAAATATGTAAATAAAGTGTCATGGCTTTGTCTTTCATTATGATATTTAGTGGTGTGCAATTGTATCATGGTTGATGGAGGGGGAGATGGCGATATTATATTTTTGATTCCACTAATGAGTCGCGCTGGGACCGTTTAGAAAAAAGAAAATGTCTATGATTTACGACGCTTCTTCTAAGCGATGAAATAAGGTGTAACATTGGTGCCTGTGGCAACCCAAGAGGGGTTCGGGGTGCCACATGAGAACCCACTTGTTCCCAATAGCTTTGCGTCCTTTTGGAAGATCAACCAGTTCCCAGACTTGGTTTGATTTCATTGACTCCATTTCCTCTTCCATTGCATGAATCTATTTCTCCTTACTAGGGCAATTCAGAGCCTCATTAATATTTCTTGGCTCTTCCTCATCTTATGGAGCAATCATAAAAGTTTCCCATTCAATGTCAAACGGGGATTACTTTGGCGACTTGTTCGCCGTATGAGAGATTGTACACTTTGCACATCATTCCCCATTATGCTCCCACTTGGATTAGATAATGATTATGTCATCTCATCATCTGGTTGTAATTGAGAATGAGTTGAATTCAATTCATCACTTCTCATGTTACTTCCACTTGGACGAACTCCACTAATATCATTATCTTTATCCAAAGTTTCAAATAGGGAGTAATCTTCCCCTATTTCGCCATTCTTAGGAAATTCATCCTCTAAGAATGTGATATCCCGTGATTCAAATTCTGTTATACTCCCACTTTCCTGCTCACCTATGAACACATACCCTTTCGAGTGTTCGGAGTATCTCATGAAAATACTCTTATTTCCTTTGGGACCCAATTTCCCAAACTTATGAGAGGGCTCATGAGCATAGGCAGTACAACCCCATGGCTTAAGAAAACTTCAGTCCAGTTTTCTACCTGTCCATAACTCATATAGAGTGGAAGTAACTGATTTGGAAGGCACCCGATTAAGTATATAGGCAGCAGTTAACAACGCATCACTCCTAAAAGTAATAGGTAAGTTAGCATGCGTCATCATGGACCTAACCATTTCCAGTAGGGTTCTGTTTCTTCTCTCTGCAACACCATTTTGTTGAGGAGTATATGGAATAGACAACTGTCTTTCTATTCCTTTTTCATCACATAATTTTCTGAACTCATCAGATAAATATTCTCGATCTCGATCGGATCTCAATGCTTTTATTTTCTTGTCTAATTGATTTTCTTCCAAGTTCATAAACTTTTTGAAACAATTTAATGCTTCAAATTTATGAGAAATCAAATAGACATATCCGAATTGAGTATAATTATCTATAAAAGTGATGAAATACACAATCCCATACCTTCCTTTCACATTCATTGGACCACAGACATCAAAATGGATTAAATGCAAAGGAAATTCAGCCATTTTACCTTTTCCAAATGGTTTCCTTGTCATTTCCCCTTCTAGGCAATGCTTACATATGGACAAATTGACTTTTTCAATGTTGCCCAACAAGCCCTCTTTGGCTAGTCTTTTCATACGTTATTGGCTAATATGACCAAGTCTAGCATGCCACATATTCATATCATTATTATACGAATCAGGAGACGTGAGAAGGGAATAACACATATTTGCATTAACATAGTCAACATCTAATACAATGAAACCATCCAGAAAATAATTACAATCATAGTAGTTTGTATCCAAATACAAATCTACACCTCTATTATGGAAGTTCATATTAAAACCAAGTTTAACCAACACCAAAACAGACATTAAATTTCGACGAATCTTCGGAGCATATAGAACATCATGTAGGAATAAAGTGCGTCATCACGCATGTTCAGTTGGTAGGTGCCAATTCCTTTACTTTAGCTCTGGTGTTGTTTCCCACATAGATCCACTTAGTTCCAGTTGGTACTCGTTAGAATTCCACGAAGGATTCTCTATCCTTTCCTCCATGGTCTGTCGCTTCTGAATCTACAGTCCACAAAGGATTGGATTCAACCAATAATGCAGAACTTAACGCATAAGCAAAGTTCTCAAATGTACAATAGGTGTTTACCTTTTTCATCTCACAACAGTTGCGAGCATAGTGACCTTTCTTGTCACAATTGTAACACCTCACCCTTGACATTTTCTTCACTTGAGGACGTTTTCCTCTCTTGTGTTGGTTAACTCTTGATTTCTTGCAATAAGGACTTGATCCTTTGCATTCCCACATATTGAACGAATCAATACGCTTGCGCTTAGAGCTCAAAGCCCTTTCTGAGCTAGAACCAACATTGCAAATATCTATTTTCGGCTTAAATGCCGTTAGGCGGTCCTCTCCTAACTCAAAGTGGTGCATGGCATCCTCAAGATATTCCATAACATGGTCAAGAGCTTCTAGTACTTCTTGCTTTTCCAGCACATATTGAATCTTCATATTCAATATTTCATAGTTGTTGCCGTTCATATCAACAATTACGTTCTTAGTTGCTGAAACCATCAATCTGAACACATCAGACATATATGCACGAATAATTAATGCCTATCATTTATGCATCAACTTTGCATAGACCCATCATATCAATGAACAATTTCAAATAAGGTTTCAGAATCAAAAGGTCACTGTGTTTCCAACCATCCTCCAAAAATCCTAACCCAAAATTATTATTAATATAATTGTCTTATGCAAAATAAATTCTATGAAGTTACAAAAACTTCTATGAACTATCCACAACAGTCAACAATAACAGAAAGCAAATAATATTTGACATCAAATAAAATAATAATGCTTTCACATAATACAACTATCCATTACACTAAGTAATATATACAAAGAAAAAAATATCAACATAGAAAGAGATATTCACATCTAAAAACATTCCAAACTAATCTAAGAAATAAATAGGAAATGTTCCTTCTAATCTATCAGTCAAAATATCTAAGAAATTTGAAGGCACATTTGCCAACCATGGAAAAACTTTTGGAGAGCTTTCATGTCGCCTCCAAGGCGCATTCGCTTTGCGCCATGTGGCGTTCAATCTAAAGTTTGAAGTTTTGGTTTAACTCAATCCTATAATACTCTCTTACAAAAGCTACCACTAGCTTTCTATAACTCGGGAACACGTTGACCTCCCATAGCCGATCTAACACTACTTGCCATTCAGGTGGAAGAGTGTTAATCAAAGCCGGCACCTTCTCAAAATCCAGCATAAGATAACCATTTCAGATGATTTTCTGTATCATCTGATTAACCCTGACCACATGTGATATTAAATCACCGTCATGCCATCGATAATTAGCTAACTCTATTATCAGCCTTTTAAGTCTTGCACTTCCCTCGTCCGTTCTTGGGATTGCAAGTATCTGTGCATAACGCATCATAGTTCCTGCAATAAATACAGAATTAAAAATGGATTACTTATAATCCATAATGTACATAAGGGAAAATACATAATTTTCCATAATTCATGCAACAAATGCAAAATAAACAATGGATTACATATAACCCACATATACATAATTGAAAAAGAAACAGATTCCTTTTTTTTTGGTCAACGGTCAACGGTCAACGGTCAATAGTCATCGGTCAACGGGTCAACGGGCGGCGGGTCGGGCCGGTCGGGCCGGTCGGGCCGATCGGGCTAGTCAAGCCAGTCAGGCTGGGTCGGACGAACCGACCCGGCACATGCCTCACACACGCGGGCGACCGGTCGGATCTCGAGTCGGGTTGGTTCGCCGGTTGGGTCAAGTCGCCGGTCGGTGATCGACCGACCAACGGTCGTTGTCGATGACGTCATCGATGACATCATCCCAGTGGTTACTGACTGTTGGGTGACGTCATGGTGACGTCAGCACGCGTTGCTTCGCCAACCAGCGCTTGCCGGTTCGCCGGCCGGGGGTGCGCACGTGTCGGTTCGCCGACCGGCGCGTGTGGTGCACGCGCTGGCCGAGCCAGCACTTCAGGCACGTGGCGTCCACGCTCAGCGGCTTCTGGCCACGCGTGTGGGCACGTCCGGCATCGGCTGGCGGCGCACGACACATCAACGTACTCGTCTCGACGAGCTCTTTTACCCTATGCCTTCAGAAATTGATTTAGACTTATGAAAACTTGAAAAAAAAAATGGATGAACAATGCTCGGGTTTCGGGATTTTTTGCCCCGATCCGTGTCAGCCGATTATTTTCGCGAAAAATCAATCAAAAAACGTGAAAAGGGTCGGGAAAACATGAACTAGGGTTCTGATACCAATGTTGGGAATGTTGAATTCCCAAAAACCGGATTCGACACTAAATCAAACCCCTAAAACGAATGTAGAAGACAAGCTCGGGAAAAACATGTATCACCGATCCTAAAGCACACCACGGAATCGAGCGTACCTTGTTAGCCACAGATTAAACACCAATGCCGATAAGAGGAAGAGAAAAACTAATTCCGTTCGATCCGATGACGTCGATTGGCCTTGAAGGGAAGACGGCGTCACCTTAAATGCTTGTTTTTCTTTTGGAGGAAGAGAGGGAGAGGAACGTACGTACAAATGCCAAAAGGTACGTCCTCCCTCTCTTTCCTCCGTTATATACATCCCCTCCAAAATAGAAACGTACCCCTTCATCATATTCCTCCATCCATGGGCCCTAATCTTGTGGGCCGGGCTTTTAGGCCCAACATGGGTGGACGGGCCTTATGCCCATCACATAAAACCATCAATTTTGATGAGAATTTCACACTTCAATCTGGTCTCACAAGATAAAGATGGAATGTTCGAGGTACCTAGTCTCTAATGGATCAAGTTCCATGATATTTGGCGACTCAAAGATAATCTTATGCTCAATTTACTAAGCGTTGCTCGGTTTCCCAAAGATCGAGTCTCCTAAGGTGGATTCCTAAGGAAGCGAGCATCTACCCCATTTGTATGCGCTACATCCTGAGTTGGATTACTCAGGCGCTGAACATTTATTTCATTACACTTGTGTTACCTTCTAAATCCAATCACCCGGGTATATGTTAGTATCGGAGCCTAGTGACAGGTCATCCTCTTGGATGAAATGTCGTTGCACCCCTGGACTATGTGCATGACTATTGCAATGTCCCATTGAATGATTTGAGGATATAAGTGCAACAACTTCAACAATGATTGGAGTAATCAATTTAAGTTTCTCCAACATTTCCTTTAAAAATAAGTACTTCGATTAATGATTATCATAATAGAATTTCTTGAATTACAATTTTATCTAAATTTCATATCTCTTTAGTGGTTTCATTCGTTGACAAGTTACATGCTCTTTATATATAATTTTTTGGTCGGATACATGCGCTATAATTTTTCGAGCGAGCATCTACCCAAGTATGTGTGGCATATCCTTAGCTAGGAAAATCTATTGATTTTAGCTTTCTCCATATCTCCAGGAAAAGTAAGGAAAAAAAATAGCAATTTCTTAAGTCATGAGCATTTATTTTGTTGCATTTGTGTTAACATTTAAATCTTCGACCACTTCGGTATCACGTGCATCCTCCCGACTCCCGGCAGCCCATCATTGCCCATGATCTCTTGACGGGTAAGGCTTATGTCCCCTGGCACGCGACAAACTATCCACCACTCATTTCCCTTAACGAAAAATCGCCATATAGCACAATCTTGTCTATTAATCATTTTAGCAGTCTCACTATGAATACCTGATTTATTCATCCATTTATGGACTTTTGGGAATTCGAAACTTCAGCAATACCAGATTTCTGAAATCCTGGATGTCTTGATGGCACGACTCTAGCAGCTCGAACTATTAAGAACTCTCCACAACCGAATATATGCTTCTCCCGACTCCCCACAACTCCACGCAACGCAAATCTTCTCACCTGCCACACGACATTCCCTCATCTTATATCCCCTTCTTTACTTCATCCACTTTCAATATTAGTCATGTGTGAGAAAAATTATTTAAAAAGTCTTAAATCTATTATGCTTTTGTCAATTCAATTTTAAACTTTTTAATTTTACCAATTGAGTACATCTAGTCAATTTTGACCGAAAATCTCTGACGTGGATACTAATCATCCTACGTGACATGACCAATACTGACCTAGATCATTTTTAATAATATTTTCATATATTTTCAAATTATTTTTCCTTTTTTTTATTCTTTTCTTTTCTTGTTTTTCCTCCTTACTTCCTCCTCCAGCTGGTTGTTGGACCTTGGTGATGACTAGCGACCGGCCAAAGTCAACAACCAAAGAGGGCAACCTCGAGCAAGGGCGAGGTTGAGCTTCTTACAAAATAGGTGAGGACAAACCTCGCTAGCATCTGGCAAGGGCAACCATTGTTGGTTGTTTCCTTTGGCCAATCACTAGCCGTCACCCAAGCATGGCAATTGGTTGGAGGAAGAAGGGAGAAAAATAAGAAAAAAAATAGAAATATATAAATATGTATTAAAAAAATATACATATTTTTATAAAAAATAAAAATTTTTAAAAATTTTTAAAAAATTGTTCACATTAGCATTGTCCGTGCCATGTAAACGATCGGCATCCATGTTAGTAATTTCCAGCCAAAATAGACCGTATATATTCAATTTGCAAAATGTGAAAATGGTCTACAATTCAATTGGCAGTATTAAAAGGCTTAAAACTAAATTAGTAAAAGTACAATAGATTTAGGATTTTTGGACAATTTTTCCATCATGTGCCACCCTAATTATTTCACAAGGAAAAAGAACAGTGATTGTAAAGCTCCTCAACATTATGAAGACTCACCGGTGAAAAGAGTGACTGCGCAAAGTCATGCCTCCAAAGTGGGGCGGCAATGTGTAGAATTGCTCTCAAATTGGCGTCTACGACAACCTGATGACCGATTGGAGAATCACAACAAAATGCAGATCAATTCCAACTCTTTATTTCACAAGATTCATCAGCACCTGCACAATTAGTTTAAAAGTGCGAAGCTTCACAAGTAACAAAGAGACTTGCTGTAGGTGGAGGAGATGACGCACGAAGCCTCACAAGTGGAGGAAAGCCTCACTAGTAACGAAGCCCAAGCTCACAATGGACATCATGTGTAGAACAAAGAGGTTAGCGATGGTGGGGATCGTTGATAACTATAGCTTGAGAGAGAGAGAGAGAGAGAGAGAGACCCATGCGTTGCTGTCGCTATTAATTTGATCTAATCATGAGAATGACGGCAGCCAGGCCTCAGGCTCGATGACTTTTTCGAATAGGTTTGGATAAAGGCATTTAGTTAAAAAGCCCAGCCTAGCTTGACTGGGGCCAAGCCAAGCCCATCCCACCCTTAGATTTGTCTACAATAAGTTTGTGGTGGGTGGACTTAGGCAAAATTGTAGGTCCGATTTTAAGGCTCTCGGTCCGGTCCAGCCCAGCCTACGTAATGATCACCTCTAAAGCTAATGTGATAGCTTACTATCGATCTTGCCAGCAATCGACATCTGATTCATGCCACACGACTGAAAGCTGAGTGCATGGATATACTTTGGCCTTGAGAGAAGATGACTCGATCTAGCCATTGCTGAACAACGACACCCATCATCGCGAGCAGTTGACCCTTGATCCTTGTCATCGAACGACAGACGTTACTTCGGTCAGCAAAGGATGGAAAGAGAGCAGAAGAGATTGAAAGGGAGAGAATTTCACTCCGGAGCTCGCTAAATACAGGTGGCAATCCGGCCTATGACTCGTTTTGGACTCAAATTTAATCTGGTGAAATATACATTACATGAGATTCTAAATGCGGTTGAAGGAGCTCGTTAAATACAGGTGACAATCCGGCCCATGACTCGTTTTGGACTCAAATTTAATCTTGCCGCGCTATGCAACAAACTTGGCCGGCTCTGGTCTGAACAAGAAGTGGAAGTTTGGGATGATGAAGTACCTCCAGAGAAACTGCAAGAATGCAAATCAAACTTAGTGGGTAAAATTCTGTCCAACCCATCTATCAATTTTCAAGCTTTTCAGAATACTTTAAAGCGCGTCTGGCGCAATGATCAAGTCCAAATTTCTCAACATGAAGAGGGTCTTTATGTATTTAAGTTCAATTCAAAAGGGGAAATGCAAAGAATATTAGATAATGGCCATTGGTTGTTTGGAAACCATCTGGTGATTGTAAAATCTCGGGTGCCAAATACGCCTCTCCATTGCTACAATTGCATGACCTGTGCGTTCTGGGTGCAAGTTCTTGGGCTTTCTTTGGAAAGATGCACTGAGAGTATGTTCGCCAAAGTTGTTAGACATCTTGGCAAGGTGTAGAAGGTGAAAATGGAGCACAAAGAAGGTTCAACTTTTAAATCAAGGAGGGCACAAGTGGAAGTTAATTTAAAAGAATCGCTGAAATCTGGCAAACTAATCAGATTGGAGGGAAAGAACATTCGGATTGATTTTAAATATGAGCGTCTATCTCACTATTGTTACACATGCGGCATCTTGGGCCATTATGCAACACACTATCAAAATATTCCATTTGATGACACTAAAATGGAAGTAAAAGACAAACTATCCTTTGGTCAGTGGCTGAGGGCAGAGATTAGAGAACATAGCCCATTCTGGACAGCATTTTATGAGCAGCAACCAAATCAAGAAGAGGTTGAAGAAATAATACCAGAAACTCCACAACAGTCACCTTTCATACTTCCTGCAGCACCTCAGAGTACCACATATTAACCAATAGCTGAGGAGACTAGCATAGAACATCACCTTCATCGCACTCCCAAACCTACCCTGCAGCATTCTTCAATGGCAGAACCTACACTAAAAGAACTAGTGAAGAATCAATTAACTTCAATCAGTAATTCACCCGAGGGATCCTCAAGCAGCAAGAAGCTAAAAAGTCCACGAATGATTACCAAGGCGAGTCCCCTCAAGAAAGCCAAGTGATATAATTCTTATGGGACATGCTCTTATGTCAATGAACAACTTGATGAATCACTCCTTATGGATACCCCTATATTTGCAGCTGAATGGGAAGATCGATAGGCCGTGGTGGCTTGCCCAAAACAGCCACCAAAAGACAAATGAGGATTATCAGTTGGAATTGTCAGGGGCTAGACAACCCCCTGACAATTCAAGCTTTAAAGGCCCTAGTGGCCCGTGAAAGGCCCGATGTGGTTTTTTTGATGAAACAAAAAATCAAGACATGGTGATCCAGAATCTTAGGAGGAAGCTCAAGTTTTCAAGATGTTTTGTGGTGAGTCCTTTGGGTTTGGTTAGAGGAATGGTGGTTTATTGGACTGATCAAGTATCAGTGGAACTTTACATTATAAACTTCATCGATATGATGTGCACTGATAATCAAAGGGATATTACAATGAAACTTACCTGTCTTCATGCGCCAACGATATATCAACAAAGACCGCAACTATGGGCAGAATTAAGACAAATCAAAACCTCAAATACACTACCTTGGGTGTGTATAGGAGATTATAATGAGATATTATATCATTGGGAAAAGGCGGGCAAAAAGATTGCAAAGCCATATAGGTTACGTTCTTTTAGAGAAGTTTTAAATGACTATATGCTTATGGATATAAAAAGCAAGGGTTGTACTTATACATGGGTGAACAACAGAGATGGCGACAAAGTGGTTAAGGAAAGACTTGACAGGGCGCTATGCACAATGGATTGGAGATTAACATACTCAGAAGCCGAAACCTTCGCTTTTCCAGCTTTGGGATCAGATCACAGCCCTCTTCTTCTCACGACCGAACCCAGCCTCTCAAGATGGAGGAAAACTTTCACTTTTGAAGCCTTCTGGCTTAAAGACAAGGCCTGTCGATCGATAATCAGAGATGCTTGGTTTTCTATATCAACCTCAGCTCCCACTCTATCCCGCAAGCTTCATCAAACTTCCTTGGCACTCAGCAGGTAGAGCAAGTCACTTTTCTGCAATGGACAGCAATAAATTTACTTGTTGCAACAACAAATATATCTTCATATTAATCAAACCGGCCATAACTACAATAAGGAACTAGTAGCTCTCCTGAAAGATGAAGTTCAAAACATATGGCAACAGGAGGAACTATATTGGGCTATGCAATCAAGGATCCAATGGTTAAGGTGGGGGGATAAGAACACAAAGTTCTTTCATGCAACAACAATTCAACGCAGACAATACAACCAAATCAGCATGTTAAAGGATGAAAAAATTGGCTGGACACGCGACCCTAATCAACTCAAGAATATGACGCAGACATACTTTCAAAATCTATTTTCCTCGACTAGCTACCGAGATTTTGGCCCTATTCTCACTCAATGCTCTCAAGTGGTCACTGAAGACATGAACACAGGTTTAACAGCAATGGTTTCTAGGGAGGAAGTCAAGCAAGCAGCTTTCCAATTAGGGGCTACTAAAGCCTCGGGTCTTGATGGCTTCAACGGGCTTTTCAATTAGAACCACTGGGATATAATAGAAGATGACATCTTTACATCAGCGCAAAATTTTTTTCAGATCAGGAGTGATGCCCTCTGGTTTCAATAGAACTTACATCACTCTTATCCCAAAGGTTCCGCATCCAAAAAGGTTAGAACAATATAAACCCATTAGTCTTTGCAATTTTATATAAAATCATTTCAAAAGTGCTGGCAAACCAACTGAAGACATGGCTACCTGAATTGATTTCAATAGAATATAGTGCTTTTGTCACAAGTAGACAAATACAAAATAATATTCTAGTCGTGCAAGAGGTCCTCCATCAGCTTAAAGTTAGGAAAAGAAAGAAAAAAATTTCAGGTAGTTTTAAAAGTAGATATGCGGAAAGCCTATGATCGGGTAGAGTGGGATTTTCTAGAGGCCTATCTTAAAAAACTGGGCTTTCATGATCCATGGGTAAGGTGGGTGATGCAACGCATTACAACGGAAACTTATAGTGTTAAATTAAATGGTGAACTGTTGCCATACTTTCATCCAACAAGGGGGTTAAGACAGGGAGATCCTCTTTCTCCATATCTGTTCATCCTTTTAGCTAACGTCTTATCTACTCTTATCCAGCAAGCTATTGACTCCGGAACCCTCAGAGGAATTAAACTCAATAGGTGGTGCCCTACACTTTCCCATCTATTTTTTGCATATGATGCAATATTTTTCTTGGATGGACAAACCCTAGAATGCCAGCAACTAGCGAATATTTTAAATCAGTATTGTGTTGCAACGGGTCGGGCAGTGAATAGAAACAAATTAGGACTCTTATGTAGTTGAGATTGCCCCTTTTATTTTAAAACATAATTTGCCTACATAATTAAGAGTTCCTATGCTTGAAAGGCTAGGGAAATATTTGGGCATCCCATATGACTGGGGGATTTCCAAAAAAGACATGTTTGCTTGGATTATGGGTCGGGTAAATGCGAAGCTTGAAGGATGGAAAGAGAATATTATGTCTAAAGGAGGTAAGGAAATCCTATTAAAAATTGTAGTGCAGGCATTCCCGCAATACGCCATGTCCATATTCAAACTTCCTGTTTCTATATGTTAGTCTATTGAACGCATAATAGCAAAATTATGGTGGCAAAACAATAGTACTAGATCAGGCATTCATTGGAGGGCATGGGATCTTCTCAAAGAACATAAGCTAGAAAGGGGGCTTGGTTTTCGGGATCTTCTAACTTTTAACAAAGCCCTATTAGGAAAGCAAGCCTGGAGGCTATTCCAAAATATATCATCTTTATGGTGTAGAGTTTTTAAGGGTCTTTACTTTCACTCTAGTAGTTTCTAGCATGCGGGAAAGGGCAATAATTCTTCTTGGGGATGGAAGAGTTTAATTATCGGTAGAGATGCTATTCTAGACAAGCTGTAGTGGTTTGTTGGTGACGGGCAGAAGATTAACTTACATGATGATAAATGGCTCGCCAGGGGCATTATTGGAGGCCCAACACCTAGAGGAGAGCCATAACAGGTTGCTAGATTTATAATTCCAGATGCTAACATTTGGAATATTCCTCTTCTAAGAAATAGTTTCGACTACCAAATAGTGGAGGAGATTATAACCATTCCATTAAGCCCTGTTTCTACCACAGATCAAATCATTTGGATAGGCACACAAACGAGTATATACTTAGTTAAAAGTGCCTACCATAATCTCAGAAATTCAGACCACAGAAAGAATAGAAATCAAGCCTCATCCTCATATCAGTCTTCGACCCATCTCTGTCGACAAATCTGGAAAATAAAGACGGCCCCAAATATTCAAGTTTTCTTATGGTCATTATGCCAGAACGTTGTATCTACTAAGGACAACCTATTTCGGCAAAATATCATTTAAGACCCAGCATGTTAGCTATGTTCATCACACACACCAGAAACAACTGAACATATTTTCTTATTTTGCCCCATGGACGCAAAACATCTAGTCTCATTCAAGTGTGAAAATAGATATCTCAGTCTTCAGAAGGCATAGAATGGATGCGTGGCTGGAAGATATAAATGAAAATTAGTCAGACTTACCTACAATGGAGATTATAGCGTCCATCCTTTGGCAGGTATGGAAGGCGCGGAATCACTTTGCTTTTTGACACCAATGTACCAATCCCGAACAGCTGGTGGATCTATCGCTCACAAATACAAAGTTGAACAGCAGCACGATGCGACAACCAATAGATGCAGAACAAGATCTTCTAAACCCTAATAGAGCGTGGATTCCTTCGGATCGAGGCAGTATTAAGGTCAACATTGATGGGGCTTTTCCTATAGCGAATCAAATGGGCGCCATTGCGTGTGTTTGTGGGGATCATACTGGTACTTTAATTGCCAGATACACTAGTACGGTTCGAGCATCTTCCCTGCTGCAAGTGAGATTCAAGCCCTAATTTCCACTCTTACTTATTTCCTAGATCGAGGATAGGATGATGCTTATCTCATTATTGAGTCTGATTGTTTAACGCTTGTGGAGATCTTCAACGATCGAAACCTTCCACCGCGGGACTGTCGAGCGCTGGTCGCTGATGTTGCAGCTTTGATTCTCGGCTTTTCCCATCTGCACATCCGGCACTGTAGAAGAGAAGCAAATGCCTGATTGGGCCGCTAAGGCCCATGGCCATGGCACCCTTTCTCCAAATTGGGCTTCCTCACCTCTCCAAATGTTAATGGATTTGCTATGTATTGATGCGCTATCTATGGGTTGTAATATCGGTCGTACTTAAATGAAAGATTTGCTTTCAGACCAAAAAAAAAATCAACATCTGATTCATGCCACACGACTGAAAGCTGAGTGCATGTATATAGTTTGGCCTTGAGAGAAGATGACTAGATCTAGCCATTGCTGAACAACGACACCCATCATCGCAAGCAGTTGACCCTTGATCCTTGTCATCCAACGAGGGACGTTACTTCGGTGAGCAATGGATGGAAGGAGAGCAGAAGAGATTGAAAGGGAGAGATTTTCACTCCGGAGCTCGCTAAATACAGGTGGCAATCCGGCCTATGACTCGTTTTGGACTCAAATTTAATCTGGTGAAATATACATTACATGAGATTCTAAATGCGGTTGAAGGAGCTCGTTAAAAACAGGTGACAATCCGGCCCATGACTCGTTTTGGACTCAAATTTAATCTGGTGAAATATACATCACATGAGATTCTAAATGCAGTTGAAGTGCATCTCGCACAAATGAAGCCCGCTATGATCGGCGGATCGTTGATGCCATCCGCATTGAACAGAGCAGTGGATCTCGCTTCGTAGTTCAATCAGTCAAAGCGCCGGCCTATCAAAGGCAGAAGCCGAGGTAAAGGCGAGGGGGCTAGCCGGGTCTTCCTAATCGATCTTCTTGGATCGCTCTAGTAATTAGGTTGAGGGGTCAGCAAGACCCTTATAAGGGGTAAATTTATTTTCGTTCTCTATTGACAAAACTTGTTTGGAAAGAAATATATGGTGTCAATGGTACTCTTAGATATTCTATCCAGCGGTGCCATTATGCTAGCACCACCCTAGCATAAATGCTCTCTCACTCTCTATATGCACGCGAAAACTGCCAGCAAGTGTCCCAACGATGCGGGAGAAGAAGTCTTTTAATTGAGGCTTTTCTTTTTTTTAATGTATAAGATTAGTTATAACCCATATTCGAAACTTAAATGTGGATTCATTCATATTTTATGGTATATAAGCCACCGCCACTCACACGAACATGACCTGGGAAGGAAAATATGGCCAATTCCGGAAGGAAAATCTCTCCACTTTGTCCTTATGTTTCGCAAAATCAAGTCCTTACACTTCTCTTTTTCCTAGTCAAGTCCTTCTACTCATACAATTGTCTAATCAAATATCTTCAACACGCCAAATTAGCAAATCTTGTTGACACGGTTATGGACCATACCGTAGTGTGAAATGGAGAAAATTTTGCCGACATGAATCCCACTTTGAAAAGTAAGGGAAAGGTTCAATTTTTTCTTTTTTAACTTTTCTGTTATCCTCAATAAAGTCCATGTGGAAGTCGACATTTCTAAAATGTTGCCCGCTTTGCACTTCGACGCCGTCCAACGACCACATTAGTTAGACATAGCTAGATTTAGTATCGGAAGAAAATGACCAGACAATTTGCGCAAGTAGAAGGATGTGATTAGAAAGATTATAAGTAGAAGACTATTAGAAAATCATGAAAGTTGGTAGAACAAGAATGGGAATCTTCTGTTCTGTAAACAAATCCGAATTTGAAGCCATCTTCTTCGGCTGCCGTCTCTGACGCTGCAGAAGACATCGGTGGATCAGGCTGAAACAGTATACTAATCAGACATTGAACTGCTAAAACAGCCGAATTAAACAAAATCCGCCAAAGTCAGCAGGTGTTTTCTTGTTTCTTCCTTTGCTCATTCAATTGTTTTGTTCCTTTTTCTTCAACTTACTGGCATCCCCTTTCGCTATGGATGCGGCGTAAGATTTGCTCTTCGAAGAAGTCCAACCGATGCCGTGGCGATATTCCTCAGGCAACGAAGTCTATGTTCAGTGGACGCACCGATTGAAGCGTTTTTTTTTTTTCCTTTAAATCGATTGGCCAACAAACATGCAATCATTTCCACATTTCATGCAGCGAAGCGAGGGCGGAATTTTTTCCCCAAATTTATCTTGACAGCGGATGTGATGATGACTCGCGGGCACAAGTACAACGACAGCGGATGTAACAAGGACTCAGGGGCACGAGTACAACGCCAAATACACCTCGCCTGTTTGAATGCCGTGTTAGTCAATATAAGCGTGCAACTCATGACAATCTTGAATCAACGTCCGATTTGTTGTGATCTAATCTCGCCGCCCGATCCTTCTCGCGAGGAAAGGAAAGAGGGAAATGTTAGATTTAGGGATATTTGATCATGAGAGTTCCCACACGATTCACAACCACATGAATGTCATCACTTCACCCCTGGAGGAACCTCTCGTGAATTCCTCAATAAAGTTGCAAGTTCTCCCAAACTCATACCCTGAGTGACAGTGGAGTGTCGTGACCATTATCCACATGGACGACACACCTCAAGAGAGGATGTTGGGTATGGATATTAGATTTAAGGGTACCTTTACCATAGTAGCCCTCCTTCTAGTACTTCTTTCTAAGGATGACGTCGCTTCATCCATTAGGAATTTTCCATATGCTGGGTGCTAAACCATGGTGAGTCTTATTAAGACCCTTACCCCTTGCAACAGGTTCATTTATATGGTCTAGTTGTTTAGGACAACTTAAAAGTAAGATAAGAGTCGCCACTAGCATCGCTTTTGGGGGTCTGCTAGAAACCCAATCAAGGGTTGGGAGTGTTTCTTTAATTCCTATGCAACCAGATATCTAGGTCTAGGGACTTGGGTTACATCAATATTTCTATTAGTGCCCTTTCAATACCTAAATAGTATGTTATGTTTACCTAACTTGTCCATACATTTCTTTTTAAATTTTCAGGATCATTAGTCCTAAACTAAGCGATCATGCGTGGTTGGTCATTTTCATGCTATTCTATTTCTAAAGAAAATGAAAAGGAAACACCCAATTGAATTTAAAATTGCAAGACATAAAGCAAACAATCAATGAAAACAATAAATCTATCATGCAATCCTAGAAGATATAAAAGGAAAACACAATTGAAAAGGATAAGAGAAAAAGAGAAACCGCAACTTGTCAGGCTTTTATACAAATGATGAGAACTCAAGACATATGTTAAGGATGAATGGTTTATAATAATGGTTGGAATGGACATTGACCTTCACTCTCTTCATGTCCTCTCCATCTTTAAGGTCATAATCTAGATCTAGTCTAGGAACTCAAGATAGAAGGTGGAATATGTATAGAATTGAAAACTAACCAAAATTATTGCAAAATCACTCATCTTTGGAGATGTTTTTCAAAAGTCAAAGGATGCTCGATTAGGGTGTGCAACTTATCGATTCAAAACTTGTAACATGTATTATTGAAGTCTAAAAGGACTCAAACTCAAATAAAATCGGTTCGGACTTCATCTTGGCCACAATAGTAAGCCTATTACAGAACCACAAAAATACAGATTAAGGCCAAATCAAGTTTAATCATCCATATCATTCAAGCACAATCAAGCACAGCAAATCAACATCTAAATCCTTCGATGTAACATCTAAACATGGCATATTTTTTAAAATTGAACCTTAACCTTGACTGGTTAATTCGATCTTGTTTCACGTGGTTCGAGATTAAGATTGTTACGTTTTACGCATTTTTGTTGATTTAGATCGCAATCGATTGAATCAAATTATGGAAATACTTTCAAACCTTCATGGACTAGATCTAAACAACAGAGATCACTTGCAAATTAGTCGAATTGTCGACTTGATGATGAAATAAATTTGGTCTGGTTGAACCGATCTTCGAAGCTACTAGTGAAACTCGAAGATTGATCGGCTCAATCGCAGAGATCAAACTATTGTCGAGGCTTCCTGTGACATCCCGAATTTTGACCCCGTCCCGATAATATGAAATGGGCATTTCGTCGACACACCTATGGTCATTTTTTTTTTTAGTTGGCCACTCACAAGTTAACTAACCTAATAGTTGAACCGTTAAGGGATATAAACGTAGTAGACTAGAGAATTCGATCGAAAATCGACTGCTCGACCATAATAATCGGCAAGGGTCAATACGACACCGTTATAATCAAATTGAGATCAGATATAAGTCAATTCGACGGAAACACATAATTGAATTGCGGGTAATTCCACATGATTGCAAAATTCGCGTCGAACAACACTAACATGATTTTCTATCGATTTTATACTCGGGACACGTAATTGAAACCTTACGATTTTTACAACAACTGAGTTGACTACAAGTCGGAGATGCATAAACGTGAATAAAAAATTATCAACCATAGGTCAAACGTGCTAAAATCCCTACAAGCCACCCGATAGGTTAGGTTGTACTAAAATTGCGTTCGATCAATTTTAACCACGAAATTGAATTCAATTTCGGGAATCAGAAGTTCAAGCGTGTCACAATTCATTTTTAGGACGTCATCTGATATTTCAGAGAAATTCCATCGAGTCTGGGATTTTTGTGGAAAATCAATTTTGGACATTTCAGAAAAGAAAAGGAAATTCGTATGGGAGGTGAAAGGGCCTAATTTGGCTCCCAAATGACTTATTTTGTGAATAAATTGGAAGGAAAATAAGAAGAAATTCGTATGGCTGAAGATGGGCATGTTTTTCTACTCCAAAATGGTTTAATTGGAGGAATTTTGAACTAAATTTCCATTGGAGGAAGCCTTGACTATATGGCTAAAGACTTTTGTGGCATTTTGATCATTACTTCGATATTTTGCAAGGTTTTTAATTGGTTGAGGCATTGACTTCTTGGCATCCTCTCTCTCTCTCTCTCTCTCTCTCTCTCTCTCTCTCTCTCTCTCTCTCTCTCTCTCTCTCTCTCTCTCTCTCTCTCTCTCTCTCTCTCTCTCCTTCCATCTCTGTTTCCCTCCTTTAGGCGTGGGTGAACCCCTCTGTAGCAGCTGACCAGCTTCTTTCCCTTCTGCTCTTTCTTTCTTCATTTCTCCCCCACATTCTTCTTCTTCAAGCCTTCACCGCCTGACCACCTGCAGCTGTTTCTTCCTTCTTCTTTTTTTTTTTTTTGATTTGTTGTTATGGCACTATATAGCTAGCCCACACACCATCCCTCACTGTCCAACGCCAACAGCTCCATCTCCCTGCTCCTTACACTAGTCCTGTCCGCTGCAACTCCAACACCAAAGAAGCCAACTCGACCGAGACCAACCAACAACCCCAATAGCCCCGGCCAGCAAGCTTAGCCAAGTAGGATTGAGCCCCTCACTTGGCTGTGAGCCTTGTGAGGCCTTTTCCTTCGCTATTTGAGCTCTGTAGGAGACATGGTAGTCTCGGAATCTCATCACCGTCGTGTTGCCATCGCCGTGAGTTTGCCACCATTGAATTCTAGTGAGTTAACTCCCTAATCCTTGATTAGGTTGTTAATTGCACTTACGGGGTTAGATTACTATTAATTAGCTTTATTAGATTAGTATTAAGTTAGATTAGCCTTAAGTTGGATTAGTGTTAATCTAGTTTGGTTAGATTAGCATTAATGAGAGTGGTGTAGTCTAATTTAGTGGATTTCCCTCGGATCTGGTTATTATACCCTCGCCGTTGTGGTTTTTGTGGCTTAAAATGTGTCACGATTTCGAGGTTGCTTCATTCTTGAAAAAATATCTTAAGCATCTTCAACTATGACATATATTTCACTCAAGATTTTATGGATTTAAAAGACTAAGATTTCAATTTCGTTAAAAACAAAACAGAACCTTTGTTTGTGCTGGAAACTGTGACCTTTTGGTGTTCAAGGGATTTTCATCAACTCTTAAGGTTCGGTTTTCGAAAGAATTACTTCAAAAAAGTTTTTTTTTCACATCCTATAGTTTAACATATTCAAATTTCAGATCAAACGGATAAGTTTGGGGCCTCGAACCAAACTAATTTTGGAAAACAGAATTTCTGGACACAGACACAATTTTGGTCTCGACTTGAGCAATTTACTGCTCTCACTCTAGAAATATTTGAGTCAAGTTGTCTGTCTAAAAAGTGTTTTTTTATGTGTCTTTCATAACATATTCAAATTTGAAAATTTTTCGAACTCGTTTGGTTAGGTTTCTAGATTTAAACTTGGAGATGTGTGAATGGCCTGGTTTCTGCCAGTTATGACTGATTGTGGTTTTGTAGTTGTTCTTGGTATCTGGCTTGTTGGGAAATGAATATGTTGTGATTTGGTTGATTTTGGCATGCTTAGAACTCATGTGTGATAATATGTGAATGGTTGTGCTATGGTGAGTGTTTATTGGTAATGCAAAACATGACCTTATGGAATATTAAATAGAAAATAAATAAGGTGTCGGGTCGTAATAATTGGAATACGCCTGAATGGTTATGATAGTTGCGCCTGATTATGGGGAAAAATTTTCTGGCATAGTATGAGACGTGTCATAATGATTTTACCTTACAATCGAGACTCATGTGAATGATTGAAGGATGAAATGATGTGTTTTGGTTATTAAACTACGCTTGCTACACTGATGATGGTATATATGTTGAGCTAACGTGTAGGTACGCGCTGAGGCGAGGTATGTTTTGTATGTTGTGTGCTTAGGACTGCCTTCGAGGCGAATTTGCATCCTAATCGGGGTTTAGGGTTTTGGCTCGCTGAGATTTTATCTCACCCCGTTGTGGACTAACATTTTTCAGGGCTGTACCATGGAGACCTATTGAGGGCGGATGTGGTGGGCACGAGATGTGACACCTCTTGGCTGGCCCTGCTGCTAGCAAAGTTTAGGGTGACCTTGATCCTTCAGGTTTTTTGAGAGGGTTGATAGGAAGTGGCCACTGAGAGGCTTACAATTAATAGGCCGATTTTGACTAGTTCTTAACCATTTTTGTCTTGTTTTGGCCATTTCATCCCACTTGGGACCCTTCTGGGTTCAAAATTTATGCAATTTGGTCCATAAATGACCAAATTGAATAGAAATTTTATCCTATTTAAGAAGAAAATAACCAATTAAGATACAATTAAGCTAATTATATCTTATGAATGGGATCTAAGGGTCTTTTATTAATCTAATTGAATGATTATTGTGAAATACAACGGATCAAAACTATGGATGCTTTGAATTAGGCCTAAAGGGTCAAAATGGTCAAATTTGCATTTCAATGGGCAAAATGGAAAATTAAGTAAAATTGAATTCAATTAATGTCACAATTGTCCTATCTAATAACTACCCATGTGTAAGATCACTTATCGCATCTAAATTGATCTTGAATTGAAGTGCTCAAGCTTATGTCAAAAATGAATCTAAGCCTAATATCAAAATTGTGACATCTTGAATTTCCAGTTTTGTTTTCAATTGAATGAATCAGGCTTTTCATCAACGTGCATATAGTTTTATTATCTGAGTTGATCACTCACGAGATAACTAGTCTATCAGGTGAAGCCGTTAAAGGATTTTAACACATTAGACTTGAGAATTCGATCGGGAATCAACTGCTTGATTGTGCTAATTTGCCAAGGTCATTACCCTATGCCTATATTTGAAATCTCGAGATTTTCACGACAACTGAGAGTCGCCAATGTGTTGAAGATGTACATTGTGGCTCGAAAATAATCAACCACGGCTGAATTGCACTAAATATTCCTAAAAGCAACCCCATAGGCAAGATCACGCTAAAATCGCGCCAGATTGAAATTAATCGCGAATTTGGACCTGATTTCAGAAATTAAAAGTTCAACCATGTCACGATTCATTTTAGGAACGTCAACTCATCATTTGAAGATTTTTCTGCAAACTGAGATTTTTGGTGAAAATTCAAAATAGGGCCATTTTCAATTGGAAAAATTAGAGGGCCGTTTTTTATCACGTTTTTAGGATTCAAGTTGTTTCAATTGGTGATGAAAAATGTTAATTTGGTTGAGGAAATCTTAGTTGAATTTTATGGGGACTGATTTAGGATCAATTGGAGAGGAATTTTGGTTCAATTTGGAATAATTGGCCAAAATTCGTAGGCCAAGGGTCCACCAATATTTTGGACCACCTGGGGATGGTTCTAGGGGGATTTTTGTGCACCAAATTGGCCTGGGATGACAACCAATTGTGGTGGGGCCTTGCCAATGGAGATAGAGTTGAAATAGAAGACTTTGGAGGCTTCGAGAGACCCTCCACTCTTTAGCTGGTTTCTTCTTCTTCCCAAGGCCACTTTATCCTTTTTTTTTTTTTTTTTTTTTTTTAAGTAAGTAAGTAATATAAAAGGGAGGTCAAAAAATACAAACAACGGGCTTCAAAGACTCACACTCAAAAGAACAGTCTCAAATAAGTGAAAGGAAGCCGGACAAAGGCCAAGCGGCCAAAAGACAACAGAAAAACAGCACACGCTAAGACCGAACGAACCCAAGCTACACATCAAACTGTGAATATAGCAGGGTCCAATTCCTAGGAGCGTTGTAATCTTTTGGCCAGGTGACTAACGAACCCAGGCCACTTTATCCATTGTTAGAACCTTGAGAGAGCTTGAGAGAACCAGAGAGTGACTGGCAGCCCTCCCCTTAGCGGTTGCATGCCCGCTAAGCTGCCGAACCTCCACCGGAGCCTGTCGCTGTCATCGGGCCCCACGCACTCATCCGCCGCTTGTTTTGCCTCCAGCTTGCTCCTCCATGAGCCTAGCTACTATCTAGACACCTTCAAACCTCCTCCACCATCGCCTTGGTCGCCATCGTCCCCACCCAACTGTCATAAGCCTCCGCTTGCTCACCTAGCCGCTCGCCTGGCCTGTTTCAGCCCAAGCCGAGCCCTGAGTAGCCCTCCTTCGACCTAAGACAAAACCAAAAGCCCAGCCTAGCCGTGAGCCTTTGTGTTCCATTTTGGGCATTTTCTGAGCCTTGTTTGGCGCTGCCATTAAGAGGTTTATTGCCCATCTCCACGTCACCATTGTCGTGGACTCACTGGATCACTAAACCGGTGAGTTTACTTGCTAAACTCTACTTAGGTGTTAATGATGGTTAAGGGTTGATTAGTTTAGGCTAAGTATGGTTTATGTGGTTAGTTAGAATGGATTAGTGATTTAATTAGTTGATTTTGCATGTTCGGTGGTTAGAACGGCTTAATTAGAGGCTAGATAAGTTGTATTATTCATCTAGATAGGTTCATAAATTTTCTAGGCCCCGGTTTTGGTGTTTCATAAAGCATTTCCGACCTAAGGTTCTATTTTTGGTAATTAATTGCATTTATTTAATAATTTTTGGTATTTATTTTATTATTTATTATTTTCTGAAAATTATACCGAGATAGCCAGTGACCAAAATTTTGTGCTGATTGCAATGGTGTGCTTAGTTGATTTAATTGAGTGCTAATTTGTGCAGATTGAGTGGTAATTGTAATTTTGGGTGTTTATTCCAAAATTGTGGAATTTCGGTATTTTAATTAGAAAATACCGGGCATCAGTTTTCAACTCTGAAAATGTGTTTACGCACTATATAAAGAGTGAGAAAAGAAAGATATTGCATTTTTGGCTCAAGCCAACCGTGTACCATACACGATTATTTTTATCGGGTATTTACAACATGGTGAATCGTCAGCTTGTGAGAGCATTTATCATTAGCTTGTGAGAGCAATTATATGTCAGCTTGTGAGAGCAATATACTATATCAACCTATATGAGCATTGATATATCAGCTTGTGAGAGTATTATACTATATCAACTTGTGCGAGCTACCATTTATATATTCGCTAGTGTGAGCTACCATCTATATATCAGCTTGTGCGAGAAGTTTGAGTGAGCAAGTCGTCTCGTCTAGGTTGAGGTTCAATTCACATAGAGATAAAACCGGTTTGGGAAGAAGCCTATGACCAAAGGAAGGTTCCATGTTCCACTCAATAGAAATGAGTGAGCAAGCGTGTCACTTCTGTGGAAGGCAACTTGGTTCGGCCCTATGCCATCTTAGGATAGGCATTTGCTTCGAGTGTGGCCAGCAGGGTCACATGGCCAAATATTGTCCCAGAAGACCGACAAGACTACAGTAGTTATCGCCGCCACCACCAATCGGTTAGAATAGAAGGTTTATACCACATATTGCATAACAGGGAGAACAGAATAGACCTCCAGCGCAAGGTCGAGTGTACGCCATCACGAGAGGATAGGTAGAGGACTCGCTTGAATAGAACAGACCTCCAGCGCAAGGTCAAGCGAATGACCATGTTGCATATACTTTATTTGATCTTGGTGCGACTCATTCATTTATAGTCAAGCAATTTATGAAGCTGATAGGATTGAATTCTGAGTTGTTGGAGTTAGTGGTTAGCATATTTACACTATTAAAGGATAAGGTGTTAGCTGCATTGGGTTATCTTGGTTGCAAGTTAGTGATTGGTGAGCGAGAGGGGAAGATAGATTTGTTAGTTCTAACCATGTATGATTTCGATGTGATAATTGGCATAGACTAGCTCACCAAGCAACGAGCTAAGATGGACTGCTATTGTAAAGTGATTCAATTTAACCCGTTAGCGGATGAAAGTTTCGAGTTTCTTGTGAGTCAAGGAGGACCCTTGATTACCTTAATCTTGCTGCTTGAGGTAATCTGTTTGTTAGATGGGGGTTGCCAAGGTTACCTAGCGACTATTGTGGATATGACAGTTGAGGAGCTGAAGATTGAAGATATCGCAGTGGTTCAAGAATTTCTAGACGTGTTTTCGAAAGAATTGCCAGGCCTACCACTAGAGAGAGAGAATTCACGATTGAGTTAGCACTTGGGAAAGAGACAATCTCTAAGGCTCCTTACCAGTTGAAGGGATGCAGATGCAAGAATTGTTGGATAAGGGATTCATATGTCCTAATGCATTACCTTGGGGAGTACCAATTCTGTTCGTGAAGAAGAAAGATGGTTCGTTGCGTTTATGCATCGACTATCATCAACTAAATCAAGTGACGATCAAGAATAAGTATGCACTACCGAGGATCGATGACTTGTTTGACCAGTTGCAAAGAGTGTCGATATTTTCAAAAATCGACTTGAGAACAAGGTATGATCAGCTAAGGATCAGAAAGAACATACTGAAGTCAACGTTTCATACTCGATACGACTATTACGAGTTTACTGTAATGCCGTTTGGTTTGACGAATGCCCCAGTTGCTTTTATGGATTTGATGAACCGAGTTTTCAAAGAATATCTGGATCAATTTGTAATCGTGTTCATTGACGATTGCTTGGTGTATTTGAGAAGTTCTGAGGAGCATGAGAGGCATTTGAGGATGGTACTTCAGACTCTGAGGAATCATGAGCTGTACGCCAAGTTCAGGAAGTGCGAGTTTCAGTTGATTCGTGTAGCATTCCTAGGTCACGTGATTTCAGGTGAAATAATATCCTGAGGAATCGTAAAATTGAATGTATAGGTGGATTTAAAATAGTCCATAAACCAAATGTCGAAGGAGGAACTACACCTAATTATGGCTAAAATAAAAGTAATTTTAGTTTTGGTCAATTTAAAACCTAAAATTGAAAATTTTAGAAATCAAGGTTCTTAATTGAATTTTGTGAAATTTTTGACATAAAATTCAAATTGGCATACAAAGTTAAATTTTGTATTTATGCATTTTCGATTTTTAGTGAAAGGTTGACAAAAAAATCAACCCGAAAGTCAACCGTTTGAATTTTCCGTGTTTTCCTTGAAAGTGAACTAGAAATTACTTAAAAACAATAATGTAAAAGAAATAAATAAAAAATAGTACTCTTTTGCCAAGAAATGGGGTTTCGTTGTGATCAGAAACCCAAATCTTGAAATGTTTACTTGTTAATGATATGTTGACTAAAAATCAAGTATCAACAATTGCCTCTCTTTCGGTGGGAGTTCAAGGAGGTTGCACCCAAAAACAAAATCGATACCTACAATTTTTAGTCAACTCCACTTTGGAAATAGAAAATGACAGAGGAAATGATATTTGGTTAAGGATGTACTTGGACACTTACCTTCGCTCATTGGATATTCTGGACCCATATTTAGGATTCTTCTCTCCGTCTCTCTTGTAGAATGGAATGAACAAAATGACGTTGCTAAGGAAAAAGGAAATGGTTTAATGATTACCACTAACCTAAGGACAAGGTTTAAGGATAACCTATAACCTAAATTCAAGGTTTCTAAGGACAACTTGGAACCTAAAGGCGAGATTTTTTAGGATAACCTGGAACCTAAAGTTGAGGTTTCTGATAACAACCTGGAACCTGAAGCTGAGGTTTCTACGGACAACCTTGAACCTAAATTTGAGGGGGGGTATGATTTAGGGTAACCAAAAATTGGAAACAAGGGTTATGGTTTAGAATGACCAAAAACCTAAAACATTGGTATGGTTTAAGTTAACCAAAAACAAAAAGCAAGGGATATGGTTTAAGATAACGAAAAACCAATCCATTGGGGGAACTCGTATTTTGAAAAAGGATTTTGGCATTGCTCAAAAACCAATATGGCGAAATCATTCAAACATATCTTGGTAAATAATACCAACTGTCCCTTCACAGAGGATTTTAACAAAATGTAATTTAATTAACCACCTACGGGTTAAATCAAATATGCCAAGTGGAAATAGCCTAATCAAAAGATGTCTTTCGCACTGGCTTTCAAAAAGGGTTTTTATTCCCAACCATTGATGTGAGAAAACTACTTGAATCTCATTGGAGAGGTTTCACTCAACCTATGTCTAAGGCTTTCAGAAACATTCATAGTAAATATAATTCATTGATCAAAAGGTCTTTTGAGAGAACCATAATGATGGCTTGATCATTGGCTTACTTAAATCTCACTTTGAGCCAAAGAAATGAATATTCTATCAATATCTTCATCATGTTTACAAGTCAAAATCCTTGAAGATAAGATAAGATAGGATTGCTCCCACTCCTTCTAGCGGTAGCTACTATGTGATATCCTCATTTCAACTTGAACCATCCCAATGGGAAGAGACTTCAAACCTGGGTTGTAAAGTTGGTTTGGGTGAGGCTTAGAAAGGCTTGAAAAACTTATTGATATCAAGGGGTTGAAAGCGAGTGATTATCTTGGCATCATTACTATCACACAACTTTTCAGAAATTTGACTCTTGAAATTTAACCTATCTCGAGACTTCTTTTGACTATTTGTCTTGAGACATGAGAGTTTCATTCTCTTTTATAATAATTGCTTGTAATAGATATGCTTTGCAAATAATTTCTTTTTTATTTAAATGGTATTTTGCATGACCATTGATTTTGCTTTTCTTTGCATTTTTTTATGAGCATTGGCATTGCTTTTACTAGGTACAGTGTTTTTTCATGCCCCATAATTTCATTCTCTTTTTAGTACTTGAGACTCTCGAGTGGTATTTACAAACATGACTAACATTCTTAATTTTGTTGGCAAATCACATGCCTCACCCCAGTGTAGGGAGATAATTATCACTGAGGTTATGAAGAAATTGCATAAGGCTCAAATTGGCTAAGCAAAGGGTAGTTATGTCTAAAGTAGTGAATGGAATACTCTTCATCACTTCGGGATGCTTCAAGCTTCAATAAGAATTTACATGAAACTAGCACAAGAAGATTGATGGAAGTGAAAATAATAAAATCTTTCTTGATTTTTTGCTTCATAATTTTCAACCAAAACCCTCTGTTTCACCCCAATGTGGGGTTGTTCTTAACAAGGTTATTTTGGAAATGCTCCTTATTCGATTCAAAGTGGCGTGCGAGGAACATCAATAGTGTTTGGGATTGAGAAGAAAATGCATTTATCATCTCAAACCATGTATTCACTGTGAATGAACCCTATGCCTTAAGATATGGTTCTTTTTACTCAATTCTCTCAAAGAGTGTATAAGGACGTGTTTGGCAAAAGAGTTGCCTCTCATCATTTTAGACACCATTACTTGGCATATTTAACAATCTTTTTTTTTTTTAACCCAATTTTCTAAAAGCTACCCGATAGGTTAGGTCACGCTAAAATCGCGTCAGATTGAAACTAATCGCAAATTTGAACCCGATTTCATAAATTGAAAGTGCTCTCATGTCACTATTTATTTTAGGAACATCTACTCATCCTTCAAAGAATTTTCGGTGATTTCGGGATTTTTAAGGAAAATCGATTTGGACGTCTCGAAAAAGAACGGAAATTCGGATTTGCCGAATTGAGGGGAGCTTTGACTTCCAAGTTGAGCTATTTGATGATGGGAACATGTGGAAATTGTGTGGGCATTTTCTTCTACAAAATTAGACATCAAATTAGAGAGATTTGTTAAGAAATTGAATGTCAGAAAGGTCGGGAATAAAAGTGAAAATTCGGATGGCTGAAGGAAAATGGTTATTTGGCCCCTAAAATGGAATTATTTGTGGGAAATTGGAATGAATTCTTATTGGAGGAAGCCAAGAGTTTGCGGTCTTTGCAATGAGTATTAAATATCTTCCCTAGGCTTTTGATTGGCTCGTCCATTGACTTAATTGTTTTCCCTTTTCCCTCCCTCTCTTCACTGCCTTCTCTTTCCTTGGACCGAAGCAGTCCAAAATTTCCCCGTCTCCTCCGCAGCTTCGACTTTGTTTTCCTCTCTCTCACGGCCTTTACTTCTCTTCCATTTTTCCTTCGCTGCCCCACTGAAGACCCTCTGCCGCACGTCCTTCATCCAGCCTTCCCTTGCACGCTCACCCCACACGTTTGAGTCTTCTCCCACTCGATCAACACTCCATTGAAACCTCTTGAGTTGTTGACCACGTCTGCCACTCCACGACATAGCTGCCCCACGTTTTCTCTTCCCCACGCCAGCACACCGTCACCTATCCCACACTGCACCATCTCCCTCCATTTTTGTCTCTCCTTCGCTACTCCACCTGCATTGTTGAAGCCACACGTTCGTAGCTGCATCCCCACCGAAGCAGCAGCCCACCAATAGCCTGCCTCCTCCTTCATCCGGCGACCACTAGCCCAAAAGCACGCAATTTTTTTTCCAGCCAGCTTTGTGGCCGATTTCCACTCGGCTCAGTCTCCGTTTAGCGTTGCCATTTCGGAGTTTATCGCTTGTCTCCACGTTGCCGTCGCTATGGACTCACCAACCCACAAATCTGGTGAGTTTACCGACTAAACACTGCTTACGGAATTAATTATGCTTAGGGGTAATTAGTTTAAGTTAATTAAGGTTTAGGTGGTTAGTTAGATTAGATTAGTAATTTGATTAGCCAATTTTGCATGTTTGGTTGTTAAATTAGATTAATTAGAGATTAGACAAGTTGTATTAATTATCTAATTTGGTTGGGAATTTTCTAGGCCCATTTCGGTATTTAATTTAGCATTTTCGGCGTAGGTTTGTATTTTTGGCATTTATTGGTATTTAATTAATTAATTTTGGTAATTATTTAATTATTTATTATTTTGCAGAAATTAAACCAGAATAGCTGGTGACCAGAATTCTGTGCTGATTGCAATAGTATGATTGGTTTATTTAATTGGATGTCATTTTGTGGAAATTGAGTGAGATTTATAATTCTGAGAATTTATTCCAAAATTGAATATTTTCAATATTTAATTAGAAATTACTGGGGCGTCAGTTTACAATACCAAAAATATTTTCAGACATTGTCTAAATAGTGGGATTTTCTAAAATAAAGATGTTATATTTTTGGCTTAGGCCGACCGTGTAACCACACACGATTATTTTTATCGGGGTACATTTTAACACGATAAAATTAAGCCAAGTTAGGTATTTAATTGAGGAATTGATGTGCAAAGTATAAGATCCTTGGCCAGGAGTAATTTATCATAGTTCAGCTTAGGTGTGCATTGATCAGCTTCGGGGAGCAATAATTGATATAGCAGCTTCGGTGAACAAGATTATTTCAACTTCGGAGAGCATTATAGATATCAGCTTCGACAAGCATTATAGTTATTTGCAGCTTCGATGCGAAATAATACTTTAGCAGCTTCGGTGAGCAATATAGACATCAGCTTTAGTGAGTAATATAGACATCAGCTTTGGATGATTATATGAAATGTACTAACTTGCAGGAAGGATCTAAGGCAAAGGTAAGTCCTCTGACTTGTGCTTGTGCTTAAGTAGCCCTTGGGGTATATTTCCTTCCTAGTCAAAGTTTAGAGAGTGAATTTGGTGAGATATTATTTCACCCCGTCGTGGGCTCAACATTTTTAGGTCCTTAGATGGTGGTCGTGGAGGAACTAAAGTCCGGAGTTTGGGGAGGTGGAGACCAGAGGAATGGCGAGCATGCCTAACTAGTTGGTCATAAGACAGTTCTCTTTTTGTTAAGTCGGTCTTTGTAGACAGCCCAATATTCTATATAAACCTTGTTTGTTTATAAAAAAGCTTGTTTTGGATGTGAACGGTTTCCTGCTTTCCTATCCTAAGCTTTGGTTGTTAGGGGATTTGTTTCGCTTTCGCATGTGCATAAAAATGAATGGGTCGGCGATGCATCTTGGGACGTTGCGTATTTATCAACCACCTAGGGATGGGCATGTACTCGAGGGTCAAGGCATGACACGATTACTCCAACTCAGAGAATGAGAATGATCCTCGAGTTTTTGAAAGAGAATGGCTCAAACATGAAGAATCCAAACCTCCTACTATTGAGCAACCAATCACCGTGAACTTAAGAGATTCAGATAATCCCAAAGACATCAAGATCGAGGCAGATCTATCTCAAGCAGATACCGATAGATTGTATTCAAAATGTTGAAAGAATACCAAAATGTTTTTGCTTGGTTGTATGCTGACATGCTAGGTTTAGATCCCGAGATAATGGAACACGCATTACCACTCAATCTTAATATTTCGCCCAAGAAGTAAAAGCTCAGAAGGATGAAATCTAAGTTATTGAAAGTGATTGAAGAAGAAGTTATGAAGCGCCTAAATGTTGGTTTCATTGAAATCACTCATTATGTTAATTTCATTGCTAATATATTCCTGGTTATGAAGAAGGATGGACGGGTCCAAGTCTACATTGATTAACGTGACTAAACAAGGCAAGCCCTAGGGATGATTTTCCTTTGCCACACATTGATATCTTATTTAACAATATTGCTAGCTTTGAATTGTTCTCCTTCATGGATGAATTTTCCAATTAAACCAAATTTGGATGAAAGAGAAAGATAAGACTAAAACTTCTTTCATCACTCCATGGAGAAAATTTTGCTACAAAGTTATGCCATTTTGCTTGAAGAATGCAGGGGCAACATATTAAAGAGCCACGGTGGCACTATTCCATGACATGATGTATAAAGAGATTGAAGTCTATGTCGATGACATACTTGCAAAGTCAAGACAAGGTGAAGACCATGTTGAAGTCTTGAGAAAACTATTTAACCGATTGAGGAAATTCAAATTAAGGCTTAACCCTGCAAAATGCATATTTGAGGCAAAGTCTGGCAAGTTTTTTGGATTTATGGTTAGTGACAAGGGTATCAAGATAGATCCTTCGAATGTAAAAGGCATATGCAATCTAAAACCCCCTTCTACTATTAAAGAAGTACGAAGCCTATTGGGAAGATTGAATATGTTGCGGGATTCATTTCCCAATTGTCAGAGGCTGTTAAACTATTCTTCTAGCTGTTGAAGAAGAACACCAAGGTCAATTGGGATGAAGAATGTCATAAATCCTTTGAAGAACTTAAGCGATATCTTTCACAACCTCTTGTTAGTACCGCCTATTCAAGGTGTGCCTCTGAGCTTGTATCTCACCATTCATGAAAAGTCATTAAGAGTCGTGTGGGGACAAAAAGGACCAAAGGACAAAATGGAACATGCCATATACTACCTTAATAAGAAGTTACTACCTTCAAGATTCGATATCTTGAAGTGGAAAAATCCTATGTAGTCTTGATTTGGGTTTTACACCAATTGAGGCAATATACTCTTTACTACCACATCCTGCTGGTAATTGAGAATGACCATATTAAAGATCTTTTGGAAAAGCCTAAATTGGTTGAAAGGCTCACTAAGTGGCAAATATTACTCTATGAGTTCAATATGTTAGCTGAAAATCCCGAGAAGTCTGACGAATGGGATGAAGTTGATGAACAGATTTATCTATTCTCACATGACAAGTGGACCATGTATTTTGATGGTGCTGTTAACCTTTCTAATTCTAGCATTGGGGCAGTTTCAATATCCCTAGAAGCTCAACATTACCTAGTAGCTGCAAAGTTGATATTCCATTGTATTAACAATATTTTTGAATATGAAGTTTGCATCTTTGGATTGCAATTAGCCATTGTGCATGCTGTGATGACATTAATCGAAGATGTGATGTGTGAAATGTGTGCTTGAATGAGTAAGAGATTTCCATCGATATTGAGATGGCGGTGATACACTGGGGGGTAGGATGCCCATGCTTTGTGATCTTGGATGCCTGGGTTGAACACGATGCTGGGATGCCTTGGAGTGAGATGCCCTTGTAGGTGATGAAGGATGCCTCGGTTGTGGGATACTGAGATGCCTCGAAGTGAGATGCTCCATGTTGAGTGATCTTGGGATGCCTTGGTTATGTGATACTAGGATGCCTTGGAGTGAGATGCCCATGATAGAAATATTGTGGAAATCCGGATGTGGGATTCCAAAAGTGACTCGATCAGGCCAGCTGTGTTCTGGTAGGTAAATTGATCAAGGGTGGATTTGATATTCACACTAAATCATAATATCCACTTGGCGTGTGAGTTATGCATATTACTGTTGTATTTCATTTTGATATAGATTGAGAATGTGATATATATGCATTTAGTATGTCTTGTATAAATTGGTTATAAATTGGTTATACATGTGATGCATCAATATTCATTTAGTTGTACCTGTGACAATCCTATCTTAGTATCTTAAGCTATTTGGTTGTGATTCTCTTGTATCCTTTGATAGCTGTGGATTGTCTAGGTTAGAGTCTTATCATTTCTTTATTGGGCATTGGTTTTGCTCATTCCTTATATTTTTTAGATTGATAGTATGGACGTGCCACCAGTAGCTCGTTACGAGGTGGTAGCATGCCTCGGGGTTTCTTTTCATGATGTGTTTGACCCTAACGTTGAGAAGACTTTCTCGAAGTATGAGGCTATGCTGTGGATAGACTATTGTAGACCTAAGATGATTCCGATGAGGTTTGTTGCATGGTTTGTAAACCACGAAGGGGAGATGTTTGGCCCTCTTCCTTATGGTGCTGGAGGACCTAGAGCTGGGATGGATGGCGCCTAGACGCCTATGATCGTGTAGAAGCTGGAGGAATGTCTTTTGTTTTTCTGATAGACATGGGCTTGTGTGGGACAATGGAGTTAGATAGCCCCTCACCCTTTTCCCTAGCTGTTCACTTACACCTTTACTTTTGAACTTGTAAATATGATGTAAATAGGCGAGGAACTTGGAAGTAGTCCAAGTTGATTTTTGTAAGCTTGAATGTTGCTAAGAAAGTAATGAAGCTTCTCATGATCTTTATCTATAATCATAAATGGATTGCCTAATATTATGAATTGACAGGACTATTGTAGGATAACCTTGCAATATCAAGTTTAGATTTTAAATAATCCATGTTATACATGCTAACCTTCAATGGTGGATGCTAGTCTGACATCTTTGTAATCAGTAAGTCCTATAAGATGATAATCCATGTAAATTCCACTTGCGCTTAGTACATGACACTCCTGGGACATCACAACACACCCATTGGAAGGAAGAACAAGAAAGTCAAACCCTCATAGACAAGCTAAGAGCACATTAATTACATTTGGCTTCTAGTTATTCAATGCCGAGATGAAATGTCTAAGCTGACCTAGGACCTAGTTGGAAACTTGAGAGATAAGGATGCTCGATAATTAATACTTCTTGACCAAGTGGGATGCCTCCTTTTTCCAACTAAGACTGCCACCTTTGATTTTCGAAATTATTGGACCTGCACTATTTGCCAATTTTACACAGATTTTTATGGTACGAATTAAAAAAAACTTCCTTCATGAAAGTTATTCTAAGCATCTTGATATAAAACATACTTAAATTTCATATTTTTCTGAGTTGAAATGTTTGGGACGAAGGCCCAATCATTCACTGGCTAGAACCTGTCCGGTGTAGTGAAAATGATGACCAGGTTGTCTTCTCGAATTTTTATAAACTTTTTTCTTTCAAATTTAACCATGCTCACCTCATGAAAGTTTTAAAAAACATTCATATCTACAACATATTAAAATTTCAAATAATTTTATGAAGATTTGGATTTCAAAATGAGTCTCTCACTCCAACTATTGAATCTGCTCGACGGACGAATATTTGGGTTGTGTTCAATGATTTCCTGCTCCTTCCACGTCATGAATTTGAATTGACTTCCTTCATAAAAAATATTTCCTAAGATCTTCTCAATGACATATTAAAATTTCATAAGTTTTTGATTCAGTTTGATAAAGTAAAGACACTGATTTCGGAAATTGTTCAAAGCTGTTTCTCTCACCCAAGAGGTATGAGTCACACCCAAGCTTGGACTCAAGTCCTTAAATGCCATGTTGAGGTGTACCTAACAATCTCTTCCTCGGCCCTAGAATCAACTTGGATGATAGAGTTTTCTTGATTGCCTTCTTGAGGAAGGAAAATTTGCCTTCTTAAAGAAGGAAAGGAAAATAGAAAGAAAACTCTAGAACTCCTTCATGATGAAGGTGAGGATTCCCTTGACTTTTCAAAGGTCATGATTGTGGTCTAAAAAATCTTGGATATTCTATAAAAGTGGCATACACATGGACCAATGGAAAAGTGAAAAGTGGGTCATCATTGATGACGCCTATGAGCTTAGGTTGCCAAGTAAGCCCTTTTAGCCTTCCAACTCATCATTTAGGCTTCAATTATTGGACCCATAGCCTTGCCGCCTAAGGAATTTAGGCAGGACACTTGGAAACATTAGAATGGATCGCTTGGCATGATAATGATGGCTCCAAGGAGTATAAATATGAGGAGCTCTCTTCATTTTCCTCACTTTGCTCCCATTTTGTCTACCCTCCATCTCCTTAAACACCCTCCACCTCACGTCTCTCTCTCAGCCTTCAAAGTAAGCCACCCTTCCTTTGTAGTTCGTGTCTTAGTGCAAGGTTTATCGAAGGTAAGTAGAATCTCTAACTCTTGGTTAGGGCGATAGCCTACATTGTCAAGTTTAATGGTATGCTCACCATGTAAGCCGTGTGTATGTTGTAATGTTATTTTGTGTGTTTGCTTATGTTTGCATGTTTGAGTGTGTTCACACCCCAGGATGAGGTCAAGGTTCGCTCGATTTGGAATCGACGTCAAGTCGTGATGCGACCCAAGCCATGAACCAAGAATTGTTCCTAGCATATTTATAATATGATGTTGAGGATCATGGAACACTCCCTTGAATGAGTACGCACTCAGGCTTTGCATACGTTGGCTAAGATAAGAGATGAAAAACTGGCTTGTGTAATGCGTTTCTATGTGCACTTAAAGAGGAAAAAGTGCCTGTCACCACATAGTGTTGGTGGCGATGCCTCGTTCATTGAACGGGATGCCCTGGTTGAGCCAAGATGTCTTAATTTTGAGCCCGGATGCCTCGTGTAAGCTGCCCTGGGATGCTTTAGTTGAGCTAGGATGCCTAGCTTAAAATGGGATGTCTCGGTTGAGCCAGGACGACGATGAATGAATTTGCATAAGTGCTGGTTTATGCATAAATATGATATGTTGATATGTTCATTGATAAGTATAAGGTAAGCATGCATTGTAATATAAACAGATAGACATCTGCATGTAGTCGAGGATAGCAATAAGTTTGCTATTAATCTACCATCGACATTGCATTGCAAGTGTTGTACCTACTAGATTTTGATGATGAAATGTCTTCTTAGTAGAGAATTAGGGGTTTTACTTACTGAGTTTCCCCAAAACTCAACTCTCATCCTTTCAGTCTTGTAGGCATGGAAGTCTCACATCAATTTTGGGAGTTGCAATCTCACTAGAGGAGCTAAGGTTTACCCTGACCTTTTGAAAATGTGGTAGTTGTAAATATAATGGCCCGTGATAGAAGGGCTTGTAAATGTAGCTAATGTAATTGTGTGTTTGTAAATGGTTGTTTTCCTAGTTGCTTGTTGTGTTCGGGTGTTGTATGTACGCTTCCGCATGTGCTTAATGAAAATATAAAAAGAAATGAGATGGCGATGCGCCTAGGACGTCGCAAAAATAACTCATGTTACTCATCATCCTTGGAATGGAGTTGGGGTCATGACAGTTTTGGTATTAGAGCGGGGTTATTATCTGGAGTGCTAAGGTGCACTAGGAATCATGGGATAGTCAGCTAGGAAAACACCCCGTGCATGTGATTGTTACTTGCTTGGTTTTTCAGTAGGAGATTTTGATTCCTAACCATTTATTATGTTGTAGAAAGTCTTTCTAGAATTCTTGTAGTTGCAATATGAGTACTCTGGGCCAGGTGGCCATGATAGGAAAGTCAACTCAGGGCTAGGCAAGTTCCAAAAGGAAATCAAAAGAGGACCCTCGACTAGATGGAATTTTGCAAGCTCTTAAGACCATTGGAAGCATAATGGGGCAGCAAGCATAGCACCAAGCGGCTTTTGCTTCTAGGAATGCCTCTATGGCTAGAAACGGAAGTGGAAATGGTGAACGTCCTATGCAGGGATTGGTGGAGCGGTTCCTAAAGCTGCGACCCCTGAGGTTTGCTGGGATAGCAGATCCCAAAGAACTTGAATCATGGGTCAATAAGTTAGCAAAGATTTTCACACTTTTAAGGTGTTCTGATGAAGATAAAGTGACACTGCTAGCGGTGAACAAGCTAGAAGCTAACGCCAGTCACTAGTGGAAGGCAATGCAAGGAATGGTGTTCCCTACTAATACTGTTGTAACTTGGAACACGTTTATTGAGGTGTTCAATGGAAAATATTTTTCTGAATGTGCTCGTGACAAGAAGATGGTGGAGTTTTTGTGACTCCAACAAAATAATATGATTGTTGATTAGTACGAGGCAAAATTTGCCGAGTTGTTAAGATACACCCCCAAGTTGGTTGAGGATCCACTGGTTAGAGCAAAGAGATTCCGAGATGGCCTAAAACCTGAAATCCAGAGTTTATTACTGTGGCACCCTGAAGCGCCCAAGGTCACCACATTTTACCGAAGAAGTACCTTAGATCCTAGGCATTTTTTTTTTTTGAAACGGTCTCAGCGCATCTTATTTGCGGAAGCATAATCAAGTCCTACCAATTCTCCCTCCAACAACCATGATACAATTGCACACCACTAAACGCCATAAGAAAAGATAAAGCCAAGACACTTTTATTTACATTTTTTCATGATCGATTTTTTTTTTTCAGGTCGGTACATCAAAAGAAAGGCCAAGACTTTTAGCCACGCTAAGCCATAACCCCAAGAAGAAACAACTTGACCCTCTATGTCGACCATGCGAAATCTTCCATTTACTAGTGTCTGCTATTGTCCAAAAAGTTGCAACTCCTACTTCTCACACACGGGCCGTCACACCCATCCCGGTGCGTCAGGCGGTGGCGGCGGCAACATCCCCCGCATCACTCCGTCTCGATGAACGTGAATAGAATGAACTCCTGAATGACGGGGCCCTCAGTCAGGCCCACGTCATACATCACTAAGGCGCGAACCTGAATGAATGTCAAACTAGGGATTGTGAGACAGTCGATCTCCACACACTCGACCTCCACGTCCGAAGGAAGGCCGTAAAAGACGCCCCGCGTGATAGCAGGGAGCGGCATCTTTCTAATCTAAAATGTTGGTCCCCGAAGGGGTGAGTACAGCCACTTAGCAGGTAAAGGACTCAATAAACCACTCAATGCATCACACAATACAATCATAGCATAACACATGTCGTTCAAGCATCCATGCACAATTTACCTTGAAGCCATGTATATGTCATCACACCACATGTACATACATCCTCATGTAGTCGTCACCATCATATCATACACGTACCATCATCATGTCACATATACCATCATGTCAAGATGTACATACATCCATGCACTTACCATCATCATATCACATGTACCATGATGCCATAGGTGCACATACATCCATGCACTTACCATCATCATATCACATGTACCATCATGCCATAGGTGCACATACATCCATGCACTTACCATCATCATATCACATGTACCATCATGCCATAGGTGCACATACATTCATGCACTTACCGTCATCATATCACATGTACCAGCATGCCATAGGTGCATATACATCCATGCACTCATCATCATCATGCCATTTTATCTCAAATTTTAGTATGTTGTACTTTGAAATGTTTTCTACAACTTTCGTGAAGAAGTCGAAGCCAAAATCCGACTAAAAACCCACATGCAATCCTCTACAACGTTCGGGGTCGGGCGGTATAGTCGAAAACAGGATGTTATTTCAAAACAATACACTCAAGTTTTGGTTTCTCACACCCTAATCGACCGAGATTCACCACCATTCAAGCACACACACAAGACACAACATGCAAGAGCAGAATATAGATCCCAACTTGCCTCCAAAATCGAGCAAACAACGGCACACGGACGGCGACGGATGAGCGGACGGACTAGCGACGGACCAGCGGGCCTCCTCCTCGCACAGCTTTCTCCCTTTCTCTCTCGGTTCCTCACTCTCTCGCAACCCTCTCTCTCTCTCACTTGGCTTGGACGACAGCCCCTCAACCGGCCACTCTCTCTCTTTTTATTTCCCCTAAACTTAATCATTAGCAATGATTAAGAGCCACCCACAATGGCCAATGCATGGAGTCTCCTTTTTGCTACTTGGCAAGACCCATGCATAATGGGCTTGGAAGTGGGTTGGCCTCTCCCCCTCTCCTTGGTCGACGGCAGCCCTCTCCATGGGCTTCATGGGCCGGCCTTTTGGCCTATCAAAGGTCCACACTCTTGGGCCTAAGGCCCAGGCCTAATTAAATAAATCTTTAACCTCTTTTTAATACTAATTAAATCCTTATTGAACCAAAGTACTATAGTGTATAAATTAAATAATTATACACTTGAAATCACAAATCCATAGATTCTAACCCACAATACATATGGCCAAAGATAGATCATCCTTTTCCAAAATTTATCCATTAAGTTTGGCCATAGTCCTTAATACAAGACATTAATTTGAGCACCCCTAATGACTGGCAAGGAATTCTAGGATGCCACAATTACTGCCACTGAACCTCAAGAACTACAACGAATTATATGAGCGAGCCCAGCTAATAGAAAGAGATTTCTTAGGGCAAGCTGCTATAATCACTTATCCAGGATGGCCTTACCATCCAACTTCTCAAGTTAATTAGCATCGTGACAAGACATCGAGACATGAAGAAAAATGTTCATTCGCTTCCAACAAGAAGAATAAGACCTTGAGGCCAACCTTCACTCCAAGGGATGTATGCTGCAATTGCCAAAAATGACATGGTAATACTCCATGCTTGACTCGAACGGGAGTTTGTTTTGGTTGTTGTTAGCAAGGCCACACTATTAGAGATTGCCCACAGCGATGGCTAATGATGCTGCAGTAGTAGCCGTAAATGATGCTACAAAATGAAGCACCACAATACAACAATTTTCAACATCTGCCAGCACAAGGAAAGGTATATGTAGTCACTTAGGAGGAAATGGAAAACTCCAAAACCGTTGTTACAAAATAAAGTACTACTCATCACTTAATGCAAAGAGTGTAAGATTGTTATAGATAGATAAGAGGAAGCAATTGATTTGGTTGTGTAAGCCATCTATGACACTGACATCATTATAAGAATAGACTATCTTTGAAGAATGCCTTATTTTATCAAAGTGTGCAGCGAAAGCACGATCGAGCCAGAAATACTACTGAAAATTAAGGTACTGCAACCAACAGTTGGTAAATCAAGAGAACCATCCAAACGTTGGAAGACATGTTACAAGATTGTGTTATTGACTTCAAGAGAAGTGGGGATGAACACTCATCTCTCGTTAAGTTCGCCTATGATAGTAGTTTCCAGCAGAGCATTGGCATGGCTCCATTTAAGGCATTGTATGGTTGAGCTTGCAAAACTCCAACTTGTTGGAATGAGATTGGGGAAACGAAGCTTACTGGTTGTGAGTTGGTGTAGGTTAATACTAAGGTAGTATAGGTAATTAGAAAGAGAATTAGAGCTACCTAAAGTAGGCAAAAGAGTTATGCAGACAAGGGACGAAAGCCTCTAGAATTCCAAGTAGAAGACCATGTGTTTCTCAAGGTTTCTCCATCAAAAGGTATTCTCATTTGGTGAGAAAGGTAAGTTAAGTCCATGGTACATAGGACCCTTTGAAATCTTAGAAAGGATAGGGAATATAGCCTATCGGTTGGTGTTCTTACCAAAACTTGCTTAGGTACATAATGTATTCATTGTGTCCATGTATTCACTCGATCACGGGCCAAGTAATTTAGACAAGCTGTTGGCGTCATGGTTCGTGATCTTCGGTGTGGAGATGACCTTGGATCAATTCTTGAAGAATCTTGGGAATCATGGTGCAATTTGATTATTTGGTCACCAAATATTTGACCAAGTCAATATATATATTCTTGTTTAAGAATATTCTAGAATATGACGCATTAGATTCTTAGGGTTGGTTTTAGGATTTGTGTGGCGGCTAGAAAGCTTATATAAAGGATTTTCCAAATTTCTTTGGGGACAGATATATTTTATTTTTGAGGAAAAAGTTGAGAGATTCTCTTCTACTGTTCTTTTGGGGATTTGACCTAATCAAGGTTCCCTTGTGACGGTTAATTCGACTTATCGAGCGAGATAGCGAATTCTTTTGCTTGTGGCATCTATAACATTGGTTGGTTGACACGCGTTCATCAAGAGATTACATTCATATCGAGGTTACCAATCACAAGTTCGAATGGAGGTTGGGGTTCGCAATTCGCATCATTCGGACCTTTGTAGAGTGATCTATCCACAACGATTCGTATCATGATAGAATTTTCAATTTCTGAAATCAGATTCAAATTTGTTGTTAATTTTAATCCAAAGTGATTTTAGCGTAACCTAGGCTACTGGGTAGCTTTCAGAAATTTTTAATGCAAATGACCTATGGTCGATTTTCTTCGAGTCATGATGAACATGTTCGACACATTGGCAACCCTCAATGGTCGTGAAAATCTCAAGGTTTCAAATGTGAACACAGTGTACCAAAAACGACAAATAAATCAGTATAGTGTCGATCGGTGAGAATTTTGTGATTTAGTGGAATCATCCACGTTTAACCACACATCTCAGTTGTACCAACCTATCTCTGATCTCTAATCAATTTTTAACTGTGCCATAATGATCTCTGCACATGAGCATAGTCGAGCAGCTGATTCCTAATCGAATCCTCAAGTCTATTGCATTAAAATCTCTTAATGACTTCTCATATAGTCTAGTTATCTCACGAGTGATAAGCTCTAAGAATAGTATTATAGGCGCGTCGATGAAAGGCTTGATTTATTCAATTGAAAACAAGATCGAAAATTCAGGATGTCACAACTCTTCTCCTCTTATAAAAATTTCGTCATCGACAAATTAAAACGATCCACTAGGGTCGCCACAGCTCCCGATCCGCTAGGGTCGCCACAGTCCACTTGCCTTTCTCTTGACTTGATAATATATTACTCTGATACCAAATAGTTATAATAAGTCTATAAGTCATAGGGATTATATCTTTTAGATCGGTCCCTGCACAATTTACATAGCGGAAGCACATCCATCAACTCCCCTTTCACAAATTAAAACGATGCACACCAACTAAACACATTTATAAGTAATAAGCCAAACACTTTTATTTACATAAAACTAGATGGACATCTTTAGTCGGCACACCAAAATGCCGTAGTCTTCTATACTCGGTTATACTTCAAAAGATGACCGACATCTTTTCCGACAGTCGTATATTAAAGTCCATTGATCAATGTCGGTGTCCAAAAGTTCCTTCCTTTGCTGTCCTCCTCCTTGCGGTCATATCCAACCACTCGGTCCATTTGCTAGTGGCAGTGGTAGCAGAGGTATCTTGTCTACTCTAAAATGTTGGTCCCCAAAATGGGTGAGTACAACCACTTAGTTGTAAAAGATCCACTAAACTATATTGTGCGTAGTCATCACAATCTAATTTCATGCAAGATAGACAAAACATGTATAATCAAAGGAAATGAGTGATGTGCATCCTTTTCATAAAACCTCTCAATGCAATGACAAGTGCAGTTTCAAAGCTAAGATGCACCATTTCAGCCACACGAGTCCTGATTATAGAACCAAACTATTATGACACGTCCCACTCCATGCCACACAATTTAGTCCTATAACTAGACCACACACACACTTAGTAGAGCCATCGATTTTAATATTCAAAAGTTTTCACCCCCCAAAGGACTAGTGTTTGCGTTCTTCTGGGCATTCGCACCCAATCCTGGCGTCGCGAAGTCCTCTAGCATTACGCCGCTAGGCCACCGGGCATCCAGAGCGTGTTCCGTTACACCTCCGGGCATCTCGCATCCCACTTGGCATCACGAGGAATCGCCGAGGCTCGCCATGAAAATGGTTACCCATGCCTTCTGGAATTACGTACCGACATAACACTGGGCATCCCCCAGAATTACGTACCAATATACCACCGGGCATCCTAACACTCCCGGGGAAACCTCTGGGGCTCACCATGAAAATGGTTACCTCGATCCTCAGGAATTACGTACCGACATACCACCGGGCATTCCCTGGAATTACGTACTGATATACCACCGGGCATCCCGACACTCCCGGGGAATCGTTGACCCAGGGGTCCAACGGCAGCAGTATCATCTCATATTATTTCAATAAGAATACTTTCAATGCAATGACATCGGAAATTCCATAGAGTTTTCATCGAAATCTCAGCCATGGTATATCAACCAAGTCATTTTAGTGCCAAACCATTTTCAAAACAACAACATTTGAAATCCTTTTGGGTTCCCGACCAAGTCCCTTGTCAAAATATCAAGCAATGTAAATTGAGATTGTCAAAGGCATGTCAATGCAACAACAGCAGACTTTGAAGCAAATGTCATTTTCAAGTAAATGAAATCAATTCATAAAATAGAAAGCATGATACCAAATCCATAAAATCCATTTTCACGTCTAAATCTCAAATGCTTTTTGAAATCCACATGAATAGCCTCGTTCGCACTCATACATCACGGCTCAAATTAAAACAATTTATCAAAACCATAAGTAATTTGAAATCGGCATGTCGGCAAATCCAAATCTCAATCCCGCCTTAAAGATTTTAAAATGGTTCATATAAAAGTTCCGAATTTTGAGGACACCAAACATTTTTTGAAACATTTACAAGCGGCGCCTTGGTACATAGAAGTTTTAACTTAAATCGGGAGATTTCCAAAACAGTTCACGATCAAAATCTTCAAAGCTTTGCAACAACAAAGATTGATGCATTTTCGAAGGCCAAAATCGCATGTATTCATGATAAATATGCAGCTCCCTCAATAGCCTAGTCCCAGACCAATTCAGTTATTCTAGAAATCATCATTCAACAACAAAACTATTTCCAATCTAACTGCACTACATCAGAAAACAACAGCAGTGCATTGCATAGGTCAGTAGATTTTTATTTGCCTTAGGTCCTGCGATGTTAACAGCGAGAAATCGGGGAGCTCGTGGTCACAAACACGGCTCGGCAACCAAGTGCGAGCGGCGTCAGCATCCGCAGCGTGTGTGCACGGCGAAGGGAACGATCCCTTTCTTTCTCTCGGTGCTCACCCTCTCGCTCAGTATTCTCTCTTGGTTTCTCTCTCTCTCTCTCTCTCACGATTCTCTTTCTCTCGCTCACTCTTCCATTTGCTTTCTTCGAGAGTTCTATCCTTCCTCTTTTTCTTTGTTAATTCTAAGAGTGAACAAGTGCAAGCCTCGGTGGCTGTTCGCTGGCAGCAAAGGAGAGTTGCGCGCGTCCAGCTGGGGAAAGCGTGGCTTCTTGCATGCCGGTTTCTTCCTTTGCCGAGACAGCTGGACCACCAAGCAAGACGTGGCTTTTTCTCTCGGTGAACTAATCCATCTAGTTGACCCGGACTTTTCTGCCGCTCGCCACCTCACATGCTGCATGTAGGACGTAGCATTTAGTCAACTTCTTCATTGCTTTGTTGACTCCTCATTCGGCGGGTGCATGAGCATTTCGGTTCCATGGTCTTCATCCGTATGGGCCACATACGTGGGCTTCATGGGGTCAAAGGATTTGCATGGTTGACTTCTTCATGCAAGTGGTGCAGTCAGCAAAGGAGAACAGCGTGGACGTGGGCTTTAAGAAGTCAAGTTCTTCAAGTGTTCATAAAGGAAAATAGAGAGACACGGCTGCATGGCCGTTGCATGCTACGGGTCTTCAGCTCGGTCAATTGGCGAGGCCGCTCGAGGTTAATACCGGATGTGTGCATGGCCGTGCATGGGGAAATTTCTCTCTGAAAGTTGATGTTTCGGAACGATGGGTGGTGATGAAACGATGGCCTAATGCCATGCCGACGATGACGATAACGAAATAGTGTCCACAAATGGTGCTAATGACGCAGTCCATCGATACTCCCATCAACCCGTGACCAGCCCTTACTTATTCGAGGTCTGACGAAAACTCGGATGCCACAGTGGGGGTACAATTGTCTAATCGACTCTTCAATCTCCTAGGTTACTTCTTCAGTGCCGTGGTGCTGCCATACCACTTTGACCAATGGGATGGTCTTTGTACATAGAACTTGCTCTTTCTTGTCCACAATCTGAACTGGGCTTTCAACGTACGACACTCGATCGTCCATGTTCAATTCCTCGAAATTAAGTACGTGGGTCGGGTCAGGCTTATACTTCCTCAACATCGACATATGAAAGATGTCATACACTTGTACCAATCTTGGCGGCAACGCAAGATGATATCCTAGGGTACCAATTCTCTCAAGATTATCAAATGGACCTATGTACCTCGAGCTTAGTTTTCCTTTCCTTCCAAAGCACAAAGTTCCCCTCATCGGCGACACTTTCAGAAAAACGTGATCACCAACTTGAAATTTCAAAAGCCTTCGACACTTATCTGGGTAACTTTTCTTGCGACTCTGAGTGGTCTTTAATATGTTCCTGATCATTGTGACTACATCCACGGACTGCTGAACCAACTCTAGGCTTGTGATCTTTCTCTCTCCGACTTCATCCCAACACATAGGTGTTCTACACGCTCTGCCATACAATGCTTCAAAAGGAGCCATCTAGATTCTATGCTGATAACTATTGTTGTAGGCAAATTCTATGAGGTGAAGCTTTTCCTCCTAGCTTCCCTTAAAATCCAAAACACAAGCTTGTAGCATGTCTTCGAGGGTTTGAATTGTCCTCTCAAACTGGCCATCCCTCTGAGGATGATATACCACACTGTACTGCAGCTTCGTACATAAAGCACTCTGCAAGCTCTTCCAAAAAGCAGCTGTGAATCTCAGGTCTCGATCTGAGGTAATCGAACTATCTGCCGCACATGCAACTCAGTGTTCCTATCGAAGTCAAGATCCTTTCGCATTGGAATAAAGTGAGTAGACTTTGTCAATCTATCGACTACTACCCAAATGGAATCGTTACATCTCTGACTCCTTGGTAATCCAATCACGAAATCCATTATGATATGCTCCCATTTTCACTCTGTGATCTCAAGAGGTTGCAGAAGTCCTCTTGATTTTCAACGCTGAGCTTTGACCAGCTGACACGTCAAAGACATGCTTGGTGATGTTCGCCTCCATACCTTACCACCAATAATGTTGACACATATTCTAATAGATCTTTGTACTTCCAAGGTGAATGTTGTAACTACTACAATGAGCTTCTGATAAAATATCATCTCTAAGCTTCTCGTCATCAGGTACACATAAACGTCCTTGGAACCTCAATGTTCCATCATCGGAAATTTGAAAGTCAACTTTTCTCTTATCAGTATCTTCTTGCAGAATCTTCTTAACATCGGGGTCTGTCAGCTAAAGTAATTTGATCCTAATCTGCACATTCAACTCAATTCTAAGTGTGGTCATAAGATGAGAAAGGTGGCACACCTCAAATTTGAAAACCAAATCTTGAGCTCTCTCAAGTAGATTCCACTCCTTAACCAACATGTGAGTGACTGAAGACTTTCAACTCAAAGCATCGGCAACCTTATTCGCCTTTCCTGGGTGATATAGAATATCACAATCGTAGTTTTTCAAAAGTTCTATACATCGACATTGTCTTATATTCAACTCCTTTTGAGAGAATAGGTACTTGAGACTCTGATGGTCCGTGAAGATATGAAATCTTTCCCCACACAAGTAATGCCTCCAAATCTTCAACACGAATATAATTGCTATGAGTTATAAGTCATGCATCGAGTAGTTTAGTTCATGAGGTCTCAACTGGTGGGAAGCGTATGCAGCAATCTTAATGTTGCATTAGCACGCAACCCAATCTTGGGAACAACGCATCACTATAGATCACGTATTCCCTAGGACCAGAAGGAATCATCAGCACATGTGTGGTAGTCAGCTTCTGCTTTAACTCTTTGAAATTACACGCACACTTGTATGTCAACACGAATTTTTCTTCTTTCTTCAGGAGTCTAGTCAACGGTGACACTAAGGCTGAAAATCCTTCCACAAACCGTCTGTAGTAGCCTGCCAATCCCAAAAAACTTCTGATCTTTGTCACTGTAGTCAGTTTCGGCCGGTTGATCACTGCTTCAATCTTGGACGGGTCCATGGAGATTCCTTCACTTGAAATCACGTGGCCTAGGAACACAACACAAGTGAGGCAAAACTCGCATTTGCTAAACTTAGCATACAGCTGATGAATCCTTATGGTCTGGAGCACTAATCTCAAATGACTCTTGTGCTACTCGGCACTCCTCAAATACACCAGAATATCATTGGTGAACACAATCACAAACTAATCTAGATATTCCTTGAATACATGGTTCATCAAGTCCATAAAAGCAGCTAAAGCATTCATCAACCCCAACGGCATCACGGTGAACTCATAATGACAATATCAAGTACGAAATGCTAACTTTGGGATATCCTACTTCTTGATCCTTAGCTATTAATATCCCGACCTCAAGTCAATCTTTGAAAATATCGATGCTCCTTGCATGTAATCAAACAAGTCGTCGATCCTCGAGAGTGGATACTTGTTCTTGATTATCACTCAATTGGGTCGGCGATAACGATGCATAAATGCAACGAATGAACCTTCTTCTTTACAAATGGAACTGGTGCTCCCTAAGGTGATGCACTAGGTCGTATGGATCCCTTATCTAATAATTTCTGCATCTACACCTTCAGTTCTTTGAATTCTAATAACGCCATCCGATAAAGGGCCATAGAAATTGGCTCTGTCCTGGGTGCTAACTCAGTCACAAACTCGATCTCTCTCTCTCTCTCTGGTGGCAATCCTAGCAGTTCTTTCGGGAATACATCTAAAAATTCTTGTACCACTGTGATGTCTTCAATATTCAACTTCTCAATTATCGTATCCACAATAGTTGCCAGGTAACCTTGACAACCCTGATCTAACAAATGGGTTGCCTCTTGCGACAAGATTAGGGAAATTGAGGGTCCTCCTCGATTCCTAACAAACTCGAAGCTCTCACCCTCTAGCGGGTTAAACTAAATCACCTTGCGATAACAGTCCATTTTAGCTCATTACTTGGTGAGCCAGTCCATGCCAATTGTCAAATCAAAGTCATATATGGCTAGAACTAACAAGTCTATTTTTCCCTCTCGCTCACCAATCACTAACTTGCAACTAGAACAACCAAATGTATACAACACCTTATCCTTCAATGGTGTAGATATGCTAACCATTGACTCCAGCAACTCAGGACTTAATCCAATCAACTTAACAAATTACTTGGCAATAAAAGAATGAGTTACGCCAAGGTCGAATAATGCAGAAGCATCATGGTTGTTCAACGAAACCGTACTTGTAACCATATCAGGTGCATCCTCAGCCTAACCTCTAATGATGCCATACATTGTTCCTTGAGTTGGGAGTCTAACTTGTCCACCCCGTGGTGTGTAAGCTTTGATCTGACCCCTCTAAGGTGGTGGCGGCAACTGTGGTTGTCGTCTTGGTCTCCTTGGACAATCCCTATTCATGTGACCCGATTGGCCACATTCAAAACAAACACCAGGCCTCTGAGGGTAGGGAACGGTACCATGTCACCTTCCACATAAGCGACACGACCCAACTTAACTCAGTCCAAACTTGCCAACTTCACCCTTTCTGTTAGGCGGAACTTGAAATCTTCCTCCGATCATGGGCTTCTTCCCATGTCGGATCCCTTCCGTACTCGATTCGAATCGCGATCCAAATGCCACAGCTCTTTCATTATGATCTCTCTTCCTCAAACTGAGAAGAATTAGTGGACTTCTCAGTTTTGGCCTAAGTCCATCTCGGAATCTCCTAACTCGGTTCACTGGATTCTCCACCAATTAAGGAGCATACTATGATAGTTCAGCGAATTTCGCCTCATACTGATCTACAATCATGGAGCCTTGGCGAAGGCACTAAAACTCTACCATCTTCCTCTCTTTGAAGTCTCAAAAAACTATTTCCCGTGGAATGCCTCAATGAAGGTGTTCCACTCCGGGGCTACACTTTCAGGAAATATCATTCCTTAGGTGGTTCTCCATCAAGTACTTGGGACTCCCTCCAGCTAGTAAGTTGCAAGAACTACCTTCTCAGTCTTAGTGCACATCAATAGTGCAAAGGCCTTCCCCAGTCCTTGGATCTTGACAGTAGCAGCTTCGGGGTCTCCTACGTCAGTAAACTTCGGTGGATTTAATTTCAAAAATTGTTCCACCAGTTTATGAATCAATCTTCCAGCGACCAAGTTCCCTAGCAGAATCTCAACAGGTGCGGCAACAGGTGCAACAGCAGCAACAACATTGGCAGTGGCAGTAGTAGCGGCTGCAACGGCTGCGGTAAAGACAACAACTTGATTTTGAGCCTATTGCCCATCATCTCTCTCTCCGCATCCAAAGCCTGGGTGATCCCGATAGTTCCTAGATCACCTAGGGCTACTACCCCATCACCAACAGGAGGTGATGCTACTCCACTCGCGCTAGCCTGAGCCGGCACTCTACCTCGGCTTTGTCGGGTACTATCCCCGTTGGCATCCTACCCCAAGCTATTGGCCTAACGGTACTCTTCCTAGGAGTCCTTTGCTTCTGACCCCTCATCTTGTAGGCTTTCTACAAAAACCTGCCTCCCAAATCCACACCGAATTAGAAGTCAAGCAATAACAACAAATAGTTCTACCAATCAACTATCACAGACATGCACCAGCATGAATTTAAAGGTCAATCCTACTAATTATCCCATAGACCATCGCACCCTATCACTTCAATCTCTAACAACCATGCTCTAATACCACTAAACGGGAATGTCACATCTTGATCCTCGTTGCATGTGCCCATCCCTACTTGGTCGATATAATAGTAATGTCCTAGGATGCATTGCCGACTTATTCATTTTAATGTGCATGTGGAAACGATTATTAAATCCCCAAACAACAACCAGATGTGATAGAAAAGTGGGGCCACAAATTTTCGAACTAAAAACAACAACCACACACACACACACACACACACACACACACACACACACACACACACACACATATATATATACATACATATAACAACCCGAGTCATATATGTACAATACAAGTCACTCCATTCTCAAAGTCTACAAAACAAGGGGGTTTTTCAAACAACTACGGGTCCTCGTCCTCCTCATCATCTCCCTCCACACTCTAGCTGGAGCCTACAAGAGAATACACCGGAGATCTTAGATCTTCAAGCTTAGGGTCTATCGTGTCTATGACTGAACCTTCTAGAGGATCTGCGGTGCTTTTCCCAAAAGCAACGTCCATCACATACAGAGGTATTTTAGATTCTAGTAGGGGGCCCTCTCTATGACTATTATGATCTTGATGGTACCATGACCTATATCTCAGATTCCGATAGGCAGATATAACATACCGATATACCGCTCACCCAAAGCTGATAATATAGTATACTTCTCACCTAACGCTGACATATTAGGACACCCAGGTCGATATAGTATACTAATAATGCTCACCAAAAGTTGACAAGGTATACTGCTCACCTAAAGCTGACATATCAAGGCCTGTAGGCCGATATAATATACCCACAATGCTCACCCTAAGTTGATAAAGTATACTGCTCACCTAAAGCTGATATATCAAGTCTAAAGACCGATATAGTATACTTATTCTCACCAATTGAGAATGTCACAAATTTTTTTCATGATAAAAATACTCGTATGTGGGTAAATGATCGAGCTTAGCCAAAATATAGGATTTTCCTCACTTGAAAATCCCATTAATTTCAATAGTCCACAAATTCATTTTTGGTGCTGTAACCTAACACCTAGTGATTTTCTAATTAAATCCTGAAATTAAATAATTTTGGGATAATTACCCATAATCACATTTCACACTCAATTGGCACAAAATAACAGTCAATTAAATAAAAAAATTACACCACTGCAATCAACATAAAATTCCGGTCACTAACTATCCTAGTCTAATTTTCAGAAATTAATTAATTAATTAATTAATTATGGAAACTAATTATTAAATACCTAAAATACAAATTCAGGCCTGTAAAGCCTAAATAAAAGATGAGACAAACGCAGAAATTTTCCGAACCACTCTAGATAAATACTAGAGCTTGTCTAGCCTCTAATTGCCCTCAACTAACCACCTAACATGCAATAACAATTTAATTAAATTATTAATCTATTCTAACTATCCACCTAAACTAAGCTTAGCCTAAACTAATCAACCCTTAAACTCCCTTAACTTACTAAAAATGGATTAGTGAGTTAAACTCACTTGTTCGACGATCCACTCGGATCAAAACGACAGAGACGCGGCGAGGGGCATGAAATTCCAAAGCGAGACCACCTTTCAAGGTTTGGAAGTGGGCCAAACAGTGACCTAGAGACCCACACTATTTTGATCTGGTTGGGGGCTTGAAGAAGCTGGTCGGTGGTGCAGTTAAGGCGGAGATGGCGATGGAGGAGGCGGACGGGTTGCAACGGCTCCACGGTAGCTTGGTAGGCATCCCAGTAGCTCTAACAATGGAGAGGTTGTTGCAAACGGCTTAGGAGACCTGCTGGGCACACGGTGGAGGTGTGTACAAAGCTAGTGCGACGGGCGTGACAGTGGGCGAGTGGCAGTCCAATGGGGCTTCGACAGCTTGCTGACTTTCCTCGATGGTTCTGGACTATGAACAGCAAGAGGAAGGGGGAAGATGGAGGCGTCGAAAAGCATGAAGGAGGAGAGGGGACTAGTTTTGATGGGGGACCATCTTGGTCTCCTCTTATCTCAATTAGTTCCCTTGACTTGGCCCACCTTGCATTGCTGTCCCCCACCACTAATTTCCAGCAGCCTTGGCTTCCTCAAGAAGCTATTGAAGTGGTCCAATTCGTCGAAAATTCGGGCTCGCCAAAAATTCTTCAAAGAATGAGCCAATATTCATAATATAAATCATGACATGAAAAAACTTTTGATTATTGAAACTAGGTTCGATTTCATGGTTAATTTCAACCGGATGCGGTTTTAGCGTGACTTAATATATCGGGTAACTTTTAGGAACTTTTTAAGGCAATTGACCCGTGGTCATATTTTCGATCCACATTGTGCATCTTCGACTCTTAAGCAACTCTTTGTTGTCATGAAAATCTCAACAGCCACAAGATACAGAATCAATAGAAAAATCGTTTTAGTGTCATTCGATGCGAATTTTGCAATTAGGTGGAATCACCCACACTTTAATTAGATGCCTCTATCGAATCGACCTATCTTTGCTCTCTAATCGATTCTAATAGTACCGTATTGACCCTTGCAAATTAGCATAATTGAGTAGTCAATTTCTGATTGAATTCTCAAGTCTATTCCATTAGTTATGTCGTAAGTGATCAGCTTAGAGAAAAAGACTATAGGCACATTCATGAAAAAGCCCATTTCATTTCATCGAAAACAGGGCTGAAAATCATAATGTCACAATTTCCTTTGTATGTGTTTGGATTACTTGTACATAATTGGAAGGAAAAACAAAGCTTTCCTGGAGGCTGGAACAATGAATTGTTTTGCCATTGTCAAAATAGCCATATACTCACAACAAAAGTAGTACTCCAATCAAAGTGGGAATTAAATCTCCCATAGTTAGCCAGGTTGAATTTGAACCCTTCAAACAAAGTCATTGGTAAGAACTCTTCGAGACAATGTGGTTCAACAAAATCAACCCACATGTTCAGAATAACTGGACAATCACACAAAACATGCAACATTGTTTCCATCGAAGATTCACAGCGCAGACAAAAAGGATTAGCTCCGAAATTGTGAGACATTCTCAATTCATTTGTTAATAAGTGTTTATGTGCCGCTAGCCAAGGGAAGGTTCGAATATTTCGAGGTCCTCTCCACTTTCATATAAGGGGTCATATCTTGTCAGTTTCTTGATTATTGATCCCTTTGATAATTTCACACGTTGACTTAGCAGAGAAAAATTCACTTCTATTACCTTTCCACAATAGAATAGCTTTCCCATCAAAAGCTATTGGCAGTTTGATAGCCCGACTTCTAAGAATTAAATCTTCTGGTAAGATTCCTTGGACTAGCGGACAATTCCATTTCCCATTCAACATAAACATTTTTGAAAATGCTTCTTGTCAAGTATTGAGACTGGTCAAGTGGTTTTTCAGTATTTGTATTTGAATGTTAAAAGTGCTAGAAGGATCCTCATTTAGTAAATAAATTGTTATTTTAAAAGATCAAAATCATTTTCAAACTAGTTACCCGGGCAACATTTATCATAAACTAATTTTCATTTTACAAAAAAAAGTTTAATTAATACATGTGGTCAAACCTTTACTTACTATGAATGAGATGGACGTAAGGAAAGTTAAAAGGGGAACTGCAGTTGCTGAAACTAGATGTTGGTGCATAGCATGGACGAATTTTCTCAACTAAAAGTGAATATTGAAAGAAAAACTTCACCATGTCCTTTTTTTCCCCATGTGATAATTTAGGGTTTTATTGGCAAAACGCAAAAGGTGGTTTTTATTGGCTACAGGCTAAAAAGCATTTCAACAAATGGACCAATCAAGTTCTATCCCCTAATATACTACCACTTTCTTCTACCCTGTGACAAGTTGAGGTTTAAGGTTAGCATCAAGATCAACTGCTTTATAAATGTCATCTGTAATCATAGGTATTATCATTGTCCCAAACAATAACAAAAAAGTAATTTTCTTCTCTGCCTTTATAAGGCTTAATGAGTTGGGCACTATCTAGAGAAGAAACTCGGTGAAATAGACATGTCTATGAAGATGTGGACTACCTACACCGGACGGAAAGACCCCATGACGTATTATTGTTCCATGGGATTGGCTTGTAGCTTAGGTGGAAGGCAAAGAAGGCCTTCTTTCATGGGGACCTAAGCCATAAGCGAGATACCACTTTGGAAGAATTAGAATTTTATCCTTGTGTCATGACCTATAAACTAAGGGATAGTCTCACGTAGACCATTTCTATAGAGTCAATAACTATTCATGTCAAAAGTATTTATGTAGATAATGAAAATATTTTTCGTTCGTTCATTTTTGTAAGCTATACAAGCGATTAGTTTTACAAATTAATCATTTTTGGCAAAGCAAATGCACTCTTGATATCAAAATCTTTCACTCTTGTAACTGTAACAAGAACATGAACCGCAATTCTAAATTAAGAAAAGGTCTACATGGTCAAATTGCAAGGCAACATCAATTTCACAATTTTGACAAAGCCATATAGGAACTCAATTCGTTCGCCATGTTCATAATGAGATTCCAAGGTGTTGCAAAAGGATCGAACGCAACAATCAATCTTTGACAGGGACGTTAACCTGAAGATCAATACATCCATCTTATATCTATCGTGTTTCCACCACTGTCATCAACTGTTGAAGCGGTCCAAATGCTCAGCATGTTATACATATATCTAAATTCAAATCCACAGACAATTCAAAGGTCCCCTGAGGACACAATTGAACCCTATTAGTGGCAGCATTAGCAGTGGCAGCGGTGGCGCAAAAGCCAGCCTTAGAAGGAGAAAGGCAACGATTCACACCCTTTATGTACTATATACTTTACTAACAAAACTAAAACAAGTCACAAATACAAAATGTACAGCAATGCAGACTTCCCTGTCAGCCAATTGAAGGGGAAAGTAACTGATAATATGAAAATAAACAGAGACAATGATGAGTTTAAATCTCTAAACCAAAGGCGAAGGTGCACCTTGCCAATACTGAGCTTGTCAAAACTGACTACGGAGTAAGAAGTTCACAAGAGAATGATCTCAAAAGATCTATGCCTGATTCCGGACACTTCATAGCGCACATGTTTGACGAGCGGTGGAGTTGAATTTGGAGTCTCCTTTAGTGTACACCTTGCAACATACAAAGCTAAAGCAGATAGCGGTGAAGGCTTCCACTCTAAACCTTTATATTCCCCCTAAGCATAGCTCGACAAGATAACATGCTAAGTGTTTGAGCAGGCAGGAGTGACCAAGGCAATGAGAAGCATTAGCAGGTTTAGCGCTTAATGAAATTATACCAGGGCAACATAAGCAAGATTTTGCAGGATGTGGACATTTAAGTTTCCACCATATCCAAATAGGTTATTAGGGACATCTGCAATCTGAAATCAACTTACTTCTACATTTTGAAATGTCTGAAGCTCTTCACAACAGTAGAAGGAATGAGATTACCCTACATGCTAGTCTGATCTCACTCATTCATGAGGTGCTGCATACCTTTTTGTCTGAATGAGCTGCTTTGAGAAACCTCAGCATAAAAACATAGGGGGTAGGCAAATTCAAATGAAATTTTCACCTGCTTTAAGATTGAACTTTCCTGAAAAATATTATAAGAAGAAGCCGTTACATGTCAATAGAGGCAATACCTTCCTAAAGAGGATAATGGAAGCAGGTCTTTATCGCTCGCCCATGGTGATTGAAGTGAATCCCTTAATTGAAGTAATTGTGGCTCTAAAGGAAGAAGAAAACAATAAGCGGATTGCCAAGATAGAAGAGAGGCTACAGTTTATGCAGGACTCTGTGACCCAGGTGAAAGGAGATTTCTCTCACTTTGCCAAGCTGAGTTGGTATTGGGGATCCAAGGATTTATTTTAAATACTATGTATTGAAGATGTCATGGTACGTCAAAGATGAGTCTTTCATGATTGAAAACAAAAGCTTAACAAGACCAGAGCTCAAAGCACCAACAAATTCTTCATTTTCAACTTTACCTAGAGCTACCACTAAAGCTTCTTATAGAAATTTGGTGATCAATTCAAAAAGTAGTCACTCAGTAGGCCAAGATGCACTTTTTTCGTTCCAAACGATCATAAAGAAATGGAAGAGCACACAACAGGCTTTTGGGTATGTCACGATCGTTATATTGTGTCTGAGCTTTCCATGAAGCGTTTCAAGTAGTCACCTGCTGAACCCCTCTGTTTTTTGGGTTCTCTGATTTTGTTTTAAAGGCTGACCACATAGCAAAATTTGGTACTTCTCCTTGTAACCCACATTTCTAATAAACAACAACATTGAAACTAGAATTTTTCTTGTATTGTAGAAGAATTGCTTCAACTAAACAAAGATTTTATAGCACCTTGAGCAAACCCTTGTTTACTTTGGGATGGATGTAAGGAAAGTTAAAAGGGGAGCTGTAGTTTTGAAACTAGATTTTTGTGAAATGGCTAGTAGAACACCTAGAGGAGAGTGAATAGGTGTAAAAACAGACTTTTACGAAAATGCAGTAAACCTACTTTACTTTTAAACTGAGCCTGATTGACTACAAACTTTGCAAAAGAATTCAGATTTTAACAACTATCTCAAAGCATAGAAGTAAATCGTAGCAAATAAAGTAAAGGAGTTTAGGGAAGAAAAAAAAAAAATAAACACAAGGCTTTTAGTGCTTCAGCTTAGATCAAGCCTACATCCACTCTCCCATGCTAACAACCTTTTGGCTGGATTCCACTATGAATCGAAAGAGAATGTTATAGCACTGTGATCTCAACTTTTCAGTGAGGTGTCTCTATTGTTCTCACAAGATCACTCTCTAGATTTTCTCACTTTCAAATACAAGTTTAACAACTAAAAGATGAAGGATAGGAGAATTGGAAGCTTTAGACTTTGGAATTCTTTTTCCATGCTCTCTCCGAATGACTTGAAAAATCGCCTTAAATACTCCTCCATGCCTTGTCGACCGTTGGCACTTTCCAAAGGAATTCTTCCAATCAACTGTTAGACAGAATCAATTGAGGAGATCTCGAGTCGTTTGAAGATTGAGATGAAAGCCCGTCATTGCTGTTTACCCATACAATCAGGATCTTGGTTTCCATAAGTGAATTATTTCCAAATAAGCTTGCCTTCCAAAATGATTTGCTTCTTCAAAATTGATTCCAATTAAGATGACCAATATGGTAAGTGATATTTCCAACCAGAAAGACTAATATATCTTGTTCGTACTGAAACCTTGAAGAAAATAATCCTGAGTCTAATTAAGTCTTCATTCTTGCGTTCTGTCTAGAACTTGTTAGAGTGGGCAGAATTCTAATATAAGATAGACTTTGACACAGAAGTTTAGCAATCTTCAGAATAGAACTTAGATAAGTTTTGTCAGCTTCAAAACAACATAGGAGCTTTCTCCAATAATCTTCCCTTTTTTGATAGTGACAAAACTTTCCTACAGATTTAAAAACTTATATCATGCAAAACAACACTTTAACAGTACATGATAACTTATAAAAATAGATTGTTATGGATCTGGATAACATCGATTCTGCAACCACTGGAAAACACATTAATCTTGACAATTTAGACAAAGATTAAAGATTCAATCCAAATCCATAATCACAACCACAAAAGGTCATCTTGACAATTAATACAAGGATGAAAGATTCAATCCAAATCCATAATCACAACCTCAAAAGGTTACTGCAGAATACAAACAATTCAAACAAATCTAACAAATCAAATCTACAAACAGTTCAAATCTACACTCATTCTCCCCCTTTTTGTCAATAGGAAAAAGAAAGAGAAAGTTTAAAAAAGAATTAAAAAGACAATTGCAATTAGGGTTGTCTGGGAACTCGAACGAGTCGGAAATCCCCCATCGACTACACTGCCTCCTCAAGTTTCTAACACAATGAAAAACGTATGGACCTTGGCTACAATATGTGAAACTTGTTGATTCAAGGTCTGAACTTCAGTGACTAGAGACTGTACCTTGCCAGTGAGAAAATCTAAAGTAGATCTCATGGTAGTGTGAAGCTTTTGGATCTCAACCTCCATCACATATTGCAGAGCTTTAACCTCCAAAAGAAGCTTTACTATCCTTGGATAGTCTTCATTAGGTTCAGTCTGAGCACTAGCCTAAGTGAATTGAATTCTTAGAGAATTGAGAGATGAGGGAATATCAACTTGATCAAGGGCAGTTTGTTTTGCACCCTAACTTGGAGTAGACTCTTCAACCTTTGCTTCAGGAAACTGAGAAGCAAAAACATCTTCAAGGTCTGCAGGAGATCTACTTATACCATCACTCGCATTAGGTGGAGAAGAAGTCCTTATTTTCTCATGAGCTCCCCTTGTTTCTATGCCTACAGGTGGAGAATAAACTTCTTCTTCTTGTACCTTTTCTTTTTTAGAATGAGAGTGATGTTCTGTCTCAGTTCGTGCTCCTTCAAGATCATCTCTTGTTCAACTTCTGAGGAGAGTCTTCTCCAGTAAGATCAAAATGAGTCAGCCCTTCTGGCACATTTTGAGGCCCCTGACTTGCGATCTGAGAAGATTTCCATTGGTGTGACATGGATGTAGACTTGGAAGATTTCGTAGACATGTTTGAGTGAAGAAAAGATCGTAGACATGTTAGACATTAAGGTTTGGAAAATGCTTGTGTTTTGAAAAGTAGTATTTTGAGGTATTTAAGCAAATTGAAACAAAGTAATCGAATCATCACATGGAAAATGTTTTTCCAAAATTAAAATTAAAAAGGTAACCGCTAAAAATTTGAAATCGTATTTCAACAAGAAAATAGTAACTTGCCGAAAAAAAAAAAAAAAAAAAAAAAAAGGCAAACGTCGATTAGATAAAATCAAACCCGCTTAGAATTTACATTCAAAAGATAAAATGCCTAGGTTTAAGAAAATGTACATACAAAAATAGCTTCCTCAAGTTAAAGTTCTGAGTTTGAACAACTTCAGACTTTAATTGATGAGAGAGATAACATTAAGCTTGCTGCGAATAGACTCAAATAAGTTTTTCTCCAATGGTTTTGTGAAGATGTCTGCCAACTGATTCTTTGAATCAATAAATTGAACCATAATATCGCCATTTTGGACATGATCTCTTATAAAATGATGTTGAATCTCTATATGATTTGCCCTTGAATGAAGAATGGGGTTTTTAGTGAGATTGATAGCATTTGTGTTGTCGCATATGATCTCTGTGCAGGATTCTTCTATTCCAAAGCCTCTTAGTTGTTGTCTTATCCAAAGAATTTGAGAACAACAACTCCTAAGAGCAACATATTCTACTTTTGCTGTTGGTAATGCCACCGTACTTTGTTTCATTGAGAACCAAGATACCAACATTTATCCCAACAATTGACAAGTGTCGAATGTGCTCTTTCTGTCGACTCTACAACCAGCTAAATCAACGTCAGAATAACCAAGAAGAGTAAAGTCTCATTCTTCTGGATACCATAGACCCAGCTTTGGAAAAGTCGTAACATATTTTATGATGTGTTTAAGAACATTAAGGTGAGATTCCTTTGGATTAGATTAAAATCGAGCACGGATGCACACACTAAATAAAATATTAGGTCTTGAGGCAATGGGGAAAAGAAGAGAGCCCATCATGCTTTTGTATAGTTTCTGATCTACTTTCTTCCCTCCTTCATCCTTTTCCAGTTTTGATGAACTCGACATAGGAGTTTCTTTCTTTTGCAATTTTCCAGTCCAAATTTCTTGATGAGATCTTTGGCATATTTCTCCTGGTGAATGAATATACCTTCCTTTGATTGTCTGACTTGCAATCCCAGAAAGAAGGTCAATTCACCCTTCAAATTCATCCTACATAGATCTTGAAAATTTCTTGCATAGACTTTTGTTAGGAGAACCAAAGATTATATCATCTATCTAAATTTGTACATGTAGAAAATCTTTCCCTTCCCTTTTATAAACAGAGTAGTATCAATCTTTCCTTTTTCAAAACCATTCTAAGTTAGAAACTTACTCAACCTGTCATACTAGGCTCATGGAGCTTGCTTTAGACCATACAATGTCTTTTTCAATCTGTCGATAGAGTCTAGTTTTCTTAGATCTTTAAATCCTAGTGGTTGTTCCATATAAACTTATTCTTGAATGAATCCATTGAGGAAGGCACTTTAGACATCTATCTAGAATAATCTGAAATTTTGGAAACAAGCAAAAAGCAAGCAATAATCTAATTGCTTCCAATCTTGCTACTGGTGCATAGGTCTTGTCATAGTCTGTTCCTTCTTCATGTGTTTATCCTTTCACCACGATCTTGCTTTGTTCCTGATCACTTTTCCTTTCTCATCCATCTCGTTTCTAAAAACCCACTTCGTTCTAATAACAGATTTGCCTTTGGGTGTTGAAATCAACTCTCATAAATCATTGATACTAAATTGTTTGAGTTCCTCCTCCATAGCTTCTATCCAGCTTTCATCAAACAATACTTCTTCTACTCCTTTTGGTTCTATTTCATAAACAAGTGCTAAAGCACTAGAGTCTTCTCTTGCTTTTGATGTGGTGCGAATTCTTTCATCAATGTTGCCAATGATGAATTTTTTATGATAACTTGACTTGTGCTTCCAGTTGCTATTTGACCTGAGAATCTATTAATCCTCTGTTCCGTTTGAATCTTCTTGTCCTACTTGTTGCTGTACTCCAAAAGTCTGAACATTGCTGGGAAACATAAACTTTGTTAAGTCTAGAACTAGTTCAAATTCTTCAAGTTGAACCTGATCTGGTTGAATCTGCATATTTTCCTGAAATTTGACATTCATAGATTCTTCCATAGATTGAGTCTTCTTGTTAAAGATCCTGTAAGCTTTCATTGAAGTTGAATAGTCAAGAAAAATTCATTTGTTTGATTTTTCTTCAAACTTTCCAAATCGATCATTTGCATTCTTCAAAATAAAACATTTACAGCCAACGACATGAAAGTAGGAAACATTTGGCTTCTTCCCTTTATATACTTCATAGGGAGTCTTCTCTACGATAGGCCTTAAAAACACCCTATTGATAATATGACATGTAGTAGAAACTGCTTCTGCCCAAAAGCAAGAAGGTACTTTGCTTTTTATGAAAAGAGTTCTAGCCATCTCTGTGGCACCCCTCGACGGCCCCCGATCCGTTAGGGTCGCCACAGTTTGCTTACCTTTCACTTTCCCTATTAACATGTCACTTTGATACCATTTCAATTGCAGCGGGTCCATACAACCATGGGGGTTTACACATTTTTTTTTTTGATAGGTCCCTTGCGCAATTCATATATGGAAGCACATCCAACAAACTCCCTTCCCTATATTCAGAAAACGATGCACACCTACTAAACATCTTATATAAGTTAAAGCCAAACACGTTTATTTACATAAAGTAGATGGACATCTTTAATCGGTACATCGAAATGCCAATGTTTCTATACCCAGCTATATTTCAAAAGATAACCGACATCTTCTCCAATAGTCGAATACTTAAAGTCCATCGATCAGTGTCGGCATCCAAAAGTTCCTCCCTTTGCTATCCTCCTCCTTGCAATCATATCCAACCACTCAATCCATCTATTAATCTAAAATTTTGGTCCCCGAAGGGCTGAGTACAACCACTCAGCAGATAAATGATCAATAAACCACTCAATGCATCATGCATCACACAGTCATCACAATCATAGCATCGTATGTCATTAAAGCATCCATGCACAATTACCTTGGTATCAGGCACATGTCACCATACCTTATGTACATACATCATCACATAGTCATCACCATCATGTCATACACTTACCATCAGCATGCATCCATGCACTCATCATCATCATATCACACGTGCCATCATCATTACCATGCATCCATGCACTCCTCATCATCATATCACATGTGTCATCATCATTACCATGCATCCATGCACATATCATCATCATATCACATGTACCATCATCATTACCATGCATTCATGCATATAACATCATCATCATATCACATGTACCATCATCATTACCATGCATCCATGCATGTAACATCATCATCGTATCACATGTACCATCATCATTGCCATGCATCCATGCATATAACGTCCTCATCATGTCATGCATATATCATCATGCATAATTCAATTTCAATTTCAATTTGGACCGCCACATTTCTCTTTCCCGGGACCAATGTTTGCATCCCACATTCATCACTCGCGCCCAATCCTGGCATTGCGATGAACCTCCGGGCATGTATTCAAAATACAACCGGGCATCCGGCCCCCCACATTCCGGGCATCTCGCATCCCAACTAGCATCATGAGGCATCCTCCCGGGCACAAACCTCCGGGGCTTCCAGCATTTACACTCCCTGGCCAGGCATCTCGCATCCCAACTAGCATCGCGAGGCATCCCCCCGGGCACAAACCTCCGGGGCTTCCGGAATTATGTACCGACATACCACCAGGATCCCCCCTCCTCTAGAATTACGTACCATATACCACCGAGCATCTCGAAACTCCCAAGGAAATCTGCGAGGCTCGCCATGAAAATGGTTTCCCCTATCCTCCGGAGTTACGTACCGACATACCACCAGGCCTCCCCTGGAATTACCGGGCATCTCGACACTCCCGGGGCATCGTCGGCTCACACCTCTGACGGCCTTCTTATTTATCTCAATTCTCATCTTCAATTATAGTTCAATTTTAACATGGCATGTGATGTGATGGCAATCAAGATTATATTCATTATTGAATTCATACATGCATCTCAAATCATCATCATACATGCAGCAAGACACAATCATCCATAACAATACAATTCATGGAGTCCATACAATTTAACATAGTCCATTTTTCATGCCTTTTTGAAGTTTACAAAATTCCAGCTTGTACCATTTTAGAAAATATTTAAATTAAATATCCATATGATTCTCAAAAATCATGAAATCAAGACATGTGATAGACAAGTCAATAAGATAATAATTTCATGAAAAACACATGCCCAATAGAGTTCCACACAAGAAGATATAATTCACACAAATACAGCATGCGATTTCGGATAGAAACAGAATGTGCAGTTTTTGAAATAATTCGATTAAAATACCCGAACGACCTCCGAAAATTATGAAATTTTACCAGGTCATATTTAAGACACTAACGTAGATTTTTTATGAAGACATCTAGGCCAGATTCGTTCTAGATAATTTTCTATAGTCATCCGAAGCTTCTGATTCTAGCACCGAAACGTCCAGTGTAGTTATTTCCGAAATATCGAGCTTTCACCCACTTATTCTTCCTCGTTTCCTCTGAAATTTGGATATGTTTTACTTCAAGAGGTCCCCTACAACTTTCATTAAGGAATCTAAGCCAAATTTCCAAATAATAGTCACCATATGGGTCCATGAATTCTCGGGTGTCCAGTACCGTGTTTCCAGATTAACCATCTTCAAGAGTAAGTCTATTCACTAGGCTAAACTTGCTCATTTTACTTCAAATTTGAGTATGTTATCTACAATTTTCATGAAGAAGTCGAAGAGATATTCTTAGTAAAAATCGACATGCAACCCACAAAACTACCAAAAGGTCAGCAAAACAGCTCCAGATCTAGTGTCTTCCTAGGAAGAGGGTTTGACCCCTTAAATCTCCACCATTTTGTCCCAAATTTTAGTATTTTGTATTTTAAGATGTTGGCTACAACTTTCATGAAGGAATCGAAGTAAAAATCCAACTCGAAACATGCATGCAAGACTCCACAAGATTCTGGGTCGAGCGATTTACACGAAATCAGCAAGCATTTTCAAGAACAAGTCACATTCTAGCTTCGGTTTTGCCTACCCTAACATCCGAGATCTACCACCAACAAATCATACATGCAAGAAACACATGCAAGAGTGGAAATCGATCCCAACTTGCCTCTAAGATCAAGTGGATGACAGCAAACGGACGGCACACCGGCTACGGACGGACGGCGTGCGGGCGGAGACGGGTGAGCTCCTTCCTCCTCTCTCGGCACACCGGCTACGGACGGACGGGCGGCGTGCATGCATTCTTATTTTGTATGAGGGACACTTGTCCCCAAGGAGGAGACAAGTGTCTCCCTTGTTGAAGACACTATGAGGAAGCCATGCAGCTCCTCCTCCCCCCTCCATGCGCCGACATGGGCCGGGCTTATGGCCCACTTTAGGCCCATCTCACTTGGGCCTAAAGTCCAAACTTAAATGGCCCAAGGTTATTTTTTTTATAATACATTTTAATCCTCATTTAAATAAATACGTAATTGCATAATAAAATGGCCAAAAGACTTTGTGACATTAATCCATCAAATCTATAAAGTGCATAGTCAAGAACAAAATCTTCTTTATCAAATCGTCCTATGTCCAATTTAAATAGCCCATAGAAAAATATCGATAGTAAGCCCATAATTTCTTCACCACTTTAGGGCATTTGATTTTTGATTTTTATTTCTAGAAATCAATTAACATTCTCATAGTCAATTAACATTTTCATAAGGGGTTTGGTCCAAGAGAAAAATATTGTGGCCGATGATGTAATTGTCCCTATGGCCATTCAAAGACAAATATCATTTCCCTCAAAACCAATATTTCGGGTTGAAATTACCGGATGCCACAATCTCCTATAGAGATTTGTTTTTCCTTTCCACGACCCCATTTTGTTCTTGAGTATATGGAGAGGAGCAAACATGTTGAAAACCAGATTCATTACAGAAGTCTGCAAAATCTTGATTTTCAAATTCACCTCCAAGATATGTCTTTATGCTTGAGATTGCATAACCTTTATCGTTCTGAACTTTCTTGGCAAAGTTTGAGAAGTATGCAAAAGTCTCATAATTATTTGCTAAAAAGAACACCCTAGTGAAACGAGAATAATCATCCACGATTACCAAACAATATTTCTTTCCACCAAAACTCTAAGTTTTTATTGGCCCAAACAGATACATATGAAGAAGCTGCAACACTCAACTGGTAGAAACTTGATTTACTAGTTTGAAAGAACTTTTGACCTATTTTCCCAAGACACAAGGAGTGCATAATTCAGATTTTTGATGACCCAAACTAGGAAGTCTTCGAACCAACTACTTAGAAGAAATCTTGGCAATTTGCTTTATATTTATGTGACCGAGCTTTTGATGCCAAAGACTTACTTCATCTTGAATGGAAATAAGACACTGTGAACTTTCTAGATATACATCTAGAAGGTATATTGTGGCATTCTAGAATTTATTGTCAATCCTTAGAGGTGCTCTAATTCACGTCTTGCATAGAGATTTTTTTTGGCCAAGCTATTTTATTTGATAGGAAAATTCTATCTTTGGTCATGTGAATTATGGATTGGAATTTATTAAATTAGGTCACAAAGTTTTGTGAATTATAAATTCCAATTATGTGTTTATATAATTAAGGATTAGGTGGATTATTAGGATGAGGATGGGCTGAACATTTAAAGGCCCAAACCAGCCCATAGCCTCACCCCATTCTCGGCTTGCCCACGAAGCCCAAGAGGGAGGAGCTGCTGTTGGCCCAAAGCTAGCCCAAGCCCAGCCCACTTGGAGGCCCATCTTGCATGGAAAAAGCCATGTGTTCCCTCCTAGTTGCCAAGTGTCTTCCATGCAAATGCTAATGATGGCTAATGATGGAGGAGAAGAAAATTAGGGGGAGATGATGGCCGGTTTAAGTAAGAGAGAGGGAGAGAGAAAGGGGTTCGCCCGAGAGAGAGAGAGGAGAGAAAGAAAAGAAAGAAGGGAAGAAAGGGAGAAAGGAAGAGAGGAAGAGAGGAAGGAGGAGAGCCGTTCGTTGAGCGTCTGCCGTGCGCCCGTCATTCGTCACCGTGTCCCATCGCCGTGGTGCTTGCTATTTGCTCGGTTTAGAGGCAAGTGGGATCCTTGATCTACTCTTGCATGTTGTGCCTAGTGTATGTGATTCAATGGTGACTAATCTCGGATGTTTAGGATGTGAAAAATTGGAGTTTTAAGGGTGTGTTCTAGATTAGTAAACTGTTCTTGAGAAAACAGCTTGACCTCGGTTCTAGTGGCTTGCATGTGATGTTCGAGTTGGATTTTGGCTTTGACTTCTGAATGAAATTTGTTAAAGACTTGTTGGAGTATAACATACTCAAATTTGGGATAAAAAAAACAAGTATAAATGGGTGAAATATTTATTCTTTGGAGAGACTGAATCTGGAGATTTCGGTAACTACCTTTGATGAATGCATGGACTGTAAGGCTATCTTGTTCTTTAAATTCCACTTCAATATATTAACAAAATATGTAAAGGACATCCTGAGGTTTAACATATCAAAAATTTGGAGAAAAAAAATAAGAATAGGTAGGTGAAATCGTGGTCTTTCGGAGATGGTTAGATCTGGAAATTTCGGTACTGGGAACAGGGGTTTCAACCGCCTATATTTCATTACCTAGGACGAATCTGACTTTGATGTATTCATGAAGTATTTACCTTATCACATAGTTGAATTTCATAATTATTTAAGGTCATTTGGGCATTTAATCGAAAATGTTTCTAAAACTGTGAAATCTAATGTGTTCTGACTTGGTAACATTGTAATGCGTGGTCTATACCGTTTTGTATGAGATTCTTTTGTAAAAGTGTTATGCATGAAATATCTTTGTCTATGTCTTGACTACAACATATTCAAATTTAGTAATTTTTTAAGTTCATTTGCTTTTGTAAAAGTGTTATGCATGAAATATCTTTGACTATGTCTTGACTACAACATATTCAAATTTAGTAATTTTTGAAGTTCATTTGCCTATTTAACCAAAAATGTTTCAAAAACTGTGCAATTGGAACGGACAGAACTAGTAGTGCTGTGATGTGTGTTCTGCATTGAGCTATATGGTAATCTTTTGGTGTAGTGTTCTTCATGAAGTATCTGCCGTTATGTCTTGACTATCACATGTTTGAATTTCATAATTTTTTAATGTCATTTAGGTATTTAATGAAAATGTTTTCTAAAACTGTGCAAGCTAGTTTGTGCGAATTTCAAAAGCTGAAATTGACCTTGTTGCCATTACATCATGCGCCATGTTGATATTGAGACACAAATGTGGATATGAATTATAATAAATGAGGATACCGTAGGAGGTGTGAGCCGACAATGCCCCGGGAGTGTTGAGATGCTTGGAGGTGGGTGCCGGATGCCCAGAGTATGTGTGCCGGATGTCCTCGGGAGTTTTGAGATGCCCGGGATGTGGGGTGCCCGAAGCCTCGGAGGTGTGTGCCAAGGGATACCTCGTGACGCTGGTTGGGGTACGAGATGCTTGGAGGTGTGTGCCGGAGGTTCCTCATGACGCCAAGTTGGGTGCGAGCGATAAAATGTGGGATGCAAATTACTGGTCCCGAGAAAGAAAAATGTGGTGACCCAATTGAAAGATAAAAAGCGGAAATTGATGAGTGCATGGTGGTATGTGCACATAAGGCATGGATATGCATGAATGCTTGGTGATGAGTGCATGGTTGTATATGCACATATGGCATGATGGTATATGCATAAATGATTTGTACTCTACTATGATGTTATGATTGTTCTATTTGATGCACTAAGTAGTTTATAGATCCTTTACTTGCTGAGTGATTGTACTCACCCCTTTGGGGACCAACATTTCAGATTAGACATATGCCTCTTGCTCCGATCACGCGAGGTACCTTTTACGGCCTTCCATCTAACGTGGAGGTCGATTGTATGGAGCTTGATAGTGTCACCATCCTTGGTTTGACGTTCATACGAGTTGGGGCATTGGTTATGTATGATGTGGGCCTAGCTGAGGGCTTGGTCGTCCAAGAGTTCTTGTCGATCCACGTCCGCCGTGACAGAGTGATGGGGGGGATGTTGCCGCCACCACCGCCCGGTGCACCTGGATGGGTGTGATGGCCCGCGTGAGGAGTGGGAACTGACGTTTTTTTGGATATAGCCAACACTTGTAGATGGAGGGTTATACATGATCGATATAAGTGGTTGAGATCTCTTTTTGAGCTACTGCCAAGTTTAGCTAAAAGTCTTGGCTTTTCTTTTTGGTTGTACCAACCCAAGATGTCCATCCTAAAGATGTAAATAAAAGTGGCTCGGCTTATGTTTTTCCTTCGATGTGTAGTAAGTGTGCATTGTACCATCATTATGAAAGTAGAGGGAAGGTGAGACTCGTCTTTAATTACGCTTTGAGCTGCGCTAAACTCTTATAAAAAAAAAAATGTGCTTCCGCTAAGAGATGTAACTGGTATTCATAAGGAGGAGCGATAGGTAGCTATGGCGACTTTAGCGGTTCAGGGGTGCCACAGGCCGGTTTTGGTATCAGAGCAATGATTATATATTGGAGTGATAAGGAGCCTCATTTGGGAATTGAGGAACATGATGACAATGCACACAATAGGGTATTAAATGGAATAATTGGTTAACCTTGAATAACAGGTGATGAGTATTCACTCGTAGATCCCTAGTAGTTTATTCTAAGTTGTCTTTAGGTACCAGTAACATGTTTATGTTACTTATGTAGTAGTAGTTGCTTTGAATAGAAACAATGAGTCTCAGATTATTCCTGAGGCAATACTTGGAAATTGCACAAAAGTCATGGTGCGAGCTGGAAGTGCTCATCCATCGAAGGCTGAAGCCTCTGTTGCAAGGGCTGAACCTCGAATGGAAGACATCATGCAGGCATTGGCCAACATTGGAAATTTGATGGATAGGCAAGCGCAGCAACAACTTGGAATGGAAGGTCGACCTCAAGGACTGGTGGAACAATTTCTGAAGTTGAAGCCACTTAAGTTTAGTGGAATGGGAAGTCCTAAGGAGGTGGAACATTGGATTGATGGAATGGAGTGAATTTTCCGGTTGTTGGACTGCAATGATGCTGAGAAAATAGTTTTGGCAGAGTACCAGCTAGAGGGAAATGCAAAGTTTTGGTGGAGAGCTTCGAAGGATACCATATTTCCACTAGGTGCTGATGTGAACTGGGAAGAGTTTGTGAGAGCTTTCAATAGGAAGCATTTCTTTGATTGCACTAAGGACAAGAAAATCACTTAATTTGTTCAATTGGAACAAAAGGAGCTAACAGTGGATTAGTATGAGGCAAGATTTTTTGAATTGTCTAGGTATGCTCCCAGATTGATTGAGGATCGTGAGGAGAAAGCTAAGAGATTTCTGAAAGGATTGAGGATTGATATTAGGAAACAACTGGTGCCTTTAAGTATAAGGGATTATCATGAGATTTATGAAAGGGCACAGTTAGTGGAGCAAGAGCTGGTGAGAGAGCGATCAGAGCTTAAGAGACAGCTGAACTTTAGTGATGTGAGAAAGGGTAAGAGACCCTATCCCGATCAAGGTCAAACTTGGAATGCGAAGAAAAAGAGTAATTTTGGAAGTTTTGGAAGAGTAGCACCATATCGAAATGAGGAATGTCGAAGGTGTGAGAGGCAACATGGCCCAGGACCTTGCAATGGATGACTGAGATATTATGGTTGTGGGCAAGTGGGACACCTTAAGAGAGATTGCCCACAAGAAAGGTCGCAAATGAGTGTTGGCTCAGTGCGACAGGGACAATAGAGTGCTGTTAGACCAAACCTACCAAGGAATCCTCAGAGGCCACTAGCACAAGGAAGGGTGTATGCGGTCACCCAAGAGGAAGCGGAAGCTTCCAAAAATGTTATGTCAGGTACAATCCTTATAGATGATAAAAATGCATATGCATTGTTTGATACGGGTGCTACGCATTCATTTATATCTGAAAGATATAAGCAGTTGAGTAAATTAGAAACTACATCTCTTGAGACGCCTCTTTGTGTTTCTACACTTTTAAAGGATATAGTATTGTCTATGCTGGTGTGTAGAAAATGTAAGATAACAATGGGAGGAAAGGATATGGAAATAGACTTAGTCATAATGGCTATGTATGACTTTGATGTTATCATAGGAATGGACTAGCTTCATAAGCATAGCGCTAAGATGGATTGCTATAGGAAAGTGATCTAGTTCATGTTGCCTAATTAGTCTAGTTGTGAATTTTTGGGAGGTTAGACCAACCTATCTATAGCACTTATTTCAGCAATAGAAGCCTATGCGTTACTTGACAAAGGATGTCAAGGGCACCTGGCCATGGTTAAAGATTATACTAAGGAAGAGCCTAAGCTTGATGAAATTCAAGTGGTTAATGAATTTCAAGATGTATTTCCTGAGGAGTTGCCTTGATTATCACCAGAGCAGGAAATTGAGTTTGAAATTGAATTAATGCCTGGAACGGGAGCAATATCAAAAGCACCGTATAGGATGGCCTTAGTTGAGTTGAAGGAATTGAAGGTGCAACTATAAGAGTTGCTTGATAAATGATTCATTAGGCCAAGTGTTTCACATTGGGATGCACCCGTCTTGTTTGTGAAAAAGAAGGATAGGTCGTTGTGACATCCAGATTTTCGGGTTCTAATTTCAACTGGATAAATAGGGCCGTTTTCGTTCAGTTGAAGCCGGGGATTGTGAAATTGAGGAGTATGAGGGATTCTTGGATAAAGAAAATAGTCAATTTGATAAGTAAGACATCAATTGATTTTTCGAGTCATTTGAGAGAAATTCAAGAGGGAAATTGGATGCAATTGCAAGTGGGGATCAAGAACTCTCAATTGGAAAATCCTTTTGAAAATCTATGAGCTTATTTAAAAGAAATTGGGATTAGGATTTTCTATTTAAGGAAATCCTTTTATTTTTGTGATATTCCCATTTCTTTTCTCTTTTTAGCCAAACACTCCTTTTCCTCTTTTCTCTCTCTCTCTTTCCTTTTTTCTTTTTCTTTTTCTCTCCTTCTCCCTCTCTTTTTCTTTCCCCTCGTGCGAAACCCCCACCGACTCCCTCTACCGGTTCCAACTTTGCTTCCCCACCTTTTTGACTTTTCAAACTTATCCTCTCTCTCTCTCTCTTATCTCTTCTTCTTCTCTCTCTCTCTCGGTAAACGCTCTCTCCCCCTCACCGTTCGAACGAAGACAGAAACAGAAGCAGAACAGCAGCACCGAGAGAAGAAGAAGATCAGATCAGCTCGTCGTCACTGCCTCTCGCCGCTGTCGTCGCCCATCGAAGCTGAAGCTGCTGCCGCTACTCCGTGGCCGCCCGCGCACCCTCCGCTCCCTCTCTCTCCTTCCTTCCTCTAGTTCAAGCAAGCCCAAACAGCAGAAGCAAAAGCAGCGACTGGCGACGCTCGAAGGAGCTGCAGTCACGCCGGACCTGCCGTTGCTGTCGTGCCGGAGCACCGTTGCCGCTGTTCACCTCGCGCTCACTAGCCCGTACGCTATCTGCCCCCGTCAGGTTGAGCTGCCGTCCAGCTCCTGCTAAGCCTCGACTCAGCCTCGAGAATGGTTGAGGAAGCAGCCGAGCCACCGTCCGACCACCGTTCAGCCACCGTTCGGCCTCACCGGAGCTGCCTCGCCCTCCACTAGCCTTGCCTTGCCATCTCAGTCCTCAATTCGGCCCCTTCCAGCAGCGATCAAAGAAGAAGAAAATGGGTATGGCAGCCCCTTTGTGGCCCGTTTTGGCCGCCTTCCCGAGCCCAGATGCTCGGCCCCCTTTGAGGAAAGTCGATCCTCGCGTCGAGCCCGTCGTTTTGAGTGAGTTTTACTCACTAATGCCTTCTTAGTTTGCTAATTACACTTAAAGATTGATTAGTGTTAATTAAGTATAATTAGGTGGTTAGATTAGAATTGATTAGTGATTATTAGTTAATTGCTTTGCATATTAGTTGTGTGATTAGTGTAATTAGATAGAGAATTGCATATAGTATTTATTGGATGCTTCTTGGGACTTTTCCCGTCCCTTATAGGGTGTTAATTAAGCAAATCGGGCCTAGGTGGAATTTTTAGGATTTAAATATTAATTTTCGAAATTAATTATTTAATTATTTATTTCCCAGAAATTCAACTGGGATTGCCAGTGACCGGGATTTTATGCTGATGATCGTGGCACAGTCCGTTTATTTAATTGAGCTTTATATTGTGCTAAATTGAATTTGTTGTATTTATTTATTTAACTTTTGAAGTTAATTATTTAATTATTTATGTTCCGAAAATTCAACCGGGATGGCCGGTGACTGGAATTTCGTGCTGATTGTCGTGGTACAGACCGTTTATTTATTTGAGCTCTACATTGCGTGGAATTGATTTGATTGTGCAATTTTAGTGATTTATCCCAAATTGAATGAAATTGAATGATTGATTGGTTGATGGCCGAGTGTTATTATTTAGCATCGATAATGCTGTAATGAATTGTAAAGCAGAGGGAACTGTGAAAGTGAATTGGGGAAATTCTCGGCTGAAACCAATAAGGAACGATGTAATGAGACATACGTGGTTCGGCGATTAAACGATATCACTGGTGAAAACGGCGCCTTAAAGAACGCACAAGTGCTGTCTATTACATGCAGCAGTATGGACATACGTGGTTTGGTGATGGAGGACATCACTGGTGAAAACGGCGCTTTAAAGAACGCACGAGTGCTGTCCATTATACACGTCAACTTGGCGGAAGGAGTGCCTGAGAGCATTAATGAGGCTCTGTGACTAAGTGTACTGCTAGAGGTCATCGTGATCGGTAATTGGTACGTCACCTTGGCGAAAAAGACGCCCGAGAGCATTCATCTGGCTCTGTGACTGAGTACCCAAATGGAGATTATAAAGTATGGTGTTGATGTGACCGAGAGGTGGTCCGAATGGCATGTAATCGACCAGGTCGATTCATCATTGCTTTGATATGATGCTATGAATTGATTGATTGGATGGAAATGATCGTGAGTGGTCTTGTTGACATGTAATCAACTAGGTCGATTTGATCGATGCTTCAATCTGTGATGTGATTGCTTGGGCCTATTTGATCTGTGCTAATATGCTGGTGGAATCTGAGGCCAAGGTGAGTCCTTTGACTCACGTTGTGCATAGGCAGCCCTAAGGTGTATTAGTTTACTAATCGGGTCTTAGGGGGTAGAACTTACTGAGACGTAGTCTCATCCCGATTTAGGGAAAACATTTCAGGACCTTGATGAAGAACCTGAGGAGAAAGAACTCGAAGAGGAGTATTTGAAGGAGAACCCCAAGGATGATCCGGAGTAGAATCTTGATGACTGTTGCTGTAGAATCTAATTGAGTAGAAACCAACCATTTTAGCATGGTTTGTATATGTACATGTATGACTGAGTCATTATAGATGTACATAAGAGTGTTGACTTTCAGGTTAAATTTTCTAGTCCTACTTATCTATCCCATTGTTTTATTGTCTGGGGATTTATAATCGCTTCCGCATATGCATATAGAAATGAAAGGGTCGGCGATACATAGTCATGGGATATTGCATTTTAAAATCAACCAAAGATAAGGGATGTGTGCATGCCTGAGGATCAGGGCGTTGCATCCCTTTTTTGTGGTATCAGAGCAATGGTTAGGTATTGGAGTGATAAGGTGCGATGACCTATGGAATAGTAGTAGGAAAGACCTTTAAATTCATGACAGGTGCATGTCTTTGATAGCTTATTGGTAGAATTGTTTGTCGTGTGTGAATCGCTTGCTTTTAATTGTTGTGGATTTGGAAGGCAGAGTGTTGACTTTGGCCAGCTTGAGCGTAATAGTGCCACCGCGGGTTGGTACTAGTGTAGCGGCGTTGAATGATCCTAAGTCCGGTAAGATTGTTTTGATGCAAGTGTTCCTTAGGATCTGGATGAGTCAGTGAGATCAGGATCAAGTTGTTGTTGCTACCTTTTCTGAGGTCCAACCTGGAAGGTTGATTAGGGAACATATTTCGATATTTGAGTCAAGATTCAGCGTAGGCAGACTTGGAATTTGGTCAGGGGAAAAGACTGATGTTGAGGGAAGAATATTCAATTCCACCCAATAGGAAGGGCAGAATAGTCAAGTTAGCATTCAGACAAATGGAACATGTTGTTCCGTGGAAGACGGTACGAATCAATCTTGTGTATTTTGAGGATAGGTAATTGTGGTAAGTGTCGCCAGCACGAACAGTGATTTATGGTGAATTCGCATAAGTAGATGGAATCTCGACAATGGTTACTGCTGTCACCGTCGATAGGACAAGTCAGAAGAAGTGCGCCATAGAATGCATTATGAAACTTTTGAGATAGATCTCCGGTACAAGAAATAGTACATGCTAGCACTTGACAAGAGGTAGAAGACTCATTAGGTAAGTGCCAAAAGTATGAAAGGAATGCATGGATTGATCTTGTATCTGAGAATGGCTAAAACGTGCTATGATGGTAGTCAGCACGGCTGCCAGGTGAAAAACTATCAGTGTGAATCCAAGAGAGCATTGATACCGATACCGTAGATAAGACGCCATTAAGATGGCAAAAGGAACAAGAACAGAATTGACCATGTTTTATTCAATAGAAGAATGTTTTGAGGTGATTTCCTCAGAATGGTGCCAGAGAGTGTTGGGAATACAAGTGTGGAATTTCAGTTGTTTATTAAGGTTGTAGGAAAAGAACCATTGACTAGAGTTGTACTCGATTGGTTATTGGTGTAAAACTTATTCGTCGAGTGTGGAAAGAATTGATTCTAGAGTATTGTGTGGTGATGAATTGTTATAGTGGAGTAACCCAGTTTATTCCACGAGAAGGTAGAAGTGCCAAGTTTTATTGAGAATCGAGAAGGCTCATCGACTTCTTTAATCTCGTAACTTGAGGCAATCCGTTTGTTAGACGGAGGTTGCCTAGGTTACTTGACGATTGTAAAAAATAAGACAGATTGAAGAATTGAAAATTGAGGACTCCTCAGTAGTCCAAGAAATCTTGGAAGTATTGCCAGAAAAGTGGTCAAACCGTTGCCAGAGAAAGAGATAGAATTACGATTGAGCTAGCATCTGGAATGGAACCATTCTCTAAAGTTTTTTACCGGTTGTTGTTGCACGAATTGATAGAACCAATGGTGCAGATGTGAGGATTGATGAATGAGGAATTCATGCATATCGGTGCATTACTTAGGGGAAACATCAGCCTCATAGTGAGAAAGAAGAAAAGATGGTTCGTTGCAATTATGCATAAACTATAGTGGACTCAATCAAGTGACAATCAAGGATAAGCGTTTATTGTCAAAGATCGACAAATCGAGTGGCTTGTTATAAAGAGTGTTGATGTCTTCAAGGATCGACTTGAGGATAGGTTATCATCAATTGAGAACCAGGAAGGAGGTTAGACTGAAGATAACATTTCACTCTTGGTTTAGCTATTGAGAGAATAATGTAAAGCCATTTGATTTGAGGAACGCTCCAGCCACTGTCATAGATTTGACAAACTGAGTATTCAAAGAATATCTAGATCAATGGTGATTGTGTGGTGTAGCGATGTTCTAGGGTGTTCATTAAGTGATGAGGATCACAAGAGCCCCTAAGAATGGTCGTGTGGTTACAGGTAAATGAATCTTCATGGACCCAGCCAAAATCGAATTAGTTGTTAATGGATCGAAACCGACAACAATGTCAGAGATCAGAAGCTGTGGGGCTTGGACAGATTACTACGGAAGGCTTATGAAAGAATTTTCAGCATCAGTCTCATTGCGGGCTTGATCTCTTGAGAAAGAAGAGAAATCCATCGGCATGGACAAGTACAAGGATAGTTTCCAGAGCTTAAAGGACGAGGTACGTATTGATACAACATGAGAAGATTATTGCATACACATCCCGCCAGTTAAGAACCAATAAGTGGAATATGAGATGGTGTCGGAAAACAGGACTCTGGCAGGACTATAATAGTGATATCGGGTATCACCTTGGAGGAATCAAATGAGTCATTGATGTGTTGAGCCAAGAGCCTTCAATTGTGCAGAGATTGGCTAAAGTATAGACTTTACTTGAAAAGGATTTCAAATTTGGTTTTCAAATTTGAGGTAGGCTACCTTTTGAATTTTATAGCTGCCCTTAAAGTTGAACCATATATTCAAGTCAAAACTGGCGCCAAATTGACAAACAAAGATGTTTAGAAGATCTTATAAGGGGATACTGGTAAGAAAAAGACTGACTTTAAGATTTTTTTTTGATGGAACGTTCAGGTTCCAAGAGTGATTGAGTGCACTTGATGTTATAGCATTCAGGGAAAAGACCTTGTCAGAAATTCATCGTGGAAGTTGCAGTTTTTGACCAAACAATTCAAGATAGATAAGAATCGGCGTCAGCTAGATTGGTAGACTGATATGAAGATAGATACCGTCGGGCAGGTTGCAAGTGCCAGAGATATCAGTAAGTGGAAGTTCGGTAATGCGAACTAGGAGGACTCTTTACCATCACTTGAGAGTCCCCAGTAGGAAGGATAATATATCACAATGAAACATTGTGACAGGCTTAGTACTAATACCATTTGAGGATAATAGTCGATCGATAGATGGAGTCGGTCCACTTTGGTACGGTAGGAATAGATTTTGTTTTAAGTGTATGACATCCAAATCTTTGGACTCTGATTTCGATTAGATAAATTGAGCATTTCATCGACGTGGCTATAGTGTTTTACTCTGAGTTGGCCACTCACGAGATAACTAGACTAGCTGGGTATGCTATTAAGGACTTTAAGGCAGATAGACCGAGAATTCGACCATGAATCGACTTCTCGACCATGCTCATCTTTAGAAATCATTACATCACAGTTAAAAATCGAATTAAGATTAGAGATAGGTCGGCTCAACTGAGATGAATGACCGATCGTGGGTGACTCCATTAAATTGGAAAACTCTCGTCGACTGGCACTAATTTGATTTTACTGTCGTTTTGGTACCCTGTATCCGTATTTTAATTTTCGAGATTTTCATGACAATCGAGAGTTGCCAATGTGTTGAGTGGATTCATCTTGGCTCGAAGAAAACCGACCACGGGTCATTTGTCCTAAAAAGCTTTGAAAACTACCCAGTAGCCTAGGTCACACTAAAAGCATGTCGGAGTGAAATTAACTGCCAATCTAAGTTCGATTTCAGAAATTGAAGATTCTGTTTTATCACAGAGTGGGTATACCGAAGTGTGTGTGCATCAGATAATTCACCGGCGTGGAGTGCCGAGGATGAATTATATTTCGAATCTAGATCAGAGATTATCAATTTGGCAGAGTTTTCGGAGGGTTCCTTATTAAGCAGTGTATAGCAGAGGGTACATAATTTCAGTGGTGAAAAGAAGGTGAAGAAAGATTACAAGCCAGAGTCAGCTCATAAATCAGTGTTTGCAGTTGTCAGATCAATGTCAGAGTAAAGACTAAACAGAACTGTCCGAAATTTTGAATCGTTGAGGTTCAAAGGTTTATTAGGGAGTCGAGAAAAAGAGATCAGATGTGGATGGCAGAGTGTCTTATGTGAGAAGCCCAGTTCAGTTGTTGGTTCAGAAAGAGCAGAGTGTACAGGATTTCAGTCCGTTGAGATGAGATCAGAAATCAGAAAATTGCAAGTCCAAAGTTTGTTCAGAAATCAATGATTCAGTCGCAATTATCAGAGACAGTTTAGAGACTGCTCAGAATCGTTAGTTCAACTTCACAGATTTTGTGTTGAAAACCTTTGGAATTTTAAGTGGGCAAGTATTTAGTATTTTGGATCCGAAGTGGTTTGAGCAAGATAACAGTGATTTGGCAGCATTGGTACAGAAGGAGCAACCTCAGAAAGAGAAGATTATATGAGAAGACTGTACCCCCAACCTTTTGTTTAAGAACTAGTGAAGGTTTAAGTTTCGAGGAAGAAATTTTTATAAGAGGCGAAGAGTTGTGACATTCAGATTTTCGGGTTCTAATTTCAACTGGATAAACAGGGCTGTTTTCGTTCGGTTGAAGCCGGGGATTGTGAAATTGAGGAGTATGAGGGATTCTTGGATAAAGAAAATAATCAATTTGATAAGTAAGACATCAATTGATTTTTAAAGTCATTTGAGAGAAATTCAAAAGGGAAATTGGATGCAATTGCAAGTGGGGATCAAGAACTCTAAGTTGGAAAATCCTTTTAAGAATCTATGAGCTTATTTAAAAGAAATTGGGATTAGGATTTTCTATTTGAGGAAATCCTTTTATTTTTGTGATATTCCTATTTCTTTTCTCTTTTTAGCCAAACACTCATTTTCCTCTTTTCTCTCTCTCTCTCTCTTTCCTTCTTTCTTTTTCTTTTTCTCTCCCTCTCCCTCTCTTTTTCTTTCCCTCGTGCGAAACCCCCACCGACTCCCTCTGCCGGTTCCAACTTTGCTTCCCCACCCTTTTGACTTTTCAAACTTATCCTCTCTCTCTCTCTCTCTCTTATCTCTTCTTCTTCTTCTCTCTCTCTCTCGATAAACACTCTCTCCCCCTCACCATTCGAATGAAGACAGAAACAGAAGCAGAACAGCAGCACCGAGAGAAGAAGAAGATCAGATCAGCTCGTTGTCACTGCCTCTCGTCGTTGTCTTCGCCCATTGAAGCCGAAGTTGCTGCCGCTGCTTCGTGGCCGCCCGCGCACCCTCCACTCCCTCTCTCTCCCTCCTTCCTTTGGTTCAAGCAAGCTCGAACAGCAGAAGCAAAAGCAGCGACTGGCGACGCTCGAAGGAGCTGCAGTCGCGCCGGAGCTGCCGTCGCTGTCGTGCTGGAGCACCGTTGCCGCTGTTCACCTTGCGCTCGCCAGCCCGTACGCCATCTGCCCCCGTCCGGTTCAGCTGCCGTCCAGCTCCTGCTAAGCCTCGGCTCAGTCTCGAGAATGGTTGAGGAAGCAGCTGAGCCACCGTCCGGCCACCGTTCAGCCACCATTCGGCCTCTCCGGAGCTCCCTCGCCCTCTGCCACCCTTGCCTTGCCATCTCAATCCTTAATTCGGCCCCTTCCAGTAGCGATCAAAGAAGAAGAAAATGGGTATGGCAGCCCCTTCGTGGGCCATTTTGGCCGCCTTCCCGAGCCCAGATGCTCGGCCCGCTTTGAGAAAAGTCGATCCTCGCGTCGAGCCCGTCGTTTTGAGTGAGTTTTACTCACTAATGCCTTCTTAGTTTGCTAATTACACTTCAAGATTGATTAGTGTTAATTAAGTATACTTAGGTGGTTAGATTAGAATTGATTAGTGATTATTAGTTAATTGCTTTGCATATTAGTTGTGTGATTAGTGTAATTAGATAGAGAATTGCCTATAGTATTTATTGGATGCTTCTTGGGATTTTTCCCATCCCTTATCGGGTGTTAATTAAGCAAATCGAGCCTAGGTGGAATTTTTAGGATTTAAATATTAATATTCTAAATTAATTATTTAATTATTTATTTCCCGGAAATTCAACTAGGATTGCCAATGACCGGGATTTTATGCTGATGATTGTGGCGCAATCCGTTTATTTAATTGAGCTTTATATTGTCCTAAATTGAATTTATTGTATTTATTTATTTATTTTTCGAAATTAATTATTTAATTATTTATTTTCCGGAAATTCAATCGGGATGGTCGGTGACTGGAATTTCGTGCTGATTGTCGTGGTACAGACCGTTTATTTATTTGAGCTCTACATTGTGTGAAATTGATTTGATTGTGCAATTTTAGTGATTTATCCCAAATTGGATGAAGTTGAATGATTGATTGGTTGATGGCCGAGTGTTATTATTTAGCATCGATAATGCTGTAATGAACTGTAAAGCAGAGGGAACTGTGAAAGTAAATTGGGGAAATTCTCGGCTGAAACCAATCTGGAACGTTGTAATGAGACATACGTGGTTCGGTGATTAAAGGATATCATTGGTGAAAACGGCGCCTTAAAGAACGAACGAGTGCTGTCTATTACATGCAGCAGTATGGACATACGTGGTTCAGTGATGGAGGATATCACTGGTGAAAACGGCGCCTTAAAGAATGCACAAGTGCTGTCCATTACACACGTTACCTTGGCGGAAGCGGCGCCCGAGAGCATTAATGTCGCTCTGTGACTAAGTGTACTGCTGGGGGTCATCGTGATCGGTAATTGGTACGTCACCTTGGCGAAAAAGACGCCCGAGAGCATTCATCGCTCGTGGACGAGTACCCAAATGGAGATTATAAAGTATGGTGTTGATGTGATCGAGAGGTGGTCCGAATGACATGTAATCAACTAGGTCGATTGATCATTGCTTTGATATGATGCTATGAATTGATCGATTGGATGGAAATGACCATGAGTGGTCTTGTTGACATGTAATCGATTAGGTTGATTGATCATTGCTTGGATATGATGCTGTGAATTGATTGATTGGATGGAAATGACCGTGAGTGGTCTTGTTGACATGTAATAAACTAGGTCGATTTGATCGATGCTCTGATCTGTGATGTGATTGCTTGGGCCTATTTGATCTGTGCTAATATGCAGGTGGAATCTGAGGACAAGGTGAGTCCTCTGACTCACATTGTGCATAGGCAGCCCTAAGGTGTATTAGTTTACTAATCGGGTCTTAGGGGGTTGAACTTGCTGAGATGTAGTCTCATCCTCGTTTAGGAAAAACATTTCAAGACCTTGATGAGGAACCTGAGGAGAAAGAACTCGAAGAGGAGTATCTGAAGGAGCACCCCAAGGATGATCCAGAGTAGGATCTTGATGACTGTTGCTGTAGAATCTAATTGAGTAGAAACCAACCTTTTTAGGATGGTTTGTATATGTACATGTATGACTGAGTCATTATAGATGTACATAAGAGTGTTGACTTTCAGGTTAAATTTTCTAGTCCTACTTATCTATCCCATTGTTTTATTGTCTGGGGATTTATAATCGCTTCCGCATGTGCATATAGAAATGAAAGGGTCGGCGATACATAGTCCTAGGATATCGCATTTTAAAATCGACCAAAGGTAAGGGATGTGCACGGCCTGAGGATGAGGGCGTTGCATCCCCTTTTTGTGGTATCAGAGCAATGGTTAGGTATTGGAGTGATAAGGTGCGATGACCTATGGGATAGTCGTAGGAAAGACCTTTAAATTCATGACTGGTGCATGTCTTTGATAGCTTATTGGTAGAATTGTTTGTCGTGTGTGAATCGCTTGCTTTTAATTGTTGTGGATTTGGAAGGCAGAGTGTTGACTCTAGCCAGCTTGAGCGTAATAGTGCCACCGCAGGTTGGTACTAGTGTAGCGGCGTTGAATGATCCTAAGTCCGATAAGATCATTTTGACGCAAGTGTTCCTTGGGATTTGAATGAGTTAGTGAGATCAGGATCAAGTAGTTGTTGTTGCTACCTTTACTGAGGTCCAACCTGGAATGTTGATTAGGGAACAGATTTCGATATTTGAGTCAAGATTCAGCGTAGGCAGACTTAAAATTCGGTCAGGGGAAAAGACTGATGTTGAGGGAAGAATATTCTATTCCACCCAATAGGAAGGGCAAAATAGTCAAGTTAGCATTCAGACAAATGGAACATGTTGTTCCGTGGAAGACGGTACGGATCAATCTCGTGTATTTTGAGGATAGGAAATTGTGGTAAGTGTCGCCAGCACGGACAGTGATTTATGGTGTATTCGCATAAGTAGATGGAATCTCGACAACGGTTACTACTGTCGCCATCGATAGAACAGGTTAGAAGAAGTGCGCCATAGAATGCACTGTGAAACTTTTGAGATAGATCTCCGGTACAAGAAATAGTACATGCTAGCACTTGACAAGAGGTAGAAGACTCATTACGTAAGTGCCAAAAGTATGAAAGGAATACATGGATTGATCTTGTGTTTGAGAATGGCTAAAACGTGCTATGATGGTAGTCAGCACGGCTGTCAGGTGAAAAACTATCAGTGTGAGTCCAAGAGAGCATTGATACCGATACCGTAGATAAGACGCCATTAAGATGGCAAAAGGAGCAAGAACAGAATTGACCATGTTTTATTCAATAGAAGAATGTTTTGAGGTGATTTCCTCATAATGGTGCCAGAGAGTGTTGGGAATACAAGCGTGGAATTTCAGTTGTTTATTAAGGTTGTAGGAAAAGAACCATTGACTAGAGTTGTACTCGATTGGTTATTGGTGTAAAACTTATTCGTCGAGTGTGGAAAAGAATTGATTCTAGAGTATTGTGTGGTGATGAATTGTTATAGTGGAGTAACCCGTTTATTCCACGAGAAGGTAGAAGTGCCAAGTTTTATTGAGAATCGAGAAGGCTCATCGACTTCTTTAATCTCGTAACTTGAGGCAATCCGTTTGTTAGACGGTGGTTGCCTAGGTTACTTGACGATTGTCAAAAATAAGACAGATTGAAGAATTGAAAATTGAGGACTCCTCAGTAGTCCAAGACAACTTAGAAGTATTGCCAGAACAGTGGTCAGACCGTTGCCAGAGAAAGAGATAGAATTACGATTGAGCTGGCATCTGGAACGGATCCATTCTCTAAAGTTTCTTATCGGTTGTTGTTGCCCGAATTGATAGAACCAATGGTGCATATGTGAGGATTGATGAACGAGGAATTCATGCATATCGGTGCATTACCTAGGGGAAACATCAGCCTCATAGTGAGAAAGAAAGAAAGATGGTTCGTTGCAATTATGCATAAACTATAGTCGACTCAATCAAGTGACAATCAAGGATAAGCATTTATTGTCAAAGATCGACGAATCGGGTGGCTTGTTATAAAGAGTGTTGATGTCTTCAAGGATCGACTTGAGAATAGGTTATCGTCAATTGAGAACCAGGAAGGAGGTTAGACTGAAGATAACATTTCACTCTTGATTTAGCTATTGAGAGAATAATGTAAAGCCATTTGATTTTAGGAACGCTCCAGCCACTATCATAGATTTGACAAGCCGAGTATTCAAAGAATATCTAGATCAATGGTGATTGTGTGGTGTAGCGATGTTCTAGGGTGTTCATTAAGTGATGAGGATCACGAGAGCCCCTAAGAATGGTCGTGTGGTTACAAGTAAATCAATCTTCATGGACCCAGCCAAGATCGAATCAGTTGTTAATGGATCGAAACCGACAACAATGTCAGAGATCAGAAGCTATGGGGATTGGACAGATTACTACGGAAGGCTTATGAAAGAATTTTCAGCTTCAGTATCATTGCGGGCTTGATCTCTTGAGAAAGAAGAGAAATCCATCGGCATGGACAAGTACAAGGATAGTTTCCAGAGCTTAAAGGACGAGGTACGTATTGATACAACATGAGAAGATTATTGCATACACATCCCCCAGTTGAGAACCAATAAGTGGAATATGAGATGGTGTCGAAAAACAGGACTCTAGCAGGACTATAATAGTGATATCGGGTATCACCTTGGAGGAATTAAATGAGTCATTGATGTGTTGAGCCGAGAGCCTTCAATTGTGCAGAGATTGGCTAAAGTATAGACTTTACTTGAAAAGGATTTGAAATTTGGTTTTCAAATTTGAGGTAGGCTACCTTTTGAATTTTATAGTTGCCCTTAAAGTTGAACCATCTATTCAAGTCAGAATCGGTGCCAAATTGACAAACAAAGATGTTCAGAAGATCTTATAAGGGGATACTGGTAAGAAAAAGACTGACTTTAAGATTTTTTTTTTTTTGATGGAACGTTCAGGTTCCAAGAGTGATTGAATGCACTTGATGTTGTGGCATTCAAAGAAATGACCTTGTCAGAATGTCATCGTAGAAGTTGCGGTTTTTGATCAAACAATTCAAGATAGATCAGAATCGGCGTCAGCTGGATTGGTAGACTGATATAAAGATAGATACCGTCGGGCAGGTTGCAAGTGCTAGAGATATCAGTAAGTGGAAGTTCGGTAATGCGAACCAAGAGGACTCTTTACCATCACGTGAGAGTTCCCAGTGGGAAGGATAATATATCACAATGAAACATTGTGACAGGCTTAGTATTGATACCATTTGAGGATAATAGTCGATCGATAGATGGAGTTGGTCCACTTTGGTACGGTACGAAGATATTTTGTTTTAAGTGTGTGACATCGAAATCTTTGGACTCTGATTTCGATTAGGTAAATTGAGCATTTCATCGATGTGTCTATAGTGTTTTTCTCTAAGTTGGCCACTCACGAGATAACTAGACTAGCTTGGTAGGCTATTAAGGACTTTAAGGCAGATAGACCGAGAATTTGACCATGAATTGACTTCTCAACCATGCTCATCTTTAGAAATCATTACAGCACAGTTAAAAATTGAATTAAGATCAGAGATAGGTCGGCTCGACTGAGATGAATGACCGATCGTGGGTGACTCCACTAAATTGGAAAACTCTCGTCGACTAGCACTAATCTAATTTTACTGTCGTGTTGGTACCCTGTATCCGTATTTGAATTCTCAAGATTTTCACGACAATGGAGAGTCGCCAATGTCTCGAGTGGGTTCATCGTGGCTCGAAGAAAATCGACCACGAGTCATTTGTCCTAAAAAGCTTTGAAAACTACCCAGTAGCCAAGGTCACATTAAAAGCATGTCGGAGTGAAATTAACCGCCAATCTAAGTTCGATTTCAGAAATTGAAGATTCTGTTTTGTCACAGAGTGGGTATATCGAAGTGTGTGTGCATCAGATAATTCACCGGAGTGGAGTGCCGAGGATGAATTATATTTCGAATCTAGATCAGAGATTATAAATTTAGCAAAGTTTTCGGAGGGTTCCTTATTAAGCAGTGTATAGCAGAGGGTACATAATTTCAGTGGTGAAAAGAAGGTGAAGAAAGATTACAGGCCAGAGTCAGCTCAAAAATTAGTGTTTGCAGTTGTCAGATCAATGTCAGAGTAAAGACTAAACATAATTGTCCGAAATTTTGAATCGTTGAGGTTCGAAGGTTTATTAGGGAGTCGAGAAAAAGAGATCAGATGTGGATGGCAAAGTGTCTTATGTGAGAAGCCCAGTTCAGTTATTGGTTTAGAAAAGCAGAGTGTACAGGATTTCAGTCGGTTGAGATGAGAACAGAAATTAGAAAATTGCAAGTCCAGAGTTTGTTCAAAAATCAATGATTCAGTCGCAATTATCAGAGACAGTTTAGAGACTGCTCAGAATCATTAGTTTAGCTTCACATATTTTGTGTTGAAGACCTTTGGAATTTTAAGTGGGCAAGTATTTAGTATTTTTGGATCCGAAGTGGTTTGGACAAGATAGCAGTGATATGGCAACATTGGTACAGAAGGAGCAACCTCAGAAAGAGAAGATTATATGAGAAGACTGTACCCCCAACTTTTTGTTTAAGAACTGGTGAAGGTTTAAATTTTGAGGACGAAATTTTTATAAGAGGGGAAGAGTTGTGACCTCTAGATTTTCGAGCTCTAATTTCAACTGGATAAATAGGGCCGTTTTCGTTCAGTTGAAGCCGGGGATTGTGAAATTGAGGAGTATGAGGGATTCTTGGATAAAGAAAATAATCAATTTGATAAGTAAGACATCAATTGATTTCTAGAGTCATTTGAGAGAAATTCAAGAGGGAAATTGGATGTAATTGCAAGTGGGGATCAAGAACTCTAAGTTGGAAAATCCTTTTGAGAATCTATGAGCTTATTTAAAAGAAATTGGGATTAGGATTTTCTATTTGAGGAAATCCTTTTATTTTTGTGATATTCTCATTTCTTTTCTCTTTTTAGCCAAACACTCCTTTTCCTCTTTTCTCTCTCTCTCTTTCCTTCTTTCTTTTTCTTTTTCTCTCCCTCTCCCTCTCTTTTTCTTTCCCCTCGTGCGAAACCCCCACCGACTCCCTCTGCCGGTTCCAACTTTGCTTCCCCACCTTTTTGACTTTTCAAACTTATCCTCCCTCTCTCTCTCTCTCTCTCTCTCTCTCTCTCTCTCTCTCTCTCTCTCTCTCTCTCTCTCTCTCTCTCTCTCTTATCTCTTCTTCTTCTCTCTCTCTCTCGATAAACACTCTCTCCCCCTCACCGTTCGAATGAAGACAGAAACAGAAGCAGAACAGCAGCACCGAGAGAAGAAGAAGATCAGATCAGCTCGTCGTCACTGCCTCTCGCCGTTGTCTTTGCCCATCGAAGACGAAGTCGCTGCCGCTGCTTCGTGGCCGCCTGCGCACCCTCCGCTCCCTCTCTCTCATTCCTTCCTCTGGTTCAAGCAAGCTCGAACAGCAAAAGCAAAAGCAGCGATTGGCGACACTTGAAGGAGCTACTGTGACATCCAGAATTTTCAACCCTGTCTTCTACTGAATAAATCGGGCATTTCATTGACGCATCTATAGGGTTATTCTCAGCCGATCACTCTCGAGATAACTAGACTATCCGGGAAATGATTAAGGAATTTTAAAGCAATAGACTTGAGAACTCGATCGGGAATCGGCTTCTTGACCGTGTCCATCTTTAGAGGTCACTACGGCACGATTAAAAATCGATTTGAAATCGAGAGATAGACTGGATCGATAGAGATATGTGACTAATCGTGGGTGACACCACCGAATTAGAAAATTCTCGTCGACCAACACTAGACTTTTTCTTATTGTTTTGGTACCTGTGTCCGTAATTGAATTCTTGAGATTTTCACGACAATCAAGAGTCGCCATTGAGTCGAGTGGGTTGATAGTGGCTCGAAGAAAATCGACCACGGGTCATTTGCCTTAAAAGTTCGAAAACTACCCGATAGTCTAGGTCACGCTAAAAACGCGCCGAATGAAAATTAACCGCCAATTCGAGTCCGATTTCGAAAGTTGAAGTTTTGGCCATGTCACAATAAATTTTAGGAGCATCGACTCGGTCTCGAAAGATTTTCGGAGATTCGGGAAATTTTACGGAAAACCGTTTCGGACGTCGCGAAATTTGACGGAAGTTCGAGATTGGCTAAATTAAAGGGAAATTGGACTTTCAAGCTAAGCCGTTGTGTGTCGGGGATTTATAGAAAATCATTTGGGATTTTTCTACGTCGAAATTGGACCTCAATTTGGGAATTTATTGGAGAAATTGAATTTATTTAAGCCAATTTCCCTCCCCAAATTCGTGTACCCCCACCTAGCCACAACAATTGGACCATTTGGGCTTCTAGAAGAGTGCATGGGAGGCCTATTGTGAGCCAAGTAAATTATACATGGCCTAGATTGATTTGTGAAAGATATTTTGTGAAATATCAAGCCAAAAGGCCCCCACCTCTTCCTCATCCTCTTCCCCAAGCTACCGTGGATTACTTCCTCTCTCTCTCCCTCTCACTTCATGCGAAACTCTCTCCATTTCTGCTCTCCCTCACGCCCACGGTCGAAGCTGCGGAAATTCATTCCACCGAATTGAAGCCCACACTCTCCACTCACGCCAGCTCCACATTCAACCGAAGCCCACACTCTCCATTTCTCTGCCCGTGACTCCTCTTCGTTTGCTTCTTGGCTTCCAGCGCATCTCCGCGGTCAACAAATCAACCGAGACCTCATCAAGTTGACTACGTGCCTTCACCGATCCATCTTCGAAACAGCTGCTGCCCACACGTCTCAGGCCCACGAAGCCAACTTCTCTCGGTCAACTTCAAGCCATGCCGAAGCTCCTTGGTTGACCACTTGAAGCCCACGATTCCACCAAGTTTGGTCGGCCATCTTCACGGTTCTTCATCAACCCGTGTGTCTTCAGCTGAGCAACGCCAGCTTCCAACGTCGTGGAGTCCAGCCGCTTGAAGACTTCAGTGGTGCCGATCGTTATTTCCAGCGGCCTCGATTTTCTTTTGTTCGTGGACAGACCACAGCGAGCCCATTATGTTTCTCTTGCCGGCCCAGCTCACTCAAACTCACTTGAAGCCCAACGAATTTGGCTTATTTCAGCCCATCGAGAGCAGCCCATTTTCAGTTTAATTTCAAGTCCAGCAAGTTGCAAGCCCAAGTAAGTTCAGCCCAGTCCAAAGGAAGCCTAGTCCGGTGCAAGAACAAATCTCAGTTGGGCTGAGATTTGTTGGGCCAAGGTCAAGGCCCGGTCCAAGCTCGTGGGAGTCGTCGCGAGCCCGATTTCGGCCGCCGTCGCGTCGCCGTTGCGGTGATTCGATCTCCGCTTTTTCCAAGTGAGTTTTACTCACTAAAGCTTTATTAGTTTGCTAGTATGCTTAGGGTTGGTTAGATTTGGTTAAATGCAATTAGGTGGTTAGATTAGGTTAGAACAATTAATTTAGTGACTTAATGATGCATGTTAGGTGGTTAGACCTAGTTATTAGCAAGTACAAATGTTCGGTTAATTATTGGATGCATCTCGGGATTTTTCGCGACCCGTTTCGGGCTCCAATCAGGCATACGGGCCTAAATTGGATTTTATTATTTATTTATTTAATTTTCGAAATTAATTATTTAATTAATTGTTTTTCCGGAAATTCAAGCGGGATGGCCGGTGACCGGAATTTCGTGCCGATTGTCGTGGTGCAGACCGTTTATTTATTTGAGCTCTACGTTGTGTGGAATTGAATTAATTGTGGAATTTTAGGAATTGTCCTAAATTGTTTATTATTGAATATTTGATTGGTGCTTGGCCGAGTATGGGTATATAGCGCCCGATACGTTGATGGGCTATATAGTAGAGAGAATGATGAGAGATAACGAGAATGTTATTGGCCGAGACCAATCGGTACGATATTATTGGACATACGTGGTTCGGTGATTGGGAGTATCACTGGCGAAAACGGCGCCTTAAAGAACGCACGTAAATGACTTATAGACAAACGTGGTTCGGTGATTAAGGAAATATCACTGGTGGAAACGACGCCTTAAAGAACTCACGGTGTTGTCTATAGCCGATGTCACCTTGGCGAAAACGACGCCCTAGAAAGGACACGTGGTTCGGTGATCGAGGATATCACTTTGGTGAAAACGGCGCCTTAAAGAACGCACGGTGTCGGTGATCGGTATGTCATTGGCGAAAACGACGCCCGAGAAACACATGTGATTTGGTGAATGAGTACACCATTGAGAAGTCGTGGTACGAGTGGGAATGACCTAGGGATGGTCAGATTGACATGTAATCGACTAAGTCGATGGATCAATGCTTGATCGTATGTCGTGAATTGTTTGAATATATGTGTTTAACCTTGAATTGCGGGTTGGAATTGAGGCCAAGGTAAGTCTTCGACTCGTGTTGTGCTTAGGCAACCGTATGGTGTATTAGTTTATTAATCGGGTCTTAGTGGGTAGGACTCGGCGAGACGTGGTCTCATTGGTTATTGAATAACCATTTCAGGACCCTGAGGAAAAGCTGAGGAGGAAGAACCTGAAGGGGAGAAAGTATTTTGAAGTAGAAGATGATCCAGAGAGGGATCTTGAATGTAACCCGGATGTGGACTGAGATCCCATCCCTTTTGTGGACCCTGTCTTAGTGTAGATAGGTGTGAGACTTTCATGCTGTAAATAGTATTGTAAATATACTATGAGTTGCGCTGTTAATGAAAGTGTGGTTGTGAATTTCAATATGAAAAATATGGCCTGCTTTCCTATCCCATTGTTTTATTGTCAGGGATTTATAACTGCTTCCGTATGTGCTTAAGAATTGAAAGGGTCGGCGATACATAGTCCTGGGATATCGCATTCTGAAAATCGACCAAGTAGAAGGATGTGTGCGTGTCAGAGGATCGGGGCGTGACATCCCCTTTTTGTGGTATCAGAGCGAAGTTGAAGATTGGAGTGATAAGGAGCGTTGACTATGGGATAGTTAGTAGGAAAGGCCTTTAAATTCATGCCAGTGCATGTCTGTGTTAGCTGAATGCTAGGATTGTTTGTTATTTGTGGATCGCTCACCTTCTAATCCAGTGTGGGTTTGGAAGACGGGTTGCAGTGTAAAGACTGAACCATGAGCGAGCAGGAGCTGAGAACTCCTAGTAAGAGGACAATGTCCTCTGTGACTCGGGATGAAGCACTGATAAAGGTCAGTACCCGAGGTGGTTGTGGCAGAGTGTCGACTCTGGCCAGCTCGGGTGTAAGAGTGCCACCGCAGGTTGGTACTAGTGTAGTAGCGTCGAATGACCCTAAGTCCGATAAGATCATTCTGATGCAAGTGTTCCTTGGGTTCTAGATGAGCCAGTAAGATCAGGATCAAGTTATTATTGTTGCCACCTTTGCTGAGGTTCAACCTGGAAGGATGATCAGGGAATAGATTTCGATATCTGAGTCGAGATTCGCGCATGCGGAGACTTGAAATTCGATCGGGGAAAAGACGATGTCGAGGGAATGGTATTCTATTCCACATAATAGGAAGGGTGGAATAGTAAGGTTAGCATTCAGATAAATGGAACTTGTTGTTCCATGGAAGATGGTATGGATCAGTATCGTGTATTCTGAGGACGGGAATTCGTGGTAAGTGTCGCTAGCACGGATAGTGAGTTATGGGTTATCCGCATAAATAGATGAAAGCTTGATGACGATTACTGCTGTTACCGTCGATAGGACAGGTCAGAAGAGGTGCTTCATAAAATGCACTGTGGAATTTTGGGATAGGTCTCCAATGCAAGAAATAGTGCACGCTAGCACTTGATAGGAGATAGAAGACGCACCGAGATAGGTGTCGAATTGTAGAAGGAAGCATGGATAAATCTAGTGTTCGAGTATGATTAGAACATGCCGTGATGATGATGACCAGCATGGCCATCAAGTGAAGGACTGTCGGTGGAAGTCTAAGGTAGCATAGACATCGCTATGCGCCGAACGCCACTAGGATGGTGAAAGGAATGGGAGTAGAATTGACCTTGCATCGATCAGAGAAAGAATGTGTTGGAGGTGATTTTATCAGAGCAGTGCAGCAGAGTTTGGTGCTGGGTTGGTAGAACTTAAATTACTGAAATAAAAAATGAAAGAGAGGGGAATCACTAGCAATAGTTGTGCTTGACTAGTTGCTAAGGTGTGAGTTGGATGTCACATGTGAATAGTGTGGGTTCATGGAGCATCTTGTGAGAATGAACCATGGTCTTGGAGTAATCTAGTTTAATCCATTAGCATGTGAAAGTATCGAGGTTATTGGGAGTCGTAAAGAATATTCGATTTCCTTAATCTCGTCACCGGAGAGCAACTCGTCTGCATTAGACGAGGGTTGTCAAGGTTACCCGGCAACCGTCGTGGATACAACAGTTGAAGAGCTGAAAGTGGAAGACATTCCAAAGAGTTCAAGAATTTCCGAGATGTCTTTCCAAAGGAATTGCCGGGTTTACCGCTAGAAAGAGAGATTGAATTTGTGATTGAACTAGCACGAGAGGACGAGCCGATCTCAAAGGCACCGCACGGATGGCATTGACAGAATTGAAAGAATTAAAAGTACAGATGTAGGAATTATTAGACAAAGGATTTATTCGTCCTAGCGCATCATCTTGGGGAGCGCCAGTTTTGTTTGTGAAGAAGAAAGATGGTTCCTTGCGTTTGTGCATCGATTATAGACAACTCAACCAAGTGACTATTAAGAATAAGTATCCACTCCCAAGGATTGATGATCTGTTCGATCAGTTACAAGGAGCATCAATGTTCTCGAACATTGATTTAAGGACGGGATATCATCGGGCCGAGAATTAAGAAAGAGGATATTCCTAAGTCGGCATTTCGTACTTGGTATGGTCACTATGAATTTACAGTGATGCCACTCGGGTTGACGAATGCTCCAGCTGCCTTCATGGATATGATGAACCGGATATTTAAGGAATATTTAGATCAATTTGTGATCGTGTTCATTGATGATATCTTGGTCTATTCAATGAGTGATGAAGAGCATGAGAATCATCTGAGATTAGTACTCCAGACCTTAAGGACACATCAGTTGTATGCTAAGTTTAGCAAATGCGAGTTTTGGTTGACTCGTGTTGCGTTCTTAGGTCATGTGATTTCCGGAGAAGGAATCTCCGTCGACCCGAGCAAAATAGAAGCCGTAATAAAGTGGTCAAGACCAGCTACAGTGACAGAGATCAGAAGTTTTCTGGGATTGGCAGGGTATTACAGACGGTTTGTAGAAGGTTTCTCAGCGTTAGCATCACCTCTAACTAAGCTCACGAAGAAAAACGAGAAGTTCATATGGACGGACAAGTGCGAGCGTAGTTTTCAAGAGCTGAAAGAAAAGCTGACTACCGCACCTGTGCTGACAATTCCATCTGGTCCTGGAGGATTCGAGATCTACAGTGATGCATCATTTTGAGGGTTGGGTTGCGTGCTAATGCAACATGGTAGGGTTGTTGCATACGCTTCTCGTCAGTTGAGACCTCATGAATTGAACTATCCGACGCATGACTTAGAGCTTGCAACAATTATCTTTGCCTTGAAGATTTGGAGGCACTACTTGTGCGGGGAAAAGTTTCAGATCTTCACTGACCATCAGAGTCTCAAGTATCTATTCTCTCAGAAGGAGTTGAACATGAGACAGCGCCGATGGATGGAATTATTGAAAGACTACGACTGTGACATTCTATATCACCCAGGAAAGGCGAACAAGGTCGCCGATGCACTGAGTCGAAAGTCTTCAGTGGCTCATATGCTGATTAAGGAGTGGAACTTAATCGAGAGAGCTCGAGATTCGGTATTCAAATTTGAGGTAGGCCGCCTTTCAAGTTTTATGGCCACCCTTAGAATTGAACCGGATGTCCAGGTTAAAATCAAACAACTCCAACCGACAGACCCGAATGTGCAGAGAATTCTTCAGGAGGATGCAGAGAAAAGAAAGGCTGATTTTCAGATTGCTGATGACGGGACACTAAGATTCCAAGGACGATTGGTTGTACCTGATGATGTAGAGCTTAGAGAAGAAATCTTATCTGAAGCACATCGTAGCAGTTACAGCATTCATCCTGGAAGCACTAAGATGTATCAGAATCTACGTCAACACTATTGGTGGTCAGGTATGAAGGCGGATATTGCCAAGCATGTGGCCAAGTGTTTGACATGTCAGCAAGTAAAAGCTCAGCATTGCAAGCCAGGAGGACTTTTGCAACCTCTCGCGATCCCAGAATGGAAATGGGAGCATATCACGATGGACTTCGTGACTAGACTACCAAGAAGTCAGAGAGGGAATGATTCGATCTGGGTAGTAGTCGATAGACTAACAAAGTCGGCTCACTTCATTGCAGTTCGAAAAGACCTCAGTCTAGATAGGCACGCAGACTTGTACGTGCGTCAGGTGGTTCAAATGCATGGAGTGCCAGTTACGATAACATCAGATAGAGACCCGAGATTTACTGCTGCTTTTTGGAAGAGCTTGCGAGTGCTCTTGGTACAAAGCTTCGATGCAAGATACGGCATATCATCCTCAGACGGATGGCCAGTCTGAGAGGACAATTCAGACTCTCGAGGACATGTTGAGAGCGTGTGTTATAGACTTCAAAGGAAGTTGGGAAGATCAGCTTCATCTGGTAGAATTCGCCTACAACAACGCTTATCAACGAGTATTCAGATGGCCCCATTCGAAGCGTTGTATGGCAGAGCATGCAGAACACCAGTGTGTTGGGATGAAGTTGGAGAAAGAAAGATAACAGGCCCAGAGTTGGTTCAACAGTCAGTAGATGCCGTGGCAGTGATCAGAGACAGATTAAAGACAGCGCGAAGCGAGCGCGAAAAAGTTACGCAGATAAGCGGCAGAGGTCTTTGGAATTCCAAGTTGGTGATCACGTTTTTCTAAAAGTGTCACCAATGAGGGGAACTTCGCGTTTTGGTAAGAAAGGCAAACTGAGTCCGAGATACGTAGGTCCATTTGAGATTCTTGAAAGAATCGGGAATCTAGCGTATCGTCTTGCGTTGCCGCCAAGATTGGCGCAAGTGCATGACGTCTTTCACGTGTCGATGTTGAGGAAGTACGAGCTCGACCCGACCCACGTGCTCAATTTTGAAGAATTGGGCGTGGATGACCGTGTGTCATACATCGAAAGACCGGTCCAGATTGTCGATCGCAAAGAGCAAGTTCTGCGTACAAAGACCATTCCGTTGGTCAAAGTGGTCTGGCAACACCACGGTACAGAAGGAGCGACATGGGAGACTGAGGAGTCAATAAGAGAAATGTACCCCCACCTTTTTGATCAAGTCTTGTAAGATTTAAAATTTCGAGGACGAAATTTTTTAAGGGGGGAAGAGTTGTGACATCCAGAATTTTCAACCCTGTCTTCTACTGAATAAATCGGGCATTTCATTGACGCATCTATAGGGTTATTCTCAGAGCCGATCACTCTCGAGATAACTAGACTATCCTGGGAAATGATTAAGGAATTTTAAAGCAATAGACTTGAGAACTCGATCGGGAATCGGCTTCTTGACCGTGTCCATCTTTAGAGGTCACTACGGCACGATTAAAAATCGATTTGAAATCGAGATAGACTGGATCGATAGAGATATGTGACTAATCGTGGGTGACACCACTGAATTAGAAAATTCTCGTCGACCAACACTAGACTGTTTTCTTATTGTTTTGGTACCCTGTGTCCGTAATTGAATTCTTGAGATTTTCACGACAATCAAGAGTCGCCATTGAGTCGAGTGGGTTGATAGTGGCTCGAAGAAAATCGACCACGGGTCATTTGCCTTAAAAAGTTCTGAAAACTACCCGATAGTCTAGGTCACGCTAAAAACGCGCCGAATGAAAATTAACCGCCAATTCGAGTCCGATTTCAGAAATTGAAGTTTTGGCCATGTCACAATAAATTTTAGGAGCATCGACTCAGTCTCAGAAGATTTTTCGGAGATTCGGGAAATTTTACGGAAAACCGTTTCGGACGTCGCGAAATTTGACGGAAGTTCGATTGGCTAAATTAAAGGGAAATTGGACTTTCAAGCTAAGCCGTTGTGTGTCGGGGATTTATAGAAAATCATTTGGGATTTTTCTACGTCGAAATTGACCTCAATTTGGGAATTTATTGGAGAAATTGAATTTATTTAAACCAATTTCCCTCCACAAATTCGTGTACCCCCACCTAGCCACAACAATTGGACCATTTGGGCCTCTAGAAGAGTGCATGGGAGGCCTATTGTGAGCCAAGTAAATTATACATGGCCTAAATTGATTTGTGAAAGATATTTTGTGAAATATCAAGCCAAAAGGCCCCCACTTCTTCCTCATCCTCTTCCCCAAGCTACCGTGGATTACTTCCTCTCTCTCTCCCTCTCACTTCATGCGAAACTCTCTCCATTTCTGCTCTCCCTCACGCCCACGGTCGAAGCTGCGGAAATTCATTCCACCGAATTGAAGCCCACACTCTCCACTCACGCCGGCTCCACATTCAACCGAAGCCCACACTCTCCATTTCTCTGCCCGTGACTCCTCTTCGTTTGCTTCTTGGCTTCCAGCGCATCTCCGCGGTCAACAAATCAACCGAGACCTCATCAAGTTGACTACGTGCCTTCACCGATCCATCTTCGAAACAAATTCTTGCCCCCACACGTCTCGAGCCCACGAAGCCAACTTCTCTCGGTCAACTTCAAGCCATGCCGAAGCTCCTTGGTTGACCACTTGAAGCCCACGATTCCACCAAGTTTGGTCGGCCATCTTCACGGTTCTTCATCAACCCGTGTGTCTTCACCGAGCAACGCCGGCTTCCAACGTCGTGGAGTCCGGCCGCTTGAAGACTTCGGTGGTGCCGATCGTTATTTCCAGCGGCCTCGATTTTCTTTTGTTCGTGGACAGACCACAGCGAGCCCATTATGTTTCTCTTGCCGGCCCACTCACTCAAACTCACTTGAAGCCCAACGAATTTGGCTTATTTCAGCCCATCGAGAGCAGCCCATTTTCGCTTTAATTTCAAGTCCAGCAAGTTGCAAGCCCAAGTAAGTTCAGCCCAGTCCAAAGGAAGCCTAGTCCGGTGCAAGAACAAATCTCGGTTGGGCTGAGATTTGTTGGGCCAAGGTCAAGGCCCGGTCCAAGCTCGTGGGAGTCGTCGCGAGCCCGATTTCGGCCGCCGTCGCGTCGCCGTTGCGGTGATTCGATCTCCGCTTTTTCCAAGTGAGTTTTACTCACTAAAGCTTTATTAGTTTGCTAATATGCTTAGGGTTGGTTAGATTTGATTAAATGCAATTAGGTGGTTAGATTAGGTTAGAACAATTAATTTAGTGACTTAATGATGCATGTTAGGTGGTTAGACCTAGTTATTAGCAAGTACAAATGTTTGGTTAATTATTGAATGCATCTCGGGATTTTTCCCGACCCGTTTCGGCTCCAATCAGGCAATACGGGCCTAAATTGGATTTTATTATTTATTTATTTAATTTTCGAAATTAATTATTTAATTAATTGTTTTTCCGGAAATTCAAGCGGGATGGCCGGTGACCGGAATTTCGTGCTGATTGTCGTGGTGCGGACCGTTTATTTATTTGAGCTCTACGTTGTGTGGAATTGAATTAATTGTGGAATTTTAGGAATTGTCCTAAATTGTTTATTATTGAATATTTGATTGGTGCTTGGCCGAGTATGGGTATATAGCGCCGACGTTGATGGGCTATATAGTAGAGAGAATGATGAGAGATAACGAGAATGTTATTGGCCGAGACCAATCGGTACGATATTATTGGACATACGTGGTTCGGTGATTGGGAGTATCACCGGCGAAAACGGCGCCTTAAAGAACGCACGTAAATGACTTATAGACAAACGTGGTTCGGTGATTAAGGAAATATCACTGGTGAAAACGACGCCTTAAAGAACTCACGGTGTTGTCTATAGCCGATGTCACCTTGGCGAAAACGACGCCCTAGAAAGGACACGTGGTTCGGTGATCGAGGATATCACTCAGAAAACGGCGCCTTAAAGAACGCACGGTGTCGGTGATCGGTATGTCATTGGCGAAAACGACGCCCGAGAAACACATGTGATTTGGTGAATGAGTACACCATTGAGAAGTCGTGGTACGAGTGGGAATGACCTAGGGATGGTCAGATTGACATGTAATCGACTAAGTCGATGGATCAATGCTTGATCGTATGTCGTGAATTGTTTGAATATATGTGTTTAACCTTGAATTGCAGGTTGGAATTGAGGCCAAGGTAAGTCTTCTGACTCGTGTTGTGCTTAGGCAACCGTATGGTGTATTAGTTTATTAATCGGGTCTTAGTGGGTAGGACTCGCTGAGACGTGGTCTCATTGGTTATTGAATAACCATTTCGGGACCCCGAGGAAAAGCCGAGGAGGAAGAACCCGAAGGGGAGAAAGTATTTTGAAGTAGAAGATGATCCAGAGAGGGATCTTGAATGTAACCCGGATGTGGACCGAGATCCCATCCCTTTTGTGGACCCCGTCTTAGTGTAGATAGGTGTGAGACTTTCATGCTGTAAATAGTATTGTAAATATACTATGAGTTGCGCTGTTAATGAAAGTGTGGTTGTGAATTTCAATATGAAAAATATGGCCTGCTTTCCTATCCCATTGTTTTATTGTCTGGGGATTTATAACTGCTTCCGTATGTGCTTAAGAATTGAAAGGGTCGGCGATACATAGTCCTGGGATATCGCATTCTGAAAATCGACCAAGTAGAAGGATGTGTGCGTGTCCGAGGATCGGGGCGTGACATCCCCTTTTTGTGGTATCAGAGCGAAGTTGAAGATTGGAGTGATAAGGAGCGTTGACTATGGGATAGTTAGTAGGAAAGGCCTTTAAATTCATGCCAGTGCATGTCCGTGTTAGCCGAATGCTAGGATTGTTTGTTATTTGTGGATCGCTCACCTTCTAATCCAGTGTGGGTTTGGAAGACGGGTTGCAGTGTAAAGACTGAACCATGAGCGAGCAGGAGCTGAGAACTCCTAGTAAGAGGACAATGTCCTCTGTGACTCGGGATGAAGCACTGATAAAGGTCGCACTGGTGGTTGTGGCAGAGTGTCGACTCTGGCCAGCTCGGGTGTAAGAGTGCCACCGCAGGTTGGTACTAGTGTAGTAGCGTCGAATGACCCTAAGTCCGATAAGATCATTCTGATGCAAGTGTTCCTTGGGTTCTAGATGAGCCAGTAAGATCAGGATCAAGTTATTATTGTTGCCACCTTTGCTGAGGTTCAACCTGGAAGGATGATCAGGGAATAGATTTCGATATCTGAGTCGAGATTCAGCGCATGCAGACTTGAAATTCGATCAGGGAAAAGACTGATGTCGAGGGAATGGTATTCTATTCCACATAATAGGAAGGGTGGAATAGTAAGGTTAGCATTCAGATAAATGGAACTTGTTGTTCCATGGAAGATGGTATGGATCAGTATCGTGTATTCTGAGGACGGGAATTCGTGGTAAGTGTCGCTAGCACGGATAGTGAGTTATGGGTTATCCGCATAAATAGATGAAAGCTTGATGACGATTCACGCTGTTACCGTCGATAGGACAGTCGAAGAGGTGCTTCATAAAATGCACTTTGTGGAATTTTGGGATAGGTCTCCAATGCAAGAAATAGTGCACGCTAGCACTTGATAGGAGATAGAAGACGCACCAGATAGGTGTCAGAATTGTAGAAGGAAGCATGGATAAATCTAGTGTTCGAGTATGATTAGAACATGCTGTGATGATGACCAGCATGGCCATCAAGTGAAGGACTGTCAGTGGAAGTCTAAGGTAGCATAGACATCGCTACTGCAGCCAGAACGCCACTAGGATGGTGAAAGGAATGGGAGTAGAATTGACCTTGCATCGATCAGAGAAAGAATGTGTTGGAGGTGATTTTATCAGAGCAGTGCAGCGAGTTTGGTCTTTGGGTTGGTAGAACTTAAATTACTGAAATAAAAAATGAAAGAGAGGGGAATCACTAGCAATAGTTGTGCTTGACTAGTTGCTAAGGTGTGAGTTGGATGTCACATGTGAATAGTGTGGGTTCATGGAGCATCTTGTGAGAATGAACCATGGTCTTGGAGTAATCTAGTTTAATCCATTAGCATGTGAAAGTATCGAGGTTATTGGGAGTCGTAAAGAATATTCGATTTCCTTAATCTCGTCACCAGAGGCAACTCGTCCTGCTTAGACGAGGGTTGTCAAGGTTACCCGGCAACCGTGTGGATACAACAGTTGAAGAGCTGAAAGTGGAAGACATTCCAGTAGTTCAAGAATTTCCAGATGTCTTTCCAAAGGAATTGCCAGGTTTACCGCTAGAAAGAGAGATTGAATTTGTGATTGAACTAGCACAGAGGACAGAGCCGATCTCAAAGGCACCGCACGGATGGCATTGACGAATTGAAAGAATTAAAAGTACAGATGTAGGAATTATTAGACAAAGGATTTATTCGTCCTAGCGCATCATCTTGGGGAGCGCCAGTTTTGTTTGTGAAGAAGAAAGATGGTTCCTTGCGTTTGTGCATCGATTATAGACAACTCAACCAAGTGACTATTAAGAATAAGTATCCACTCCCAAGGATTGATGATCTGTTCGATCAGTTACAAGGAGCATCAATGTTCTCGAACATTGATTTAAGGACGGGATATCATCAGCTGAGAATTAAGAAAGAGGATATTCCTAAGTCAGCATTTCGTACTTGGTATGGTCACTATGAATTTACAGTGATGCCACTCGGGTTGACGAATGCTCCAAATTTGCCTTCATGGATATGATGAACCGGATATTTAAGGAATATTTAGATCAATTTGTGATCGTGTTCATTGATGATATCTTGGTCTATTCAATGAGTGATGAAGAGCATGAGAATCATCTGAGATTAGTACTCCAGACCTTAAGGACACATCAGTTGTATGCTAAGTTTAGCAAATGCGAGTTTTGGTTGACTCGTGTTGCGTTCTTAGGTCATGTGATTTCCGGAGAAGGAATCTCCGTCGACCCGAGCAAAATAGAAGCCGTAATAAAGTGGCCAAGACCAGCTACAGTGACAGAGATCAGAAGTTTTCTGGGATTGGCAGGGTATTACAGACGGTTTGTAGAAGGTTTCTCAGCGTTAGCATCACCTCTAACTAAGCTCACGAAGAAAAACGAGAAGTTCATATGGACGGACAAGTGCGAGCGTAGTTTTCAAGAGCCGAAAGAAAAGCCGACTACCGCACCCGTGCCGACAATTCCATCCGGTCCCGGGAGGATTCGAGATCTACGGTGATGCATCATTTTGAGGGTTGGGTTGCGTGCTAATGCAACATGGTAGGGTTGTTGCATACGCTTCGTCGCCTTGAGACCTCATGAATTGAACTATCCGACGCATGACTTAGAGCTTGCAACAATTATCTTTGCCTTGAAGATTTGGAGGCACTACTTGTGCGGGGAAAAGTTTCAGATCTTCATAGACCATCAGAGTCTCAAGTATCTATTCTCTCAGAAGGAGTTGAACATGAGACAGCGCCGATGGATGGAATTATTGAAAGACTACGACTGTGACATTCTATATCACCCAGGAAAGGCGAACAAGGTCGCCGATGCACTGAGTCGAAAGTCTTCATGGCTCATATGCTTTGATTAAGGAGTGGAACTTAATCGAGAGAGCTCGAGATTCGGTATTCAAATTTGAGGTAGGCCGCCTTTCAAGTTTTATGGCCACCCTTAGAATTGAACCGGATGTCCGAGTTAAAAATCAAACAACTCCAACCGATGCACCCGAATGTGCGAGAGAATTCTTCAGGGAGGATGCGAGAAAAAGAAAGGCTGATTTTCAGATTGCGATGACGGGACACTAAGATTCCAAGGACGATTGGTTGTACCGATGATGTAGAGCTTAGAGAAGAAATCTTATCTCGAAGCACATCGTAGCGATTCTGACATTCATCCCGGAAGCACTAAGATGTATCGAAATCTACGTCAACACTATTGATGGTTAGGTATGAAGGCGGACATTGCCAAGCATGTCGCCAAGTGTTTGACGTGTAAGCAAGTAAAAGGCCAGCATTGCGAGCCGAGAGGACTTTTACAACCTCTCGCGATCCCAAAATGGAAATGGGAGCATATCACAATGGACTTCGTGACTGGACTACCAAGAAGTAAGAGAGGGAATGATTCGATCTGGATAGTAGTCGACAGACTGATAAAGTCGGCTCACTTCATTGCAGTTCGAAAGGACCTTAGTCTAGATAGGCACGCAGACTTGTACGTGCGTCAGGTGGTTCAAATGCATGGAGTGCCAGTTACGATAACATCAGATAGAGACCCGAGATTTACTGCTGCTTTTTGGAAGAGCTTGCAGAGTGCTCTTGGTACAAAGCTTCAGTACAGTACGGCATATCATCCTCAGACGGATGGCCAGTCTGAGAGGACAATTCAGACTCTCGAGGACATGTTGAGAGCGTGTGTTATAGACTTCAAAGGAAGTTGGGAAGATCAGCTTCATCTGGTAGAATTCGCCTACAACAACAGTTATCAACAGAGTATTCAGATGGCCCCATTCGAAGCGTTGTATGGCAGAGCATGCGAGAACACCGGTGTGTTGGGATGAAGTTGGAGAAAGAAAGATAACGAGCCCGAGTTGGTTCAACGGTCGGTAGATGCCGTGGCGTGATCGAGAGAGATTAAAGACAGCGCAGAAGCGAGGCAAAAAGTTACGCGAGATAAGCGGCGAGGTCTTTGGAATTCCAAGTTGGTGATCACGTTTTTCTAAAAGTGTCACCAATGAGGGAACTTCGCGTTTTGGTAAGAAAGGCAAACTGAGTCCGAGATACGTAGGTCCATTTGAGATTCTTGAAAGAATCGGGAATCTAGCGTATCGTCTTGCGTTGCCGCCAAGATTGGCGCAAGTGCATGACGTCTTTCACGTGTCGATGTTGAGGAAGTACGAGCCTGACCCGACCCACGTGCTCAATTTTGAAGAATTGGACGTGGATGACCGTGTGTCATACATCGAAAGACCGGTCCAGATTGTCGATCGCAAAGAGCAAGTTCTGCGTACAAAGACCATTCCGTTGGTCAAAGTGGTCTGGCAACACCACGGTACAGAAGGAGCGACATGGGAGACTGAGGAGTCAATAAGAGAAATGTACCCCCACCTTTTTGATCAAGTCTTGTAAGATTTAAAATTTCGAGGACGAAATTTTTAAGGGGAAGAGTTGTGACATCCAGAATTTTCAACCCCGTCTTCTACCGAATAAATCGGGCATTTCATTGACGCATCTATAGGGTTATTCTCGAGCCGATCACTCTCGAGATAACTAGACTATCTGGGAAATGATTAAGGAATTTTAAAGCAATAGACTTGAGAACTCGATCGGGAATCGGCTTCTTGACCGTGTCCATCTTTAGAGGTCACTACGGCACGATTAAAAATCGATTTGAAATCGAGATAGACTGGATCGATAGAGATATGTGACTAATCGTGGGTGACACCACTGAATTAGAAAATTCTCGTCGACCAACACTAGACTGTTTTCTTATTGTTTTGGTACCCTGTGTCCGTAATTGAATTCTTGAGATTTTCACGACAATCAAGAGTCGCCATTGAGTCGAGTGGGTTGATAGTGGCTCGAAGAAAATCGACCACGGGTCATTTGCCTTAAAAAGTTCTGAAAACTACCCGATAGTCTAGGTCACGCTAAAAACGCGCCGAATGAAAATTAACCGCCAATTCGAGTCCGATTTCAGAAATTGAAGTTTTGGCCATGTCACAATAAATTTTAGGAGCATCGACTCAGTCTCAGAAGATTTTTCGGAGATTCGGGAAATTTTACGGAAAACCGTTTCGGACGTCGCAGAAATTTGACGGAAGTTCAGATTGGCTAAATTAAAGGGAAATTGGACTTTCAAGCTAAGCCGTTGTGTGTCGGGGATTTATAGAAAATCATTTGGGATTTTTCTACGTCGAAATTGGACCTCAATTTGGGAATTTATTGGAGAAATTGAATTTATTTAAACCAATTTCCCTCCACAAATTCGTGTACCCCCACCTAGCCACAACAATTGGACCATTTGGGCCTCTAGAAGAGTGCATGGGAGGCCTATTGTGAGCCAAGTAAATTATACATGGCCTAAATTGATTTGTGAAAGATATTTTGTGAAATATCAAGCCAAAAGGCCCCCACTTCTTCCTCATCCTCTTCCCCAAGCTACCGTGGATTACTTCCTCTCTCTCTCCCTCTCACTTCATGCGAAACTCTCTCCATTTCTGCTCTCCCTCACGCCCACGGTCGAAGCTGCGGAAATTCATTCCACCGAATTGAAGCCCACACTCTCCACTCACGCCGGCTCCACATTCAACCGAAGCCCACACTCTCCATTTCTCTGCCCGTGACTCCTCTTCGTTTGCTTCTTGGCTTCCAGCGCATCTCCGCGGTCAACAAATCAACCGAGACCTCATCAAGTTGACTACGTGCCTTCACCGATCCATCTTCGCAACAGCTGCGCCCACACGTCTCGAGCCCACGAAGCCAACTTCTCTCGGTCAACTTCAAGCCATGCCGAAGCTCCTTGGTTGACCACTTGAAGCCCACGATTCCACCAAGTTTGGTCGGCCATCTTCACGGTTCTTCATCAACCCGTGTGTCTTCACCGAGCAACGCCCGCTTCCAACGTCGTGGAGTCCGGCCGCTTGAAGACTTCGGTGGTGCCGATCGTTATTTCCAGCGGCCTCGATTTTCTTTTGTTCGTGGACAGACCACAGCGAGCCCATTATGTTTCTCTTGCCGGCCCACTCACTCAAACTCACTTGAAGCCCAACGAATTTGGCTTATTTCAGCCCATCGAGAGCAGCCCATTTTCGCTTTAATTTCAAGTCCAGCAAGTTGCAAGCCCAAGTAAGTTCAGCCCAGTCAAAGGAAGCCTAGTCCGGTGCAAGAACAAATCTCGGTTGGGCTGAGATTTGTTGGGCCAAGGTCAAGGCCCGGTCCAAGCTCGTGGGAGTCGTCGCGAGCCCGATTTCGGCCGCCGTCGCGTCGCCGTTGCGGTGATTCGATCTCCGCTTTTTCCAAGTGAGTTTTACTCACTAAAGCTTTATTAGTTTGCTAATATGCTTAGGGTTGGTTAGATTTGATTAAATGCAATTAGGTGGTTAGATTAGGTTAGAACAATTAATTTAGTGACTTAATGATGCATGTTAGGTGGTTAGACCTAGTTATTAGCAAGTACAAATGTTCGGTTAATTATTGAATGCATCTCGGGATTTTTCCCGACCCGTTTCGGGCTCCAATCAGGCAATACGGGCCTAAATTGGATTTTATTATTTATTTATTTAATTTTCGAAATTAATTATTTAATTAATTGTTTTTCCGGAAATTCAACGGGATGGCCGGTGACCGGAATTTCGTGCCAATTGTCGTGGTGCGACCGTTTATTTATTTGAGCTCTACGTTGTGTGGAATTGAATTAATTGTGGAATTTTAGGAATTGTCCTAAATTGTTTATTATTGAATATTTGATTGGTGCTTGGCCGAGTATGGGTATATAGCGCCGCACGTTGATGGGCTATATAGTAGAGAGAATGATGAGAGATAATCGAGAATGTTATTGGCCGAGACCAATCGGTACGATATTATTGGACATACGTGGTTCGGTGATTGGGAGTATCACCTGGCGAAAACGGCGCCTTAAAGAACGCACGTAAATGACTTATAGACAAACGTGGTTCGGTGATTAAGGAAATATCACTGGTGAAAACGACGCCTTAAAGAACTCACGGTGTTGTCTATAGCCGATGTCACCTTGGCGAAAACGACGCCCTAGAAAGGACACGTGGTTCGGTGATCGAGGATATCACTGGTGAAAACGGCGCCTTAAAGAACGCACGGTGTCGGTGATCGGTATGTCATTGGCGAAAACGACGCCCGAGAAACACATGTGATTTGGTGAATGAGTACACCATTGAGAAGTCGTGGTACGAGTGGGAATGACCTAGGGATGGTCAGATTGACATGTAATCGACTAAGTCGATGGATCAATGCTTGATCGTATGTCGTGAATTGTTTGAATATATGTGTTTAACCTTGAATTGCAGGTTGGAATTGAGGCCAAGGTAAGTCTTCTGACTCGTGTTGTGCTTAGGCAACCGTATGGTGTATTAGTTTATTAATCGGGTCTTAGTGGGTAGGACTCGCTGAGACGTGGTCTCATTGGTTATTGAATAACCATTTCAGGACCCTGAGGAAAAGCTGAGGAGGAAGAACCTGAAGGGGAGAAAGTATTTTGAAGTAGAAGATGATCTAGAGAGGGATCTTGAATGTAACCCGGATGTGGACTGAGATCCCATCCATTTTGTGGACCCTGTCTTAGTGTAGATAGGTGTGAGACTTTCATGCTGTAAATAGTATTGTAAATATACTATGAGTTGCGCTGTTAATGAAAGTGTGGTTGTGAATTTCAATATGAAAAATATGGCCTGCTTTCCTATCCCATTGTTTTATTGTCTGGGTTTATAATCGCTTCCGTATGTGCTTAAGAATTGAAAGGGTCGGCGATACATAGTCCTGGGATATCGCATTCTGAAAATCGACCAAGTAGAAGGATGTGTGCGCGTCCGAGGATCAGGGCGTGACAGCTACAGTCGCGCCGGAGCTGCCGTCGCTGTCGTGCTGAAGCACCGTTGGCGCCGTTCACCTCGCGCTCGCCAACCCGTACGCCATCTGCCCCCATCCGGTTGAGCTGCCGTCCAGCTCCTGCTAAGCCTTGGCTCAGCCTCGAGAATGGTTGAGGAAGCAGCCGAGCCGCCGTCCGGCCACCGTTTAGCCACCGTTCGGCCTCACCGGAGCTCCCTCGCACTCCGCCAGCCTTGCCTTGCCATCTCAGTCCTCAATTCCGCCCCTTCCAGCAGCGATTACAGAAGAAGAAAATGGGTATGGCAGCCCCTTTGTGGGCCGTTTTGGCCGCCTTCCCGAGCCCAGATGCTCGGCCCGCTTTGAGGAAAGTCAATCCTCGCGTCGAGCCCGTTGTTTTGAGTGAGTTTTACTCATTAATGCCTTCTTAGTTTGCTAATTACACTTAAAGGTTGATTAGTGTTAATTAAGTATAATTAGGTGGTTAGATTAGAATTGATTAGTGATTATTAGTTAATTGCTTTGCATATTAGTTGTATGATTAGTGTAATTAGATAGAGAATTGCCTATAGTATTTATTGGATGCTTCTTGGGATTTTTCCCATCCCTTATCGGGTGTTAATTAAGCAAATCGGGCCTAGGTGGAATTTTTAGGATTTAAATATTAATTTTCGAAATTAATTATTTAATTATTTATTTCCCAAAAATTCAACTGGGATTGCCAGTGACCAGGATTTTATGCTGATGATCTTGGCACAGTCCGTTTATTTAATTGAGCTTTATATTGTGCTAAATTGACTTTATTGTATTTATTTATTTAATTTTCAAAATTAATTATTTAATTATTTATTTTCCGGAAATTCAACCGGAATGGTCGGTGACTGGAATTTCATGCTGATTGTCGTGGTACAGACCGTTTATTTATTTGAGCTCTACATTGCATGGAATTGATTTCATTGTGCAATTTTAGTGATTTATCCCAAATTGAATGAAATTGAATGATTGATCGGTTGATGGCCGAGTGTTATTTAGCATCGATAATGCTGTAATGAACTGTAAAGCAGAGGGAACTGTGAAAATAAATTGGGGAAATTCTCGGTTGAAACCAATCGGGAACGATGTAATGAGACATACGTGGTTCGGGGATTAAAGGATATCACTGGTGAAAACGGCGCCTTAAAGAATGCACGAGTGCTGTCTATTACATACAGCAGTATGGACATACGTGGTTCGGTGATGGAGGATATCACTGGTAAAAACGGTGCCTTAAAGAACACACGAGTGCTGTCCATTATACACGTCACCTTGGCGGAAGCAGTGCCCGAGAGCATTAATGAGGCTCTGTGACTAAGTGTACTGCTGGAGGTCATCGTGATCGGTAATTGGTACGTCACCTTGGCGAAAAAGACGCCCGAGAGCATTCATCTGGCTCTGTGACTGAGTACCCGAATGGAGATTATAAAGTATGGTGTTGATGTGATCGAGAGGTGGTCCGAATGACATGTAATCAACTAGGTCGATTGATCATTGCTTTGATATGATACTGTGAATTGATCGATTGGATGGAAATGACCATGAGTGGTCTTGTTGACATGTAATCGACTAGGTCGATTGATCATTGCTTTGATATGATGCTGTGAATTGATTGATTGGATGGAAATGACCGTGAGTGGTCTTGTTGACATGTAATCGACTAGGTCGATTTGATCGATGCTTTGATCTGTGATGTGATTGCTTGGGCCTATTTGATCTATGCTAATATGTAGGTGGAATCTGAGGCCAAGGTAAGTCCTCTGACTCACGTTGTGCATAGGCAGCCCTAAGGTGTATTAGTTTACTAATCGGGTCTTAGGGGGTAGAACTTGCTGGGACGTAGTCTCATCCCGGTTTAGGGAAAACATTTCAGGACCTTGATGAAGAACCTGAGGAGAAAGAACTCGAAGAGGAGTATCTGAAGGAGAACCCCAAGGATGATCCAGAGTAGGATCCTGATGACTATTGCTGTAGAATCTAATTGAGTAGAAACCAACCTTTTTAGCATGGTTTGTATATGTACATGTATGACTGGGTCATTATAGATGTACATAAGAGTGTTGACTTTCAGGTTAAATTTTCTAGTCCTGCTTATCTATCCCATTGTTTTATTGTCTGGGGATTTATAATCGCTTCCGCATGTGCATATATAAATGAAAGGGTCGGTGATACATAGTTCAAGGATATCGCATGTTAAAATCGACCAAAGGTAAGGGATGTGCGCATGCCTGAGGATCAAGGCATGACTGGTCGATGCGTTTGTGTATTGATTATAGACAGCTGAATCAAGTGACTATAAAGAATAAGTATCCTTTGCCTAAAATTGATGATTTATTTGATCAATTGCAAGGAAGTTTAGTCTTTTCTAAGATTGACTTGAGATCGGGATACCGTCAATTAAGGATTAAGAAAGAAGACATTCCTAAGACTGCATTTAGGACTCGTTATGGACATTATGAGTTCTTAGTTATGCCATTTGGATTGACAAATGCACCAGTTGCATTTATGGATATAATGAATAGGGTATTTAAACCTTATTTGGATTAGTTTGTGATTGTTTTCATTGATGATATCCCGATATATTCTAGAGAACCTGAAGAGCATGAGCAACACTTAAGTATAGTTTTGCAAACTTTGAGGGATCATAAGTTGTATGCTAAATTCAACAAATGTGAATTCTAGTTGAACCAAATAGCATTTTTGGGACACGTGGTGTCAGGAGGAGGAATTTCAGTAGACCTAGCGAAAGTTGAGATGGTAATAAATTTGTCGAGACCGACAACACCCACTGAGATACGGAGTTTCTTAGGACTAGCTGGTTATTATATAAGGTTTATTGAAGGGTTTTCACGATTGGCAGGCCCTTTAACAAAATTGACTCAAAAGAATGCGAAGTTTGAATGGAGTGGGGAATGTGAAGGGAGTTTTGAGGAACTTAAAAGAAAATTGACTTCAGCTCCAATCCTGACTATACCGTCTGGATCTAATGGTTTTATGGTGTATAGTGATGCATCTCACAAAGGACTGGGATGTGTTTTGATGCAGCATGGCAAGGTCATAGCCTATGCATCGAGGCAATTGAAACCTCATGAGGTGAATTACCCAATGCATGATTTAGAATTGGCAGCTATAGTGTTTGCTTTGAAGATATGGAGACAATATCTGTATGGAGAAAAGTTTGAAATCTATACATATCACAAGAGCTTAAAGTATCTATTTTCACAAAAGGAATTGAACATGAGACAAAGGAGGTGGATGGAGTTGTTGAAAGATTATGACTGTGAGATACGATATCATCCAAGAAAGGCAAATAAAGTGGCAGATGCCCTTAGTCAAAAGTCGGCTATGGACATGGCTAGTCTAAGAATAACAGAGTGGAATCCGTTAAAGTCTATTGTGGATTCAAACTTTAAATTGGAAATGGATTGCCTTACTGGTATGCTTACTGTATTAAGGATTGAACCCAAAATTATTCAGAAAGTTAAGATCCTACAAGAATCTGACTCGGAGATTATGAAAGTAAAAGATGCAGCGTCTTTAGGGAAAAGACCGGAATTTCAAGTCTCTGAAGATGGTGTAATAAGATGCCAAGGATGACCTTGTGTTCCCAACAATGAAGAAGTGAAGAAGGAAATTTTTTCGGAGGCACATAGGAGTAATTATAGTATTCATCCAGTAAGTACAAAGATGTACAAGAATCTGCATCATCAATTTTGGTGGAATGGCATGAAGAAGGATATAGCTAAGCATGTCTCTCAATGCTTAACGTGTCAGCAAGTAAAGGCGGAACACCGCAAACCCGCAGGACTGTTGAGACCATTAGATATACCGGAGTGGAAGTGGGAACATGTAACGATGGACTTTGTGCAAGGACTACCAAGGATATCAAATGGCCATGACTCTATTTAGGTAATAGTAGATCATTTGACAAAGTCTGCTCATTTCCTAACTATCCGTGTAGATCACTCGATGAGTAAGCTTGTTAAGATGTATGTAACCCAGATAATACGCTTGCATGGTATTCATGTAACGATCACGTCTAATCGAGACTCTAGGTTTACTTCAAATTTTTGGCAAAGTCTTCAAGATGCCTTAGTGTCAAAGCTTCAATTTAGTACTGTTTTTCATCCGCAAACAGATGGACAAACAAAAAGAGTAATTCAAACTCTAAAAGATATGCTGAGAGCATGTGTCATCGACTTTAAAGGAAATTGGGATGAGAATTTACACCTGATAGAGTTCACCTATAACAATAGTTCTAAGAAAAGTATAGGCATGGCTATGTATGAGGCATTATATGGAAGGAGATGCAGGACCCCTATCTGTTGGAATGAAGTAGGTGAAAGAAAATTGACAGGACCGGAGATAGTACAAGACTTAAGACAACCCAGAATAGGCAGAGAGATTATGCTGATAGGCGTAGAAGGCCTTTAGACTTTAATGTGGGAGATCATGTATTTCTTAAGGTATCTCCTATAAAAGGAATATCTCGATTCGGAATGAAGGGTAAGCTGAGCCATAGATTTGTTGGACCTTTTGAGATACTTGAAAGAATAGGAGATGTAGCTTATCATTTAGCATTGCCTCCTAAATTGGCCAAACTATATGATGTGTTTCACGTGTCGATGTTGAGAAAGTACTAGCCAGATCCTGGTCACATACTCGATCATGAAGCAATCAAAGTGGATGAGAAAGTGAGGTACATCGAAGAGCTTGTGCAAGTACTGGATCGAAAGGAGCAAGTCCTTAGGACCAAGACAATTCCACTAGTTAAGATATTATGGCGACATCATGATGTGGAGGAAGCCACATGGGAGAGTGAAGATCAAATGAAGGAAAAGTACCCCTACTTGTTTCAAAAGACATGAGTGATGTCTAATTTCGAGGACGAAATTCTCTAAGGATGGGAGAATTGTGGCATCCTAGAATTTCCTGTCAATCCTTAGAGGTGCTCTAATTTACGTCTTGCATTGACATTTTTTTTGGCCAAGCTATTGGTGGGTAATTATTTGATAGGAAAATTCTATCTTTGGTCATGTGAATTATGGATTGGAATTTATTAAATTAGGTCACAAAGTTTTGTGAATTATAAATTCCAATTAAATGTTTATATAATTAAGGATTAGGTGGATTATTAGGATGAGGATGGGCTGGAAATTTAAAGGCCCAAACCAGCCCATAGCCTCACCCCATTCTCGGCCGGCCCATGAAGCCTAAGAGGAAGGAGCTACTGTTGGCCCAAAGCTGGCCCAAGCCCAGCCCACTTGGAGGCCCATCTTGCATGGAAAAGGCCATGTGTTCCCTCCTAGCTGCCAAGTGTCTTCCATGCAAATGCTAATGATGGCTAATGATGGAGGAGAAGAAAATTAGGGGGAGATGATGGCCGGTTTAAGCGAGAAAGAGGGGTTCGTCCAAGAGAGAAAGAGAGGAGAGAAAGAGAAGAAAGAAAGGAAGAAAGGGAGAAAGGAAGAGAGGAAGGAGGAGAGCCGTTCGTCGACCGTCCGCCATGCGCCCGTCGTTCGTCGCCGTGTCCCGTCGGCGTGGTGCTTGCTGTTTGCTCGGTTTAGATGCAAGTGGGATCCTTGATCTACTCTTGCATGTTGTGCCTAGTGTATGTGATTCAATGGTGACAAATCTCGGATGTTTAGAATGTGAAAAATTGGAGTTTTAAGAGTGGTGTTCTAGATTAGTAAATTGTTCTTGAGAAAACAGCTCGACCTTGGATGTTCTAGTGGCTTGCATGTGATGTTCGAGTTGGATTTTGGCTTTGACTTCTGAATAAAAGTTGTTAAAGACTTCTTGGAGTATAAAATACTCAAATTTGGGATAAAAAAAAACAAGTATAAGTGGGTGAAATATTTATTCTTTGGAGAGACTGAATCTGGAGATTTTGGTAACTACCCTTGATGAATGCATGGACTGTAAGGCTATCCTTTTATTGAAATTTCACTTCGATTTCTTAACAAAAGATGTCAAATACATCCTGAGGTTTAACATATCAAAAATTTAGAGAAAAAAAAATAAGAATAGGTAGGTGAAATCGTGGTCTTTCGGAGATGGTTTGATCTGGAAATTTCGGTACTGGGAGTAGGGTTTTCAACCGCTTATATTTCATTACCTAGGACGAATCTGACTTCGATGTCTTCATGAAGTATTTACCTTATGGTCTTGGATATCACATAGTTGAATTTAATAATTTTTCAAAGTCATTTGGGTATTTAATCGAAAATTTTTCTAAAACTATGTAATCTGATGTGTTCTGACTTGGCAATGTTGTAATTCGTGGTCTATACCGTTTTGTACGAGACTCTTTTGTAAAAGTGTTCTGCATGAAATATCTTTTTCTATGTCTTGAATACAACATATTCAACTTTAGTAATTTTTGAAGTTCATTTGCCTATTTAACCAAAAATGTTTCCAAAAACTGTGCAATTGGAATGGACAGAACTAGTAGTGCTGTGATGCATGTTCTGTATTGAGCTATATGGGAATCTTTTGGTGTAGTGTTCTTCATGAAGTATCTTCCCTTATGTCTTGACTATCACATATGTGAATTTCATAATTTTTAATGTCATTTGGTAATTTAATGAAAATGTTTTCTAAAACTGTGCAAGCTGGTTTGTGCGAATTTCAAAAGCTGAAATTGACCTTGTTGCCATTACATCATGTGCCATGTTGATATTGAGACACAAATGTGGATATGAATTATAATAAATGAGGATACCGTCGGAGGTGTGAACCAATGATGCCCCGGGAGTGTTGGGATGCCCGGAGGTGGTTGCCGGATGCCCAGAGTATGTGTGCCAGATGTCCTCGGGAGTTTCAAGATACCTGGAATGTGGGGTACCAGAAGCGTCGGAGGTGTGTGCCGGGGGATACCTCGTGACGCTGGTTGGGAAACGAGATGCCCAAAGGTGTGTGCCGGATGCTCGAAGGTGTGTGCTGGAGGTTCCTCATGACGCCAGGTTGGGTGCGAGCGATAAAATGTGGGATGCAAATTACTGGTCTCGGGAAAGAAAAATGTGGTGACCCAATTGAAAAATAAAAAGCGGAAATTGAATCATGCATGGTATGGTGATATGTATGCATGGCCGTATGATATAATATGATGAGTGCATGGTGGTATGTGCACATAAGGCATGGATATGCATGAATGCTTGATGATGAGTGCATGGTTGTATATGCACCTATGTCATAATGGTATATACATAAATGATATATACTCTACTATGATGTTATAACTGTTTTGTTTAATGCATTGAGTAGTTTATAGATCCTTTACCTACTGAGTGGCTGTACTCATCCCTTTGGCGACCAACATTTCAGATTAGATAGATACCTCTAGCTCCGGTCACGCGGGGTACCTTTACGGCCTTCCATCTGACGTGGAGGTCGATTGTATGGAGCTTGATAGTGTCACCATCCCTGGTTTGACGTTCATACGAGTTGGGGCACTGGTTATGTATGATGTGGGCCTAGTAGGGGCTTGGTCGTCCAGGAGTTCTTGTCGATCCATGTCCGCCGTGACAGAGTGATGGGGGGGATGTTGCCGCCACTACTGCCCGGTGCACCTGGATGGGTGTGATGCCTGTGTGAGGAGTGGGAGCTGACGTTTTTTTGGATATAGCCAATACTTGTTGATGGAGGGTTATACATGATCGATATAGGGGGTCGAGATCTCTTTTTGAGCTGCTGCTAAGTTTAGCTAAAAGTCTTGGCTTTTCTTTTTGGTTATACCAACCCAAGATGTCCATCCTAAAGATGTAAATAAAAGTGGCTCGGCTTATCTTTTCCTTTGATGTGTAGTAAGTGTGCATTGTACCATCATTATGAACGTAGAGGGAAGGTGAGACTTGTCTTTAATTTCACTTTGAGCTACGCTAAACTCTTATAATAAAAAAGAAAATGTGCTTCCGCTAAGAGATGTAACTGTTATTCATAAGGAGGAGCAATAGGTAGCTGTGGCGACTTCAGCGGTTTAGGGGTGCCACATATATATTGCCATGCCTTCACCCAATAAAGGATTGAGAGAAGTCTTGACTTATCCCAGAACAAATGCCTTCTTGGAAGTTTATTTTGAAACTTGTATAACAAAACTGACTTATGTCAAAAGATTGTATTTTAAATCTTTCACCAACGAAACATTGTTGATAGTTAGACTCCTATTCTTCATAGTTCCGCAGCTTATAATCTTTCCTTTACTATTTCCTCCGAAAGAAACTTTTCCTCCTTTTGGCCTGTCAAGCTTTTCAAAACAGCTTGAGTCTCCTATCATATGCCTAGAACAGCTACTATCCAAATACCATTTGAGTTTTCTTTTAATAGTGACCTACAATTAGAAGAAAAGCTCAAACTTTCTTTAGTACCCAGATCTTCTTGGGTCTAGGAGGGTTAGTATTAAAAACAGTTTTTACCCAATCTTTCTCAACTGGTCTCCAAACTTTAGGACAATCATTCTCGAAATGTTCTGAGCCATTACACTTAGAACATCTTGCACTTCGACCAATAGTCTTTACAAACACTCTTTGAAAATGATTTTTGTAAAAGGTCTTTGCAAGCCTTTACTTAAGTCTCTCTTTTACTTTAGGAAAATTAATTAAAGAAACAGTCTCATTACTCATACCCAGACTAGACTTGTTAAAATATGGTATTTGAGCTATAAGAATTTTTTCTAATTTTTCTGATCCATTTGAAAACCTTTTTGAAATATTTGAAATCTCCATTTTTAAAACAACATTTTCATCAAAACTTCTTTTCACATTTTAAAAATTTTCTTTCCAAGAAACTTCCCGTTGCTTGAGCTTAGAATTCTCCTTTTAAGAGAGGATTTAAGATTGAGGCAAAGTTCATCCATATACATAGAGACTTTAACAAGAATTTCAAAGTTACTAACCTCAATTTCATTGTCAGAATCTGAATCAGTGAATGTTTTTGATTCTGAGTCTGACTATGAGTGAGCCATTAGACATATATCTGCGAATTCTACTTCGCTTTATTAAAATTCGGTGTCATTTCAAGTTTCTGATTTGAGAGCTTTTTTGTATTTCTCAGTCTTCCTTTTATTCCTTTTTAACAAGGGATAGTTTGGTTTGATATGCCCCTTTTTCTTGCACTCAAAGCATATTACATCCCTGCTTGTTTCAGTTTCTTATGCAGATTTCTTCTGGGAATTCTGCGAGCATTGCTTCTTCCAAATGAACCTTCTACCCTTTCTATTCAGTCTTCAGAATTTCTTTATCGTGAGGGCCAGTTCTTCATCATCAATATCATCTTCCGAATCTGTATCATCAGAATCAATCTTAGATTTTAACACAATTGATTTCTTACCTTTTGGATCTTCCTCATCATTGGTATGCTCCACTTCGCACGACTGAAGTGTGCCTATTAATTCATCTACTAATATAGGCATAATCCTTTGAGTATCTCTAATTGAGGTCTTCACATGATCCAAATCATTTGAAAGTCCACATAGTAGTTTATTGACTTTCATTGGTCCGGAAATTGGTTGGTCTTGATAAGCCAGGCCATTCACAATCTCTGTAAAGCAACTAAACATATCAAAGAAAGATTCTTTAGGCTTCATTCTAAATGCTTCAAACTGCCGAAGCAAAATGTTTATTTTTATTTCTTTCACACGATCAGTCCCCTCATAGGTAACATGGAGTCTGTCCCGAACTTCTTTTGCTGTTTCACCAGAAGAAATATGGTTATATTCAGTATGAGACAAAGCACAGTAAAGAGAATAGATTTCATTTGCATCAAGAGCTTATCTCTTGGTAATTTCAGCTTGAGTTGATTCATCAGCATCAATCACTTCTTTCCGTCTGTCTGAAGCTGATGTTGCTTTAGGATTGATTCCTATTTCAACATCCCACTCCAGGGGATCCCTGGATCTAAGAAATGCATTATCTTGTTTTTTCACACGTTGTACTCCTTTCCATCGAAATAAGAAGGCCTGGTGTTGCTCAGTCCCTCAACCAATTTTGATGCTAGAATATTAGCCATAGAAGATCTTTAGCTTTAGAAGTAAAAACACTTTAACAAAGTAAGCACACAGGCTCTGATACCAATTAAAAGGGCTAGTAGAACACCTAAAGGAGGGTGAATAGATGTAAAATAGATTTTTGCAAAATGCAGTAAAAACGCTTTACTTTTAAACTGAGTCTGATTGACTACAAACTTTGCAACAGAATACAGACTTTAACAACTATCTCAAAGCATAGAAGTAAGTCACAACAAAGGAGGTAAAAGAGTTTAGGGAAGAGGAAAATAAACACAACATTTATAGTGATTCAGCTTAAATGAAGCCTACATCCGCTCTCCCATACTGTAGCCTTCTAATTGGATTCCACTATGAATCGAAAGAGAATGTTACAGCACTGTGATCTTGACTTTTCAATGAGGTGTCTCTACTATTCTCACAAGATCACACTGTAGATTTTTTCACTTTCGAATACAAGTTTAAGCATTAAAAGATGAAGGACAAGAGAATTGGAAGCTTTAGACTTTGGAATTGTTTTTTCATGCTCTCTCCAAATGACTTGAAAAATCACCTTAAATACTCCTCCATGCCTTGTCGATCGTTGGCACTTTTCAGAGGAATTCTTCTAATCCCGTTGGATAGAATCAATCAAGGATATCTCGAGCCATTTGAAGATTGAGATGAAAGCCCGTCAATCATGTTCACTTAAACAATTAGGATCTTGGTTTCCATAAGTAGATTCTTTTCAAATAAGCATGCCTTCTAAAATGATTTACTTCTTCGAAATTGATTCCAATTAAGATGACCAGTATGGTAAGTGATATTTCCAACATAAACGCCTAATATATCTTGTTCATATTGAAACCTTGAAGAAAATAATCCCGAGTCTAATTAAGTCTTCATTCTTGCGTTCAGTTTAGAACTTGTCAAAGTGGGTAGACTTTTGATGTAAGATAGACTTTGACATGAAAGTCTGGCAATCTTCAGAATAGAACTTAGAAAAGTTTTGTCGCTTCAAAACAACATAGGAGTTTTATCCAACAATCTCCCCATTTTTTATGGTGATAAAACTTTCCTACAATTTTAAAAACTTATAAAAACATATTGTAATAGATTTGGATAATATCAATTTTGCAACCACAGAAAACACATTAATCTTGACAATTTAGACAAAGATTAAAGATTTAGTCCAAATCCATAATCACAACCTCAAAAGGTTATTGCATAATATAAAAATTCCAACACACAAACCGTTCAAACAAATCAAACAAATCAAATCGACAAACAGTTCAAATCTACACTCATTCTCCCCATTTTTTTCAACAGCAAAAGGAAATAGAAAGTTCAAAAAGGAATTAAAAAGATAAATGCAATTAGGGTTGTCTAGGACTCGAACGAGTCATAAATCCCCTATTGACTCCACTGCCTCCTCAAGTTTCTAGCACTAATGAAAAACATTCTCATCCTTGGCTACAGTCTGTGAAACTTGTTGATTCAAGGTTTGAACTTGAGTGTCTTGTGATTGTACCTTGCTAGTGAGAAAATATAAAGTAGATCTCAAGGCGGTGTGAAGCTTTTGGATCTCAACCTCCATTGCATATTACTGAGCTTTAACCTCCAAAAGAAGCTCTACTATTCTTGGATAGTCTGCATTAGGTTCAGTCTGAGCACTAGCTTTAGCGAATTGTATTCTTGGAGAATTGAGAGATGAGGGAACATCAACTTGATCGAGGGCAATTTGTTTTAAACCCTGACTTGGAGTAAACTCTTCAACCTCTACTTTAGAAAACTGAGAAGCAAAAACATCTTTAAGGTCTACGAGAGATCTACTTATACCATCAGTTGCATTAGGTGGAGAAGAAGTCCATGTTTTCTCATGAGCTGCCCATGTTTCTGTGCCTACCCATGGAGAAGAAACTTCTTCTTCTCGTACATTTCTTTCTTTCCAGAACGAGGGTGATGTTCTGTCTTAGTTTGCTTCTTCAGGATCATCCCAACAATTGACAAGTGTCGAATGTGCTCCTTATGTCGACTCTACGACTGGCTAAATCAACATTAGAATAACCAAGAAGAGTAAAGTATGCTTCTTTTGGATACCATAGACTCAGCTTCGTAAAAGTCGCAACATCTTTTATGATGTGTTTAACAGCACTAAGATGAGATTCCTTTGGATCAGATTGAAATCTAGCATAGATGCACACACTGAATAAGATATCAGGTTCAAAGGTAGTGAAGTAAAGAGGTAAGCCAATCATGCTTCTGTATAGTTTCTAATCTACTTTCCTCCCTCCTTCATCCTTTTCCAAATTTGATGAACTCGACATAGGAGTTTCTATCCTCTTGCAATTTTTCAGTCCCAATTTCTTGATGAGATCTTTGGCATATTTTTCCTAGTGAATGAATATACCTTTTATTGATTGTTTGACTTGCAGTCCTAGAAAGAAGGTTAGTTCACCCATCGAATTCATCCTGCATAAATCTTGAAAATCTCTTGCATAGACTTTTGTTAGGAGAACCAGAGATTGTATCATCTACATAAATTTGTACAAATAGAAAATCTTTTCCTTCACTTTTTATAAATAGAGTAGTATCGACCTTTTTTTTTCAAAACCATTCTGAGTTAGAAACTTACTTAACCTTTCATACCAAGCTCGTGGAACCTGTTTCAAATCATACAATGCCTTTTTCAGTTTGTAGACAGAGTTTGGTTTTCTTGGATCTTCAAATTCTAGTAGCTATTCCACATAGACTTCTTCTTGAATAAATCCATTGAGGAAGGCACTTTTGACATCCATTTAAAATAACTTGAAATTTTGGAAACAAGCAAAAGCAAGCAATAATGTAATTGCTTCTAACCTTGCTACTACTGGATAAGTCTCATCATAGTCTATTCCTTCTTATTGTGTGTATCCTTTCGCCACGAGTCTCACTTTATTTCTAATCACTTTTCCATTCTCATCCATCTTGTTTCTGAAAACCCACTTTGTTTCAATAACAGATTTGCATTTGGGTTTTGGAATCAATTCCCATACATCATTGATGTTGAATTATCTAAGTTCCTTCTGCATAGCTTATATGTAACATCCTGATTTTCCAATTCTATTTTGAATTAAATGAGTCAGGCTTTTCATCGACGCGCCTATGCTTTTCTTCTCTAAGCTGATCACTCATGAGATAACTAGTCTATCAGGTGAAGCCGTTAAGGAATCTAAACACAATAGACTTGAGAATTCGACTAGGAATCGACTACTCGATCGTGCAAATCTACAAGGGTCATTACACCATAGACCGATTAGAGACCGGAGATAGGTCGACTCAACAAAAGTATGCGATTAAGTGTGGGTGATTTCATCTAGTTACACTATTCTTGTCGATCGGCACTAGAACGATTTTTCCGTCGTTTTGGTGCCCTATTTCTGTATTTAAAATCTTGAGATTTCCACGACAACCGAGAGTCATCAATGTATCAAAGATGTACTTTGTGGCTTGAAAATAGTCAACCACTGGCCAAAAGCTTTAAAAATTCATAAAAGTTACCTGGTAGATTAGTACGCGCTAAAATCGCGCCAGATTGAAATTAACCGTGAAATTGAACCAGATTACAAAAATAAGAAGTTCTTTCATGTCACAAATCATTTTAGGAACATGACTCATCCTCTAAATATGTTTTTGCAAACAAAGTTTTTTGGCGAAAAATCACAGTTAGGTCGTTTTGGACTAGGAAATTTGATGGACCGTTTTTGGTTGCATTTTTGGTAGTCAAGTGGGATCATTGGTTAAGGAAAAATGTGGATTTAGGTGTGGTCACATTTGATGAATTTTTGGGCTTCAATTTAGCTTAATTAGATAAGGATTTAATGAAATTGAAGAGGGAAATGTGACAAATTCGTAGGCCATCGTTGGGGGGGAACAATTAGACTATTTGGGAAGCTTCTTGGGTAAGATTGAGGAGAGAGAAAGCTACTATGGATGGCTGAGCATGGTGGGGGCAAGCCAAGTGAGAGAAAGACAAGTGTTGATGCCTTAGGAAGCCACTTTGGGATCTCCCTCTTCAGCAACCCTTTTTTCCTCCTTGAAACCCTCATGCCTCAATTGTTGGGAGTCTTGAGAGCTTGAGAAAACTAAAGGAGACCAGCAGCAAGCCGCCATCCCTTCCCCCTTACCCGTCCGAGCATCGCACGCCCACTGGATCGCCATCTCTCGCTCGTCATGAGCCCATGTGCAGTCGCATCCCGAGCCCCTGTCCATCACTATCCCTTTTCACCAACTATTGTATGTTGCCGCCAAGGCCGTCGGAGCCACCGCCTGCCTCCGCTAAAGCCAGAACAACCCCCGCCATCCATCCTTGCCGTTTCCGAGCCAAACCAACCACCAGTTCAGCCGCTACAGCCCAAGAACAGAAGCTGAAGACTAGCAAGGGTTTTGGACTTCATGGAGCTTTTCTGAGCCCTTCCTGGCCTTGCTTAGTGTCGCCACAAGCTTGGTTGTCGCCTGCCTCGACGTTATTGTCGCCGTGGACTCACTAGAAGTTAATCATGTTTAAGGGGTGTTTAGATTAAGCTAAGTATGTTTGGGTGGTTAAATTAGTTTAGTTAATTTTTAATTAGATTATGGGATGTGATTAGTTTAGTAGATAATTAATTAAGGTTAATTCGGTGATTAAATTAGTGTAAGCTTGATTGGGCACTTAATTAATTATTTTTAATTAATTACTTATTTCAAACTTATATATTATTTTAGTAATTTATATTAAAATAATATAGTTTTTATTTAATTAATTTAGTAATATATCTAATTATTTATTATTTTTTAGAAAATTATACCAAGATAGCTAGTCGTTAGAATTCCATGCTGAATGTTGTGGTGTGGTTTGATTATGCAATTGATTGATGGATTGTCCAAATTTAGTGATAGTTGTGAACATTATGGTATTTATTCAGAAAATCTCAAGTGTCAGGTTTTGACTCCAAAAATGGATCATTAGTACTATATCAAATAGTGGGGTTTGAAAATGAAAGAGTATTAGTTTTTCTGGTTTGAATGGACGTGTACCCACACACAACTATTTTTTTGAATGTTTTTAATACGAAGAAAAAAGGCCAGGATCACAATTTTAATTGAGGCATTTGTGTGCAATGCATAGTATCCTGAGCCAGATTGAATGGTCGTGTGTTGGCTAAGAGAACCCGTCCTGAGTTGTTAAGCTGGACGTTGCCCCTATATGGGATGCCTTACCAATGGATGCCGATCGTAGTAAAGGCTAGACTAATCCTACTTTATGGAATGCCGTCGACATAGTTACGCTGTTGTGCTCGATGGGGAAAGACGATGCCTAGCTGCGTAGTAGACTATCAAACTTTGAGTAGGCCATGCCCATGTGTGGTCGTGATTAACAATTGTAATGCATGCTGAGTGATTTTGATGTGCCGGAATATGAGACAAAATTGTGTGGCACGGATGGGATTTGTCATAATGATTTAGCCCTATAATCAGGACCCCTGTGATTGTTGAGATGAAAATGTTAGCATTCCAGTTGTTTGAGTTTTTATCACTGCATATGATTGAGTAATATGAATTGTGCTAACGTACAGAAAGGAACTGAGACGAATGTGAGTCTCATTGATTGTGGTTGTGTCGCTAGGCCACCCTTGAGTGTATTTCCTTCCAAAGAGGAGTTTAGGGGGTGAACTTACTGAGAAAATGTCTCACGCCACCCCATTATGGGCTAATTTTCAGGTCCTTAGATGGCAATACCTCCAAAACATTTTGGTTAGCCTTAGAAGATTACTGAACAAGTCATGGAGATTCCTCTTCCCGGGGACCAAAGAGCCTGTGTCTATGAGCTTGTAAGGACCATTGTCTGGGTTGATGCGGATCTACCTCGTAAGGTGTCGCGACTCGATCTCGCCGCCCCTCGAAATGTATCCAAGGTGGGAAAGGTTGGGTTTAGAGGTACTTGATCTCAAGATCGCGAGCTCTCCCAAGCTCGTACCCCGCGTGACAGTTGATTCAAGCTATACCTTGTCAAAAATTTTATGAAATTTCCAATGACTCTCATCAAAGATTCAACTCTAGCAAAGCATGTTCACTAACTCAAATTTGAGCACACGCATCAGATCTCAAACGTGACAGATTCTGGATTGAAATTTGGACATGTGAAAACCATATCAAATGAGATTCAATTAGGACATTCTACAGCTCATTGGAAAGATATTCGAACCATCTTCGACTTTCATGAAGACTTTGAACACAGAAAACCACAATAACCAGCTCATATCAAGTTATTTGCACAGAAGGTCAGATCAGCGAAAGAAACAGAATATCATAGCAGAATCAACAGACTTTGTAGGTGATTTTTAGCAACCAAACGACGTCAATTATGGGCATGTGACATATCTAATCGAAGCTTGAGAAGTCTATTCTCTTTATGTCTAGAAGGGCTCGAGGTCAAAAAAACTCATCTAGCACCTAGTTTCAGCCAAAACAGAAAGTTGCAGTAAGTCAAAATAGCAAATCAACCTAAAAACTACTGCAGAATCAACAGACTTTTGTTAATATTTTGCGATGATCGAATGATGTCCGTTCAAGGCATGCAACATATCAAATCGAAGCTCAAATAATATAGGCCATGCATCCTTTCTGAACAAACATTCACAAAAATGCATGTCACCGATAACTTTGCTAACTTTACCTGTGAAAAAGTAATAGTTTTGGTATTGGCACTATTTGTTCCATTCAATGTTAAGAGAAACAATTGCAGCAGGGCTCAACCAATATATTTGAAGTATTCCATAGGACATAGATCACAAAAACAACATGGCAATACTTCCAGCGACATAGCAAGTAACTAATAGAACCCATTATAGACAAAGATGAACAAGAGGGTAATTAACAAATTGAAGTCTCAGAATACACCTATGTTGTAATCCTCTTGTCCACGGAAATATAGAAACAATGCTATTGGTACTAGTTTCTTGATTCTTCTGATGTAAATGAAGATGATGAGGTACAGTCTCAAGAGTAGCCTTGGCTTCCAATGCCTTACCATCAGAGGATAACAAGACCGAGCTCATGAGAACCCTTCACTTTTTTCAATAACCATTCCCTCAATAAAAAAAAACGAACAACAGGAGTTCCCTCGTATTGACTAAACATACATAATGCTAAACATACAGAATGCTGAAGCAGAATATGTATGAATCAAATTCAAATATGCTCAGCAGAAGTTGACCAAGTACTCTGTCCATGTTTACTCATCCATGTACAGTGAGAACGAAACAAGAAATAGAAGCACGCATACAAATCTTGTTCACACGTGACAAGTCATTACTCTTTTCTTCACCCACCAACAAGCCCACAATTGATTGGCTGAGAAACTATCACAAGGATCAAATGTAGCATCACTGGATATGTGCCTAATCTGAAAATTTCAAGAACAAATCCCCAAACATATAGCTACTAAATTTGAAATGAAAAGAAACAAAACAAAAGTAAATTTTATACAACATATAAAATGAATTGATTAATCGGTGGAAAGCTCTACGTTAGAATCTGAATCAAAACATACACTGATCTAGTTCAGGAATTTTATCAAACAGGTGCTAGACACTTTGGCCAAAGGATCTAGATGCGGAAATAAGAGAGAAGTCATATCCAAACTTATCACAGAGGCTCGAACATCATTGAATTTCATGCAGGAGTAATCGAACACTCGATCTCTACCCTCAGCAAAAATAGAGCATGCAAATTAAGGACGATCATAGCGCTTACTGTGACTTCGAAGCTGGTGGTGCTGGGAAATAGCCTTGGTTGAATCTGATCAAGCCAGAGACAGAAAGCTGCTGTCACCGATCAATTTTGAAGCTCTATCTTTGGAGCTGAGCCAAGACTTCCCACTCAGCGCGAACCTGAACCCCTGTATCTCAAGCTCCGGAAGGGCGTGATTCGTGACAAGGGTGTCAGATCGATTAAGTAAGCGAGCGTCCAAATCAGAGAGAGAGAGAGAGAGAGATCAGAATCCACGACCCGAACGGATTCAAAGAGAGAATAGAAATCGAAACCCTAACGGATCGAGAAGGATAGAAAGAGAGCTCACCAATTCGGTGAGCCCGATCCAAAGAGAAGATCGGTTAAGCGTCGTTGTCGTCGCCGCCGCCACCACCGTCTTCGCCGATCCTCCTCTGTCGATTCTGATCGATCGAAATCCTTTGAACCGAACAGATTTGTGGAGAGATTCCGATCGAGAGAGTTCGTTCGGCCGTTTTCCTAGAGAAAGCCCGAGAACAAACAATCGAGAGATAACCAACTCCCGAGAGAAAATCAGCTCTCCGCCTTCTTGCGCGGACGATCACCAGCGACGAAATCCCCAACGAACTCCCCTTCCACTCAGCTGAAGATAGGGATTTTAGCGGAGGAGGAGATCGCGATCCGATTTCATCTGAAGGGAGGGCAAAGAGATGGAGCCGCTACCGTCGCCGCCTCTGCCACAACGTTCGAACGTCAGCTCCCCCTGGTCATCAGCTGAGCTCAAAGAACCCTAGAAATCAGCTTCGCCCCCCTCAGAATTTCCGAGAGGACTTGCAGAGAGAAAAAGGAGTATCTCCCGCCAGCCCACCCAGCGAGAATCCCCGAGAGAGAGCCTTCGTTCGAGCCTTTTAGAGAGAGAGAGAGCTCGAGAGAGCAAGCGAAAAGAGAGCCCTCCTCAACGCGAATCCGTGCGCTTTCCTTTTCTATTTTTTTCTTTTATTTTTTTTTTTTATCTCCTTTTTTTCCCTTTTCCTTATTTCTAATTTTTTTCTTTTCATTTCATTTCATTTTTTTCTTTTTATTTTCACTTTTTTTTTTTTTATGTTTTCATTCATTCATTTTTTAATCTTTTTTTTTTTGGCTTTCTATCTTTTTTTTTTCTTTCTTCTTTTTTTTTTTTTTCATTTTCTTTTTCTCTTTTTTTTTTTTCTTTTTTTTTCATTTTCTTTACATTTTTTATGTTTTCATTTCATTTTTTATTTTTTTAATATTTTTGCGAAAAAAATGTTTATTTAAAATGTTGACGAAAATTTTGGGTGTCAACATAAGGTACCCCATCAATTCAGGGCGTGGTATTGCTTCAGGCGGAATGGACCTAGAGAAGGTCCCCTGTAGGATTTTGAGGTCCTCATGTTGGCGTGGGAGATTGCTTTTGGCAAGGGTTCAGCTAACCCTCCTAATGGTGGTGTGGTGGACCCAGAGTCCTAAGAGACTCCGAAGTGTTCAACTGAGGACTCCTAGGCTTAACTAGCTTGTAGACCTCCCTTTTTGTAGTAGACTTTTGTTGGCTGACCTTTGTGTATAAACCTTATGTGTTTATGAAAGCATATTTGATTGTGAATTTGATCCTTGCTTTTCTATCCCATATTGGTTACTCCCAAGAAGAGGGCAATAGGCCTTGCGACTCGGGGTAGGACGCTGACGAGGGTTGGTACCCGAGGTGCCTAGAATAGAGTGCATGCTGAGGCCACCGCAAGTGGAGTAGCATTGCCTCCAGTCGATACTAGGGTAGTAGCCCTTGAGGATCCAAGGTTCGCTGGGATCATGCGGACACTAGAGTTAATGGGAACTCGAATGGAGCAGTAGGCCCAAAATCAAGCTGCTAGTGCCGCCACTTCAGCCGCTGCTATCGTAGCTGCCACCAATGCCGCCAATGCCGCTGCTGAAGCTACCACTGCTGCTGCAATTGCCACCGCATTCGTAGCCGCACTTCTTGAGGTTCCACCTAGGAACATGATTGCTATAAGGCCAATGCACAAACTAGTGGAATAGTTCCTAAAATTGAATACGCCAAAGTTCACGAATGTAGGAAACCCCGAAGCTGCATCCCTATGGATCCAGGGTTTGGAGAAAGCCTTTGCATTGCTGATGTGCACCGAGGCGGAGAAGGTAGTTCTAGCAACCCATTAGCTACAAGGGATTGCAAGCACCTAGTAGAGGACCACTAAAGGAATAGTGTTTCCTAAAGGTGTAGTTTCGGAGTGGAATGCCTTTGTCGAAGTCTTCAACAGCAAGTACTAGTTTGATAATGCTAGAGAAATGAAGATGGCAAAATTTCAACACCTTCGCTAAGGTACAATGACAATGGATTAGTACAAAGTGAAATTCGCTAAACTGTCATAGTATGCCCCCAAAATGGTCCAGAATTTGGTAGACTGAGCTAGAAGGTTTGGAGATGGGCACAGACCGGAAGTAAGAAGCCTGCCGGTGCCACTAAATCCGAAGGACTACAATGATTTGTATGAACAGGCCCAGCTTATAGAGAGAGACCAGAAGGAACAAACCACTACATCTGGGTCACCATTCGATTTGAATAGAGATGAGAATCGGTTTGGGAAGAGATCGATGGCCGAAGGAAGGTATCATGTTCTGCCCAATAGGAATGGTGGGATAGGAAAGCTAGCGCCAAGACAAAATGGCGTGTATCATTTCTGCAGAAGATGACATGGTATAGCCTCATGTCCTTCTAAGATGAGTGCTTGCTAGAGTGTGGCCAGCAGGGTTACATAGTTAGGAATTGTCCCAAGAGACTGATGGGACAACAATAGTTACTGCCGCCGCCACTGATGGTTCAAAAGTGAGGATTCGCATCAAAAGGCATACCACAGGGTGGTTTGAACAAGCTGCCAACTCAAGGAAGGACATACACTATCACTAGAGGATAGGCAGAGGATGCGCCTTATGTGATCACAGGTAACGTCTCGTTGAACAACCACACTGCTAATGCTTTGTTTAACCCTGGAGCAACTCATTCCTTTATAACTGAGCAATATGTTAAGTTGGTAGGATTGATTCCTGGGTTGTTGGAGTCAGTGGTTAGTATATCTACACCGTTGAAAGATAAGGTGTTAGCTATAGTGGGTTGTCCTAGTTGCAAGTTAGTGATTGATGAGCGAAATGGGAAGATAGACTTGATAGTCTTAGCCATGTATGATTTTGATGTAATTATTGGTATGGACTGGCTCACCGAGCAAGAAGCTAAGATGGACTGCTATTGCAAAGCGATTCAGTTTAACCTGTTAGCAGGTGAGAGCTTCAAGTTTATTGAGAGTCGAGAAGGACCCTCGATTACTTCAATCTCATCATATGAGGCAACCCGTTTGTTAAACAAGGGTTGTCAAGGTTACTTGGTGACTGTCGTGAATATGATAGTGGAGGAGCTAAAGATAGAAGATATTGCAGTGGTGCAAGAGTTTCTAAACGTATTTCCAAAAGAGCTGCCGGGCCTACCACCAGAGAGAGAGATTGAGTTCGTGATAGTGTTGGCACCCGGAATGGAGCCAATCTCTAAAACTCCTTATCAGATGGCGTTGTCTGAGTTGAAAGAACTTAAAGTGTAAATACAGAAATTGTTGGATAAGGGATTCATACATCCTAGTGCATCACCTTGGGGAGCACCAGTTCTATTCGTACAGAAAAAAAGATGGTTTGTTGTGCCTGTTCATCGACTATCGTCAACTTAATCAGGTGACAATCAAGAACGAGTATCTTCTACCAATGATCGACGACTTGTTTGATCAATTACAAGGAGCATCAATATTTTCAAAAATCGACTTGAGGATTGGATATCATCAGCTGAGAATCAGAAAGCATGACATACCTAAGTTAGCGTTTCATATGCAATACTGCCATTACGAGTTCACAGTAATGCCGTTTGGTCTGACGAACACCTTAATTGCTTTCATGGATTTGATAAACCGTGTATCCAAGGAGTACCTGGATTAGTTCATAATAGTTTTCATTGACAACATCCAGGTGTACTCGAGTAGTCTTGAGGAACACGAAAGGCACTTAATGATAATGCTCCAGACTCTGCGAAATCGTGAGTTATACGCCAAGTTCAGCAAGTGCAAGTTTTGGCTAACTCGTGTGGTATTCTTAGGTCACGTGATTTCAAGTGAAGGAATCTCTGTGAACCCAGCCAAGATTTAAGTAGTGATCAACTGGTCAAGACCGACGACAGTGACAAAGATCAAAAGTTTCTTGGGTTTGGTAGGGTATTACAGAAGGTTTGTGGAAGGGTTTTTAGCATTAGCATCGCCATTGACTCGACTGTTGAAGAAGGAAGAGATGTTTATGTGGACAAACAAATGCAAGTGTAGTTTCCAAGAACTTAAGCAGAAGCTAACTACCGCACTGTGCTGACCATAACTTTTGGTCCTAAAGGATACGAGATCTATCGTGATGCGTCGTTTAGAGGACTAGGTTTCATGCTGATGTAGCATGGTAGGGTTGTTGCATACGTTTTCTATCAGTTTAGACCTCATGAGCTGAATTACCCGACGCATGACTTAGAACTTGCAGCTATTATTTTCGCCCTGAAGATTTTGTGACACTACTTGTGTGGAGAAAGATTCAAGATCTTCACAGACCATCAAAGTCTCAAGTATCTATTCTCTTAGAATGAGTTGAATATGAGATAGCGTCGCTAGATGGAACTCCTAAAGGACTATGATTGTGATATCTTGTATCACCCAAAAAAGGCGAATAAGGTCGCAAATGTGCTAAGTTGTAAGTGATGGACTTTACTTGAGACGGCAAGGGATTCAATTTTTAACTTTGAGGTAAGCCACCTTTCAAATCTTATGGTCACCCTCAAAATTAAGCTGGAAGTGCAAATCAGAATTAGAACGCTTCAGCCATCAGATCTAGAGATCCAGAATATTGCGCAAGCAAACATAGAAAAAGAGAAAACCTGACTTTAAGATTTCTGATGACGGAACACTAAGGGTGCGCATGACAAAATTTCTGAAACAGAAATTGATTTCGCCGAAATTGATTTCTCAATTTCTATTTCGTAAACCGAGAAGCTAAAAATTTTAGCTTCGATTTCTTCTTCAAATCTATTTCTAAAATAGAAATCTGTTTCAGAAATAGAGAAATCAAATTACGTTACCAAACGGATTTCTGTTCCAAATCTGTTCCGGGGAACAGAGAAACAGAGAAATCAAGAAACAGAAATTTTATCATGCGCAACCTAAGGTTCCGAGGACGATTATGTGTACCTGATGATGCAGTTACAGTATTCATCATTTTAGTATGAAGATGTATTAGAATATGCATCAACACTATTAGTGGTCCAATATGAAGGCGGATATCGCCAAGCATGTCACCAAGTGTCTGACATGTCAGCAAGTGAAGGAACAACACTGTAAGCTGAGAGGACTTTTGCAACCTCTAGAGATTCCCGACTGGAAATGGTAACACATCACAATGGATTTTATGATAGACTTACAAAAGAGTTAGAGAGGTAATGATTCCATTTGGGTATTGATCAACAGATTGACAAAGGCGGCTCACTTCATCGCAGTACGAAAGGACCTTGATTTGGACAGACATGCATAGTTGAAAGTTCGTCAAATTGTTTGTTTGCATGGAGTGCCGGTGATGATTACTTTAGATCAAAACCTGAAGTTCACTGCTGCATTTTGGAAAAGCTTGCAAACCGCCTTAGGAACGAAGCTTAAGTATAGTACAACTTATCATCCTCAGACAGATAGCCAGCCTGAGAAGACGATTCAAACCATTGAAGACATGCTCCGAGCTTGTGTATTGGATTTCAAGGCAAGCTGGGAGGAGCAGCTTCATCTTGTTGAGTTTGCCTACAATAATGGATATAATTAGAGTATTCGGATAGCTCATTTTGAACTGTTATATGGCAGAGCATGCAGAACGTTAGTATGTTGGGATGAAGTCGGAGAACGAAAAATCACAGGCCCAGAGTTGGTTCAGCAGTCAGTGGAAGCAGTTGTAGTTATCAAATACAAATTAAAGATCGCTCAGTGCTGCCAAAAGAGCTATGCTGATAAGCGTCAAAGGCCATTGAAATTCCAAGTTTGTGAGCACATATTTCTGAAGGTGTCACCAATGAAGGTACTTCACGCTTTGGCAAGAGGGGAAAGTTGAGTCCAAGGTACATACATCCCTTTGAGATTCTAGCAAGAATAGGGACTCTAACGCATCGTCTTGCATTACTACCAAGGTTGGCGCAAGTGCATGACGTCTTCCACGTGTCAATATTGAGAAAATATGAGCCTGACTCGACCCACATGCTGAATTTTGATGAATTAGATGTAGACGATAGGGTGTCGTACGTGGAAAGATCGGTTCAGATTATGGATAGCAGGGAATAGATTCTGTGCACCAAGACGATTCCATTGGTTAAAGTGGTATGGCAACACCACAGCAATGAAGCGGCAACCCAGGAAAGTGAAGATTCGATGAGACGACTGTAACCCCACCTTTTTATTTAAAGATTGTAATGATTTAAATTTCAAAGACGAAATTTTTATAAAAGGGAAAAAGTTGTGACATCTTGATTTTCCAATTCTGTTTTCAATTGAATGAGTTGAGCTTTTCATCCACATGCATATAGTTCTTTTCTCTGAACCGATCACTCATGGGATAACTAGTTTATCAGGTGAAGCTGTTAAGGAATTTAAACGCAATGGACTTGAGAATTCAACTAGGAATCGACTGCTCGATTGTGCAAATCTACAAGAGTCATTATGGCACAGACCGGTTAGAGTCTGGAGATAGGTCGACTCGACAAAGGTATGCGATTAAGTGTGGGTGATTCCATTTAATTGCACAATTCTTGTCGATTAGCACTAGATTGATTTCTCTGTCGTTTTGGTACCCTGTGTCCATCTTTGAAACCTTGAGATTTCCACAACAACCGAGAGTCGCCAATGTGTCAAAGATGTACTTTGTAGCTTGAAAATAATCAACCACTTGTTAAAAGCGTTAAAAGTTCCTAAAAGCTACCCGATATATTAGGACGCACTAAATTCGCACCAGGTTGAAATTAACTGTGAAATTAAACCCGATTATAAAAATTGGAAGTTTTCTCATGTCACATATCATTTTAGAAACGTCAACTCATCCTTTGAAGATTTTTCTACAAACCGAGATTTTCGGCAAAAAATCAAAGTTATGCCATTTTGGACCGAGAAATTTGAGGGACCGTTTTTGGTCGCATTTTTGGTAGTCAAGTGGGATCCTTGGACAAGGGAAAATGTGGATTTAAATATGGTCACATTTGATGAATTTTTGGTCTTCAATTTAGCTCAAATGGAGAAGGATTTAATGAAATTGAAGAGGGAAATGTGACATATTCGTAGGCCATGGTGGGGGCCAACAATTGGACCATTTGGAAAGCTTCTTGGGGAAGATTGAGGAGAGAGCAAGCTACTGTGGATGGCTAAGCATGGTGAGGGCAAGCCAAGTGAGAGAAGACTAGCAGCAGGCTACTAGCCCTTCCCCCTTACCCATCCAATCACTACATGCCCACCGGACCACCATCTCTTGCCCATCGTGAGCACATGTGCAGCTGTGCGTCCAGCTGCATCCTGAGCCCCTGTCTGTCATTGTTCCTGGTTGCCAACCGCTATTCGTTGCTGCCAAGGCCGCCAGAGCCACCACCTGCCATCGCTTGGAGCCACAACAACCCCTGTTGTCCTTCTTTGCGAATTCCGAGCCAAACCAGCCACTGGTTCAGCCCTTGCAGTCCAAGAATAGAAGCTAAAGACTAGTAAGGGTATTGGACTTCGTGGAGCTTTCCGAGCCCTTCCTGACCTCACTTGGTGTCGCCATAAGCTTGATTGTCACCCACCTCCAAGTTGCCGTCACTGTGGACTCACCGGAACGCAAAAGGGGTTAGTTTACTTGCTAAACCTTGCTTAGGAGGGTAATCATGCTTAAGGGGTGTTTAGATTAAATTATGTATGTTTAGGTGGGTAGATTAGTTTAGTTAATTATTAATTAGATTAGGGGATGTGATTAGTTTAATAGATAATTAATTAAGGCTAATTAGGCAATTAATTAGTGTAAGCTAGATTAGGTACTTAATTAATTATTTCGAATTTATATACATTATTTTAATTAATTTATATTAATATAATATAGTATTTATTTAATTAATTTAGTAATAGATTTAATTATTTATTATTTATTGGAAATTATACTAGGATAATTGGTTGTTAGAATTCCATGCTAAATGTTATGGTGTGCTCTTATTATGCAATTAATTGATGGATTGTGCAAATTGAGTGGTGGTCGTGAAAATTATGGTATTCATTTAGAAAATTCCAAGTGTCAGGTTTTGACTCTGAAAATGCATTTTTAGTACAATATCAAATAGTGGGGTTTGAAAAGGAAATGGTATCAGTTTTTTTTTTTTTTGGTTCAAATTGACGTGTACTCATACACGACTATTTTCCCGGATGTTTTTAATATGAAGAAAAGAGGCTAGGATGTGGCATCCCAAAAATAACTCATGGCCATGTGTTTTATAAGTAGGAGTTTATTCAATTATGATTTCAAGATTTATGGCCAAGTGAATAAGAATGATCTGGTATTTATATAAATGGATAATTATTGTTGTTGGAAACGCATTCTATGTCCATGTGAGACCAAGGATTTTATTTGATGAGGAAATTATGTTTTCGGCCATGAATTTTATGAGTTGGATTTTATTAAACTATGTTGCAAAGTCTTTTGGCCATTTTATTATGCAATTTGGTATTTATTTAAATGAGGATTAAGATGTATTATTAAAAATAAACTTGGGCCATTTAAGTTTGGACTTTAGGCTCAAGTGAGATGGGCCTAAAGTGGGCCAAGAGGCCCGGCCCTTAGAGCCCATGAGGTTGGCAACGCATGGAGGGGGGAGGAGGAGCCACATGGCCTCCTCCAAGTGTCTTCGGCAAAGGAGACACTTGTCTCCTTCTTGGGGACAAGTGTCCCCCATGCAAAATGAGAATGCATGCAAGTATATAAACAACCAAAAAGAAAGAAAGAGAGGGGAAGTGACCAGTTTTGAGGGGGTGAGAGAGAGAGCTGTCAAGAGAGTGAGAGAGGGAAACCGAGAGAGGAAGAGGGAGGCCGGCGAGGAAGAAGTCCGTTCGTGCGTCCGTCGCCGTCCGTGTGCCATTGTTTGCTCGATTTTGGAGGCAAGTTGGGATCTATATTCTGCTCTTGGATGTTGTATCTTGCATGTGTGTTTGAAATTGTGATGAATCTCGGTCGTTTAGGGTGTGGAATCCGAAGCTTGAGTGTGTTGTTCTTGAAATAGCATCCTGTTTTTGACTATACCACCTGACCCAGAATGTTGTAGAGGCTTGCATGTGGGTTTTGAGTCGGATTTTGGCTTTGACTTTTTCACAAAAGTTGTAGACAACATCTTAAAGTATAACATACTAAAATTTGTGATAAAATGGTTGAGTTGTAAGGGGTGAAACCCTTCCTCTACGAAGACGCTAGATCTGGAACTGTTTTGTTGACCACTTGGTGGTTTTGTGTGTTGCATGTTGCTTTTTACCGCGAATCTCACTTCGACTTCTTCACAAAAGTTGTAGAGAACATCCTGATCATTAACATAATAAAATTTGAGGTGAAACGAGTAAGTGTAGCCTAGTGAAACGATTTTCTTTTGAAGACGACAGATCTGGAAGTATGGTACTGGACTCCCGAGACTTCGTGGACTAAATGGTGACTATCCTTTGAGAATCTCACCTAGATCTCTTAATTAAAGTTGTAGTGGACCTCTTGAAGCAAAACATATCAAAATTTCAGAAGAAATGAAGAAAGATAAGTAGGCAAAACCTCGATTTTTCGGAGACAGCTATACTGGACTATTCGGTACTTGGAACAGTAGCTTCGTCCGGCCATAGTAAATTATCTAGGACGAATCTGGCCTAGATGTCTGCATGAAAAATCTACCTTAGGGTGTTGAATATAACCTGGTAAAATTTCATAATTTTCGGAGGTCATTCGGGTATTTTAATCGAAATATTTCAAGAACTGCGCAATCTGATTTTATCCGAATTTTGCATGCTGTATTGTGTGAGCTATATCTTCTTGTGTGAAGCTCTTTTGGGCATGTGTTCTTCACAGAATTGCTACCTTTATGTCTTGCCTATCACATGTTCTGATTTTATGATTTTTGAAGATCATATGGATATTTAATTTACATGTTTTCCGAAATTGTGCAAGCTGGAATTTGCTAAATCTCAAAAGTCATGATGTATAGACTGTTCCAAGTTGTATGGACCCCATGAATTGTATTGTCATAAGTGATTGTATCTTGTTGCATGTGTGATGATGATTGGAAATGCATGTAGGAATCACATGATGAAAATGATCATGTTTGCCATCACATCATATGCCAAGTTGAAATTGAGCTATAATTGAAAATATGAACTATGATAAGTGAGAAGGCCATCGGAGGTGTGAGCCGGCGATGCCCCGGGAGTGTTGGATGCCTCGCAAGGGAGTGCCGGGTGCTCGGTGGCCTAGTGGCATAATTCCGAAGGGTCCTCGGGAGTTTCAAGATGCCCGGTGGTACACAGTACGTAATTCCAGAGGGGGGGAATCCTGGTAGTATGTCGGTACGTAATCCCGGAAGCCCCGGAGGTTTGTGCCCGGGGGGATGCCTCGTGATGCTAGTTGGGATGCGAGATGCACGGAATGTGGGGGGCCGAATGCCCGGTTGTATTTTAAATACATGCCCGGAGGTTCCTCGCAATGCCAGATTGGGTGCGAGCGATAAATGTGGGATGCAAACATTGGTCCCGGGAAAGAGAAATGTGGTGGCCCAAAATGAAAGAATAAAATTGGGAAATTGAAATTGAATTATACATGGTATGACAACATGTATGCATGAGTGCATGATGTGAGTGCATGGATGTATGTGCACCTATGGCATGATGGTACATGTATGACATGATGATGATGAGTGCATGGATGTATGTGCACCTATGGCATGATGGTACATGTATGACATGATGATGGTGAGTGCATGGATGTATGTGCACCTATGGCATGATGGTAAAAGTATGACATGATGGTGAAGGTTATATGAGGATGTATGTACATGTGGTGTGATGACATATGGATGGCTTCAAGGTAAGTTATGTATGGATGCATGAATGACATGTGTTATGCTATGATTGTTATGATTGTATTGTGTGATGCATTGAGTGGTTTATTGGGTCCTTGACCTGTTGAGTGGCTGTATTCACCCCTTTGGGGACCAACATTTCAGACTAGATAAGATACCTTTGCTGCCACTGTCACCGGTAGATGGATCGAGTGGTTGGATATGACCACGAGGAGGAGGATAGCAAAGGAAGGAACTTTTGGACGCCGACACTGATCGATAGACTTTAAGTATACGACTGTTTGAGGAGATGTTGGTCATCTTTTGATATATAGTCGAGTATAGAAGACTACGGCATTTTGATGTACCGATGAATGATGTCCATTTGGTTTAAGTAAATAAAAGTGTGCGGCTTTTACCTATAAATATTTAGTTGGTGTGCATCGTTTTTTTTTTTTTTTATTATAGGGAAGGGAGTATGGATGTGCTTCCGCTACATGAGCTGCGCAAGAGACCAATGAAATAAAATAAAAAAATGTAAACCCCCAGGTTATATGGACCCACTGCAATTGAAATGGTATTAGAGTGACATGTTATAAGGAAAAATGAAAGGTAAGCAAACTGTGGCGACCCTAATGGATCGGGGGCCGTCGAGGGGTGCCACATAGGATCACTATTTTAATTGAGGCATTTGAGTGTAATGCATAATGTCCTGGGCCGAGATTGAATGGCCGTGTATTGGCTAAGAGAACCTGTTTTGAGTTGTTGAGCTGGACGTTGCCCCTATATGGGATGCCCTACCAATGGATGCCGGTTGCAGTAGAAGCTGGACCGATGCTCCTTTATGCAATGCCATCAACGTAGTGACGTTGCCATACTCGATGGGGGCGAGATGATACTTGGCTACATCAATAAACCGCTGAACTTTGAGTAGGCCTTGCCTGTGTGTGGCCGTGATTAACAATTGGAACGCATGTTGAGTGATTTTGACGTGCTAGATTATGAGACAAAATTGTGTGGCATGTAATGGTACATGTTATAATGATTTGGCCCTATAATCAGGACCCTTGTGGTTGTTAGAAGAAAATGTTGGCATTCCGGTTGTTTGAGTTTTTATTACTACATATAATTGAGTAATATGAATTATACTGACATGTATGAAGGAACTGAGGCAAAGGTGAGTCTCATTGATTGTGGTTATGTGGCTAGGCCACCCCTGAGTGTATTTCCTTCCTAATAAAGGTTTATAGGGTGAACTTGCTGAGACGATGTCTCACTCCACCATGGACTAATTTTCACGTCCTTAGATGGCAGTACCCCAATAATGTTTTGATTAACCTAAGAAGATTACCGAACAGGTCATGGAGATTCCTCTTCTCGGGGGCCAAGGAACTTGGGTCTATGAGCTTGTAAAGACCATTGTCTAGGTTGATGCGGGTCTACCTTGTAGGGTACCCCATCAATTCAAGGCGTGGTTGCTTCGAGTGAAATGGACCTAGAGAAGGTCCCCTGTAGGATTCTGAGGTCCCTATGTCGGTGTGGGAGATTGCTTTTGGCGAGGGTAGGCGAGGGTTCAGCTTACCCTCCTAATGGTGGTGTGGTGGACCCAAAGTCCCAGGAGACTCCAGAGTGTTTAGCTAAGGACTCGTGGGCTTAGCTGGCTTGTGGACCTCTCTTTTTGTAGTAGACTTTTGTTGGCTGACCTTTTTGTATAAACCTTGCGTGTTTATGAAAGCATGTTTGGTTGTGAATTTGGTTCCTACTTTTCTATCCCATGTTAGTTACTGTCAGGGGTATTATTATATGCTTCCGCATGTGCATTAAAATAAATGGGTCAGCGACGCATCTTGGGAACGTCGCAAATTTGTTGACCACCAAGAGATGGGCATGCGCTCGAGGGCCGGGGCATGACATTCTATCCAGCTTTCATCAAACAATACTTCTTCTATCCTTTTGGTTTTGTTTCATAAACAAATGCTAAAGCACTAGAGTCTTCTCTTCCTTTGGATATGGTGCGAATTGTTTTATCAATGTTGCCAATGATGAGTTCTTGATGATGACTTAACTTGTGCTTCCAGTTGTTATTTGGCCTAAGAATCTATTGATCCTCTGTTCCGTGTGAATCTTTTTGTTCTGCTTGTTGTCGTACTCCAAAAGTCTAATCTTTGCTGGGGGAGACAGACTTTGTTAAGTCTGGAAATGGTTCAGATTCTTTAAGTTGAACCCAATCTAGTTGAATATGCATATTTTCCTAAAATCTGACTTTCATAGACTCTTCCACAGATTGAGTCTTCTTGTTAAAGACCCTGTAAGCTTTGCTTGAAGTTGAATAGCCAAGAAAAATTCTTTCGTCTGATTTTTCTTCAAACTTTCCAGATCGATCATTTGCATTCTTCAAAATAAAGTATTTACAACCAAAGACATGAAAGTAGGAAACATTTGGCTTCTTCCATTTATATACATCATAGGGAGTCTTCCCTATGATAGGCCTTAAAAACACCATGTTGTTAATATGACATGCAGTAGAAACTGCTTATGCCCAAAAGCGTTCTAGCCATCTCTTGTAGAGATTTGTTTTTCCTTTCCATGACCCAATTTTGTTATTGAGTATATGTAGAGGAGAAAACATGCTGAAAACCAGATTTATTACAAAAGTCTGCAAAATCTTGATTTTCAAATTCACCTCTATTATCTATCTTTATGCTTGAGATTGCATAACCTTTCTCGTTCTGAACTTTCTTAGCAAATTTTAGAAGTATACAAAAGTCTCAAAATTATTGCAAAGAAGAACACCCAAGTGAAATGAGAATAATCATCCACGATTACTAGATAATATTTCTTTCCACCAAGACTCTAAGTTCTTATTGGCCCAAAGAGATCCATATGAAGAAGTTGCAACACTCAATTGGTAGAAACCTGATTTACTGGTTTGAAGGAACTTCTGACCTATTTTCCCAAAACATGAGGAGTGCATAATCAATAACCTAGACTCGAAAGTCCTCGAACCAACTTCTTAGAAGAAATCTTGGTAATCTGCTTCATATTTATGTGACCGAGCTTTTGATGCCAAAGACTTGCTTCATCTTGAATGAAAATAAGACACTATGAACTTTCTGGATTTACCTCTAGAAGGTATATATTGCCATGCCTTCGACCAGTAAAGGATTAAGAGAAGTCTTGACTTATCCCAGAACAAATGCTTTCTTGGAAGTTTATTTTGAAACCGGTATCATAAAGCTGACTTATGCTCATAAGATTGTAGTTTAAACCTTTCACCAGCGAAACATTGTTGATAGTGAGACTTCTAACCTTCAAAGTTCCACAGCTTATAATCTTTCATTTACTATTTCCTCCAAAAGAAACTTTTCCTCATTTTAACTTGTCAAGTTTATCGAAACAGCTTGAGTCTCCTGTCATATGCCTAGAACAGCTACTATCCAAATACCATTAGATTTTTCTTTTAATAGTGACCTACAATTGGAAAAAAAGCTCAAACTTTCTTTGGTACCCAGATCATTTTGGGTCTAGGAGGGTTAGTATTAAAAAAAGTTTTTGCCCAATCTTTCTTAACTGGTCTTCAAACATTGGGACAATCCTTCTCAAAATGTTCTGAGCTATTACACTTAGAACATCTTAGTGCACTTCGACCAACAGTCTTTACAAACACTCTTTGAAAATGATTTTTGTAAAAGGTCTCTACAGGCCTTTGCTTAAGTCTCTCTTTTGATTTAGGAAAGTCAATTAAAGAAATGGTCTCATTACTCATACCTAGACTAGACTTGTTAAAATATGGTATTTCAGCTATAAGAATTTTCTCTAATCTATTTTTCTTGCACTCGAAGCATATTACATCCCTACTTGTTTCAATTTCTTCTGTAGATTTCTTCTGGGAATTCTGCGAGCCTTGCTTCTTCCAATTGAACCTTCTACCTTTTCTATTCAGTCTTTTGAATTTCTTAATCATGAGGGCCAATTCTTCATCATCCATATCATCTTCTGAATCCGTATTTTCATAATCAATGTTAGATTTTAAAGCAATTGATTCTTACCTTTTGGATCTTCCTCATCATTAATCCGCTCCACTTCATACCTCTAAAGTGTGCCTATTAATTCATCTACTGATAGAGGCATAATCCTTTGAGTCTTTTTGATTGAGGTCTTCGCATGATTTCAATCCTTTGAAAGTCCACACAGTAGTTTGTTGACTTTCATTAGTCCAGAAATTAGTTGGCCTTGATAAGCCAATCTCTATAAGCCATTCACAATCTCTATAAAGCAACTAAACATATTAGAGATAGATTCTCTAGGCTTCATTCTGAATGCTTCATACTATCCAAGCAGAATGTTTATTTTTGTTTCTTTCACACGGTCAGTCCCCTTATAGGTAACATGGAGTCTGTCCCAAACTTCTTTTGTTGTTTCACAAGAAAAAATTCGGTTATATAAGTAGGAAACAAAGCACACTATAGAGAATAGATTGCTTTTACATCAATAGCTTGTCTCTTAATAATTTCAGCTTGAGTTGATTCATCAGCATTGATCACTTCTTTCCCTTGCATTAGGATTGATTCATCTTTCAACATCCCACTCCAGGGGACCTCTAGATCTGAGAAATGCTTTCATCTTGTTTTTCCATACATTGTACTCATTTCCATCGAAATAAGTAGGTCTGGTGTTGCTCTGTCCCTCAACCAATCTTGGAGCAAGAATACTAGCCATAGAAGATCTTTAGCTTTAGAAGTAAAAACACTTCAACAAAGTAAGCACACAAGCTTTGATACCAATTAAAAGGGCTAGTAGAACATCTAAAGGAGGGTGAATAGGTGTAAAAATATATTTTTGCGTAATGAAGTAAAAATGCTTTACTTTTAAACTGAGTCCAATTGATTAAAGACTTTGTAGAAGAATTCAAACTTTAACAACTACCTCAAAGCACACAAGTAAAGTGCAACAAATAAAGTAAATGAGTTTAGGAAAGAGAAAAATAAACACAAGATTTATAGTGGTTCGGCTTAGATCAAGCCTACGTCCACTCTCCCATGCTGATAGCCTTCTGGCTAGATTCCACTATAAATTGAAAGAGAATGTTATAGCACTGTGATCTTAACTTTTCAGTGAGGTGTCTCTACTGTTCTCACAAGATCACTCTCTAGAGTTTCTCACTTTCGAATACAAGTTTAAGCACTAAAAGATGAAGGACAAGAGGATTGGAAGCTTCAAACTTTAGAATTCTTCTATCATGCTCTCTCCGAATGACTTGAAAAATCACCTTAAATATTTCTCCATGCCTTGTCGACCGTTGGTACTTTTCAAAGAAATTCTTCTAATCAACCCGTTGAACGGAATCAATCAATGAGATCTCAAGCCGTTTGAGGATTAAGATGAAAGTCTGCCAATCCTATTCGCCCATACAATCAGGATATTGGTTTTCATAAGCAGATTTTTTCCAAATAAGCTTGCCTTCCAAAATGATTTGCTTCTTCGAAATTGATTCCAACTAAGATGACCAATATGGTAAGTGATATTTCCAACCGAAAAGCCTAATATATCTTGTTCATACTAAAACCTTGAAGAAAATAATCCCAAGTCTGAGTAAGTCTTCATTCTTGGGTTCAGTTTGGAACTTGTCAAAGTGAGCAGACTTCTATTGTAAGATAATTTTGACACAGAAGTCTGGCAATCTTCGTAATAGGACTTAGATAAGTTTTGTCATCTTTAAAACAATATAGGAGTTTTCTCCAACATTTTGTTCTTTAGCATGGACGAATTTTCTCAACCAAGTTCCTTTTTCCCCGAGTGATAAATTAGAGTCTAATTAGTGAAAAGCACAAGCTGGTTCTATTCTATTGCCACTCCTGCTACAAAAATAAATCCTCCTGCTTATCTCTCTCTCTCTCTCTCCCCCATGTGCATTTTCATTTTTTTCATTCGCCTTGCCTCCTAAATTTCTTGCCAACGCCACCTTTTATGGAAAAGGATTGAAGGATTGAAGAGGAAGTAATGGTGAACATTATTTCGGATATAATCTCTGTCAATTTGACATAATGATTTTGTACTCGCACACTTTTCTTGTTTTTGATGTTGGAGTTCATCGAGTAGCCAACTGATGTCATATCCTTATTCTTAGTTTTAGGACCATTATCATCCTTTCAAAGCAATATTGATATAGGAATTTCACCAAAGTCGATTCAGATCATCGAATTTCATTTTTGAAGCCAAATTTTCCCTTGGTGATCTTAATTTATGTTCTCCTTTGCTTAAATTTCACTTTTTATATTTTGGAAATGCTTAAGAATCCCTTTTAAGTTAGTTTATGCATACACTGAACCAAAACTCATGAGTAGATAAACTATAATTTTTGCACCAGATTGTAGAACCCGTGATCTTCCTATGTAGTAAAGAACATCCTCAAGACACCCTAAACCTTTGCTGATCCTTTTGTAACATATGGCCCCACCCTTTGACCGTTTCATATAGCTGGTTGATGCGAAATGGTGATTACATTAATCTTTATCGAACATCTCTAATTTTTGTCAAAAAAATAGATGAAGAGAACTCAAAACAAAATGCGAACTTTGACTTTGACATGGAGGTCATCAATTTTCTACGGCTTGAATTCGGTTTTGTACCATCCGGAGGTGAAAATCATGCCTTGAATTCAAGGCCCATTTGAGGAATAAGAAGTGGAAAGGGCAAGTAACAACACCTAGAGTGTGGCACCCCTCGACGGCCCCCGATCTGATTTGGGTCGCCACAGTTCGCTTACCATTCACTTTTCCTAATAACATGTCACTCCGATACAATTTCAATTGCAGCGGGTCCATACAACCTGGGGGTTTACATTTTTTTTTTTTATTGGTCCCTTGCGATATTCATATAGCAGAAGCACATCCATCAACTCCCTTCCCTATATACGGAAAATGATGCACACCTACTAAACATCTTATATAAGTTAAAGCCGAACACGTTTATTTACATAAAGCAGATGGACATCTTTAGTCGGTACATCGAAATGCCAATGTTTCTATACTCGGCTATACTTCAAAAGATGACCGACATCTCCTCTAACAGTCGAATACTTAAAGTCCATCGATCAGTGTCAGCGTCTAAAAGCTCATTCCTTTGCTATCCTCCTCCTCACGGTCATATCCGATCACTCGATCCGTCTAGTGGTAGCAGTAGCAGCAGAGGTGTCTTATCTAGTCTGAAATGTTGGTCCCCAAAAGGGGTGAGTACAACCACTCAGCAGATAAAGGACCAATAAACCACTCAATACATCATGCCATGCAATCATCACAATCATAGCATCACATGTCATACAAGCATCCATGCACAACATACCATGGCATCATGCACATGTCATCATACCTCATATACCATCATCATCATATGGACATCACCATCATATCATATACTTACCGTCATCATGTCACACATGGCATCATCCTTACCATGCATCCATGCATATAACATCATCATATCACATGTACCATCATCATCACCATACATTCATGCATGTATCATTATCATCATATCATCATATCACATGTACCATCATCATTACCATGTATCCATGCACATCTCATCATCATATCACATGTACCATCATCATTACCATGCATTCATGCATGTAACATCATATCATGCATATATCATCATGCATAATTCAATTTCAATTTCATTTTGGACCGCCACATTTCTCTTTCCCGGGACCAATGTTTGCATCCCACATTCATCACTCGCGCCCAATCCTGGCATTGTGAGGAACCTCCGAGCATGTATCCAAGATACAACCGGGCATCCGTGTTGGAGAAATCTTTCTAGAATATTTTGAAGCTGACAAAACGTTTCTATCAGTCTAGTCTGGATAATTGCAGACCTTCTGTTTAGAGTCTAAAGACTTTCAGATCACCAGACTCAGCACTCAAGACTCAAGACTCAAGACTATTCTCATTGACAGTTTTTCTAATCCAGTGACGAAGGCAATCTAGAGCCGAAGTATTTGGTTGAGGATTTAGTCCTATCCTCTGGAAAAGATCTCTTGGCTGGATAAATATAACGGATTCTTTTATTCGTAATCAAGATCGTTTGAAGATTCGATGGTCGACAAAATATTCTTGGAAGGTTCTATTCTTGGAAACCAAGATCCTGATTGTATGGGCGAACAGGATTGATGGGCTATCGTCAAGTTCCTTTAATAGCTCGAATGATCTTCTCGATTGATTCTGTCCAACGGGTAGATTGGAGGAATTCCTTTGGTAAGTGCCAACGGGTATGATGGCATAAAGGAGTATAAAAGGAAGACGTTCTAGTTACTTTAGTGCATGATCGATAGAGAAATTCCAGAGTCTGAAGCACCTTGATTATTAGTCGATACATTTTGAGCGAAGTTGTATACACAAAGAGTGTCTATACTTAGTGATACCTTGAGCTAGTGTGGTAGATCATCTACACCGAGAAATCAAGAGAGAACAACGCTGTAATATCTCTTTGTTCATAGTGGAATCCAGCCAATAGACTGTCAGTGCAGAAGAGTGGACGTAGGCTTGAAATAAGCCAAACCACTATAAACCCCGTGTTCAATTTTCTCTTCCCTTCTCTCAGTCTTACTTTGATTATTGTTTGTCTCAAATCTATCAACTGTCTAGTATTGTGCAATTATCGAGAAACATCTTTTATATACCTATTCACCCCCCTCTAGGTACTTATTCTAGCTATATCAATTGGTATCAGAGCTTGTGCACTCACTTTATTTGAAGTGTTTTACTTCAGAGTAAAAGATCCATGGCTAGTATGCTAGCACCAGGGCTGGTGGTAGGGCAAAGCAATACCAGACTACCCTACTTTGATGGAAAGGATTACAACATCTGGAAGAACAAGATAAAAGCTTTCCTACGATCAAAGGATCCTCTGGAATGGGATGTTGTAGAAAAAGGAATTACTCCTACAAATGCATCGCCTCGAAAGAGGGAAAGAAACTGTTAAGACCAAATGAATGACTCGGAAGAGATAATGAAGAGACAAGCACTCGATGCAAAAGCAATTTACTCTTTATATTGTGCTTTGTCACCAACTGAATATAACAGAATATCTTCTTGTGTTACAGCAAAAGAAGTTTGGGACAGATTACATATTACCTATGAAGGAACAGATCGAGTGAAGGAAACCAGAATTAACATTCTCCTCAGTCAATATGAAGCCTTCAAAATGAAACCAGGAGAATCTATAACTGACATGTTTAGCCATTTTACATATATTGTAAATGGTCTTGAGAATCAAGGACAAAAAATTTCTGATCCCATGAAGGTAAACAAGCTACTACGTGGACTCTCCAAGGATTGGAACCACATAAAGACTTCAATAAGAGAGACGCAAAGAATTATGCCACTATCTGTCGACGAGCTGATTGGAACTCTTCGATCTTATGAAGTGGAACGAATTAATGAAGACGAAGATCCAAAAGGTAAGAAATCCATTGCATTAAAATCAAATGATGATTCCGATGTTACGATTCTCAAGATGATATGGACGATGAGGAGCTTGCTCTCATGATAAGAAGATTCGAAAACCGAATAGAAAAGGAAGAAGGTTCAACTCAAAGAAACAAAGTTTTCAAAGACAGCAGACCAAGTCTGTTGATGATGAGGAACCAAACAAAGATGTAGTTTGCTTTGGATGTAAGAAAAGGGGACACATCAGACCCAACTGTCCTCTTCTGAAGAAGAATAAAGGAAAAGTTGAAAAGTCTCGAAAGGCTCTCAAAGCCGAAACCTGGAGTGATACAGAGTGTGAAGAAAGTGGTGACGAATATGCCAACTTATGTCTGATGGCGCAATCAGACTCAGACTCAAACTCTGGATCAGACTCAGACAGTGAATTTGAGGTAAGTGATTTTAAAATTCCTGTCAAAGTTTCTAAATATATTGATGAACTGTGTTTTAGTCTTAAGACTTCTCTCAAAAGGATTTCCAAACTTAAAAAGGAAAACTCTGCTCTAAAACAACAGGAAAATGTTTTAAAAGAAATAGTTAAATGTTTAGACAAGAATGTTTCCACTCTTAAAGAAAATGAAGATGGTCTTTTGAAAGAAAATGCTCTTTTAAAAACTGACTTATCAAATATTTCAAAAAAAAATTCAATAGGGTCCGAGAAACTTGAAAAAATTCTTTCAGCTCAAAGACCTTACTTCAATAAGTTTAGTCTAGGTATGACAGCAGAAACTATTTCCTTGATTGATTTTCCTAAAGTAAAAGAAAGAATCAAGCAAAGACCCTCGAGAGAGGCTTACAAAAATTATTTCAAGAAGGTTTTTGTAAAGTCTGTAGGTCGAAATGCCCTCAGGTGTTCAAAGTGTAACAGTCCGGATCACTTTGAAAAAAAGTGTCCTATGGTTTGGAAACCTGTTAAGAAAGTATGGGCTAATACTGTTTATCTTACTAACACCAAAGGACCCAAGAAAATTTGGGTACCAAAGAAAGCTTGAGACTCTCTTTTAAATGCGGGTCTCCGTCAAGAAAAAGGTAAAGTGGTATCTTGACAAAGGATGCTCAAGACACATGACAGAGACTCAAATTGCTTCATAAAGCTTGTTCAAGTAAATGGTGGAAAAGTTTCATTTGGAGGAAACAGCAAAGGAAGTATTGTGGGATTTGGAATTGTGAAAATTGGAAATCTCACAATAAGTAATATTTCCCTAGTGGAATGACTCAATTACAATCTTCTTAGTATCAGTCAACTGTGTGATACTGGTTTTAAGATCTTCTTTCAAGAAGGAATATGTTCTGGAACCAGTAAAGACTCTACTCAGTCTTTCATGGGTCGAAGGCATGGAAACATTTATCTCTTGGATGTGAAACCGGATGAATCACAATGCTTAATCTCAATTCAAGACGAAGCAAGCTTATGGCACAGAGAGCTTGGTCACATCAACATGAAGCAATTAGCCAAAATCTCTACTAAGCAGCTTGTTCGAGGTCTACCCAAATTACCATACCAAAAGTCTGATCCATGCACTCCATGTATTCTAGGAAAGCAGGTAAGAAATTCATTTAAGCCAATAAATCATGTTTCTACCAATCATGTACTACAGTTGCTGCATATGGATCTCTTCGGACCAACCAGAACCCAGAGCATTGGAGGTAAGAAATATTGCCTAGTAATTGTGGACGATTACTCCCAATTTACTTGGGTATATTTCCTTGCAAGTAAGTCCGAAACCTTCTCGTATTTTGAGAAATTTGCTAAAAATGTACAAAATGAAAAAGGATGTGTTATCTCTAGTATAAGAACAGATCATGGAAGTGAATTTGAAAATCAAGATTTTACAAAGTTTTGTGATAAATTTGGCTTTAAGCATGTGTTCTCATCTCCATATACTCCTCAGCAAAATGGAGTTGTGGAAAGAAAGAATAGATCTCTTCAAGAAATAGCTAGAACTCTTTTAATTGAAAGTAAGATTTCTTCACGATTTTGGGCTCAAGTCAAGCTTTCAACAAATGCTATATCATCAATAGAGTCTTCTTAAGACCTATTCTAGAGAAAACCCCTTATGAGTTATTCAAAGGTAAGAAGCCTATTGTTTCATACTTTCATGTGTTCGGTTGTAAATGCTTTATATTGAAAAATGCTAAAGATCGAGTTGGTAAGTTTGAAGAAAGATCAGATGAAGGCATCTTCCTTGGATACTCTACATCAAGCAAAGCCTACAGAGTCTATAACAAGAAGAGCCAGTCTGTGGAGGAGTCAATGAATGTCAAATTTCAAGACTCTACGTAAGATGAATCCAAATCGACTCATCATGAAGAGTCCGAACCTCGCTCCGACTCTCCAAAGCTTACAACTCAAGAAGCATCTCGGACTGAAGACCAAAGATCAAGTCAGTTCGTGAAGATTCAAATAAAGAAAGAGATCATCAACTATACAAATCAACCAGTAACTGGAAGCATAAGTCCAGTCATCCCAAAGATCTCATTATCGGCGAAATTAATGAAGGAATTCACACCAGATCCAAAAGGCGTGAAGAGTCTAGTGTTGTGGCTCTCATTTCTGAAATTGAACCAAAGAGCGTAGAAGAAGCTTTATCTGATGAAAGCTAGATTGAAGCTATGCAAGAAGAGCTCAGACGATTCAACATTAATGATGTTTGGGAATTGACATCTAAACCAAAAGGTAAAACTGTTATTGGAGCTAAATGGGTGTTCAGGAACAAGATGAATGAGAAAGGAAAAGTCGTACGAAACAAAGCAAGACTCGTGGCCAAGGGATATACGCAAGAAGAAGGAATAGACTATGATGAGACTTACGCACCAGTAGCAAGGTTAGAAGCTATTCGACTATTACTTGCGTTTGCTTGTTATAAAAATTTCAGGTTATTCCAAATGGACGTCAAAAGTGCCTTCCTAAATGGATTTATCCATGAGGAAGTTTATGTGGAACAACCACCTAGGTTTGAAGACCCAAAGAAGCCGACTCGCCTTGGGACCGAAAAGGCATTGTATGGTTTAAAGCAAGCACCTCGAGCTTGGTACGACGTACTAAGTAAGTTCTTAATACGAATGGTTTTGTCAAAGGTAAAGTAGATACTACTTTATTTATCAAAAAGGAAAACAAAAGCTTTTTACTTGTTCAAATATATGTGGATGATATTATTTTTGGATCCTCTAATGAAGTCTATGCAAGAAATTTTCTAAGTCTATGCAGGATGAGTTTGAAATGAGTATGATGGGAGAATTAACATTCTTTCTTGGACTCCAAATAAAACAATTGAAGGAAGGAACTTTTATTCATCAAGAAAAATATGCTAATGATCTTGTCAAAAAGTTTGGACTGGAAAAGTGCAAAAGGACCGACACACCAATGTCAAGTTCTCTGAAGATAGACAAAGATGAAGAAGGGAAGAAAGTTGATCAAAAGCTGTACAGGAGCATCATTGGTTCACTTCTTTATCTTACTGCTTCTAGACCTGACATTTTGTTGAGTGTTTGCATCTGTGCTAGGTTTCAATCAGATCCTAGAGAATCCCATCTCAGTGTTGCAAAACGTATTATTAAATATGTTGCTTCATCTTCAAGCATCAGTCTTTGGTATCCTAAGAAGGGAGACTTTAATCTTCTGGGATATTCAGATGCAGATCTGGCCGGTTGCAGAGTTGATAGAAAGAGCACTTCGGGAACTTGCCGCTTGCTTGGAAACGGGGATGTGTCTTGGTTTTCAAGGAAACAAAGCACCGTGGCTCTCTCAACAACGAAGCGAGTATGTAGCTCTTGGAAGTTGCTGTTCGCAAATTCTATGGATAAAACAACAGCTACAAGACTTTGGAATTGAAGACTCATGCACAGAGATTAGATGTGACAACACCAGCGCAATCAATCTCACTAAAAATCCAATCCTTCACTCAAGAGCAAAGCATATAGAGATTCGACATCATTTCATTATTAAAAATGGAGAAATGGAGAAATCTCGATTCAATATGTTGATTCAAAGAGCCAACTAGCGGATATATTCACAAAGCCTTTTGAGAAAAATCAATTCGATTTTATCCATTCCAGACTCAACATTTTGAAGCTTAAGGAAGTTAAAGTCTAGAGACTCTCCAACCCTCAAACTCAGACATTCATAGCTATAGACTGTAAGTTGTTATTATATTCAATCTCGAAAAGGTACGATCATTAGTTTAGTTAATTTATAATTTCCGTGAAAAACGGAATCTTGTCTTTTCAAAAATATTAACTTATATTTAGCAGTTATCGATTTCAAAAGAGGCGTCTGATCATTTTCCTTTGTGCCGATTGGTTTTTTCCTTTTTAAACTGAGTTATATATATACAGTTTTTCTCGCTTAAAAAACCCTAAAAAGGCATTCTCCTCCCAATCCTGTCTCTACTTCGTGTTCATCTTTGAGAAAGTTGTCATCTTTTCTTGGGAAAGCGAGTAAAGGAATCTTTCAACAACAAGGAAGGATGTCTTCTTCGAGAAAGTCTTCAAGAATCGCGAACAGGGGACCACAGAGAATGAGGGAGGGGCCTACCCATTTCGATCTCACCGAAGAGGAAGATTTATCGAGTCAGCAACAGAGCCCGATTCACTCTCCACCACGTCACTCTTCATCATCTACCCCACAAGGTGCGAGTCAACAACCGGAGGAAGAAATAATCGAGGACACAGACCCTGTAAGAGTCCAAAAACCCTCTTTTATTTACAAGCTCTATCTTGCGTTGAAAAGCACTGGGACTCCGCTGAACTATATAGATGATTTCCTTAAAGATAAGAATTATGGGAATGAGTATATCTTTTTGCGACGAATGGAAGATTTGGGAATTGCTCCCAAAGGAAAGGCTGAGGAAGCACTTGCGAACATTCCAAGTGACCCTCGTGTATCGGGACTGAATCCAACTGACGGGAACGATGATGATAAAATGTTCCTTGAATTTCAACCTAGAATGGGTGTTGCTGCGAAGGTGAAGGGAAAAATGATGGATTTGTTTAAATCGAAGGAATAGGAGAATCTGTTTTTCAGACTGTTGAAACGAGGGGTGATAAACCTTAGAAGTGTTGATTTTGATTTCTTGGATGCCATTAATGTGAACTTAAGGGAGAAGTTCAATCTCCTTCAACTTGAGCAATTTTGCTCCGATACCACAAACGGTTATGCGCAATTGACAACATACTTCTATTCGAATCTTAGCTTTTTAGATGCGAATAGAATATCCTTCAGTGTTCGAGACCACGACTATGTGGTAGATGTGGACATGTTGGCAGATATAATTGGAGTTGAAAGAGGACGCTATCAACCGATCAAAGTTTCGATTGCTCGTACCACACTGGAGCTTGTCAAAGACAGGACTACAGAGGGAAGAATTACCTACACAAGAATGCATGCCATCAACATTTTGCTTCACAAAATTGTGATCAACTATATCAGGCCAAAATCTACATCCAAGACTGACGTGTCTAACTCCGAGGCGAAATTGATGTACGCGATCAATTCAAGGAAGAAATTCTCTCTTCCTCACACTATTCTCTTTCACATGTACAGAGCAATGGTGAAGGACAAGGGCCAATTGCCTTACCCAGGTCTTGTGACCAAGATCTTCAGACACTTGAATATTGAACCTCCACATACTCTTTGTGTTCGACCATGCGACAAAATGGTGGTGGGTCTGAAAATGCTGACAAAAATGCGTCTGAAAGAGCTTAATAAGGCAATGGAGAAGTTCAAAGTGAAGACTCCAGCATCTTCTGCATCTAAGAGAAAAGGGAAGGAGCCCATGGGTGCTCCACCCAAAAAGAAAAGAACTCTTATCTTGGAGGATGAAGATGAAGAGGAAGATCTCACTATCTCTGCATTGAAAAGGACCAGACGTTATGTACCTGAATCAACAGAACGACAGATGAAAGGAAAAGAAGCAGAGGAAAAAGAACAAAGAGAAGAAGAGGGACAAGCAAAGAACAGAGAAGTAGAGGAGCAACAAGAGAAAGAGAAAGAAGACAAAGAGAAAGAAGCTGAAGAAGAAGGAGAAGCAGTGAAAGAAAAGTCTGCAGATGAAGCCGGAGAGAAAGGGAATCAAGACACTGAATAGCATGACCATCACTCTTCCCAATTGAGGTCCTAGAGACAGGGGGAAATGGCGAGCAAGGAAGGACTACACCATATCCTATCAACAATGAAGGTGTGAGTCACTCACCAGCAAATCCAGAAGATTTTCAGGCTTCTCAAATGCTTGAGGAAGGACATGATACGTCAACACCAAATCTGCTCGATTACAATGAAGTTCCATCGTCTGCCTTCACTCCATCCGAGAAAGCAAATGCGAGCACACAGACGGACAATACGGCAGATTTTCATCGTATCCTTGATGTTCTTCTGGAAATGCAGGGTCAAATCTATGCTTTGGACTTGTGAACTTCAAGTCCCAAGAATGCTTTGGACAAGCATCTTCTTTACCCCGGCGGATCAAATGAAAGACCTCGCTCTTCAAATTCAAGCCAATGCCAAAGGAGAAGAGGTGGCTCATCTACGGGAAGACTTGAAGAGGCTGGAAGGCATCGTACAGTCAATGGGAGATTTCCAGATTGTGCGTATTCCCAAGCAAACTTGACTCTTTTCTCACCTTTTTAATGATGACAAAAAGGGGGAGATTTGCAATTTGAACTCTTTAAACTTTGACTTTAAATTTCTTTTGTGTGTTTGAATGTTTGTTTTTGAGTATGACTTGGGTGTGAACTTGAATTTGACTGACTTGGGTGTGGATTTTGATGCTTGACTGTTTGCATTTATATCAAGTGTTGTTGTATGATTTTACTCATGAAAGACTAACCGATTTTCTGTGGATGCAGAGTCTGGTTGAATTTATTAATATTTATGAGATAGCCATATTGCTTGAGTAATGTTTTGCAGGTCAAAGTTGTTCAAATCTACAGGAAAGTTTTGTCACCATCAAAAAGGAGGAGATTGTTGGAGAAATCTTTCTAGAATATTTTGAAGCTGACAAAACGTTTCTATCGCCTAGTCCGGATAATTGCGACCTTCCGTTTAGAGTTTAAAGACTTTCGGATCACCGGACTCGACTCAAGACTCAAGACTCAAGACTATTTTCATTGACAGTTTTCTAATCCAAAGGACGAAGGCAATCCAGAGCCGAAGTATTTGGTTGAGGATTTAGTCCTATCCTCTGGAGAAGATCTCTTGGCTAGATAAATATAACGGATTCTTTTATTCGTAATCAAGATCGTTTGAAGATCCGATGGTCGACGAAATATTCTTGGAAGGTTCTATTCTTGGAAACCAAGATCCTGATTGTATGGGCGAACAGGATTGATGGGCTATCGTCAGGTTCCTTTAATACCTCGAATGATCTTCTTGATTGATTCCGTCCAACAGGTAGATTGGAGGAATTCCTTTGGTAAATGCCAATGGGTATGATGGCATAAAGGAGTATAAAAGGAAGACGTTCTAGTTACTTTAGTGCATGATCGATAGAGAAATTCTAGAGTCTGAAGCACCTTGATTATTAGTCGATACATTTTGAGCGAAGTTGTATACACAAAGAGTGTCTATACTTAGTGATACCTTGAGCTAGTGTGGTAGATCATCTACACCGAGAAATCAAGGGAGAACAACGCTATAACATCTCTTTGCTCATAATGGAATCCAGCCAATAGGCTGTCAGTGCAGAAGAGTGGACGTAGGCTTGAAATAAGCCGAACCACTATAAACCGCGTGTTCAATGTTCTCTTCCCTTCTCTCAGTCTTACTTTGATTATTGTTTGTCTCAAATCTATCAACTGTCTAGTATTGTGCAATTATCGAGAAAAATCTTTTATATACCTATTCACCCCCCTCTAGGTACTTATTCTAGCTATATCAATCCGGCCCCCCACATTCCGGGCATCTCATATCCCAACTAGCATCACGAGGCATCCCCCTGGGCACAAACCTCCAGGGCTTCCGGCATTTACACTCCCTGGCTGGGCATCTCGCATTCCCACTAGCATCGCGAGGCATCTCCCTGGGCACAAACCTCCGGGGCTTCCAGAATTACGTACCGACATACCACCAGGATCCCCCCTCCTCTGGAATTACGTACCGCATACCACCGGGCATCCCGACACTCCCGGGGCATCGTCGGCTTACACCTCCCACGGTCTTCTCATCGCCACGATGCATGTTCTTATACGTCTCATTTTCAATTTCGCATTCACAATTATGGCTCAATTTCATCCTTTGATTCATACATGCATCTCCAATCATCATCATACATGCAGCAAGACACAATCATTCATAACAATACCATTCATGGAGTCCATGCAATTTAAAATGGTCCATATTTCATGCCTTTTACAAAATTCCAGCATGTACCATTTTTAGAAAATATTTAAATTAAATATCCATATGCTTTTCAAAAATCATGAAATCAAGGCATGTGATAGATAAGACAATAAGATAGCAATTTCATGAAAAGCACATGCCCAATAGAGTTCCACGCAAGAAGATACAATTCACACAAAAACAGCATGCAATTTCAGATAGAAACAGAATAAACAGTTTCCGAAATAATTCGATTAAAATACACAAACGATCTCCGAAAATTATGAAATTTTACCAGGTTATATTTAAGACACTAAAGTATATTTTTCATGCAGACTTCTAGGCCAGATTCGTTTTAGATCACTTTCTATAGTCATACGAAGCTTCTGGTTCTCGCACCGAAACGTCCAGTGAAGTCATCTCCGAAATATCGAGTTTTCACCCCACTATTCTTTTTCGTTTCCTATTAAATTTGGATATTTTTTACTTCAAGAGGTCCCCTACAACTTTCATTAAGGGATCTAAGTCAAATTTCCAGAGTATAGTCATCATATGGGTCCATGAAATCTCGGGTGTCCTATACCGTGTTTCCAGATTTACCATCTTCAAGAGTAAGTTGATTCACTAGGCTACACTTGCTAATTTTACTTAAAATTTGAGTATGTTAGTCTTTAGGATGTTCTATACAAGTTTCATGAAGAAGTCGAAGAGAGATTCTTGATAAAAATCGACATGCAACCACAAATCTACCGAAAGGTCAGCGAAATCGTTCCAGATCTAGTGTCTCCGTAGGATGAGAGTTTGACCCCTTAAATCTCCATAATTTTGTCCCAAATTTTAGTATGTTGTATTTTAAGATGTTGGATACAACTTTCATGAAGGAATCAAAGTCAAAATCGAACTCAAAACATGCATGCAAGCTCTCACAAGATTCTGGTTCAGGCGGTTCATACGAAAACAGCATGCAAACTCAAGAACAAGTCACATTCTAGCTTCGGTTTTGCCTTCCCTATGATCCGAAACCTACCACCAACAAATCACACATGCAAGGCACACATGCAAGAGTGGAAATCAGTCGCAACTTGCCTCTAGAACCAAGCGGACAACAGCACACGAACAGCACACCAGCGACGGACGGACGGCGTGCAGGTGGCGACGGGCGAGCTCCTCCTCCTCGGCCTCCCTCTCTCTCGCATCTCACTCTCTCTCGGGAACTCTCTCCCTCTCTCTCACTCTCTCAAAACCAGCCACTCTCTCTCTCTCTCTTTCTTTTTGGTGGCTTATATATTGCATGCTTTCTTCTCTTGCATGGGGGACACTTGTCCCTAAGAAGGAGACAAGTGTCTCCTTTGCTGAAGACACTTGGAGGAAGCCATGCGGCTCCTCCTTCCCCCTCCATACGCCGACAATGGGCTGGGCTTATGGCCCACTTTAGGCCCATCTCACTTGGGCCTAAAGTCCAAACTTAAATGGCCCAAGTTTATTTTTAATAATACATTTTAATCCTCATTTAAATAAATACCTAATTGAATAATAAAATGGCTAAAAGACTTTGTGACATAAATCCATCAAATCAAATCTATAAAGTGCATAGTCAAGAACAAAGTCTTCTTTATCAATTTGTCCTATAGCACCAACCTTGATCATCCATTAACATTTTCTACTTAAATAAATACCTAACTTGCAAAAATAATAAGGCCATTAAACTTGGAGTCACAAATCCATAGATTCCAATTTATAAAACACATGGCCAATGATAGGATTTTCTTTCCTATCAAATAATTATCCATTCAAAGCTTGGCCATAAATCTTATTGCAAATTTATGGATTAAATGGCTATAACTTAATGGTACTTCCATCACCTATTCATAGACTTTAATATAACTAGAGGTTGTTATGGATTTTGGGATACCACATAGAGGGGGGTGAATAGGTATGAACAAAAATTTTCGCAAGCTTTAGTAAAAGTAATTTGCTTTTAAAAAAAGAAAAAATATGAACGAGTTTTGAATTAGCAATTAGATAAGACTTCAAACAAAATAAATGAGTTCTAGAAAGATAATAAGAACACAAGGCTTATAGTGGTTCGGCTTAGATCAAGCCTACATCCACTCTCCCACGCTGACAGCCCACTAGCTGGATTTCACTAAGAAATATAAGAGATTTTATAGCTTGATGATCTCAACTTCACAGTGAAAAGTCCGCTTCTCTTTCACGAAGTCACACTATGTGCTTTTCTCTTTTGAGTACAAATTTGAGCTCGGTGAATGAAATAACAAGGAACTAGAAAGCTTCAGACTTTGAAAATTTTATTTTATGCACTTTGTCAAACAACTAGAGAGTCCACCTTAAACACTCCTTTATGCCTTTTTCGACCGTTGGCACTTTCCAAATGAATTCTTCTAATCAACCAGTTGGATATAATCAATCAATGAGATCTCGAGTCGGTTGAAGAGTTGTGATAAAAGCTCGTCCATCCTGTTCGCCCATACAATCAAGATCTTGGTTTCTATAAGTGGAACTTTCCAAATTTGCTTGCCTTCCAAAAGATTTGAATATCAAAATCATTTCTAATAAAGATAGTCAATCATGTACGTGCCATATCCAACCAAAAAGTCATCCATAAGCCATACGAATCGAACTCTTGAAGAAATAAAGATAATCTTGCATTTGGAAAAGTCTTCATTCTTTAGTAGCATTCGATCTACAATTTGTCAGTGAGCGCAGACTTTGAACCTAAAGTCTGCAGTCTTCAAACAATACTTTGCATAAGTTTTGTCAACTTCAAAATAATAAAGGAGTTATATCCAACAATCTCCCAATTTCTTTTATGGTGACAAAAATTTCTTGTAGATTTAAGAACTTTTGAACTGCAAAATAGCTCTTAAGCAATACATGATATCTTATAAAAATAAGTTGATTAGGATCAGGATAGCGGTGATTCTACAACCATAGAAAACATGTTAATCTTGAAAAGATAAGATAAATATCAAGACTTAAACAACTTATCCATCCATAATCATTAACACCAAAGTAAGTTGCTGCAAGTGTCAATGTCAAACATAATAAAAGTTCAAAAGTTCAACAAAAGTTCAACGGTCAAAAGAGTCAATAACATAAATTTAACAACCAAAAGCTAAATCAAATCTACGCATTGTCCCCCTTTTTGTCAATAGCAAAAAGTGGATAAAGATAAAAATTTCAATGAAATCAGGAGTGTTTGGGAATTCAAACGAGCTGAAAATCCCCCATCGACTAAACTGTCTACTCCAGCTTTTGCAATATCTCCTTCAACTTCTCAACATTTTCAACCTTGGCAGTCTCTTGAACCTGCTGTTGTAAAGCTTGAACTTGAAGGTGAAGAGTCTATACCTTCTCATGGAGAGAATATAAAGTAGATTTCAATGCGGTTTGGAGGTTCTTTCTCTCAAACTCCATTCGACATTGCTATGCTTTTAACTCCAAAAGGAGCTCTAGCAGCCTTTGAAAGTTTGTAGTTGTTTCGGTTTGTGCACTAGCTTTAGCCAAATTAATTCTAGGAGTGTTGAGATTGGAGGGAACATCATTACGTCGATCACCATGACTTGGAGAGGATGCCTCAATATCAGCTTTAGGAAAATGTGAGGCATAGACATCCTCTGAATCAGCAGGAGATCTATTAACATCGTCATTGGTAAAAAGAGGAGGAGAAGAAGTACCAATTTTCTCATGAGCTCCCCCTGTTTCTGTGGCTACAAGTGGAGAAAGGAAATCTTCTTCTTGTTCCTTCTCAATCTTAGCACCCAAGTGATGTTCTTGTTTTATTCTATCTCCCACAATTCCACTCCTAGTCTTCTCTAAATCCTCAGATAAGGATATTGCAAAAGTTGGTTCAATTGAGTCATCTTGACCCTCTTCCTTTTTAGCTGCTCTTCCTTATTCTCTAGCTTCATTCCCTACTTCTTCTCGTTCCTCTCATCAATCTCCTTCTTCTCTTCCTTCTCTTCTTTGCTCTATTTCTCCTATTTCTCTTTTTTCTCTATCTTGTTGTTGCTCATAAAACTCCGAAGATTCTTCAAGGCAAATGTAGAGAGAGTAAGATCATCCTTATCCTCTTCATCCTACGAGATAAGAGATCTTCTCTTCTTGGCAGGTTCACTCATGAGCTCCTTGCATTTCCTTTTCTTCGCAACAGAGTCTTGTTTGGTTTTGCTGAGGAACTTTTCATTCAAGCTCTCTATGGCCTTGTTCAGTTCCTTCAACCTCATCTTTGAAACCATCTTCAATCCTATGACCATAGGAGCAATAATTCTAACACAGAGAGAGGCTGGAAACTGAATGTGAAAATGTGTGAAGAGTTGTGTGACCAAGGCCAAGTAAGGGAGATGTCCCTTATCCTTCACAACAGTCTTGTACATATGCAACATAATTGTGTGTGGCAGAGAGAACTTCATTCCATTACTAACGTCAAACATCAGTTTCGCTTCAAATCTAGAAACATTTGTCTTTTGAAGTTGATTTTGGTCGGATGTAGTTGATCACGACTTTGTGCAGCAAAATGTTCGAGGCAGACAATCTGGAATAAGTAATGTTGCCTTCAAAAGTCTGTCCTTAACAAGAAATCTTGTTGCATGACCAACAGAGACATTTATTGGTTGGAAACTACCTCTTTCCACACCAATAACATCAGCTAATATGTCAACACCCACCGTGTACCATTTCTCCCTCACAGTAAATCGAAATCTATTCGGGTCAATAAAAGATAGGTTTGAATAGAAATATGTAGTTAACTCAGGGTAAGCAACAAAAGTTTCAGAGCAAAATTTTGCAAGTTGAAGGAGAGTTAGCTTCTCCCTCAAATTCACCTTTATTGAATCCACAAAATCAAAGTCAACCAATCGAGGGTTCATCACCCCTCTTTTCAGCAGTTTGGAGTAAACCTTTTATGTGATCCTTAGAACGAAACAAACTCATTCCATCACCACGCACTTCAACCACAACGCCTATTCTTGACTGAAAATTCGAGTACATTCTCTCATCATCGTCCTTATTCTCTAGCTAATTAAAAGAACTAAAACGGGAATCAACTGGAAAGTTAGCAGACGTTCTATCTACCATCCCTTCAGGCGCTATTCTTAACCTTTCCATCGATCGCAAGAACTAAGTTTCATTCCTATATCCTCTCTCTTTCAGTAATTCATCAATAAAAGTCATAGTAGTACCACCTTGCTTCAACTCATTGTAAAGCTTGAAAAGAACCTTGGGTTTCAAGGTCCTGATAGGTTCGACATCTTCCTTGATTTCCTCTTCCACTGGTTGGCACGGAGGATTCTGAGTGGCACGCTGTGGAGAATGTTGTTGTGGAGAATCTTCTTCCTCAATTATATCAAAATGTGTAGGACCTTCAGGCATATTTCGTCGTCCCCTGCTTGAGATCTGAGATGACTTCCTTTGGAAAGATATCTTTACAGTCTTTGAGGATTTCTCAAACATGTTCGATTGAAAAAGATGAAAACTTGAGAATAAAAATGAGAGAGTAGAAATTCTGTATTCTAGGGTTTGAGAAGACGTAAATGAAGAAGAAAGACTCGACGGTATATAAAGAAAGTAAAATAGGGTAAACAAACCATCATAAGGAATAAAGAAAACTGTCTTTTTCAAAAATAAAAACTGCCAAAAATTCAAAAATTCGGAAAAGATAATTTCTAAAAATAAAATAATCAAGCAACGATTCGAATATCAACATACCTTTTTCCTAATTTTCATACTAAATTAAATTACTTGCATTGAAGAGATATTAACTTACAGAAACAATTTCTTAATGTTCTAAGTCTGACCATCTTCAGACTTTAACTGGTATGAGAAAAAATGTTCAGTTTGGTGCGAATAGACTCAAATAGATTTTTCTCTAGTAGCTTAGTAAATATGTCTGCCAACTGATTCTTCGAGTCAATGAATTGAATCATAATTTCTCCATTTTGAACGTGATCTCTTATAAAATGGTATCAAATCTCTATATGCTTTGCCCTTAAATGAAGATCTGGGTTCTTCATGAAATTAATAGCATTAATGTTATCGCATTTGATCTCATTGCATGATTCTTCAATTTCAAAGTTTCTTAGCTATTGTCTTATCCATAAATTTTGAGAACAGTTCCTAAGAGCCACATATTTTGCTTTTGTTGTTGATAGAGTTACGGTACTTTGCTTCCTTGAGAACCAAGACATGACCATGCTACCTAGAAGTTGACAAGTACCATAAGTATTATTTCTATCGACTTTACAGCTTGCTAAATCTACACTTGAATATCCAAGAAGAGTGAAGTCTCATTCCTTGGGATACTATAGACCTAACTTTGGAATAGTCACAACATATTTGATGATCCATTTTGCAGCACTTTAAATGAGATTCTTTGGGATCTGATTGGAATCTAGCACATATGCAAACATTAAACAAAATGTCTGGTCTAAATGCAATAAGGTAAAGAAGAGAACCAATAATGCTTCTGTAAAGCTTCTGGTCAACTTTCTTTCCTTCTTCATCTTTGTCCAGCTTCGAAGAACTTGACATTGGTGTCTCTATCTTTTTGCAATTCTCCAATATGAATTTCTTGATGAGATCTTTCGCATACTTCTCTTAGTAAATAAAGATACCTTTCTTCAATTGTTTAACTTGTAATCCTAGAAAGAAGGTTAACTCACCCATCATACTCATCTCGAATTCATCCTACATAGATCTAGAGAATTTCTTGCAAAGATTTTCATTAGGAGATCTAAAGACAATATCATCAACATAAATTTGAACTAGCAGAAAGTCTTTACTCTCTCTTTTTATGAACAATATAGTATATACCTTTCCTTTAACAAAACCATTTTGGGTTAGGAATTTACTTAACATTTCATACCAGGCTCGAGGTACTTTCTTCAGGCCATACAGAGCCTTTTTCAATCTGTAGACTGAGCCTGGGTTTCTTGGATCTTCAAATCTAGGTGATTGTTCCATATAGACTTCTTCTTGGATAAATCCATTGCGGAATGCACTTTTTACATACATTGGAATAACTTGAAATTTTTATAGCAAGCAAAAGCAAATAATAATCTAATTGCCTATAATCTCACTACTGGTGCATAGTTCTTGTCATAGTCTATTCATTCATTTTGTGTATATCCTTTGGCCACGAGTCTTTGCTTTGTTCTTGCTCACTTTTCTTTTCTCATCCAACTTGTTCCTGAAAACCCATTTTGTCCCGATGATAGATTTTCCTTTAGGTTTATGAATTAGCTCACAAACATCGTTGACACTGAACTGTCTGAGCTATTCTACACTTTTGGGTTCTATCTCGTAAATAAGTGCTAAAGCACTAGACTCTTCTATAGGATGACTTGACTTATAGTGCTAGTTGCTGGTAGATTTGAGAGTATGCTGATCCTCTGCTTTAGTTGAATCTTCTAAATCTTTTTGTTGTTGCTCTCCAAAAGTTTGAACCTCTTCAATATAAGTAGACTTTGTAAAGTTTGGAGCAAGTTTAGATTCTTCAAGTTGAGTATGGTCTTGCTGATTTTGCACAAAATCTTGAAATTTGACGTTTATAGATTCTTTCACAGATTGAGTCTTCTTATTGAATACTCTGTATAATTTGCTTGAGGTTGAGTAGCCAAGGAAAATTCATTCATATGATCTTTCTTTAAACTTCCCGATTTGAGCATTTGCATTTTTCAAAATATAACACTTACAGCCAAATACATGGAAATAAGAGACATTTGGTTTCTTCTCTTTATATATGTCATAAGGAGTTATCTCTAGAATGGAGCTCAAGAACACTCTGTTGATGATGTAGCAAGTTATAGATACCACTTCAGCCCAAAAACGAGAGGAAATTTTGCTCTCAATTAAGAGGGTTTTAGTCATGTCCTCCAAGGATCAATTCTTCTTTTCCATGACCCAATTTTGTTCTGGAGTATATGAAGAAGAGAAAACATGTTGGAAATTAGATTCATCACAGAATTTCACAAAGTCTTGATTTTCGAACTCACCTCTGTGGTCTGTTCGTATGCTTGAGATAGCATATCATTTTTCATTCTGAACCTCCTTAGCAAACTTTGAGAAGTAAAAGAAGACTTCAAGCTTATTTGCCAAAAAGTAAACCAAAACAAAGTGAGAGTAATCATCCACAATTACTAGACAGTATCTCTTTCCACCAATACTTTGAGTTCTGGTTGGTCTAAAGAGGTCCATATGTAGAAGCTGCAAAGCTCGATTGGTAGAAACTTGATTTATAGGTTTAAAGTAACTTCTAACCTATTTTCCCAAAGCACATGGAATGCATAATTCAAACTTTTGATAAGTCAGGTTAGGAAGACCGCGAACAAACTTCTTGGAAGAAATCTTGGCAATTTGTTTCATGTTAACATGGCCAAGCTTTCGATACCAAATATTTGCTTCATCTTGAATAGATATAAAATATTGAGAACTTTATGGTTTTATATCCAAAAGGTAAATAATATTCTGATGCCTTCATCTAGTGAAAGATTGAGAAAAATCTTTACTCATTCCCAAACAGATGCCTTCTTAGAATTTTATTTTGAATCTAGTATTGCAAAGCTGACTTATGTTGAGTAGATTGTATTTCAGACCTTTCACCAAGGAGACATTGTTGATAGTCAGGCTTCCAATCTTCACGGTTCCACATCCAACAATTCTTCCTTTACTGTTCCCACCAAAGGAAATTTTTCCATCATTCACTTAAACAAGTTTTATAAGCAATTTGAATCTCCTGTCATGTGTCTCGAACAACCACTATCCAAATACCATTTGATCTTATTCTTGATAGTGACCTGTAATCAAAAGAATTACTCAAGCTTTCTTGGGAACCCATATTTTCTTGGGTCCAGAGGAGTTATGGCGCATTTGGTAATAATTCTGTTCCCAGGAGTAGATTCTGATCATAAATAATTATTTTTGATTATGTTCTAGGGAACAGATTCTAAGCATTTTAAACCATTTAGTATATGTCCAAAATTTATGATTCTGGAATAGAATTATGTTTGATACCGTGCTCATTAATTCTGATCCAAATTAATTTCTTTTAGTTTTCAAATATTTTTTACACTTTTTTCTTTTTTTTTCTTTTCTTTTTTTTTTTTTACCTTTTCTTCTTTTTCTTTTTTACCCATTTTTTCTTTTCTCTTTTTCCTTTTTTCCTTTTTGTTCATTCCTTTTTTTTCTTTTTCTCTTATTCTTCTTCTTCTTCAAGCAAGTCATCAGACTGGTGATTGACCAAACGAGGGTCGGCAACCTCACCGGAGCATCGTCGGCCCTCGTCTTCTGAGCCTCGCTGGCAGCTAGGGGAGGCTCACCCAACCCTCGCCCAACCCTGCCGAGGCTCGGCCTCGCTAGATCTGGCATGGCCGAGCCTCGCCAGTTGCCAAACGGGCCTCACCGGGGCTGGGCGAGGCCCACCTAGCCCTGGCAAGACTCGGCCTCACCACATTCCCCCTGCCCCCCTCGGTAGGTCAGTTGGCGTGATGTGGTGCGGTGCACTCCTAGCAAGGCCGAGCCTCTCCAGGGCTAGCCGAGGCCTGCCTGGCCACCGGCGAGGCTAGGCAAGCCTAACCGAGGCTAGGCAGGCCTCACCCAGCCTCGGCGAGGCTACCTTGGCCACCTGCGAGGCTTGGCCTCACCAATAGTTGGGCTTGCCTCTAGCGAGCTCGCTAGACCTCGCCCTGGCCTAGTGAGCCAAACTGGTTGCTAGCGATTGGTGACAGTGAACGGTGGTTGACGGCAGCGACGGCGAATGATGGCAACAGAGAAGGGGAGAAAAGGGTGCCACTTTTTTTGTTCTTTTTTTTTTTTTGTTCTTAGAACAAGAATCAATTTTATTTTTTTTAATTTTTGATTCTACTCCAAATCTGTTCTCGAGAACAGATTTGTTCCTGTGAACAAAAATTTTACCAAACACGATTCTATTCCTAAACTAATTCTAGGTACAAAAAATCAAAATCAGGCGCTATTTGGATGATTACCAAACAGTGCCTTAGTATTGAAAATAGTCTTTGCCCAATCCCTCTTAATAGGTTTCTAAACCTTGGGACAATCTTTCTCGAAATGTTATGAGCTATTACACTTTGAACTTTTGAGAGCACTTTGGCCAACATGATTTACAAAAACCTTTTGAAAATGATTTTTGTAAAACGCCATTGTAGGTCTTGGTTTGATTGTTTCTTTAAATTTTGTAAAATTAATTAAAGGAATTATTTCTGAAATCATACCCAAACCAGATTTATTAAAATAGGGTCTTTGTACAAAAAGAATTTTCTCCAATTTCTCGAGATCCTTTTCAAAATCTTTTTGTGATATTTGAAATATCTTACTTCAAAAAGGCATTTTCCTTCAAAAGAGAATCAGAATTTACTTTTAAATCACCAAAACTTTTTATCCAGATTTTCAAACTTTTCTCTCCAAGAAGTTTCATGTTGCCTCAGTTTAAAATTCTTCCTTTTTAGCTCGAAAATCCTTTTAAGAGATGTTTTGAGACCGAGACTGAGTTTTTTTTTTTTTTTTTTTTTTTTTTTTGGTAAAGGTAAGTAATATATTGATTTTGCAAGAAATAATACAAGAGGGAGGCCCGGCACCAACAAAAACAGACACTCAAGAAGACAAAAGTCTAGAACGAGTGTAAGGGTGCCAAGGTTCTCAGAAAAAAGGAGCAACAACAACAAAAGGAAACAAAAGACAACAAAAACTAGAAAACCTCCATCAATCAAAAATAAAAGGATGGATGTTCCAGCTTCGTTGAAGTCATCTATTCATGGGCACATCAGGAACATGTTTAAAGGTCATAGCCTTATCTTTGATAGACTGAGACAGAGTTTGTCTATATACTTCGAGACTTTAATAGAAATCTTTAAATTGCTAACCTCAATTTCTTTGTTTGAGTTTTAGTCAGAATATGTTTCAACATCTGAGTCTGATTCTGAATTAGCCATCAAACATGTTGGCATATTCATCATCACTTTCATCGCATTCGGTATCGCTCCAAGTTTATGCTTTGAGAGCCTTTTTGTGTCTCTCAATTCTTCCTTTCTTTTTCTTTAACAGAGGATAGTTAGGTCTGATGTGCCCATTTTTCTTGTATTCAAAGCATATCACATTTTTGTTGGTTTCATTGTCCTTAGTTGGTTTCTTTTGGAATTTTTTGAGTGCTTTGCTTCTTCCAGTTGAATCTTCTTACCTTTCTTTTCAACTTCCTGAACTTCTTAATCATGAGCACTAGTTCTTCATCATTCATGTCATCTTCTGAATCTGTATCATCAGAATCATGGTTAGATTTTAAAGCAATTGACTTCTTACATTTTGAATCTTATTTCTCATTGATTTGCTCCACTTCATATGATTGAAGTGTGCCTACTAATTCGTCTACTGAAAGAGGCATGATTTTCTGGATTTCTCTAATTGATGTCTTCACGTGATTCTAGTCTTGGAGAGTCCTCGCAACAGTTTATTGACCTTCATTGGTCTTGAGATTGGCTGTCCTTGATATGTTAGGCCATTTACAATCTCTGTGAAGTGACTAAACATGTCATTGATGGATTCTCCAAGCTTCATCTTGAAGGCTTCATACTGTCTGAGTAAAATATTGATTTTCATTTACTTTACTTGATCAGTTCCTTCATAAGTAACGTGCATCCTATCCCAAACTTATTTCGCTGTTTCACAAGAGGAAATTCGGTTATACTCAGTGGGAGATAAAGCACAGTATAAAGAATAGATGGCTTTAGCATCAAGAGCTTATCTCTTAGTTAGTTCTACTTGTGTCAATTCGCCAGCATCTACAACTTCCTTTCCTCTTTCTGAGGTTGATTTAGCTTTGGGATTGATCCCTTTTTCTACCACATCCCATTCCAGGGGATCTTTTGATCTTACGAATGCCTTCATCTTGTTTTTCCACATATTGTACTCCTCCCCATTGAAGTAAGAAGGTCTAGTATTACTTTGGCCTTCAACCAAACTTGGACCCAAAATACTAGCCATAGATCTTTAGCTTTAGAAATAAAAACACTTTTATAAAATAAGCACACAGGCTCTGATACCAATTGAAATGGTTAGTAACAACACCTAGAGGGGGGTGAATAGGTGTGAACAAATTTTTTTGCAAGGTTTAGTAAAAGTAATTTGCTTTTAGAAAAAGACAGACTATAAATGAGTTTTGAATTAGCAATTAGACAAGACTTCAAACAAACTAAAGGAGTTTAGGAAAGAGAATAAGAACATAAGGTTTATAGTGGTTTGGCCTAGATCAATTTACGTCCACCCTCTCACACTAATAGCCCACTAGCTAGATTTTACTAAGAAACAAAAAAGATTTTACAACTTGATGATCTCAACTTCACAGTGAAGAGTCTATTTCTCTTTCATGAAGTCACACTATGTGTTTTTCTCTCTTTTGAGTATAAATTTGAGCTCGGTGAATGAAATAGCAAGGAACTAGAAAGCTTCAGACTTTGAAAATTTTCTTTCAGGTACTTTATCGAACAACTGGAGAGTCCACCTTAAATACTCATTCACGCATTTTCTACCGTTGGCACTTTCTAAAGGAATTCTTTCAATTAACCCGTTGGACAGAATCAATCAAGGAGATCTCAAGTTGTTTGAAGATTTGTGATGAAAGCTCGTTAATCATGTTCGCCCATACAATTAGGATATTGGTTTCCATAAGTTGAGATTTCCAAGTTTGCTTGCCTTCCAAAAGATTTGAATATCAAAATTGTTTCCAATAAAGATAGTCAATCATGTAGGTGTCATATCCAACCAGAAAACCATCGATAAGCCATACAAATCGAACTCTTGAAGAAATAAAGATAATTTTGCATTTGGAAAAGTCTTTATTCTTTAGTAGCTTTCAGTCTAGAATTTGTCAGTATGGGCAGACTTTGAATCTAGAGTCTGGTGGTCTTCAAACTTTGACACTAAAATCTGGAAGTCTTTAGACTAGACTTTGGACAAGTTTTGTCAACTTCAAAACAATAAAAAAGTTTTCTCCAATAAGAAGAAGTTCACTGAACAAAACATAAATAAATTAGGAGTGGCTCCTACCACCTATTTGTCCGCAAATACAATAATAAGACAGGAAGAAAACATTGCTCAACCAATGTCAAGAAGATTTGTTGATAAAGATGCTTGTGAAGAATCATGCTTCTTCTTTGAACCTTAAATTGGAATTATGTTTCTTTCATGTGTAACCTGTTTATGGAATTAGGTTCAAGAACATCTCATGCACAAAGCTATAGATTATATTAGGAATATCGAAATTCATTAGGATGCTTACAAGCCATTCCCGCCTGGTGCTTATTAGTTTTTTTGTCCTTTTTCCCCCTTAAATATAAGATAGTTAAAAGGCACCAGAGTCAATTTACATCACATATCATGGGACACTACTCCCACACGACCGGCAAGCATTTGCATGTCCACCCGCTCCGCCCGATCCACCTGCTCCACCATAGCCATTCCCGCCTGGTGCACCTGCTCCGCCGTTGGCATTTCCAGCCTGTCCACACGACCGGCAAGCATTTGCATGTCCGCCCGATCCACCTGCTCCACCATAGCCATTCCCGCCTGGTGCACCTGCTCCGCCGTTGGCATTTCCAGCCTGTCCACCTGATCCACCATAGCCATTCCCGCCTGGTGCACCTGCTCCGCCGTTGGCATTTCCAGCCTGTCCACCTGATCCACCATTGCCATGTGCATTTACCACATTTCCTCCAGGCTTGCCACCATGGTCACGTCGGCAGCCTCCACCAGGGCCATGGCGGCCTCCACTAGGACCGTGCCCACCTACCTCCGCTAGGGCTGTGCCCACCCCCACCATGGCCGTGCCCGCCCCCACCATGGTCGTGCCCGCCTCCGCCGTGATAGAAGCGATCAGACATTTTGGTGGTTGAGTCAGACTAGGAACCAATTCGGAGAAACAAAAGGCATGAGATAACCCGTACCCGTAAGACATTTTGGTGACCCTCACTTAAGTATATATTGCCCTGCAAAGGTGTGTTGCCCGCTGAGATGGTGTGCGGTGATCGAAAGCAGGGGACACGGGGATTTATATAGGAAAATATCTGACCGGGTGACCAAGGAGTCACGTCGAGGAGGACCAGTGGCTTGGAGTGTACTGCCACGCGGCGACTGACTGGCATCGTCCTAAGGAGTTAATGTTCCCCCGTTTCAGCCACTATCCATTATGGCGTGCGCGTCGCCCATTTTTCGTTTTCTTGTACGGACTTAGGGCGTGTATCAAACTGAATTTGGTCCATTCTATCAAGTGGGATTGACATGGAGGCCTTCAATTTTCTACGGCTCGAATTCGGTTTCGTACCGTCCGGAGGTGAAAGTCATTCCTTGAATTCAAGGCCCATTTGAGGAATAAGAAGTTCACTGAACAAAACATAAATGATTTGGGAGTGGCTCCTGCTACCTATTTGTCCGCAAATACAATTATAAGAGAGGAAGAAGACATTGCTCAACCAATGTCAAGAAGGTCCTGTCCAATCTTCATTATCTTTTTCACGTAGTTTTTCTACCAAATCTTTCCAATTCAGTATGCATTTTAAAATTAATTGTTCAGTTTACATGTATATTCCATGTCGAAGGATCGTGATACATGTCTAACTCTAGTCCCTAAAACAACCCATTCTAGATTGCCACCACAAAAACTATGGATGTGATTGCTTGAAAGAAACTGAAGTTCATTTAGTACATCACACGTCCAATTCCTTACTGATAGACACATAAGTGTTTGTTCCTTTGTAAAAACCACACGTGCTATTCTTCTTTCTTTATCCACTCTCTCTCTCTCTCTCTTCTTTTTTTTTTGTGAAATGCTCCTTATTAGGAAATTATTAGTATGAGACTGATCAAATTGTTTTAGATTACTTGAATTTGCATCTTAAAAGTGGTAGAAGGATCAAATGTCTCAAATTTGCTTGAGTCACTAGTAAAACAGAAAAAGAAAAAAAAAATTAATCACCGACCATGCACCTTTACTTTGTTATCCAGGATAGCTTTGTGGATAGCATCTCCCATCCATTTTACTTTTAAAAAAAAAGTCTTTCTCTTTTTCTTTCACTATTTGGATCATGTCATATCAGCCTTTCAAAAGGAGAAAGGCAATTAATTTTTCTGAAATTAGAGACATCTTTAAGATTATTGTTGGATTATACCAAATCAGCTTTTCAAAATGAGAGAGGAAGCAAACCTTTTCTGAATGATAAAGACATTTTTAAGATTATCGTTGATTTGTGGAAAAAACATATAAATGTGATTGCTTGAGAAAAACTAAAGTTTATCTTATACATTACGCATCCAATTCCTTGCCTATAAACAGATAAGGATTCATTCATTCATAAAAATGACACGGGCTATTCTTCTTCTTTTATCCACTCTCTCTTTTTTTTCTTCTTTTCTTTTTTGTCAAATTGCTCCTTATTTAGGAAATTATCAACATGAGACTGATCAAATTGTTTTAGATTACTTGAATTTGCATCTTAAAAGTGGTAGAAGGATCAAATGTCTCAAATTTGCTTGAGTCACTAGTAAAACAGAAAAAGAAAAAAAAAATTAATCACCGACCATGCACCTTTACTTTGTTATCCAGGATAGCTTTGTGGATAGCATCTCCCATCCATATTAAAGGTGGTAAAAGGATCCAATTTCTCAAATTTGCTTGAGTCATTGGCAAAACAGAAAAAGAAAAAAAAAATTGATCACCGACTATGCGCATTTTCTACCTTTTTTGGGATAGCTATGCAAATTGCATCTCCCATCCATTTTACTTATAAAAAAAGAAAGAATCTTCCTCTTTTTTCTTACACTTTTTGGATCATGTCAAAACAACTTTCCAAAAGGAGAAGGGCAATTAACTTTTTTGAACAATAGAGACATCTTTAAGATTATCGTTGGAATATACCAAATCGGTTTTACAAAATGAGAGGCAACCAAATTTTTTGGATGATAGAGACATCTGTAAGATTATCTATGATTTGCGAAAAAAAAATATAAATGTGATTGCTTAAGGAAAACTAAAGCTCGTTTTATACATTACGCATCCAATTCCTTGCTTATAAACAAATAAGGGTTCATCGCTTTATAAAAATAACACGTGCTATTCTTCTTCCTTTATCCACTCTCTCTTTTTTTTCTTCGTTTCTTTTTTGTGAAAATGCTCCTTATTTAGGAAATTATTAGCATGGGACTCATCAATTTTTTTTTTAGATTATTTGAATTTGAATCTTAAAAATTATTTTTTAGATTATTCGAATTTGAATCTTAAAAGTGGTGAAAGGATCCAATGTCTCAAATTTGCTTCAGTCATTAGCAGAACAGAAACAGAAAAAAAAAGAAAAAGTCTAATCACCCACTAGGTACCTTTTCTTCCTTATTAGGGATAGCTATGCAGATTGCATCTCCCATCCATTTTACTTTTAAAAAAAAATCTTTCTCTTTTTCTTTCACCTTTTAGATCATGTCATATTAGGTTTCCCAAAGAAGAAGGGCAATTAACTTTTCGAAATGATAGAGACATCTTTAAAATTATCGTTGATTTGCGGAAAAAACATATAAATGTGATTGCTTGAGGAAACCTAAAGTTCATTTTATACATTACGCATCCAATTCCATGACTATAAACAGATAAGGGTTCATTCCTTCATAAAAAAAGACGCGCTATTCTTCTTCCTTTATCCACTCTCTCTTTTTTTTCTTCTTTTCTTTTTTGTGAAAATGCTCCTTATTTAGGAAATTATCAGCATAAGACTGATCAAATTGTTTTTTAGATTATTTGAATTTTAATATTAAAAGTTGTTTTTCAGATTATTCGAATTTGAATCTTAAAAGTGGTAAAATGATCAAATGTCTCAAATTTGCTTGAGTCATTTGTAAAACAGAAAAAGAAAAAAAAATTGTTCACCGACCATGTACATTTTCTACCTTATTTGGGATGGCTATGCGGATTGCATCTCCCATTCATTTTACTTATAAGAAAAATAAAGATTTTTTCTGTTTTTTCTTACACTTTTTGGATAGTGTCACATCAGCTTTCCACAAGGAGAAGGCCAATTAACTTTTCTGAATGATAAAGACATCTTTAAGATTATCGTCAATTTATGGAAAAAAAAAAAGACGTAAATGCGATTGCTTGAGGACAACTAAAGTTCATTTTACACATTATGCATCCATTTCCTTGCCTATAAACAAATAAGGGTTCATTCCTTTATGAAAACGACACGTGCTATTCTTCTTCCTTTATCGACTCTTTTATTTTTTTCTTGTTTTCTTTCTTGTGAAAATGCTCCTTTTTTAGGACATTATTGGCACAAGACTGATCAAATTTTTTTTTAGATTATTCTAATTTTAATCTTAACAGTTGTTTTTTACATTATTCGAATTTAAATCTTAAAAGTGGTAAAAGGGTCAAATGTCTCGAATTTGCTTGAGTCATTAGTAAAAAAAAAAAATTGAAAAAAAAAATGATCACTGACCATGCACCTTTTCTTCCTTATTTGGCATAGCTATGCATATTGCATCTCCCATCCATTGTACTTATGAAAAAAGAAAGAATATTTTTCTATTTCTTTCACATTGTGGATCATATCAAATCAGCTTTCCAAATGGAGAAGGGCAACTAACTTTTCTGAACCATAGAGACATCTTTAAGATTATCGTTGATTTGCAGAAAAAACATATAAATGTGATTGCTTAAGGAAAACTAAACATTACACATCCAATTCCTTGCCTATAAACTAATAAGGGTTCATTCCTTCATAAAAACGACACGTGTTATTCTTCTTCCTTTATCCACTCTCTCTTTTTTTTTTTCTTCTTTTCTTTTTTATGAAAATGCTCATTATTTTGGAAATTATCAGCATGAGACTAATCAAATTGTTTTTTTAGATTATTCAAATTTGAATCCGAATTTTTTTTTAGATTATTCCAATTTGAATTTAAAAAGTAGTAAAAGGATCCAATATCTCAAATTTGCTTGAGTCATTAGTAAAACAGAAAAAGAAAAAAAAAAGGGTCACCAACCATGCACAATTTCTTCCTTATTTGGGATAGCTATGCGGATTGCATCTCCCATCTATTTTACTTATAAAAAAGGAAAGAATCTTTCTCTTTTTCTTTCTCTTTGTGATCATGTCAAATCAGCTTTCCAAAAGGAGAAGGGAAATTAACTTTTCTCAACGATAGAAGCATCCTTGAGATTATCATTGGATTATACCAAATCTGCTTTTCAAAATGAGAGAGGCATCCAACTTTTCTGAATGATAAAGCCATCTTTAAGATTATCGTTGATTTGCGGAAAAAAACATATTAATGTGATTGCTTGAGGAAAACTAAAGTTCATTTTACACATTACGCATCCAATTCCTTGCTTATAAACAGATAAGGGTTCGTTCCTTCATAAAAACGACACGTGCTATTATTCTTTCTTTATCCACTCTCTCTTTTTTTTTCATTTCTTCTTTTTTTTTGAAAATTCTACTTATTTAGGAAATTATCAGCATGAGACCAATTAAATAGTTTTTTAGATTATTCAAATTTTAATCTTAAAAGTTGTTTTTTTAGATTGTTCGAATTTGAATCTTAAAAGTGGTAAGAGGATCCAATGTCTCAAATTTGCTTGAGTCATTGGTAAGACAAAAAAAAGAAAAGAAAAAGTGATCACGGACCATGCACATTTCCTTCCTTATTTGGGATACCTATGCGGATTGCATCTCCCATTCATTTTGCTTATGAAAAAAGAAAGAATATTTCTCTTTTTCTTTCAATTTGTGCATCATGTCAACTTAGCTTTCCAAAAGGAGAAGCGTGATTAACTTTTTTGAACGATAAAGACATTTTTAAGATTATCCATGATGTGCGGAAAAAAAAACATATAAATATGATTCATTGAGGAAAACTAAAGTTCACTTTATACATTACGCATCCAATTCCTTGCTTATAAACAAATAAGCGTTTATTCCTTCATAAAAACCACACGCGCTATTCTTCTTCCTTTATGCGCTCTCTCTTTTTTTTCTTCCTTTCTTTTTTTCTCAAAATGCTCCTTATTTAGGAAATTATCAGCATGGGACTAATCAAATAGTTTTTTAGATTATTCGAATTTTAATCTTAAAAGTTGTTTTTTAGATTATACGAATTTTAATCTTAAAAGTTTTTTTTTTTTTTTTTTTTTTATTATTCGAGTTTGAATCTTAAAAGTGGGAAAATGATTAAATGTCTCAAATTTGCCTGAGTCGTTAGTAAAGCAGAAAAAGAAAGAAAATTTGATCACCAGCCATGCACATTTTCTTCCTTATTTGGGATAGCTATGCGGATTGCATCTCCCATCTATTTTACTTATGAAAAATAGAAAGGATCTTTCTCTCTCTTTTCACTTTTTGGATCATGTCACATCAGCTTTTCAAAAGGTGAAGGGCAATTAACATTTCTCAACGATAGAGACATCTTTAAGAAAATCGTTGATTTGTGTAAAAAAACATATAAATGTGATTGCTTCAGGAAAACTAAAGTTCATTTTACACATTACGCATCCAATTCCTTGCCTATAAACAGAAAAGGGTTAATTATTTCATAAAAACAGCACGTGCTATTCTTCTTCCTTTATCAACCATCCTTTTTTTTTTCTTCTTTTCTTTTTTGTAAGAATGCTCCTTATTTAGGAAATTATCAGCATGGGACTGATCAAATAGTTTTTTAGATTATTCGAATTTTAATCTTAAAAGTTGTTTTTTAGATTATTCAAATTTGAATCTTTAAAGTGGTAAAAGGATCCAATGTCTCAAATTTACTTGAGTCACTAGTAAAATAGAAAAAGAAAGAAAAATTGATCACCAACCATGCACCTTTTCTTCCTTACTTGGGATAGCTACGCGAATTGCATCTCCCATGCATTTTACTTATAAAAAAAGAAAGAATCTTTCTCTTTTTCCTAACACTTTTTCGATCATGTCACATCAGCTTTCCAAAAGGAGAAGGGCAATTAACTTTTATGACCGGTAAAGACATCTTTAAGATTATCGTTGATTTCCCGAAAAAGGACATAAATGTGATTACTTGAGGAAAACTAAAGTTCATTTTATACATTACGCATCCATTTCCTTGCCTATAAACAGATAAGGGTTCATTCCTTCATAAAAAAGTCACACGCTATTCTTCTTCGTTTATCCACTCTCTCTTTTGTTCTTCTTTTCCTTGTTTGTGAAAACGCTCCTTATTTAGGAAATTATCAGCATGGGACTGATCAAATAGTTTTTTAGATTATTCGAATTTTAATCTTAATTTTTTTTTAGATTATTCAAATTTGAATCTTTAAAGTGGTAAAAGGATCAATGTCTCAAATTTACTTGAGTCACTAGCAAAATAGAAAAAGAAAGAAAAATTGATCACCGACCATGCACCTTTGCTTCCTTATTTGGGATAGCTATGCGGATTTTACTTATAAAAAAAGAAAGAATCTTTCTCTTTTTCTTTCTCTTTGTGGATCATGTCAAATCAGCTTTCCAAAATGAGAAGGGAAATTAACTTTTCTCAACAATAGAGGCCTCGTAGAGATTATCGTTGGATTATACCAAATCACATTTTCAAAAATAGAGAGGCATCCAACTTTTCTGAACGATAGACCCATCTTGCAGATTATTGTTGATTTGCGGAAAAAACATATAAATGCGATTGCCAGAGGAAAACTAAAGTTCATTTTATACATTACACATCCAATTCCTTGTCTGTAAACAGATAAGGGTTCATTCCTTCATAAAAAGACACAAGCTATTTTTCTTCCTTTATCCACTCTCTTTTTTTCATCTTTGTTTTTTGTGAAAGTGCTCCTTATGTAGGAAATTATCAGCATGAGACTGATCAAATTGTTTTCTAGATTATTCAAATTTTAATCTTAAGAGTTGTTTCTAAGATTATTCGAATTTGAGTCTGAAAAATGGTGAAAGGATCAAATGTCTCAAATTTGCTTGAGTCATTGGTAAGACAAAAAAAAGAAAAGAAAAAGTGATCACGGACCATGTACATTTCCTTCCTTATTTGGGATACCTATGCGGATTGAATCTCCCATTCATTTTGCTTATGAAAAAAGAAAGAATATTTCTCTTTTTCTTTCAATTTGTGCATCATGTCAACTTAGCTTTCCAAAAGGAGAAGCGTGATTAACTTTTTTGAACGATAAAGACATTTTTAAGATTATCCATGATGTGCGGAAAAAAAAAACATATAAATATGATTCGTTGAGGAAAACTAAAGTTCACTTTATACATTACGCATCCAATTCCTTGCTTATAAACAAATAAGAGTTTATTCCTTCATAAAAACCACACGCGCTATTCTTCTTCCTTTATACGCTCTCTCTTTTTTTTCTTCCTTTCTTTTTTCTCAAAATGCTCCTTATTTAGGAAATTATCAGCATGGGACTAATCAAATAGTTTTTTAGATTATTCGAATTTTAATCTTAAAAGTTGTTTTTTAGATTATACGAATTTTAATCTTAAAAGTTTGTTTTTTTTTAGATTATTCGAGTTTGAATCTTAAAAGTGGGAAAATGATTAAATGTCTCAAATTTGCCTGAGTCGTTAGTAAAGCAGAAAAAGAAAGAAAAATTGATCACCAGCCATGCACCTTTTCTTCCTTATTTGGGATAGCTATGTGGATTGCATCTCCCATCTATTTTACTTATGAAAAATAGAAAGGATCTTTCTCTCTCTCTTTCACTTTTTGGATCATGTCACATCAGCTTTTCAAAAGGTGAAGGGCAATTAACATTTCTCAACGATAGAGACATCTTTAAGAAAATCGTTGATTTGTGTAAAAAAAACATATAAATGTGATTGCTTCAGGAAAACTAAAGTTCATTTTACACATTACGCATCCAATTCCTTGCCTATAAACAGAAAATGGTTAATTATTTCATAAAAACAGCACGTGCTATTCTTCTTCCTTTATCAACCATCCTTTTTTTTTCTTCTTTTCTTTTTTGTAAGAATGCTCCTTATTTAGGAAATTATCAGCATGGGACTGATCAAATAGTTTTTTAGATTATTCGAATTTTAATCTTAAAAGTTGTTTTTTAGATTATTCAAATTTGAATCTTAAAAGTGGTAAAAGGATCCAATGTCTCAAATTTACTTGAGTCACTAGTAAAATAGAAAAAGAAAGAAAAATTGATCACCAACCATGCACCTTTTCTTCCTTACTTGGGATAGCTACGCAATTGCATCTCCCATGCATTTTACTTATAAAAAAAGAAAGAATCTTTCTCTTTTTCCTAACACTTTTTCGATCATGTCACATCGCTTTCCAAAAGCGTAAGGGCAATTAACTTTTATGACCGGTAAAGACATCTTTAAGATTATCGTTGATTTCCCGAAAAGGACATAAATGTGATTACTTGAGGAAAACTAAAGTTCATTTTATACATTAAGCATCCATTTCCTTGCCTATAAACAGATAAGGGTTCATTCCTTCATAAAAAAGTCACACGCTATTCTTCTTCGTTTATCCACTCTCTCTTTTGTTCTTCTTTTCTTTGTTTGTGAAAACGCTCCTTATTTAGGAAATTATCAGCATGGGACTCGATCAAATAGTTTTTTAGATTATTCGAATTTTAATCTTAATTTTTTTTTTAGATTATTCAAATTTGAATCTTTAAAGTGGTAAAAGGATCAATGTCTCAAATTTACTTGAGTCACTAGCAAAATAGAAAAAGAAAGAAAAATTGATCACCGACCATGCACCTTTGCTTCCTTATTTGGGATAGCTATGCGGATTGCATCTCTCATCCATTTTACTTATAAAAAAAGAAAGAATCTTTCTCTTTTTCTTTCTCTTTGTGGATCATGTCAAATCAGCTTTCCAAAATGAGAAGGGAAATTAACTTTTCTCAACAATAGAGGCCTCGTAGAGATTATCGTTGGATTATACCAAATCACATTTTCAAAAATAGAGAGGCATCCAACTTTTCTGAACGATAGACCCATCTTGCAGATTATTGTTGATTTGCGGAAAAAACATATAAATGCGATTGCCAGAGGAAAACTAAAGTTCATTTTATACATTACACATCCAATTCCTTGTCTGTAAACAGATAAGGGTTCATTCCTTCATAAAAAAGACACAAGCTATTCTTCTTCCTTTATCCACTCTCTTTTTTTCATCTTTGTTTTTTGTGAAAGTGCTCCTTATGTAGGAAATTATCAGCATGAGACTGATCAAATTGTTTTCCAGATTATTCAAATTTTAATCTTAAGAGTTGTTTCTAAGATTATTCGAATTTGAGTCTGAAAAATGGTGAAAGGATCAAATGTCTCAAATTTGCTTGAGTAACTAGTAAAATAGAAAAGGAAAAAAAAAATTGATCACCGACCATGCCCCTTATCTTCCTTATTTGGGATAGCTATGCGGATTGCATGTCCCATCCATTTTACTTATAAAAAAAGAAAGAATCTTTCTCTTTTTCTTTCACCCTGCGGATCATTTCAAATCAGCTTTCCAAAAGGAGAAGGGAAATTAACTTTTCTCAACTATAGAGGCATATCATTGGATTATACCAAATCTCCTTTTCAAAATGAGAGAGGCATCCAACTTTTCTGAACGATAGACCCATCTTCAAGATTATCGTTGATTTGCGGAAAAAAAAAAAGCATATAAATGTGATTGCTAGAGGAAAACTAAAGTGCATTTTATCCATTACGCATCCAATTCCTTACCTATAAATAGATGAGGGTTCATTCCTTCATAAAAAAGTTATGAGCTATTCTTCTTCCTTTACCCACTCTCTCTTTTTTTCTTCTTTTCTTTTTTTTTTGTGAAAATACTCCTTATTTAGGGAATTATCAGCATGAGACTGATCAAATCTTTTTTAGATTATTAGAATTTTAATCTTAAAAGTTGTTTTTTAGATTATTCGAATTTGAATCTTAAAAGTGATAAATGGATCAAATGTCTCAAATTTGCTTGAGTCATTCGTAAAACAGAAAAAGAAAAAAAAATTGATCACCGACCATTCACCTTATCTTCCTTACTTGGGATAGCTACGCGGATTGCATCACCCATCCATTTTACTTATAAAAAAAGAAAGAATCTTTCTCTTTTTCCTAACACTTTTTCGATCATGTCACATCAGCTTTCCAAAAGGAGAAGGGCAATTAACTTTTCTAAACGGTAAAGACATCTTTAAGATTATCGTTGTTTTCCGGAAAAAAGACATAAATGTGATTACTTGAGGTAAACTAAAGTTCATTTTATACATTACGCATCCATTTCCTTGCCTATAAATAGATAAGGGTTCATTCCTTCATAAAAAAGTCACACGCTATTCTTCTTCCTTTATCCACTCTCTCTTTTGTTCTTCTTTTCTTTTTTGTGAAAACGCTCCTTATTTAGGAAATTATCAGCATGGGACTGATCAAATAGTTTTTTAGATTATTCGAATTTTAATCTTAAAAGTTGTTTTTTAGATTATTCAAATTTTAATCTTTAAAGTGGTAAAAGGATCCAATGTCTCAAATTTACTTTAGTCACTAGTAAAATAGAAAAAGAATGAAAAATTGATCACCGACCATGCACCTTTTCTTCCTTATTTGGGATAGCTATGCGGATTGCATCTCTCATGAATTTTACTTATAAAAAAAGAAAGAATCTTTCTCTTTTTCTTTCTCTTTGTGGATCATGTCAAATCAGCTTTCCAAAATGAGAAGGGAAATTAACTTTTCTCAATGATAGAGGACTCGTAGAGATTATCGTTGGATTATACCAAATCGCCTTTTCAAAAAGAGAGAGACATCCAACTTTTCTGAACGATAGACTCATCTTGCAAATTATTGTTGATTTGCGGAAAAAACATATAAGTGCGATTGCTAGAGGAAAACTAAAGTTCATTTTATACATTACGCATCCAATTCCTTGTCTGTAAACAAATAAGGGTTTATTCCTTCATAAGAAAAACACGAGCTATTCTTCTTCCTTTATCCACTCTCTTTTTTTCATCTTTGTTTTTTGTGAAAGTGCTCCTTATGTAGGAAATCATCAGCATGAGAATGATCAAATTGTTTTCCAGTTTATTCGAATTTTAATCTTAAGAGTTGTTTCTTTCTAAGATTATTCGAATTTGAGTATGAAAAACGGTAAAAGGATCAAATGTCTCAAATTTGCTTGAGTAACTAGTAAAATAGAAAAAAAAAAATTTGATCACCGACCATGCCTCTTATCTTCCTTATTTGGGATAGCTATGCGGATTGCATCTCCCATCCATTTTACTTATAAAAAAAGAAAGAATCTTTCTCTTTTTCTTTCACTTTGCAGATCATGTCAAATCAGCTTTCCAAAAGGAGAAGGAAAATTAACTTTTCTCAACGGTAGAGGCATATCGTTGGATTATACCAAATCTCCTTTTCAAAATGGGAGAGGCATCCAACTTTTCTAAACAATAGACCCATCTTCAAGATTATCATTGATTTGCGGAAAAAAAACATATAAATGTGATTACTAGAGGAAAACTAAAGTTCATTTTATACATTACGCATCCAATTCCTTACCTATAAATAGATGAGGGTTCATTCCTTTATAAAAAAGTTATGAGCTATTCTTCTTCCTTTACCCACTCTCTCTCCTTTTTTTTTTTTTGTGAAAATACTCCTTATTTAGGGAATTATCAGCATGAGACTGATCAAATCTTTTTTTTTTTTAGATTATTCGAATTTTAATCTTAAAATTTATTTTTTAGATTATTCGAATTTGAATCTTAAAAGTGGTAAATGGATCAAATGTCTCAAATTTGCCTGAGTCATTCCTAAAACAAAAAAAGAAAAAAAAAATTGATCACCGACCATTCACCTTATCTTCCTTACTTGGGATAGCTACGCGGATTGCATCTCCCATGCATTTTACTTATAAAAAAAGAAAGAATCTTTCTCTTTTTCCTAACACTTTTTCGGTCATGTCACATCAGCTTTCCAAAATGAGAAGGGCAATTAACTTTTCTAAATGGTAAAGACATCTTTAAGATTATTGTTGATTTCCGGAAAAAAAGACATAAATGTGATTACTTGAGGAAAACTAAAGTTCATTTTATACATTACGCATCCAATTCCTTGTTTGTAAACAAATAAGGGTTCATTCCTTCATAAAAAAGACACGAGCTATTCTTCTTCCTTTATCCACTCTCTTTTTTTCATCTTTGTTTTTTGTGAAAGTGCTCCTTATGTAGGAAATTATCAGCATGAGACTGATCAAATTGTTTTCCAGATTATTCGAATTTTAATCTTAAGAGTTTTTTCTAAGATTATTTGAATTTGGGTCTGAAAATTGGTAAAAGGATCAAATGTCTCAAATATGCTTGAGTAATTAGTAAAATAGAAAAAGAAAAAAAAAATTAATCACCGACCATGCACCTTATCTTCTTTATTTGGGATAGCTATGCGGATTGCATCTCCCATCCATTTTACTTATAAAAAAAGAAAGAATCTTTCTCTTTTTCTTTCACTTTGCGGATCTTGTCAAATCAGCTTTCCAAAAGGAGAAGGGAGATTAACTTTTCTCAATGATAGAGGCATCGTAGAGATTATCGTTGGATTATACCAAATGTCCTTTTCAAAATGAGAGAGGCATCCAACTTTTCTGAACGATAGACCAATCTTCAAGATTATCATTGATTTGTAGAAAAAGAACATATAAATATGATTGCTAGAGAAAAACAAAATTTCATTTTATACATTGCGCATCCAATTCCTTACCTATAAACAAATGAGGGTTCATTCCTTCATAAAAAAGTGATGAGCTATTCTTCTTCCTTTACCCACTATCTCTTTTTTTCTTCTTTTTTTTTTTGTGAAAATTCTCCTTATTTAGGGAATTATCATCATGAGACTGATCAAATATATTTTTTTTTTAGATTATTCGAATTTTAATCTTAAATTTTGTTTTTTAGATTATTCGAATTTGAATCTTAAAAGTGGTAAAATGATCAAATGTCTCAAATTTGCTTGAGTCATTTGTAAAACAGAAAAAGAAAAAAAAAATTGATCACGGACCATTCACCTTATTTTCCTTATTTGGGATAGCTAGGCGGATTGCATCTCCCATGCATTTTACTTTTAAAAAAAGCAAGAATCTTTCTCTTTTTCCTAATACTTTTTCAATCATGTCACATCAACTTTCCAAAAGGAGAAGGGCAATTAACTTTTCTGAACAATAAAGATATCTTTAATATTATCATTGATTTTCGGAAAAAAAAAGACACAAATGTGATTGCTTGAGGAAAACTAAAGTTCATTTTATACATTACGCATCCATTTCCTTGCCTATAAACAGATAAGCGTTCATTCCTTCATAAAAATGACACGTGTTATTTTTCTTCCTTTATCCACACTCTCTTTTTTTCCTTCTTTTTTTTTTGTGAAAATTATCCTTATTTAGAAAATTATCAGCATGAGACTAATGAAATTATTTTTTAGATTATTCGAATTATAATCTCAAAAGTTGTTTTTAAGATTAATCAAATTTGAATCTGTGAAGTGGTAAAAGGATCGAATGTCTCAAATTTGCTTGAGTCATTAGTAAAATAGAAAAAGAAAAAAAAATTGATCACTGACGATGCACCTCGTCTTCCTTATTTGGGATAGCTATGCGGATTGCATCTCCCATCCATTTTACTTATAATAAAAGAAAGAATCTTTCTCTTTTTCTTTCTCTTTGTGGATCATGTCAAATCAACTTTCCAAAAGAAGAGGGAAATTAACTTTTCTCAAGGTTAGAGGCATCGTAGAGATTATTGTTGGATTATACCAAATCTCCTTTTCAAAATGAGAGAGGCATCCAACTTTTCTGAACGATAGACCCATCTTCAAGATTATTGTTAATTTGCAGAAAAAACATATAAATGTGATAGCTAGAGGAAAACTAAAGTTCAGTTTATATATTACGCATCCAATTCCTTATTTGTAAACAGATAAGGATTCATTCCTTCAAAAAAAAGACACGCGATATTCTTCTTCCTTTATCCACTTTCTTTTTTTCATCTTTGGTTTTTGCTAAAATGCTCCTTATGTAGGAAATTATCAGCATGAGATTGATCAAATTGTTTTTTAGATTATTCGAATTTCAATCTTAAAAGTTGTTTCTAAGATTATTCAAATTTGAATCTGAAAAATGGTAAAAGGATCAAATGTCTCTAATTTGCTTGAGTAATTTGTAAAATAGAAAAAGAAAAAAAATTCATCACCGACCATGCACCTTATCTTCCTTATTTGGGATAGCTATGTAGATTGCATCCCCCATCCATTTACTTATAAAGAAAGAAAGAATCTTTCTCTTTTTCTTTCACTTTGCGGATCATGTCAAATCAACTTTCCAAAAGGCGAAGGGAAATTAACTTTTCTCAACGATAGAGGCATCTTTAGAGATTATCGTTGGATTATACCAAATCTCCTTTTCAAAATGAGAGAGGCATCCAACTTTTCTGAAGGATAGACCCATCTTCAAGATTATCGTGGATTTGCGGACAAAACATATAAATGTGATTGCTAGAGGAAAACTAAAGTTCATTTTATACATTACGCATCCAATTCCTTGCCTATAAACAAATAAGGGTTCATTCCTTAATAAAAAAAGTCACGCGCTATTCTTCTTCCTTTATCCACTCTCTCTTTATTTCTTCTTTTTTTTTTTTTTTTTTTTTTTGTGAAAGTGCTCCTTGTTTAGGAAATTTTCAGCATGAGACTAATCAAATTGTTTTTTAGATTATTTGAATTTTAATCTTAGATGTTGTTTTTTAGATTATTCGAATTTGAATCTTAAAAGTGGTAACAGGATCAAATGTCTCAAATTTGCTTGAGTCTTTCCTAAAACAGAAAAAGAAAAAAAAAATTGATCACCAAACATGCGCATTTTCTACCTTATTTGGGATAGCTAGGTGGATTGCATCTCCGATCCATTTTACTTATAAAAAAAAAAAGCAAGAATCTTTCTCTTTTTCCTAACACTTTTTCTATCATGTCACCTCACCTTTCCAAAAGGAGAAGGGCAATTAACTTTTCTGAACGATAAAGACATCTTGAATATTATCATTGATTTCAAGAAAAAAGTGTAAATGTGATTGCTTGAGGAAAACTAATGTTCATTTTATACATTACACATCCATTTCCTTGCCTATAAACAGATAAGGGTTCATTCCTTCATAAAAAAGATGCGCTACTCTTCTTCCTTTATCCACTCTCTCTTTTTTTTTTCTTTTCCTTTTTGTGAAAATGATCATTATTTCGAAAATTATCAGCATGAGACTGATCAAATTGTTTTTTAGGATTAATCGAATTCGAATCTTAAGACTGGAAAAAGGATCAATTGTCTCAAATTTGCTTGAGCCATTCGTAAAAGAGAAAGTGAAAAAAAAAATCGATCACCAAACTTGCACGGATTGCATGTCCCGTCCACTTCACTTATAAAAAAAGAAAGAATATTTCTCTTCTTTCATACAGTTTTTGGATCATGTCACATCAGCCTTCCAAAAGGAGAGGGGCAATTAACTTTTCTGAACGGTAAAGACGTCTTTAAGATTATCGTTGATTTGCAGAAAAAATATATAAATGTGATTGCTTGAGGAAAACTAAAGCTCATTTTAGACATTACGCATCTATTTCCTTGCCTATAAATAGATAAGGGTTCATTCCTTCATAAAAACGACACGTGCTATTCTTCTTCCTTTATCCACTCTCTCTTTTTTTTTTCTTTTTTTTTTTTTTTTTGTAAAAATGTCCTTTTTTAGGAAATTATCAGCATAAGACTGATCAAATTGTTTTTTAGATTATTTGAATTTTAATCTTAAAAGTTGTTTTTAAGATTAATCAAATTTGAATCTTAAAAGTGGTAAAAGGATCAATTGTCTCAAATTTGCTTGAGTCATTAGAAAAATAGAAAAAGAAAAAAAAATTGATCACCGACCAGGCACCTTACCCTCCTTATTTTGGATAGCTATGCGGATTGCATGTCCCATCCATTTTACTTATAAAAAAGGAAATAATCTTTCTCTTTTTCTTTCTCTTTTTAGATCATGTCAAATCTGCTTTCCAGAAGGAGAAGGGAAATTAACTTTTCTCAACGATAGAGGCATCTTTGAGATTATCGTTGGATTATACCAAATCTACTTTTCAAAAAGAGAGAGGCATCCAACTTTTCTGAACGATAGAGCCATCTTTATGATTATCATTGATTTGCGGAAAAAACATATAAATGTGATTGCTACAGGAAAACAAAATTGCATTTTATACATTATGCATCTAATTCATTGCCTATAAACAGATAAGGGTTCACTCCTTCATAAAAAAGTCACCCGCTATTCTTCTTCCTTTATCCACTCTCTATTTTTTTCTTCTTTTCCTTTTTTGTGAAAATGCTCATTATTTAGGAAATTATCAGCGTGAGACTGATGAAATTGGTTTTTTAGATTATTCAAATTTTTATCTTAAAAGTCGTTTTTTAGATTATTTGAATTTGAATCTTAAAAGTGGTAAAATGATCAAATGTCTCAAATTTGCTTGTGTCACGCGCCGATCCTCAGGCACACACCCATCCCTCACTTTGGTCGATTTTCTTGTGCAATATCCCAGGATTATTTATCGTTGACCCTTTCTTTTAATATGCGCACACAGAAGCAGTTATAAATCCCCAGACAATAAAACAATGGGATAGAAAAGCATGCCATATTTTTCATATTGAAATTCACAATTACACTTTTATTAACAGCACAACTCATAGTATATTTACAATACTATTCACAGTATACTTGTCTCACACCTATCTACACTAAGACAGGGTTCACAAAAGAGATAGGATCTCAATCCACATCCGGGTTTTACTAAAGATCCCTCTCTGGATCATCTTCTGCTCCCAAAAATCTTTCTCCTCCTCAGGTTTCACATCGGTGCTCTCCTTCTCAGGTTTCTCCTCCTTGGCTCCACCTCAGGGTCCTAAAATGGTTATTCAATAACCAATGTGACCACATCTCAACGAATTCTACCCCCTAATACCCGATTAGTAAGCCAATACACTATGGGCTGCCTATACATGCATGGGTCAAAGGACTTACCTTAGCCTCAGATTCCACTGACAAATTAAGGTTAAACACAGATATTCAAACAATTCACATCATCCAATCAAGCATTGATCAATCGACTTAGTCGATTACATGTCATTCGAACCATCTCTAAGTCATTCCCACTCATACCATGATTCTCTGATGGTGTACTCATTCATCAAATCACATGTGTTTCTCGGGCGTCGTTTTCACCAATGATATACCGACCACCAACATCGTGCGTTCTTTAAGGCACCGTTTTCACTAGTGATATTCTTAATCACCGAACCACGTGTCCTTTATGGCACGCCATTTTCGCCAACGTGACCTTGGCAATAGACAACATTGTGAGTTCTTTAATGCGTCATTTTTACCAGTTATATTTCCTTAATCACCGAACCATATTTGTCTATAAGTCATTCACGTGCATTCTTTAAGGCGCCGTTTTTGCCAGTGATACCTCCAATCACCAAACCACGTATATCCAATAATGCCGTACCTGATTGGTCTCAACTAATAACATTCTCAGTTAGCTCTCACCATTCTCTCTACTATATAGCCCATCAATGTAAATGGCGCTATATACCATTACTCGACCATCTACCAATCAAATATTCAATAATAAACAATTTAGGACAAATCCTCCAATTTCACAATTTAAATCAATTCCATATAATTTGAAGCTCAATTAAATAAACAGTCTGCACCATGACAATCAGCACGAAATTCCGGTCACCGGCCATCCCCTGTTGAATTTTCGGAAAAATAATTAATTAAATAATTAATTTTGAAAAATAAATAAATAAATAATAATAATCCAAATTAGGCCTGTAATGCCTGATTGGAGCCCAAAACAAGTCAGGAAAAATCTCGAGATACATTCGAAAAATTTTAAAAGCTCTCTACTTGCTAATGACTAAGTCTAACCACCTAACATGCATCATTAAGTCACTAATTTAATTGTTCTAACATAATCTAACCACCTAAGTGCACGTAATTAAATTTAAACAACCCCTAAGCATAATTAGCAAACTAAGAAAGCATTAGTGAGTAAACTCACTTGGTAAAAGCGGAGACCAAATCACCGCGATGACGGCCTAAATCGGGCTTTTGACGACACTGGCGGGCTTGAACCAGGCCTTGACCTTGGCCTAACAAATCTCAGCCCAATTGAGATTTTTTCTTGCAGTAGAGTGGGCTTGCTCTTAGGCTTGGGCCTAACTGCAAATGGGCTTTCTTCGTGGGCCGGTCTTCAATTGATTTACTGAAGTTGGGCCTCAAAATTTTGTTGGGCTTGAAGGTTGCAAATGTGTCGAAAACTGCTGACCTTGTTGGGCTTTGGAGCTAAATTTGCTGGGCCTAACTTGCGGCCCAAAAGATATTCACTGGGCTGGAATTTGCGTGGACTTCAAGTGGTCCAGCTGCTGGGCCGAACAAGGGAATCCACAAGAGACGCTGGGGTGATGGGCCGCTCGAAGGCTGCTGAGCTGAGAAGTCCCTCGCTGGGCTGCTGGAGTCAAAGCCTGAAGACGCTGCTCGTTGTTGTTGTTGGGCGGAACACGAAGTCACTCTGGTGGAGGCCACGTGTTGAGAAGAAGCGGATGAGGGTAGCTTCTTCGGTGGCTTTGTTCGGCGAGCTTGTTGCTGGCAATTCGGCAAAGGGGAAGAACGATCGTGGGTGTGCGAGCGTGTGCTGGCAGAAGGCTGAAGAATCGAGGCTTCGGTCAACAAATTGCAAGAAGCAGCCTTGGTTGACTGCTTGGACGCGTGGATGGGAGGCAACGATCGCAGGGGCTACACGCGGGGAAAGGCTTCGCTGGCTTCGTCCGGCTCTGATTCGGTTGACACCCGGGACTTTCAAAGGCTGAAGGTTGCTGGCCACGTGGATGCTTGGGTCAACACCGGTTGCTTAGTGCTGCTAAGTGTTGACCGGAGGGCTGAGCTTGAAAATGTGAAGAAGCGAACGGTAGTGGGGCAGTTGCAGGGATTTTCAGTGGTTTGCTCGGTCTTCTTCCGCTATGTTGGAGGCGTCGTACTTTGAGAAGAAGACAAAGCGGTGATGATGAAGACAACGATGGGAGGGACCCAAAATCAACAAATCTAAGCCATTCCCTTAATTGCTTGTCCCCCTCCTTTTTCTTTATCCTTATCTTGGTTGGTCTCTAATACTTTCTTGTAATAATCTTTATAAACCAATCAAATTTAAAGCCTAAAATTGCTGCCACTTTCCAATCCGAATTTCACATTTTGATCTTTAACTTCATCACTCAATTTCCCAAATTGAGATCCAATTTCGATGAAGAAAAATCCCGAACAATCCATTGCAAGTCTCTGACACTCAAAGGCTCAACCTAGAAGTCCAAATTTCCTTTAATTTTACCTCTCTAACTTTCTGTCGATTTTCCGCGATGTCCGTAACGATTTTCCATAAAAGTCTTGGAATCTTTGAAAAAATTTCTGAGACTGAGTCAACACTCCTAGAATTAATTGTGACATGACCGAAATTTCAATTTTTAAAATCGGACTCAAATTGGCAGTTAATTTCTATTCGACACATTTTTAGCGTGATCTAGGTTACTTGTGGCATCCTAGAATTCCTTGCCAGTCATTAGGGGTGCTCAAATTAATGTCTTGTATTAAGGACTATGGTTGAGTTTTAGTGGATAAATCTTGGAAAATGGTGACCTATCTTTGGCCATATGTATTGTGAATTAGAATTTATGGATTTGTGATTTCAAGTGTTTAGTTATTTAATTTTTACACTATAGTATTTTGGTTCAATAAGGATTTAATTAGTATTAAAAAGGGGGTTAAAATTTGATTTAGTTAGGCTTGGGTTTTAGGCCCAAGAGTGTGGACCTTTGATGGGCCAAAAGGCCGGCCCATGAAGCCATGAAAGGCTGCCGTCGACCAAGGAGAGAGGGGAGAGGCCGGCCCAAACCTTCAAGCCCATTATGCATGGGTTTTGCCAAGTGGCAAAAAGGAAAGTCACACCATTGGCCATTGTGGGTGGCTTCAAATGATGACTAATGATTGTGATTAGGGGGGGATAAAAGGAGAGAGTGGCTGGTTTAGGGGGCTGTTGTCCAAGGTGAGAAAGAGAGAGAGAGGATTGCCGAGAGAGTGAAGAACCGAGAGAGAGGAGGAAGAAGCTGTGTGTCCGTCCGTCCGCTCGTCCGTCGCCCGTCGCCGTGCGTCCGTCGCCGCCCGTGTGCCATTGTTTGCTTGGTACAAAGGCAAGTTGGGATCCATATTCTGCTCTTGCATGTTGTATCTTGCATGTGTGTTTGAATGGTGATGAATCTCGGACGTTTAGGGTATGAGAAACCGAAGCTAGACTGTGTTGTTTTTGAAATAGCATTCTGTTTTCAAATATACCGCCTGACCCCGAACGTTGTAGAGGCTTGCATGCGTGGTTTGAGTCATATTTTGGCTTTGACTTATTCACGAAAGTTGTAGACAACATCTCAAAGTACAACATACTAAAATTTGAGATAAATTGGTTGAGTTTCGGGGGGTAAAACCCTTCCTTTACGAAAACGTTAGATCTGGAACTGTTTTGTTGACCTCTTTGTGGTTTTGTGTGTTGCATGTCACTGTTTACCGAGAATTTCACTTTGACTTCTTCACAAAAGTTATAGAGAACATCTTAAAGACTAACATACTCAAATTTTAGGTAAAAAGAACAAGTGTAGCTCAGTGAAACGATTTTCTTTTGAAGACGATAGATCTGGAAGTATTGTACTGGACTCCAGCGACTTCTTGAACTGTAAACTATCCTTTGAGAATCTCACCTAGATCCCTTAATGAAAGTTGTAGGGAACCTCTTGAGGAAAAACATATCAAAACTTTAGAGGAAATGAAGGAATATAAGTAGGTGAAACCTTGATTTTTCGGAGACAGCTAAACTGGACTGTTCGGTACTAGAAACAGGGGCTTCGACCGTCCATAGTTAATTATCTAGGATGAATCTGGCCTTGATGTATCATGGAAAATCTACCTTAGGGACTTGACTATAACCTGGTAAGATTTCATAATTTTTGGAGGCCATTCGAATATTTAAATTGAAATATTTCAAGAACCGCGCAACCTGATGTGTCCGAATTTTGCAAGCTGTAATGTTGAGCTATATCTTTTTGTGTGAAGTTCTTTTGGGCATGTGTTCTACATGGAAGTGCTACCTTTGTGTCTTGACTATCACATGTTCAGATTTTATAATTTTTAAAGATCATATGGATATTTAATTTACATGTTTTCCGAAATTGTGCAAGCTGGAATTTGGTAAATTTCAAAAAGGTCATGATGTATGGATTATTCTATGTTGTATGGACCCCATAGATTGTATTGTCATAAGTGATTGGACCTTGTTGCATATATGATGATGATTGGAAATGCATATAAGAATCAAATGATGAAAATGATCTTGTTTGCCATCACATCATATGCCATATTGAAATTGAGCCATAATTGTAAATGTGAACTATGATAAGTGAGAAGGCCGTCGAAGGTGTGAGCCGACGATGCCCCGGGAGTGTCGGGATGCTTGGCTAGGGAGTGTAAATGCCGGATGCCCGGTGGCCTTAAATGGTTGAATGCCGGAGGGTCCTTGGGAGTTTTGAGATGCCCGGAGAGTGGGGGAGCTGAAAGCCCGAAGGTTTGTGCCGGGGGATGCCTCGTGATGCCAGTTGGGGTACGAGATGCCCGGAGGTGTGTGCCGGATGCCCGGAGGTTTGTGCCGAAGGTTCCTCGCGATGCCATGTGGGGTGCGAGCGATAAATGTGGGATGCAAATACTGGTCCCGAGGAAAGAGAAATGTGGCAGCCCAAAATGAAAGAATAAAATTGGGAAATTTAAATTGAATTATGCTTGATATGGTACATGTAGGCATGAATGTATGATGATGAGTGCATGGATGCATGTGCACCTATGGCATGATGGTACATGTATGACATGATGATGGTGAGTGCATGGATGTATGTGCACCTATGGCATGATTGTACATGTATGACATGATGATGGTGAGTGTATCGATGTATGTGCACCTATGGTATGATGGTACATGTATGACATGATGATGATGAGTGCATGGATGTATGTTCATCTATGGCATGATGGTACTTGTGTGACATGATGATGGTGATGATTACATGAGGATGTATGTACATGTGGTATGATGACATATTCATGGCTTCAAGGTAAATTATGCATGGATGCATGAATGACATGTGTTATGCTATGATTGTCATGATTGTATTGTGTGATGCATTGAGTGGTTTATTGGGTTCTTTACCTGCTGAGTGGCTGTACTCACCCCTTCGAGGACCAACATTTCAGATTAGAAAGATGCCACTCCCTACTGTCACGCGGGGCGTCTTTTACGGCCTTCCTTCGGACGTGGAGGTCGAGTGTGTGGAGATCGACTATCCCACAATCCCTGGTCTGACATTCATTCGGGTTCGTGCGTTAGTGATGTATGATGTGGGCTTAGCTGAGGGCCCAGTGATACAGGAGTTCATATCCGTTCACGTTCGTCGAGATGGAGTGATGCGGGGGATGTTGCTGTCGTCACCACCTGATGCACCGGGATGGGTGTGACGGCACGTGCGTGAGAAGTAGGAGCTGCAACTTTTTGGACAATAGCCGACACTAGTAGATGGAGGATTTTGCTTGATCGACATAGTGGGTCGAGTTGTCTCTTTTTGGGGTTATGGCCGAGCGTGGCTAAAAGTCTTGGCCGTTCTTTTGTTGTACCGACCCGAGAAAATCCATCATGAAAATATGTAAATAAAAATGTCTTGGCTTTATCTTTTCTTATGGTGTTTAGTGGTGTGCATTGTATCATGGTTGTTGGTGGGAGAATTGGTAGAACTCGATTATGCTTCCGCAAATAAGATGCACTGGGACTATTTAAAAAAAAAAAAAAAAGCCTAGGAACTAGGGTTCTTCTTTGGTAATATGTGGTGACCTCAGGCGCTTCGAGGTGCCACACTACTAGGTAACTTTTAGATATTTTTAGTACAAATGATCCGTGATCGATTTTCTTCGAGCCATTATGAACCCACTCGACTCATTAGCGACTCTCGATTGTCGTGAAAATTCCAATGATCTAAATACGGACACAGGGTACCAAAACAATAAGAAAATTAGTCTATTGCCGGTCGACATGAATTTTCTAATTTAATGGTATCACTCACGATTAGCCACACATCTTTGATTTCAAATCGATTTTTAATTGTGCCGTGATGGCCTCTAAAGATGGACACGGTCGAGAAGCCGATTCCTGATCGAATTCTCAAGTCTAATTGCCTTAAAATTCCTAACAATTTCCCCAGATAGTCTAGTTATCTCAAAAATGATCAGTTATGAGAATAGCCCTATAGACACGTCAATAAAATGCCTGATTTATTCAGTAGAAGACAGGGTTGAAAAATCTGGATGTCACAACTCTTCCCCTCTTATAAAAATTTCGTCCTCAAAATTTAAACCTTACAAGACTTGATCAAAAATGGTGGGGGTACAATTCTCTGATTGACTCCTCAGTCTCCCATGTCGCTCCTTTTGTACCATAGTATTGCCAGGCCACTTTGACCAACGGGATGGTCTTTGTACGCAGAACTTGCTCTTTGCGATCGACAATCTGAACCGGTCTTTCGACATATGACACACGGTCATCCACGTCCAATTCCTCGAAATTGAGCACGTGGGTCGGGTCAAGCTCATACTTCCTTAACATCGACACGTGAAAAACATCATGCACTTACGCCAATCTTCGCGGCAACGTAAGACGATACGCTAAAGTCCCGATTCTCTCGAGAATCTCAATTGGACCTACATACCTCGGACTCAGTTTGCCTTTCTTTCCAAAGCGTGAAGTTCCCCTCATTGGTGACACCTTCAGAAAAACGTGATCACCAACTTGGAATTCTAAAGACCTTTGACGCTTATCTACGTAACTTTTCTGCCTACTTTGTGCTATCTTTAATCTATCTCTGATCACTGCCACGGCATCTTTTGACTGCTGAACCAACTCTGAGCTTGTGATTTTTCTTTCCCCAACCTCATCCCAACATACTGGTGTTCTACATGCTCTGCCATACAACGCTTCGAATGGAGCCATCTGGATGCTCTGCTGGTAACTATTGTTGTAGGTGAATTCTACCAAATGAAGCTGATCTTCCCAACTTCCCTTGAAATCTATTACACACGCTCTCAGCATGTCTTCGAGGGTCTGAATTGTCCTCTCAAAATAGCCATCCGTCTGAGGATGATACGCCGTATTATACTGAAGCTTTGTACTTAACGCACTCTGCAAGCTCATCCAAAAAGCAGCTGTAAATCTTGGGTCTCTATCTGATGTTATTGTAACTAGCACTCCATGCATTCGAGCCACCTGACATACATACAGATCTGCGTGTCTATCCAGACTCAAGTCCTTTCAAACTCCAATGAAGTGAGCTGACTTTGTCAATCTGTCAACTATTACCCAAATTGAATCATTTCCTCTTTGACTCCTTGTTAGTCTAGTCACGAAATCCATTATGCTATGCTCCCATTTCCATTCTGGGATCGTGAGAGGTTGTAAAAGTTCTCCCAGCTTGCAATGTTGAGCTTTTACTTGTTGACACGTCAAACACTTGGCGACATACTTGGCAATGTGCGCCTTCATACCGGACCACCAGTAATGTCAAACACTTGGTACATTTTAGTGCTTCCAAGATGAATGTTGTAACTACTACGATGTACTTCAAATAAAATTTCTTCTCTAAGCTCTACATCATCAGGTATAACCAAACGTCCTTGGAACCTTAATGTCCCGTCATCAGCAATTTGAAAATCAACCTTCCTTTTATCTGCGTCCTCCTGAAGAATTCTCTGTACATCTGGGTCTGTCGGTTGGAGTTGTTTGATTTTGACCTGGACATCCGATTCAATTTTGAGGGTGCCCATAAAACTTGAAAGGTGGCCTACCTCAAATTTGAATTCCAAATCCTGAGCTCTCTCGATTAAGTTCCACTCCTTAACCAAGATTTGCGCCATTGAAGACTTCCGACTCAATGCATTGGCGACCTTGTTCGCCTTTCCTAGGTGATATAGAATGTCACAGTTGTAGTCTTTTAGTGATTCCATCCATCGGCGCTATCTCATGTTCAACTCCTTCTGAGAGAACAGATACTTGAGACTCTAATGGTCCGTGAACATCTAAAATTTTTCACCACACAAATAATGCCTCCAATTCTTCGGGGCAAAGATAATGGCTGCGAGTTCTAAGTCATGCGTTGGATGGTTTTGTTCATGAGGTCTTAACTGACGAGAGGCGTATGCAACAACCCTACCATGTTGCATCAGCACGTAACTCAACCCTCTAAATGACGCATCACTGTAAATCTCAAATCCTCCAAGACCAGATGGAATCGTTAGTATTGGTGCCGTAGTCAGCTTTTCCTTCAGCTCTTGAAAACTACGCTTGCACTTGTCTGTCCATATGAACTTCTCGTCTTTCTTCGTGAGCTTTGTCGGAGGCGAGGCTATTGATGAGAAACCTTCCACAAACCGTCTGTAATACTCTACCAATCCCAGAAAACTTCTAATCTCTATCAATGTTGTCGATCTCTGCCAATTGGTTACGGCTTCTATCTTGCTCGGGTCGACGGAGATTCCCTTTCCGGAAATCACATGACCTAAGAACGCAACACGAGTCAGCCAAAACTTGCATTTGCTAAACTTAGCATACAATTCATGCGTCCTTAAAGTCTGGAGCACTAATCTCAGGTAATTCTCATGCTCTTCATCACTTCTCGAATAGACCAAGATATCATCGATGAACACGATTACAAACTGATCTAGGTATTCCTTAAACACTCTGTCCATCAAATCCATAAAGGTAGCTAGAGCATTTGTCAACCCGAATGGCATCACTGTGAACTCATAATGGCCATACCGAGTATGAAATGCTGACTTAGGAATATCCTCCTTCCTAATTCTTAGCTGATGATATCCTGTCCTCAAGTCGATCTTCGAGAAAATCAACGCCCCTTGCAACTGATCAAACAAGTCATCAATCCTCGGCAGTGGATAATTGTTCTTGATCGTTACCTAATTGAGCTGCCGATAGTTGATCCATAGGCGCAATGAACCATCTTTCTTCTTAACAAATAGAACTGGTGCTCCCCAACGTGATGCACTAGGACAAATAAATTCCTGATCCAGTAGCTCTTGCATATGCATCTTCAGTTTCTTCAATTTAGATAATGCCATCCGGTAAGGTGCTTTTGAAATCGGTTCTGTCCCCAGTGCTAGCTCAATTACAAACTCAATCTCCCTTTCTGGCGGTAATCCTAGCAATTCTTTTGGAAAGACATCTTGGAATTCTTGTACAACTGAAATGTGCTCAACTTTCAGTTCATCAACTGTCTATCCAAGACAGTTGCCAGGTACCCTTGACAACCCTCATCTAACAAACGAGCTGTCTCTTGCGACGAGATTAGGACAATCGAGGGTCCTCCTTGACTTCCTACAAACTTGAAGGTCTCACCATCTATCGGGTCAAACTGAATCGCTTTACGATAACAATCTATTTTAGCTCTTTGCTTGGTGAGCCAATCCATGCTAATTATTAAATCAAATCATACATGGCTAGGACTAAAAGATCTATTTTCCCCTCTGGCTCACCAATCACTAACTTGCACCACGAACAACCCAAAGCAGTAATAACTTTATCTTTCAAGGGTGTAGATATACACATTACCGACAACAATAATATAGGATTAACTCCTATCAACTTAACATACTGCTCAGCAATAAATGAATGGGTTGCTCCCGAATCAAACAAAGCATAAGCAGGTTGGTCGTTGAGCGAAACCATACCTTATCACGTTAGGCGCAACTTCTGCTTGACCTTGTGTGATTGCATAAATTGTGCCTTGAGCTGGACGTCTCCACTGTCCTCCTTGCGGCACGTTCTGAAGGGCATACCCTCTTATCTGTCCTCTCGGTGGTGGCCGCAGTAGCTGAGGTTATCCTCTCTACTTCTTTGGACAATACCTTGCAATGTGGCCCTATTGGCCACACTTGAAACAGGCTCCTGTCCTGGCTGGGCACAGAGCTGTTGCATGTCGCTTTCCACAAAAGCGACATATACCCATGTTATTGGACATCTATCTATTGAATCCGCTTCTTTTGAAGGGTGGGGCATGGGATCTACCTCGGGGCATGGGTCTTTTTCCCTGACGAATATTCTCTCGGTGAGAGTTAAACCTCGACCCAAATGAGGCTGCTCGGTCATTCTATTCTCTCTCGATCATCTGAGCCTTCTCATAAGGTCATTATAAGTCCTCAGGTTCAGGGAAATCAATGTACTTCTTAAGACTGGCTTGAATCCTTCTCTGAACCTCCTCGCTCAATTTACTGGATTCGCAATTAATTTAGGAGCATACTACGAAAGTTTAGCGAACATCGCCTCATATTGATCGACGATTAGGGAACCCTGACGAAGACGTTGAAATTCTGCCATCTTCACCTCTATGGTAGTTTCTGAGAAATATTTGACATTAAAAGTAGGTTTCTGACGAAGACGACTTCTTTTGGGAATATGGTTCCTCGAGTCGTCTTCCACCAAGTATCTGCAACTTCCTCTAGTTGGTAAGTTGCAGGCACTACCTTTTTAGTCTCATTGCACATTAGTAGTGCAAAGGCTTTCTCCAATTTTTGGATCCATGAAGCAGCAGGCTTTAGGGTCTCTGGTCCCGATGAATCGAGGTGGATTCAACTTAAGGAATTGTTCTACCAACTGATGAATTGGTCTATCCGCGACCACTATTCCGGGTGGACCTTCAGCTTGAGTTGCGGCAGGTGCCAGGACAGGTGTGGCAGCTAGTATGGCGGCAGTAATGGCAGCGTTGGTAGCAGCAGTGGCAGTGGCTTCAACAACAGCAGTAAAGGCGGCAGTTTGATCTCGGGCCTGTTCCCCCATCATCTCCCGCGTAACATCTAGAGCTTGGTTGATTCCGACAATTCCTTGCTCACCTGGGGCTACTACCCCAGCACCAACAAAAGGTGGTGCTACTCTAGCATCTACAATAGGTGGAACGATTCCACTCACGCTAGCCTATGCTAGCGCTCGACCATGGCCTCCTCAAGTACTGACTCTAGTTGGCGCTCTGCCCCGAGTCATGGCCCTACTGGCCCTCTTTGCAGGAGTCCTCGGCTCTTGATCGCCCATAGTGTCACTTTAAACAACAGACACTTACTTCCAATTCAACACCGAATTAGAAACAGAACAATTCAAATAACAAACAATTTTAGCACCCAGCTAACACAGACATGTACCAGCATGAACTTAATGTCATTTCCAACCAATTATCCCATGGTCAACACTCATTATCACTCCAATCTTGAACTTCGCTTTGATACCACAAAAAGGGGATGTCACGTCCCGATCCTCGGGCACGCGCCCATCCCTCACCTTAGTCGATTTTCTAGTGCGATATCCCAGGACTATTTATCGCCGACCCTTTCTTTTAATATGCACACGCGAAAGCAATTATAAATTCCCAGACAATAAAACAATGTGATAGAAAAGCAGGCCATATTTTTCATATTGAAATTCACAACCACACTTTTATTAACAGCACAACTCATAGTATATTTACAATACTATTCACAGCATACTTGTCTTACACCTATCTACACTAAGACAGGGTTCACAAAAGGGATGGGATCTCAATCCACATCCGGGTTGTACTCAAGATCCCTCTCTGGATCATCTTCTGCTTCCAAAAATCTTTCTCCTCCTCAGGTTTCACATCGATGCTCTCCTTCTCAGGTTTCTCCTCCTTGGCTCCACCTCAAAGTCCTAAAATAGTTATTCAATAACCAATGAGATCATGTCTCAGCGAATTCTACCCCCTAATACCCGATTAGTAAGCCAATACACTATGGGCTGCCTAAACACGCACGGGTCAAAGGACTTACCTTGGTCTCAAATTCCACCTGCAAATTAAGGTTAAACACATATATTCAAACAATTCACGAAATCCGATCAAGCACTGATCAATCGACTTAGTCGATTACATGTCATTCGAACCATCTCTAAGTCATTCCCACTCATACTACGATTCTCAGATGATGTACTCATTCACCAAATCACATGTGTTTCTCGGGCGTCGTGTTCGCCATTGACATCCTCGATCACCGACACCACGTGTCCTTTCTGGGACACCATTTTCGCTGAGGTGACATCGGCAATAGACAACATCGTGAGTTCTTTAAAGCGTCATTTTCACCAGTGATATTTCCTTAATCACCGAACCGCGTTTGTCTATAAGTCATTCACGTGCATTGTTTAAGGTGCCGTTTTTGCCAGTGATACCTCCAATCACTGAACCACGTATGTCCAATAATGTCGTACCTGATTGGTCTCAGCCAATAACATTCTCAGTTAGCTCTCACCATTCTCTCTACTATATAGCCCATCAATGTAACTGGCGCTATATACCATTACTCGGCCATCTACCAATCAAATATTCAATAATAAACAATTTATGACAAATCCTCCAATTTCACAATTTAAATCAATTTCATATAAATTGAAGCTCAATTAAATAAACGGTCTGCACCACGACAATTAGCACAAAATTCCGGTCACCGGCCATCCCTGGTTGAATTTTCGGAAAAATAATTAATTAAATAATTAATTTTGATAAATAAATAAATAAATAAATAATCCAATTTAGGCCTGTAATGCCTAATTGGAGCCCGAAACGGGTCGGGAAAAATCTCGAGATCCATTAAATAAATATTAGAGGCTCTCTACTTGCTAATGACTAAGTCTAACCACCTAACATGCATCATTAAGTCACTAATTTAATTGTTCTAACCTAATCTAACCACCTAAGTGCACGTAATTAAATCTAACCAACCCTTAAGCATAATTAGCAAACTAAGAAAGCATTAGTGAGTAAAACTCACTTGGTAAAAGTGGAAACCAAATCACCACGACGGCAGCCGAAATCGTGCTTTCCATGACACCAGTAGGCTTGGACCGGGCCTTGACCTTGGCCTAACAAATCTTAGCCCAATTGAGATTTGTTCTTGCATTGGAGTGGGCTTGCTCTTGGGCTTGGGCCTAATTGCAAATGGGCTTTCTTCGTGAGCCGGTCATCAATTGATTTACTGAAGTTTGGCCGAAAACTGCTGAACTTGCTAGGCTTTGGAGCTAAATTTGCTGGGCCTAACTTGCGGCCCAAAAGAAACTCACTGGGCTGGAATTTACGTGGACTTCAAGTGGTCCAGCTGCTGAGCCAAACAAGGGAATCCGCAAGAGACGCTGGGCTGATGGGCCGCTGGAAGGCTGCTGAGCTGAGAAGTCCCTTTGCTGGGCTACTGGAGTCGAAGCCTGAAGACGCTGCTCGTTGTTGCTGCTGGGCAGAACATGAAGTCACGCTGGTGGAGGCCACACGTTGAGAAGAAGTGGATGAGGGCAACTTCTTCAGTGGCTTCGTTTGACGGGCTTGTTGCTGGCAATTCGGCAAAGGGGAAGAACGATCGTGGGCGTGCGGGCGTGTGCTGGCAGAAGGCTGAAGAATTGAGGCTTCGGTCAACAAATTGAAGAAGCAGCCTCGGTTGACTGCTTGGACGCGTGGATGGGAGGCAACGATCGCAGGGCTGCACGCGGGGAAAGGCTTCGCTGGCTTCATCTGGCTCTGATTCGGTCGACACCCGGGACTTTCAAAGGCTGAAGGTTGCTGGCCACGTGGATGCTTGGGTCAACACCGGTTGCTTGGGGCTGCTGAGTGTTGACCGAAGGGCTGAGCTTGAAAACGTGAAGAAGCGAACAGTAGTGGAGCAGTTGCAGGGATTTTCAGTGGTTTGCTTGGTCTTCTTCCACTGTGTTGGAGGCGTCGCACTTTGAGAAGAAGACAGAAGCGGTGATGATGAAGACAGCGACGAGAGGGACCCAAAATCAACAAATCTAAGCCATTCCCTTAATTGCTTGTCCCCCTCCTTTTTCTTTATCCTTATCTTGGTTGGTCTCTAATACTTTCTTGTTTTTAAGATTAATCGAATTTGAATCTTAACGGTGGTAAAATGATCAAATGCCTCAAATTTGCTTGAGTCATTACTAAAATAAAAAAAGAAAAAAAAAATTGATCTCTGACCATGCACCTTATGTTTCTTATTTGGGATAGCTATGCGGATTGCATCTCCCATCCATTTTACTTATAAAAAAAGGAAGAATCTTTCTCTTTAAGATTAAAGTTGATTAGCGGAAAAAAGGCATAAATGTGATTGCTTGAGGAAAACTAAAATTCATTTTATAGATTACGCATCCAATTCCTTGCCTATAAACACATAAGGGTTCATTCCTTCATAAAAAAGTCACGCACTATTCTTCTTCCTTTATCAACTCTCTCTTTTTTTCTTCTTTTCTTTTTTCGTGAAAATGCTCCTTATTTAGGAAATTATCAGCATGAGACGGATCAAATTGTTTTTTAGATTATTCGAATTTTAGTCTTAAAAGTTGCTTTTTAGATTATTCGAATTTGAATCTTAAAAGTGGTAAAAAGGTCAAATGTCTCAAATTTTTTTGAGTCATTCATAAAACAGAAAAAGAAAAAAAAATGATCACCAAACTTGCACATTTTCTACCTTATTTGGGACAGCAACGCAGATTGCATGTCCCATCCACTTTACTTATAAAAAAAAGAAAGAACCTTTCTCTTCTTTCGTACAGTTTTTGGATCAGGTAACATCAGCCTTCCAAAAGGAGAAGGGCAATTAACTTTTCTGAACGGTAAAGACATCTTTAAGATTATCGTTGATTTGCAGAAAAAATATATAAATGTGATTGCTTGAGGAAAACTAAAGCTCATTTTAGACATTACGCATTCATTTCCTTGCCTATAAACAAATAAGGGTTCATTCCTTCATAAAAACGACACGTGCTATTCTTCTTCCTTTATCCACTCTCTCATTTTATTTTCTTTTCTTTTTTGTGGAAATGCTCATTATTTAGGAAATTATCAGCATGAGACTGATCAGATTGTGTTTTAGATTATTCGAATTATAATCTTAAAAGTTGTTTTTAAGATTAATCGAATTTGAATATTCAAAGTGGTAAAAGGATCAAATGTCTCAAATTTGCTTGAGTCATTAGTAAAATAGAAAAAGAAAAAAAAAATTGATCACCGACCATGCACCTTATCGTCCTTATTTCGGGTAGCTATGCGGATTTCATCTCCCATCCATTTTACTTATAAAGAAAGAAAGAATCTTTCTCTTTTTCTTTCTCTTTGTGGATGATGTCAAATCAGCTTTCCAAAAGGAGAAGGGAAATTAATTTTTCTCAACGATAGAGGCATCTCTAAGATTATCGTTGGATTATACCGAATCTACTTTTCAAAATGAGAGAGGCATACAACTTTTCTAAAAGATAGAGCCATCTTTATGATTAGTGTTGACTCGTGGAAAAAACATATAAATGAGACTGCTAGAGGAAAACTAAAGTTCATTTTATACATTACGCATCAAATTCCTTGCCTATAAACAGATAGGGGTTCATACATTCAAAAAAAAGTCACGCGCTATTCTTCCTCCTTTATACACTCTCTTTTTTGTTCTTCTTTTCTTTTTTGTGAAAATGCTCCTTAATTGGGAAATTATCAGCATGAGACTGATGAAATTGTTTTTTAGATCATTCGAATTTTAATCTTAAAAGTTGATTTTTAGATTGATCGAATTTGAATCTTAAAAGTGGTAAACGGATCAAATGTCTCAAATTTGCTTGAGTCATTCGTAAAACAGAAAACAAAAAAAAATAAAATTGATCACCGACCATTCACCTTATCTTCCTTATTTGGGATAGCTAGGCAGATTGCATCTCCCATCCATTTTACTTATAAAAAAAGAAAGAATCTTTCTCTTTTTTCTAACACTTTTTTGATCATGTCACATCATCTTTCCAAAAGGAGAAGGGCAATTAATTTTTCTGAACGGTAAAGACATCTTTAAGATTATCGTTGTTTTCCAAAAAAAAGGCATAAATGTGACTGCTTGAGGAAAATTAAAGTTCATTTTATACATTACGCATCCATTTCCTTGCCTATAAATAGATAAGGATTCATTTCTTCATAAAAAATTCGCGTGCTATTCTTCTTCCTTTATCCACTCTCTCTTCTTCTTCTTCTTTCCTTTTTTGTGAAAATGATCCTTATTTAGAAAATTATCAGCATGAGACTAATCGAATTGTTTTTGAGATTATTCGAATTTTAATCTTAAAAGTTGTTTTTTAGATTATTCGAATTTGAATCTTAAAAGTGGTAAAATGATCAAATGTCTCAAATTTGCTTGAGTCTTTCCTAAAACAGAAAAAGAAAAAAAAAATTGATCACCAAACATGCACATTTTCTACCTCATTTGGGATAGCTATGCAAATTGCTTGTCCCATCCATTTTACTTATAAAAAAAGAAAGAATCTTTCTCTTTTTTCTTACACTTTTCAGATCATGTCACATCAGCTTTCCAAAAGGAGAAGGGCAATTAACTTTTCTGAACGATAAAGGCATCTTTAAGATTATCGTTGATTTGGGGAAAAAAAGGCATAAATGTGATTGTTTGAGGAAAACTAAGGTTCATTTTATACATTACGCCTCCATTTCCTTACCTATAAATAGATAAGGGTTCATTCCTTCATAAAAACGACACGTGCTATTCTTCTTCTTTTATCCACTCTCTCTTCTTTTTCTTATTTTCTTTTTTGTGAAAATGCTTCTTATTTGGGAAATTATCAACATGAGACTGATCAAATTGTGTTTTAGATTATTCGAATTATTATCTCAAAATGTCTTTTTAGGATTAATCGAATTTGAATCTTAAAAGTGGCAAAAGCATCAAATGTCTCAAATTTGCTTGAGTCATTCATAAAACAAAAAAAGAAAAAAACAATTGATCACCAAACTTGCACATTTTCTACCTTATTTGGGATAGCAACACGGATTGCATGTCCCATCCACTTTACTTATAAAAAAAAGAAAGAATCTTTCTCTTCTTTCATACAGTTTTTGGATCGTGTCACATCAGCCTTCCAAAAGGAGAAGGGCAATTAACTTTTCTAAACGGTAAAGACATCTTTAAGATTATCGTTGATTTGTAGAAAAAATATATAAATGTGATTGCTTGAGGAAAACTAAAGCTCATTTTAGACATTACGCATCCTTTTCCTTGCCTATAAACAGATAAGGGTTCATTCCTTCATAAAAACGACACGTGCTATTCTTCTTCCTTTATCCACTCTCTTTTTTTTCTTCTTTTCTTTTTTTGTGGAAATGCTCCTTATTTAGGAAATTATCAACATGAGACTGATCAAATTGTGTTTTAGATCATTCGAATTATAATCTTAAAAGTTGTTTGTAAGATTAATCAAATTTGAATCTTAAAAGTGGTAAAAGGATCAAATGTCTCAAATTTGCTTGAGTCATTAGTAAAATAGAAAAAGAAAAAAAAATTGATCGCCGACCATGCACATTATCGTCCTTGTTTGGGATAGCTACGCGGATTTCATCTCCCATCCATTTTACTTATAAAAAACGAAAGAATCTTTCTCCTTTTCTTTCTCTTTGTGGATCATGTCAAGTCAGCTTTCCAAAAGGAGAAGGGAAATTAACTTTTCTCAACGATAGAGACATCTTTGAGATTATCGTTGGATTATACCAAATCTACTTTTCAAAATGAGAGAAGCATCCAACTTTTTTGAACGATAGAACCATCTTTTTGATTATTGTTGATTTGCGGAAAAAACATATAAATGTGATTGCTAGAGGAAAACTAAAGTTCATTTTATACCTTACGCATCCGATTCCTTGCCTATAAACGGATAAGGGTTCATTCCTCATAAAAAAGTCACGCGCTATTCTTCTTCCTTTATCGACTTTCTCTTTTTTTCTTCGCTTCTTTTTTGTGAAAATGCTCCTTATTTAGGAAATTATCAACATGAGACTAATCAAATTGTTTTTTAGATTATTCGAATTTGAATCTTAAAAGTGGTAAACGGATCAAATGTCTCAAATTTGCTTGAGTCATTGGTAAAACAGAAAAAGAAAAAAATATTGATCACCGGCCATTCACCTTATCTTTGTTATTTGGGATAGCTAGGCGGATTGCATCTCCCACCCATTTTACTTATAAAAAAAGAAAGAATCTTTCTCTTTTCTCCTACACTTTTTCGATCATGTCGCATCAACTTTCCAAAAGGAGAAGGGCAATTAACTTTTCTGAACGGTAAAGACATCTTTAAGATTATCGTTGATTTCCGCAAAAAAGACATAAATGTGATTGCTTGAGGAAAACTAAAGTTCATTTTGTACATTACGCATCCATTTCCTTGTCTATAAACTGATAAGGGTTCATTCCTTCATAAAAACGACACGTGCTATTCTTCTTCCTTTATCCACTCTCTCTTCTTTTTCTTCTTTTCTTTTTTGTGAAAATGCTCCTTATTTAGGAAATTATCAACATGAGACTGATCAGATTGCTTTTTAGATTATTCAAATTATAATCTTAAAAGTTGTTTTTAAGATTAATCGAATTTGAATCTTAAAAGTGATAACAGGATCAAATGTCTCAAATTTGCTTGAGTCATTAGTAAAATAGAAAAAGAAAAAAAAATTCATCACCAACCATGCACCTTATCTTCCTTATTTGAGATAGCTATGCGGATTGCATCTCCCATCCATTTTACTTATAAAAAAAGAAAGAATCTTTCTCTTTTTTCTAACACTTTTTCGATCATATCAGATCATCTTTCCAAAAGGAGAAGGGCAATTAATTTTTCTGAACAGTAAAGACATCTTTAAGATTAAAGTTGATTAGTGGAAAAAAGGCATAAATGTGATTGCTTGAGGAAAACTAAAGTTCATTTTATACATTACGCATCCATTTCCTTGCCTATAAATAGATAATGGTTCATTCCTTCATAAAAACGACATGTGCTATTCTTCTTCTTTTATCCACTCTCTCTTCTTTTTCTTCTTTTCTTTTTTGTGAAAATGATCCTTATTTCGAAAATTATCAGCATCACATTGATCAAATTGTTTTTTAGATTATTTGAATTATAATCTTAAAAGTTGTTTTTAGGATTAATTGAATTTGAATCTTAAAAGTGGTAAAAGGATCACATGTCTCAAATTTGCTTGAGTCATTAGTAAAATAGAAAATGAAAAAAAAAAAAATTGATGACCGACCATGCACCTTATTTTCCTTACTTGGGATAGCTATGCGGCCATCGATTTTACTTATAAAGAAAGAAAGAATCTTTCTATTTTTCTTTCTCTTTGTGGATCATGTCAAACCGGCTTTCCAAAAGGAGAAGAGAAATTAACTTTTCTCAACGATAGTGGCATCTTTGAGATTATCGTTGGATTATACCAAATCTACTTGTCACAATGAGAGAGGCATCCAACTTTTCTGAACGATAGAGCCATCTTTATGATTATCGTCCATTTGTGGAAAAAACATATAAATGTAATTGCTAGAGGAAAACTAAATTTCATTTTATACATTACGCATCCAATTCATTGCCTATAAATAGATAAGGGTTCATTCCTTAATAAAAAAATTCACGCGCTATTCTTCTTCCTTTATCCACTCTCTCTTTTTTTATTCTTTTATTTTTCTTGAAAATGCTCCTTATTTAGGAAATTATCAGCATGAGACTAATCAAATTTTGTTTTTTTAGATTATTCGAATTTTAATGTTAAAAGTGCTTTTTTAGATTATTCGAATTTGAATCTTAAAAGTGGTAAAATGATCAAATGTCTCAAATTTGGTTGAGTCATTCATAAAACAGCAAAAGAAAAAAAAAAATTGATCACCAAACATGCACATTTTCTACCTTATTTGGGATAGCTAGGCGGATTGCATGTCCCATCCATTTTACCTATATAAAAAGAAAGAATCTTTCTCTTTTTTCTTACACTTTTTGGATCATGTTACATCAGCTTTCCAAAAGGAGAAGGGCAATTAACTTTTATGAAGGGTAAAGGCATCTTTAAGATTATTGTTGATTTGCGGAAAAAAGGCATAAATATGATTGCTTGAGGAAAACTAAAGTTCATTTTATACATTACGCATCCATTTCCTTGCCTATAAATAGATAAGGGTTCATTCCTTCATAAAAACGACATGTGCTATTCTTGTTCTTTTATCCACTGTCTCTTCTTTTTCTTCTTTTCTTTTTTGTGAAAATGATCCTTATTTAGAAAATTATCAGCATGGCATTGATCAAATTGTTTTTTAGATTATTTGAGTTATAATCTTAAATTTTTTTTTTAAGATTAATCGAATTTGAATCTTAAAAGTGGTAAAAGGATCAAATGTCTCAAATTTGCTTGAGTCATTAGTAAAATAGTAAAAGAAAAAAAAAAATTATCACCGACCATGCACCTTATTTTCCTTATTTGGGATAGCTATGCGGCCATCGATTTTGCTTATAAAAAAAGAAAGAATCTTTCTCTTTTTCTTTCTCTTTGTGGATCATGTCAAATCAGCTTTCCAAAAGGAGAAGGGAAATTAACTTTTCTCAACGATAGTGGCAGCTTTGAGATTATCGTTGGATTATATCAAATCTACTTTTCAAAATGAGAGAGGCATCCAACTTTTCTGAACGATAGAGCCATCTTTATGATTATCGTTGATTTGTGGAAAAAACATATAAATGTGATTGCTAGAGGAAAACTAAATTTCCTTTTATGCATTACGCATCTAATTACTTGCCTATAAATAGATAAGGGTTCATTCCTTAATAAAAAAGCCACGCGCTATTCTTCTTCCTCTATCTACTCTCTCTTTTTTTCTTCTTTTCTTTTTCTTGAAAATGCTCTTTATTTAGGAAATTATCATCATGAGACTAATCAAATTTTGTTTTTTACATTATTCGAATTTTAATATTAAAAGTTCTTTTGTAGATTATTCGAATTTGAATCTTAAAAGTGGTAAAATGATCAAATGTCTCAAATTTGCTTGACTCATTCGTAAAACAGAAAAAAAAAAATTGATCACCAAACATGCACATTTTATACCTTATTTGGGATAGCTAGGCGAATTGCATGTCTCATCCATTTTACCTATAGAAAAAAAAGAATCTTTTTCTTTTTTCTTACATTTTTTGGATCATGTTACATAAGCTTTCCAAAGGGAGAAGGGCAATTAACTTTTCTGAACGGTAAAGACATATTTAAGATTATCGTTGATTTGCGGAAAAAAGATATAAATATGATTGCTTGGGGAAAACTAAAGTTCATTTTACACATTATGCATCCATTTCCTTGCTTATAAACATATCAGGGTTCATTCCTTCATAAAAACGACACGTGCTATTCTTCTTCCTTGATCCACTTTCTCTTTTTTTTTCTTCTTTCCTTTTTTTTTGGGAAAATGCTCCTTATTGGGGAAAACTAAAGTTCAAATTGTTTTTTAGATTATTTGAATTTGAATCTTAAAAGGGGTAAAAGGATCCATTGTCTCAAATTTGCTTGAGGCATTAGTAAAACGGAAAAAAAAAAAAAATTGATGATCCGCCATGAACATTTTGCTCCTTATTTGGGATAGTTATGCGGATTGCACTGCACATCCATTTTACTTATGAAAAAAGAAAAAATCTTTCTCTTTTTCTTTCACTTTGTGGATCATGTCAAATCAGCTTCCAAAAGGAGAAAGGCAATTAACTTTTCTGAACAATCGAGACATCTTTAGGGTTATTGTTGATTTGTGGAAAAAAACATAAAAATGTGATTGCTTGAGGAGAACTATAGTTCATTTTACACATTACGCATCCAATTCCTTGCCTATAAATAGATAAGAGTTCATTCCTTCATAAAAATGACACGTCCTATTCTTCTTCCTTTATCCACTCTCTTTTTTTTCTTCTTTTCTTTTCTATGAAAGTGATCGTTATTTGGGAAATTATCAGCATGAGATTGTTCAAATAGTTGTATAGATTATTTGAATTTCAATCTAAAAAGTGGTAAAATGATCCAATGTCTTAAATTTGCTTCAATCACTAGTAAAACGGAAAAAGAAAAAAAAAATTGATGACCCACCATGAACATTTTGTTCCTTATTTGGGATAGCTATGCGGATTGCATTGCACATCCATTTTACTTATGAAAAAAGAAAAAATCTTTCTCTTTTTCGTTCACTTTGTGGATCATGTCCAATTAGATTTCCAAAAGGAGAAGGGCCATTAACTTTTATGAAGGATAGAGACATCTTTAAGATTATCATTGATTTGTTGAAAAAATCATAAAAATGTGGTTGCTTGAGGAGAAATAAAGTTCATTTTATACATTACGCATGCAATTCCTTACCTATAAACGGATAAGGATTCATTCCTTCATAAAAATGACACGTGCTATTTTTCTCCCTTTATCCACTCTCTCTTTTTTTTTTCTTCTTCTTCTTCTTTTATGGAAAAATGCTCCTTATTTGGGAATTTATCAGCATGAGACTGATCAAATACTTTTATAGATTATTTGAATTTGAATCTTAAAAGTGCTAAAAGGATCCAATGTCTCACATTTGCTTGAGTCATTAGTAAAGCAAAAAAAAGAAAAGAAAAATTGATCACCGACCATGCACCTTTTCTTCCTTATTTGGGATAGCTCTTTGAATTGCATCTCCGATCCGTTTTACTTACGAAAAAAGAAAGAATCTTTCTCTTTTTCTTTCACTTTGTGGATCATTTCAAATCAGATTTACAAAAGGAGAAGGGCATTAACATTTTCTGAACGATAGAGACATCTTTAGGATTATCGTTGATTTGTGGAAAAAAACATAAAAATATGATTGCTTGACGAGAACTATAGTTCATTTTATACATTACGTACCCAATTCCTTGCCTATGAACAAATAATGGTTCATACCTTCATAAAAATGACACGTGCCATTGTTCTCCCTTTATCCACTCTCTCTTTTTTATTCTTCTTTTCTTTTTTGGGAAAATGCTCCTTATTTGAGAAATTATTAGCATGAGACTGATAAAATAGTTTTTTAGATTATTCGAATTTGAATCTTAAAAGTGGTAAAATGATCCAATGTCTCAAATTTGATTGAGTCATTAGTAAAATAGAAAAAGAAAAAAAAATTATCACTGACCATGCACATTTTCTTCCTCATTTGGGATAGTTATGTAGATCGCATCTCCCATCCATTTTACTTACGAAAAAAGAAAGAATCTATCTCTTTTTCTCACTTGGTGGATCATGTCAAATTAGCTTTCCAAAAAGAGAAGGGCAATTAACTTTTTCTAAACAATAGAGACATCTTTAAAATTACCGTTGATTTGTGGAAAAAAACATACAAATGTGATTGCTTGAAAAAAACTAAAGTTCATTTTATACATTACGCATCCAATTCCTTGCCTATAAACAGAGAAGGGTTCATTCCCTCATAAAAATGACACGTCCTATTCTTCTTCCTCTATCCACTCTCTTTTTTTCTTTTGTTCTTTTTTGAGAAAATGATTGTTATTTGGGAAATTATCAGCATGAGATTGATTAAATAGTTTTATAGATTATTCGAATTTCAATCTGAAAGTGGTCAAAGGATCCAATGTCTAAAATTTGCTTCAGTCATTAGTAAAATAGAAAATTAAAAAAAAATTCATCACCACCCATACACCTTTTTGTCCATATTTGGGATAACTATCCGGATTGCATCTCCCATCCATTTTACTTACTAAAATAAAAAAAAAGAATGTTTCTCTCTTTCTTTCACTTTGTGGATCATGTCCAATCAGATTTCCAAAAGGAGAAGAGCCATTAACTTTCTAAACCATAGAGACATCTTTAAGATTATCGTTGATTTGTGGAAAAAAAAAAAAAACATAAAAATGTGGTGCTGGAGGAGAACTGAAGTTCATTTTATACATTACGCATACAATTTCTTACCTATAAACAGATAAGGATTCATTCCTTCATAAAAATGACATGTGCTATTCTTCTCCCTTCTCCACTGTCTCTTTTTTTTTTTCTACTTTTCTTTCTTGGAAAAATGCTCCTTATTTGGGAAATTATCATCATGAGACTGATCAAATAGTTTGATAGATTATTCAAATTTGAATCTTAAAAGTGGTAAAATGATCCAACGACTCAAATTTGCTTGAGTCATTAGTAAAACAGGAAAAAAAAAAATTTTGATCACCGACCATTCACCTTTTCTTCCTTATTTGGGATCGCTATGCAGATTGCATCTCCCATCCAATTTACTTACGAAAAAAAGAAAGAATCTTTATCTTTTTCTATCACTTTGTGAATCATGTCCAATGAGATTTCCAAAAGGAGAAGGGCCATTAACTTTTATGAACGATAGGGACATCTGTAACATTATTGTTGATTTGTGGAAGAAAACTTTAAAATGTGATTGCAAGAGGAGAACGATAGTTCATTTTATACATTACGTATTCAATTCCTTATCTATAAACAGATTAGGGTTTATACCTTCATAAAAATGACACGTGCTATTCTTCTCCCCTTATCCACTCTCTCTTTTTTTTTTCTTCTTTTCTTTTTTGGGAAAATGCTCCTTATTTGGGAAATTATCAGCATCAGATTGATCAAATAGTTTTTTAGATTATTCAATTTTGAATCTTAAAAGTGTTAAAAGGAACCAATGTCTCAAATTTGCTTGAGTCATTAGTAAAACAAAAAAAGAAAAAAAAATTGATCACTGACCATGCACATTTTCTTCCTTATTTGCGATAGTTATGCGGATTGCATCTCCCATCCATTTTACTTACCAACACAGAAAGAATCTCTCTTTTTCCCACTTTGTGGATCATGTCAAATCAGCTTTCCAAAAGGTGAAGGGCAATTAACTTTTCTAAATGATAGAGACATCTTTAAATTATTGTTAATTTGTGGAAAAAAAAAACATAAAAATGTGATTGCTTGAGGAAAACTAAAGTTCATTTTATACGTTACACATCCAATTCCTTGGCTATAAACAGAGAATGATTCAGTCCCTCATAAAAATGACATGTCCTATTCTTCTTCATTCATCCACTCACTCTTTTTTCTTCTTTTCTTTTTTGTGAAAAAATGATCGTTATTTGGGACATTATTAGCATGAGACTGATCAAATAGTTTTATAGATTATTCGAATTTCAATCTGAAAAGTGGTCAAAGGATCCAATGTCTAAAATTTGCTTCAGTCATTAGTAAAACAGAAAAAGAAAACAAAAATTAATCACCGCCCATGCACCTTTTCTTCCTCATTTGGGATAACTATGCAGATTGCATATCCCATCCATTTTACTTATGAAAAAAGAAAGAATCTTTCTCTTTTTCTTTCACTTTGTGGTTCATGTCAAATCAGATTTACAAAAGGAGTAGGGCAATTAACTTTTCTGAATGATATAGAAATCTTTAAGATTATCGTTGATTTGTGGAAGAAAAACAGAAAAATGTGATTGCTTAAGGAGAACTATAGTTCATTTTATAGATTATGTATCCAATTCCTTGCCTATAAACAAATAATGGTTCATACCTTCATAAAAATTACACGTGCTATTCTTCTCCCTTTATCCACTCTCTCTTTTTTTCTTCTTTTCTTTTTTGGGAAAATGCTCATTATTTGGGAAATTATCAGCATGAGACTAATGAAATAGTTTTTTTTTAGATTATTTGAATTTCAATGTTAAAAGTGGTAAAAGGAACCAATGTCTCAAATTTGGTTGAGTCATTAGTAAAACAAAAAAAGAAAAAAAAAATTGATCAATGGCCATGCACATTTTCTTCCTTATTTGGGATAGTTATGCGGTTTGCATCTCCCATCCATTTTACTTACCAAAACAGAAAGAATCCTTCTCTTTTTCTCACATTGTGGATCATCTCAAATCAGCTTTCCAAAAGGTGAAGGGCAATTAACTTTTCCAAACGATAGAGACATCTTTAAAATTATCGTTGATTTGTGGAAAGAAAAAACATAAAAATGTGATTGCTTGAGGAAAACTAAAGTTCATTTTATACATTACGCATCCAATTCCTGGCCTATAAATAGAGAAGGGTTCATTCCTTCATAAAAATGACACGACCTATTCTTCTTCATTTATCCACTCTCTCTTTTTTCTTCTTTTCTTTTTTGCGAAAAATGAACGTTATTTGGGACATTATTAGCATGAGTCTGATCAAATAGTTTTATAGATTATTTGAATTTCAATCTGAAAAGTGGTCAAAGAATCCAATGTCCAAAATTTGCTTCAGTCATTAGTAAAACAGAAAAAGAAAAAAAAAATCATCACCGCCCATGCACCTTTTCTTCCTTATTTGGGATAACTATGCGGATTGCATCTCCCATCCATTTTACTCACGAAAAAACAAAGAATCTTTCTCTTTTTCTTTCACTTTGTGGTTCATGTCAAATCAGATTTACAAAAGGAGAAGGGCAATTAACTTTTCTGAACGATAGAGACATATTTAGGATTATCGTTGATTTGTGGAAAAAAACAGAAAAATGTGATCGCTTGAGGAGAACTATAGTTCATTTTATAGATTATGTATCCAATTCCTTACCTATAAACAAATAATGGTTCATACCTTCATATAAATTACACGTGCTACTCTTCTCCCTTTATCCACTCTCTCTTTTTTTTCTTCTTTTCCGTTTTTCGAAAATGCTCCTTATTTGAGAAATTATCAGCATGAGACTGATCAAATAGTTTTTTAGATTATTCGAATTTGAAGTTTCAAAGTTGTAAAAGTATCCAATGTCTCAAATTTTGTTGAGTCATTAGTAAAACAGAAAAAGAAAAAAAAAATTGATCACTAACCATGCACCTTTTCGTCCTTATTTGGGATAGTTATGCATATTGCATCTCTTATCAATTTTACTTACGAAAAAAGAAATAATCTTTCTCTTTTTCTCACTTTGTGGATCCTGTCAAATCCGCTTTCCAAAAGGAGAAGGGCAATTAACTTTTCTAAACGATAGAGACATCTTTAAAATTATCATTGATTTGCGGAAAAAAAAAAACATAAAAATGTGATGGCTTGAGGAAAACTAAAGTTCATTTTATACATTACACATCCAATTCCTGGCCTATAAACAGAGAAGGGTTCAGTCCCTCATAAAAATGACACGTCCTATTCCTCTTCATTTATCCACTCTCTCTTTTTTCTTCTTTTCTTTTTTGTGAAAAATGATCTTATTTGGGACATTATCAGCATGAGACTGATCAAATAGTTTTATAGATTATTCGAATTTCAATCTAAAAAGTGGTCAAAGGATCCAATGTCTAAAATTTGCTTGAGTCATTTGTAAAACAGAAAAAGAAAAAAAAAATTCATCACCGCCCATGCACCTTTTCTTCCTTATTTGGGATAACTATGCAGATTACATCTCCCATCCATTTTACTTACGAAAAAACAAAGAATCTTTCTCTTTTTCTTTCACTTTGTGGTTCATGTCCAATAAGATTTCCAAAAGGAGAAGGGCCATTAAATTTTCTAAACCATAGAGACATATTTAAGATTATCGTGATTTGTGGAAAAAAACTTAGAAATGTGATTGCTTGAGGAGAACTATAGTTCATTTTATACATTACGTATCAAATTCCTTGCCTATAAATAAATAAGGGTTAATACCTTCATAAAAATGACACGTGCTATTCTTCTCCCTTTATCCACTCTCTCTTTTTTTTTTCTTCTTTTCTTTTTTGGGAAAATGCTCCTTATTTGGGAAATTATCAGCATCGACGATCAAATAGTTTTTTATATTATTCGAATTTGAATCTTAAAAGTGGGAAAAGGAACCAATGTCTCAAATTTGCTCGAGTCATTAGTAAAACAAAAAAAAGAAAAAAAAATTGATCACTGACCATGCACCTTTTCTTCCTTATTTGGAATAGTTATGCGGATTGCATCTCCCATCCATTTTACTTACCAAAACAGAAAGAATCTTTCGCTTTTTCTCACTTTGTGGATCATGTCAAATTAGATTTCCAAAAGGTGAAGGGCAATTAACTTTTCTAAATGATAGAGACATCTTTAAAATTATCGTTGATTTGTCGAAAAAAAAAACATAAAAATGTGATTGTTTGAGGAAAACTAAAGTTCATTTTATACATTACGCATCCAATTACTTGCCTATAAACAGAGAAGGGTTCATTCCCTCATAAAAATGACACGTCCTATTCTTCTAACTTTATCCACTCTCTCTTTTTCTTCTTTTCTTTTTTGCAAAAATGATCGTTATTTGGGACATTATCAGCATGAGACTGATCAAATAGTTTTATAGATTATTCAAATTTCAATCTAAAAAGTGGTCAAAGGATCCAATGTTTAAAATTTGCTTCAGTCATTAGTAAAACAGAAAAAGAATAAAAAAATTCATCGCCGCCCATGCACCTTTTCTTCCTTATCTGGGATAACTATGCAGATTGTATCTCCCATCCATTTTACTTACGAAAAAATAAAGAATCTTTCTCTTTTTCTTTCACTTTGTGGTTCATGTCCAATCAGATTTCCAAAAGGAGAAGGGCCATTAACTTTTCTAAACCATAGAGACATCTTTAAGATTATCGTGATTTGTGGAAAAAAAACTTAAAAATGCGATTGCTTGAGGAGAACTATAGATCATTTGATACATTACGTATTAAATTCATTGCCTATAAACAGATAAGGGTTTATACCTTCAGAAAAATGACACGTGCTATTCTTCTCCCTTTATCCACTCTCTCTTTTTTCTTTTTCTTCTTTTCTTTTTTCGGAAAATGCTCCTTATTTGGGAAATTATCAGTATCAGACTGATCAAATAGTTTTTTAGATTATTCGAATTTGAATCTTAAAAGTGGTAAAAGGAACCAATGTCTCAAATTTGCTTGAGTCATTAGTAAAACAAAAAAAGAAAAAAAAAATTGATCACTGACCATGCACATTTTCCTCCTTATTTGGGATAGTTATGCGGATTGCATCTCCCATCCATTTTACTTACCAAAACAGAAAGAATCTTTCTCTTTTTCTCACTTTGTGGATCATGTCAAATTAGCATTCCAAAAGGTGAAGGGCAATTAACTTTTCTAAATGATAGAGACATCTTTAAAATTATCGTTGATTTGTCGAAAAAAAAAAACATAAAAATGTGATTGTTTGACGAAAACTAAAGTTCATTTTATACATTACGCATCCAATTACTTGCCCATAAATAGAGAAGGGTTCATTCCCTCATAAAAATGACACGTCCTATTCTTCTAACTTTATCCACTCTCCCTTTTTTCTTCTTTTCTTTTTTGCGAAAAATGATCGTTATTTGGGACATTATCAGCATGAGACTGATCAAATAGTTTTATAGATTATTCAAATTTCAATCTAAAAAGTGGTCAAAGGATCCAATGTTTAAAATTTGCTTCAGTCCATAGTAAAACAGAAAAAGAAAAAAAAATTGATCACTGACCATGCACCTTTTCGTTCTTCTTTGTGATAGTTATGCATATTGCATCTCTCATCCATTTTACTTATGAAAAAAGAAAGAATCTTTCTCTTTTTCTCACTTTCTGGATCATGTCAAATCAGCTTTCCAAAAGGAGAAGGGCAATTAACTTTTCTAAATGATATAGACATCTTTAAAATTATCGTTGATTTGTCGAAAAAAAAAAACATAAAAATGTGATTGCTTGAGGAAAACTAAAGTTCATTTTATACATTACACATCCAATTTCTTGCCTATAAATAGAGAAAGGTTCATTCCCTCATAAAAATAACACGTCCTATTCTTCTTACTTTATCCACTCTTTTATTTTTATTCTTTTCTTTTTTGCGAAAAGTGAACGTTATTAGGGACATTATTAGCATGAGACTGATCAAATAGTTTTATAGATTATTCGAATTTCAATCTAAAAAGTGGTCAAAGGATCCAATGTCTAAAATTTGCTTGAGTCATTAGTAAAACAGAAAAAGAAAAAAAAAATCATCACCGCCCATGCATCTTTTCTTCCTTATTTGGGATAACTATGCGGATTGCATCTCCCATCCATTTTACTAACGAAAAAACAAAGAATCTTTCTCTTTTTCTTTCACTTTGTGGTTCATGTCCAAGCAGATTTCCAAAAGGAGAAGGGCCATTAACTTTTCTAAACCGTAGAGACATCTTTAAGATTATCGTGATTTGTGGAAAAAAAACTTTAAAATGTGATTGCTTGAGGAGAACTATAGTTCATTTTATACATTACGTATCAAATTCCTTGCCTATAAACAAATAAGGGTTTATACCTTCATAAAAATGATACGTGCTATTCTTCTCCCTTTATGCACTCTCTCTTTTTTTTTTCTTCTTTTCTTTTTTTGGAAAATGCTCCTTATTTGGGAAATTATCAGCATGAGACTAATCAAATAGTTTTCTACATTATTAGACTTTGAATCTTAAAAGTGGTAAAAAGATCCAATGTCCCAAATTTGCTTGAGTCATTAGTAAAATAGAAAAAGAAAAAAAAAATTGATCACCGCCCATCCACCTTTTCTTCCTTATTTGGGATAGCTATGCAGATTGCATCTCGCATCCATTTTACTTACGAAAAAAGAAAGAATCTTTCTCTTTTTGTTTCACTCTTTGGATCATGTCAAGTTAGCATTCCAGAAGGAGAAGGGCCATTAACTTTTCTGAATGATAGAGACATGTTTAACATTTACCGTTGATTTGTTGAAAAAAAACAAAAAAATGTGGTTGCTTGAGGAGAACTAAAGTTCATTTTATACATTACGCATCCAGTTCCTTACCTATAAACAGATACGGATTAATTCATTCATCAAAATGACACGTGCTATTCTTCTCCCTTTATCCACCCTCTTTTTTTTTTTTTCACTTCTATTTTTCAAAAATGCTCCGTATTTGGGAAATTATCAGCATGAGACTGATCAAATATTTTTTTAGATTATTCGAATTTGAATCTTAAAAGTTGTAAAAGGATCCAATGTCTCAAATTTTCTTGAGTCATTAGTAAAACAGAGAAAGAAAAAAAAATTGATCACTGACCATGCACCTTTTCGTCCTTCTTTTTGATAGTTACACATATTGCATCTTTCATCCATTTTACTTACGAAAAAAGAAAGAATCTTTCTCTTTTTCTTTCACTCCGTGGATCATGTCCAATCGGATTTCTAAAAGGAGAATGGCCATTAACATTTTTGAACGATAGAGACATCCTTAACATTATCGTTGATTTGTTGAAATAAACATAAAGATGTGGTTACTTGGGGAGAACTAAAGTTCATTTTATACATTACGCATCCAATTCCTTACCTATAAACAAATAAGGATTAATTCCTTCATAAAAATGACATGTGCTATTCTTCTCCCTTTATCCACTCTCACTTTTTTTTTTCTTCTTTTCTTTTTTGGACAAATGCTCATTACTTGGGAAATTATCTGAACGAGACTGATCAAATAGGTTTCTAGATTATTCGAATTTTAATCTTAAACGTGGTAAAAGGATCCAATGTCTCAAATTTGCTTGAGTCATTAGTAAAACAGAAAAAGAAAAGAAAAATTGATCAACGACCATTCACATTTTCTTCCTTATTTCGGATCGCTATGCGGATTGCATCTCCCATCCAATTTACTTACGAAAAAAGAAAGAATCTTTCTCTTTTTCTTTCACTTTGTGGATCATGTCCAATGAGATTTCCAAAGAGAGAAAGGCCATTAACTTTTCTGAACGATAGAGACATCTTGAAGATTATTGTTGATTTGTTGAAGAAAACTTTAAAATGTGATTGCTTGAGGAGAACTAAAGTTCATTTTTTACATTACGCATCCAATTTCTTACCTATAAACAGATAAGGATTAATTGCTTCATAAAAATGACACGTGCTATTCTTCTCCTTTTATCCACTATCTCTTTTTTTTTTTCTTTTTTCTTTTTAGAAAAATTCTCCGTATTTGGGAAATTGTCAACATGAGACTAATCAAATAGTTTTTAGATTATTTGAATTTCAATCTAAAAAGTGGTCAAAAGATCAAATGTCTCAACTTTGCTTCAATCAACAGTAAAATAGAAAAAAAAAAATGTTGATCACAGCCCATGCACCTTTTCTTCCTTATTTGGGATAGCTATGTGGATTGCATCTCCCATCCATTTTACTTACGAAAATAGAAATAATCTTTCTTTTTCTTTCAATCTGTGGATCATGTCGAATCAGATTTCGAAAAGAAGAAGGGCCATTAACTTTTCTGAACGATAGAGACATCTTCAACATTATCGTTGACTTGTGGAAAAAAAAACATAAAAATGTGGTTGCTTGAGGAGAACTAAAGTTCATCTTATACATTACGCATCCAATTCCTTACCAATACACAGATAAGGATTAATTCCTTCATAAAAATGACACGTGCTTTTCTTCTCCCTTTATCCACTCTCTCTTTTTTTTTTTCATATTTTCTTTTTTGGAAAAATGCTCCGTATTTGGGAAATTATCAGCCACAGACTGATCAAATAGTTTTAGATTATTTGAATTTCAATCTGAAAAGTGGAGAAAGGATACAATGTCTCAAATTTGCTTCAATCATTAGCAAAACAGAAAGAAAAAACAAATAATTGATCATAGCCCATGCACATTTTCTTCCTTATTTGGGATAGTTATGAGGATTCCATCTCCCATCCATTTTACTTACCAACACAGAAAGAATCTTTCTCTTTTTGTCACTTTGTGGATCTTGTCAAATCAGCTTTCCAAAAGGTGAAGGGCAATTAACTTTTCTAAACGATAGAGACATCTTTAATATTAACGTTGATTTTTAGAAAAAAAAAACATAAAAATGTGATTGCTTGAGGATAACTAAAGTTTATTTTGTACATTACACATCCATTTCCTTGCCTATAAATAGAGAATGGTTCATTCCCTCCTAAAAATGACACGTCCTATTCTTCTACCTTTATCCACTCTCTCTTTTTTTTTTCTTCCTTTCTTTTTTTGGGAAAATGCTCCTTATTTGGGAAATTATTAGCATGAGACTAACCAAATAGTTTTACAGATTATTTGAATTTCAATATGAAAAGTGGTCAAAGGATCAAATGTCTCAAATTTGTTTAAGTCATTAGTAAAACAGAAAAAGAAAAAAAATTTGATCACCGCCCATCCACCTTTTCTTCCTCATTTACGATAGCTATGCAGATTGCATCTCCCATCCATTTTCCTTATGAAAAAGGAAAGAATCTTTCTATTTTTATTTCACTCTTTGGATCATGTCCAATCAAACTTCCAAAAGGAGAAGGGCCATTAACTTTTCTGAACGATAGATACATCTTTAACATTATCGTTGCTTTGTTGAAAAAAACACAAAAATGCGGTTGCTTGAGGAGAACTAAGGTTCATTTTATACATTACGCATCCAATTCCTTACCTATAAACAGATAAGGATTAATTCCTTCATAAAAATGACACGTGCTATTCTTCTCCTTTTATCCACTCTCTCTTTTTTTTTTTCTTTTCATTTTTGGAAAAATGCTCCGTATTTGGGAAATTATCAGCATGAGACTGATCAAATAGTTTTTAGATTATTTGAATTTCAATCTGAAAAGTGGTCAAAGGATCCAATGTCTCAAATTTGCTTCAATCAATAGTAAAACAGAAAAAAAATTGATAACCGCCCATGCACCTTTTCTTTCTTATTTGGAATAGCTACGCGGATTGCATCTCCCCTCAATTTTACTTACGAAAAAAGAAAGAATCTTTCTATTTTTCTTTCACTCTGTGGATCATGTCCAATCAGATTTCCAAAAGGATAATGGCCATTAACTTTTCTGAACGATAGAGACATCTTTAACCTTATCGTTGATTTCTTGAAATAAACATAAAAATGTGGTTACTTTGGGAGAACTAAAGTTCATTTTATACATTACACATCCAATTCCTTACCTATAAACAAATAAGGATTAATTCATTCATAAAAATGACACATGCTATTCTTCTCCCTTTATCCACTCTCTCTCTCTCTTTTTTCTTCTTTTCTTTTTTAGAAAAAATGCTCCGTATTTGGGAAATTATCAACATGAGACTGATCAAATAGTTTTTAGATTATTTGGACTTCAATCTGAAAAGTGGTCAAAGGATCCAATGTCTCAACCCTGCTTCAATGATTAGTAAAATAGAAAAAAAAAAAAAAGTTGATCACAGCCCATGCACCTTTTCTTCCTTATTTGGGATAGCTATGCGGATTGCATCTCCCATTCATTTTACTTACAAAAAAAGAAAGAACCTTTCTTTTTCATTCACTCTGTGGATCATGTCCAATCACATTTCCAAAAGGAGAAGGGCCATTAACTTTTCTGAACGATAGAGACATCTTCAACATTATCGTTGACTTGTTGAAAAAAACATAAAAATGTGCTTGCTTGAGGAGAACTAAAGAAAAAAAAATTATAACCGACCATGCACCTTTTCTTCCTTATTTGGGATAGCTATGCGGATTGCATCTCCCATCCATTTTACTTACGAAACAAGAAAGAATCTTTCTCTTCTTCTTTCACTCTGTGGATCATGTCCAATTAGATTTTGTAAAAGGACAATCGCCATTAACTTTTCTGAATGATAAAGACATCTTTAAAATGATCGTTGATTTGTTGAAATAAACATAAAAATGTGGTTACTTGGGGAGAACTAAAGTTCATTTTATACATTACGCATCCAATTCCTTACCTATAAACAAATAAGGATTAATTCCTTCATAAAAATGACATGTGCTATTCTTCTCCCTTTATCGACTCTCTTTTTTTTTTTTTTTATTCTTTTCTTTTTTGGAAAAATGCTCATTGCTTAGGAAATTATCAGCACAAGACTAATCAAATAGGTTTCTAGATTATTCGAATTTGAATCTTAAACGTGGTAAAAGGATCCAATGTCTCAAATTTGCTTCAGTCATTAGTAAAATAGAAAAAGAAAAGAAAAATTGATCACCGACCATGCACCTTTTCTTACTTATTTTGGATAGCTATGCGGATTGCATCTCCCATCCATTTTACTTACGAAAAAAGAAAGAATCTTTCTTTTTCTTTCACTCTGTGGATCATGTCCAATCAGATGTCCAAAAGGAGAAGGGCCATTAACTTTTCTGAACGATAGAGACATCTTGAAAATTATCGTTGACTTGTTGAAAAAAATATAAAAATGTGGTTGCTTGAGGAGAACTAAAGTTCATCTTATACATTACGCATCCAATTCCTTACCAATATACAGATAAGGACTAATTCCTTCATAAAAATGACATGTGCTTTTCTTCTCCCTTTATCCACACTCTCTTTTTTTTTTCTTCTTTTCTTTTTTGGAAAAATGCTCCATATTTGAGAAATTATCAACCAGAGACTAATCAAATTGTTTTTAGAGTATTTGAATTTCAATCTGAAAAGTGGTCAAATGATCCAATGTCTCAAATTTGCTTCAATCATTTGCAAAACAGAAAAAAAAAAAAAAAAAAATTGATCACGGCCCATGCACCTTTTGTTCCTTATTTCGGATAGTTATGCGGATTGCATCTCACATCCATTTTACTTGCGAAAAAAGAAAGAATCTTTCTCTTTTTCTTTAACTCTGTGAATCATGTCCAATGAGATTTCCAAAAGGAGAAGGGCCATTAACATTTTTGAACGATAGAGACAATTTTTTTACAGTGTCGTGGATTTGTTGAAAAAAAACATAAAAATGTGGTTGCTTGAGGAGAACTCGAGTTCATTTTATACATTGCACATCAAATTCCTTACCTATAAACAGATAAGGATTAATTCTTTCATAAAAATGACACGTGCTATTCTTCTCCCTTTATCAACTCTCTCTTTTTTTTTTCTTCATTTCTTTTTTGGAAAAATGCTCATTACTTGGGAAATTTTCAGCACGAGACTGATCAAATAGGTTTCTAGATTATTCGAATTTGAATCTTGAACGTGATAAAAGGATCCAATGTCTCAAATTTACTTGAGTCATTCGTAAAAGAGAAAAAGAAAAGAAAAATTGATCAAGGACCATGCACCTTTTCTTCCTTATTTGGGATCGCTATGCGAATTGCATCTCCCATCCAATTTACTTACGAAAAAAGAAAAAATCTTTCTCTTTTTCTTTCACTTTGTGGATCATGTCCAATGAGATTTCCAAAAGGAGAAGGGCCATTAACTTTTCTGAACGATAGAGACATCTTTAACATTATTGTTGATTTGTGGAAGAAAACTTTAAAATGTGATTGCTTGAAGAGAACTAAAGTTCATTTTTTACATTACGCATCCAATTCCTTACCTATAAACAGATAAGGATTAATTGCTTCATAAAAATGACATGTGCTATTCTTCTCCCTTTATCCACTATCTTTTTTTTTTCTTTTCTTTTTTAGAAAAATGCTCCGTATTAGGGAAATTATCAGCATGAGACTGATCAAATAGCTTTTAGATTATTTGAATTTCAATTTGAAAAGTGGTGAAAGGATCCACTGTCTCTACTTTGCTTCAATCATTAGTAAAATAGAAGGAAAAAAAAAAGTTGATCACAGCTCATGCACCTTTTCTTCCTTATTTGGGATAGCTATGCGGATTGCATCTCCCATCCAATTTACTTACGAAAATAGAAAGAATCTTTCTTTTTCTTTCACTCGATCATGTCCAATCAGATTTCCAAAAGGAGAAGGGCCATTAACTTTTCTGAACGATAGAGACATCTTCAACATTATCGTTGACTTGTTGAAAAAAACATAAAAATGTGGTTGCTTGAGGAGAACTAAAGTTTATCTTATACATTACGCATCCAATTCCTTACCAATACACAGATAAGGATTAATTCCTTCATAAAAATGACACGTGCTTTTCTTCTCCCTTTATCCACTCTCTCTCTTTTTTTCTTCTTTTCTTTTTTGGAAAAATGCTCCGTATTTGGGAAATTATCAGCATGAGATTGATCAAATAGTTTTTAGATTATTTGAATTTCAATCTGAAAAGTGGTCAAAGGATCCAATGTCTCAAATTTGCTTCAATCAATAGTAAAACAGAAAAAAAATAAAAAATTGATAACCGCCCATGCACCTTTTCTTCCTTATTTGGGATAGCTATGTGGATTACATCTCCCATCCATTTTTCTCAATGATAGAGACATCTTTAACATTATCAGTGGTTTGTTGAAAAAAACATAAAAATGCGGTTGCTTGAGCAGAACTAAGGTTCATTTTATACATTACACATCCAATTTCTTATCTATAAATAGATAAGGATTAATTGTTTCATAAAAATGACACGTGCTATTCTTCTCCCTTTATCCACTATCTCTTTTTTTTTTCTTCTTTTCTTTGTGGGAAAAATGCTCCGTATTTGGGAAATTATCGGCGTGAGACTGATGGAATAGTTTTTAGATTATTTGAATTTCAATATGAAAAGTGGTCAAATGATCCAATGTCTCAAATTTGCTTCAATCATTAGTAGAACAGAAAAAAATAAAATTTGATCACAGCCCATCCACCTTTTCTTCCATATTTGGGATAGTTATGCTGATTGCATCTCCCATCCATTTTACTTACGAAAAAAGAAAGAAACTTTCTCTTTTTCTTTCACTCCGTGGATCTTGTCAAGTCAGCAAACCAGAAGGAGAAGGGCCATTAACTTTTCTCAAGGATAGAGACATCTTTAACTTTATCGTTGATTTGTTCAAAAAAACATAAAAATGTGGTTGCTTGAGGAGAACTAAAGTTAATTTTATATATTACGCATCCAATTCCTTACCTAAAAACTGATAAGGATTAATTGTTTCATAAAAATGATACGTGCTATTCTTCTCCCTTTATCCACTATCTCTTTTTTTTCTTCTTTTCTTTTTGGGAAAAATGCGCATTATTTGGGAAATTATCAGCATGAGACTGATCGATAGTTTTTAGATTATTTGAATTTCAATCTGAAAAGTGGTCAAATGATCCAATGTCTCAAATTTGCTTCAATCATTAGTAAAACAGATAAAATAAAAAAAATTGATCACAGCCCATGCACCTTTTCTTCCTTATTTGGGATAGCTATGCAGATTGCATCTCCCATCCATTTTACTTACTAAAAAAGAAGAATCTTTCTCTTTTTCTTTCACTCTGTGGATCTTGTCAAGTCAGCAAACCAGAAGGACAAGGGCCATAAACTTTTCTGAACGATAGAGACATCTTATCTTTAACATTATCGTTGATTTGTCGAAAAAAACATAAAAATGTGGTAACTTGAGGAGAACTAAAGTTCATTTTTTACAATACGCATCCAATTCCTTACCTATAAATAGATAAGGATTAATTCCTTCATAAAAATGACACGTGCTATTCTTCTCCCTTTATCCACTCTCTCGTTTTTGTTTTTTTTTTCATTTCTATCTTGGAAAATGCTCCGTATTTGGGAAATTATCGGTATGAGACTAATCAAATAGTTTTTAGATTATTTGAATCTCAATCTGAAAAGTGTTCAAAGTATCCAATGTCTCAAATTTGTTTCAATCATTACTAAAATAGAAGAAAAAAAAATTGATCACTGCCCATGCATGTTTTCTTCCTTATTGATCAAATTGCTATGCGAATTGCATCTCCCATCCATTTCACTTACGACAAAGGAAAGAATCTTTCTCTTTTTCTCTCACTCTGTGGATCATGTCCAATCAGATTTCCAACCGAAGAAGGGCCATTAACTTTTTTGAACGATAAAGACATTTTGAACATTATCTTTGATTTGTTGAAAAAAAAAACATAAAAATGTGGTTGATTGAGGAGAACGAAAGTTCATTTTATACATTACGCATCCAATTAATTCCTTACCTATAAACAAATAATGATTAATTACTTCATAAAAATGACGTGCTATTCTTCTCTCTTTATCCACTATCTCATTTTTTTTCTTCTTTTCTTTTTGGAAAATGCTAAGTATTTGGGATATTATAAGCATGAGACTGATCAAATCACTTTTATATTATTTGAATTTCAAACTGAAAAGTGGTCAAATGATCCAATGTCTCAAATTTGCTTCAATCCTTAGTAAAACATAAAAACATAAAAATTGATCACAGCCCATGCACCTTTTCTTCCTTATTTGGGATAGCTATGGGGATCACATCTCCCATCCATTTTACTTATGAAAAAAGAAATAATCTTTCTCTTTTTCTTTCACTCTGTGGATCATGTCAAGTCAGCATTCCAGAAGGAGAAGGGCCATTAACTTTTCTAAACAATAGAGACATCTTTAACATTATCGTTGATTTGTTGAGAAAACATAAAAATGGGGTTGCTTGAGCAGAACTAAAGTTCATTTTATACATTACGCATCCAATTCCTTACCTATAAATAGATAAGGATTATTTCCTTCATAAAAATGACATATGCTATTCTTCTCCCTTTATCCACTTTCTCTTTTTTTTTTCTTCTTTTCTTTTTTGGAAAAATGCTCATTTTTGGGGAAATTATCAGGACGAGACTGATCAAATAGGTTTATAGATTATTCCAATTTGAATCTTAAACGTTGTAAAAGGATCCAATGTCTCAAATTTGCTTCAGTCATTAGTAAAACAGGAAAAGAAAAGAGAAATTGATCACCGTCCATGCACCTTTCCTTCCTTATTCGGGATAGCTATGCGTATTGCATCTCCCATCCATTTTACTTACGAAAAAAGAAAGAATCTTTCTCTTTTTGTTTCACTCTATGGATCATATGAAGTCAGCATTCCAGAAGGAGAAGGGCCATTAACTTTTATGAACGATAGAGACATCTTTAACATTATCGTTGATTTGTTGAAAAAAAACATAAAAATGTGGTTGCTTGAGGAGAACTAAAGTTCATTTTATACATTACGCATCCAATTCCTTACGTATAAGCATATAAGGATTAATTCCTTCATAAAAATGACACGTGTTATTCTTCTCCCTTTATCCACTCTCTCTTTTTTTTCTTCTTTTCTTTTTTGGAAAAATGCTACATATTTGGGAAATTATCAGCATAAGACTGATCAAATAGTTTTCAAATTATTTGAATTTCCATATGAAAAGTGGTCATATAATCCAATGTCTCAAATTTGCTTCAATCATTAGTAAAACAAAAAAAAAGAAAAAGAAATTGATCACCCAGCATGCGCCTTTTCTTTGGAATAGCCATGCGGATTGCATCTCCCATCCATTTTACTTTCGGAAAAGGAAAGAGTCTTTCTCCTTTTCTTTCACTCTGTGGATCATGTCAACTCAATATTCCAGAAGGAGAAGGGCCATTAACTTTTCCGAACGATAGAGACATCTTTCACATTATTGTTGATTTGTTGAGAAAAGCATAAAAATGTGGTTGCTTGAGGAGAACTAAAGTTCATTTTATACATTACACATCCAATTCCGTACCTAGAAACAGAGAAGGATTAATTCCTTCAGAAAAATGACACGTGCTATTCTTCTCCCTTTATCCACTCTCTGTTGTTTTTTCTTCTTTTATTTTTTGGAAAAATGCTCCGTATTTGGGAAATTATCAGCATGAGACTGATCAAATAGTTTTTAGATTATTTGAATTTCATTTTGAAAAGTGGTCAATGATCGAATGTCTCAAATTTGCTTCAATAATTAGTAAAGCAGAAAAAAAAAAACTGATCACCGCCTATGCACGTTTTCTTCCTTACATGGGATAGCTATGCGGATTGCATCTTCCATCCATTTTACTTATGAAAAAAGAAAAAATCTTTCTCTTTTTCTTTCACTCTATGGATCATATCCAATCACATTTCCAAAAGGAGAAGGGCCATTAAGTTTTTTGAACGATAGAGACATCTTGAGCATTATCGTGGATTTGTTGAAAAAAACATAAAAATGTGGTTGCTTGAGGACAAAAAAAGTTCATTTTATACATTACGCATCCAATTCCTTACCTATAAACAGATAAGGATTAATTCCTTCATAAAAATGACACGTGCTATTCTTCTCCCTTTATCTACTCTCCCTTTTTTTTTTCTTCTATTCTTTTTGGGAAAAATGCTCCGTATTTGGGAAATTACTGGCAAGAGACAGATCAAATAGTTTTTAGATTATTTGAATTTCAATCTGAAAAGTGGTCAAAGGATGCCTTGTCTCAAATTTGCTTCAATCATTAGTAAAACAGAAAAAAAAAAAATGATCACAGCTCGTGCACCATTTCTTCCTTATTTGGGATAGATATGCGGATTGCATCTCCCATCCATTTTACTTACGAAAAAAGAAAGAATCTTACTCTTTTTGTTTCACTCTTTGGACCATGTCAAGTCAGCATTCCAGAAAGAGATGGGCCATTAACTTTTCTGAATGATAGAGACATCTTTAACATTATCGTTGATTTGTTGAAAAAAACAAAAAAAAAGTAGTTGCTTCAGGAGAACTAAAGTTCATTTTATACATTACGCATCTAATTCCTTACCTATAAACAGATACGGATTAATTCCTTCATAAAAATGACATGTGTTATTCTTCTCCCTTTATCTACTCTCTCTTTTTTTTTTTCTTCTTTTCTTTTTTGGAAAAATGCTCCGTATTTGGGAAATTATCAGAAAGGGACAGATCAAAAAAATTTTAGATTCTTTGAATTTCAATCTGAAAAGTGGTCAAAAGATCCAATGTCTCAAATTTGCTTCAGTCGTTAGTAAAACAGAAAAAAAAAAATTGATCACCATCCATGCACCTTTTTTTCCTTACTTGGGATAGGTATGCGGATTGCATCTCCCATCCATTTTACTTAGGAAAAAAGAAAGAACCTTTCTCTTTTTCTTTCACTCTGTGGATCATGTCCAATCACATTTCCAAAAGGAGAAGGGCCATTAAGTTTTTTGAACGATAGAGACATCTTGAACATTATCGTTGATTTGTTGAAAAAAACATAAAAATGCGGTTGCTTGAGGAGAACTAAAGTTCATTTTATACAATACGCATCCAATTCCTTACCTATAAACAAATAAGGATTAATTCCTTCATAAAAATGACACGTGCTTTTCTTCTCCCTTTATCTATTCTCTCTTTTTCTTTTTCTTCTTTTCTTTTTTGGAAAAATGCTCCATATTTGGGAAATTATCGGCATGAGACTGATCAAATAGTTTTTAGATTATTTGAATTTCAATCTGAAAAGTGGTCAAAGGATCCAATGTCTCAAATTTGCTTGAATCATTAGTAAAACAGAAAAAAAAAAAAAAAAAAATTGATCACAACCCATGCACCTTTTCTTCCTTATGTGAGATAGATATGCGGATTGCATCTCCATCCATTTTAATTACAAAAAAAGAAAGAATCTTACTCTTTTTGTTTCACTCTTTGGACCATGTCAAGTCAGCATTTCAGAAGGAAATGGGCCATTAACTTTTCTGAACGATAGAAACATCTTTAACATTATCGTTGATTTGTTGAAAAAAACAAAAAAATGTGGTTTCTTGAGGAGAACTAAAGTTCATTTTATACATTACGCATCCAATTCCTTACCTATAAACAGATACGGATTAATTCCTTCATAAAAATGACACGTGTTATTCTTCTCCCTTTATCTACTCTCTTTTTTTTTTTTCTTTTCTTTTTTGGAAAAATGCTCCGTATTTGGGAAATTATCAGCAAGAGATACATCAAAAAGTTTTTAGATTATTTGAATTTCAATATGAAAAGTGGTCAAAAGATCCAATGTCTCAAATTTGCTTCAATTATTAGTTAAACAGAAAAAAAAAAAAATTGAGCACAGCCCATGCACCTTTTCTTCCTTATTTGGGATAGCTATACAAATTGCATCTCCCATCCATTTTACTTGGGAAAGAGGAAAGAATCTTTCTCTTTTTCTTTCACTCTGTGGATCATGTCCAATCAGATTTCCAAGAGGAGAAGGGCCATTAAGTTTTTTGAACGATAGAGACATCTTGAACATTTTCGTTGATTTGTTGAAAAAAACATAAAAATGTGGTTGCTTGAGGAGAACTATAGTTCATTTTATACATTACTCATCCTATTCCTTACCTATAAGCAGATAAGGATTAATTCATTCATAAAAATGACACGTGCTATTCTTCTTCCTTTATCTACCCTCTTTTTTTTTCTTCTTTTCTTTTTGGAAAAATGCTCCGTATTTGGGAAATTATCGGCATGAGACTGATCAAATAGATTTTAGATTATTTGAATTTCATTTTAAAAAGTGGTCAAAGGATCCAATGTCGCAAATTTGCTTGCATCATTAGTAAAACAGAAAAAAAAAAAATTGATCACAACCCATGCACCTTTTCTTCCTTATTTGAGATAGCTATACGGATTGCATCTCCCATCCATTTTACTTACGAAAAGAGAAAGAATATTTCTCTTTTTCTTTCACTCCGTGGATAATGTCCAATCAGATTTCCATAAGGAGAAGGGCCCTGAATGTTAGAGACATCTTTAAGAACATAAAAATGTGGTTGCTTGGGAAATTATCGGCATGAGACTGATCAAATAGATTTTAGATTATTTGAATTTCAATTTGAAAAGTGGTCAAATGATCCAATGTCTCAAATTTGCTTCAATCATTAGTTAAACAGAAAAAAAAAATAAAAAATTTGATCACAGCCCATGCACCTTTTCTTCCTTATTTGGGATAGCTATGCTGATTGCATCTTCCATCCATTTTACTTGCGGAAAAAGAAAGAATCTTTCTCTTTTTCTTTCACTCCGTGGATCATGTTATGTCAGCATTCCAGAAGGAGAAGGGCCATTAACTTTTCTCAAAGATTGAGACATCTTTAACCTTATCGTTGATTTGTTGAAAAAAACATACAAATGTGGTTGCTTGAGCAAAACTAAAGTTCATTTTATACATTACGCATCTAATTCCTTACCTATAAACAGATAAGGCTTAATTCCTTCATAAAAATGACAGGTGCTATTCTTCTCCCTTTATCCACTCTCTCTCTTTTTTTTTCTTCTTTTCTTTTTTTTTTTTGAAAAATGCGCATTATTTGGGAAATTATCTGGACGAGACTGATCAAATAGGTTTATAGATTATTCGAATTTGAATTTGAAAAGTGGTCAAAGCATCCAATGTCTCAAATTTGTTTCAATCATTAGGAAAACAGAAAAAAAATAAAAATTGAGCACAGCCCATGCACCTTTTCTTCCTGATTTGAGTTAGTTATGCGGATTGCATCTCCCGTCCATTTTAATTAAGAAAAAAGAAAGAATCTTTCTCTTTTTCTTTCACTCTGTGAATCATGTCCAATCAGATTTCCAGAAGGAGAAGGGCCATTAAGTTTTTTGAACGACAGAGACATCTTGAACATTATCATTGATTTGTTGAAAAAAACATAAAAATGCGGTTGCTTGAGGAGAACTAAAGTTCATTTTATACAATACGCATCCAATTCCTTGCCTATAAACAAATAACGATTAATTCCTTCATAAAAATGACACGTGCTTTTCTGCTTCCTTTATCTACTCTCTCTGTTTTTTTTTTCTTCTTTTCTTTTTTGGACAAATGCTCCGTATTTGGGAAATTATCGGCATGAGACTGATCAAATAGTTTTTAGATTATTTGAATCTCAATCTGAAAAGTGGTCAAAGGATCCAATGTCTCAAATTTGCTTCAATCATTAGTAAAACAGAAAAAAAAAAATTATCACAACCCGTGCACATTTTCTTCCATATTTGGGATAGCTATACGGATTGCATCTCCCACCCATTTTACTTACGAAAAAAAAAAAAAATCTTTCTGTTTTTCTTTCACTCTGTGGATAGTGTCCTATCAGATTTCCATAAGGAGAAGGGCCATTAACTTTTCTGAATGTTAGAGACATCTTTAAGATTGTCGTTGATTTGTTGAAAAGAACATAAAAATGTGGTTGCTTGAGGAGAACTAAAGTTCATTTTTTACATTACGCATCCAATTCCTTACCTATAAACAGATAAGGATTAATTGTTTCATAAAAATGACACGTGCTATTCTTCTCCCTTTATCCACTATCTCTTTTTTTTTCTTCTTTTCTTTTTTGAAAAAATGCGCATTATTTGGGAAATTATCAGCACGAGACTGATCAAATAGGTTGATAGATTATCATTGATTTGTTGAAAAATGATAGAGACATCTTTAACATTATCATTGATTTGTTGAAAAAAAACATAAAAATGTGGTCGCTTGAGGAGAACTTGAGTTCATTTTATACATTACGCGTCCAATTCCTTACCTATAAACAGATAAGGATTAATTTGTTCATAAAAATGACACATGCTATTCTTCCCCCTTTATCCACTCTCCCATTTTTTTTTTTTTCGTTTCTATTTTGGAAAATGCTCCGTATTTTGGAAATTATCGGCATGAGACTGATCAAATAGTTTTTAGATTATTTGAATCTCAATCTGAAAAGTGTTCAAAGTATCCAATGTCTCAAATTTCTTTCAATCATTAGTAAAACAGAAAAAAAAAAAATTGATCATCGCCCATGCACCTTTTCTTCCTTGTTTGGGATAGCTATGCGGATTGTATCTCCCATCCATTTTACTTACGAAAAAAGAAAGAATCTTTCTCTTTTTCTGTCACTCTGCGGATCATGTCCAATCAGATTTCCAACAGGAAAAGGGCCATTAACTTTTTTGAAAGATAGAGACAACTTGAATATTATCTTTGATTTGTTGAAAAGAAGATAAAAATGTGGTTGCTTGAGGAGAACTAAAGTTCATTTTATACATTACGCATCCAATTCCTTACCTATAAACAGAGAAGGATTAATTTCTTCATAAAAATGACATGCTATTCTTTTCCCTTTATCTACTCTCTCTTTTTTTTTCTTCTTTTCTTTTTTGGAAAAATGCTCCGTATTTGGGAAATGATCAGCAAGAGACTGATCAAATAGTTATTAGATATTTTGAATTTCAATCTGAAAAGTGTTCAACGGATCCAATATCTCAAATTTAATTCAATCAGTAGTAAAATAGAAAAAAAAAAAGAAGATAAAATTGATCGCCGACCATACATCATTTGTTCCTTATTTGGGATAGCTTTGCAGATTGCATCGCCAATCCATTTTACTTATGAAAAAGGAAAGAATCTTTCTCTTTTTCTATCACTTTGTGGATCATGTCGAATCGGCTCTCCAAAAGGAGAAGGGAAATTAATTTTTCTGAACGATAGAGACATCTTTAAGATTATCGTTGATTTGTAGAATATAAACATAAAAATGTGATTGCTTGAAGGAAAGTAAAGTTCATTTTATACATTACGCATCCAATTCCTTCCCTATAAACATATAAGGGCTCATTCTTTCATAAAAATGACACGTGCTATTCTTCTCCCTTTATCCACTCTCTTTTTTTTTTCTTCTTTTCTTTTTTGGAAAAAATGCTCATTATTTGGGAAATTATCAGCACGAGACTAATCAAATAGGTTTATAGATTATTCGAATTTGAATCTTAAACATGGTAAAGGGATCTAATATGAATCTTAAATGTGGTAAAGGTATCCAATGTCTCAAATTTGCTTGAGTCATAACTAAAACAGAAAAAGAAAAGAAAAATTGATCACCGACCATGGACCTTTTCTTCCTTATTTGGGATAGCTATGCGGATTGAATCTCCCATCCTTTTTACTTACGAAAAAAGAAAGAATCCTTCTCTTTTTCTTTCACTCTGTGGATCATGTCCAATCAAATTTCCAATAGGAGAAGGGCCATTAACTTTTCTGAACGAAAGAGACATCTTTTAAGTTATCGTTGATTTGTTGAAAAAAACATAAAAATGTGGTTGCTCGAGGAGAACTAAAGTTCATTTTACACAATACGAATCCAATTCCATACCTATAAACAGAGAAGGATTAATTCCTTCATAAAAATGACACGTGCTATTCTTCTCCCTTTATCCACTCTCTCTTTTTTTTTTCTTCTTTTCTTTTTTGGAAAAATGCTCCGTTTTCGGGAAATTATCAGCATGAGACTGATCAAATAGTTTTTAGATTATTTGAATTTCAATTTGAAAAGTGGTCAAAGGATCCAATGTCTCAAATTTGCTTCAATCATTAGTAAAGCAGAAAAAAAAAATTGATCACCGCCCATGCACCTTTTCTTCCTTATTTAGGATAGCTATGCGGATTGCATCTCCCATCCATTTTACTTATGAAAAAAGAAGAATCTTTCTCTTTTACTTTCACGCTGTGGATCATGTCCAATAAAATTTCCAAAAGGAGAAGGGCCATTAACTTTTCTGAACGATAGAGACATCTTTTACATTATCGTTGATTTGTTGAAAAAAAACATAAAAATGTGGTTGCTTGAGGAGAACTAAAGTTCATTTTATACATTATGCATCCAATTCCTTACCTATAAATAGATAAGGATTAATTCCTTCATAAAAATGACACGTGCTATTCTTCTCCCTTTATCAACTCTCTCTCTTTTTTTTTTCTTCTTTTCTTTTTTTGAAAAATGCGCATTATTTCATATAGGTTTATAGATTTTTCGAATTTGAATTTGAAAAGTAGTCAAAGCATCCAATGTCTCAAATTTGCTTCAATCAATAGTAAAACAGAAAAAAAAAAAAAAAAATTGAGCACAGCCCATGCACCCTTTCTTCCTGATTTGGGTTAGCTATGCGGATTGCATCTCCCATCCATTTTACTTAAGAAAAAAGAAAGAATCTTTCTCTTTTTCTTTCACTCTATGGATCATGTCCAATCAGATTTCCAGAAGTAGAAGGGCCATTAAGTTTTTTGAACGATAGAGACATCTTGAACATTATCGTTGATTTGTTGAAAAAAACATAAAAATGCGGTTGCTTGAGGAGAACTAAAGTTCATTTTATATAATACGCATCCAATTCCTTACCTATAAACAAATAAGGATTAATTCCTTCATAAAAATGACAGGTGCTTTTCTGCTCCCTTTATCTACTCTCTCTTTTTTTTTTCTTCTTTTCTTTTTTGGAAAAATGCTTTGTATTTGGGAAATTATCGGCATGAGATTGATCAAATAGTTTTTAGATTATTTGAATTTCAATCTGAAAAGTGGTCAAAGGATCCAATGTCTTAAATTTGCTTCAATCATTAGTAAAACAGAAAAAAAAAAAAATTATCACAAGCCATGCACCTTTTCTTCCATATTTGGGATAGTTATACGGATTGCATCTCCCATCCATTTTACTTATGAAAAAAAAAAAAGAATCTTTCTCTTTTTCTTTCACTTTGTGGATAGTGTCCTATCAGATTTCCATAAGAAGAAGGGCCATTAACTTTTCTGAATGTTAGAGACATTTTTAAGATTGTCGTTGATTTGTTGAAAAGAACATAAAAATGTGGTTGCTTGAGGAGAACTAAAGTTCATTTTTTACATTACGCATCCAATTCCTTACCTATAAACAGATAAGGATTAATTGTTTCATAAAAATGACACGTGCTATTCTTCTCCCCTTATCCACTATCTCTGTTTTTTTTTTCTTCTTTTCTTTTTTGGAAAAATGCGCATTATTTGGGAAATTATCAGCACGAGACTGATCGAGTAGGTTGATATATTATTCGAATTTGAATTTGAAAAGTGGTGAAAGGATCCAATGCCTCAAATTTCCTTCAATCTTTAGAAAAACAGAAAAAAAAAAAAATTGATCACCGTCCATGCACCTTTTCTTCCTTATTTGGGATAGCTATGCGGATTGCATCTCCCATCCATTTTTCTTACGAAAAAAGAAAGAATCTTTCTCTTTTTCTTTCACTTTGTGGATCTTGTCAAGTCAGCATACCAGAAGGAGAAGGGCCATCAACTTTTCTAAACGATAGAGACATCTTTAACATTATCGTTGATTTGTTGAATAAAACATAAAAATGTGGTCGCTTGAGGAGAACTAGATTTCATTTTATACATTACACATCTAATTCCTTACCTATAAACAGATACGGATTAATTTGTTCATAAAAATGACACGTGCTATTCTTCTCCCTTTATCCACTCTCTCGTTCTTTTTTTTTTTTTTCGTTTCTATTTCGGCATGAGACTGATCAAATATTTTTTAGATTATTTGAATCTCAATCTGAAAAGTTTTCAAAGTATCCAAAGTCTCAAATTTGTTTCAATCCTTAGTAAAACAGAAAAAAAAAAAAAATTGATCACCGCCGATTCACCTTTTCTTCCATATTTGGGATAGTTATGCGGATTGCATCTCCCATCCATTTTACTTACGAAAAAAGAAAGAATCTTTCTCTTTTTCTCTCACTCTGTGGATCATGTCCAATCAGATTTCCAACAGGAGAAGGGCCATTAACTTTTTTGAACAATAGAGACAACTTGAACATTATCTTTGATTTGTTGAAAAGAACATAAAAATGTGGTTGCTTGAGGAGAACTAAAGTTCATTTTATATATTACGCATCCAATTCCTTACCTATAAACAGAGAAGGATTAATTCCTTCATAAAAATGACACGTGCTATTCTTTTCCCTTTATCTACTCTCTCTTTTTTTTTCTTCTTTTCTTTTTTGGAAAAATGCTCCATATTTGGGAAATAATCAGCAAGAGACTGATCAAACAGTTATTAGATATTTTGAATTTGAATCTGAAAAGTGGTCAACGGATCTAATGTCTCAAATTTAATTCAATCATTAGTAAAACAGAAAAAAAAAAAAAAGAAGATAAAATTGATCACCGACCATACATCATTTGTTCCATATTTGGGATAGCTTTGCAGATTGCATCGGCAATCCATTTTACTTATGAAAAAGGAAAGAATCTTTCTCTTTTTCTATCACTTTGTAGATCATGTCGAATCAGCTTTCCAAAAGGAGAAGGGCAATTAATTTTTCTGACCAATAGAGACATCTTTAAGATTATCGGTGATTTGTAGAATACAAACATAAAAATGTGATTGCTTGAGGGAAAGTAAAGTTCATTTTATACATTACGCATCCAATTCCTTGCCTATAAACATATAAGGGCACATTCTTTCATAAAAATGACACGTGCTATTCTTCTCCCTTTATCCACTCTCTCTTTTTTTTTTTCTACTTTTCTTTTTTGGAAAAATGCTCATTATTTCGGAAATTATCAGCACGAGACTAATCAAATAGGTTTATAGATTATTCGAATTTGAATCTTAAAAGTGGTAAAAGGATCCAATTTGAATCTTAAATGTGGTAAAGGTATCCAATGTCTCAAATTTGCTTGAGTCAATACTAAAACAGAAAAAGAAAAGAAAAATTGATCACTGACCATGCACATTTTCTTCCTTATTTGGGGTAGCTATGCGGATTGCATCTCCCATCCATCTTACTTATGAAAAAGGAAAGAATCTTTCTCTTTTTCTTTCACTCTGTGGATCATGTCCAATCAAATTTCCAAAATGAGAAGGGCCATTAACTTTTCTGAACGATAGAGACATCTTTAACATTATCATTGATTTGTTGAAAAAAACATAAAAATGTGGTTGCTTGAGGAGAACTAAAGTTCATTTTATACATTACGCATCCAATTCCTTACCTATAAACAGATAAGGATTAATTCGTTCATAAAAATGACACGTGCTATTCTTCTCCATTTATCTACTCTCTCTTTTTTTTCTTCTTTTCTTTTTTCGAAAAATGCTCTGTATTTAGGAAATTATCAGCATGAGAATGATCAAATAGTTTTTAGATTATTCGAATTTCAATCTGAAAAGTAGTCAAAGCATCCAATGTGTCAAATTTGCTTAAATCATTTGTAAAACAGAAAAAAAAAAAAAAAAAAAAAGAATTTGATCACCGCCCATGCACCATTTCTTCCTTATTTGGGATAGCTATGCGGATTGCATCTCCCATCCTTTTTACTTACGAAAAAAGAAAGAATCTTTCTCTTTTTCTTTCACTCTGTGGATCATGTCTAATCGAATTTCCAAAATGAGAAGGGCCATTAACTTTTCTGAACGATAGAGACATCTTTTAAGTTATTGTTGATTTGTTGAGAAAAACAAAAAAAAAATGTGGTTGCTTAAGGAGAACTAAAGTTCATTTTAGACATTACCCATCCAATTCCTTACCTATAAACAGATACGGATTAATTCCTTCATAAAAATGACACGTGCTATTCTTCTCCATTTATCTACTCTCTCTTTTTTTTCTTCTTTTCTTTTTTGGAAAAATGCTCCGTATTTGGGAAATTATCAGCATGAGAATGATCAAATAGTTTTTAGATTATTCGAATTTCAATCTGAAAAGTAGTCAAAGCATCCAATGTGTCAAATTTGCTGGAATCATTTGTAAAGCAGAATAAAAAAAAAAAAAAATTGATCACAACCCATGCACCTTTCCTTCCTTATTTGGGATAGCTATACGAATTGCATCTCCCATCCATTTTACTTACGAAAAAAGAAAGAATCTTTCTCTTTTTTTTCACTCCGTGGATAATGTCCAATCAGATTTCCATAAGGAGAAGGGCCATTAACTTTTCTGAATGTTAGAGACATCTTTAAGATTATCGTTGGTTTCTTGAAAAGAACATAAAAATGTGGTTGCTTGAGGAGAACTAAAGTTCATTTTATACATTACGCATCCAATTCCTTACCTATAAACAGATAAGGATTAATTGTTTCATAAGAATGACACGTGCTATTTTTATCCCTTTATCCACTATCTCTTTTTTTTTTCTTCTTTTGTTTTTGGGAAAAATGCTCCGTATTTGGGAAATTATCAGCATGAGACTGATCGAATAGTTTTTAGATTATTTGAATTTCAATCTGAAAAGTGGTCAAATGATCCAATGTCTCAAATTTGCTTCAATCATTAGTAAAAAAATAAAAAATTTGATCACAGCCCATGCACCTTTTCTTCCTTATTTGGGATAGCTATGTTGATTGCATCTCCCATCCATTTTACTTACAGAAAAAGAAAGAATCTTTCTCTTTTTTTTTCACTATGTGGATCATGTTATGTTAGCATTCCAGAAGGAGACAGGCCATTAACTTTTCTCAAAGATTGAGACATCTTTAACCTTATCGTTGATTTGTTGAAAAAAAACATACAAATGTGGTTGCTTGAGCAAAACTAAAGTTCATTTTATACATTACGCATCTAATTCCTTACCTATAAACAGATTAGGCTTAATTCCTTCATAAAAATGACACGTGCTATTCTTCTCCCTTTATCCACTCTCTCTGTTTTTTTTTCTTCTTTTCTTTTTTTGTAAAATGCACATTATTTGGGAAATTATCGGGACGAGACTGATCAAATAGGTTTATGGATTATTCGAATTTGAATATGAAAGCTGGTCAAAGGATCCAATGTCGCATATTTGCTTGAATCATTAGTAAAACAGAAAAAAAAAAAAAATTGATCACAACCCATGAATCTTTTCTTCCTTATTTGGGATAGCTATGTGGATTGCATCTCCCATCCTTTTTACTTACGAAAAAAGAAAGAATCTTTGTCTTTTTCTTTCACTCTATGGATCATGTCCAATCAAATTTCCAATAGGAGAAGGGCCATTAACTTTTCTGAACGAAAGAGACATATTTTAAGTTATCGTTGATTTATTGAAAAAAACATAAAAATGTGGTTGCTTGAGGAGAACTAAAGTTCATTTTATACAATACGAATCCAATTTCATACCTATAAACAGAGAAGGATTAATTCCTTCATAAAAATGACACGTGCTATTCTTCTCCCTTTATCCACTCTCTCTTTTTTTTTTCTTCTTTTCTTTTTTGGAAAAATGCTCCATTTTTGAGAAATTATCAGCATGAGACTGATCAAATAGTTTTTAGATTATTTGAATTTCAATTTGAAAAGTGGTCAAAGGATCCAATGTCTCAAATTTGCTTCAATCATTAGCAAAGCAGAAAAAAGAAAATTGATCACCGCCCATGCACCTTTTCTTCCTTATTTAGGATAGCTATGCGGATTGCTTCTCCCATCCATTTTACTTACGAAAAAAGAAGAATCTTTCTCTTTTACTTTCACGATGTGGATCATGTCCAATCAAATTTCCAAAAGGATAAGGGCCATTAACTTTTCTGAACGATAGAGACATCTTTTACATTATCGTTGATTTGTTGAAAAAAAACATAAAAATGTGGTTGCTTGAGGAGAACTAAAGTTCATTTTATACATTATGCATCCAATTCCTTACCTATAAACAGAGAAGGATTAATTCCTTCATAAAAATGACACGTGCTATTCTTTTCCCTTTATCTACTCTCTTTTTTTTTTTCTTCTTTTCTTTTTTGGAAAAATGCTCCGTATTTGGGAAATGATCAGCAAGAGACTGATCAAACAGTTATTAGATATTTTGAATTTCAATCTGAAAAGTGGTCAACGGATCCAATGTCTCAAATTTAATTCAATCATTAGTAAAATAGAAAAAAAAAGATAAAATTGATCACCGACCATACATCATTTGTTCCTTATTTGGGATAGCTTTGCAGATTGCATCGCCAATCCATTTTACTTATGAAAAAGGAAAGAATCTTTATCTTTTTCTATCACTTTGTGGATTATGTCGAATCAGCTTTCCAAAAGGAGAAGGGCAATTATTCTTTCTGAACGATAAAGACATCTTTAAGATTATCGGTGATTTGTAGAATATAAACATAAAAATGTGATTGCTTGAGGGAAAGTAAAGTTCATTTTATACATTACGCATCCAATTCCTTGCCTATAAACATATAAGGGCACATTCTTTCATAAAAATGACACGTGCTATTCTTCTCCCTTTATCCACTCTCTCTTTTTTTTTTTCTACTTTTCTTTTTTGGAAAAATGCTCATTATTTGGGAAATTATCAGCACGAGACTAATCAAATAGGTTTATAGATTATTCGAATTTGAATCTTAAACGTGGTAAAGGGATCTAATTTGAATCTTAAATGTGGTAAAGGTATCCAATGTCTCAAATTTGCTTGAGTCATTACTAAAACAGAAAAAGAAAAGAAAAATTGATCACTGACCATGCACATTTTCTTCTTTATTTGGGATAGCTATGCGGATTGCATCTCCCATCCATCTTACTTATGAAAAAAGAAAGAATCTTTCTCTTTTTCTTTCACTCTGTGGATCATGTCCAATCAAATTTCCAAAATGAGAAGGGTCATTAACTTTTCTGAACGATAGAGACATCTTTAACATTATCATTGATTTGTTGAAAAAAACATAAAAATGTGGTTGCTTGAGGAGAACTAAAGTTCATTTTATACATTACGCATCCAATTCCCTACCTATAAACAGATAAGGATTAATTCCTTCATAAAAATGACAAGTGCTATTCTTCTCCATTTATCTACTCTCTCTTTTTTTTCTTCTTTTCTTTTTTCAAAAAATGCTCCGTATTTGGGAAATTATCAGCACGAGAATGATCAAATAGTTTTTAGATTATTCGAATTTCAATCTGAAAAGTAGTCAAAGCATCCAATGTGTCAAATTTGCTTAAATCATTTGTAAAACAGAATAAAAGAAAAAATTGATCACCGCCCATGCACCTTTTCTTCCTTATTTGGGATAGCTATGCGGATTGCATCTCCCATCCTTTTTACTTACGAAAAAAGAAAGAATCTTTCTCTTTTTCTTTCACTCTGTGGATCATGTCCAATCAAATTTCCAAAATGAGAAGGGCCATTAACTTTTCTGAACGATAGTGACATCTTTTAAGTTATCGTTGATTTGTTGAAAAAAACAAAAAAAAAATGTGGTTGCTTAAGGAGAACTAAAGTTCATTTTCTACATTACCCATCTAATTCCTTACCTATAAACAGAAATGGATTAATTCCTTCATAAAAACGACACGTGTTATTCTTCTCCCTTTATGCACTCTCTCTTTTTTTTTTCTTCTTTTCTTTTTTGGAAAAATGCTCCGTATTTGGGAAATTATCAACAAGGGACAGATCAAAATTTTTTTAGATTATTTGAATTTCAATCTGAAAAGTGGTCAAAAGATCCAATGTCTCAAGTTTACTTCAATAGTTAGTAAAACGGAAAAAAAAAAAAAATTGATCACCGTCCATGCAACCTTTTCTTCCTTACTTGGGATAGCTATACAGATTGCATTTCCCATCCATTTTACTTAGGAAAAAAGAAAGAATCTTTCTCTTTTTCTTTCACTCTGTGGATCATGTCCAATCACATTTCCAAAAGGAGAAGGCCCATTAAGTTTTTTGAACGATAGAGACATCTTGAACATTATCGTTGATTTGTTGAAAAAAATAAAAATGCTGTTGCTTGAGGAGAACTAAAGTTCATTTTATACAATACGCATCCAATTCCTTACCTATAAACAAATAAGGATTAATTCCTTCATAAAAATGACACGTGCTTTTCTTCTCCCTTTATCTACTCTCTTTTTTTTTTTCCTTCTTTTCTTTTTTGGAAAAATGCTCCGTATTTGGGAAATTATGGGCGTGAGACCGATCGAATAGTTTTTAGATTATTTGAATTTCAATCTGAAAAGTTGTCAAAGGATCCAATGTCTCAAATTTGCTTGAATCATTAGTAAAACAGAAAAAAAGAAATTGATCACAACCCAGTCACCTTTTCTTCCTTATGTGAGATAGATATGCGGATTGCATCTCCCATCCATTTTACTTACGAAAAAAAGAAAGAATCTTACTCTTTTTGTTTCACTCTTTGGACCATGTCAAGTCAGCATTCCAGAAGGAGATGGGCCATTAACTTTTCTGAACGATAGAGACATCTTTAATATTATCGTTGATTTGTTGAAAAAAACAAAAAAATGTGGTTGCTTGAGGAGAACTAAAGTTCATTTTATACATTACGCAGCCAATTCCTTACCTATAAACAGATACGGATTAATTCCTTCATAAAAATGACACGTGTTATTCTTCTCCCTTTATCTACTCTCTCTCTTTTTTTTTTCTTCTTTTCTTTTTTGGAAAAATGCTCCGTATTTGGGAAATTATCAGCAAGAGATACATCAAAAAGTTTTTAGATTATTTGAATTTCAATATGAAAAGTGGTCAAAAGATCCAATGTCTCAAATTTGCTTCAATCATTAGTTAAACAGAAAAAAAATAAAAATTGAGCACAGCCCATGCACCTTTTCTTCCTTATTTGGGATAGCTATGCAGATTGCATCTCCCATCCATTTTACTTAGGAAAGAGGAAAGAATCTTTCTCTTTTTCTTTCACTCTATGGATCATGTCCAATCAGATTTCCAAAAGGAGAAAGGCCATTAAGTTTTTTGAACGATAGAGACATCTTGAACATTATCGTTGATTTGTTGAAAAAAACATAAAAATGTGGTTGCTTGACGAGAACTATAGTTCATTTTATACATTACTCATCCAATTCCTTACCTATAAGCAGATAAGGATTAATTCCTTCATAAAAGTGACACGTGCTTTTCTTCTTCCTTTATCTACTCTCTCTTTTTTTTTTCTTCTTTTCTTTTTGGAAAAATGCTCCGTATTTGGGAAATTATCGGCATGAGACTGATCAAATAGATTTTAGATTATTTGAATTTCATTCTGAAAAGTGGTCAAAGGATCCAATGTCGCAAATTTGCTTGAATCATTAGTAAAACAGAAAAAAAAAAAAATTGATCACAACCCATGCACCTTTTCTTCCTTATTTGGGATAGCTATACGGATTGCATCTCCCATCCATTTTACTTACGAAAAAAGAAAGAATCTTTCTCTTTTTTTTCACTCCGTGGATAATGTCCAATCAGATTTCCATAAGGAGAAGGGCCATTAACTTTTCTGAATGTTAGAGACATCTTTGAGATTATCGTTGCTTTGTTGAAAAGAACATAAAAATGTGGTTTCTTGAGGAGAACTAAAGTTCATTTTATACATTACGCATCCAATTCCTTACCTATAAACAGATAAGGATTAATTGTTTCATCAGAATGACACGTGCTATTCTTATCCCTTTATGCACTATCTCTTTTTTTTTTTTTTTTGTTTTTGGGAAAAATGCTCCGTATTTGGGAAATTATCGGCATGAGACTGATCGAATAGTTTTTAGATTATTTGAATTTCAATCTGAAAAGTGGTCAAATGATCCAATGTCTCAAATTTGCTTGAACCATTAGTAAAAAAAACAAAAAAAAAAAAAATTTTGATCACAGCCCATTCACCTTTTCTTCCTTATTTGAGATAGCTATGTTGATTGCATCTCCCATCCATTTTACTTACGGAAAAAGTAAGAATCTTTCTCTTTTTTTTTTTTTTTTTTTTTTTTTTTTTCACTATGTGGATCATGTTATGTCGCATTCCGAAGGAGAAGGGCAATTAACTTTTCTCAAAGATTGAGACATCTTTAACCTTATCGTTGATTTGTTGAAAAAAACATACAAATGTGGTTGCTTGAGCAAAACTAAAGTTCATTTTATACATTACGCATCTAATTCCTTACCTATAAACAGATAAGGCTTAATTCCTTCATAAAAATGACACTTGCTATTCTTCTCCCTTTATCCACTCTCTCTGTTTTTTTCTTCTTTTCTTTTTTTGTAAAATGCACATTATTTGGGAAATTTTTGGGACGAGACTGATCAAATAGGTTTATAGATTATTCGAATTTGAATTTGAAAATTGGTCAAAGGATACAATGTCGCAAATTTGCTTGAATCATTAGTAAAACAGAAAAAAAATAAAATTGATCACAACCCATGCATCTTTTCTTCCTTATTCGGGATAGCTATGCGGATTGCATCTCCCATCCCTTTTACTTATGAAAAAAGAAAGAATCTTTCTCTTTTTCTTTCACTCTGTGGATCATGTCCAATCAAATTTCCAATAGGAGAAGGGCCATTAACTTTTCTGAACGAAAGAGACATCTTTTAAGTTATCGTTTTTTTTTGGTAAAGTCCTTTTAAGTTATCGTTGATTTGTTGAAAAAAACATAAAAAAGTGGTTGCTTGAGGAGAACTAAAGTTCATTTTATACAATACGAATCCAATTCCATACCTATAAACAGAGAAGGATTAATTCCTTCATAAAAATGACACGTGCTATTCTTGTCCCTTTATCCACTCTTTTTTTTTTTCTTCTTTTCTTTTTTAGAAAAATGCTCCGTTTTTGGGAAATTATCAGCATGAGACTGATCGAAAAGTTTTTAGATTATTTGAATTTCAATCTGAAAAGTGGTCAAAGGATCCAATGTATCAAATTTGCTTCAATCATTAGTAAAGCAGAAAAAAAAAATTGATCACCGCCCATGCACCTTTTCTTCCTTATTTGGGATAGCTATGCGGATTGCATCTCCCATTCGTTTTACATACGAAAAAAAGAAGAATCTTTCTCTTTTTCTTTCACGCTGTGGATCATGTCCAATCAAATTTCCAAAAGGAGAAGGGCCGTTAACTTTTCTGAATGATAGAGACATCTTTTACATTATCGTTGATTTGTTGAAAAAAAAACATAAAAATGTGGTTGCTTGCGGAGAACCAAAGTTCATTTGATACATTATGCATCCAATTCCTTACCTATAAATAGATAATGATTAATTCCTTCATAAAAATGACACGTGCTATTCTTCTCCCTTTATCCACTCTCTCTTTTTTCTTCTTCTTTTCTTTTTTGGAAAAATGCTCCGTTTTTGGGAAATTATCAGCATGAGATTGATCAAATAGTTTTTAGATTATTTGAATTTCAATCTGAAAAGTGGTCAAAGGATCCAATGTATCAAATTTGCTTCAATCATTAGAAAAGCAGGAAAAAAAAAAAAAATTGATCACCGCCCATGCACCTTTTCTTCCTTATTTGGGATAGCTATGTGGATTGCATCTCCCATCCATTTTACTTACGAAAAAAAAAAAGAATCTTTCTCTTTTTCTTTCACGCTGTGGATCATGTTCAATCAAATTTCCAAAAGGAGAATGGCCATTAACTTTTCTGAATGATAGAGACATCTTTTACATTATCGTTCATTTGTTGAAAAAAAAAACATAAAAATGTGGTTGCTCGCGGAGAACTAAAGTTCATTTTATACATTATGCATCCAATTCCTTACCTATAAATAGATAATGATTAATTCCTTCATAAAAATGACACGTGCTATTCTTCTCCCTTTATCCACTCTCTTTTTTTTTTCTTCTTTTCTTTTTTGGGAAAAATGCTCCGTATTTGGGAAATTATTAGCATGAGACTAATCAAATAGTTTTTACACTATTTGAATTTCAATCTAAAAAGTGGTCAAAGGATCCAATGTCTCAAAGTTGTTTCAATCATTAGTAAGACAGAAAAAAAAAAATTGATCACCACCCATGCATCTTTTCTTCCTTATTCGGGATAGCTATGCGGATTGCATCTCCCATCCATTTAACTTACCGAAAAAGAAAGAATCTTTCTCTTTTTCTTTCACTCTGTGGATCCAATCAAATTTCCAAAAGGAGAAGGGCCATTAACTTTTCTGAACGATAGAGACATCTTTTGCATTATCGTTGATTTGTCGAAAAGAACATAAAAATGTGTTTGCGTGAGGAGAACTAAAGTTCATTTTATAAATTACGCATCCAATTCCTTACCTATAAACAGATAAGGATTAATTCCTTCATAAAAATGACACGTGCTATTCTTCTCCCTTTATTCACTATCTTTTTTTCTTCTTCTTTTCTTTTTTGGAAAAATGCTCCGTATTTGGGAAATTATCAACATGAGATTGATCAAATAGCTTTTTAGATTATGCGAATTTTAATCTGAAAAGTGGTCAAAAGATCCAATGTCTCAAATTTGCTTTAATCATTTGTAAAACAGAAAAAAATAAAAAAATTTGATCACCGCCCATGCACCTTTTCTTCCTTATTTGGGATAGCTATGCGGATTGCATCTCCCATCCATTTTACTTACGAAAAAAGAAAGAATCTTTCTCTGTTTCTTTAACTCTGTGGATCATGTCCAATCAAATTGCCAAAATAAGAAGGGCCATTAACTTTTCTGAACGATAGAGACATCTTTTACATTATCGTTGATTTGTTGAAAAAAACTTTAAAATGTGGTTGCTTGAGGAGAACTAAAGTTCATTTTATACATTACGAATCCAATTCCATACCTATAAACAGATAAGGATTAATTCCTTCATAAAAATGACACGTGCTATTCTTCTCCCTTTATCCACTCTCTCTTTTTTTTTTCTTTTCTTTTTTTGGAAAAATACTCCGTATTTGGGAAATTATCAGCATGAGATTGATCAAATAGCTTTTTAGATTATTCGAGTTTCAATCTGAAAAGTGGTCAAAGGATCCAATGTATCAAATTTGCTTCAATCTTTAGTAAAACAGAAAAAAAAAAAAAATGATCACCCCCCATGCGCCTTTTCTTTCGTATTTGGAATAGCTATGCGGATTGCATCTCCCATCCATTTACTTACGAAGAAAGAAAGAATCTTTCTCTTTTCTTTCACTCTGTGGATCATGTCCAATCAGATTTCCAAAAGGAGAAGGGCCATTAACTTTTCTGAACGATAAAGACATCTTTTACATTATCGTTGATTTGTTGAAAAAAACATAAAAATGTGGTTGTTTGAGGAGAACTAAAGTTCATTTTATACATTACGCATCCAATTCCTTACCTATAAGCTGATAATGATTAATTCCCTTATAAAAATGACACGTGCTATTCTTCTCCGTTTATCCTCTCTCTCTCTCTCTCTCTCTCTCTCTCTCTCTCTCTCTCTCTCTCTCTTTTTCGTTTCTATTTTGGAAAAATGCTCCGTATTTGGGAAATTATCGGCATGAGACTGATCAAATAGTTTTTAGATTATTTGAATTTCAATATGAAAAGTTGTCAAAGGATCCAATGTCTCGAATTTGCTTCAATCAGTAGTAAAACAGAAAAAAAAAAAAATTGATGACCGCCCATGCACATTTTCTTCCTTATTTGGGATAACTTTGTGGATTGCATCTCCCATCCATTTTACTTACGAAAGAAGAAAGAATCTTTCTCTTTTTCTTTCACTTTGTGGATAATGTCAAAACAGCATTCTAGAAGGAGAAGGGCAATTAACTTTGATGAACGATAGAGACATCTTTAAGATTATCGTTTATTTGGGGAAAAAAACATAAAATGTGATTGCTTGAGGAAAACTAAAGTTGATTTTATATATTACGCATCCAATTCCTTGCGTATAAACAGATAAGGGGTCATTGCTTCATAAAATGGACATGTGTTATTCTCCTTCCTTAATTCACTCTCTCTCTTTTTTTCTTTTTTTGTGAAAATGCCCCTTATTGGGGAAATTGTCAGCGTGAGACTGATGAAATAGTTTTTTAGATTATTCGAATTTGTGTCTTAAAAGTGGTAAAAGGATCCAATGTCTTAAATTTCTTCAATCATTAGTAAAACAGAAAAAGAAAAAGAAAATTGATCACCGACCATACACCATTTGTTCCTTATTTGGGATAGCTATGCAGATTGCATCGCCCATCCATTTTACTTATGAAAAAAGAAATAATCTTTCCTTTTTTCTTTCACTTTGTGGATCATGTCGAATCAGCTTTCCAAAAGGAGAAGGGCAATTAACTTTGATGAACAGTAGAGACATCTTTAAGATTATTGTTGATTTGTGGAAAAAAACATATAAATGTGATTGCTTGAGGAAAACTAAAGTTCATTTTAGACAATTACGCATCTTATTTCTTGCCTATAAATAGATACGGGTTCATTCCTTCATACAAAAGACACGTGCTATTCTTCTTCCTTTATCCACTCTCTCTTTTTTTTTCTTCTTTCTTTTTTGTGAAAATGCTCTTTATTTGGGAAATTGTCAGCCTGATGCTGATCAAATGGTTTTTTCGATTATTCGATTTGTTGTAAAATGATCCAATGTCTCAAATTTGCTTGAATCATTAGTAAAACAGAAAATGAAAAAAAATAAAAATTGATCACCAACCATGCACCTTTTGTTTCTTGTTTGGGATAGCTATGCGGATTGCATCCCCCATCCATTTTACTCATTAAAAAATAAACAATCTTTCTCTTTTTCTTTCACTTTTTGGATCATGTCAGATCGGCTTTCTAAAACGAGAAGGCCAGTTAACTTTTCTGAATGATAGAGACATCTTTAAGATTATCTTTGGATTATACCAAATCAGCTTTTCAAAATGAGAGAGGCAACCAACTTTTTTGAACGATAGAGACATCTTTGAAATTATCGTTGATTTGTGGAAAAAACATATAAATGTGATTGCTTGAGGAAAACTATAGTTCATTTTATACATTACACATCCAATTTCTTGCCTATAAATAGATAATGGTTCATTCCTTCATAAAGATGACACATGCTATTCTTCTTCCTTTATCCACTCTCTCTTTTTTTCTTCTTTTCTTCTGTGTGAAAATGCTCCTTATTTAGGAACTTATCAGCATGAGATTGATGAAATTGTTTTTAAGATTATTCAAATTTTAATCTTAAAATTGGTAAAAGGATCCAATGTCTCAAATTTGCTTGAGTCATTAGTAAAACGGAAAAAGAAAAAAAAATTTGATTACTGACCATGCATCTTTCTTCCTTATTTGGGATAGCTATGCGGATTGCATCTCCCATCCACTTTATGTATAAAAAAATAAAGAATATTTCTCTTTTTCTTTTTCTTTTTGGATCCCGTCGATTAGCTTTCCGAAAGGAGAAGGACAGTTAACTTTTCTGAACGATAAGGATATCTTTAAGATTATCGTTTGATTATACCAAATCAGCTTTTCAAAATGAGAGAGGCAACCAACTTTTTCTGAACGATAGAGACATCTTTAAAATTATCGTTGATTTGTGGAAAAAACATATAAATTAGATCTCTTAACCAAAAAAAAACATATAAATTAGATTGCTTGAGGAAAACTAAAGTTTATTTTATACCTTACACATCCAATTCTTTGCCTAGAAATGGATAAGGGTTCATTCCTTCATAAAAACGACACGTGCTATTCTTCTTCCTTTATCCACTCTCTCTTTTTTTTCTTCGTTTATTTTTTGTGAAAATGCTCCTTATTTAGGAACTTATCAACATGAGACTGATCAAATTGTTTTTTAGATTATTTGAATTTGAATCTTAAAAGTGGTAAAAGGATCCAATGTCTCAAATTTGCTTGAGTCATTAGTAAAATGGAAAAAGAAAAAAAAAAATTGATCTCCGATCATCCACCTTTTCTTCCTTATCTGTGATAGGTATGCCGATAGCTTCTCCCATCCATTTTGCTTATAAAAAAAGAAATAATCTTTCTCTTTTTCTTTCACTTTTTGGATCATGTCAGATCAACTTTCCAGGGCAATTAACTTTTCTGAATGATAGAGACATGTTTAAGATCATCATTTATTTGTGGAGAAAACATATGGATGCGATTGCCTAAGGAAAACTGACGTTTATTTAATACATCGAGCATCCAATTCCTTGCTGATAGACAAATAAGGTTCCTTCCTTCGTTTTTACGGCACGTGCAATTTTTCTTTCTTTATCCACTCTCTCTTTTTTTTTTTCTTTTTTTGTGAAAATGCTCATTATTTAGAAAATTATCAGCATGAGATTGATCATTTTTTTTTTCAGATTATTCGAATATGAAACTTAAAAGTGGTAAAAGGATCCAATGTCTCAAATTTGCTTGAGTCATCAGCAAAACAAAAAAATAAAAATAAATTTGATCACCAACCATGCACCTTTTCTTCCTTATCTGGGATAGCCATGCGGATTGTATCCCCCATCCATTTTACTTATAATAAAAGAAAGAATCTTTACCGTCCATCTAGTAATAAGGTGGCAATTTTTGACATGCAGTGATCATATGATTCAGACTCAACATGAAGTAAACATGTTTGGATCGAGATTAAATGAATGGGAGAGGCAAACCACAAAGCTATCCTAGAAAAGGAAGAAAAGGTGCATGGTCGGTGATCAATTTTTTTTTTTTCTTTTTCTGTTTACTAATGACTCAAGCAAATTTGAGAGATTGGATCCTTTTACCACTTTTAAGATTCAAATTCGAATAATCTAAAAACAATTTGATCAGTCTCATACTAACAATTTCCTAATAAGGAGCATTAAAAAAGAGAGAGAGAGAGAGAAAGAGAGAGAGAGTGGATAAAAAGGAAGAAGAATAGCACATGTCGTTTTTACAAAGGAACAAACGCTTATCTATCTGTCAATAAGGAATTGGCCGTGTGTTGTATTAAATGAACTTCAATTTTCCACCAGCAACCACATCCATAGTTTTTGTGGTGGGGATCTAGAATGGATTGTTTTGAGTTAGACATGTATCATGATCCGTCAACGTGGAATATACATGAAAACTGAACAATTAATTTTAAAACGCATACTGAATTGGAAAGATTTGGTAGAAAAACCACGTGAAAAAGCTAATGAAGATTGGACAGGACCTTCTTGACATTGGTTGAGCAATGTCTTCTTCCTCTCTTATTATTGTATTTGCGGACAAATAGGTAGCAGGAGCCACTTCCAAATCATTTATGTTTTGTTCAGTGAACTTCTTATTCCTCAAACGGGCCTTGAATTCAAGGCATGACTTTCACCTCCGGACGGTACGAAACCGAATTCGAGCCGTAGAAAATTGAAGGCCTCCATGTCAATCCCACTTGATAGAATGGTCCAAATTCAGTTTAATACACGCCCTAAGTCTGTACAAGAAAACGAAAAATGGCCGACGCGCACGCGATAATGGATAGTGACTGAAACGCCGGGAACATTAACTCCTTAGGACGATGCCAGTCAGTCGCCGCGTGGCGTACACTCCAAGCCACTGGTCCTGCTCCACGTGACTCCTTGGTCACCCGGTCAAATATTTTCCTATATAAATCCCCGTGTTCCCTGCTTTCGATCACCGCACACCCTCTCAGCTGGCAACACACCTTTGCAGGGCAATATTTCCTTAAGTGAGGGTCACCAAAATGTCTGAGCGCTACTATCACGGCGGAGGTGGGTACGGCCCTGGTGGAGGCGGGTATGGCCCTGGCGGGTACGGACCTAGTGGAGGCGGGTACGGCCCTGGTGGAGGCGGGTATGGCCCTGGCGGGTACAGACCTAGTGGAGGCGGGTACGGCCCTGGCGGAGGCGGGTACAGCCCTGGCTGGTACGGCCCTGGCGGAGGCGGGTACGGCCCTAGTGGAGGCGGCCATGGAGGCCCTGGCGAAGACTGGTACGGCCGTGGTGGAGGTCACCGACCTGACCATGGCGGACAGCCCGGAGGAAATGTGATAAATGCGCAAGGCTATAATGGAAATGCCAGCGGCGGAGCAGGAGGCGGTACTGGCTTTTTTGGAAAAGGTGGATCGGGCGGAAAAGGAGGATTCGCAGGTGTGGGCAACAACAACGAGGTGAGTGGATGATAGTCCGCCACCGCTTGCTGGTCATGGGGGAGTAGTGTCCTTTGATATGTGATGTAAATTGACTCCGGTGCCTTTTAACTATCTTATATTCGAGGGGAAAACAAGAAAGGACAAAAATCTAATAAGCACCGAGTGGAGTCAGTCATGTACATGAGCTTGCAAGCATTATAATGAATTTCGATATTCCTAATATAATCTATAGCTTTGTGCATGAGATGTTCTTGAACGTAATTCCATAAACGGGTTACAAATGAAAGAAACAGAATTCCAATTTAAGGTTCAAAGAAGAAGCATGATTTCACAAGCATCGTTATCAACGGACCTTCTTGACATTGGTTGAGCAATGTCTTCTTCCTGTCTTATTATAGTATTTGCGGACAAATAGGTAGCAGGAGCCACTCCCGAATCATTTATGTTTTGTTCAGTGAACTTCTTCTTATTCCTCAAATGGGCCTTGAATTCAAGACATGATTTAAACCTCCGGACGGTACAAAACCGAATTCGAGCCGTAGAAAATTGATGGCCTCCATGTCAATCCCACTTGATAGAACAGTCCAAATTCATTTTAATACACGCGCTTGTACAAGAAAACGAAAAATAGCCGACGCGGATGCGATAAGGGATAGAGGCTGAAACGCGGGGAACATTAACTCCTTGGGAGGATACCAATCAGTCGCCGTGTGGCAGTACACTCCAAGCGACTGGTCCTCGACGTGACTCCCTGGGCGCCCGGTCAGATATTTTCCTATATAAATCCCCATATCCCCGCACCTTCAATCACCACACACCATCTCAGCTAGCAAAACACCTTTGGAGAGCAAGATTTCCTTGAGAGATTCACCGAAATGTCTGATCACAGCCATCACCACGGAGGCGGGCACGGCCCTGGTGGTGGAGGAGGCCACGGAGCCCCTGGCGGACACCATCGAAGCCTAGGTGGCGGTGGCCCTAGCGGAGGCCACAGTGGTCCTGGCAAAGGCCATGGTGGTCCGGGCGGCAGACATGGACATGACCATGGTGGCAAGCCCAGAGGACACCATGGCCACGGCGGACCTGGTGGACTAGGTGGGCATGGCCCTGATGGCCATGGTCCTAGGGGCGGCCACTACCATGGCGGATGCTAGTCTGCCACGGCTTGTCGATTGTTGGGGGCTAGTGTCCCATGGTTGATACGTGATGTAAAGTTATCTCCGGTGTCTTTCAACTATTTTGTATTTGAGGAAAAAAAAGGACTAAAAAACTAATAAGCACCATGTGGAGTCAGTCGTGTAATTGCCCTTGCAAGTATCCTAATGAATTGCGAGGTTCCTAATATGATCTGTAGCTTTGTGCATGAGATGTCCTTGAACCTCATTCAAGAAACTGGTCACAAATGAAAGAAACAGAATTCCGATTGAAGACAAGGATGTTTCTTCACAAGCATCATTCGTCAACAAACCAGTCACGACGAGAGACAATAGAAACATGAACACAGTGCTCCCCATTACTTCTGATTATCAACAAGAAAAATGGAAGCAAACTAGGTCGGTCTCCATTAGTCATGATCCAAACACATTATACCTCTATGAACAAAAGTTTCTCTTATGCCCCCTCATCAACTCCTTTCATCAGTGAAGTTCATAATCTGCGATCTTTAGCGTGGTTTCTCTATCTCCACACGATGTCAAAGTCGAAGTTGGCATTCTGCTTTGAGTTCTCTTCATCTAATTTTTTTGGCAGAAATTAGAGATGTTCGATAAAGATTAACGTAATCACCATTTCGCATCAAAGGGCTGTACGAAATGGTCAAAGGGTGGGACCATATGTTGCTAAAGGATCAGCAAAAGTTTAGGGTGTCTTGAGGATGTTCTTTACTACATAGCAAGATCATGGGTTCTACAATCTGGTGCAGGAATTACATTTTAGCTGCTCATGAGTTCCGGTTCAGTGCGTGCATAAAGTAACTTGAAAGGGATTCTAAGGCATTTCCAAAATATAAAAAGTGAAATTTAAGCAAAGGAGAACATAAATTAGGATCACCAAGAGAAAATTTGGCGTCAAAAATGAAATTTGATGATCTGAATCGACTTTGGTGAAATTTGTAGAGCAATATTGCTTTGAAAGGATGATAGTGGCCCTAAAACTGAGAAAAAGGATATGACATCAGTTGGCTACTCGATGAACTCCAACATCAAAAATGAGAAAAGGGTGCAAGTACAAAATCATTATGTCATTATGTCAAATTGACAGAGATTATATCCGAAATCTTGTTCGTCATTACCTCCTCTTCAATCCTTTCCAACAAAAGGTAGCGTTGGGAAGAAATTCAGGATGCGAGGCAAATGAAAAAAATGAAAATGCACATGGGGGCGGGCCGGGGGGTGGTGGGGTGGGAGAGGGAGAGAGGGAGGGAGAGAGAGAGAGAGAGAGAGAGAGATAAGGAGAAGGATTTCTTTTTGTAGCAGGAGTGGCAATAGAATAGAACCAGCTTGTGCGTTTTGCCAATTGTACTCTAATTTATCACTAGGGGAAACAGGGACATAGTGTTGCTAACACTTAGTTGAGAAAGTTCGTCCATGCTAAAGAACCAAAATCTAGTTTCAGAACTGCAGTTCCCTTTTAACTTTCCTTACATCCATCCCATAGTAAACAAAGGTTTGCTCAAGGTGCTATTAAATCTTCGTTTAGTTGAAGCAATTCTTCTGCAGTACAAGAAAAATTCTAGTTTCAATGCTGTTTTTTTTGGAAATGTGGGATACAAGAAGTACCAAAATTTGCTATGTGGTCAGCCTTCAGAACAAAATCAGAGAACCCAAAAAACAGAGGGGTTCGGCAGGTGACTACCTAAAACGCTTCACGGAAAACTCAGAGACAATATAACGAGCGTGACATACCCAAAAGCCTGTTGTGTGCTCTTCCCTTTCTTTGTGATCGACTGGAACCAAGAAAGTGCATTTTGGCCTACTGAGTGACTACATTTAGAACTGATCACCAAATTTCTATAAGAAGCTTTAGTGGTAGCTCAAGGTAGAGTTGAGAATGAATAATTTGCCGGTGCTTTGAGCTCTGGTCCGGTTAAGCTTTCGTTTTCAATTGTGAGGGACTCATCTTTGACGTACCATCACATATTCAGCACATAGTATTTCATATAAATGATCGGATCCCCAATACCAACTCAGCTTGGCAAAGTGAGAAATCTCCTTTCACCTGGGTCATAGAGTCCTGCATGAACTGTAGCCTCTCTTCTATCTTGGCAATCCACTTATTGTTTTCTTCTTCCTTTTGAGCCACAATTGCTTTAATTAAGGGACTCGGTTCAATCACCATGGGCGAGCCATAAAGACCTGCGTCCATTATCCTCTTTTGGAAGGTATTGCCTCTATTGACATGTAATGGCTTCTTTTTGTAATATTTTTCAGGAAAGTTCAATCTTAAAGCAGGTGAAAATTTCATCTGAATTTGCCTTCCCTTTATATTTTTATGCTGAGGTTTCTCAAAGCAGCTCATTCAGACAAAAAGGTAAGCCGCAGCTCATGAATGAGTGAGATTAGACTAGCATGTAGGATAATCTCATTCCTTCTACTGTTGTGAAGAGCTTCAGACATTTCAAAATGTATAAGTAAGTTGATTTCAGATTGCAGATGTCCCTATTAACCTATTTGGATATGGCGGAAACTTAAATGTCCACATTTTGCAAAATTTTTGCTTATGTTGCCCTGGTATAATTTCATTAAGCGCTAAACCTGCTAATGCTTCTCATTGCCTTGGTCACTCCTGCCTCCTCGAACACTTAGCATGTTATCTTGCCGAGCTATGCTTAGAGGGAATATAAGGGTTTAGAGTGGAAGCCTTTACCGCTATCTGCATCAGCTTTGTATGTTGCAAGGTGTACACTAAAAGGTGACTCCAGGTTTGACTCCGCTGCTCGTCAGACATGTGCGCTATGAAGTGTCAAGAATCAGGCATAAATCTTTTGAGATCATTCTTGTTGAATTGTTGATCCAATTTCTAGAAACTTCAAGATAGACATTAGCCAGAAAAGTCATAAAAAATCCTTCAAAAAAAAAAAAAAGTCTAGCTTAGGTGATAATGAAAACTGTAGAAAGCACAAATGTAGAAGTATATAGAAGAAGAGGGAAAGTGAAAATTCTCTGACAAGAGCAGGAGATTTTCCTTGGTAAAGTCGGTGATGTAGGCCTATAAAAAGCCTTGTGGTCATCTATTTTGAGGTGTAGACCAAAGAGGTAAGCTCCTCCCCTTCCTTTGTATTACAACTAAATAAAAATGTTTTCTTTTGTTTCCTTGTGCTCCTTTGCTGTCACTCTCTTTTACACATTCTTATTATTACTTTATCCAACCATTTCTTGCCCACATTGTTCGTAGTTTGCTCTCTTGATAGTTCACACACGTAACACTCTATTACACACACATCAAACACACGTTTCCGCAAATACCAATGGTGGTATCAGAGCCACGTCTTTGGTTGGTATTGGGCATTTGTCCTACCTACCCTTTCCTAAAACTACCCTTTCCAAATAACTAACGACTAAACTATGGCCAACTCTATCTCATTCTCATTTCCCATTCCCATTTTTTGATGGGAACAACTATGACTTTTGGAGCATAAAAATGACTACATTCTTGATGGCCCAAGACTTAAGGGACATCATGGAAAAATGTTGCCAGGCTCCATAAGATGGTGCAAGTGTTTCAAAGAAACAACTACAAAAGGATGCAAGGACACTATACTTTATCCAACAAGCACTCTCAGAAACGGTATTTCCAAGAATAATTGGAGCAAGGACTACAAAAGTGGCTTGGGAAATACTACGAGAAGAATTTCAAGGATCAAAAAAGGTACGCACTATTCGCCTTCAAACTCTAAGTAGAGATTTTGAGAGATCTAAAATGAAAAATTATGAGACCGTACAAGAATATTGTGGAAAATTAAAGGAACTACTTAATCAAATGAGAGCCTATGGAGATAGGTTAACTGATCAAAGGGTTGTTGAGAAAATATTGGTGTCACTTACTAAAAAATACAACCCCGTAGTCACAACTATAGAAGGAACTAAGAACTTGACAACACCATCAGTGAGTGAATTAATTGGCTCTCTAGAAGCACATGAGAAGCATAGAAAGAACCGACTCCGTTACTTTGCGACAATAAGTCCGCAATCGCTATATCAAACAATCTAGTATTCCATGGAAGAACCAAACATACCGACATCAAATATCACTTCATATGAGAGGTGCAAAATAATGGAGAGATCAAGTTGAAATATTGCAAGACTAAGGATCAAGTAGCGGACATCTTCATTAAAGCACTACCGCTAGCCAAGTTTGAGACATTGCACAAGAAGCTTGGTGTAACATGAAATTGGATCAAGGAAGAGTGTTGAATTGTTGATCTAATTTCTAGAAACTTTAAGTTAGACATTAGCTAGAAAAGTCAAGAAAAATCATAAAAAAAGAAAATCTAGCTTAGGTGGCAATGAAAAGTGTAGAAAACACAAGTGTAGAAGTATCTAGGAGAAGAGGGAAAGTGAAAAATCTCTGACAAGAGTAGAAGATTTTCCTTGGTAAATTCGGTGATGTAGGCCTATGAAAAGCCTTGTGGTCATCCATTTTGAGGGGCAGACCAAAAAGGTAAGCTCCTCCCCTTCCCTCTGTACTACAACTAAATAAAAAAGTTTTCTTTTGTTTCCTTGTGCTCTCTTGCTGCCACTCTCTTTTACACATTCTTGTTATTACTTTGCCCAACCATTTCGTGCCCACATTGTTCTTAGTTTGCTTTCTTAATAGTTCACACACAAAACACTTCCCTGCACACACATCAAACACATGTTTCCACAAATACCAACAATTCTCTTGTGAACTTCTTACTCTGTAGTCAGTTTTGACAAGCTCAGTATTGGCAAGGTGTACCTTTGCCTTTGGTTTGGAGATTTAAACTCATCATTGTCTCTGTTTATTTTCATATTATTTGTTACTTTCCCCTTCAACTTCCTGAAAGGGAAGTCTACATTACTGTACATTTTGTAGCCGCGACTTGTTTTAGTTTCATTAGTAAGGTATGTAGTACATAAAGGGTGTGAATCTCTACCTTGTTGTAATTTATTCATTATTCTAAATATTATCCCAATATTGTATTCCCAATTAGTTCCAATTTATTGCCCAATTAATCACCCACATCTATTACGTGATGTTTGCCTATTAACATGTTACCATAACGGTCTTGATGGAAGATGTCAATAACGTAAGAAAGGAAATAAAACGTCAGGTCATCTAGTTCAAACCCTATCACTACATAAAACACACCATCAGGTTGGAGGGATATTGGCTAGTAGAACAAGATGTATAGATATGGTGTTCCCCCTATTGCACATCAATCGTGCTGCATGGATCCGTCCAAGGTTTTGAGGTTTTCGGCTTTTCCAAATTTTCATCAATGACCGGAGGTATATTGATCTTTATGTTTCCGGAAACCAATCCTGAATTTTGTACAAATTTATTCGTGATTGATAAATCGGGATTGTCAGGTTTTAGTTTATATTTAATCTAGCAGTTGGTATTAGAGCATGTTTACAATCTCTGTCTTGGTGAAATTTTTTGAATTTTTATTTATTTTCATTGAATTATGTATTGGTAACTTTGGATTTTTATTGCTTGGAACGAAATTTAAAATTCTGGCAATGTTTGGGCGACCCACCACGTGATAATGGATCTGCATTGTCACATCGCCATTAGGAAGAAAAACCCTTAAATTTTTCGGCATATTTATGATATCTGGATTTTGCCGGACCTCGAATACGTAATGGTCCATAACGGGTCGACAAATTTGTCGTCGGATTGTGTCGTTGGCGCCACTTTTGCCTACCGTCTCGTAATTACCATTGCTGGACCGAGATGTCACGTATTGTCACGTTCTCGTGATAGTATCTCAGCTAGGAATTTCTTCACGCAACTTCGCTCGCGAGACCAGCCCCTTCCACATTTGTACCTTTCTAGAACAAACTTTCCCATGCACGCGAAGAGCCCACGCAGGCGCGCCTCTGCCCTTCTATTCGGCCGGTCAATCCTGAGGGATTTGTTGACCCATGCAGCTACTTTCACGCATGCAAGGACTGCCCATGAAGACTCACGTCCCTTTGATGGTCAACAAAATAGAGAACGTTGACCGAGAGGGAGCCAACGACAGCCACGTCCTGCATGCACGCAAGGTTGATCAAGTGCTGGCACACCCAGCTGCCACGCCCCTTTTCCCTTCGGTGGCCAGCGGAGGAAGACTTCTACATGAAAAGGGACACGCCCTTGCATGCAGCAAGATGAGTGGCAGCTGAAGTCTCTAGGGATGGCCACGATTCTTCGAGCTAGCCTTGCTCATCTTTGCCACCAAGGAGAGCAGTTGTTGACTAGATTAGTCAACCCGCGGGAGGAACAAAACCAGTAACAGAAGCAGCGAGGGAGCGAGAGAGAGAGAGAGAGAGAGAGAGAGAGAGAGAGAGAGAGAGAGAGGGGAGGGAGGGAGGGAGGAAGAGGCCGCTGTTTTCTCCTTGCCACCGCCGGCCGCTCACCCTCCGCACACGCACGCCACCAGCCGTTCATCGCCGCGCCCCAGCCCTTCTTCGTCACTGTTGGATCATCTATAGCCAACCCTAGCCAGCCCCGACACCACCGGCTCCCTCACCACCATTCGTCAGCCGCTACTGACTTGAGGAGACCACAGCTCACGGTTTGTCGCTGCCGACGCCACCAAATCGAAGGCAAGTCAATATCTACTAACCTAGATTATGTGACGTTGTCGTAGCTCAGTGGGACGTACTCCGTGGAAAATTTACAAATTAGCATTTGATTCGTGATAATTGCATAAATTGATGATTTCGGATGTCGTTGACATAACCACGAACCTTGGGTATTGAAATTCTGTGCCGTATATGACCAAACTTGGGTTGGGGTACCCGTGTGTGTATATGTGGATTTACGTGGGCGTTTCTAAATTTTTAAAATTTATATCATCTAAACGATTTCAAAACCTTTCGAGTTATATTTTGATATTTTGAACCACAGACCTATTGGCTTTAATGTTGCCGAAAATGTTTGAAGCTATATATATATATATACACACACACGAGTTGTTCATACGAGATTTCGAGTTTACAAAATGGGAAGTTATGTGAAATTCATGCACGTGTATTCCAAAAATCTTCAGGATTGAACCGTGAAATTGGATTTTGATGGATTCGGTATAAAACTCTCGGTTTTATAAATTGTTTCCAATGATGTGAGCTTGACGTATTTCCAAGATTTGTTTACACTAAAGTTTGTCTTATGATTCGAGAATTTTGAAAGCAATGTATTCTCATGCGTTACCCAGATGAAAGATTTTGGCATTAAATTGATTAGACTACTGCACCATGGTTGAAACATTACTGATGCCGTCGGACCTCTAGGATGACGATGCCCTGGGAGTCGGGTTGCTTGGAGGATCGTGATGGCGATGCCTCTGGATGCCTAGGGACTGGTGAGCCCCAGAGGTTCCTCGGGAGTGTTAGGATGCCCGAGAGTGTGACGTAACATGTGCCAGATGCCCAAGGACATCATTGACATAGTGAACCCCAGAGGTTTCTCATGATGCCAAGTGGGGTGCGAGATACCTGAGGGTATAATGTAACACGCTACAGATGCCCAGTGACTGAAATATGGAACCAGAGGTCCTCGTGATGCCAGGTAGGATGCAAGATCCTAGAAGGGACGCAAACATTGGTCCTTTCAAAAGATGGTGGTAGTGAATTGAGATTTATTGAGTTATGAATTCTCATTGGTTTTGGGATATGTCGTTTTATTATGATAATCTTTTGATCTGATGCATATTTTTTGCTCCATTTATGTCTTTAGTTTTGGATTGCTTGAAATCGGGTAGCAATAGACATAGGTAATTTAGTTTAGTAGAATTTTGACTACTGAGTAGTTGTACTCACCTCTTGTGGGGCTAACATATTACAGAGTGATAGAGATGCCGTCACTGCCCGCATCCTTTGGTACATTTTACGGCATCCCCGTTGACTTGCGATTGGAGCAGATGGAGCACCCTAACCCCAACCTGCCAAGACTCATCTTCATTTGGATTTGGGTGATTCTCACTATAGAAACCGGACTCACCTCGGGTCCAGAGCACATGGAGTTCATGGTCTTGTATGTTTGAAAGAATGGACACACCATGGGGCCACTCCCACCGCTACCGAAAGATGATGATGGTGGCTCAAGCAGGGTAACAGAGGACATGGGAGGACGGTAGATATTTTGGATACCGGCACTTGAAGACGGATGATGTTGTGAATAGTTAGTAGAAATAGTCGGTCCAATTTTGGTATAGCCAAATATAGGAAATTTTGGCTTATGTGTATCGATGAACGTCGTCTGAACAAAAATATATGTAAATAAAAGTGCCTAGTTGATATATATAAATATCATGTGCATCATTTTAGGAGTTGGAAGGGAGTTGATGGATCCGCTTTCGTAATGATATAGTGTAGGGACCAGAATATGTAAGTAGATGGGTCAAGGATCGTCACGGCCTGAGGTCGCCATAGTGAGTGGTATTAGAGCTTTGGTTCTATCTAGAGTGATAAGGCATATTGATAGAAAAAGGCGGATATAATGATGCACACAATAAGGCACTAACTGGGGGTAGTTGATTAATCGTGAATAATGGGTGATTGATTTTCACTCGTAAAATATCGATAACGATCGTAAGTTACCTATGTGTGTGAGTACCATTTTTATGTTACTTATGTGACTCCAGTAACGTTCTTACGTTACTTTTCTTTTTAGTTAATTAGTGACACTGAGTCACTAATTTTTCCTGAGGCAAATACTTTATGACCAATAGGAAATTATGGTACGAATTGAGAGTTCTCCTTCATCAAGGACTGAAGCTATGGCTTTGAGGATAGAACCCCGAATGGAGGACATCCTGTAGGCATTGGCAAACATAGGAAATTTGATGGAAAGACAAGCTCAACTACAACAACAACCCAGAGTAGAACGCTGCACTCAAGGACTGGTGGAACAATTCTTGATGTTGAAACTGCCCACATTCACTAGAATGGGAAGTCTTGAGGAGGCAAAACAATGGATAGATGGAATAGAAAGGATCTTTCAGTTGTTGAACTACAACGATATCGAGAAAATAACCTCGGCAAAGTACCAATTGGAGGGTAATGCCAAATATTGGTGGAGAGCTTCTAGAGATACAACCTTTCCACTTGGTACTGCTATAAATTGGGATGAGTTTGTCAGGGCTTTCAATACAAAGCATTTCTCTTACTGTGCTAGGGATAAAAAAATAACCAAATTTGATCAATTAGAATAGAAGGAGTTGACGGTAAACTAGTATAAAGTGAAATTCTCTGAGTTGTCCAAGTATGCCCTTAGATTAATAGAGGACCAAGAGGAAAAAATCTAAGAGGTTTCTGAAGGGCCTGAGGATGGACATTAGGAGGCAACTGGTACCTCAAAATATAATAGATTACAATGAAATTTATGAAAGGGCCCACCTTGTGGAGCAGGAAGTACTGAGGGAACAAATGTAGTCAGGACGACAAATGACATTAAGTGATAACCAATGGGGTAAGAGACCCTATTCAAACTGAGAGCTACCTAGGGATTTTAAGAAGAAACGAAATTTTGGAAATTTCAGGAGAGCAATGAGTGGTCATTGTGACATCCCGAATTTTGACCCCGTCCCGAATATATGAAATGGACATCTCGTCGACGCGCCACCCGGTCCTTTTTTCTCTCGAAATTTTGATCACTCACGAGTTAACCAATCTATCGGGTGAAGCCGTTAAGGATATAACCGTGGTAAAATCCCTAAAAGCTACTCAATAGGTCGGATCGTACTAAAATCGCGTTCGGCCGATTTTAACCATGAAATTGAATTCGGAGTCGGGAATCGGACATTCGTACATGTCACGTTCATTTATAAGACGTCATCTTGTCTTTCGGACTAATTTCCTCGAGTTCGGGATTTTTACGAAAAATCGATTCAGACGTCGCATCAAATTATCGGAAATTCGATTGAGCTCATTTGAATGAAATTCTAACTTCCAGACCGAGCTACTTGACGACAGGAAAGTGTGGAAATTTCGTGGGCTTTTCTCACAATTAAATTGGACGTTGATGTGAGAAATTACATAAATAAATTGAGGTAATTCAATGAAATTCGGAACTATGGCAAGGAGGGTGCAACAATTGCATTTAAGTTGAATTATTTGTGAGTATTAAGGCAATAAAGTATCGGGGGGACATGCAATTAATTAAGTGGATTGAATTTGTTGAATTTTCTTCCCTCATCCGTGACTTCTTCAACAATCCGTGCCAGCTGCCTCACGTCGCTTTCTTCATTTGAAGCCAGCTCACCCGTTCACCCTTATCTCCTTCGGCAGCTTCTCTTGCACGCCAACATCCCCGAGAACTTCCTTCTTCCTCACGTCTCTTCACCACCGAAGCTTGCTCCACTTTCAATCTCCTCTGCTTGTGTCTTCTTCGGTCAGAATTTCCTCAGCTGAAGACCACGAATCTCCACGGTTGCTGCCACATGTCCATGAAAGACCTCCCTTCGGTCAAGCTTCTTCTCCGGTGAGGTGTGGTTGACCGAAGCTGCCAGCAGACACCTTCCATCTTCAACCGGATCAACGAAACCAGCAAACCCACCGATCGTCCTCTATGTCTCACGTGCGGCACCCCCGGGATGGCCTAGCAGCATCCCACGATGTTGATTTCTCCATTTTTGTGTCACCGTTTCTCACTTGCCCTCTGTCCAGCAACGTTGAGCAGAAACGGATGCAGCCTCATCATCTCTTCTCTCCGTCCATCAACCACCGAAGACCAATAAAATTGCTGCAGTTGCCTGTGTCGTCCATTGCTCCACCGAAGCCATGCATCCAGTCAACACCAGTTGATCCCCTGCCCGTGTGTTGACTCCAGCAAGCGGCCGAAGCTGTTCTCTCCTTCGATCTTGCCACACGTGGTCTTCCAGCTCGCGGCCACCGAAGTCCAGTTTCCTCAACTCCTTCGCTGTCTCTGTTGACCGGACTTGCTACCCCGCGCGAAGCCGATGGATTTCGGCCCAGCAACCTTCAATTTCACGGGCCCAAGAGCCCCGTGATTTTCATCCGAGCAAGCCACGATTTCTTCAAGCCCAGCAAATCTTCTTCAGCCCATCTTTAGTTGTTGTCCAGCTCATTTGAAGCCCAGCAGCAGCCCATGTGAAATTGAGCGAAGCCTAGCCCACGAGGAAGGCCCAACCATAGCCAAGTCTAGCAGCCCAGTTTTTGAGGCCCGCTTGAGCTTGGTCCATTTAAGTTGTAGCCCTTTTCCAGTCTTGAAGTTCAGCCCATCTTGGGCTCGTGAAGCAAGTCGGCCCAGGTTCGGCTCAAGCCCAGCAATTTGCTGTGGGCTTGCAAGGCCTTTGGGCCCGGCCCGAGTGATCGTCGATATCGCCGAAAATTCGGATTTCGGCCGCCGTTGCGCCATCATGTCGCCATCGCGGTGTTCCAATCTTCGCTTTGCCAAGTGAGTTTTACTCACTAATGCTTTATTAGTTTGCTAATTATGCTTAGGGGTTGGTTAGATTTAATTAAATGCAATTAGGTGGTTAGATTAGTTTAGATCAATTAAATTAGTGACTTAACGATGCATGTTAGGTGGTTAGACTTAGTCATTAGCAAGTAGAGACGTACTTTTATTTATTGAATGCATCTCGGGATTTTTCCCGATCCGTTTCAAGCCCAATCGGCAATACTGGCCTAAATTGGATTTTTAGTATTTATTTATTTATTTTTTGAAATTAGTTATTTATTTATTTATTTTTCCGGAAATTCAACCTGATGGCCGGTGACCGGAATTTCATGCGATTGTCGTGGCGCGATCCGTTTATTTAATTGAACTATATTTCATGCCGAATTGAATTATTTGTGAAAGAAGGAATTATTCTTTAATCAATAATCTTTGGTTATTAATTGAAAAAGAATCCGGGCTTCAGATTGATAATGCCAAAAGGATCTCGAGAGTGGGCTAAAAAATGGAGGAATTTATAAAAAGGAAATTATTATGTTTTGGCTAGGCCAATCGAGTACCCACTCATGGCATTTTATCGAGAATGATAAAGCTAGTTAATTGATTATTTGCTTGAATGATATGATATACCGGCTCGATGACTCTACTGAGCATCCTGGAGACGGACGGTATGATAAATTGTGTGTATACGGTTCGATGACTCCACGGAGCATCCTGGAGACAGGGACGATATGATAAATTGTGTGTATACCGGCTCGATGACTCTACGGAGCATCCGGAGACGAACGGTATGATAAATTGTGTGTATACGGCTCGATGACTCCACGGAGCATCTTGAGACAAGATGCGGTATGATCTACCGGCTCGGTGACTCTGGCGATTATCTTGAGACAAGATGCGGTATGATATACCGGCTCGATAATCCTATAGATCATCTTGAGACAGTACGGTATGATAAAGGGTCGGGTGGGACCATAAAGCCACTAAATCTTGAGAGGGTCGGGTGGGACCATAAAGCCACTAGATCTTGAAAGGGTCGGGTGGGACCGTAAAGCCACTAAATCTTGGAAAGGTCGGGTGGGACCGTAAAGCCACTAGATATTGATAAGGTCGGGTGGGACCGTAAAGCCACTAGATATTGATAAGGTCGGGTGGGACCGTAAAGCCACTAAATCTAAGGAATTGCTTGGCGTTGGATGAATGACCTAGAAATGGTCTGACTGACTTGTAATCGACTAGGTCGATTGATCGATGATTCAATCTGAGAGTGACTTGATGTGATTCATTGTCTTGGTTTGATGTTGTGAATAGAATGATTGAATAGAGATGATCGTGAGTGGTCTTCTTGGTGTGTAATCGACTAGGTCGATTAGATCGATGCTTCGATCTATAGTATGATTGCTTGGGTGCCTGTATGATTTGTGCTAATATGCAGGTGGAAATCTGAGGCCAAGGTAAGTCCTCTGACTCATGTTGTGCATAGGCAGCCCTAAGGTGTATTGGCTTACTAATCGGGTATTAGGGGTAGAATTCGGCCGAGACGTGGTCTCATTGGTTATTGAATAACCATTTCAGGACCCCGCTGAGGAGCTGATGAGGAGGAGTCTGAGAATGAGAACTCGGAGGTGAAACTTAAGGAGAAAGATTCTTGGGAGAAGAAGATAATCCCGAAAAGGGCCTTGAGTATAGCCCGGATGGCCGAGAGTTTATCTTATTTTGAAATCTCCTTTTGATGTGATTAAAGTTTAGAGTAAAAAGTTGTAGAGTGCTCTGGTTTGTGTTTTGTATAAAAGTTTGGTTATAAATTTCAATATGAAAAATATGGCCCCGCTTTTCTATCCCATTGTTTTATTGTCTCTGGATTTATAATCGCTTTCCGCATGTCTTTGAAGAAAAGAAAGGGTCGGTGATATATAGTCCCGGGATATCGCATATTAAAATCAACCAAGAGAAGGATGTGTGCGTGCTCGAGAATCGGGACGTGACGGTGATGCAATGAAATAATCTTTGTCAAATGTGTGGTAGACAACATGGACCAGGACCCTGTCGAGATTTCCAGAGATGTTTCAAGTGTGGGAAGAGAGGTCACTTTAGGAGAGACTATCCACAAGGAGGATCGCAGTCGAACATTAACTCGGTGGGAGAAATGCAACAACGTGTAGGTGGACCACCTCCACAAGGAAAACCACAAAGGCCACCAGCACAAGGAAGGGTGTACGTGACCACCCAAGAGGAAGCAAAAGCTTCCAAAAACGTTATCTCAGGTACGATTTCTGTAAATGACAAAAGGGCATATGCATTGTCTGACATGGGCGCTACACATTCTTTTGTATTTGTAAGGTATAGACGACTAGGAGAAATAGGAACCACATCTCTTGATATGCCTCTCCATGTTTTTACACCATTGAAAGACATGGTGTTGTCCACGTTAGTATGTAGGAATTGTAAAATATCTATAGGTGGACGAGATCAAGAAATAGATCTAGTGGTGATGGTTATGTATGACTTTGACATCATCATAGGAATGGATTGGCTCAGCAAACAACGAGCTAGAGTGGACTGTTAGAGAAAAATGATATAGTTCAACCCACCTAGTCAGCCTAGTTTTGAATTTTATGGAGATTAGACAAACCCCTCCATAGCTCTCATTTCGATAATAGAGGCACATGCACTTCTTGACGAAGGATGTCAAGGATACCCGGCGGTAGTAAAGGACCATACAAAGGAGGAAGCCAAACTCGACGAAATTTGAGTGGTCCAAGAATTTCTGGATGTATTTCTTGAAGAATTACCCGGATTACCACCGAAATAGGAAATCGAGTTCGAAATCAAACTAATGCCTGGAACTAAACCTATATCAAAATCCTCCTATAGGATGGCTTTGGCAAAACTAAAAGAGTTAAAAGTACAATTGCAAGAATTACTTGATAGAGGATTTATTAGGCCTAGTGCATCCTCGTGGGGTGCACTAGTCCTATTTGTGAAAAAAAGAGGGACGAGTCGATGTGCCTCGTGCATCGACTATAGGCAATTGAATCAAATGACCATTAAGAATAAGTTTCCATTGTCTAGAATTGACGACCTATTTGACCTATTGCAAGGGAGTTCGGTCTTTTCCAAAATAGACTTAAGGTCAAGATATCATCAGTTAAGAATCAAGAAGGAAGACATTCCTAAGACTGCTTTTAGGACTCATTATGGACACTACGAGTTCCTAGTTTTGCCATTTGGATTGATAAATGCCCTAGCTGCATTCATGGACCTGACGAATAGGATATTTAAACCCTATTTGGGTCAGTTTGTAATTGTCCACATTGATGATATCCTGATATACTCGAAAGGACTGGAATGAGCAACACTTGAGAATAGTGCTGTAAACCCTAGGGATCATGAATTGTATGCCAAATTTAGTAAGTGTGAATTTTGGTCGAACTGGGTGATATTCCTAGGTCATGTGGTAGCAGGAGAAGGAATTTCAGTGGACCTAGCGAAGGTTAAGATTGTAGTAAATTGGCTGAGACCGACAACACCAACAGAGATACGAAGTTTCTTGGGACTTGCGAGTTATTATAGGAGATTTATAGAAGGATTCTCACGACTTGCAGGCCCATTGAACTAACTGACTAGGAAAAAATGTGAAGTACGAATGGAGTGATAAACCTGAAAGGAGTTTTCAGGAGCTCAAGAGAAGATTGACCACGGCTCTGATATTAACTATTCCGTCTAGATTTGGTGGATTCACGATATATAGTGATGCTTCCCATAAAGGATTGGGATGTGTTCTGATGCAGCACGGTAAGATCATAGCCTATGCATCAAGACAGTTGAAACCCTATGAATTGAACTACCCAACCAATGATCTTGAGTTGGCAACTATAATTTTTGCATTGAAGATATGGAGACATTATCTGTATGGAGAGAAGTTTGAAATCTATACAGATCATAAGAGTCTTAAGTATTTATTTTCACAAAATGAATTAAATATGAGACAGAGAAGATGGATGGATTTACTAAAGGATTACAACTGTGAGATATTGTACCATCTAGGAAATGCGAATTAGGTGGCAGATGCTCTCAGTTGTAAGTCAGCAGTAGATATGGCAAGTGTAATAGTAACATAATGGAACCTGTTAGAAACGATAGCAAATTCATAGTTTAAATTAGAAATAGACCATCTTACAGGTGTATGAGCCACACTGAGGATTGAACTAGAGATTATTCAGAAAATTAGAACGTTACAACAGTTTGACCCAGAAATCATGAAATTGTGAGACGAAGTGTCTTTAGGGAAAAGATTAGAGTTTCAAGTTTTTTAGGGTGGAACAGTAAGGTACCAAGAAAGACTATGTGTTCCCAACAATGAAGATTTAAGAGGGAATGTTTTGTCGGAAGCACATAGGAGTAATTATAGTATCCATCCTGGAAATATGAAAATGTACCGGAACTTATGTCAACATTACTGGTGGAATGGCATGGAAGCAGACATTGCTAAGCACATTTCTCAATGCCTGACATGCCAACAAGTGAAGGCGGAACATCGCAAGCCCACAAGACTACTAAGACCACTGGATATGTGGCACCCCCGAAACAGCCCCCGATCCACTAGGGTCGCCACAGTTCACTTACCTTTCACTTGACCTAGCAAAGCATCACTCTGATACCATAGAATTGTGATGAGTCCCTAAGTCCTGGGGGTTTATATTATTTAAATCGGTCCTAGCGTAGTTCATATAACGGAACCATATTCGATTCTCCCTAACCCATACTCAAACTAAATAATGTAATGCAATGCACACCAACTACACATTATATATATATATATATATAAAAGTTAGAGCCGAACACTTTTATTTACATAACTTGATCGGACATCATGAGTCAGTACATCAAAAGGCCAAGGCTTTACTAAGCTCGCTTATAACTAAAAGTACTCGACCCCACAACAGTCATGTACATCAGTCCATTATTCAGTGTCAGCCATCCAAAAAGAAGCTTCATCCTCCCTCCATCGCACTCAATCACACCCAACTCGGTCTGTCAGCTGGCGGCGGTAGCAGCATCCCTAGCATAACCCTGTCGCGGCGGACATGCACGGTCAAGAACTCCTAAATGACAGGGCCGGCGGGTGATCCAACATCGTACAAAATCGGAACCCACACACGAACAAAAACTAACCCCCGTATCTCGGGGTGATGATGCTTCCTACACTCAACCTCGACGTCGGTCAGTATGCCATAAAAAATACCAGGGGTGGCTGGCGACATAGACATAACTCCTAGTCTGAAATGTTAGTCCCCAAAAGGGGTGAGTACAACCACTTAGCAGTAAAAGATTCATCAAGCTATATCAAACATTACTATTAATATACATATTAAAGTATGGTAGACAAAAACAAGAAATTAGAGAACAAGTATGTATCATAATCATGAAATCCTTCAATGTAATGACAATGTAGTCCTAATGTGTAGTGCAACATATCCAAGATGGACAAATCTCAATCATAGGGCCAAACTGAAATATCACGTCCCGTTCCATGCCATACACTCAGCTTATATCCAGACCCCACACATTTATAGCAGAATCATTCATTTTATCATTCAAAAGGTTTCATCCTCGGAGGACCAATGTTTGTGTCCCTTCGGCATTCGCATCCCTTTAGGCATCACGAAAGCCTCTAGCATTCAACCACTTAGGGCCACTGGGCTTTTGGAGCGAATCACACCTCTAGGCATCTCGTACCCCACCTGGCATCACGAGGAACCTCGGGGGCCTCCCATGAGAATGGTTACCCCGGCCATCCAGAATTACGTACTGACTAGCATACTACCGGGCATCCCGAATCTCCCGAGGAAAAACCTCCAGCATTCAGCCACTTAGGGCCACTGGGTATCCATAAGGCATCGACTCACTCGATTCTTTGGGCATCCCAACTCCTAGGGCATCATTGACCCGAGGGTCCAATGGCAACAATTTAACATTTTAAATTTACATGAATCCTTTCAAATGCCAAGAACAATCCATTTCATGCATTCACTACCCAATCTTAATATTGCACAAATATCCACAACCAGTACCATCATATCACATAACCATTACAAAACATATTCACTTTTGGGACATTTTGTGAAAAATTGAAAATAGAGTAACTCGATTTTACCATGCACAGTTCTGGTAAATATTTCGAAATAAAAACTAAATGAGCTCGAAAAATTGTGGAATTTTGACATGTTATCAATGAGACCTTAAGAAAAAAGTTTCATGAAGAACACTAAGTCAAATTCCTTACGTATCAAGAGTAAAAAATCCGGTATTCCTTATTAACGTTTTGTAAAATTTCCAGATTTAACATTTCCGTATAAAAATCATTTTGTCGACCAAATCTTGTCCATTTACACTAAATTTTTTATATGCCACTCTTACATATGTGCTCTCCAACTGTTCTTGTGAAATCAGTTTACTTGCCTAAAGAGAACTATTCGTACCCTTGAGTCTTGGCATCCAACGTCCACAGCCAAGATTTACAAGCATATTATACCACAATACAGCCTCTTTACTTCCACAAATCCACCATAGCTAAATCCTTGAGTTCTCATTTCAATTCAAAAGCGAAATCCACCAAAACTTGCTCTATTTTTTTTGCTCAATTACTTCGGCCAGCTTCATCTCCTTCATCAAAATCAACATGCAGCTCCAAAGTCCACATTTTCTCACATCTACCAACTCCTCACTAGATAAAAACAGCAAGCAAAAACATAGATTGGAGAACTTCCACTTGCATCAAGTCCAAAGCAACTGCAACAAGCAAATTGGCAACTTGGGGCTCCAAGCGCGGCTTGATTGACGGTGGAGCTAGGCGGCGTCAATGGCGGCAGCTAGAACATGGCGGAATACAGTCTTCCTCTTCCCCTTTGTGGTCCGCACTCGCGCCCTCTCTCTCTCGCTCACTCGCCCGAACTCTCTCTCTCTCGGCGGTTCCCTCGATCCATCCGCCTTTCCCTCTTCCTTTTGATTGCTTAGTAGCTAGCAATCATTACATTTTTGCATGCAAGAGACACTTGGCTCCAAGAGGAAGACAAGTGTCTTCAACAAGAAGACAAGTGGAGGAGGTGGAATGGCCTCCATCCAGTTCTAACCCCCCCCCCATGGGCTGACGGTTTTTTTTGTGGGCCTCTTGGCCTGCTTTGGGCCCGAAAAATTTTGGGCTGAGACATCCAATTTAAATGGCCCTTAGAAAAAGAAAATAATAATAATAAGCCCATAATTCCTACACCACTTTAGGGCATTTTGATTTTTATATAGGAATCAATATATAATCCCATAACAAATCTTACATAGGGGGTTCGGTCCAAGAGATAAAATATCGTGGCCGATGATTTAATTGTCCATATGGCCATTCAAAGACAATTTCCTTCACTATAAAATTTAATATTTCGTGTTGTCTAGATTCTCTGATGCCATAGGATATACCATAGTGGAAATGGGAGCACGTAATGATGGACTTCGTACAAGGATTACCAAGGATGTCAAGTGGTCACGACTCCATTTTGGTGATAGTTGATCGTCTGACTAAGTCTGCCTGTTTCCTAGCAGTTCGTGTAGACTATCCGATGGATAAACATGCCAAAATATATCTAAGCCAAGTAGTATGCTTACATGGTGTTCCTATAACCATCATGTCAGATCAAGACTCGAGGTTTACCTCATATTTTTGGCAAAGTCTCCAAATTGCCTTAGGGACCAAGCTCTAGTTCAGCACTGCTTTTCATCCATAAACAAACAAACAAATAGAGAGAGTGATCCAGACACTGGAAGACAAGTTAAGAGTTTGCGTGATCGATTTTAGAGGAAATTGGGATGTGAAGCTACATCTAGTAGAATTTGCATACAACAATAGTTTCCAACAAAGTATTAATATGGCTCCCTATGAGGCACTCTATGGGAGGAGATGTAGAACTCCAGTCTACTAGAATGAAGTGGGCGAAAGAAAATGAACATGAATCGAATTGGTACAAGCTACTACGGATGCGGTAGAAATTGTCATAAATAGACTTAGGACGGCCTAGTGTCGGTAGAAAAGTTATGTGGATAATCATAGAAGGCCCTTAGAATTTAACGTGGGGGATCACGCATTTCTTAAGGTATCCCCGATGAAGGGAATATCACGACTTAGAATAGAGGGTAAGCTGAGCCCTAGGTTTGTTGGACCTTCCGAGATTCTTGAGAGGATAGGAAACGTAGCTTATCGGCTGGCATTACCTCCTAAGCTGGCGAACCAACATGATATTTTTCACTTGTCAATGCTGAGGAAGTATTAGCCCAACCCTGGTCACACACTCAATCATGAAGCCATCAAAGTGGATGAGCAAGTGAAGTACACAGAAGAGTCGATCCAACTATTGGATCGGAAAGAGCAAGTTCTTCAAACGAAGAATTCCACTAATCAAGGTTTTGTGGTGACATCACATCGTGGAAGAGGCTACATGGGAAAGTGGAAAGTGAAAGGGAAATAAGGCAAAGGTATCCTCACCTTTCAATGAGACGTAAGAAACGCACAATTTCGAGGATGAAATTCTCTATGGAGGGGAGAATTGTGATATCCCGATTTTGCCAGACCTCGAATACATAACGGTCCCTGACGGGTCGACAAATTTGTTGTCAAATTGCGTCGTTAGCGCCACTTTCGGCTGCCGTTTCGTCATAACCATCGCCGGACCGAGACGCACGTATTGTCACTTTCTCGTGATAGTATCTCAGCTAGGAATTTCTTCACGCAACGTCACTCGCGAGAGCAGCCCTTTCCACATTTGTACCTTTCTAGAGCAAACTTTCCCATGCACGTGAAGAGCCCACGCAGCCGCGGCTCTCCGCTTCTATTCAGCCGGTCAATCCTGAAGGATTTGTTGACCCATGCAAGTACGTTCACGCATGCAAGGACTGCCCATGAAGAATCACGTCCCTTTGATGGTCAACAAAAGAGAGAATGTTGACCGAGAGGGAGCCAACGACAGCCACGTCCTGCATGCATGCAAGGTTGATCAAGTGCTGCCACATCTAGCTGCCACGCCCCTTTTCCCTTCAGTGGTCAGCGGAGGAAGACTTCTACATGCAAAGGGACACGCCCATGCATGCAGCAAGATGAGTGGCAGCTGAAGTCTACAGGGATGGCCACGATTCTTCGAGCTGTCCTTGCTCGTCATTGCCACCAAGGAGAGCGGTTGTTGACTGGATTAGTCAGCCCACGGGAGGAACAAAACCAGCGACAGAAGCAGCGAGCGAGAGAGAGAGAGAGGAAGAGGCCGCTGTTTTCTCCTCGCCACCACCGGCCACTCGCCCTCCGCACACGCACGCCACCAGCCATCGATTGCCACGCCCCAGCCCTTCTTCGTAGCTGTTGGATCATCTACTGCCGACCCTAGCCAGCCCTGACACCACCGGCTCCCTCACCACCGTTCCTCAGCTGCTATTGACTCGAGGAGACCACAGCTCACGGTTTGCTCGCCTTCAGCGCCACCAAATTGAAGGCGAGTCAATATCTACTAACCTAGATTATGTGACGTCGTCGTAGCTCGGTGGGACATACTCCTTAGAAAATTTACAAATTAGCATTTGATTCATGATAATTTCATGAATTGATGATTTCCGATGTCGTTGACATAACCATGAACCTTGGGTATTGAAATTCTGTGCCGTCTATGATCAAACTCGGGCTGGGGGACCCGTGTGTGAATGTGGATTTATGTGGGCGTTGTTAAAGTTTTAAAATTTATATTATCTAAACGATTTCAAATATATTTTGATATTTTGAACCACGGACCTATTGGCTTTAATGTTGCCGAATATGTCTGAAGCAATGTATTTCTCAGGATTTATGTGGGCGTTTCATGCGAGATTTCGAGTTTACATAATGTGAAGTTATGTGAAATTTATGCACGTTTATTCCAAAAATCTTCAGGATTGAACCATGAAATTGGATTTTGATGGATTCGATATAAAACTCCCGGTTTTATAAATTGTTTCCAAAGATGTGAGCTTGACATATTTCGAAGATTTGTTTACACTAAAGTTTGTCTTATCACTCGAGAATTTTGAAAGCAATGTATTTGTCATGCGTTACCCACATGAAAGATTTTGCCATTAAATTGATTAGACTACTACACCATGGTTGGAACATTACTAATGCTGTCAGACCCCTAGCCATGGTTGGAACATTACTAATGCTGTCAGACCCCTAGGACGACGATGCCTCGGGAGTTGGGTTGCCCGGAGGATCATGATAGCGATGCCTCTAGATGCTTGGGGACCAGTGAGCCCCAGAGGTTCCTCGGGAGTGTCGGGATGCCCAGGAGTGTGACATAACACGTACTGGATGCCTGCAAACATCATTGACATGGTGAGCCCCGGAGGTTTCTCGTGATGCCAGGTGGGGTGCGAGATGCGTTGGGGTGTAACGTAACACGCTCCAGATTCTCGGTGACGGAAATATGGAACTGAAGGTCCTCGTGAAGCCAGGTAGGATGCGAGAGCCTGGAAGGGACGCAAACGTTGGTCATTCTGGAAGATGGTGGAAGTGAATCGAGATTTATGAAGTTCTAAATTCTCATTGGTTTTGGGATATGTCGTTTTATTATGATAATCTTCTGATTTGATGCACATCTTCTGCTCCATTTATGTGTTCTGTTTTAGATTGCATGAAATCGGGTAGCGATAGACGTACATATTTTAGTTTAGTAGAATTTTGACTGCTAAGTAGTCGTACTCACCCCTCGTGGGGCTAACATATTACAAAGTGATAGAGATGCCATTATTGCTCTTGTCCTCTGGTACATTTTACGGCATCCCCGTTGACTTGCAATGGTAGTAGATAGAGCACTCTAACCCCGACTTGCCAAGACTCATCTTCATAAGGATTCTGGTGATTCTCACTATAGAAACCAGACTCACCTTAGGTCCAAAGCACATGGAGTTCATGGTCTTGTACGTTCGAAGGAACGGGCGCACCATGTGGCCACTCCTAGTGTCGTTGAAAGATGACGATGGTGGCTCGAGCAAGGTGGAGTAGCGGAGGACATGGGAAGACGGTAGATATTTTGGATACCAGCACTTAAAGACAGATGACGTTGTGAATAGTTAGCAGAAATAGTTGGTCCAATTTTGTTATAGCCAAATATAGGAAATTTTGGCTTATGTGCACCGACGAACGTCGTCTAAACAAAAATATATGTAAATAAAAGTGCCGGGTTGATATATATAAATATTGCGTGCATCGTTTCAAGAGTTGGAATGGAGTTGATGGATCCGCTTTCGCAATGCCGATGATAGGTAATATAGTGTAGGAAACAGAATATGTAAGTAGATGGACCCTAAGGGTCAAGGACCGTCGTAGCCCGGGGTCGCCACAATATTACTAATTGTCTGAGGTTAATTGAGCAGTGAAATTTTTGTGGTTAGGGTATTTTAGGACATATCATTTTAGGCTTAATTGTAGTCAATATGTCGGTTGGTTTTGCCGGATCTTGAAATTATTTGTTTGTCCCAACGTTCTCTTCGAAACCCATCAATCAATTTGGTTGGACATGGGCTGTGGGAGGAGACCTAGGCAGTGAAATGGAGCAAGTCACATTGAAATGGAGTGATGGAAGAGAAAGGCCCAAAAGAGGCCTCGGGCGCGTGCGTCGCACGCATGCTCATTGTTTGTCAGTTTTGCCCCCCAATCGTGAAAATTTACGAATTTGCCCCTTTTGGGCGTAAAATTCTTGTTTTACCCCTTAAAAGTAAAATTCCAAATCTGGCCTTGCGTGCAAAAATTCCAAGTTTACCCCTTCTGCATGTGATTTTACTATTTTACCCTCACATGCAATTTTATGAATATTTTCTCATAAAATTAAATGTCTAGTGATCCATACATATTTAATTAATTAAAGATTAGCCACAACATCATTGATTATATTAAATTATATACATTAAGAGCCTTTGGATCACATATAGTCAAAGACAATAATTGTGATTAGTCACATTAATATTATGAATTTTATCCCATAGGAATTTTCAATATATTGATGTGATTAATTATGATGAAATATTATTTTATCTTTCTTAATTTACCCATAGGGATTAAGGAAGGGAATATAATTTGATTGTTTCACCAAGAAGTAATTATGAATCAATTTAAATTAGAAACTTAGCCCACAAGCAGTTTTTGATATTATGTGATTCATATTTTATAACATGTTTTACATTGGTAAAATATGATTTAAGTTTATTTGCCTCAAATATATTGATACATAAGTTTTCTTTGATTATGATGCTGTCTTACCACCTATGATTAGTTCTGGTATTATTGTTCCCGAGCTTAATGGAAATAACTATAAAGAATGGAGGGAATCGGTTCTTCTTCAATTGGGGTGCATAGATCTTGATTATGCTCTAAGGTCAAACGAACCACTTGAACCTACTGAGAATAGCACTCATGTTGAACATACTCGTTATGCACAATGGAAGCAGTCCAATTGTCTCAGTGTGATGTACATAAAGACAAAAGTCTTTGCTAGCATTCGTGGTTCAGTCATTTAGCATAACAATGCCAAGAAATTGCTGGAGGCTATTGATGCACAATTTGAGTCTTCAGAGAAGGCACATGCCATGACCCTGATTATGAAGTTCTCATCCTTGAAACTTACCAGTGTAAAGAGGTGTGCGTGAGTATATCATGAAGATGAGGGACATTGTAGCTCAACTGAAGAATCTTGAGGTTGTGATATCATAACCCTTTCTTGTATACTATATCCTGAAAACTCTCCCACAAGAGTATGCCCCTTTCAAGATATTACAATACACATAAAACTAAATGGTCAATCAATGAACTCATGACCATGTGTGTTCAAGAGGAAGAGAGGCTACTAATGGAGAAAGGAGAAAGTGCTCATATGGCAACATAGGATAAGAATAAAGGGCAAGGCAAGCAGAAGGGAAAAGGTAAGATGTCTCTGCCTCCCCAAGCTGGCATTAAGAAGGAATCCAAGTGCTTCTTCTATAAAAATAAGGGGCACATGAAGAAGAATTACGCCAACTTTAAGGCCTGGCTCAAAAAGAAAGGTAATCAACTTTCATGTATTTGTTATGAATCTAGTATGGTTGATGTGGGTCACAACATCTGGTGGATTGATTATGGTTCTATAATCCATGTCACGCCCCGATCCTCAAGTGCGTGCTCATCCCTTGGTGGTCGATAAAATTTGCGACTTCCCATGACAAGCCACCGACCCTTTCATTTTATTTCACATGCAGAAGCGAATAGCAAATCCTTTGACAGTAACCATCTCGAGATAGAAAAGCAGGACAACGGATTCAAAAACAAAACATGTTGTTATGGACCAACTGAGTTAAGTACAAAAGTCTACCATCACAAGACTTCAAAAGACCAACTCTCAAAAGGAACTATTCTATTTAACCTACACTCCAAATCACCTCAACTTGGCTCCAGCTCTTCCACCCTACAGTCTTGAAAAGTGAAGCCCACGACGGGGTGAGCTATAAATCTAAGCGAGTTCACGCTCTAAACCTCGATTAGAAGGGTAATACGCCTAGGGCGTCCTAACCACACAATCATACAACCAGAGAGACTTACCTTATCTCAGATCCTCCCTGCAGGTTAGCACAATTCATATCACAACCATATGCATAAAGCAATTCCATACATCAATTAGAATATCAAAATTAATCACTGCTCACATGAGCAAGAACTACCAATCAATCACTACTCACACAAGCAAGAATTACCAACATACATCGGTCCATCACTTTCACTCAACATGCGTTTCAATTAATTATTACTACCCACACAAGTAGTTTTACCTGACACATGTCGGTCCTCTACCCATCGACACACACCGAGGATAGGTGACGTCCACTGACACAAGATGGTAATATCCCCTGACACACATCGGGGATAGATGATTTCCACCGACACATGCCGATGATAGGTAATATCCATCGACACACGCCGGGGAAGGGTTCTCTTAGCTAGCACGCGATCATTCAATTTTGGCTAGGGACATTGTGCTTTGCATTCACATGCCTCAATTAAGATAACGACCTTGGCCTATTTTCTTCTTATTAAAAACATCTAGTGAAAATATTGTGTGTGGATACACGGTCTAATTGAACCCAAAAAATTGATATCTTCCTTTTTAAAATCCCATTGTCTTTTATAGTATACAAAACCATTTTCGGTGTTAAAACTAGACACCCAGGATTTTCAGAATAAATAATGGAAATTCACTATTTTTGGAATAAATAACCCAATATCCAATCGGCACTCAATTTGCACAAATTACCACTCAATTGCAAAAATTAACCACACCATTGCAATCAGCACGCAATTCTGGTCATCGGCTATCCTAGTCTAATTTCTAGAAAATAATTAATAATTAAATAATTAACGAAATGAATTAAATAAATCAATTTAAATACCAAAAATACAGACTTATGCTAAAAATTGCTAATCTAACCACCTATTGAACTAATTAAATTATTCTAACCATTCTAACTATTAGGCCACACAATAAACTAACTAAGTACAATTTCTAACCACCTAAATCACTAATCTAACTAACCTAAATTAACTAAACTAACTAATAACTAAAATAATCACACTTAAATTAACCTAATCACCCCTTAATCGTCATGAGCCTACTAAGTAGAGTTTAGTGCACAAATTGACCGGTTTAATGTGAAAACCGGTTCACCTTGACGGCGGCACGACGGTGGCCAAAACTCGGGCCTACGGTGACACCAAGGGGAGCTTGGGCCGTGCCAAACAAGCCTTGCAAAGCCAACAGCAACTGTTGGTTTTGGCTGAGCTTAATTGATGGGTTGAGATGCACGAGCTGACTTCAAGTTGGCCAAGATGCGCGAGTTGGGTTGCTGCGCTCGGTTTGGTGGGCTACTCGGCTAAAACTTGGCCGAATTGTGGGCTTTGAATGGAGTAGCTTCGGGCAGAACTTAGGCCGTTGATGGCTTGAGGAGCAACGACCAGGCAAGGCCACGTGAAGCTGGGCTGGGCCATGAAGAAACAGCTTCGATGGAGATACAAGGACGCGTGGAATAGCTTGCGAAGTCAACAACAAAGCTTCAATGGGGTGGCTGAAACGGTGGAAGAGAGACACAGACGAAGGACAGATGGAGGAAGCGGATGTGTGGCAGTCGTTGGAGTAGCTTCGGTCAACGATGGAGCCTTCGTTGAGAGTTGTGATTGACCGAAAGGAGATAGCGAATGGTGGGGCGGCAAAATGGAGAAGCAACTGCTGGCGTCGTGGGGTTGGCAGCGAATTGGGGGAGGGGTTCTCAGTTTAGAAAGAAAAGGAAATGATGGAGAGGGATTCGAGGGAAATGAAAATGAAGGCAAAGCAGAGGGCGCACAAAGAAGGAGGGAACAGATGAGGCTTGTGAAGGGGAAAGATAGCGACGGGAGATGTAATTGGCAAGGCTTGCTTAAGAAGACAAAGAAAAGGGGAAAAGTAAGCAAGGTTATCCACTTAATTGAAGACTTGGTTCCCCTAATACTTTCTTGAAGATAAATCCATAAATTAACCAATTTAGTGCCAAATGTTGCACCCCCAAGCCTAGCTCCAAATTTCACTAAATTTTGGACTTCAATTTCTTCACCAATCTCTCAATTTGATGTCCAATTTTGTTGTAGAAAAAGCCCACAAAATTTCTACGAATCCACATCACCAAATGACTCGGTAAGGAGGCCAAAAATCCATTCGATTTGGCCCATTTGAATTTCCGTTGTTTTCCGAATCGTTCGAATTGATTTTCCGTAAAAATATCGAACTCGAAGGAGTTTCTCTAAAGACAAGATGACGTCCTATAAATGAACCATGACACATTCAAATGTCCAATTCCCGGAACTGAATTTAATTTCGTGGTTAAAATTGACCGAATGTGATTTTAGTCCAATCTGACCTATCGGGTAGCTTTTAGGGATTTTACCACGGATATCCCTTAATGACTTCACCTAATAGATTAGTTAACTCATGAGTGATCAGCTCAGAGAAAAAGGACCATAGGCGCGCCAAGGAAAAGCCCATTACGTTTTAACGGGACAGGTTGAAAATTCAAGATGTCACAGTTTACATTTCGAATTCCTTGCAAGGTTTTTAGAACTAGCGGAAACTAGTGGTGTCATGCCTCGAACCCCAAGCGCGCACACATCCCTTGGCGGTCAATTGAAAATGTGACATCCCAGGACGCGTCGCCGACCCTTTTTTTTTTTTTTAATCTTTTGATTATGCACATGCGAAAGCAAATCAAATAAACACTTGGCCAATAGACAAACAATAGGGATAGTCAATCAAAACAAGAGTTGCCGAAAACGACTTATTTATTTATCAATTGTTAACCATGGGAAGTTTAATACTTACAAGCCTTCTTACGGCCACTTCCTATCGACCCTCTCAAAAACCTTCAGGGACCAATGTGACATCATGAATTTTTAGTCCTATTCTCAACTGAATAAATCGGGCCTTTCATCGACGAGCCTATAGTGTTATTCTCAAAGCTGATCACTCGTGAGGTAACTAGACTATCTGATGAAGATATTAAGAGATTTTTATGCAATAGACTTGAGGATTCGACCAAGAGTCGGCTGCTTGACCGTGCTCATCTGCCAAGGTCATTACGACATAGTTATAAGTCAATTAGAAATCAGAGATAGGTCAGTTTGGCTGAGATACGTGATTAAATGTGGGTGATTCTACTAAATTATAAAATTCTTGTCGATTGGCAATAGATTGATATTTCTATCATTTTTGTACCCTGTATTTGAATCATCGAGATTTTCACGACCACCGAGAGTTGCCAATGTGTCGAAGGGGTTCATTGTGGCTCGAAGAAAATTAACCACAAGTCATTTGCACTAAAAATTCCTTAAAGCTACTCGAAAGCCTAGGTCACAAGTCATTTTAGGAATGTCGACTCAGTCTCCGAAGATTTTTTTGCAAACCGAGACTTTTTGGGAAGAAGTCGAGGTAGGGTCGTATTTGTCTAGAAAATTCAAAGGACCATTTTTTATCACACAAATGGGAAGCAAGTGGGATCAATTGGTGATGAAAAATATCAATTTGGTCATTGACTTGAAAATGGAATTTATGGGAGCCTATTTGAGTTGATTCAAGAATGATTAAAGTCCAATTTGAGGGAAAATAAGGTGAAATTCGTATGCCCCCATGGACCCAACATTTTGGACCAACTCAAGGCTTCTAGAAGAGAGTTGGTGGCTGAAAATTGGCCATGGATTCTAGATGGTCAAGGTGGAGCCCTCCAAGGGGACAAGTGAGACAAGAAGAGACCAAGTGGTCCCTTCCCTCTCTCCTCTACCCCAAAATCGTCGAGCAGCCACCCTGCTTCTCCATTTTTCCTGTTAGAAGCCCAAAATTCTAGAGAACTAGCCAGCAAGCCATCGCTAGCCCCATTATAGCCACCATATGCCACCGCCCCACTGCTCGCCCACCGTCGTGACTGTCGCGCCTCACACCAGCCCCGCTCGTGTCTTCACCTTCCTTGGCCATCCTCCTAATTCAACTACAAGCCCAGGTGATCCCCGGAGCTGTTCGAGCTTGCCTTGTCATTGCCATAGCTGCCTCGAAGCCCGCCTCCGCCCGTCCAAGCCGGAGCAGCTCCATCGGTTCTATCCTTGCCCATTTTGGCCCCAAGTCAGCACTAGTCTAGCATCTCTTGACCCAGATCAATGACTAAAGGTAGTAGGTTTCCAACCCACTATTTGGCCCGTTTTTGGGGCTTTCTTGACACCATTTGGTGAGCTCGCTTTGGAGTTTCTCGTCCCTTGCTGCATCCCCGCCATTTTGATATAAGCAGATCATTAAACAAGTGAGTTTAACTTACTAATCCTTACTTAGTGACTTAATCACATTTAAGGGTTGTTTAGTTTAGGTTAAGTATGGATTAGGTGGATAGTTAGAGTATATTAACAATTTAATTAATTGTTATTGCATGTTAGGTGGTTAGAGTAATTTGGTTAGGGCTTAGGCAAGCTCTAGTATTTATCTAGAGTAGTTCAGAAATTTTCCGAGCTCGTCTCGGCTTTTAATTAGGCATTATGGGCCTAAGTTGCTATTTTCACGTTTAATAATTAATTTTCGTAATTTTTTAATTAATTCATTATTTTTCCAGAAATTAGACCAAAATAGCCGGTGACAAGAATTTTATCCCGATTGCAGTGGAGTGATCTGTTTATTTAATTGAGTTCTAATTTTTGCTGATTGTGTGTGATTTGTGATTTTGGGAATTTATCATAAATTTATTTAATTTCATTAATTAATTGCAAAAATCACCAGGTGTCAGTTTACAATGTCAAAAATGTTTTTATCGATTATATAAATAGTGGAGAATTTTGAAAGTAAAGATATCATATTTTTGGCTTAGGCTGACCGTGTACCCACACATGATTATTTCTTTCGGGTGAACTTAATAGGAGGGAAATAGGCCAAGATGTTTTGATAATTGAGGAATCTATTTGTGAAGAGCAATGTTGTTGATCATGGGTGAAGAACCATGAGATGTTGTGAGTTAGGTCAAGAACACCGTCGAAGTATGGCTATGCCCATTAGGCCATAATCCACCACCAAGTATGGTCGTGTCCATTAGACCGTAATCTACCACCAAACTTGGAATTGGTTATGCCCACTGGGCCGTAATCTAACATTGAACTTGGAATCGGTTGTGCCTGCTGAGCTATAATTCAACATTACCGCCGAAGATTTAGTAGGTCATGCTCGCTGAGCCATAATTCAGCTTTATTGCCAAATATTTAGTAGCCCGCACCCGCTAAACTGTAATTTTGCGTTTGGGTTGAGTAATTGGAATGACCGTGTGATGGTCCTGTGTCTTGGAATCGACTAGGTTGATTGATCGATGAGTCGATCTAAATTCTTGATTTGATGTGATGGTCTGATCTGATCTGAATTTAAGGATCGGATGTGATGACGTGATTCGATGAATTGCTTATTGTATTAATTTGCAGTAAGACTTGTGTTGTGCTTAGGTAGCCCTTAGGGCATATTTTCTTCCTAGTCGGGGCTTATGGGGTTGAACTTGCTAAGACGTCATCTTACCCCATTGTGGGATAACATTTTCAAGTCCCTAGTTGATAGCGGTAGAAGACCCAAGGCTTGAAGTTTAGAAGGTGAAGCATGAAGAATTAGGGAGCATGTCAGACTAGTTAGTCACAGGATAATTTTCTTTTGTTGAAAGTCGATCCCTTTTTGTAGGCTTTTGTGTATAAACCTCTATGTTTGTAAAAAGGTATTTTGTGAAAAATTGACACTACTTTTCTTTCCCATCATGTTGTTGTCTAGGGATTTATTTATCCTCTTCCGCATGTGTATTAAATGAATAGGTCGGCGATGCATCCTGGGACATCGCTATTATATCGACCAAGTAGTGATGGTCACGTGCTTAGAGGATTGGGGCATTAGAGATTGGAGTGATAAGGTGCGATGGTCTATGAGATAGTTAGTAGGAAAGGCCTTTAAATTCATGCCGGTGCATGTCTATGATAACCGATTGGTAGAATTGTTTGTTGTTATCGCTCAACTTCTAATTTGGTGTGGAATTGGAAGGCATGTTTTTGTAGAAAACCTGAAAGATGAGCAATCAAGAGCAAAGGACTCCAAAGAAGAGTACCATTAGGCCTGTAGCTAGGGGTAGAACGCTGACAAGGGTTGGTACTCGAGGAGGCTAGGGTAGAGCACAAGCTAAGGCTAGTGCGAGTGGAGTAGCACCACATCCCGTTGGTATTAAGGTAGCAGCCCCAGGTGATCCATGAACTATTGGGATCACACAAGCGTTGGATGCCATGAGAGAGATGATAGGGCAACAGGCCTAGAACCAAGCTGCCACTTTTACCGCCACTGTTGCAACTGCCACTACTACCACTACCAATGCTGTTGCCGCTGCCGCACCTGTCGCCGTACCTACTGAGGTTCCACCAGGGAACTTGGTCACCAGAAGACCGATTCATAAACTGGTGGAACCATTTTTGAAATTGAATCCATCGAAGTTTACAGGGGCAGGAGACCTCAAAGCTGCTACTTGGTGGATCCAAGGACTAGAGAAGACCTTTGCACTATTGATGTGCACTTTGGCCCGAAAAGGTCACCCTCGCGGCCTACCAATTGGAAGGAGTTGCAAGTACATGGTGGAGAATCACCTAAGGAGCATTATTTCCTGAAGGTGTAGTCCTAGAGTGGAACACCTTCGTTGAGGCCTTCAACGGGAAGTACTTTTCGGAGATTGCTAGAGAGATGAAGATGGTAGAGTTCCAAAGCCTTCACCAAGGCTCCATGACTGTCGATCAATATGAGGCGAAGTTTGTGGAGCTATCGCAATACACTCCTGAATTGGTGGAGAATTTAGTGAATCAAGTTAGGAGATTTTGGGATGGACTTAGGCCAAAATTGAGAAGTCCACTGATTCTGCTCAATTTGAGAAATTACAATGACCTGTATGAGTGGGCCCAAATGATCAAGAGAGATCAGAATGAGAGAGCCACAGCATCTGGATCGTGGTTCGGATTGAGTCAAGAAGGGATCCGACATGGGAAGAGGCCCATGATCGGAGGAAGATTTCAAATCCTGCCCAACAGGAAGGGTGGAATTGGAAAGGCAGGGTCCGTGTGTTACTTGTGTGAAAGGTGACACGGATCAGCTTCATGCCAACCTAGGCCGAGTACTTGTTTTGGGTGTGGCCAACCGGGTCACATAGCTAGGAACTGTCCTAGAAGATAGGGGAGACCACAACAATTCCTGCCGCTGCCACCATTGGGTCAAATCAGCGAGTATGTGTCATAGAACGCACCACAAGGTGGACAGATGAGACGCTCAACTCAAGGAACAATTTATGTGCTCACTAAAGGTCAGGCCGAGGATGTGCCTGATGTGGTTACAGGTATGGTTTCATTGAACGACCATCCCGCTTATGCATTGTTCGAACCTAGCACAAATCATTCTTTTATTGTCGAGCAATTTGTTAAGCTGATAGGATTAAGTCCTGAGTTGTTGGAGATAGTGGTTAGCATATCTACACCGTTAAAGGATAAGGTGTTGTCTACATTGGGTTATTCTGGTTGCAAGTTAGCGATTGGTGAGCGAGAGAGGAAAATAGATTTGCTAGTCCTAGCAATGTATGACTTTGATTTGATAATTGGCATGGATTGGCTCACCAAGTAACAAGCTAAGATGGATTACTGTTGTAAAGCGATTCAATTTAACTTGTTAGAGGGTGAGAGCTTTGAGTTTGTCGAGAATTGAGGAGGACCCTCGATTTCCCGAATCTCGTCACAAGAGGCAAACCATTTGTTAGATGGGGGTTGCTAAGGTTATCTGGTGACTGTTGTAGACACGACAGTTGAGGAGCTTAAGATCGAAAATATTTTAATTGTGCAAGAATTTCCAAATGTATTCCCAAAGAAATTCTTAGGATTGCCGCTAGAGAGAGAAATCAAGTTTGTGATTGAGTTAGCACCAGGGACATAGCCAATCTCTAAGGCTCCTTATTGGATGGCGTTATCAGAATTGAAGGAACTAAAGGTGCATATGCAGGAATTGTTGGATAAGGGATTCATACATCTTAGTAGATCACTTTGGGAGCACCAGTTCTCTTTATAAAGAAGAAGGATGGTTTGTTGCGATCGTGCGTCGACTATCACCAACTCAATCAAGTGACGATAAAAAATAAGTATCCACTCCTAAGGATCGATGACTTGTTTGATTAGTTACAAGGAACATCGATATTTTCAAAAATCGACTTGAGGGCAAAATATCATCAGCTGAGGATTAGGAAATAAGCCATACCAAAGTTAGCATTTCGTACTCAATATGGTCATTATGAGTTCATAGTAATGCCGTTCAGGTTAACAAATGCTCCAACTATGTGTTCAAGGACTATCTGGATTAGTTTGTGATTGTGTTCATCGATGATATTCTAGTGTATTCAAGGAGTGAAGAAGAGCATGACAATCATTTAAGAGTAGTACTGCAGACTCTAAGGGTTCATCAATCGTATGCTAAGTTTAGCAAATACAAGTTTTGGTAGACTCATGTTGCGTTCTTAGGCCATGTGATTTTAGGAGAAGGAATCTGTAGTGATCAACTGGCCAAAACCGACTACCGTGACGAAGATCAAAATTTTTCTAGGTTTGGCAGGCTATTACAGGAGGTTTGTGGAAGGATTTTTAGACTTGGTGTTGCCATTGACTAGACTCCTGAAGAAAGAAGAAAAGTTCGTATGGCCAGACAAGTGTGAGTGTAGTTTTCAAGAGCTGAAACGAAAGCTAACTAGCGCACTTGTGTTGACGATTCCATCTGGTCCTGAAGGATATGAGATCTATAGTGATGCGTTGTTCAAAAGACTGGGTTATGTGTTGATGTAATATGGTAGGGTTGTTGTATATGCTTCCCATCAGTGAGACCTCATGAATTGATTACCTGACACATGACTTAGAACTTGTGGCAATCATTTTCGCGTTGAAGATTTGGAGACATTATTTGTGTGGGGAAAGATTCCAAATCTTCACGGACCATCAAAGTCTCAAGTACCTATTCTCTTAGAATGAGGTAAATATGAGTCAACGCCGATGGATGGACCTTCTGAAAGACTACAATTGTGATATCCCATATCACCCAGGAAAGGCAAATAAGGTCAGGATTCGATTTTCAAATTTGAGGTAGGCCACCTTTCTCATCTTATGGCCACCCTCAAAATTGAGTCAAATGTCCAGATTAGGATTAAACTACTTTAGCTGACAGACTCAAATGTTCAGAAGATTTTGCAAGAGGATACTAATAAGAGGAAAGCTGATTTTCAGATTTCTGATGATGGAACGCTGAAGTTCTGAGGACGAATATGTGTACCTGACGATGTGAAGCTTAGAGAGGATATTTTATCAGAAGCTCATTGTAGCAGTTACAACATTCATCATGGCAGTACAAAGATGTATTAAAATCTGTGTCAACACTATTGGTGGTCTGGTATATAGGCTGACATTGCCAAGCATGTTGCCAAGTGTTTAATGTGTCAGCAAGTTAAAACTTAGCATTGTAAATCGGGAGGGCTTTTGCAACCTCTCGAGATCCCAAAGTGGAAGTGGGAGCACATCATGATGCATTACGTGGCCGAATTACCAAGGAGTCAGAGAGGAAATGATTCCATCTGGGTAGTAGTCGACAGATTAAGAAAGTCGGCTCACTTCATTGTAGTACGAAAGGACCGCAGTTTGAATAGACATAAAGTGTTGTAAGTGCGTTAGATAGTTCGACCACATGGGGTGCTGGTTACGATTACTTCATATTGAGATCCGAGATTCATCGCCGCTTTTTGGAAGAGCTTGCAGAGTGCTTTTGGTATGAAGCTGTAATACAATACAACATATCATCCTCAGATGGATGGCCAGTCTGAGAGGATGATTTAGACCCTCGAGGACATTCTGTGAGCTTGCGTACTGGATTTTAAGGGAAGCTGGGAGGAACAGTTTCATCTTGTGGAATTTGCCTACAACAACAGTTATCAGCAGTATATCTAGATGGCTCATTTTAAAGCGTTGTATGGCAGAGTGTGCAAGACACCCGTATATTGGGATGAAGTTGAGGAGAGAAAGATCACATGCCCAGAGTTCATTCAGCAATCAACGGATGCAGTCATAGTGATCAGAAATAGATTAAAGATCGTTCAGAGGTGCCAGAAAAGCTACGCAGATAAGCATCAAAGGTTTTTGGAATTCCAAGTTGGTGATCACATTTTTCTAAAGGTGTCACTGATGAGGGGAACTTCGCACTTTGTCAAGAAAGGAAAATTGAGTCCGAGATACATAGGTATATTTAAGATTCTTGAGAGAATTGGGACCCTAGCGTATCGTCTTGCGTTGCCGCCGAGATTGGCGCAAGTGCACGATGTCTTTCACGTGTCGGTGTTGAGGATATATGAGCCTAACCCGACCCACGTGCTTAATTTTGAGGAATTGGACGTGGACGATCGAGTGTCTTACATTGAAAGCCCGGTTCAAATCATGGATCAAAAAGAGCAAATTATGTGTACAAAGACCATTCCATTGGTCAAAAGGGTCTGGCAACACCACGGCACTAAAGGAGCAACCCGAGAGAGTAAAGAGCCGATAAGCCAATTGTACCCCCATATTTCTGCTTAAGTATTGTAATAGTTTAAATTTCGAGGACAAAATTTTTATAAGAGAGAAAGAGTTGTGACATCTTGAATTTTTAGTCATGTTGTCAATTGAATAAATCGGGCCTTTCATCAACGTGCCTATATTGCTATTCTCAGAGCTAATCATTCGTGAGGTAACTAGACTATCTAAGGAAGTTATTAAGAGATTTTTATGCAATAGACTTGAAGATTCGACCAGGAATCGGCTGTTCAACCGTGCTCATTTGCCAAGCTCATTAGAAATCAAAGATAGGTTAGGTCGAGTGAGATACGTGGTTAAACGTGGGTGATTCCACTAAATTACAAAATTCTCGTCGACGGCACCAGATTGATTTTCCATCGTTTTGGTACCTTGTGTCTCTATTTGAAACCTTGAGATTTTCACGACCACTGAGAGTCACCAGTGTGCCAAAGGGGTCATTTGTACTAAAAATTCCTTAAAGCTACTCGAAAGCCAAGATCACGCTAAAATCGAGCTAAATTGAAATTAACCACGAATTTGAATTCGATTTCAGAAATTGAAAATTTTGTCATGTCACATGTCATTCTAAGAACATCGACTTAGTCTCCAAAGATTTTTCTATAGACCAAGACTTTTTCGGAAAAAGTCGAGGTAGGGTTGTTCTTGTCTAGAAAATTCGGAGGGACTGTTTTTTATCACGCAATTGGGAAGCAAGTGGGATCAATTGGTGAGGAAAAATATCAATTTGATCGTTGACTCAATAATGGAATTTATGAGAGCCTAATTGAGTTGATTCAAAAAGGATTAACGTCCAATTTGAGGGAAAATAATGTGAAATTCGTATGCCCCCATGGACCCAACATTTTGGACCAACTCAAGCCTTCTAGAAGAGAGTTGGTCGCTGAAAATTGGCCACGGGTTCCAGCTGGTCAAGGTGGAGCCCTCCAAGGGGACAAGTGAGATAAGAAGAGACCAATTGGTCCCTTCCCTCTCTCCTCTACCCCAAAACCGTCAAGCAGCTCCCCCTCCTTCTCCATTTTTGTTGCTTAAAGCTCAGAATTCCAGAGAACTAGCTAGCAAGCCGTCGCTAGCCCCGTCGAAGCCACCGCATGCCACTGCCTTACCGCTCACCCACTGTCGTGCCCATCGTGCCTCATGCCAACCCCGCTCGCGTCTCCACCTTCCCTGGCCATCCTCCTGCTTCAACTGTGAGCCCAAGTAATCATTCGAGTCATTCAAGCTTGCCTTACCATCGCTGGAGTCGCCTTGAAGCGCCCCTTCGCCCGTGCAAGACGTAGCAGCTCCACTGGTTCCATCCCTGCCAGTGTTGGCCTCAAGCCAGCATCAATCCAACTTCTCTCGGCCCAGATTAGTGACTGAAGGTAGTGGGTTTCTAGCCCACTATTTAGCCCGTTTTTGGGGCTTTCCCAACCTCGTTTGGCAAGCTCGTTTTGGAGTTTCTCGTCTCTCGCCACATCCCCGTCGTTTTGATCCGAGCAGATCATTAAACAAGTGGGTTTAACTTATTAATCCTTGCTTACTAAATTAATGACATTTAAGGGTTGTTTAGTTTAGGTCAAGTATGGATTAGGTGGATAGTTAGACTAGATTAGCAATTTAATTAATTGTTATTGCATGTTAGGTAGTTAGAGTAGTGTAGTTAGAGCCTAGACAAGCTCTAGTATTTATCTAGAGTAGTTCGGAAATTTTCCGAGCTCGTCTCAGCTTTTAATTAGACATTATAGGCCTAAGTTGCTATTTTTTTCATTTAATAATTAAATTTTGTAATTATTTATTTATTTATATATTTTTCGAAAATTAGACAAAAATAGTCGGTGATCAAAATTTTATGCTGATTGCAGTGGAGTAATCAGTTTATTTAATTGAGTTATAATTTGTGTTGATTGTGTGTGATTTATGATTTTGGGAATTTATTCCTAAATTTATTTAATTTCATTAAACAATTTGAAAATCACCGGGCGTCGATTTACAGCGTCAAAAATGTTTTTATTGACTATATAAATAGTGAGGAATTTTGAAAGTAAATGTATCATATTTTTGGCCGAGGCCGACCGTGTACTGACACATGATTATTGTTATCGTGTGCACTTAATAGGACAGAAATAAGTCAAGATGTTTTGATAATTGAGGAATCTATTTATGAAGAGCAATGTTGTTGATCGTGGGTGAAAAATCGTGAGATGTTGTGAGTTAAGTCAAGAACACCGCCGAAGTATGGCTGTGCCCATTGGGCCATAATCCACCACCAAGTATGTTCATGTCCACTAGACCGTAATTTACCACCGAACTTGGAATCGGTTCTGCCCACTAGGCCATAATCTACCACCGAACTTGGAATCGGTTGTGCCCATTGGGCCGTAATTCTGTGTTACCACCGAAGATTTAGTAGGCGATGCCCGATGAGCCATAATTTAGCATTACCGCCGAAAATTTCATAGGCCGTGCCCGCTGAACTGTAATTCAGTGTCGGGGTTGAGTAGTTGGAATGACCATGTGATGGTCATGTGTCTTGTAATTAACTAGGTCGATTGATCGATTATTCGATCTAAATTCATGATTTGATGTGATGGTTTGATTTGATCTGAATTTAAGGATTGGACGTGATGATGTGATTCGATGAATTGCTTATTGTATTAACTTGCAGGAAAAGAGGAGGCTAAGGTAAGTGCTTTAAACTCATGTTGTGGTTAGGCAACCCTTAAGGCGTATTTTCTTCCTAGTCGGGGCTTATGGGGTTGAACTTGCTAAAATGTCGTCTCACCCCATTGTGGGATAATGTTTTCAAGTCCCTAGTTGACAGCGGTGGGAGACCCGAGGCTTGAAGTTTAGAAGGTGAAGCCCGAAGAATCATCGGGCATGTTCGACTAATTAGTCATAGGACCATTCTCTTTTGTTGAAAGTCAATCCCTTTTTGCAGGCTTCTGTGTATAAATCTGTGTGTTTATAAAAAATGTACTTTGTGAAAAATTGGCCCTACTTTTCTATCCCATCTTGTTGTTGTCTGGGGATTTATTTATCTGCTTCCACATGTGTATTAAATGAATGGGTCGGCGATATATCCTAGGACATCGCTATTATATCGACCAAGTAGGGATGGGCATGTGCTCGGAGGATTGGGGCATGAGAACCAGGGTCAACCTAAACTTCTCTAGCGGTAGGGCTAGCTAAATGGTGTTGCATCTCATGCCCACCAAATCTACACTCAGTAGATCTCCACATTACGGCCTTGAAAAAGTTTAACCACAACGGGGTAAGATAAATCTCAGTGAGTCAAAACCTTAAACCTCGATTAAGATGCAAATTCGCCTCGAAGGCGTCCTAAACATGCACCATACAAAACTCATCTTGCCTCGGCATGTCCCTACATGTTAGCTCATGACATATGCTATTATCAATGCAACAGGCGTAATTTAATAACCAGAACACGTATTTCACTGTTCAAACATTAACATGGGTCCTTATTATAAGGTAAAACCGTTATAATACATCCCATATCATGCCACACAATTTTGCTCCATAATCAAGCGCAAATATCACAACCATTTAGGTGTGTTCCAATTATTACGACCCCTTAAGCCATGGCCAATTCAAAAGTCAACGGTCATCCGAAGTAATCGGGCATCGTCCCACCCCATCGAGCATGGCAACATTCCACATATTCATACACATCGGTATAGCATTCCAATAAGGAGCATCGGTCCGGCCTCAACCGCAACTTGGCATCCCGTTGACGTGGGAGCATCCAAACTTAATCAGGCATCGTCTTGCATAAACATACGCATCAGGACGAGCTCATTACCTCGCATAATCATATGCCTTAGGATATTTAGGTGATTACATGAGCACACCATCACTCAAGTCCATTGTTTTCTTTCTCATTAGCCAAGAACATCAAAATCCCTTTTTAAATAATAAACTTTGTAACTCTTTTTTTTTTGTTCAAAACTTTCCAAAATAAATTCATACGCGGTTATGTAGTCAAAATCAACCCGTCAAACTTTGCACACTTCTACTATAAAACCTCCTTAATTTATTGAGCACATAAAATTTGGTGTCCAAACCTGATACTTCATTTATTTTCTATTTTCCTTTCCAACCACCCCTTTTTGGAACTAAACTTGGGTAATCCCTTTTCTTTTTTTTCTTTTTTTCCTTTCGAACTTTTGAAAAGAAATTCATAAATGCTCACGTACTCAAAATTAATCCATCAAAATTTCCACACACCTAGTTTAAAATCTCATTGTTTTATTGAGCAAATAAATTTTGGTATACTGATCCAACACCTCATTTATTTTCTATTTAATAGTCCATCGCACCAAGTTTTGTATCAAAAATCGGAACCTACCATAGAGAACTCAATTGCATAACATCTCGCATAAGTTCTCAACATGCCAAAAATCAACCAAATCACCAAATGTACATTTTCCAGAAAGCAAGACATCAAGAACAATCATAAGACCACAACTGGCCCTCGCCGGCAGAAATCGAGTCCCCTCGCATGTCTCCAAGATTAATTCCAAAAACATAACCAAAAAAGTTCAGAATATCCTCAAATTTAAATATATTATAAAGGACACCGAAACGAACACTTTTTATGTAGACACCTTAACCAAGATCATCCTAGAATAAGAGCAATAATTCACTCAAACCGTTGCCAAAACTGTGTTCGTGTCCAGAAATTATGTTTTTAGAAATCAGTTTGGTTCGAGGTCCAAAACTCGTTTGTTTCCTTTGAAATTTTACTATGTTAAACGTCAAGATTTGATGAAAAATTTTTGTGAAGAAACTCTTTCAAAAGTCTAATGCTAAGAGTTGATGAAAATCCTTTAAACACTAAAAGGTCATGGGTTCCAGCACAAACCAAGAATCGACTTATATCCGTTCGCTAATCGATTTATAACGGTGTTGTATTAACCCTTGCCGATTATTATGGTCGAGCGATCGATTTTTGATCGAATTCTCTAGCTTGTCGCATTTATATCTCTTAATGGCTTCCACTAATAGATTAGTTACTTGAGAGCAATCAGTTTTGAGTAAATTAACCATAAGCGCATGGATGATACAACCATTTCTTATATACGAATCGCGGGCCAAATTTCGGGATGTCACAAGTGGGAAGTGAACAAAGCATTTATTTAAGAAACAAGATGTGCTTGCATGTGGAAGCTATTGGGACATACAGATTAGTTCTCAATAGTGGTTTTGTTTTAGTTTTAGAAATGACCTTTTATATTCCTGATTTTTCTAGGAATTTAATTTCAATTTCAAGACTTGTACCTTTGGAATACTCCTTCATATTTTCATATTCACTATTCAATTTATCGTATAAATATGAAATTGTTGGGATTGGTATTTTGTCTGCCGGTCTCTTTCGAATTAATTTACAAGCTAATGTCATTAATAATGTGATACACGTTCACGATAATGCTGGTATAAAACGATGTGTTGTGAATGAGGATTCCTGTATGTTGTGGCACTAGAGGTTGGGAGATATCTTCATGGATAGAATTAAGCGACTAGAAAATGATGGAGTACTTAATACTCTAGATTTTACTGATTATGACACTTGTGTAGACTGTATAAAGGGAAAACAGACCAACTAGTCAAAAAAAGGTGCTAAAAGGAGTACAGAAATATTATAAATTATACAGACATATATTTATAGTCTAGATATGGACTCAAATGGTCAGAGATACTTTATTTCTTTCATAGACGATTATTTACAATTCATGTATCTCTATTTGTTTTGTAATAAGCACGAAGCACTAGATGCTTTTGAGGTATTTAAAACCGAAGTAGAGAAACAATGCGATAAGTAAATTAAGATCATGAGATCCAATAGAGATGGAGAATATTATGGTAGATACACTGAAGATGGACAAGCATCCGGTCCATTTGCAAAGTTTCTTGAAGAGCATGGGATTATTGCCCAAGACACTATGCATGATTCACTGGACAAAATGGTGTCACAGAAAGAAGAAACCGAACATTATTGGACATGGTATAGAGTATGTTCAACAACTCCAAACTTACTAAGTTTTTATGAACCGAGACTCTTAAAATGGCTGTGTACATATTGAACCGAGTTCTAACCAAGGCTATTCCAAATACGCCTTTTGAATTATTCAAAGGTTGGAAACCAAGTTTGCGACATGTATGTGTTTGGGGATGCCCATCTGAGGTAAGAGTCTATGATCCACATGAAAAAAAAAGTTAGATTCAAAGACTATAAGTGGATATTTCATCAGATATGCCGAAAAGTACAAAAAAAAATGAAGGTTTTATTGTCCATTTCACACCACTAGGTTTATGGAATCAATGAATGATAAATTTCTTGAGAATGACCTGATTAGTGGGAGCAATGTGTTCCCGAAGAATATCATTCACATACTCAACCTTCCACCTTAGGTATTGGATTGGTTGATGTTTACAACACCTCTTCAGTTCAATTGGTCGTTGAGTAACCAATCATTGAAGATTTACAACCTGCTAATATTGATTCGGTAGACCCAACTATTTAGAAATTACCAGATACTATTGAGGTTCCAGTTGAACAACAAACTCCTCAGGAGGATGTTGATGCAACATTAAGAAGGTCTACTTGAATAAGAAAATCAACAATTCCTGATGACTACATTGTGTATTTACAAGAATCCGACTATAATGTTCGAGCTAAAAGTGATTTCGAGACGTTTTCACAAGTCATGAGTTGTGATAAATCAAATGATGCAATGCCATGAAGGAAGAGATGAATTCTATGGCATCAAATAAAGTATAGGATTTAGTTGAGTTGTTTGATGGTGCGAAGGCCATTAGTTGTAAATGGGTCTTCAAAATTAAGAATGATTCATTATGCAATTTTGAAAGATGCAGCGCCAGACTCGTTGCCAAGGGATTCACTAAAAAGCAAGGAATCGATTACATGGAAACGTTTTCTCCTATATCCAAGAAAGATTCTCTTCGTATTATTTGGCATTGGTTACTCATTTTGATATGGAGTTACATCAAATGGATGTGAAAACGGTGTTCCTTAATGAAAAATTGGAAGAAGTTGTTTACATGAAACAACTAGAAGGATTATTCTCTAGTGCTAATGAGCATTTGGTATGCAAGCTTAAAAAGTCTCTATATGGCTTGAAACAAGTATCCCACCAATGGTACTTAAGATTCCATGAGGTTATCTCTTCATTCGGTTTTATATAGAATGTTATGGATTAATGTATATACCATAAGGTTAGTGGGAGAAAAATTTGCTTCCTTATACTATATGTAGACGACATGTCATTTGCAACCAATAACAATGGATTGTTATATAAAGTGAAACAATTTCTTTCTAAGAGTTTTGATATGAAGGATATGGATGAAGTGTCTTATGTCATTGGGATTAAGATCCATAAAAATAGTCCTCAAGGTATATTAGGACTATCTCAAGAAATTTATATCAATAAGGTCTTAAAGAGGCTTCGGATGAAAAATTGTTCACTAAGTATAGCACCCATTGTGAAGAGTCATAGTTTTAATTTAAACCAATGCCTGAAGAATGATTTTGAAGGGAAACAAATGAAGAACATCCCATATGCTTCTACTATCAAAAGCTTAATGAATGATTAGGTTTGCACTCGACCTAACATTGCCTTTGTTGTGGGAATGTTGGGAAGATACCAAAGTAATCTAGGTATGGACCACTAGACAGCTACACAGAAGGTGATGGGTACCTTTAAGAAACTAAGGGACATATGCTTATTTATGGATGGACGGACAGCTTGGAGGTAGTTGGTTACTCGGACTTAGACTTTGTTGGTTGCGTTGATTCTTATAAATCAACATCGAGATATATTTTTATGTTTGCTAGTGGAGCTGTATCATGAAGGAGTGCACAACAGACCTTGGTTGCCACTTCCACTACGGAGGCAGAGTTTGTTTCCTATTTTAAGGCCACCTCACATGGTGTGTGGTTGAAATGTTTCATATCAGGGCTTAGAGTTATGGATTCCATTGCTAGGCCATTAGGAATATTTTGCAACAATTTAGTTGCAATTTTCATGGCTAAGAACCATAAAAGTGGTAGTTGAAGTAAACACATCGACATCAAGTATTTAGCCATCAAAGATCGTGTTAAAGAGAAGAAAGTAGTCATAGAACACGTAAGCACTAGATTGATGGTAGCTGATTTTTTAACTAAAGGCATGCCACCAATGAGTTATAAGGATCATGTAGTCAGAATGGGCATTGGCCCAAGCATGCAAATTTTTCTTTATATGGAAGAATTTGTGAGACTTTTATTCATTTATAATGTTTTTCTCAATACAGTTGTATACATTTAGTTATTATGAGAAAAACAATTATGTTTTATGTCACGCCATGATCCTCGAGCACGCATCCATCCTTCACCTGGCCGATTAATAGCGACGTCCCAGGACGCATTGCAAACCCATTCATTTTAATATGCACATGCGGAAGTAATTATAAATCCCCAGACAATAAAACAATGTGATAGAAAAGTAGAGCTATATTTTTCACAGCTGAAAAAGCACAACCACACTTGTATACAATACAAACCCTTCGGTATATTTTATAGTACTATTCACAAAAGTCTGATCTATCACCTATCCATATATACACAGGGTTTGCAAAATGGGGAAGGTCTCAATTCTCATCTGGGTCATACTCTGGATCATCATCCAGATTCTCCTCCAACTCTTCATCAGGTTCTTCTGGTTCCTCCTCTTTGGGCTCCTCTTCGAGCTCTTCCATCTCCTCGTCCTCCTTCGGTCCTTCCACCTCCTGCTCTAAAATCTCCCCTTCTTCTTCACTCCAGTTGGCAGCCTCAATTGTGTACACTGAAGAAGCTGGCTCACTCCTAAGAACGAGATCTCTAGCATCATCTACTGCTCTGTCCTTGGGATCTGCAGTCCCTTCTCCGAAAGCTTCTCCGAAAGCTTCCTCTAAGACATACTGTGGCACATCCTCTTCCGATATGGAACCCTCTCTTCGCAAGTAACGATACCACGATCTATACTCATGAGGCATCGGTCATCTCTACCCACGTCAACCCAAATGGTAGATTTTATCATAACGTATTCTAATCCTTCTGGGTCAAGGTGAATGTGGAAATGAGTAGCCACCTTTGAAATGCTCTTGGGAATACCAAACTGCTCAGGAATAGGGGGAGGTGGAGGTGCTGCCATCTAAGAGCCTGAAATTGGTTATACAATAACCAATGAGACTACATCTTAGCAAGTTCTACCCCACTAAGACTCAATTAGAAAGTCAATATGCCCTGAGGACTGCCTAAGCACAACATGAGTCAGGGGACTTACCTTGGCCTCTGCTTCCTTCCTACAAGTCAGTATATCTTACATATACACATATCACATCAGTTAAACCAGTCAGATCCAACTATCGATCAATCAACCTAGTCGATTACATATCAATCAGACCATCATTGGTCATTCCCATTCGTACTATTCATTTCTCAAGGCAATGTACCTAGTCACTGAGCCACGTGCATTTTTCAAAGCGACAAACTTCGTCATCGATTCACATGCATTCTCCCAGGCGATGTACTTAACCAATATCTCATGTGCATTCTCCAGGATGACCCTCTTGGTCTTCGAGCCACATATTATAGCACTCATCTCTAGTCACCAAGTCACATGCTTTCTCCAAGGCGACATACTTCGTCACTGAGCCATGTGCATTCTCCATGGCAACATATCTAATTACCAAGCTCTGTGCATTCTCCGAGGTGATGTACTTAATCACTGAGACATGTGTATTCTCCGAGGTGATGTGCCAAATCACCGAGCCACATGCATTCTCCAAGATGACATACTAAACATCGAGCCACGTGCTTTTCAAAGGTGATTTATCCAATTTCTAGAATAATTATCCAGAACCACTATTTGCACTCAATTTGCACCATTTGGTACTCATTTAAATAAACGGAGAGCACCACTACAATTAGCACAAAATTCCGATCACTGACCATCCTAGTTGAATTTCCAGAAAATAAGTAAATAATTAAATAATACCAATAAATCCAATTTAGGCTTGTAATGCCTAATTGGACACTGATACGAACCCAGAAAAATTTCGAGGTTCGTTTAATAAATACTAGATTCTATGTCCATGCTAATTACATTAACCATTTACCTAACATGCATTGAAATTAACTAATATTCATTAATCTAGTTTAATCTAACCACCTAATCATACTTAACTTAAATTAATCAACCCCTAGACATCATTAACCTACTAATTAAGGATTAGTGAGCCAAACTCGCCCGTTTAACAATCTGCTCGGATTGAAATGTCGGGAATGTCACGGAGGACATTTTTATCCAAAGTAGGTCTAAGATCCGAGGCCTGGAAACACCTCAAAATGGCCTTGGAAGCTACTGTAAAACCCACTCTCAAACCTTCTATTTTGGCTGCAAAATAGAAGAAAACAAGGCTGAAGTGGTGGCAAGGCTCGGGGAGACTTTAGTGGCTTGAAAGGGGCGGTCCATGGTGGTTGAACGGGCTTCGGCGGGCTTCTAGAGCCACCTGTAATGGCTGATCAGAAGACTAGATGGCATGGGGTGGTGAGCAGGGGCGGATGGCATGTGGCTAATGGCGCGCGCAGGCGAACGACGGTCTCTAGCGACGGCTTGGTGTGCGATGGTGGCTAGCTAGCTGGATTCGACCACTAGTTTCCTCTGCTGGCTGCTGTTTTGAAAATGGTTGAGAGAGAGGGAATGGGGTGTTGGTCTAGCCAGCCAAGGGGGAGAGAGAGAGATAAGGTTTGGAGGGGGGTCTTTGGCCTTGGTTTTCCACAAAATTGTTCCCCCTTGGACTTGTCCACCAAGGAAGATCCCATGGCTGCCAAAGAGCCACCAAAGCACATCAACAACTCTTGAAATGGTGGATTTTGGCTAGGCTAAGGGGGACATACGAATTTCTCAAATTTTGGCTTCAATTAGTTGCTTAATCTTGCTCAATTCACCCTCATTTGGCCTCCATAAATTCAATTGATAGCCCAATGCTTCAATTGACATTTTCCTCACCCATGAATCCATTTTGCTTCCCAATTTTGCAATAAAAAAATAACCTCCAACATTTTCTAAACAAAAACGGCCCTAAGCCGACTTTTTCTCAAAAAGTCTTGATTGGCAGAAAAATCTTTTGAGACTAAGTCGTAGGTCCTAGAATTTATTGTGACATGATAGAATCTTCAATTTCTGAAATCGGACTCAAATTGACGATTAATTTCCACTCGGCGCGTTTTTAGCGTGACCTAAGCTATCTGGTAGTTTTCAGAACTTTTTAGGGCAAATAACCTGTGGTCAATTTTCTTCAAGCCACACTAAACCCACATGACACATTGCTAACTATCGGTTGTCGTGTAATTCTCAAGAATTCAAATACGGATATAGGATACTAAAATAATAAGAAAATCAAACTAGTGCCGGTCGACGAGAATTTTCCAATTTAGTGGAGTCACCCACGATTAGTCACACATCTCAGTTGAAATGACTTATCTTTGATTTCAAATTGATTTTTAACTGTGTCATAATGGCCTCTAAAGATAAGCACGGTCGAAAAGTCGATTTCTGGTTGAATTCTTAAGTTTATTGCCTTAAAATTCCTTAATGGCTTTCCTAGATAGTCTAGTTATCTAGAGAGTGATCAACTCTGAAAACAGTCCTATATATGCGTCGATGAATTGCCCAATTAATTCAATAGAAAACATGGTTGAAAGTCTGAGATGTCACATTTGACCTGGAGTAAACATAAGATTTATTCATTAAGTTATTTAATCACATATGGGCTGATGAAATGCATTGTGATACACATAAGATAATACTTGCTCTAAGAGGACTCATCATTGTGATTCATGTCTTTTATTTCAGTATGAAGTTTATGTGGGTTTGGGTTAATATTTCATTTGATGGAATATTAGGGTCAAGTGGGAGAATGTTGTAATATATTTATTATTCTAAATATGATTCCAATATTATATTCCCAGTTAGTTCCGATTTATTGCCCAATTAATCACCCACATCTTTTACATGATATTTTCCCATTAATATATTGCCATAACGGTCTTGATAGAAGATATCGGTAACGTAAGAAATGGAATAAAACATCAAGTTGTCTAGTTCAAACCCTATCACTACAGAAAACACACAATCATGTTTGAGCGATATTGGCTAGTAGAATAGGATGTATAGATCCTATGTTCCCCATATTGCGATTAATTGTCTTTGCGAGGATCCGTCCAAGGTTTTAAGGGTTTCCGCTTTAGCAAATTTTCATCAATGGCTGGAGGTATGTTGATCTTTACATTTTTGCAAGTCGATCCCGAATTTTGTACGAATTTACTCATGATTGATAAATCAGGATCGTCGGGTTTTAGATTATATTTAATCTAACATGTCTTTCTCCTTCTAAGGCTAGCTTTTGTACCGCCGCCACACCGCCGCCACTACTAATGCCGCCACTAACAAGGTTCAATTGTGTCCTCATATGGCCTTTGAATTGTTTGTGGATTTGAAATTAGATATATTAGTAACATGCTGAGCATTTGGACCGCTTCAACAATTGATTACAATGGTGGAAACACAATAGATATCAAATGAATGTATTGATCTTAAGGTTAATGTCCCTGTCGAACATTGATTATTGCATTTGATCCTTTTGCAACACCTTGAAATCTCGCTATGAACATGGCAAATGAATTGATTTTTTTTTGGTGAAAGTAATAATTATATTGAGCTTTAACCACAAAATACAAAGTGAACTAGCACCAAGCTTGCACTCAAAATGAGACAAAGGCATAATGAATGGAAGGGTGTCGTAAGAAAAGAACATCAAACAATGGTAGAACAAGCCACACGGCTAAACCAAAAGAACCAATAAAGCAGTAGCCAGAAGTAAGACCAACTACCCAAAAGGCAACTAGCCAGCCAAACAATGGCAACCCACATGTAGAAGACCCCTAACCATGATCGCCGCCGCACTCACCGAATAGCAACTAGGCACGCGATTTGCGCTAGCAGCAAGGCGATCCAACCAGCAGCCAACCAAATGGTGACACTCCATCTTGTACCGTAGCCACATCCACAAATCTCAATAGCCCCAAGCCATCCAAAAGTAACAATAGCAATCATAGCTAAGGATCACTCGGCTATGCAAGTGTAGGAGAGAAAATACAAGGATCAATCCCCCAGCTTTGTTGAAATCTCTTGTTTCTAGGGTGGTCCTCAACATTAGTGAACATTAAGGCCTTGTCCCTTACAACCTTAATGAGGTGGTTTTTCACGGCCGAGACCACCAGGGTCTTGTCTATAAACAAATGTCGTTCCTGTTCCTCCAAATAATGTGGCACAGAGCACCGAAAGAAAAGCAAGCAATGGAATGATAGAAAACCTTACCAGAGAGAAACTTCACTGCCCACCAAAGATTCTCCGACCAAGCCTTGTTGTGCCAAGGAAGGTTGCATCTAGCAGCCCAAAAGAAGGCAAAGCTAGCTATGATGCAACGGTCGAAAAACAGATGATTGATGGAATTCGGCATCAACTTGCAAAATGCAACACAATGCATCCCCAATCCTATTGTACAATAGAAGTAAGGCCTTGGTGGGAAGACAGTTCTTGGTAATAAGCTAGAGATTAAATTGATATCTCGGATCGATTACTTTGCTCCAGACCAAGGCATCCTAGGAAATCGATATCTTCTTCCTTCCAATGGATTGCCATGCTGAGGCAACCGAGAATAAACCGGATGAGCTTCCTAGCCAAATAAAACGATCCGGTACCTGAGAAAGAATAGGGAGGGGCTCATCCCAAGACTTTAACACTGTCCTAATGGTTTGGCCAACTAGAGAAAAGAGGTTAGCCACCATTGCTTGCTTGGATAAACCAGAGCAATAAATCTGAGAGTCCAAGGATAAAAGATTCAAGGCGCCTCTCGGATGCCAGTTGTCAAATGAGAAGGAGACTGAATGGCCATCCCCTAACCTCTAGAGGAAGGATAGATGAAATTTGGTTCGAGGTGGAGGATTCTCTTCCAAGCCCAAGAGCATAAAGTAGGCTTCTTGACCACCCAAAAACTCTTTCTTTTCAGGAAAGTCGAATGGATCCACTTGCACCATAAAGATTCCTTATTCATAAATAGGATCCATATGTGCTTCAGCATTGTTGCCTTCTTGCAATCCCACAGCCAGCAAATGCCGAGCCCTCCTTCCTCTTTAGAAAGCACACGTCTTCCTGGGAAACTTTCGCTCCACACCTCCCTAGACCTAGGCCTTTCCAAAGAAACTGTTTAAGGATTTGCTCAATACAATCCAACACTGCAATAGGGATAGTAAAGACACTAGCTCAATAAGCTTGGATCGCATGAAGGACTGGCCTAATAAGCTTAAGAAAACCCACAGAAGAGAGAAAGTGTTGGGTCCAAGATTGCACCCTAGTCATTATACGATCAACTAAGGAGACACAGTCCGCGTTGCCAAGCCGTGAGGAAATAATAGGAACTCCTAAATAATGCACCGGCAACTTCCCTTCAAGGAAATCAAGGGCAAGCATAATCTCACTCTGCAACTCAACCGACCCTTCAACAATAAAAATCTCACTTTTATTGGTGTTAAGTCTTCAGACCACTCCAAGCCAAGAAGGTATTCAAACCTTCCTTCAGGAGAGAGATTGAGCCCATATCAACTTTGCAAAAACGGAAGACATCATTCGCGAAAAAAATGTGAGATAAACTCAAAGCCTTGCACCTCTAGGAGAATTTAAACCCCAGGTGGCTAGCACAAACACTAAGTATGCCGGAGAAAGCCTTTATTGCTAGAGTGAATAAGCAGGGAGAGATGGGGTCCCCCTAACGAAGGCCTCGTCCATTAGGGAAAAAACCATGAAGTTCCCCATTCAAAGAAACAGAAAACTTAGGAGTACGCACACATATCATGATAAGCGGCACTAGGTGGTCCGGGAATCCAACGCACGTAGAATCAGCTCAAGAAAGTCCCAGTCCACCGTACCATAAGCTTTCTGAAAATTCACTTTGACAGCACACTTAGGAATGTAAGGATCAAGATGGAAACTAGCAAACAACTCTTGGGCAAGAAGAATATTGTCTTTGATATGTCGACCTTTAACGAAAGCATTCCGAGATGGGCTGATAATATCATGGAGAATTGCAGCCCCTTGGTTAGCTAAAATCTTGGTAATAAATTTATAAATAGTATTACAACAGGCAATAAGCCTGTAATTGTTAACAGAAGTCGCATTGGGGACTTTAGGAATCGACATTAAGATGGTGTGGTTGACCTCCCTTAGAAGTCTCCCCATGGTAAGGAAATCCCTCACCGCTTCAATAACCAATGCACCCACCATCTCCAAATTGTGCATGAAAAACTCTAGACCAAATCTATCCAGCCCAAGAGCCTTCCCTCGAGCTAAGGAGAACATCTTATCGTGAATCTCAGCATCAAAGAAGGGACGAGAGAGAAAACTAACCTATTCCTCGTTGAGAGGACACCGGATGACCTCCCGTAGGTCCCGCAAAGAGGTTCTTGTAGACAAGGTGCACAGCGCCAAGAGCTCTTGAAAATGGTAAATGGAGATATGCTACACTAAGGTTGGGTCCGACGCATGGTTACCAGAGCTATCCAAAACATAAAGAATCATGTTCCTCAGTTGTCTCCTATGAACGGAATGGTGGAAGAATTTGGTATTCCAATAACCTTCCTTGAGCCACCTAATCCTAGACTTTTGTCTAAAGAATGACTCTTCCTGACTCCTTAGCTCCACAAAAGTCTTTTGATGAGTCTTCTCCAAATCAGCGAGAATCTCACTGGTCAGGTCCTGCTAAAGGCCAACCTAGGCTTGCCTTAAAGTATTCCTCGCCACCGTAACCCTTTTAGGGATATTAGAGAAGGAACTTTCTATTGAGTTTCTTCAAATGACCTTTAAGGGCCTTCAGCTTACTCACCAACCTATACATAGAAACCCCTTCATCTGAGTCCTCCCATACTTGCAAAACAATGTCATGGAAGGACAGGTGCTTAGTCCATAAATCAAAGAACTTGAATGGTTTTCTCCAAAAAATTGGTTTCAAAACTTTAACCACCACCGGTGTATGGTTAGAAATGCCAGGTGCTAGAAATGACGCTTCCGGGTAGGAGAAGTCAAGGCTTTATTTAGCATTCACAAGCACACAGACTATCCTTCTAGCCTTCTGTTTAACCCTTAAAGAAGTGAACCAAGTAAAGCGAAAGCCAACATAGCTCAGATCTTCTAACTTTGTCTGAATTAAATAGGTATCAAATTCATCAAAGTAGGGGATTCAAGTGTCAAAGCTCCCAAGCCGATCAGATGGATCCCTGATGGCATTGAAATCCCTAGCCACCAGCCAAGCCAAGTTTTGGAAGAGAGCATTCATCTGAAGAAGGTTCGCCCACAGAGGTCTTCGAGCAATAAAGGTGTACTTAGCATAAATCGTTGAGATGTAGCAGCTCATACTAGATAAAAGGAAGTTCAAGCTACCATGGATCGCCTGACTATTGGAAGAACCCACTTCAAAACTCACTAAAGAAGGGTTCCAGCCAACCCAAATTATACCCCGATGCGAGAAGTCGTAATTGGCAACCCAATTCCACCCCTACAAAAGCCTAGTAGAAATGGAACCAAACAAAGAGTCTGATACTTTGGTTTCCAATAGGCCAACCAGACAAAGCCCGTTAGAAAAGACAAGATTCCTTACCTCAGCTTGGCTTAAGGGGTTCATAAGACCTCTCACATTCCAAAACCCTATATACATAGATATATAATATAATATATACTATATATAGATGGGAAGGAGGGGGCGAAGGCCTACCTCCACTTGATAGGCTTTCGCCGAGTGGTTGCCAAGGTAGTAGGGGTTGTAGAGGGAGGCGGGGCTAGATCAAGGGCCAAAAGCTTATCCCGCATGTTCTCAACTCCTCTACTAGCAGATTGAGCCTTTGGAGAAGGGCACAGAGAGAGTAAATCATCATCAGAGCAACTAAGGCTGGACGAGACATTCGAATCCTCACCTGGGCCAAGCGAACGAATGGCCGAGGCTTTTGCTAGACTCTTGTCCTCCACGAGAGGGGGACAGGGTACCTTTAGCTGAGAACGAATTCTAAGAGCCTTCAAAAGCATGCAGGAGGAAAGCGAGAGCAAGCCCTTCTTAGAAGATAGTTCCTTAAGTTTTAGGACTTGCCTCTCATCGCTGGAACTAACCGGACGTGAAGAAGGACCATCCTTTGGCACAGGGGACTTCTTCTTCCTCCCCCTAACCTGGTTCCAGCCTTGCTTCGGTTCCACAAGGACTTCCTCCACCTCCTATGCAGGGACGAGAACCTAGGCAGGTAACGAGGGAGCGGAAGTGGGCTGGTCCTGCTACATAGCTCTCTCCAAGCTAAGGGAAGAAGGAATATCCACACATCTATGTCCAAAAGTGCCATACTTGGGACATTATATCGACTTCCATTCACACTCAAAAGAAATTGAGTGCGACACCCTATTGAGAACTACATTAACCGACGTACACCTCAGTTGCTTAGCATAGATCTCCACACAAACCCTAGCGAATGAGATCATTTTCATCTGCTCTGTGCATTGGTCTACATAAAGGGGCTTACTGACAGCACTTGTAATGACCCCTATCACATGTGCTGACCTTAGATCAAGGGGAAGGTTCTTCAACCTAATCCACATCAGGACTGAGGACCGATTGTCCTTCTTTGACTCTAAAAGGGGCTGCCATTGTTGTAGCACCAGGGGAACTCTTGCAACCGTAAAGGGCCCATCTTCAAGAACCTTCCTCTAGAAGACGGGGTTCGGGATGTGGAAGAAGTAGAATTTGGTCATTTGCCAACATCTCCACAAGCTTCAACCCCCAAGCATTCTTCAAAGCTTGTTCAGTTAGCTTCAACGGGAGCTTCTTCCCTATAAAGTATCCATAGAGGTACTTGTGCCATTTGGGATCAGCTACCTCCAGCACCTCCTTAGAGAAGTTGACAACCGTAAGTTCATAACCTTTCACTACAAACCACACCACATTAACCCAAGAGTGGGTAGGAGGGGGGTTCAAAATACTTTGCTTTTAGCCAATAGCCTGAGGACGCTTAAAGGAAGAACGCCCATAGCTACAGCCATGAGATCGGCCCTGATGGGCTGGAGCCTTGGCTAGCACTTTCTGTTTCTCCAATGAAGCAGGAGGGAAGTATGAGAGACGGCCTGGCTTGGGACATTTGAGGCCTGAATAGGGGAGTTATGGGAAGAAGGGGTACACCCCTTCAAACCACCAGCACCAACTTAGACCTCCCTTAAAGGGCCACCCACCTCAATCGAAGTAGAGGCCATAAGTAATAGCACAATAAATACCTCAACCAGCCTGCAACCCCTATCTTAGAAAAGACATTGCAATGGTTTTTGATGTATCAGGAGAAGCTTCGAGGGCTGAGGAGAGTCCACTGAAGACCACAGACTAACTCGAAGCCCCACATGAACAAAACACTAGCCGAGAAGAACAATAGTTCAACCGTGCCTTAGCGAAGACCAGAGTAGGACTTGTAGGCCAAGCCAAGAGAATTGCTTAGTGAGGGAGAGAAAGGAGGTAAGGTGACCCTATTTTCCAAAGCTCAACCCAAACAAGTAGTTATAGCTTCCAAATTGAGCAGGAATACCAGGTAAGAAGAAATAGGAACAATGCTGCACCCTAGGGTGAACTAGATCCGAAGATGCTTGCCAACAAGGAAGAAAAAGCTTGGTGGGAAGATGGAAGGGGTTCGAACGAACCTACCCTTAAAATCTTGTCCCTAATGAGCGATTAGAACTCCGAAACCGAGCAGAACACTAGCAGGATGAACAAGGACTTGATTGCACCTCTTGGGAGAACCTGTGAACAGTAAACTAAGAGGAGACAAATGGCAAAGCTTGATTGTGAACGGATTGATGTTCTTATATGTCTTAGTCAAAATTGTGCAATTGATGTTACCCTGCAAGCTAGTCGTGTAGGCCTTCTTTTTAATTCTAAATTGCAATTCATGTTATTGTTGCAATTACAAGAGCAAAAGATTTTGATATCGATAGTGCAATTGTTTTGCCAAAGATGAATAATTTGTAAAACTAATCGCTTGTATAGCTTACAAAAATGAATGAACGAAAAATATTTTCATCGTCTACAGAAATACTTAGACATGAGTAGATATTGATGATGAAAATATTTTCCATTAACTAATAATTTTAAGTAATAAAAATGATTATTTTTATGAAAATATTTTAAATTTATTTATTTTTCGTGAAACAAATGCAACCTAATTGTCAAACTAACTTACCACTTTCTATTCACAGTTTAAAAGGAAAAATTGTCCAAAATGTCCTACACCTATTGTACATCGGCCATTTCAATCCTAATTTTTTTAATTTTGCCAATTCTATGTTGAATCTTTTAAAAACTTGCCAATTTAATTATAAACCTTCCTATTGTATCGATTTAGCCCCAAACTTTTAAACTCTTTGCCAAATTAATGCTAGACATTTTAACAAATTGCCAATTTTGTCATTCTGGCTAATTTTTGCTGAACATTGCTAACGTGATGATGTACACTAGGTATGGGACTTAATTATAAGAACTGTAAGATTTTGGACTGAATTGACCATCGTACAATAAATTTATAATTTTGTGGACAATTTTCTCCAGTTTAAAACTAAATGTGACAATGATTTGCTAGTTTCATGCAAATTTTTTATCTTTGTGTTTTGTCGGGATTGTTGAATTATGTCTCGAGTTTTTCACTGGAAAAGAAGAATTATAAAAATTAAATATTTGCCGTTGCGGAATCCGAATTGAAGAAGTATTTCTTCTTTGGACGTCTAGGCCGAAGTCTCTGGTAGGTTTTGTTTTCTTTGGATGGCCGAATTCTTCTTATCCAGGTGGGGCCCAAAAGTCAACGAATACACATCCGAAGAAAGGAGTCCTCTGCATGCATCCGTAAGAATTTGAAAGAGAAGATGGTGGGCCACTTTTGGGGCACACATATAAAAGGGAAAATAAAACCCTACGCAGAGAGGAGCCGCTCAACGTCCGCCGAATTCCTACGTACGTGAGAAGACGTCCATGCCGCTTGAAGAAGATCCGCAAGATCTTGAAGCCTCGCGAAGCCGTACGTAGAGAGTTTTGTAGCGCGGCAATTTTGTGCCGTGAGTTTATTCCCAATTGAGTTGTTATTTATACACTTAGGGTTTTGGGTTAAATCTAGGTGCGGGAAACACTTGAGCGAATGAGCGATTGTAAACTCTGATTCTCCGGTTTTAGTGGATTATTTGCTGCTGGCTCTCCCCGTGGACGTAGGTACCGATACTCGGACCGAACCACGTAAATTTCTGGTGTCCTGATTTTCTCGTTTAATTCTCTGGCGATTTCGCGTTGACGTAATTTGCAAGATCTTATCGTTTCCGCGTATTATATCCCAACAATTGGTATCAGAGCGTGGAGTTGGATTTCTTGATTCTGATTTGGGGTTTTTGGCTTGTCTGATTATTATCTGGAAATTCTATTATTGCAATTATGTCTGAGAGGAAATCTGAGATTGAGAAATTTGATGGGAGAAATAACTTTGTGTTATGGAGCATCAAGATGCGGGCTTTATTAACAACACAAGGTTTGGCTAAGGCACTGGATGGCGAAGATGAATTGCCGATTATAATGAAAGCCTCAGAGAGGGTAGAGCTTATGCATAAAGCAAAGAGCATAATCCTGTTAAATTTGTCGGATGAGGTCTTACTAGAGGTTATTGAGGAGAAGGATGCCGCAGCATTATGGGCAAAACTTCAAACACTCTATGTGAAGACAGGTTTGAACAATCGCTTGCATATGCTAAAGAAGATGTTTCAATTTAGATATACTGAAGGTACGTCTATCAGAACCCACCTAGATGAATTTAATAAACTCATGTTGGATCTGAAGAACGTTGGTAAGATACTTGATGATGAAGAGCAGGGCATGATGTTGTTAGCCTCTTTACCAGAGTCATGGGAGCACTTTACTGATTCGCTGTTGCAGGGGCGTACTACAATTACCTCAGAAGAGGTAAAGTCCGCTTTATTCTCTAAGGAGTGGCAGAGAAAGTTGCGAGATGACGGTCTGGCGAAAGGAGCAGCGCAAGCACTAACGATTCGGGGTAGAGAACAACATCGAGAGCCTAGTAGCAGCAGAGGTAAAAGCAGATCGAAATCACGTAATAGAAAGTCCAAAGGACGCGTGAAGTGCTTTGAGTGTCACGAGGAGGGGCACATTAGGAGAGATTGTCCAAAGCGGAGAAATAAAGTTGATAAGCAGGATGCTACAAGTAGTGTGGCAAACGTTGCTGAGGGGAGCAATAGGGATGCAGAAGCTGTCTTATGTGTGACTGCTACTTCGTCAGGAGACGAATGGGTTTTAGATTCGGGGTGTTCTTATCACATGACGCCTCATAAGAACTGGTTTACTACTTACCAAGCTGCAGATGGTGGTAGGGTTCTTTTGGGGAATAATGCAGTCTGCAAGGCTGTGGGGATAGGGACAATTCGGATCCGGATGCACGATGGGGTGGTTCGCACATTGACAGATATGAGGCATGTACCGGAGCTCAAGAAGAACCTTATTTCTCTAGGGACACTCGATGACATCGGGTGTAGGTATACCACTGAAGGTGGAGTACTGAAGATCTCTCGAGGTGCTATGACAGTGATGAAGGGGAAGAAAGTGAATACTCTCTATCATCTACTGGGAGAGACCGTGACTGGAAGTGCTGCTGTTTCATCAGGTGAGTCAGACTCTAACTTGACTCAGTTATGGCATATATGTTTGGGGCACATGAGTGAGGCAGGTATGACGATGCTAAGTGAAAAGGGGTTGTGGAGTGGTCAGAAAACAGGGAAGCTGGACTTATGTGAGCACTGCATCTATATGAAGCAGCATCGAGTTAAGTTTACAACAGCTATTCATTCGACCAAACGACCAATCGAATATATTCATTCAGACGTATGGGGCCCGTCTTCAGTTCCTTCGAAAGGAGGTGCCCGATATATGCTGACTTTTATCGACGATTATTCGAGGAAGGTATGGGTATACTTTATGAAGCACAAATATGACGTGTTTGATCGGTTCAAGAAATTTAAGGCATTGATTGAGAAGCAGTCAGATAAGCAAATCAAGTGCCTGAGAACCGATAATGGCATGGAGTTCTGTGGTAAAGATTTTACTGAGTTCTGCGAGAAAGAAGGTATTGTAAGACACCGCACGATGCACAGGACACCACGGCGGAAATGGCGTGGCAGAACGGAAGAACAGAATCTTGCTTGAGCGAGCTCGATGCATGCTTTCGCATGCAGGACTTAGCAAGGAATTTTGGGCTGAAGCAGTGAACATGTCATGTTACCTGGTAAATCGATCTCCATTGTTTGCTATCGAGTGGAAGACTCCTGAGGAAGTATGGTCGGGGAAACCTGTTGATTATTCCGAATTACGAATATTCGGATGTCTTGCGTATGCTCATGCAAGTGATGGTAAGCTTGAGCCGAGGGCGAAGAGGTGCATATTTCTGGGTTATGCACAAAGGGTGAAAGGCTACCGGCTGTGGTGCATCGATCCCAGATCACCCGGTTTTCTAATCAGCAGAGATGTGATCTTCGACGAGACTGCAATGCTTCAACAGGGGAGTTCTGAGACACAACCAGTAGAGAAAACAGATCGTGGTGTCATAAGTGAGGTGGAGCCTCAGGTGAAGACTCCGGAGACCTTGAAGGTAACAGAGGTTGAGACTGCAGATGAAGTTGCAGTTCCTGAAGTCGATGATAGTGAACAACCAGCAAAGCCGCAGCAGACTATAGCCGCAGATAGAGAGAGAAGGCAAATTAAACCACCGGTACGTTATGGTTATACAGATATTGCTTATGCATTAACTGTAGGTGATGAGGTGGAGACAGATGAGCCTTCGTCTTACTCTGAGGCGATGGCTAGTCCGGAGTCGTCGCAGTGGCTAGGGGCTATGAGTGAAGAGATGGAATCACTCAATCGAAATCAGACATGGGAGCTGGTCAAAGTACCCAAGAGCCAAAAGATTGTTGGAAGTAAATGGGTCTTCAAACGGAAAGAGGGCATTCCTGGTGTCGAGGCAGCGAGGTATAAGGCGAGACTTGTGGCGAAAGGGTATACAAAGCGTGAGGGCATTGACTACAATGAGGTGTTCTCTCCTGTGGTAAGACATACTTCTATTCGTGTTTTACTTGCCTTAGTTGCTTCGCAGGATCTCGAGTTAGAGCAGCTAGATGTGAAAACTGCGTTTCTTCACGGTCAGTTGGAGGAGCAGATTTACATGAGGCAACCGGAGGGATTTGCTATTCCGGGTAAGGAAGATCATGTTTGCTTGTTAAAGAAATCTTTGTATGGTTTGAAACAGTCTCCTAGGCAGTGGCATAAACGTTTTGATACTTTTATGGCTAGTCAAGATTTCTTGAAAAGTCAGATGGACAGCTACGTTTACTGTAAGAGATTGGAGAATGGTTCTTTGATTTATCTACTTTTATATGTTGATGATATGCTGATAGCAGCTAAGGATATGTCTGATATTGATGTGCTGAAAAGGCAGTTGAATGCTGAATTTGAGATGAAAGATTTAGGTGCAGCAAAGAAAATTTTGGGTATGGAGATTTTGCGTGACAGGACTGCAGGAGTTTTACGTCTGTCTCAAAAGAAATACATTGAGAAGATTGTGACACGTTTTAATATGCAGTTGGCGAAATCTGTAAGTACACCTTTAGCGAAGCACTTTAAACTTTCAGAAAAATTATCACCGCAGACTGAGGATGAGGAGGAGCATATGTCCCGTGTTCCTTATTCTAGTGCCGTGGGTAGTATTATGTATGCTATGGTGTGCACTAGGCCTGATATTTCACAAGCTGTGAGCGTGGTTAGTCGCTATATGAAGCGTCCTGGTAAAGCTCATTGGGAAGCTTTCAAGTGGATCCTCAGATATTTGAAGGGGACAACAGACGTGGGTATAGTATATCAGAGGGACAACAATGGCAGTGAGACCACTGGTTATGTGGATTCGGATCACGCCGGTGACTTGGATGATTGCAGATCTTTAGCAGGGTATGTGTTTACGCTAGCAGGTGGTGCAATTAGTTGGAAAGCATCCTTACAGGATCACATTGCCTTATCTTCGACTGAGGCAGAGTACATGGCACTGACCTTTGTAGCGAAAGAGGCGATATGGTTACAAAGTTTGCTCTCGGATTTTGGATTAGAACAGAAAAGTGTGGATATACACTGTGATAACCAAGGTGCGATATATTTGGCGTATAATCCAGTTTATCACAAGCGAACGAAGCATATCAACATCAGGTACCACTTCATCCGAGATGTCTTAGCTAAGGATATTATTACTGTTAAAAAGATTGCTACAGCAGATAACCCAGCAGATATGATGAATAAGTTTGTTCCTTTGGCGAAGCTCAAGCTTTGCTTGAGCTCTATTGGCGTCTGTGGAGAGTGAGCGCCCGTCGGGGCATTGGGAGAGCAGCATGGATGATGAGCACTATAACTTGGCTTCAAACATCAAGCCAAGGTGGAGAATTGTTGAATTATGTCTCGAGTTTTTCACTGGAAAAGAAGAAATATAAAAATTAAATATTTGCCGTTGCGGAATCCGAATTGAAGAAGTATTTCTTCTTTGGACGTCTACGCCGAAGTCTCCGGTAGGTTTTGTTTTCTTTGGATGGCCGAATTCTTCTTATCCAGGTGGGGCCCAAAAGTCAACGAATACACGTCCAAAGAAAGGAGTCCTCTGCATGCATCCGTAAGAATTTGAAAGAGAAGATGGTGGGCCACTTTTGGGGCACACATATAAAAGGGAAAATAAAACCCTACGAAGAGAGGAGCCGCTCAACGTCCGCCGAATTCCTACGTACGTGAGAAGACGTCCATGCCGCTTGAAGAAGATCTGCAAGATCTTGAAGCCTCGAAGCCGTACGTAGAGAGTTTTGTAGCGCGGCAATTTTGTGCCGTGAGTTTATTCCCAATTGAGTTGTTATTTATACACTTAGGGTTTGGGGTTAAATCTAGGTGCGGGAAACACTTGAGCGATTGAGCGATTGTAAACTCTGATTCTCCGGTTTTAGTGGATTATTTGCTGCTGGCTCTCCCCGTGGACGTAGGTACCGATACTCGGACCGAACCACGTAAATTTCTGGTGTCCTGATTTTCTCGTTTAATTCTCTGGCGATTTTGCGTTGACGTAATTTGCAAGATCTTATCGTTTCCGCGTATTATATCCCAACAGGGATTATATTGACACCGAATATTTTTTCCGAAAGTCATTCTTTAGCTTTTGATGAGAGGGGATGGGTTCTACAATGTCACGACCCTAACTCCATCTCTAGGGTCACTAGCGACAAGGGTTATTTTCACAACGTCTCAAGTTCATTGCCGTCCCGATTCTTTTTATCTTGTATCATGCACATGCGAAAACATTAATAAACAACTCCCCGGATAAATAATAGCTAGAAGACTAGGACATACATCACATAAAACACTTTGATTTATATTATAACTACTTTTACAAGCCCTTTCTCTACGGGTCCCCTCTTCTTTTTACATCACAATACAAGTTTTCCACATAGGCCAAGGGAAATCCTATCTCTTCTAGCATGACTAGAGCTCCCAAAGCTGACGTGAGTCTTCCATGCCTACAAGACTAAAATATGAGGGATGAGTTTTTGGAAAACTCAGTAAGTAAAATTCCTAGTCCTCTACTAGGAAAACATCTCATCATCAAAGCCCAGCAAGTACAGCACTCGCAAAAGTGTCGATGGAAAATCAATAGCAAACTTGTTGCTACCTTGACTACATGTAAATGTCCATTGCAACATACTTTAATGCATACTTACCTTTGGCTTATCAATAAACATATCAACATATCACACTTATGCATATACCAGCTGTGACATCCTGGATTTTCAGTCCTGTTTTCAATTGAATAAATCATGTCTTTCATTGACGCACCTATAATGCTATTTCAGAGTTGATCACTCATAAGATAATTATATTATCTGGGGAAGTCATTAGGAGATTTTAATGCAATAGACTTGAGCACTCAACCATGAATCGATTACTCGATCATGCTCATCTGCAAAGATCATTACGGCATATAAATAAATCGATTAGAGATTAGATATAGATTGGTTTGATTGAAATGCATGGTTAAATGTTGGTGATCCCACTAAATTGCAAAATCCTCGTCGATTGGCACTAGATTGGTTTTTCTATCGTTTTGGTACCCTGTGTTCGTATTTGAATCCTTAAGATTTCCACGACAACCGAGAGTCGCCAATGTGTCAAATAGGTTCATTATGGCTCAAAGAAAATCGACCACGGGTTATTTGCACTAAAAATTTCTAAAAGCTACTTAGTAGCCTAGGTCACGCTAAAATCGCGCTAAATCGAAATTAACCACAAATTTGAATCCGATTTCAAAAATTGAAAGTTGATCATATAGAGATGGCGTACTATGTAAGAGGGTCGCTTTAGGACCGCTCGAGACCCTTGGTAAGGCCATCTCTAAGCATGTTGTCCAGCCCTTTAGAGGTGTAGGACAGCAAGATTAAAGTGTTCATTCGGCCACCAAATGATCCCGAATGAATTTTGAAACGTCACAACACGTCCGCAAATCATGGGGACCACTATTTTTTGTTACGGTTCAATTCTTGAATTCACAACTAAGTTTAGAATTATTATGACATAAATGTAACAATTTGCAATCATCCTAATCCCACCAAATTCATCATAAGCGTTTTGGATTTGTTTTCTTGCCGTTCTTTTGGTTTGGCGGCCCTCACAATGCATGTTCGCGGAGCACACGTTAGAGAAAGCGCATCTATTGCACTAATGGGAAATGATTTGCCCCTTTTTTAGTAAATTATCACTTATAAAAAAAGTTACAATAGAATTTTTGTAATAAAAATTGGAAAATCGATTAGTGTTTAGAGCTATCTTCTCAAACTGAATCCATGAACCCTATAGACTCGTACTACATTTAACTTAAATTTATTTTTATATTACAAAAAATCCCAAAATTGAGATACATTACTATATTTATCTCAAATTAATTTTTTTGTCACAAAAATCCCAAATCAATACACATGTGTCATGTTTACCTCCAAACTAGTAAAATTGTGCCACATTTAGCCCGATTTTTGAAATTTTTGGTAACAAACTCTTTGAGATGAATGTAACACAAATGTAACAATTTGAGATTCTTTTTACAACATGAAATTAATTTAAATTAATGTGGCATGGATGTATTAATTTGAGATTTTTTGTGATTTTTTGTTATACAAAAATTAATTTGAAGGTAAACATCACATGAGTGTATTGATTTGGGATTTTTGTATATTAACTCTATAAAAATAACAATTTATCCACTAAATAAGGGTTGTTATATGTGGCACCCCTCGCCAGCCCCCGATCCGTTAGAGTCGCCACAGTTCGCTTACCTTTCACTTTCCCTTATATTATGTCACTCTGATATCATTTCAATTGCAGCGGGTCCATACAACCTCGAGGTTTACATCTTTTAGATCGGTCCCTTGCACAATTCATGTAACGGAAGCATATCCAACAACTCCCTTCCCTATATTCAGAAAACGATGCACACCAACTAAAACATTTATAGGTAAAACCCGTACACTTTTATGTACATAAAGCAGATGGACATCTTTAGTCGGTACGAAATGCCATGGTTTTCTATACTTGGCTATATTTCAAAAGATGACTGACATCTCCTCCAACAGTCGTATACTTAAAGTCCATCGATCAGTGTCGGCGTCCAAAAGTTCCTTCTTTTGCTATCCTTCTCCTCGCCATCATATCCAACCACTTGATCCATCTACTAGTAGTAGTGGCAGCAGAGGTATCTTATCTAGTCTGAAATGTTATTCCCCAAAAAGGGTTGAGTATAGCCACTCAGCAGGTAAAGGACCCAATAAACCACTCAATGCATCACACAATACAATAATAACAATCATAGTATAAGACATATCATTCAAGCATCCATGCATAATTTACCTTGGAGCCATGCATAAGTCAACATACCACATGTACACGCATCCTCATGTAATCATCGCCACCATATCATACATGTACCATCATGCCATAGGTGCACATACATCCATGCACTTACCATCATCATGTCATGCATATCATGCCATTGGTGTACATACATCTATGCACCCATCATCATGCATCCATGCATATATCACCATGCCATATGTGCACATACCACCATGATTCATATCATCCATGCTATCAAGTATGCATCACCATGAGATCCATTCATGCCTTCATGATCGCATTTTCAATATCAAATAGCATCAATTTATTTTCATAAGTCGATCATGCATCATGCCATATGTATACACCCATGCACATGATTCATTTTCAATTCTTATCTTCCACAAGGATCTCATCAGTTTTTCTTTCCAGGGACCAATGTTTGTATCCCACAATTTATCGCTCGCATCCAACCAGGCACCACGAGGAACCTCCAGACATGTATTCAAAATACAACCGGGTATCCAGCCCCCTACATTCAGGGCATCTCGCATCCCAACTAGCATCACGAGGCATCCCCCCGGGCACAAACCTCCAGGGCTTCCAGCATTTACACTCCCTGGCCAGGCATCTTGTACCCCAACTAGCATCACGAGATATCCCCTCGGCACACACCTCCGAGGCTTCCGGAATTGCGTACCGACATACCACCAGGATTCCCCCATCCTCTGGAATTACGTACCGTATACCGCTGGGCAACCCGACACTCCTGGGGAAATCTCCAGGACTTGCCATGAAAATGTTTACCCCTACCCTCCGGAATTATGTACCGACATACCACCAGGCCTCCCCTGGAATTACGTATTGTATACCACCAGGCATCCCGACACTCCCGGGGCATCGTCGGCTCACACCTCTGATGGTCTTCTCATCACCACAATGCATTTTCCCATACATCCCATTTTCAATTATAGCTCAATTTCAACATGGCATATGATGTGATGGCAAACAAGATCATTTTCATCATTTGATTCTTATATGCATTTCCAATCATCATCGTACATGCAGCAAGATACAACCACTTATGACAATACAATCCATGGGGTCCATACAACTTAGAATAATCAATATATCATGACTTTTTGAAATTTACCAAATTCCAGCTTACACAATTTCGGAAAACATGTAAATTAAATATCCATATGATCTTCAAAAATCATACAATCAGAGCATGTAATAGACAAGACATAAAGGTAGCAATTTCATGAAGAACACATGCCCAAAAGAGCTTCACACGAGAAGATATAACTCACACAATACAGCATGCAAAACTCGGATAAAATCAGATTGCGCAGTTCTTGAAATATTTCGATTAAATTACCCGAATGACCTCCAAAAATTATGAAATTTTACCAGGTGATATTCAAGACCCTAAGGTATATTTTTCATGCAGAAATATAGGCCAGATTCGCTCTATATAATTAACTATAGACGGTCGAAACTCCTGTTCCTAGTACCGAACAGTCCAGTTTAGCTGTCTCCGAAAAATCGAGGTTTCACCTATTTATCTATCTTCATTTTCTCTGAAATTTTGATATGTTCTGTCTCAAGAGGACCCCTACAAATTTTTTTAAGGGATATAAGTGAGATTCTCAAAGAATAGTCACCATATAGTCTACGAAGTCTCGGGAGTCCAGTACCGTACTTCCAGATCTGCCGTCTTCAAAAGAAAATCGTTTCACTAGACTAAGCTTGCTCATTTTACCTCAAATTTGAGTATGTTAGTATTTAGGATGTTCTCTACAACTTTCATGCAGAAGTCGAAGTGAGATTCTCGGTAAAAAGTGACATGCAACCCACAAAACCACCAAGAGGTCAACAAAACAGTTTCAGATCTGGCGTTTTCGTAGAGGAAGGGTTTCACCCCTTAAAGCTCAATCCTTTTGTCTCAAATTTTAGTATGTTATACTTTGAGATGCTGTATAAAAATTTTGTGAAGAAGTCGAAGTCGAAATCCTACTCCAAACCCACATGCAAGCCTCTACAAAATTCTGGGTCAGGCGGCACACACGAAAACAGAATACATTTTCAAGAACAACACACTCTAGCTTCGGTTTTGCATACCCTAAACATCCGAGATGTACCACCAAACAATCACACATGCAAGACACACATGCAAGAGCAGAATATGGATCCCAAACTTGCCTTTGTACTGAGCTACAGCAAGCACGACAGACGACGGACGCACGACGACGGGCGACGGACGAGCGGACGGACGGACGGACACACCTCTTCTTCCTCCTCTCTCTCGGTTCCTCACTCTCTCGGCAACCCTCTCCCTCTCTCTCACTCTCTCAAAACCAGCCACTCCCTCTCTCTCTTTCTTTTTGGTTGCTTATATACTTGCATGCATTCTCATTTTGCATGGGGGACACTTGTTCCCAAGAAGGAGACAAGTGTCTCCATTGTTGAAGACACTTAAAGGAGGGCATGCGGCTCCTCCTCCCCCCTCCATGCGTCGACAGCCCAATGGGCTTCATGGGCCAGCCTTTTGGCCCACTTTAGGCTCAACATTCTGGGGCCTAAAGTCCAAACTTAAATGGCCCAAGTTTATTTTTAATAATACATCTTAATCCTCATTTAAATAAATACCTATTTGCATAATAAAATGGCCAAAAGACTTTGTGACATTAACCCATAAAATCAAATCTATAAAGTGCACATTCAAGAACAAAGTCTTCTTTATCAAATTTTCCTAATAGCACCAACCTTGATCATCCATTAACATTTTCCACTTAAATAAATACCTAACTTGCTAAAATAATATGGCCATAAAACTTGTAGCCACAAATTCATAAATTCCAATTTATAATACACATGGCCAATGATAGAATTTTCTTTCTTATCACATAATTATCCATTAAAAGCTTGGCCATAAATCTTATTGCAAATTATGGATTAAATGGCTATAAAATAACTTAATGGTACTTCCATCACCTGTTGATAGACTTTAATGTAACTAGAGGTCATCATGAATTTTGGGATGCCACAATTCTCCCCTCCTTAGAGAATTTCGTCCTCGAAATTAGACATTGCCTATGTCTCCTCAAACAAGTGAGGGTACCTTTCCCTCATCTCGTTTTTCACTCTCCCGTGTGGCTTCCTCCACATGATGATGTTGCCATAATATCTTAACCAATGGTGTTTTCTTGGTCCTAAGAATTTGTTCCTTTCGATCCAGTACTTGCACAGGCTTTTCAATGTACCTCACTTCCTCATCCATTTTGATGGCTTTATGATCGAGTATGTGACCAGGGTCTAGCTGATACTTCCTCAGCCATGCCTGTACTTTTCTGAAAGCTATTGTTATACACAAATTCTACCATGTATGACTTTTCATCCCAACTTCCTTTAAAGTCAAGGATGCAATCTCTTAACATATCCTCTAATGCTTGGATCACTCTTTTCATTTGTCAGTCCATTTGTGGATGAAAAGCATTACTAAATTGAAGCTTCGTGCCTAAGGCGGTTTGAAGACTTCGCCAAAAGTTTTGAAGTAAACCTCGAATCTCAATCAGACGTGATAGTTACAGGAATATCATGTAAGCGTACCACTTGGCTTACTCGTATATCGGCAATTTTATCCATCGGATAATCTACGCGAACTGCTAGGAAATGGGCAGACTTAGTCAAGGGATATACTATCACCTAGATAGAGTCGTGACCACTTAATGTCTTTGGTAATCCTTGCACGAAATCCATCGTCACATGGTCTCATTTCCACTCTAGTATATCTAACGATCTCAATCTAACACTCCATTTAGTTGAATCATTCCTATACCATAGTCACCATCAATTCAAGCCTATAACCATCAAAATCGACACCATTAACAATTCATCTAGTTCAGTCCAACAAAGACATTCACTACGCTTTCATTGCAACATAGATTCAAGCCTACGATATAGCACATTCATTCGGTTCAAATATCGATAGTCCACCAAGACTTATTCAATTCGAATATTGACAATCCACCAAAATAAAACTTGTCTAGTTTGCATCGAGTATATCTCATGTCTCATCCTAAAGGATTATCACTTAGACTAATCACTCATCAAATCCACAACTTGAACTTTCACCTTTTCACCTTGGAAAGACTATAACCAAAATTGATCATATTCACTAATTCCACCAACCCTTTTCAAACTGAGATCATCACCTAAAATTAAAAGTTGACCACCATCAATTAAACCTATTATTTCGACATATAAACCACAAATAATTTCATGTCTCATATGACCACTCAAATTCATGGGTTCCAAGATCAATCTATATACACTAAATGTCTCCATGTGATGCATCAAGACTTCCAATGAGATCCTCTAATAGGAAGTCACTACTTAACTCAAATGATCATAACTTAATCCTCAAATTCATAACTCACTCTCCATAATTCACTTCTTAAGCCTTGCTTGCAGCACTACGCTTAGATGCTACGCATGTTCTTCAAGTCCTTTAGAATATATCAAGATATCATCAGATGAAGACAATCACAATTGATCCAAATAAGGCTTAAATATCCTATTCATTAAATCCATGAATGCAGCTAAGGCATTCGTCAATCCAAATAGCATAACTAGGAACTCATAGTATCCATAGCGAGTCCTAAATGCGGTCTTAGGGATGTCCTCTTTCTAAATCCTTAACTGATGGTATCCTGACCTTAAGTCAACTTTAGAAAAGACTAAACTTCCTTGCAACTGATCAAATAAATTATCAATTCTAGGTAATGAGTACTTACTCTTAACAATTACATGATTCAATTGCCTATTATCAATGCACAAACGCATCAACCTGTCCTTCTTTTTTCACAAACAAGAGTTCTACAAGCTTAACCATGCTTCCGTTGCGCCACTCTGATAAAATTATCCCAGAAACACTGCCTTCCCAATTCAGTTCATAGTTCGGTTCATTCTTGCCCCCCTTTTACCATCCTAGAAACCTGCCAAGAGCCGCTCCTTGTTCAGGTCCTCTGACCTCGGCGTCCACTCCTCGCTCTCATCTGATCGAGTTGTTACAAGTACACTAGCTTTCGCCCGGTTCAAACCCAAACTACATATCCATTGAAGGGTCTTGTTTCGATAGGGACTAACTTACGGAGATATTATTCGCTTTGGCCTATCCCATTCTTAGCCTTAAAGTTTTATCCTCAGTGCACTGGTAAGTACTATCTTAGGAGATCATTCATCCTAGTCCATTGCTTACGAAGCTAGTTCATTCTTACGATGACGTCAAAGTCATACATAACTATCACTATCAAGTCCATTTCCAGATCTGATTCCCCTAGGGTTATCTCACACATCTCACATGCTAACGTTGATAACAACATGTCTTTCAGTGATGTAGAAATACGAAGAGGCATATCTAAAGATTTGGTTCCTACTTCTCACAATCATCTATATTTATCAGACCAAATGAATGTGTGCCACTCATATCAAATAACGCATATACCTTATTATCCATCTATCGAAATCGTACCTGAGATAATACTTTCGGAAGCTTTCACTTCCTCTTGGGTGACCGCATACACCCTTCCTTGTGCTGGTGGCCTCTATGGATTTCTTGATAGGTTTGGTCCACCAGTACTTTGTTGTACTTGTCGCACCGAGCTAACATTCGACTGTGACCCATTGCGTGGACAATTTCTTTTAAAGTGTCTTATTTGCCCACATCCATTACATCTCAGTTGGCTATTACAGGGTCCTGACCCATGTTGTTTACCACATCTTTGCCAAAATTTACCCTGGTAGGGTACTCTCCCAAAAGTCGGGCCATTCCAAGCTCTTCTAAAATTTCCAAAGTTATTCTTTTTCTTAGATTCTCAGGGCTGACCTTGTCTAGGATAAGGTCTCTTACCCCTTCGAACATCATTAAAGGTCATCTGCCTCTTAGGTTCTGATTGCTCTCTCACTAACTCTTGCTCCACCAATTGTGCCATCTCATAAATCTCATTATAATCCCTTATATTCAAAGGCACCAGTTGTTTCCTAATATTAGTCCTTAATCCTTTTAGGAATCTCTTGGCCTTTTCCTCTCGATCCTCAACCAACCTAAGGGCATACCTAGATAGTTCAGAAAATTTTACCTCATACTGATCCACTGTCAACTCCCTTTGTTCCAACTGAACAAATTCAGAAATCTTCCTATCCTTGGCACAATCAGAGAAATGCTTCCTATTGAAAGTCCTAACAAACTCATCCCAGTTTATCTTAGTACCGGGTGGAAAGATTGTATCCTTCGAAGCTCTCCACCAAAACTTTGCATTTCCCTCCAGCTGGTACTCTGCTAAAACTATTTTCTCAGCCTCACTACAGTCCAACAACCGGAAAATCCGTTCCATTCCATCAATCCAATCCTTCGCCTTCTCAGGACTTCCTATTCCACTAAACTTAGGTGGTTTCAACTTCAGGAATCATTCCACCAGTCCTTGAGGGCGACATTCCACTCCAGGTTGTTGCTGCACTTGTCTATCCATCAAATTCCCAATATTGGCCAATGCCTACAGGATATCTTCCATTCGGGGTTCAGCCCTTGCAGTAGAGGCTTTAGCCCTCGATGGATGAGCACTTCCAGCTCGCACCATGATTTTCCCGCAGTTTTCCAAGCATTTGCCTCCAAAATAATTTGCAACTCGGTGTCACTAGTTAGACCATTAATTAAGGTTATTACTAAAGTCACACAAGTAACATAAAATGTTACTAACACACAAAAGCAACATCACACTAGTTACCATGGATCTACGAGTGAATATCCATCACCCGTTGGTCAAAGTTAGTCAACCATTCCAGTTAGTATCCTATGGTGTGCATCATTCTATCCTCATTTCCATCTGAGGCACCTTATTACTTCAAATAGACCATAGCTCTAATACCAATAAAGGGATGTGGCACCCCTCGACGGCCCCAAATCCGTTAGAGTCGCCACAGTTCACTTACTTTTCACTTTCCCTTATATTATGTCACTCTGATACCATTTCAATTGCAGTGGGTCCATACAACCTGGGGTTTACATCTTTTAGATCGGTCCCTTGCGCAATTCATGTAACGGAAGCATATCTAACAACTCCCTTCCCTATATTCATAAAACGATGCACACCAACTAAAACATTTATAGGTAAAAGCCGTACACTTTTATCTACATAAAGCAAATGGACATCTTTAGTCGGTACATCGAAATGCCATGGTTTTCTATACTTGGCTATACTTCAAAAAATGACCGCCATCTCCTCCAGCAGTCGTATACTTAAAGTCCATCGATCAGTGTCGGCGTCCAAAAGTTCCTTCCTTTGTTATCCTTCTCCTCGCCATCACATCCAACCACTTGATCCATCTACTGGTAGTAGTGGCAGCAGAGGTATCTTATCTAGTCTGAAATGTTATTCCCCAAAAAGGGGTGAGTGAGTACCCACTCGGCGGGTAAAGGACCCAATAAACCACTCAATGCATCACACAATACAATCATAACAATCATAGCATAAGACATATCATTCAAGCATCCATGCATAATTTACCTTGGAGCCATGCATATGTCATCATACCACATGTACACGCATCCTCATGTAATCATCACCATCATATCATACATGTACCATCATGCCATAGGTGTACATACATCCATGCACTTACCATCATCATGTCATACATATCATCATGCCATTGGTGTACATACATCCATGCACTCATCATCATGCATCCATGCATATATCACCATGCCATATGTGCACATACCACCATGCACTCATCATCAAGCATTCATACATATCCACGCCATATGTGCATATATCACCATGCACTCATCATCAAGCATTCATGCATATCCACGCCATATGTGCACATACCACCATGATTCATATCATCCATACTATCAAGCATACATCACCATGAGATCCATTCATGCCTTCATGATCGCATTTTCAATATCAAATAGCATCAATTTATTTTCATAAGCCGATCATGCATCATGCCATATGCATACACCCATGCACATGATTCATTTTCAATTCTTATCTTTCACAAGGATCTCATCAGTTTTTCTTTCCAGGGACCAATATTTGCATCCCACAATTTATCACTCGCATCCAACCAGGCATCGCGAGGAACCTCTAGGCATGTATTCAAAATACAACCAAGCATCCGGCCCCCCCCCCCACATTCTGAGCATCTCGCATCCCAACTAGCATCACGAGGCATCCCCTCGGGCACAAACCTCCGGGGCTTCCGGTATTTACACTCCCTATCCAGGCATCTCGTACCCCAATTGGCATCACGAGGTATCCCCTCGGCACACACCTCCGAGGCTTCCGGAATTACGTACCGACATACCACCAGGATTCCCTCCCTCCTCTGGAATTACGTACCATATACCCCTAGGCATCCCGACACTCCCGGGGAAATCTCCGGGGCTCGCCATGAAAATAGTTACCCCTACCCTCCGGAATTACATACCAACATACCACCAGGCCTCCCTTGGAATTACGTACCGTATACCACCGGGCATCCCGACACTCCTGGGGCATCGTCGGCTCACACCTCCGATGGTCTTCTCATCACCACAATGCATATTCCCATACATCTCATTTTCAATTATAGCTCAATTTCAACATGGCATATGATGTGATGGCAAACAAGATCATTTTCATCATTTGATTCTTATATGCATTTCCAATCATCATCGTACATGCAGCAAGATACAACCACTTATGACAGTACAATCCATGGGGTCCATACAACTTAGAATAATCCATACATCATTACTTTTTGAAATTTATAAAATTCCAGCTTACACAATTTCGGAAAACATGTAAATTAAATATCCATATGATCTTCAAAAATCATACAATCAGAGCATGTGATAGACAAGACATAAAGGTAGCAATTGCATGAAGAACACATGCCCAAAAGAGCTTCACACGAGAAGATATAACTCACACAATACAGCATGCAAAATTCGGATAAAATCAGATTGCGCAGTTCTTGAAATATTTCAATTAAAATACACGAATAACCTCCAAAAATTATGAAATTTTACCAGGTGATATTCAAGACCCTAAGGTATATTTTTTATGAAGACATCTAGGCCAGATTCGCTCTAGATAATTAAATATAGACGGTCGAAGCTCCTGTTCCTAGTACCGAACAGTCCAGTTTAGCTGTCTCCGAAAATCAAGGTTTCGCCTATTGATCTTTCTTCGTTGCCTCTGAAATTTTGATATGTTTTGCCTCACGAGGTCCCCTACAACTTTCCTTAAGGGATACAAGTGAGATTCTCAAAGAATAGTCACCATATAGTCTACGAAGTCTCGGGAGTCCAGTACCGTACTGCCAGATCTTCCGTCTTCAAAAGAAAATCATTTCACTAGGATAAACTTGCTCATTTTACCTCAAATTTGAGTATGTTAGTATTTAGGATTTTATCTACAACTTTCATGAAGAAGTCTAAGTGTGATTCTTGGCAAAAAGTGACCTTCAGCCCACAAAACCACCAAGAGGTCAACAAAACTGTTTCAGATCTGGCGTTTTCGTAGAGGAAGGGTTTCACCTCTTAGAACTCAACTATTTTTTCTCACATTTTACTATGTTATACTTTGACATGTTGTCTACAACTTTTGTGACGAATTCAAAGTCAAAGTCCAACTCCAAACCCACCAGCAAGCCTCTACAAAATTCTGGGTCAGGCGGCACACCTGAAAACAGAATACATTTTCAAGAACAACACACTCTAGCTTCGGTTTTGCATACCCTAAACATCCGAGATGTACCACCAAACAATCACACATTCAAGACACACATGCAAGAGCAGAATATGGATCCCAAACTTGCCTTTGTACCGAGCTACAGCAAGCATGACGGACGACGGACACACAATGACGGGCGACAGACGAGCGGACGGACGTACGGACACACCTCTTCTTCCTCCTCTCTCTCGGTTCTTCACTCTCTCGGAAACCCTCTCCCTCTCTCTCACTCTCTCAAAACCAGCCACTCCCTCTCTCTCTCTCTTTGGTTGCTTATATACTTGCATGCATTCTCATTTTGCATGGGGGACACTTGTCCCCAAGAAGGAGACAAGTGTCTCCATTGTTGAAGACACTTGGAGGAGGGCATGTGGCTCCTCCTCCCCCCTCCATGCGTCGACAGCCCAATGGGCTTCATGGGCCAGACTTTTGGCCCACTTTAGGCTCAACATTCTTTGGCCTAAAGTCCAAACTTAAATGGCCTAAGTTTATTTTTAATAATACGTCTTAATCGTCATTTACATAAATACCTAATTGCATAATAAAATGGCCAAAAGACTTTGTGACATTAACCCATAAAATCAAATCTATAAAGTGCACATTCAAGAACAAAGTCTTCTTTATCAAATTGTCCTAATAGCACCAACCTTGATCATCCATTAACATTTTCCACTTAAATAAATACCTAACTTGCTAAAATAATAAGGCCATAAAACTTGTAGCCACAAATTCATAAATTCCAATTTATAATACACATGGCCAATGATAGAATTTTCTTTCTTATCACATAATTATCCATTAAAAGCTTGGCCATAAATCTTATTGCAAATTATGGATTAAATGGCTATAAAATAACTTAATGGTACTTCCATCACCTATTCATAGACTTTAATGTAACTAGAGGTCGTCATGAATTTTGGGATGCCACATTATACCCCTTTTCATATTCAAACATTGGCAATACATTCGAAAAGTCTCAAAAAGGAACGGTCCTATGAGGGGATAAAGGAAGAAGAATGGTAAGTGCCAGATGCTAGTCCTAGCACTTCAGATGTGTTGGACAGCAAGATTAAAGTGTTCATTTGCCTACCAAATGATCCCGAATGAATTTTGAAACGTCGCAGCACGTCCACAAGTCATGGGGACAGCTATTTTTTGTTACAGGTCAATTCTTGAATTCACAACTAAGTTTGCAATGAATATGACATAAATGTGACCATTTTTAATCGTCCTAATCCAAGCAAGTTGATCATAAGCGTTTTGGATTTGTTTTCTCGCCGTGCTTTTGGTTTGGCAGCCCTCACAATGCATGTTTGTAGAGCACCCATTAGAGAAAGCGCATCTATTGCACCAAGGGGAAATGATTTGTCCTTTTTTTAATAAATTATCACATATAAAAAAAGTTACAATAGAATTTTTGTAATAAAAATTGGAAGATCGATTAGTGTTTAGAGCTTTCTTCTCAAACTACATTTACCTTTAATTTACCATGGATAGATCGGTTTGATTGGCAATAAGTCCCGGATCAATCATGGACCAACCAACCGACCAATTGACCAATCGACCGACCAATCGCAAATCAATCGAGGTGTTGACCATGAATTTTCTACTAACCATACCGATGGGATAGGATCACCAGCTCATAAGATGACCTTTTGATCACGATATATGGTCATGGGATGCTTTTGGATTAGTTGATGGTCATGGGTCGATCCGATCGGTTGAGTTTCCCATCACGAGTGATTCCGCCCGGTTATGCATCGATACTTGGACAATCCAAATTGGTCAAATGCGAATGTCTTCTGATAAAAAATGCATCATTCCCTATTTAATTTTTAGTGATTAGAGCTAAATCTCAAATTGGTGATGTCCGATCATGGATTGGTATTGCGCCAACAATGAACCCTACTAGTAGATCGGGTGCCGACCAGAATGAGTGCAGGGATAGACCCAGCTATTCCATCACTAATTCTAAGGTCCATGAGTAGCTTTAGGTAACCGATCAAAGGACAATAGACCCTATTTGCCAACCAACTATCCAAAGGAATGATTTGGATAAGCACAAGGCATAATGGTAGAACCCCAAGTGTACATGATTCAATTTTTTGAGGTGTACCTAATGATCCTTTCTCCAGCCCCAAAACCAACTTGAATGATAGAATTCTCTAGACCGCCTCATTAATGAAGAAAAAGACTAAACAAAGAGAATTCTAGAATGTCATCATTTAATGAAAGGGTGAGTTGTCCGTTGAGAAGTTAAACGTCATGATGGCGGCAAAATATCTTTGAAAGTTCTAGAAAAAGTGGCGTATATGTGGACCAATTGGAATGCGCTACACGAGCCCTCATTATGACTGAAGTTTCTAGAATTGCCGAATTGGCAACTATGGTATGATTATTGTCAAACCTCATTAAATGTCCATTAAATGCAGCATATAGGTGTGGAAGAGTGAAAAGTGGGCTATCGTCGATGATGCTTAGGAGCTTAGATTCCCAAGGAAGGCCTTTAGCTTGGCCAACTCACTTTCTAGGTACAATCATGAGGCAAAATAGACTTGCCACCCAAGGACTTTAGGCGGGACACTTGGAAAAATTAGAGTGGACCATTTGGCTTGATAATGATGGCTTGAGATTTGCCTTGGAGAAGTAGTTAGTAATTCATGCTTATTTGTCCTCTAGAATCTTAGGTTATGATGAGCCTAAATTGAGCCTTGGAGAGCAAGTTGATAAGTGGTCCAATAAGAAGATGACAAGTGTTCGCTAGGACCCTAGGCATGCCACCTTGCAAAATAGGCTTGCCACCTTAATGCCATAGTCGTGCCACTTCAAGAAATGTGATTGGGCCGCTTGGATAAGTAATGATGGCGCTGAATAGTATAAATAGGAGGATCCCTCCCCATTTTTCACCATGCCATTTACTTTCTCCTTTCCTCCTCTATTTCCTTTCTCTCGACCTTGCATCCTCAATCCCTCAAGCTAATCGAAGTTGGTCTTCAAGGTTCACCAAGGTAAGTAAGATTCATATGTCTCCTCTAGGGCAGTAGTCTCCATTGTCAAATCTAGTTAGGTGCTCACCCATCAAAGCTGTGGATAGGATACTGGATCTTTTGTATGGTTTTGCTCATGTTTGTGCTTGGATATGTGCTTGAGTTGTTTACATCCAGAATGGAGCCGAGGTTCATTTGTATTACGTTCATTGCAAGACAAAGTCGTCCAGGCCATAAAAGCCTCAGTTTTGGCATAAATAGGATGACAGGTCCAAGCCTCGCTTGGTGCGGGCATCGCCTAAGGCCGCAAGGTCCTAAGTCAGCATTAAGGCACGTTGATCTTGTACCTTGATTGGTACAAGGATCGCCCAAATCCACAAGGTCTTAGTAAGGCACCAACCAAGCATGCCAATTTCTATAGTCCAAGTGGACATGGGGACTTTGTGGTTGGTGTTGGATCAAATCATGAGTCGAGGGTCAGTCTCAATACATGCTTTTTCACATCAGGTTGGAGCCGAGGTCCATCAAACTTGGGATTGTCACTAAAGCGAGGTGTACCCTAGCCTTGAGGTCTTGGTTCGACATTGAGGCATGCTGTTCCGAGCCTTTTCCATTGTGGGGATTGGCGCTAAGTGACTAATTCAAGTTACGGATCAAAGATTGTGTTTGACATATGTATTAGTGAAATATAAGAATTCATGGCACACACAACTGAATGAGCACGCTTTCGGGCCATACATGTCTCGTCTAATAGAAAAGACAGTAATTGGCTTGTGTAATGCATTCATGCATGCACTTAAAGAGGAAAAAGCGTCCGTCGCCACACAATGTTGGCAACAATATCTTGTTCATTGAATGGGATGCTTCGGTTGAGCTGGGATGCCTTGGTTGTGCCAGGATGCCTGGGTCTTGAACCCAGAAGCCTCGGGAAGCTAGCCTTGAGAAGCTTCGGTTAAGCCGAGATGCCCTGGTCAAGCTAGGAAGCCTAGCAAGAGGCTGGGAATCATCGATCGAGTCGGGAGACGCTAAATCAATTTGCATGAGTGCCGATTATGCATAAGCATGATATGTTGATATATTTATTGATAAGCCAAATGTAAGTATGTATTGAAGCATGTTGCAATGGACATCAACATGTGATCGAAGGTAGCAACAAGTTTTTTATTGATCTATTATCGACACTATTTGCAAGTGTTGTACTTGCTAATCTTTGATGGTGAGATGCTTTCCTAGTAGAGAACTAGGAATTTCACTTATTGAGTTTCCCTAAAACTCACCCCCCCCATATTTCAGTCTTGTAGATATAGAAATCTCACGTCAATTTTGGGCGCTATAGTCACATTAGAGGAGATAGGATTTCCCCTGGCCTATGCGAAAAACTTGTACTGTGAAGTAAAAAGAACAAAGAGCCTATAGAGAAAGGGCTTGTAAAAGTACTGTTATAATATAAGTCAATGTGCTCGGTGTGATGTATGTCCTAGTCTTCCAGCTGTTGTTTGTCCGGAAAGTTGTTCATTCATGTTTCCACATGTGCATGATAACAAGATAAAAAGAATTGGGATGGCGGCGAGCCTGAGATGTCGTGAAAATAACCCTTGTTGCTCGTGACCTTGGGGATGGAGTTGGGGTCGTGACACACGTGACCTCAGGCGACGGTTGTTTGGGGTCACGCAAGACTATTGAGGGTCACCTGAGGTTGTGTGACCTTAGGCGGCCCTTGCTTGGGTCATGCAACCCTCACCGGCGGCTGTAGCCTTTCATTAGAACTAGTGAAAGGTTTGAGTCATTTTTTAATTAAAAAACAGAAAAAATAGATGCAAAGCCCATTGCAAAATTTTTTACTCACAAGCCATTTGCAAAGAGTTCTTTTACAAAACACAATTTGCATTTCTTCAAATACTTTTGACATTAGCATTTGCCCATTTGCAAAGCTGAACCAAATGCACCATTTCTTGAGGACTAGATTTAGATGCATAATGCGATGTTATTGCATGGAATATACACATGGATTGAATATTTATGATGCATTTATTTTATTGAAAACTTTATGTTGATTAAAAATTAGTTTATATTTATATGGTGATTTAGGAAAAATAATTGTTTTTTTTTGGCCAGAAAGACAAGTTTCTTTTTTTTTTTTTGGTAAAGGTAAGTAATATATTGATTTTGCAAGAAAGAAAACAAGAGGGAGGCCCGGCACCAACAAAAAACAGACACTCAAGAAGACAAAAGTCTAGAACGAGTGTAAGGGTGCCATGGTTCCCAGAAAAAAAAAAAAGGAGCAACAACAACAAAAGGAAACAAAAGACAACAAAAACTAGAAAACCTCCATCAATCAAAAATAGAAGGATGAATGTTCCAGCTTCGTTGAAGTCTTCTATTCATGGGCACATCAGGAACATGTTTAAAGGTCATAGCCTTGTCTTTGATAGCCTTCTGAAGATGCATTTTCATCACTGGAAGAAAGAGAGTCTGATTCCGAAAAAGCACATTGTTCCGTTCTTTCCAAATGATATAACATATTGCACCAAAACTAAACCGAGCCAGGATCTGATAAAAACTCTTCCCCATAAACCGCTTGGAAGCCCAGGCCAAATTATCCACCCAAAGCTTGTTTTGCCACACTAGGTTGAATCTTGCCGCCCAAAATGAAATAAGACTATCCGAAGCACGACAAGCAAAGAACAAATGATCTATAGAATCAGGTCTGCACAAACAAAGGGGGCAATTTGTAGGGGGGATCCTACCATAAGAGATGAGCAAAACCTGAGTCGGCAGCCGATTGCGCGAAATAAGCCAAAGATGCGTTTGATATCTTGGAGGCAAGGCAGTATTCCAAACAAAAGAAGCCCACGAGATGACATTACGCTTTGGTCGGATCAAATCCCAGGCAGAAGCAATGGAGAAGCGACCGGATGGGTGCGGAAGCCACTGAAACCGATCCTCCTCTTGGTTGAATACCGGAAGGGGATTCCACCAATTAGCCATGATGTTAATGATATACCAGCCCATAGGAGTAGCAAAACCATCAGCAACCGAAAATATTTTATGTAGATCGATCAGCTTTCTGTCATGTAAATGCCAAAAGGTCCATGAAATGATTGCCAGTTCAATAGTAAAAAGAAAAAGAGACATGGCCGAGGCGGATGTGATAACGAACAAAGCCTACAATGCGGGGAACATATACTTCTATCTACATATTAAAGACACCCATCAGTCGCCACGTGGTAGTTCGCTTCAACCCACTAGTCTTCCTGCACATGATTCCCAGGCCACTAGTTGGACATCTCACTCACTTTCATTTCCTTTATAAATCATTGTATCTCCCACCTCCAACCATCACACAATCCCAGCCAACAAACCTTTGGAGAACAGGATTTCCTTAAGATAGAGAAACCAAAATGTCTAATCACAGTCATCATGGGGGTGGTAGTGTTGACACCCGAAATTTTTGTCGACGTTTTAAACATTCAATTTGCAAAAGTATAAAAAAAAAGTAAAAAAAAAAAAAAGAAGTAAAAATTTTTTTGTTTGAAATGAAAAGATAAAAAAAATTAGAAATAAGGAAAAACGAAAAAAAAAAAAAAAAAAAGAGAGAAATAAAGAACAAGGAGAGAAAAGAAAAAGAAAAGAAAAGAATAATAGAAAAGGAAGGAGGGGGCTCGGATTTTTTTGGGGGGCGAATTCTCTCTCTCGGGGGACTTTCTCTCTCGGACCTCGCTCTCTCTCAGCTGTTTCCCGCTCTCTCGGCAAAACGCCAGGAATGGACTCGCACACTCCCTCTCTTCCGCCGTAACAACCTCCTCTTTCTCTTGATTTCTTCACCATCTCCGAGGCCGACGAAGATCCCTCCGGCAGCGGCCATGGCTCCGCTCCCTCCCTCGACGATTGCCTCCAAGTCTCGCGGTGCTCCTCTTGAGAAGTAGGGCGCTGGAACCGACATCCTCACAATCGGATACTCTCTCTCCCGATCAACTCTAGAAGACGGAGCAACTATTGATCGAGGAACTCGTGGTGCGAGACTCGGAATCGCGCCGAGTTGTCGGAGATATCAGTTCGGTTCCGAGGGTAGAGATCTGAAGGCGGTGACATCGGCAGTCGGAGATCAGTGTTTTCTCTCGGTTGGAGCTCGATCAGTTAGGGTTTTCCTTTATTGGCGCGATCGGAGGTGCGGGAGTTCGCCGGATCGAATTCTCTCTCGATCGGACGCTCCCCAGCTTTTTCCCGGAGATCTGACGCTCGCTCATTCGATCATCAACTCTCGAAGACGAAGCAACTGCCGGTTGAGGAGTTGGACGTACGAGGCTCGGATCTGCACTGAGTTCGGAGAAGGTTCGCCAACGATTTTTCTCTCGATCAAGTTATTTCCAAGGGTTTTCCTTCTCAAATCTCGTTTTCTTTGTTCCCTTCGAACATGCGTTTTTTCACGCCGACGGACAATGGAGGATCTTCCTCTTGTCGATTCAGCCATTGAACCGTCGAACCTGGCATCTTCCTGAAACGAGACTGAAAACCATTGGAATCGCCGCGCTTGCCAGTAGAGCACGAGTTTGCTCTACGACGTCGGAAAGAACGCTCTCTTCAGTAGGTCGTGGTTCCCAGCGATTGGTGAAGTCAAGTGAGGTGTTTATTTCGCTTCTTTTTAGATTTTGATCGGCTCTGTTGAGGGTAGACTCTGATCAGCTCTGTTAAGGGTAATGATCTCGTTTTGTTTGTAATTTTGTCGTGCGGTTTATTTTTCCGAGCAGCTTGAGTGTTCTTTCCATGGGCAGAGAGTGAGTAATTTACATTTCGCCATGTTTTGAAAGTTGGATTAATGTCTCTGTTCTGTATTACTCTATGCCATTCTGGTGTTAATAGTACTTCACACTACATGCTTACAACATATTCGATAGAAAGCCTGACTCCATTGCCGATAGTTCCTATTGCATTCTATTTACCAACGTCTTGATATTCATTGAAATTGCGTTAGTTGTGTCTTTGCTGGATCTCTTGCATATAGTTGATTGAAATGTGAACTAATTAGATGTGTAAGTGATGTATGTCGAATGATGTTCATGATTGTTTGCGTGGATCAAATTCTGTTCATGTGTGATTTTGTATATCAAATGGTTCTCCTGCATGTTACTTTGAGATGTTGAGTCTGCCGAGGAAGAGCAGGAGATTGTTCTGTGCGTTCTTGATATTTTTCACGCAATACTTGTTCACAACCATGATAATCAAACTAGTGAATTCGCAAAGAACCTGATCTGTAGTTCTTGGTTCATCTCCTCATTTAGCTGTTTGGATTTATATCCCACAGAGAGGGTGGAATACCGAATTTATTTGATGATGAGTTCACTAATTGAAGTTCTACTTCAAAATGATTGTGGGCGACACATTAGGGATGCTGTGTCTTACCTTCCCTCTGAGCCAAATGATTTGCAATGAATTGATGATTATTGATGACGAACTTGATTCGCCTTGATCTGCAATTTCGTATACCTGATATGTCACTCTCTGTTTTGGCTGAAATGAGGTGCTAGCTGGGGTTTTTTGACCTCGAGCCCTTCTAGACATAAAAAATAGACTTCTCAAGCTTCGATTTGATATGTCACATGCCCATAATAGATGTCGTTTGGTTGCTGAAAACCACCCACAAATTCTGTTGATTCTGCTATGTTATTCTGTTTCTTTCGCTGATCTGACCCTCTGTGCAAATAACTTGATATGAGCTGGTTGTTGTGGTTTTCTGCATTCGAAGTCTTCATGAAAGTCGAAGACGGTTCGAATATCTTTCCAATGAGCTGTAGAATGCCCTGATTGAATCTCATTTGATATGTTTTTCACATGTACAAATTTCAGTCCAGAATCTGTCATGTTTGAGACCTGATGCGTGTGCTCAAATTTGAGTTAGTGAACATGCTTTGCTGGAGTTGAATCTTTCATGAGAGTCATTGGAAATTTCATAAAATTTCTAACAAGGTATAGCTTGAATCAAGTGATCATCGTTAGCAAGGTCAATGGCTTCCATAAAGTCACGTTTGAGTTGCTGCAATCTGTAATGTTGGATTTTTGCCCTGTTTCATTTCTGTTTTTTCATATAGATTTTTGTAAGCAAAGTAGGACTTCGATGTCTCATGATAGATGATCGGGAAATTTCCTTCTATATACTTGGACTTTCATAGATTTTCTTTATGCCTTCATTTCCATGTTTTGTGCAAACCCTGCTGTGATTTTAATTGATTGCATTTCTATGAAAATGTCCTCAATCAAGTTCCTTAAGAGCATACTTGATGCTTGATCCTTTCTAGACATACTTAGAGCATATCATTAGCTTCGCAATGATGTATGGCATGCCTCATTTGAAGATCATTGACCATGTAAAAACCATGCATCAAGTCGATATACCATAACTGAAATTGTCATGCATTTTGCTTCTAATGACAAGTCACATATCAATGTTAATAGATTTGTGTGACCTTTTGTACATAGATTTAGGGTTAAATGTCTAAAACAAACTTTTTCTTCACATTTTAACCCTACGTCATGTTCAAATTTCATGATTTTCATGCATTGATTAGGTGGCTTAACAAATCAGTTATCATGCATCATTCTCTGATTTGCTTATGATTGATTTGCATGCTTTAGCGATTGTTGCTTTTCGGCCATGAATTTGACTTTACTTGAACTTGATACGCCTCAAGAAATTCCATTCATGAAAATTGCTCTTTATAAAGTGCTTGATTTCTGTGCCTTTTTCTTAGAGCCAATCATACATGGGTTCTACCCCAATTGCTTTGATCTTAGTTGTGATAATTGTTTCTTTCACTTGTATGCACCTAGTCATAAATTTCTTAGATTAGGTTTAGATTAGGACCTTGAAGATGGAGAAGGCGTGAAGATGGTGGAGGTCGATGTCCATTCCGACCATTTTCATGTAATACCCATTTTCCCGACATATGTCTCGGGTTCCATACATTGTATAAAACTCGACGAGTTGTGGGTTTTCTTTCTTTCCTTTTTAATTGTTTTCTTTTTTTTTTAGGACTGCCTGATAGGTTTAACTGCTTTTCTTGATTGTTTACTTCATGTTTTGTAATTTCAATTTCATTGGTTGTTTTCCTCTTTATTTTTTTAGAAATAGAATAGCATGAAAATGATCAACCACGCATGATCACTTAGTCTAGGAATTGATGATCCCAAAAATGTAAAAAGAAACGCATGTACATATTAGGAAAAACACAACATACTGTTTAGGTACCGAAAGGGCGCTAATAGCAATATTAGCGTAACCCAAGTCCTCGAACCTAGATATTTGGTTGCGTAGAAATCGAGGGAATACTCTCGACCCTCGATTGGGTTTCTAGCCGACCCCCGAAAATGAGGCTGGTGGCGACTCTGTATATTTTTAGGTTGTTATAAATAACTAGATCGCATAAATAAACCTACTGTCACCCGGGGTACGAGCTTGGGAGAGCTCGTGATCTCGAGATCAAGTACCCCTAAACCCGACCTTTCCAATCCTTTGATACATTTCGAGGGGCGGCGAGATCAGGTTGCGATAGGTAGGCACAACCTGGTGATAGAGGTGGACATGGCGCTGGTGTAGGCGCTGGATGCTCGGGTGGTGGTCTAGCTGGTAGACTCGTACATGACCATAGTGGTGGCCCCAAAGGTCATGGCCTAGGCGGAGCTCATGAAGGCTCGAGTAGTGGTCGTGGTGGAGGCCATAGTGGTCCAAGTGGTAAATACAACGATCATGGCCCAGGCAGAGGCAATGGAGGCCTGAGTGGAGGCTATGGAGGCTCAAGTGGTGGTCATGGTGAAGGCCACGAAGGTCCGGGTGGCAGACATGGCAATCAAGGCTCGAGTGGAGGCCATGGAGGCTTGGGTGGTGGTCACGATGGAGGCCACAATGGTCAAGGTGGCGGACACAATGATCATGGCTTGGGTACACCTGGGTGGTGGTCTTAGTAGAGGCCATGGAGGTCCAAGTGGTAGGCACAATGATCACAACCCTGGCGGACATGGAGATTTGGTGGTAGGCACGATGACCATGGTCCTGGCGAAGGTCATATTAGCCTTGGTGGTGGTCTTGGTATAGGCCACATTGGTCCTGGTAGAGGCCGTCACACCCCGGTCCTCGATCACGCGCCCATCCCTCCGTGGTGGATCAAATAATGCGACTTCTCAGGATACGTTGCCAACCCATTCATTTTAAATGCACACACGAAAGCATATTATAAAACCCCTTATAATAATATACAGAATAGGAAAGCAAGAACCAAACTCATTCACAACCAAATGTACTTTCATATATACATATTCGCACCAGAGTTTATATACATCAAAAATTAGTCTACAAAAAGATCAGTCCACCCAAAAAGGAACGGTCCTATGACTACTAGTCAGACTCGTTCACCGATCCCACCACTGACTCAACCTTCGGAGACACCAGTTCCTCCACCCTGCCATCGGGAGGGTCAGCCATATCCTCTCCTAGGATGGCCTCAATCATAGCAAGTGGAATATCAAAACCCCTAAGAAGAAAACCATTGGCTCCAAAGTGGAACCACGCTCGATATCGATGAGGCACCCTAACAAACATGTCCTGTTCAACCTAGATGGTGGTCCTGATAAGCTCATAGATCTAATGACTTCCAAGATTAGGAAAACTATGCACCTGCTTGGTTGTCTGAACAAGAAGACCATAAAGCTCCGTGGGTATCGCCATCTACAGACCTAAAAATATTTGGCCTACAACGGAATGAGATAATGTCTCAGCCAGTCCACCCCTAAGCCCTTATTACAAAGGAAATACACTCCAAGGGTCCTAATCATATCACTCACGCGTAGCCACGCCATAAAAAACAATGAGACAATGCCTAACCACACCATCCCAAACAATGAGACTCACTTTTGCCTCAGTTCCTTTCTGCAAGTTAGCACAATTCATATCACTCAAGCATATGAAGCAATAGAATTCAAACAACTAAAACATAAACACTTTATTTTCAAACAACCACAAGGGTCCTGATTATAATACAAAATCATTATGACACGTCTCATACCATGCCACACAATTTCGTCCCATAATCCGACACATCAACAACACTCAACATGCATCCTAATTGTTATTCATTACCACACAAGGGCATAGCTTACTCACAGTTCATCTATCTACTAGCATTTAGCCAAGCATCATCTCCCCCCTTGGAGCACAGCTTCATCACTACGTTGACGGCATTCCCGAAGGAGCATATGTCAAGTCGGCTCAAACTCTACTATGACTCGAGCCTGTTGTGTGGGGCCTCCCATATAGGGGCATGTCCAGCTTAAAATCTCAGGACGGTTTCCTCTTAACCAGCACACGACAATTCCAATTCGGCCTGGGATACCTTGCATTTTACTCAATGTCATTCATTAAAATAGTAATCTCGGCCTCTTTTCTTCATTTTAAAATCATTCAAGAAATTAGCCACGTGTGTGGGTACTTGTAAAATTTGAATCTTAAAAGTGGTAAAATGATCCAATATCTCAAATTTGCTTGAGTCATTAGTAAAACAGAAAAAGAAAAAAAAAATGGATCATTGACCATGCACATTTTTTTCCTTATGTGGGATAGCTATGCGGATTGCATCTCCCATCCATTTTACTTATAAAAAAAGAAAGAATCTTTCTCTTTTTCTTTCTCATTGCGGATCATGTCAAATCAGCTTTCCAAAAGGACAAGGGAAATTAAATTTTCTCAAGGATAGAGACATCTTTGAGATTATCGTTGGATTATACCAAATCTACTTTTCAAAATGAGAGAGGCATCCAACTTTTCTGAAAGATAGAGACATCTTTAAGATTACCTTTGATTTGCAGAAAAAACATATAAATGTGATTGCATGAGGAAAACTAAAGTTCATTTTATACATTACGTATCCAATTCCTTGCCTGTAAACTAATAATGGTTCATTCCTTCATAAAAACTACACGTGCTATTTTTCTTCCTTTATCCACTCTCTCTTTTTTTTTTCTTCTTTTCTTTTTTGTGAAAATGCTCATTATTTAGGAAATTATCGGCATGACACTGAGCCAATCGTTTTTTAGATTATTCAAATTTGAATCTTAAAAGTGGTAAAAGGATCCAATATCTCAAATTTGCTTGAGTCATTAGTAGAACAGAAAAAGAAAAAAAAAAATGGATCAACGACCACGCACATTTTCTTCCTTATCTAGGATAGCTATGCGGACTGCATTTCCCATCCATTTTACTTATAAAAAAACGAAAGAATCTTTCTCTTTCTCTTTGACTTTTTGAATCAGCTCACATCAGCATTTCAAAAGGAGAAGGGCAATTAAAATTTCTTAATGATAGAGACATCATTAAGAATATCATTGATTTGCATAAAAAAAACATATAAATGTGATTGCTTGAGGAAAACTAAAGTTCAATTTACACATTACGCATCCAATTCCTTGCTTATAAACAGATAAGGGTTCATTCTTTCATAAAAACGACAAGTGCTATTCTTCTTCCTTTATCCACTCTCTGTTTTTTTTTCTTCGCTTCGTTTTTGTGAAAATGCTCATTATTTAGGAAATTATCAGCATGTGACTGAGCAAATTGTTTTTTAGACTACTCGAATTTGAATTCGAAAAGTTATTTTTTTAGATTATTCAAATTTGAATCTTAAAAGAGGTAAAATGATCCAATTTCTCAAATTTGCTTGAGTGTAAAACAGAAAAAGAAAAAAAAAATGGATCACCGACCATGCACATTTTTTTCCTTATGTGGGATAGCTATGCGGATTGCATCTCTCATCCATTTTACTTATAAAAAAAGAAAGAATCTTTCTCTTTTTCTTTCTCATTGTGGATCATGTCAAATCAGCTTCCCAAAAGGATAAGGGAAATTAAATTTTCTAAAGGATAGAGGCATCTTTGATATTATCGTTGGATTATACCAAATATGCTTTTCAAAATGAGAGAGGCATCCAACTTTTCTGAACATAGAGCCATCTTTAAGATTTTCATTGATTTGTGGAAAAAAACATATTAATGTGATTGCTTGGGGAAAAAGCTAAAGTTCATTTTATACATTACGCATCCAATTCCTTGCCTACAAACGGATAAGGGTTCATTCCTTCATAAAAACGACACGTGCTATTATTTTTTCTTTATCCACTCTCTCTCTTTTTTCTTCGTTTCTTTTTTGTGAAAATGCTCCTTATTTAGGAAATTATCAGCATGAGACTGAATCAAATAGTTTGTGGGATTATTCAAATATGAATCTTAAAAGTTGTTTTTTAGATTATTCAAATTTAATTCTTAAAAGTGGTAAAATGATCCAATGTCTCAAATTTCCTTGAGTCATTAGTAAGACGGAAAAAGAAAAAAGAAATTGACCACCGACCATGCACCTTATCTTCGTTATTTGGGATAGCAATGCGGATTGCATCTCCCATCCATTTTACATATGAAAAAAGAAAGAATCTTGCTCTTTTTTCTTACACTTTTTGGATCATGTCACATCAGCTTTCCAAAAGGAGAAGGGCAATTAACTTTTTTGAAGGGTAAACACATCATTAAGATTATCGTTGATTTGTGGAAAAAAGACATAAATGTGATTGCTTGAGGAAAAGTAAAGTTCATTTTATGCATTATGCATCCATTTCCTTGCCTATAAACAGATAAGGGTTCATTCCTTCATAAAAAGGACATGCTATTCTTCTTCCTTTATTCACTCTCTTATTTTGTTCTTATTTTCTTTTTTGTGAAAATGCTCCTTAATTAGGAAATTATCGGCACGAGACTGATCAAATTGTTTTTTAGATTATTCTAAGTTTAATCTTAACAGTGGTTTTTTACATTATTCGAATTTGAATCTTAAAAATGGTAAAAGGGTTGAATGTCCCAAATTTGCTCGAGTCATTAGTAAAACATAAAAAGAAAAAAAAAATTATCACCGACCTTGCAGCTTTTCTTCCTTATTTGGGATAGCTATGCGGATTGCATCTCCCATCCATTTTACTTATGAAAAAAGAAATAATCTTTCTCTTTTTCTTTCTCATTGTGGATCATGTCAAATCAGCTTTCCAAATAGAGAAGGGCATCTAACTTTTCGGAACGATACAGACATTTTTAAGATTATCGTTGATTTGCCAAAAAAAAAAACGTATAAATGTGATTGCGTGAGGAAAACTAAAGTTCATTTTATACATTACGCATCCAATTCCTTGCCAATAAACAGATAAGGGTTCATTCCTTCATAAAAACGACACGTTATATTCTTCTTCCTTTATCGACTCTCTTTTTTTTTTTCTTTTCTTTTTTGTGAAAATGCTCATTATTTTGGAAATTATTGGCATGACACTGAGCCAATTGTTATTTAGATTATTCAAATTTAAATCCGAAAAGTTTTTTTTTAGATTATTCAAATTTGAATCTTAAAAGTGGTAAAAGGATCCAATATCTCAAATTTGCTTGAGTCATTAGTACAACAGAAAAAGAAAAAAAAATGGATCAACGATCATGCACATTTTCATCCTTATCTAGGATAGCTATGCGGACTGCATTTCCCATCCATTTTACTTATAAAAAAACGAAAGAATCTTTCTCTTTCTCTTTGACTTTTCAAATCAGCTCACATCAGCTTTTCAAAAGGAGAAGGGCAATTAACATTTCTCAATGATAAAGACATCATTAAGAATATCATTGATTTGCATAAAAAAACATATAAATGTGATTACTTGAGGAAAACTAAAGTTCATTTTACACATTACGCATCCAATTCCTTGCCTATAAATAGATAAGGGTTCATTACTTCATAAAAACGGCACGTGCTATTCTTCTTCCTTTATCCACTCTCTCTTTTGTTTCATCTTTTCTTTTTTGTGAAAATGATCCTTATTTAGGAAATTATCAGCATGAGACTAATCAAATTGTTTTTTAGATTATTCGAATTTTAATCTTCAAAGTTGTTTTTAAGATAATTCGAATTTGAATCTTAAAAGTGGTAAAAGGATCAAATGTCTCAAATTTGCTTGAGTCATTAGTAAAATAGAAAAAAAAAAAAATTGATCACCGACCAGGCACCTTATCTTCATTATTCGGGATAGCTATGCGGATTGCATCTCCCATCCATTTTACTTATTAAAAAAGAAAAGAAACTTTCTATTTTTTCTTGCACTTTTTGATCATGTCACATCAGCTTTCCGAAAGGAGAAGGATAATTAACTTTTTTGAATGGTAAACACATTTTTAAGATTATCGTTGATTTGCGGAAAAAAGACAAATGTGATTGCTTGAGGAAAACTAAAGTTCATTTTATGCATTATGCATCCATTTCCTTGCCTATAAACAGATAATGGTTCATTCCTTCATAAAAACGACACATGATATTCTTCTTCCATTATCCACTCTTTTATTTTGTTCTTTTTTTCTTTTTTGTGAAAATGCTCCTTATTTAGGAAATTATCGGCACGAGACTAATCAAATTGTTTTTTAGATTATTCTAAGTTTAATCTTAATAGTTGTTTTTTACATTATTTGAATTTGAATCTTAAAAGTGGTAAAAGGGTCAAATGTCCCAAATTCGCTTGAGTCATTAGTAAAACAGAAATAGAAAAAAAAAGATTGATCACCCACCATGCAGCTTTTCTTCCTTATTTGGGATAGCTATACGAATTGCATCTCCCATCCATTTTACTAATGAAAAAAAAAAGAATATTTCTCATTTTCTTTCACTTTGGGGATGATGTCAAATCAGCTTTCCAAATATAGAAGGGCACCTCACTTTTGAGAACGACAGAGACATCTTTAAGATTATCGTTGATTTGCAAAAAAAAAAAAACATATAAATGTGATTGCTTGAGGAAAAATAAAGTTCACTTCATACATTACGCATCCAATTCCTTGCCTATAAATTGATAATGGTTCATTCCTTAATAAAAACGACACATGCTATTCTTCTTCCTTTATCCACTATTTCTTTTTTTTCTTCGTTTCTCTTTTGTGAAAATGCTCATTATTTAGCAAATTATTAGCATGTGACTGAGCAAATTGTTTTTTAGACTATTCGAATTTGAATCCGAAAAGTTATTTTTTTAGATTATTCAAATTTGAATCTTAAAAGAGGTAAAATGATCCAATATCTCAAATTTGCTTGAGTGTAAAACAGAAAAAGAAAAAAAAAATGGATCACACATTTTCTTCCTTATGTGGGATAGCTATGCGGATTGAATCTCTCATCCATTTTACTTATAAAAAAAGAAAGAATCTTTCTCTTTTTCTTTCTCATTGTGGATCATGTCAAATCAGCTTTCCAAAAGGATACGGGAAATTAAATTTTCTAAAGGATAGAGGCATCTTTGAGATTATCATTGGATTACACCAAATCTGCTTTTCAAAATGAGAGAGGCATCCAACTTTCTGAATGATAGAGCCATCCTTGAGATTATCGTTGATTTGCGGAAAAAAATATTAATGTGATTGCTTGGGGAAAAAACTAAAGTTCATTTTATACATTACGCATCCAATTCCTTGCCTACAAACAGATAAGGGTTCATTCCTTCGTAAAAACGACACGTGCTATTATTCTTTCTTTATCCACTCTCTCTTTTTTTTCTTCTTTTCTTTTTTGTGAAAATGCTCATTATTTAGGAAATTATCAGCGTGGGACTAAGCAAATTGTTTTTTAGACTATTCGAATTTGAATCCAAAAAGTTTCTTTTTAGATTATTCAAATTTGAATTTTAAAAGTGGTAAAAGGATCCAATATCTCAAATTTGCTTGAGTCATTAGCAAAATAGAACAAGAAAAAAAAATGAATCACCGACCATGAACATTTTCCTCCTTATCTAGGATAGCTATGCAGATTGCATCTCCCATCCATTTTACTTATAAAAAAAGAAAGAATCTTTCTATTTTTTCTAACACTTTTTGGATCATGTCACATCAGCTTTCCAAAAGGAGTAGGGCAATTAACTTTTTTGAATATCAAACACATCTTTAAGATTATCATTGATTTGCGGAAAAAAAGACATAAACGTGATTGCTTGAGGAAAACTAAAGTTCATTTTATACATTATGCATCCATTTCATTGCCTATAAACAGATAGGGGTTCATTCCTTCATAAAAACGACACATGATATTCTTTTTCCTTTATCCAGTCTCTTATTTTGTTTTTTTTTTGGTAAAGGTCTCTTATTTGTTCATGTTTTCTTTTTTTGTGAAAATGCTCCTTATTTAGGAAATTATCGGCACGAGACTGATCAAATTGTTTTTAGATTATTCTAAGTTTAATCTTAACAGTGGTTTTTACATTATTTGAATTTGAATCTTAAAAGTGGTAAAAGGGTCGAATGTCCCAAATTTGCTTGAGTTATTAGTAAAACAAAAATAGAAAAAAAAATTTGATCACCGTTCATGCAGGTTTTCCTCCTTATTTGGGATAGCTATGCGGATTGCATCTTCTATCCATTTTACTTATGAAAAAAGAAAGAATCTTTCTCTTTTTCTTTCACTTTGGGGATCATGTCAAATCGGCTTTCCAAATAGAGAAGGGCACCTAGCTTTTCTGCACGATAGAGACATCTTTAAGATTATCGTTGATTTGCAAAAAAATACACATATAAATGTTATTGCTTGAGGAAAACAAAAGTTCATTTTATACATTACGCATCCATTTCCTTACCTATAAACAGATAATGGTTCATTTTTCATAAAAACAACACATGCTATTCTTCTTCCTTTATCCGCTCTCTCTTTTTTTTCTTCATTTCTTTTTTGTGAAAATGCTCATTATTTAGGAAATTATTAGCATGGGACTGAGCAAATTGTTTTTTAGACTAGTCGAATTTGAATCCGAAAAGTTTCTTTCTAGATTATTCAAATTTGAATTTTAAAAGTGGTAAAAGGATCCAATATCTCAAATTTGCTTGAGTCATTAGCAAAATAGAACAAGAAAAAAAAAAAAATGAATCACCGACCATGGACATTTTCCTCCTTATCTAGGATAGCTATGCGGATTGTATCTCCCATCCATTTTACTTATAAAAAAAGAAAGAATCTTTCTATTTTTTCTAACACTTTTTGGATCATGTCACATCGCTTTCCGAAAGGAGTAGGGCAATTAACTTTTTTGAATAGCAAACACATCTTTAAGATTATCATTGATTTGCGGAAAAAACATAAACGTGATTGCTTGAGGAAAACTAAAGTTCATTTTATACATTATGCATCCATTTCATTGCCTATAAACAGATAGGGGTTCATTCCTTCATAAAAACGACACATGATATTCTTTTTCCATTATCCAGTCTCTTATTTTGTTTTTTTTTTTTTGGTAAAGGTCTCTTATTTTGTTCATGTTTTCTTTTTTTGTGAAAATGCTCCTTATTTAGGAAATTATCGGCACGAGACTCGATCAAATTGTTTTTAGATTATTCTAAGTTTAATCTTAACAGTGGTTTTTTACATTATTTGAATTTGAATCTTAAAAGTGGTAAAGGGGTCGAATGTCCCAAATTTGCTTGAGTTATTAGTAAAACAAAAATAGAAAAAAAAAATTGATCACCGGTCATGCAGGTTTTCCTCCTTATTTGGGATAGCTATGCGGATTGCATCTTCTATCCATTTTACTTATGAAAAAGAAAGAATCTTTCTCTTTTTCTTTCACTTTGGGGATCATGTCAAATCGGCTTTCCAAATAGAGAAGGGCAGCACCTAGCTTTTCTGCACGATAGAGACATCTTTAAGATTATCGTTGATTTGCAAAAAAATATACATATAAATGTTATTGCTTGAGGAAAACAAAAGTTCATTTTATACATTACGCATCCATTTCCTTACCTATAAACAGATAATGGTTCATTCCTTCATAAAAACAACACATGCTATTCTTCTTCCTTTATCCGCTCTCTCTTTTTTTTCTTCATTTCTTTTTTGTGAAAATGCTCATTATTTAGGAAATTATTAGCATGGGACTGAGCAAATTGTTTTTTAGACTAGTCGAATTTGAATCCGAAAAGTTTCTTTCTAGATTATTCAAATTTGAATTTTAAAAGTGGTAAAAGGATCCAATATCTCAAATTTGCTTGAGTCATTAGCAAAATAGAACAAGAAAAAAAAAATGAATCACCGACCATGGACATTTTCCTCCTTATCTAGGATAGCTATGCGGATTGTATCTCCCATCCATTTTACTTATAAAAAAAGAAAGAATCTTTCTATTTTTTCTAACACTTTTTGGATCATGTCACATCAGCTTTCCGAAAGGAGTAGGGCAATTAACTTTTTTGAATAGCAAACACATCTTTAAGATTATCATTGATTTGCGGAAAAAAGACATAAACGTGATTGCTTGAGGAAAACTAAAGTTCATTTTATACATTATGCATCCATTTCATTGCCTATAAACAGATAGGGGTTCATTCCTTCATAAAAACGACACATGATATTCTTTTTCCATTATCCAGTCTCTTATTTTGTTTTTTTTTTGGTAAAGGTCTCTTATTTTGTTCATGTTTTCTTTTTTTGTGAAAATGCTCCTTATTTAGGAAATTATCGGCACGAGACTGATCAAATTGTTTTTTAGATTATTCTAAGTTTAATCTTAACAGTGGTTTTTTACATTATTTGAATTTGAATCTTAAAAGTGGTAAAAGGGTCGAATGTCCCAAATTTGCTTGAGTTATTAGTAAAACAAAAATAGAAAAAAAAAAAATTGATCACCGGTCATGCAGGTTTTCCTCCTTATTTGGGATAGCTATGCGGATTGCATCTTCTATCCATTTTACTTATGAAAAAGAAAGAATCTTTCTCTTTTTCTTTCACTTTGGGGATCATGTCAAATCGGCTTTCCAAATAGAGAAGGGCACCTAGCTTTTCTGCACGATAGAGACATCTTTAAGATTATCGTTGATTTGCAAAAAAATATACATATAAATGTTATTGCTTGAGGAAAACAAAAGTTCATTTTATACATTACGCATCCATTTCCTTACCTATAAACAGATAATGGTTCATTTTTCATAAAAACAACACATGCTATTCTTCTTCCTTTATCTGCTCTCTCTTTTTTTTCTTCATTTCTTTTTTGTGAAAATGCTCATTATTTAGGAAATTATTAGCATGGGACTGAGCAAATTGTTTTTTAGACTAGTCGAATTTGAATCCGAAAAGTTTCTTTCTAGATTATTCAAATTTGAATTTTAAAAGTGGTAAAAGGATCCAATATCTCAAATTTGCTTGAGTCATTAGCAAAATAGAACAAGAAAAAAAAAAAAAAAAAAGAATCACCGACCATGGACATTTTCCTCCTTATCTAGGATAGCTATGCGAATTGTATCTCCCATCCATTTTACTTATAAAAAAAGAAAGAATCTTTCTATTTTTTCTAACACTTTTTGGATCATGTCACATCAGCTTTCCGAAAGGAGTAGGGCAATTAACCTTTTTGAATAGCAAACACATCTTTAAGATTATCATTGATTTGCGGAAAAAAGACATAAACATGATTGCTTGAGGAAAACTAAAGTTCATTTTATACATTATGGATCCATTTCATTGCCTATAAACAGATAGGGGTTCATTCCTTCATAAAAACGACACATGATATTCTTCTTCCTTTATCCAGTCTCTTCTTTTGTTCTTGTTTTCTTTTTTTGTGAAAATGCTCCTTATTTAGGAAATTATCGGCACGAGACTAATCAAATTGGTTTTTAGATTATTCTAAGTTTAATCTTAACAGTGGTTTTTTACATTATTCGAATTTGAATCTTAAAAGTGGTAAAAGGGTCGAATGTCCCAAATTTGCTTGAGTCATTAGTAAAACATAAAAAGAAAAAAAAAATTGATCACCGACCATGCAGCTGTTCTTCCTTATTTGGGATAGCTATGCGGATTGCATCTCCCATCCATTTTGCTGATGAAAAAAAGAAAGAATCTTTCTCTTTTCTTTCACTTTGGGGATCATGTCAAATATGCTTTCCAAATAGAGAAGGGCACCTAACTTTTCTGAACGATAGAGACATTTTTTAGATTATCGTTGATTTGTAAAAAAAAAAAAAACATATAAATGTGAGTGCTTGAGAAAAACTAAAGTTCATTTTATACATTACACATCCAATTCGTTGCCTACAAACCGATAATGGTTCATTCCTTCATAAAAACGACACATGCTATTCTTCTTCCTTTATCCACTCTCTCTTTTTTTTCTTCGTTTCTTTTTTGTGAAAATGCTCATTATTTAGGAAATTATTAGCATGGGACTGAGCAAATTGTTTTTTAGACTAGTCGAATTTGAATCCGAAAAGTTTCTTTCTAGATTATTCAAATTTGAATCTTAAAAGTGGTAAAAGGATCCAATATCTCAAATTTGCTTTAGTCATTAGTAAAACAGAAAAAGAAAAAAAAATGGATCACCGACCATGGACATTTTCTTCCTTATCTAGGATAGCTATGCGGATTGCATCTCCCATCCATCTTACTGATAAAAAAGAAGAAAGAATCTTTCTCTTTTTCTTTCTCATTGTGGATCATGTCAAATCAGTTTTCCAAAAGGATAAGGGAAATTAAATTTTCTCAAGGATAGAGGCATCTTTGAGATTATCGTTGGATTATTCCAAATTTGCTTTTCAAAATGAGAGAGGCATCCAACTTTTCTGAATTATAGAGCCATCTTTAAGATTATCGTTGATTTGCGGAAAAAACATATTAATGTGATTGCTTGGAGAAAAAACTAAAGTTCATTTTATACATTACGCATCCAATTCCTTGTCTACAAACAGATAAGGGTTCGTTCTTTCATAAAAAGGACACGTGCTATTATTCTTTCTTTATCCACTCTCTCTTTTTTTTTTCTTAGTTTCTTTTTTGTGAAAATGCTCCTTATTTAGGAAATTATTAGCATGAGACTGAATCAAATAGTTTTTGGGATTATTCAAATATGAATCTTAAAAGTTGTTTTTTTTTTTTATTAATCTAATTTAAATCTTGAAAGTGGTAAAATGATCCAATGTCTCAAATTTGCTTGAGTCATTAGTAAGACAGAAAAAAAAAAAAAAAAATTGATCACCGACCATGCACCTTTTCTTCATTATTTGGCATAGCTATGTGGATTGCATCTCCCATCCATTTTACTTATAAAAAAAGAAAGAATCTTTCTCTTTTTTTTCACTTAGTGCATCATGTCAAATCAGCTTTCCAAAAGGAGAAGGGCGATTAACTTTTCTGAACGATAGAGACAACTTTAAGATTATCCTTGATTTGTGGATAAAAAACATATAAAGGTGATTGGTTGAGGAAAACTAAAGTTCATTTTATACATTAGGCATCCAATTCCTTGCCTATAAACAGATAATGGTTCATTCCTTCATAAAAACAACACGTGCTATTCTTCTTCCTTTATTCACTCTCTCTTGTTTTTTTTTCATTTCTTTTTTGTGAAAATGCTCCTTATTTAGGAAATTATCAGCATGAGATTGATCAAATAGTTTTTGGGATTATTCAAATTTGAATCTGAAAAGGTTTTTTTTTTTTTTTTTTTTTTAGATTATTCAAATTTGAATCTTAAAAGTGGTAAAAGCATCCAATATCTCAAATTTGCTTGAGTCATTAGTAAAACAGAAAAAAAAAAAAAAAAGGATCACCGACCATGCACATTTTCTTCGTAATCTGGGATAGCTATGCAAATTGTATCTCCCATCCATTTTACTTATAAAAAAGAAAGAATCTTTCTCTTTTTCATTCTCTTTGTGGATCATGTCAAATCAGCTTTCCAAGAGGATAATAGAAATTAACTTTTCTCAATGATAGAGGCATATTGAGATTATCGTTGGATTATACCAAATCTGCTTTTCAAAATGAGAGAGGCATCCAACTGTTCTGAACGATAGAGCCATCTTTAAGATGATCGTTGATTTGCGGAAAAAACATATAAATGTGATTGCTTGAGGAAAAAGTAAAGTTCATTTTATACATTACGCATCCAATTCCTTGCCTATAAACAGTTAAGGGTTCATTCCTTCATAAAAACGACACGTGCTATTCTTCTTCCTTTATCCACTCTCTCTTTTTTTTCTTCATTTCTTTTTTGTGAAAATGCTCCTTATTTAGGAAATTATCAGCATGAGACTAATCAAATACTTTTTGGGATTATTCGAATGTGAAACCGAATTTTGTTTTTAGATTATTCAAATTTGAATCTTAAAAGTGATAAAAGGATCCAATATCTCAGATTTGCTTGAGTCATTAGTAAAACAGAAAAAGAAAAAAAAAATGGATCACCGACCATGCACATATTCTTCCTTATCTGGGATAGCTATGCGGATTGTATCTCCCATCCATTTTACTTTAAAAAAAAAGAAAGAATCTTTCGCTTTTTCTTTCTCTTTGTGGATCTTGTCAAATAAGCTTTCCAAAAGGATAAGGGAAATTAACTTTTCTCAATGATAGAGGCATCTTTGAGATTATCGTTGGATTATACCAAATCTGCTTTTCAAAATGAGAGAGGCATCCAACTTTTCTGAACAATGGAGGCATCTTTAAGATTATCGTTGATTTGCCGAAAAAAACATATAAATGTGATTGGTTGAGGAAAACTAAAGTTCATTTTATATATTACGCATCCAATTCCTTGCCTATAAACAGATAAGGGTTTATTCCTTCATAAAAACAACACGTTCTATTCTTCTTCCTTTATCCACTCTCTCTTTTTTTTCTTCTTTTCTTGTTTGTGAAAATGCTCCTTATTTGGGAAATTATCAAGATGAGACTAATCACATAGTTTTTTAGATTATTCGAATTTGAATCTTAAAAGTGGTAACGAGATCCAATGTCTCAAATTTGCTTGGGTCATTAGTAAAACAAAAAAAGAAAAAAAAAATTGATCACCGACCATGCACCTTTTCTTCCTTATTTGGGATAGCTATGCGAACTGTATCTCCCATCTATTTTACTTATAAGAAAATAAAGAATCTTTCTCTTTTTCTTTCACTTTTTGGATCATGTCAAATCAGCTTTTCGAAACGAGAAAGGCAGTTAACTTTTCTGAACGATAGAGAGATCTTTAAGATTAACGTTAGATTATACCAAATCAACTTTTCAAAATGAGAGAGGCATCCAACTTTTTTGAACGATAGAGACATCTTTAAAATTATCGTTGATTTGCGGAAAAAACATATAAATGTGATTGCTTGAGGAAAACTAAAGTTTAGTTTATGAATTACGCATACAATTCCTTGCCTATAAACAGATAAGGGTTCATTCGTTCATAAAAACGACACGTGCTATTCTTCTTCCTTTATCCACTCTCTCTTTTTTTTCTTCGTTTCTTTTTTGTGAAAATGCTCCTTATTTAGGAACTTATCAGCATGAGACTGATGAAATTGTTTTTTAGATTATTCGAATTTGAATCTTAAAAGTGGTAAAAGGATCCAATGTCTCAAATTTGCTTGACTCATTAGTAAAACGGAAAAAGAAAAAAATTGATCTCCAATCATCCACCTTTTCTTCCTTATCTAGGATAGGTATGCGGATTGCTTCTCCCATCCATTTTGCTTATAAAAAAAGAAATAATCTTTCTCTTTTTCTTTTACTTTTTGGATCATGTCAGATCAACTTTCCAGGGCAATTAACTTTTTTGAATGATAGAGACATGTTTAAAATCATCATTTATTTGTGGAGGAAACATATGGATGCGATTGCTTGAGGAAAACTGAAGTTCATTTAATACATCAAGCATCCAATTCCTTGCTGATAGACAGATAAGGTTCCTTCCTTCGTTTTTATGACACGTGCAATTCTTCTTCCTTTATCTACTCTCTCTTTTTTTTTTTTTTTTTTTTTTGTGAAAGTGCTCCTTATTTAGAAAATTATCAGCATGAGATTGATCAATTTTTTTTTTTTTTCAGATTATTCGAATATGAAACTTAAAAGTGGTAAAAGGATCCAATGTCTCAAATTTGCTTGAGTCATTAGTAAAACAGAAAAAGAAAAATAAATTTGATCACCAACCATGCACCTTTTCTTCCTTATCTGGGATAGCCATGCAGATTGTATCCCCCATCCATTTTACTTATAATAAAAGAAAGAATCTTTCCCGTCCATCTAGTAATAAGTGGCAATTTTTGACATGCAGTGATCGTATGATTCAAACTCGACATGAAGTAAACATGTTTGGATCGAGATTAAATGAATGGGAGAGGCAAACTGCAAAGCTATCCTGGAAAAGGAAGAAAATGTGCATGGTCGGTAATCATTTTTTTTCTTTTTCTATTTACTAATGACTTAAGCAAATTTGAGAGATTGGATCCTTTTACCACTTTTAAAATTCAAATTCGAATAATCTAAGAACAATTTGATCAGTCTCATACTAATAATTTCCTAATAAGGAGTATTTTCACAAAAAGGAAAAAAAAACAAGATTGAGTGGATAAAAAGGAAGAAGAATAGCACATGTCGTTTTTACAAAGGAACAAATGCTTATCTATTTGTAGTAAGGAATTGGCTGTGTTGTATTAAATGAACTTCAATTTTCCCCAAGCAATCACATCCATAGTTTTTGTGGTTGGGATCTAGAATGGGTTGTTTTAGGGACTAGAGTTAGACACGTATCACGATCCTTCAACGTAGAATATACATGAAAACTGAACAATTAATTTTAAAACGCATACTAAATTGGAAAGATTTGGTAGAAAAGCCACGTGAAAAAACTAATGAAGATTGGACAGGACCTTCTTGACATTGGTTGAGCAATGTCTTCTTCCTCTCTTATTATTGTATTTGCGGACAAATTGGTAGCAGGAGGCACTTCCAAATCATTTATGTTTTGTTCAGTGAACTTCTTATTCCTCAAATGGGCCTTCAATTCAAGGCATGACTTTCACCTCCGGACGGTACGAAACCGAATTCGAGCCGTAGAAAATTGAAGGCCTCCATGTCAATCCCACTTGATAGAATGGTCCAAATTCAGTTTAATACACGCCCTGAGTCTGTACATGAAAACGAAAAATGGCCGACGCGCACGCGATAATGGATAGTGGCTGAAACGCGGGGAACATTAACTCCTTAGGACGATGCCAGTCCGTCGCCGCGTGGCAGTACACTCCAAGCCAATGGTCCTCTTCCACGTGACTCCTTGGTCACCCGGTCAAATATTTTCCTATATAAATCCCCGTGTTCCCTGCTTTCGATCACCGCACACCATCTCAGCTGGCAACACACCTTTGCAGGGCAATATTTCCTTAAGTGAGGGTCACCAAAATGTCTGAGCATTACTATCACGGCGGAGGTGGGTACGGCCCTGGTGGAGGTGGGTACGGCCCTGGCAGGTACGGCCCTGGTGGAGGCGGGTACGGCCCTAGTGGAGGTGGGTACGGCCCTGGCGGAGGCGGGTACGGCCCTGGCTGGTACGGCCCTGGCGGAGGCGGGTATGGCCCTAGTGGAGGCGGCCATGGAGGCCCTGGCGAAGACTGGTATGGCCGTGGTGGAGGTCACCGACCTGACCATGGTGGACAGCCCGGAGGAAATGTGATAAATGCGCAAAACTATAATGGAAATGCCAGCGGCGGAGCAGGAGGCGGGCATGGCATTTTTGGAAAAGGTGGATCGGGCGGAAAAGGCGGATTCGCAGGTGTGGGCAACAACAACAAGGTGAGTGGATGATAGTCCGCCACCGCTTGCTGGTCATGGGGGAGTAGTGTCCTTTGATATGTGATGTAAATTGACTCCGGTGCCTTTTAACTATCTTATATTCGAGGGGAAAACAAGAAAGGACAAAAAACTAATAAGCACCGAGTGGAGTCAGTCATGTACATGACTTTGCAAGCATTATAATGAATTTCGATATTCCTAATATAATCTATAGCTTTGTGCATGAGATGTTCTTGAACGTAATTCCATAAACGGGTTACAAATGAAAGAAACAGAATTCCAATTTAAGGTTCAAAGAAGAAGCATGATTTCACAAGCATCGTTATCAACGGACCTTCTTGACATTGGTTGAGCAATGTCTTCTTCCTGTCTTATTATAGTATTTGCGGACAAATAGGTAGCAGGAGCCACTCCCGAATCATTTATGTTTTGTTCAGTGAACTTCTTCTTATTCCTCAAATGGGCCTTGAATTCAAGACATCATTTAAATCTCCGGACGGTACAAAACCGAATTCGAGCCGTAGAAAATTGATGGCCTCCATGTCAATCCCACTTGATAGAACAGTCCAAATTCAGTTTAGTACACGCGCTTGTACAAGAAAACGAAAAATAGCCGACGCGGATGCGATAAGGGATAGAGGCTGAAACGCGGGGAACATTAACTCCTTGGGAGGATACCAATCAGTCGCCGTGTGGCAGTACACTCCAAGCCACTGGTCCTCCACGTGACTCCCTGGGCGCCCGGTCAGATATTTTCCTATATAAATCCCCGTATCCCGGCACCTTCAATCACCACACACCATCTCAGCTAGCAAAACACCTTTGGAGAGCAAGATTTCCTTGAGAGATTCACCGAAATGTCTGATCACAGCCATCACCGCGGAGGCGGGCACGACCCTGGTGGCGGACGAGGCCACGGAACCCGTGGCGGACGCCATCGAAGCCTAGGTGGCGGTGGCCCTAGCGGAGGCCACAGTGGTCCTGGCAAAGGCCATGATGGTCCGGGCGGCAGACATGGACATGACCATGGTGGCAAGCCCAGAGGACACCATGGCCACGGCGGACCTGGTGGACTAGGTGGGCATGGCCCTGATGGCCATGGTCCTAGGGGCGGCCACTACCATGGCGGATGCTAGTCTGCCACGGCTTGTTGATTGTTGGGGGCTAGTGTCCCATGGTTGATACGTGATGTAAAGTTATCTCCGGTGTCTTTCAACTATTTTGTATTTGAGGAAAAAAAAAGGACTAAAAACTAATAAGCACCATGTGGAGTCAGTCGTGTAATTGCCCTTGCAAGTATCCTAATGAATTGCGAGGTTCCTAATATGATCTGTAGCTTTGTGCATGAGATGTCCTTGAACCTCATTCAAGAAACTGGTCACAAATGAAAGAAAGAGAATTCCGATTGAAGACAAGCATGTCTCTTCACAAGCATCATTCGTCAACAAACCAGTCACGACGAGAGACAATAGAAACATGAGCACAGTGCTCCCCATTACTTCTGATTATCAACAAGAAAAATGGAAGCAAACTAGGTCGGTCTCCATTAGTCGTGATCCAAACACATTATACCTCTATGAACAAAAGTTTCTCTTATGCCCCCTCATCAACTCCTTTCATCTGTGAAGTTCATAATCTGCGATCTTTAGCGTGGTTTCTCTATCTCCACACGATGTCAAAGTCGAAGTTGGCATTCTGCTTTGAGTTCTCTTCATCTAATTTTTTTGGCAGAAATTAGAGATGTTCGATAAAGATTAACGTAATCACCATTTCGCATCAAAGGGCTGTACGAAACGGTCAAAGGGTGGGACCATATGTTGCTAAAGGATCAGCAAAAGTTTAGGGTGTCTTGAGGATGTTCTTTACTACATAGCAAGATCATGGGTTCTACAATCTGGTGCAGGAATTACAGTTTAGCTGCTCATGAGTTCCGGTTCAGTGTGTGCATAAAGTAACTTAAAAGGGATTCTAAGGCATTTCCAAAATATAAAAAGTGAAATTTAAGCAAAGGAGAACATAAATTAGGATCACCAAGGGAAAATTTGGCGTCAAAAATGAAATTTGATGATCTGAATCGACTTTGGTGAAATTTGTAGAGCAATATTGCTTTGAAAGGATGATAGTGGCCCTAAAACTGAGAAAAAGGATATGACATCAGTTGGCTACTCGATGAACTCCAACATCAAAAATGAGAAAAGGGTGCAAGTACAAAATCATTATGTCATTATGTCAAATTGACAGAGATTATATCCGAAATCTTGTTCGTCATTACCTCCTCTTCAATCCTTTCCAACAAAAGGTAGCGTTGGGAAGAAATTCAGGATGCGAGGCAAATGAAAAAAATGAAAATGCACATGGGGGCGGGCCGCGGGGGGGGGGGGGAGAGGGAGAGAGAGAGAGAGAGAGAGAGAGAGAGAGAGAGAGATAAGTAGAAGGATTTCTTTTTGTAGCAGGAGTGGCAATAGAATAGAACCAGCTTGTGCGTTTTGCCAATTGTACTCTAATTTATCACTAGGGGAAACAGGGACATGGTGTTGCTAACACTTAGTTGAGAAAGTTCGTCCATGCTAAAGAACCAAAATCTAGTTTCAGAACTGCAGTTCCCCTTTTAACTTTCCTTACATCCATCCCATAGTAAACAAAGGTTTGCTCAAGGTGCTATTAAATCTTCGTTTAGTTGAAGGAATTCTTCTGCAGTACAAGAAAAATTCTAGTTTCAATGCTGTTTTTTTTTTTGGAAATGTGGGATACAAGAAGTACCAAAATTTGCTATGTGGTCAGCCTTCAGAACAAAATCAGAGAACCCAAAAAACAGAGGGGTTCGGCAGGTGACTACCTAAAACGCTTCACGGAAAACTCAGAGACAATATAACGAGCGTGACATACCCAAAAGCCTGTTGTGTGCTCTTCCCTTTCTTTGTGATCGACTGGAACCAAGAAAGTGCATTTTGGCCTACTGAGTGACTACGTTTAGAACTGATCACCAAATTTCTATAAGAAGCTTTAGTGGTAGCTCTAGGTAGAGTTGAGAATGAATAATTTGCCGGTGCTTTGAGCTCTGGTCCGGTTAAGCTTTCGTTTTCAATTGTGAGGGACTCATCTTTGACGTACCATCACATCTTCAGCACATAGTATTTCATATAAATGATCGGATCCCCAATACCAACTCAGCTTGGCAAAGTGAGAAATCTCCTTTCACCTGGGTCATGGAGTCCTGCATGAACTGTAGCCTCTCTTCTATCTTGGCAATCCACTTATTGTTTTCTTCTTCCTTTTGAGCCACAATTGCTTTAATTAAGGGACTCGGTTCAATCACCATGGGCGAGCCATAAAGACCTGCGTCCATTATCCTCTTTTGGAAGGTATTGCCTCTATTGACATGTAATGGCTTCTTTTTGTAATATTTTTCAGGAAAGTTCAATCTTAAAGCAGGTGAAAATTTCATCTGAATTTGCCTTCCCTTTATATTTTTATGCTGAGGTTTCTCAAAGCAGCTCATTCAGACAAAAAGGTAAGCCGCAGCTCATGAATGAGTGAGATTAGACTAGCATGTAGGGTAATCTCATTCCTTCTACTGTTGTGAAGAGCTTCAGACATTTCAAAATGTATAAGTAAGTTGATTTCAGATTGCAGATGTCCCTATTAACCTATTTGGATATGGCGGAAACTTAAATGTCCACATTTTGCAAATTTTTTGCTTATGTTGCCCTGGTATAATTTCATTAAGCGCTAAACCTGCTAATGCTTCTCATTGCCTTGGTCACTCCTGCCTCCTCGAACACTTAGCATGTTATCTGGCCGAGCTATGCTTAGAGGGAATATAAGGGTTTAGAGTGGAAGCCTTTACCGCTATCTGCATCAGCTTTGTATGTTGCAAGGTGTACACTAAAAGGTGACTCCAGGTTTGACTCCGCTGCTCGTCAGACATGTGCGCTATGAAGTGTCAAGAATCAGGCATAAATCTTTTGAGATCATTCTTGTTGAATTGTTAATCCAATTTCTAGAAACTTCAAGATAGACATTAGCCAAAAAAGTCATAAAAAATCCTTCAAAAAAAAAAAAAAATCTAGCTTAGGTGATAATGAAAACTGTAGAAAGCACAAATGTAGAAGTATATAGAAGAAGAGGGAAAGTGAAAATTCTCTGACAAGAGCAGGAGATTTTCCTTGGTAAAGTCGGTGATGTAGGCCTATAAAAAGCCTTGTGGTCATCTATTTTGAGGTGTAGACCAAAAAGGTAAGCTCCTCCCCTTCCCTTTGTATTACAACTAAATAAACAAGTTTTCTTTTGTTTCCTTGTGCTCCTTTGCTGTCACTCTCTTTTACACATTCTTATTATTACTTTATCCAACCATTTCTTGCCCACATTGTTCGTAGTTTGCTCTCTTGATAGTTCACACACAAAACACTCCATTACACACACATCAAACACATGTTTCCGCAAATACCAATGGTGGTATCAGAGCCACGTCTTTGGTTGGTATTGGGCATTTGTCCTACCTACCCTTTCCTAAAACTACCCTTTCGAAATAACTAACGACTAAACTATGGCCAACTCTATCTCATTCTCATTTCCCATTCCCATTTTTTGATGGGAACAACTATGACTTTTGGAGCATAAAAATGACTACATTCTTGATGGCCCAAGACTTAAGGGACATCATGGAAAAATGTTGCAAGGCTCCATAAGATGGTGCAAGTGTTTTGAAGAAACAACTACAAAAGGATGCAAGGACACTATACTTTATCCAACAAGCACTCTCAGAAACGGTATTTCCAAGAATAATTGGAGCAATGACTACAAAAGGGGCTTGGGAAATATTACGAGAAGAATTTCAAGGATCAAAAAAGGTACGCACTATTCACCTTCAAACTCTAAGTAGAGATTTTGAGAGTTCTAAAATGAAAAATTATGAGACCGTACAAGAATATTGTGGAAAATTAAAGGAACTACTTAATCAAATGAGAGCCTATGGAGATAGGTTAACTGATCAAAGGGTTGTTGAGAAAATATTGGTGTCACTTACTAAAAAATACAACCCCGTAGTCACAACTATAGAAGGAACTAAGGACTTGACAACACTATCAGTGAGTGAATTAATTGGCTCTCTAGAAGCACATGAGAAGCATAGACAGAACCGACTCCGTTACTTTGCGACAATAAGTCCGCAATCGCTATATCAAACAATCTAGTATTCCATGGAAGAACCAAACATACCGACATCAAATATCACTTCATATGAGAGGTGCAAAATAATGGAGAGATCAAGTTGAAATATTGCAAGACTAAGGATCAAGTAGCGGACATCTTCATTAAAGCACTACCACTAGCCAAGTTTGAGACATTGCACAAGAAGCTTGGTGTAACATGAAATTGGATCAAGGAAGAGTGTTGAATTGTTGATCTAATTTCTAGAAACTTTAAGTTAGACATTAGCCAGAAAAGTCAAGAAAAATCATAAAAAAAGAAAATCTAGCTTTGGTGGCAATGAAAAGTGTAGAAAACACAAGTGTAGAAGTATCTAGGAGAAGAGGGAAAGTGAAAAATCTCTGACAAGAGTAGAAGATTTTCCTTGGTAAAGTCGGTGATGTAGGCCTATGAAAAGCCTTGTGGTCATCCATTTTGAGGGGCAGACCAAAAAGGTAAGCTCCTCCCCTTCCCTCTGTACTACAACCAAATAAAAAAGTTTTCTTTTGTTTCCTTGTGCTCTCTTGCTGCCACTCTCTTTTACACATTCTTGTTATTACTTTGCCCAACCATTTCGTGCCCACGTTGTTCTTAGTTTGCTTTCTTAATAGTTCACACACAAAACACTTCCCTGTACACACATCAAACACATGTTTCCACAAATACCAACAATTCTCTTGTGAACTTCTTACTCTGTAGTCAGTTTTGACAAGCTCAGTATTGGCAAGGTGTACCTTTGCCTTTGGTTTGGAGATTTAAACTCATCATTGTCTCTGTTTATTTTCATATTATTTGTTACTTTCCCCTTCAACTTCCTGAAAGGGAAGTCTACATTACTGTACATTTTGTAGCCGCGACTTGTTTTAGTTTCATTAGTAAGGTATGTAGTACATAAAGGGTGTGAATCTCTACCTTGTTGTAATCTATTCATTATTCTAAATATTATCCCAATATTGTATTCCCAATTAGTTCCAATTTATTGCCCAATTAATCACCCACATCTATTACGTGATGTTTGCCTATTAACATGTTACCATAACGGTCTTGATGGAAGATGTCAATAACGTAAGAAAGGAAATAAAACGTCAGGTCATCTAGTTCAAACCCTATCACTATATAAAACACACCATCAGGTTGGAGGGATATTGGCTAGTAGAACAAGACGTATAGATATGGTGTTCCCCCTATTGCACATCAATCGTGCTGCGTGGATCCGTCCAAGGTTTTGAGGTTTTCGGCTTTTCCAAATTTTCATCAATGACCGGAGGTATATTGATCTTTATGTTTCCGGAAACCAATCCTGAATTTTGTACAAATTTATTCGTGATTGATAAATCGGGATTGTCAGGTTTTAGTTTATATTTAATCTAGCAGTTGGTATCAGAGCATGTTTACAATCTCTGCCTTGGTGAAATTTTTTGAATTTTTATTTATTTTCATTGAATTATGTATTGGTAACTTTGGATTTTTATTGCTTGGAACGAAATTTAAAATTCTGGCAATGTTTGGGCGACCCACCACGTGATAATGGATATGCATTGTCACATCGCATTAGGAAGAAAAACCCTTAAATTTTTCGGCATATTTATGATATCCGGATTTTGCCGGACCTCGAATACGTAATGGTCCATAACGGGTCGACAAATTTGTCGTCGGATTGTGTCGTTGGCGCCACTTTTGCCTACCGTCTCGTAATTGCCATTGCTGGACCGAGATGTCACGTATTGTCACGTTCTCGTGATAGTATCTCAGCTAGGAATTTCTTCACGCAACTTCGCTCGCGAGACCAGCCCCTTCCACATTTGTACCTTTCTAGAACAAACTTTCCCATGCACGCGAAGAGCCCACGCAGGCGCGCCTCTGCCCTTCTATTCGGCCGGTCAATCCTGAGGGATTTGTTGACCCATGCAGCTACTTTCACGCATGCAAGGACTGCCCATGAAGACTCACGTCCCTTTGATGGTCAACAAAATAGAGAACGTTGACCGAGAGGGAGCCAACGACAGCCACGTCCTGCATGCACGCAAGGTTGATCAAGTGCTGGCACACCCAGCTGCCACGCCCCTTTTCCCTTCGGTGGCCAGCGGAGGAAGACTTCTACATGAAAAGGGACACGCCCTTGCATGCAGCAAGATGAGTGGCAGCTGAAGTCTCTAGGGATGGCCACGATTCTTCGAGCTAGCCTTGCTCATCTTTGCCACCAAGGAGAGCAGTTGTTGACTAGATTAGTCAACCCGCGGGAGGAACAAAACCAGTAACAGAAGCAGAAGAAGCGAGGGAGAGCAGTTAATGACTAGATTAGTCAACCCGCGCGAGGAACAAAACCAGTAACAGAAGCAGCAAGCGAGCGAGCGAGCGAGAGAGAGAGAGAGAGAGAGAGAGAGAGAGAGAGAGAGAGAGAGAGAGAGAGGGAGGGAGGGAGGGAGGAAGAGGCCGCTGTTTTCTCCTTGCCACCGCCGGCCGCTCACCCTCCGCACACGCACGCCACCAGCCGTTCATCGCCGCGCCCCAGCCCTTCTTCGTCACTGTTGGATCATCTATAGCCAACCCTAGCCAGCCCCGACACCACCGGCTCCCTCACCACCATTCGTCAGCCGCTACTGACTTGAGGAGACCACAGCTCACGGTTTGCTGGCTGCCGACGCCACCAAATCGAAGGCAAGTCAATATCTACAAACCTAGATTTTCATCCGAGCAAGCCACGATTTCTTCAAGCCCAGCAAATCTTCTTCAGCCCATCTTTAGTTATTGTCCAGCTCATTTGAAGCCCAGCAGCAGCCCATGTGAAATTGAGCGAAGCCTAGCCCACGAGGAAGGCCCAACCATAGCCAAGTCTAGCAGCCCAGTTTTTGAGGCCCGCTTGAGCTTGGTCCATTTAAGTTGTAGCCCTTTTCCAGTCTTGAAGTTCAGCCCATCTTGGGCTCGTGAAGCAAGTCGGCCCAGTTCGGCTCAAGCCCAGCAATTTGCTGTGGGCTTGCAAGGCCTTTGGGCCCGGCCCGAGTGATCGTCGATATCGCCGAAAATTCGGATTTCGGCCGCCGTTGCGCCATCGTGTCGCCATCGCGGTGTTCCAATCTTCGCTTTGCCAAGTGAGTTTTACTCACTAATGCTTTCTTAGTTTGCTAATTATGCTTAGGGGTTGGTTAGATTTAATTAAATGCAATTAGGTGGTTAGATTAGTTTAGATTAATTAAATTAGTGACTTAACGATGCATGTTAGGTGGTTAGACTTAGTCATTAGCAAGTAGAGACGTACTTTTATTTATTAAATGCATCTCGGGATTTTTCCCGATCCGTTTCGCGTCCAATCGTGCAATACCGGCTAAATTGGATTTTTAGTATTTATTTATTTATTTTTTGAAATTAGTTATTTATTTATTTATTTTTCCGGAAATTCAACCGGGATGGCCGGTGACCGGAATTTCGTGCTGATTGTCGTGGCGCAGTCCGTTTATTTAATTGAACTATATTTCATGCCGAATTGAATTATTTGTGAAAGAAGGAATTATTCTTTAATTGAATAATCTTTGGTTATTAATTGAAAAAGAACTGGGCTTCAGTTGATAATGCCAAAAGGATCTGAGTGGGCTACAGAAAATGGAGGAATTTATAAAAAGGAAATTATTATGTTTTGGCTAGGGCCAATCGAGTACCCACTCATGGCATTTTATCGAGAATGATAAAGTCAAGTTAATTGATTATTTGCTTGGAATGATATGATATACCGGCTCGATGACTCTACGGAGCATCTGGAGACAGGACGGTATGATAAATTGTGTGTATACCGGCTCGATGACTCCACGGAGCATCTGGAGACAGGACGATATGATAAATTGTGTGTATACCAGCTCGATGACTCTACGGAGCATCTGGAGACAGAACGGTATGATAAATTGTGTGTATACCGGCTCGATGACTCCACGAAGCATCTTGAGACAAGATGCGGTATGATCTACCGGCTCGGTGACTCTACAGATTATCTTGAGACAAGATGCGGTATGATATACCGGCTCGATAATCCTATAGATCATCTTGAGACAAAGATGCAGTATGATAAAGGGTCGGGTGGGACCATAAAGCCACTAAATCTTGAGAGGGTCGGGTGGGACCATAAAGCCACTAGATCTTGAAAGGGTCGGGTGGGACCGTAAAGCCACTAAATCTTGGAAAGGTCGGGTGGGACCGTAAAGCCACTAGATATTGATAAGGTCGGGTGGGACCGTAAAGCCACTAGATATTGATAAGGTCGGGTGGGACCGTAAAGCCACTAAATCTAAGGAATTGCTTGGCGTTGGATGAATGACCTAGAAATGGTCTGACTGACTTATAATCGACTAGGTCGATTGATCGATGATTCAATCTGAGAGTGACTTGATGTGATTCATTGTCTTGGTTTGATGTTGTGAATAGAATGATTGAATAGAGATGATCGTGAGTGGTCTTCTTGGTGTGTAATCGACTAGGTCGATTAGATCGATGCTTCGATCTATAGTATGATTGCTTGGGTGCCTGTATGATTTGTGCTAATATGCAGGTGGAAATCTGAGGCCAAGGTAAGTCCTCTGACTCATGTTGTGCATAGGCAGCCCTAAGGTGTATTGGCTTACTAATCGGGTATTAGGGGGTAGAATTCGCTGAGACGTGGTCTCATTGGTTATTGAATAACCATTTCAGGACCCCGCTGAGGAGCTGATGAGGAGGAGTCTGAGAATGAGAACTCGGAGGTGAAACTTAAGGAGAAAGATTCTTGGGAGAAGAAGATAATCCCGAAAAGGGCCTTGAGTATAGCCCGGATGGCTGAGAGTTTATCTTATTTTGAAATCTCCTTTTTGATGTGATTAAAGTTTAGAGTAAAAAGTTGTAGAGTGCTCTGGTTTGTGTTTTGTATAAAAGTTTGGTTATAAATTTCAATATGAAAAATATGGCCCTGCTTTTCTATCCCATTGTTTTATTGTCTGGGGATTTATAACTGCTTCCGCATGTGCTGAAGAAAAGAAAGGGTCGGTGATATATAGTCCTGGGATATCGCATATTAAAATCAACCAAGAGAAGGATGTGTGCGTGCTCGAGAATCGGGACGTGACAGTGATGCAATGAAATAATCTTTGTCAAATGTGTGGTAGACAACATGGACCAGGACCCTGTCGAGATTTCCAGAGATGTTTCAAGTGTGGGAAGAGAGGTCACTTTAGGAGAGACTATCCACAAGGAGGATCGCAGTCGAACATTAACTCGGTGAGAGAAATGCAACAACGTGTAGGTGGACCACCTCCACAAGGAAAACCACAAAGGCCACCAGCACAAGGAAGGGTGTACGTGACCACCCAAGAGGAAGCAAAAGCTTCCAAAAACGTTATCTCAGGTACGATTTCTGTAAATGACAAAAGGGCATATGCATTGTCTGACATGGGCGCTACACATTCTTTTGTATTTGTAAGGTATAGACGACTAGGAGAAATAGGAACCACATCTCTTGATATGCCTCTCCATGTTTTTACACCATTGAAAGACATGGTGTTGTCCACGTTAGTATGTAGGAATTGTAAAATATCTATAGGTGGACGAGATCAAGAAATAGATCTAGTGGTGATGGTTATGTATGACTTTGACATCATCATAGAAATGGATTGGCTCAGCAAACAACGAGCTAGAGTGGACTGTTAGAGAAAAATGATATAGTTCAACCCACCTAGTCAGCCTAGTTTTGAATTTTATGGAGATTAGACAAACCCCTCCATAGCTCTCATTTCGATAATAGAGGCACATGCACTTCTTGACGAAGGATGTCAAGGATACCTGGCGGTAGTAAAGGACCATACAAAGGAGGAAGCCAAACTCGACGAAATTTGAGTGGTCCAAGAATTTCTGGATGTATTTCTTGAAGAATTACCCGGATTACCACCGAAACAGGAAATCGAGTTCGAAATCAAACTAATGCCTGGAACTAAACCTATATCAAAATCCTCCTATAGGATGGCTTTGGCAAAACTAAAAGAGTTAAAAGTACAATTGCAAGAATTACTTGATAGAGGATGTATTAGGCCTAGTGCATCCTCGTGGGGTGCACTAGTCCTATTTGTGAAAAAAGAGGGACGAGTCGATGTGCCTGTGCATCGACTATAGGCAATTGAATCAAATGACCATTAAGAATAAGTTTCCATTGTCTAGAATTGACGACCTATTTGACCTATTGCAAGGGAGTTCAGTCTTTTCCAAAATAGACTTAAGGTCAAGATATCATCAGTTAAGAATCAAGAAGGAAGACATTCCTAAGACTGCTTTTAGGACTCATTATGGACACTACGAGTTCCTAGTTTTGCCATTTGGATTGATAAATGCCCTAGCCGCATTCATGGACCCGACGAATAGGATATTTAAACCCCGTTTGGGTCGGTTTGTAATTGTCCACATTGATGATATCCCGATATACTCGAAAGGACTGGAATGAGCAACACTTGAGAATAGTGCCGTAAACCCTAGGGATCATGAATTGTATGCCAAATTTAGTAAGTGTGAATTTTGGTCGAACTGGGTGATATTCCTAGGTCATGTGGTAGCAGGAGAAGGAATTTCAGTGGACCTAGCGAAGGTTAAGATTGTAGTAAATTGGCTGAGACCGACAACACCAACAGAGATACGAAGTTTCTTGGGACTTGCAGGTTATTATAGGAGATTTATAGAAGGATTCTCACGACTTGCAGGCCCATTGAACTAATTGACTAGGAAAAAATGTGAAGTACGAATGGAGTGATAAACCTGAAAGGAGTTTTCAGGAGCTCAAGAGAAGATTGACCACGGCTCTGATATTAACTATTCCGTCTAGATTTGGTGGATTCACGATATATAGTGATGCTTCCCATAAAGGATTGGGATGTGTTCTGATGCAGCACGGTAAGATCATAGCCTATGCATCAAGACAGTTGAAACCCTATGAATTGAACTACCCAACCAATGATCTTGAGTTGGCAACTATAATTTTCGCATTGAAGATATGGAGACATTATCTGTATGGAGAGAAGTTTGAAATCTATATAGATCATAAGAGTCTTAAGTATTTATTTTCACAAAATGAATTAAACATGAGATAGAGAAGATGGATGGATTTACTAAAGGATTACAACTGTGAGATACAGTACCATCTAGGAAACGCGAATTAGGTGGTAGATGCTCTCAGTTGTAAGTCAGCAGTAGATATGGCAAGTGTAATAGTAACATAATGGAACCTGTTAGAAACGATAGCAAATTCATAGTTTAAATTAGAAATAGACCATCTTACAAGTGTATTAGCCGCACTGAGGATTGAACTAGAGATTATTCAGAAAATTAGAACGTTACAACAGTTTGACCCGGAAATCATGAAATTGTGAGACGAAGTGTCTTTAGGGAAAAGACTAGAGTTTCAAGTTTTTGAGGGTGGAATAGTAAGGTACCAAGAAAGACTATGTGTTCCCAACAATGAAGATTTAAGAGGGAATGTTTTGTCGGAAGCACATAGGAGTAATTATAGTATCCATCCTGGAAATACGAAAATGTACCGGAACTTATGTCAACATTACTGGTGCAATGGCATGGAAGCAGACATTGCTAAGCACATTTCTCAATGCCTGACATGGCAACAAGTGAAGGCGGAACATCGCAAGCCCATAGGACTACTAAGACCACTGGATATGTGGCACCCCCAAAACGGCCCCCGATCCATTAGGGTCGCCACAGTTCGCTTACCTTTCACTTGACCTGGCAAAGCATCACTCTGATACCATAGAGTTGTGATGAGTCCCTAAGTCCTGGGGGTTTATATTATTTAAATCGGTCCTAGCTTAGTTCATATAACGGAAGCATATTCGATTCTCCCTAACCCATACTCAAACTAAATAATGTAATGCAATGCACACCAACTACACATTATATATATATAAGTTAGAGCCGAACACTTTTATTTACATAACTTGATCAGACATCATGAGTTAGTACATCAAAAGGCCAAGGCTTTACTAAGCTCGCTTATAACCAAAAGTACTCGACCCCACAACAGTCATGTACATCGGTCCATTATTCAATGTCAGCCATCCAAAAAGAAGCTTCATCCTCCCTCCATCGCACTCAGTCACACCAAACTCGGTTTGTCAGTTGGCGGCGGCAGCAGCATCCCCAGCATAACCCTGTCGTGGCAGACATGCACGGTCAAGAACTCCTGAATGACAGGGCCAGCGGGTGATCCAACATCGTACAAAATCAGAACCCGCACACGAACAAAAGCTAACCCTCGGAACCCGCACATGAACAAAAACTAACCCCCGTATCTCGGGGTGATGATGCTTCATACACTCAACCTCGACGTCGGTCGGTATACCATAAAAAGTACCAGGGGTGGCTGGCGACATAGACATAACTCCTAGTCTGAAATGTTAGTCCCCAAAAGGGGTGAGTACAACCACTCAGCAGTAAAAGATTCATCAAGCTATATCAAACATTACTATTAATATACATATTAAAGTATGGTAGACAAAAACAAGAAATTAGAGAACAAGTATGTATCAGAATCATGAAATCCTTCAATGTAATGACAATGTAGTCCTAATATGTAGTGCAACATATCCAAGATGGACAAATCTCAATCATAGGGCCAAACTGAAATATCACGTCCTGTTCCATGCCATACACTCAGCTTATATCCAGACCCCACACATTTATAGCAGAATCATTCATTTTATCATTCAAAAGGTTTCATCCCTAGAGGACCAATGTTTGTGTCCCTTCGGCATTCACATCCCTTTAGGCATCACGAAAGCCTCTAGCATTCAACCACTTAGGGCCACTGGGCTTTTGGAGCGAATCACACCTCTAGGCATCTCGTACCCCACCTGGCATCACGAGGAACCTCGGGGGCCTCCCATGAGAATGGTTACCTCGGCCATCCAGAATTATGTACCGACTAGTATACTACTGGGCATCCCGAATCTCCCGAGGAAAAACCCCCAGCATTCAGCCACTTAGGGCCACTGGGCATCCACAAGGCATCGACTCACTCGATCCTTTGGGCATCGTTGACGGAAGGGTCCAACAGACAACAATTTAACATTTTAAATTTACAAGAATCCTTTCAAATGCCAAGAACAATCCATTTCATGCATTCACTACCCAATCTTAATATTACACAAATATCCACAACCGGTACCATCATATCACATAACCATTACAAAACATATTCACTTTTGGGACATTTTGTGAAAATTTGAAAATAGAGTAACTCGATTTTACCATGCACAATTCTGGTAAATATTTCGAAATAAAAACTAAATGAGCTCGAAAAATTGTGGAATTTTGACATGTTATCAATGAGACCTTAAGAAAAAAAGTTTCATGAAGATCACTAAGTCAAATTCCTTACGTATCAAGAGTAAAAAAATCCGGTATTCCTTATTAACGTTTTGTAAAATTTCCAGATTTAACATTTCCGTATAAAAATCATTTTGTCGACCAAATCTTGTCCATTTACACTAAATTTTTTATATGCCACTCTTACATATGTGCTCTCCAACTTTCATTAAGGATTCAAAGTCAATTTTTAGCTAGAAAATTGCAGAAAAATCGAGAAATTACCGGAGGTCATGCTGTTCTTGCGAAATCAGTTTACTTGCCTAAAGAGAACTATTCGTACCCTTGAGTCTTGGCATCCAACGTCCACAGCCAAGATTTACAAGCATATTATACCACAATACAGCCTCTTTACTTCCACAAATCCACCATAGCTAAATCCTTGAGTTCTCATTTCAATTCAAAAGCGAGATCCACCAAAACTTGCTCTATTTTTTTTGCTCAATTACTTCAGCCAGCTTCATCTCCTTCATCAAAATCAACATGCAGCTCCAAAGTCCACATTTTCTCACATCTACCAACTCCTCACTAGATAAAAACAGCAAGCAAAAACATAGATTGGAGAATTTCCACTTGCCTCAAGTCCAAAGCAACCGCAACAAGCAAATTGGCAACTTGGGGCTCCGAGCGCGGCTTGATTGACGGTGGAGCTAGCCGGCGTCAATGGCGGCAGCTAGAACATGGCGGAATACAATCTTCCTCTTCCCCTTTTTGGTCCACACTCGCGCCCTCTCTCTCTCACTCACTCGCCTAAACTCTCTCTCTCGGCGGTTCCCTCGATCCATCCGCCTTTCCCTCTTCCTTTTGATTGCTTAGTAGCTAGCAATCATTACATTTTTGCATGCAAGAGACACTTGGCTCCAAGAGGAAGACAAGTGTCTTCAACAAGAAGACAAGTGGAGGAGGTGGCATGGCCTCCATCCCCCCCATGGGCTAACGGTTTTTTTTTGTGGGCCTCTTGCCTGCTTTGGGCCCGAAAAATTTTGGGCCGAGACATCCAATTTAAATGGCCCTTAGAAAAAGAAAATAATAATAATAAGCCCATAAGTCCTACACCACTTTAGGGCATTTTGATTTTTATATAGGAATCAATATATATTCCCATAACAAATCTTACATAGGGGGTTCGGTCCAAGAGATAAAATATCGTGGCCGATGATGTAATTGTCCATATGGCCATTCAAAGACAATTTCCTTCACTATAAAATTTAATATTTCGTGTTGTCTAGTTTCTTAGATGCCATAGGATATACCAGAGTGGAAATGGGAGCACGTAACAATGGACTTCGTACAAGGATTACCAAGGATGTCAAGTGGTCACGACTCCATTTGGGTGATAGTTGATCATCTGACTAAGTCTACCCGTTTCCTAGCAGTTCGTGTAGACTATCCGATGGATAAACATGCCAAAATATATCTAAGCCAAGTAGTATGCTTACATGGTGTTCCTGTAACCATCACGTCAGATCAAGACTCGAGGTTTACCTCATATTTTTGGCAAAGTCTCCAAATTGCCTTAGGGACCAAGCTCCAATTCAGCACTGCTTTTCATCCATAAATAGACAAACAAACAGAGAGAGTGATCCAGACACTGGAAGACAAGTTAAGAGTTTGCGTGATCGATTTTAGAGGAAATTGGGATGTGAAGCTACATCTAGTAGAATTTGCATACAACAATAGTTTCCAGCAAAGTATTAGTATGGCTCCCTATGAGGCACTCTATGGGAGGAGATGTAGAACTCCAGTCTACTAGAATGAAGTGCGCGAAAGAAAACGAACATGAATCGAATTGGTACAAGCTACTACGGATGCGGTAGAAATTATCATAAATAGACTTAGGACGGCCTAGTGTCGGTAGAAAAGTTATGTGGATAATCATAGAAGGCCCTTAGAATTTAACGTGGGGGATCACGCATTTCTTAAGGTATCCCCGATGAAGGGAATATCACGACTTAGAATAGAGGGTAAGCTGAGCCCTAGGTTTGTTGGACCTTTCGAGATTCTTGAGAGGATAGGAAACGTAGCTTATCGGCTGGCATTACCTCCTAAGCTGGCGAACCAACATGATATTTTTCATTTGTCAATGCTGAGGAAGTATTAGCCCAACCCTGGTCACACACTCAATCATGAAGCCATCAAAGTGGATGAGCAAGTGAAGTACACAGAAGAGTCGATCCAACTATTGGATCGGAAAGAGCAAGTTCTTCAAACAAAGAATTCCGCTAATCAAGGTTTTGTGGTGACATCACATCATGGAAGAGGCTACGTGGGAAAGTGAAAGGGAAATAAGGCAAAGGTATCCTCACCTTTTCAATGAGACGTAAGAAACGCACAATTTCGAGGATGAAATTCTTTATGGAGGGGAGAATCGTGATATCCTGATTTTGCCAGACCTCGAATACATAACGGTCCCTGACGGGTCGACAAATTTGTTGTCAAATTGCGTCGTTAGCGCCACTTTTGGCTGCTGTTTCGTCATAACCATCGCCGGACCGAGACGCACATATTGTCACTTTCTCGTGATAGTATCTCAGCTAGGAATTTCTTCACGCAACGTCACTCGCGAGAGCAGCCCTTTCCACATTTGTACCTTTCTAGAGCAAACTTTCCCATGCACGTGAAGAGCCCACGCAGCCGCGCCTCTCCCCTTCTATTCAGCCGGTCAATCCTGAAGGATTTGTTGACCCATGCAAGTACGTTCACGCATGCAAGGACTGCCCATGAAGAATCACGTCCCTTTGATGGTCAACAAAGAGAGAATGTTGACCGAGAGGGAGCCAACGACAGCCACGTCCTGCATGCATGCAAGGTTGATCAAGTGCTGCCACATCTAGCTGCCACGCCCCTTTTCCCTTCAGTGGTCAGCGGAGGAAGACTTCTACATGCAAAGGGACACGCCCATGCATGCAGCAAGATGAGTGGCAGCTGAAGTCTACAGGGATGGCCACGATTCTTCGAGCTGTCCTTGCTCGTCATTGCCACCAAGGAGAGCGGTTGTTGACTGGATTAGTCAGCCCACGGCAGGAACAAAACCAGCGACAGAAGCAGCGAGCGAGAGAGAGAGAGGAAGAGGCCGCTGTTTTCTCCTCGCCACCACCGGCCACTCGCCCTCCGCACACGCACGCCACCAGCCATCGATTGCCACGCCCCAGCCCTTCTTCGTAGCTGTTGGATCATCTACTGCCGACCCTAGCCAGCCCTGACACCACCGGCTCCCTCACCACCGTTCCTCAGCTGCTATTGACTCGAGGAGACCACAGCTCACGGTTTGCTCGCCTTCAGCGCCACCAAATTGAAGGCAAGTCAATATCTACTAACCTAGATTATGTGACGTCGTCGTAGCTCGGTGGGACATACTCCATAGAAAATTTACAAATTAGCATTTGATTCATTATAAGTTCATGAATTGATGATTTCCGATGTCGTTGACATAACCATGAACCTTGGGTATTGAAATTCTGTGCCGTCTATGAGCAAACTCGGGCTGGGGGACCCGTGTGTGAATGTGGATTTATGTGGGCGTTGTTAAAGTTTTAAAATTTATATTATCTAAACGATTTCAAATATATTTTGATATTTTGAACCACGGACCTATTGGCTTTAATGTTGCCGAATATGTCTGAAGCAATGTATTTCTCAGGATTTATGTGGGCGTTTCATGCGAGATTTCGAGTTTACAAAATGTGAAGTTACGTGAAATTCATGCACGTTTATTCCAAAAATCTTCAGGATTGAACCATGAAATTGGATTTTGATGGATTCGATATAAAACTCCCGGTTTTATAAATTGTTTCCAAAGATGTGAGCTTGACATATTTCGAAGATTTGTTTACACTAAAGTTTGTCTTATGACTCGAGAATTTTGAAAGCAATGTATTTGTCATGCGTTACCCACATGAAAGATTTTGCAATTAAATTGATTAGACTACTACACCATGGTTGGAACATTACTAATGCTGTCAGACCCCTAGGACGACGATGCCTCGGGAGTTGGGTTGCCTGGAGGATCATGATAGCGATGCCTCTAGATGCTTGGGGACCAGTGAGCCCCAGAGGTTCCTCGGGAGTGTCGGGATGCCCAGGAGTGTGACATAACACGTACTGGATGCCCGCGGACATCATTGACATGGTGAGCCCCGGAGGTTTCTCGTGATGCCAGGTGGTGTGCGAGATGCGTTGGGGTGTAACGTAACACGCTCCAGATTCTCGGTGACGGAAATATGGAACCGAAGGTCCTCGTGATGCTAGGTAGGATGCGAGAGCCTGGAAGGGACGCAAACGTTGGTCATTCTAGAAGATGGTGGAAGTGAATCGAGATTTATAAAGTTCTAAATTCACATTGGTTTTGGGATATGTCGTTTTATTATGATAATCTTTTGATCTGATGCACATCTTCTGCTCCATTTATGTGTTCTGTTTTCGATTGCGTGAAATCGGGTAGCGATAGACGTACATAATTTAGTTTAGTAGAATTTTGATTGCTAAGTAGTCGTACTCACCCCTCGTGGGGCTAACATATTACAAAGTGATAGAGATGCCGTTATTGCTCTTGTCCTTTGGTACATTTTACAGCATCCCCGTTGACTTGCAATGGTAGTAGATAGAGCACTCTGACCCCGACTTGCCTAGACTCATCTTCATAAGGATTCTGGTGATTCTCACTATAGAAACCAGACTCACCTTAGGTCCAAAGCACATGGAGTTCGTGGTCTTGTACGTTCGAAGGAATGGGCGCACCATGTGGCCACTCCTAGTGTCGCTGAAAGATGATGATGGTGGCTCGAGTAGGGTGGAGTAGCGGAGGACATGGGAGGACGGTAGATATTTTGGATACCAGCACTTAAAGACAGATGACGTTGTGAATAGTTAGCAGAAATAGTTGGTCCAATTTTGTTATAGCCAAATATAGGAAATTTTGGCTTATGTGCACCGACGAACGTCGTCTAAACAAAAATATATGTAAATAAAAGTACCGGGTTGATATATATAAATATTGCGTGCATCGTTTCAAGAGTTGGAAGGGAGTTGATGGATCCGCTTTCGCAATGATATAGTGTAGGAAACAGAATATGTAAGTAGATGGACCCCAAGGGTCAAGGACCATCGTAGCCCGGGGTCGCCACAATATTACTAATTGTCTGAGGTTAATTGAGCAGTGAAATTTTTGTGGTTAGGGTTTTTTAGGACAGATCATTTTAGGCTTAATTGTAGTCAATATGTTGGTTGGTTTTGCCGGATCTTGAAATTATTTGTTTGTCCCAATGTTCTCTTCGAAACCCATCAATCAATTTGGTTGGACATGGGCTGTGGGAGGAGACCTAGGCAGTGAAATGGAGCAAGTCACATCAAAATGGAGCGATGGAAGAGAAAGGCCCAAAAGAGGCCTCGGGTGCGTGCGTCGCACGCATGCTCGTTGTTTGTCAGTTTTGCCCCCCCAATCGTGAAAATTTACGAATTTACCCCTTTTGGGTGTAAAATTCTTGTTTTACCCCTTAAAAGTAAAATTCCAATTCTGGCCTTGCGTGCAAAAATTCCAAGTTTACCCCTTCTGCATGTGATTTTACTATTTTACCCTCACATGCAATTTTATGAATATTTTCTCATAAAATTAAATGTCTAGTGATCCATACATATTTAATTAATTAAAGATTAGCCACAACATCATTGATTATATTAAATTATATACATTAAGAGCCTTTGGATCACATATAGTCAAAGACAATAATTGTGATTAGTCACATTAATATTATGAATTTTATCCCATAGGAATTTTCAATATATTGATGTGATTAATTATGATGAAATATTATTTTATCTTTCTTAATTTACCATAGGGATTAAGGAAGGGAATATAATTTGATTGTTTCATCAAGAAGTAATTATGAATCAATTTAAATTAGAAACTTAGCCCACAAGCAGTTTTTGATATTATGTGATTCATATTTTATAACATGTTTTACATTGGTAAAATATGATTTAAGTTTATTTGCCTCAAATATATTGATACATAAGTTTTCTTTGATTATGATGCTGCCTTACCACCTATGATTAGTTCTAGTATTATTGTTCCCGAGCTTAATGGAAATAACTATAAAGAATGGAGGGAATAAGTTCTTCTTCAATTGGGGTGCATAGATCTTGATTATGCTCTAAGGTCAAACGAACCACTTGAACCTACTGAGAATTGCACTCATGTTGAACATACTCGTTATGCACAATGGGAGCAGTCCAACCGTCTCAGTGTGATGTACATAAAGACAAAAGTCTCTGCTAGCATTCGTGGTTCAGTCATTTAGCATAACAATGCCAAGAAATTGCTGGAGGCTATTGATGCACAATTTGAGTCTTTAGAGAAGGCACATGCCATGACCCTGATTATGAAGTTCTCATCCTTAAAACTTACCAGTGTAAAGAGGTGTGCGTGAGTATATCATGAAGATGACGGATATTATAGCTCAGCTGAAGAATCTTGAGGTTGTGATATCATAACCCTTTCTTGTATACTATATCCTGAAAACTCTCCCACAAGAGTATGCCCCTTTCAAGATATTACAATACACATAAAACTAAATGGTCAATCAATGAACTCATGACCATGTGTGTTCAAGAGGAAGAGAGACTACTAATGGAGAAAGGAGAAAGTGCTCATATGGCAACATAGGATAAGTATAAAGGGCAAGGCAAGCAGAAGGGAAAAGGTAAGATGCCTCTACCTCCCCAAGCTGGCATTAAGAAGGAATCAAAGTACTTCTTCTATAAAAATAAGGGGCACATGAAGAAGAATTACGCCAACTTTAAGGCTTGGCTCAAAAAGAAAGGTAATCAACTTTTATGTATTTGTTATGAATCTAATATGGTTGATGTGGGTCACAACATCTGGTGGATTGATTATGGTTCTACAATCCATGTCACGTCCCAATCCTCAAGCGCGTGCTCATCCCTCGATGGTCGATAAAATTTGCGACTTCCCATGACAAGCCACCGACCCTTTCATTTTATTTCACATGCAGAAGCGAATAGCAAATCCTTTGACAGTAACCATCTCGAGATAGAAAAGCAGGACAACGGATTCAAAAACAAAACATGTTGTTATGGACCAACTGAGTTAAGTACAAAAGTCTATCATCACAAGACTTCAAAAGACCAACTCTCAAAAGGAACTATTCTATTTAACCTACACTCCAAATCACCTCAACTCGGCTCCAGCTCTTCCACCCTACAGTCTTGAAAAGTGAAGCCCACGATGGGGTGAGATATAAATCTAAGTGAGTTCATGCTCTAAACCCCGATTAGAAGGGTAATACGCCTAGGGCGTCCTAACCACACAATCATACAACCAGAGAGACTTACCTTATCTCAGATCCTCCCTGCAGGTCAGCACAATTCATATCACAACCATATGCATATAGCAATTCCATACATCAATTAGAATATCAAAATTAATCACTGCTCACATGAGCAAGAACTACAAATCAATCACTGCTCACACAAGCAAGAATTACCAACATACATCGGTCCATCACTTTCACTCAACATGCGTTTCAATTAATTATTACTACCTACACAAGCAGTTTTACCCGACACATGTCGGTCCTCTACCCATCGACACACACCGAGGATAGGTGACGTCCACTGACACAGGATGGTAATATCCCCTGACACACATCGGAGATAGATGATTTCGACCGACACATGCCGATGATAGGTAATATCCATCGACAAACGTCGGGGAAGGGTTCTCTTAACTAGCATGCGATCATTCAATTTTGGCTAGGGACATTGTGCTTTGCACTCACATGTCTCAATTAAGATAATGACCTTGGCCTATTTTCTTCTTATTAAAAACATCTAGTGAAAATATTGTGTGTGGGTACACGGTCTGATTGAACCCAAAAAATTTATATCTTCCTTTTTAAAATCCCATTGTCTTTTATAGTATACAAAACCATTTTCGGTGTTAAAACCCGGCACCCAGGATTTTCAGAATAAATAATGGAAATTCACTATTTTTGGAATAAATAACCCAATTTCCAATTGGCACTCAATTTGCACAAATTACCACTCAATTGCAAAAATTGACCACACCATTGCAATCAGCACGCAATTCTAGTCATCAGCTATCCTAGTCTAATTTCTAGAAAATAATTAATAATTAAATAATTAACGAAATGAATTAAATAAATCAATTTAAATACCAAAAATACAGACTTATGCTAAAAATTGCTAATCTAACCACCTATTGAACTAATTAAATTATTCTAACCATTCTAACTATTAGGCCACACAATAAACTAAGTAAGTACAATTTCTAACCACCTAAATCACTAATCTAACTAACCTAAATTAATTAAACTAACTAATAACTAAACTAATCACACTTAAATTAACCTAATCACCCCTTAATCATCATGAGCCTACTAAGTAGAGTTTAGTGCACAAATTGACCGGTTTAATTTGAAAACCGGTTCACCTTGACGGCGGTGCGACGGTGGCCAAAACTCGGGCCTACGGTGACACCAAGGGGAGCTTGGGCCGGGCCAAACAAGCCTCGCAAAGCCAACAGCGACTGTTGGTTTTGGCTGAGCTTAATTGATGGGTTGAGATGCACGAGCCGACTTCAAGTTGGCCAAGATGCGCGAGTTGGGTTGCTTTGCGCTCGGTTTGGTGGGCTACTCGGCTAAAACTTGGCCGAATTGTGGGCTTTGAATGGAGTAGCTTCGGGCGGAACTTAGGCCGTTGATGGCTTGAGGAGCAACGACCGAGCAAGGTCACGTGAAACTGGTCAGGCCATGAAGAAACAAACTTCGATGGAGATACAAGGACGCGTGGAATAGCTTGCGAAGTCAACAACAAAGCTTCAATGGGGTGGCTGAAACGGTGGAAGAGAGGCACGGACGAAGGAGGACGATGGAGGAAGTGGATGTGTGGCGCTCGTTGGAGTAGCTTCGGTCAACGATGGAGCCTTCGTTGAGAGTTGTGATTGACCGAAAGGAGATAGCGAATGGTGGGGCGGCAAAATGGAGAAGCAACTGCTGGCGTCGTGGGGTTGGTAGCGAATTGAGGGAGGGGTAGGGGTGAGCAGCGGTCTAGGGTCGACCACTGGACCGACCCCGACCAGCCCAACCCCGCCGGTCCCGGGTCCGGTTCCCAAGGGGGGACCGGGTCGGTCCTTGGTCCTGAAATTTCGGGACCAACACTGTACGGGTTGGTCCTCGGTCCTAAGAGTTTTGGGTCGGTCCAACCCTGGACCGAACCTGTATATTATATTATATTATTTATAATTCTTTTATATATTCAAACCTAAGTAAAATGTTTGTTATATTATATTATATTGAGATGTTCTATCAATATCACTAACAGTAATTTCAATTTAAAACTTTTGTTGAGTATTAATTATGTGTCGTTTGTTTTTGTTTTTAGGTGTTTAGAAATTCAAGTGAATTAACAAAGTGTGAAGTTATATATTCATGGTTTATATTAAGTATTTTCAACTTTTTATGGTTCAGTTGTATTTTACTAATGAATTTTAGCTGCACTTTGCTTTTCAATTTGTGTCAAATGGTAGAAGTTTTTAAAGAGTAGAGTAGTACTGCAGTTGCTACGGTGATTTGTTAGTCAAGTGGTGTGAAGCTCATTTTTTGGTCGAGTGGACTCTACATGATCAAATGTAAGAAAACGCTTTTGCATATGGTGTTATGAATATTAAAAATAGATGATTACAAGAACTTTTCATCTTGTCCCATATCTCGATGAGCAATTAGTAGGTACGAAATTTCTATTATTATGTCATCTTAAATTTGCTAAATATTTATTGGTATTTATAATTTAGTTGCACAATGTTGCATTGTCGATGGATGTGTAATTTGAATTTGTAGGTTTACTTTTTTAGGGAGTATAAAAAATAAGAAGAAAAAAAAATTATCGATCGGTCCGGGTTGACCACAGGCTGGACCGAATCCATTGGGTCGGTCCGGTCCTTGGTCCCAGCTCAATAGGGTCGGTCCTCGGTCCTAAAAATTGAGGACCGACACTGTACGGGTTGGTCTTAGGGTTAGGGGGTGGCTCGGACCAACCCGGACCATGCTCACCCCTAGGGAGGGGTGCTCAGTTTAGAAAGTAAAGGAAATGATGGAGAGGGATTCGAGGGAAATGAAAATGAAGGCAAAGCAGAGGGCGCACAAAGAAGGAGGGAACAGATGAGGCTTGTGAAGGGGAGAGATAGCGACGGGAGATGTAACTGGCAAGGCTTGCTTAAGAAGCCAAAGGAAAGGGGAAAAGTAAGCAAGGTTATCCACTTAATTGAAGACTTGGTTCCCCTAATACTTTCTTGAAGATAAATCCATAAATTAACCAATTTAGTGCCAAATGTTGCACCCCAAGCCTAGCTCCAAATTTCACTAAATTTTGGACTTCAATTTCTTCACCAATCTCTTAATTTGATGTCCAATTTTGTTGTAGAAAAAGCCCACAAAATTTCTACGAATCCACATCACCAAATGACTCGGTAAGGAGGCCAAAAATCCATTCGATTTGGCCCATTTGAATTTCCGTTCTTTTCTGAATCGTTCGAATTGATTTTCCGTAAAAATCTCGAACTCGAAGGAGTTTCTCTAAAGACAAGATGACGTCCTATAAATGAACCATGACAATTCAAATGTCCAATGCCCGAAACTGAATTCAATTTCGTGGTTAAAATTGACCGAATGCGATTTTAGTCCAATCTGACCTACCAGGTAGCTTTTAGGGATTTTACCACGGATATCCCTTAATGACTTCACCTAATAGATTAGTTAACTCATGAGTGATCAGCTCAGAGAAAAAGGACCATAGGCGTGCCAAGGAAAAGCTCATTGCGTTTTAACGGGACATGTTGAAAATTCAAGATGTCACAATTTACATTTTGAATTCCTTGCAAGGTTTTTAGAACTAGCAGAAACTAGTGGTGTCATGCCTCGAACCCCAAGCGCGCACACATCCCTTGGCGGTCAACTGAAAATGTGACATCCCAGGACGCATCGCCGACCCTTTTTTTTTATCTTTTGATTATGCACATGCGAAAGCAAACCAAATAAACACCTGGCCAATAGACAAACAATAGGGATAGTGAATCAAAACAAGAGTTGCCGATAACGACTTATTTATTTATCAATTGTTAACCATAGGAAGTTTAATACTTACAAGCCTTCTTACGGCCATTTCCTATCGACCCTCTCAAAAACCTTCAGGGACCAATGTGACATCATGAATTTTTAGTCCTATTCTCAACTGAATAAATTGGGCCTTTCATCGATGAGCCTATGGTGCTATTCTCAAAGCTGATCACTCGTGAGGTAACTAGACTATTTGACGAAGATATTAAGAGATTTTTATGCAATAGACTTGAGGATTCGACCAAGAGTCGGCTGCTTGACCGTGCTCATCTGCCAAGGTCATTACGGCATAGTTATAAGTCAATTAGAAATCAGAGATAGGTCAGTTTGGCCAAGATACGTTATTAAATGTGGGTGATTCACTAAATTACAAAATTCTTGTCGATTGGCAATAGATTGATATTTCCATCGTTTCTGTACCCTGTATTTGAATCATCGAGATTTTCACGACCACCGAGAGTTGCCAATGTGTCGAAGGGGTTCATTGTGGCTCGAAGAAAATTAACCACAAGTCATTTGCACTAAAAATTCCTTAAAGCTACTCGAAAGCCTAGGTCACAAGTCATTTTAGGAATGTCGACTTAGTCTCCGAAGATTTTTTTGCAAACTGAGACTTTTTGGGAAGAAGTCGAGATAGGGTCGTATTTGTCCAGAAAATTCAAAGGACCGTTTTTTATCGCACAATTGGGAAGCAAGTGGGATCAATTGGTGAGGAAAAATACCAATTTGGTCATTGACTTGAAAATGGAATTTATGGGAGCCTATTTGAGTTGATTCAAGAATGATTAAAGTCCAATTTGAGGGAAAATAAGGTGAAATTCGTATGCCCCCATGGACCTAACATTTTGGACCAACTCAAGGCTTCTAGAAGAGAGTTGGTGGCTGAAAATTGGCCATGGATTCTAGATGGTCAAGGTGGAGCCCTCCAAGGGGACAAGTGAGACAAGAAGAGACCAAGTGGTCCCTTCCCTCTCTCCTCTACCCCAAAATCGTCGAGCAGCCACCCTGCTTCTCCATTTTTCCTGTTAGAAGCCCAAAATTCTAGAGAACCAGCTAGTAAGCCGTCGCTAGCCCCATTACAGCCACCAGATGCCACCGCCCCACTGCTCGCCCACCGTCATGACTGTCGCGCCTCACGCCAGCCTCGCTCGTGTCTTCACCTTCCTTGGCCATCCTCCTAATTCAACTACAAGCCTAGGTGATCCCCGAAGCTGTTTGAGCTTGCCTTGTCATTGCCATAGCTGCCTTGAAGCCCGCCTTCGCCCGTCCAAGCCGGAGTAGCTCCATCAGTTCTATCCTTGCCCATTTTGGCCCCAAGTCAGCACTAGTCTAGTGTCTCTTGACCCAGATCAATGACTAAAGGTAGTGGGTTTCCAGCCCACTATTTGGCCCGTTTTTCAGGCTTTCTTGACACCATTTGGCGAGCTCGCTTTGGAGTTTCTCATCCCTTGCTGCATCCCCGCCGTTTTGATATAAGCAGATCATTAAACAAGTGAGTTTAACTCACTAATCCTTGCTTAGTGACTTAATCACATTTAAGGGTTGTTTAGTTTAGGTCAAGTATGGATTAGGTGGATAGTTAGAGTATATTAACAATGTAATTAATTGTTATTGCATGTTAGGTGGTTAGAGTAATTTGGTTAGGGCTTAGGCAAGCTCTAGTATTTATCTAGAGTAGTTCAGAAATTTTCCGAGCTCGTCTTGGCTTTTAATTAGGCATTATGGGCCTAAGTTGCTATTTTTCACATTTAATAATTAATTTTCGTAATTTTTTAATTAATTCATTATTTTTCCAGAAATTAGACCAAAATAGCCAGTGACAAGAATTTTATCCCGATTGCAATGGAGTGATCTGTTTATTTAATTGAGTTCTAATTTTTGCTGATTGTGTGTGATTTGTGATTTTGTGAATTTATCTTAAATTTATTTAATTTCATTAATTAATTGCAAAAATCACCAAGTGTTGGTTTACAATGCGAAAAATGTTTTTATCGATTATATAAATAGTGGGGAATTTTGAAAGTAAAGATATCATATTTTTGGCTTAGGCTGACCGTGTACCCACACATGATTATTTTTATCGGGTGAACTTAATAGGACGGAAATAGGCCAAGATGTTTTGATAATTGAGGAATCTATTTGTGAAGAGCAATGTTGTTGATCATGGGTGAAGAACCATGAGATGTTGTGAGTTAGGTCAAGAACACCGTCGAAGTATGGCTATGCCCATTAGGCCATAATCCACTACCAAGTATGGTCGTGTCCACTAGACTATAATCTACCACCAAACTTGGAATCGGTTATGCCTGCCGAGCTATAATTCAACATTACCGCCGAAGATTTAGTAGGTCATGCTCGCTGAGCCATAATTCAGCTTTACTACCAAAGATTTAGTAGCCCACACCTGCTAAGCTGTAATTTTGCGTTTGGGTTGAGTAATTGGAATGACCGTGTGATGGTCTTGTGTCTTGGAATCGACTAGGTTGATTGATCGATGAGTTGATCTAAATTCTTGATTTGATGTGATGGTCTGATCCGATCTGAATTTAAGGATCGGATGTGATGACGTGATTCGATGAATTGCTTATTGTATTAATTTGCAATAAGACATTGAGGCCAAGGTAAGTCATCTAAACTTGTGTTGTGCTTAGGTAGCCCTTAGGGCATATTTTCTTCTTAGTCGGGGCTTATGGGGTTGAACTTGCTAAGACGTCGTCTTACCCCATTGTGGGATAACATTTTCAAGTCCCTAGTTGACAGCGGTAGAAGACCCAAGGCTTGAAGTTTAGAAGGTGAAGCATGAAGAATTGGAGAGCATGTCAGACTAGTTAGTCATAGGATAATTTTCTTTTGTTGAAAGTCGATCCCTTTTTGTAGGCTTTTGTGTATAAACCTCTATGTTTATAAAAAGGTATTTTGTGAAAAATTGACACTACTTTTCTTTCCCATCATGTTGTTGTCTAGGGATTTATTTATCCTCTTCCACATGTGTATTAAATGAATAGGTCGGCGATGCATCCTGGGACATTGCTATTATATCGACCAAGTAGTGATGGTCACGTGCTTGGAGGATTGGGGCATTAGAGATTGGAGTGATAAGGTGCGATGGTCTATGAGATAGTTAGTAGGAAAGGCCTTTAAATTCATGCCGGTGCATTTCTATGATAACCGATTGGTAGAATTGTTTGTTGTTATCGTTCAACTTCTAATTTGGTGTGGAATTGGAAGGCATGTTTTTGTAGAAAACCTGAAAGATGAGCAATCAAGAGCAAAGGACTCCAAAGAAGAGTACCGTTAGGCCTGTAGCTACGGGTAGAACGCCGATAAGGGTTGGTACTCGAGGAGGCTAGGGTAGAGCGCAAGCTAAGGCTAGTGCGAGTGGAGTAGCACCACATCCCGTTGGTATTAAGGTAGCAGCCCCAGGTGATCCATGAACTATTGGGATCACACAAGCGTTGGATGCTATGAGAGAGATGATAGGGCAGCAGGCCTAGAACCAAGCTGCCACTTTTACCGCCACTGTTGCAGTTGCCACCACTACCACTACCAATGCTGTTGCTGCTGCCGCACTGTCGCCGTACCTACTGAGGTTCCACCAGGGAACTTGGTCACCAGAAGACCGATTCATAAACTGGTGGAACCATTTTTGAAATTGAATCCATCGAAGTTTACAGGGGCAGGAGACCTCAAAGCTGCTACTTGGTGGATCCAAGGACTAGAGAAGACCTTTGCACTATTGATGTGCATTGAAACTGAAAAGGTCACCCTCGCGGCCTACCAATTGGAAGGAGTCGCAAGTACATGGTGGAGAACCACCCAAGGAGCATTATTTCCTGAAGGTGTAGTCCTAGAGTGGAACACCTTCGTTGAGGCCTTCAACGGGAAGTACTTTTCGGAGATTGCTAGAGAGATGAAGATGGTAGAGTTCCAAAGCCTTCACTAAGGCTCCATGACTGTCGATCAATATGAGGCGAAGTTTGTGGAGCTATCGCAATACACTCCTGAATTGGTGGAGAATCTAGTGAATCAAGTTAGGAGATTTTGGGATGGAATTAGGCCAAAATTGAGAAGTCCACTGATTCTGCTCAATTTGAGAAATTACAATGACCTGTATGAGCGGGTCCAAATGATCGAGAGAGATCAGAATGAGAGAGCCACCGCATCTGGATCGTGGTTCGGATTGAGTCAAGAAGGGATCCGACATGGGAAGAGGCCCATGATCGGAGGAAGATTTCAAATCCTGCCCAACAGGAAGGGTGGAATTGCAAAGGCAGGGTCCGTGTGTTACTTGTGTGAAAGGTGACACGGATCAGCTCCATGCCAACCTAGGCCGAGTACTTGTTTTGGGTGTGGCCAACCGGGTCACATAGCTAGGAACTGTCCTAGAAGATAGGGGAGACCACAACAATTGCTGCCGCTGCCACCATTGGGTCAGATCAGCGGGTATGTGTCATAGAACGCACCACAAGGTGGACAGATGAGACGCTCAACTCAAGGAACAATTTAAGTGCTCACTAGAGGTCAGGCTAAGGACGTGCCTGATGTGGTTACAGGTATGGTTTCATTGAATGACCATCCTGCTTATGCATTGTTCGAACCTAGCACAAATCATTCTTTTATTGTCGAGCAATTTGTTAAGCTGATAGGATTAAGTCCTGAGTTGTTGGAGATAGTGGTTAGCATATCTACACCGTTAAAGGATAAGGTGTTGTCTACATTGGGTTATTTTGGTTGCAAGTTAGCGATTGGTGAGCGAGAGAGGAAAATAGATTTGCTAGTCCTAGCCATGTATGACTTTGATTTGATAATTGGCATGGATTGGCTCACCAAGTAACAAGCTAAGATGGATTACTGTTGTAAAGCGATTCAATTTAACCTGTTAGAGGGTGAGAGCTTTGAGTTTGTCGAGAATTGAGGAGGACCCTCGATTTCCCGAATCTCATCACAAGAGGCAAACCATTTGTTAGATGGGGGTTGCTAAGGTTATCTGGTGACTGTTGTGGACACGACAGTTGAGGAGCTTAAGATCGAAAATATTTTAATTGTGCAAGAATTTCCAAATGTATTCCCGAAGAAATTGCTAGGATTGCCGCTAGAGAGAGAAATCAAGTTTGTGATTGAGTTAGCACCAGGGACATAGCCAATCTCTAAGGCTCCTTATTGGATGGCATTATCAGAATTGAAGGAACTAAAGGTGCATATGCAAGAATTGTTGGATAAGGGATTCATACATCTTAGTAGATCACTTTGGGAGCACCAGTTCGCTTTATAAAGAAGAAGGATGGTTTGTTGCGATTGTGCATCTACTATCGCCAACTCAATCAAGTGACGATAAAAAATAAGTATCCCTCCTAAGGATCGATGACTTGTTTGATTAGTTACAAGGAACATTGATATTTTCAAAAATCGACTTGAGGACAAAATAACATCAGCTGAGGATTAGGAAATAAGACATACAAAGTTAGCATTTCGTACTCGATATGGTCATTACGAGTTCATAGTAATGCCGTTCAGGTTAACAAATGCTCCAACTACGTGTTCAAGGACTATCTGGATTAGTTTGTGATTGTGTTCATCGATGATATTCTAGTGTATTCGAGGAGTGAAGAAGAGCATGACAATCATTTAAGAGTAGTACTGCAAACTCTGAGGGTTCATCAACCGTATGCTAAGTTTAGCAAATACAAGTTTTGGTAGACTCATGTTGCGTTCTTAGGCCACGTGATTTCGGGAGAAGGAATCTTCGCGGACTCATCCAAAATTGAAGTAGTGATCAACTGGCCAAAACCGACTACCGTGACAAAGATCAAAATTTTTCTAGGTTTGGCAGGCTATTACAGGAGGTTTGTGGAAGGATTTTCAGACTTGGTGTTGCCATTGACTAGACTCCTGAAGAAAGAAGAAAAGTTCGTATGGCCAGACAAGTGTAAGTGTAGTTTTCAAGAGCTGAAACGAAAGCTAACTACCGCACTTATGTTGACGATTCCATTTGGTCCTGAAGGATATGAGATCTATAGTGATGCGTCGTTCAAAAGACTGGGTTATGTGTTGATGTAATATGGTAGGGTTGTTGTATATGCTTCCCATCAGTGAGACCTCATGAATTGATTACCTGACACATGACTTAGAACTTGCAGCAATCATTTTCGCGTTAAAGATTTGGAGACATTATTTGTGTGGGGAAAGATTCCAAATCTTCACGGACCATCAAAGTCTCAAGTACCTATTCTCTTAGAATGAGTTAAATATGAGTCAGCGCCGATAGATGGACCTTCTGAAAGACTACAATTGTGATATTCCATATCACCCAGGAAAGGTAAATAAGGTCAGGATTCGATTTTCAAATTTGAGGTAGGCCACCTTTCTCATCTTATGGCCACCCTCAAAATTGAGTCAAATGTCCAGATTAGGATTAAACTACTTCAAATTTACTCAAATGTTCGAAGATTTTGCAAGAGGATACCGATAAGAGGAAAGCTGATTTTCAGATTTCTGATGATGGAACGCTGAAGTTCTGAGGACGGATATGTGTACCTGACGATGTGAAGCTTAGAAAGGATATTTTATCAGAAACTCATCGTAGTAGTTACAACATTCATCATGGCAGTACAAAGATGTATTCAAATCTGTGTCACACTATTGGTGGTCTAGTATAAAGGCTGACATTGCCAAGCATGTTGCCAAGTGTTTGACGTGTTAGCAAGTTAAAACTTAGCATTGTAAATCGGGAGGGCTTTTGCAACCTCTCGGGATCCCAAAGTGGAAGTGGGAGCACATCATGATGGATTACGTGGCCAAATTACCAAGGAGTCAGAGAGGAAATGATTCCATCTGGGTAGCAGTCGACAGATTAAGAAAGTCGGCTCACTTCATTGCAATACGAAAGGACCGCAGTTTGAATAGACATAAAGTGTTGTAAGTGCGTTAGATAGTTCGACCACATGGGGTGCCAGTTACAATTACTTCAGATCGAGATCCGAGATTCATCGCCGCTTTATGAAGCTGTAATACAGTACAGCATATCATCCTCAGATGGATGGCCAGTCTGAGAGGATGATTTAGACCCTCGAGGACATGCTGTGAGCTTGCATACTGGATTTTAAGGGAAGCTGGGAGGAACAGTTTCATCTTGTGGAATTTGCCTACAACAACAGTTATCTACAGTGTATCTAGATGGCTCATTTTAAAGTGTTGTATGGCAGAGCGTACAAGACACGCGTATATTGGGATGAAGTTGAGGAGAGAAAGATCACATGCCCAGAGTTCATTCAGCAATCAACGGATGTAGTCATAGTGATCAGAAATAGATTAAAGATCATTCAGAGGTGCCAGAAAAGCTACGCAGATAAGCATCAAAGGTTTTTGGAATTCCAAGTTGGTGATCACATTTTTCTAAAGGTGTCACTGATGAGGGGAACTTCGCACTTTGTCAAGAAAGGTAAATTTAGTCCGAGGTACATAGGTATATTTAAGATTCTTGAGAGAATTGGGACCCTAGCGTATCGTCTTGCGTTGCCGCCGAGATTGGCGCAAGTGCACGATGTCTTTCACGTGTCGGTGTTGAGGAAATATGAGCCTAACCCGACCCATGTGCTTAATTTTGAGGAATTGGACGTGGACGACCGAATGTCTTACATTGAAAGCCCGGTTCAAATCATGGATCAAAAAGAGCAAATTATGTGTACAAAGACCATTCCATTGGTCAAAAGGGTCCGACAACACCACGGCACTAAAGGAGCAACCCGAGAGAGTAAAGAGTCGATGAGCCAATTGTACCCCCACATTTCTGCTTAAGTATTATAATAGTTTAAATTTCAATGACAAAATTTTTATAAGAGAGAAAGAGTTGTGACGTCTTGAATTTTTAGTCATGTTGTCAATTGAATAAATCGGGCCTTTCATCAACGTGCCTATATTGCTATTCTCAGAGCTAATCATTCGTGAGGTAACTAGACTATCTAAGGAAGTTATTAAGAGATTTTTATACAATAGACTTGAAGATTCGACCAGGAATTAGCTGTTCGATCGTGCTCATTTGCCAAGCTCATTACGGCACAGTTATAAGTCGATTAGAAATCAAAGATAGGTCAGGTCGACTGAGATACGTGGTTAAACGTGGGTGATTCCACTAAATTACAAAATTCTTGTCGACGGCACCAGATTGATTTTTCATCGTTTTGGTATCCTGTGTCTCTATTTGAAACCTCGAGATTTTCACGACCATTGAGAGTCACCAGTGTGCCGAAGGGGTCATTTGCACTAAAAATTCCTTAAAGCTACTCGAAAGTCAAGGTCACGCTAAAATCGAGCTAGATTGAAATTAACCACGAATTTGAATTCGATTTCAGAAATTGAAAATTTTGTCATGTCATATGTCATTCTAAGAACATCGACTTAGTCTCCAAAGATTTTCTATAGACCAAGACTTTTTCGGAAAAAGTCGAGGTAGGGTTGTTCTTGTCTAGAAAATTCAGAGGACCGTTTTTTATCACGCAATTGGGAAGCAAGTGGGATCAATTGGTGAGGAAAAATATCAATTTGATCGTTGACTCAATAATGGAATTTATGAGAGCCTAATTAAGTTGATTCAAAAAGGATTAACGTCCAATTTGAGGGAAAATAATGTGAAATTCGTATGCCCCCATGGACCCAACATTTTGGACCAACTCAAGCCTTCTAGAAGAGAGTTGGTCGCTGAAAATTGGCCACGGGTTCCAGCTGGTCAAGGTGGAGCCCTCCAAGGGGACAAGTGAGATAAGAAGAGACCAAGTGGTCCCTTCCCTCTCTCCTCTACCCCAAAACCATCAAGCAGCCCCCCTCCTTCTCCATTTTTGTTGCTTAAAGCCCAGAATTCCAGAGAACTAGCTAGCAAGCCGTTGCTAGCCCTGTCGCAGCCACCGCATGCCACTACCTTACCGCTCACCCACTATCGTGCCCATCGTGCCTCATGCCAACCCCGCTCGCATCTCCACCTTCCCTGGCCATCCTCTTGCTTCAACCGTGAGCCTAAGTAATCATTCGAGTCATTCAAGCTTGCCTTACCATCGCTGGAGCCGCCTTGAAGCCCACCTTCGCTCGTGCAAGACGTAGCAGCTCCATCGGTTCCATCCCTGCCAGTGTTGGCCTCAAGCCAGCATCAATCCAGCTTCTCTCGACCTAGATCAGTGACTAAAGGTAGTGGGTTTCTAGCCCACTACTTAGCCCGTTTTTGGGGCTTTCCCAACCTCGTTTGGCAAGCTCGTTTTGGAGTTTCTCGTCCCTCGCCACATCCCCGTCGTTTTGATCCGAGCAGATCATTAAACAAGTGGGTTTAACTCATTAATCCTTGCTTACTAAATTAATGACATTTAAGGGTTGTTTAGTTTAGGTCAAGTATGGATAAGGTGGATAGTTAGACTAGATTAGCAATTTAATTAATTGTTATTGCATGTTAGGTAGTTAGAGTAGTGTAGTTAGGGCCTAGACAAGCTCTAGTATTTATCTAGAGTAGTTCGGAAATTTTCCGAGCTCGTCTCAGCTTTTAATTAGACATTATAGGCCTAAGTTGCTATTTTTTTTCATTTAATAATTAATTTTCGTAATTATTTATTTATTTATATATTTTTCGAAAATTAGACAGAAATAGTCGGTGGTCAAAATTTTATGCTGATTGCAGTGGAGTGATCAGTTTATTTAATTGACTTATAATTTGTGTTGATTGTGTGTGATTTACGATTTTGGGAATTTATTCCTAAATTTATTTAATTTCATTAAACAATTTGAAAATCACCGGGCGTCGATTTACAGCGTCAAAAATGTTTTTATTGACTATATAAATAGTGAGGAATTTTGAAAGTAAAGATATCATATTTTTGGCTGAGGCTGACCGTGTATAGACACATGATTATTTTTATCGTGTGCACTTAATAGGACGGAAATAAGTCAAGATGTTTTGATAATTGAGGAATCTATTTGTGAAGAAAAATGTTGTTGATCGTTGGTGAAAAATCGTGAGATGTTGTGAGTTAAGTCAAGAACACCGCCGAAGTATGGCTGTGCCCATTGGGCCATAATCCACCACCAAGTATGTTCATGTCCACTAGACCGTAATTTACCACCGAACTTGGAATCGGTTCTGCTTACTAGGCCATAATCTACCACCGAACTTGGAATCGGTTGTGCCCACTGGGCCATAGTTCTGCGTTACCACCAAAGATTTAGTAGGCGATGCTCAATGAGCCATAATTTAGCATTACCGCCGAAAATTTCATAGGCCGTGCCCGCTGAACTGTAATTCAATGTCGGGGTTGAGTAGTTGGAATGACCATGTGATGGTCCTGTGTCTTGTAATTAACTAGGTCGATTGATCGATTATTCGATCTAAATTCATGATTTGATGTGATGGTTTGATTTGATCTGAATTTAAGGATTGGACGTGATGACGTGATTCGATGAATTGCTTATTGTATTAACTTGCAGGAAAAGAGGAGGCCAAGGTAAGTCCTTTAAACTCATGTTGTGGTTAGGCAACCCTTAAGGCGTATTTTCTTCCTAGTCGGGGCTTATGGGATTGAACTTGCTAAAATGTCGTCTCACCCCATTGTGGGATAATGTTTTCAAGTCCCAAGTTGACAGTGGTGGGAGACCCGAGGCTTGAAGTTTAGAAGGTGAAGCCCAAAGAATCATCGAGCATGTTCGACTAATTAGTCATAGGACCATTCTCTTTTGTTGAAAGCCAATCCCTTTTTGTAGGCTTCTGTGTATAAATCTGTGTGTTTATAAAAAATGTACTTTGTGAAAAATTGGCCTTACTTTTCTATCCCATCTTGTTGTTGTCTGGGGATTTATTTATCCGCTTCCACATGTGTATTAAATGAATGGGTCGGCGATATATCCTAGGATATCGCTATTATATCGACCAAGTAGGGATGGGCATGTGCTCGGAGGATTGGGGCGTGAGAACCAGGGTCAACCTAAACTTCTCTAGCGGTAGGGCTAGCTAAATGGTGTTGCATCTCATGCCCGCCAAATCTACACTCAGTAGATCTCCACACTATGGCCTTGAAAAAGTTTAACCACAACTGGTGAGATAAATCTCAGTGAGTCAAAACCTTAAACCTCGATTAAGATGCAAATTCGCCTCGAAGGCGTCCTAAACACGCACCATACAAAACTCATCTTGCCTCGGCACGTCCCTACATGTTAGCTCATGACATATGCTATTATCAATGCAACAAGCGTAATTTAATAACCAGAACACATATTTCACTATTCAAACATTAACATGGGTCCTTATTATAAGGTAAAACCGTTATAATACATCCCATATCATGCCACACAATTTTGCTCCATAATGAAGCGCAAATATCACAACCATTTAGGTGTGTTCCAATTATTACGACCCCTCAAGCCATGGCCAATTCAAAAGTCAGCGGTCATCCGAAGTAATCGGGCATCGTCCCACCCCATCGAGCATGGCAACATTCCACATATTCATACGCATCGGTATAGCATTCCAATAAGGACCATCGGTCCGGCCTCAACCGCAACTTGGCATCCCATTGACGTGGGAGCATCCAAACTTAATCAGGCATCGTCTTGCATAATCATACGCATCAGGACGAGTTCATTACCTCGCATAATCATACGCCTTAGGATATTTAGGTGATCACTTGAGCACACCATCACTCAAGTCCATTATTTTCTTTCTCATTAGCCAAGAACATCAAAACCCCTTTTTAAATAATAAACTTTGTAACTCTTTTTTTTTTGTTCAAAACTTTCCAAAATAAATTCATACGCGGTTATGTAGTCAAAATCAACCCGTCAAACTTTGCACACTTCTACTATAAAACCTCCTTAATTTATTGAGCACATAAAATTTGGCGTCCAAACCCGATACTTCATTTATTTTCTATTTTCCTTTCCAACCACCCCTTTTTGGAACTAAACTTGGGTAATCCCTTTTCTTTTTTTTCTTTTTTTCCTTTCAAACTTTTGGGAAGAAATTCATAAATGCTCACGTACTCAAAATTAATCCATCAAAATTTCCACACACCTAGTTTAAAATCTCATTTTTTTATTGAGCAAATAAATTTTGGTATACAGACCCAACACCTCATTTATTTTCTATTTAATAGTCCATCGCACCAAGTTTTGTATCAAAAATCGGAACCTACCATAGAGCACTCAATTGCATAACATATCGCATAAGTTCTCAACATGCCAAAAATCAACCAAATCACCAAACGTACATTTTCCAGAAAGCAAGACATCAAGAACAATCATAAGACCACAACCGGCCCTCGCCGGCAGAAATCGAGTCCCCTCGCATGTCTCCAAGATTAATTCCAAAAACATAACCAAACAAGTTCAGAATATCCTCAAATTTAGATATATTATAAAGGACACTGAAACAAACACTTTTTATGTAGACACCTTAACCAAGATCATCCTAGAATAAGAGCAATAATTCACTCAAACCGTTGCCAAAACTGTGTTCGTGTCCAGAAATTATATTTTTAGAAATCAGTTTGGTTTGAGGTCCAAAACTCGTTTGTTTCCTTTGAAATTTTATATGTTAAACGTCAAGATTTGATGAAAATTTTTTGTGAAGAAACTCTTTCAAAAGTCTAATGCTAAGAGTTGATTAAAATCCTTTAAACACTAAAAGGTCATGGGTTCCAGCACAAACCAAGATTCTGCTTTGCATGCCACGAAGCTGAAATCTTGTCCTTTCAAATCCATAAAACCTTGAGTAAAATATATGTCATAAATAAAGATGTTTAGAACATTTTCCAAGAAGGAAGCAACCTTAAAATCATAGCAAATTTTAATCCTCGAAAATAGCAAATGGCGAACGTTCAGTAAACTAATCTAAAGAGACATCCACTAAATCGAGTTAAACCAACTTAATTAACCTAACCATGGTTAATTAACCTAACTGTAATTAACTAACCTAACCATGGTTAACTAACCTAACTAAGGTTAACTAACCTAACCAAGGCTAGTTACCACTAATCTAGGATTAATTAAACCAATCCTCATTAGCACTAATCTAATCATGATTAGCATTAATCTAAACACCCCTAAGCGCAATTAATGAACTAATCGAGGATTAGAGAGTTAACTCACTGAATTAGGACGGCGGTGGGTTCACAACGATGGCAATGTGACGGCGGTGAAAACCTGAGACTACCGTGTCTTGCACGGAGGCTCAACGGCGATGGAAACGGCCCTACAAGGGCTTGGCCAAGGAGGGTGGTTCAATTATGTGGAGCTGGTTTCAGCGACTGCTGGTAGGCTGAACGAGTGTGGCTACACGGTACTGGTGGCGGGTGGTGGAGCTGAGGCGGTGGGTGGTGAGGTGGTGGCTACTCGGCTGGACTATGGAGGAGTTGGGCAGAACTGGAGCTGCAGGCGACTGGACGTGGGCTGTTTGGCAGGGGGTTTGCATGCATGAAGATAGATAGGGAAGAGGGAGAGAGAACAAGAACGTCAAGGCAAGGGCCAATGAGGGCTTAGGGAAAATATCCAAGCCACTCATTACATTTTACCCCAAAGTCTTCATGCACAAAAGTCTTGTGCTCCTCCAATCACAAATTAGCCCTTATTTCTCACAAAATAAACCATTTTGGGCAGCCAAATTCCCTTTTTCCCTCTTGATCCGAATTTCCCTTTTATTTCCTAGTTTGTCCAAAAACCGATTTTTCCGCAAAATTTTGGACTCGTCGAAATTTCTCCGAAAAATGACATGACATCCAATAAATGAATCGTGATGCACTCAAACATTCGATTCCTAAAACCAAATTTAATTTTGTGGTTAAAATCGACTAAACATGACTTTCGTATGACCTAATCTATTGAGTAACTTTTATGAATTTTAATGCGTTTGACCCATGGTCGATAATTTTCGATCCACATTTGTACATCCCCGAATCATCGACGACCCTCAGTTATCATAAAATCGTGAGGGTTCAATTACGTGTCCCGAGTATAATATTGATAGAAAATTAGGTTATAGTTGTTCGACGTGAATATCGCAATCGTGCGGAATCACCTGCCATTCGTCTACACAATTCCATCGAATCGACTTATATCCGTTCGCTAATCGATTGATAACGGTGTCGTATTAATCCTTGCCGATTATTATGGTCGAGCTATCGATTTTTGATCGAATTCTCTAGCTTGTCGCATTTATATCCCTTAATGGCTTCCACTAATAGATTAGTTACTTGAGAGCAATTAGTTTTGAGTAAATTAACCATAAGCACATGGACGAAACAACCATTTCTTATATATGAATCGCGGGCCAAATTTCGGGATGTCACAAGTGGGAAGTGAACAAAGCATTTATTTAAGAAACAAGATGTGCTTGCATGTGGAAGCTATTAGGACATACAGATTAGTTCTCAATAGTGGTTTTGTTTTAGTTTTAGAAATGACCTTTTATATTCCTGATTTTTCTAGGAATTTAATTTCAATTTTAAGACTTGTACCTTAGGAATACTCCTTCATATTTTCATATTCACTATTCAATTTATCGTATAAATATGAAATTGTTGGGATTGGTATTTTGTCTGCCGGTCTCTTTCGTATTAATTTACAAGCCAATGTCATTAATAATGTGATACACGTTCACAATAATGCTGGTATAAAACGATGTGTTGTAAATGAGGATTCCTCTATGTTGTGGCACTAGAGGTTGGGAGATATCTTCATGGATAGAATTAAGCGACTAGAAAATGATGGAGTACTTAATACTCTAGATTTTACTGATTATGACACTTGTGTGGACTGTATAAAGGGAAAACAGACCAACTAGTCAAAAAAAGGTGCTAAGAGGAGTACAGAAATATTATAAATTATACATACAGATATTTATAGTCCAGATATGAACTCAAATGGTCAGAGATACTTTATTTCTTTCATAGACGATTATACACAATTCATGTATCTCTATTTGTTTTGTAATAAGCACGAAGCACTAGATGCTTTTGAGGTATTTAAAACCGAAGTAGAGAAACAATGCGATAAGTAAATTAAGATCATGAGATCCAATAGAGATGGAGAATATTATGGTAGATACACTGAAGATGGACAAGCATCCGGTCCATTTGCAAAGTTTCTTGAAGAGCATGGGATTATTGCCCAATACACTATGCTTGATTCACCGGACAAAATGGTGTCACAGAAAGAAGAAATCGAACATTATTGGACATGGTATAGAGTATGTTCAACAACTCCAAACTTACTAAGTTTTATGAACCGAGACTCTTAAAATGGCTGTGTACATATTGAACCGAGTTCTAACCAAGGCTATTCCAAATACGCCTTTTGAATTATTCAAAGGTTGGAAACCAAGTTTGCGACATGTATGCGTTTGGGGATGCCCATCTGAGGTAAGAGTCTATGATCCACATGAAAAAAGTTAGATCCAAGGACTATAAGTGGATATTTCATCGAATATGCCGAAAAGTACAAAAAAAAAAGTTTTATTGTCTATTTCACACCACTAGGTTTATGGAATCAATGAATGATAAATTTCTTGAGAATGACCTGATTAGTGGGAGTGATGTGTTCCCGAAGAATATCATTCACATACTCAACCTTCCACCTTAGGTATTGGATTGGTTGATGTTTACAACACCTCTTCAGTTCAACTGGTCGTTGAGTAACCAATCATTGAAGATTCACAACCTGCTAATATTGATTCGGTAGACCCAACTATTTAGAAATTACCAGATACTATTGAAGTTCCAGTTGAACAACAAACTCCTCAGGAGGATGTTGATGCAACATTAAGAAGGTCTACTTGAATAAGAAAATCAACAATTCCTGATGACTACATTGTGTATTTACAAGAATCCGACTATAATATTCGAGCTAAAAGTGATTTCGAGACGTTTTCACAAGTCATGAGTTGTGATAAATCAAATGATGCAATGCCATGAAGGAAGAGATGAATTCTATGGCATCAAATAAAGTATAGGATTTAGTTGAGTTGTTTGATGGTGCGAAGGCCATTAGTTGTAAATGGGTTTTCAAAACTAAGAATGATTCATTATGCAATTTTGAAAGATACAACGCCAGACTCGTTGCCAAGGGATTCACTAAAAAGCAAGGAATCGATTACATGGAAATGTTTTCTCCTATATCCAAGAAAGATTCTCTTCGTATTATTTGGCATTGGTTACTCATTTTGATATGGAGTTATATCAAATGGATGTGAAAACGGTGTTCCTTAATGAAAAATTAGAAGAAGTTGTTTACATGAAACAACTAGAAGGATTATTCTCTAGTGCTAATGAGCATTTGGTATGCAAGCTTAAAAAGTCTCTATATGGCTTGAAACAAGCATCCCACCAATGGTACTTAAAATTCCATGAGGTTATCTCTTCATTCGGTTTTATATAGAATGTTATGGATTAATGTATATACCATAAGGTTAGTGGGAGCAAAATTTGTTTCCTTATACTATATGTAGATGACATGTCATTTGCAACCAATAACAATGGATTGTTATATAAAGTGAAACAATTTCTTTCTAAGAGTTTTGATATGAAGGATATGGATGAAGTGTCTTATGTCATTGGCATTAAGATCCATAAAAATAGTCCTTAAGGTATATTAGGACTATCTCAAGAAATTTATATCAATAAGGTCTTAAAGAGGCTTCGGATGAAAGATTGTTCACTAAGTATAGCACCCATTGTGAAGAGTCATAGTTTTAATTTAAACCAATGCCCGAAGAATGATTTTGAAGGGAAACAAATGAAGAACATCCCATATGCTTCTACTGTCAAAAGCTTAAGGAATGATCAGGTTTGCACTCGACCTAACATTGCCTTTGTTGTGGGAATGTTGGGAAGATACCAAAGTAATTTAGGTATGGACCACTAGACAGCTACAAAGAAGGTGATGAGGTACCTTCAAGGAACTAAGGGACATATGCTTATTTATGGATGGACGGACAGCTTGGAGGTAGTTGGTTACTCGGACTCAGACTTTGTTGGCTGCGTTGATTCTTATAAATCAACATCGAGATATATTTTTATGTTTGCTAGTGGAGCTGTATCATGAAGGAGTGCACAACAGACCTTGGTTGCCACTTCCACTATGGAGGCAGAGTTTGTTTCCTATTTTAAGGCCACCTCACATGGTGTGTGGTTGAAATGTTTCATATCGGGGCTTAGAGTTATGGATTCCATTGCTAGGCCATTAAGAATATTTTGCAACAATTTAGTTGCAGTTTTCATGGCTAAGAACCATAAAAGTGGTAGTTGAAGTAAACACATCGACATCAAGTATTTAGCCATCAAAGATCGTGTTAAAGAGAAGAAAGTAGTCATAGAACACGTAAGCACTAGATTGATGGTAGCTGATTTTTTAACTAAAGGCATGCCACCAATGAGTTATAAGGATCATGTAGTCAGAATGGGCATTGGCCCAAGCATGCAAATTTTTCTTTATATGGAAGAATTTGTGAGACTTTTATTCATTTATAATGTTTTTCTCAATACAGTTGTATACATTTAGTTATTATGAGAAAAACAATTATGTTTTATGTCACGCCATGATCCTCGAGCACGCGTCCATCCTTCACCTGGCCAATTAATAGCGACGTCCGAGGACGCATTGCAAACCCATTCATTTTAATATGCACATGCGGAAGTAATTATAAATCCCCAGACAATAAAACAATGGGATAGAAAAGTAGAGCTATATTTTTCATAGCTAAAAAAGCACAACCACACTTGTATACAATACAAACCCTTCGGTATATTTTACAGTACTATTCACAAAAGTCTGATCTATCACCTATCCACATATACATAGGGTTTGCAAAATGGGGAAGGTCTCAATTCTCATCTGGGTCATACTCTGGATCATCATCTAGATTCTCCTCCGACTCTTCATCAGGTTCTTCTAGTTCCTCCTCTTTGGGCTCCTCTTCGAGCTCTTCCATCTCCTCGTCCTCCTCTGGTCCTTCCACCTCCTGCTCTAAAATCTCCCCTTCTTCTTCACTCCAGTTGGCAGCCTCAATTGTGTACACCGAAGAAGCTGGCTCACTCCTAAGCACGAGATCTCTAGCGTCATCTACCGCTCTGTCCTTGGGATCTGCAGTCCCTTCTCCGAAAGCTTCTTCGAAAGCTTCCTCTAAGACATACTGTGGCACATCCTCTTCCGATATGGAACCCTCTCTTCGCAAGTAACGATACCACGATCTATACTCGTGAGGCATCAGGTCATCTCTACCCACGTCAACCCAAATGGTAGATTTTATCATAACGTATTCTAATCCTTCTAGGTCAAGGTGAATGTGGAAATGAGTAGCCACCTTTGAAATGCTCTTGGGAATACCAAACTGCTCAGGAATAGGGGGAGGTGGAGGTGCTGCCATCTAAGAGCTTGAAATTGGTTATACAATAACCAATGAGACTACATCTTAGCAAGTTCTACCCCACTAAGACTCAATTAGAAAGTCAATATGCCCTGAAGACTGCTTAAGCACAACACGAGTCAGGGGACTTACCTTGGCCTCTGCTTCCTTCCTGCAAGTCAGTATATCTTACATATACACATATCACATCAGTTAAACCAGTTAGATCGAACTATTGATCAATCAACCTAGTCGATTGCATATCAATCAGACCATCATCAGTCATTCCTATTCGTACTATTCATTTCTCAAGGCAATGTACCTAGTTACTGAGCCACGTGCATTTTTCAAAGCGACAAACTTCGTCATCGATTCACGTGCATTCTCCCAGGCGATGTACTTAACCAATATCTCACGTGCATTCTCCAGGATGACCCTCTTGGTCTCCGAGCCACATATTATAGCACTCATCTCTAGTCACCAAGCCACATGCATTCTCCAAGGCGACATACTTCGTCACTGAGCCATGTGCATTCTCCATGGCGACATATCTAATTACCAAGCTCTGTGCATTCTCCGAGGTGATGTACTTAATCATTGAGACACATGTATTCTCTGAAGCGATGTGCCAAATCACCGAGCCACATGCATTCTCCAAGATGACATACTAAACATCGAGCCACGTGCTTTTCAAAGGTGATTTATCCAATTTCTAGAATAATTATCCAGAACCACTATTTGCACTCAATTTGCACCATTTGGTACTCATTTAAATAAACGGAGAGCACCACTACAATTAGCACAAAATTCCGATCATTGACCATCCTAGTTGAATTTCCAGAAAATAAGTAAATAATTAAATAATTATGAAAAATAATTAAATAATACCAATAAATCCAATTTAGGTTTGTAATGCCTAATTGGACACTGATACGAACCCAGAAAAATTTTGAGGTTCGTTCAATAAATACTAGATTCTATGTCCATGCTAATTACATTAACCATTTGCCTAACATGCATTGAAATTAACTAATATTCATTAATCTAGTTTAATCTAACCACCTAATCATACTTAACTTAAACTAATCAACCCCTAGACATCATTAACCTACTAATTAAGGATTAGTGAGCTAAACTCGCCCGTTTAACAATCTGCTTGGATTGAAACGTCGGGAACGTCACGGAGGACGTTTTTCTCCAAAGTGGGCCTAAGATCTGAGGCCTGGAAACACCTCAAAATGGCCTTGGAAGCTACTGTAAAACCCACTCTCAAACCTTCTATTTTGGCTGCAAAATAAAAGAAAACAAGGCTGAACTGGCGGCAAGGCTCGGGGAGACTTCAGTGGCTTGAAAGGGGCGGTCCATGGTGGTTGAACGGGCTTCGGCGGGCTTCTAGAGCCACCTGTAATGGCTGATCAGAAGACTGGATGGCATAGGGTGGTGAGCAGGGGCGGATGGCATGCGGCTAATGGCGCGCACAGGCGGACAACGATCTCTAGCGACGGCTTGGTGTGCGATGGTGGCTAGCTGGCTGGATTCGACCACTAGTTTCCTCTGTTGGTTGCTGTTTTGAAAATGCTTGAGAGAGAGGGAATGGGGTGTTGGTCTAGCCAGCCAAGGGGGAGAGAGAGAGATAAGGTTTGGAGGGGGGTCCTTGGCCTTGGTTTTCCACAAAATTGTTCCCCCTGGACTTGTCCACCAAGGAAGATCCCATGGCTGCCAAAGAGCCACCAAAGCACATCAACAACTCTTGAAATGGTGGATTTTGGCTAGGCTACGGGGGACATACGAATTTCTCAAATTTTGGCTTCAATTAGTTGCTTAATCTTGCTCAATTCACCCTCATTTGGCCTCTATAAATTCAATTGATAGCCCGATGCTTCATTGACATTTTCCTCACCCATGAATCCATTTTGCTTCCCAATTTTGCAATAAAAAAATAACCTCCAACATTTTCTAAACAAAAACGGCCCTAAGCCGACTTTTTCTCAAAAAGTCTTGATTGGCAGAAAAATCTTTTGAGACTAAGTCGTGGGTCCTAGAATTTATTGTGACATGATAGAATCTTCAATTTCTGAAATCGGACTCAAATTGATGGTTAATTTCCACTCGGCACGTTTTTAGCGTGACCTAAGCTATCTGGTAGTTTTCAGAACTTTTTAGGGCAAATAACCTGTGGTCAATTTTCTTCAAGCCACACTGAGCCCACATAACACATTGCTAACTATCGGTTGTCGTGTAATTCTCGAGAATTCAAATACGGATATAGGATACCAAAACAATAAGAAAATCAAACTAGTGCCGGTCGACGAGAATTTTCCAATTTAGTGGAGTCACCCACGATCAGTCACACATCTCAATTGAAATGACTTATCTTTGATTTCAAATCGATTTTTAACTGTGTCATAATGGCCTCTAAAGATAAGCACGGTCGAAAAGTCGATTCCTGGTTGAATTCTTAAGTTTATTGCCTTAAAATTCCTTAGTGGCTTTCCTAGATAGTCTAGTTATCTAGAGAGTGATCAACTCTGAAAATAGTCCTATATATGCGTCGATGAATTGCCCAATTAATTCAGTAGAAAACATGGTTGAAAGTCTGGGATGTCACATTTGACCTGGAGTAAACATAAGATTTATTCATTAAGTTATTTGATCACATATGGGCTGATGAAATGCATTGTGATACACATAAGATAATACTTGCTCTAAGAGGACTCATCATTGTGATTCATGTCTTTTATTTTAGTATGAAGTTTATGTGGGTTTGGGTTAATATTTCATTTGATGGAATATTAGGGTCAAGTGAGAGAATGTTGTAATATATTTATTATTCTAAATATGATTCCAATATTATATTCCCAGTTAGTTCCGATTTATTGCCCAATTAATCACCCACATCTTTTACGTGATATTTTCTCGTTAATATATTGCCATAACGGTCTTGATAGAAGATATCGGTAATGTAAGAAATGGAATAAAACATCAAGTTGTCTAGTTCAAACCCTATCACTACAGAAAACACACAATCATGTTTGAGCGATATTGGCTAGTAGAATAGGATGTATAGATCCGATGTTCCCCATATTGCAGATTAATTGTGCTGCGTGGATCTGTCCAAGGTTTTAAAGGTTTCCGCTTTTGCAAATTTTCATCAATGGCTGGAGGTATGTTGATCTTTACATTTTTGCAAGTCGATCCCGAATTTTGTACGAATTTATTCATGATTGATAAATCAAGATCGTCGGGTTTTAGATTATATTTAATCTAACATGTCTTTCTCCTTCTAAGGCTAGCTTTTGTACCACTGCTGCCACCGCTGCCACTACTAATGCCGCCACTAACAAGGTTCAATTGTGTCCTCATATGGCCTTTGAATTGTTTGTGGATTTGAAATTAGATATATTAGTAACATGCTGAGCATTTGGACTGCTTCAACAATTGATTACAATGGTGGAAACACAATAGATATCAAACGAATGTATTGATCTTAAGGTTAATGTCCCTGTCGAACATTGATTATTGCATTTGATCCTTTTGCAACACCTTGAAATCTCGCTATGAACATGGCGAATGAATTGATTTTTTTTTTTTGGTGAAAGTAATAATTATATTGAGCTTTAACCACAAAATACAAAGTGAACTAGCACCAAGCTTGCACTCAAAATGAGACAAAGGCATAATGAATGGAAGGGTGTCGTAAGAAAAGAACATCAAACAATGGCGTAACAAGCCACACGGCTAAACCAAAAGAACCAATAAAGCAAAGAGCGAAGTAAGACCAACTACCCAAAAGGCAACTAGCCAGCCAAACAATGGCAACCCACATGTAGAAGACCCCTAACCATGATCGCCGCCGCACTCACCGAACAGCAACTAGGCACGCGATTTGTGCTAGCAGCAAGGCGATCCAACCAGCAACCAACCAAATGGTGACACTCCATCTTGTACCGCAGCCACTTCCGCAAATCTCAATAGCCCCAAGCCATCCAAAAGTAACAATAGCAATCATAGCTAAGGATCACTCGGCTCTGCAAGTGTAGGAGAGAAAATACAAGGATCAATCCCCCAGCTTTGTTGAAGTCTCTTGTTTCTAGGGTGGTCCTCAACATTAGTGAACATTAAGGCCTTGTCCCTTACAACCTTAATGAGGTGGTTTTTCACGGCCAGGACCACCAGGGTCTTGTCTATAAACAGAATGTCGTTCCTGTTCCTCCAAATAATGTGGCACAAAGCACCGAAAGAAAAACAAGCAATGGAATGATAGAAAACCTTACCAGAGAGAAACTTCACTGCCCACCAAAGATTCTCCGACCAAGCCTTGTTGTGCCAATGAAGGTTGCATCTAGCAGCCCAAAAGAAGGCAAAGCTAGCTATGATGCAACAGTCGAAAAATAGATGATTGATGGAATCCGGCATCAACTTGCAAAATGCAACACAATGCATCCCCAATCCTACCGTACGATAGAAGTAAGGCCTTGGTGGGAAGACAGTTCTTGGTAATAAGCCAAAGATTAAATTGATATCTCGGATCGATTACTTTGCTCCAGACCAAGGCATCCTAGGAAATCGATATCTTCTTCCTTCCAATGGATTGCCATGCTGAGGCAACTGAGAATAAACTGGATGAGCTTCCTAGCCAAATAAAACGATTCGGTACTTGAGAAAGAATATGGAGGGGTTCATCCCAAGACTTTAACACTGTCCTAATGGTTTGGCCAACTAGAGAAAAGAGGTTAGCCACCATTGCTTGCTTGGATAAACCAGAGCAATAAATCTGAGAGTCCAAGGATAAAAGATTCAAGGCGCCTCTCGGATGCCAGTTGTCAAATGAGAAGGAGACTGAATGGCCATCCCCTAACCTCTAGAGGAAGGATAGATGAAATTTGGTTTTGAGGTGGAGGATTCTCTTCCAAGCCCAAGAGCATAAAGTAGGCTTCTTGACCACCCAAAAACTCTTTCTTTTCAGGAAAGTCGAATGGATCCACTTGCACCATAAAGATTCCTTATTCGTAAATAGGATCCATATGTGCTTCAGCATTGTTGCCTTGTTGCAATCCCAGAGCCAGCAAATGCCGAGCCCTCCTTCCTCTTTAGAAAGCACACGTCTTCCTAGGAAACTTTCGCTCCACACCTCCCTAGACCTAGGCCTTTCCAAAGAAACTGTCTAAGGATTTGCTCAATATGATCCAACACTGCAACAGGGATAGTAAAGACACTAGCCCAATAAGCTTGGATCGCATGAAGGACTGGCCAAATAAGCTTAAGAAAACCCACAGAAGAGAGAAAGTGTTGGGTCCAAGATTGCACCCTAGTCATTATACGATCAACTAAGGAGACATAGTCCGCCTTGCCAAGCCGTGAGGAAATAATAGGAACTCCTAAATAATGCACCGGCAACTTCCCTTCAAGAAAATCAAGGGCAAGCATAATCTCACTCTGCAACTCAACCGACCCTTCAACAATAAAAATCTCACTTTTATTGGTGTTAGGCTTCAGACCACTCCAAGCCGAGAAGGTATTCAAACCTTCCTTCAGGAGAGAGATCGAGCCCATATCAACTTTGCAAAAACGGAAGACATCATTCGCGAAGAAAATGTGAGATAAACTCAAAGCCTTGCACCTCTAGGAGAATTTAAACCCCGGGTGGCTAGCACAAACACTAAGTATGCCGGAGAAAGCCTTTATTACTAGAGTGAATAAGTAGGGAGAGATGGGGTCCCCCTAACGAAGGCCTTGTCCACTAGGGAAAAAACCATGAAGTTCCCCATTCAAAGAAACATAAAACTTAGGAGTATGCACACATATCATCATAAGCGGCACTAGGTGGTCCGGGAATCCAAACGCACGTAGAATCAGCTCAAGAAAGTCCCAATCCACCATACCATAAGCTTTCTGAAAATTCACTTTGACAGCACACTTAGGAATGTAAGGATCAAGATGGAAACTAGCAAACAACTCTTGGGCAAGAAGAATATTGTCTCTGATATGTCGACCTTTAACGAAAGCATTCCGAGATGGGCTGATAATATCGTGGAGAATTGCAGCCCCTCGGTTAGCTAAAACCTTGGTAATACATTTATAAATAGTATTACAACAGGCAATAAGCCTGTAATTGTTAACAGAAGTCGCATTGGGGACTTTAGGAATCGACATTAAGATGGTGTGGTTGACCTCCCTTAGAAGTCTCCCCATGGTAAGGAAATCCCTCACCGCTTCAATAACCAACGCACCCACCATCTCCAAATTGTGCATGAAAAACTCAAGACCAAATCTATCCAGCCCAAGAGCCTTCCCTCGAGCTAAGGAGAACATCTTATCGTGAATCTCAGCATCAAAGAAGGGACGAGAGAGAAAACTAACCTATTCCTCGTTGAGAGGACACCGGATGACCTCCCGTAGGTCCCGCAAAGAGGTTCTTGTAGACAAGGTGCACAGCGCCAAGAGCTCCTGAAAATGGTAAATGGAGATATGCTACACTAAGGTTGGGTTCGACGCATGGTTACCAGAGCTATCCAAAACAGAAAGAATCATGTTCCTCAGTTGTCTCCTATGAACGGAATGGTGGAAGAATTTGGTATTCCAATAACCTTCCTTGAGCCACCTAATCCTAGACTTTTGTCTAAAGAATGACTCTTCCTGACTCCTTAGCTCCACAAAAGTCTTTTGATGAGTCTTCTCCAAATCAGCGAGAATCTCACTAGTCAGGTCCTGCTGAAGGCCAACCTAAGCTTGCCTTAAAGCATTCCTCGCCACCGTAACCCTTTTAGAGATATTAGAGAAGGAACTTTCTATTGAGTTTCTTCAGATGACCTTTAAGGGCCTTCAGCTTACTCACCAACCTATACATAGAAACCCCTTCACCTGAGTCCTCCCATACTTGCAAAACAATGTCATGGAAGGACAGGTGCTTAGTCCATAAATCAAAGAACTTGAATGGTTTTCTCCAAAAAACTGGATTCAAAACTTTAACCACCACCGGTGTATGGTTAGAAATGCCAGGTGCTAGAAATGACGCTTCCGGGTAGGAGAAGTCAAGGCTTTATTTAGCATTCACAAGCACACAGACTATCCTTCTAGCCTTCCGTTTAACATTTAAAGAAGTGAACCAAGTAAAGCGAAAGCCAACATAGCTCAGATCTTCTAATTTCGTCTGAGTTAAATAGGGATCAAATTCATCAAAGTAAGGGATTCAAGTGTCAAAGCTCCCAAGCCGATCAGATGGATCCCTGATGGCATTGAAATCCCTAGCCACCAGCCAAGCCAAGTTTTGGAAGAGAGCATTCATCTGAAGAAGGTTCGCCCACAGAGGTCTTCGAGCAATAAAGGTGTACTCAGCATAAATCGTCGAGATGTAGTAGCTCATACTAGATAAAAGGAAGTTCAAGCTACCATGGATTACCTGACTATTGGAAGAACCCACCTCAAAACTCACTAAAGAAGGGTTCCAGCCAACCCAAATTCTACCCCTATGCGAGAAGTCGTAATTGGCAACCCAATTCCACCCCGACAAAAGCCTAGCAGAAATGGAACCAAACAAAGATTCTGATACTTTGGTAATCTTTCTATTTTTTCTTGCACTTTTTGATCATGTCACATCAGCTTTCCGAAAGGAGAAGGATAATTAACTTTTTTGAACGGTAAACACATCTTTAAGATTATCGTTGATTTGCGGAAAAAAAGACATAAATGTGATTGCTTGAGAAAAACTAAAGTTCATTTTATGCATTATGCATCCATTTCCTTGCCTATAAACAGATAATGGTTCATTCCTTCATAAAAACGACACATGATATTCTTCCTCCATTATCCACTCTCTTATTTTGTTCTTTTTTTCTTTTTTGTGAAAATGCTCCTTATTTAGGAAATTATCGGCACGAGACTGATCAAATTGTTTTTTAGATTATTCTAAGTTTCATCTTAATAGTTGTTTTTTACATTATTTGAATTTGAATCTTAAAAGTGGTAAAAGGGTCAAATGTCCCAAATTCGCTTGAGTCATTAGTAAAACAGAAATAGAAAAAAAAAATTGATCACCCACCATGCAGCTTTTCTTCCTTATTTAGGATAGCTATACGGATTGCATCTCCCATCCATTTTACTAATGAAAAAAGAAAGAATATTTCTCATTTTCTTTCACTTTGGGGATGATGTCAAATCAGCTTTCCAAATATAGAAGGGCACCTCACTTTTCAGAACGACAAAGACATCTTTAAGATTATCGTTGATTTGCAAAAAAAAAAAAACATATAAATGTGATTGCTTGAGGAAAAATAAAGTTCACTTCATACATTACGCATCCAATTCCTTGCCTATAAATTGATAATGGTTCATTCCTTAATAAAAACGACACATGCTATTCTTCTTCCTTTATCCACTCTTTCTTTTTTTTCTTCGTTTCTCTTTTGTGAAAATGCTCATTATTTAGCAAATTATCAGCATGTGATTGAGCAAATTGTTTTTTAGACTATTCGAATTTGAATCCGAAAAGTTATTTTTTTAGATAATTCAAATTTGAATCTTAAAAGAGGTAAAAGGATCCAATATCTCAAATTTGCTTGAGTGTAAAACAGAAAAAGAAAAAAAAAATGGATCACCGACCATGCACATTTTCTTCCTTATGTGGGATAGCTATGCGGATTGCATCTCTCATCCATTTTACTTATAAAAAAAGAAAGAATCTTTCTCTTTTTCTTTCTCATTGTGGATCATGTCAAATCAGCTTTCCAAAAGGATACGGGAAATTAAATTTTCTAAAGGATAGAGGCATCTTTGAGATTATCATTGGATTACACCAAATCTGCTTTTCAAAATGAGAGAGGCATCCAACTTTCTGAATGATAGAGCCATCTTTGAGATTATCGTTGATTTGCGAAAAAAAAAATATTAATGTGATTGCTTGGGGAAAAAATTAAAGTTCATTTTATACATTACACATCCAATTCCTTGCCTACAAACAGATAAGGGTTCACTCCTACATAAAAACGACACGTGCTATTATTCTTTCTTTATCCACTCTCTCTCTTTTTTCTTCGTTGCTTTTTTGTGAAAATACTCCTTATTTAGGAAATTATCAGCATGAGACTAAATCAAATAGTTTTTGGGATTATTCAAATATGAATCTTAAAAGTTGTTTTTTAGATTATTCAATTTTAATTCTTAAAAGTGGTAAAATGATCCAATTTCTCGAATTTGCTTGAGTCATTAGTAAGATGGAAAAAGAAAAAAAAGTTGATCACCGACCATGCACCTTATCTTCGTTATTTGGGATAGCAATGCGGATTGCATCTCCCATCCATTTTACATATAAAAAAAGAAAGAATCATGCTCTTTTTTCTTACACTTTTTGGATCATGTCACATCAGCTTTCCAAAAGGAGAAGGGCAATTAACTTTTCTTAAGGGCAAACACATCATTAAGATTATTGTTGATTTGCGGAAAAAAGACATAAATGTGATTGCTTGAGGAAAAGTATAGTTCATTTTATGCATTATGCTTCCATTTCCTTCCCTATAAATAGATAAGGGTTTGTTCCTTCATAAAAAGGACACATGCTATTCTTCCTCCTTTATCCACTCTCTTATTTTGTTCTTGGTTTCTTTTTTGTGAAAATGCTCCTTATTTAGGAAATTATCGCCACAAGACTGACGAAATTGTTTTTTTGATTATTCTAAGTTTAATCTTAATAGTTATTTTTTACATTATTTGAATTTGAATCTTAAAAGTGGTAAAAGGGTCAAATGTCCCAAATTTACGTGAGTTATTAGTAAAACAGAAATAGAAAAAAAAAATTGATCACCGGTCATGCAGCTTTTCCTCCTTATTTGGGATAGCTATGCGGATTGTATCTCCCATCCATTTTACTTATGAAAAAAGAAAGAATCTTTCTCTTTTTCTTTCACTTTGGGGATCATGTCAAATCGGCTTTCTAAATAGAAAAGGGCACCTGGCTTTTCTGAACGATAGAGACATCTTTAAGATTATTGTTGATTTGCAAACAAAATATACATATAAATGTTATTGCTTGAGGAAAACGAAAGTTCATTTTATACATTACGCATCCATTTCCGTACCTATAAACAGATAATGGTTCATTCCTTCATAAAAACGACACATGCTATTCTTCTTTCTTTATCCACTCTCTCTTTTTTTTCTTCATTTCTTTTTTGTGAAAATGCTCATTATTTAGGAAATTATCAGCGTGGGACTAAGCAAATTGTTTTTTAGACTATTCGAATTTGAATCCAAAAAGTTTCTTTTTAGATTATTCAAATTTGAATTTTAAAAGTGGTAAAAGGATCCAATATCTCAAATTTGCTTGAGTCATTAGCAAAATAGAACAAGAAAAAAAAATTGAATCGCCGACCATGGACATTTTCCTCCTTATCTAGGATAGCTATGCGGATTGCATCTCCCATCCATTTTAGTTATAAAAAAAGAAAGAATCTTTCTATTTTTTCTAACACTTTTTGGATCATGTCACATCAGCTTTCCAAAAGGAGTAGGGCAATTAAATTTTTGAATAGCAAACACATCTTTAAGATTATCATTGATTTGCGGAAAAAAAGACATAAACGTGATTGCTTGAGGACAACTAAAGTTCATTTTATACATTATGCATCCATTTCATTGCCTATAAACAGATAGGGGTTCATTCCTTCATAAAAACGACACATGATATTTTTTTTCCTTTATCCAGTCTCTTATTTTCTTTTCTTTTTTTGGTAAAGGTCTCTTATTTTGTTCTTGTTTTCTTATTTTGTGAAAATGCTCCTTATTTAGGAAATTATCGGCACGAGACTGATCAAATTGTTTTTTAGATTATTCTAAGTTTAATCTTAACAGTGGTTTTTTACATTATTCGAATTTGAATCTTAAAAGTGGTAAAAGGGTCGAATGTCCCAAATTTGCTTGAGTTATTAGTAAAACAGAAATAGAAAAAAAAAATTGATCACCGGTCATGCAGCCTTTCCTCCTTATTTGGGATAGCTATGCGGATTGCATCTCCCATCCGTTTTACTTATGAAAAAAGAAAGAATCTTTCTCTTTTTCTTTCACTTTGGGGATCATGTCAAATCGGCTTTCCAAATAGAGAAGGGCACCTAGCTTTTCTACACGATAGAGACATCTTTAAGATTATCGTTGATTTGCATAAAAATATACATATAAATGTTATTGCTTGAGGAAAACGAAAGTTCATTTTATACATTACGCATCCATTTCCTTACCTATAAACACATAATGGTTCATTCCTTCATAAAAACGACACATGCTATTCTTCTTCCTTTATCCACTCTCTCTTTTTTTTCTTCATTTCTTTTTTGTGAAAATGCTCATTATTTAGGAAATTATTAGCATGGGATTGAGCAAATTGTTTTTTAGACTAGTCGAATTTGAATCCGAAAAGTTTCTTTCTAGATTATTCAAATTTGAATTTTAAAAGTGGTAAAAGGATCCAATATCTCAAATTTGCTTGAGTCATTAGCAAAATAGAACAAGAAAAAAAAAAAATGAATCACGACCATGGACATTTTCCTCCTTATCTAGGATAGCTATACGGATTGCATCTCCCATCCATTTTACTTATAAAAAAAGAAAGAATCTTTCTATTTTTTCTAACACTTTTTGGATCATGTCACATCAGCTTTCCAAATAGAGAAGGGCACCTAGCTTTTCTACACGATAGAGACATCTTTAAGATTATCGTTGATTTGCATAAAAATATACATATAAATGTTATTGCTTGAGGAAAACGAAAGTTCATTTTATACATTACGCATCCATTTCCTTACCTATAAACACATAATGGTTCATTCCTTCATAAAAACGACACATGCTATTCTTCTTCCTTTATCCACTCTCTCTTTTTTTTCTTCATTTCTTTTTTGTGAAAATGCTCATTATTTAGGAAATTATTAGCATGGGATTGAGCAAATTGTTTTTTAGACTAGTCGAATTTGAATCCGAAAAGTTTCTTTCTAGATTATTCAAATTTGAATTTTAAAAGTGGTAAAAGGATCCAATATCTCAAATTTGCTTGAGTCATTAGCAAAATAGAACAATAAAAAAAAAATGAATCACCGACCATGGACATTTTCCTCCTTATCTAGGATAGCTATACGGATTGCATCTCCCATCCATTTTACTTATAAAAAAAGAAAGAATCTTTCTATTTTTTCTAACACTTTTTGGATCATGTCACATCAGCTTTCCAAAAAGAGCAGGGCAATTAACTTTTTTGAATAGCAAACACATCTTTAAGATTATCATTGATTTGCGGAAAAAAGACATAAACGTGATTGCTTCAGGAAAACTAAAGTTCATTTTATACATTATGCATCCATTTCATTGCCTATAAACAGATAGGGGTTCATTCCTTCATAAAAACGACACATGATATTCTTTTTCCTTTATCCAGTCTCTTATTTTGTTTTTTTTTTTGGTAAAGGTCTCTTATTTTGTTCTTGTTTTCTTTTGTTGTGAAAATGCTCCTTATTTAGGAAATTATCGGCACGAGACTGATCAAATTGTTTTTTAGATTATTCTAAGTTTAATCTTAACAGTGGTTTTTTACATTATTCGAATTTGAATCTTAAAAGTGGTAAAAGGGTTGAATGTCCCAAATTTGCTTGAGTTATTAGTAAAACAGAAATAGAAAAAAAAAATTGATCACCCGTCATGCAACTTTTCCTCCTTATTTGGGATAGTTATGCGGATTGCATCTACCATCCATTTTACTTATGAAAAAAGAAAGAATCTTTCTCTTTTTCTTTCACTTTGGGGATCATGTCAAATCGGCTTTCCAAATAGAGAAGGGCACCTAGCTTTTCTGCACGATAGAGATATCGTTGATTCGCAAAAAATATACATATAAATGTTATTGCTTGAGGAAAACGAAAGTTCATTTTATACATTACGCATCCATTTCCTTACCTATAAACAGATAAGGATTCATTCCTTCATAAAAACGACACATGCTATTCTTCTTCCTTTATCCACTCTCTCTTTTTTTTTCTTCATTTCTTTTTTGTGAAAATGCTCATTATTTAGGAAATTATTAGCATGGGACTGAGCAAATTGTTTTTTAGACTAGTCGAATTTGAATCCGAAAAGTTTCTTTCTAGATTATTCAAATTTGAATTTTAAAAGTGGTAAAAGGATCCAATATCTCAAATTTGCTTGAGTCATTAGCAAAATAGAACAAGAAAAAAAAAATGAATCACCGACCATGGACATTTTCCTCCGTATCTAGGATAGCTATGCGGATTGCATCTCCCATCCATTTTACTTATAAAAAAAGAAATAATCTTTCTATTTTTTCTAACACTTTTTGGATCATGTCACATCAGCTTTCCAAAAAGAGTAGGGCAATTAACTTTTTTGAATAGCAAACACATCTTTAAGATTATCATTGATTTGCGGAAAAAAGACATAAACGTGATTGCTTCAGGAAAACTAAAGTTCATTTTATACATTATGCATCCATTTCATTGCCTATAAACAGATAGGGGTTCATTCCTTCATAAAAACGACACATGATATTCTTTTTCCTTTATCCAGTCTCTTATTTTGTTTTTTTTTTTTTTTTTTGGTAAAGGTCTCTTATTTTGTTCTTGTTTTCTTTTGTTGTGAAAATGCTCCTTATTTAGGAAATTATCGGCACGAGACTGATCAAATTGTTTTTTAGATTATTCTATGTTTAATCTTAACAGTGGTTTTTACATTATTCGAATTTGAATCTTAAAAGTGGTAAAAGGGTTGAATGTCCCAAATTTGCTTGAGTTATTAGTAAAACAGAAATAGAAAAAAAAATTGATCACCCGTCATGCAACTTTTCCTCCTTATTTGGGATAGTTATGCGGATTGCATCTCCCATCCATTTTACTTATGAAAAAGAAAGAATCTTTCTCTTTTTCTTTCACTTTGGGGATCATGTCAAATCGGCTTTCCAAATAGAGAAGGGCACCTAGCTTTTCTGCACGATAGAGATATCGTTGATTCGCAAAAAAATATACATATAAATGTTATTGCTTGAGGAAAACGAAAGTTCATTTTATACATTACGCATCCATTTCCTTACCTATAAACGGATAAGGGTTCATTCCTTCAAAAAAACGACACATGCTATTCTTCTTCCTTTATCCACTCTCTCTTTTTTTTTCTTCATTTCTTTTTTGTGAAAATGCTCATTATTTAGGAAATTATTAGCATGGGACTGAGCAAATTGTTTTTTAGACTAGTCGAATTTGAATCCAAAAAGTTTCTTTCTGGATTATTCAAATTTGAATTTTAAAAGTGGTAAAAGGATCCAATATCTCATTTTTTGCTTGAGTCATTAGCAAAATAGAACAAGAAAAAAAAAATGAATCACCGACCATGGACATTTTCCTCCGTATCTAGGATAGCTATGCGGATTGCATCTCCCATCCATTTTACTTATAAAAAAAGAAAGAATCTTTCTATTTTTTCTAACACTTTTTGGATCATGTCACATCGCCTTTCCAAAAGAGTAGGGCAATTAACTTTTTGAATAGCAAACACATCTTTAAGATTATCATTGATTTGCGGAAAAAAAAAGACATAAACGTGATTGCTTCAGGAAAACTAAAGTTCATTTTATACATTATGCATCCATTTCATTGCCTATAAACAGATAGGGGTTCATTCCTTCATAAAAACGACACATGATATTCTTTTTCCTTTATCCAGTCTCTTATTTTGTTTTTTTTTTTGGTAAAGGTCTCTTATTTTGTTCTTGTTTTCTTTTGTTGTGAAAATGCTTTTTATTTAGGAAATTATCGGCACGAGACTGATCAAATTGTTTTTTAGATTATTCTAAGTTTAATCTTAACAGTGGTTTTTTACATTATTCGAATTTGAATCTTAAAAGTGGTAAAAGGGTTGAATGTCCCAAATTTGCTTGAGTTATTAGTAAAACAGAAATAGAAAAAAAAATTGATCACCCGTCATGCAACTTTTCCTCCTTATTTGGGATAGTTATGCGGATTGCATCTCCCATCCATTTTACTTATGAAAAAAGAAAGAATCTTTCTCTTTTTCTTTCACTTTGGGGATCATGTCAAATCGGCTTTCCAAATAGAGAAGGGCACCTAGCTTTTCTGCACGATAGAGATATCGTTGATTCGCAAAAAATATACATATAAATGTTATTGCTTGAGGAAAACGAAAGTTCATTTTATACATTACGCATCCATTTCCTTACCTATAAACGGATAAGGGTTCATTCCTTCATAAAAACGACACATGCTATTCTTCTTCCTTTATCCACTCTCTCTTTTTTTTTCTTCATTTCTTTTTTGTGAAAATGCTCATTATTTAGGAAATTATTAACATGGGACTGAGCAAATTGTTTTTTAGACTAGTCGAATTTGAATCCAAAAAGTTTCTTTCTAGATTATTCAAATTTGAATTTTAAAAGTGGTAAAAGGATCCAATATCTCATTTTTTGCTTGAGTCATTAGCAAAATAGAACAAGAAAAAAAAAATGAATCACCGACCATGAACATTTTCCTCCTTATCTAGGATAGCTATACGGATTGCATCTCCCATCCATTTTACTTATAAAAAAAGAAAGAATCTTTCTATTTTTTCTAACACTTTTTGGATCATGTCACATCAGCTTTCCAAAAAGAGTAGGGCAATTAACTTTTTTGAATAGCAAACACATCTTTAAGATTATCATTGATTTGCGGAAAAAAGACATAAACGTGATTGCTTGAGGACAACTAAAGTTCATTTTATACATTATGCATCCATTTCATTGCCTATAAACAGATAGGGGTTCATTCCTTCATAAAAACGACACATGATATTCTTTTTCCTTTATCCAGTCTCTTATTTTGTTTTTTTTTTTTTGGTAAAGGTCTCTTATTTTGTTCTTGTTTTCTTTTTTTGTGAAAATGCTCCTTATTTAGGAAATTATCGGCACGAGACTGATCAAATTGTTTTTTAGATTATTCTAAGTTTAATCTTAACAGTGGTTTTTTACATTATTCGAATTTGAATCTTAAAAGTGGTAAAAGGGTCGAATGTCCCAAATTTGCTTGAGTTATTAGTAAAACAGAAATAGAAAAAAAAAATTTGATCACCGGTCATGCAGCTTTTCCTCCTTATTTGGGATAGCTATGCGGATTGCATCTCCCATCCGTTTTACTTATGAAAAAAGAAAGAATCTTTCTCTTTTTCTTTCACTTTGGGGATCATGTCAAGTCGGCTTTCCAAATAGAGAAGGGCACCTAGCTTTTCTGCACGATAGAGACATCATTAAGATTATCGTTGATTTGCAAAAAAATATACATATAAATGTTATTGCTTGAGGAAAACGAAAGTTCATTTTATACATTACGCATCCATTTCCTTACCTATAAACACATAATGGTTCATTCCTTCATAAAAACGACACATGCTATTCTTCTTCCTTTATCCAGTCTCTCTTTTTTTTTCTTCATTTCTTTTTTGTGAAAATGCTCATTATTTAGGAAATTATTAGCATGGGACTGAGCAAATTTCTTTTTAGACTAGTCGAATTTGAATCCAAAAAGTTTCTTTCTAGATTATTCAAATTCGAATTTTAAAAGTGGTAAAGGGATCCAATATCTCATTTTTTGCTTGAGTCATTAGCAAAATAGAACAAGAAAAATAAAATGAATCACCGACCATGGACATTTTCCTCCTTATCTAGGATAGCTATGCGGATTGCATCTCCCATCCATTTTACTTATAAAAAAAGAAAGAATCTTTTTATTTTTTCTAACACTTTTTGGATCATGTTACATCAGCTTTTCAAAAGGAGTAGGGCAATTAACTTTTTTGAATAGCAAACACATCTTTAAGATTATCATTGATTTGCGGAAAAAAAGACATAAACGTGATTGCTTGAGGAAAACTAAAGTTCATTTTATACATTATGCATCCATTTCATTGCCTATAAACAGATAGGGGTTCATTCCTTCATAAAAACAACACATGATATTCTTCTTCCTTTATCCAGTCTCTTATTTTGTTCTTGTTTTCTTTTTTTGTGAAAATGCTCCTTATTTTACGAAATTATCGGCACGAGACTGATCAAATTGGTTTTTAGAATATTCTAAGTTTAATCTTAACAGTGGTTTTTTACATTATTCGAATTTGAATCTTAAAAGTGGTAAAAGGGTCGAATGTCCCAAATTTGCTTGAGTCATTAGTAAAACATAAAAAGAAAAAAAAATTGATCACCGACCATGCAACTGTTCTTCCTTATTTGGGATAGCTATGCAGATTGCATCTCCCATCCATTTTGCTGATGAAAAAAGAAAGAATCTTTCTCTTTTTCTTTCACTTTGGGGATCATGTCAAATATGCTTTCCAAATAGAGAAGGGCACCTAACTTTTCTGAACCATAGAGACATTTTTAAGATTATCGTTGATTTGCAAAAAAATATACATATAAATGTTATTGTTTGAGGAAAACGAAAGTTCATTTTATACATTACGCATCCATTTCCTTGCCTATAAACAGATAACGGTTCATTCCCTCATAAAAACGACACATGCTATTCTTCTTCCTTTATCCACTCTCTCTTTTTTTTTTTATTCATTTCTTTTTTGTGAAAATGCTCATTATTTAGGAAATTATTAGCATGGGACTGAGCAAATTGTTTTTTAGACTAGTCGAATTTGAATCCAAAAAGTTTCTTCCTAGATTATTCAAATTTGAATTGTAAAAGTGGTAAAAGGATCCAATATCTCAAATTTGCTTGAGTCATTAGCAAAATAGAACAAGAAAAAAAAATGAATCACCGACCATGGACATTTTCCTCCTTATCAAGGATAGCTATGCGGATTGCATCTCCCATCCATTTTACTTATAAAAAAAGAAAGAATCTTTTTATTTTTTCTAACACTTTCTGGATCATGTCATATCAGCTTTCCAAAAGGAGTAGGGCAATTAACTTTTTTGAATAGCAAACACATACTAAAGTTCATTTTATACATTATGCATCCATTTCATTGCCTATAAACATATAGGGGTTCATTCCTTCATTAAAACGACACATGATATTCTTCTTCCTTTATCCAGTCTCTTATTTTGTTCTTGTTTTCTTTTTATGTGAAAATGCTCCTTATTTAGGAAATTATCGGCACGAGACTGATCAAATTGGTTTTTAAAATATTCTAAGTTTAATCTTAACAGTGGTTTTTTACATTATTCGAATTTGAATCTTAAAAGTGATAAAAGGGTCGAATGTCCCAAATTTGCTTGAGTCATTAGTAAAACATAAAAAGAAAAAAAAAATTGATCACCGACCATGCAGCTGTTCTTCCTTATTTGGGATAGCTATGCGGATTGCATCTCCCATCCATTTTGCTGATGAAAAAAGAAAGAATCTTTCTCTTTTTCTTTCACTTTGGGGATCATGTCAAATATGCATTCCAAATAGAGAAGGGCACCTAACTTTTCTGAACGATAGAGACATTTTTAAGATTATCGTTGATTTGCAAAAAAAAAAAAACATATAAATGTGAGTGCTTGAGGAAAACTAAAGTTCATTTTATACATTACACCTCCAATTCGTTGCCTACAAACCGATAATGGTTCATTCCTTCATAAAAATGACACATTCTATTCTTCTTCCTTTATCCACTGTTTCTTTTTTTTCTTCGTTTCTCTTTTGTGAAAATGCTCATTATTTAGCAAATTATCAGCATGTGACTGAGCAAATTGTTTTTTAGACTATTCGAATTTGAATCCGAAAAGTTATTTTTTTAGATTATTCAAATTTGAATCTTAAGAGAGTTAAAAGGATCCAATATCTCAAATTTGCTTGAGTGTAAAACAGAAAAAGAAAAAAAAAATGGATCACCGACCATGCACATTTTCTTCCTTATGTGGGATAGCTATGCGGATTGCATCTCTCATCCATTTTACTTATAAAAAAAAGAAAGAATCTTTCTCTTTTTCTTTCTCATTGTGGATCATGTCAAATCAGCTTTCCAAAAGGATACGGGAAATTAAATTTTCTAAAGGATAGAGGCATCTTTGAGATTATCCTTGGATTACACCAAATCTGCTTTTCAAAATGAGAGAGGCATCCAACTTTCTGAATGATAGAGCCATCTTTGAGATTATCGTTGATTTGCGGAAAAAAAAAATATTAATGTGATTGCTTGGGGAAAAAACTAAAGTTCATTTTATACATTACGCATCCAATTCCTTGCCTACAAACAGATAAGGGTTCATTCCTTCATAAAAACGACACGTGCTATTATTCTTTCTTTATCCACTCTCTCTCTTTTTTCTTCGTTTCTTTTTTGTGAAAATACTCCTTATTTAGGAAATTATTAGCATGAGACCGAATCAAATAGTTTTTGGGATTATTCAAATATGAATCTTAAAAGTTGTTGTTTAGATTATTCAAATTTAATTCTTAAAAGTGGTAAAATGATCCAATTTCTCGAATTTGCTTGAGTCATTAGTAAGATGGAAAAAGAAAAAAAAGTTGATCACCGACCATGCACCTTATCTTCATTATTTGGGATAGCAATGCGGATTGCATCTCCCATCCATTTTACATATAAAAAAAAAAAAGAAAGAATCTTGCTCTTTTTCTTACACTTTTGGATCATGTCACATCAGCTTTCCAAAAGGAGAAGGGCAATTAACTTTTCTTAAGGGTAAACACATCATTAAGATTATTGTTGATTTGCAGAAAAAAGACATAAATGTGATTGCTTGAGGAAAAGTATAGTTCATTTTATGCATTATGCTTCCATTTCCTTGCCTATAAACAGATAAGGGTTTGTTCCTTCATAAAAAGAACACATGCCATTCTTCATCCTTTCTCCACTCTCTTATTTTGTTCTTGGTTTCTTTTTTGTGAAAATGCTCCTTATTTAGGAAATTATCGGCACGAGACTGACGAAATTGTTTTTTAGATTATTCTAAGTTTAATCTTAACAGTTATTTTTTACATTATTCGAATTTGAATCTTGAAAGTGGTAAAAGGGTCAAATGTCCCAAATTTGCTTGAGTTATTAGTAAAACAAAAATAGAAAAAAAAAAATTGATCACCGGTCATGCAGCTTTTCCTCCTTATTTGGGATAGCTATGCGGATTGCATCTCCCATCCATTTTACTTATGAAAAAAGAAAGAATCTTTCTCTTTTTCTTTCACTTTGGGGATCATGTCAAATCGGCTTTCTAAATAGAGAAGGGCACCTAGCTTTTCTGAACGATAGAGACATCTTTAAGATTATCGTTGATTTGCAAAAAAATATACATATAAATGTTATTGCTTGAGGAAAACGAAAGTTCATTTTATACATTACGCATCCATTTCCGTACCTATAAACAGATAATGGTTCATTCCTTCATAAAAACGACACATGCTATTCTTCTTTCTTTATCCACTCTCTCTTTTTTTTCTTCATTTCTTTTTTGTGAAAAAGCTCATTATTTAGGAAATTATTAGCATGGGATTGAGCAAATTGTTTTTTAGACTATTCGAATTTGAATCCAAAAAGTTTCTTTTTAGATTATTCAAATTTGAATTTTAAAAGTGGTAAAAGGATCCAATATCTCAAATTTGCTTGAGTCATTAGCAAAATAGAACAAGAAAAAAAAATGAATCACCCACCATGGACATTTTCCTCCTTATCTAGGATAGTTATGCGGATTGCATCTCCCATCCATTTTACTTATAAAAAAAAAAGAATCTTTCTATTTTTTCTAACACTTTTTGGATCATGTCACATCAGCTTTCCAAAAGGAGTAGGGCAATTAACTTTTTTGAATAGCAAACACATCTTTAAGATTATCATTGATTTGCGGAAAAAAGACATAAACGTGATTGCTTGAGGACAACTAAAGTTCATTTTATACATTATGCATCCATTTCATTGCCTATAAACAGATAGGGGTTCATTCCTTCATAAAAACGACACATGATATTCTTTTTCCTTTATCCAGTCTCTTATTTTGTTTTTTTTTGGTAAAGGTCTCTTATTTTGTTCTTGTTTTCTTTTTTTGTGAAAATGCTCCTTATTTAGGAAATTATCGGCACGAGACTCGATCAAATTGTTTTTTAGATTATTCTAAGTTTAATCTTAACAGTGGTTTTTTACATTATTCGAATTTGAATCTTAAAAGTGGTAAAAGGGTCGAATGTCCCAAATTTGCTTGAGTTATTAGTAAAACAGAAATAGAAAAAAAAATTGATCACCGGTCATGCAGCTTTTCCTCCTTATTTGGGATAGCTATGCGGATTGCATCTCCCATCCATTTTACTTATGAAAAAAGAAAGAATCTTTCTCTTTTTCTTTCACTTTGGGGATCATGTCAAATCGGCTTTCCAAATAGAGAAGGGCACCTAGCTTTTTTGCACGATAGAGACATCTTTAAGATTATCGTTGATTTGCAAAAAAATATACATATAAATGTTATTGCTTGAGGAAAACGAAAGTTCATTTTATACATTACGCATCCATTTCCTTACCTATAAACAGATAAGGATTCATTCCTTCATAAAAACGACACATGCTATTCTTCTTCCTTTATCCACTCTCTCTTTTTTTTTTCTTCATTTCTTTTTTTGAAAATGCTCATTATTTAGGAAATTATTAGCATGGGACTGAGCAAATTGTTTTTTAGACTAGTCGAATTTGAATCCGAAAAGTTTCTTTCTAGATTATTCAAATTTGAATTTTAAAAGTGGTAAAAGGATCCAATATCTCAAATTTGCTTGAGTCATTAGCAAAATAGAACAAGAAAAAAAAAATGAATCACCGACCATGGACATTTTCCTCCTTATCTAGGATAGCTATGCGGATTGCATCTCCCATCCATTTTACTTATAAAAAAAGAAAGAATCTTTCTATTTTTTCTAACACTTTTTGGATCATGTCACATCAGCTTTCCAAAAAGAGTAGGGCAATTAACTTTTTTGAATAGCAAACACATCTTTAAGATTATCATTGATTTGCGGAAAAAAGACATAAACGTGATTGCTTGAGGAAAACTAAAGTTCATTTTATACATTATGCATCCATTTCATTGCCTATAAACAGATAGGGGTTCATTCCTTCATAAAAACAACACATGATATTCTTCTTCCTTTATCCAGTCTCTTATTTTGTTCTTGTTTTCTTTTTTTGTGAAAATGCTCCTTATTTAGGAAATTATCGGCACGAGACTGATCAAATTGGTTTTTAGATTATTCTAAGTTTAATCTTCACAGTGGTTTTTTACATTATTCGAATTTGAATCTTAAAAGTGGTAAAAAGGTCGAATGTCCCAAATTTGCTTGAGTCATTAGTAAAACATAAAAAGAAAAAAAAATTGATCACCGACCATGCAGCTGTTCTTCCTTATTTGGGATAGCTATGCGGATTGCATCTCCCATCCATTTTGCTGATGAAAAAAGAAAGAATCTTTCTCTTTTTCTTTCACTTTGGGGATCGTGTCAAATATGCTTTCCAAATAGAGAAGGGCACCTAACTTTTCTGAACGATAGAGACATTTTAAAGATTATCGTTGATTTGCAAAAAAAAAAAAATATAAATGTGAGTGCTTGAGGAAAACTAAAGTTCATTTTATACATTACATATCTAATTCGTTGCCTACAAACCGATAATGGTTCATTCCTTCATAAAAACGACACATGCTATTCTTCTTCCTTTATCCACTCTCTCTTTTTTTTCTTCATTTCTTTTTTGTGAAAATGCTCATTATTTAGGAAATTATTAGCATGGGACAGAGCAAATTGTTTTTTAGACTAGTCGAATTTGAATTCGAAAAGTTTCTTTCTAGATTATTCAAATTTGAATCTTAAAAGTGGTAAAAGGATCCAATATCTCAAATTTGCTTCAATCATTAGTAAAACGGAAAAAGAAAAAAAAAATGAATCACCGACCATGGACATTTTCTTCCTTGTCTAGGATAGCTATGCGGATTGCATCTCCCATCCATTTTACTGATAAAAAAGAAGAAAGAATCTTTCTCTTTTTCTTTCTCATTGTGGATCATGTCAAATCAGCTTTCCAAAAGGATAAGGGAAATTAAATTTTCTCAAGGATAGAGGCATCTTTGAGATTATCGTTGGATTATACCAAATTTGCTTTTCAAAATGAGAGAGGCATCCAACTTTTCTGAATTATAGAGCCATCTTTAAGATTATCGTTGATTTGCGGAAAAAAAATATTAATGTGATTGCTTGGGGAAAAAACTAAAGTTCATTTTATACATTACGCATCCAATTCCTTGCCTACAAACAGATAAGGGTTCGTTCCTTCATAAAAAGGACACGTGCTATTATTCTTTCTTTATCCACTCTCTCTTTTTTTCTTAGTTTCTTTTTTGTGAAAATGCTCCTTATTTAGGAAATTATTAGCATGAGACTGAATCAAATAGTTTTTGGGATTATTCAAATATGAATCTTAAAAGTTGTTTTTTTTTTATTAATCTAATTTAAATCTTAAAAGTGGTAAAATGATCCAATGTCTCAAATTTGCTTGAGTCATTAGTAAGACAGAAAAAGAAAAAAAAAATTGATCACCGACCATGCACCTTTTCTTCGTTATTTGGCATAGCTATGTGGATTGCATCTCCCATCCATTTTACTTATAAAAAAAGAAAGAATCTTTCTCTTTTTCTTTCACTTAGTGCATCATGTCAAATCAGCTTTCCAAAAGGAGAAGGGCGATTAACTTTTCTGAACGATAGAGACATCTTTAAGATTATCCTTGATTTGTGGATAAAAAACATATAAAGGTGATTGGTTAAGGAAAACTAAAGTTCATTTTATACATTAGGCGTCCAATTCCTTGCCTATAAACAGATAAAGGTTCATTCCTTCATAAAAACAACACGTGTTATTCTTCTTCCTTTATCCACTCTCTCTTTTTTTTTTCATTTCTTTTTTGTGAAAATGCTCCTTATTTAGGAAATTATCAGCATGAGATTGATCAAATAGTTTTTGGGATTATTCAGATTTGAATCTGAAATTTTTTTTTTTTTAGATTATTCAAATTTGAATCTTAAAAGTGGTAAAAGGATCCAATATCTCAAATTTGCTTGAGTCATTAGTAAAATAGAAGAAAAAAAAAAGGATCACCGACCATGCACATTTTCTTCGTAATCTGGGATATCTATGCAAATTGTATCTCCCATCCATTTTACTTATAAAAAAAGAAAGAATCTTTCTCTTTTTCATTCTCTTTGTGGATCATGTCAAATTAGCTTTCCAAAAGGATAATAGAAATTAACTTTTCTCAATGATAGAGGCATATTGAGATTATCGTTGGATTATACCAAATCTGCTTTTCAAAATGAGAAGGGCATCCAACTGTTCTGAACGATAGAGCCATCTTTAAGATGATCGTTGATTTGCGCAAAAAACATATAAATGTGATTGCTTGAGGAAAAAGTAAAGTTCATTTTATACATTACACATCCAATTCCTTGCCTATAAACAGTTAAGGGTTCATTCCTTCATAAAAACGATACGTGCTATTCTTCTTCCTTTATCCACTCTCTCTTTTTTTTCATCATTTCTTTTTTGTGAAAATGCTCCTTATTTAGGAAATTATCAGCATGAGACTAATCAAATACTTTTTGGGATTATTCGAATTTGAAACCGAATTTTGTTTTTAGATTATTCAAATTTGAATCTTAAAAGTGATAAAAGGATCCAATATCTCAGATTTGCTTGAGTCATTAGTAAAACAGAAAAGGAAAAAAAAAAATGGATCACCGACCATGCACATTTTCTTCCTTATTTGGGATAGCTATGTGGATTGTATCTCCCATCCATTTTACTTTAAAAAAAAGGGAAAGAATCTTTCGCTTTTTCTTTCTCTTTGTGGATCTTGTCAAATAAGCTTTCCAAAAGGATAAGGGAAATTAACTTTTCTCAATGATAGAGGCATCTTTGAGATTATCGTTGGATTATACCAAATCTGCTTTTCAAAATGAGAGAGGCATCCAACTTTTCTGAACAATGGAGGCATCTTTAAGATTATCGTTGATTTGCGGAAAAAAAACATATAAATGTGATTGGTTGAGGAAAACTAAAGTTCATTTTATACATTACGCATCCAATTCCTTGCCTATAAATAGATAAGGGTTTATTCCTTCATAAAAACAACACGTTCTATTCTTCTTCCTTTATCCACTCTCTCTTTTTTTTCTTCTTTTCTTGTTTGTGAAAATGCTCCTTATTTGGGAAATTATCAGGATGAGACTGATCACATAGTTTTTTAGATTATTCGAATTTGAATCTTAAAAGTGGTAACGAGATCCAATGTCTCAAATTTGCTTGGGTCATTAGTAAAACAAAAAAAGAAAAAAAAATTGATCACCGACCATGCACCTTTTCTTCCTTATTTGGGATAGCTATGCGGACTGTATCTCTCATCTATTTTACTTATAAGAAAATAAAGAATCTTTCTCTTTTTCTTTCACTTTTTGGATCATGTCAAATCAGCTTTTCGAAACGGGAAGGGTAGTTAACTTTTCTGAACGATAGAGAGATCTTTAAGATTAACGTTAGATTATACCAAATCAACTTTTCAAAATGAGAGAGGCATCCAACTTTTTTTGAACGATAGAGACATCTTTAAAATTATCGTTGATTTGCGGAAAAAACATATAAATGTGATTGCTTGAGGAAAACTAAAGTTTAGTTTATGAATTACGCATACAATTCCTTGCCTATAAACAGATAAGGATTCATTCGTTCATAAAAACGACACGTGCTATTCTTCTTCCTTTATCCACTCTCTCTTTTTTTTCTTCGTTTCTTTTTTGTGAAAATGCTCCTTATTTAGGAACTTATCAGCATGAGACTGATGAAATTGTTTTTTAGATTATTCGAATTTGAATCTTAAAAGTGGTAAAAGGATCCAATGTCTCAAATTTGCTTGAGTCATTAGTAAAACGGAAAAAGAAAAAAAAATTGATCTCCAATCATCCACCTTTTCTTCCTTATCTAGGATAGGTATGCGGATTGCTTCTCCCATCCATTTTGCTTATAAAAAAAGAAATAATCTTTCTCTTTTTCTTTTACTTTTTGGATCATGTCAGATCAACTTTCCAGGGCAATTAACTTTTTTGAATGATAGAGACATGTTTAAGATCATCATTTATTTGTAGAGGAAACATATGGATGCGATTGCTTGAGGAAAACTGAAGTTCATTTAATACATCAAGCATCCAATTCCTTGCTGATAGACAGATAAGGTTCCTTCCTTCGTTTTTATGACACGTGCAATTCTTCTTCCTTTATCCACTCTCTCTTTTTTTTTTTTTTGTGAAAGTGCTCCTTATTTAGAAAATTATCAGCATGAGATTGATCATTTTTTTTTTCAGATTATTCGAATATGAAACTTAAAAGTGGTAAAAAGATCCAATGTCTCAAATTTGCTCGAGTCATTAGTAAAACAGAAAAAGAAAAATAAATTTGATCACCAACCATGCACCTTTTCTTCCTTATCTGGGATAGCCATGCAGATTGTATCCCCCATCCATTTTACTTATAATAAAAGAAAGAATCTTTCCCGTCCATCTAGTAATAAGGTGGCAATTTTTGACATGCAGTGATCGTATGATTCAAACTCAACATGAAGTAAACATGTTTGGATCGAGATTAAATGAATGGGAGAGGCAAACTGCAAAGCTATCCTGGAAAAGGAAGAAAATGTGCATGGTCGGTGATCATTTTTTTTCTTTTTCTGTTTACTAATGACTTAAGCAAATTTGAGAGATTGGATCCTTTTACCACTTTTAAAATTCAAATTCGAATAATCTAAGAACAATTTGATCAGTCTCATACTAATAATTTCCTAATAAGGAGTATTTTCACAAAAAAGAAAAAAAAACAAGATTGAGTGGATAAAAAGGAAAAAGAATAGCACATGTCGTTTTTACAAAGGAACAAATGCTTATCTATTTGTCAGTAAGGAATTGGCTGTGTTGTATTAAATGAACTTCAATTTTCCCCAAGCAATCACATCCATAGTTTTTGTGGTGGGGATCTAGAATGGGTTGTTTTAGGGACTAGAATTAGACACGTATCACGATCCTTCAACGTGGAATATACATGAAAACTGAACAATTAATTTTAAAACGCATACTAAATTGGAAAGATTTGGTAGAAAAGCCACGTGAAAAAACTAATGAAGATTGGACAGGACCTTCTTGACATTGGTTGAGCAATGTCTTCTTCCTCTCTTATTATTGTATTTGCGGACAAATAGGTAGCAGGAGCCACTTCCAAATCATTTATGTTTTGTTCAGTGAACTTCTTATTCCTCAAATGGGCCTTGAATTCAAGGCATGACTTTCACCTCCGGACGGTACGAAACCGAATTCGAGCCGTAGAAAATTGAAGGCCTCCATGTCAATCCCACTTGATAGAATGGTCCAAATTCAGTTTAATACACGCCCTGAGTCTGTACATGAAAACGAAAAATGGCCGACGCGCACGCGATAATGGATAGTGGCTGAAACGCGGGGAACATTAACTCCTTAGGACGATGCCAGTCAGTCGCCGCGTGGCAGTACACTCAAAGCCAATGGTCCTCTTCCACGTGACTCCTTGGTCACCCGGTCAAATATTTTCCTATATAAATCCCCGTGTTCCCTGCTTTCGATCACCGCACACCATCTCAGCTGGCAACACACCTTTGCAGGGCAATATTTCCTTAAGTGAGGGTCACCAAAATGTCTGAGCATTACTATCACGGCGGAGGTGGGTACGGCCCTGGTGGAGGCGGGTACGGCCCTAGTGGAGGAGGGTACGGCCCTGGCTGGTACGGCCCTGGCGGAGGCGGGTATGGCCCTGGCGGAGGCGGGTACGGCCCTAGTGGAGGCGGCCATGGAGGCCCTGGCGAAGACTGGTACGGCCGTGGTGGAGGTCACCGACCTGACCATGGTGGACAGCCCGGAGGAAATGTGATAAATGCGCAAAACTATCATGGAAATGCCAGCGGCGGAGCAGGAGGCGGGCATGGCATTTTCGGAAAAGGTGGATCGGGCGGAAAAGGCGGATTCGCAGGTGTGGGCAACAACAACAAGGTGAGTGGATGATAGTCCGCCACCGCTTGCTGGTCATGGGGGAGTAGTGTCCTTTGATATGTGATGTAAATTGACTCCGGTGCCTTTTAACTATCTTATATTCGAGGGGAAAACAAGAAAGGACAAAAAACTAATAAGCACCGAGTGGAGTCAGTCATGTACATGAGCTTGCAAGCATTATAATGAATTTCGATATTCCTAATATAATCTATAGCTTTGTGCATGAGATGTTCTTGAACGTAATTCCATAAACGGGTTACAAATGAAAGAAACAGAATTCCAATTTAAGGTTCAAAGAAGAAGCATGATTTCACAAGCATCGTTATCAACGGACCTTCTTGACATTGGTTGAGCAATGTCTTCTTCCTGTCTTATTATAGTATTTGCGGACAAATATGATGGGAGAACGGTAATAATTCGAACAATATCGAATCAACGCAGCGGAATAAAATAATCTCCCCTCTTGTGTAAACCTAATAGGAATCGATATAGTAGAGTAAAATAAATACCAAGCACGCGAACACAAGACGATTTTTACGTGGAAAACCTCCTCAATGTGAGGAGATAAAAAACCACGGGACCGGAGTCCACCTGAAAAAATCTTCACTATCAATAAAATTGTTCTTCTCTAGCAAATACTAGAGGTACATAGCAGCAAACACCTCAAGAACATAATTCTTGGCAATACACATGAACTTCACAAGAGATCAAGGATAAATCTGACCAAAAACGCAGGTTTTGATCAATTCACGAAAAACCTGATGTAGGGAGCTTCAAACGAAAATCAAACCGTTCAGATTCGATAAAATTGCGCCACGAACATGCTGACAAAATTTCAGCTCAATCGGACCACGAATCGACCTCGACGTCGCTTGATGTAAATCGATATCGCCCAAACCCCGCATTTTCTCGTTTCTTTTTCTCTTTTACTATTTACTTTTTTCGCTACCTCCTTTTATATAGATAGTGAGAAACCCTATTTCCTCATATAACTTATTATATGGGCTCAAGCCCTTTTGCTTTTTAACTCATCGTTCCTCCACATAGGAGTGAACCCAGCTAACAAAATAGGTAGCAGGAGCCACTCCCGAATCATTTATGTTTTGTTCAGTGAACTTCTTCTTATTCCTCAAATGGGCCTTGAATTCAAGACATCATTTAAACCTCCGGACGGTACAAAACCGAATTCGAGCCGTAGAAAATTGATGGCCTCCATGTCAATCCCACTTGATAGAACAGTCCAAATTCAGTTTAATACACGCGCTTGTACAAGAAAACGAAAAATAGCCGACGCGGATGCGATAAGGGATAGAGGCTGAAACGCGGGGAACATTAACTCCTTGGGAGGATACCATCAGTCGCCGTGTGGCAGTACACTCCAAGCCACTGGTCCTCCACGTGACTCCCTGGGCGCCCGGTCAGATATTTTCCTATATAAATCCCCGTATCCCGGCACCTTCAATCACCACACACCATCTCAGCTAGCAAAACACCTTTGGAGAGCAAGATTTCCTTGAGAGATTCACCGAAATGTCTGATCACAGCCATCACCGTGGAGGCGGGCAAGGCCCTGGTGGCGGGGAGGCCACGGAGCCCCTGGCGGACACCATCGAGGCCTAGGTGGTGGTGGCCCTAGCAGAGGCCACAGTGGTCCTGGCAAAGGCCATGGTGGTCCGGGCGGCAGACATGGACATGACCATGGCCCAGAGGAGACCATGGCCACGGCGGACCTGGTGGACTAGGTGGGCATGGCCCTGGTGGCCATGGTCCTAGGGGCGGGCACTACCATGGCGGATGCTAGTCTGCCACGGCTTGTCGATTGTTGGGGGCTAGTGTCCCATGGTTGATACGTGATGTAAAGCTATCTCCGGTGTCTTTCAACTATTTTGTATTTGAGGAAAAAAAAGGACTAAAAAACTAATAAGCACCATATGGAGTCAGTCGTGTAATTGCCCTTGCGAGTATCCTAATGAATTGCGAGGTTCCTAATATGATCTGTAGCTTTGTGCATGAGATGTCCTTGAACCTCATTCAAGAAACTGGTCACAAATGAAAGAAACAGAATTCCGATTGAAGACAAGCATGTTTCTTCACAAGCATCATTCGTCAACAAACCAGTCACCACGAGAGACAATAGAAACATGAGCACAGTGCTCCCCATTACTTCTGATTATCAACAAGAAAAATGGAAGCAAACTAGGTCGGTCTCCATTAGTCATGATCCAAACACATTATACCTCTATGAACAAAAGTTTCTCTTATGCCCCCTCATCAACTCCTTTCATCAGTGAAGTTCATAATCTGCGATCTTTAGCGTGGTTTCTCTATCTCCACACGATGTCAAAGTCGAAGGTGGCATTCTGCTTTGAGTTCTCTTCATCTAATTTTTTTGGCAGAAATTATAGATGTTCGATAAAGATTAACGTAATCACCATTTCGCATCAAAGGGCTGTACGAAACGGTCAAAGGGTGGGACCATATGTTGCTAAAGGATCAGCTAAAGTTTAGGGTGTCTTGAGGATGTTCTTTACTACATAGCAAGATCATGGGTTCTACAATCTGGTGCAGAAATTACAGTATAGCTGCTCATGAGTTCCGGTTCAGTGTGTGCATAAACTAACTTAAAAGGGATTCTAAGGCATTTCCAAAATATAAAAAGTGAAATTTAAGCAAAGGAGAACATAAATTAAGATCATCAACGGAAAATTTGGCGTCAAAAATGAAATTCGATGATCTGAATCGACTTTGGTGAAATTTGTAGAGCAATATTGCTTTGAAAGGATGATAGTGGCCCTAAAACTGAGAAAAAGGATATGACATCAGTTGGCTACTTGATGAACTCCAACATCAAAAATGAGAAAAGGGTGCAAGTACAAAATCATTATGTCAAATTGACAGAGATTATATCCGAAATCTTGTTCATCATTACCTCCTCTTCAATCCTTTTCAACAAAAGGTAGCGTTGGGAAGAAATTCAGGATGCGAGGCATATGAAAAGAATGAAAATGCACATGGGGGGGGGGGGGGGGGAGAGATAAGGAGAAAGATTTCTTTTTGTAGCAGGAGTGGCAATAGAATAGAACCAGCTTGTGCGTTTTGCCAATTGTACTCTAATTTATCACTAGAGGAAACAGAGACATGGTGTTGCTAACACTTAGTTGAGAAAGTTCGTCCATGCTAAAGAACCAAAATCTAGTTTCAGAAATGCAGTTCCCCTTTTAACTTTCCTTACATCCATCCCATAGTAAACAAAGGTTTGCTCAAGGTGCTATTAAATCTTCGTTTAGTTGAAGCAATTCTTCTGCAGTACAAGAAAAATTCTAGTTTCAATGCTGTTTTTTTTAGAAATGCGGGATACAAGAAGTACCAAAATTTGCTATATGGTCAGCCTTCAGAACAAAATCAGAGAACCCAAAAAATAGAGGGGTTCAGCAGGTGACTACCTAAAACGCTTCACGGAAAACTCGGAGACAATATAACGAGGGTGACATACCCAAAAGCCTGTTGTGTGCTCTTCCTTTTCTTTGTGATCGACTGGAACCAAGAAAGTGCATTTTGGCCTACTGAGTGACTACTTTTAGAATTGATCACCAAATTTCTATAAGAAGCTTTAGTGGTAGCTCTAGGTAGAGTTGAGAATGAAGAATTTGTCGGTGCTTTGAGCTCTGGTCCGGTTAAGCTTTCGTTTTCAATTGTGAGGGACTCATCTTTGACGTACCATCACATCTTCAGCACATAGTATTTCATATAAATGATCGGATCCCCAATACCAACTCAGCTTGGCAAAGTGAGAAATCTCCTTTCACCTGGGTCATAGAGTCCTGCCTCTCTTCTATCTTGGCGATCCACTTATTGTTTTCTTCTTCCTTTTGAGCCACAATTGCTTTAATTAAGGGACTCGGTTCAATCACCATGGGCGAGCCATAAAGACCTGCGTCCACTATCCTCTTTAGGAAGGTATTGCCTCTATTGACATGTAATGGCTTCTTTTTGTAATATTTTTCAGGAAATTTCAATCTTAAAGCAGGTGAAAATTTCATCTGAATTTGCCTACCCCTTATGTTTTTATGCTGAGGTTTCTCAAAGTAGCTCATTCAGACAAAAAGGTAAGCAGCAGCTCATGAATGAGTGAGATTAGACTAGCATGTAGGATAATCTCATTCCTTCTACTGTTGTGAAGAGCTTCAGACATTTCAAAATGTATAAGTAAGTTGATTTCAGATTGCAAATGTCCCTATTAACCTATTTGGATATGGCGGAAACTTAAATGTCCACATTTTGCAAAATTTTTGCTTATGTTGCCCTGGTATAATTTCATTAAGCGCTAAACCTGCTAATGCTTCTCATTGCCTTGGTCACTCCTGCCTGCTCGAACACTTAGCATGTTATCTTGCCGAGCTGTGCTTAGGGGGAATATAAGGGTTTAGAGCGGAAGCCTTTACCACTATCTGCATCAGCTTTGTATGTTGCAAGGTGTACACTAAAAGGTGACTCCAGGTTTTACTCCGCTGCTCGTCAGACATGTGCGCTATGAAGTGTCCAGAATCAGGCATAAATCTTTTGAGATCATTCTTGTTGAATTGTTGATTCAATTTCTAGAAACTTCAAGATAGACATTAGCTAGAAAATTCATAAAAAATCCTAAAAAAAAAAAAAAATCTAGCTTAGGTGGCAATGAAAAGTGTAGAAAGCACAAATGTAGAAGTATATAGAAGAAGAGGGAAAGTGAAAAATCTCTAACAAGAGCAAGAGATTTTCTTTGGTAAAGTCGGTGATGTAGGCCTGTAAAAAGCCTTGTGGTCATCTATTTTGAGGTGTAGACCAAAAAGGTAAGCTCCTCCCCTTCCCTTTGTATTACAACTAAATAAAAAAGTTTTCTTTTGTTTCCTTGTGCTCCCTTGCTGTCACTCTCTTTTACACATTCTTATTATTACTTTATCCAACCATTTCTTGCCCACATTGTTCTTAGTTTGCTCTCTCGATAGTTCACACACAAAACACTCCATTGAACACACATCAAAGGCACGTTTCCGCAAATACCAACGGTGGTATCAGAGCCACGTCTTTGGTTGTTATTGGGCATTTGTCCAACCTACCCATTCCTACAACTACCCTTTCCAAATAACTAACAACTGAACTATGGCCAACTCTATCTCATCCTCATTTCCCATTTCCATTTTTTATGGAAACAACTATGACTTTTGGAGCATAAAAATGATTACATTCTTGATGGCCCAAGACTTAGGGGACATTGTGGAAAAATGTTGCAAGGCTCCACAAGATGGTGCAAGTGTTTTTGAAGGAACAACTACAAAAGGATGCAAGGACACTATACTTTGTCCAACAAGCACTCTCAGAAATGGTATTTCCAAGAATAATTGGAGTAAGGACTACAAAAGGGGCTTGGGAAATACTACGAGAAGAATTTCAAGGATCAGAATAGGTACGCACTATTCGCCTTCAAACTCTAAGTAGAGATTCTAAGAGTTCTAAAATGAAAAATTATGAGACCGTACAAGAATATTGTGGAAAATTAAAGGAACTAGTTAATCAAAAGAGAGCCTCTGGAGATAGGTTAACTGATCAAAGGGTTGTTGAGAAAATATTGGTGTCACTTACTAAAAAATACAATCCCATAGTTACAACTATAGAAGGAACTAAAGACTTGACAACCCTATTAGTGAGTGAATTAATTGGCTCTCTATAAGCAAATGAGAAGCATAGACAGAACTGACTCCATTACTTTGTGACAATAAGTCCACAATCGCTATATCAAACAATCCAGTATTTCATGAAAGAACCAAACATACCGACATCAAATATCACTTCATATAAGAGGTGCAAAATAATGGAGAGATCAAGTTGAAATATTGCAAGATTGAGGATCAAGTAGTGGACATCTTCATTAAAGCACTACCGCTAGCTAAGTTTGAGACATTGCACAAGAAGCTTGGTGTAACACAAAATTGGATCAAGGAAGAGTGTCGAATTGTTGATCCAATTTCTAGAAACTTTAAGATAGACATTAGCTAGAAAAATCAAGAAAAATCCTTCAAAAAAAAAAAATCTAGCTTAGGTGGCAATGAAAAGTGTAGAAAACACAAGTGTAGAAGTATCTAGGAGAAGAGGGAAAGTGAAAAATCTCTGACAAGAGTAGAAGATTTTCCTTGGTAAAGTCGGTGATGTAGGCCTATGAAAAGCCATGTGGTCGTCCATTTTGAGGGGCAGACCAAAAAGGAGACAGCGAATGGTGGGGTGGCAGAATGGAGAAGCAGCTGTTGGCGTCGTGGGGTTGGCAACGAATTAGGGGAGGGGTGCTCAGTTTACAAAGAAAAGGAAATGATGGAGAGGGATTCGAGGGAAATGAAAATGAAGGTAGGGCAGAGGGAACACAAAGAAGGAGGGAACAAATGAGGTGTGCGAAGGGGAGAGATAGCGACGGGAGATGTAGCTGGCAAGGCTTGCTCAAGAAGCCAAAGAAAAGGGGAAAAGTAAGCAAGGTTATCCACTTAATTGAAGACTTGGTTCCCCTAATACTTTCTTGAAGAAAAATCCATAAATTAACCAATTTAGTGCCAAATGTTGCACCCCCAAGCCTAGCTCGGAATTTCACTAAATTTTGGACTTCAATTTCTTCTCCAATCTCTCAATTTGATGTCCAATTTTGTTGTAGAAAAAACCCACAAAATTTCTATGAATCCCCATCCCCAAATGACTTGGTAAGGAGGCCAAAAATCCATTCGATTTGGCCCATCTGAATTTCCGTTCTTTTTTGAATCGTTCGAATTGATTTTCCGTAAAAATCTCGAACTCGACGGAGTTTCTCTGAAAGACAAGACGACGTCCTATAAATGAACTGTGATACACTCAAACGTCCAATTCCTGAAACCGAATTCAATTTCGTGGTTAAAATTGACCGAACATGATTTTAGTCCAATCTGACCTACCGGGTAGCTTTTAGGGATTTTACCACAGATATCCCTTAATGACTTCACCTAATAGATTAGTTAACTCATGAGTGATTAGCTTAGAGAAAAAGGACCATAGGCGCACTAAGGAAAAACCCCATTACGTTCTAACGGGACGGGTTGAAAATTCAAGATGGCACAGTCCACATTTCGGATTCTTTGCAAGGTTTTTAGAACTAGCGGAAACTAGTGGTGTCATGCCCCGAATCCCAAGCGCGCACACATCCCTTGGCAATCGACTGAAAATGTGACGTTCCAAGACGGGTCACCGACCCATTTTTTTTTTTTTTTAATCTTTTGATTAAGCACATGTGAAAGCAAATTAAATAAACACCCAGCCAATAGACAAACAATAGGGATAGTCAATCAAAACAAGAGTTGCCAAAAACAACTTATTTATTTATCAATTATAAACCATAGGAAGTTTAATACTTACAAGCCTTCCTACGACCACTTTCTATCGACCCTCTCAAAAACCATTAGGGACCAGTGTGACATCATGAAATTTTAGTCCTATTCTCAATTGAATAAATCGGGCTTTTCATCGACGAGCCTATGGTGCTATTTTTAGAGCTGATCACTCGTGAAGTAACTAGACTATCTGACGAAGTTATTAAGAGATTTTTATGCAATAGACTTGAGAATTTAACCAAGAATTGGCTACTTGACCGTGCTCATCTGCCAAGGTCATTACGACACATTTATAAGTCAATTAGAAATCAGAGATAGGTCAGTTTGACTAAGACATGTGATTAAACGTGGGTGATTCCGCTAAATTACAAAATTCTCGTCGACCAGTATTAAATTGACATTTCTATCATTTTGGTACCCTGTATCTATATTTGAATCCTTGATATTTTCACGACCACCGAGAGTTGCCAATGTGTCGAAGGGGTTCATTATGGCTTGAAGAAAATTGACCACAGGTCATTTGCACTAAAAATTCCTTAAAGCTACCCACAAGCCTAGGTCACAAGTCATTTTAGGAACGTTGACTCAGTCTCCTAAGATTTTTTTGCAAACCAAGACTTTTTGGGAATAAGTTGAGGTAGGGTCGTTTTTGTCCAGAAAATTCAGAGGACCGTTTTTTATTGCACAAGGGAAGCAAGTCAGATCAATTGGTGAGGAAATATACAAATTTGATCATTGACTCGAAAATGGAATTTATGGGAGCCTATTTGAGTTGATTCAAAAAGGATTAAAGTCCAATTTGAGGGAAAATAATGTGAAATTCGTATTGCCCCCGTGGACCCAACATTTTGGACCAACTCAAGGCTTCTAGAAGAGAGTTGGTGGCTGAAAATTGGCCATGGATTCTAGCTGGTCAAGGTGGAGCCCTCCAAGGGGACAAGTGAGACAAGAAGAGACCAAGTGGTCCCTTCCCTCTCTCCTCTTCCCCAAAATCGTCAAGTAGCCCCACTCCTTCTCCATTTTTGCTATTAGAAGCCCAAAATTCTAGAGAACCAGCCAGCAAACTATCGCCTGCCCCGTCACAACCACCACATGCCATCGCCCCACCACTCGCCCACCATCGTGACTGTCGTACCTCACGCCAACCCCGCTCGTGCCTCTGCCTTCCTTGGCCATCCTCCTACTTCAGCCGTGAGCCCAAGTGATCCCGGAGCTATTCGAGCTTGCCTTGCCATTGCCATATTCGCCTCGAAGCCCACCTCCGCCCGTCCAAGCCATAGTAGCTCCATCGGTTCTGTCCCTGCCCATTTCGGCCCCAAGCCAGCACTAGTCTAGCTTCTCTCAGCCCAAATTAGTGATTGAAGGTAGTAGGTTTCCAGCCCACTATTTGGCCCATTTTTGGGGCTTTCCTAACCCCATTTGGCGAGCTTGCTTTGGAGTTTCTCGTCCCTTGCAGCTTCCCCGCCGTTTTGATCTGAGCGGATCATTAAACAAGTGAGTTTAACTCACTAATCCTTGCATAGTGACTTAATGACATTTAAGGGTTGTTTAGTTTAGGTTAAGTATGGACTAGGTGGATAGTTAGAGTAGATTAGCAATTTAATAAATTGTGATTGCATGTTAGGTGGTTAGAGTAGTGTAGTTAGGGCCTAGGCAAGCTCTACTATTTTTCTAGAGTTGTTCAAAAATTTTCCAGGCTCGTCTTGGCTTTTAATTAGGCATTACAGGCCTAAGTTGCTATTTTCCACATTTAATAATTAATTTTCGTAATTTTTTAATTAATTAATTTTCTAGAAATTAGACCAAAGTAGCCGGTGACTAGAATTTTATCTCGATTGCAGTGGAGTGATATGTTTATTTAATTGAGTTCTAATTTGTGCTGATTGTGTGTGATTTGTGATTTTAGGAATTTATTCCTAAATTTATTTAATTTCATTAATTAATTGCAAAAATCACCGGGCGTCGGTTTACAATGCCAAAAGTGTTTTTATCGACTATATAAATAGTGGGGAATTTTGAAAGTAAGATATCATATTTTTGGCTTAGGTTGACCGTGTACCCACACGCGATTATTTTTATCGGCTGAACTTAGTAGGAGGGAAATTGGCCAAGAAGAGCAATGTTGTTGATCATGGGTGAAGAACCATGAGATGTTGTGAGTTAGGTCAAGAACACCGTCGAAGTATGGCTGTGCCCATTAGGCCACAATCCACCACCAAGTATGGTCGTGTCCACTAGACCGTAATCTACCACCAAACTTGGAATCGGTTGTGCCCACTAGGCCATAATCTAACATTGAACTTGGAACTGGTTGTGCTCGCTGAGCCGTAATTCAACGTTACCGACAAAGATTTAGGAGGTCGTGCCCGCTGAGCCATAATTCAGCTTTACCACCGAAGATTTAGTAAGCCGCGCCTGCTGAGCCGTAATTCAGTGTTAGGGTTGAGTAATTGGAATGACTGTGTGATGGTCCTGTGTCTTGGAATCGACTAGGTTGATTGATCGATGATTCGATCTGAATTTAAGGATTGGATGTGATGATGTGATTCGATGAATTGCTTATTGTATTAATTTGTAGGAAGACATTGAGGCCAAGGTAAGTCATCTAAACTCGTGTTGTGCTTAGGTAGCCTTTAAGGTGTATTTTCTTTCGAGTCGGGGCTTATGGGATTGAACTTGCTAAGACGTCGTCTTACCCCATTGTGGGATAACATTTTCAAGTCCCTAGTTGACAGTGGTAGAAGACCCAAGGCTCAAAGTTTAGAAGGTGAAGCCTGAAGAATTGAGGAGCATGTTCGACTAGTTAGTCATAGGATAATTTTCTTTTGTTGAAAGCCGATCCCTTTTTGTAGGCTTCTATGTATAAACCTCTATGTTTATAAAAAGGTATTTTGTGAAAAATTGACACTACTTTTCTATCCCATCATGTTGTTGTCTAGGATTTATTTATCCTCTTCCGCATGTGTATTAAATGAATAGGTCGGCAATGCGTCTTGGGTCATCGTTATTATATCGACCAAGTAGTGATGGTCACGTGCTTGGAGGATTGGGGTGTTAGAGATTGGAGTGATAAGGTGCGATGATCTATGGGATAGTTAGTTAGAAAGGCCTTTAAATTCATGTCGGTGCATGTTTGTGATAACCGATTGGTAGAATTATTTGTTGTTATCGCTCAACTTTTAATTCGGTGTGGAATTGGAAGGCAGGTTTTTGTAGAAAGCCTAAAAGATGAGCAATCAAGGGCAAAGGACTCCTAAGAAGAGTACCGTTAGGCCTATAGCTCGGGGTAAAATGTCGACGAGGGTTGGTACTTGAGGAGGCTGGGGTAGAGCGCAAGCTAAGGCTAGTGCGAGTGGAGTAGTACCACATCCCGTTGGTACTAGGGTAGCAACCTCAGGTGGTCCATGAACTATTGGGATCACACAAGCGTTGGATGCTATGAGAGAGATGATAGGGCAGGAGGCCTAGAACCAAGCTGATGCTTTTACCGCCACTATTGTAGCTGCCGCTACTACCACTGCCAATGATGTTGCTGTTGTCGCACCTGTCGCCGCACCTGTTGAGGTTCCACCAGGGAACTTGGTCACTGGAAGACTGATTAATAAACTGGTGGAACGGTTTTTGAAATTGAATCCATCGAAGTTTACAGGGGCAGGAGACCCCGAAGCTACTGCTTTGTGGATCCAAGGACTAGAGAAGACCTTTGCACTATTGATGTGCACTAAAACTGAAAAGGTCTTCCTCATAGCCTACCCACTGGAAGGAGTCACAAGTACATGGTGGAGAACCACCCAAGGAGCATTATTTCCTAAAGGTGTAGTCCTAGAGTGGAACACCTTCGTTAAGGCCTTCAACGGGAAGTACTTTTTGGAGATTGCTAGAGAGATGAAGATGGTAGAGTTCCAAAGCCTTCACCAAGGCTCCATGACTGTCGATCAATATGAGGCAAAGATTGCGGAGCTATCGCAGTGCACTCCTGAACTAGTGGAGAATCCAGTGAGTCGAGTTAGGAGATTTTAGGATGGACTTAAGCCAGAACTAAGAAGTCCACTGATTCTGCTCAATTTGAGAAATTACAATGACTTGTATGAACGGTTCCAGATGATCGAGAGAGATCAGACTAAGAGAGCCGCTGCATCTGGATCGTGGTTCGGATTGAGTCGAGAAGGGCTCTGACATGGGAAGAGGCCCATGATCGGAGGAAGATTTCAAATCCCACCCAACAGGAAGGGTAGAATTGGAAAGGCAGGGTCTAGCCAAAATGACGTGTGTTGCTTGAGTGGAAGGTGACACGGATTAGCTCCATGCCAACCTAGGTCGGGTACTTGCTTTGGGTGTAGCCAGCCGAGTCACATAGCTAGTAACTATCCTAGAAAATAGGGGAGACCACAACAATTACTGCTGCTGCCACCATTGGGTCAAATCAAAGGGTATGTGCCACAGAATGCACCACAAGGTGGATAGATGAGACACTCAGCTCAAGGAACAATTTATGTGTTCCCTAAAGGTCAGGCTAAGGACGTGCCTAATGTGATTATAGGTATGGTTTCATTGAACGACCATCCTACTTATGCGTTGTTTGAACCTAACGCAACTCATTCTTTTATTGTCGAGCAATTTGTTAAGCTGATAGGATTAAATCCTGAGCTGTTGGAGACAGTGATTAGCATATCTACACCGTGAAAGGATAAGGTGTTGTCTACATTGGGTTGTTATGGTTGCAAGTTAGTGATTGGTGAGTGAGAGGGGAAAATAGATTTGTTAGTCCTAGCCATGCATGAGTTTGATTTGATAATTGGCATGGATTGGCTCACCAAGCAACAAGCTAAGATAGACTACTATTGCAAAGCGATTCAATTTAACCCGTTAGAGGGTGAGAGCTTTGAGTTTATCGAGAATCGAGGAGGACCATCGATTTCCCTAATCTTGTCACAAGAGGCAAACCATTTGTTAGATGGGGGTTGCCAAGGTTACCCGGTGACTGTCGTGGATACGACAGTTGAGGAGACGAAGATCGAAAATATTTCAATTGTGCAAGAATTTCCAGTTGTATTCCCAAAGAAATTGCTAGATTGCCACCAGATAGAGAAATCGAGTTTGTGATTGAGTTAGCACCCGGGACAAAGCCGATCTATAAGGCTCATTACCGGATGACGTTATCAGAGTTGAAGAAACTGAAGGTGCATATGCAAGAATTGTTGGATAAGGGATTCATACATCCTACTACATGACTTTGGGGAGCACTACTTCTCTTTATAAAGAAGAAGGATGGTTTGTTGCAATTGTGCATCGACTATCGCCAACTCAATCAGGTGATGATCAAAAACAAGTATCCACTCCCAAGAATCGATGACTTGTTTGTTCAATTACAAGGAGTGTTGATATTTTCAAAAATGGACTTGAGGATAGGATATCATCAGCTGTGGATTAGGAAAGAGGACATACCAAAGTCAGTATTTCGTACTCGGTATGGTCATTATGAGTTCACAGTAATGCCATTCTATTAACAAATGCTCCAACTGCGTGTTCAAGGAATATCTGGATCAGTTTGTGACCGTGTTCATCGATGATATTCTAGTGTATTCAAGGAGTGAAGAAGAGCATGAGAATCATCTAAGAGTAGTATTGCAGACATTGAGGGTTCATCAACTGTATGCTAAGTTTAGCAAATGCAAGTTTTGGCAGATTCATGTTGCGTTCTTAGGCCATGTGGTTTCAGGAGAAGGAATCTCCATGGACTTGTCCAAGATTGAAGCAGTGTTCAACTGGCCAAAACTGACTACCATGACAGAGATCAAAATTTTTCTCGGTTTGGCAGGCTATTACAAAAGGTTTGTAGAAGGATTTTTAGCCTTGGTGTCACCATTCACTAGACTCCTGAAGAAAAAAGAAAAGTTTGTATGGCCAGACAAGTGTGAATGTAGTTTTCAAGAGCTGAAATGAAAGCTAATTACCGCACCTGTGCTGACGATTCCATCTGGTCTTAGAGGATACGAGATCTATAGTGATGCATCGTTCAAAGGATTGAGTTATGTGCTGATGTAATATGGGAGGGTTGTTGTAAATGCTTCCCGTCAGTTGAGACCTCATGAGTTAAACTACCTGACACATGACTTAGAACTTCCGACAATCATTTTCGCATTGAAGATTTAGAGACATTATTTGTATGGGGAAAGATTCCAAATCTTCAGGGACCATCAAAGTCTCAAGTACCTATTCTCTTAGAATGAGTTGAATATGAGTCAATGCCGATGGATGGAACTTCTGAAAGACTATAATTGTGATATTCTATATCACCTAGGAAAGGCGAATAAGGTCGCTGACACTTTGAGCTAAAAGTCTGTAGTCGCTCACATGTTGGTTAAGGAGTGGAACCTACTCGAGAGAGCTCAGGATTTAATTTTTAAATTTGAGGTAGGTCACTTTTCTCATCTTATGGCCACCCTCAAAATTGAGTTGCATGTTTAGATTATGATTAAACTACTTCAGCCGACAGATCCAGATGTTCAGAAGATTCTACAAGAGGATACTGATAAGAGGAAAGTTGATTTTCGGATTTCTAATGATGGAACACTGAAGTTCCGAGGACGAATGTGTGTACCTAGCGATGTGAAGCTTAGAGAGGATATTTTATCAGAAGCTCATCATAACAGTTACAACATTCATCATAGCAATATAAAGATGTATCAAAATCTGCATCAACACTATTGGTGGTCTGGTATAAAGGCGGATATTGCCAAGCATGTCGCCAAGTATTTGACATGTCGGCAAGTTAAAACTTAGCATTGTAAATCAGGAGGACTTTTGCAACATCTCGAGATCCTAGAGTGGAAGTAGGAGCACATCATGATAGATTTCGTGGCCAAATTACCAAGGAGTCAGAGAGGAAATGATTCCATCTGTGTAGTACGAAAGGACCTCAATTTGACTAGACACAAAGAGTTGTACGTGTGATAGATAGTTTGACTGCATGGGGTGTCGGTTACGATTACTTCAAACTGAGATAAGAGATTCACCGTTGCTTTTTGGAAGAGCTTGTAGAGTGCTTTTGGTATGAAGCTGCAATATAGTACGACATATCATCCTCAGATGGATGGCCAGTCTGAGAGGATGATTTAGACCTTCGAGGACATGCTGCGAGCTTGCGTACTAGATTTTAAGGGAAGCTGGGAGGAATAGTTTCATCTTGTGGAATTTGCCTACAAAACAGTTATCAGCAGAGTATCTAGATGGCTCATTTTAAAGAGTTGTATAGCAAAGCATGCGAGACACCCGTATGTTGGGATGAAGTTGAGGAGAGAAAGATCATAGGCCCAGAGTTAGTTTAGCAATCAACAGATGCAGTCGTAGTAATCAAAAACAGATTAAAGACCGTTCGGAGGTGCTAGAAAAGCTACGCAGATAAGCGTAGAAGGTTTTTGGAATTCCAAGTTGGTGATCAAATTTTTCTAAAAGTGTCACCAATGAGGGGAACTTTGCACTTTGTCAAGAAAGGAAAACTGAGTCCAAGGTACGTAGGTCCATTTGAGATTCTTGAGAGAATTGGGACCCTGGCGTATCGTCTTGCGTTGTCGCCGAGATTGGCGCAAGTGCACGATGTCTTTCACGTGTTGATATTGAGGAAGTATGAGCCTAACCCAACCCACGTGCTTTATTTTGAGGAATTGGACGTGGACAACCGAGTGTCTTACATTGAAAGCCCGATTCAAATCATGGATCGAAAAGAGCAAATTTTGTGTATAAAGACCATTCCGTTGGTCAAAATGGTTTGACAACATCATGGCACTAAAGGAGCAACCCGGGAGAGTGAAGAGTCGATGAGACAATTGTACCCCCACATTTCTACTTAAGTATTGTAATGGTTTAAATTTCAAGGACAAAATATTTATAAAAGAGAAAGAGTTGTGACATCTTGAATTTTTAGTCATGTTCTCGATTGAATAAATCAGGCCTTCATTGATGTGCCTATATTGCTATTCTTAGAGCTGATCATTCATGAGGTAACTAGACTATCTGAGGAAGTTATTAAGAGATTTTTATGTAATAGACTTAAAGATTCGACTAGGAATTGGCTGCTCAACCGTGCTCATTTGTTGATGTTATTACGACACAATTATAAGTCGGTTAGAAATCAAAGATAGGTTAGTTCGACTGAGATATATAGTTAAATGTGTGTGATTCCACTAAATTACAAAATTCTCGTCGACGTTACTAGATTGATTTTTCTATCGTTTTGGTACCATATGTTTGTATTTGAATCCTCGAGATTTTTACGACCACCAAGAGTCGCCAATGTGTCGAAGGGGTCATTTGTACTAAAAATTCCTTAAAGCTACCTGAAAGCCAAGGTCACGCTAAAATCATGCTAGATTAAAATTAATTGCGAATTTGAATACGATTTCAGAAATTGAAAATTCTGTCATGTCACAAGTCATTCTAGGAACATCGACTCAATCTCCGAAGATTTTTCTATAAACCGAGAATTTTTAAGAAAAAGTCGAGGTAAGGTCGTTCTTGTCTAGAAAATTCAGAGGACCATTTTTTATTGTGCAATTGGGAAGCAAGTGTGATCAATTGGTGAGAAAAAATATCAATTTGATCGTTGACTCAATAATGTAATTTATGGGAGCCTATTTGAGTTGATTCAAAAACAATTAAATTCGTATGCCCCCATGGACCCAACATTTTGGACAAACTCAAGGCTTCTAGAAGAGAGTTGGTCGCTGAAAATTGGCCATGGATTCCGGCTGGTCAAGGTGGAGCCCTCCAAGGGGACAAGTGAGATAAGAAGAGACCAAGTGGTCCCTTCCCTCTCTCCTCTACCCCAAAACTGTCGAGCACCTTCTCCATTTTTGCTACTTAAAGTTGAGAATTCCAAAGAACCAGCTAGCAAGCCGTCACCAGCCCCGAAGCAGCCACCACATGCCACCGCCCCGCTGCTCACCCACTGTCGTGCCCGTCGTGCCTCACGCCAACCTCGCTCGCGTCTCCGCCTTCCCTGGCCATCCTCCTACTTCAGCTGCAAGCCCAGGTAATCGTTGGAGCTATTCAAGCTTGCCTTACCATCGCTGGAGCTGCCTCGAAGCCCGCCTTCACCTGTCCAAGCCGCAGCAGCTCCACCGGTTCCATCCCTGCCTGTGTTGGCCCCAAGCCAGCACCAATCTAGCTTCGCTGGGCCCAAATCAGTGACCAAAGGTAGTGGGTTTTCAGCCCACTTTTGGTCCATTTTGGGGGCTTTCCCGACCCCGTTTGGCGAGCTCACTTTGGAGTTTCTCATCCTTCACCACGTCCCCGTCATTTTGATTCGAGCAGATTATTAAACAAGTGAGTTTAACTCATTAATTATTGCTTACTAAATTAATGACATTTAAGGTTGTTTAGTTTAGGTTAAATATGGATTAGGTGGATAGTTATAGTAGATTAACAATTTAATTAATTGTTAGCTTTTAATTAGACATTATAGGCCTAAGTTGCTATTTATTTCATTTAGTAATTAATTTTCTTAATTAATTAATTAATTAATTAATTTTCAAAAATTAGACAAAGAATAGTTAGTGATCGAAATTTTATGCTGATTGCACAAGAGTAATTTGTTTATTTAATTGAGTTATAATTTGTGATGATTGTGTGTGATTTATGATTTTGGGAATTTATTCCTAAATTTATTTAATTTCATTAATTAATTCGAAAATCACCGGACGTCGCCTTTGACACCAAAAATGTTTTTATCGACTACATAAATAGTGAGGAATTTTGAAAGTAAAGATATCATATTTTTGGCTGATGCCGACCGTGTACCCACACATTATTATTTTTATCAAGTGCACTTAATAGGAGGGAAATAAGTCAAGATGTTTTGATAATTGAGGAATCTATTTGTGAAGAGCAATGTTGTTGATCGTGGGTGAAAAGCCGTGAGATGTTGTGGGTGAGGTCAAGAACACCACCGAAGTATGGCTGTGCCCATTGGGCCGTAATCCACCACCAAGTATGGTCATGTCCACTAGACCGTAATTTACCACAGAACTTGGAATTGGTTGTGCCCACTAGGCCGTAATCTACCACTGAACTTGGAATCGATTGTGCCTGCTGAGCTGTAATTCAGCGTTACCACCGAAGATTTAGTAGGCGATGTCCATTGAGCCGTAATTCAACTTTACCACCAAAGATTTAGTAGGCTGTGCCCATTGAACCGTAATTCGGCGTTGGGGTTAAGTAATTGGAATGACCAAGTGATGGTCCTACGTCTTGTAATTGACTAGGTCGATTGATCGAAAATTCGATCTGAATTCATGATTTGATGTGATGGTTTGATTCAATCTGAATTTAAGGATTGCATGTGATGACGTGATTCGATGAATTGCTTATTGTATTAACTTACAGGAAAAGATTCAGGCCAAGGTAAGTCCTCTAAACTCATGTTGTGGTTAGGAAAACCCTTAGGGCGTATTTTCTTCCTAATCGGGGCTTATGGGGTTGAACTTGCTAAGATGTCGTCTCACCCTGTTGAGAGATAATGTTTTCAGGTCCTAGTTGACAGCAGTGGGAGACCCGAGGCTTGAAGTTTAGAAGGTGAATCCCGAAGAATCGTTGAGCATGTTCGACTAGTTAGTCATAGCACAATTCTCTTTTGTTGAAAGCCAATCCCTTTTTGTAGGCTTCTGTGTATAAATCCATGTGTTCATAAAAAGGTACTTTTTGAAAAATTGGCCTTACTTTTCTATCCCATCTTGTTGTTGTCTGGGGATTTATTTATGCGCTTCCACATGTGTATTAAATGAATGAGTCGGCGATATATCCTAGGACATCGCTATTATATCGACTAAGTAGGGATGGGTACGTGCTCGGAGGATTGGGCGTGAGAACCAGGGTCAACCTAAACTTCTCTAGCGGTAGGGCTAGCCAAATGGTGTTGCATCTCGCACCCACCAAATCTGCTCTCAGTAAATCTCCATGCTACGGCCCTGAAAAAGTTTAACCACGACGGGGTGAGATAAATCTCAGTGAGTCAAAACCTTAAACCTCGATTGAGATGCAAATTCACCTCAAAGGTGTCCTAAACACGCACCATACAAAACTCATCTTGCCTTGGCACGTCCCTGCATGTTAGCTCATCATATATGCTATTATCAATGCAGCAAGCGTAATTTAATAACCAGAACACATATTTTACTATTCAAACATTCACATGGGTCCTTATTATAAGGTAAAACCGTTATAATACATCCCATATCATGCCACACAATTTTGCTCCATAATTAAGTGCAAATATCACAACCATTTAGGCGTGTTTCGATTATTACGACCCCTCAGGCCATGGCCAACTCAAAAGTCAGCGCTCATCCGAAGTAATTAGGCATCATCCCACCCCATCGAGCATGTCATCATTCTGCGTATTCATACGCGTTAGGACAACATTCCAATAAGCAGCATCTGTTCGGCCTCAACTGCAACTTGGCATTCCGTTGACATGGGAGCATCCGAACTTAATCAGGTATCGTCCTGCATAATCATACGCATCAGGACGAGTTCATTACCCCGCATAATCATATGCATCAAGGTATTTAAGTGATCACATGAGCACACCATCACTCAAGTCCATTGTTTTCTTTCTCATTAGCCAAGAACACCAAAATCCCTTTTTAAACAATAAACTTTGTAACTCTTTTTTTTTTTTTGTTCAAAACTTTCCAAAATAAATTCATACATGGTTATGTAGTGAAAATCAATCTGTCAAACTTTGCACATTTCTACTATAAAACCTCCTTGTTTTATTGAGCACATAAAATTTGGCGTCTAAACCCGATACCTCATTTATTTTCTATTTTCCTTTCCAACCACCCCTTTTTGGAACTAAACTTGGGTAATCCCTTTTCTTTTTCTTCTTTTTTTCTTTCAAACTTTTGGAAAGAAATTCATAGGTGCTCACAAACTCAAAATTAATCCGTCAAAATTTGCACGCACCTAGTTTAAAATCTCATTGTTTTATTGAGCAAATAAGTTTTGGTGTACGGACCCGGCACCTCATTTATTTTCTATTTAATAGTCCATCGCACCAAGTTTTGTATCAAAAATCGGAACCTACCATAGAGCACTCAATTGCATAACATCATGCATAAGTTCTCAACATGCCAAAAATCAACCAAATCACCAAATGTACATTTTCCAGCAAGCAAGACATCAAGAACAATCATAAGACCATAACCAGCCCTCACCGGCAGAAATCGAGTCCCCTCACATGTCTCCAAGATTAATTCCAAAAACATAACCAAACGAGTTCAGAAAATCCTCAAATTTAAATATATTATAAAGGACATCGAAATGAACACTTTATATGCAGACACCTTGAACCAGATCATCCTATAATAAGAGGAATAATTCGCTCAAACCGTTGCCAAAACTGTGTCCGTGTCTAGAAATTATGTTTTTAAAAATCAGTTTGGTTCAAGGTCCAAAACTTGTCTATTTGCTTTGAAATTTTACTATGTTAACGTCAAGATTTGATGAAAAAATTTTGTGAAGAAACTCTTTCAAAAGTCGAATGCTATGAAAATCCTTTAAACACCAAAAGGTCACGGGTTCCAGCACAAACCAAGATTCTACTTTGCATGCCACGAATCTGAAATCTTGTTCTTTTAAATCCATAAAACATTGAGTAAAATATATGTCATAAATGAAGATATTTAGAACATTTTCCAAGAAGGAAGCAGCCTTCAAATCATAGCAAAATTTTAATCCTCGAAAATAGCAAATAACGAACGTCTAGTAAACTGATTTGAAGAGACATCCACTAAATTGAGTTAAACCAACTTAATTAACCTAACCATGGTTAATTAACCTATCTGTAATTAACTAACCTAACCATGGTTAACTAACCTAACTAAGGTTAACTAACCTAACCAAGGCTAGTTACCACTAATCTAGGATTAATTAAACTAGTCCTCATTAGCACTAATCTAATCATGATTAGCATTAATCTAAACACCCCTAAGCGCAATTAATGAACTAATTGAGGATTAGAGAGTTAACTCACTGAATCAGGATGGCAGTGGGTTCACGACGATGGCAATGTGACGGCGGTGAAAACCTGAGACTACCATGTCTTGCACAGAGGCTTAACGGCAATGGAACGGCCCTATAAGGGCTCGGCCAAGAAGGATGGTTCGGTTATGTGGAGCTGGTTTCTGTGGTTGCTGGCAGGCTGAACGAGCGCGGCTAGACAGTGCTGGAGGTGGGTTGTGGAGTAGAGGCGGTGGGTGGTGAGGTGGAGGCTGCTCGGTTGGACTGTGGAGGAATTGGGTGGAACTGGAGCTGCAAGCAATTGGACGTGGGCTGTTCTATAGGGAGTTTGCATTCATGAAAATAGAGAGGGAAAAGGAGAGAGAACAAGAAGGTCAAGGCAAAGGCCAATGAGAGCATAGGGAAAATATCCAAGCCCCTCATTACATTTTACCCCAAAGTCTTCATGCACAAAAGTCTTGTGCTCCTCCAATCACAAATTAGCCCTTATTTCTCACAAAATAAACCATTTTGGGCAACCAATGTGAAAACATGAATAAACAACTCCCCGAATAAATAATAGCTAGAAGACTAGGACATACATCACATAGAACCATTGATTTATATTATAACCGCTTTTACAAGCCCTTTCTCTAGGGCCCTCTCTTCTTTTTACATCACAATACAAGTTTTCCACATAGGCCAAGGGAAATCCTATCTCTTCTAGCATGACTAGAGCTCCCAAAATTGACGTGAGACTTCATGCCTGCAAGACTAAAATATGAGGGATGAGTTTTCCGAAAACTCAGTAAGTAAATTCCTAGTTCTCTACTAGGAAAACATCTCATCATCAAAGCCCAGCAAATACAACACTCGCAAAAGTGTTGATGGCAAATCAATAGCAAACTTGTTGCTACCTTGACTACATGTAAATGTCCATCACAACATACTTTAATGCATACTTACTTTTGGCTTATCAATAAATATATCAACATATCACACTTATGCATATACCAGTAGTGACATCCTGGATTTTGAGTCCTGTTTTCAATTGAATAAATCGGGTCTTTCATCGATGCACCTATAATGCTATTCTCAAAGTTGATCACTTGTGAGATAGCTATATTATATGGGGAAGTCATTAGAAGAGTTAATGCAATAGACTTTAGCATTCAACCAAGAATTGATTACTCGACCATGCTCATCTGCAAAAATCATTACGGCATAAAAATAAATCGATTAGAGATCAGATATAGATTGATTTGACCGAAATGCATGGTTAAATGTGGGTGATCCCACTAAATTGCAAAATCCTCATCAATCGCCACTAGATTGGTTTTTCTATTGTTTTGGTACCTTGTGTTTGTATTTGAATCCGATTTCAAAAATTGAAAGTTCTGTTATGTTACAAGTCATTTTAGGAATGTCAACTCAGTCTCTGAAGATTTTTCTACAAGCCGAGACTTTTTAGGAAAAAAGTCGAGGTATGGTCTTTTTTTTTAGAAAATGTCATGAACCATTTTTGATCGCGCAATTGGGAAGTAAGTAGGTTCAATTGGTGAGGAAAAATACCAATTTGATGGAGAGTTTCGACAATTGAATTTTTAAGAACCAAATTGGAGTAATTCAAGAAGCCTTAGTTGTCCAATTGGAATGAAATCAATTGAAATTCATGTGCCCCCTTTGGCTATGACTTATGTACCATTTCTAAGACTTCTAGAAAGGCATTGGTACTGGTGGTGGGCAATGATCAAGGGGACCAAAGAGGTGAGGATGAGGAATGGTGGCCCCCTCCAAGCTAATCTTGTCTCCTCTCTTCTTCTTCCCCCTCCCCCCCCCCCAAGGTCGTCAACCCATTCTCTCTCTCCCTCTTCTTGTTGCCTTCAACTCAGAAAACCTCCCAGCACGCCAGAGCTATTAACCCGTAAGCCCGTCATCGCCGCACATCGTCCTCATGCCATCGTGCCCTTCGCTTGCTGCATGCAACCCCCCCGCCATCCCCTAACTGTCCTCCTACTTCAACCGTGACCCCAAGGTGTCCCTGGAGCCACTTGTAGCCTGCCGCCATCGCTGAAGTCGCCGAACAACCCACTTGCCGCTGCCATCTACCTCCACCCAAACCCACAGTAACTCCTCGGCCTATTTCTGACCCTAGCCAACCACTGAAGCCGCACCAACCAGCACCAAATAAAGAGCAAGCCAAGTGGGTTTCCAGCACTATTTAGGCCCGTTTTGGTGGTGTTCCCAACCTCGGTTGGCAAGCCCACTTTGGAGTTTCTTGCCCCTCATCGCATCCCCATCAGTTTGATTCAAGTGGATCATCGAATAAGTGAGTTTAACTCACTAGTGCTTACTTAGTAAGTTAATGATGCTTAAGGGTTGTTTAATTTAGACTAAGTATGGATTATGTGGATAATTAGATTAGATTAGCAATTTAATTAATTGTGATTGCATGTGAGGTAGTTAAAATAGTGTAATTAAAGACTAGACAAGCTCTAGTATTTAACTAGAGTGGTTCAGAAACTTTCCAAGCTTGTCTCGGCTTCCAATTAAGATTTCCCAAGCCTAAGTTGCATTTTTGGTATTTATTTATTAATTTCCGTAATTATTTAATTAATTTTTTTAATTTCGGAAATTAAACCGGGATAGCCGGTTACTGGAATTTCATGTTGATTATAGTGGTGCATTATGTTTATTTGAAATAGTGCTAGATTGTGTAATTTGAGTATGATTGATGATTGTGGATAATTATCCCAAAAATGGATAATTTTTGTAAGTAATTGGAAAATTACTAGGCATCGGTCTACAACGCCAAAAATCTATTTTGGGATTGCTGAAAATGGTTAGATGTTTAAAGGTAAAAATATTGTATTTTGACTAAGGTTGACCGTGTACACACACACAATTATTTTTACCGGGTACCCTTAACCCGAGGAAAATAGGCCAAGATAATGCATTAATTGAGAAATCTATTTAAGAAGTGTAATGTTGTTGGCCAAGGATGAATAAGTGTGTGAGGTCGTGAGTTAAATCAAGAAAACCGCCAAAATGTGGCAGTACCTACTAGGCCGTGAGTTACCACCTAATAGAGATCGTGCCCATTGGGCCGTGATTTACCATCTAATAAAGGTTGTGCCCACTGGGTTGTGATTTACCACCTGATATAGGTTGTGCCCGTTGGGCTGTGATTACAACCTAATATAGGTTGTGCCGTAGGGCCACAATTAAGAGTTGGGAATGAGTAATTGAGATGACCGGGGAATGGTCTTGATAACATATAATCAACTGAGTCAATTGATTGATGATTCGATTCGATCCGATTGATTGATATGATTCAATGGTTGTATGAATTGAATTGACTTACAGGAAGGAACTGAGGCCAAGGTAAATCCTCTGACGCGTGATTGTACTTAGACAACCCTTGGGGCATATTTTCTTCCTAGTCAGGGCTTAGGGGGTTGAACTTGCTAATACGTCATCTCACCTCGTTGTGGTAACAATTTCAAGCCCATAGATGACAACTCCTATAGAGCATTTTGGACAACCAAGGAAGATCACAAAACATAAGTACTACATTTTGATACATGACCATCCCGAGGGACTGCAATATGAACTAGTGAAGACCATAGTTTGGGTTGATGCAAGTCTACTCAAAAAGGTGCCCCATCAATACAGGGCATTGTATCACATGTATTGTAATGGGCAGAGAGTGGGACTCATGCCGGAATGTGAGATACCTCTATATGTGATGGATGTTGCTTTTGGAAAGGGCACCGTAGACCCTCCAGGTGGCTCGATCATAGACCCGAAGGACTCGACGCTTGAAGAGCCAGAATCTTCGATGTATTCTGCTGTAGACTCCAGTTGAAGTGTGGAAGAAGGAGAAATCGAGGATGAGGAGCCCTAGTTTATTAGACCCCCCTATTTTGTAAACGTTGTAAATAGACCAGCTTGAATATATATTATTGGTTATGTTATATATATATGTGTGTGTGTGTGTGTGTGTGTGTGTGTGTGTGTGGTTGTGTTTTTATGTTCGAAAATTTATGGTCTTGCTTTCCTATCCCATTGTGTTATTGTCTTTGGATTATTTTCACTTCTGCATGTGTATTAAAATGAATGGGTCGGCGATTCATCTTGGGACATCGCGTTATTATATTAACCAAGTAGGGATGGGCACGAGCTCGAAAGATCGAGATGTGACACTGGCACCCATGCAAATTCATTTACTGTCATCTTGGATTGACCAAGCCCTCTCGATTCGATTGAGGCATCCTGTTCAATGAACAAGGCATTGCCGCCAATGGTGTGTGGCAACATGCCCTTTTTCCTCTTTAAATGCATGTATAAATGCATCATACAAACCGGTTCTTAAATTTTCTTTTAGTTGACACATGCATGGCCTGAAGGTGTGCTCATTTGGTTGTGTCTTCCATGAGTTCTTGCACTACTCTAATAAATATGCAGGGAATGATCCTTGGTCTGTAACTTCAATCAATCACTTAGCACTGATCCCCACATCGGACAAGACTCGAAAACGATACGCCTCAATACCAATCCAAGACCTTGAGGCTTGGGTACACCTCGCTTTAGTGAAGATCCTAAGCTCGATGGACCTCGGCTAAAACCCGATGTGAATACACATGTATAGAGAATGACCCTCGACTCACGGTTTGATTCAACGTCAAGCAAAAAGTCTCCACACCAATTCAAATCCCTAGAATCGGCACCCTTTAGTACCTTACCAAGATCCTATGGATTTGGTTTGATCCTCATACCAAACAAGGCATAGAATCAACACACCTCAATGTCAATTTAAGACATTGTGGCCTTTGGCGATCCTCGCTCTAAGAGAAACTTGGAATTGGTACACTATTTATGTCGATTCAAGGCCTTATGGCTTGGGTGGCCTTGTCTTGCGATGAACTCAACCCGAGTGAACCTCGGCTTTATTCCGAATATGATTAACTCAAGCACACGTTGAAACATAATCATGAGTAAAACCATACAAAAGATCCAATATTTTTACCACGGCTTAACGGGTGAGCACCTAACTAGGCTTGACAATGGTGACTACCGCCCTAGAGGAGAAATAAGGATCTTACTTACCTTGGCAAACCTTGAGGACCAACTTATATATCTTGATGGATTGAGGATGCAATGCCGAGAGAAAGGAGAAGGAGGAGGAGGAAATGGATAACATGGTGAGGAAAATGAGGAAGGGCTCCTCCTATTTATACTACTCAGTGTCATCATTATTGAACCAAGCAGTCCATTCCAAATTTTTCAAGTGGCCCGCCTAGAATACTTAGGTGGCAAGCCTAAGTTGCAAGGTGTCATGCCTAAGATCCTAAGAGAACTCTTGCCATCTTCTTATTGGACCACCTATTGAATTGCTCTCCAAGGCTCAATTTAAGCTCATGATATGCCTATGGTCCTAAGGGACACATAAGACCATTTGATACCGAATGTCCTCTCTTGATTGGTTGGTCTTTGCCTTGTTCACCAAGGCTATCTTCTAGGCTCATCATAACCTAAGATTCTAGGGGACACCTAAGCTTACAAGTCACCAACTTCTTCTACAAGGCAAATCTCAAGCCATCATTACCAAGCCAAATGGTCTACTCTAATTTTTCCAAGTGTCTGGCCTAAAGTCCTTGGATAGCAAGTCTACTTGCCTCATGAGTACACCTAGGAGATAAGTTGGCATGGCTAAAGGCTTTGCTTGGCAATCTAAGCTCCTAGGCGTCATCGATGATGGCCCTCTTTTTTCTCTTCCATTGGTCCACCTTCATGATGCATTTAATAGACATTTAATGAAGTTTAACAATATCTGTACCATAGTTGTCAACTTGGCAATTCTAGAATCTTCAATCATTAATGAGTATTCGTGTATCACTTTCCGATTGGTCCACGTATACACCACCTTTTTCTAGAATATCTAAAGATATCTAGGCTGCCATTATGACTTTTGAATATTCAAAGGACAACTCACCCCTTCATTTAATGAGGGGGTTCTAGATTTTTATTTTTATTTTGTCCTTTTCTTCATTAATAAGGCAATCTAGAGAATTCTATCATCCAAGGTTGTTCTGGGGTCGGAGAAGGGATCTTAGGCACACATCAAGAAATCGAATTATGTACACCCAAGGTTCGGCCATTACATCCCATATTCACCCAAACCGTTTCTTTGGACGGTCGGTTGTTATTTGATTCATCCGAGACCAATTCTAAGGCTACCTATGGCATAGCACTAAGCCAAGGCACTCATGGACCTTAGAATTAGTGACAGACTAGTCGGGTTTATCCTTGGGCTCATTCCGGTTGGCACCCAATCCACTGGTAGGGTTCATGGTCAATGCATTACCGATCCACGATCGGACATCACCAATTCGAGATTCTTTCTTGATCACTAAGCATTAAATAGGGAATTATACATTTTTGGTCAGAAGACAGTCGCATTCAATCAATTCGGATCATTTGTGTATCAGTGAATAACTAGGTGAAATCACCCATGACCAGAAACTGTGACCAGTTGGATTGACCCATGACCATCTGTCGATCCAAAATCATCATGTAACCAATTCTCGTGATAAAAAAGTCATCTTATGAGCTGGTGATCATATTCCATCAGTATGGTTAGTAGAAAATCTGAGGCCAACACCTCGATCGATTCATGACCAATCGGTCGGCCGGTTGGACCATGACCAATCCGTGATTTGTTGCCGATCAAACTTGTCGATTTATGGACAATAGCGCATGATCGATCCATATAGGACCTTATGGCTGATCCTTACACGGTCAGAATCAAGGATATTACATATGGCAATTCCGGACAGGAAATATTCGGTTGGACATTAAATAACTGCAAACCTTTATTTCGAACTTTGAACCAAATTGTACATATAAACCGTGTTGGAATTCAATCAAAAAGAAACTTGAAAACACAACCATATTTTCACGAACCACGTCGAAATTTAATTGACGATAGAGCTCGAGATCGTGCAAAGATGTAATGCTAGAATTCAATCGATAATGAGACACAGCCTATGATAAAGATGCACGTTGGAATTGAATTGATGACGTAGTATTAGGATAAAGATACCCGTTGGAATTTAATTGATGACACCAATTGGAAAGCTACAACTAAGGAAAAATAAAATGCAAGAAAGTAAAGATAATAAAAGAGTACATTTTAATTGTCGAAGGGTCCTTCCAATTTATGAGGACTTGGTATTTATAGACCTTCTATCATAATCATCTGGTAGTAGTTTCTTTGTGTTTGTAACCGCTTCCACATCTCCAAAAAATCATTCCCATATTCCCACGTTGGCGAATATTTTCTTCAAAGCAATTGTCAAACTTTCCACATTGGTCAACTAATCCATGATCTCCTTTAGTGGGTTTTCACGTGCATGAACCTTGGTGCAATTCTCGAGATGGATCATCTTGCTCCTCAGTTAAGATGCTCATCGACAACTTGGGCAAAATAATCCATAATCATTTGCCATTTGTCGATATGTTCCAACATTTATATCCAAGTCATCAAACAACATGTAATATTGACCATCAATTAAATTGGCTTCCTCCATAGATGATCAAATATGCGCAGATGGTATATTCTGCACTCTTTTCCATTTTTATTCATTAATTTTGGCGGTTGCATCTAAGGTTGTTGAGTCCACTTTTGTTGATTCCAAAGGATCATTGCATATCGATAATAACTAAATATCGGGTAGTTTTGGCTGTCAACACTTTGATTCGCATGCAAAAGCCCTATTAAGATTTTGCTTGCTCCTACTAAGATTCGTGAAAGTGATATTAGTAGAAAAAGTTTCATGCAATCCTTCCCTTGTTAACGCGTAAACACGCAAATTTATGTGGCCACGCTTAATCAAGTTCGTCTAAGAAGATCCGAATACTTTAACAATCAAATGGAAAAAAAAAAACCGCATCTAGTAAGTTGCGATAATATCAAAGCAATGAAAATGCAGCAAGTAAATCTCCATCCGCATTGAGTAAAGAATATTCATCGCCTCGTTATCGAACCCCGGGAAATGACCCCACAAGCTATGACTAAAATTAAACACGTTAATGCCTTAAGTCATGAATGCAAATTTTCTAACGCTAAATAACGACATTGAAATATGAAACTAAATTGACTACGACTAAGCACGAAACTAGTCTAGCCCTAGGATGCAACTCCTAACTAAATGCAAACCCGATTTCTTCGTTTATCTTTCTCGTTTCTGTTTGTGATAAACAAGATTAAAATCCTAAACTTACCGAGTATACACTAACATATTAAACTAGGCACGAGGCCAGGAATTAAGTTACGATGTGATGCTCACGCACGAATACCTCATATAGAGTTGGTGTACTAGGCACGAGGCTAGGAATTAAGTTATGATGTGATGCCCACACATGAATACGTCATATAGAGATGGCGTACTATGTAAGAGGGTCGCTTTAGGACCGCTCGAGACCCTTGGTAAGGCCATCTCTAAGCATGCTGTCCAGCCCTTTAGAGGTGCTGGACAGCAAGATTAAAGTGTTCATTCGGCGGCCAAAGGATCCCGAATGAATTTTGAAATGTCGCAACACGTCCACAAATCATGGGGACCACTATTTTTTGTTCTGAATTCGCAACTAAGTTTAGAATTATTATGACGTAAATGTAACAATTTTCAATCGTCCTAATCCAACCAAATTGATCATAAGCGTTTTGGATTTGTTTTCTCGCCGTTCTTTTGGTTTGGCAGCCCTCACAATGCATGTTCGCGGTGCACCCGTTAGAGAAAGCGCATCTATTGCACCGAGGGAAAATGATTTGCCCCTTTTTTTTTTAATAAATTATCACTTATAAAAAAGTTACAATAGAATTTTTGTAATAAAAATTGGAAGATCAATTAGTGTTTAGAGCTGTCTTCTCAAACTAAATCCACGAACCCTATAGACTCGTACTACATTTACCTTAAATTTATTTTTATATTACAAAAATCCCAAAACTGAGATGCATATACTATATTTATCCCAAATTAATTTTTTTGTCACAAAAATCTCAAATCAATACACATGTGTCATGTTTACCTCCAAACTAGTAAAATTGTGCCACATTTAGCCCGATTTTTGAAATTTTTGGTAACATACTCTTTGAGATGAATGTAACACAAATGTAACAATTTGAGATTTTTTTTACAACATGAAATTAATTTAAATTAATGTGGCACAGAAGTATTAATTTGAGATTTTTTGTGATTTTTTGTTATATGAAAATTAATTTGAAGGTAAACATGACATGAGTGTATTGATTTGGGATTTTTTTTTTTATATTAACCCTATAAAAATAACAATTTATCCACTAAATAAGGGTCGTTATACCCCGTTTCATATTCAAACATTGGAAAACCATTCGAAAAGTCTCAATCCTAGATGAGGAGATTCTCTAGAGAGAATGAGGGATAAAGGAAGAAGAATGGTAGGTGCTAGATGCTAGTCCTAGCCCTTTAGATGTGTTGGACAGCAAGATTAAAGTGTTCATTTGCCTGCCAAATGATCCCGAATGAATTTTGAAACGTCGCAACACTTCCACAGGTCATGGGGACTGCTATTCTTTTTGTTACGGGTCAATTCTTGAATTCGCAACTAAGTTTGCAATAAATATGACATAAATGTGACCATCTTTAATCGTCCTAATCCAACCAAGTTGATCATAAGCGTTTTGGATTTCTTTTCTCACCGTTCTTTTGGTTTGGCGGCCCTCACAATGCATGTTCGCGGAGCACCCATTAGAGAAAGCGCATCTATTGCACCGAGGGTAAATGATTTGTCCCCTTTTTTAATAAATTATCACTTATAAAAAAAGTTACAACAGAATTTTTGTAATAAAAATTGGAAGATCGATTAGTGTTTAGAGCTATCTTCTCAAACTAAATCCGCGAACCCTATTGACTCGTACTACATTTACCTTAAATTTATTTTTATATCACAAAAAATCCCAAAACTAAGATACATATACTATATTTATCCCGAATTAATTTTCTTGTCACAGAAATCTCAAATCAATACACATGTGCCATGTTTACCTCCAAACTAGTAAAATTGGGCGCACATTTAGCCCGATTTTTGAAATTTTTGGTAACAAACTCTTTGAGATTAATATAACACAAATGTAACAATTTGAGATTTTTCTTTATGACGCAAAATTAATTTAGATTAATGTGGCACGGATGTATTAATTGGAGATGCTTTGTGATTTTCTGTTGTACGAAAATATTTGGAGGTAAACATAACATGAGCATATTGGTTTGGGATTTTTTTCATATTAACTCTATAAAAATGACAATTTATCCACTAAATGAGGATCGTCATACCCCTTTTCATATTCAAATATTGGAAAACCATTCGAAAAGTCTCAATCCTAGATGAGGAGATTCTCTTAGAGAGAATGAGAGGATAAAGGAAGAAGAATGGTAGGTGCTAGATGCTATTCCTAGTCCTAAATAATTGGACCAAGTTTTTTTTTTTTTGGTCCTACTCTACTCTTATTTCAACCCTCACTTCAAACTTTTGCCTTGTCTTATTATAGAGATGGAAGTCAAAATCCACACTTGATGTTAAATCATCCCTACCCCAATTCTTTAGAATTGGGGATTTGAATCCCTCACCTCTCCCTTTATATGTTGGAATGGTGGCCACTAGATAATTAGACCAAGTTGTACAAGAAAATTTATGAGCTAACAAACCCTTCTTGGTCTATTTGCAAGGAATTTGATGTGTGATGTATTAAATGAACTTCAATTTCCTCAAAGCATTCACATCCATACATTTTCCCCACAAATTAACAACAATCTTAAATGCGTCTCTATCCTTTAGAAAAGTCGTTGCCTTTCTCCTTTTGAAAAGTTGATCTGACCTAAACCAAATAGTAAAAAAAAAAATAAGGAAAGGAATGAAACAAACTAATTTTTACTTGTCCTCCAAAAGTAATTTGATTGGCCGAGTGTCACAATGACAACATCGTCAAGTTAAGTCTCGTGGCCTTGGACAATCCATCGAGGATTGATTGCCGAAGCATGAACATAGAGATGGTGGAGCCAACATGATCGCTGAGTAGCTTGGCCTTGACGATGTGGCATGGCTTGGGCACGGCTGTAACTTTGTGTATGATGGCGGAGGGTGGTGTGGCAAGCTGTGGTTGAGGTGTGAGGATAGGAGGAGGAGAAGAGAGGAGGTTCGTGTGTTGTGGTTTTTTGTGAGGAGATTCAAAATAAGTTTTGATGTATTTGGTACAACTTTCCCAAATGGCTTTTAGCCTATAAAACCCTTTGGAGAAATGCTAGGGTGTTTGGCAAGTTTTCCCAATGCCCTTTTGGTCAAATGCTTGCCTTGGAAACTGCTAGCTTTGGGCTTTCATCATTTGTCTATATGCTGAAACTAATTTTTTCCTTCCAAAAGCACCCTCATCAATTTTTCAAATTTTCAATTTTGTCCTTCGTTGTATTTTTTTTTAATTAAAAAAGGACTCAAACCATTTGTTGGAACCAACCAAGGGCTATGGCCACCAACAATCTTTAAATGAGGTCAATAAGTCCCGGATCGATCATGGACCAACTGACCGACCGACCGACTGACCGACCAATCACAAGTTGATTAAGGTGTTGACCACGAATTTTCTACTGACCATACCGATGGGATAGGATCACCAGCTCATAAGATGACCTTTTGATCACGATATATGGTCATGGGATGATTTTGGATTGGTTGATGGTCATGGGTTGATCCGATCGGTCAAGTTTCCCGTCACGAGTGATTCTGCCCGTTTATGCATCAATACTTGGACAATCCAAATTGGTCAAATGTGAATGTCTTACGGTAAAAAATGCATCATTTCCTATTTAATTTTTAGTGATCAGAGCTAAATCTCAAATTGGTGATGTCCAATCATGGATTAGTATTGCGCCACAATGAACCCTACCGGTAGATTGGGTGCCGACCAAAATGAGTGCAGGGATAAACCCAGCTATTCCATCACTAATTCTAAGGTCCATGAGTGCCTTGGCCTAGTGCTAGGCCATGGGTAGCTTTAAGGAACCGATCAAGGGACAATCAACCCTATTGGCCAACCGACTATCCAAAGGAACGATTTGGCCAAGCACGAGGCATAATGGTAGAACCTCAAGTGTACGTGATTCAATTTTATGAGGTGTACCTAATGATCCCTTCTCCGATCCCGAAACCAACTTGAATGATAGAATTCTCTAGACCGCCTCATTAATGAAGAAAAAGACAAAACAAAAAGAATTCTAAAATCTCCTTATTTAATGAAAGGATGAGTTGTCCCTTGAGAAGTCAAATGTCATGATGGCAGCAAAATATCTTTGAAAGTTCTAGAAAATGTGGTGTATATGTGGACCAATTGGAACGCGCTACACGAGCCCTCATTATAACTGAAGTTTCTAGAATTGCTGAGTTGGCAACTATGGTATGATTATTGTCAAACCTCATTAAATGTCCATTAAATGCAGCATATAGGTGTGGAAGAGCTAAAAGCAGGCTATCGTCAATGACGCTTAGGAGCTTAGATTCCTAAGGAAGGCCTTTAGCCTGGCCAACTCACTTTCTAGGTACAATCATGAGGCAAAATAGACTTGCTACCCAAGGACTTTAGGCAGGACACTTGGAAAAATTAGAGTGGACCATTTGGCTTGATAATGATAGCTTGAGATTTGCCTTGGAGAAGAAGTTAGTAATTCATGCTTAGGTGTCCTCTAGAATCTTAGGTTATGATGAGCCTAAATTGAGCCTTGGAGAGCAAGTTAATAAGTGGTCCAATAAGAAGATGACAAATTGCTCTAGGACCCTAGGCATGCCACCTTGCAAAATAGGTTGCCACCTTAATGCCATAGTCGTGCCACTTCAAGAAATGTGATTGGGCCGCTTGGATAAGTAATGATGGTGCCGAGTAGTATAACTAGGATGATCCCTCCTCATTTTTCACCATGCCATTCACTTTCTCCTTTCCTCCTCTATTTCCTTTCTCTCGACCTTGCATCCTCAATCCCTCAAGCTAATCTAAGTTGGTCTTCAAGGTTCACCAAGGTAAGTAAGATTCCTATGTCTCCTCTAGGGCAGTAGTCTCCATTGTCGAGTCTAGTTAGGTGCTCACCCATCAAAGTTGTGGATAGGATATTGGATCTTTTGTGTGGTTTTGCTCATGTTTGTGCTTGGATATGTGCTTGAGTTGTTTATGTTTGGAATGGAGCCGAGGTTCGTTCGTATTAAGTTCATTGCAAGACAAAGTCGTCCAAGCCATAAAGCCTCGGTTTTGGCATAAATAGGATGACAGATCCAAGCCTCGCTTGGTGCGGGTATTGCCTAAGGCTGCAAGGTCCTAAGTCGGCACTAAGGCATGTTAATCTTGTACCTTGATCGGTACAGGGATCACCCAAATCCACAAGGTCTTAGTAAGGCACCAACCAAGCATGCCGATTTCTATAGTCCAAGTGGACAAGGGGACTTTGTGGTTGGCATTGGATCAAATCGTGAGTCGAGGGTTAGTCTTAATACATGTGCTTTCACATCAGGTTGGAGCCGAGGTCCATCAAGCTTGGGATCATCACTAAAGTGAGGTGTACCCTAGCCTCGAGGTCTTGGTTCGACATTGAGGCATGCCATTCCGAGCCTTTTCCATTGTGGGGATTGGCGCTAAGTGACTAATTCAAGTTACGGGTCAAAGATTGTGCTTGACATATGTATTAGTGAAGTATAAGAATTCATGGCACACATGACTGAATGAGCATGCTTTCAGGCCATACATGTGTCAGCTAAGAGAAAAAGACAATAATTGGCTTGTGTAATGCATTCATGCATGCACTTTAAGAGGAAAAAGCATCCATTGCCACACAACGTTGGCAGCAATATCTCATTCATTGAATTGGATGCTTCGGTTGAGCTGGGATGCCTTGGTTGTGCCAAGATGCTTGGGTCTTGAACCCGAAAGCCTCGGGAAGCTAACCTCGAGAAGCTTCGGTTGAGCCGAGATGCCCTGGTCGAGCCATGAAGCCTAGCAAGAGGCTGGGAAGCCTCAGTCGAGCTTGGAGGGCTTGGTTGAGCCAGGATGACGCTAAATGAATTTGCATGAATGCTGGTTATGCATAAGCACGATATGTTGATATATTTTTTTATAAGCCAAAGGTAAGTATGTATTGAAGCATGTTGCGATGGACATCTACATGTAATCAAAGGTAGCAACAAGTTTGATATTGATCTATTATCGACACTATTTGCAAGTGTTGTACTTGCTAATCTTTGATGATGAGATGCTTTCCTAGTAGAGAACTAGGAATTTCACTTACTAAGTTTCCCTAAAACTCACCCCCTCATATTTCAGTCTTGTAGATATAGAAATCTCATGTCAATTTTGGGAGCTGCAATCACATTAGAGGAAATAGGATTTCCCCTGGCCTATGTGAAAAACTTGTACTTGTGAAGTAAAAACAGCAGAGAGCCTATAGAGAAAGGGCTTGTAAAAGTACTATTATAATATAAGTCAATGTGCTCGATGTGATGTATGTCCTAGTCATCCAGCTGTTATTTGTCCGGAGAGTTGTTCATTCACGTTTCCACATGTGTATGATAATAAGATAAAAAGAATTGGGACGGCAATGAGCCTGAGATGTTGCTAAAATAACCCTTACTGCTCGTGACCTTGGGGATGAAGTTGGGGTCATGACGCACATGACCTCGGGCAGCGGTCGTTTGGGGTCACGCAAGACTGCTAAGGGTCACCTGAGGTTGTGTGACCTTAGGCGGCCCTCGCTTGGGTCATGCAACCCTCACCAGCGACTGTAGCCTTTCATCAAAACTAGGTTTGAGTCATTTTTTAATTAAAAAATAGAAAAAAATAGATGCAAAGCCCATAGCAAAATTTTTTACTCACAGGCCATTTGCAAAGAGTTCTTTTACCAAACACAATTTGCATTTCTTCAAATACTTTGGACATTAGCATTTGCCCATTTGCAAAGCCGAACCAAATGCACCATTTCTTGAGGACTAGAATTAGATGCAGGATCCAATTTTTGCGTGGAATATACACATGGATCGAATATTTATGATGCATTTATTTTATTGAAAACTTTATGTTGATTAAAAATTAGTTTATATTTATTTGGTGATTTAGGAAAATTAATTTTTTTTTTGCCAAAATGACAAGTTTCTTTTTAATCTAAACTTTGATCGAAAATGTTTTATGTAGATCGATTAGCTTTATGTCATGTAAATGCCGAAAGGTCCATGAAATGATTGCCAATTTCAACAGTAAAAAGAAAAAGAGACATGGCCGAGGCGGATGTGATAACAAACAAAGCCTACAATACGGGGAACATATACTTTTATCTACATATTAAGGACACCAATCAGTCGCCACGTGGCAATACGCTTCAACCCACTAGTCTTCCTCCACATGATTCCCAGGCCACTAGTCGGACATCTCTCGCCCACTTTCATTTCCTTTATAAATCATTGTATCACCCACCTCCAACCATCACACAATCGCAGCCAACATACCTTTGTAGAACAGGATTTCCTTGAGATAGAGAGAGTAACCAAAATGTCTAATCACAGCCATCACGGTGGTGGTAGGCACGGCCTGGCAATGGAGGTGGACATTGCGCTAGTGTAGGCACTGGAGGCTCCAGTAGTGGTCTAGCTAGTAGACTCGTACATGACCATAGTTGTGGCCCAAGAGGTCATCGCCCAAGTGGAGCTCATGAAGGTTCGAGTAGTGGTCATGGCGGAGGCCATGGTGGTCCAAGTGGTAAATACAGTGATCATGGCCCAAGCAGAGGTAATGGAGGCTTGGTGGAGGCCATGAAGGCTCAAGTGGTGGTCATGATGAAGGCCATAGAGGTCCGAGTGGCGGACATGGCAATCAAGGATCGAGTGGAGGCCATGGAGGCCTGGGTGGTGGTCATGATGGAGGCCACAGTGGTCAAGGTGGTGGGCACAATGATCATGGCTTGGGGAGGCTTGGGTGGTGGTCCTAGCAGAGGCCATGGAGGTCCAGATGGCAGGCACGGTGATCACAACCCTGGCGGACATGGAGATTTGGTGGCGGGCACATGGCCCTGGCGAAGGCCATATTGGCCTTGGTGGTGGTCTTGGTGTAGGCCACATTGGTTCTGGTGAAGACTGTCACACCCCAATCCTCAAGCACGCACCCATCCCTCTGTGGTGGATCAAATAATGCGACTTCCAAGGATACATTGCCAACCCATTCATTTTAAATGCACATGCAAAAGCATATTATAAAACTGCTGATAATAATATATGGAATAGGAAAGCAGGAACCAAACTCATTCACAACCAAACGTACTTTCATATATACATATTCACACTAAAGTTTATATACATCAAAAGTCAGTCTACAAAAAGATCGGTCCACCCAAAAGGGAATGGTCTGACTACCAACTCCTCAACCGATCCCACCACCAACTCCTCAGCCGCGTTCACCGATCCCACCACCAACTCCTCAACCTCCGGAGACGCCGGGTCCTCCACCCTGCCATCGAGAGGGTCAGCTATATCCTCTCCTAGGATGGCCTCAATCATATTAAGTGGAATATCAAAACCTCTAAGAGGACCAATTCTGAAATCATTGGCTCCAAAGCGGAACCACGCTTGGTATCGATGAGGCACCTTAACAAACATGTCCTCTTCAACCCAGACGGTGGTCTTGATAAGCTCATAGATCCAATGACTTCCAAGATTAGGAAAACTACGCACCTGCTCGGTTATCTGCATAGGAAGACCATAAAGCTTCGTGGGTATCGCCACCTACGAACCTGAAAATATTTGGCCCACAACAGGATGAGATAATGTATCAGCAAGTCCACCCCCTAAACCCCTATTGGAAAGGAAATACACCCCAAAGGTCCTGATTATATCACTCAAGTGTAGCCACACCATAAAAAACAATGAGATAATGCCTAGCCACACCATCACAAACAATGTGACTCACATTTACCTTAGTTCCTTTCTGCAAGTTAGCACAATTTATATTACTCAAGCATATGAAGCAGTAGAATTCAAACAACTAGAACACAAACACTTTATTTTCAAAGAACCACAGGGGTCCTAATTATAAGACCAAATCGTTATGACAAGTTCCATACTGTGCCACACAATTTTGTTCCATAATCCAACACATCAACAACACTGAACATGCATCCTAATTATTATTCACTACCACACAAGGGCATAGCCTACTCGCAGTCCGGCTATCTACTAGCACTTAGCTAGGCATCGTCTCCCCTCTTTGGAGCATAGCTTCATCACTACATTGACGGCGTTCCCGAAGGAGCACAAGTCTAGTTGGCTCAACCTCTACTGTGACCCAAGCCCATTGTGTGGGGCCTCCCATATAGGGGCATGTCAAGCTTAAAATCTCAGGACGGTTTCCTATTAACCAACACACAACAATTCCAATTCGGCCTAGGATACCTTGCATTTCACTCAATGCCATTCATTAAATTAGTAATCTCGACCTCTTTTCTTCATTTTAAAATCATTCAAGAAATTAGCCACTCGTGTGGGTACTTGTCAAATTCGAACCAAGAAAACAGAAACCATCCTTTTTCAAACCCCACTATTTGATGTAATACTCAAAATCCGTTTTCGGTGTCAAAACCCAACACCCAGGATATTCTGAATAAAATCCATAATTTTCACAATCAAGATTCAATTTGCGACATCCAACAATCAATTACATAATCTGAAAACACCATAGTAGTCAGCACCGAATTTGTAACGATCGGCTCTCCCGGAACAATTTTCGGAAAATAATAAATAATTAAATATATTCCGAAAATCAAAATAAATAATATAATATTATAATAATTTAATTTAATAAAATAATATTTATAAATTCGGAATAATTAATTAAATCTAAATTAATTAATTAAGGACTAACCAAGATTAATCTACTTTAATCCTCTACTTAGCCTTAATTAATTATACACTAAACTAATTACACCCCTTAATCTAATCAACACTTAACTAAACTAAACTATCCACCTAATCATACTTAGCTTAATCTATACATCCCTTAAGCATCATTAACTCGCTAATCAAGGTTTAGAGGATAAATTCACTGGAATTGCTTTTTGATGAGTCCACGGCGACAGCAATGGTGAGGTGACCGACAATCGAGCTTGTGGCGACACCAAGCGAGGCTGGGAAGAGCTTGAAAATGGGACATAAAGTCTAGAAAACCTTGCTGGTTTTTGCTTTTGTTCTTGGCTAAACTGCAAAGAAGAAACCAGCAACTTCAACGGCGGAAACAGGCTGATTGGAGCTCCAACGAGCGGGTGGTTGGCAACTAGTTGCTCTTGGGGGTTTTGGGGAACTTGTGGGTGGATAGGATGGGCAAAGGAAGGGTGGGAATGAGAGAAAAATGAAGAAAAACACGAAACAATGCACTCTGCAGGCAGATTGACGGACCAGTGGGGCATTTCTTCGTGCCAATGGACGAGAGGTTGCAGGGCTCCTTTCAAGGCGCCATCAAGTCCTCCTGAATGATTTTGATGTCTCAAAGATGATGGTGGGTGGAGCGTTGACTAATGAGCTCAAATCTTTGGCAAAAAGTTAGCTGGAGCGGAAATTGGAACGAGGGGAAAACAGAGGGGGAAATGGAGTCCGAAGGGCAAGCGACTGTGGAGGGTTGATGAGCTCGGGTTTTCTCTGGTTCTCTTGAGCTTCCAAGGGACCTCAACAATGGAGAAAGCCACCATTTAGGGAAGAAGAAGGTCTATTGAGCAAGGGGGACCTCAAGGGCTCTCTAGAGCTCAATACTTGTCCAAACCTCCTCTCTCTTGCCCCCACCATGACATTGATTTTTCAGCTTCCCAACTTGCTCCTTCAGTGCCGTGGTGTTGCTAGACCACTTTGAATAATGGGATGATCTTGGTGTGCAGAACTTGCTCCTTGCGATCCATAATTTGAACCGGGCTTTTAACATATGACACTCTGTCGTCCACTTCTAATTCCTCAAAATTTAGAACGTGGGTCGAGTCAGGCTCATACTTTCTCAACATCGACACGTGGAAGACGTCATGCACTTGCTCCAACTTCAGCAGTAATGCAATACGATACACTAGAGTCTCGATTTTCTCAAGAATCTCAAACGGACCTAGTACCTCGAACTCAGTTTTCCCTTCTTGCCACGAAGTACCCCTCATTGGTAAGACCTTTAGAAAAACGTGTTCACCAACTTGGAATTCTAATGGTCTCCGGCACTTATCTGTGTAGCTTTTTTGGCGGCTTTAAATGGTCTTTAATCTATCCTTGATGACGGCAACTGCATTCACTGACTGCTGAACCAACTCTGGGCCTGTGATCTTCCTTTCCCCGACTTCATTCCAACAAATCGGTGTCCTGCACACTATGCCATACAACGCTTTAAAAGAAGGCATCTGAATGCTCTACTGATAGCTGTTGTTGTAGACAAACTCGACCAGATGAAGCTATTCTTCCCAGCTTCCTTTGAAGTCCAAAACGCAAGCTTGTAGCATATCTTCAAGGGTTTGAATCGTCCTCTTAGACTGGCCATCCGTCTAAGGATGATAGGCCGTACTGTACTACAGCTTCATTCCTAAAGTACTCTGCAATCTTTTCCAGAAGGCATTGGTGAACCTCGGGTCTCAATCTGAAGTAATCGTTATCGGCACTCCATGTAGTCAAACTATCTGGCACACGTATAGATCTACGTGCCTATCCAAACTGAGATCCTTTCGCACTGCAATAAAGTGAGCCGACTTCGTCAATCTGTCGACTACTACCCAAATCAAATCATTTCCTCTCTAACTCTTGGGTAATCCAGTCACGAAGTCTATCGTGATATGCTCCCATTTCCACTCTAGGATCTTGAAAGGTTGCAAAAGTCCTCCCGGCTTACAATGCTGAACTTTGACTTGCTAATACATCAAACACCTGGTAACATGCTTGGCGATGTCCGCCTTCATACTAGATCACCAATAGTGTTGACGTAGATTATGATACATGTTGGTACTGCCAGGATGAATGTTGTAACTGGTACGATGAGCTTCTAATAAAATCTCTTCTCTAAGCTCCACATCGTTTGGTACAACCAATCGTCCTTGGAACTTTAGCGTTATGTCTTCATAAATCTAAAAGTCAGCCTTTCTTTTATCGGTATCCTCTTGTAGAATCTTCTTAACATATGGATTTGTCGGCTGAAGTGCTTTAGTTCTAACCTATACTCCTGGCTCACTTCTGAGGGTGGCCATAAGATTCGAAATGTGGCCTACCTCAAATTTGAAACCCGAATCTCGTGCCTTCTCAATTAAAGCCCATTCCTTTAATACCATATGCACAAATGAAGACTTCCAACTCAACACATCTACAACCTTATTCGCCTTCCCGAGGTGATACAAAATTTCACAGTCATAGTCCTTCAAGAGTTCCATCCAATGACATTGTCTCATATTCAACGAATGAATGAGAGAATAAGTACTTGAGACTTTGATGGTTAGTGAATATCTGGAATCTTTCTCCGCATAAATAATTTGTCCAAATCTTCAAGGCAAAGATGATCGTTATGAGTTCCAAGTCATGTGTCGGGTAATTCAGTTCATGAGATCTCAACTGACAAGATGCATATGCAACGACCTTACCATGCTGCATTAACATGCAACCTAGTCCTTTAAATGACGCATCACTATAGATCTCAAATTCTCCTGGGCTAGATGGTATGGTCAACATAGGTGTGGTAGTCAGCTTTTGCTTAAGCTCTTGGAAACTACGCTCGCACTTGTTTGACCACACAAACTTTTCTTCCTTCTTCAGAAGTCTTGTCGATGGTGAAGCTAACGCTGAAAACCCTTCCACAAACCGTCTGTAATACCTTGCTAAACCCAGAAAACTTTTAATCTCTATCATTGTAGTCAGTCTTGGCCAGTTAATCACTTCTTCAATCTTGGTTAGGTTCACTGAGATTCCTTCTCCTGAAATTATATGACCTAAGAATGCCACACGAGTTAGCTAAAACTCGCACTTGCTGAACTTGATGTATAACTCATGATTCCTCAGAGTCTGAAGCACTATCTTTAAGTGCCTTTCGTGTTCTTTAGGACTCCTCGAGTACACTAGGTTGTTGTCAATGAACTCGATAATGAACTAATCCAAGTACTCCTTGAACACACGGTTCATCAAATCCATGAAAGCGGCAGGGGCATTCATCAAACCAAACGGCATTACAGTAAACTCATAATGGTCATATCGAGTGCGAAACGCTAACTTCGGTATGTCTTCCTTTCTAATCCTCAACTGATGATACCTTGTCTTTAAGTCGATCTTAGAAAATATCGACGCTTCTTGAAACTGATCAAACAAGTCATCAATTCTCAGCAGTGGATACTTGTTCTTGATTGTCACCTGATTGAGTTAACGATAGTCGATGCACAAGTGCAAGGAACCATCTTTCTTCTTCATGAATAGAACTGGTGCTCCTTAAGGTAATGCATTGGGACTATGAATCCCTTATCTAATAAATTTTGCATTTGCACCTTCAGTTCATTCTCCTCTGTCAAAGCCATCTGGTAAGGAGCCTTAAAGATTGGCTCGGTCCCAAGGGCTAACTCAATCTCTCTCTCTGGCGGTAAACCTAGCAATTCCTTTGGACACATGTTTGGAAATTCTTAAACCACTACAATATCTTCTATCTTCAACTCCTCTACTGTCATATCCACGATAGTCGTCAAGTAACCTTGATAACCCCCATCTTCTAAACGGGTTGCCTTGAGCGACGAGATTAAAGTAATTGAGGGTCCTCCTCGACTCCTAGTAAACTCGAAGCTCTCACCCTCAACGGGTTAAATTGAATCGCCTTGCGATAGTAGTCTAGCTTAGCTCGTTGCTTGGTAAGCCAGTCCATGCCAATAATCACATCAAAATCATACATGGTTAGGACTATTAAGTCTATCTTCCCCTCTCGCTCACCAATCGCTAACGTGCAACCAGGACAACCCACTGTAGCTAACACACTATCCTTTAATGGTGTGGATATGCTAATCGCTGACTCCAACAACTTAGGAATTAATTCTACCAACTTAACATATCTCTCGGCTATAAATGAATGTGTAGCTCCAAGGTCAAATAAAGCATAAGTAGGTTGCTCGTTCAACGAGACCATACCTATGATCACATTAGGCACATCCTCCGCCTGTCCTCTGTTAATAGTGTACGTCCTTCCTTGGGCTGGAGGTCGGACCAATCCACCTTGCGGCGCATTGGGCAATGCAACTCCACGAATCTGACCTAACGGTGGCGGCGATGGCAACTGCTGTTGTCTCATCGATCTTCTGGGACAATTCCTAGCCAAGTGACCCTACTGGCCACACTCATAATAGGCACCCGTCCTAGAAGGATATGGGGCTGAACCATGCTGTCTTCCATATAAACAATACACACCATTCTGCCTAAATGCAGACTTTCCTATCCCACCCTTCTTGTTGGGTGGAACAGGATACTTTCCTCGAGACATTGGTCTCTTCCCATAATCACAATTCATATCACTCAAGCAAATGAAGCAATAGAATTCAAACAACTGGAACGCAAACACTTTCTTTTGAAACAACCACAAGGCTCCTGATTATAAGACCAAATCATTATGACACGTCCCATACCGCGCCACACAATTTCATCCCATAATCCGACACATCAACAACACTCAGCATGCGTCCCACTTGTTATTCACTACCACATAAGGGCATAGCCTACTCGCAGTTCGGCTATCTACTGGCATTTAGCCAAGCATCGTCCCCCCTTGGAGCATAGCTTCGTCACTACGTTGACGGCATTCCCGAATGAGCATAAGTCTAGTTGGCTCAACCTATACTGCGACCCAAGCCCCTTGTGTGGGGCCTCCCATATAGGGGCATGTCCAGCTTAAAAGCTCAAGACGGTTTCCTCTTAACCAACACACGACAATTCCAATTCAACTTGGGATACCTTGCATTTCACTCAATGCCATTCATTAAAATAGTAATCCTAGCCTCTTTTCTTCATTTTAAAATCATTCAAGAAATTAGCCACATGTGTGGGTACTTGTCATATTCGAACCAGGAAAACAGAAATCATCCTTTTTCAAACCCCACTATTTGATATAATACTCAAAATCCGTTTTTCGCGTCAAAACCCGACACCCGGAATTTTTTGAATAAAATCTATAATTTTCACAATCAAGATTCAATTTGCGACATATGGCAGTCAATTGCATAATCTGAAAGCACCACAGCAGTCAACACCGAATTTCTAACGATCGACTCTCCCGAAACAATTTCTGGAAAATAATAAATAATTAAATGTATTCTGAAAATTAAAATAAATAATTTATAAATTTGAAATAATTAATTAAGGACTAACCAAGATTACTCTAAGTTAATCCTCTACTTAGCCTTAATTAATTATACACTAAACTAATTACAACCTTTAATCTAATCCACACTTAACTAAACTAATCTATCCTCCTAATCATACTTAGCTTAATCTAAACATCCCTTAAGTATCATTAACTTACTAATCAAGGTTTAGAGGGTAAACTCATAGGAATTGCTTTATGATGAGTCCACGGCAACGGCGACGGGGAGCTAAGTGACAATCAAGCTTGTGGCGACACCAAGCGAGGCCGGGAAGAGCTTGAAAACGTGCCACAAAGTCACCAAAACCTTTTCAATTTTTGCTTCTGTTCTTGGCTGAATTGCAGAGAAGATACCAGCAACTTCAACGGCAAAAACGGGCTGATCGGAGCTCTGACAAACAGGTGGTTGGCAACCGATGGCTCGCGAGGGTCTTGGGGAACTTGTGGGTGGATGGGATGGGCAAAGGAAGGGTTAGAATGGGAGAAAAATGAAGAAAAACATGAAACAGTGCACTTAGCAGGCAGACCAATGGACCAACGGGGCATTTCTTCGTGCCATTGGATGGGAGGCTACGGGGCCCCTTTCGGGGCACCGTGAAGTCCTCATGAACGGTTTGGATGTCCTAGAGATGATGGTGGGTGGAGCGTTGGCTGATTCTCATAGAAAGATAACTTTTCACTCAAATCTTTGGCGAAAGGTCAACTAGAGTGAAAACTTGAACAATGGGAAAACAGAGGGGGAAATGGAGTCCGGAGGGTATGTGACTGTGGAGGGCTGATGAGCTCAGTTTTCTCTGGTTCTCTTGAGCTTCCAAGGGACCTCAACAATGGAGAAAACCACCATTTAGGGAAGAAGAAGGTCTCCTAGGCAAGGGGGACCTCAAGGGTTCTCTTGAGCTCAACACTTGTCCAAACCTTTTCTCTCTTGCCCCCACCATGACATCACATGACCTCAGCCATTCTCTCTCCTCAAGCTTCCTCCACAAGCTTGTTAATAGGTGCAAAATGTGGTGTACCCCTTGGCATACGAATTCAGTACATTCGTGCATCAAATTCACTCAATTTCATTCAATTCCTAACCCAATCCATCCAAATTGAAACTCATAAATTCATCCAATGTCACCACACTTGATTCAACATTTTTCCTTCACTGCAAAACCATATTGGGTCCCAAAAGTACGACCAAAAGTGGGCTTGCCGATTTTCCTGAGCCGAAACAACCATATTTTGATTTTTCGCCGAAAAACTTGGTTTGCAGGAAAATCATCTAAAGATGAGTTGATGTTCCTAAAATGATTTGTGACATAATAGGACTTCCAATTTCTGAATTTGGTTTCAATTTCTCGGTTAATTTCATTATGGCACAATCCTAACGTGTCTTAATCTACCGAGTAGCTTTTAAGAATTTTCGTGTATTTGACCTGTGGATGATTATTTTCAAGCCACAATGTACATCTTCTACACATTGGTGACTCTCAGTTGTCATGAAATTCTCAAGGTTTCAAATGCGGACATAGAGTACCAAAACGACGGAAGAATTGTTCTAGTGCCGGTTGACAAGAATTGTGCAATTATATGGAATCACCAACACTTAATCACATAACTTTGTCGAGTCGACCTATCTCCGATTTTCTAATCGATTTTTAACTATGCCATAATGACCCTTGTAGATCAGCTCGATCGAGCAATCGTTTCATTTTCAAATTCTCAAGTTTGATGTGTTAGAATCCTTTAATGGCTTCACCTGATAGACTAGTTATCTCGTGAGTGGCCAACTCAGAGAAAAGAACTATAAGCGTGTAGATGAAATGCCCGACTCATTCTATTGAAAACAAAATTGGAAAATCAAGATGTCACAAAGACCATGGTGTTCCTGGCAGTGGACTAAAACATCACCATGGTGGCAGCCACGACAATCATTGTCACACCCCGAACCTTAGATACACACACATCCCTCGGTGGTCAATTAGAAATGCAACGTCTCAGGACGCATCGCCAACCCATTTTTTTTCCTTTAGATTAAGCACATCCGAAAACGAATTACATAAATACCCAGACAACCAACCAACACAGGGATAGTAAAAACAAGGAACAATTTCCTTACCAACTGTTGACCCTAGGAAGTCTATTAATTATAAGCCCTTCAACGGCCACTTCCTCTCGACCCTCTCAAAAGACCTCAGGGATCAGGGTCACCCTAAACTTCACTAACAATAGGGCCAGGCAAAAAGTGTCGCATCCCATGCCCACCACATCCGCACTCAGCAGATCTCCATGCTACAGCCCTAAAAAGGATTATCCCACGACGGGGTGAGATAAAATATCGGTGAGTCAACCACCTAAACCCTGATTATGATGCAAATTTGCCTTGAAGGCAATCCTAAGCACACGCCATACAGAACTTACCTCACCTCGGTGCATACCTGTACATTAGCTCAACATATATACCATCATTAGTGCAGCAAGGATAGTTTAATAACCGGAACACATCATTTCAATCACAACCATCCACATAGGTCCCGATTATAAGGTAAAACCGGTATGACACGTCCCATACCGTGCCACACAATTTTGCCCCATAATCAGGCACAACTATCACAACCACTCAGGCGTGTTCCAATTATTATGAACTCTCAGGCCACAGCTAACATAACAGTAGGTAGTCATCCAGACCCCCACCGAGCATTTGATAAAAATCGGGCATCATCCTGCCCCGTCGAGCACGGCAACGTCTGGAATTCTTGCTTAGATGGCATTCCACACAGAGCATCATTCTGAAATCCATCTGCGAACGTCATCATCTAGAACCCCCGCCTAGACGACATCATCCAGAACCCCTACCTAGATGGCATCGTCCTACATATTCATACGCATCAGGACAGGTAGATGCATCAGGGTATTTAGGTGATCACACACCAGCACATACTTGGCCAAGAACATCATGCTTTGCACTCAATGCCTCAATTTCACATAATGGACTTGGCTAATTTTCTTCATATTAAAAATCATCCCAATAAAATAATCATGCATGGTCACGCAGTTAAATCGAGCCATAAAACTCAATACACTCCCAATTCAAAACTCCACGATTTTACATAGTACATAAGAATTGGTGTCCAAAAAACCGACACCGGGCATTTTTCCATTTAATAGCCCATAAAACCAAGTTTTGTAACCATCATCGGTAATTGCCATCCAGCAATCAATTGCACAACAAGACATGTACAAGCCATCACATAGCCAAGAACACCAAAATCCCTTTTCAAAATCCACTTGGCCACTCTTTCTTTTTTCTTTAAAGCTTTCAGAAATAAATTCGTATGAGGTCACATATTTGAAATTAACCCGCCAAACTTTGCATGCATCTAGTATAAAACCTCCTCGTTTTATTGAGCACAAAAAACTTGGCGTCCAAACCTGACACCTCAATTATTTTCTATTTTCTTTTCCAACCACCCTCTTTTGAAAACCATCTTTAGTAAACCCCCCATTTTTTTGTTCAAAACCTTTAGAAATAAATTCATAGGTGCTCACGTACTCAAAATTAATCCATCAAACTTCACACGCACCTAGTTTAAAACCTTATTGTTTTATTAGGCAATAATTTTTGGTGTCCAACACGACACCTAATTGTTTTTCCAATTAAAAGCTTAAAAGGTCATCTTTTGCAATAACCATAAACCATCACCGAAGAAAAACCACTCACATATTATCACGCATAAGTTCTAAGCATGCCAAAAGCTACCCACATCACCAAATATGCATTATCCAGCATGCACAATATCAAGAACAACCACAAAATCACAACTGGCCCTAATCGGCAGAAACTAGGCCACCTGCACTTCTCCAAGTTTAAATTCAGAAACCTAACCAAGCAAGCTCAAAAAATTCTCAATTTTGAATATGTTGTAAAGGACACCAAAAAAAAAAAACATTTTTCACGTAGACACCTTAACCTACATCTTTCTAGATTGAAAGCAGTAAATCGCCCAAACCGTTACAAAAATTGTGTTTGTCTCCAGAAAGTTTGTTTTTCGAAATTAGTTTGGTTTGAGGTCCAAAAGTTGTCCATTTGATCTGCAATTTGACTATGTTAAACTATTAGATGTGATGAAAAATGTTTGTGAAGGAACCCTTTCGAAAATCGAACCCTAAGAATTGATAAAGAAAAACCTTGGAACACCAAAAGGTCACAAGTTCTAGCACAAACTAAGACTCTATTTTGCAAATAATGAGGGTGAAACCATGTCCTTTTAATTCCCTAAAATCATGAGTAAAATATATGTCATAGCTAAAGATGTTTAGAGCATATCTCAAGAAGGAAGCAACTTCAAAATCGCAGCTCATTTTTCCCCACAAAAATAGCAAATGGCAAGTGTCAAGTAAACTGAATCTGAAACTAAGCTAATCCACTTATCACTAATCTAACCAAGCGATTAACACTAATCTAACCCCCCAAAAGCAATTAACAATCTAATCAATGATTAAGGAGTTAACTCACCGGATTAGCGAGGTAATGGGTTCACAACGACGGCAGTGAGATCCCATGCCGACGATGTTTTGACGATGTGGGGATGGACTGAAAACCACCTTGCAAGCTCACTGCTTGCTGCTAGAAGAACCAATTCTACTCGGTTCTAGACTAAGGGACTGAGGTGGCTGGACTGCTTCGGGATGGGTAGCTGATGGCGGTGAGGTGATGGCTATATGAGGGAGTTCTGGTGGACAGTTGCTAATGGAGTTGCTCAGTGAAGCTGGAGACGCTGGGGTGCTGTTGGTTGGTCTTGGTTGAGTGGGTTGTGGCACAACTGGAATGAGCGGGAGGTGCTGTGGGTGGTAGTGGTTGCTTGGCTGAATGATGGGCACGTAGGGGTGCTGTTATGAAATGGGTGGTGAAGGTTGGCGTGTCTATTGGAGTTGAAAGGTGCGGTTGCAGAAGGAAGGGAGATGAAGATGGGGCTAAATGGTGGAGACGGTGGAGGTGTGCAGCAAAGATGATGTCACACCCCCACCCTCCTAGAGCGTGCCCATCCCGGCTTGGTCGATTAAATAGCGACGTCTCAGGACGCATCGCCGATCCATTCATTTTTAATATGTGCATGCGGAAGCAATTAATTAAATCCCTAAACAATAACAAGATGGGATAGAAAAATAAGGTCACAATTTTTCAAAAGTCACAACACACATATACATATACCAAGCCAGGTCATATACAATACCAGTCTATAAAAATAAGGTCTGCAAAACAGGGGGGAGGGTTTCATAAACTACAGATCCTTATCCTTACTCTCATCCTCATTGGAGCCTTTAACTAAGTGCACCAGAGTCCCTGGATCCGAGAGATCCAAATCTACCACCAAACCCTCTCGAGGATTTGACATGCCTTTCCCAAGAGCAACATCTAGAACATACGTAAGGACCTCAGACTCAGGTATGGGACCCTCTCTTTGGCCATTTCGCTCCTAACGATACCATGATATGTATTAATGAGGTACCTTATGGAGTAAGGCCTCATTCACCGAGATCACGGACTTCACCAACTCATACACCCATCCGCATAGGTCCCCATTAAGCGGGATGAAACATTTATGCTCTATGACCTTCTTAGGTCGACCAAAACGTTTAGGAGGGGTGCCATCTAAGGACCTGGAAATGTTATCCCACAATGGAGTGAGACGACATCTCAACAAGTTCACCCCCTCAGACCTAACAAGGAAGAAAATACGCCCCAAAGGCTACCTAAGCACAAACATGAGTCAAAGGACTTACCTTAGCCTTTGTCCCTTCTTGCAAGTTAATATAATTTGTAATTCAACGAATTAATTAACAAGTCGATGCATCACATCAGATCAAATCATCGATCAACCGACCTAGTCGATTCCATGTCAGCGAGACCATCACGCGGTCAAGTCAATCAATATTATCTATAAGTCTGATATCATTGAAGACTACTCACCCAAAGCTGAAGATAGATAATATAGCTCACCCAAAACTGATAATATAGTATATTGTTCACTCAAAGTTAACATATCAGAGCTCTCAAGCCGATATAGTATACTAATAATGCTTACCAGAAGCTACTAAGGTATACTGCTCACCCAAAGCAGACATATCAAAGTTCGTAGACTGATATAGTATATCGGTATACTACTCACCCAAAGCTAACATATCAAAATCCGTAGACTAATATAGTATACACCTGATGCTCACCCAAAGCTGATAAAGCATACTGCTCACCCAAAGCTGATATATCAAAGTCCATTGATTGATATAGTATACTTCTCACCAACTGAGAATGCCACCATTTTTTTATCATTCCCAATAAAAATACCGGTGTGTGGATACACGGCCCCGCCTTAGCTAAAATACAATATAATTCTTTTTCAAAACTCTACCATTTATGCAATCCATAAAAATATTTTTGGCATTGTAAACCGATGCTTGGTTATTTTCTAGTTAATAATTGAAATTAATAAATTTTGGGATAAATGCCCCGAAATTGCAATCAACACTCAAATTCCACAAAATAGTGATCAAATAAATAAATCAATCACACCATTGCAATCAGCATAAAATTCCAGTCATTGGCTATTCCGATCTAATTTCTGAAAAATAGTTAATTAATTAAATAGTTACGGAAAATAATTAATAAATGCAAATAATGCACACTTAGGCCTGTAAAGCCCAATTAAATATTGATTCGGGTTCGGAAAATTTCCAAACTATCTAAATAAATACTCTATTTACTTGCTAATTGCACTAATCTAACCACCTAATGTGCATCCAAGATTAACTAATTCACTAATCCATTCTAACTAATCACCTAATCCTAGTTTAACTTAAACTAATCAACCCCTAAGCATCATTAACTTACTAAGTAGGGATTAGTGAGTTAAACTCACTTGAATAATGATCTACTCGGACCAAAACGACAGGGAGGCAACGAGGATCGACAAACTCTAAAGCGGGATTGTCAAACGAGGTCAAGAAAGGCTCAAAAATGAGCCAAACAGCGGACTAGAAACCCACTAGCTTCAGTCTCTGTTCGATGCTGGTCTTAGGCCGAGAAGGCCTAGATGGTGGCCGGTTGGAACTGAAACGGGCATAGATGAGTTGCTGCGGCTTAGACAGGTGAAGGTGGTGGCATATGGTGGCTCCGACGACCTAAACGTTGATGGAAAGCAACCTGTAGGACAAACAAATAGGGACGGACAACGCACGGAGAGGAGGGATGGTGTGCAACAGGCTCGCGGTTGGCATGCGACATGTGACAGCAAACGACCATGCTCTAGGCTTCGGCGGACGGTTGCGATGGCTTGAGGGAAGAGGGAGGCTCGGTTTCCAGGTTTACTGAGTTTCAAAAACACCAAGTGAGGAGGATGGGGAGGAGTCGACAGGCAAAAGGAGGAGAGGAAGGGGGAGGGGGAACCAGTTGCTAAGGGGGGTCCACTTTGGTCTCCTCTTTATCTCTTTGTCTCCTTAGAAGGCCCCACCATGCAGCTAGCTTCCTCAACTGCTTTTTCCAACAGCCATAGCTTCCTCTAGAAGCTATTGAAATTGTCCAAATGTTGTGGGCAAGGGGGCATACGAATTTTACAGCATTTTCTCTCAAATTGGACCAATATCCCACTTGAATCAAATCAATTTGGCTTCTAAAAATTCAACCATCGAGTTCTCAATCAAATTGACATTTTCCTCGACTTTTTCTGCCAAAATCTCGGTTTGCAGAAAAATCTTTGAAGATTGAGTCGACGTTCATAAAATGACTTGTGACATGACGGAACTTTCAATTTCTAAAATCATATTCAAATTCACGATTAATTTCAATCTAGCATGATTTTAGCAAGACTTAGGCTACTGGGTAGCTTTTAGAAATTTTGAGTGCAAATGACTCGTGGTCGATTTTCTTCAAGCTACAATGAACCTCTTCGACACATTAGCAACTCTCGATAGTTGTAAAAATCTCGAAGTTTCAAATACAGACACAGGATACTAAAATGACAGAAAAATCAGTTTAGTGTCAATTGACGAGAATTTTACAATTTAGTGGAATCACCCATGTTTAGCCACATATATTAGTCAAACCGACCTATCCCTGATCTCTAATCGATTTTTAACTGTGCCATAATGATCTCTGCAAATGAGCACGGTCAAGTAGTCGATTCCTGATCGAATTCCCAAGTCTATTGCATTAAAATATCTTATTGACTTCTCCAGATAGTCTAGTTATTTCACGATAGATCAATTATGAGAATAATACTATATGTGTGTTGATGAAAGGCCCGATTTATTCAATTGAAAGCAGAAGTGAAAATCCGGGATGTCACAGATGAGGGGGAGAACAGAACCATAATCAAGGGGGAGGGAGACGTGTGAACGAAAAGAGAGAATTAGAGGAGAGAGGTTGTTCTACTGGGGGTTTGTGCGTGCATGAGGTAGAGAGAAAGAGAAAGAGAAAGAGAGGGAGAGAGAAAAGAGAAAACATGCAAGTCCATTGCTTAGCCAATCAAACACCTTATGAAATATCTCCATTGCTTAGCCAATCAAACACCTTATGAAATATCTAAACCACGATTGCTTAAGCCCCAAAGTCTTCATGCATGGAAGTCAATTGGCCCTCCAATCACCATTTAGCTTCAATTTCCCCCAAATAAAGCTAATTTGGGCAGCCAAAATTCTCGTTCTTCCCTTGATCCGAATTTCCATTTCATTTTCCATTTTATCCAAAAATTGATTTTTCTTGCAAAATTCCGGACTCGACGAAAATTCTCCGAAAGATGAGACGACATCCTAAAAATGAATCGTGACATGCTTGAACATCCGAATCTCAAAACTAATTTTAATTTCATGGTTAAAATCGACCGAATGCAATTTTAGTACAACCTAAGATTTCGGATAGCTTTTAGGGATTTTAGCGCATTTGACCCATGGTCGATAATTTTCGATCCACATTTGTGCATTTCCAACTCGTAGATGACTCTTGGTTGTCTTAAAAATCGCAATGGTTCAATTACATGTACTAAGTATAATTTCGATAGAAAATTGGGTAAGTGCCATCCGATGCGAATTTCGCAATCACGTAGAATTACCCGCAATTCAATTACGTGTTTCCATCGAATCCACCTATATCCGATCACTAATCAATTATAATGGTGTCATATTGACCCTTACCAATTATTATGGTCAAGTAGTCGATTTCCGATCGAATTCTCAAGTATGCTGCGTTTATATCCCTTAATAGCTTTACCTAATAGATTAGTTAACTCGTGAGAGGCCCTACTCTGAGTAAAATGACCATAGGTGCATCAACTAAATGTCCATTTCATATTATTGAGATGGGATCAAATTTCGGGATGTCACAGTCATAGCCCTAGTGGACGCCATGGAGGCCCAAGTGGTGGTCATGGCAAAGGCCATTGAGGTCCAAGTGGTGGACCTAGACATGACCATGGTGGTGGACACAACAATCATGGTCCTCATGGAGGCCAAGGAGGCCCGATTGGTGGTCATAGTGGAGGCCATAGTGGTCTTGGCGGAGGCCATGATGGTCTAGGCGCAGACCTGGCAGCAAGCCTAGAGGAGATCATGGCCATGGAGGACCAGGTGGGCATGGCCTCGACGAACATAGCCCTGACAGCCACAATCCTAAAGGTGGCCACCACCACGGCTGAAGCTAGTTCTCCACCACTTGTTTGTTATTAAGGACTAGACATGGTCAATATGTGATTTAAAGTATCTCCACGGCATTTTAACCATCTTTTATTTAGGGGAAGAAAAGGACAAAAAAATAATAAGCACCATGTGGAGTCAGTCATGTACTTGAACTAGCAAGTATCCTAATGAATTTCGAATTCCTAATTTGATCACTAGTTTTGTGCATGAGATGTCGATGCATGTATGCTTAGTGCACCAAAATTCTTGGATCGTCAAAAAATCTCGTGTTGGACCTATCAACGGTCGGATTTAAGGACTTATATTAGCCTAAGATGCACGTAGGTGCCCATGCAAACAGTGCATCTCAGCAATTTTATTTATGGAAGTAAATCCTTAAATAAGGCGACTATAAGACATGAAAGACCAAACAAAGTGATTTCTTAAGTTGATGCACTTCAAAATTCTCCTCCAATAAATAGGTTGTAAATGAATGGAACAAAACTCCAATATGAGTAGAAGCATGTTTCCACATAAGCATCGTTCACCTAACCAGTATCTATCAGAGACAATGGAAACACAAACACAGGACTTCGCAACACGAAAATTGAAAGTGAACTAGGTCAGTCTCAATCAAAGACGATCCATGTAACTATATGAAGAGAGGAAGTCTCTTCTATGCCCCTTATTCCAACTTCTTTCATAAGTAGAAGTTTGTAGTTTGTGATCTTCCTCATGATTTATTGCCTCCATACAATGTCTGAGGTCCATTACCTTTTGGGAAGCCTACACTCTATAGAAATGGTCTATGTGAGACCATCCCTTATAGGTCATGACACAAGGATAAAATTCTAATTCTTCCAAAGTGGTATCTCAATTATGGCTCAGGTACCCATGAAAGCAGGCCTTCTTTGCCTTCCACCTAAGCTACAAGCCAATCCCAAGGAACAATAATACTTCACGGGGTCTTTCTATCTAGTGCAGGTTGTCCGCATCTTCATGGACATGTTTATTTCACCGAGTTTCTTCTCTAGATAGTGCCCAGTTCATTAAGCCTTATAAAGGCAAAGAAGAAAATTACTTTATTTTTGTTGTTTGGGATAATGATAATACCTATGATTGCAGATGACATTCATAAAGCAATCGATCTTGATGCTAACCTTACACCTCAGGTTGTCACTCGACAGAAGAAAGTGGTAGTATATGGGGGATAGAACTTCATTGATCCATTTGTTGAAATGCTTTTTAGCCTAAAGCCAATAAAAACCACCTTTGTGTTTTGCCAATAAAACCCTAAATTATCACATGGGGAAAAAAGGACATGGTCAAGTTGTTGTTTCAATATTCACTTTTAGTGGAGAAAATTTGTCCATGCTATGCAGCAAAATCTAGTTTCAGCAACTGCAATTCCCCTTTTAACTTTTTTTTTACGTCCATCTCATTCATAATAAGTAAAGGTCTAGTCAAGATGCTATTACACCTCATGTTTTGAAGTAAATTTGACCATATGTATCAGTTTAAAGTTTTTTGTAACATGAAAATTAATTGACGGTAAATGTTGCACGGGTGTACTAGTTTGAAAATGTTTGTGATGTTTACTAACCTTATCTATTAAAATAACAATTTATTTACTAAATGAGGATCCTTCTAGCACTTTTAACATTCAAATACAAATACTAAAAAACCACTTTACCAATCTCAATACTTGATGAGAAACATTTTCAAAAAAGTTTGTGATTATATGCTGAATGAGAAATGGAATTTTCCGCTAGTCCAAGGAATCTTACCAAAAGATGTAATTCTTAGAAGTCGGGCTATCAAACCGCCAATAGCCTCTGATGGGGGAAAGATATTCTATTGTGGAAAGGTAATAGCAGTGGATCTTTCTCGGCTAAGTCAGCATGTGGAATTATCAAAGGGATCAATAATCAAGAAACTGATAAGATATAGCCCCTTATATGGAAGTGGAGAGGGTCTCAACATATTCAAACCTTCCTTTGGCTAGCGGCACATAAACGCTTATGAACCAATAATTGAGAATGTCTCACAATTTGGGAGGTAATCCTTATTGTCTACATTATGAATCTTCAGTGGAAACAACATTGCATGTTTTACGGGATTGTCCAGTTATTCGAAACATATGGGTTGATCTCGTCCCACCACATTGTCTCAAAGAGTTCTTCTCAATGAATTTATCTCAACGGTTCAAATTCAACTTGGCTGACTATGGGAGATTTAATTTTCACTTTGATTGGAGTACTACTTTTGGTGTGAGTATATGACTTTTTTGACAATGGCAAAACAAGTCATTGTTCCAGCCTCCAGGAAAGCTTTGTTTTTCCTTCCAATTATGTACAAGTAATCCAAACACACATGAAGGAAATCAAAATTTTGCCCATGATCAACTTGTCTAAAAGTGAATAATGTACTTCTCCCATTATGGTTGCTTGGGATCCTCCGCCTCAAGGATAGATTTCACTAAATACAAATGGAATATCTAAAGATAATCTTGAAATTGCATGAACCATAGGGTTATTCCAAAATGAAGAGGGTAACTGGCTTGGCGGTTTTACCTCATTTCTTGGAATATGTTCATCTATACAAGCAAAACTATAGGCACTATTGTAACACCCTTGATACCGAACCTGTAAGGATCTGCCATAAGATCATGAATGGTTCAAATATGGTCCATTGGCCATGGGATTGATCGGTTCAATCGGTAAGGCATCAAAGATCAGTCATGGTCTAACCGACCGACCGACCAATCACAAACTAGTTGAGGTGTCGGCCTTGAGTTTTCTACTGACCATACCAATAGAATGTGATCACCAACTCATAAGATGACATTTTGATCATCAAGATTGTTAACAAGATGATTTTGGATCGGCGGATGATCATGGATCGATTTGATCGATCACAATGCCTGCACGCAGGTGATTCCGCCCGGCTATGCACCGATACATAGACAATCCGACTTGACCAAATGTGACCATCTTCCGATCAAAAAAGCATCATTCCCTATATTAATTCTTAGTAATTGGAAAGGAATCTTGAATTGGTAATGTCCGACCATGGATCAGTAATACACCAACCATAAGCCATACGAATGGATCGAGTGCCAACCGGAACGAGCTCAAAGATAGACCCGTAAAGCGAATTTTTGGGTTATGTTCAGTGATTTGTCGCTCTTCCCATAAAGCAAATTTGGCTTGGATTACTCATGAAAAATGTTTTTTAAGGCCTTCTCTACAACATATTAGAATTTTATAATTTTTCGAGCCCCTTTAATAAAGCAATGGTATTGATTTTGAAAATTTCTCAAAACTGTTTTCGCTTTAGAATGGGAGAACCACATGCCCAACTTGGAGGGGAAGGGGGCTGCACGCTCAATTTGAGGAGCAAGCTAATCTAGAGACTTCCTAGCTTAAAGATAAGAATGCATTAAATGCTTTTGGACCTTAGTGTATTAAAGAGAAGAAACTTTGGGAGCAAGTTGGCTAAATGAACACATCTAAGCCTAACGATTGCATGAAATCTTGGCAATCAATGAGAGAGGTGAGTTGCCTACTTAGGTGTCCCTTAGAATCTTAGATGAATATTAAGTTATGATGGGCCTAGATTGTAGCCTTGGTGAACAAGGTAAGGACCAACCAATTAGAAGAAAACATTAGGCATTAAAGGGGCTTATGTGTCCCTTAGGCACCATAGGTAATAATGAGCCTAGATTGAGCCTTGGAGAGCAAGCAAATAAGTGAACCAATCACAAGCCAACACTAAAGGACCTAGGCGTCAACTCAAAAAGATAGGTAGGCCAACTCGTCATTCAGGCGTCATCATGAGTTTGCAATAAAAATATAAGAGGGGGAGACCTATAAATAGGATGAGCCATCCTCACATTTTAAGGCTTGGCCTTTCTCTCATTTCCTCTCCCTTTCTCTCCTCTCTTTCACGCCCTTCTCTTCCAATTTGCCCTAGATGCCAACCGACCACCAAAGAAGCATGTTGGACTAGATCCAAAAAATAAAGTAATAAGTAGATTTTCTTAACTCTTCGATAGGGCGATATGCTACGCTTGTTGATTTTAGGACAATGTCATCATTTGCTTATGTTGGCATTGCATTGTTATGCTTGTTGTGTTTCAATTGCTTGTTGTTGCATCGAGTAAGTTCATGACCTCACATGAGTGTCGAGCACACCCAAATGTCAAGGAATGGTCTCGGCAACTTTGGACGTGTGCCAAGGTGGGTGAACAACTCACACTTGAATCCGGGACAATATTGAGGCGTGTTGTTACTTTGGATAAGTCATAAGTTGATGCTGAAGCCGGAGCAAACAATTCCAAGTCAAGACCACAAGGCCGAATCGCATTCAATATGAGTCTAACAAGGTATAAGAGTCGTTCATTGATTCACTATGCATGGCACGCCTTTGAGCCTTTCATCTGACTAAAAGTTCAAAGATAAAATGAATCGATTAATGCTTGAAACACATGGACACATAATGGATTTATATGTTGACATGGGAGGATGCCCAATCATTGCCTGGAGTAAAGCCCCAAATGCCGTCCCGATATTGAGATCGTGGATGATACCAGCCCGAGTGAGGCTGATGTGTGGGGGTCATCCTGGATGTCATCTTGATAATGAGATCAGGACGATGTTGATTGCCAAGGGGGGATTGATGCCCGGTTGTTACCGAAAGAGTCGATTAATTTCGACTACTATGATACTGAAAAGGAAAAATGAAAGTCCATGTGTGATAATTGCAATATTCTTGTCTAACGGTACTAGACCGATTTTTCTATCTTTTTTGCACCTTGTGTCCGTATTTAAAATCTCGAGATTTTCACGACATCCGAGACTTGCCAATGAATTGAAGATGTACATTGTGGCTCGAAAATAATTGACCACAAATCAAATGCGCTAAAAATTCCTAAAAGCTACCCAGTAAATTAGGACGTGCTCAAATTGTGCCATATTAAAATTAACCATGAAATTAACCATGAAATCGAATCCGATTTCAAAAATTAGAAGTTCTATCATGTCACAAGTCATTTTAGGAACGTTGACTCATCCTCTGAAGATTTTTCTGCAAACCAAGTTTTTTGGCGAAAAATCAAAGTAAGGTTATTTTGGATAAGGAAATACATAGGCTCGCTTTTGGTCGCATTTTTGGGATTCAAGTGGGATCTTTGGACAAGGAAAAATGAGGATTTAAGTGTGGTCACCTAGGTTGGATTTATGGACTTCAATTTAACTCAATTGGAGAAGGATTGAATGGAAATGATGGGCGAAAGTCACAAAATTCGTATGCCATGGGGGGAGGAACATTTTGGACCCATTAGCAAGCTTGTTGAGGAAGATTGAAGAGAGAGAAAGCTACTTTGGATGGCTGATGGCTGGTGGGGGCAAGCCAAGGGAGAGAGAGACAAGTGTTGAAGGCTAAGGAAGCCACTTTAGGGTCCCCCTCTTTAGCAGCCCTTCTTCCTCCTTGAATCCCTCATTTCTCCATTATTGAGAAGTTGAGAAAGCTTGAGAGAACCAGCAAAAACCAAGCAAACCGGCCCCTCCATCGCCGCACACTCGTCGAACCGCCAACACTCCGTCTGTTGTGCGCTCGAGCTCCCGCGAGCACCTGTCCACGCGCCGTCTCTCCACCTTTCACACCTAGCCACCATCCCCCATGTCCCCTAGCTGTCATGGAAGTCACTGGAGCCCGTCTTGCCACCGTACAACAGCCACTTCCACCCGCTTGGATCGCCGCTGCCCATTTCTTGCCCAACTAGCCGTCAATTCAACCCCTACAGTCCAAGATTAGTAGCCGAAGCTAGCAAGGGTCCTAGAGCTTCTAGGCCCATTTTCAAGCCCTTCCCAGTCTCGTTTGGTGTCGCCACAAGCTCGATTGTTGCCCGCCTTCGCCTTGCCATCGTCATGAACTCATTGGAAAGCAAAACTGGTGAGTTTACTCACTAAACCTTGCTAAAGGGGTGTTTAGATTAAGATAAGTATGATTAGGTGGTTAAATATTTTAATTAAATGTTAATTAGATTAAGGGATGTGATTAGTTTAGTGGATAATTAATTAAGGCTAGTTAGGCAATTAAATTAGTGTAAGTTTGATTAACCACTTAATTAATTATTTTGAATTAATTAATTATTTCGAATATACACTATTTAATTAATTTATATTAATATAATATAATATTAATTTAATTTAATTTTTTGGAATTTATTTATTTATTTAATCATTTCGAAAATTATTCCGTAATAGCCGATCGTTAGAATTTCGTGCCCACTGCTGTGGTGTGGTCAAATTATGCATTTGATTGATGGATTGTGCAAATTGAACGATGGTTGTGTAAATTACGGAAATTATTCAAAAAATCCCGAGTGTCAAGTTTTGACACTAAAAGTGATTTTATGTGCTATATCAATTGGTGGGGACTTTAAAATGGAAGGGTATCAATTTTTCTAGTTCAAATTGACCATGAACCTACACACGACTATTTTACCATATATCTATAATATGAAGAAAATAGGCTAGGATTACTATTTTAATTTAGGCATTTGAGTGCAATGCACAATGTCATGGGCCGAGATTGAATGGTTGTGTGTTGATTAAGAGAAACCATCCCGAGCTATGAGCTGGACGTGCCCCTATATGGGATGCTCGCACAATGGATGCTAGTTGTAGCAGATTCTGGACCAATACTCATTCAGGAATGTCGTCGACGTACTAACGAAGCCATGCTCAAAGGTGGTGAGACGATGCCTAGCTACGCTGGTAGACCGCTGAACTTAAGAGTAGGCTATACCCTAGAGAGGTGAAATTAATAATTGGAACGCATGATTGATTGAGTTGAGCAAGGCATTTCAATTGTTGTGTGCATGGATTACATGCATTTGTGATATGAAATGTGCTAACGTGCAGGAAGGAACTGAGCTAGGGTAAGTCCTCTGTATTGTGTGGCTAGGCCACCCTTGGTTGTATTTCCTTCCTAATAGAAGTTTAAGGGGTGAACTTGCTGAGACAATGTCTCACCCCATCGTAGGCTAGATTTTCAAGTCCATAGATGGCAATACCCCCAGAACGTTTGGTTAGCCTAAGAGGATCACTAAACAGGTCATGGAGTTCCTCTTCCCGGGGGTCAAGGAGCCTGGGTCTATAAGCTCATAAGGATCATTGTCTGGGTTGATGCAGGTCTACCTCAGAAGGTACCCCATCAATTCAGAGCATGGTACCGTTGCGAGCAAAATGGACCCAGAGAAGGTCCCTTGCAAGATTTTGAGGTTCCTGTGTCGATGTGGGAGATAGCTTTTAGTGACGGTTCAAGTGACCCTCTTGATGGTGATGTGGTGGACCTAGTTCCTCAAGATACTTTGGTGGTTTCAGATGGGGACTCGGGGGCTTAGTTGACTTGTTGACCCTCCCCTTTTTTGTAATGGGCTTTTGTTGGCTAACCTTTGTAAATAAACTTGTGGGTTTATAAAAGTGTGTCTTTTTTTTGTGAATTGTTGCCCTGCTTCCTATTCCATGTTGTTCATTATCAAGGGTATTTAATTTGCTTCCGCATGTGCATTAAAACAAATGGATTGGCGACGTGTCCTAGGACGTCGCACATTTTATCAACCACCAAGGGATGGGCACGCGCTCGAGGATTGGGGCGTGACCTATACAACGCTTCAAAAGAAGACATCTGAATGCTCTGCTAGTAGCAGTTGTTATAGGCGAACTCGACAAGATGTAGCTGTTCTTCCCAGCTTCCCTTGAAATACGCAAGCTCTCAACATGTCCTTGAGAGTTTGAATCGTCCTCTTAGACTAGCCATCTATCTATGGATGGTAAGCCGTACTGTACTGCAACTTCGTTCCCAAGGTGATCTGCAGGCTTTTCCAAAAGGCAGCTATAAATCTCAGGTCTCTGTCAAATGTAATCGTCACTAGTACTCCATGTAGATGAATAATCAGACACACGTACAATTCTGCATGCTTGTCCAAATCAAGGTCCTTTTGTATGGCGATGAAGTGAGTTGACTTCATTAGTCTATTGAACACTAGCCAAATACAATCATTACTCATTTGACTCCTTAGTAAGCCTGTCACAAAGTCCATTGTGATGTGTTCCCATTTCCAGTCGGGAATCTTGAGAGGTTGCAGAAGTCTTCCCGGCTTACAATGTTGTGCTTTCACTTGCTGACGAGTCAAACACTTAGCGATATGCTTTGTGATATCCACCTTCATATAGGACCACAAATAGTGTTGACGCAGATTCTAGTACATTATTGTACTACCAGGATGAATGATGTAACTGCTACGATGAGCTTCTAACAAGATCTTCTCCTTAAGCTCTGTATCATCAGGTACACACAATCGTCCTCGGAACCTTAGTGTTCCATCTTTAGAAATCTAAAAGTCAACTTTTCTCTTTTCTGCATCTTCTTGCAGAATCTTCTGAATATATGGGTCTATTAGTTGAAGCGTCTTGATTTTGATTTGCACATCTGGTTCAATTCTGAGGGTGGCCATAAAATTTGGAAGGTGGCCTACCTCAAATTTGAAAATTGAATCTCAAGCTCTCTCGAGTAAATCCATTTCTTAACCATCATCTGTGCAACTAAAGACTTCTGACTCAGTGCATCTGTGACCTTGTTAGCCTTTCCAGGGTGATACAGTATATCACAATCATGGTCCTTCAGAAGTTCCATCCAAGGATGCTGTCTCATATTCAACCCCTTCTAAGAGAATAAATACTTGAAATTTTGATGATCCGTAAAGATCTGTAATCTTTCTCCACACAAGTAGTCTCTCAAAATCTTCAAAGCGAAAATAATCGCTGCGAGCTCTAAGTCATGTGTCGAGTAATTCAGCTCATGAGTTCTCAACTGACAGTACGCATATGCAATGACTCTACCATGCTACATTAATACGCAACGCAGTCCTTTAAACGACGCATCACTATAGATATCATATCCTCTAGGACCAGATGGAATGGTTAGTACAGGTGCGGTAGTCAGCTTCTGCTTAAGCTATTGGCAACTATGCTCGCACTAATCTATCCACACAAACTTCTCTTCCTTCTTCAGCAGTCAAGTCAACAGCAAAGCTAGAGCTGAAAATCCTTCCACGAACTTTTTGTAGTAACCTGCTAAACCCAAGAAGCTTTCAATCTCTATCACGGTCGTCGGTCTTGGCTAGTTGATAATTGCTTCGATCTTGGACGGGTCCACGAAGATTCCTTCGCCTAAAATCATGTGACCTAGAAATGTTACATGAGTCAACCAAAACTCGCACTTACTAAACTTAGCTTATTGCTCATAATTCCTCAAGGTCTAAGTACCATTCTCAAATGCCTCTCGTGCTCCTCTGAACTTCTCAAATACATCACAATATTGTCGATGAATTCAATCACAAACTGTCGCACCTTGAACCTCGAGCGCACGCGCATCCTTTGGTGGTCGATACAAATGCGACATTCCTAGGACACATCACCAGCCCATTCATTTTAAGTGCATGCGGAAGCGAAACAATAAACCCCTGACAACAAACAACATGTGATAGAAAAACAGGGCAACATTTCACAAAAGTTACACTTTAGACTACAAAAGATCGACTCTTAAAAGGAAGCTGTCCTACAACCTACTTGTCGAACACAAACACCGATCCTTTAGACTCCACCTCCATAGACTCGGGGCTTTGGTCCTCCACCTAAGGACCTGAAAAGATTAAGCCCACAATGGGGTAAGACAATGTCTTAGCAAGTCCATCCTCTAAATCCATATTAGGAAGGAAATACACCTAAAGGTGGCCTGGCCACACAATACAGTGGACTTACCTCGCTTCAGTTCCCTCCTACATGTCAGCATAGTTCATAAACACATGTTAGATTAGTGTATATAGCTTAATTAGTCATTTATTTCATTATTTTGCATTTATTTAATTATTTTGTAATTTATTTAATTATTTAATATTTTTCGAAAATTATACTGAGATAGCTGATCATCAGAATTTTGTGCTTATTATCGTGATATAATTAGTTTGTTCAATTGGATGATGATTTTTTATTTTTTTATTTTTTTATTTCAAAATTATGGATTTTTAGTATATAATCAAAAAATACCAGGTGTCGGTTTTTTATGTCAAAAATGCTTTTAAGTACTATATCAAATAGTGGGATTTTCAAAAGGAATGATATCACATTTTATGATTCGATTTGATCGTGTACCTACACGCAATTATTTTACCGAGTGTTTTTAATGTGAAGAAAACAGGCTAAGCACATTATTTTAATTGAAGTATTTGAGTGCAAAGCACGAAATCCTTGGCCGGGATTGGATAGTCATGTGATGGTTATGAGAACTCGCCGCAAGCATTTACGCCAAACGATGCTCCTATATGGAATGCCCTTGTCAACAAATGCTAGTCGTAGTTGAGGCTGTGCCGATGCTCTTCGAGAATGCCGTCTCGAAGTAGATGTTACCGTGCTCGATGGGGCGAGACAATGCCTGGCTATGTCGGAAGACCACCGAACGTGGAGTAGGCTATGCCCATGGGGCCATAATCAATTGGAACGCATGAATGAGTGAGTTAGCCGTGCCTGATTATGGGACAAAATTGTGTGGCACGGAATGAGACGTGTGATAATGATTTGGCCTTATAATCAAGACCCTTGTGATTGTTTCATATATAAATTAAGGCGTTCCAATTGATGAGTGCATTTACTATATGCATCCGTTATATAAACTATACTGACATGCAGGGAGGTGCTGAGATGAGGTGAGTCTTCTGTGACGTGTCATTAGACTGCCTCTAAGCGTATTACCTTCCTAATCGAGGTTTAAGGCGTGTACTCGCTGAGACATTATCTCACCCTGTCGTGGTTTAACTTTTTACAAATCCCTAGATGGAAGTTCGTCCAGTTCGTTTTGAACGGCCGCGAGGGTATAGCAAGTAGAGTATCGTCTTCCCTATCCCCGGGAATCCCTAGACTCGTGAGCTCATCATGACCACGATCTTGGTCAATGAGGGCCTACCACAGTTGGTACCTCATCGATTCAAGGCTTGGTTTCGTCACGGGCCTAACAAGGAATAGGAAGGCCCCTTGGATGGTTTTGACAGACTCGCTGTCGAGGGCGAGGAGGTAGCTAACCCACTTATCATCAACATCTCCGATGGTGTCGTGATAGATCCGGATCCCAACTAGATAGGGTCTAGGGTAGGATTAGCTAGGTAGTCCTTTTTGAGGCCTTGACTTTTGTGTATAACCTTGCAGGCTAAACTGGTTTGTTTATAAAGGGTGTTTGTTTAAATTGATTGTCTTGATTTTCAATCCCATGTTGATTATTGTCTGGAGATTGTTATTTGCTTTCACATGTGCATAATCGATAGGGTTGGCAATGTGTCCTAGGAATGTCGCAATTTTATTGACCACCAAGAGATATGCGCACGCTCGAGGTTCAAGGCGTGACACAACACGAATTTCATAATCACCAGCAATTCAATTACATGATTCCGTCGAATCGACCTATATCCAATTGCAATTTGATTATAACGGTATTGCATTGACCCTTGCTAATTATTATGGTCAAGCAGTCGATTTCCAATCAAATTCTCTAGTTTGCCGCGTTTATATCCCTTAACGGCTTCACCTAATTGATTAGTTAACTCGTGAGTGGCCAACTCAGAGTAAAATGATCATAGGCACGTCGACGAAATGCCCCTTTCATATTATCGAGACGGGGTCGAATTTCAGGATGTCATAAATTGCTTGAGTGCTTAGTAGCTAAGCTATGAAATTTGGCAGAGAAGAAGCGTGTGAAAAGATCGCCATATTTGATAGATTGCTGCAGTCAAACCACCGCCTCGTGAACCTCTATAAATAAGGGTCTCTTGTCCTTTCATCCCTCATCATTCAGACAACCATTTTTGTGTCAACACTGAAACAAAGTCAGGGTTATATACAAAACAGAGGATGAAGATGAGAATGGGTCACGAGGGAAGGCATCATCACAGTCAACATCGTCATCATGGGACGGGTGATGGAGGCAGAGCTTGGCATCATGGCGGGCATGTTCCCCATGTAGGAGGACTGCTCTTTGGGCATGGTCCCAAATGACATAGGGTCATGGGTGTCATGGACAAGGACATGGGCATCATGTGAGGGTTCTTTTAGTCCATGGGCATGGACATTTCAATGATGGTCATCATGGTCATTGCAAAGGTCACGACCACAGTCACAAAGGGAGGAAGGGCCATGCGAATGGCTGGTGTGGGAGGCGTCACACTTGTATGGAGCATCCAGAATCGGAGCAGGAACAAGAGGAGCAACAAGAACAAGAAGTCGTGGCTGCAATGTCAACTCCGATAACCAAAAAACTCGATACTCTTGGACATGGGCATCATGTAAGGGTTCTTCTAGTCCATGGGCATGAACTTTTCAAACAGGGTCATCATGGTCATTGGAAAGGTCACGGTCATGGTCACAAAGGGAAGAGGTGCCATGCACATGGTCAATTCGGGAGGCGTCATGCCTGTAGAAGGCAACTGGAATCGGAACGGGAACGGGAACAGGAACAGGAGCAGGAGCAGCAACAAGAACAGGAAGTCGTGGCTACGATACCAACTCCAATAATCGAGCAACTCGATACTCTCGCTCGGACGTTGACTAAAGAGGACGCTTGGAGTTGGGTCTTGGATAGTAATGACGCCGTGTCAGCAATAAATGTGTCTTGGGGATTTCATGTTTTGGCTCTTACCAGAAACCAATACTAGTTTTATCTTTTTGAGCAGTTTCCTTAGATAATCAGATTCAACTATTTGAAGTGTTATGGAGGTTGATGGAAGTTTCTCTATATTGTTTGTGTACCAATATTATTCAACGGTACACTGAAAATTAGTGTGATGGTACCGGCCCTTTTGAGGGTTTGGATCAAATAATTCCATATTGGTGATCAAGAAATCGAACATCTTTTACTAGTTAAGCCCATAAACTTACTATTATGAATTTTTTTGCTAATGTACCAATTTGATCAATCCATAAGAAAAAGGAACAAGATTCACAGATGGAAGTCTATTTTGTTAAGTAGGGCGATAGCTATAACAAAATAGACTTGTTTCATCTCGGGCAAAATAAGATTGCAGGGGTCTAATTCAAATCCCTCAGGTAAAGTAAGAAAGTTTTGCCTAGCATACTCGCCACCCAAAGTCGGACTTTCTTTGATTATTTCCTTTGATTGATCTTCATAACCATTTCGAGAAGTGGAGATTTAATTTACAAAACAACAATTGAAAAAAAAAAAAAAACAAGGCCTTGTCGGTAGGTTGTCATCACCACCGCCCATTACTAGAGGGGTTGACAAAGTCGCAGCCTTAGTGGGAGGGCAGCTAGCGCTCTCTGACCTTGAGGAAGGCTCGCCCATATCTAGGTAACTTAGGCCCTTGCCTAGGGCTGACAAGGCCTCTCACAAGGTTGGCAAGGGCCAGCGTAGCCCAAGTCTAGGTGAGTTGTGCTGGCCCAAGGTGAGGGCTAGCGAGGGTCATCAGCCCTCACTTGGGACTAGCATTGCCCCAATTTGTGCACCCTCAACTCAAATCTAGGTTAGTTTTGCCGGCCCCTCCAATGTTGTGTGGTGATGGCATTAACAAGTTTTAGCATTTAATTGCATTTTTTGAAAATTCTAGAGCTCAATTATATTCTTGCGACAAGTTTTAAGATTTCTAATGTACTTATTCCTAAAATAAGCTATCGATTGCTTCAAAATGCGCGATCTTATATTTAGTAGTCCTCCCCTTCTCTGCCCTTCATCAAGCGAGCAAGGTCATCAATGGGTGGTTATCATGGCCTTTTATATTTCATAAAAGTTGATTTACTATTAAATACTAAGTGATTGTCAAGTAATCTTCTTATGGGCAAGATGCAATGGCATGGTTAAGAAACTTAGCACCAAGGCTCCCTCAAAAGACTAGAACAAAAGCCAAACCATTGAAAGGCACTCATAAGTAATTTTATTTTCAAAACCAAAGTTCATATACAAATCTTACAATTATATGAGATACAATAAACAATACAATCACCACCCGTGTGGTGGCGTAGGTGGTTGAGCAAGGGAACTTTTCACGAGAGGTCCCGAGTTCGATCCACGGCGTCGTCGTTGCTTAAGTGCTAGCACGTCTTAAGTGGGTTGTCGGGGGTGGTGGGTCATCCCGCTTACGCAGCCCCCCAGGGTTTACTCTCCACCGCGAAGCGGCGAGCGGAGGTTCCTTGGGTTACCAAAAAAAATAAAAATAAAAAAAATAAACAATACAATCTTGCACTACTGATTGTAATTTTGGCATTCAAAGGAGATGAGATTGTGAAGCTTACTCTAATGAAATCATAAGGTGTTAATGCATTGAATAGAGAGATATCGAGCTCAACCATATCAAGTTATAACACTTTCTAGCTCTAACTACTAATCAGTTGATAATCATTTTAACTGCATTGAAGGGTATACTTAATAAAATCAAACAAATGGTTAATTAAGTAAGCACAAAATGAAATCAAATCCACGAGAGCAAGTCTCCACCCCTTCCTTTTTGGTCAGTAGTCTCCACCTGTTCAATTGTTGTTCTTTTTACGGCCCAAAGAAACAAAACTTATCTGCTCATCTAACCAAGCCAAAATAGTCCAGCCACACATGAGAAGGCGTCGACATCTCCCCTACCCATCTCTGGTCCCATATCTCAAAGCAAAGAGAGCGACCACCATTATTTCATTCCCGTGTGAACTCGCTCCCCAAGGCAACACATGACCACATTTTCCATCGTTTGTAGTTGAAAAGTATTCATCCACAGCGTTCACACGCATTGCTCAAGTACTTAGTGAAAGAGCTAGTAAAAACACCTAGAGGAAAGGTGAACAGGTGTAAACAAAAAATTTCGCAAGGTTTAGTAACAGTAATTTGCTTTTACAAAAAGACAGACTACGAACAAGTTTTGAATTAGCAATTAGATAAGACTTCAAACAAAATAAAGGAGTTCAGGGAAGAGAATAAGAACACAAGATTTATAGTGATTCGACTTAGATCAAGCCTACATCCACTCTCCCACGTTGACAGCCTACTAGCTGGATTTCACTAAAAAACAAAAAAGATTTTACAACTTGGTGATCTCAACTTCACAGTGAAGAGTCTACTTCTCTTTCACGAAGTCACACTATGTGTTTTTCTCTCTTTTGAGTATAAATTTAAGCTCGGTGAATGAAATAGCAAGAAACTAGAAAGCTTCAGACTTTGAAATTTTTCTTTCATGCACTCTATCAAACAAATGGAGAGTCCACCTTAAATACTCCTTCACGCCTTTTCGACCGTTGGCACTTTCCAAATGAATTCTTCCAATCAACCCGTTGGATAGAATCAATCAAGGAGATCTCGAGTCGTTTAAAGATTTGTGATGAAAGCCCGTCAATCATGTTCGCCCATACAATCAGGATCTTAGTTTCCATAAATAGAATTTTCCAAGTTTGCTTGCCTTCCAAAAGATTTGAATATCAAAATTGTTTCCAATAAAGATAGTCAATCATGTAGGTGCCATATCCAACCAGAAAGCCATCCATAAGCCATATGAATCGAACTCTTAAAGAAATAAAGATAATCTTGCATCTGGAAATTCATTCTTCATAGTGTTTAGTCTGGAATTTGTCGATGTGGGCAGACATTGAACCTAAAGTCCGACGGTCTTCAAACTTTGACACCAAAGTCTAGAAGTCTTGAGACTAGACTTTGGACAAGTTTTGTCAACTTCAAAATAATAAAGGAGTTTTCTCCAACACTTAGTAGCTAAGCCAAGAAATTTGGCAGAGAAGAGGTGTGTGAAAAGATTGCCAAAATCATGGGGTGTTACAGTTAAACCATTACCTCTAAACCCCCCTGTATAAGTAAGGCCCTTTCTTCCTTTCATCTCTCATCATCATAAGAACCATTCCTTTTTCAAGACTAAAAAGGAGTTTAGGGTAGACTAAACAAAGGATGAAAATGAGCATAGCTCACCAAGGAAGGCATAATCACGATCAACATCGTCATCATGGGATGGGTAATGGAGGTCGACATGGTCGTTATGGCCGGCATGGTTGCCAAGTAGGAGAACTTCTCAACAGGAATGGTCTTGGAGGAGATGGAGATCATGGACATGGGCATCATCTAAGGGGTGTTATAGGACATGGGGGTCAAGGTCATGGTCATGGACATGGACACAGACATGGGCATCATCTGAGCAGTCTTTTAGTCCGTGGGGGTCATGGTCATGGTCATGGACTACACGGATGCGAACGTGGGCATCATCTAACGGGTCCTTTAGGACATGGGCATGGACCTTCCATACGTGGTCATCATGGTCATCATCCTGCTCACGGTCATGGTCACAAAGGGAGGCCTCATGTGAGATAGCTAGTATAAGCACTTAGAGGGGGTGAATAGGTGTAAAAATAATTTCTCGAGATAAGAAAGCAATACTACACAGACAATAAAATGAAAGTTCTCCTCTGGTTAACAAAACGAATTATGATCAAAGTAAAGCAGAGAGTAGGGAAGAGAAAATTGAACACAAGGTTTATAGTGGTTCGGCTTATTCTAAGCCTACGTCCACTCTTCCGCACTGACAGTCCACCGGCCGGATTTCACTATGAACAAAAGAGATGTTACAGCAAAGCTTTCCCTTGATTCCACAGTGTAGATATTCTACTACACTTCCTCAAGGTTTCTCACAAATATAGACTCTCTTTTACGTACAAGATTTCGCTCAGCAAATGAATTGACTAAGAACAATGAGCTTCAGACTTTGGAATTCTTCTATCGCACACACCCTCGAACAACTAGAACGACTTCCTTATATACTCATTTATGCCATCATACCTGTCGGCACTTACCAAAGGAATTCCTCCAATCTACCCTTTGGACAGAATCAATTAGAAAGATCATTCGAGCTATTAAAGGAACATGTCGATAGCCCATCAATCATGCTCGTCCATACAATCAGGATCTCGGTTTCCATAAGTAGAACCTTCCGAGTATACTTCGCCAATCATCGGATCCTTAATCAATCTTGATTCGAATAAAAAAATCCGTTATGTCATTTCCAGCCAAGAGATCTTCTCTAGTCGATAAGGTCAAATCCTTAATGAAACACCCAGTTCTGGATAGCCCTTCTTCAACGGATTAGAAACTGTCAATGAGAATAGACTTTGAGTCTTGAGTCTGACAGTCCAGAGGTCTTCAGACTTTAAATAGCAGAGTCTGCAAATCTTCAGACTAGACTGATGGAAACGTTTTGTCAACTTCAAAATACTCCAAGAAGATTTCTCCAACAATCTCCCCATTTTTGATGGTGACAAAACTTTCCTGCAAATTTGGATAACTATGACCTGCAAAACATTACTCAAGGAAATATGGATATCTCATAAAAATAAATGGCTTAATGATGACACTAGAATCTGCAACCACAGAAAATAGGTTAGTCTTTCATGTGAGTAAAGCCATTCATAAGATATCAATAGCACTTAATATAAGCAGTCAAACCCAAATCCAATATTCAGTTCACATCCAAACACAAAAGTCAAGTCAAACCAAACAAACATCAAAATAAATCAAAAGTTCAAGTTGAAAGTTTTCAAATCTTGCATCTCTCCCCCTTTTTGTCATCATAAAAAAAGGTTGAGATGGAAATGGAAAAGAGTCAAGATTGCTTGGGAACACGAACAAGCTGGAAATCTCCCATTGATTGGACGATGCCTTCCAGCTTTTTCAATTCTTCCTTCAGTTGAGCTACATCTTCACCCTTAGCATTTGCTTGAATCTGAAGAGCAAGGGCTTGGATCTGATCATTCACAGACACTGAAGAAACTTGTCCTGCATTCTGCAAATTCTGAACTTCGCATCCCAAAGCATATATCTGACCCCGCATTTCCAAGAGAACATCAAGAATTCTACGAAAATCTGCTGAATTATCGGTCTGCGTACTGGCTTCTACACGATCAGATGGAGTAAAGGCAAACGATGGTAAATTAGCATAGTCACGCAGATTGGGCGATGAAACATCATGTCCTTCTTCAGGAAATTGAGAGGCATAAATGTCCTTTGGATCTGCTGGAGAGCGACTGACTCCCTCACTAGTAGCAGGATATGAGGACATTCCTCTTTTCTCACGGTCTCCCCCTTTTTCCATGCCTCTAGGTGGAGAAGAGTGTTCATCATGCTCTCCTTCCTCTTGATTTCCTCTTTCCTCCTCTGCATCTCTTTCTTCGGCTTCTCTCTCCTCTGTTTCTTTCTCCTCTGCTTCTTTCTCTTCATCTTTTCTTTCTCCAGTCCTCTGTTCTGAGTCTTTCTCTAGAACAGAACGACTCAGATTCTTCAATGCCATTGCAGAAATGGTGATGTCTTCCTCATCATCTTCATCCTCAACGATGAGAGCTCTTCTTTTCTTGGATGGAGCAACCATGGGCTCCTTCCCTTTTCTCTTTGCAGCCGAAGAGGTTTGATGAGTTTTGACAGGGGTTTTCTCCTTGAATTTCTCCAACTCCTTGCTAAGTTCCTTCAGATGCATTTTAGTCACCATTTTCAGTCCTACCACCATATGATCACAAGATCAAGTACAGAGAATTCATGGAGGTTGAATATTCAGATGTCTGAATAACTTTGTCACAAGACCTGGATAAGGAAGTTGACCTTTATCCTTCACCACTGCTCTATACAGGTGGAACATAACAGTGTGAGGAAGAGAAAACTTTTTCCCAGTGATAATGGCATACATCAGCTTTGCCTCTGAATTTGAAACATCAGTCTTTGAAGTAGATTTTGGTCTGAGGCAATTAATGACAATCTTGTGAAGCAGAATGTTAAATGCGCTCATCCTCAAGTAGGAAATCGTTTTCTCTGTTCTTCTATCCTTAACAAGTTCCAACGTAGCACGAGCAATAGAGACATTGATAGGTTGATATTTCCCTCTCTCAACCCCAATTACATCAGCCAACATATCTACATCCACCACATAGTCCTGATCTCGGACACTAAAAGAGAATCTATTCGCATCCATGAAACTGAGATTCGAATAAAAATATGCAGTGAGTTCAGCATAGGCTTCTGTAGAGTCAGAACAGAACTGTTCAAGTTGAAGAAGACTGAATTTTTCCCTCAAATTGACATTCACAGCATCAAGGAAATCAAAATCCACACTTCTAGGGTTTATCACCCCACGCTTCAACAACTTAGATAATAAAAGCTTTTGTTCCTCCGATCGAAATAAATTTGTCCTTTTTCCCCAAATTTTTGCCGCAACTCCCATTCTCGATTGAAACTGACTGTACAACTTATCATCATCATTCCTATCTGGTTGATTCAGCCCTCCAACACGGGGATCACTTGGGATATTAGCAAGAGTTTCTTCTGCCAACCCCGCAAGGGCAATTCCCAAACGCTCCATATTTCGTAAAAAGATGTACTCATTTCCATACCCTTTGTCCTTAAGAAACTCATCGATGTAGTTCAATGGAGTTCCACCTCTTTTCAAAGCACGATAAAGCTTGTAAATAAAAGAGGGCTTTTGAATTCTTACAAGATCTGCGCCTTCAATGATTTCTTCATTTTCTCGACGAGCATCATCATGTGGACTAGATGGAGGAGAATGATGCTGCTGAGAATGTTGTGGGCTCTGCTACTGACTGGGAGACTCTTCTTCCTCGGTGAGATCAAAGTGCGTAGGCCCCTCACGCATTTGCGGTCCCCTGCTTGCAATCCTCGAAGACTTCCTTTGAGACGACATCTTTCACGCCTCTTTGAAAGATTCCAAACTTGACTTTCCCAAGAAAGATGACAACTTTTTCGAAGATTAAACAAGAGAAGAAAACAGAAATGGAAGATCGGTGCTTTCTTAGGGTTTTTGAAGAGTAAAGCGAAGAAGAAACAACAGTGTATAAACAGTTGAAGAGAGGCATACGGAACGCCATAAAAGAAAGTAAAAGGATGCATTTTTAAAAAATAACAGCCTTTTTCAAGAAATTAGATAATAGTCATTTCAAAAAATAACTCCTTTTTTTCGAAAAGGAAACGTTGCAATAATCACGTCAATTAAAGATAGCAATAATCAAACACGATTGATGATCGTACCTTTTCAAGATAAGATTCGAGAAAGATAATAACTTACAGTCAAAGTCTTGTTTGTTTGAGTCTGAGAGTCTCTAGACTTTAACTTCTTCAAACCTCAAAATGTTGAGTCTAGAGCGAATGATTTCAAATTGATTTTTCTCCAAAGGCTTTGTGAATATATCTGCCAGTTGGTTCTTTGAGTCAACAAACTTAATCGAAACTTCTCCATTTTGAACATGATCTCTAATGAAGTAATGTCGAATCTCTATATGCTTTGCTCTTGAGTGAAGAATTGGATTTTTGGTAAGATTGATTGCGCTAGTATTGTCACAGTTAATCTCCGTGCATGAATCTTCAATTCCAAAATCTCTTAGCAGTTGTTTTAACCACATAATTTGTGAACAACAACTTCCGAGAGCTATATACTCTGCTTTTGCTGTAGAAAGAGCTACTGTATTTTGCTTTCTTGAAAACCAGGACACTGTCCTACTTCCAAGTAGTTGACAGGTACCCAAGGTACTCTTTCTATCAACTCTGCAACCAGCTAAATCTGCGTCTAAGAATCCAAGAAGAGTAAAGTCTCCATTTTTAGGATACCAAAGACCAAGACTTGAAGTTGAAGCAATGTATTTGATAATACGCTTTGCAGCACTTAGATGAGATTCTTTAGGGTCTGCTTGAAATCTAGCAAAAATGCAAACACTAAATAAAATGTCAAACCTAGAAGCAGTAAGATAAAGAAGTGAACCAATGATATTCCTATATAACTTCTGGTTAACTTTCTTTCCTCCTTCATCTTTGTCTATCTTCAAAGAACTTAACATTGGTATGTCAGTCTTTTTGCAATTTTCCAGTCCAAACTTTTTGACAAGATCATTAGCATATTTTTCTTGATGAATAAAAGTCCATTCCTTCAATTGTTTCACTTGAAGTCCAAGAAAGAAGGTTAGTTCACCCATCATGCTCATTTCAAATTCATCCTGCATAGACTTAGAGAATTTGTTGCACAAACTTTCATTAGAGGATCCAAAAATAATATCATCTACATATATTTGAACAAGCAGAAAACTTTTGTTTTCTCTTTTAATAAATAGAGTAGTGTCTACTTTACCTTTATCAAAGCCATTTTGAATTAAAAACTTACTCAGCCTGTCGTACCAAACTCGAGGTGCTTGCTTTAGGCCATATAAGGCATTTTTCAGTCTGAATACTAAGTCTAGTTTCCTTGGGTCTTCAAACCTAGGTGGTTGTTCCACATAGACTTCCTCATGGATAAATCCATTTAAGAAAGCGCTTTTGACGTCCATTTGAAATAACCTGAAATTCTTATAACAAGCAAAAGCAAGTAATAATCTAATTGCTTTTAACCTTGCTACTGGTGCGTAAGTCTCGTCATAGTCTATCCCTTCTTCTTGCGTATATCCTTTGGCCACGAGTCTTGCTTTGTTTCTAACGACTTTTCCTTTTTCGTTCATCTTGTTCCTGAAAACCCATTTAGCTCCAATAATAGATTTACCTTTTGGTTTATGAGTCAATTCCCAAACATCATTAATGCTGAGTTGCCTAAGTTCTTCTTGCATAGCTTCAATCCAGCTTTCATCAGATAAAGCTTCTTCTATGCTTTTGGGTTCTATTTCAGAAATAAGAGCCACAACACTAGACTCTTCGCGCCTTTTGGATCTTGTGCGAATTCCTTCATTAATGTTGCCAATAATGAGATCTTTGGGATGACTAGACTTATGCTTCCAATTACTGGTTGATTTGTCAGAATGATGATCACTTTCTTCATTTGAATCTTCAATAATCACTTGTTGCTAATCTTCCAAAGTCCGAGCTGCTTCTTGAGATTTAGACTTTGTAGAGTTTGGAGCAGGCTCAGATTCTTCAAGATGAGTCTGAATAGATTCATTTTGCATAGAATCTTGGAATTTGACATTCATTGATTCCTCCACAGATTGAGTCTTTTTGTTGTAGACTCTGTAGGCTTTGCTTGAAGTTGAATATCCAAGGAAGATGCCTTCATCTGACTTTTCTTCAAACTTGCCAACTTAATCATTTGCATTTTTCAATATAAAGCATTTGCATCCAAACACATGAAAATATGAAACAATAGGCTTCTTTTCTTTGAATAACTCATAGGGGGTTTTTTCCAAAATAGGCCTTAAAAAAACTCTATTAATAATATAACATGTAATAGAAACTGCTTCAGCCCAAAAACGTGAAGAGATGTTACTTTCAATTAAAAGAGTTCTAGCCATTTCTTGGAGCGACCTATTCTTTCTTTCCACAACTCCATTTTGCTCTGGAGTATATGGAGAGGAGAACATATGCTGAAAACCAGCCACAAAATTTTACGAAATCTTGATTTTCAAATTCACCTCCATGGTCTGTTCTTATACTTGAAATAACATACCATTTTTCGTTTTGAACCTTTTTAGCAAACTTTTCAAAGTAAGAAAATGTTTCAGACTTACTTGCCAGGAAATATACCCAGGTAAATCGTGAATAGTCATCCACAATTACTAGGCAATATTTCTTACCTCCAATGCTTTGAGTTCTGGTTGGTCCAAAGAGATCCATATGCAGAAGCTGCAGTACACGATTAGTGGAAACTCGATTTATTAGTTTAAAAGAATTTCTTACATGTTTTCCCAATATGCATGGTGTACATAGATCAAACTTTTGGTATGATAGATTGAGTAAACCACGAACAAGCTTCTAACTGAAATTTTGGCTAGCTGCTTCATATTGATGTGCCCAAGCTTCCTGTGCCATAAGTTTGCTTCGTCTTGAATTGAGATTAGGTATTGTGATTCATCTGGTTTCACATCCAAAAGGTAGATATTTCCATGTCTTCGACCCATGAATGATTGAGTAGAATATTTACTGGTTCCTGAACATATTCCCTCTTGAAAGTTGATTTTGAAACCGGTATCGCACAGCTGACTGATACTAAGCAGATTGTAGTTGAGTCCTTCAACTAAAGAAACATTGCTTATTGTGAGGTTTCCAATCTTTACAGTTTCAAATCCCACAATTCTTCCTTTACTATTTCCAGAAAATGAGACTTTTCCAACATTTACTTGAACAAGTTTTATGAAGCAATTTGAATCTCCTGTCATATGTCTTGAGCATCTACTATTCAGATACCATTTTACCTTTTTCTTGATAGTGACCTGCATTTAAAAAAGAAACTCAAACTTTCTTTAGTACCCATATTTTCTTGGGTCCATTAGTATTAGTATGATATGCAGTTTTTGCCCATACTTTATTAACAGGTTTCCAAACCATAGAACATTCTTTTTCAAAATGATCTGCACTATTGCACTTTGAACATCTGAGAGCATTGCAACATACTGGTTTTACAAAGATCTTTTTTAAATGATTTTTGTAAGCATCTCTTGTGGGTCTTTGCTTAATTCTTTCCTTCACTTTAGGGAAATCAATTAAATGAATGGTTTCCGCAGTCATTCCCAAACCAGATTTATTGAAATAAGGTCTTTGAACAGAAAGAATTTTTTCCAGTTTCTCAAATCCTATAGAAAATCTTTTAGAAATTTTTTAGATATCATTTTTCAAGAATGCATTTTCTTTTGAAAGATTGCCTTCATTTTCTTTCAAGGTAGAAATATTTTTGTCTAAAACTTTGACATTTTCTTTTAAAACATTTTCTTGTTGTTTTAGTGCAGAATTTTCTCTTTTGAGTTCGGAAATCATTTTAAGAGAAGTCTTAAGACTAAGACACAACTCATCAATGTATTTAGAAACTTTAATAGGGATTTTAAAGTTACTTACCTCAAATTCACTGTCTGAATCTGAGTCTGTCTCAGAGTTTGAATCTAAATCCGATCGTGCCATCAAACATATATTGGCATAATCATCATCACTTTCTTCACACTCTGTATCACTCCAGGTTTCTGCTTTAAGAACATTTCGATACTTTTCAACTTTTCCTTTCTTCTTTCTCAGAAGAGGACAGTTGGGTCTGATGTGTCCATTTTTCTTACATTCAAAGCAGACTACATCTCTGTTTGATTCATCATCTTCAACAAACTTAGTTTGTTACTTTTGAAAACTTTATTTCTTTGGTTTGAATCTTCTTCATTTTCTGTTTAACTTTCTGAATCTTCTTATCATGAGAGCAAACTCCTCATCATCCATATCATTTTCCGAATCTGTAACATTAGAATCATCATTGGATTTTAATACAATGGATTTCTTACCTTTAGGATCTTCATCTTCATTGATTCGTTCCACTTCATAAGACTGAAGAGTCCCAACCAACTCATCAACAGATAGTGGCATGATTCTTTGTGTCTCTCTTATTGAGGTCTTTATGTGATTCCAATCATTGGAGAGTCCACGCAGAAGCTTGTTTACCTTCATAGGATCAGAAATTGGTTGATCTTGATTTTCAAGACCATTCACGATTTCTATAAAACGACTAAACATGTCAGTTATAGATTCTCCTGATTTCATTTTGAAGGCTTCGTATTGACCAAGGAGAATGTTGATTCTAGTCTCTTTCACTCAATCGGTTCCTTCATAGGTAATATGTAATATATCCCAAACTTCTTTCGCTGTAACACAAGAAAATATTCTATTATATTCAGTAAGTGACAAAGCAGAATATAAAGAATAAATTGTTTTTCCATCAAGAGCTTGTCTCTTGATTATCTCTTCCCGAGTCATTTCACTAGACTCAACAGTATCGTTTCCTCTCTCTAAGATAGGTGCAGCTTTAGGAATGATTCATTTTTCTACAACGTCCCAGGATCCTTTGATCTTAGGAACGCTATAATCTTGTTTTTCCATATGTTGTAATCATTTCCATCAAAGTAAGGCGGTCTGGTATTGCTTTACCCTTCTACCAGCCCTGGAGCCAACATTCTAGCCATGGATCTTTAACTCTAAAGTAAAACACTTCAATCAAAGTGAGTACACAAGCCCTGATACCAATTGAGATAACTAGTATAAGTACCTAGAGGGGGCTGAATAGGTGTAAAAATAATTTTTCGAGATAAGAAAGCAATACTACATAGACAATAAAATGAAAGTTCTCCTCTGGTTAATAAAACGAATTATGATCAAAGTAAAGCAAAGAGTAGGGAAGAGAAAATTGAACACAAGGTTTATAGTGGTTCGGCTTATTTCACGTCCACTCTTCCGCACTGACAGCCCACCGGCTGGATTTCACTATGAACAAAAGAGATGTTACAGCAAAGCTTTCCCTTGATTTCACAATGTAGATATTCTACTACACTTCCTCAAGTTTTCTCACAAATATAGACTCTCTTTTACGTACAAGATTTCGCTCAGCAAATGAATTGACTAAGAACAATGAGCTTCAGACTTTGGAATTCTTCTATCGCACACACCCTCGAACAACTAGAACGACTTCCTTATATACTCCTTTATGCCATCATACCCGTCGGCACTTACCAAAGGAATTCCTCCAATCTACCCTTTGGATAGAATCAATTAGAAAGATCATTCGAGCTATTAAAGGAACATGTTGATAGCCCATCAATCATGCTCGCCCATACAATCAGGATCTCGGTTTCCATAAGTAGAACCTTCCGAGTATACTTCGCCAATCATCGGATCCTTAATCAATCTTGATTCGAATAAAAAAATCCGTTATGTCATTTCCAGCCAAGAGATCTTCTCTAGTCGATAAGGTCAAATCCTTAATGAAACACTAAATTCTGGATAGCCCTTCTTCAACGAATTAGAAACTGTCAATGAGAATAGACTTTGAGTCTTGAGTCTGACAGTCTAGAGGTCTTTAGACTTTAAATAGTAGTCTGCAAATCTTCAGACTAGACTGACGGAAACGTTTTGTCGGCTTTAAAATACTCCAAGAAGATTTCTCCAACATCATGCACATGGCAGATGCAAGAGGTGTCATCCCTGTATAAGGCAACTAGCATAGGAGCAGGAAGTCATGGCAACGTCCCCGACTCCAATAACAAAACAATTCTGCACTCTTGCTCTGACTGCAGACTAGAGAGGACGCTTGAAGTTGGGGCTTGGACAATAACGATGCCGTGTCAATAATATTGTCTTGGGGATTTCTATTTACTGGTTCCTATCGGTTATTATCTTTTTGGGTAACTTCGTTGGACGATCAGCAGTGGCTGAAGTGTTGCGGAGATTAAAGAATGTTTCTTTGTACAATGTCTAAACTAATATATTATGGTGCACTATATGGAGATATCGTTGAGGCGTCGAATGAGACAGATGATCTCCATATGTGTTGTTCATATCTGAAGGTTTTAAACCTCAAATGATATTTAGTATTGAGCTCAGTGAGAACCCCATTGGCATGCATGAACAATTTGACCCGATCCAATTTAGAGATTAAGGGCTTCAACAGCATGCATCACCGACAATGGCATATGCTCTGTTTCTCATTCACATAGCTGTGGGCACCCAAATTGGCAATCAAGAAAATAAAACATCTCCCATTGTTTAAGCTTTATTTTTATTATGTTAGAATTTACAGCTTAAGCCCAGAAAAGAAGGCGGCCTCACCCAATTAATGGCAGGTTTGGATGAAGTCTCACTCATATATAGAGGAAGAGCATATGCGCTAGCACGCTATCTATGGCTTATGAAGTTCATCGAATTGGATCAAATAGTCCTTCAAGCTACCGGACCAAAACTAAGGGCAGGCCTATGGAACTCATCAAGGAGCAGCAATGATTTATGCATCTACATCACAGAAGAGTTCTTTTAGCTAGAAGGGATTGCTGTTATGAGCAATTATTGTTCGTAAAATTCTAAACGAAGTGCACATGTCGAACAAGTAATATAATGATGAGAAAAAGTATTATCCCACGGAAATTGATGATTAATAAACCAATTAAATACTAAAATAGACTAATTCTAAAATTTATCTAACGTATCAAAATATAATTAAGAATAAATTAAAAACAAAATTTGTAGACTAAATGCAAAATCGATCGATAAATATGTTAGAGCATCAGATTTCACCATAACCACTATATATGAATTTCAGATTATTGTGAATACAAGAACGATATTAAACATGTGATAGCGGAATTTCCTGATAGAGGAATTTCCTAATCTATTTACTATCCTATCTCTAGGTATAGCAAACCTACTCGGTTATTAATCCACTATATCTCTATGTGAATTAAAATAAACATGAGTGTATTAAAAACTATGAATATTCACAGCTTACAATGAGTCTTTTGGATCATCTTATCACTAAAAACTACACAAATAACGCGGTATATCTCTATCCATGTTTAATTCATGGTTATACTTTATAATGAGCAATTGTATATTATCACTTCTCAGTCTCAAACATGCACATCAAATCATTCAAGTGGTGGTCAGTCACTCAAAAGTATTAAGCACAATAATATATAACTCACATGAATGAAATCAATTGTGAAACATAAAAATCATGAAATTCACATCATCATAGTTAGGCTACATCATAGCCCTAACAAAAGAAAATTAGAACATAGTAGAAGAAAAAATAAAAATATAGATCAAACCCAGCATCTTGAATCAAAGAATAAGAACTATGTCACCACTTTTGTCTTCTCTTCAAAATACTTGAGAAAACTCTCAAAAGAATGAAAAATGATCTAACAAAAACCTAGCTTCTCTCTCTCTTGTTCTCCTATTTATAGGATATATCCAAAATGTCTATCTCCCAACACTTGCAAATAACATTAGGGAACAAAATCAAGAATTTCCTAATTTGATATCCATCTTCCACTGCTGCTTTTATTTGAATTCCTGATAGTTGTCATTCTTTTCCTTATCTTCTCTATATTTCATTATTCTGCATAAACAAAAAAAATTCAAATAATCAGAAGGAAATCCAAATATTTTCTCATAAATATTGCATTAATTATTGCCTAAAATAGGTAAAATAACTCTATTTTTATAGAGTTATCAAACCCCCAAACTTAACATTTTGCTAGTCCTCGAGCAAAAGTAAGACATAACACATACTCAAGCTAACAACCTTCTCCATGACATCTTCCATAATTGCTCAAATTCACAATTCAAAGAAAAACACAAATTTCATCCAAATATTGAAATCGATGTATAAGTTAAGACCAATTCTAACTATATAATCTAAATGTGTGTGTGAGAGTCCTCATCTTTTTCGAATTATATGCAATCCAGATAAATTTACATTGACATGTGACCTCTCAAAAATTCTCAATAATTATTACCAAAGCTCATAGGTTTGCTTTTCATTCATCTCTCCACTAATGTAAGCTAATTATCCAACCAAAAATCAAAAGGACTTTTCTCGGGTTGTAATGTAAGGCTGGGTTAAATGTGAGATAACGGTAATTTTAAGCTCAAATCACCCATCAACACGTTGATTTCTAGAATCTAATTAGAACCAATGTCACTATCCAATTTCACTCCTTCAAGATAATTTTTCTACCACCATATATCATCATTCCTTTTTCTTTTTCTTTTTTTGAATTTCTTTATGGCGGAGTTTCTCCCAAAGTCCCTCCTAATATAACATGAAAATTTCCAACCCATTGAGTATCCAAAAGGCTCACTCAATTGAAAGTTGGATAGGGAACCATAAAAGTAATTTTTTTTTTTTTTTGATAATACACCCCAAACAACCATAGCAATCACTTCTTCTTCTTCTTCTTCTTCTTCTTCTTCTTTTTCATACTCCATCCTTCCTCCCAAATTTCTATCAAACTCAAATAATTTTTTATCCCAAAAGAAAATCAACGTGTTCATAGGGCATTAGACAATGATATAATTTGATAACGGTTAGGCTAAACATATATGGGTGTCAATGAAAAATTGGGTAATAATTAAGGCTCAACGGGGTGACTAGGGATAAATAAACACGGTTAGCTTGAAAGGCTTAATCGATTCAAAAATTACCTAATTCATTTTCTCAGTTAGATTTAGCTTAGGATTTCGCCTCAAGAGAAAATCAAACAAATTCTAAGATTTTGGTGAAATTTAAGAAAATCACATACTTCACATGAATGTTCTCTAGATTTACACATAATTAAAAAAAATTAAGGACTTTTAATACTCAGTAAGTGGATCAATATAATCAGAATTATGATTAACTCACATATCAATTGCAAATTTAAATAAAATTAAAATTTTCCTAAGAATCATAAAATTCACAACCAGGAAAGCAATCATAATAAAAAAAAATTATCCAAAAAATTTGTCTCCCCCCCAAAACTTGAATGAAGCAGTGTCCTCAATGCAAAAAATAGAATAGGAAGAAGAAAACTACCCTAGTTGTAGGATAAGTCCATAGATGACCATGATGATTAAACTCTTGAAAAATGCTCCCTAAAAAATTAACCTGAATAAAACAGAGAAAAGTTAATCACTTTTTTTTTTTGCAAAACATAAATTTAACAATAAAAAATAATTAAAATGCTTGGGTTGCCTCCCAAAAAGCACTTGCTTTATAGTTTTCAGCCAAACTATCTCAGGTGTCGCTAGTCTGGAAGATGAAGTTCAATGGTGGTCTTTTGCTTGTTGTAACTACCTTCAAAGTAGGGCTTCAAACACCTCTAAGTTTGGATAGTGGGTCTATATTATTCCTCCATCAAATTTTTGTGCATGCAAATTGAAGAACTAATTCCCTTGATATCAGCTATTTTTCATCCAATTGCACATTTATGCTCTCTTAATACTCTAAGCAATTTCTCCTCCATCAAATCTATCAAAGAAGAAGATATAATTACCGGTAAAGAAGAAACTCCATCTAAATAAGCATATTTCAAATGAGAAGGTAAGGGTTTGAGTTTAAGAATTGGAGGCTCTTCAATTGATGGTTTAGGCTTTGTAATGTGTTGTCTCAACTCCTCAAATTTAATTGTCTTTTGGCTTGAATATGGTGGAATTGCCTCCATGAAATTTGTGTACTCATTTATCTCCTCATTCTAAATATCTTTATCCATTGGTTGAATTAGACATGCTTCAAGTGGATCTTCAAAAATATTTTCCTGAAAAACCTTATTTGCCAACTTATCAACTGTCTCAACTTTAAAACAAGAATTATCATTAGATGGATATTTCATTGCTTTAAAAACATTAAATGAAACAAGATCATCTTGAACTTTAAGAATTAACTTCTCTTGTTGTACATCAATAAGAGCTCTTCCTGTTGCTAGAAAATGTCGGCCTAAGATAAGTGGTACCTCAAAATCTTCCTCCATGTCAAGAACTATGAAATCTGCAGGAAAGATAGATTTGTCAACTTTTATCAAAATATCTTCCATAATACCTCTCGATATTTAATTGATCGATCAGCCAGTTGAAGTGACAATGTGGTTGCTTTTACCTCACCTAATCCTAATTTCTTGAAAACTGAAAAAGGCATTAAATTAATACTTGCACCTAAATCACATAATGCTTTTTCAAAGTAAGAATTTCCAATAGTGTAAGGAATAGTAAAACTCCCTGGATCTTTTAATTTCGGAGACAATTTGTTTTGTAAGATGGCCGAACACTCCTTATTTAACTTCACAGTTTCATAATCCTCCAGTTTCCTTTTGTTTGCCAAAATCTCCTTCAATAATTTTGCATAACTATGCATTTGCGTTAGATTGTTTGAAAGTATTACCTACCTGACACTCTGTGCTAACATGTCCTCCACCACAAAAATCACATGTCAAATTTTGAATTTTTATGACTGAAACACTCATATTATCAAGCTTTTTGTTGAGTGTTTCAAATTGTGCAGCAATTGTAGCAAAAGCATCTATTTCATGAACTCCACTAACTTTTCGCATTAGTAGCCTCTTAGTAGGCCACTGATAACTATTGGACGCCATCTCCTCCAATAAATTGTAGGCTTCTTCTGGTGTTTTATCATTTAAAGTTCCTCTTGCAATTGCATCAATTATAGAACAAAGATTTGTACTAGAGCCATTATAAGAAGTTTGTGCCTGCATCCATACGGGTAATTCGTGATGTGGGTATCTCCTAAGAAATTCTTTAAATCTTTCTCATGCTTCATATAATGATTCATTGTCCATCTGCATAAAATTAGTAATATCGTTACACATCTTCACAGACTTTGCGGGTGGAAAGAACTTACCAAGAAATTTCTGAGCCATATCATTCCATGTAGTAATTGATCCTGCAAGAAGAGAAGAAAGCCAACTCTTAGCTTTGTCTCTAAGAGAGAATGGAAATAATCTCAATCTGATAGAATCATCTGTAACTCCATTATATTTAATGGTGTCACAGATTTCAAGAAAAGCATCGATGTGGTGTTTGTATCATCGCTTAGTAGCCCGCTGAATTGCACTGATTGTTAAAGCATCTGAATGAGTGACGGCTTGATCTCAAAATTGTTTGCTTGAATTGTAGGTCTTCTAATACTTAATGTGGTGCCTTGAACTGTTGGTGCAGCATAATCTCTTAACAGTCTACATGGATTAAACCCAACATCTTGAATTAAAGGACAGGAATTCTGTCACCACTTTTGTCTTCTCTTCAAAATACTTGAAAAACTCTTAGAAGAATGAAAAACAATCTAACAAAAACCTAGCTTCTCTCTCTCTTGTTCTCTTATTTATAAGATATATCCAAAATATCTATCTCCCAACGCTTATAAATAACATTAGGGAACAAAATCAAAAATTTCCTAATTTGATATCCATCTTCCACTACTATTTTTATTTGAATTCTTGATAGTTGCCATTCTTTTCCTTATCTTCTCCATATCTCATTATTCTGCATAAGTAAGGAAAATTCAAATAATCAGAAGGAAATCCAAATATTTTCTCATAGATATTACATTAATTGTTGCTGAAAATAGGTAAAATAAATCTATTTTTATAGAGCTATCAATTATCATGCATGAGAATGATGGATTAGTGAAACGATGAGTGATTGAGATGTGATGTGTGACATCCTAGATTTTCGACTCTACTTTCAATTCAATAAATTGGGCATTTCATCGATGCGCCTATAGGACTGTTCTCAGAGCTTATCATTCTTGAAATAACTAGACTAAGGCAAATAGACTTGAGGATTCGACCAGGAATCGGCTGCTCAACCATGTTCATCTATCGAGATCATTACGGCACAGACGTAAATTGATTAGAAATCAAAGATAGGTCAGTTTGACTGAGATGTGTGGCCAATCATGGGTGACTCCACTATATTAGAAAATTCTAGTCGACCGACACTAGTTTGATTTTCCTATCGTTTTGGTACCCTATGTTTGTATTTGAATCCTCAATATTTTCACTATAACCAAGAGTTGCCAATGTGTCGAATAAGTTCATTGTGACTCGAAGAAAATCGACCAGGAGTCATTTGCTCTAAAAAGTTCAAAAAGCTACTCGGTAGTCTAGGTTACGCTAAAAACACGCCGAAGTGAATTTAACCATGAATTTGAGTCTGATTTCAAAAATTGAAGATTTTTTCATATCACAATAAATTCTAGGAACGTCGACTTAGTTTGAGAAGATTTTTCTGCAAACCGAGACTTTTTGGGAAAAAGTCGGCATAGGACCGTTTTTGTCCAAAAAAAGCCGGGAATCATTTTTATAACAAAATTGGGATGCAAGATGGTTCAAGTGGTGAGGAAAAATACCAATTTGATTGTTGACTCGAGAATGGAATTTATTGAGGCCAAATTATATTAAATCAAGCAAGAACAATAGTCCAATTGAAGAAGAAACCTTGGAAATTCGTAGCTCCCCCACCACCATGACTTATAGACCATCTAAGAAAGGTTTCTAGAAGGATTTGTGCTGGAAAATTGCTGGGCAAGCCAGCCAAGCTTGGTGGACAAGTTCAAGGGGACCATTTTGTGGAAAATAAGTTTGGTAGGCCCCCTTTGTTCCCCTTCTCTTCCTCACCAAGCAACCAACCTGCATCTCCCTCCTCCTTCCTCCATTTTCGCACACCATCAGGTAATAAGAAGCAGCAACATTGCTGAAGATAGCTAGAGAAGCCGCATGCCCTCGCATGCCACGCCGTCATTATCCGTGCACACCACCGCCCGTGCCGTCTATCTGTCTCACCTCCTCACGATGTCTAGCTTGCTAACCAACAGTCATGAGGGACTGTGGAAGCCCGTCAAAGGTCCGTCAAGTTCCCGTTTGGATGAAAACCACCCCCGCTGCCCTTCCCTGAGCTTTGCCGCCCATTTCAACTTTGTTTTCTCTTGTTTGCAGCCCCAAAATTGAAGCTAATTTTGTGGGTTTCCAGCAAGCTTCCAAGCCCATTTTGAGATATTTCTGGGCCTTGGATCCTAGGCTTACTTTGCAGAAAAGCAACCCTCGCTTCGTTCCCGACATTTCGATCCGAACAGATTGTTAAACGGGTGAGTTTTACTCACTAAGCCTTAATTAATAGGTTAATTGTTCTTAAGGGTTGTCAAGTTAGCTTAAGTATGGATTAGTGATAAGCTAGAATGGTTAGATTAGCCTTAAAATGGAGTGTAACTTAATTAGTGAGATTTGTACAATTGATGATGGATTAGTCAAATACAGTGAACTGTCTGCAATTTGGAGTTCTAGACTTTCGCCATTTGCCATTTTTGTAGATCGAAATGTGTTACAAATTTGAGGTTGATGTCTACTTGAGAAATTTTTTAGACATCATTAGCTACAACATATATTTTTTTCAAAATTTTTGGAGACTTAAAAGAATGAGATATCAACTCCGTCATTTCAAATAGAATCTCAGTTTTTGCTGGAATTGATAACCTTTTAGGATTCTAGAGGTTTTTATCAACTCTTAGTGCTCGAATTTCAAAATGGTTTCTTCACAAAAGTTGTTTTTCATATCTTCTATTTTAACATAATCAAATTTCAGATCAAATGAACATGTTTTAGGCTTCGAACCAAACTGATTTCGGAAAACAGACTTTTTGGAAACAGACCCAGTTTTGGTGCTGGATTGAGTGATTTACTGAGCCGAATCTAGAAGGATCTGGGTTAAGGTGTCTCATGAAAAATGTTTATTTATGTGTCTACTACAACATATTCAAATTTGGGAATTTTCCGAACTCGTTTGATTAAATTTCTGGATTTAAACTTGGAGACGTGCAAGTAGGCATTTTCTGTCGGTTAGGACCGATTAAGATTTTGTGGTGTTATTGGTGCAATGCTTGCTGGTTTGTACATATTTGATGATATGTTGGTTTGTGACATGCCTAGATCTTATGTGTGATGATGCACGAATGGTTGTGCTATGGTAAAGGTTTATGGTCATAGCAAAGAATGGCTATTGATGGGGGATATGTGTTATTGATTGCTTAATTGTGCAATTAGTTGATAATTTATGCAATTGAGAGTATACATGTATGGACATCTGCATGAATTGAGAAGATCTGGATTTTTTGTAGGGACCCAATAGGTTATGACCAGGGTAAGGGCTAAGTGCTACATGATAGCGAGACTACATGGGAGTTACCTCCAAAGCCTTATACTATTGTTTATACGCAAATAGGTTGTGAGCGGGTAAAGGGCTAAGTGCTACACGGTAGCGAGACTACGTGTGAGTTACCTCTAAAGCCTTATACTATTGCTTATTGTAACCAAGGGCTAAGTGTTAGATGACGACTTGAGTCACATGGAAATTAGCTCTAGAGCCTTGTAGTATTATCATGCATGGTTAAGGGCTAAGTACTACACGATATTGGAACTTGTGTGAGTCACCTCTAGAGCCTTGCACTATTGCTATATGTGATCAAAGACTAAATACTACACGATGGCGAGACTTCGTGTCAGTCACCTCTAGAGCCTTAGACTATCGCTTATTATAATCAAGGGTTAAGTGTTACATGGCGACTTGATTTGCATGGGAACTACCTCTAGAGCCTTAAGTTTATTTATTGAGTGGGGATGTTGAGTGGAAAATTATCGGGTCTAATAAAAGGTAAGAAAGAATGCTGTATTACGTAGCTCGGTGACTAGATATATTATCTTGGGAAAATGAATAGTATGAATTGAAATGACCGGGAAATGGTTTGACTAACATGTAATTGACAAGGTCGATTGATCGATGATTCGATATGTTTGATTTGGGTGTTATGGCTGTCAATATTTATGAATTGACTAACTTGTAGGAAGGAACTGAGGTCAAGGTAAGCCCTATGACACGTGTTGTGTTTAGGTAACCTTTAGGGCATAATTTGCTTCCTAATCAAGTCTTAGGGGGTGGAACTTGCTGAAACATTGTCTCATTGGTAATTGAATAACCATTTTCAGGTCCGTAGAGGAAGTTAGTGGAGGACCGGAAGCCCCTAAGTCTAGAAAGGTGGAGATCGAAGAATTGGCAAACCTGCCTGATTAGGCAGTCATAAAACAGTTCCCTTTTGTTAAGTCAATATTTTTGTATACAGCCTGACATTGTATATAAACCTGTTTGTCTATAAAAAGGCTTGTTTTGATTTGAAAAAGTTGTCTCTGCTTTTCTATCCCGTTAAATTGTTGTATGGAGATTTTATATATGCTTCCACATGCATATTTAAATAAATGGGTCGACGATGCATCCCGGGATATCGCTATTTAATCGACCAAGGAGGGATGTGCACGTGCTCGGAGGATCGAGGCGTGACATGATGCATACTAACTAATCACACCAAAATCTCCGAGAACCCTTAGGTAAAGATTCTGTTCTCGGGAACAATTTTTCTTTAGAAATTGTTTTTTTCTAATTTTGTTCTTGGGAACAAATTCTGAGTAAAAACACGCTTGGTAACTCGCAGAAAAATTCTATTTTGGGGATAGAAATGTGTTTGGTAGAATTCTTAATTTTTTTCTTTTAATATTTTTAAAACTTTTATTATATTTTTCTTACTTTTCCTCTTTTTTTTTTCCCTTTTCTCTTCTTCTTCCTTCGTTGTGGCCGGTCGCCAGCCACAGAGGTGGCTAATAACCGGCTAAGCGAGGTCTAACGAGCTCACTGGAGCCTCGCCAAGATAGGGCAAAGGACGGCGAGCTCGTGTGGAGGCGAGCTTGGCCATCGTGAGGCTTAGCCTTGCTAGATCTAGGTGAGGCCAAGCGTCACCAGTGGCCAAGCGAGCCTCGCTAGGCCACCGACAAGGCTCGACCTCGCCTAGGCAACATGAGGTTGGCCTTGCCTTGGCCTGGCAAGGCTAAGCGTCACCCAATGGTCGGTTAGCGAGGACGAGTCTCATGTTGACTAGTGAGGCTCAACCTCACCTTGGTTAGGCGAGCTCGAGGCTCAGGCCAATGAGCCTTGCCATGGCTCGGCATTGCCGGGGGCTGGTGACACTCCGGCGAAGTTGCTGACCTTGGCTGAGGCCAGTGACTGCCCGAAAGGAAAAAGAAGAAAAGGAAAGAGAAGAATAGAAAAGATAAAATAAAAAATAAAAATAAGAAATTGGACTTGATTCTAGGAATTGCTCCCGACAACAAGAAATAACTTTTGTCAACTTCTTAATTCTATTCCCAGAACAAACAAAAAAATGAATTTTTGTTCCTAGGAACAAAAATTTTACCAAACGGGTTTCTGTTTTTTTTTTTTTTTTTTTTGGTGGTTCTTCAAAACAAAATAATAGAATCAGTTGTTTCAAGGATGGTTACCTAACAGGGCCTTGGTGGGTAGCAAGGCACTTGGAAAAGGTGGTGGAGGTTAATGACCTCGGGTTGGCATAGGCCACAGCATTGCAGGGCTCACGAAGGCGTGATGGAGGTGGAGGCCACACAAAGGAGCGGATGGCTAACTACTACAAGGTTAGGTTTTATCTAATAATCACGGTCATTTTAGGATATTGGCCAAAATTTTGATGGAGCTAAAAGCCTTGACCACCCTAAGACGCTCATAGTAATTTCCTTTGCTTTTGCTTTATGTTTTAAGGTAGATATGAGTAAAATTATTGTTTCATATGCTACCCGAGAGAATTTTAATTTTTACAAAAGAAAATTGACATAAATGATCTCTGAACTTTGAGTTCAATGTACAATGTTATCCCCGAAAGCCTTGACCACCCTTAGCTGCTTGTAGTAATTTCCTTTGCTTTTGCTTTATGTTTTGAGGTAGACATGAATAAAATTATTGTTTCATATGCTACCCGAGAGAATTTTAATTTTTACAAAAGAAAAATAACACAAATGATCGTTGAACTTTGAGTTCAATGTACCAAACTTTTTATTCATTTAACGTAGTCCCCAAACTTTAATCTAATATGTAATGTCATTTATGAACTTTTAATTTGTTTGATTTGGTTCCGAACTTTTAAACATTTTATATAAACTAGAGATTACATTGAACATTTACTAATAGCACGGGAACCATATTGAACGGATTAAAAATTAAGATAACATTGCACATTAAGCCAAAATTCAAAGACCACATTTAAGACGGGAGTAGCCACTAGCCTCATTTTTGGGGGTTGGTTAGAAACCCAATCGAGGGTCAGGAGTATTCTCTCATTTCCTACGTAACCAGATATCTAAATCTAGGGACTTAGGTTAAGCCAATATTTCTATTAGCACCTTTTCGATACTTAAATAGTATGTTGTATTTCCCTAACGTGTCCATGCATTTCTTCTTACATTTTCAAGATCGTTACTCCTAAACTAAGCAATCATGGATAGTTGGTTGTTTTCATGCTATTTTATTTCTAAAGAAGATGAAAAGGAAACACCCAATTGAATTGAAAATTGCAAGACATAAAGTAAACAATCAATGAAAACGGTAAATCTACCATGCAATCCTAGAAAATATAAAATGGAAACACAATTGAAAAGAATAAGAGAAAAAGAAAACCCGCAACTCGTCAAGCTTTTATACAGATGATAAGAACCTGAGACATATGTTGGGGATGAATGGTATATAATAATGGTCGGAATGGACATTGACCTTCACCATCTTCATGTCCTCTCCATCTTCAAGGTCCTAATCTAGATTTAGTCTAGGAAATTTTATAACTAGGTACATACAATTGAAAGAAACAAGCATACATCTAGTCTAGCAAATCTATAAGTAGGAAAATAAAATTGAAAAAAACAGGCACACATGTCAAAATAATCAAAAACACAATGTCATGCTAAAATCAATCTTTTGAAAGAAATTCAATACAAAAAGAAGATTTGGGTTTCGGGTTTGTCCTTGTAATTCATGCGTAGGTCTCTCTAAAACACATACTCAATTCATTTGATGACTTACAGCCATTATTGACCAATTGTATTCTCGCATGGCCAATAATACTTATAAGTCTCTTAATCAAGCGATTTATGTAATCCCAAGGTTTTCCCTCGATATCATGCATTGACCTTATCATACATCTAAAAGTCACATGCATTATTGGAATTAAGCATGCAAACAAGTCTTTTGGACCTTATTTCTTAAACAATCAAGTAAGAAAGTGAACCGTCGATGGGTTACTTATTACCATGGCATGCGCCAATCACAAACACAAGCACTTCTAAATGAATGACGTGATTGTATGCATGGGGCATAAATAGACATCTTTCAAAATCATCCACTAAAACTTTTGAGACAAAGTGATATCTCGACTACGAAAGGCATTTAATTGCCAAAACTAGCTCGGGGCTTGCATAAATGCACACACAAGAGCCGTAGGCATTTTGAATACAATTCAAACCGTAACTTTTACGATGTCAAATTAGGATTTAAGAAAAATTTTGAAAATATTTCGGATTAAGGAATGTCTAGGCTATGGAACACATTCAATTACCAAGACTAGCTTGAGGCTCACATAAATGTACTCACAAGTGTCGTAGGCATTTTGAATATGGTCCAAACCATGACTCTTCCTTAAGCTAAATCAAGCTTTGGAGAAGACTTTCTTAGTAAATGGTTTTTAGAAATATCACTTTTACAAAGCTTTTTTAAATTTGATTTAAAAAGAAAACCTATTAAAAATCATTTCACATCGGATATCGATGTGTTTAAAGCAACTTTCATGAAGATGAAATGACATAGGTTCATGCATAAACTAACCTAGGAAGTTTATCAAAATAATCACAGTCAAGTTCATATCAAGAAATTTCAGAACAAGCATATAAAGACAGCAAAATTGGATAATACCTAATAAAAATTTGGCAACGAAAAATTTCCTAACATAAATGATAAGATAACAAACAACTTTTGTCAATAAGTTTTCCTAAACAAGCTACATATGATTTTACAAAAATCAGATAATAAGCAGCAACATGTTAGAAAATTGTCAAAACTGTAGGATATTTAGTCAATATCGCAAGGATTTGTTCTATAAAAACAAGTCCAAAAATCATCAAATTTAGACACAATATAGCCAACATAATGACAAACAAGTTTTTATTAAGGAATCAAGTATAGAATCTTCATAGAAAAAATAGAACAAAAATAACAAAGGTCTATTTAGACAAGGATCAAAACAGGGGTCCAAATTTGATCCCATGTCTAAATTCTAACCTAGTCTTAAAAAAATGGAAAGTGGCCTTAACGATGAGTGATCTACATAAAATCAATGGCATTGGAAATCTCTAAGTGTGCCTTACAACTTCCTAGAAACACTCAAATCTAAACTAGGTCAATTTGATATCCTAAGGTTGAGATCTTTAAAGGTGTGCATGTTAATAACTAAGAAAAATAGAACGTAAGCATGCATTAGAAAATCTCAAAATTATTCAAATAATGCACAAACGACATGCCGCGACCTAAATTTCGGGTGCACCACCTAAAATTAGGTTAGTGGACTACTAGGTCTTTAAACTTAGCTCGGGCTCTTCCAAGCCCATACCAATTCACGACTTAAGGTTCAAATATTTAACATGCAAAAAATTATTAACTAGGAGTCACCACTAATCAGTTTATGATAGATCGATTAGACACCTAAGTAAAATAATTTGAGAATTATTTTACTCCTACGAACTAGAGATTAAGGGTACGGGGACTTGGTTACACTCGAATTCTCTAATGCCCTTTTGGTACCATTTCTTTTAATTTTTAAAAATGATTTTGCAGGAAGCTTTGATTTATTTTGACCTAAGTTACTATCATGCAAATATGGTGACCACACGGATGCTCATCCACTACCAAACATTCAAAATAAAAAAATAATAAATAAATAAATTGCACCACACAAAGCAAGCAATCATTTTTTGGGTTTTCTTGGAATTAGAAATTTTTTATAAAACATGCATTTTAACTACATGACCTAATTTTACTAATAAACAAATTCTAGTTAAATGATCCTATTATGCAAATTAATTAACATGCACCTAATATTTTTGTGTTTTTATTGAAATTCGGAATTAATAAAAACCCTAATTAAACTATCAAAAATGAATAATTTTCTAATTTATTTTAGGGATTAATTTGATTTAAACCCTATCCTATCTTAGAAAATTATTTTTTATTTTTTATTTATTTAAAAAAAGGATGAGATTATAAAAAATATATATGTCAACTTTATCTAAGACCTTATTTTTTAAAAAGGAATATTTAGGTCCAACCCTAACCTATTTAAAAAATATATAAAAATGCAATCCTAAATATATGATCCTAAAAAATCTAATTTACTAAACCTACATGTATGATTTACTAAACCCATATGCTCATGCAAGATTTTTATTTTTTTTATTTTTTTCAGTTTTTTTTAAACATGAGTAATTATTAAATAATAAATCTAAACAGTAAATATAATCAACAAATAAAGGATTAAAGTAATTGAAAAAATAACATGTTGTCTCACGAGTTAAATTAACGATTATTTTAACCCTAATTATGACAACAAAGAGGTTCAAAATAATTAAAAATCTGATCCGAAATCTTACGAATCAAATTAATAATTATATCGATTCAACAATTAAAATACTATCAACAAACCCCAAAAATTAATATAATGAAAAAAATAATCCGACGTCTTACGGATCAAATTAGTAATCACAATAATTTTGGAAAAAACCCCTACGAATAATGCCTACAATATTAGTAAAATGAAAATTGCATTCCTATACAATAATATTGAAACGTAAATAAAATAAAATAACATAAAATAAATGAAAAATAAAAATAAAGAAAAAAAACTAAACTACCTAGGGGGAGGGCAGCAACTTGATGGAGTGTACACGACGAATAGGAGGTCAGATGGCCGGCGTCGAAGGCGGGCTATTATCAAGTGCCGGGCAAAGGAGTACTCGAGCGAAGGGGCTACTAGTGCTCGGGCGGTCAAAGGCACAACAGCAACGGTGAGCAGGTTGGGTGGCGCAGGGACTCGTGGGTTGCTACAGGGCAGCGATGAGGATGCGTTAAGCTATTGCGGGTGGTGGAGGTGACCAGCGAAGGAGTGACGCTACACGAGATGATCGGCGAAGGTGTAAGGCGCGATGGCTGGTGCAGGCGCAGTGGGCTTTGGTTGTCGAGCGGCGTTCGAAACTCGCCAGTGATGGACAGAGAGGCAGCAGCAAGTGGCCGTAGGCTGTGGTGGTTGCAGGATCTGCAAAAACGAACAGGGCAGAAACAACGACGGGACGTCGAGCAGGGGTATTACGGCGAGCTTCAACTGGTCGCAGACGAGGGATGGCGTTGGTGCTAAGGAACGTCATGAGCTCGCAGTGGCAGATGGACCGGTGACGAACGGATAAGGAGCAGTGGCGGGATTGTCGCAGATCGGCACAGAGGCTGCTTCATCAAGCTAGCAAAGCTGAAGAGTCCTCGCGAGGAAGACGACAATGCAATCCCTTTTCTTTTTTTCTTTTTTTTTTTACCTGTCTCACGTCACTCACATTGCTTCTCTCTGTCTTTTCTCTCTGCTGTATTTTCTTTTTGACTTTTGACTTTTCCCTTCTCCCCAAAACAAAAGAATTGTTTTTCTTTTGGGCTTTTGAACTCGAAAACCCGAAAGAAAAAGCACTCCTCACGTTTTTTGCTCCGAAAATTCTTTCTCGAATTCATTCTCAAATTTTTTGAAAACCGCTCTCCCCCTTGGGCACAAAAATTGTGGCTCCTTTTATTGTGATTTCCAGATAGCCATTTTTTATAGCAACTTTTGAATTTACATCTTCTGTTGCATTAAATCAATGCTGCAAATCGAAGCGTGATTTCGCAATCAGCTCGATCTTACTCCGATTTCTTCCATTTTGTAAACATTCTTGCCATTTATTCACCTGATTTTTAAATTGCTTCTGCATTTATCAAAATCTGAATATTCATTAGAATTTCAAATTTCCATGTATAATCAATCAAATCAATTTCCTCCATTTTTTTTTCATTTTTTCCTTTTATTCATTTTATTTGTACTGATGCATTTTTTTAGGGGTTAAAATTAAACGCCTTTTTTATGCAAAAAATCCATGATTGGGTTGCCAAAATTTAGGTGTTAACACGACATAAAAAAAATCACATGACATTTAAAATTGGATGCAACGGAAAATTTGGATAACCATATAATCCTAGGTCAGCATGCAAAATGTCATGCAACTTAAATTACATTATGAAATGATTCAAGATTCTTAATGGTATGCTTGGGAATCCTAAGTGTGATAAACACTAATGTGACACAAATTTAATGTGCAAGATGATATTAAAAAAAATATGACCAAAACGTGTATGTGAACTTTGTAACATGCAGTTTAATTGTCAAGAAGACATAATCGTAAAATTTGGTTGCTAAATGACTCAAACAACCATGGCAAAATGTATATATACGGCGAGATTTCGTTTCAGCACTAACTTCACAGAACATATATGATTTCAGTATCTTAAGACATGCAAAAATCTTACAAATAATCTTACATATAGAGCATGCAATGATGAACATTTTTCATTAAGAGTTTGAAACCTAAATATGATTGCATGAGCCATAGCAAAAATAGAAAAACATATATGCATATCTAAGCTATATATTGCTGCAATATCTTTTCACATCAACTCATGCAATTGACTCATCTATTAACATCAAGACTTCGCAAAGCATGCATCAATTGAACAAATACAACTTGTATTTCATCTTTTATGAAGGATTTGAGACCGAACAAACTCATCTATGGACTCAATTTCACCAAATCACAATTCAGAATAATGTAGGGCAAACTGTCCTATGTTCAAATCTAGGAGATTTTGACCTAGTTAAACACATCCAAAAATTCCAAAAAAAAAAAAAAATCACAGGATATTCTCTACATAATTATAAGCAACTTTCATGTGGGAAAGTTCCTTTAGAGCTCAACACATAAATCAGTATGGAGCGGACCAACCTAGGCCTAGATTTGAGTGGTTTTGACCTACCTAATCAAGTCCAAAAATTCTAAAAGAAATGCAGAGCATTCTCAAGACAATAACAAATAGGTCTTATGAAGGAAAGTTCCTTCAAAAATCAACACAGAAAATTTGACAAAAAGGGAAAAGATAGAAGGCGGAACAAGAACATAATTGAAAACTAACTTAAACTACTACATAATCGTTCATCTTTGGACATGTTTTTCAAAGGTCAAACAATGCTCAATCAAGGAATGCAACCTATTGATTCGAAGCTTGTAATGTGTATTATCAAACTCTAGAAGGACTCAAATTCAAATAAAGTCATTTCGAACCTCATTTTGGCCAAAACATTAAGCCTATTACAGAACCATGAAAATGCAGATTAAGGCAAAATCAAGTTTAATCATCCATATCATTCAAGAACAATCAAGCACAGCAAATCAACATCCAAATCCTTCGATCTAACATCTAAACATAGCATATTTTCCTAAAATTGAACCCTAGCCCTAATGGTTAATCCAGTCTCGCTTCACAGGATTTGAGATCAAGATTATTACCTTTTACGAGTTTTAGTTGATTATGATCGCAATCGATCTAATCAAATCACCAGAACACTTTCAAATCTCTACAAACCAAATCTAAATAGCAAAGATCACTTGCAAATTGGTCAGATCATCGGCTTGATGACGAAATAGAACTGGTTTGATCAGACTGCTAGTGAAACTTGAAGATTGATCGACTTGTTCAGAAAGATCAAGTTGTTGTCAAGGCTTCCAAAAGCCCTGATCAACTACTAGAAATCGTGAGGAAGATCAGAGGGATGATCAGTGATGGCAAGGTTGCCAGCGTGGCTGCTAGATCACCGGAGGAAACTCAACACGTGATGGAGAAAGGGAAGGAGAGAGAATTGGCGGGAGAGAGAGTTTGTTGAAGATATTTTTTCGTAAATTTGTGCAAATGAGCCCCCCTCAAAAATGGAGGGAAAATGGGCTTATATACTACCCCCAAATCATCTAATTTCATCTATCGATTCGATTCGACGGTCGAAATTTTGATCCAACAATTAAAATTTGATTTCGAAGGTTGGATTGTGATCTTGAGGTGTCAGGTAATCTATCCAATGGGTTTCATTTGCAAAAGCCTGAGTCAAAATTGAGAATTGCGTCAAAATACTCAATTATGGGTCAAAATGCAATTTTATGAAATCGAAGAATCAATCTGTAAAATTTTGAAAAATTGAAGGTGCAGAAGTGAATTGACATTGAGAAAATCCCAGAACTAGTTGTTGGAGGTCAAGAACTAGCCGGCAAGGGGCTAAATCGGCCATCCCCGCAGGTAGCCATTCAGACCGATCAAATTGGTTCCATCCGGTTTGGCTAGTTTTTGATCAGTTCTTGATCAGTTTGGTCCAGTTCTAGCCATTTCGTCCACGTGGGACCTCTGTGGTCCAAAATTTATGCAATTTGGTCCCTAAAGGACCAAATTGAAAATGAATTTTATCTTATTTAAGAAGAAATTAGCCAATTAAGGGTCCGTTTGTTTCACGAAAAATGCATCATTTCCGAAAAATATTTTCCCATAAGTCATTTTCCAGGAAAATGACAATATTTTCTAGTGTTCGGCTAAAACCTGAAAATGTTTCAGAAAATATTTTCCAGTATTTGGTAAGGAAAATATTTTCCGCTCATTAGATTGGCGAACGTGAGCGTCAAGCTCAAGACTTGTCGATCAATAAGCGCGAGTTTGAGATCGACGAGCTTGAGGTTCACCTGGTTCGATGACTAGCCAAGAAAGAAGAAGATGGGAAACAAAGAAAAGAAAAAGAAAAAGGAAATTAAAAATAATTCGAATTAAAAAAGAAAAAGAAAATTAAAAATAATTCAAATGAAAAAAGAAAAGAAGAAGAAGAAAGGGAGGAGGAAGTGAGGATTTGTAGAGGTGTGAAGTAAGAGAGATCAAGTGAGGACAATGTTTTCCACTTTTCAAAAGTGGAAAACATTTTCCCCTACTTTAGAAGACATTTTTCTTTTGATGGAAAACATTTTCTCCAAAGAATTCATTTTCCGTGAAACGAACGCTGGAAAATCCGGAAAACATTTTCTCGTAAATTATTTTCCACGAAACGAATGAAACCTAAGATACGTTAAGCTAATTAAACCTTATGAACGTGATCAAGGGGTCTTTTATTGACCTAATTAAATGATTATCATGAAAGACAACGAGTCAAAGCCATGGGTGCTTTGAATTAGACCTAAAGGGCTAAAATGGTTAAATTTGCAATTAATGGGCAAAATGGTAAATTAACTAAAATTGAATTCAATTAATGTCACAATTGCCCTATCTAATAAACTATTCATGTCTAAGATCACTTATTGCATCCAAATTGACCTAAAATTGAAGTGTTCGAGCTTATGTCAAAAATGAATCTAAGTCTAATATCAAAATTGGACCTGAATTTATGAAATTAAACCATAACTATGAATGAGTCAATTTGAATTTTGCCGATTAAAGCTTTAACTGTTTGACTTTATTATGCTTAGGAGAGTAAAATTCTTCAAATTGAGAACTTTTGATGTAAATTTTCTAAAATCAATTGAATTTAGACTTATCTTAAGAAAATGAGTGAGGAATAACCGTCTATTTGCAATTCTTGAAGAATCGATTTTGGCCTCCTAATTATGACTCAAAACGGTAATTTGTATTTTTACTCGGTAAATTGCGAAATTGAATGCATAGGCAGATTTAAAATAGTCTCTAAACCATGTCGACTAAGAAACTATGCCTAATAAAAGTAATTTATTTTGGTTGATTTAGAACCTAAAATTCAAAAATTCAAAAATCAAGGTTCTTGATTGGATTTTGTGAAATTTTCAACACAAAATTCAAATTGGTATCAAAAGAAATATATTTGTGCATTTTTTATTTTTTCGAGTTTTTTGAGTTAAAGGGTTGACTAAAAAATCAACTCGAAAGTCAACCGTTTGACTTTTTGGGTTTTTCTTGAAAATGAACTAGAAATTGTTTAAAATGACAATGAAAAAGAAAGAAATGAAAAACGACATTTTTTTGCCAAGAAATGGGGCCCCATCATGATTAGAAACTCAAATCTCGATTTTTCTCACTTTTTAATGATACGTCGACTAAAAATCAGGTGTCAACACGATTTTGTGCAAATTTCATCATAATAATGGATAATTCAAAGTCAGCACGTAGAATCAAGGCAGCTTGTGATTTATGAAACAAGGTCCATTTTCAATACAAACACACAAAACATGACAAAGTGCAAGTTATATTTTTTGTGTTTATTTATGATTATTGACGTGCATAATCGTGAGATGCTTGATTTGAATGTAATTTTCAATTCATAATGCAAGGGGGTGAAATTGTTCAAAAAGTCATGAACTTAATATATGGCAAACAATTCAATCTTTAAACACTTCAATTGGGTCAATGTAGTCCTTAACCATTTTTGCAATTTGCCAAACTAGTTATAATATTTTAACAAATTGCCAATTTAATCATTATGAATAATTTTGGCCAAATATCAGTAACATGGTAGTCCATTCAGCAACAGTCATCCTACATGGCATGGCTAACATAACATAGACAATTTTTAATTTTTTTTTAAAAAGGAAAATTTTTTATATTTTTATTATTTCTTTTTCTTTTCTTTTCTTTTTTTTTTTCTCTCTCTCTTTTCATACAAGGTTAGTGAGGTCACTAGATAAGGGTCAACAACCTTTGCTAGCAACTAGGCAAGGGCCATGAAGCCCTCACTAACTACAAGCAAGGGTCATGGCCTTCACCGGATTTGGCAATGGCTTGCAAGCCAAGCCCTCTTTGTGGCCGGCAAGGGAGTCATGAACCCTTGCCAAGCCATCGCTAGCCACAATGAGAGCATTGCAACCCTTGCCTGCCCTCACCAGCCACAACAAGGGCATTGCAACCCACCACCAACAAGGGCTTCGTGGCCATTGCCCAGGCGCCAACAAGGTTGACGACCCTTTCTCACTAGCCGAGGTTGCCAGTCCTCAAATTTGTGGCCTCATGCTTCTTCTTTTTTTTGGGGGGGGAAAAAGAGGAAAATAAATAAAAATTTGGAATTTAAAAAAAATAAAAATTATTAATACCAAAAATACTTAAGTAAAATTAGCAATAAGGACTAAATAAAAATTCATTGTAAACTAGTTTGGCAAGTTGTTAAAGATATTAGGCCTAAATTGACACAATTGAAAGGTTTTAGGATTAAAATTGGCCGACATATACTAAGTTCAAGATTTTTTGGATAATTTTCCCAGTGCGAGGTCCTTTGATAAGATGATTTCATATCTCAAATTAACATTCAAAAATCCAATCCATGACTTTCAACATGTAAATGCTCAATTTATTGAAAGACGGAGTCGATCTTATCCACAAATCATTTTTCAATAACTTCTATAATACTTACAGAACATGGTCATTTTTTCAATAACTTCTATAAATGTTGTCTTAGTTAACACTTTAGTATAGTCTCCCCTACTCCCCGTACTTCAGTTTTCTATTTAGCAGTATAACAATCACACTTCAATCCTTGTTATTAGCAGTATTCTGCGGGTGAGGCTAAGGGCATCCGTTCCACATCACGTAAGAGGAGTCATGGGCTAGCTTATAAGGCTTAGGTTCCTCTAACTATTGTTGACACCCGAAATTTTTGTCGACATTTTGATCATCTATTTTGCAAAAATATTAAAAAAAAAAATAAAAGAGCGAAAAATAAATAAATAAAAAAGAAAAAAAAAAAAAAGAAAAAGAAAACAAAAAGAAAAAAAAATGAAATGAAATGAAAAGAGAAAAAAACTTAGAAATAAGGAAAACGAAAAAGAAAAAGGAGAGAAAAATAAAAAAAATAAAAAGAAGAAAAAATAATAGAAAGGGGGATCGGGAGAAAATATTGGGTGGTCCGGGACCGCCACGTCGCGTGGTCCCGGACCACTCATATGGCGCCACATATGAGGGGAGGGGACAAAAGAGAGAGGAGAGAGAGCGTCAGAGAAGTGGGCCCGGTTTTCGTCCTTTGTCTGCGCTCCCCATACACGTGGCGCCGTGTGAGTGGTCCGGGACCACGCTGACGTGGCGGTCCCGGACCACCTAATATTTTTCCGGGATCGGGGGGTTCTCTAAAGGGGGGCCAATCACTATCGTTTTGGGGGGATTCTCTCTCTTGAGAGGATTCTCTCTCTCGGAACGGTTTTCTCACGCTCCCTCACACTCTCTCTCTCGGGGGGGAGAAAAATGGACTGTCTTCATCTCTTGCTCGGCTGAGAGCTCACGAGGAGAAAAGGGGAGTTGAGGAGAGGAAAATCGATCGATCGCCATCGCTCCCTTCCCCTGCCTCACGTGCGATTCGAGTCGATCGGAACCATCGTCAGTGGCGACTACGATGATGACGACAACGACAGCGGTGCTGATAGAGGGCTCGGAGAGATCTGGTTCTCGATCGGGTTGGGCTCTCCGATCGGTGGCTCGACGTCTAGGGTTTTCGGGGGATTTCGATCGATCGGAAGCGGCGGCGACGACGACCAGTGATGACAGCCGCTCCCGATCTATACCTCTCTCTGTTCTAGTTCGGCGGATTGTTCTCGTTCGCTCGATCAAAGACGGAATGGCCTGATGAGGAGCCCGACAGGGATTCGGTTTTCGAGAATCAACAGTGACGGCTTCTGATCTTTTCTTCATTCTGTTTCTCAGGTAACTCTCCCGCAGCTGCGAGGCTCATATCCGTGTAGTCAGTAGCGGCGGCAACAGAGTTGACGGAGGAGTACAGGTGCGGTGATGTTTACTGATGCTGTATTTTGGCTTATTCTCTATCCCTTTCTGACCTTAGCAGATTATAGGCTAAATCTTCTGATTGTTTGTTTGCACTCGATCAATGCTTTCTTCCTCCTTGGTGACCATTTTGAATTGTTTGTTGTTCCTTATGTTTCGTTTTGCATATTTCGTTCTATGGACGGGCCTATATGTCATTTTCCAATAGATCTTCCACGCTCGTGTTTTCAATTTGGTAGCCATATCCGTTTCTAGACTTGTCATTCATCATATGCTCCTCTTTGGTACCTCGGAGTGGCAGTCATGCATTCTCCATGCTACGGCATCTTTGATTTGATAATTAGGCTCAAACACATATTGTCGTTGAGATGATTCCCAGAATTTCATCAAAGTCCGAAACGAGGAATATCTAGATGAAGATTTTAGTGTAGTAGTTCTGCTCTATTAGACGAGTTCTCACCACCGTTTCTGGTGGCTGCTGCAGTTCCCATGGTCTGCAAAAGATAAGAGTAATCATTCATTTGTTGTTTGCAGAAGAATAGTGGCTGGAGTTGTGTATTGCATTTCCATTAATGAAATGTACAAATTGTTGATGGACTAGCGTTGAATTAACTCTTGCTGAGTTCATTTTTTTTTTGTACCGAATTCTTTGTGGGTTTATGAAAACCTTCCTTTCTGGCTTTTTGTATTGTAATGTGGCTGTCAGTTTTCCTTGGCATGTATTGGCATTTAGCACCAGTTTCTGGAAATTCGTTCTTTATTGTGTTCTGTGTTCTAAATGACCTTCTGTGCAAATGACTTGATATGAGCTGGTTGTTGTGGTTTTCTGTTTTCGAAGTCTGCATGAAAGTCGAAGATGGTTCGGATATCTTTCCAATGAGCTATAGAATGCCCTGATTGAATCTCATTTGATATGGTTTTCACATGTTCAAAGTTCAGTCCCGAATATGTCCTGTTTGAGACCTGATGCGTGTGTTCAAATTTGAGCTAGTAAACATGCTTTGCTAGAGTTGAATCTTTCGTGAGAGTCATTAGAAATTTCATAAGCTTTCTAACAAGGTATAGATAGAATCAAATTGTCATCATTAACAAGGTCAATGGCTTCCATAAAGTCACGTTTGAGTTACTGCAATCTATAATGTTGGATTTTTTGCTCTGTTTCTTTTCTATTTTCATATAGACTTTTGTGAACAAGGTAAGACTTCGAGGTCTCATGATAGATGATCAGGACATTTCCTTCTATATACTTGGACTTTCATAGATTTTCTTTGTGTCCTTATTTCAATAAATATCATCCATGTTTTTGTGCAATCCCTGCTGTGATTTTAATCGATTGCGTTTCTATGAAAATGTCTTCAATCAAGTTCCTTAAGAGCATACTTGATGCTTGGTGTTTTCTAGACATACTTAGAGCATATCATATTTGAATCTCATTTGATGAGAATATCATGCATCCATTTGGTTAATTGCAATTGAAATTTGTCAAGCATGACATTCTTAGTTCCAAGTCACTTTGCAATGTTAATGACTTGTGTGACTTCTTTGCATTATGATTTGGGGTTAAATGTTTACCCAAACCTTTTTCGCATTCAACCTTATGTCATGTGCAAGTTTCACATTTTTGTACATTGTCTAGGTTGTCTTACGAACCTTTAAACATGCATTGTATTTTGTCCTGTTTGTGACTTGAATTTGTTGGATTCATGTTCGTGTCTGATGCCTATGTCTATTCGTTAGAATAATGATTTCTATGTGTTGTCTTAGTCATATAAGATGTGGCAAGGGATCCATGTTTCTTAGATTAGGTTTAGATTAAGACCCTGAAGATAGAGAAGGTGTGAAGGTGATGGAGGTCGATGTCCATTCCGACCATTGTCATGTACTATTTGTTTTCCTGACATATGTCTCGGGTTCCATACATTGTATAAAACCCAAGTTTCCTTTATTTCCCAATTGTTTTCTCTTTTATATTTTTTAGAATTGCATGATTAGGTTTAATTGCTTTTCTTGATTGTTTACTTCATGTCTTGCAATTTCATTTTCATTGTTTGTTTTCCTTTCATTTCTTAGGAATAGAATAAAATGAAAGTAATCCACAACGCATGATCATTTAGTATAGAATTGACGATCCTGAAAATATAAAAAGAAATGCATGAACATGTTAAGAAAAATACAACATACTGTTTAGGTACCGAAATGGCGCTAATAGCAATATTAGCATAACCCAAGTCCCCGAATCTAGATATCTGGTTATGTAGGAATCGAGGAAACACTCGCAACCCTCGATTGGGTTTCTAGCCGACCCAAAATGAGGCTAGTGGCGACTCCTGTATATTTTTTTAGGTTGTTAAATACCTAGATCGTATAAATAAATCCACTGTCGCGCGGGGTACGAGCTTGGGAGAGCTCGCAATCTCGTGAGGAAACTCTCGTGATCAAAGTACCCATAAACTCAACCTTTCCCATCCTTATACTTTTAGAGGGGCGGTGAGATTGGGTCGCGACAACTATACATACGTGTTTTCTTGGGGTGGTATGGGCTGCCTCGAGATGAACAAAACCGTGAGGACTTAGGGCGCGCATGACAAAATTTCTAGAATAGAAATTGATTTATGGCCAGAAATTGATTTCTTAATTTCTATTCTCCGGACAAGTTTCTGAGCAAAGAAACCCGTTTGATAACGACTCAATTTCTATTTCTGGAACAGAAATTCATTTGATAATAGAATCAAATTTATATTTCTAGAAATAGAAATTGATTAGATAACAACATAAGAAATCCTCAAATACAAAATGATAGTTGAAATAATACTAATAGAAAAGCAAAGAAGCTTTGATTTGGGGCATCTCATGTTTCTGCATCAGATCAAACCATCATTCATATGTCTTACCAAGACTGTGACCTTAAAGAACTGAAGAAAAATGCTTCACACATTCCACTGATGCATTCAAGCAAAGAGAATGCTATTGGACACCACCAGAAAAGAACTTGACATTATGTCACCATTGTCTTTTTTCCATTAGTTAAATGAAACAAGAAAGAAGCATGGGCACAAGGAAATCGGTTATTTTGATTGAAGGAAGTTGGATCTTAACAAAGTGGACTCTTGAGTGGGAACAACTGAATACAATTGAAGCAAAGGAAGATAGGTGGTTAATGGAAGCACGATGACAAACGAGCAGAGGAGCAAATGGATCAGAAGAAAGAGGACCTAATTACATGAATGTGACAGTAAGTTATAGTATGATATTTTGGTCATTGATCAATAAAATAATGAGAACTCATAATATATAAAAAAAAAATAACTTATTATTATTGTTATTTGCTTTAGTTTGTCTTTCTTTTTTCTTTGTCCTCCGATAATTGTTATGTAACAGATTCTTTTTTAATCCATTATTTATAAAATAAAAATAAAAATTCCTGTGACTTTTGAAACCCACAATAACAATTAAACATTTTTACTTGAAAATAAAAATAACAATTTATTATCCAGAGAGAAAGCAATGAATAAAGTTTAAATAACAACAACTCAAATTTGATCAACTGCCACACTCGGGACATTTTTTTCCTTGCATCAACTTGGGTTGTATACCACATGGTTTATAAAAGTCTATATAATTAAATCCATAACACCAACAGAGCAGCAAAGAGTAGCAATCAGTAAGTGAAGGAAAAGCAACAACTTCGACATATGGACGACCTGCAGGGTTTCTCTACACCTAAACAATTACGTTACATGCATCTTGAACACCTCAAGCTAGAAAATAAACCCGGACATGCTCAGCTTAGATGAGATTCAGCAACATATTTGAAGGAGTATCTAATTCAATGAGAGCAGAGCAAACCGACGCACTAAAGGAACGAGGGCTCTTGGCCATCAAAGGATGGATCAGGAGCTATGTCGCCAGCTCAACATACCAAGTAGTAACATACATTTAATACTACACAATTCTCAAATCAATGCTAATGTCTCTGGGGCAAATTGTCGAACAGCTGGTGAATGCGAACTACGAGAGGTTCAATAGTTCAATAGACAGATACATTCAATGAATCAGCATGACGTGAGATGGTTATCTAGATGAATCAACAAATTCGAAGGCAAACGAAGAACGATCCAACGTCGGAGTGCTCTCAACTGAAGAGAAACAGAACATCCTAGGATGATTAACTAGGATCAGCTACAGTGACACGCGACTTGAATCGAGGGGGCAGAAGAGAGCCGTGACAAAGTGGAGAACGCACTCATTGGAAATGACAGCACCGATCGAGGGTAGGATGGTCGTCGGCGTGGCGCGGCGCAATCAATGAGCGCGTAAGGTTGAGGATGGAGTTGGAGTCAACAGCAGCAAGCAAACAGAGTGGATGTTGCCGAGAGGAGTCGTCGACTGCAATGAGGACGAAGTCAAAGTCGACGACGAGGTGAGCGACGATGTGACCGACGAGAGGATGGAGTTGGAGTCGACAGGGGTAAGGAGGACGAAGTTGCAGTTGACGGTGAGATGAGCAACGATCTGACCGGCAAGAGGACAGCGACGGCAAGGAGGGCCGCGGGTTCCGATCTCGGAGACAAACTCGAGATGGGTTCAACGCAATCGGATCCGGCGGAGTCATCAACTGCAAGGAGGACGAAGTTAGAGTCAACAACGAGGTGAGCGACGATGTCACCGGCGAGAGGACGGAGTTGGAGTCAATGGCGAGGATGGACAGCTTCAGAGTCGACGACGCTAGGGTTTTTGGTTGAAGCGTTGAGGACAAGGAACATTCCCGTCTGGTGAACAAAGAAGATGCCCAAAGTGGAGAAAAGAAGAAATAATTTCTATTTCTATTTCAGAAATAGAGAAGTTTCTACAATTTCTAACTTCTAATTTCTCTCCAAATCAATTTTGGAATAAAACTGCTTCAAAAATAGAAAATCAAATTACGTTACCAAACTGTTGCTCCAAACCTGTCTCATAACAAAAAAATAGAGAAATCAAGAAACAAAATTTTATCACGCACAAATTTTTAAGATCCTGCGGACAATATGTGTACAATGAGGGCCTGGGTCCTTACAGGTGGTATCAAAAATGACTCCCACAACGTGTGGAGCCACAGTGAGGGCGTTGTGCCTTAAGGGGTGGAGAATGTGACAACCCAGACCCGGGACAGTACGAAGGGACGGATTAAGATTTGCCTTGGCAGTACGCGAGCAAGGCTAAGGGCATCCGTCCCACATCGCTTGGGGGAGGTATCCTAGGCTAACTTATAAGGCTTGAGTCCCTCTAACTATACATACGCATTTTCTTGGGATAGTCCCTCAATAAAGTCCATGTGGAAGTCGACATTTCTAAAATGTTGCCCACTTTGCACTTCAATGCCGTCCAACGACCACATTAGTTAGACATAGCTAGATTCAGTATCGGAAGAAAATGACCAGACAATTTGCACAAGTAGAAGGATGTGATTAGAAAGATTATAAGTAAAAGACTCAATAAGAAAATCATGAAAGTTGGTAGAAAAAGAATGGGAATCTTCTGTTCCGAAAACAAATCCGAATTTGAAGCCATCTTCTTCGGCTGCCGTCTCTGACGCTGCAGAAGACATCGGCCGATCAGGCTGAAACAGTATATTAATCAAACATTGAACTGCTAAAACCGCCGAACTAAACAAAATGCGCCAAAGTCAGCAGATGTTTTCTTGTTTCTTCCTTTGCTTATTTAATTGTTTTGTTCCTTTTTTCTTCAACTTACTGGCATCCCCTTTCGCTATGGATGCGGCATGAGACCTGCTCTCCGAAGAAGTCCAACCGATGCCGTGGCGATATTCCTCAGGCAACGAAGTCTATGTTCAGTGGACGGAATCTTTTTTCAATTTAAAAAGAAAAAAAAAAAAATCGACTGGCCAACCAACGTGCAATCATTTCCACATTTCATGCAGCGAAGCGAGGGCGGAATCTTTTTCGCCGATGCGATAAGGACTCGGGCACGAGTACGACGGCAAATGCACCTCGCCTGTTCGAATGTCGTGATAGTAAGTAATTGGGACCATTTCAAATCCCGTCAAGTCAACATTCACTGTCAATATTCATGACAAATCTCAAATCAACGTCCGATTTCGTGCAAATTTCATCATAATAATGGATAATTCGAAGTCAGCAAGCAGAATCAAGGCAGCTTATGATTTCCCGGAACATGCAAATTCAAGGCATCATGTGATTTATGAAACAAGGTCCATTTTCAACACCAACATGCTAAACATGACAAAGTGCAAGTTATGCTTTTTTTGTGCTTATTCATGATTATTGACGTACATAATTGTGACATGCTTGATTTGAATGTAATTTTCAGTTCATAATGCAAGGGAGCGAAATTGTCCAAGAAGTCCTAAACTTATTACATAACAAACAATTCGATGTTAAAACCGGGTCAATGTAATTCTAAACTATTTTAGCGATTTGCCAAACTAGTTCTAAATCTTTTAACAAATTGCCAATTTAGTCATTCTTGATCATTTTGGCCAAATATCAGTAATATGGCAGTCCATTCAACAATAGTTATCCTACGTGGCACTACTGGCATAATATAGACAATTTTTAATTTTTTTTTAAAAAAATGCTAATTATTTTCTTTTCTTTCCTTTTCTTTTTCTTTTTTTTTTTTTCTCTCTTTTCATACAGGGTTTGTGAGGTCACTAGTTGAGGGTTGGTGACCTTTGACAGCCACTAGGAAGGGCCACAAAGCCCTCACTAACTACAAGCAAGGGTCACAACCCTGGCCGGATTTGGCTATGGCTTGCAAGCCAAGCCCTTTTTGTGGTTGATGAGGGAGTCGTGAACCCTTGCCAAGCCATTGTTGGCCACGAGGGCATTGCAACCCTTGCCTACCCTCACTAGCCACAACAAGGGCCACAACCCTTGCCCACTACCAACAAGGGCTTTGTGGCCATCACCCAAGGGCCAACAAGGTAGACCACCCTTGCTCAGTGGCCGAGGTTGCCGGTCCTCTACCTCGCGGCCTTGTGTTTCTTTTCTTTTCTTTTTGGGGTAAAAAGAGGAAAATAAATAAAAATTTGGAATTTAAAAAAATTAAAAAATTTTAACGTCAACAATACTCAAGTAAAATTAGCCATAAGGACTAAATAAAAATTCATTATAAACTAGTTTGGCAAGTTGTTAAAGTATTTAGGCCTAAATTGACACAATTGAAAGGTTTTAGGATTAAATTGACCAACATATACTAAGTTTATGATTTTTTGGATAATTTTCCCAGTGGGAGGTCCTTTGATCAGATGATTTTATACCTCAAATCAACATTAAAAAATCCAATCTATGACCTTCAACGTGTGAATGCTCAATTTATTGAAAGATGGAGTCGATTTTATCAACAAATCATTTTTCAATAACTTCTATAATAATTACTGAACTTGGTCATTTTTTCAGTAACTTCTATAAATGTTGTCTTAGTTAACACTTTAGTATAGTCTCCTCAACTCCCCGTACTTCAGATTCCTGTTTAGCTGTATAACAATCACACTTCAATCCAAATTATATCTATATTAATTTAAATACCGCAAGGGGTTATTTTGTCAAAACATGGCTATTTCATGAATTAAATTCAATAGGACATCGGTCTTTTTTCTATCAAATTTTATTTCCACATCTAGCAATACACGACAGGATTTCACAGTTTCAAAAAATATTTCAACATTATTTTGACTATACATGCAAATTTTTTCTGATTTTTTCTTAGAGATCAGTCCCCTGCCCGACGGAGCTTTTAACACCTGCAAGAAAATCACCACAAGAACAAGAAAACATCAAATGTGAGGCTTTTCTGTTCAACAGAGCCAAAATCACGAGAGAGACTGCTTAGAGCAAACATTGCTCATATGAAAAATTTGAAGTTTACGTATAAGCAAATCTTACCTTGAAAGGGGAATGATACATTCCTCAAAATGGCTCATATCATAAACTCATTTCTTAACCCATATGGCTCATGAGGTTTAAACACAATATGAGTGTTAAACGGGTTTAAACACAATATAAATGTTAAATGGGTCATAAATGAGTTTTACAACTTACTTAAACCCAACCCATTTTTATGACTTTCTTTTCATTCTCTCTTGTCTTCACTCGATTTTGCAACCACTCACTTTTGCTATGAATTTTCTAGATTTGGTTAAATATGGAAGTGTTTTAGTAATATAGGTCAAGTTGGGAATGGGTTGAGTTGAGCATGGGTCACTAAATTTGTATTGTATGAAAATGAGTCAAAACGGTTTAAATAGTCTATTTGGGTCAAAATATTTATGACCTGACCCAAACGACCCATTTGACGGGTCTAATGATACATAGCATTAGGGAAACGGTGCGAAATTGACATAAATGACTAGAAAGTGTTTTAAGTGATACACTAGGGCAAGGGAACATAGTTCCGGGCTTACAAAGCCCAATCTCACACTATTAAGGCCATTTTGTAGTGTCGTCATAAGCCTCATGTAGCACCTTAGCTCTCATTAGGCTCGCATTGTGGCACCCCTCGACACGGCCCCCGATCCGCTAGGGTCACCACAATTTACTTAGCTTTCCTTTATCCTAATAACATGTCACTCTGATACCATTTGAATTATAATGAGTCCATATGTTCTAGGGATTTATATTATCTTAATCGGTCCCAATGCAGTTCATATAACGGAAGCATACTCGACATCTCCCTAACCCATATTCAAACTAAATAATACAATGCAATGCACACCAACTACACATCATATATAAGTTAAAGCCGAATCACTTTTATTTACATAACTATGATGGACATCAAGAGTCAGTACATCCAAAAGGCCAAGGCTTTACTAAGCTCGGCTATAACCCAAAAGAACCCAACTCCTCATCAGTCATGTACACCGATCCATCAGCTAGTGTCGGCTATCCAAAAAGTGTCATCCTCTACCAGTCACACACATAATCACACCCAGCCCGGTGCATGGGCTGGTGGTGGCAGCAGCATCCCCATTATAACCCCGTCGCGGCGAATATGCATGAACAGGAACTCCTGGACTACAGGGCTATCAGGTAGACCCACATCATACATAACTAAAACTCGAACTCAGATGAACACCAAGCCACAAACACCAACACAAGGATGCTTCGAACACTCAACCTCAACGTCGAACGGTAAACCATAGAAAGTACCACGCGTGACCGGTGACAGAGGCATCTCTTAATCTGAAATGTTAGTCCCCAAAGGGGTGAGTACAACCACTCAGTTGTAAAAGATCCATCAACCCACAAAATGCAGCAAACAAGACAACCAAAATTTCATGCACATAACATCCATGCAATCATGCTTATGTCTCCATGAGATTCATTCATTAAGGCAATTTATGTTCTATGCCATATGCACATACATGCGCATGATTCATATCATCCACACAATCATGTATATATATCCCCATGAGATTCATTCAATGCCTTCATGAACGTATTCTCAATGCCAAATAGTACCAACTCAATTTCATAGGCAATTATATCCCATGCCATATGCACTCACACATGCACATGATTCAATTCCCAATTTTAATTTTCAAAAGGATCTCATTTTTTTTTCTTTCTTCCAGGGACTACTGTTTGTATCCCTCATATCGCTCACACCCAACCTGGCATCGCGAGGAACCTCCGACACACACTTCCGAGCATCTGGCACACACCTCCGAGCATCTCGAAACTCTCGAGGACATCTGGCACACACCTTTGGGCATCCCAACACTCCCGGGGCATCGTCGACTCAAGGGTCCAACGGTATCATCAACATCACAATGTATATTCACATATATATCTCATTTTCAAATTAGCATTTGATGCAATAATGTCAAAGGTTTAAACCAGCTTTTTGATGTCATATTATATGCTAAATGTCACCACATATGCAGTACAAATAACAACCAAGATATCACATCTCATAGAGCAATTCATTTGTTCTTGAAAATAAAACAATTTTCAGATAAAACAGAATGCACTCCTTTAATTAAAATTCTGGAAAAATTAGTAAACGATCTTAATAAATTCTGAAAATTTAACAGGTTATAAATGAGATCTAGAGAAAAATGTTTCATGAAGAATACCATGTCAAAAGAGCTTTGTACGAGTCGCTACAGTCCATGCATCATAGCCTTAAAATTTCAGAACATCACCATTGCACAGTTTTATTCATAAATTCGGTATAAACCCTAAATCAACTCAGAAAATTCTGAAAATTTGATATGTTATATTCAAGATCTAGAGGAAAACTTTTTGTGAAGAACTCGAAGTCATATTCGTTATAGATCATGAGCTACATTCACTATAACTCACCCTAACCCTCAGTAACGATTTCCAGATTTAACACTTTCAAAGAAAAATCATGTCGCCGACCAATACTTGTCCGTTTCTTCTAAAATTTTAGTGTGTTACTCCTCAAGATGTCATCTACAATTTTGATCAAGAACACAAAATCAAATTTCTACTGGATAATTTTATAAAATTCACAGAATCGGCAGAGGTTATGCTGTGTTTCCATAAAACAGTTTACCAATCCTAAAGAACTACTCCTACTAGTTGAAAACTTCAACATCCAGCATCAAATTTATGCATCCTCAAGTCTATTTACACTTCAAACAACCACAGCAAGCAAAATGTAGGCTAACGGATTTTACTTGCCTTAAGTTCACGAAATCAAACAAGCAAAACAGCGACTCGAGGCTTCGGCGGGCTCAATCGACGGCGGAGCTAGGCGACGTCAACGGCAGCTGCATGCGCACGCACGGCAGGGCTGGTCTCCTTCCTCCCTCGCCGAAGCTCCCTCACTCCCACTCAAACCCTCCTCTCTTTCTCTCGGATTCTCTCTCGCTCACCCGCTCGGTCTCCCTCTCTCTCGCGAACACTCTCTCTCTCTCTCTCTCTCTCTCTCTCTCTCTCGATTGCTGCCTCGTCCATTCCGCCCCCCTCTCTCTCTCTCTCTCTCTTTCTTTCACCCTCATGATTAGCTAGTAATCATGAGGTTTGCATGGGAATGGACACTTGTTTAGTCCCTCTCGCCACTTGTAGTTCTTCATGCAAAGAGGTGGCCTTAATGGGCCAAGCTTGGGCCAGGCCTTGGTCGACCAAATGGTGGGGGTTGTGGGCTGGTTTTTGGGCGGTTTTGGGTCTTAAGAAATCATCCCACACATTCTCCTAATAATCCACCTTAATCTCCACTTATAGTTACTTAATTACAATTATTCACATGGCCATAAAATTTTGCAATATTAATCGATGGTAATCCAACTTATAGAGTACATGGCCATGAATAGAAAATTTATCATCAATTCATCTTTTAGCACAACCTAGATCATTCATGAGCATATGCTATATTCCCAATCAAAACAACAGTCCATTCAATGCTCGACCTTGTTTAATTGTAATCCATTGGTCTAATGGCTATAATATAATCTGATGGCGCTTCCATCACCTATTCATGGGTCGTAGTTGTGTCTAGGGATTGTTATGAAATTTTAGGATGCCACACACATCGAGCAACCTGTTACTTCTAGCCTGTTACTTCTAGGGGTGAGGGGTTCTAAGTTTTGTACAGGTTCTACTCGAAACCTAGAACCTACCCATTGAAATAGATTCCTTATTTTTTGAAACCTGAAACCCACCCTACATATTCTAGAACTTGGAACCTATCTTGTCACAGCTTTCAAGATTGGTTCCATGGTCTACTTATATTATTAATTGATCGAATACAGCAAGTTAAGAGCTTTAATAATCACCACTCGCTTCTACATTTCACTAACCACAGAAACACATTAAAAATATGAACATTATTAATAAAGTAAAAATCTCAGTCATAAACTAAAAGCTTAGACTTGTGTTTCCAAATGATACATCTATCATCAAATGGCATGAAATATCATAACATCGTGTGAAAACATGAATCAAGAAAAACATTAAAACTCACTGCAAATTTTAAGTCACGGGTTATGAGTTCTAGGTTTCAAATTTCTAATTCCTCCAACTAAAAACCTGAAACCCACTTGTCGAAACAAATTTCTTATTTTTTAGAACCTAGAACTTACCTTGCATACCACCACCGGCCGTTGCAGCGTGGATGGTAGAGCCTTTGTCCTTTATCCCTGAGGGACAAGATTCGAAGCCCCTGCGAAGCAGGGAGGCTGAAGCATTGTGTGGTGTCTTAAGTGGGACGCCAGGGGTGGTGGGTCCTCCTACTTACGTGTCCCCCCAGGTTTGCTTGCCGGCTGCCGGCTATCTGAGGTTCCTGGGTCACCAAAAAAAAAACTTACCTTGCATACCTTGAAACATAGAACCTATAAGTTCCCACCAATCTAATTCTTAAGTTCCAAGTTCTACCCTAAAACCATACTCACTCATAATTTGCTTCCACTTAATAACATAACTAGAAAGAACCAACATTCTTACAAGCTAGTTCGCATGTTGGAACTAGCACATGTTAGCCGATGGTGAAGACAGGCTTGACCAAATTTGATGGAAAAATTGCACAATCAATTCTAATTCTATTGTATTGAAATCAATTAAGTCCACAACCTCTTGAAAGAACCAATTTAGTCCCAAATTTTTTAGGGAAAGTGCAATCATGTTCTCTCAACCAAATCTTTCCTAACTAACTTGAAAGATAATTCAGTTATTGCCAGCTTTCCTACAACTTGAGGTTAAGTACTTGAATAAAGATTCATTTCCTATTCTACAAAGTTTCCTCCTGTATATATGCAATGTAAATGGGAAGTTTTTGTATATCTGCACCTTCTATGCATTATTTCCTTTGATATTTAGGCTCCCTTTGTTTAGGAAAATGTGACATTTAAAATAAATAAATAAATAATACTTCCTTGGAAGTTTCTTTATTTTTCTAGTGTTTGGCTGAAATATGAAAGTGAATTAGAAAATATTTTCCATCATTTGATATGAAAATCTTATTCGATTTTCTTGAGCAAATTATTCAATTTTAAAAAAAAAAAATTAACTATTTTTTTCTTTTTTTCTTTTTTTCTTTTTCCTTCTTCATCGACCAATCACTAACCACTATGATTTCTAATGACCAACGACAAATGAACAATGAGCTTGCCCAAGGTTGGCGAGGCTCGAGCTTGCCGAACTTTGGCAACTCAAGCCTCACTGGGCTTGAACAAAGGCTCCACCTCACCAAATTCGGTGAGTTCAAGCTTGCCTTAGCCCGAGGAGCTTCAGCCTTTCTAGCCTCAGGTGGAGGTCAATAAGGTACAGCCTTGCTGGCCTTGGGTGGGGTTTTGTCCCTCGCCTATAGCTAATTGCCAACCATTGTTATGCTTGAAAATCAGCTAAAGAAGAAGGAAAGCAAGAGGAAAAAAAAAATCAAAATTTGATTTTAAAAAAAAAATAGTTTTTAAGAATGAATGTTTCATTAAGTAAGGACCCGAGCTTGAGAGCCAAGGACCAATGCACAACCTTTATGGATCCAAGCTTGAGTTCTAGAGACATGAGCATTGCCTTTATAGACTTAGGCTCGAGTTCTGCAGCAATGGGCATGGACACCAAGTTTTTGGGCCCGGCCACAATGGATTCGATGTGGGCATTGAGGGCCCAAGTCAGGCCTCAATGAACCGGGGCCTGGGTGCCAAAGATCTGGTCCTAAATGTCGAGGACCCAAGAGCCAAATTTGAGGTTCCCATGTTGAAGCGCAGAGTTTTAGGCCCAAACATCCATACCTACTCATATTTTAAAAAATATTTTTCAATTTATCAAAGAAGAAACCATTTTCCTAAATTCAAGTATAATTTTTTTGCTAATTAGGAAAATATTTTTGTTCACTCATTTTTCTAAACAAACCACATGCCAAAAAATATTTTCCGGGAAGCAAACAAACCATTACTTCCTGTTGCAACCCCACACTTGTACAATAGATTGCAGATAATTGTACCGCGAAAAGGAGGCGTTCCCCCCAATTCACGCAAGGCACAAGTTACGACTCCACAAATCACATGATCAACAACCATGTAACTTTGGAGGGACCACGTTTAGGTCTTGCCTCTTTCGTGATTCAAGGGTGCTAAAGAAAGACTTGACTTAGTTTTAAAAGGGCCATGCATGAGAATCTTCTGCATATGATTGAAAGCCAACCAATTTTCTCTCTCTTGCTTTGAATTAATGTATGTAGGCTTATATGCTTCTTGATCCTACCAAGCCCCAAGATGAGAAAGAAGAGGAATCAGATGAGCTCATTCCGGAGGCCCACTAGCGATCATGTGCGGACCTCGTTATCTTTAACGTTGTTTATTTGCACGTAACACGACATGCCCATAACCATATATACAAATGCTTTTCTCTCCTCACCACCTTCCCACCTCACTCCCGTGAGGACCAGCATGTTCATCTCCTGTCCAGAGTGTGACCTGTCAAGAAAAATCATTCTCTAATCCCCCGCCACGTTCCACTGAATCATTCCCACTTCTTTAAAACCTCTTGGGTTTCTATCTAGATTTTGTTTATAAATAGGTGGCTTAGGGTAATGGACAACCCCATCGGATGCGTGTGAAGCCAAGACACGAGACGGGCATCGTCGTCGTCATCATCATCATCTTCTTCTTCAGACAATGGAGGTTCGAAGGTTTCTTGTGTCGTGCCTGAGCTTTGCCCTTCTGTTGAGTGCAGTCTCGGCTCAGCTCAGGACGGATTTCTACAAGAACACGTGCCCGAACGTCGAGTCCCTCGTCCGGTCGGCCGTGACCAAGAAGTTCCAGCAGACCTTCGTCACCGCCCCTGCAACTCTCCGCCTCTTGTTCCACGATTGCTTCGTCAGGGTTGGTTTTGAAACAAAGTATTCTATACATAATAATGTTGGCTTGATTGTTAATTGTTTGCTTCTTCTTCTTATTTTTCGTTCTTTTTTGGGATTTGATTAGGGATGCGATGCTTCAGTGCTCATAGCGTCGCCCACCAACAATGCCGAGAAAGACCATCCCGATGACCTGTCGCTCGCCGGCGACGGGTTCGACACTGTGATCAAAGCTAAGGCAGCAGTGGATAGTGTTCCTCAGTGCAAAAACAAAGTCTCTTGTGCCGATATCTTGGCTCTTGCCACTAGAGATGTCGTTTCGTTGGTACGATAAGGGCCCTCCACTGAACTCCTTTCCCAATTTTTTCATTTCACGAAATCGAGCATCCATCTAACTTTTTCAGTCCGGCGAAAAGCAAAACATTCAAATTGAGCTCGAAAATTTATGAAAAATTACTTTAGAGGCACGTAGTTTTCGAACCCTTATAGAGTGCTCGACTACTTTCTTAGAATATGCCAATATGCTTTTCTTTTCCACGACATGACAAAATTATAATATGCTTTTTGTTTTGTACGAAAGAAAAATAATAGTCTAATCATATAAACTTTTTAGTGCAAATTATTTTCTTGTTACACTGAAAAACCATTGGGTCCCTTTCATAATGGCTGTCCTTTTTCTCCCTCCTCCACATCAATAGCATGTATGGAACTTTGATGCAACGGGTTAACAAGAAAGTCGACAACAAGCACCGCCCAACGCTACTTTTTCCTGTCAAACCACTCAAAATTGCGATTGATTTTCGTCCATTTTATTCTTTTCATTTTAGCAAATTGATAATGTCGCACGGTCATTTCATAATCACTTGCTATTCTTTGCAAAATTCTGAAATTTTGTGTAGGCAGGGGGGCCGTTCTATAGTGTTGAATTGGGGAGACGCGATGGAAGAATATCAACTAAACTTGGTGTCCAACACAATCTTCCTCAGCCTGGTTCCAAATTGGACCAGCTCAATTCTATGTTCTCTTCTCATGGTCTCTCCCAAACTGACATGATCGCCTTATCAGGTAATTAATTACATCTTATTATGAGATTTGGTGGATTACTAAGCAAATAGATCAAGAGGCCACATAATTACATGCTAATCTCATATTATTATTATTTTTACTTAAGCATTTTGAACCCACAGAGCCATTCTTTTCGAAGAATTGTTTCTAAGCGTGACACAGAATTCTAAATTACAAAATTAATGCAGCATAAGCTCTAATTTTTTTTTTAATGTAATTTACAAAATATACATGAAAGAGTAATTGGGTAAGCCGTCAAGTAAAGATGCATGACAACTTCCACTTTATGCAACACATCCTTGTCTATCATCTAATTATAATCATAGGAAGCGGAAGAAAAGTGTTCATAGGTACCCAATGGTTTCTTATTGGAGCAATGTGCTAGACAACCAGGCAAGCATTGTAGTCCACTTGATTACCTATAGATTCATTTATATAGCATATCATAGCTCAGACGATTGTAGTCTAATGTTTATCATAGTCCAATCATACTCTCTTTCATGATAGAATAGCATATGTAACTATTAAGCCAGTAGTCATTGACAGGTTCACAAAATTATTCAATTTCAAACGCTAAAGTTTGATTTTTCCCGGGTAACTCACATCGTAACCACTGCGTTTGTAGGCGCGCACACGATTGGATTCTCTCACTGCGGCAAATTCTCCAAGCGGATCTACAACTTCAGCCCGAGAAGCTCGATCGATCCGACCCTGAACTTCGCCTACGCCTTGCAGCTGAGGCAGATGTGCCCGATCAAGGTGGACCCCCGGATCGCCATCAACATGGACCCCACAACGCCTCAGACGTTCGACAACGCCTACTACAAGAACCTCCAACAAGGAAAGGGCCTCTTCGTCTCCGACCAGACATTGTTCTCCGACCCGAGATCGAGGGCCACGGTCAACCTGTTCGCATCAAACAACGGGGCCTTCCGACAGGCCTTCGTCACTGCGATCACAAAGATGGGTCGGATCGGGGTCAAGACCGGGAACCAGGGTGAGATTAGGATTGATTGCACTCGCCCCAACTAGGACTATTTCTTTGGTCTATGATTTAATTGTTATTCCATTTTATGAGTTGAGTTCTATGTTAGTTGGTCAGGATTTCGTGAGAGAGTTGAATAACAGGTTGTTGGCGAAAATAGTGAGATCTGAATCATGGCGACGACCTTGTATTGTAAATCAAATCCCTGACGAATAAGAATTTCCAGGAAATTCATACTTATGAATGCATTCTTTGTTGATAGCATGTGCCGACAGGGCTTATCTGATTCTAATACAATAATATCAACAGCAAAGTCAAACATGAGCATTGCCACATGCAAACTTTAAATTAATGCAGATAGATACCTCAAATTTAAAATGTTCATTCATCCTAGCCAATTGAATTTGGGATGCCTTGGATAAGTACGATCCTCCTTTTCAAAGAAAGAAGCACCTTCTCAATAGTGATGTCCTTAAAATGAGAAATTATACATCGATTGCATGATTGAAGTGGAAAAAGCAAACAGGTGACTTTTTCAAAAAGTGACTGCTGTGTTATGAAAGTAAACTATCTTCATTTTGGAACTATCGTTGGTTTACAACAACATGTGTCCATGATAGATGGCGTGACAGATGAATGAAGTGAGCAACTTCTACTTGAGAGAAGCGGATGTAGCAAAATTCTCCGGCTGATAATATAACCATGGACTGGGTATGCATTATAGTGACTTATTACTAAATGCGCAATAGAATCGTCTATGTATTGTCTAATTCATGGAATAGATTATGTTCTTTTGCCTCCCTAGTCAAGAGAATATTTTGATTACGTCCCATTATCTTTTTTGTTGGACAAAAAGGTTCGTTCATGTCAAAAGGTTGAGAAGATAAATTTCATTATTATTCGGGATGGCGAGTAAGTAGACAAAACAGGGAAAGAAACGTGAGTTCACGGCTTTATTACTAGCTCAAGCTGCCAAGTTCTCCTGGTGTATGATATAAATACAAGACGCGGCCAAAGTAATCATTTTCGCCCTTAGAAAAATAAAATCGTGAGCTTTTCGAAAGTTCATGAAAAAGACAAAGGAGAGACGTCTTGAATCGATGAAGTACCCCCATTGAAAAGGAACTTTAATTGATAGGGGCTAAGGGGTAGAGCATGCATGTACTGATCCCTCCCAAATTATCATTTTATAATCATTATAGTGTCACACGGCTATTCATACTAATTAAAAAAAGGGGATAAGTGTGTTGATAGTTTTAAACACTATCATGAAAGTATAATTAAGCCATAAAACTTGTAAAAAATGCGATTAAGTCATAAAACTTGTCAAATTAGTAAAATCAATTCACTCCGTTAAATCCATTCAACTTGACTAATGAAAAATACTAATGTAACTTTTTTTAGTGTTTTCCCTCTCTCGTGTGGCTAAAACATAAAAAATAAATAAATAAATAAGGCTAAAACGACATTATTTTGATCTAAATATGATTTTTAATACAAAGTTTATTTAAATTAAACTAAAAAAGCTTTAGAAAAAAGAATAAGAATAAAAATAAGAAGAAGAAGAAGTTAACCAGGCGACGAGAGCCACACAACTCTCACCACTACCGCCCGACCATCATCAGGAAGGGCTGGTGATGGCAAGGAATGATTAACAAGGGTCGTTAGGCCTTGACTAGGGGCTGGCGAGTGGCGACCCTCGCTAACCATAGGCTAGGGCCTATAGGCTCTCTCCGGCCATTCCCCAATTTTGTTTTGTTGGAGAAAAAAGTTCATTTATGTGCAAAGATCGATAAGGTAAATTTTATTACTATTTCGGATGACGAGTAGGAAGACAAAATTGTGGAAGAAACGTGAGTTCACGGGCTTGTCAATCCTGCAACTTTCCACGTTCTCCTAGTGTAATACAAATACAGGATGTGGCCAAAGTAATCGTTTTTTGCCTTTAGAAAAATAGAATCGTGAGCTGTTTCTCCTAGTGTAATATAAATACAGGATGTGGCCAAATTAATCGTTTTTGCCTTTAGAAAAATAGAATCGTGAGCTGTTTCTCCTAGTGTAATATAAATACAGGATGTGGCCAAAGTAATCTTTTTTTGCCTTTAGAAAAATAGAATCGGGAGCTGTTTCTCCTAGTCTAATATAAATACAGGATGTGGCCAAAGTAATCGTTTTTTGCCTTTAGAAAAATAGAATCGTGAGCTGTTTCTCCTAGTGTAATATAAATACAGGATGTGGCCAAAGTAATCGTTTTTTGCCTTTAGAAAAATAGAATCGTGAGCTGTTTCGAAGTTCATGGAAAAGACAAAGGAGAGACATAGCATCCCCATTGAAAGGAACTTTATTGATCAGGCTGCGGGGTAGTGTCTATCATTCGATTTGGGTACTGACCCATCCTTTTCATTATATATTTAATAAATTCGAGTCACATGACAATTCACACTAACTAAAAAAAAAAATTAAAAACTCTAATAGCATCACTTCTCTCTCCCTCTTATTAGCTACGGTCATCACCGACCCCATCAAACCTCAGATTGAGGCCGATCTAGGGTGAAGCGAGCCTTTATATCTAAGGCTCAGACTTGTCACTTCCGTTGTCTCATATTCATCGTCGATGGCGGCAATGTGAAGGGTGAAAGACTAAGGGCTTAAGGGGATGAAGATAGTTGAGGGCGACGTAGAGAGATGCGGGAGCTTGTATGCCTGTCAAGTTGAGCAGAACCAAATTTGAGGTAGACGAGGTGTGTCAAGGTACAGGCAAGCGGCGGTGTGACAACATAGGCGACATCAATGTTGTGTGACATCGTGTCATGGTGGCAAGTGTGCATCGGAGGGGTGGGGCATGGCCTCTACAGTGCAAAAGAGAGAAGGGAGGAGAGCGAGAAGGTGAGGAGAGTATTCAAGGTTTTGTGTGATTAGTATTAGATGAAAACGTAATAATATTTCTTTAGATAATTGAGTAGAGACCTTATCACTAAATACTAATTTATGGGCTCAAATAATTATAAGGGAAAAGACCACCAAAAATCCCAAACTTTACCCAAAGCGACAAATTTACGCCAAACTTTTTTTTGTAACGTGAAAAACCCCAAACTTTTCAAATTGTGACACATTTACCCCATCAAATGGCATTTTTGTCTTTTTTTCTGTTTTTCCTTTTTCTTTTTTTTTCTTTTTTTCTTCTTCTTCCCTCCACCAACCATGGCAGAGGAAAGTCGGCGTCCGACGAGGGCTACCCTCGCCGACGTCAGGCGAGGGCAACCCTCGGTTGGGTCGGGCAAGGGATGCCCTCGCCGACCCTCGCCAACGTCTGGCAAGGACGGCCCTCGCCCGACGCCGACGAGGGCGTGGCGAGGGGTGCCCTCCCCGAACTCGAGCGAGGGGTGCCCTCACTAGATTTGGTGAGGGAGGCCCTCGCCCGACGCCGAGGAGGGCTGCCCTCACCTGTGTCAGGCAAGGGCCGCCCTCGCCAGCGTCGAGCGAGGGCATGAGGGAGGCCCTCGCCTGACCCAACCGAGGGCCGCCCTCGCCCAACGCCGATGAGGGCAACCCTAGCCAGCCCAAGTGAGGGGACCCTCGCCCGACACCGGAGCCCAGCTTAACTCCACCGGCGGAAGGAAGAGAGAAGGAAAAAAAAAAGAAAAAATAAATAAAAGTAAAGAGACCAAAATGCCCTATAATTTTGGGATAAATGTGTCATACAACAAAAATTCAGGGTTTTTTGTGTCACAAAAAAAGGTTTTTGGTAAATGTGTCACGGTTGGCAAAGTTCAGGGTTTTTCACGTTACAAAAAAAAAAATGGGTAAATTTGTCACTTTGGGTAAAGTTTAGGGTTTTTCATTGTTTTTCCCTAATTAAAATTAAGGAAACAAGTGTTTGGGCCAGTAACGAGAGGCCCAGCTCAACCCTCCTCAGGCCGAATGAGTTTCAAGAAGACTTCTTCCTCTTTCTTGAAGTAAAAGACGGGAGGAAGAAACAGAGTACTAAATCAAGAGAAAGAAGAGAGGGAAATCGTAGTGATTGGTCGGGAAACATCGATTGATGCCAGAATACACCTTTTGCATGTAACTGGTAAGTGTTCCTTATTATTTTTCCCTCTTGCAAGTTAGTTTTTGCTATAGGAGTCCAAACTATAGCCCTAGCTATTTTTGGCTTTGCTGGTGACACTATGGCCTACAATGAAATGTTCAATGATGATAATTAGATGCCTCACATCCCTAGGAATTTGTAGAATTTTTATGGATTGCAATTTGGAATGAAATTAATTTTTGCACCTCAAATCATATCATTCGATAACTCAATCTGTGATAAGATTGACCTTAGAAATTGTGACAAAGAAGGTTCCAAATTCTTAGGCGTACATGATAGGTTACACGTTTCAAAAATTAGGATACTTGTTCCGACAGATAGGTTAAGGTCTGCTCACTCCTAATCAATTTTTTGAATATTTTTCAGCAGGTGCAAGATTCTTGTCATGGGGTTAAGAGGGAATCTCTTGCATTGGTCACCCTTCCCACCCGTTTCACTGATAAAAAGGAAAAACGGGTTGGGTAGTTGAAATGGGCTTTAAGGCCCAATAGGCCCATTTTGGAAATGCTTCGACGTGGCTCCATTCCTCTCCTCTATCGTTTGTGGGTGTTGTTGGCATCCTATTTCTATCCACAAGATCGTTGGCGCAAAAATCAGTTTGGCAGTTCCAATTTCCGCTTCATCCTCACCCACTCCAAAAACAAGAGAAAAAAAGAAGAAGAAAATCTGTTTCTTTTATCATCGTTTCAGCCAGTAAAGTGGCAGCAACCAGAGAAGTGACCGAGCAAACACCAGAAACTGAGAAAAGAAATAGACGAATTGAATTGAGTCGGCCATTGCCGGTGCTGTCTTCGCCTGTTTCGATCAGTTTCGGCTTCTTAGCTCTGATGGGCATCATGTTCGAGCAATAAATCATCCCTGGAAAGAAGAGAAATTAAGAAAATGCGCGTACTTGAAGCGCCTGTTTCATGTTCTAAGATGGCCTCACCCTGCAATTACTTTCCATCCCTCTACAAGGTGCTCTTTGCTTTTTGATTTTTCCTTGTTTAGTACTGTAATATGGTCCCATGGTGGTCTTTCTATGCTGTCTTTATGATGATAGTGCACTTGATGAATATTGGTTCTCTGCTTTAATTTTTTTCTTTTTTTCTTTTTTTGGTCTTTCTGCTTCCAGAAATTTGGTGCAGATTGCGGAGGTCTCTCTTCAAGAAAATGCTCCTTTCTTAAAGGTCGTTTTGACACCACAAGGTTGTTCCAATGCAAGTCGAAGCATTTCCGGGGAAAAACGGGAGGTAATAAAGCAGAAGGAAGAAATTTGATTTGTGCCCAGTATTGTTCTGTTCGAATTGATCAGAAGTTATATAGATTCTGCACATGTTAAGTGACTTTTCAAAGATATTGCTCGTCTGCATCAACATCGTAGCATGTCCCGTTAGGTGGCTTAGAGTGTAAGGCAGGAAGAGGTTTTAGTACATGGATGAACTTTGTTCAAAGCGCAAGATTTTCAGACTGCTTGATTTCAATTATGTAGAAAGAAACGTTGGAGGACGCTGATGCACTAGAGCAGCAGCGCCTTCGTTATTTGGTAACTGAGGCAACTCCAAATGATTAAGAACATCCAGTCCAATCTAATCGGATGTATCATTTGCATTTTGGCAAGCATGTGTCAGTAACAACGATATTTGCTGTCTGGTTTTGGCTGGTACACCGATCTCCTGATTCTGGTCACAAATTCTAATGTTGTAGGACATGTCGTTTTGCCTAGGTGCGTTCTCCCGTTGACAGAGGAAAATGTGGAGAAAGTTTTGGATGAGGTGAGGCCTGGTCTGATGGCTGATGGAGGCAATGTAGCCTTGCACGAGATAGATGGCCTTGTCGTGGTGCTGAAACTCCAAGGAGCATGTGGGTCATGCCCGAGCTCAACAATGACTCTGAAGATGAGCATCGAAACTCGCTTGCGGGATAAGATACCGGAAATTATGGACGTCGAGCAGATCATGGACACTGAAACTGGTCTCGAGTTGAATGAAGAAAATATTGAAAAGGTATAATACAGAAACATACCCTGCATTCTTTTTCTTCTGTATGTTCTATAAGTCATTATTGCGCAAAAGGTTAATCATAATTGAAGTTCGCTGTCAACAGTTCTAATTGCCTGGTCCTTTATACTTTTAGGCCTTGTGCCTCCGTCTCATGCTTGAGCTAAGATACAGTACAATTTATTCAGCTTCCACAGTCTCGCGTATTAGTTCTTTTATTCCTTTTTTCCCAAAATATATATTGTGGCATAGGTTTTTTTATCTTGAGAATCGGTTAGTAAGAGTTGGAGTCATCTATGTTCAGCTGCTGGCGGAGATAAGACCATACCTTGCGGGAACAGGCGGTGGTGCTCTTGAGCTTGTTCAGATTGATGGCTACGTTGTCAAAGTTCGGCTGAGTGGACCTGCAGCAGGGGTTATGACTGTCCGCGTCGCTCTGACGCAAAAGTTGAGGGAAAAGATTCCGGCTATTGGAGCTGTCCAACTCATGGAATGATAGAATACAACTGTTATATGTTTGCTATGTTGAGCAGAAGTTGGAGAGCCAACATGGTGTATGCAAAGTGCTTAGGATCTTGTTTTTTCCGTGCTCTCGTATACTGGGTAAGCATTAAGAAATAGACAGGGAAAGACGAGGGAATATCGTTTTCCATGTTGCTGTCGATACCATTGGTAGGGTTGTTCTATGGTTACCGAGTGAACTCTGCAGATTTTCTATTGAAATCTGTATTAATCGTGACATCGAGCTCATGTTTGAGCAAGAATGCCATGATCATTGCACGAGAGTTCAATGGGAAGGGCATGGATGTTTCTACTTAAGACTGTAAGCAGCAGGTCACAACTCCTAAGCGAGGCTATGAAAGTACCGGCCAGATTGCAATCTTAAACGAGCAAGCAAAGTGCTCCTTCATCTTCATTTTCCTTGTGTTTTAGATTGCTGCTTTATAAAGCTGAGAAAGAATGGAAACTAGAAACCAACACAAATAAAGCCAGAACCAAAGGAGGTTTATCTGAGCCGCCGAACCTCTTCACTTACTGCAGAAAAAATTTTCGGTGTTGCATTAGAGTACCCCTACTATGCAGTTTTCACCTGCTCAGCAGAGAGAAGGTTGTTCTCACCTGCTTTAAAGGATGTAGAGATACTGCTCGAAATATGACTTTCCTAGCATGCTGGTGTATTCATTCAAAACTTGTGGAAACTCTTGCCAGGCAACTTCAATGCCTTTCTGTCCTGTCGATGCCCAACAGAGGGACCATTTCAACAGGAGAGCAAAAAGCCTCATCTGAGAAGATTATTTATGACGAAACATGTTTGCCTATTTCAACCGATCTGGGGAAACTTAGAGAACTAATTCTGACAATACATGAAGTAGAACAATATCTATCTTCACTTCAAATCACATATGGATAAGACAGCAAAAGTTACTTTTATATAATAAGCTCAAACTGTAAGAGTAACTTCCTCAATATAACGATTTACATCACAAGATCTTTTTGCACGAAATGATTAACCATTGTGCGGGTTGCTTCTTGTGGCTTGTTTCAGAATACACAATTAGGCCAACCATACAGATCCTGCAGTTTCTCTGTGCAGATCATACATAAATAACCTGTTGCCACCACAAAATTTTCAGAGTAACTAGTAATCATCTTCATCATCCCGAGGTCCTGTGAATCTCCTCACGACAGCAGCAACAGCACCGAGAATCAGAAAGAAAGCAAGAAGGTCAAACCCGCCTCCTACACCAACGGCAACACTAGGACCCGGAGCAAAGAATGAAAATGGTGACCAACCCCAGCCTCCATAGAATGGCAAGCCATAACCATACCCGTATCCACCAACTAGAGGTGGAGCAACAGGTGGATTAATGTAAATATTGGTCCTGCAAAAGGAACAGATAATATTACTTCCATGTAAAGTAATTCTATGCTTTGTGTCAATGTATTGAGAACACAGGTAGGGAGAGTGGGAGGGAGAGAGCAAGCCCTCAGATTTATGGTTATGGCCTAGCTGAATGGATTTTCAAGGGATCTTTAGGCAAAGCCTGGAGATCCCTTCCATGCTAGAAAACATAACTTCACTTAAAGAGTTTGCACTGCTTTCTACAGGCACACATAGAGATACATTCAGATAAAAAATTTGAGCAGTCCTCTACGGCAGTCAATTCTGCATAATTAAGTCTATGATTGTGTGTTAACAGCCTTCAAAATTACATGGACTACCCTGCTCTCGTTGGTTCATCTAAGATTAATATTTCATACACTTCAAGGTGGCAATACCTCTCCTTACGACCCCGTAGATGAACTTTTTCAGCTTCTACCAACCAAGAAGAAAATCGCATGCAACTTTAGGTGGCACCCTTCTCTATAACTTTGTCAATGTCCTCGTTCCTTTTGTATGCATTCAAGCCTATTTGGCTCATCTGTCGAAGCACTAAACCTCTCCATGGTGCATAAAAATAAATATGAACTATAGAAGGGATATGATCCGTATGGGTAAGAAACTGTAACTCAAATTCTTATAAGCACGATTCAAAAGATGTGCCTTTCACAGAGCTCCTATGCTGTGGCTGTACTCTACTAACTCAACATCAGCATCCCATTTTGCACCAATGGAACTCATATCTTTTCTTACAAAACTAAGCTCAGAACAAAAACCCACAACAGGTTGGCTCAGGATTCTTCAGGTTGGAAAAAAAAAAAAAAAAAAAAAAAATACACGGACTGACCGGAACCAAACAGTTGAAAGCCAGGTCGACTCAAACGGCACACCAGGAAAGGGATTATCCTCTTTTGACAGCCTAACTACCACCAACCTCATCATTTCATCCAGTAAAGAGAAAAGCTAAGCTAATCTACAGGACCTAAACCAAGGGAAGGAGGAACCAGACACGAAGTTCATTTTCAAATGGTGATTGCGATCATTTTATCAGGTGCAAATTCAAACAAACCATAATACTAGCACACCAAGGATAAGAAAAATCAGCGGTATCGTTGATTACTTACCTTGAATTGTTGCCTCTTGGAGCAGATGACCTCGGCGCCGACGGCCTGAACGCCTGACCACCGATCCTACCGCCAGTCTTGGCGGCCGAAGCATCCTGCACCGACCCAAGTGTCAAAACTCCAGCCGCGAGCGTCACCACAGCCAATTTCGCAAGCTGATTGTCGTTCCTCCTTCCAGAAACAGAGGGCGGCAAAAAAAATGAAAAACCAGGAACACCCATCAATTCAATACACATCCATTTCAAGAATTCAGCCTAAAAAAAAGAACAAGAATTCGCCAAAGACTCTGGAGATTCACCTCGAAGAATCATTGGGGTCATCGTGATCGGATGATGGGTGTGCGCGCCTGCAAGAGACTGTGCTGACCGAGCCGAGGAACTTGTTCTTGGGCTTGAGGGTCGACCGAGGCTTGAGGGTCGACCGAGGGAGGAGAGCGCTGGTGAAGAAGGCTTGGTGAGACGAGGCGACAGACATGTTTCTTCTATCCTCTTTGCTAATCAGCTAGATTCGCCAAGGCTGCTGCTGCAAGTTCGAACTGAAACCAGTCTTTGATTTTCTTATTCTTTTTTATTTTTCATTTTTCTCGGGTCTTTGCATGATCCTCAGACGACCACGTGGCGTCGGCTTAGTCGGTTGATTCGGAGTTTTTCATGATATTTCCCGGCTTAGTTCCTCCTTCTTCCCTTTCTTTTTCCCTGTCCAGAAATTGGAGGACATAAAATTCTATCACATTTTTTTCAGGTGGTGAGCAGACCTCCTCCAAGAGTAGCCCACGGGGCCGCGGCGGCCCGAGCATGGCACTATCCGCCCGTGCTGTGCTCCGGCCCCCCTTGGGTCCTGATATCGTGCTTGATCGATTGTCCAAACATGACAATTTGACCCAAGCCAAAATTTCCGTTTTCATGAGAATTTGTCAGTCTCACTCAACCATTGGGGTAAAGAAGTAAAATGCTCTCTAAATTGGATCTCTTGCATTTTACTCCCTCACATATATCATTTCCTAATGCTTTTGGTCTTGTGTATCAATTTTACAATTTCTTTTCCGTTGATACCTCAAATATTACACCCACTTAAAAAAAAAAAAAAGAACCTTTAAGTTTGACACGGACCAAGAGTTGACAAACATTTGACTGATTATATTTATGGCATGAAATGCATTTTAAACCTGAAAACGGGCTTTAGTCATGTATTTTGACACTCGTAGGGTCACCAAAATCCAATAGTGAACTTTTTAACATTCATAACTAGTCACTCGTTTTTCTTTTTCTTTTTTTGGTAAGTATTCCAGCGCAACAAAAATTGGATCGATCAGACATCCAATGAGGAAGTAACCATATGTCAAACTTCGGTGAAATAGTCGTAATACTTGGAAAAAGGTCCCTAAATTCGACACCATACCTAGAGGTTTGGAAATTGACCAAAACTTTCCGGGTCTCTTCAGTTGGGTAAGCAATGATTTTCCCAGATGGAAAACTGTACCATAAATGGTTTTGACGCATCCTTTTCCTCAGTGATCGCGATGCATGCTGGATGCCCGGTTGGGTTGGGTGGAATCCAGCGTAAAACTTATCTGATTTGGTGACGCGGATGGATTGGCCTCGCATGTATCGGATGGATATAGCTTAGGACCTCCCTTGTTTCTATTTGGAAATGTGCACGCAAAACATGCCATATAAAGCCCGAGCAATATCTAGATTTGAAGTATTTACAGTGCAAGCTTATGCACCTACCAAGTATAACTTATGGTTTTATTTACATACACCGTCGGATTACGTTGAATCTGAAGTGGGACTTATCCGATTTAACAATGCATATGAATTTGCCTCGCATGTATCGGATGGAGACAACTTAGGAGCACCCTTGTTTCCATTTGGAAATGTACATACAAAACATACCATGTAAAGTTCGAGTGATATCTAGATGCAAGCATTTTCCAAGTATAGCTTATAATTTTGTCGCATAAGCTGTTGGATTAGGTGAATCTGACGTGGGACTTATCCAATTTGACGGTGCATATGAATTGGCCTCGCATGCATCAGATGGAGACAGCTCAGGAGCACCCTTATTTCCATTTGGAAATGCACACATAAAATATACCATGTAAAGCCCAAGCAATAACTGATGGCTTTATTTACATACACCATTGGATTAGGTTGAATCTGACGTGGGACTATCCAATTTAATGGTGCATATGAATTTGCCTCGCATGTATTGGATGGAGACAGCTTAGGAGCACCCTTGTTTTCCATTTGGAAATGTATATGCAAAACATGGCATGTAAAGTCCGAGATGCAGGCACTTGCCAAGTATAGCTTATAGTTCTGTCACATACGCCATTGGATTAGGTGAATATGACGTGGGACTTATCCAATTCAACGTGCATATAAATTGGCCTTGCATGTATCAAATGGAGACAGCTCAAGAGCACCCTTGTTTCCATTTGGAAATGTGCTCACAAAACATGCCATGTAAAGCCCGAGCAATATCTAGATTTGAACAATTTATAGTGTAGGCATATGCACCTGCCAAGTATAACTTATGGTTTTATTTACATACAACATTGGATTAGGTTGAATCTGATGTGGGACCATATGAATTTGTCTTGTATGTATCGAATGGAGACAACTTAGGAGCTCCCTTGTTTCCATTTGGAAATATACATACAAAACATGCCATGTAAAGTTCCATGCCATGTAAAGTTCCAGCAATATCTAGATGTAGGCACTTGCCAAGTATAACTTACAATTTTGTCACATACACCATTGGATTAGGTGAATCTGGCGTGGGACTTATCCAATTCGACAGTGCATATGAATTGGCCTCGCATGCATGAGATGGAGACAGCTCCGGAGCACCATTGTTTCCAATTGGAAATGTGCACGCAAAACATGCCATGTAAAATTTGGACGATATCTAGATTCGAGTGATCTACATTGCAGGCACATGCACTTGCCAAGTATAGCTTATAATTTTGTCATATATGTCGTTGAGCGAGAACTCAGCTTATGAGTTCGACAAGTGGAACTAAAGTTGGGTTCATAACATGTAGCCTCCAAGCAACAAAGTTTAAGATGTTGGGAAACAATAGATAAATCATCAAAAACCTAAATAAAGGTTTCGTTCGTTTCAATATTTTCTAGATTTTTGACATTCGCTTCATGGAAAATGAATTGATTGCGAAAAACATTTGCCATAAAGAGGAAAAAAAATCTTCTAAATTAAGGGAAAATGTTTTCTACTTTTCAAATAAGAGAAAACATCTTCCTTACTCACTTTCTCTGATCTCACATTTTTACTAGCCCCAAATTTATTTATTTTTTAAATATTCACTTTTTTATTCTTTCTTTTTTTTTATCTTTCTTTCTTTTTGCTTTTCTCCTTTCTTGGCTAGTCGTCGGCCATGACGATCGGCCACATGAGAGCTTAAGCTCACCAATCACCAGATCGATGAGAACGGGCCTATAATGAGGCCTGAGGTCGACATGCTCGGAGCTCGCCCAATCAGCGAGCAAGAGCCTCTGGCTCCCCAATTTGGCGAGGCCTGAGGCAAGCTAGCGCAAGCTTCCAGCTCACCAATTTGGCAAGGCCTAGGTTGATGAGCTCCAATCTCACCACATTGGCATGCCAAAGGCCCTTGTTTGCGCTCACCAATGAGCTTGAGGCTCACTTTTGGCCGGTTGCCATGGTCAACGACCGACCGAAGGAGGAGGGGGAAAATAAAAAATAAAAAGAAAATAAAGTAGAAAGAAAATAAAAAATAAAAAAATCAATTTTTTTATAAAAATATAAATATGGAAAAAAAATTATTGAAATGAATGCACTAAGGAAAATTGAATTGAATTTTCCACATCGAGTGGCAAAAATATATTCTAGTTCATTTTAAATTTCAAATTAACACCGAAAAATATTATCATTTTCTTGAAAAATGATTTTTAAACATTTTTCTAAAACGCCACTTTTTTCGTGAAATGAATAAAGGAGAAGTAAAAAGACGGTATATCTTGTATTTTGATGTTACTGGGTGTCCTTCTCTCCTAAGACGTTCTGTTATATTAATCAGCCTTTAGTGTTTCACTTTCCATGTTGCAGCAGTTGTTCCTCGCGTTTCTGGACATGCCCCCTGGCGCTTCGTATGCGGCCCCCCCGCGTTCTGGCAACTCTTTCCCACGCTCGGCATGTTCTGGTAACTGGTTTGGCGTCGCCTGCCGCCTCTCCACGTCCGCCGACCGCTTTCGCTACGTTTCTGACCGTGATCCCCAGTACTCCTATATTTCAGGGTTGGTGTTAGACTAAGAAATAGCCGTTCCTGCATTTTTCTCTAAGTTTAGTCGGTTTTGGTATTCATGCCAATCGCAACTTCTCTTATGTTTGCTGCTCACACATGCCAAGCCTCCTGTTGATCAAACCCCTGCCAATCACAAACCCATCGGCAGGGCCTCCAAGACATCTATCTTATAATTATTGAAGCGATATCTTACTTGATTTTGATCTATTCCTCAAAAACCTGCGTCTCTCTCTATTTGCACCAATGTATGATTTTTAGTTATTATCAACATATGATCGATAATGTGAAGGAATCAACGGAAGTAGAGTTGACAATCTCATATGCAATTGTCAAGGTAAAGGAGTCGAAGAAACTGTCAACATAATGGAGTTTATGTAACCATTGGTAACCGTTCGTAACTTCTATTTGTAGCCTCCTTTTGGAACTTCTCTTTGTAACTTCGGGAAGTTATTTCTTTGTCATTTCCATTTGTAACCTCCTTTTTGTGACTTCTCTTTGTAACCTCTTGTACACATTAATAAGTTATTTACTTGTAGCAACCGCTTTTAATCTCTATTCGTAACCTCCATTGACAACAATCAATTGTAGGTTTTAAATAACCACATTGTACTCTTTGAAGACCCCTGGCTGTAGCTTTTTTATTTGCATTACCCATTAAATTTCAATGTGCATCTCTATCATGAGTGTCGCATCATGGATTTAATTTTGGCATGCATCTCTACCATGGGTGTCACTCTCTTATGGGTGTCATGTCGTCGATTCAATTCCAACATGTATCTCTATCATGGGTGTTATGCCGTCAGTTAAATTCCGATGTTACATCTTTGCACGTTTTCCAATTTTGCCGCCAATTGAATTTGGACATAGTTCGTGTATGTGTGTTGTTGTGGAAGTGGTTGTACATTCAAGCTTTGTCGTCGATTCAATTCCGGCATGCATCTCTTTCCTGAGTGTTGCACCATCGAATAAATTCCATATTACATCTTTGCATGTTCTCCAGCTTTGTCCGCGATTAAATTCCAACAAAGTTCATGAACGAGTGTTGCTATGGAAGTGCTATACTTTGAAGCTTTGTTATCAATTGAACTCCAGCATGATTAGTATGTACATTTCGGTTTGAATTTTCGTGAGTGTTACATCTTTGCATATTTTCAAGTTTTGTCATTGATTCGATTCTAGCACAATTTGTGTACATGTGTTGTTATGGAAGTGGTTGTGCTTTCAACCTTTGTTGTCAATTGAATTTCTTCATGGTTTGTGCATACAGTTTAGTTTGAAATTCAAAGCAAAGGTTTCTAGTTGTTTCTTGTCCGCTGGATATTTCCTCTTTGAAGTCGCCAAAAAACCCATTTCCTCTTATCAAAAGCCGAAGGATGACTTTCGGCGAAAGATATTTTGTCATTGATTAAATTCTGACAAAACATTTGCCACACCTAGTGGGACCATTGTAGTTGATTTGAGGAGATATGATTATCAAAACAAGGAATCAACTTGATCTTGATAATGTTGACAGTAACAACTCTTCATCACAACTTGGTATTGATAAGATGGGGCATTTTTAGTTGTCGACTACATTACCGGCGGCAAAGCATATTCAAGACCAATGAGGTTGTACCTCTCAGTGGAGGCAATTTGCTTAATCCTATTCAAATTAACTTTGGTGGTATCAATTTTGGCAATTTGCTAATGACAAGAGGGCATGTGATGACTTCTGGTCTCCTAATTTAAAACAAAAAAATCAAATGATTGATGAAACATTCCGTTCTTTTAAATGGGGCATATGTTTGCACCAAAAAATGTCCAATTTTTAGTAATTATCGACATGTGATCGATAATGTGAAGAAATCGATAAAAGTGAAGTCAACATTCTCGGATGCAATCATTAAGATAATGGAGTCAAAGAAACCATCGACATAGTAGAGTTTACATAACCATTGATAACCATCTGGTGACTCTTCGTAACTTTTATTTATACCTTCTATAACTTCTCTTAACTATTAGGAAGTTATTTTTTGGGAGAAGTACACCCTAAGTACAAAAACTTGGCACAGATGGATAATTAAATGCCAAAAGTTAGGAAAGTGACACTTAAGTGTCAAAATCGGAAGAAAATGGATCATTTAGGTAGCGCATGGTAACGCTCATGTTTCTCCCACTTCTGTTCTTTTGTTCCTTGGAACAAAAAAAGAATGTAAAACCTGTTTGGTAAAACATTTGTTCCCATGAACAATTTCTCAATTTTTTGTTCCCGTTTTGTTCCCGGGAACAGTTTTGAGAAACAAAAAAGTTGCTTCTTGTTCCCGGAACAATTTCTAAAAATAAGCTGATTTTCTTTTTTAATTTTATTTTCTTGCCGCGACCACCGTCAATCGCCCGAGCCACCGCCCACCGCAGCCGCCGTCGGTCGCCGGCCGCCGCCCGGCCGCCGCCGCCGCCGGTTGCCGGTTGCCGCCGCCGCCCGGTCGCCCCGATCGCCCGTCGCCGGTCGCCACCGCCGCCGGTCGATGGTCGCCAGGCCGCCGGTCGGTCGCCGCCCGCCATTGCCGGGCGGCGACGGCAATCCGTTGGCAAAAATAAAAAATGAATAAATACAAAAAAGAAATTGTTGCGTTACCAAACGCATTTCTATTCTTTTTCTATTCCAAGAGTGGAAATTTTGTGTCATTACCAAACGGGTTCTTTTACTCGAAATTGTTCCCCGGAGCGAAATAGAAAAAAACTATTTCTGAAAAAAAAAAAACTCTTCCCAGAACGAAGCGTTGTCATGCGCGGCTTTAAGTACCAATTCGGCCAAAATCCAGCCAAAATTGTGACGTAGCGATTTTCCGGCAAGGTAAATGCAAAACGGCGTCGTTTTGCACGCTAATGTGGCTAGAAAATACAAAAACAACGTTGTTTTGTCTCGACGTGGAAAATAATTAATAACAATATTAATTAAATTAAATTTAAAACTAAATCTATTTAAAACATTTAAAATACAAATATTTAAATAAATAAATAAAAGGGTGGGGGAAGGGAGGCGGCTAAGGGCCGAGCCCTCGCTTCTGCTTTGCGCCGCCGAGAATGGCCGGCAACGAAGGGGGAGGATCGGCCGAGTCGCCGGCCCCCGGTCAACCAACGGCAAGGGCCCACAAGCCCTCACCAGATTTGGGTGAGGGCTGCCGACCCTTGCCGAATTTGGGTGAGGGTCACTACCGCCTATACTACCGGGGTCGCCGGCCCCTAGCTAGGGCTCGACAACCCCGCCGACGCTCCCCCCACCGTCACCGGCCCTTCTCGGCGATGGCGGGGAGGCAATGAAGGCCCGTGAGCCCTCGCCCAAATCTAGGGCAAGGGTCGCGACCCTCCCCAAATATGACGAGGGCTCGCGAGCCCTTGCAACCAATTGGCCGAGGCTAACGACCCCGATTGACCCTCCCCCCCTCCCCCTCTCGTTGCCAACCCATCCCAATGGCAACAGCGGCGAGGATTCAGCCCTCGCCACCTCCCTCCTCTCCCCCTCCCCCCCTTTTTAAATATTTGTATTTTTAAATGTTTTAAATAAATTTAGTTTTAAATTTAATTTAATTAATTTTTATATTAATTATTTTCCACGTCGAGACAAAACGACGTCATTTTTGCATTTTCTAACCACGTGAGCATGCAAAACGACGCCATTTTGCACTTACTTCACCGGAAAATTGTCACGTCACCATTTTGGCCGGATTGGCACTTAAGTGATCCATTTTGCTCCAATTTTGGCACTTAACTGTTATTTTCCTAACTTTTGGCACTTAAGTGTCCCTCCATACTAAGTTTTGACACTCCAAGTGTCCAGCACTCATTATTTTTTTTTAAGCAATCATTTGTAACCTCTATTTGTAAGCTTCTTTTGCAACTTCTCTTTATGACCTCTTGTAACCATTAGGAAGTTATTTATATTGTAGTAACCTCTTGTAACCTCTTTTTGTAAGCTTCCTTAATAACCATTGATTATAAGCTTTAAATAGTCACATTGCACTTTATTTTTCCTTAGCTATCAATTTGATTCACGTCTTCGATTAAATTCTAGTGCGCATCTCTATCATGGGTATCACATTGTCAATTCAATTTCAGCATGCATCTCCATCATAATTGTCTCGTTGTCGATTCAATTCCAGCATGTATCTCTATCCTACGTGTTGTGCCATCAATTAAATTTTGGCATTACATCTTTGCGCATTTTCCAACTTTGTCATCCATTAAAATTTTAACACAGTTTGTGTACGTGTGTTGCTGTGGAAGTAGCTATACTTTCAAGTTTTGTTGCCGATTCAATTCTGGCATACAACTCTATCCTAGGTGTTATGCTGTTAATCAAATTCTAGCATTACATCTTCGCACGTTCTTCAGCTTTGTTATCAATTAAATTCCGACACAATTCCATGTATGTGTTTTATTGTGGAAGTGGATGTACTTTTGAACTTTGTCATCAATTGAACTTCAGCACGGTTTGTACGTATAATTCAATTCGAAGTTTGATGGGTGTGGAGCCGTCGATTAAATCTTGACATTACGTCTTTGCACATTCTCAAGCTTTGTCGTTGATTCAATTCCAGCATTGTTTGTGTACATGTTGTCACAACCTTAACTCCATCTCCAGGGTCTCGAGCAGCAACGGTTATTTTTGCGACGTCCTAAGCACATCGCCGTCTCGTTTATTTTTATCTTTTCATTAAGCACATGCAAAATCATACATACCACACCCAGACAATTACACAATTACAAAAGTTATATTTACAAGCCCTTTTATCACTGGTCGTTATATTTATAACCACTACATGCTCTATATTCAAAAAGGTCGGGGTAAACCTTAGCTCCTTTGGCGAGATTGCGACTCCGCCATACCTACAATTCTGAAAAACAATTGAGTGAGTCATGGACTTAGTAAGTAAAACCCATAATTCTCTACTAAAAGAACATCTCATCATCAAAATCTAGTAGGTACAACACTCATATAATGTTTATAGCAGATTAATGGCAAACTTATTGCCACACCTCAACTACATGCAAATGCCCGTTACTGCATACTTCAATGTATGCTTACCTTCAACATATCAATAGACACATTAGCATATTATGCATATGCATATATCAGCACTCATAACATGATTCTTTTATTATTGTCCTAGCTTGACTAGGCCGTCTCGGCTCGACCGAGCCTTCCAGCTTCATGCTGGGTTTCCTAGTTCAATCAGGGCATCCTGGCTCAACTGAGACATCCTAATGCTAGCTCACCAAGGCATCCGGACTTAACCCAAGCATCTTGGCTCAACCAAGGCATTGCAGGGCTAGCTTACCCGAGGTATCCGAGCTTAAACCCAAGCATCCTGGCTCAACCAGGGCATGCCATTCAATGAATGAGGCATTGCTGCCAATGCTATGTGGCAATGGGCGCTTTTTCTTTAAGTGCATCATAAAAGTATATCACGCGAGTCCGAATGCATACTCATTCAAGTGAGTGTACCATGGCTCTAACATCATGTTATATAATATGCCGAGCATGATCCTTGGTTCGTGGCTTGAGCCGTTCGCCTACACTGATGTCCGCACCAAGCAAGACTTAGATTCGACATGCTTCAATACCGATTTAAGCCTCGCAACTTAGGCCATCGCAACTTGACATTGATTCTAAGCCAAGTGAACCTCGACCTTGTCCCGGGGCGTGAACACACTCAAGCATGCAAACATGAGTAAACCATACAAAAGAACATTACAATATACATGCAGCTTACACGGGTGAGCACACCACTAAATTCAACAACGTAGATTATCATCCTAGCCAAGAGTTAGAGTAACTACTTAGTTTCGATGAACCCCAGTGAACTATAGGTGGTTTTACCAGGAGAAGGCCGACCGATGAGGCAGTGGGCAAGCAAGGCCAAGAGAGGAAAATAGCGTGCAAGAAAAGGAGGAGGAGAAGAAGTGAGCCAAAGGTTGAGAATAAATTAGGTGGTTCTCCTATTTAGAGGCCAAGCTTCATTAACGGCCCTAACTTGTTTTTCAAAGAAGATTTTATTGTCATGATTACTAAATCTTCTCCTTGCCACCTAAGTTAGTGAGTCATACCTTCATTTAATGACTAGCCTTGAACAAACACGTGCTACTAATTCTCCAAGCCACTCCTAATGAGTCGACCTAAGTTTGTGAGTCATCATTTTATCATTACTTGGCCTAATTTATTCTCCAAGGAAAATCTTATAGCAATGATGATCAAATCCTCAAATGACCACCTAAGCTACTGATTCATCCCTTCATTTAATACCCAAGATATGGCCATCATAAGTCTTGGATTTTTGGCACATGTTTCATGCTTTTTCTTGCTCATTAAGCCAAGCATTCTAGAACCTTCCATAGGTTGGTTCACTTAACCCATAAATTACTAACTTAATCACCAAGGCAATTACCAAATCTTCTCAAGGCCACCTAAGGTGATTGATTGCCCTATTTAATTAAATGATTAAGGGGTTCTAGAATATTTTATTTTGTCCATTTCCAAGGAATATGGCAAACATAGGAAATAGACCATTGGAAGTGCAACCCGAGCCGCGCAAGGGCTTTTTGTTGACATCCTCCAATGACCATTCTAAGGCACCCGAGGTTCGTGGCAAAGCCATCCTTGAAATGCTTGTTGTAAATCAAAATCACCCTCTCGAGTAAGTCAATGGCCTAGGGCTAGGGCTCAATGGTCGAGCCTTATGCCAGTCGGTCGGTCCTTTGGCCGATCCGCTGGCCAAGTCCATGGGCCAGTTTCTCCAACTAGTCCCGTGGCCAATCCTTGGCCTACTAGTCATAACTAAAAGAAAAGTCGAAATTGAGGATATTACATGTGTATTGCTGTGGAAGTGACTATGCTTTCTTGTCATCAATTGAATTCTAGCATGGTTTGTACGTACAGTTTAGTTCGACATTTGAAGAAAGGTTTCCGGTTATTTCTTGTCTGCCTAGATATTTTATCTTCAAAGTTGCCACAAAACCCATCTCCTCTTATTAAAAGTTGAAGGACGACTTTCAGCAAAACATACTTCGTCATTAGTTAAATTCTGATGAAACATTTTGCATGCCTAATGGGACCATTGTTGTTGATTTAAGGAGATACAATGGTGAGAAGAAGGAATCAACTTGATCCTGATAATGCTGGCGGTGACAACTCTTCATCACGGCCTGGTAATGATAAGGTAGGACATTTTTATTTGTTGACTGTCCCACCGATGGCAGAGCATTTTCTAGATCTCCGAGGCCGTACCTATCAGTGGAAGCAACTTGTTCAAGTTAACTCTAGTGGTATCAATTATGGTAACGTGCCGATGACAAAAGGGCACGTAATGACTTTTGGTCTCCTAATTTAAAAAAATCGAATGATTGATCAATCATTTAATTTTTTTACCAAGGGCATATGTTTGCACAAAAAAAAATGTCTAATTTTTAGTTATTATTGACATGTGATCGATAATAATTGATGAAAGTGAAGTTGACAATCTCCATTGCAAACGTCAAGATAATGGAGTCGAAAAAACCGTCAACATAGTGAAGTTTATGTAACCGTCGATAATCGTTGATAACTTCTTTTTGTAACCTCCTTTTGTAACTTCTCGTAACTACTAGGAAGTTATTTCTTTGTAGTAACCATTTGTAATCTTCTTTTGTAACTCTTCTTTATAACCTCTTGTAACCACTAGGAAATGATTTGTTTGTAGTAACCTCTGTTTTTAACCTCCGTTGATAACCATCGATTGTAGGCTTTAAAAAGCCACATTATACTCTTCAAAGAGGCCCCAACAAATCAATCAAAATGTAATCTTTTAATTATCTTTGCTTTCCCGCATTGCACTTTATTATTCCTTAGCTATAGCTTTCCGATTCACGTTGTCAATTAAATTTCAACGTACATCTCTATCATGGGTGTCGCGTTGTCAATTAAATTTTGGTGTGCATCTCTACCATGGGTGTCGCATTGGCGATTCAATTCTAGTGGGAATCTCTATCATAGGTGTCTCATCATTGATTCAATTCTGGTGTGCATATATACCTTAGGTGTTGCGCTATTGATTACATTCCAATGTTACATCTTTGCGCATTCTCAAGCTTTGTCATCAATTAAATTTTGATATAATTCATGTATATGTGTAGCTGTGGAAGTGGTTGTACTTTCAATCTTCATTGTCGATTTGTTTCTGACATGCATCTTTATCTTGGATGTTGTGCCGTCAATTAAATTCCAGCATTACATCTTTGCATATTCTTTATCTTTGTTGTCGGTTAAATGTTGACACAATTGTGTCCGTGTGTTGCTGTGGAAGTGGCACTTTCAAACTTTGTCGTCGATTGAATTCCGATACAATTTCTATGTACAGTTCAGTTCGAAGTTTCATGGGTGTTGTGCTGTTGATTAAATCCTATCGTTACATCTTTCCACGTTCTCTAGCTTTGTCGTTGATTTAATTCCAGCATAGTTCATGCATATGTATTGTTGTGGAAGTGGCTGTGCTTGCAAGTTTTATCGTTGATTGAATTCTAACACGGTTTGTATGTACGGTTCAATTCGAAATTCGAAGTAAAGGTTTCCATTTATTTCTTGTCTGCCTGGATATTTCCTATCTAGAGTCACCACAAAACCCATCTTCTCGCATCAAAAGCCGAAGGACGACTTTTGGCGAAAAATATTCAGTAGTCAATTAAATTCCAACGAAACACTCTCAAAATGATCCATTTCTGTTTTCACAATTTTAAGTCACAAACAAGTGTCCCCAATGTTCACATGAGAAATGCAATTGACTCATGCAATTCGATGTGCCCTCTTAGAACATTTACTCCTAAAGGGTGTAATGGTGGGTCAACACAATTCAATCCTATTTCACATTTGATTCAATTTAACTAGGATCAGTATTAGCTTTTTCGTATTGCATTAAGGTTGGAATTTGTTTGGCCATTGCCTGTTTTAAAAATGCGAAGTCTTTTTGGCAACGAGTCTCGAGAGTCGTGCAAGGAACAAATTACCCTAGAAAAGAACCAAGATTAAAGCAAATCAGGCAAGACTTGAGGAAGGAAAATCGAAGGTAGGATTATAGATAGCCAAAGTTACAGTGCTTCTAGGAGATCAGGGACCCCAAAAGGAAGAAAAAAGAACAAATAAAGAAAATCAAACATCATCTCTTCTTATGCTGCTTGAGAATACATGAGCAAGTAAACTTCAAGTAGTAATAGATATCCTCTCCGTATGCACCGAGGTTGAACTAGTTAGGCTTTCTTCTTAGGATCATCTTGGCTTGGAGTTTGCCTCTCAGGCAGTGAGTGCACTGTCCTGAGAAATTCACACCGTGTAATGCTGCTGAATCGTGTCGATATCCAAGCCCTTAAGCTTCACCACCGACTCCACGTGACCCTTGAGCGTCTGGAGCTCCCGGAGCCTAAAATTGGACAAAGAAGAAAGCGAGACGAAAGGTTTTAGCACTTTTGTTTTCTGGTCAATTCATCGTACAAAATGTAACTTCTCTCTAGATATCATGGGATTGGTTTAACTCATAGTGCTCATGGGCCTTTGGAAAGTGTGTGCATTGCAACATATCGTACGGCACATTGCCTACCTTGCAACCTCGGCTCGTCTTTTGGCCTGCTCTGCAATCTCGGACAGCTCTCTGTAGCTGCTCTTGTCCGAGAAAATGGTGGAAGTCTCCGGTGGCTGGAGGCCATGGAGAGTCCTCTGGGCGAGCGCCCATTGAGCTTCTCTCTCCTCCTTACCGTAATCCTTCTTGGTGGTGAAGGCAGTCTGTTTTCACAAGGAGAAAAGGGAAAGGCCGGTGTGATCAATCAATTGACTCGAAATGAGCAAATGAGAATGTTTATCACCTCATATTCCTGAGAAATAAAAAGATTGTACCTTGTTCTCCAGCAAGTTAAGCCATGCCTTTCCACTCAGGATGTAGCGAATCGCAAACTTGAGGATGTCTAATGGCACGTAAGAGACGATGCTGTAGACCCATATAGCCCCAGCCCATCCCCAACCGCATCCTTTGATCTCGGCAAAGCTCCAGTTGGCATATACAGCTATCAAAGTAGCCACCTGAAAAATATGTAAACAAGTTCGAATTATGTATATGAACTGCAACATCTGCAATGCTCTGATTCAGGAGCATAAACATCACGTGTTTCTCTCAAAAGAAGAAGAGAAGAAGCGCTCCTAGTATCCATACCAGCTGTGCAATTATGAATGCGCTAAGTAGCAGTAGTCCAGGGCGTTCAACATATGACCAGCTTCGAGACCGAGTCACAAAAATCAAAGCCTGGCTCACAATGCTCACTTGTAGATATAAAGCGGCCATCATTTCTTCGGGACTGTCCCTTATTGGTCTCACACCGAATTTATCCTGCATTGGGCAAAATAGAATGAGCATTTGATAAGTAACTCGAGTATAGTGGAAGCTTGAGTTGGGATAGAATTAGCGACAAGGCATCGAGCTCTTACTGGGAAAAAGTCGGTTTCCTTCATTGCCCAGAAGAATATGACAGTCATCAGTGCCAAATAACCTCCAAGAACAACGCCAGTAGCAAAAATCTCTCTCAGCTTCCAACTATCAGGCACAGGAGATGGCTTTACGCGATCCTTTGAGATTGTCATGATTGTTCCTTGAGAATTTGGTGTTAAAGCACGAAATTAGTACCGGTGTTTATCATTCCATGAAGATAAGAGACCAGCGTTGAAAGAAGGTCATAAATGTTTATTTTGTTTCGAGTAGCTTCCAAATTTTTGCAAGAGAAAATGCATAGAACCTCACCATCGTTTAGGATTGCAATGATCAAAACCATGAATGGAGAGAAGTCAAACTTCCATATCAAAGCAATGAACATGAAACCGAACTGCAATAGTTACAACAATCAGGTAAGTCGAAATCATCTATCGATACATTGAAATAAAATCATAAAAGCCATAAAAGTGACATTTCTACTAACCACGATACGGATGGTAATTGACACTGCATATATCTGCAAGACAAAAAAAAATTGAAAATGAAAAATCTTTACTCAGAGATAAAACTTTGCATCGTGATGGAAATGCTAGAGTAAAGAGACGAACTGTATAGTTCTTCATCCTTTGGAATATAGCTCTGCTTGTGAGCACAGCACTGATGATAACGCTCAAACCCGGTTCGGTGAGGACAATATCAGAAGCACCTCGTGCAGCATCTGTGGCATCAGCAACTGCAATTCCTATATCTGCCTTCTTCAAAGCAGGGGCATCGTTCACACCATCACCAGTCATTCCACAGATGTGCTTCCTCTCTTGCAACTTCCTCACAATTTCATACTTGTGCTCTGTCAAGAGAAGATAAGGGAAAGGCAATGGTGAGAAGCAAGTTTTACTGAGGGAAGAACCGATACAAGGCAGAGAAGACAAATATATTTCAAGTGACCAAAAGGCAAAAAGGGCACAAACCAGGAAAGACGCCAGCAAATCCATCGGCCTTCTCGATCAACTCTTCCACGGGAAGAGCTGCTATGTTTGCATCCTTGTCTTGGCCAAGTAAGGAAGCAGACGGGTACATATTTGTCCCCATTCCAAGTCTCCGTCCTGTCTCCTTGGCAATGGCAAGTTGATCACCTAGTCGATGAGATAGAAAAATAGGCATTAGAGCCATTAGCAAGACAAATTGTACTGACTGAACTCATCAGACCAAAGTTCAAGTAGGCTAAGTACCTGTAATCATCTTGACATTAACACCAAGATTAAGAGCTCTACGAATGGTTTCGGCACTATCATGCCTTGGAGGGTCAAAGAGAGGCAGTAAGCCAACAAACTGCCAAGGGCCACCAGGACTTTCTTTCGTTTTCTCAGGCACTTCCTGTACGATGTAAAGGTGAGATTTTCTCCATTGATAACAAAAATTATTCGAGAAGATAAAAATATTATATCAAAGTACCTGTCTGGCGACAGCCAGTGACCTAAGCCCACGTTCGGCAAATTTGTCAATTATAGCATAAACTTTCTTCCTAAGATCATCCCTCGCGTTGCAAAGATTCAAAATCTGCACCAGAAGCCAAAAAGGAAATGCAGATTACATTGGACAATTGAAGTTTGAAACAATTTTAACTTACTGGAAACATAGGACTAACAATATTACCTGCTCAGGAGCTCCTTTACTTGCCCGGTGCCAATTTCCAGCAGGATCAACATAGGTCAAAGCAGTTCTCTTATCCACCGGATTGAAAGGGAAGAAGTGAACCTCTCTAATGTCAGCTCTTGCCTTCAAGAACAGATATTATAGCAAACGAAATGTCAGGTTTCAGCTCTTGCATATGTAAGACAGTACCATCAACAGGCAAACATAATCGGAGGATTCACTCTCTTATATTACCTCCTTTGGATCACCAAGCATGCCAACGATGGCTGCATCAATCGCATCTTGATTTTCTGTCCTTGAAGCCCTGGCGGCCAGCAAGATCACATGTTCCTTCTCCACTCCTTTCGTGAAAACCTCTATCAAATTCTTATCTACGCTCAGCTTGTTGAGAGTCAGCGTCCCGGTCTTATCACTGCAGAGGACGTCCATTCCCGCCATTTCTTCAATGGCAGTCATCCTCTTCGTGATTGCACCCTGCTGAGACAGACGGTGGGACCCAATGGCCATCGTGACAGAGAGAACAGTTGGCATGGCAATGGGGATTCCACCAATCAAAAGGACCAAGAGGTTGTTGATCCCATCCCTGTACTTGCGGTGCTGAATTGGGTACATCACGATAATCTCGACCAACATACCAACTGCAATAGAACAGATGCAGAAGTTCCCGATTGCCGTCAGCACTTTCTGGAAGTGCCCAACATTGTTGGTGCTGTCGACGAGATGTGCTGCTTTGCCAAAGAACGTGTGGACACCAGTGGCAATAACGATGGCCTCAATTTCTCCTTGCTTACAGGTTGAGCCAGAGAAAACTTCATCCGAGGGATTTTTGGTCACCGGAAGAGATTCTCCTGTAAGGGCAGATTGGTCAATCTTCAACGGGTCACCCTCAAGAAGACGGGCATCTGCAGGGATAATGTCTCCCAGTTTGATGCTAATAATGTCTCCCGGAACCAACATAGCAGCCTCTTGCTCAGACCATTTGCCGTCCCGGAGCACCTGTAAACAATCACCATGATACATCATAAACAGTCAAATAACTCGAATGGTATGGTATGATACGCCAGGCAGAGGTGCTGTATCAGAGTCAACTCCTACAGGCACCACAAAGGACCAGACCCTCTCGAACCACTTATCAAGCCAAGTGCAACTTGGCGCCTATCTATTACCTTAGTTTTTGGGGCGAGACCAGCCATGAGAGCAGCCGCGGCATTACCAGCATTGTTCTCTTCAATGAAACTGATGGTGGAGTTGATCACCAACAAGCAAATGATGCCCACAAAGTCCTGCCAATCCGGAGGCTTTCCTTCGCCGTTAGCAAGCACGATGGCCATCAGAGCAGCGGCTTCCATGACCCACGACAGCGGATTCCACATGAACCCCAGAAACTTGAGAAACTTGCTTTCCTGATCGTTTCACGTCGCCAAGACAACATAGTCACACTTCCTGATGCCGAAGCGCCTCTCGAATCAAGTAAGCAATGAAAGGAATGGAAAGATTGCATACCTTCTTCTCCTCCAACTTGTTGGGTCCAAAGATCTGAAGCCGGCTCTCCCCTTCCTGGGTGGTCAGGCCGTTTGGCGTGCATTTCAGCTGCTCGAACACTTCTTCGATCGGAATCTTTTCCTGTAACCATCGCCGTTACACAGTTGAACGCTCCGAAGTATCACTCAGAATGTCAGCTAAGAGACACTATATATTCCTTTCCTAACAGAATTGCATGTTTTGAAACACAATTCCTTTTCGCATCATGACTCGACCCTCTTAAATTAATTACAGAGCATGCTATACGGTGGAAATACGTATACTAGGTTGTCGGGAGAATTCTTCGGAGGAAGTTTGTTCTTGTCGTGCTGAAATATTTTTTTCCAGAGTCAATTCTTTTGTATATATGTTCCTTTGACTTTTAGCAAGCATTATTTTCTACCCAAACACCGTCCAGACAGAACCAATTTCCTGCTAGGCTAGGCTAGGCCAGGCTAGGCCAGGCCAGGCCAGGCGTGCGAGCCACGTCAGCATAAAAGCGTTGACGGGGGCCGGGCCGAGCCGTGCGAGGGCAGAAAGTGCTCGTGTCGGGTGGGGCCCACCACCCCAAGCCTCCCTCGTGATCGGCCTGCGGCCCCCCGCGCGCCAGGGTTGGCACGGGCGGTGACGCGAAAATTTCACGAAAGTCACAAAAAGCGCAAACGGTTTCGGAGCAAAAATGGCGGCTCTTCTTTTCTACACGTGAAATGGTTTACTACGTATACGCCCGTGAAATCTAGGTGATGCGCAGGGCTCGTGATGATCAGCTCCTTTATCGTCGAACCACAGTGATTGCATAATCTCTCTCTCTCTCTCTCTCTCTCTCTCTCTCTCTCTCTCTCTCTCTCCATGTGCTATGGGGACTGCCTCTATCTGTCATGTGAAGGCGACCTTGGCTTTGTGCACAGAAGAGGCCAACTGGGGTTTTTTCTCATGTCCGATCACCGACTCGCCCGTATTTCCTGTTCTGTGTAACTATTCAATTCGTTTAAGCATGCTAAAGGAGTTTTAAAAAGGAAGAAAAAGAAAAGATGGACTTCGTACTGATTCACTGGCGTTTCGTTCCTACATGTTAAAAGGTTTTTCTATGATGCATGTCATCAGCGGAGAGATGGGAATTCATAGTAGGAAAGAGAGGAAACACGGAAAGACAGAAGGAGCGAGGAGTAGGAGGAGGAGGAGATGACGTACCAGGTCAACAGTCTCGTTCTTGATTTGCTCCAAGCTTATGCCCTTGTCGCTGGCCATCTTGGATCAACCCAGAAAGCCAGAAAGACACGGAACAGAGAGCGAACGCAACTACGAGTCCGGTCCCGCTGTATAATCGAAACTTTCAGTGTTCTTGCGTGAATCTTAAGTTGAGGATACCCCTGGAGAGTGGGTGAGTTGAGATGAAATTGAGATCATCCAATCCCAATGATTCTCTCTCTCTCTCTCTCTCTTTTCTCTCTCTCTCTCTCTGTGTCCCTCTCTCTGTCCCTCTCTCTCTATCTCCAATAGGTCAAGAACCAAAGAGAGACACGGGAAGTGACGAGGTTACGCGTGTATGTGGCTCCTCCAAATGGCCCAGCGAAGCCCTCCTTTTATACTCTCCCGGAAGGCCCCTCCCAAAGCTGGTGTAATTATTGAAGGTGATGGGGACGATGATGACACGGTTGAATGACTTCCGTGCTTGGGTTTCCCATGCCTGTTGTAGCCTCCCCCTCACGTACCTTCCCAACAGTGACCGAACTTGTCTCGGTCGGTAAAGTTCGTGCAACCCGGCCATGAAACGTGGCACGATTCGGACGCAACTCGGGTCTGACTTTGTGTTCAGCATACGCCCTCCCTTTGAAGTTTCCTGTGCATTTGAGAGTCATTGACCGTCCGAGTAGGTTTTGCTTTCGGCACGTTTTAGGTTTTGTTCTCAATTGTCTTACTTGTGTCTGGTGAGGATACCTTCCCCTAGGCAAAATTGAGAGACTTTTATAATGCCATACCAAAGACCTCGCGATTCCAATTCATCGAGTTAATGGTTGCCGATTTGGAATGCTGCCCTGTTGGGGCAATCCGACGGTCCGAGCCCCTGTGATGGCTCGAAAAACTAAGGGGTCTTCCGTTCGGAGTTTTCTATCCAAAAATTGCACAGTCTAAATGGTAGGATTAATCCGAGGCATCATCTCGGGGAGGGCGAATCAAAAGTCATCATCTACCTTTCAATTGAGAAATTATTTCAAATGGATTACTTCACCTGCTCAAGTCATCCAAGATTTCTAAACTTACATAACATCAGTGTCACGAAACGAAAGAAAATTTTAATCTCTCCATGTCAATCAAAAAGTCTCTATCTTCCTAACTTTGATGCTAGAAACTTTGGCTAGCAACACCACATGTCATATCTCTTGGCAACCCTACACAATCACTGAGCTCGCTACGCAATACATTTAGTAGTTAAATATAGGTCATTTTCTATTCGAATTCGATCAATCCATCGGAAGGTGAATTTAAAGCTCTCTATCCGCATTTTAGATCCATCTTCTTCTTCTTTTTTGAAACACTTGTTCTTCTCAAATCCCTTTGCAAAATGTTGGGGGAAACTTATCTTAGGCTGAACAAGACTTGCTAATGAAATGGAAAGAAACTGACGACTTGGACGGAATGGGGCCACTAATTGACGTCTAGCGATGCGGTCGGGATTCCAAACAAGTGGGCGGGGGAAGAAAGGGCCGTCAATCATGGATTGCAACAAACTGTCGGAATTAATAATATGAATTATTGGGCGACGATCCATAATTGGATAACTCGTCAAGACGCACGTGCTTGGAATTATTTTCTCAATAAAGTAAAATAAATATACGTAACGAAGAGGAATGGTATAATAATCGACTCTGTTTTTTTTTTTTTTTTTTTAACGGAAGAGATCGACTTTGATTTGGGGGCCGTCGGCAGCCAGAAACCTAGGCGATCTTTCTTGAGCTGTTGTTTAATATAATAATAATAATAATAATAATAATAATAATAATAATAATAATAATAATAATAATAATAATAATAATAATAAAGAGGCGTCTATTCTGAAAATTGATAGCATTTGAAGCGATACTTGCATGCGCCGGATTTATACCATGAGATGGATGCATGGAAAAGAATGTAAGCCGCGCCCCGGTCATGCAAGCCCAACTCATGTGCATTCGGCGCGAATGACTGCCTACTTCAATGCATGAAGCCATATAGAACATGTGAGTATTATGTATAGAGATGATCAGTTCTTGAGTAGATTCGAACCTATCATGTTAATGCCGGTTCCCAATTTTTGAAACCTGAAAACTACTATATTTGTCCCGAAACTAATTGTGGAAGGTACCTTGTTTTTCTAGTCTGATCCCAGTGTTTATCTGAGAATCTGTTTTTCTTTTGTTAATTTTTCTCGTTTCATTTTTTATAGCAAAATAATAGAGTAATAAAACGATTCAAAATAAAGGATGAACAATAAAAATCCCTGTCCACCAAAAGCGACAATCCACATAAAAGGAAAAACAAACAACATAAAATATACAATGTAAATTATAAAACCCCATCCCTTATTCATACATAAATAATGCCCTAAATTCTAACTAAATAAAAACAAAAACAAACAACATAGGTAAATTCACAAGAGATTTATATAAAACCTTGGTCTCGAGGTAAGAAAACAAAGAAACTAGGGTTTTTACTTTTTTTAGCTTCATTAAAGCAGTTCTAAAATTGGTCCAGCCAACCCAGTTCTCAAATGAATCTTAACTTGAAACTGAGAGCCGAATATGTTTTCAAGGCAATAATTCAATCCAATTTCCGAATAGAACCGGTTCAATTTCACACCCCTGGGCCCTAACCAAGTGAGACCCACTAACTCCGATGGCTTGCAGAAGCCGATCCTACATAAAGGTTGGTGGTCTTTTACTGATTTACGGATGTCGACACGACATCATCGTTTAAGAAATATCATACATGTCGATCTTCTCGTTTTATGTCCTCTGGCGAGTATTCCAAATACATAGCAAACCGATAAGACTGTCGCTCATCCATCGACTGTTTCCTAATTCGAGTTGCGTGCGTTAACATCAAACCGAATTAGGATATACGATTGTCTACGAGCCCTGTATCAACCTGTCTCATGAGGCGTGACAGAATTAACTCGATTTCCCCACTCGAAATCGCATACAAACGAGCCGCCACGTATCTTGATCTTTAAACAGAGTGAATTAAGCTTTACTTAATTAAGGGAATTCTAAGTCCGTCGTCTTACGCGATCCTTATATAGAAACGTCAAGGTGCGTAGGTCTGTGAAATAGAATATCCAACCCCGATGAACGGTATGCCGTGGCCGAGCCAACTTCTGCAATCGATTCATAAATCATTTCAGAAATCAATAACTTGACTTTTGAAGTGAAATTGTATTTGACAAATCATATTAATGAATTTGGACTCAAAAAAAAAAAAAAAAAAAAAAAAAAAAAAAGGACATGTCGTCATATAATTTGGGGCAATATGCATATCGTTCATCATTTAAAATGGTCTACTTGTTTCGTGAAAAAATGAATAATTTGAAAAATATATTCGTAAAATTGATCATGTGTATCACTTAAATAAATTAATTCATAAAAAATATTTTCATCATTAATTGATGGTTTATATCTTAATATTTTAGTGGATGATGAAAAGAATTCGGTCATTTGGTTCCGTAAGCGAAGCCATCATTTTTATTAATCATTTTTCGCCAAATATTTGAAACTTATCTGTAATAATATATATAGAGAGATTTTGCTTGGAAACTGCGTCAAATCAGCCAGGTCTGGCCTTGACCGTTAGATCCCCTCGAGAGTTGAATCAGCGGTTGAAACAGTGACTTCGCGTTTGGCAGCCAGACAATCCGACGTCGTCAGTCTTAGCGTTTTGCTCTTCTTTCTTTTTTTTCTCTTATTTTATTTTTATTTTTATGTCGTTGACTGCGCAGCCTTTGGCATTACATGAATGCGGTCGAATTTGGCAAGTTTTAAAAATTATCGAGGTTGCAATAGAATAATGCCATCGATCGAAAAGGGAAAATTTTCAAAAAGCCTTCTAAAGTGGTCCATTTTCTTAAAATAATCCTCAGAATGAAGCTCGCTTTGAATAAGCTTTGAACCCCTGTAGATCACCGGCTGCTTATATCTTCGTCGAACGATAAGCACGTTTGTTTCACATCCCACTTTCCAAGTCAATGCCAGAGGCATTTTCGTCCCTAATGTTCTGAACTCATTTTCATTTTTTTTTTTTCCAAATTTCCCAAATTTAACCAAAATACCCTGAACTTTCAAATAGAGATATTAGACTTTTGATCAAATGAATTAATCTTCACTTGTGAAATCCTTACGGTTTTTTTTTTTTTTTTTTTTGCAAGATTGATTGTTCTAAACAAATAAGCAAGTTAATTAAGTTGTATTTTAATGTTTAAATAATTTATACTTAATCTAACAAGTAATTCACATACAGTTGGGATTGGTACTAATATGCTAAGTTATGATAATAAATAATGGGAGGCAGAATCAATAGTCTGAAAATTTTTATACATATGATTGATTTTAATACCATGTTGAATTTTTGTGTTGCCATGGTCAATAACCTAGTTCTTAATGAACAAAAACTATTCCACCAGATTGTCAAAATCATGTTCACATCGACGGATTTTTTGAGATTAATTATTCTAAAAGCTTAAACTATTAGATAAAGACGTATTTTAATATTAATATATTCTAACACATACATTGATGGATTTTTGGCTCCCAATACTTAAAAAAAAAAAATGCATATTATTCCTGAGATGTGTCCTTGTTCGTTAGCTTAAATATAGTGAATAAATGAGTAAAGTATGCGCACGTCCATCTCAAGGTCAACGGGGAAGTCCATTCAATTACTCACGAATTCCGTGTCTAAGCCATAATTCAATATTTTATCACGAGGACATGTACTCGTGAGAGGTGGGGATACCTCCGGCCGGCCATAAGTCCCAAGTTTCCAAATGGACAACAAAGCGGCCATCCTTTTTCTTGCACGTGTCATGAGAGTCTATGCAGCCACATCGGTTGACGTTATGCACACAAAATTTGTAAAATATAGCAGCAATTGTCACATCACACATGACATCGATAATTGAGAAAAAAAATTAAACTCTGTAAACCTAAGAAAGAAGTCTTGTGGGAATACTGCACTGCTGTAAAAATTTAAACTTTTAATTAAAGATGCAATGAAATATTTAATTATTCTCACACTACTAAGTGAGGAAATATAACGAGGTGTCGGAAAAATGCTTCCATAAGATTTTAGGTGAAGGTATAATTTAATATTATTTATTTCGGTGTTTTATTTTCTTTTACGGACGATGTAAATACTCTTTTGAAAATTGCGATTCAATTGTTCTATTATGTTACTGGGAATGGAAAATCTTGACAAAAAGTATATTTTTCGCTGTTGCCAATTTAAACGTGGGTAGCCCAATTTGGGTTTTGAATTGGGTGACGATCCGACTGGCCAAATACGACCTTCTTGGGGCTGTACGCGTGCGTCGGAAAGGAGGTCTTCCGTTTGAATTGTACAACTCAAACCAGACTTTGAATAATTTCTTCCACGCATAGAAATTCATTAGCAAAAGGAGACACATCCTTTATTATAAAGAGATAATTGGACTTTTGATGCAAGTGCTAAAACCAGACTTTGATAATTCCTTACAAGTGCTAAAATGAGACTTTGACAATTTCTTCCAAGCATAGAAGTCATTAGAAAATGAGAGACATCAATTGATTCTTATCAAATATTGGACTTTTGATGCAAGCGATACATGGCCAGTAATTCCAATGTACACCCACGATGTAAAAGATATTTTACGCAAGTGGTGTCCATTGACCCTAAATTTGAGAGATTTAATCATTCATTAACTAGTCTATAGTATGTTCGAGAAGTAATTCTATGACTTCTCTCAGATTCGGCAAAAGCTCTCCTCTTCCGATTTAGATCTAGATCTAAATTTGAGATTTCCTCTCTCAATCTAGATCTAATCTAGGAGTTTGTTCAAGGTGTTTGATCTATAGTCGTATTGTCTCCGAACAACAATGGTGTTTAGGATGTTGAACTTAGATGTGCATAGGAAGCTGTAAATTCTAGAGGGGAAGATCTCGATGTATGCCCATTACAGACGGTTCCGGTGATTGATCACTAATTGTTTTTTGATGCTGTGACAAATCTAGTCTTTTATGAGAGCGTGCTTATAATTGTAGGCTACTATGTTTTTTTTTTAAGTTCATTTTGTTTTATAACTCTTTGAGATATGTTTGTTTGGAGGCTTTTTATGTTCCTCTCATGTTTCATCTTGGTAAATAAATGAAATTTTCTTTCGAATAAAAAAACACTGTCTGTGTTAACTTTCTTGAACATTTTAGATAAGGGTTTGAAATGATAATGTATTTTTTAAAAAAGGATTCAAAATAGGCATTATTTCAAATAGGCCTTTAAAATGCCACGACTTCACTCAAATAACGGGCTAAGCTCACTAGCCGACGAGCAGGGGCTACTCACCTAGCATTTTTCTAGCCACAGCCAAGGAAATATTCGTCCAGGGGCTTGTTTTCTGTTTTCTTTCTTCTTTTCTCTCTTTTTCATTTTGTTTTCTTCTATTTCTTTTATTTCTTTCTTGATATTCCTCACAACAAATACAACGACACCATGGTTAATGGTTGGAGAAGAGCATTTTGCACCTCTATCCCCAAAGACGATGTTGACTCACAAAATAATCGATTTTTTATTATTATCAACAAATAACAAACTAAGTTGAGACAGATTAGTCAAAACGATCAACAACTTGAAAAAAAAAAAAAAAAAAATCGACGGCTCCTCAATAAAATTATCAATAAGAAGTATCAATTATTGACTAGGAAATACTGACACTCTTCGGAAGTTTTCATATCGTGTCGGATACTCCGACACGTGTCCGACACTTTCCAATACTCTTTGATACTCTGTCAACACATGTAGAAAATCCGACGCCTTGTCAATTCTCCTGACACTCTTTTAACATGCGAATCCGACATTCCAACATTCGAGTTCAGAATTCCAACACGTAATTCCACTATATATGAGTTAATTTTAAAAAATTTCAATAAATGAGGAATCAAAATGTACATATGTATTTGACAAAAATTGTAAATATGTAAAAGAATTAAAAAATAATAAAGGACGAAAAGAGAAAAAAAATCTAGTCTTCTCTTCTTTTCGAGCTCTCACTTCCCATAACACACAATTAATCTCCCAAATTCCTTTTTTTCTCCTCTCTTCTAATACACTTTGGCACGCAAGTCTAAAATATAGATTATTTGTTTTTTCTTTCAAGTTTTATGGATTATTGGAATGGAATTGAATTTGCTTAATTGAAACAATAAATGATATTAACAAATGATAGATTAATTTTTTTAGTATAAATGTGTTCTAGGCTTTTTTATTATTTATTTATTTGTGAATTTAAATCAAACTAATTTAATTAAAATAATCATAAAAATTATAAAAATATAGATTTAATATACTATATGTTCTAATGTGTTGAAATTCTCTATTTTTTAAAAAATGATATATTGGTGTCGTGTCGTGTTACACATTGGTACTCCTTAGATTATTGACACCTACATGTAATTGCTACTACTTTCCGCTTCAATGAACTCCTTTTATATAGAGATCTTCAATCTTTCCATTGGACATTGTCTGAAGGGGCAAGTAGGATTCTTCTAACTGCTGCTCTGAAGATAGACTTTTCAAGCAGTCCCTTCTCACGAGCGTCAGTATGCTTTCCTGAAGTTGTCACATCATTGATACTACTTGCAAAAGTTGTTTTTATTTTGCAGACATTTTCCATTTCTTCTCCCGTGCTCTTCAGGTAACCAACGACTATAATTGATATGCCAACAAACATCCTCAAATGTTTGTTATCCCACCATCATGAGTGATTCTATTTTCTCGTAAGTGACATCAAAATCATCACTAGCCAATTTTCATGGTTGGTTGATATTGTTTACGAACAAGCCGTGCAAAGATATCTTGCAATCTTCTTCTAATGAATCACACCATGAATATCACACACTCCTCAATAATTATTACAAACATCTGCATTTATCATAGCAGATAGCATGTTAAGGATAGTTTGAAAATTATCAAAATTCCTAGGGATGATTTACTAAATAAAAAAAATGTCAATAACAAAAAATATTGCAACAATATTTATAGAGCCATAGCATTATTAGTTGTATTGTTTTCAAGAAAACAATTCAAGAAGCAATTTAGTAAGGTAGAGTCAAATTTGCCGATGACAAGAGGGCATATAATGACTCTTGATTATCTAATTTAAAAGAATCAAATGATCATCAATTATTCAATTTTTTTAAAAGGAGGAATATGTTGACACCAAAAAATTGACCAACCTTTTGTTATTAGTCACTAGCATAAATCATCGACAACAAACATTAGTTAACAATGAGAGCTTTCAATAGGAATAAAGTCATAGACACTAGCATATAGCTGCCAAATAACGATATTTTTGGATATGTATCTTCTTTTTATTAGTCTTGTTAGATAATAAGAGATTGTGGATAGTGTAACTTTATGTAACCGCCAATAGGATTAGGAAATTATTTGTTTATTTGAATTCAAAAGTTCTAATCATCGATAATGGGTTAGAAATATCTGAATTTATTTAAAAAACTCAATGTTCTCACAAATCTGTCTTTAATCTTTACTTTCCTGCAATTTACATGGTTAGCTACAAATGCTTTTGTTCTCGATACCTTTAGATTTCTTGCCATCTTTTTGTTCTATCAAAAATTAACAAAGGACCATTTGTGACCTTTATCTATTGATATCCATTCATTCACATTTTAGAAGGATATTTCATCATTTTTTGTGAAAGAGATGACGACACCACCGCTGCCAAAACATTCTCTGCCAAGCTTTCATGACTCAACAATGGCGGCACTGCCAGAATGAGCCCTAGAATCTCCTCTAAATATGATTTCTTGTCCAATCCCTCCATCCCTCACTTGCAGTCTCAATTGCAGTCGCAGCCAGTGCCGACAAATAGCCCGATGTCGTCCAATCTATCGAATCCTTTGTCCCCTAGAGCGTAGTCCAACTTCTCTCTCCTTAAGGCGAGCCTCCGTCTCTCCAGAATAAGCAACCGTCTCATTATTGCTCTCACTACTAGGACTCGTGATTTCATTTTATTTTATTTTTTGCCCTTTTTCATTTCATTGCCTTTTTGTGACACTCGTTGTTGTTGCAAACAAGACTAGAATCTGCTTGTAGAATGTGAATTTGATCGATTAAAAAAAGGGAAAATTTTCAAAAAGCCCTGGGAGACAAGGTTATTTTTTTTTTTTTCAAAAGAAATCCCTAAAATGGAGCTTGGTTTAAGTGGACCTCTGAAGTGGATAACTTCGTCTCAATTCATGTCCAGAACCGCTGCCCCTCATGTGTCACTTTTGGCATCAATGCCAAAGGCATTTTTGTCCCACATGTTTTGCTCTTAATCTCCACTTTCTCCAAATTTCACAAATTTAACCAACATCCCCTAAGTCTATAAAAAGAGATATTAGAGTTTCGATCATATGAATTAACTCTCATTTGTGAAGTCCTTGTGGTTCTTGTAAGATTGATCATTCTAAAAAAATAAGCCAGTCAGTTAAAGTTTACTTTAATTTTTAAATAGTTTAGTACTCCGTCTCTTGAGTATTTTACACAAAGTTGAGATTTGTATGAAGGATCAAATTACAATAAACAAAGGATTAGTCTGAAAAATCTTATATAAATGATCGATCCTAATACCATGTAGAAATGTGTGTTCCCACTGCCAATAACCTTATATTTTAATGACTAAAATCTAATCCCATTGAATAATTGTCAAAATATCTTAAATCTATCGTGGCAACCACTTTAGTCTTAAAAAAGCTTAATTTTGTCAATTTAATCCTTAACCTTTTAATGATTTGTCAATATAGTTATTTCGACCAATTTTAATCGGAAATTGCTAACATAGATGCTAATTGTCCTATATGGAACTACCCTATCACATTAGCGATTTTCAGCAAAAATTAGTAGGAATGACTACATTGATAAATTGTTAAAAATGTTTAGAACTAAATTGGCAAAATTGAAAAGTTTAGGACTAAATTAGCCACCACACAATAAGTTTATAACTTTTTAAACACTTATTCCCTAACCCATCAGCCGGTCATAATTGTGTGCACAAACTGATATATTTTCTGAGTTCCCATTACTAAAAAAGGCAAATTAGCCATGAAGTGTATCTCATTTTGTCAATTTTTTTTTATATAGTAAATTGATAAGTATAATATCTCAACATGTCAAGTATACGCATATCAATCTCTAGGTCTATCAATCTCTAGCTCACCGACCAGAAAACAGAATCTCTAGGTCAAGGTTGGAAGTCCATTTCTATGCATGAGCATTAATGTCCTTTACCATATATTTACCTACTTTTCCAAAATGAGATTAAACTAGGACGCGATCATTGGTCGGCAATGTTTGGCATTTAATTGGTCCACTCCCAATTATTTCAGCAGAGGCGAAGATCCTCCGCGCCATCCATAAGTTCCAAATTTCCAATGCGATAGTCATTCTTTTCTTACACGACTAATGAGCGTCTTAGTGCGTATAATATTATATGGGGAAATTTAATGGGATTGCTTCGACTATTGTAGAAGTTTAATCGTGAACTAAATATTTGATCATTCTAACACTTCATGTCCATCTAACCATGGTTAGATCCAAGCCACCCAAATGGCCGATCACCTATCCAAAACACTCAAAGTCAACCAATGTGGCTTTCCTTAGCCATAAAAATTAAATTAGGATCCTGGGATTAAAAACCTATACTTGATGGCTAGGATTTAGAGGCAATTCAAATATCCCTCCAAAATTTTGCCTCCTAAACTTTAATGCGGCTAAAATTCATGGACATACACTCGTGTTTTGCTCTGAAATATTCCAGCAGAAAAAACGCTCTTAAACTCTCTCTCTTTTCCCTCTTTCTTTTGGCGCACACTTGCTCCGCCGGCCACCGTACCATTCCGGCAATTGGACCATCACGCTGGAATAGCTCCGCTGTCGCTTAAGCCTCTCTGGAGATGATCCCTATTAGTCGTGTCTCTCACGGCCAATGACAAAGGCTCCAGTCGCCAGAATCCCTCACTATTCACTAGTTCCTCCTCTTCTTAATTCGAATTTAGGTTCGATTGATTATTGATATGAGACTCATAGGATCATCCAAGGAATCTCATAGTAAACTGGATTTTGGCGAAGACCGAAGCATGAAAATACATAAGTAGGAAGGTAAGTGAGGAGCTTAGAAACATTCATATTGGAGACTTCTCCGTGCATAATTTTGTGAAATTATTGTCAATTTAAAAAAAAAAAATCATGAGCACATAGATGGAGGCGTAATTCAAAGTACATAAATTATATTTTCTTTGCTGACGCAATCGATCCATTTTGTCAACGTGCGCACCCCAATTTGGCTTTCGAGTTGGATAAGGGGCAGACTGTCCAAATGCGACCTTCTTCGGGTAGTGCGGGTGCGTCAGAATAGGGTCTTACGTTTGAATTGTGCAACTAATACCGGACTTTGGTAATTTCTTCCAAGCATAGAACTCATTTAAAAAGGAGACAAACGAATTCACCATCAATAGATATTGGACTTCTGATGCAAGTGATATATATCCGGCAGCCGTGCCACACCGAACCCGGGTCCCCCTGTGGCGGGGCCCAGGCCCTTGTACCCCAAGGCTAGGCCCGCACCCTAAGCAACCAAGCCCGAGCTTGGGTTTCATAAGAGGAAAATAAAATAAAATAAAATAAAATGTGTACATTCTATAAAAGTATTTACATTATAAAATATTTAATTCGATAAGAACTTTGCTAAAATTTGATGATATGACACGTCTAGCCTTTATATGACACAAAAAGCGTATGTCTCTTGGGAAAATAAAATCAAAGTTCCATTTCTAAACGTCAGAATCTGAGTTCCAAATGGTTTTCAAATTTCAGTCGATCACTGGAATATTTTGCAATTTTCCCAAAAAAATAACTTCTTGAAAAGCATTTTCCAAAAAATGTCGAATTTGTCGCGAAACCAATAGAGCGTTAATAATTCTAACACTTCCTCTTAGGAGTAAGCTGGATTATGGTCAAAGACTGAAACATTGAAATTTTTAAATAGGGAGAGGCAAATGAAAAGTTGAGGAAAGTTCAAGTTTAGGACTTCTTACTCTAATAGCACACAAAATTTTATGAAATTACCATCAACTTTTCTAAAATCTTAAGGTTAAAGATGAATGTGTAATTTAATATAATTTGCTCTTAGACTTTTCTTTCTACAGAGGATGTAAAATATTTTCTAAGAATGTGATAGACTTGTTCTATGATGTAGCTGGGAATGGAAAGTCTTTACATAAAGTATATTTTCGTTGTTGCCTCAATCGGTCCAGTTTTCCCGACGTGCGATAGCCCAATTTGGCTATTGCATTAGATAACGATCAGACTGTCCAAATACCACCTTCTTGATCCAATTTCTTCACCATAAAGAGATTTGGACTTTTGATCCAAGTGATGCTAAAACAAGACTTTGATAATTTCTTCCAAGGGTAGAATTCATTAAAAAAGGAGACACATGAGTTTAGCCTAAACAAATTTGGACTTTACGCTTTATTTGTTTCACAAAAAATGAATAATTTGAAAAATATTTTCTTAAAAATAATTGCTCGTTTTGCTTATAACAATGAACAAACAAAATTATTTTCATTGTTTACGAAAACGGTTAGACATAAATTATTGTCAATAATGAAAACATTTTTCATTAAGTAATTATTGTCAAGTGATATAGACGATCATTTTTAAAAAAATATTTTTCAAATTATTCATTATATGGCCAGTATTTCTTGGATATACTGATCTTGTAAAATATTCTACAAAAGTGGTGTTATTAATACTTGTTTCGAGAGTTTTAACCATTTATTTCCTCACCAACTCTCAAATCAAGGGTGGATGAGACTGCTTGTGTAGGTTTTCTTCATGTTGACAGCGCACAGTCTAATTTCCGTTAATTAATCTTAGTTAAAGAGAACCTGTTCTACATTCTAATTTAACTGTGAAAGGCATAATTAAATAGAAGGAGAGTTTCGAGAACCATCAAACTGTTTTCCCTCTTTTCTTGTCCTTTAGGCTATATTTGGCAATTAGGATAAAATTTAGGATAGTATAAAATTTGATCTTATCTTGCGTTTGGTGCCTACTTAAAACAGGATTAAGTTAGATTTAGGGGTAGAATAAAATTATCCCATAAAGGAGGTGAAATAAAGGTGGATAGAATTTTTAATATCTATAACAAAAAAGTTATTTTTCTCAAATAACAAACTTCTTAAATTAACAAAATTAAAATTATTTTAAAAAAATAATATTTGAATTCTAATATAAGAAGTTAAAAATAACAAAAAATTATTTTTTTAAATTTAATCTTATTTTTATTTATATATTCCAATTTAATTTTATCTTATAATATGAATTCAATATATAAATATAAATATTACATATTTTGGATATTTTAGGTATATTAGTGTAATTTACTATATAATAAAATTTAATTAGTGAATGATGGAAGGGGAAGATAAAAATAAAAAATAATTAAAAAAGAGAGGAAAATAAAATAAAATAAAATAAAGCAAATAAAAATAAAGTAACAAGAGCGTCAAGAGAGGTTTCTATCATCTCCATTTCTAAAATTTTTTGTTCATCTATATGGATATGCCGTTTATATGAAACAATGTATATAATATAATATGAATATATTCGATTTTATTAGTGTAATTATCAAACAATAAATAGAATAAACAAAATTCTCATATTTCATATCATATTCTATTCAATACTTAAAAATCTAGATGACTAAACGTAGCCAAGAGTAAACGATCAATTTGGAAAATGAATGGCATTTTACAAATTATGTGGAGAAGTTCTAGGTAGTGCATCAAAGCCACTACGTTAGTTCCAATTTCACATTAAAAACCCTCAAAATATTATTATGAGCTTGGATACTTAACAACATAGTGGTAATTTTTGGTCCACTATTAGTAAGGAGAGACAAAATAATGCTTGGGTTTGTAGAAAAATAAATGATAGAGTTATTTTGTACATAAACTTTACCAAAGAAAGTCTATAATGTCTGCCATGCCTTTTTTTTTCTTTTTTTTAAGGGCGAGTCTGCCATGTCATTTAGCATGTGGATAGTCATAGATGAAAATAAAAAATGAAAAAGAAAACAAACTCTTGTTAGGCAACACTAATTAAAAGAAAACAACATTTCCTTTTCTACAATGACACATTTCTTTGAAAATACACTGAAAAACGAAATTTTTAATTCAGCAACTCGATTAGACAAGCTTACATTATTATTTGCACTGTAGACTTGCATCTCTTTTAAACTAAAACACTCCTCCCTTCATTTTCTTGGCATATCTCTCCGTCGAAATTCAGATTAGTAACCTATTACACTTCTATGATGGGGAAATTGATCATTTAGTCCTAAACCTATTAAATGAATGCTAATTAAGTTCTAAACTTTTCAATTTTACTAATTTACTCCAAAATCTTTGCACAAAATTATAATATAATCCTTCAAGTTAATTTTCACCAAAAATCACTCACTTGACAATCTAATCATCGCCGGCCATCTTATATAGCACACCACCACATTTAAAGAAAACATTATTTTCTTTGATCAGTCTTACTTGATATGGGCTATATCTTCTTGTTTCAATATTTATTCTTTTTATCAACTGTAATAATAATATATAAATGGAGCGGGAAAATTGTCTAAAAGGTTCTAAACATATTGCAATTTTGTCAATATAGTCCTAAACTTTTCAATTTTATCGATTGAGTCATATATTTTTTCATTTTTTACCAATTAAGTTCATCTGATCAACTTTAATTTAAAATCACTAATGTAAACATCAACCGCGTTACGTGACACAATCGGTACTAACATTGATAAATTTTAATAATTTAATATTTTTTGAATTTTCATTAATTTTTTTTATTTATCCTTTATTTATTTTCTTCTTTTTCCTTCTTTACTATCTTCTCTTTTTTTTTTCTTCTTTTTTTCCTTTTCTCTTTTTTTTTTTCCCCTTTTTCCCTTTGCTGACCATCGTCGAGCCTTGTCAATGGTCTGCAAAGTTCACCGGCCTTGGATACCCGAGCCTAGGTTGGCAAGGGCAAACCCTCACTCGATCTAGCGAAGGGTTACCCTCACCTAAGGTTGGTGATGGCCAACAAAGGGAAAAACATAAAAAGAAAATAAGAGAAAAAGGAAAAAAAAAAAAGTAAAGAAGAGAAATGAGAAGAAAAGAAAAAAAAAAGAAATATTCAATAAAAAATTCAATAAAAATATTAAAGTATTATTAGAAATTGTTGATGTTAACATTGATCATGCCACATAAGTGGCTGGTATCTACATCTATGATTTCTGACTAAAATTAGCTAGATTGACTCAATTGATAAAATTTAAAAGTTTAAAACTCACGCCACATGATTTTGCCATATCATTTAATATAGATATATTAGTATAATTTGGTAAGCATAGCATCACTCTATAAAAGACCCAATGGACCTTCATGTCTATCTTGTAAATAGTTGAAATGAAGAGTTAGAAATAAGAATACGGAAGAGAGAATTGAGAAATTTTTATATAATTTATATATAATAATAATAAGTGTATCAACCTATTTATAAGCCTTATGAGACACTATCAATGATATATATATATATATATATATATATATCAATTAAGATATGCACAATCAAAGAAGATATCGCACAATCTCAAAAGATACATATAATCAATAGAATTACTCTAATTATTTTTAGTATAGGAAAATATTCTAGACAATTATCCTAATTATCTTTAACAAGAAGATAACATAGAACAAAGAAAAATGATTTTATATTTTAGCAAAACTCATGCCGTTATGAGGTAGAAATCAATGGGATGGGTGGTGGAGACGATGCGGCGAGAGGCACGAGCAGTATGCGGCCAGAATTGGAATTTGATCGTGTGCAGTGAAAAATAGATAAATAAGGACACGTGTCTATTTTGAGTCGCATCAAGTTTCCATGTTCTTCCATTGTATTTTTCTCCAATCGAGGATTGCCTCTTCCCACCGCGGCAGGATGCACTTCCGTGGTCAAATCTACCTGACGAAAGACAAATGCAACTTTGCCTCTTCTCTTTTTCCTTCACACATAACTTTTGCGACCATTGCATTTGCTTCTTGATCAAGATAAGATCGAAGTCAAATGGAGCAAACCGGCCACACGATGACTGCACTAACTGCTCAAAAGCTTCCACGAATTTGCTGGCTTTCCATCTGTGAACCGCCCACAACCGTGGTCGTGCATTTCCTTTCAAGTGAATTACACTTTAACATTCACATGAAACCCGGCGGGTGTTTATCCAAAAAGTTTTAAACATACTATCCGGCGGTTTATTCAGTTTTAAATACTTTTAAATTTAACTAATTTAGTTTTAAATTTTTTTAACAATTTTCTAATTTAGTCATTATGGTCAATTTTGGCTAAAAATTATTGATGTAACTATCGTTTGTCCTATACATGGTAAGGCCAACACCGACATAGACTATTTCTGTAGTTTTTAAAAAATCTAGTCTTTTACACTATATTACCGACAAAGAAATTTCTCTTCAAAGTTTGTGTGCAATGATCTCATTGCTCAATGTATAATTGAGATTTTTATCTTCAAGGTTGTTAGTACCATGCATTTTTTTTTTTATAGTCTATGTAAAAAAAAAAAAAATCTGGTTATATTCATTTTGTTTAAATAATTCTCAAGCAAAAGTAACGTCTGGCTACTCCAAATGATATTGATATTTTCAAAAATTATGATTACAAAGAATGTTAGACATGAGTAAGTGCTAATGGTATTTGTCTATTGCGTTAGGCAGTCCTTTCAACAGCCAAAAGTAAATTTCAACTCGCTAAAACCAACGAAAGCAACACATGCTTTTCCCTACAAGAGAATAAAAGCAGTTCTGATATGTCTGGATGACTTTTACAAAGAAAGATCACATTTATATTTTAATTTATGCCACAATGCCATTACTTTTTATTAATAGTAAGCGAAATTTTTACTAGTCACAAAATGGATAACAAAATTAAATAGAAGAGAGATTCGTTCATTTTACCTCCAAATCTTCCTCCAATAGTAGAGAATCTAAGAGAAACCATCGAAAAGAATTTCGCCTTTTTTTTCAAAGCAATTGATTATTATGCTAGGCTTTATTTCTAAAATAACTTATTTTACCTGTAGTCATTCAAATGTCTTTTTCATATAAAAACTCTTCTCAGAGACAGAAAAAAGAATTTGGATCTTTGTGTATCATGATCAATGAATTTCAAATCTAATAAAATTTAACTACAGATGTCGAAAACTCTTATGGCTCTTTTCAAAGTGATTTAAGATTCTCCCAAGAGATAAATTCTGGATTTGGAGTGTCTGGATTGATTGATGCGTCTGGATGGATTCCTATGAAACAATTCGGATGTCATTCATATGGAAGGGTTCTTATGCATCTCTGCGAAGCCAATTAGAATGAAATCGCATCTTTTTCCTTTCCTTCTTTTCTAAACTTGATCATGGGTCTGGGGCGCTGGGCCCGCCTTAGCTAACCACACCCAAAAGTGCGATTCGAGTGGATGTGAGCAAGAGCACTTCTTGGGCAAAGGCCCGCCCACTTAGGCTTCGTCACGACCCATCCCGAGCAGAATTATCGACCTCGCATTGACAGAGCACGCGAACTTCGTAAGATGGAACCCTGGGATGAGGGGAAAAAGAGAAAAGAGAACCTCGGACACCTGAGGCACGGTGGGCACCGGCGAGGAGCACCCTCAAAATCAATGTAGATTGCGCAAAATTGAAGGATTCACTGGAATGCTCGATTGCTGCAGTAGTTCGTGATTGGAGGGGGCGCTAATCTGTGGGTTTGCAAGATCGGTCTTTGCTGAGACTAGGGGTGTGCAACCGGCCCGAGTATACCCGGTTCCCGGACCAGCCCACCTGGAAAATAGGGTCGGGAATGGGTTCCTATTGAAATCGGTCTGAGAACCGGTTTAAACCGGTTCAGGAATAGGTTCCGAGTGATTATCCACCCGGAAACCAGTTCCCGGATTCGTTTTGGAACCGGTTCCCGGATTGGTTTTGAAAGTAGAGGTCTAAAACCTTTTTTTTTTTTCTCCCGATTTCTATTCTTACTCCTGTAATAATAATTTTTATGATTTTATTTATTATAATTAGCCCTGTGGATTCTTAATTTTCTAGTCAAAAAATTCATGTATTTATTTATTACAAGTGTTTAATATTTCAATACAAATTAGGATGATTACGTTATTTTCTTGCGTATTAATATAAAATTCAAAGTCTTATAGATATCGGGAGATTGCAAAATAAGTTCTAGTAAAAACAAGGTTGATCTTGGAATTGGATTAAAAAAACAGGGTGGGTTGGGTCCAATACAAACAGGGTCGGATATAGGGTCCAGAAAAGGAAAATTGGTTATAACAGGGTCGGGTACAGAGTCTAGATCTAGACCCTACTGATCATCCCTAATTAAGACTGCGCAAGCCACGGAAGCCCTGGGTGTTCTTCAATGTCTTCAATTTTTGGATACAGAGCATGACCGAACAGTACTTAAGGACATGAGGGCTAGGACTGAAGAATGCAAGACAATTTTAGCTCGACTCGGTTTTGTGCAAATTACCTTTGTCCAAGGGAGGCGAACCAGCTGGCAGATCACGTGGTTAAGGCACAACGGAAAAAAGAACTCCCCACCAATTGGCTGTCTTTTCCTCCGCAATCAATGTTGGATGTTTAATTTCTGATGTTAACAAAATTGTTTTAAGTTAATGAAGTTTCCAGTTTTTTCAACCGAAAAAAAAGTCCACCCATTCACACCGGGGCTTGAAGCGCAATTTGAGCAGCCATGAGACCAACGAGTTTCACATTTTGTGATTTTTTGGATCCTTGTCCGAGAACCTGTTGATGGCTGTCAAGAGATTTCAACAGTGGCCAATTTCTTCTGCTGATTGATTATTGACAAAATAAAAAAGACGTTGTTGACTTGTGTGTCGGTGGGCGGTGGAGGTTCAGACTTATCTGCGTAGATTAAGCGCGCGTCATAATTCGACTATGACTAAGTTGGAATGATTTCATACTTCAGGTCACCCTTGCCGGTTCTGTCTCGCATCTTTTCTGATTGATAAGATTAGCGGGCATCCTGTGGACTTCAATGTCCAGCTATCCAAGGGAAAAGACACCTAATCATGCAAAAGGAATGAAAGCTTCTTCTGGAGCCATGTATAAAGGAATAAAACGGATAATGTTATTTTGATAAGAAGGTTTCTGACCAAATACCCTTCGCGTGTAATGATGAGGGATCTGAAATTTTAGATTCTAAATTACACCATAGATTATTCGATTGACATTAGACACGATCATGACAAAAGTCCCAATCTTATGACGAAAATGCACTTTAATAATAAAACTTTGACACGGTACATGTTAGCCCTTCCATCAACTCGGTTAGCTTTTCTTGAACATAATATATAAAATTAGTTCTTTTTCTCATTGTGGCAAATCATCTATAATGTCTTTAACTTGATCATTAAAGGTGCTAATGATAATCATTTTAGTCAAAAATTAATTTCTCAAATATTAAATTTTTCTATTTTTAATCCTAGATGAGTTTTTAAATAAAAATACACGCTTGATAACAACATAATTTTTATTCTCAAAATAAAAGTTCATTTGATAATAACACATTTCTCCCTCGCGGACGATGGCGGACGTCTCCCTCTCGAACGATGGCAAATGACGGTAGGCGACCAATGGCTAACAACAATTGGTGAGGGTTAACAAATGGCAAACAAGAAGCAATGAGGGCCAACAAATGGCAAATGGTGACCTTTAGGCAACGAGCGGCTATGGCCGGCGAACAGTGGGTGACTGACGGATGAGGAGTGACGACTGTCGATAGCCAATGACTAACTAGCAAAATATGACGATGGTGAATGGTGGCAAGTGAGCAGCCAACTACTAAAGTGGAGGACGATGAGAAGAGTTTTTATTTTTCATTTCCACTTAAGAAATAAATAATAAAAAAATTCATACTTCTTATTTTTGTTCCGAACCAACTAAAAATTTGTTCTAAAAAGCAATGAAATTGCATTACAAAACGAATTTCTGTTCAAAATTTGTTTCTAGAACAAAAATAATAATTTTAGAATAGAAATAAAATGATTATCATGCACACCTTAAAATTCATTTGTTGTTCAAATCAAAATCCTGATTCTTGTGCCCCGGATGTCTTGTGATGGTTCAGGAAACTCTAGTCAATTGGGGAAAGGAAAGGTCCCAAAAAAAATTGCAACAAGAAGAGATGGCTGCATGCAAATTCGCCAACAATCACAATTCATGTTGTGGGACTTGTATCAGAGCCAAGCTGCATCAGAAACTCGAAACAATTGCAACAACCTTTCCAAGTGTCTTATTACATCATCCATAAAATGTGGATAGCGTGCCAAAAATTCGGCAGACAATCGATTTCCCTGCAGCAGTCTGAGGAATACGTCGTTTAGAAAGTCGTCGCCACAGAAGTCCCTCACCTCACTAAAGGGATAAGCAAGTACTCGGCATAAAATAGCTGCACCACCACAAGAACATCAGAGATTGGAGCAGTCAGGAAGTAGAAGATATCGAGAGAATCCCAGTACAGCAAGAGCACTAGCAGAAAAGAAATTTGTGAAGCTCGTTGAGGATGAGAACACCCAGAACAGATATCGTGACGATAACAATACGCATATGGATGGGAAAAATGAAATTGCTATGGCCAAGGAGGTGCAAGCATGTTCCTTGTAACCCGGCCCATGCGCAAAAATGAGCTTCTCAGTCACCTGTCACGACACCTTGCACCTCATGATACATAGCGCCATCGAATGAGGTTCGGTGATTACCTTCCAAATGAACATGTAGAATGATGTTATTGCAGCTTTGCTCTTCAGATCAACAGACTTGGCGCGACTCCATAACAGAGAGCCTAACAGAGCATGACCAAGGACCTGATCCAAAATTCATGGCAGCCAACTTTATATCCATTGAAAAGTAGGTCCTTCTTAACATTAAAGCAAGAACTAGGTCCCTCAATAGCTTTGCTAGTTTCAAGATCCAAAAGTTCATTAGATCAGGAGTAGTGGGACGTCTGATAGATTTCAATACTGCTCGGCCATTAACAAAAGTAAAGCATGAGAAATGAACTTAGGAGGCCATTTAAGAGAAGGTAACTGGAAGTTGAAACTGTCCTGGTAATTTTACACATCCAAATTTCATCTACCGTTTGAATAGACTGAACATATTACCGTGAGGACTTTACTCCATAGACACGAAGAGACGGATCCAACAAGAATGGCCACACCGTAAGCCACTTCAAGCAGTGATATGCAAGTCCAGAATACCTGCCCAAGATTGAAACACAAAGTTAAAGAAATAACTTTAAAACAAGCTGCCGCAGAATGGTCGCACTTTGTATAAGAAACTACCAACCCGCTCTTGACCCAAACGAACAGTGAATGATCGGATACCAAATATCTTGTCTCCATCAATATCCGGTATGTCCTACACAAACACAAACTGAAGGGTGAAACAAAAGCTAAATCTTCAAGTGTCAAGCCAACTAGTCTTTACAAAATTGTTTGGTAAGGATGTTCCTGTTACCTTAAATAATGCGATAACCACAGAGAAGAAGCTCATAAATGCAGTTGCAAATATTAGTGGCCTCGAGAAGACTGGTGGTCTTTTGTACACATGGGTCTAAAGATAAAACATGTCATTAGAACCAATACCCAAAAAGTGTGACAGGTCATAAGAATCGAAACTGACATTTGTAGCATAATTAAACAGCAAAAACTGCAGACAACATGAATTCATGATACACTTCCAAACATCCATGAAAGTACTGCTACTAATATCGACAAAAGAAATATAAGATAGCCATCTCTCAGAAGAATGATTTCAGCTGTTAATGTATCATGTGCAAAAACAGGTATGGCAAAGAAGACCAAGGTAAAAAATCTTCACAAAGTTATTCATTCTTCATCAATTTCTGAAGTTTCAAAAGGATAAAATAGAAATGAGAAAGGCCCTTCTCAATTCTGCGCCACTAGGTGGTCAGTGCAAACCAAACTTTGCATAAAAATTTATCTGGTGCCCTCAATTTAAGTTTCTTCATCCACAGTCCAATTGAATGAGTTATCTAAGCGTCCAAAGAAAAAAGAACAGAGTAATGATAAACTTCCACATATGAGAATATCTTAACAAGATTGTCCAGAATCCAGAGAAACCTGCATGTGCAAAAAAAATGCCATCTGAACAATCACCGCCCGGACAGCCAGAATACACATTGCCGCAACAACAGCAGACTTCTTCCATCTCAACATGGGTAACTGGAACATTACAATTCACAACTTAGTAAGCAAATCAATCATGGATTCAATCATGCAGCTATATTGTAACTAATGACAACTTGTCAATCGGCTAATACAAACAGAAGTGACAATTTTAATAAACAGGATAAGAAGGAATTTGCATCTTGGACACCATATTAGTAGTAAATTCGATAAGCTTTTTTAGCTAGCATCAAACAAGAGATAAATGCAAGATAACAGCAAACTTTTTTTCTGACATGAGATGTCAGTGGAAGCAGGTTGTCCTCATAGCTAAAGGCTATTCATTTAACTAATCTGTTAATCCTTTTACCATCAAGTGGAGATGCTTAATAAGTATATGATAAGAGTGTTGCGAATATTGGTGATATTTCAATAAACTTTACCAAGCTTATGCATTTATAAGCTAACCTTTGAGAGATTTGGGATAAAAGTCTGTCTAAGAAAGATCCAGATATGTCTACAAGGAAACTCTTTTCGATTTGTCTAGCTTAAAAAGAGAGTTCATTTACGAAACTTATACGTCCAGTAGATTCATGACCTATTTCTACAATCAAAAGCATGATGATTGCTTATGCTTGTATTTATGAAAAGTGAGTGATGAGTAATGATGTGATGTCTATCTGCTACATCAGAAATATGAACTGTATACTGTGAGAATTGCCCTATAAAAGGATCGTGAGCATGAAAGCTTTTGAGATGAAATCATTGATGTAATATCCCAATAAAGTTTAGAAGATGTCAAGAGCATAAAAAAGGACTTGAAGGCTGTAATATCTTACTAAAGCAAACTATTTTGTTTTGGTCAAGGTTCCTGATGAGAACGTGTAGCAAGTAGTGACAATGGTAAAGAATGATGCATCCAACTTGGGTAAGGACGATGCCAAATCGTGTAAGGATGACAGGTTTCACTATGAACCTTAACATACAAGTAGGATCTCTAAAGGAAAATGTCTCTCCGAAGTTCCAATTATTGTGACTTTTATTCTTCCCAGGAAGTTGGTATTCGTGCACTAGCTTCTTCGAAATGAAGCATCTTTAGTCAAGATAATAACGCTTCTTAGAAGTGAGACAAATGCAGAAAGAACTTTGAAGCAACATAAATGTCTGGCAAAATCTTTTGTGAAGTATGGCATATAGGATCAATTAACGCTAATATAAGAGCATGCTGATGTTTCTAACCACCAAGAGGAATGTAACAACCACATAAGTCTCAATTCCACAGAACCATTCCCTCAAAAAAACATGTTCAGTAACTTACAGACCAGTTCAAGTAAAAATTCTCCTGAAGAAGGGGGATGAAGAAAGAACACACTTCCTCCAGGGCTACGCAAGAGTTAAAGTGACACAAGTACTCACATTGATAGAATAAGCCGTTCCAAGCAAAAAACTGATAAATAGAGCCCAAAACAATGGCCATGAACCAACGATCCATCCAAGCCAAAAACTCTGACAATAAAACAATGATAAATGCATAATTAGTTAATTGTAACATCAAGAGAAATATTCATAAGTCTAGAATCAAAGGAAAGCTGATAATTAGGTGATTGAACAGAACAAAGGAGCACATTATCTTGCTTTAACCATTCAGACATGCACCACAGATTTTCAACAATGAACTCCTCAAACAAATAAACATCAAGAAGCAGAGACAATGTAATGGAAGAAGATATAGCGAGAAACTTCGAAGCAAGATGGCCATCGCAAATTTTCCAGGACCATACCTTCAAAGCAGCACTAATCTTTTCATACTTTCCAATTAGTATACTTGAGAAGCAAATAGCTTGCTATTCTTTGGTATCACTCACAAATAAAACTAGTAGTCCTGTAGTCTTGCATAATACTCTCAAAGGAAACCTCGTGTAAATTACTTTTATTATTTAATGAATTTTTCAGCAGGGATAATATGTGAAAGGTAAAAGGTGAACCAGGCAAAACTGTACACAGTACACCTAGTTGATCCCAACATTCAATGGCTGATATTTATCATCATACAAGCAGAAATTTCTGCTCATGTACACAACATTGGGGAAGCAAAGGTATGTATTTTTTGGAGTAAGGCAAACTAAGGGTTAAGTTCTGATACCATAATGGAAAAAGATGTAACAATCATGACGCCAGTTCCAACCGTGTACTCTCCTGATGCAAGCGGAAGATACGGCTTGTTGACCTGCAAGAGACAATCATGACATAACAATCAAGTGAGCTACGAAAACATTAGCATATATCTCCTATGAAGTCCAATATAAGAATTGCATCAAGAGAATTATCATAGGTGCTCAGTCTATGTACATTTGACTATAACAGGATGTGCCCAATAAAAAGGACAAATAATGTACTTTTTGACTTCTCATCAAAGTCATGGGATCCCGGCTGGATGAGCGAGCATCTAGGTGCTTCAATTGGAATAGAATTAGTGCTGGACCCATCATGTATTTTTTACTTATCCTCATTGAAGTCATGTGTTCATTGCTTAATTGAAGTAAGGGTCAGCAGCTAGAAAGTAATACAGACATAAAAGCCAGCAGGACACAAAAGTAGCTCTGAGGAAATCTCAGTGCAAGTATTTCAAACTGTCCAATGGTAAAAAAATAAAATAAAAAAATAAACAAATAAAACCCACAACTAATACTATTTCAATTGAAGAACTTCACGGAATCCAGAGAAATGCAAGTGATAATAAGGTGCCTATGTTAACACACCTTGTCTATGTCAATGTCAGAAATCTGGTTTAAACCCACAATGTAAATATTCATGAAGAGGGCAGCAACAACAGCCTGAAAATTTGCAGACATCAAGGTTGTAAGTTGACTAGATCTCGGATGACAATGAACTATGCAGAGTTATAATGACGGTTAATCTTCACCTCCAGCACCCCTGTGAAAAATAAGGGAGAAATATCTGATAACTTCTGAACCGCAAGCAGAGAAACTGATATTATGCTCAATGCCTGATCAAAACAAGTGATGTTAGTCAATCACAGAAAATTCACAGCTTTATCCAATTGGAGCAAAATGGCCATAGTTGACCATTTAACTAAACAAGCACTTAACTGTGCCAATAACTGTGTGAGGACGAGAGAACCGATAAAAAGCATCAGCAGCAGTTTTTACAGAATCCCAGATATGACCGGAATTATAAGCTTCTGGCCCAGACTCGAGTGGTTGTCCAGACGCCGCATTCACAATCCACTCATTATTCCTTCTCCGGGTAAGGGTGAGTTTTTCCTTAATATTTGTAACATGAGATCTAGTATTGTATGCTCCGAGGATGTCCCTTTCTCTGCTCTGTGAAACTTGTGCTACACGAGAAATTGCAATTCCATAAGTAACACTATGGACAGAGGGTCTAAAACTAAAAAGGAAAATTACATGAAGTTCTGAAAAATTGAAGCAGGAACCATTTGCATGAACCATTTACAACACAATATGCTCAGAAATATGAAAATTTTTAACATGGTTAAATTGCCAAAAGGCGTGTAAACATGCTTGCTTAAGATCCTAAACCGATGCTAACTTTATTTCAAAAGTACCGAGAATATATTGATTAGATTTTTCTTGTTTTTTTCCCCTTTTTCGGGCACTAGATATATCAAGCAGATTTTTTTTTGAAAAAAACAAAGTAACTACTGGCAGTCACTGGGGTTAAAACACCCAACGCAGATGCTCACCAAGATTAAGTTAAGTTACAAGCTACACCGACACATCAAGCAGATTAAATCAAAATTCTTTTGCATCTTTTTACCTACAACATTAACCAATTTGAAGAAAACTAGGTAATAAACAAAGAAACTGAGACTTCTTACACATGTGAAGAACAATTTTAGAGGAGGAAGAAAAGCAACAAATTAGATACTGAAATCAGTGGGTCGTACCAGGAAAGCAGAACTTCGTGAAGTCGTCCCCTCTCCAATTTTTCCTGCCTACATTAACCATTGAAACAAATCAGACAAAGTACTCTCAAGCAGCACATAAATCAGCAGAAGAACAGCTCCCCAAGTGCTACAAAAATTAAAAGAAGAGCCCCACTGAGTACCCTTGAAAGATAGCCGCCACGAAAAAAAAAAAACACTGATTTCACACGAAATCCAATATTGTAGTCTAACACAGAAAAGCGACCCTGATCAGGAAAAGGGCCGTGACTCTTCCCAGTTAAACTGACGGGGGCACTCGAGAAAAGCCAAAGCACAATCAGCAGAAACCCAAAATCGAACCGAAGACATGTACCCGTGGAGAGCACAGAAGGCGAGGGAAACGAACGGACAAGCGAAGACTCCATTTTTAACTCCTGCTCTCTTCAAGAAAGCGCGGAACTCTGGAAACTCCCGGCACGACAGCAAAATGCAGACCAAGAAACGGACCGAGGGGGCTCTCTCCTCTACAAATTACAGCAAGCAAAACAAAGGGGTGCCAGCAGAAACCCCGTAGCAAAAACGGGATTGTATCAGCTAGGAATTCTTGGGATCTTTCGTCCTTCGTTTTTCCTTTTCTTGTTCTGGGTCAGCGCCCTTTCTCTTGCTCTGGGCGTGTGGAGGTACAGGCAAGTGGAAAGCGAACTGCTCTGTATTTCATGCGTTGCAGAAAACGAAAGAAAGAGAAAAGTTGCAGGGTCCGTGCACGGTTTTGGTTCTTTAGGCTGCACTGAACTGCTTTTTTGTCTTCATGTCTACGGGGTCTATGCACGAATCGTTCAAGAATCAGGGCGTGTCGCTTTCGGATTCTTTTTCTTTGCCAAGGCGGGTACGTCATGTCTCCAGCACGAAAATTTCTCTAACACGAAAAAACCAAAAATATCTTATTTCGTTTGATTTCTCCGCCGAGAAGGGAAGAGAAAAACTTTTGATATTTTAGGAGTTGTGAGAAAATAATTCTAGCTGTGGGCAATCATAAAGCTTGCTATCCTCGGCTACAAATTTCAACGACACGACACCAAATTAATGGATTCTGATTGAGGCTAATTAAGTTCGAGTCACTTCATGTCGATTTGCAAGATTTGATCAACAATATAGTAATGTTCATGTCAACATCCTCCGAGTGACGGATGTTGGGCACAAAAGTAATTTGCACAAACATTCGAATTAACAAATTAGTATTGATAGATGAACCATTCATACTTGATTTATTTAAAGATTGCTCAATTCATTTTATTCGCTATTAGGATTTTAAATTGATAATTTTCGAAAACCATGAAAATGGTGTTTGTTTTGATTTGGTAATGCTTTATGGACAGATTAACTTCAATGGTAAATGCATTATCAGAAAAAATGAGCATATTTCCTGTCAGGATCTGGTTGGCGGATTGATTTCATGGAATGGTGGGCCATGTAGTTATGATTCACGATTCACGTTGCCTTAAACTACAAATTGTGAAGTCGTGTTTTTCTTTTTGTTTGGTAAGCTTGGTCGAGTTTCCAGGTGAATCCAAAAACCAGCACTGATGTCTCTTTCTTTTCCTATTCTCCATAAGATTATAAGTATTGTTACATAATCTAAACTCTCATTATTAGTTTTGGATCTTTAATCAATGAAAATCTCAATGGAAAGACATTAAATATATGATAAAATATAATCAAGTATCATTAACTTTCTACTTAAAAAGTATCAATCTGTCTAGTGATTTGGTTTTATGCCTAAAACAAAAAACCGGATCAATAATCACCGGTTCTAAATATTAAGAATTAGGAATCACTCGGAACTAGCCGATTCAGTACTCTTAAATTATTAAGGCATTGCTTCGTACTCTTTTTCTTTCTCTAGCATGAAAACCGAAAAATATTTTATTTCGATTGATTTCTCTACTGAGATCAAAGAAATTTTGGATTTTTTAGGAGGAGTTGTGAGAAAATAATTTTAGGCAATAATAGTCCTTACTTTCCTCAGTTACAATTTTCAATACCACACAAAATTAATAGATTCTGATCGAGGTCAATTGAGCTCGAGTTTACTTCATGTTGATCTCCAAGTTACAATTCATGTCAAACCCCTCCCCTCCACCCTCTCCAGGTGCCAAGCACAAAAGCGATTTGTATAATCCGTTCGAATTAACAAATTAGTGTTGATATGTGAATTGTTTAGACTCAGTTCACTAAAAGATCATTCAATTCATTTTATTCTCTATTAGGATTTTAGATTAATAGTTTTCATGTACTATAAAAATATTGTTTATTTTGATTTGGTGATAATTTGTCGACAAATTAACTTAAATTGGAAATGCACTGCAGGAAAATGTGAGCATATTTCCTGTCAGCTTCGCGTCGGCAAGTTGATGTCGCTTCGAAAGGGTTTATTTCATGTCATGGTGGGCCATGTAATCATATTACACGATCTGCTTTGCCTCAAACTACAAACTGTCAAGTCGTGTTTGTGCTCCATAAGTTGATACTATTTATAGGTGAGTAATTCTAGGGTGAGACCCGCATTAAAATCATATAACAAGATTTATTTATTTTTTTAATTTGTGGAAATGGGAACCGACCCACCTGATCTTGGAACCGAATCGGACCGGCTATATGGTCCAATTCCTAGATGGACTTAAGAACCGGTGATGATAACTTTTCCTTTTCCTATTCCCTAGAAGACTATATGTTGTTGCGTAGCCTAAACTCTCATTCTTTAGTATTTTAGGTCTTTAATCAACAAAAATCTCAACAGGAAGATGCTAAAGATGTGATTAAATATGACCAAATATCATTTAGCTTGCTAATAATAATAATAATAATAATAATAATAATAATAATAATAATAATAATAATAAAGTATCAGTTCGGGTGGTGTGAGAAATAGATTTTTGAAAAATCAAACCGATACTCGAATAATTGAATACCAAAAACGAATGTGGACACGTGCCTAGGAAAAACATGCAACACCGATCGAAAGATATATTACGAGGACATACCTTTGTTTCTTCTGACAAGTACCATTGCAATCTTAGAGGAATCATTTAAAGCCCTAGAGTTCCGTTTTTCAAGAAGGAGTATACTATTTCTAAGGGAAGGAAGAAAAGAAGCATACTTCCTCTCTAAAACACTACTACTAATGTTATTCCATTTTTTATTTTATATATTGCAGTTATTTTCACTGCAATAACTGTCCCTTCCTCTTATGAACTAGGTTTGGCCCAACATGGCATATATGCTTGACCTGGCCCATCAAATAAAAAACCAATCGGGTGAAACAAAAACCAGATCGACAATATCCAGTTCCAAATTTGAAGAATCCACAACAGCCTAGAATCGGTCAGTTCGGTCCAATTCCTACTTTCAGTGCTTACCCCTATTATGATTAACTAACCACATATGTTCAAGTCAACCTTTTCTGTGATATACCACTCCACTAACATGATATGAATGTCTTAATCATTGAGAATTGATAAAATAATAACAATGAAGAGCAAACTTGAAAAATTCAAGAAAACTGATGAACCATGATCGAACTGAGCTATAGTGATCGAATTGAGAGAACTTACATATCTACAGAAAGAGAGGAAAATAGGCGAAAAGAACGTATGAACCGTGATTGAATTGAGAGAGTTTCATGAAAATAAGAGCAAGACAAGGACTTGCCCCGGTTGAAACGTGAAAAACGGAGGGTACCCTCAAGCCAAAGTGGCCGCCTCAAGTCGAGGCTTGAACGCCGCATTTCGGGGGGTGCATGCTCCTTGACTGGGACGGGAGGCCGCCTCGAGTCCAGGTAGGCCCGCCTCGTCTCGAGGCGTGAATGTTTGGTAGCAAGGCGTGCCATTTCTCGGGCCTATAACTTCTCCATCGAACATTCAATTCACGCGATTTTTGGGGTGTTAGAATGCTAGTGTCAAGACCTTTCCGACAAACATAGTATTGCTAAGCAAAATCGTGAAATGAAGGACCCAAAGTTTTACCCGTGTCGAGTCTAAATACTCAAGTATACGAACCAAACTTCCTTTCAATGACTTGATTACTTTTCAAAAATCATCATAACTTCCAGGTCTGGAAAGTTTTGTTCCAGCCTGAGACCTACAACTAGAGGTACGATTTTGGGCCTCAAAGCGAAAGTTTGAATGAAGTATTGGTCGGCTATTACTCCCTTGTCTTACATCTATCGGCCCGAATGCTTATGATCCCCAGCTTCATGATGTCTGGAAAACGCAAATTTCTGGCACTGTGAAAAAAGGATGAGTAATCTCGAAGGGATAAACATTGACTGCCGAACTCATGCGATATATGGATGTCAAAAGACTCATTTTGACGAGCAGAACTCACTTTTAAGAAGGAAAATGTGTTTCATGCTTTTTCATATTATCCATCAAACCTTGATCAACTCTAGATTGACCCTAAGTCAAAACTTCACGATTCCTTCAAGATGGGATTAAAATTTGAGGTGTCGACGTGTTAAAGCCAACGAACGCTAGTTCTCTTCTTCCAATAGAAAAGAAGATTTGCTCTTCAGTAGGGTGTACTCTTTTACAAGATGGTTGGTAAATGGCGTTATCAAATTTGACCCCTAAACAAAAATATGATATTGCATAGTTCGCATTCTTTACTATATTTCTCCGCACTTAGATACTAAAGGCATTCATGTTTAACAATGACATGTCCATTCGCATAATTTTCATTTAAACTTCGCCCAATCGTGAATTCCATTTAAATTGGCCTAATATGATAAATGGTCTTGCAATTAGGCCCTAAGCTTATTTGAACTTTCACAGTTAAGCCCATTCAATCTAAATACTCAGTGAAATTCAAGCAAGCCCACATGCATGTGTCATAATTGGTGATTCTCTCATACTCACAAACCCTTGTGGGGTTATCAAGTGAAGAGTGAGTGATGCAAAGGGGATTAAAATACCTAGTCTATAAGAGTGGCATCAGAACCATTGGTGTAAGAGTTTTAGGATAGAACAATTATATTACTTATGAGCTTCAAAAGTGGGGTTGACATTTCATGCACAAATTGATAGAGAGCTAATATTGCTCTTTTGATAAGATCATGATAGGCTGAAATTAGTTGTTGAGTCTAAAGTAATATGTTATCTTGCTTGATGGACTAGACGCTTAAGCTAAGTTGGGTGTGGTGCAACCTGATACAATGAAGTTATTCGTGTATTGTTTTCTAAAACAACCATGAAGGAAGAGCAGCCTAGTATTTCCACTCACTAGGGGTCGCAAGGGCTATTTCATGGCTAAGGAACTATTGGGCCACGACAAATGGTATCTAAGTGGGGTCCCTCCAGTAAGTGAGTTGAGTTGAAGAAAATCTATGGTCTACCCGATCCTACGAGGATGAAAAGTGAATCGTCGAGGCAAAAGGTGCTCAAGCAAGGTGTAAATCTAGACCAACTTCTAGGATAACAATACAAACACAAGAAAGAACCGGTTCCTCACTAAATAAGGAAAACGTTCCTAAATCAATTGGTGAATCTTAAGAACATGTTTGCTACCATGTTTTCAACAAGGAAAGAAACCTCCATTAGTCTGCAGGGATCAGGAAAGGCTTAGTAAGCGAAATATGGTGTTGCTAAAAGGTGTAATTAGTCAAAAGGTCATTGGCTATAAACTAGTTTGGGCGAGGCTCGCTTGTTGGTCGGTGGGGGCCGTGATGCCCACACCCAAACTAGGGAAGGGCATCATGACCCTTGTCAACCACGAGTGAGGCCCTTCGTGCCTTCGCCAGCCACGAATGAGGGTTTCGACTCTTGCCTGGATCTAAGTGAGGATTGATGCCCTCACTTGTGGTCGATGCAAGCACGGAGGCCTTCACCCAAACTAGGTGAGGCTTGTTGGCCCTCATTCATGGTCGGTGATGGTTGTTCGGCGATGTCATTGGCCAATAGTGTACATGAACAAAAAAAAAAAAAAAAGAAAGAAAGAAAAGAAAAGCGATAAAAGAAAAAAAGAAAAATATTTAAAAAATATTTAAAAATTATAAATTTTATTTACATCGGTCTTCGTCGTCTGCACATAAGGCCATTGGCGTCCAGATCCATGTTAATAATTCTACCCAACTTAAATTTGGATGGATAAATTGATGCACTCAATTCAAAAAGTTTATAATTAAATTGATTCAATTGAAAGATTGATGACTGAAATGGTACAAATACAATAAGTTTAAGATTTTTTTTTTGGGTACTTTTCTCTTTGTTTCCTTCCTTTTTTTTTTTATTCAATATGTTTTTTAACTTCACTTGGTGCTCTATGTTTGACTCTTTCTACATGGATATTCAAATAATTCTTTAAAACAAAAAAAAATTCATTCGCCCGGGGATTAAAAAAAAAAAAAGTTCTCTTCTATAGTGGTCTTGGCCCTGTTGGGGGTAACCCCGGTCCTGTCACTGACAAACCGGTCCGGTTCTCGTTCTGCTCCCTCTCTCTCTCTCTCTCTCTCTCTGAGCTCAGTGGTGCTTCCTCTTCCTCACAACTCATGTAATCTTCCCAAGTCATCACAGCCCCCATCATCCTCTCCCTCCGCCTTTTGAATAACCACCAACCATCCTAGATTGCCCCTTTCTCTCTCTGTTTGTCTGCGCAGAAGCAGAGCAGAAGCCCGGATGCTCCCTCCACTTGCCTCCCCTGCTCAAATTGAATCCTGCATCTCCTGCTTAACCTCCGCCATTTCGGTCCGCCAATTCTTGCCCTCGTCCCCGCAGTTTCCCAGCACGTAGCTCGCGCGTGGGCGTGTCAAATGGAAGGAACCCTCTTCCCGAACAGGCCGGTGTATCCAGCCCCAGCGGGCAGGCCGGCGCCGGCCCCTAATTCGCCCTTGAAGTTCAACTCCGCGACGCTTCCGCTCCCGCCTCAATCCCCGTCTCCTCCCTCGTTCCCACTCGACACCCTCATCCAGCACCTCCAACCTGTCGCCCCTCCTCAGCCTGGCTCTGCCCTCGCGTCTTCTCTCCACGTCGCCCTCGATGCTGCCCAAGAACGGCTCCGAGATGCTCCTCCGAAGAGGCCCGCTTCTGTTTTGCCCCTGCAATTGGATGGTTCGAGAGGAAAGGGCCAACCGGATGATGGGTCGGTTGAATTCTTGTCCGGGAAGTGTAAGTTGATGTTCGGTTCGATTGTGGATCGGCCCCTGCATAGTTTGAGTGCTTTCTTTGATTCTGCCAAGTTTGACTTGCTCGATGTTGATCTGATAAGTTTGTTGAAAGCACTAGATTTGTCCGGAAATTGGGCGAAGGCAGTTTCTCTGTTTGAATGGGTTGTTTGCAACTTGAATGATGAAAATGTGCAGCTTGATTATCAGATTATTGAACTTATGGCTAGGATCTTGGGGAGAGAGTCCCAGCATTCTGTTGCATCCAAGCTGTTTGATTTAATTCCCATTGAGGAGTACTCCCTTGATGTTAGAGCCTACACGACCATCCTTCATGCGTATTCTAGGACTGGCAAGTATGAACGGGCCATTGCATTGTTTGAGAATATGAAGGGCTTGGGACTTTCTCCAACTTTGGTGACTTACAATGTGATGCTTGATGTGTATGGGAAGATGGGCCGCTCGTGGTTGAAAATTTTAGACCTCTTGGATGAGATGAGAGGCAAGGGACTTGAATTTGATGAGTTCACATGCAGCACTGTAATATCTGCTTGTGGCAGAGAGGGTTTGTTGGAGCAAGCCAAAAGCTTCTTCACTGGACTGAAGTTACAGGGCTATGTACCAGGAACGGTTACTTACAATGCGTTGCTGCAAGTTTTTGGGAAAGCTGGAATTTACTCTGAGGCCTTGAGCATTTTGAAAGAAATGGAGGAGAACAATTGCCCACTGGACTCTGTCACTTACAATGAGCTCGTGGCAGCATATGTGAGGGCAGGTTTCTGCGAGGAAGGAGCTGCTGTTATAGACAGTATGATTGGTAAAGGTATAATGCCGAATGCTATTACCTATACTACAGTCATAAATGCCTATGGGAAAGCGGGAAAGGAGGATAAGGCTTTGAATCTGTTTGACAGGATGAAGGAAATGGGTTGTGTTCCTAATGTGTGTACATATAATGCCATCCTTGGGATGTTGGGCAAAAAGTCTCGATTGGAGGAGATGATAAAGTTACTGTGTGACATGAAGACAAATGGGTGTTCTCCTAACCGTGTAACGTGGAATACTATGCTTGCCATGTGTGGAAACAATGGTATGCATAAGTATGTAAACCGCGTCTTCCGTGAAATGAAAAGTTGCGGATTTGAACCTGACAGAGACACATTTAATACTTTAATTAGTGCATATGGCCGGTGTGGATCAGAAATTGATGCAACAAAAATGCATGAGGAGATGATTAAAGCAGGGTTTACCCCATGTATTACCACTTACAACTCTCTTCTGAATGCTCTAGCTCGAAGAGGGGATTGGCATGCAGCAGAGTCAGTCATTTTAGACATGAAGAAAAAGGGCTTCAGGCCGAACGAAACCTCTTACTCATTGATACTCCACTGTTATGCAAAAAGTGGAAAAGTGAAGGGCATAGAGGAAATAGAAAACGAGATATATGCGGGCCGTATTTTTCCCAGCTGGGTGCTCTTGAGAACCCTTGTCCTCGCAAACTTCAAATGTAGAGCGCTAGCCGGCATGGAAAGAGCTTTTGAGAAGTTGCAAAATGGTGGATACAAGCTTGATTTGGTTGTGTTCAACTCAATGCTCTCAATGTATGCCAAAAACAACATGCATGAACGCGCGAATGAGATGCTGCACTTGATACGGGAGAGTGGGTTGGAACCGGATCTTGTGACCTACAATAGCTTGATGGATATGTATGCTCGATATGGAGAATGCTGGAGAGCAGAAGAAATCCTGAAACGACTACAAAAATCTGGTGGGAGACCTGACCTCGTTTCTTATAACACTGTCATCAAGGGATTTTGCCGACAAGGGTTAATGCAGGACGCCATCAGGATTCTCTCTGAAATGACCACGAGAGGTATTAGGCCATGTATTTTTACGTACAACACTTTCGTAGCGGGCTATATGGGTAGGGGAATGTTTCCGGAAGTTGAGGATGTCATCAGCTATATGATTCAGCATAATTGCCGGCCTAATGAACTGACCTACAGAATTGTTGTGGATGGCTTTTGCAAAATGGGGAAACATAAGGAAGCCATGGAGTACTTGTCAAAGATAAAGGAGCTTGACAGTTCATTCAATGATGAATTCATAAGACGGCTTGCTTCTCGGATTAGGGCAAGCTGAAAACATAATTGTTCTGTGCACTCCTATCAATACCTTCCGTTAATAGACTCATGATCTTGGGAACATTAGGAGATTGTAACCTTAGCTTGTATCTGATCTAGCTCAGGTGTCTGGTGTAGTAGTCCTGTAACTAGAGGCCCCTGCTTGTAAATGCCGTATCAGCTTCACAACCAAAGGCAATCTCGAGAGTTCCAATTTATTCTGCAGCTTTGTGTTCATATCCAGTTCGATAGACATCAATAAAAAAATTATTTTTTCGATGGTCACTTCTGTTCTGTAGTCAGATAGTTGCCACCCGATTCTGTCAAAAACCATTGTGTATCATTTGGATCAAAACCAGAATACGATGCCAATCAAACATTGCGATTTCATCAGATTACTTGCCTTCCTGCCATTTGGGTCAAAACCAGAATACGATGCCAATCAAACATTGTGATTTTCATTGGATTACTTGCCTTCCTGCACGTACATTCTGCAGCCGATGAGGGTGAGCCGGTGAGGACGGATTCCGTCTTTAACTTAATAGACTCTGGCCAAAGTAATCATTGCCACTTGCCCAGCCAAAAGCCCCTCCTACCCTGGGTTTGACGAAAACCCTTTCAACGGTTTCGATGACAGCAGAAACTTTTAAACATTAAGATAATTGAAAACCAGATGAACGTAACACTGTGGACAGCTCCCAATTCGTCCTAATTGTATCGATCTGAAAGTTACTCCAGAAACCAACTTCATTTATATACAAAACTCGTATACATAAAAAGGGCATCATATGTTTAATTCACTTTATACATACGATTTAACAACAAGAAAATGGAAAATTTGAGCGTTGGTCCTCAATCTGGAGTAATTTCCATCATCTTTCCTTATCCCTCCTTTTATTTTGAGCCAAAGGGTTAAGATACACAAGGCGAATCACACCCAGTTCTTCATGTGGCTGAAAATGGGCTTAGCCAGGACACGTGTGCATCGGCGAACCAGAACTAAACAAAGCCAAGAGGATCTCCCTGAACTGCGAAGAACTCTTCGGTGTGAATTCCCCAAGAACTCGAAACCCACCAAAACTTTGACAGCCTCGAATTGAATCGCCGGCCGAATCCAAAGCGGGGTCTGAACTGAAGAACCCTTTCAGGGGGGTCGGCGGACGGATTTGATGTAGTCTTGGAGGGCTTGGAGCTGTTCCTTCGAAGGGGGAGTCTGGTTGTTCTTGATAGATCTGTGGACGTCGTAGGTGGTCGCAGCCAAGAAGAGAAGCCTGCCTCAACCCCACACACATGGTCATCCCATCGAAAACAACATCATTCGCGAGCAGATGATCAACGAAAAAACAGAAGAAAGAAAAGAATGCGTGCATACCCTGAGCTGAAGAGCACGATTTGCCGCGGGAATACGTGCTTCCCGAAAATCTTCATGGCGTCTCCTGGCCCTTAACCCTGGAATACGTGCTTCCCGAAAATCTTTATGGCGTCTCCTGGCCCTCAACCCTGTCTCTCTCTCTATCTCTCTCTCGTTCCCTCCCCAAATGCATCGGATGGACGATGTTACTGGGTTGTCCGATGTCCGTCCGATGCATGCGAGCCGACAGTCCGGCCTCGTTTGGACCCTGTTAATGATTTCAAAAATATATAAATAAAAGGTATGGAAAGTTATTAGGAAAATATTAAATTAATTATGAAACGATATTAGATTAAGATAATCATGTTTGTCAAGTTAACCATATCATGATGCTAATACTTTTATACGTAGGGATTGCAATACCTTATTATAATAATATATTCTAGTACATAATAGTAACTATTCAAAATTTCATTTGTACTTATTTATTTATACGGTTTCAAATAATTTTTGGCGAATTATTTTTATGTTACGATAATAACCATATTCTTCATTAATAAAAAATAATATTAATAACACAAGTGTATTATAATTTTATGTAGAACCTATTAGGATCCTCATTCAAATTTGTTTGTGCAATTTAGAGAGAGAGAGAGAGAGAGAGAGAGAGAGAGAGAGAGAGAGAGAGTTGAATCATGAGTCCCTCTTGTCGTACCAAATGAAATAGTATTACAAGCTACATTTTTTTCCCCTTTACTTCTTATTCATTAACTGCATATCAATTCCTATATTTTGTCTTTTAAAACAGTGACGGCCTTGTAATGATAACAAATTTACTCATTAGGCACGAGCATAGCATGGTACAGTTACAAGTTGAGCATAGCACGGTACGGTCACAAGCACAAGCATGACATGGGACAACCCATATTATACATAGACATGAATCCACTCGTGACATGATAGAAGACATAGTTGCCATGGCACTGTTCATTAATATTTTCTTTTTTTTTTGGTCAGGAGGAAAATTTTTATTTCACATGAAAAGATAGATACATAACTTCAAGACAAAACCAATCCTAAAAATTTAAAGTCTAATGCAAATCCAAAAAATGAAACAATTTAGTACATCTTAGAAAGATTCACTCATTTCACAAGAATGAATTCATTGTAACTTCAAAGCACAACCGGCAATCAATAACTAAAACTCACATCATCATTAGTGGCGAGCATATGCTGAAATTTCCTTGTACCAAAAGGCGATGCACGCTTAGTATCGGTGTCTTTAGCACCATTACTATATAAAGAAAACAACACCACCAATAGTTTGAAAAAGCACAAATAATAGTGGAAAAAATGATGAAAATATATATATATAAATTTGTCTAAGGCGTACAAGCACCATCCTTAAGGACCCTCGGAGTACGAAACTTGATGCAATAGGCTTTAGCAGCTATTCTCCCAAGATATAACAAATCTTTTATGTTTCGTACTGAATATTAGAAGGAACAAAAACAATGATGTGCTTAACCTAGCAAAAAAAAAAAAAAAAAAATGAAATGAAAGATTTTTTAAGATAAATGATACTCTTTTTCATTCAGTGTATATATCAAGATCGTTTTTGAGGTTTTATATTTATATTTAGACAAAACAGAGCATTAAGAGACCTTTATAGAGCCGTTAAGAAATCATTATAGAGTCGTTGTAGAATAATGGAGGGTTTATTTGAAAAATAAAATAAACATTGCAAAGTGATACAAAAAACTATTATACAAATTGTTAAAAAGCTGTTATATAACCGTTAAAATAATAACGGCCTTCAATGTGGTCATAACTTTTATCAAAGCTATTACTATAAATATTTCAAAAACTATTGAAATATTCAACAATCCCCTACATTTTTTTAAAAAGATTTTGAAAATAATTAAAAAATAATAATGATGTTGGGTTATTGGAGTATAATGCATTGGAATTAGTGCTTGTTAGGCTATGAACTAGCCCTAGGAACAATGAAATATAATTCATGAAATCATTAGTAAAGTCTGAAACTTCCATAAATAAAGAATTTTTTTGTGAATTATAATTTTCACCAATCATATTGTATTTCTATAAACTTTGTTGTTCAATGCAGTTTAGTGGTAATAGGCCATGCGTTGCTTGGTTTATTCATAAGTGCTCTATAGATTTTCACCAAAATTCTTAGAGCTGCCCCACTCCACATTTATATAGGCGATTTCATTAAGTGTAGTTTTCAATTTAATACACCACTAATAATGGTTATGAAATTCATTGAAAGCTTAGCTCAATATCTTTTTTCTTGCAATTTTGCACTTTTCTCACCTTAGGGGGGACAACAATTTTTAATAGTGCATCATTAGAACAACAAGTGACTTATTACTATCCATACGAACCCCATTCATGGGATTGCCAATTACATAGGATGGGTTGCCATCAATGCTGTTTTTACTTAACTGACTTGTCCCATTCCCCTAAATGCATAAAAAATTAATTTTCTTCCCACAGGTTTAGTCAAAGGATCGGCCTAATTCACTTTTGACTTTAAATAATTGATGGAGATAAGCAGTTGCTTAAAATATCACAACCTTTCAACTTATAATAAGGTGGCATCCGAATTTCCATTCTCGCTTCCACTTTATTTTGCCATTGATCATCCTTTCATTGACCACTTGATGTGTCATTGAGAGCTTGAGATAGTGCTTAACATAATATTCTATGGGGGTAAAAACTAGGAGTGAGTGATTTCAAGTTCCGTACAAGTTCCATCTAAAATTTGGAACCTATCTGTTGGAACAAATTTATCATTTTTTGGAACCTAAAACCTACCATGCATACCCTTGAATCTAGAATCTACCCTGTCACAAGTTCTAAGGTCGGTTTCAGGATCTACCTAAATTCCACATATATTATTAATTAAACGATTGTAGTAAATTAAAATCTTTAAAGACCATCACTTGCTACTATAATTCACTGATCATAAATACATACGGAAAATATGAACATTAATAAAGTGAGAGTGTCAGTCTTAAAATAGAAGCTCAGACTAGTGCTTCTAGATCATACACTAATTATCGAATAATATGGAATATCGCAAGATCACGTGAAGGCATGAACCAAGAACGATATTAAAACTTGTTCAAGATTCCAAGTTACAGGATATAGGTTTTGTTATGCCTCGATCCTCGAGCGCGTACCCATCCCTCGGTGGTTGATTAAATTGTGACGTCCTAGGACGCGTCGCTGACCCATTCATTTTAATATGCATGCGGAAGCGTATAAATAAATCCCTAGACAACACAAAGATGATATAGAAAAGTAGGGCCAAAATTTTGAAAACCACAACACACCTTTATTCACAGCAGACTAGGTTATATACAATACTAGTCCATATTCGAAAGTCTACAAAAGTAGATGGGCTACAAGTCTTCTAAGCATTCGAACCCTCAATCAAAGACTCCAGGGTCTCCTGGGGATTTGGGTACACCACTGCACTACCGGGAGGGTTAGCTGTATCCTTGCCAAAAGCGACCTCTAACACCAACATAGGGATCTCAGACTCTGGTAGGGGACCTTCTTTGGGTCCATCTCACTCGCGACGATACCATGATCTAAATTGATGAGGTACACTTCGTGGTAGGCCTGCATCAAGCCAGACAATAGATCTCACGAATTCGTAGACCCAGGCTCCTTGGCTCCCATGGAGGGGAATATAAGAGATCTGTTCGGTGATCTTTTTGGACTAGCCAAAACGCTCAGGAGAAGCAGCCATCTAAGAACCTGAAAATGTTAGCCCACGACGGGGTGAGACGATGTTTCAGCAAGTTTACCCCCTAAACTCCGACTAAGAATGAAATATGCCTTAAGACTGCCTATGCATACACAAGATAGAGGACTTACCTGTGGCACCCCTCGACGGCCCCCGAACTGTTATGGGTCACCACAGTCCGCTTACCTTTCTTCTTTCCCTAATAACATGACACTCTGATACCATTTCGATCGCAACGGGTCCATACAACCATGGGGGTTTACACATTTTTTTTGATAGGTCCATTGCGCAATTCATATACGGAAGCACATCCAACAAACTCCCTTCCCTATATTTAGAAAACGATGCACACCTACTAAACATCTTATATAAGTTCAAGCCGAACACGTTTATTTACATAAAGCAGATGGACATCTTTAGTCGGTACATCAAAATGCTTTGGTTTTCCATACTTGGCTATACTTCAAAAGATGACCGACATCTCCTCTAACAGTCGTATACTTAAAGTCCATCGATCAGTGTCGGCGTCCAAAAGTTCCTTCCTTTGTTATCCTTCTCCTCGCGGTCATATCCAACCACTTGATCCATCTACCGGTGGCAGTGGCAGCAGAGGTATCTTATCTAGTCTGAAATGTTGGTCCCCGAAGGGGTGAGTACAACTACTCAGCAGGTAAAGAACTAATAAACTACTCAATGCATCATGCATCACACAGTCATCACAATCATAGCATCATATCACATGTACCATCATCATTACCATGCATCCATGCATGTAACGTCATCATCATATCACATGTACCATTATCATTACCATGCATCCATGCATGTAACGTCATCATCATATCACATGTACCATCATCATTGCCATGCATCCATGCATATAACGTCATCATCATATCACATGTACCATCATCATTGCCATGCATCCATGCATATAACATCATCATCATATCACATGTACCATCATCATTGCCATGCATCCATGCATGTAACATCATCATCATATCACATGTACCATCATCATGTATAATTCAATTTCAATTTCATTTTGGACCGCCACATTTCTCTTTCTCGGGACCAATGTTTGCATCCTGCATGTATTCAAGATACAATCAGACATCCGGCTCCCCCACTTTCTGGGCATCTCGTACCCCAACTGGCATCACGAGGACCCTTCGGCATTCAGCCATTTAAGGCCACCAGGCAACCGGCCGTACCCTTCTAGCCAGGCATCTCGCACCCAAATTGGCATCGCGAGGCATCCCTCGGCACAATACCTGCCGAGCTTCCGGCTCCCCCACTCTCCGGGCATCTCGATACCTCTCGGTACTCCCGAGGACCCTCCGGTATCCGGCCATTCAAGGCCACCAGGCAACCGGCCGTACCCTTCTAGCCAGGCATCCCGACACTTCCGGGGCATCGTCGGCTCACACCTCCGACGGCCTTCTCATTTATCTCAATTCACATCTTCAATTATAGTTCAATTTTAACATGGCATGTGATGTCATGGCAATCAAGATCATCTTCATCCTTTGAATGCATACATGCATCAAGACACAATCACTCATAACAATACAATTCATGGAGTCCATGCAATTTAGAATAGTCCATATTTCATGCCTTTTTGAAGTTTACAAAATTCCAGCATATACCATTTTAGAAAACATTTAAATTAAATATCCATATGCTTCTCAAAAATCATAAAATCAAGGCATGTGATAGACAAGACAATAAGATAATAATTTCATGAAAAGTACATGCCCAATAGAGTTCCACACAAAAAGATATACTTCACATAACTACAGCATGCAATTTCGGATAGAAACAGAATGTGCAGTTTCTGAAATAATTCGATTAAAATATTCGAACGACCTCCGAAAATTATGAAATTTTACCAGGTTATAGTTAAGATACTAAAGTAGATTTTTTATGAAGACTTCTAGGCCCGATTAGTTTTAGATAATTTTCTATAGTCATCCGAAGCTTCTGATTCTAGCACCGAAACGTCCAGTGTAGTCATCTCTGAAATATCGAGTTTTCACCCACTTATTATTCTTCTTTTCCTCTGAAATTTGGATATGTTTTAATTCAAGAGGTCCCATACAACTTTCATTAAGGGATCTAAGTCAAATTTCCAAATAATAGTCACCATATGGGTCCATGAAGTCTCGGGTATCCAGTACCGTGTTTCCAGATTTACCGTCTTCAAGAGTAAGTCGATTCACTAGGCTACACTTGCTCATTTTACTTCAAATTTGAGTATGTTAATCCTGAGATGTTCTCTACAAGTTTCATGAAGAATCGAAGAGAGATTTTTAGTAAAAATCGACATGCAACCCACAAAACTACCAGAAGGTCAGCAAAACAGTTCCAGATCTAGTGTCTTCGTAGGATGAGGGTTTGACCCATTAAATCTCCACCATTTTGTCCCAAATTTTAGTATGTTGTATTTTAAGATGTTGGCTACAACTTTCATGAAGGAATCAAAGTCAAAATCCAACTCAAAACATGCATGAAAGCCCTCACAAGATTCTGGGTCAGGCAGTTCACACGAAAACAGCAAGCATACTCAAGAACAAGTCACATTCTAGCTTCGGTTTTACCTACCCTAACTTCCGAAATCTACCACCAACAAATCACACATGCAAGACACACATGCAAGAGTGGAAATCGATCCCAACTTGCCTCTAAGATCAAGCGGACAGCGGCACACGGACGGCACACCGGCGACGGACGAACGGACGAACGGGCGACGACGGCTCCTTCTTCTCCTCTCTCGGTTCCTCTCTTCTCTCTCGCAACCCTCTCTCTCTCCCACTTGGACGACAGCCCCCTTCAACCGGCCTCTCTCTCTCCTTTTTATTTCCCCCTAAACTTAATCATTGCAGCTGCATGTGGCCGCCCAAGATGGCCAATGGGGGCAGCCACACCTTGCGCAACCTCCATGCCACTTGGCAGCTCGGAGGAAACACATGGCCTCCTTCATGCAAGATGGGCCTCCATCTTCGGCTGGGCTTGGGCCAGCAATGGGCCGGCGATCCCTCCTCCTCCTTTGGGCTCCGCAACTAGGCCCAAGTGGTCGAAAATGGGGTGAGGTCATGGGCTGGTTTTTGAGCTAATACTTTGGCCCATATCTCCTCCTAATAATCCTTCTCAAACCTAAATTTTATAAACACCTAATTGAAATTTATAAATCACAAAACTTTGTGACCTATCTTAATAAATTCCAATTTACAATACACATGGCCAAGGATAGAATTTTCTTTCCTATCATAATTATCCATTAAAAGCTTGGCCATAAATCTTATTGTAAATTATGGATTAAATGGCTATAAAATAACTTAATGGTACTTCCATCACCTATTATAGACTTTAATGTAACTAGAGGTCGTCATGAATTTTGGGATGCCACATTACCTCACATCAGTTCCTTCTTACAAGTCAGTACAATTCATATATCCAACCAATCAATTCAAACCATCGATCCACTCAGTCAATAAGCTCAATTCAACACAATTGATACCATCTGTCAATAAATACTATCTATCAATTTGAACCATATATAATTCAATTCCGTCTATCGATTCAATTGATACAACATCGGCTTACACAAGCTGAAATAAACGATCTTTGCTCTCATAAGTTGTAATATATGGTCATAGCTCTCGTAAGCTGATATAAATAGATAGTAGCTCGCACAAGCTGATAAATACATAGATCGTGCTCGCATAAGCTGATAAGATATACTGCTCGCACAAGCTGATAAGATCGTGCTCACACAAGCTGATAAGATATGCTGCTCTCACAAGCTGATGTATTGAAGCACATAGGCTGATATAGTATACTACTCTCACAAGCTGATGTGCAAAGGGTCTTAAAAGTTAATAAAATGTATACTGCTCTCACAAGCTGACATATCGAGCTCATAGACTAATATAGCATATTGCTCTCACAAGTTGATGTGAAAAGGGTCCCAAAAGCTAACGATAAATATGCTCGCACAAGCTGATAAAATATGCTCTCACAAGTTGATAAAACACTGAGTTAAAAATACCTGATGAAAATAATCGTGTGTGGGTACACGGTTAGCCTGAGCCAAAATTTTAATATATTTCTTTTAGAAAATTTCACTATTTATAATAGTCCATAAACATCTTTTTGGCGTTGTAAACCGACACTCGGTATTTTCCAATTAAATACCAAAATCACACAATTTAGGATAAATACCCAAATTTACCAATTTCACTCAATTTGCACAATCTAGCATTCAATTAAATACACCAAGCATACCATTGCAATCGGCACGAAATTTCAGTCACCAGGTATCCCGGTATAATTTCCGAAAAATAGTAAATAATTAAATAAATACAAAAATTAATTAAATAAATACAATTAAATGCCATAATAAAAACTTAGGCCAGAAAGGCCTAATTAAATACCCAAATGGGTCTGAAAAAATTTCGAACCTATCTAGATAAATAATACAACCTGTCTAGTTGCTAATTAAGCTGATCTAACCACCTAACATGCAATAACGAGTAATTAAATCGCTAATCCGTTCTAACTAACCACCTAAACCATACTTAGCCTAAACTAATCAACCCTTAAGCATAATTAACTCAATAAGCAAAGTTTAGTGAGTAAACTCACCGGTTTTGAAATCCGATTAGTTCACAGCGACGGTTTCGCGGAGACGGGCGACATACTCTAAAGCGGCGACACCGACGAGGCTCGGAAGCAATCCAAAATGGGCCTTGAAGCCCACATAGGCTTGCTGGCTTGCGGTTTTGGTTGCTGGGCCGAGAGAGAGGGCTAGGTGACAGGCTAAGCTAGTAGTGGTGAGACGGGTTGGTGGAGGCTGCTGCGAGCGGTGGCAACACTCGATAGTGACCGGACGGCGATAGGGACGACTCAGGCGGCTGAAAATGGAGAAAGTAACCGGCTAGAGAAGAAGAAGGAGAGCTGCACAAGTGGAGGGTCCCAAGCCAAAATATCCTCTAGTTTGATCATTAGATGGCCCCCCACCTTGTCCGGCCCATCCTCAACCAAAATACAGCCAACAAGCTTCTCTAGGAAGCCATTGAAGTGGTCTAAAACTTCTTCCCCCCATGGCCTACGGATTTGTAACATGTTCCCCCAAATCCACTTCAATTTCTTCTTAAATTGATTCAATTCGGCCCCCATAAATCCAACTAAGATGCCCACACTTAAATTTACATTATTCCTCGCCAATAAAATGAACTTGCCTCCCAAAAACGAGATTAAAAACGGTCCCCTGAATTTTCCAGTCGAAACGACCCTATATTGAATTTTTTCCGAAAATCTCGGTTTGCCGAAAAATCTTCGGAGGATAACTTGACAGTCCTAAAATAAATCGTGACATGATAAAACTTTCAATTTTTGAAATTGGATTCAAATTCGCGGTTAATTTCAATCTAGCGAGATTTTGGTGTGATTTAGCCTACCGGGTAGCTTTCGGAAATTTTTAATACAATTGACTTGTGGTCGATTATTTTCGAGCCATATTGTACAACTTCGACGTATTGGTGACTCTCGGTTGTCGTGAAAATCTTGAGATTTCGAATGCGGACACAAGGTACAAAAATGACAGAAAATCAGTCTAGTGCCGATCGATGAGAATTTTGCAATTTGGTGGAATCACCCACACTTAGTCACATATCTCAGTCGAATTGACCTATCTCAAATTTTTGATCGATTTTTAATTGTACCGTAATGACTCTTGCAGACTAACACGGTCGAGCAGTCAATTTCTGGTCGAATTCTCAAATCTATTACATTAAAATCCCTTAACGGCTTCCTCAAATAGACTAGTTATCTCGTGATTGATCAACTCAGAGAATAGAACTATAGACACATCGATGAAAAGCCCGATTTATTCAATTGAAAGCAGAACCTGAAATTTAGGATATCACAAGTTTTATGTTCCATGCTCCTCCAACTGAAAACCTAGAACCTACCAGTCGAAACAAGTTCCTTAATTTTATATACCTGGAATTTATCTTGCATACCTTGGAACTTGGAACCTATAGGTTCCCTTTAGTACGGTTTTTGGGTTTCAGGTTCTCCCTTGTAACCATGCTTACTCTTTGTAAGAATAGTATGGGTGTCTAAACTTTTGTATGATGCTTTCTTGAATGCCAACATTTTTTTTTGCTCACTTAAGTACCATATCAGAGTAAAATCGCTCACTTAAGTGCCATTTCTGGCAAATTATCCTACGTGGATTTTTTTTTATTGATTTCTCATTTTGACATGGATTTTTATAAAATAAGTTGAATTCCTACATAAAAAATTTTGTCCAATAGAAGAGAAATGGCGTCGTTTTTTATGTCAATAAGATATGTCACACTTTCTCTTTAACGGAAACACCGTCATTTCTAAGTGTAAAGCAACCTCAAACAACATCGTGGGACTTCTCATTTGCACGACATCTTCCACCTTTCTCTCTCTGATCGCAAAATTGAGGTTTCCATCTTCGATTTCTCTCTTGATCCCTCACTAACACTCTCTTCCTTTTGTTCATGTCTGAATCTCAGTATGCCCAAAATCCCAAATTGATTTCTCTTTATAATCACAAACTAGGGCTTCGAGTTTGTTGTTGCTCATCATCCTCTCTCACTAGACAGAGGCCAAAAAAGCGATAGCTTGGGTGGAAAGAAAAGTTAGGGCTTGTCATGTGATGAATCTTGATTGATAGAGAGTAAATGTTAGTGATTTGTTATTTTGTCTTGACTGACTGACAAAGTGAGAGAATACTTATTCAATTTAGTGTTGTTTGATTGAGTGTAAAAGTGCGAAAAAAGGTGAGATCTTAGAGGGAAAATAGAAGGGTTTGGTGCCAGAGTGTAAATTTTGTGTTTATTGACCAATACTCAAATTATTATTTAATGTGATTGTGGGGACCGATTTCTATTATTATTTGCTTGAGTTGTGAGGACTTATTGCTATTCTTGTTTGTTTATGTTATGGTCCCATAGTGCAAAAATAACTTATATTGTATTGGGTGCAATATTAACATGGGTGATACTAGTGCACCCATTGAAGTTTGCCACGTGTAAAGCTTGTTATTTGGGGAAGAGTGAGAATATGTTGGTGGATAAGTCAAATTTGTCCTTGTCAATCTCAATAAGCTATCATGTAAAAACTTTAAAAAGGATACAGTAGATCACTTGAGATGCAAAATAGCGCAATTGCATTATCTCATACTCGGTAAGAGTCTTAAGGATATTTTGAGATATCTTTGTGATGATAATCGTGTGAGTGATCTTGTTTATCATTACCTTCATGATCGTGATGCTTATGTTTATGTTGAACATTAGAGTGATGAAAATGAGTAAGCAATGTTAGAAGCTGATATTGAAACCCAGTTGTTTTAGAAGGAAATGTGAGAATAAAGGATATTGAGGCTTTACATGTAGCTCACGTGTTAGAGCTATTTGAGCAATTTAAATACCGGTGTCATATTTGATGGTGAAGATATATTGTTTAAAGAATCGACTAGAATAACCATGGGCTCTCGGGAAATTACATTCTCCAGTAATGAAAATGACGTGACATTGGTGCATACCATTTGCACAAGTGATGTTCATGATGAGTACATTGCATAAGTAAGGGCAAAAGTGAGGGCATTTCAAGAAAGGAGAAAAGCGTCATTTGGGGTAGTAAATGAGGCATTTTAGTAAATAGGGATGAAGGAGCTCCTATGGCTAATAGTGATGATACTAATCATGATGAAAGTGGTTGTGATGACGACGGTAGCTTAGAGGATGATGATGAAGATGGTATAATGCAGCATAGATGAAGAAGTCAGTATCCTTTTGATAAGTCAACTTATATGAATCCTACATTTTACATATCGATGACATCTGATGATGCCAAGTAATTTGGAAATGCTATTATCAAGTACTCAATCACTCAACAAAGAAATGCTAAATTTATTATCAATATCAGCAATTTCGTTAGAGTGAAATGTGTACAAGACAATTGTATATAGAGAACGTATAATCATTAAGTAAAAAGAGTGTTATTCCATATTCGATCACTCTAGAAGGAGCATAGCTGTTGTATTGTGTTTGATAATAAAAGAGTAACTAGTGTGTGATTGGTCAAATACTTCTTCGATGTCATCAAAACAATGCTAGAAATAAAAAGTCCTCAATCAAAATAACTAGTGAAAGAGCAATTAGGTATTAACGTTTCTAACAATTAGTGCAAAAAGTACAAGGTGATGAGTACATCGATGGGTACATTCAAAGAAGAGTATGCAAAGATTTGGGACTATGCTAGGAAATGTAGGCTTCAAAATCCACCTAGTAGAATTCATGTAAAGGTTGTGGAGAAGCCTTTACCTGATCATGAGACACAATTTTGTAAAACGTACATATGTTTTGATGCATGAAGAAATGGATTTTTAGTTGGTTGTATAAATGTGGTAGGATTAAATTGATGTTTTTTGAAATGGTTATGCAATGAAGAAGTATTGGCTGTTGTTGAGAAGGATGGAAACAACCAAATGTTTCTAATAGCTTGAGTTGTAGTAAAAGTAGAGAACAAGCACAATTGGTCCTGATTTCTAAAAAAATTGATGGCTGATTTAAGATTGATGGAAGAGGTTGGGCATTCATGAGTAGTCAACAAAAGGTATTTGTTGAATTATTGTCTTGCTCATTTCATTCATGTAACTTATAAATGTTTGCTGGTTTTATAGAGACTTGTTCCAGCCATAACCAAATTAATGTAATATGCTAAGCACATAATGCGCGCTCTCTCTCTCTCTCTCTCTCTCTCTCTCTCTCTCTCTCTCTCTCTCTCTCTCTCTCTCTCTCTCTCTCTCTCTCTCTCTCTCTCTCTCTCTCTCTCTCTCTCTCTCTCTCTCTCTCTCTCTCTCTCTCTCTCTCTCTCTCTCTCTCTCTCTATATATATATATATGCAAATTGGGTAAAGAAACATAGAGGTGATCAATTGCAGAAGCAATTTTTGTTGATTACAAAGCACAAATATCACAATTTCATAATTCACAAAGAAGCTCTAAATGCCATGTCAATTGAAGCTTGTGAAGCATTGTTCCAAACTAAAGCAAGCCATTGGTGTATGGCTTTTTTTAAAATGAAGAATTAAAGCGCAATAGCGTTGATAACAAACTTCACGAGGCTTTTAATGTTAGGATTATGGAAGCCATGTGCAAATAAGTTGTTAGTATGCTTGAAGATATCAAAATTATGGTTAGGACGAGACTACAAAGATAGAGAGTTGAATGTTCAGAGCGGCCGAAACAATGTAAGCCTAAGATTGTAAAGAAATTGGAAGACAACATTACTGCTAGTAGGTTTTGTCATCCAATTTGGAATAGGAACGATGGACACGAGATCATAAATAATGGTGATAAGTATGTTATCCATTTAGAGAGAGAAAAATATTCTTGTCTAGCATGGCAATTGATCGGACTACCTTGTTCACATGTGATTTGTGTCATCCAGTTGAAACAATTCAATCTATAGGATTACATAGAAGATTGTTACAAGAAAAGCAAGTATTTTGTTGCAGCCTATGAGAAGTAGGAAGTTTTGGAACAAAATAAACCATTAATCTCAAAACATTTACCACTTAAAAAGCAAGTTGGTAGGCTTAAAAAGAAAAAGGAGAATGCAGGAAATTGAGAGTAGTAGTAATAGAATGAGTAGAATTGTTGAATGATTTGATGATTACATTGCTATAGCGAAGGACACAATAAGACCAGTTGTCTAACTAATAAGCAATAACAGCTGCAATAGCAAGTGCCAACACAAGCCAATGATGCAGTGGTACGTTAGAGCAACATAGAAAGCAATGATGCATGATTATCTACAAGGCCAACTGAGTCCTGTAGTATATAATAGAGGTGCTTCATTGCTGTTGTATGTACTTCTTGGTACAATAAATTCATTTTATTATGTCATTTTGCAGGTTAGAGATAAAACAATTGAAGAGGTTTTTGAAAATTTTGAACTACGATATACATATATTGCAATTTGGAAAATGATAAAAGAATATAGTTATGGATTATTTATAGACATAAATACTAGCATGATAATTTTGAATATTAGTTTTTTAGTCATTATGCATTTAATGTATTTAATTTTATTGACATGGAAATTAATCAAGTTTATATGGTTGTAGCTTGGGAAAAGTTCTGTAGTGTTGATATCTTAAGGAGGACCAATTTAAGAATTGGCTACATTTGCAAGAAGAAGCTAAGGGCAAATACTAATAAACCAATCATTGGTAACTCGAGCACAATCAAAGAAGTAGTAGCCAATGGTTGCTTCAAAACAAATGATAGGCACTAAAAAGAATTTCGACATTAGCTCCTTCTCAATTGAATGATCTTAGAGCATCGCAGCCTATTGTCATAATGCCAACACCAATTACAAAAAGTTCAACAAGAGACAACACTAAAACACATGAACTCTGAGGGAAAGAATTAATCCTCCAAAAGATAAGACATCAAGAAGAGGAACATGAGTGAATGATGTACTTAGAATTCCAGTTCGAAAGAGTGCATAAATCATGAATCATATGAAGAGTCTATTTGAAGAAAAAAGGAAATGGCTAAATTGTTTAGCTTGACTGATGGGAGGAAGCCGTCTTTTTATGTTTGTTATTAGGTGTCAATATCTTTTTAGAATTTTGTTGTAAGGCTTTTGAGATTATTGCTACATTTTGATTGGTGATGTGATTAGCAGCAATGCTATTAGGTGTATAATATTATTGCTGCATTTTGACTAGTGATGTGTTTAGGAGAAATGTTGTTAGTTATTTGAGATTATTGTTGCATTTTGGATGGAGATGTACTTAACAACAATGTTGTTTCGGTCTTGAATATAATAACATTGATGTTGATACAAAAGACCATGTGTCGCGACCCAATTTTTCAGGGTTTGGACTACCTAAAATTAGGCTAATGGATTACTAAGTCTTTAAGCTTAGCTCGGGCTCTCCCAAGCCCATACCAATTCGCGACTTAGGTTTGAATTCTTAACATGCAAATGATTTTCAATCAGGAGTCGCCACTAATCTATTTTTGGTGGGTCGATTAGAAACCCAAGTAAAGTAACGGGAGAATTACTTTACTCCTACGAACCAGAGATTTATGAGTTCGGGGACTTGGTTACACCAGACTATCCTAGTGCCCTTTCGGTACCTTTTATTTCATTTCAAGAAAATGTTTGGCAATTGAATTGATTTTAATTTAACTTCCTAACATGTGAGGTGATCATACATGTGCGCATACCACCAATTTAACACTCAAGAAAGCAATTAAATAATGCAAAACATACTTCGAAATAACGAAAGCATCTGCATTATTAAATCGAATCCATATCAACCATCCTAAATATGATTTCTAATTAACACGCAATTTTAATTTTTGTTTTTCGCTTTTCTTAATGAAAATCATGCGATGCATGTTAATAATCTAATATGACATGGTAGCATGACATAAGCTATATGACATGAAGAAATGCAATTAAATGCAATCTAAATGACCTAATATTAATGACATGCAATGTGATGCTTTTAATCTATGAAATGATATGGCATGGCAACATGTCCTAAACCATATGAATAAAAAATTTTATGATCTCTTAATGAACATGCAGTTGTTATATGCAATTTAAATTAACCAGATTGACTTAATTCTAATGACGTGTAATACAATGCAATGCAATGACGTACAAAATTATTTCAACTAAAATGATATGCAACATTGCAATTTAATATACGAGTTATATGTCACGCGACATTTATTGAATGGCCTAATCTAATGACGGCAATTTCCAATTAAAAATGAACCTAATAATAATCACTAAAATGACATGCATTTCATGGACCTAATTTTACATGACATGCAAATGACATTTTTTATTTTAAAAATGCAATCTATCCTATAAATTGCAACTAATTTATCCTAAGACAAATTTTATGAAATTTAAAATGATCTAACTAGATTAAGATTCTGTCTAATTTAAATTAGGGATTAAGTCATATCGAATCCTAATTTAAACTAAGACATTATCTAAATCTAAAATGCAATTTATTTAATATGCAATGACGTGCAAAGCATGCCCTAATTATACATGATATATGCATGATGTTTTTTTGTGTCTATTAAAGATTCGAAATTTAAAATTGCCATGTAATTAAAAATGCAATTTAAATTAAACAGAAACTAAAAATCCTAAATGAATGCATTTTTTAGTTTTTTTTTGGTTTTTTATATTTTCCGAACTGAAATCTCTATCCTAGATATGCCGATAACAAAAAATATTCCAAAACAAACTGAATCCTAATTCAAATATTTTTAGATTTTTTAGTGGCTTTTCAAAAACAATCAATTATCAACTAAACGTCAAATCTAAACAATCAAGATATTCAATCAAATAAAGGATCAAAATAATCGAAAAAATAACCTTGTTGTCTCACGAGGTCAAATTAACGATTATCCTAACCCTAATTATCACGACAAAGAGTTCAAAATAACTAAAAATCCGATCCGAATTCTTACGGATCAAATTAATAATTATATTGATTCAAGACTTAACAACTATCAACAAACCCCAAAAATTTATGTAATTAAAAAAAATAACCCGACATCTTACGGGTCAAATTAATAATTACAATAAGTTTAGGGATAACTCCTAACGGATAATGCCTACAAGATTGATAAAGTGAATATTGGGATCCAATTAAGTAACTAAACTAAAGAATATAAACAAAATAAAGTAAAATAAGTGAAAAATAAAAACAACCTAATTGATTTTGCTTCTTTTGTTGTTTTTTTTTCTTTTCTTCGAGCAAGGCAGCACGTGGTGATGCGGCGTCACAGCAAGGCTTGGCACGGCTGGGTTGCGGGTGGAAGCGAGTAGGGACGCCGGGACTTCGATGCTGCGCAGATTGGCGACGGTAAGGCGAAGCAAAGGCGTTCGGGTCGCGGCTGCTGCGAGGGTCTCGAATCCGTCGGCGTCGGGCTTCACGGACGGCGAGCAAAGGCGAGATCTGTTGAGCAATCACGGGCGAGTGGGCTGGCGATGCGGTTTGCTCGTGAAGGAGGCGCGGCGAGGCTCGGCGTCGTGGTGGCGCGGGTCGTCGGGGCTTGTAGACGGAGACCGGCGGCTACGTCGGCGCGGGGACGGAGGCGTGGCGGAGCTTCATGGATCGTCGAGTTGGGCGATGGGCAGTGCTCAAATGCGGGGCACACGGATGATCAACCGGACAGGAGCAAGGAGACGCGCCGGTGAAGGGACTGGACACCAGGAAAGCATTGCTGAAGAAGATGAACAGGAAAAACTTTTCCTTCTTTTTTTTTTTTTACTTTTCCCTTTCCTCTCTCCTCTGCAGCCGCACACTTTCCTTGTTTTTTGTGCTTCTTTCCTTTTCCCAAGACCTTCACGGACGGCCTCCCTCTCCTTTTTCACTTTTTCTCTCTGCACACTTTCAAAACCTCACTTTTTGTGTTGACTTTTCAAAGGCACGAATAAAGAGTCACCGCACGAAAGAACTTTTTTTCTCTTCAGGAACCAAACGGAAGAAGCCCCCCATCTCCACATACCCGATTGCTTTTTATAGGTGAAAATAGGTAATCTCCGTAGAATATTTTATCTCGTTTTTTCAATATACACGAAGATAATCTATAACCTCCCGATCACCCAAAATCTTCTTATTTTCCTTATCTCCTGAATATCTCTAATGATTTTATTGCCTATTGATAAAGATGAGATTGCAATGCGGTTTTCTCAATCTTCAAAAAATCATCAGAATATTGCATCAAATTTCAATTTTTCACAAGATAATTGATTTAAAAAAAACAATGGGCTTGGGCTAATTTGCTCATTTCACGGGCTTAGTCCGACCTACCAATTTAAGCTCAGAAACATTAATTCGAACCCGTCCACCATTGGTCCAATAAATAAAAATGTAAAATATGCAAACTAAATGTACCTAAATTTATATAGTGTGCAATTAATATTTTTTTTCAGGGATAAAATTAACCCCTAATTTTTATGCAATAAATGACTACATGGGTTGCCAAAATTTAGGTGTCAACAAATTGCCCCTCTTTGAAGGTGAGCTCGTAGAGGTTGCATTCAAAGACAAATTGAAACCTAAATTTTGACCATGCACATGCATTGAGTGACTTGATTTTTGATTTTTTTGATTTTTGATTTTTGATTTTTTGATTTTTTGATTTTTTAATTTTTTAATTTTTTTTTTTTTTTTTGGAAAATGAATTCCATTTTAAAATGCAATTTATATGGTGCATGGAAATGCTAATGCAAAATGCATGATGTGAAAGGAAAGAACGTACCGCAATTACTTACCGGTCGGTGCGGTAGAGCATCTTGAGGTACATGATAAGTCCCTATTTACTCTACAAGTACCCAACTCTCACTCGGGTTCCTTGAAAAGCGTAACGGGTAAGAACATTCACATCCAAAGTGAAATGTTCAACGGAAGAAATTGAGACATCCAGGATCCAAACCGAGATGTCAAAATTTTTGAAAAACTCAAAATACCTAGATCCAAACTAAGGTATAATGAGAAGGATTGCCAAAACATTCACATCTAGAGTGAAATGTTTGAACGAAAATAATCAAGACATCCGGTCCAAACCGAAATGTCAAGATTTTTGTTCGAGATACCTAGATCCGGACTAAGGTATAACGAGAAAGTTGAAGAACATTCACATCCGTAGTGAAATGTTCAACGAAGAGAATTGAGACATCCAGATCCGGGCGAGATGTCGAAATTTTGGAATGCAATTTGTATGCAAATGGTAAAGGAACCTACCTAGAATATCTTACCTTCAAAGAGGGTAGAGTGATTCAAGATAGTTGGTGTTACTTGTCCAGACCCGTACATTTTACGGTCGCCGCCCGAATAGTAACATGGCTTTGTAAAGAGACTACTTTCCCAGACCCGTACCATTCTACGGTCGTCCAGTATGGCAGTGTTTGGTTGTCTAAGACCCGTACCATTCTACGGTCGCTTAAACGGGGATTTACCTTCCAGGACCCGTACCATTCTACGGTCGCCTGAATAGGGAAATAGGTTTTGTCTAGGACCCGTACCATTCTACGGTCGCCTAAACGGGGTTTACCTTCCAGACCCGTACCATTCTACGGTCGCCCGAATAGGGAAATAGATGTTGTCTAGGACCCGTACCATTCTACGGTCGCCTAAACGGGGTTTACCTTCCAGACCCGTACCATTCTACGGTCGCCCGAATAGGGAAATAGATGTTGTCTAGGACCCGTACCATTCTACTGTCGCCTAAACGAGAGGTTTTGCTTGGCTAGGACCCGAACCATTCTTCGGTCGCCCAGCCTTGCAACAGAGGTCAATCCGACGGACCCGAACCGTTCTTCGGTCGCCTTAATCAGATTGAATCTAGAGGAAAATCTTTGGGGGACAACTCAGTCGAGTGTCGGTGTTTTCAAAAGGGACTCTAGGCTATGACAGCACGCCAGGTCAATATAAATGGATATCGGGCTACGAAAGCATGCCGGAGTCAATATAGAGGGGAACTCTGGGCTACGAAAGCACGCCAAGTCAATTTAAAAGGACAGCTTGATCGAGTCAAGTGTCGAGAATGGGTAGAGATACACTTACCTGATGATATCTCTGATTCTTTGGAATATGTCTTCTGGAACTTAGATATTCCGTGAAGGCCTCTCACCTCCCGAATATTAGGAGCTCTTGGGTCTTTGAGAAAACATTATCCGTCGACATGATTTAGAGCAAAAACTAATATGCATTCATCAAAGAGATAGACAATCTAAGCTACTTTAGAATGCACATTTCAAAATTCGGTGAGGTTTTCATCAACTCAATCGGGGTTTATGCATAATGACATTTGCATCACCCAAATTTCCACCGGAGAGAATTATCATTCAAGACAATCTTCACTCATGACATGGATTTCTTAAGAATGCTAAATGAGAGACTTTCGATTAGAAAGGACTTTCACTCACTCTCATTTAGAATGTCTATTTTATGCGAATCACTCAATTTCATCATATCGACATGGGTCCGAGTATTCTCGCAAATTGTACGATCTTACCAATCCGAGAGGTCTTTAACAGGGACCATAATGTGGGCTTGGTCAACGGCTTAACAAAGGGACTCTTTGAGTCAAGGTTATTGAATGAACAGTCTTGTACTCATCTCTAGGTTTACAAGTCAAGAACCCTGCAAAATGAGAAAGAGATAATCTTGCTCGCACTTCTTCGAGCGATGCTTATAAACATATGAACTCCTACGTTAATTCAAATGCCCTAATCTGAAGAGACTTTGTAAGGGACGTAACGTAGGTTGGGTTCATGGTTTGAGAAATGAAAAGATCATTAGGCTCAAAATGTGTGTAAGAGGTGTGAGTTGATGATCATCTTGGCATTGCCACCGCTTTTCTTTTTCACCATCGGGGATTGTGTTCATGAAGTGCCCCATTGATTGTGAAAACTCAGCATTTGAGTTCTTTGACTATTGCTCCATTGGGATTCAATTCTTAGAATTGACAGTCACCTATCTTGATTCTTTTTTCATTCATGGGCATTGGCTTTGCTTTTACCGAGCACACCGTTTTTTCATGCCCCTAGTTTTCATTCTTTTTTTTTTTTTTTTTTTTTTTTACTTTTTTTTCATGGGCATTGGCCTTACTTTTACCAGCACACAGCTTTTTCATGCCCCATGGTTCTATTTTGATTTCAATTTTTGCGCACAATACATGCGTTAAGGAATTACACTTTGGATGACACTTGAATATTTCAAGAGTCTTCATCTCTTTTTTTGCCTTGCCCCAGTGTGGGGGATGATCACCAACTGGGTTTAAAGAAATGAAATTGCAGGCTCAAATGGGCTATACAAAGGATATAAGTGTATGGGATAGAGAAAGAAATGCTCTTCATCATCCTAAGGCACTTAAATTAACACATGAATTCAATGTAATAGCATGACTTGAAGATTGATGCAAGTGAGAGCAAAAATTTCAATTCATTTTCCTCACCTTATGATGCCATTTTATCTCTTAGTTGCCCCGATGTGGGGTGATTCTTGACAGGGGTGATTTGAAAAGAATATCCATAAATGCATGGGCTCAAAAGGGTTAAGCAATAGATCACCTGTAGTGTTTGGGATAGAGAAATGAACCGCCTCTCATCATTTCGGTTGCCGTACCTTTTGCGAGATAACTCTTTACCTTATGGATATGAATTTTCTTGCACTCATCTCACAAGTGTATGAATATGGGACTGTGTATAGGATAGGGTTTGCCTTTCATCATCCCGATACGTCTCATTCAGCATTCTTAAACATTGACATCACCGAGTTGTCTATCTTGATAAATCCCCACATGAAATTTGTGAGCTAAATCAATATGAAAATTCTTTTTTCAAAAGAGTCTAGCAACTTTAAGCAAGAAAAGTGTTTGTGACTTCAAACAAATAATTTACTACACTCAAAAATGCTCTCATAAGTATGAAAACATAATTGCAAGCATTTATTCAATGAAATATCCCACGAAGGGATTGTCTCAAAGAATGGGTGTCCTTGGATTGCCCCTATCAAAAAGGAACAAACATACAAATTGATCAATCAAGGATGAAAAATCCGATCTTTGATTCAATGAAATCTGGCTTTTGCCCCCGCACGTAACAACGTGCATGAATAGGATATTATGCATCATCAAAGTAATTTCAAACTGCATAACCATTTTGGCTCGGATCGAGATTTTGTCTCGCCATGTCACTACCGGAATCCATAGTGTCCCAATTCATCATCTGCAAGGAAAAGAACAGAGTGTCAATTCCAAAATTGATTATGTTCATGAACACAATGTATCCATTTCATCCAAGACGGATGATTCTCTTTTAACTTGTTCCAACATGGCATCACACACAAATTGTAAAAAGATGTGCCACACATCACACTTTGAAATCTAGATGATCTTCTTCTAACTTGTCCTCAATTTCCTATTGATGTGCAAGGAAATTGCTCGGGACAAATAAAATGATAAGTAGTGTTTAAAGTCCTCTTCACTCTTGGGAGATGTCATCACAATCAGCTAGTAAATGACCCTTCCCCCCACGTCTATTTTTCCTCTTGGATGTATGTTCCCAAATCAATGGGCCCACTATCATTGGAAATTGACGCGTTATTTTCAAACGCCTCTGAGACATGAAGTAAATGAGTCGACAAACAAACGAGGTTTAATTTGCTACAAGCTTTGGGAAAATGTTTTTTGTTTTTTTAGCAGTGAAATGCTTTTGTTTTCAAAAGAGTTTTTGGGAGGAAGCATGAGAAAGTCCAGCCCTCAGGATTTATCCGTGGATAATATATTTCTTTTTTCATGGTCGGATATCGTCATTGGACTGGTTTGGTATACTCCATCATGTCCTCAAAAGTTGAAATAAAATTGTAATTTCATTGAATATGATCAAATGAATTACATTATTGGAATGGAAATTGTGATTTCTAACCCCTAAAAAGAGAAAACATCAAAAACGATTCCTAGAAAACGAGGATGATTCCTAAAAAGCAATAAGAATTCCCACGCAGGGGAAGGTGCAATTGAGCAAGTTACTCTTGCAGGCTAACGTCCATGTCTTCCGAAGGTCCTTCGTCATTGGCTCCTATGAAGAGGTCATCGAACAGACCTGTGATTCCTTCCAAGGCGTTATCAGAGTTCTCTGTCTTTGGAGACGTCGATCGTCCATGTCATCCCATCCACTTGGAATTATGTTGCGGGAGTCAAAGTAAAAGCTAGGAGGAGCCGAATACTTCACCAGGTAATCAAACTTGCCACTAGGCTGCCCCCGAGTATCCATCACTTCCACTTCATCTTGCCCCATCTTATGGACATTATCAAGTTTAGTTCTTTCGGCAAAGACCAAGAGTGGGTCATCTTCCGGTCAAGCATGTCGCCATTGCTCATTTGGGTCTTACCTCGATCGCTTCAGACTACCGTCTCGGGGAGAGTAGGTGTAGGAGTCAAATCCGTTCGGAGTGATTGGATTTGAGCTATCATGAATTGCATAGAGGCGAGCAACTGCCGAAGTTGGTCTTCCATAGCGGAGATACGATCACGCATTTCGGTTTGGTCAGCCATTTTAGTTCTTGATCACCTAATTAAAATGGAAATATGTAAGAACGAGGTATACCGAAAAACCAATCCATGACAACAATCTATTTTTTAGTTAAGAAAAGTCCACATATGAAAATGATTTCCTAAAATTGGACTAGGAAAATAAAGACATGGGATGCCCCAAAGAGGAATGAAATTTCCTAAACATGAATTAGGAAAAGCCAAGATATAAATTGAAAACAAATTTCCAATTTTTTTATTTTCCAAATGATTCATTATATGGCAATTCATTTCATTTCTAATTGACAAATGAATTAAATCAATGATTGACCTAGATTGTCATGGACCAACCAAGAGTTTGACAAAGTAAGTAAATTGCATTAATATGGGAATAGAAGACTTACTTCACCAAGGAAAATCGATGGCAATCACATAGACATGCACATGAGATGTGAGGCTCGATTTCTACTCTAGACAAAGGCTTAACAAAGTGGAGCTAAGAGGATGATCCGACCGTTGCGGTCTCGCATTAACGTGTCGGTCCCCCTAACTCCGGCTCGCGAATGGAATGTCCAATAGTCACGCAGCCTCGCGGATATGGACAAAACACATTTGACACCATGAAAGAAATTTCGGGAAGAGAATGTCAACCTCTACATAGCAGTCTCGCTTTGGAGGAAGTATCATTCTCAACACCATCCTAGAAATCCTATCGCAGCCCAGTCCGACCGCAGCCGTGTGTGCAAATAGTGTGGTGCTAAAGCAATAAAGCATGCATAACGCTTTAAATGCAAGCAACACTTCTATAGTTTAAATTCAAACATTCATCCCTAACTCCAACCTGCAAGACGAGAGGTTAGCAAAGACTACTCCCCTTATAACTCCTATCTCGCAAGAACATTTAACACCTTAGAAATGTTAGGGACGTACCTGAGATCCTTGCTGCCAAACAAAAATATTTTTAAAAGAAAAATTGGCCTAAGTCCACTAAGTGTTTTTGAACGCTAGTCCCCAGTGGAGTCGCCAAGCTGTCGCGACCCAATTTTTCAGGGTTTGGACTACCTAAAATTAGGCTAATGGATTACTAAGTCTTTAAGCTTAGCTCGGGCTCTCCCAAGCCCATACCAATTCGCGACTTAGGTTTGAATTCTTAACATGCAAATGATTTTCAATCGGAGTCGCCACTAATCTATTTTTGGTGGGTCGATTAGAAACCCAAGTAAAGTAACGGGAGAATTACTTTACTCCTACGAACCGAGATTTATGAGTTCGGGGACTTGGTTACACCAGACTATCCTAGTGCCCTTTCGGTACCTTTTATTTCATTTCAAGAAAATGTTTGGCAATTGAATTGATTTTAATTTAACTTCCTAACATGTGAGGTGATCATACATGTGCGCATACCACCAATTTAACACTCAAGAAAGCAATTAAATAATGCAAAACATACTTCGAAATAACGAAAGCATCTGCATTATTAAATCGAATCCATATCAACCATCCTAAATATGATTTCTAATTAACACGCAATTTTAATTTTTGTTTTTCGCTTTTCTTAATGAAAATCATGCGATGCATGTTAATAATCTAATATGACATGGTAGCATGACATAAGCTATATGACATGAAGAAATGCAATTAAATGCAATCTAAATGACCTAATATTAATGACATGCAATGTGATGCTTTTAATCTATGAAATGATATGGCATGGCAACATGTCCTAAACCATATGAATAAAAAATTTTATGATCTCTTAATGAACATGCAGTTGTTATATGCAATTTAAATTAACCAGATTGACTTAATTCTAATGACGTGTAATACAATGCAATGCAATGACGTACAAAATTATTTCAACTAAAATGATATGCAACATTGCAATTTAATATACGAGTTATATGTCACGCGACATTTATTGAATGGCCTAATCTAATGACGGCAATTTCCAATTAAAAATGAACCTAATAATAATCACTAAAATGACATGCATTTCATGGACCTAATTTTACATGACATGCAAATGACATTTTTTATTTTAAAAATACAATCTATCCTATAAATTGCAACTAATTTATCCTAAGACAAATTTTATGAAATTTAAAATGATCTAACTAGATTAAGATTCTGTCTAATTTAAATTAGGGATTAAGTCATATCGAATCCTAATTTAAACTAAGACATTATCTAAATCTAAAATGCAATTTATTTAATATGCAATGACGTGCAAAGCATGCCCTAATTATACATGATATATGCATGATGTTTTTTTGTGTCTATTAAAGATTCGAAATTTAAAATTGCCATGTAATTAAAAATGCAATTTAAATTAAACAGAAACTAAAAATCCTAAATGAATGCATTTTTTAGTTTTTTTTTGGTTTTTTATATTTTCCGAACTGAAATCTCTATCCTAGATATGCCGATAACAAAAAATATTCCAAAACAAACTGAATCCTAATTCAAATATTTTTAGATTTTTTAGTGGCTTTTCAAAAACAATCAATTATCAACTAAACGTCAAATCTAAACAATCAAGATATTCAATCAAATAAAGGATCAAAATAATCGAAAAAATAACCCGTTGTCTCACAAGGTCAAATTAACGATTATCCTAACCCTAATTATCACGACAAAGAGTTCAAAATAACTAAAAATCCGATCCGAATTCTTACGGATCAAATTAATAATTATATTGATTCAGTACTTAACAACTATCAACAAACCCCAAAAATTTATGTAATTAAAAAAAATAACCCGACATCTTACGGGTCAAATTAATAATTACAATAAGTTTAGGGATAACTCCTATGGATAATGCCTACAAGATTGATAAAGTGAATATTGGGATCCAATTAAGTAACTAAACTAAAGAATATAAACAAAATAAAGTAAAATAAGTGAAAAATAAAAACAACCTAATTGATTTTGCTTCTTTTGTTGTTTTTTTTTTTTTCTTCGAGCAAGGCAGCACGTGGTGATGCGGCGTCACAGCAAGGCTTGGCACGGCTGGGTTGCGGGTGGAAGCGAGTAGGGACGCCGGGACTTCGATGCTGCAGATTGGCGACGGTAAGGCGAAGCAAAGGCGTTCGGGTCGCGGCCGCTGCGAGGGTCTCGAATCCGTCGGCGTCGGGCTTCACGGACGGCGAGCAAAGGCGAGATCTGTTGAGCAATCACGGGCGAGTGGGCTGGCGATGCGGTTTGCTCGTGAAGGAGGCGCGGCGAGGCTCGGCGTCGTGGTGGCGCGGGTCGTCGGGGCTTGTAGACGGAGACCGGCGGCTACGTCGGCGCGGGGAAGGCGGAGGCGTGGCGGAGCTTCATGGATCGTCGAGTTGGGCGATGGGCAGTGCTCAAATGCGGGGCACACGGATGATCAACCGGACAGGAGCAAGGAGACGCGCCGGTGAAGGGACTGGACACCAGGAAAGCATTGCTGAAGAAGATGAACAGGAAAAACTTTTCCTTCTTTTTTTTTTTTACTTTTCCCTTTCCTCTCTCCTCTGCAGCCGCACACTTTCCTTGTTTTTTGTGCTTCTTTCCTTTTCCCAAGACCTTCACGGACGGCCTCCCTCTCCTTTTTCACTTTTTCTCTCTGCACACTTTCAAAACCTCACTTTTTGTGTTGACTTTTCAAAGGCATGAATAAAGAGTCACCGCACGAAAGAACTTTTTTTCTCTTCAGGAACCAAACGGAAGAAGCCCCCCATCTCCACATACCCGATTGCTTTTTATAGGTGAAAATAGGTAATCTCCGTAGAATATTTTATCTCGTTTTTCAATATACACGAAGATAATCTATAACCTCCCGATCACCCAAAATCTTCTTATTTTCCTTATCTCCCGAATATCTCTAATGATTTTATTGCCTATTGATAAAGATGAGATTGCAATGCGGTTTTCTCAATCTTCAAAAAATCATCGAATATTGCATCAAATTTCAATTTTTCACAAGATAATTGATTTAAAAAAACAATGGGCTTGGGCTAATTTGCTCATTTCACGGGCTTAGTCCGACCTACCAATTTAAGCTCAGAAACATTAATTCGAACCCGTCCACCATTGGTCCAATAAATAAAAATGCAAAATATGCAAACTAAATGTACCTAAATTTATATAGTGTGCAATTAATATTTTTTTTCAGGGATAAAATTAACCCCTAATTTTTATGCAATAAATGACTACATGGGTTGCCAAAATTTAGGTGTCAACACCATGATTTTCCTGGTATATATTTGTATTTAGTGTAATGCTATTTGGTGTTAAACCATGCCAAGACTGACGGCATTTGTGGAATAATTCTTCTTTAATATGTTGTTATAGGATGATAAGAATGAGATAATATCGCTTAAGCTATTATAGGATGTGTTTAAGAAAAGTGAAACGGACAACTTAATTAAAAAGTTGAGGAATGCAAGCAGTTACTTTTAAAAAGTTAAGGAACTTAAGTTGTAAGTTTCATAAAGTTATTGAAACTTCTACTCTCCTTCAACATCATATAAAGAAAAACAAAAAATAAGCAGAAAATGCTGGACCATCTCTACTTTTGTTGCAGATGCTACGGCTTGCAAACCATCTATCCTTTGTGTAAACTAATAGTAATGCACAAATTGCATCATAAAATGCCTTTCACCAAAATTGACTAAGCCATTCAATCTTCAAGTAGACATAAACCATGCCATTCAACTCATATACACAAAATTGTCATTGTAACAATATTCCAACATAAAAACATTTCAATAATTAATATTCATTGCACCAAATATAACAACACACTTCATTATTCTTCAACTATGATAGACTCAGTAGCTTCTCAAACTCGACAAAAACAAAATAAACAACATTTGATAAATATCTCTTTAAATTTTCATCATTGAAACTTCCTTCTTTAAATAGTTCACCAAATATTCTAGACCTTTAATTTCTACTTGCATGCTGTTGGCATCGTCAAACTCATCTTTCAATATAGGCGGAGGTTCATGTCGTCCTTGAAGGAGCTCCATGATCACCTCCGTTGCTCGATTAAAAATTTTTACATTAGCCCACCTAGAATATCCGCAATTGAAGTTTTCTCTATACCTAGTGCATCCATGGAACCTTCTCCTAGGATTATCTTTTGTCTAAGCAATTTACTACTTGATGCGGGACCATCCGACTTAACTCCATCAATCATCTCAACACTATCAATGCTTATTCAAGCCAAGATACAATTTGGGCATAACATGCTACAATAAGTCGAGAATGAAGTTTCCAATTAAAGAGGTATTGATCCATTTCCTAATAAAATTACCAAGAAAACGGCTATGGACGGGGTTATTGAGTAAGGAGTTACGAAGGATTATAGAGTTATCGACAATTAAAGAGTTACCAATTCTCGATTCACTATATTAGTTGCTGAAATCAAAGATATTCAATAATAAATCAATGGAAGGCAATTATAGGCTAAATCTGCAGGTATTTGATGAACTTTTAAGGTGGATATATTTTGCTCAAGGATGATGGATGAATTTTGAAGATAAGGCACAAGGCTGAAAAGTTAAGAATATAAGTTCCCATTTTATTAAATGTATGTCTAAGTTTCTATAGGTCTTTATTGTTACCTAAGTTTTAAGAGTCAAAGTTTTGAGTTCCTAGTTTATTAATTGCTTTCTAGTTCCCATGTCTTTAAATGTTTTAGTAGTTCTGTAGATATCATCTCTCCTATAAATAGAAGAAACCTCTCCAATGTAAGACTAGATAATTTTGTTTAACAAAAATACATGAGATTTTTCTCTGATTGAGTGGTTATTTTTGGAGAGTGGATAGCTCCCATTTCCGTCTCTTTATCCTTGGAGAGTGGATTTCTCCTTGGTAGTAAGCAAAGAAGCACTTTATCCTTGGTTGGTGGTTTTCCTTTAAGCCTTGGTGGTAAGCTTCTCTATCCCAAAGTCCTTTATTCTTGGTAGGTTGCTTGTCCTTTAAGCCTTGGTGGTGAACTTCATCTATCCTGATTTTTTTTCTTAGTTGGTGGCGTGTCCTTTAGACCTTAGTGATGATCATATTCTATCTTGCATTTGCATTTCATCCTTCAACGACCATTTTATAAACATCTTTTCCCATACACTTAACCCCTAAAATCCCCTATTCTTAGAATCACTCGCCCATGCCTGCATCATTGTTGGACTTCATAGTGCATAAAAGCAAAGACATTGACTTTCATCCTCGCTTTGTTCAGAAATTCGTGAGCCGCTTCTCCTATTTTTGCTCCTCATTGTAAGTTTGATGAGATGATTTGCACCAATTTGAAGAGAGTTTGCGGGCCCAAGGTAGGGTTAGGGTTCATGAAGCCCTAATTTGTGAAGTAATGGAAGGGTTCTTATAATTAGATAGATGAACGGCATCGTTTAGCATCTCATTTGCTAACTCAACTTGCTAGCAAGACATGCTGGCTTGTTTAATGTTATTTTAATGCCATATGGTACTTAAGTAATTGATTTTTCAAGTTTGTGACACTTAAGTAAGTGAAAAAAAGTTTTAGCACTTAATGAGTATCGTATGAAAGTTATTGTACTCTTGCTATTCTTATCTTTATTTTATATGTCGGGCTAGGCATAGGCTCATTCCACGCTAGGCACAAGCATTCACCATGCCCATAACAATCGTTGCTCGAATTTTGTTTATTTTTTATATTATTTTTAGAAAAATTCCAGTTAGTTCCAAATTTTTTTTATAAAATCTCGAATTAATGAAAAATGTTTTAGATTATTGAGAATAAAACGTAGTTTATTATTATTATGGAATTGAAATATGATACATCTACAATAACTTTACAGATCTCACTAACACAGTTCCACTTAGGGGTGAGCGCGGTTCCCGGTTCTAAAGAAGGAGATTCCGGTTTCCGGGTCCATTTTTTTGGGAACCGGCGGTTCTCGGTTCCTATAGGAATCGGAACCAGAACCGGGTTCTAGAACCTAAAAAGTGAAAACCCTAGATTTCAATATGTTTCTTCCCATTTCCCCTTTCTATTTCTTCCTTTTCCCTCTTTGCCCTGTTCCTGGCTCCCCCATGTCACTTTGAATTCTCTCTTCGACGATTCGACTCATTCCTCTTGGTGATGCCCCTTGACGTTGCTTGTCGTCGCTTGTCGCCCTCGACACCCTTTAATGCCGCTTGACCCTCTGTTGGACGCCCCTCGACGCCGCTTGCCTCTTAACACCGCTCGACCCTTGGCACCACTCGACACCCCTTGACGCTACTTGACCCTTGGCACCACTCGACGCCCTTCAACACCACTCGCCTCTCTTGACGTTGCTCAACCTTCGGCTTGGCTCGCCCTTCTCGACGCGGCTCGACCTTTGTGCCGCTCGACCCTCAGCATGAGTATGCATTCTTTAAGTCCCAAACTACACTTAGATGCCTATGCCTATGAGAAAATAAACAAAAAAGGAGAAAAATATGTGAGAATGCTCATTCTCTGTATCTGCATGTTTTAGAAAATCCATACCTTTGAGCCCAATTTGTTTGACCGTTGGACAATGCAATCAAGCCGCATTGCGATCGAGCCACATTTTTAACAATTCCAAGGCATGTGAATTGTCACTATTCTTTACAATAGCTTCCAGATTTTTAATGGAACCTACTCCTTCTTTAGTGATATTTGAAGATGTGATTTGTGGTCTCCTTTTTTCATGCACAGGGGGTATGAACAATATCTGGACAAGGATTGGTGAAAGAATTGCATAGTTTCGACAAGTGATTTGATTTCATTGTTTTTTCCTTCTCAGTTGATATATCCACTGCTTTGCCCACTCTATCATAAGTCTCTCTTCTGAGTATGTCTTCTAGGGCAGTGATGTCCAAAGATTTTTGAATAAGACGTGTAGTATGCCAGGAATTTGCAGCTCTTGAGATATTTGAGTTGGACTACACAAAAGTATATTTCTCTGGAAGAAACATTTGACATGACTTGGGGGTTGGTTTTTCCTTTGAATGAAAAAAGTGAGCTACTCAATCATCTATCCTAAATTTGCCCTAAGAGATACAAGCTATATGAACAAATGTATAGATATTCTGTAGTTGTTATGAGAAAATAACTTTTAATTTGAAGATCCTTCTGATTGCACTATTCGTTTGTTGTTTTTATGCATGTGAGAATTTTTTTAAGGCCTCAATGTCATAATATGAAAATGGCTATTAATGGATATCAATTGGACTCTGCCATATGCTAATATAAGGTGGTAATTGTTTACTTACAGGAATAAAGGCAGTGAGAGTAACGGGTGAGTTAGCTCCGTCACCCTATTTTGATTTGTGGAATGCACATTCAAAATTATCTAGCAAATGCTTTTTTATTAGAGTTTTTGAGCATTTTCCAGTACTAGGCATAGATACTATTTTATAGTTGTTGCATATTTGCCTGCATAGAAGGACATCTGTAGTCATTGAAAGTTCACCTTGATAGGTTCAGACGCACATAGGATGGCACCAATTACCCTTGGTTTTAGAGCTCACTAATCTTTCCCTTTAACTTTTGGTAGCATTGTCAACATCAACGACCCTGGCATGGCAATGAGGTCTTAGTACTGTAATTGTTGGACTCCTTAAGATTTACTTGAACCCATTTACATACTATATAACATGGAAGTAAACAAATTTCGAACCCTTAATGATGGTGCAATCACAGTAAAATGCACAGTAAATGCCTACTTCTACTCATATGCAACTTGTTCTTCTACTTTGTTGGGTGGGTAATGGTGAACTTTCGTGACTTCTATAGCTGTCCAGGCTAAACTTGTCAGATCAAATAATCTTCAATTGAATTGAAATCGTAGCCAAACCAAGTGAGGGATCAATAACTAAACCAATCCATTTAATGAATGTTCAGATAGTAATATGGGTTTTAGATTAGTTTACCTTATGTAATAGATTTGTAGATTTGCCTATTGAGGATGAATGTCTAAAGTGTTTTTTTTTTTGTGTGGATAAAAGTAAGAATATATTGAGTTTTAAACCAACTATACAAAAGATCCGGCGCCAAAAACTTTCACTCGTAGTGACAACAAGTCAGAACAAGTGGAAGGGAGCTAGAGTAAAAGAAAGCTATCCGCAAACAAGGCAACCGATAAAAACAAAGAAACAGCCTAACCCATAGGCACAAACAACAACAAAAGATCCGCCGCTAAGGTAGGAAGGAAGAAGCAAGGAACGGCGTCTTCAAAGTAGGGAGAACCACTGCAGCTCCTCACAGCAAACGAAAGCTAGCCACCCGCTAAGCGGACAGATCCAAACAGCAGCACATACCAGCCCTCCAAAGTCACCAACATCACAAACAAAATCTTCCGGCAGCAAAACACTAGGAAGGTAGGAAAACTAATCCTCCAACATAACTTCAAGCCCGGAAAAAGCACTCGCGAAGCCATGCAATAGGACCAGCAACCAAGTCAAAGAAGGCAACCAACACTAATTAGGAAGGACCAGCGCCGTATAAGAAAAAACGGAGGGGTCAATACCCCAGCTATGTTGGAGCCTCCTATTTCTTGGGTTATCGACCACATTCTTGAAGGTGAAAGCCTTGTCCCTGACCACTTTAATAAGATGGTTTTTCAAAGCTGACACCACCAGCTCTTCTCCCCTAAAAATAATATTATTCCTTTTCTTCCATATCAGATGGCATAGGGCACCAAAGGAGAACTGGGCAATGGAGTGGAGGAAATCCTTACCTGAAGGGAACTTCAAAGCCTATTGGAAGTTCTCCGACCAAGACCTATTTTGCCACGGAAGATTGCATCTAGCAGCCTAGAAAAAAGCAAGAGTAGCCGAGATGCAACAACCAAAGAAAATGTGGTCAATAGAATCAGGCCTAGAGTTACAAAAGGCGCACAACGCACTGTCAAGTCTACCATATGAGAGGAGGAGAACTAGGGTAGGTAGACGGTTTCTAGTAATCAGCCAGAGGTTGAATTGAAATCTCGGAGCGATTGAATTGTTCCAAATAAGCGAGGCCTAAGGGACACGGTCCTTCTTCCTCTTAATGGCTTCCCAAGCTGAGGCAACTAAGAATACACCGGAAGAGTTCCCAAGCCAGATAAATCGATTAGGGGTCTGAGATAGTGTAAGGAGGGAAAAATCCTATGTCTCCAAAAAGGTCTTGATGGCGTGACCAGAAGGGGAGAAAAGGTCCGCCACTGTCACTTGCCTAGATAGCCCCGAGCTATAGATAAGAGAGTACGATATAAATAAGTTCAACGGGTCTCTCGGGTGCCAATGGTCAAACCATAAAGACACTAATAAGCCATGACCAACTCTCCCAAGAAAGGATAACTGAAACTCCCTCCTTAGCTACAGGATCTTCTTCCAAGCCCATGAACAAAAGGTTGGTTTGCTGGCCACCCAATTTTTTCTTTCCAAGAAGGTGGAGTGAATCCATTTGCACCACAACGATTCTTTGTCCGTAAACATAATCCAAATGTACTTGAGCATGGCGGCTTTACTGTAATCATGCAACCTGCGAATACCCAGACCTCCCTCATCCTTTGGGAGACACACATCTTCCTAGGAGACTTTAGCCCCACCAACATTAAGGCCAGGGCTTTTCCAGAGAAACTATCTTAAAATTTATTCTATGCGATCCAACATAGAATATTGGTGATAACTTTGTGAATTGTATTACAGCAAGCAATGGGCCTAAAATTGGAGACTGCACAAGCATTGGGAACTTTAGGCACCAAAGCTAGAATAATGTTGTTTACCTCCTGTAAGAGACGGCCCGAGGTGAAGAAATCCTTCATAGCCACTAGAACCAACGGCCCCACTATCTTCCAATTACTCTTGAAGAACTCAACACTAAACCCATCCAGTCCAGGTGCCTTGCGTCGAGCTAGAGAAAAGAGGGTATCGCGGATCTCATAATCAAAAACCGAACGAGAGAGGGTACTAACTTGTTCACCAGTAAGTGGACACCGAATGACCTCCTGCAGCTCCTGCAAAGAAGGCCTTGAAGGGACGGCCCGTGGTGCCAGAAGATCTCTAAAATAGGAGACGAAGACCTGCTGTACCATTTCTAGTTTTGTGACTAGGGAGCCGGAGGAATCCATAACAGAGAGGATCTTGTTCCTTAGTTGTCTTCTATTGATGGAATTGTGGAAGAACTTGATATTCCGGTCTCCTTCCTGAAGCCACCTAACTCTAGATTTTTGCCTATAAAAGAATTCTTCCTGAATTCGTAGGTCCACAAAGGTTTGATGCTGAGACTTCTCCAATTTTGCAAGAGCATCATTGGTTGGGTCCTGCTAGAGGCCAATCTGGGTAAGCCAAAGAGCCTTCCTCGCTTCTACTGTCCTTTTAGAAATATTAGAGAACGACAGCTTTCGAGAATGAGAAATCCAACCTCCATTTCGTGTTTACCAGAACTTGATCTAACTTCCTTAGCTTACGACTAGCTCCAAAGGAAGTGGATCAGGTGAAACGAAGACCAACATACCTGAGATCTTCTAGCTTCGTCTAAGATAAGCATTGGCCGAACTCATCAAAGTAGGGGATCCAATTATCTCAACTACCAATCCGATCGGACAGGTCTTTGATGGCATTGAAATCGCCAGCCACAAGCTAGACCAAATCCTGCAAGAGGATATTCTTTTGGACAAGATCTGGCCAAAGAGGCCGTCGGCCTATAAAGGTATCTTCACCATAGATCACATAAATGCAGCAAACCAAATCGGAAGAAAGAAACTTCAGGCTCCCATGGACCGCTTGAGCATTAATTGATGAGGCTTCAAAACTGACCAACTCAGGGTCCCAACCAACCCAAATTCTACCCCATGGGGAAAACTCATAATTAGCTAACCAATTCCACCCCGTCAACAGGCTCAAAGAGATGGATTGGAAGAGAGACTCTAAGACTTTAGTCTCAAGGAGCCCAACAAAACAAAGATTATTTGAAGAGATCAAAGTCCTGACTTCAGCCCGCCTGATGGGGGTCAACGAGTCCCCTAATGTTCCAAAAAGCTATATACATTCCCAAAAAAGAGCAAGGAGGGAGGGTTACCTCTTCTTGGTAGACCTACGCTGACTACATGCCGAAGTAGGTAGAGCAGAAAGGGGTGGATCCGGGCAGAGAGTCAGCAATATGTCTTGCATGATTTTAGGCTTCGCAAGAACAGGATGGGCTCTCGGAGAAGAGGGACAAGGAGAGAGTAGGTCTTCATCATTCGAGTTGCTGAAGATGCTCGCTGAGCCACCGAAATCATCACCCGAGCTAGCTGGGGCTATGCAAGAGCTGACAGGGTCAGCCCTGTCCATAATCGAGATGGAACACGTATCATCTAACTTCGGAAGGTTCCTCGAACCTAACTGGGCCTTACGAGAAGAAGGAGTAGGCATAACCTTCCCAGAGACGGAATCCTTCAGTTTTAGGGATAGCCCACCTTCGCTAGGAGGTACCGGACTAGACAAAGCAGTAACCTTCACCACGAGAGGCTTTTGCTTCTTACCCCTTACTTGCTTTCATCTTGGCTCAGCCCCTAGAGGAGGCTTTGCATTCTCCAGAGCAAGGACATGACCTACTTTAGGAGCAACAAGATTGTCCATGGACTGGACCTGCTTCCATCCAGCATTAGAGCAAGCAGTAGTAGACTTGCTATCATGTAGGGGATGAAAATATCTCTCACCCACAACCTGACTCCTATCAGCGACCATAGCTCTCGGAGCTTCAACTGCACCACTAGCTGGGGCCAAGGCCAATTCCTGAGGAGCAGGGAACATGCTGACAGGAACCTGCTGGGCAGCAACTTCAGCAGTTGATAGACTGGAGGGCACTGCACACTTATGGCCGAAGGTGTTACAGCTTGGGCATGCAATAGGCCTCCACTCATACTCCACGACCATAAAACAGGATTCACCTTGATGGACAACTTCAACAGCCTCACACCTTGGTTGCTTAGTTGAGATTTCGACACAAACTTTGGCAAAGGTGATCATCTTCATTTGCTTAGTAAGCAAGTCGACATAAAGTGGTTTTCCAACCACACTAGCAATGACACTGATCCCCTGCGAAGACCAGAAAGCAAGGGAAAGATTCCTTAGCCTAATCCACATCAGAACAACCAAAAGACTATCTTTCTTGAGTTCCAGCGTGGGTTTCCATTGTTGCAAGATTAAGGGAACTCTTGCAACTGTGAGAGGCCCTCCTTCCAAGATTTTCCTGCGAAAATCGCCATCTAGAACATGGAAGAAATAGAACCCTTGGCCATTCGCCATTACTTCCACCAGTTTTGGACCCCAAGCATTCTTAAGGGCTGTTTCGGTTAGTTTGAAAGGTAGCTTCCTCCCAATAAAATAGCCCATAAGGCATTCATGCCACTTAGGATTAGTAGCTTCTAGAATATCAACAAACAATTCAACAACAGGTTTATTATTCACGAAGGAAGGAGGAATGAATTCCAAGTCATAGCCCTTTGCTGGAACACTCACGACACTGGCCCAAGAACGGGCAGGAGGGGCTTTCGAATCCTTTCTTTGTAGATCTCTTGGTTGAGGGGGTGAAGAGCCTAACCTTGCTTGGCTTCTACCTCGAGGCCTAGCAGGGGCTTGCGGGGGACGGGCCACCCGTTGGTCTTCCTTCGCGAAAGATGTGGATGGAGCAGCTCGTCGCAAGTCTGCCTTTTCATCACCAACATAAGGCAAATGGGCTTGGGTAGGGTGGGGGGGCGGGGACGGGCTTCGACCATTAGGACCATTTCCAATGTTGTGGGCCAACACCGATTTGCTAGCCATCACAGCAAAGAATCCGCGAAGCAGAAACCTGCAGAAGACCGAACAAAACACTAATAACAAGAGCATCTCAGCACAAAGAGAATGTACCAGGGCGATCACTCTTGAGGGCTTGAAGGTGCTAACGAGGCTATATTCTGAGGCCCAGCAACTGGCACTTCCACCTAGCTCGAGCAGAGAGACCAGGGTGAGAAGACCAGCACTCCAGTCGCACGTTAAGGAAAGCCAGAGGCGGACTTACAACCCAAGTCAGACAAAATGGCTCGGTGGGAATGAGGAAGGAGGTTAGGCGACCCACCCCTCCAAAGCTAGGCCCAAATGACCTGCTACAACTCCCGGGCTGAGCAGAAACTCAAGACGGGAAGAGACAAGAACAGTATGATGCCTTAGGCTGCACCAGAAGTAGAAATGCAGCTTGAGCTTGAGGAAACGGCTCGGTGAGGATAGAGAGGGAGGTCAAATGACCCTATCCACCAAGAATTGGCCCAAACGAATGGCACAATCCGCCGGGACGCGTAGAAACACCAGGCGGGATGAGCAGTGCCCGATCGCACCCTTGAGAGCATTTGGTGAACAATATAGCGAGAAACACCAAATGGCCAAAGCTTCTCCCGAATGTTTGAAGTGTTACTATTACTCTTCAAATAGTTTTGTCTACCTTGCGTAATTGATCTTGACATGTTCCATGAAAGATTCTAGCTAAACCTAAAATTGGATTGAGTCATAGATTTCATGTTCCCTTCTCTAGTTAAAAAAACATATGAATGTCAAGTAATTTGGGTCATAAAGTAGGGTCTGACTGATTGTTGCGTCAGTAATTGAGTTTTCTTCGAAGAAATAAACTTGAGTCCATACAAGCAAATTACAAAGTGAGAAATTGTGACATTTTTATATCTTGTTCCAGCAAATGAGCAATTCCCCTTACATGGAATGTTAATCTCCAATACGGCAAGACCTGTTCATTTGTCCCACGCATGAGAAGCACCAAGAGCATCCATCACTTTCATCTTTATACAGCTTCTCTTAAAATAATCCTCTGGTAGTTACAAATATTGGGCTCTAGAGATTTTAAACTATTATTTTTTATGACTTGCAGGTGTCTAATTGTTATATGCTACTCCATCTGAATTATTAATGCATTGAGGTTGTGGAGCTTTATTGGTACATTTTTTAGCAACCAGACTGAGAATATGATCCTTAATGCTCTTGTCTTTATGGTCTAGCTTGTTCTATGGTGTTATAATTCCTTGATATAAAGTTCCAAAACAAAAAATTTATGGTCTAGTGAATTTTATTCCATTTTAATGCAAACTTTTGTTCAATTTCCTCTCTTTTATCTAGTTGAATTCCTCACCAAGAATTCCTTTTTCCTATGTTGATAGTTTTGTTTGTGTTGTATTCTCTTTGATGAATGACAAGTTTGTTTATTATTGCTGCGTTCATATCATTTTTTTAAACTATAAATGAAACCGAAAAAAGAAAAGAACCTGTTGGAACTTGAAATTGACCCTAGAATTTGTGACAGGATAGGTTCCAGGTTCTTGATTCCAACGGGTAGGTTCCAAGTGCCGAAAAATGAGGAACCTGTACTCAAGGATAGGCTCCAGGTTTTAGGCGGAACCTATAAGGAACTTGGAATTGCTCACCCCTAGTTCCACTAAAGGTGTATTTGGTTCAGTTTTCCTAAAAAACTTTTAGCTTTCATGGCCCATTGGGAAAATGATGCAATGTTTCACAAGCATTTTGAAGTAGCTTTCAATCAAATGTTGGCATTAGGAATGATGAAAGCCTAAGCTACTCTCAACTAGCCTTCCAAAGTAGCATTTGCGGAATGTTGAATTATGATTAAAATATTTTTTTCTTTCCAAAACTACCCTAACCAATTCTTTAGTTTTTGACTTTTCCCTTCCTCGTAATTGTTCATCTTTTTTGTGCAAGGGTGGCTGCAAAAGACCTTCATTTTTCCATTGACAAGTTTATATTTGAATGTCTGTCCCATAGTAGACATCTTTCTTAGCTAATCCAAGCAAATCCAGCTTGGGTTCGTCGGGTAGGGTTTTCATTGGACATCTTTCTTTCTATTAGCGCTCCCAAATATTTGAATGTCTGTCCCATAGTAGACATCTTTCTTTCTATTAGCGCTCCCAAATATTTGGCGATAGTGTGCTCTCGTTGGACACAATGCTCCTCATCAGCCTAATCCTAGTCAGTCTACTTGTGCTCATAAGGTTGGCGGCTCATTGTATTTGTGATTGCGAATGTGATTAATTCAAATAATTGGAAAAATTTTGAGGGTTGGCCCGAGAAAAGGGGGGAACTGGAGAGAGGGAAAATGGTCACTCTTCCAATTATTGTTTAGGGCCTCAAAGGGCTCTGACACTATTGGAAGTGGCCCTTGAAATCCTTGGGCCCAAGGTGGCCCTCTAGGCCCAAAATAGTTTGGGCCCAAATCATTTAAATTTCAAGAATTTTCATATGTCCTCTAAATGAACCGGTCCAAAATAGTTTGGGCCCAAACCGCGTAAATTTCAAGAATTTTCATGTCCTCTAAGTGAACCCGTGTATAAATGTTGATATTTTAAAAGGTTATAGGTCTTCAACATCAATCAAAATCCAAATTTCATGAACCGCAAAAAGATCAAAGAAGACAAAAGAAGCAAAATATGTGGATTGACATGCCTTAAAAATCAGTCGAACCTCAAGGAGGGAAGGTTTAACCATTACAGGAAACTCTTTCGCCCAATTCGTTCACATGTGTACCTTGGTACCAGCGACCTTAATGGTATTAATTTGCATCTTGATATAGTATTGAAAACTAAAGTTCGTATTTCTTTATATATTACCTTCAACTGAGTAAGAATTTCCTTTATCATTCATAATTTCTCTTTTAATTGTTGCAACTTATTGATTAATTGCTATGGTTGATCTTTGGCACACAGAAGCCATGCCAATTTCTCTGGCACCAACGAAACGAGGAATAAAGACTAGTAGAAAACTCAATTGAAAATGGATCATTATAAGGTCCACAGACGTTCTAAAATTTTTTCACATGATCTTTCACATAATTGTCAGTTTGTGGCTAGAAGGACCATTATCACATCCACATCATAAAAAAAGAAAAAGAAAATATCTCACTAATTGATCTTTGTATTGGTGATATGTGGATGAATTTGATTACATAATTATTTCTATGCATATATCATCAATTCAACGGTGGATGAGAAAAACGTTTAATCTAATAAAAATCCAATAACGAACAACATGAGGAAATGACAATGCCATGCATCCCACGGGATACTTAATGAATTGTGGCAGATTGCTATTTGTCAGTAATAGTCTAATTCTAGAATCACGAGTGTCGTCATCAAAATCGAACGTGATGTGAATCCACAAGTTGGTGGAAAGTCAATCGATATGTCTTTAGGAAGAAGCTCTTTGTCATACCCAATCATGGATACCTAAAATTTATCCTTTTTTTTCCTTAGTCTCTTTAAAGAAAAAGACTTTTGAAATAAGAACCCAAATCCAAACCAACGTATATTATCTGATGATAAAGAGAAAACTTAACTTAGAACTTATTTGATAACTCTAAAAAGTGCTGAAAAAGATAATTCATTCAACATTTAATAAAATTAAGCACATTTGATAATTATAACTAGTTCTAATATAAAAGATTCAATGAAACCTAAAAAAAAAAAACTTAATTCACTGATGAAATTATTTTAAACTATTTAGTAGAGAAGGAATTCAGATAGGTGATAAAATCTTGTCTATTACACTGTTAAAAGCATAAGATCTACCAATAATATTCACAATTTGGTGTTTGGCAAAAATCACAAAAGTTTTATAGCATACAAATGTTGACATATAAATTTATTTATAATTTTCTGAAATATGATTTATAAGAAAGATATGCACGTTTTAATTGTTCTTGTCAAGATCAAAATGTTGAATCAAATCAATCTGTCTCTTACTGAGAAAATAGGTGTCGAGAGTTGACTTTTACAGCGAAGAGAAAAGTCAAAGTACTTTGCCCCAACTATAGGGGACAATGTTAGGTGCTCCAGCAGTGCGATGCATTATGCTTGAGCACCATTGAGAATGGGACACTATCTCTGCAAGAAAGAGCTTTGCAAATATATATATTTTAAATTTTTTCCTAAGCCTTGCCTCCCAAAACCATCTTCTGCTGCAAATCTTTCCCATGGGAGACGAATTTCTAGAAATGATTTTAGAAATATTTTTTTGATAGAAATCTGAATTATGCTCCTTTTTTTGGTAGATGTGACATTTGAAAGATGCTTTAGAGTTTAATGTCAATGGAACATTGTCAATTGCTTTAACTAGCAGCTAGATGTCATGACATGTAAGATGAAAACTTGAACTAGACTCATGTAACTGAAGCAAAGTCAACACAGCTCAGCTATGATTCCCCCCGTCAATACGAAATCCTCTTTCGGTGCAGCTCAGGAGCCCTAGAAACCAGCTCACATGTCGGCCTTAGTAGTATCTAGATTCAATATTTCCAATTCAATACCGGTCTACTTGACACGAGTCGCATTTTTATGGTGTTCAAACACCATTGTCATGGCACTACCAAAGCGCCTAATATTTTCTTGAATTGGACCTGAAAGGAGCTCTAAACGGATACTCGAGAAAGTCAAAATTCAGATCGGGACTTTTTAGTGGGACAAATCCATGGCTTAATTCCTTCTTTGAATTTTGATCCGGTTAGTTTCATATAAATTCATGAAGAATTACAAAAATAGCTCTGTACTATTGTCCATATTCAATTTTGGTCCTCGTATCTCGTCATGTGACTAATCCCCAATCACGATTCCTGGACGATCCTTCCATTACTGTTCTAATGTCCACGGAAAATACTAATTAGGCATTGGAGTTGAAATTGGTGTTGAACACGTGGCGTTGGTGAACAATTAACAAAAAAATTGAGGAGAAGTTACAAAAAGGGTCCCCATCCTATTGCCCATGTTCGATTTTGTGACAAGTTTGGTCCACAAACTAATTTTTATCCTCAAGTAATTTTTTTTCCATCCAAATGCAGTTAGAATTTGCTGACTGAGTGTTGGACGTCGATGTGTTGTGTCCACATGGAATGGCTATGAAAAAAATTGATGATTGACTCTGTTTATTTCGTAGAAACTAAATAATTTAAAAATTATTTTTTTTTATAAAAATAATCACTTGTATTACTTATAAAAATAAATAAATGAAACATATTTTGATCATGTACAAAAATATTTATACATAAATCGTTGTTGATAATAAAAATATATTTCATCAACTAATTATTTCAAGCAATACAAGTTATCATTTTTAGGAAAATACTTTCAAAATCATTTATTTTTCATGAACAGTCTTAAGTTTAGAATGGTTTAAATTTGTCTGTTCTTTAGAGGCCAAGTTCCTTAAGAAAGATACTCAAATATTAACCATCTAGGGAGAACTACTACTAGGTCACTGATTTACTAAACTAAGTATAAACATGTGACTCTCTATGTTATTCTTAACAATTAGCTTTTTTGTTTGTAATTGGACAAATAAAAACTTCTCAAAGGTCACGTTTATCAAAATGTTATCAGGAAGGCATAGCTAGATCAGGCCTCATGCCCTTTGATCGCTAATCTTCCACTCCTTCAATTCAGTAGATGTGGATTCATTTGCCTTGTCCTCCTTCGACTTTCCCTTGGAGCTTTCCTCAGGTTTATCTTCTTCAATCATGTGGCACGGATCTCTATCTACAAGCAGAGCCTCCATCTATAATTTCCATAACTTGAAACCTATTCTTTTGAATTTCTCTACTTTAATCCATGATTGACCAGATGACGGCATCTTCCCAAGATTTGATTTTTTTGGAACCCTCTTCACCGAGAAACCCTAACCTCAAACTTCGCTCTGATACTAGATGTTAGGATTTGTCGCACAACCACAAAGAAAAAAGAGAGTAAAAGTGAGAAAGAGAATTCGAGACGCAAGATTTTATCCCAGTTCACCTTTAAACTAAGGCTACACCTAGCTGAGGATTCCACTATAATTAGCATCTCCCACCTCTCTATTACATCTCTTAATTACAAGAGAAAAAAGAACATATAAATATATCAAAATAAAATATATATTTAGCTGCTATAAATGAGTCTAAGCTCAAATTGTCAATAAAATATAAAAAGAGAATATATATATATATATATATATATCCAAACGTATATATAAATTCGGTAGCTATTCACGAACCAAAGTCCAAACTACCAATAAATATGAGCTCATCCTCTAGAGTCGCAGGGGCATTGCCCCTACACAGTTGATAATGAGTATGAATCACACCCCAACAAAATTCAATGGCAAATCGACCATCACATCACATGATTTATCAAATAATTTAATTGCGTTGCTAGATGTTAAGCAAATAAATGGAGGGAGACTTAAATATAGGGCCTATTGAAATTTGATGCATAAATATCCTTTGTCATGTACAAGTCAGAGGGGAGCGCGCATATGAAAAAATAATCAAGATGAAACTTGATTCGGATATCTTGTTCAAAGGTTTAACCAAAAATTAATCCAAAAGAATAAGCTAATAGATGATGGGACAAAACTTTAACACTCTCAAACTCTATAAGAATCCAATTGAAATTTAGTGCATCTATACTATCTTATTAAGAAAAAGTGAGACTGAAATTGAGGGAAATGCTCACATGCATTTTTTTTTCCGCAAGAGATTTTGACTTTAGGATCCTTTATCGTGCACCGGTTTGATGAAAAATCTTCGGTGTTTTCCAATTATAATCTGATCTCTATGGTAGAATATCCATTTTAATATTAATTTAAGTTAACATGAGGACACAATTAACCGAGATGTTAGTTAACCAATTATTGCGACCACGCTAGTTTGACTAAGCTTTTGATGGAATGGATATCTATCTTACACGTAGAAGAAATGAAGCTACTCGGTCCACTTGCTTTGCTTGATCAAAGCAAGCAACATTGTCATTGATCGACATGCATGACACATAAGAGAACGATGCATACATAGGTAAATTCACAAAAAGACAGCTATATTTCTGTTATTCTGGGGAAAGGTTAAAGTAATTGATGTGAACAATAATAAGGTATGATGCGTGTGTGGGCAAGTAATAGCGAGAATGGGGAATTTTCTAGGTAATGTGTATGGATGGGTATGTGTCACGATGATTGTCAATGGGTAAAATGCAAATGTAGGATAGAATACAATCAACCACCAAGACCTTAAAGACATGCCACCAACTAAGGATGAAGATTGGGGTTGATGAAGTTCACCACCATGGCTTAAAGGACAAGCCACCCGTTGAGCATATAGGACTTTAGGATAGGAGAACTCACCACTAAGGCTTAAAGGAAAAACCACTAATCGAGGATAAGGCGTTTCTTGGCTCACCACCGAGGTGTAATTTACTCTCTAAGGATAGAAAGCCAAAATAGAAGCTATCAACTCCCTAAAAATATTCACTCATGTGTATTTACATTCACAAAGTCTGCATTACAATTGAGAACTCTTCCCAATTTACAGAGGGACCAAGACATAGGAGATAGACAAACATTAAAAAGACATGGGAACTACCCAAACATTAAAGGCGTGGGAACTAGAAAGCAATTAAAGACCTAGAAACTAGAAAATGCTTTAAAACACATAGGAACCATGAAATGCAATAACGACATGGAGACTTGAAATCATGACTCTTCAGCCTTGTGGTTCATCTTCCAAAATTCCTCCTGCTTTGACTAAAGAATAACCATCTCAAGAGTTCAGCAAATATCCAAGGAAATTGCTCAAAATAGGCTCCCATCGATATGTTGCTGATTAACTTCGAAATTAGCAACAAAAATGGTAAATTGGTAACTTAATATTTGAATGACAAGGGAAAAATTAATAATCCCTTAATAATTGATAACCTGGTTGATAGTCTTCTCAATGATGACTTCATTCTCGATGCACTGAAAAAAGTTATGACCGAAATCTACCTTATCTTGAATGAACATTAATTGTGTTGAGTTTGGTGATGGAGCTAAGTTGAATGCTCCCACATCAAGGTAAAAGCAAGGTGAATATCACCAAAGTGAAGGTTCGTATACCCTTTTTGGAGTCACCGATAAAGAAATTTAGGAGGAATTTAAAAGTTGACAAAGTGTCGTTGTTGAGTAGCTGGAAGGAGACGTTGGTCAAAGCATGTTAATTGGACATATTTTTTGACATCTATTGGAGTATGATGGATGAGTTTTCTTATGGATTTTTTGGGTGAAAAAGAAGCAGGTTTAGCAAAGACGGAACATGGACTTTACAAGAGGCAGATGAATACTAGAGATCTCGTCTTCATTGAGGCCAACAACCTCATAAAATAATAAAAAGACATGGATTTACAAAAAGGGATAGGGGAGTCCAGAGTAAAAGGAGCATCGATGCATACAAGAGCATTAATTTCGGAGGGTTCTGTAATCCGTCATGATAGAATGGATCTTCCTCTCAACCCTAAAGCACTATAATCTTAGCTAAAGGGATGGCGACCACTACTAGCCTTCCTTTAAATTCTCCCCTAGATTTGCTATGCAAGTTGCACTATTAAGTTAATTGCTTGAAAAATGAGACTGACATTCGCGTTGTTGGCTTAAATTGACGTAATTTATAACGCTATCTTGAACTTAGTCGGTATACGTATTAGGTGTTTTGACCGTTAGTGTCTGTTAGTAGATAATTATGTGGTAAAATAATTAGTAAATAAGTTTTAATAGGAAAATACTCGACAGATTTAGAAATCTTAATAAAATCTATTTACTAAGTGCCATAACTAGCTTCGATTGGGTATTGACATAAATTAAACATGCATTGAATCGTTGGCTTTATTGAAATACCCAAATATAATCGCCACATTAGTTAATAATTTTTTCATTAAGATTTCTTTATATATGTATAGCATTGCTCGTTTTATTATTGGATTTTATGACCGCAATACCCTTCAGATATTTTTTAAGCTTGGATTAATGTGCTTTGATATTACAAAAAAGATATTGATTTCATATTTAATTTTTATCATGGTGTTTGACTCTGTTATTTACTCATTTTGAATATTTTATGGCTCGACAAAAATATGTTCAAGACACATGTTAAAAAAATTACACATATTACGAATCGTATTTCTCCATTTCAACAAGGTTTTCCAGAAAAAAAAAATGTCCATAGATATAACAAGAAAATCAAGGCATATGGAACTTTAAACATACTTTCATTTGCAGTTCTAATCACACATGAATAATAATACACAAAACCATTTAAGCACTTTATGACATCTAACAAAGCAAACGAACATATGAAACCTCGAATCAATCAAATTGACAAGCAAACCATAAGGGATGATAAGCTTCATCGGTCGCACTTCTCATGATCACAGGCTCAGAGAAATGAACTGTAGCAACTCATCGTTGCGCTCGAACTCGATCATGTCGTACTCGTGCAATGTGATCCAAGCTTCGATCCCGTCCCCGCACCTCGTTCCCATTAAAGACACCATATTTCTTATCGGTAAACCGGTGGTGCACACCCAAGTGGGCCTTCCCAAGCCGAAATCCACCTCGTAGAGAGGAAACTTCACCCAACTGCTGAACCCGTAGAGCTCCATCTTTCCTGCGGACGACTCCGCCAACTTCCGTGCCGCCGTGAGGCTTTCGTAGGCCTTGGCCAATCCCCTATCGCCTTGAAGCACGCTCAAATACTCGCCATCAATTGCCCTTATTGATTTCCTGAGACTGCCTGCAAAGTCCTGCAATTCAACTCCCTTGTTTGTGTCTATCAGTGGTGCAACAGTAATCTGCCACAGATTGCCGAGGGCATGCTCAGGCAATGGTTGTGGCCTCATCCTGCTTCTAATGTTCACCGTGTGGGTCGCTACTGATGAGGGATACTTCTCGTTCCACTCTGGCCTTTTCCTCGCTGCCTCCACAGCGGATTTCCAAATTAGGGCGGTCACTGCCTCAACGCGACTAGGAGTTGCACTGCCAAACCTGGCCCGGAGCCGTGCCAAGCTCTCACCGTCGAAACGAAACGTCTTGGTCAAAAGCTTCTCTCTGCTGCTGAATCTGCGTGGCATTTGGAAGCTTACGTCCTTTGGTGGGAAGAGCTCAGATGCTTTCAAGAAGGGAGTGATGAGGCTAGCTTTGCCGTTGATGCCATTGAGGGCAATTTCCGACCATGCAGTGAGGAAAGCAGAGACTGACGCAGCGTCAGCAATCTTATGAGACATGCAGATGCCGATCCCGATGCCGCCACAGTCAAAGAAGTTGGCTTGGACCCCTACAATGACTTGTTCCTCAATGTTGGGAACGACTTTGTCTGAAGAGAACGGGAGGAATTGCTGCAGCTGATTGATGTCCGGGTTCGACAGAACTTCGGACAACTCGAAGCGAGCTTTTGCCTCCAAATAGAGTGCCCCCTCGTCGTTGCAATCGATGGCAGTGTTGCCTTTCATCCTTCCGCCTAGAGGGTAGAAGAGGGAAAGCGCCTGCGAAAGCGAAGTTTTCAAGTTTCCAGTGACCGAGGCAGAGTTCGCTGCCACCTCGTTGTTGGAAGCCGAGTAGAACAGGATGACCGGAACCCAAAACGGGGGAGCCAGTTGGTCAAGGAGACAGAGCTTGAAGTTCCGGAGGTGAGATGGAGTTGGAGACGAAGGCTTGACGGTCTCAGTGGAGACAACCTCAACTTTCATGGCCATGTTTTGTTGGAAATTGAGAGATTTGACAGTGGGCTTTTGAGATTCTTTCAGTAGAAAGTGTGCTTCTTTGGTGCTTTTTAATTGCAAGATCTTGTTGTGTATATATAGAAAAATGAGAGGAGAAATTTGCAATATTTGGGTCATAGGCTGCGTCATTGGCTGCATCACGGCTAAATAAATAATACATGCCGGTCGCTTGTGGGAGCTTACATTCTGAAGGATAGAGCAGATATAATTTAAAACCTAATTTGAAAAATTTCTCAAGCTTCTTTATTTGATATAAAAATATCATATAATTGTACACTTACTCTCCTTCTATAAAATGATTGACAAAGTTAATCGCACAATGCTTAAAACATATTGGATCCATATTCTTTTCACTGAATCCAAGTGCGTGTGTATATAACCTTAATTCCTCAAATCTATTCAAAGATAGGTCATCCATGCCGAGATTATTGATTTTACAAGGAATTGTTTTTTTGCAGCGTGATTATTACCAATTGTGTTAAAGAGACATTGTATAAGAACTTTTGTACTATTTGACATACCTAGTAGGGAATATAATTTGGGGATTGGGATCTCTCAGGCGTAAAATAATTTTTTTTTTGGATTTTTATGAAGGGTAAGAATTGTCTTCAATTCATACCATCCTGAGATCGCCGCAAATCTACGAGCCTGGATCTCATTGAGATTTCCTCACAAATGAGAAACTTGAATTTGAGAGAATATAATAATTGAATAGGGGAGTTTTGGAATGAGTTATCCTGTTAAAAATTTCTTTACTGAAAATTTGATTCTTCCTTTTTTTCTCAAACCTCTCAAAGTTGTCACGGGGCGATCTCAATATGGAATCATTAGCTTTTTCATGCTTCAGGTAACGTTTTATTTTCAACTGAAAGAGAACTTCATTCAGTTCGAATTTTTCTTGCATCTTTGATTTCGTAGAAGAGTCTCATTGCCCCCTACACATCCTTTGATCTTTTCTTCGAGGCGGGGCCGATCTTTTCCTTTCCTCCTCTCCCCTTTCAGCTTCTATGGTTTATCAAACGGTGGCATCCTGGTTTGATCGGGTCCGATTCACTTCTATCACGACTGGAGGTGTATCATCAGCAGATTGCTCGGTTCCAGACAGTTAAGTCATGTTGCGAGCCCACCCAATAAGCATGGCCCAAAATTCACGGGTGGTAGTTGGATAGACAGCGAGAAAAAAACTTTCACTGGCTACATTCTTTAATGAAGAAGACTCTCCCCTTATGGCATTGAAAGGTAGTTGCATGAAGACTACCGAGAGAAGAAAATTTCCTTCCCCGCACGCATAAATCAAGGGGGGTTTCGTCTTGTCAAAGATGAAGGAAGATCTCCTTCAATTATGGCTTGTCAGGATGGCCACACGTGAAAAATAAGGGAGCCCATGCGGTAGATGGAAAAGAGAAGGCAAGAAAGTTGCAATGATGGCTTGTGATTATTCATGATGGCCATTCACTGTGACTTTCTGGAGAATACATGCGAAGTTAGAGCATGAGGATGAGGAATAGGTAGCTCTGAACACCCTGTATTTTGTGCAGTATATTTACATCCATTTTGCGTGTTTTAAGTTAGACTAAACACTGTAGATTTAGGGTGTGAATTATAGGACTAGGAAACACTTGAGCACAAGTGATTGTAACTCTAAAATTCTTCGTTTTATAGTGAATTATTTGTGGACTCTTCCTATAAACGTAGATTCTGATACTCGGGTTGAACCACGTAAATTTCTTTTGTCCTTTATTGTTCTTTCTATTATTGTCCCTGATAATTTCGTGTCACAATATAATTACAAAAATCGGGTTGGTGTGACAACACAGACCGAGTGTCCATCTTTGCAGGAGAGTCGGCCATCATTTTTAATATCTAGGTGAATTTCATCAGGATCTGCTTGAAAGCGAGGAAGTGGATGTCGCCAGCCGTCTGAGGAATTCTCTTGTGCCATTCGTATCTCAAATTTATTTTTGAACGGACTTTGGAATATAAGGTGCTTCTTTGGAGCTATGCTTTAGAAGCTGTTAAATAAACAAACATAACTCACAAGTCAAAAATACAAATTTACTTGGATGAAGATCTATATAACATTCAGAATGATATAATACAAGTAAAAGTGGTGCTGAAGCCAGGGTAGTGTGCATATACATAGCTTGGAATCCCCTCTCCACAAAATGTCCAACTTGTCATATTCAATTCTGTGAATCTCCCTCACGTAGCCCACAGTCAAGTATGTATTCGCCTCATTAGCGAATGACCCTGAAGAGCTAGGAACTTCCCTTTGCAGTGTTCATTTTATGTACCAAACTCCATGCGCTCGACGAAAGTGCCAAAACTGGCTATGGGGCGGAGGTTCTCGCACCAAATCGGGCGGCGTTCGCATCGTACATCGAGTGCTTTAATGTCTTTCCCATCACCATGATCTCATTTCCATTTGGACCGCTTTTCTTACCCCCATACTTTCGTAATATAGAAGGAGCGCAGTTGTGATCCTTTCCACTTGCTGTCCCCGGTCGATTACAGCAGACAAAAGAAGGCAGAATGTCCGTGTTGTTGGTGAGAACTGGGCATCAATTCATCAAGAACTAATCCAATCCAGAATCAATTTCTTTCCCAAAACTAAACCGACCAAAACCGACATAACCCTAGCCACAACCAGCAGTATATTCCAGTAACATAACCTCTAAATAAGTAAATATCATGTCGACATGTTACAAAGAGGCGGCAATGACAAGAACAGGATATTTACGTGGAAAACTCGATGCAGTAAAAACCTGGACCACTCAATTTTTTTTTTACCAATCATCAAGAATAGTAGCATACACAAAAATTTTCTCTAGTCACCATCAAAGACTCAACACCAACAATACAACAATATTTCATCACTATGAAGGTGGATTAATATAAATGGAGTTAAAAAATCTTACTATGGTTGAAGATTACAAAAGATAACTTGGAGAAGTTCTCAACAAACGAAATCAATCAAATTAAAGGTCTTAGTCTCAAGAAAACTCGAATTAATTTCGATCATGTTTGGCTGTCAAATCTTCGAAGGCAATCTAAAACTCGAATTAATTTCGATCATGTTTGGCCGTCAAATCTTCGAAGCCATTGCCTCTTTGTCTTCTTCTTGTGCTCTCTCTCTCTCTTTCTCTCTCTCTCTCTCTCTCTCTCTCTCTCTCTCTCTCTCCACTCTTCTTTTTCTTCTGCACAAACATGCCTTCGTTTCTTCTTTTGCTTTTTGACTTTAACTTTTTTTTTTTAATGTTAGTTATGCCCTACAAAGAGGTAGACCTAGCCAACAAATCTCCTCCTTCACCTCATGTGGAAAACTCCATCGTGTCCTCTTTGTTTTTACAAGAGTTAAGTTTCATCATGGGCAATGCTTTAATCATCATGTCAGATCCATTATAGGTGGTGTAGACTTTCTCAAATAGAAATAGTTTACCTTTTAATTTTTCTCAAATCTAATGATATTTTGCATCAATATGCTTCGATGTTGAATGCAATGTCAGATTATCGCTAAAATAGATAACATTTATACTATCACAATACAAAAGAATCTTCTCTTGGTTCATGTCCAACTCTTATAGGAATTTTTGCATCCATAAGAGTTCCTTATCTCCTTCGGTAATTCCAATATATTCCGCTTTAGTCGTTAAGAAAATAACACATTTTTGCATTCTTAATTGGCACAAAATTGTTCCACTTGCAAAACTCATTGTTAAATTATTCTCAAGTCAAAGCTTGTATAAGATGTGCTTACTTCTAATTCAAGGTGGCCGTGAGAGGGAACAAAATAAGGGGTATACTTGTCTTTGTAATATTGAAGTCTTCTCTTTTAAAGTCCCATAGTGGGGGCTAGAGAAAAGAGAACAAAAGAAAATCAAATATATGGTTTCTTGGCTTAGCCCTAGGTTTCCCTTTCATTGAAGAAGTGGTTGCAAGAGTGGGTTCTTTAAGTGCACAAAAGCTGCACAAGAAGGTCAGAGGTTTCAAGGAGAGAGCATAGTAGCTCTCCTTGAGGGATCATCTCACGAAGAAGGCAACCACACAATGAGCCCTTGATGTAGAAGAGCGAATGGAGAACGAAAGTGAAGAAGATGTCTACAGTTCTTGTTTCTTTGGCCATACAGATGTGTCTTAGACATTGTGATTTGTGCCATGAGTTTTATATCCATTTGAGTTGTTTATTTGTGAACGATTTGGGTATGGGTATAATTTAGATGTAGGAAATATTTGAGCGTGTGAGTGATTGTAATATGGATTTTCCGATTATAGTGAATTATTATCGATAGCTCTCCTTGTAGATGTAGATGTTGACATTCGAACCGAACCATGTAAATCTTGGGTATCCTTTACTATTCCTCATTTATTTTCTCTAATTCTCTCATGTTGACATAAATTGTAAGATCCCAATTAAATTTCACATTAATATTACAACAATTGGTATCAAAGTTTGATGATAAGATTTTTTGGATTTTGTTTTGGGGCTTTTACTTGTCTGATTAATATTTGGAAATTTAGTTATTGCAATTATGTCCACAGCAAAAGTAGAAATTGAGAAGTTCAATAGGAGGAACCACTTTGGGTTATAGGGTGTTAAGATGGCACTAGTAACAACTCTAGGTTTGATCAAAGTATTTAAAGGGAAGGATAAATTGCTCGAAATAATGAAAGATGCTAAAAAGGATGTGCTACTAAGGAAGGCAAAAAGTATAATCCTATTGAACTTGTCAAATAAGGTGTTAGTAGAGGTAGTCGAGGAGTAGGATGCTGCAGCGTTGTGGGCAAAACTATAGGGACTCTATGTGATAAAGGGTTTGAACAACCGTGTGTACATATTGAAGAGGATGTTTTAGTTTCGATATACTGAAGGTACATCGATCAGGTCCCACCTAAATGAGTTGATAAACTCATGATGGATTTAAAGAATGTTGGTAAAATTCTCAAAGGTGAAAAACAATGCATGATGTTGTGAGCTTCCTTACCATAGTTATAGGAGCACTTTACTAATTCATTACTACAAGGGTGTACTATGATTACCTTGGAAGAGGTAAAGTCCACTTTGTTTTATAAGAAGTAGCAGAGAAAGTTGTGTTATGATGGTCTGATGCAAAATATAGCACGAGGATTATTGATTCAAGGTAGTGATCAATGTCAGGGGTCTTGTAGCAACAGAGGTTAAAACAAGTCAAAGTTACACCACAGAATGTCCAAGGGATGCATGAAGTGATTTTTGTGCCACAAGGAGGGGCATATTAGGAGAGACTATTCAAAGTTGAGAAATAAAGGTGACAAACAAAATGCCACAAAAAGTGTAACAAATGTTGCCAAGAAGAGAACCGGTGATGCAGATGCTATCTTGTGTGTGATTACTAGTTCGTCATGAGATGAATGGGTATTAGATTCGAGATGTTCTTATCATATGATGACTCATAAAAACTAGGTTACTACTTACAAGACTGCAGATAGTGGTAGAGTTAGAATTTGGAGCCTATAAGGTTGTGGGGATATGGACAGTTAGGATTCAGATACATGATGGGGCGTTGCACACATAGACATGAGGGACGTACCAAAGCTCAATAAGAACTTTATTTCTCTAGGGACACACTCGATGACATCAGGTATAAGTATGCCGCTGAAGGTGGAGTATTGAAGATCTCTCGAGAAGTCATGATAGTGATGAAAGGTAAGAAAATGAATACTTTCTATCATCTATTGAGAGAGACCGTGACAGAAGTTGTTGCAATTTCATTAGGTGAGTTAGACTTTAACTTGACTTATCTATTGCATGTACTCTAAAGGCACATGAGTGAGGCAAGTATGACGATGCTAGGTAAAAGGAGATTGTTGAAGGGTCAAAAGATATGGAGTGAAAGGCTATCGGCTATGATACACTGATCCCAAATCACTAGTTTTCCAATCAGCAGAGATATGATCTTTAATGAGATTGTAATGCTTCAACAGAGGAGTCTTGAGACATTATCAACAAAGCAGATGGATTGTGGTGTCGATGTTAAGGTGAAGTTTCAAGTGGAGGCTTTAGAGATCTTAGAAGTAACAAAGATTGAGACTAGAGTTGAGGCAACAGTTCCTAAAGTCAATAATACTAAACAACCAGCACTACTGCAACACATTATAGTTTGAACAAATAGAAACGGTAAATCAAATCGTTAGTACATTATAGTTATACAAATATTGCTTATGCATTGACTGCAGGTGACGAGGTGGAGATTGATGAGCCTTCATCTTACTCTAAGGCGATGGCTAATACTAAGTCATTGTAGTGACTAAGAGCTACGAGAAAAAAGATGGAATCACTCATTCGAAATCAAACATTGGAGTTGGTCAAGATAACCAAGAGCAAGGAGATTATCAAAAGTAAATGGGTTTATTAATGGGTTTATAAACAGAAGCAACTATTATTGAAACATGTTTTTTCTTTCGTCCTCTATTTCTCTTATAGGATTTATCTATCTTTTTTGGCAACCTGCATTCTCTAGCATAATATCTCATCTTGCCACAATTGTAATACTTTACATTCCTCCTCAACCTTCCTCTTGTCTTGCCTCTTTTATGATAATTCAAGAAACTTCTTGATTGATTTCTCTCCCTATTTTTCATGACAAGAGCCTCCAAATGAGAAGTATAATTCATGCTTTTTCTCCTTGTTTCTTCACTAAACACTTTTTCATTAACCATGCTCATAGAAAGCACATCACAAGGAGCCGAATTGTTTAATGCAACAGCCAAGGTGTCCTAACTATCGAGAAAAGTACCACACAATAAACAAGCCTGTAACTCATCACCAAGATCAATTTTGAAATTTGTCAACTTATTTACAACATCTTAAAATTTATTCTAATGTTTTGGTATGCTGGTACATTCCTTGTATCTCAAATTTATGAGTCTTTTTATTAAAAAATATTATTTTGTGGGATTCTCCTCTAGTAGAGATCTTTTGGTTTGTTTCACAAAGTTTCAACATCCGTTCCTTGAGCAACATGATGAAAAACACCATTGTCAATTTATTGAAAAATAAAAATGCATTTTTTCCAATTCGTTCGCTCCCATTCTTTGTCTTCCTTATCTCTTTTACCCTTATCACTATCGATTGGATCATACAAATCTTTTTAGTACAGTATGTCTTCATCTGAGATTTCCAAATATAATAATTTGAGGCTTTTAATTTAAACATGGTGCTACTCGTTTCTTCCATTTAACACTAAAACCTCAATGCTAACTCTGATACAACTTTTCTGGGAAAACTTAATAACAATTCACAAAGAACTAATCCAATCCAGGATCAATTTCTTCCTCAATACTAAACCAACCAAAATTGACTTAACTTGAGTAATATCCATCATTATATTCTAGCAATACAACCTCAATATAAGTAAATATGATGCTGAAATGTGAAAGAGACATGAACAACACCAAAACTTTTACGTGAAAAATCCAAAGTGAGAAAAACCATAGGCTACTAAAAAAACTTCCACTAATCATCAAGAACAACAAGATATAAAAAGGTTCTTCTGTAGTCACACGCTAGATGTTCAAAATGAAAAATACAATGGTATTTCATCACAACAAAGGTTGAATAACACAACTGGAGCAAAAAAAATCAAACCCACGGTTGGAGATTATGAGGAGTAACACGGAGCAAATTTCAATGAGCAAAACCGATCAACTCGTAGGTCTTGATCACAAGACCAAAATATTAAAAATTTAGTCAATTTTGATGACATTTGTCGGTCAAATCTTCAAAGTAAGCTGCTGCCCTTTTGTCTTCTTCTCGTGCACTCTCTCCCAATGAAAAACGCTCTCTCTCTCTCTCTCTCTCTCTTCTTTTTCTTCTCCACGAACCTCCGTTCGTTTGCATGTAATATTTAAGGAATCTTTAAGGTAGAATATTGTTGAAAGAAGATATGATTGGATTTGATTGAAGATTTATTTTGATTGTAATTGATAAGAGATGTGATTATTTTAGGACTAGAAAGATTAGAAGAATTTATTTACTTTTTTATTCAGTCCTCTTGTACAATATATACATTCTTGTAATAGATACAGAAATCAATGAAGAGTATACAATTTTTCCACTTCACACAAATTCCCACATTTCTCTTCTACTCGGATTCGTGACATGGTATCAGAGCGTGTCTTGATTCTGGGATAGCTTCCACACTGAATTTCCTTCGTTTCTTCCTTGTTTCTCATTGCTGCAATTTTCACAAAACAGAACAGCTTTCATTTCTTCTCTGTTACTTGCTATTGTGACATTTGCAAAACAGAACAACATTGATTCTTTGTCCAGAAATTCAGCCTTCGATTCTTTGTCCAGAAAACCAATCTCCAAAACAGAGTTATTGCAGAAATTTTAGAAAATTGTCATTATGACAAAACCAGAAACACCTACCTCAAGACCCGGTGATCAATCCGCAGGAGAAACAACGCCACCAGCCTTGCAGATCCAAGAAACCTCCCTAGTCATTACTGTGTTCGAAGAGCAGATTCAGCCGCAAACTCACATTCAGCATGCGCAGTGGGCATCTATTCCGGCTCAGGTCAATTTGGGGCAGCCTTATCCGGGCCAACCTTACCAATTAGTACCATATCGTTGGTACTATGGGCAGGGCCCAAATGCATCATTGTCGGGATTTCAAAGTGGTATACAAACTGATGGAGGCCCACCAGCCAGCAACGGGGCAGGCGCAACGACCAGTTCACAGCAAACGGGCGGATCAGTTGAACCGGGTATGGGAACGAATCCCTACCCGGGTTCGTTTTTCTCAAATACGGGTCATACAACCGGATCTGGCAGATCGGGTTTGGGAGCGAATCCCTACCCGAATCCGCTGCAAGGGTTTCTCCCATACCAGATCTACGCTGCCAGCAGCCGGCCGGAGCCCAGCAACCCTCTTTTCACAAGCAACGCCGATGGACCAGATCTGAAACTTATTGCGCAACAGTTAACAGGACCAGACAATTACTCGAGATGGTCGCGCGAGTTCCGGTGCGCACTGGTAACGAAAGATAAGGAGGGTTTTATTGACGGAACGGTCCCCATTCCGTCCGACGAGCGACTAGCGCGACTTTGGAAAAAATGCAATCAATTAGTAAGAACTTGGATCGGAAACAGCATCGCTTTCGAAGTCGCGGCTGGTCTTCCCCCGACGGAGGACTTGAAACAAATGTGGGAAAACATCAAGGAGATGTATGGAAAGTTGGATCAAGTGAAGATTTTTTCTTTAACGCAACAGATCTTGGATTTAAAACAGGGAAACATGACTGTTGCTGTGATTTTTAACAAACTTTCGGGTCTGTGGGATGAACTGGAAGCGGCTGAAGAAAAGTTCGACTAGCCGGAGTCGATTTTACAACGGTACAAAAAGATGCGGGACAGGGAGAAAGCGATCAGATCTCTCCTCATATTAAACGAATCTTACCTTTCGTTTCGATTGCAGATCTTAACCATGGAGCCGATGCCAAGCCTTGGCCATATCTACTAGCTTGCTGTACAGGAAGAAAGCCAACAGAAAGCAGCAGATCACGGAAAGGAAGGCGAGAGCGTGGTCTGGCGGTGAGGGTTTCCTCTCGCCCGCTACAGAGAGTCACGGGAGGAAGAGAGAATCGGGGGCTCGCTCTAGGGTTCCACGAAAACCCTAGAGGATATCATAGAGCGACGGACGGCTACGATTAGTTTGATCGATCGGACGGCTCATGATCAATCCTTGGAGCCGTTGGATCCAACGGTGCGCAGAGTGGGAGGACCATTGAATCTAATGGTCCACTTGGAGCAATTCTCTATGGGTCGGATGGCCCACGCGGCCAATTATTTGCTTGGCCCGATGGCCCACGAAGCCAATTCTTCGCACCAACCGAAGGCCCATACGGGGGAACAACGGCCCATGCTGTAAATAGGCCTTCCTCATTCACAAAAAAATCAAAAAGGAAAGGGTAAGATGTATTGTGAATATTGTAAACGCCAGCACCACACAGTTGAAAATTGCTGGAAATTAAATGGTAAACCTGGTGAAAAAGAAAAGGGGAAGTTTTCAACTATCTTTCAGGTGACGGGTAAATCAGCAGACAAGTCAATTACTCATGGGGAATATCAGGAGCTGATGGAAGCCCTAAAGAAATTGGATCCTTCTGACAAAGCTGGGAGTTTCACAGGTATTTCTTATTGTCTGATGAACTCAATTTCAAAGGATGCATGGATCATTGATATGGGAGCTAGTGATCACATTGTCTGCAATCCAAAATTCTTTTCCAATATCAAAAAGTTATCATTTCCTATATCAGTACAACTTCCCAATGGAAACACTACACATGTTGGAATGATTGGCACTGTCAATCTTAGTCCACTCATCACTCTAAAAAATGTCCTTTATGTTCCTACTTTCCATTTTAATCTCATGTTAGTCTCTCGAGCTTGTGAAGAAAATTTTTGTCATGTCTCTTTTGACTCTGATAAATGTCTATTTCAGGCCTTTTCAACTGGCAAACTGATGGGCTTGGGTAGAATCTATCAAGGACTGTATTTTTGGATTAATCTTCTAGACAATTTTAAATTATCTTCTATTGCATTCAATAAACCATTGTGTAACGTTGTTGCAATGAAAGAAATTTTCTTCATCATCAGAGATTGGGTCATACTACTTCTTTCCCTTGTTCTCAATGTCTTGTTTGCCCTTGGCAAAACAAACTCGTGCCCCCTTTCAAAACAATAAGACTCGAGTAGACGACATTTTTTCATTAATTCATGCTGATGTCTGGGGACCATATCACACATTAAATCATGATGGTTCAAGATTTTTTCTCACAATTGTGGACGATTTCTCACTTGCCACCTGGGTTTTCCTCATTCAATCAAAGGGTCAAGTTCTTTCTCACCTTAAAATCTTCCTGTCTTTATCCAAAACTCAATTTGGAAAAACAATTCGTCGCATCCGCATTGACAATGGAAGAGAATTTTTCAATGGTGAATGCACTTCATTTCTTTCCTCAAAAGAAATTTTGCATGAAAGTACATGCACTTATACTTCACAGCAGAATGGAGTTGTTGAGCGAAAGCACTGTCATCTCCTAGAAGTGGCATGTGCTCTTAAGTTCCAGGCATCTATACCAAAAAACTTTTGGGGAGATTGTGTGGTCACTGTGGCATATTTGATAAATCGTATGTCATCACGCATTCTAGAAGGCAAAACTCCGTTTGAATTATTGTATGGGCATAAACCAAATCTGAGTCATCTCCGAGTGTTTGGCTGTCTATGTTATGTGGCTATAGTAGGCCCCCGGGATAAAATGGCCCCCCGTGCTCGACAGTGTGTTTTCATGGGATATCCCAACTTGAAAAAGGGTTATCGTGTTTATGAACAGTCAACTGGCGAATTTTTTATCAGCAGGGATGTGGTTTTCCATGAAGACATTTTCCCTTTCTGAGATACTAATTCTACATCTGTAGATAATATGGGAACTAATCATCGATTCTTGTCAGAAGAAGATCTATCCTCTGGAGAATCATATCTTATTACCTCTTCTCCAAGACATCAGATAGTGGATACAGTATTGCCTTCACCGCCCAATGAGCCATCTACTGAGAATCCAGTTGATCAACATTCCATGGAACATGAATCTTAGGAGACAAATTGCGGAGAACCTACCAGTATTGAAACATCATCTTTGGAGGTGCTGGATGAGCCACCACGAAGATCTGGTCGAATCACTCGCCCACCAGCTTGGACTAAAGATTATGTCTGCTCCTCATCAACATCGTTAGGTACTCGTTATCCTATCTCCTCATATGTATCTTTCAACCAGTTGTCATCAGAACATTTATGTTGCATTAGTTGAATTTCTAAGGAAAGAGAGCCTTCTAGTTATAATGAGGCTGTGCGTGATGAACATTGGCAAAAAGCTATGGAGGCGGAACTTAAAGCCCTGATTGATAATCACACTTGGGAGATCGTGTCATTACCTCCTAATCGCAAGTCCATTGGATGTAAATGGGTCTATAAGATCAAATATAGAGCAGATGGCTCTGTGGAAAGATATAAGGCCCGGTTAGTGGCCAAGGGCTTCACACAACGGGAAGGTTTTGACTATCATGAGACCTTTTCTCCGGTAGCCAAGGATGTCTCGGTTCGCTCCTTCTTATCGGTTGCTGCCTTTCGCAATTGGTCATTGCATCAGATGGATGTCCACAACGCATTTCTTCATGGTGACTTGGAAGAGGAGATTTATATGGACCTTCCACAAGGATTATGGAGACAAGGGGGAGTCTAAGGTATGTCGTTTCTGCAAATCTCTTTATGGATTGAAATAGGCTTCTCGACAGTGGTATGCCAAGTTTATTGCTGCACTAACGGGAGTTAGTTTCGAGCAGTCAAAGCATGACTATGGTTTATTCACTTGGAAAAAAGGTACGTCGTCCATATGCTTGATGATTTATGTTGATGATATACTTATTATGGGAAATGATGATTCCGCTGTAAAGAAGCTTAAAGACCATCTACATTCGTCTTTTCATATCAAGGATTTAGGGTCACCTAAATATTTTCTTGGAATAGAGATAACTCGCTCTGATCTAGGGATTTCCCTTAGTTAGCGAAAGTTTGTGATGGAGATTATATCAGAAGCGGGATTATAGGATGCAAACCGACAATTATTCCTATTGAACAGAATGCCAAGTTGACCAGTGTTGATTATGATGCTGGGATTTCCTCCTCTGATGATCCACTGTTAAAGGATCCGACAAGCTATCAAAGACTTGTTGGGAAACTCATCTATCTCACTATGACTCGGCTAGACATTTGCTATGCAGTACAGACTCTTAGTCAGTTCATGCACAGTCCAAAACAGTCACACATGAATGCAGCCCTAAAGGTGGTGAAATACCTGAAGAAATGTCCAGGACTAGGGATACTCCTCTCTAAGAAGTGCAATATGGAGATGGTAGCCTATTGTGATGCGAACTATGCTACGTGTCCCATGAGTAGGAGATCTATCGCTGGTTTTTGCATCAAATTTGGGGATTCATTACTTTCATGGAAGACAAAGAAACAATCTACTGTATCATTGTCATCGGCAGAAGCTGAATATCGATCTATGGCAAAGACTGTTTGTGAGGTAGTATGGCTGCGAGGCTTACTTCTGGACCTTGGGGTACAAGTTAAAGGTCCGACATTACTCTTTTGTGATAATGATTCGACACTAAAACTTGCAGCAAATCATGTATTACATGAGAGGACAAAACATATAGAAGTTGATTGCCATTTTACTCGAGAGAAGATTAAAGAAGGGATCATCAAAACGAGAAGGATCAGGACCACGGAACAGCCCGCAGATATATTCACTAAACCTCTTTGTCAGAGACAGCATACATATCTTCTAAACAAGCTGGGCGTCTTGGATATATACAAGCCACCAACTTAAGGGGGAGTATTGAAAGAAGATATGATTGGATTTGATTGAAGATTTGTTTTGATTGTAATTGATAAGAGATGTGATTATTTTAGAACTAGAAAGATTAGAAGAATTTATTTACATTTTTATTCAATCCTCTTGTACGATATATACATTCTTGTAATAGATACATAAATCAATGAAGAGTATACAATTTTTCCTCTTCACACAAATTCCCACATTTCTCTTCTACTCGGATTCGTGACAAATATCCATGTAATGTTTAAAGAATTTGTCCCTCAGGGCATCCACAAGAGGTTTTAAAATAAAAGCATCACCCTCTTTCTAGGGCAATCGATCCGATATCATGAGCAGAATGATAATAGAAAGGGAACTAGATGATTAATGAAATATGAATAATGTCTTCGTTTTATCATTAAAAAGTTCGAGAAATCCCTAAAGCTTTCAATAACCATGTCTGTCTTAAACCGTTATCGTTACAATTGCATATGAACGGCAGAAAAAAGGGGAGAATTGCCACCTCATGCATATCCTATCTAAAATTAGATAAGTTGAATTTCACTGAGTGCACGTGACTTCTCCCTACGTTGCATGAAAGTGTGCTGCAACTCATGTCCACTAAAGGGCGAATACTTAATGCGTGCAATCCATTCGTGCATACCAGTTACGTTATCAGAAAAAAGAAACAGCCTTTCCCGAACATGTATACCAGTTACATGTTTGAAATACAACTGAAGAAATTCTCATATTATTTGTATCTCCAATAGCGGTAACTGTCTTTTAAAGCAGAACAGAATAGTCAGGTGGGGCGGGGAGGTTTCCCCCGTTCCGATTCGCCTCAGTCAGGCAATGCGGTGCTATAGTCACTTAGATGGATGAAGTTGTCATCCTATGCTTGGCGCGATATCTTGCACACACTCCCCGCATAACCTACCAATATAGCTATCGGCAGCAACATTTAACAAACTCCATGTCCTAAGAGTATTGAACAGAAGATGCACATCAACTTCACTCGCGAACCAGCTTACCGTGTCCAATTGGTGGCTTCGATACATCTGCAAGTTGCTATCTCAGTATTCATCACATTTCACAATCATGGACCGGTTTGGTATTATATAAATTAGCTCATTGCAGGTTGTGTCTAACGTCCAAAAGAGCCCCAAACCATTTATTGGATAGACCTGGTTTATAAATGATGTGATGGATAGACTCCATCGCAGAGCTACTATGCAAAAGGTTCTATCGGCTTGATTTAGTAAAATGAGTTTAGGCAAATACGAATTAGTCTATAAGGACCAAATAATCATGTGGCACGTCTATTCATGTGTGGTCAGAATTGCTCCAAGATTCAATTTAAAGGAAGGAAAAACAAGGGAATTCTCTCCCATCCTAAACCTCGGAGCACAGCTGCATCCTCAGGTCTAAAGCTTAATTAACAAGACAAGATACAGAAGAGCGCAAAAAAGGGATATCTCTTCATGGCGACTCAGGCTGCCTTAGAAAAGTTCATTGCAAGTAGGTATAAGTTGTGGGATCAGATTCCTAACCTTGGAGGTTTTAGTGCTAGCATTATCTATGGTAATGGAGATAATTTTATCCGCAGTATCATACTTTTGAATAATCTTATGATTTCTCCAACAACATTTTCACTAATACAAGGAAATTTTTAGCACCGTAAGTCCTCTTTTCCAAGACCTAATTCGGACCAATCCAATGGCTAGCAGCGCAACAAGGATTTAACCCGTTAGTGCCGGTCCACAAATCCAAAGTTAAGGAAATTCGAAAAATGTCTATAAAAAATACTATACTAAGGTGATTTTTTTCCTTTGTAATTTTGATCAAGTTCTAAACCTGTTGCATTGATACCAATTTAATCATAAATGTTTTAATTGAACCATTTTAGTTTTAAACCTCTTTATTTGATGCTGACGAATTCTATCTGGCCAATTTAAGTCGAAAATTACTGACATGGACACTAGGCACCCTATGTCGAATGGCTGGCACTGAAGTGGAGATTTTATTTTGACTTTTAAATATTTCTTCACATTTTTTATTAATTTTTCAATTCTTTTTTTCCTTCTATTCTTTCCGTCTTTCCTATGTCTTTTCTCCTTATTTCCCTCCACCGGTCACTAGCCTTCCTGATGATCAGTGGGGGTTGTTGGCCACCGGCAGGTACGAGAGTCGAGACGCTTTCACCAGTGACAAGCATGGGGACCCTTGCTGGACCCTCAACTAACCGTGGCCAGAGGCGGCGAGGACGAGATGCCATTGCTGACCTCGGTGGAGGTACGGCCTTGCTAGGGCAAGGGACCTTGCCAGATGTCAATGATGGCCTTTCCAGGAATTTTCAATCATATGTTGATGCTTTAGACACGTTAAACAATCAGGCCATAAGCGATACGGTGTCTCCTTTGCCATTTTTTGGACAAACTGTTTGCATCATCTTTGTCATTTTCAAGACAAACCGTTAGTCAACCATTAATGCCCAATCCATTTTAAAGAAAGATATGCACTTTTTATGATTCTTACACATTTGATAGGATGAAGTATGGCCACCATGGGTCAATTCCTTAATAGAATCTTAGTCCAGTAAGATTTATATATCATGGAGACTTACAAATATGGCACTGGACTATCGTTCATGATCAATTTTGGTCCTCATATTTTATCTCAAGTTCAATCACAATTGCGGGACAAAAGTCCCATTGCCGTTCGAATGTCAATGGGAAATGCTGACTAGGTATTGAATATGAACACATGACGCTAACATGATACGAGAGGATAAAACTTTTGAGGAGAAAGTACAAAATGGTCATTGTATTGTCGGCCGTGTCCAATTTTGGTTATAACTTTGTGACAGGTTTTGGTTTATAATCTCACTTTTTATCCTCGAGGTATATTTTGTATTTCCATCCAAATGCAGCTAGAATTCGCTAAGTGCCGGAGATCAATGGGGAATAAACAATGAAAATTAGATGATTTAAGCCTAGAATTGTATAAATTTGTCCAGCCCTTATAGGCCAAGTTCCTCGAAAGCAATGCTAAAGTATTGAACTACTTCTAAGTCACTGATTTTCTGAACTAATTACGAATGTCTGACTCTATATGTTAATCTTTAGTACTTAGCATTTTTAAAGTGTCCGAGGATGGGACTTCAAACATACTTCTGTTTGCCCTTACCAAAAAAAAAAACATATTTCTGTTTGCAGTTTGAATCACACATAGATAATAACGTACAAACCCTTCAACCAGTTATGGCATCTAACAAAGCAAACGAACATATGAAACTTAAATCAAGCAAATGAACAAGCAAACCATAAAGGATCACTATGATCATTGGGTCACGCTTCTCATGATCAAGGGTTTGGCGAAACGAATTGTAGCAACTCATCATTGTGCTCGAACTCGATCATGTCGTGCTCAGCCAAGGTGATCCATGCGTCGATCCCATCCCCACACTTAGTTCCCATCAAAATGACCACATTTTTCATGGGAGCACTGGTGGAGCACACCCAAGCAGGCCTTCCCCAGCCAAAATCTGCCTCGTAGAACGGGAACCTCACCCAGCTGCTGAACCTGTAGAGCTCGATCTCTCCCGCAGACGCTGCCGCCAGCCTCCGTGCTGCCGTGAGGTTCTTGCAGGCCTTGGCCAATCCATTCTCGCCTTGAAGCGCACTCAAATATTCACTGTCAATTGCCCTTATTGATTTCCTGATAATTCCTGCAAAGTCCTGCAATTCAGCTTCCTTGTTTGGTTCCATGAGTGGTGCCACAACGGACTGCCACAGATTGCCCAAGGCATTCTCAGGCAATGGTTGGGGCCTTATCCTGCTTCTGATGTTCAACACATGTGTCACTGCTGATGATGGGGGATACTTCTTGGTCCAGTCTGGCCTCTTCGTCGCAGCCTCCACGGCAGATTTCCAGATGAGGGCAGTCTCGGCTCAACGTGTGTAGGGACAGTACTGCCAAACCTGGCCCTGAGACGGCCCAAGCTCTCGCCATCGAAACGAAACATCTTGGTCAAAAGCTTCTCTCTGCTGATGACCCCAGATGGCATTTGGAAGTTTATGTCCTTTGGTGGGAATAGCTCAGATGCTTTCAAGAAGGGAGTCTTGAGGTTGGCTTTGCCGTTGACACCATTTACGGCAATTTCAGTCCATGCAGCGAGGAAAGCGGAGACTGATCCACCGTGGGTAATCTTGTGAGAGATACAAATGCCAATCGCAATACCACCACAGTTGAAGAAAGTAAATTGGACCCCCTACAATGACTCTGTATGGAGAGAATGGAAGGAATTTCTGCAGCTGATTGATGTCAGGGTTTGACAGGACTTCAGACAACTCGAAGTGAGCTTTCGCCTCCAAATAAAGTGCGCCATCATCGCTGCAATCGATGGCAGCATTGCCTTTCACCCTTCCACCTAGAGGGTAGAAGAGGGAAAGTGCCTGCGGGAGCGAAGTTTTGAAGTTTCCTGTCACCGAGGCAGAGTCCAGCGCTGCCTTGTCATCGGGAGCTGAGTAGAACAGGATGGCTGGAATGTAAAACGGAGGAGCCAACTGGTCAAGGAGGCAGAACTTGAACTCCCTGTGATGAGATGGAGTTGGAGAGGAAGGCTTGATGCTTTCTGCGGAGACAGTCTCAACTTTCATGGCCATGTTTTGTTGGAAATTGAGAGATTTGAAAGTTTGTCCTTTTAAGTTTCTTTCTGGAGAAGATGTGTTTCCTTTGTGCTTTTGAATCGCAAGATTTTGTAGTTTATATAGATTAAAGAGAGGAGAAATTTGCAATTTTTTGGGTCATAGGCTCATCAATGATGGCTAAAGAAGAAGCCAATGCTGATGTGTTGAAGGATTAAGCAGATGCCATGTAACACAAACGCCAATGTGAAGAATCTATCAAGTTTCTCTATTTGATATAATGCCTTCATATATAATATAATTATAAACTTAATCCCCAGCCAAAACGGAGGACAAATTTAACCTCACAATGCTTCAAACACATTGGATCATAACATGGATGCTAGTTGTCATGTGGCACAACCTGAGTTAACATGTACATTTTAATAATATTTTGAATATTTTATAATTCATTTGTTCTTTTTTTTTTTTTCTACTATCTCTCTCTCTCTTTTTTTTTTTTTTTCCTTTTTGTCCTTCATTTTGGCCAACGATGGCTAGCTTGCCTAGAGCTAGTGGGGCTGTGAAGGGCCTAGGCAAGGGCTGCCTCACTGGGGTCCACGTTATCTATTTTCAGCTTAGATTGGTTGAATGAATTAAATTGGTAACAAAGTAAAAATGTTTATAATTAAATTAATCGAATCGAAATGTTTAGGAACTTTTTGATACTTTGTCATGGAGAAATTTCCTCAGACCAGTCTTGAATCAACTCCAAGAGAAGCTTCAATTTTGTGCTTGTCGTTGATGTTCTTTTGCTTGCGCTAGATGAATACCGACAATGTCTAGCTACTGCTATGTTATTAATAAATATGTTAAGGCAAACTCTTCTCATTTTTTCTAGGTAGATATTGTATAAGTAGATTGTCGAAGATGGTCTAGTGACTTGTGATAGATACTAATCAAATATATGTTCCCTCTATTGATTCTCCAGAGATTACCATCCACTCAATTAATTACTGAGCACAAACATTATTAACTTCAGCAAAAGTATATACCTAAGAACTTCTCTCTTGTTAAGTGGTAGCACATCAAGAATGATTGTGAGATTACTGTAGAACCAATTTAGGGTGCGGCTGTTTGAGCAAAAAATTTCCTACAAATTAGTTATGTAGATTTTTACACGTTTGGTTTTCTAAAAATGATCAGTTAATGAAAAAATATTTACAGTAAAAAAATACGTTTGCTTAAAGCTGGGATAATGAATTTTCTAACCCTAAAATGGAAAAATATTTTTCTAAAAGATAATTTCCCGAAAAGCATGTTCTTTCTCAATCAATACAAAAGTCAAGTGTGTTTGTTTCTCGATAATGGAGAATAAAAGTAAGTAATCGGAGGAAGAGATAATAGGGAAAAGGGATAAGTGCATTAGAAGTTCTAAAACTTATCATGAAAATGTAATTAAGTCCTAAAACTTTCAAAAAGTGTAATTAAGTCCTAGAACTTGTCACAAAAGTTCAATCAAGTCCTAAAACTTTCAAAATGTTCAATAAAGTCCTAAAACATGTCTCGAAAGTGCAATCGAGTTCTAAAACTTTCAAAATATGCAATCAATGGAAGGACTTAGATTGAACCACTTTGACAAGTTTTAAGACTTGATTGCACTTTTTAAAAGTTTTAGGACTTAATTGTACTTTGTGACAAGGTTTATGACTTAATTGTACTTTTTGAAAGTTTTAGGACTTAATTGCATTTCCATGACAAATTTTAGGACTTCCAATGCACTTATCCCTAAAGAAAATTCATGAGAGATTTGAAAGGACATACCATAAAGATTACGGGAGAAGGATAGAATTTGGGAAGAAAAGCAACGTGAGTATCAATATATTCATAATCACCAAATCGGCGTAGCAAACCCTAAGCTAAACATAGTATCAGTGACTTACCTACAAAGAAAACAACTAGCAAATAAAAAATAAACCAAATAGAATGGAGAATATCTTAATAACCTAGATAATATGAAATAACTAATTGGAAAGGAAAACATATATTAACAAGCTAATTGGGAGAATATTCTTCTACATAATTATGGCAATGTCCACTTCTTATTTTCCAATTTCTCATGTAGAAGTGATTAAATTTCGAGAAAAAAATTGAAAAGAATTTCGGGATGGATTAAAGCTCGAAATACGAAGCCAACTTGTGCCATTAAATCTTAAAGTGTGGTATCCAGAAATTTCGACGACCCTCAAATATGCAACGGTCGTGAGTAATCAACGGGAGTATCGTCGGTACCACATTTGGCCTAGTTTCATCGCTACTCGACATCTTGAAATATTTACTTTCGGAGAAAAAGGAAATTTTTCTTTGAATGGCCATATGAACAATCTCACCAACGGCCGCGTTATTTTTTTTTTTTATCTCTTGAACCGAACCTCCCGTGTACATCGTCGCGACCCCATGCAGCTTTGCCGATTTCTTCCTCCAAGGAAGAATTTCAGTCACGTACTTCTACATGAAGTGGATTGAATAAGACGAGATTGGTCATCATGCAGCATATGTGCCCGTCAGTGAGGAGTTGAGTCCACCGGTCAACAATTGAAAAACAGTTGACCAAGAGGCCCTCATCAACGGACACGTCAGTGCACGCAAGGGGGGGGAGAGCTAGCAACCGAAAGACTTGCTTCTTGCCATGTTCACCCAGCTGTCTTCGGTCTTGGATGCCACCGCAACTCCCATGCAATTGACTGAATAGTCAACAAATCAAAGGAACAAAAGGATTCGGAATTGAGGGGGAAGAGAGAGAAGAACCGAGCAGAAATTCGAGCGAGTGAGAGAGAGAAGTCGAGCGAGCAGAACCATGAACATAGAGAGGGTTTGAGCGAGAGAGTGGATGGTGAGAGGAAGAAGGAGGAGGTTGCCCCTCCATCCATGCTCGAGCTGCCGCCGTCGATGCTACTAGTCTTCGCCGCCGTTGAGCCATGCTCGAGACCCACGAGCCCTCTGTTTTTGCTTGCCGTCGAGCTAAAGGATTAGAGGCAAGTGAAAGTCCATTAATCTATATGATGTTGTGCTGTTGTTGTCTAGTGTAGTGCAATAGACTTGAGGAAATGTTGAGATGAAGGCTGAATGCCGAATTGTGGGTGATTGAAGTGGACTAGAATTAAGGAATTGAGGAAACACTTTGGTTTCAATATGTTTTCTTAAAGTCTTTGATCTAGAATCATAAATATAGATTTCTATAGACTTTGGAAGCAATTTAGACAAGGTATAGGAGTGAGATTCTACTAAACCTATGCTGTCCAGAACAACTCACATATAGTCAGTAACTTCGTCGAGTTTCTATGGAGGTTTTTAATTAGAATTTGGTTTTGATTTCAGAATGGAAATTGTGAAGGATTGTTTAAATTATAACATATGTTTTGGCCAAATTTTTCGAACATATAGCGGTATAAATTTCTGTTAATGAGTGGAGCTTTTCTACTAATGTGTAAATTCTGTGATATAGGAAATCAGGGTTGAGTTGTGTAAATTACTGCTCTTTATACATGACGAATCTGGCTTAGTGTCCTGCATGAAATTCTTTCCTATATATCTCATCTATAAAATACCAAAATTTTAGAATTTTCTGAGTTCGTTTAGGGATTATACCAAAAATTTTACTAAAACTATGCATTCTATTTTTTGGACTGTTTTGTGCCGAATTTGCTTAATTTATCTCAAGGGTGGATGCATTTTGATTTATTGTTTGACATGATGATATTGGCATTCAGCATATCATTCAATATTGAGATTTGATGAAGACTCATGGGACATCTTGTCATTGCATTGAAAATTGTTTTGATATTAAGATGTTAATGTTGCTGTTGGACCCTTGAGTCAACGATGCCCCAGGAGTCGGGAGGCCCAGAGGATTGAATGAGTTGATGCCTTGTGGATGCATGGGGTCCGTAGTGCCCCAGAGGTTTTCCCTGGGAGCATCGGGATACTCAGTAGTTTGTCGATACGTAATTCCGGAGGGTAGGGATAACCATTTTCATGGCGCGCCTTGGAGATTCCTCATGACGCGAGGTGGGATGCAAGATGCCTAAGAGGTGTGACGTAACATGCTCTGGATGCCCGGTGGCCTAGTGGCCAGATGCTGAAGGCTTTCACGATGCCAGGTTGGGTGCGAAATCCCAGAAGGATGCAAACATTGGTCCTCTGGGGGGATAAAACCTTTTGAATGTTAAAATTGATGGTTCTACTAAGTGTGAGTGTGGTTTGGTTATGTGACTAAATTGTATGGTAAGAAATGGAACGTGTCATAACAGTTTGGCCCTATGATCGGGACTTGTGTGACTGAACATGATACATCTTGTTTGTTGGAATTGCACTAGTCATTGCATTAAAGAGTTTTATGGTTTCGATGCATACTCATTCCTTGATGAACTGTCTTGTCTATCTTGCATAAAACTAGATCATGATGGCTTGCATAGTATAGTTTAATGGATCTTTTGCTGCTGAGTAGTTGTACTCACCTCGTTTGGGGACTAACATTTCAAACTAGAAGATTTGCCTCTGCTACCAGTCACCCCCGGCACATTTTATGGTATTTTGGTCAACCTTTAGTGTGAGTGTTCGGAGCACCACCATCCTGAGATACGAGGGTTGATTTTTGTTTGAGTGCAGGTACTGATCATGTTTGACATTGGTCCTCTTGCCGGCCCAGTGATTCAGGAGTTTCTGACTGTGTTTGTCCGCCATGATGGGAGTACGCTGGGGCCATTGCCACCGCCGCCAGCTGATGGGTCAGATTGTGTGACCGAGAGTGATGGTCAACAGATGAAGCATTTTTGGATTGCCGACACTGACTAATGGGTGTACATGGTTGTTAGAGAGTCGAGTACCTTTTGAAAATAGCCGAGTTTAGAAAAATCTTGGCATTTTGATGTACCGACTAAGATGTCCATCAGGTTTATGTAAATAAAAGTGTGTGGCTTTTACCTATAAAAATGTGTAGTTAGTGTGCATCGTTTCTGAATATGGGATAGGGAGATGTTGAATATGCTTCCGCTATATTTCTGCGTAGGGACCAATGTAAGAATTATAAACCCCCAGGACTCATGGACTTCCTGAAAATTTCATGGTATCGGAGTAATAGACCTTCAGGTAGAGAGAAAGCAAGTGATATGTGGCGACCCCAGCGGATCAAGGGCCGTTCAGGGGGTGCCACATAACGATAATGGCAAGATATATGAAAGGAGTCAATTGATTAAGAAGGACATCTTAGAGAGAGCGGAGGATCGATCTTATTATCTCGCCTTGAAGGATAAGAATCAGTGCTTGAGTAAGCGGCCGACGATGGGGGACCAATCTTCTTTTATCCCTAATAAGAGGAATCGTAATCAGAAGCCCCCTTTTACTTCAAAAGATGGATGCCGCATTTGTGGAAGACGTCATGGGAACGCTCCTTATTAGGTAAGGATAGGAGCTTGCTTCGGATATGGCAAGTAGGGCCACCTCCTTCGAAATTGTCCACGACAACAAGGAATGCAGCAGTAGCAGCCGCAACAACCGCCAGTGAGGATTACACCTCAGGACAATCCTAATCATCTGTGAGAACTAGGAAGATTATATGCGATGACCTAAGAGGAAGCAGAGAATTCCTAGACCATTATCATAGGGACTTAATGAGTCGAATGATCACATTGTAGTTGGACTATTTTGTTTTAATATTTATAGACAACATTTTGCTATTTTCAAAAGGTCTAATAAGTGTGAGCAATAATTAATAGTGGTGTTGTAGATTCTTCGAGAATGCACAATATATGCCAAATCTAGCAAGTGCGAATCCTGGTTAAACTGCATGGTATTTTTAGGCCTGATCGACGAAGAATAATAATCAGAGTAGTGTAGCAGAAGCGTGGTGGAGCCAAAGAAGACATGTTACAAGCTTGTGTCTTGAACTTTAAAAGAAGTTGGGGCAAGCGGCTACACCCCATTGAAATTGCCTACAACATTAGTTATCGATAAAGCATCGGTATGGTATCATTCGAAGCACTCTATGGTCGGGCTTGTAAGACTCTAGTGTGCTTGGATAAAGTTGGGGAAAAGAAGATCACTGGTCCAGAGCTAGTTCAACTTACTATAGACGTCGTTCAGACAATCCGAGATAGAATGAGAGTCGCCCAAAGTCGTCAAAAGAGTTATGCTGATAATAGGTGAAAATCCCTAGAATTTCATATTGGCGACAATGTTTTTCTTAAAGTATCACCCATGAAAGGTATGTCCAGTTTAAGTAGAAAAGAAAAATTGAGTCCTAGATTTATAGGACCTTTTGAGATACTAAAACAGGTAGGGAATTTGGCCTACCAGTTGGCTTTGCCACCAAAGCTTACTTAGGTCCACAATGTTTTCCATATTACAATGTTAAGAAAGTATGAACCCGATCCGGCACACGTGTTAAACTTCAAGTAGATTGAAGTAGATGACAAAGAGTTGGTGCAGATCGCGGATCAAAATGAGCACGTTTTGAGGAATAAGGCCATCCCACTAGTTAAAGCAATATGACAACACCACGGGGTAGAAGAAGCGACTTGGGAGAGTGAAGAAAGTACGAGACAGTTATACCTACACTTATTTGAGCCAGCTACGTATTTAAATTTCGAGGATGAATTGTTCTTAAGAGGGGGAGAGTTGTAACATCCTCAACTTCAAGCTCTTTACATGATAAAAGAGAAGTCCAAACTTGGTTTCACCAGTTAAGCTCAATTATGTCCACTTCCTTCGATCGTGTCTTAGGCACGAACCCCAAACCAAATAAGATAATCGATTGTGGTCAAATTGATTAGTCCTTACTTGATGACAATGCCTTCAAAACTAAGATATTCAAAGTTGCATTTAATGCCTTTGTCTTATAGTTAATTAAGGAGAATCAACTAAGATGGACACATGGCACATTAGGCCTTAGCCTTGGAAGACAAGTATGAAACTTTAACTAGTTAAATTTTCTTAGAAAAACTAGTGTGAACTAATGTGAACACATTAAATGATGGATGGAAAAGAGTGTCCCTATAGCCTAGGCCTAATCATACCTTAAATACCTAAGTGTGAAATGTGGACTTTGAAGCCACAAGGAAAGGGCCACACACCCAAGAGGAAAAGAGAGAGAAGCCAAGTCAAGTTCAAACTTTGAACTTAAGATAAGTTCACATTAATATCTCTTGAAATTTAGCCATTTAATGAGTAAGATGAAGTGTTCAAGCTAACCTAGGACCTAGTTCGAATCTTTGAGGATAAGGATGTCCAACAATTAATGCTTCCTGACCAAGTAGGGCGCCACCTCTCTCTAATTAGATATGCTACCTTTGATTTTCGAAACTATTGGACCTCCACTATTTTCCAATTTTATAGAGCTTTTTTTGGTTCTAATTTGGAGAAGCTTCCTTCATGAAAGTTGTTCAAATCATCTTCATCTACAACATAAATTTTATATTTTTATGAGATAAAATGGTTGGGTCGAAGGCCCAATCAATTACCATATCGAACCTGCCCAGTATAATGAAAATGATAACCAAGTTGCTTGCTCGAATTTTCATAAAATCTTTCCTTGTGAGTTTGGACATGCATCCTTCATAAAATTTTTAAATGACATCCATATCTACAACATATTAAAATTTCAAAGGGTTTTGTGAAGATTTGGATTTCAAAATGAGTCTCTCTCTCTTTGACCGTTAAATCTGCTCGACGGATGAATTTTTGGGTTGTGTTCAATGCTTTTCTACTCTTTCCACATAATGAATTTGCTTAGGTTCCTTCTTGAAAAATGTTTTCTAAGGTCTTTTCTATAACATATTAAAATTTTATAATTTTTCGAGTCCGTTTGATAGAGTAATGGTACTAATTTCAAAAATTGCTAAAAATTGTTTTCGCCTTACAATTAAAGAACCACACGCCTAACTTGAAAGGGAAAGGGAATGCACGCCCAACTTGAGGAGCAAGTTAATCTAGAGATTTCTTGGCTTGAAGATAAGAATGCATTAAATGCTTTTGGACCTTAGTGTGTTGTTAAAGAGAAGAAACTTGGATAGCAAGTTGGTTGATGTGAACACATTTAAACCTAATGATTGCATGAAATATTGGCAATTAATAAGTGAGGTGAGTCACCTCCTTCGGTGTCCCCTAGAATCTTAGGTGAGTCTTATGTTATAATGGCCCTAGATTGTAGCCTTGGTGAATAAGGTAATGACCAACAAATTAGAAGAAAACGAGTGCTGGACACTTGGAGTGCCAAAACTTAGCATAGATGGACACTTAAGTGCCAAAAGTTAGGAAAGTGACACTTAAGTACTAAAATTTAAGAAAGTGACACTTAAGTGCCAAAATTAGAGCAAAATGGATCACTTAAGTACCAATCCGGCCAAAATTCGGCCAAAATGCTGATATTGCGATTTTCTGGCGAGGAAAGTGCAAAATGGCGTCGTTTTACATGTTGATGTGGCTAGAAAATGCAAAAATGATGTCGTTTTGTCTCGATGTGGTAAAAAAAATTAATATAAAAAATAATTTAAAATTAATTTTTTAAAACATATAAAAATAAAAATAAAAATATTTAAAAAATGGGTGAGAGGGAGATGGCCGAGGGCTGAGCCCTCGTCGCCACCTCCGCAGCGCCGTCGAGAAGGGGCGACAACGGAGGGGGGAGGGTTAGCTGGGGTTGCCGGCCCCGGCTGACCGGCAACGAGGGCTCGTAAGCCCTTGCCTAGATCCGGCAAGGGCTCACGGGCCCTCATTGCCCCCGCTATTGCCGGGAAGGGTTGGCGACGGAGGGGGGAGGGTCGGCTAGGGTCACTAGCCCTTGGCCGACCGGCGGCGAGGGCCCGCGAGCCCTCGCCGTCTCCCCGCCGCCGCCAAGAAGGGCCGGCGGCGGGGGGTTGGCTAGGGGCCGGCGATAGCGAGAGCTCGGCCCTCGGCCGTCTCCCTCCCCCTCGCCCCCAAATTTTTTTTTAAAATATTTGTATTTTTAAATGTTTTAAATAAATTTAGTTTTAAATTTAATTTAATTAATTTTTATATTAATTTTTTACCACGTCAACACCAAAAAAATGTTGTTTTTACATTGTCTAGCCATGTTAACATACAAAACAATGCCGTTTTGCACTTACCTTGTCAGGAAATCGCCACATTAGCATTTTGGCCGGATTTTGGCCGAATTGACACTTAAGTGATCTATTTTGCTCTGATTTTGGCACTTAAGTATCACTTTCCTAACTTTTGACACGTAAATATCCCTCCGTGCCAAGTTTTAGCACTTGGGCCATACTTTTACCAGAAGAAAACAATAGGCATTAAAGGGGCTTATGTGTCCCTTAGGCACCATAGGCAATAATAAGCCTAGAGTGAGGCTTGGAGAGCAAGCAAATAAGTAGACCAATCACAAGTCAACACCAAAGGACCTAGGTGCCAACTTGGGAAGATAGGTAGGCCAACTCGTCATTTAGGCGTAATCATGAGTTTGCATAAAAATCTAAGGGGAAGAGGTCTATAAATAGGAGAAGGCATCCTCACATTTTAAGACTTGGCCTTTCTCTCCTTTCCTCTCCCTTCCTCTCCTCTCTTTCATGCCCTTTCTCTTCCAAGCGGCCCTAGACGCCGACCAACCACGAAAGAAGCATCTTGGGGCTAGGTCCAAAAAGTAGTAAGTAGACTTTCCTAACTCTTCGATAGGGTGATGTGCTACGTTTATTGGTTTTAGGATCATGTCATCATTTGCTTGTTTTGGCTTTGTATTGTTATGCTTGTTGTGTCTCTATTGCTTGTTGTTGCAATAAGTAAGTTTATGATCTTACATAGGTATCGAGCACACCCAGATGTCGAGGAGAGATCTCGATGACTATGGACAATGCTTAACCCTAAGCAAATGGTTCCAAATCAAGGTTATGAGCCTAAATCACATCTAGCATGAGTTTGATTTAATAAAACACAATGGTCGTTCATTAGTTCACCTTGCATGGCATTCCTTCAGGCCTTATATTTGGCTAAAAATCTAAACATAAAATGAATTGGTTGATGCTTGAAATGCATTAACACACAATGGACTTATATGCCGACGTTGGGGGATGTTGGGTCGTTGCCTGAGGGTAAAGCCCCGTATGCCGTCTCGATATTGAGATCATGGATGATGCCGGCTCGAATGAGGCCGATGCCCGGGGGTCGCCCTGGATGCTGTCCTGATAATGGGATCGAGACGATGCCGGTTGCCATGGGGGGGATCGATGCCCAGTTGTTACCGGAGGAGTCCTAATTTTGACTAATATGATATTGAAAAAGAAAAATGAAAGTCCATGTGTGGTCCATGAGTGATACATGTGTGATGCTTGCAAAAGCTGGGTTTGTTTGATATGTATTATTAAGTCATTGCATCAATTTGAGCATATATTTGAATTTGGTCACTTAGTGCTTGAATGAGTTTCATGAGATGCGAAATCCCTTTTTATGATCGAAATGATCATAAGCCATGGATCTTTGAAAAGCTTGTTCATATGCACTAACTCATTCTCTTTGATTCTTGAAAGCATATAGGCGGTTGAGAGCCTTTCATATGCATAAGCAAGGCAAGGCATGAATCTTGCTATTGATTTGCCATCGATAAGTGGGTGGTGACCTTATATTTGACGATCGACGACGAGATGTCCTCTTATAGGAGAATTATAGATTTCTACTTACTAAGTCATTGACTCACTCTTGTTATTCTCACCATTTTAGGTGTGTGATGGGTGAACCAGGGTCCAAAAAGGGAATGAACCTAGCATGGGGGCCACTTTTGGGAGCAGTTCGGTAGAGGAGCTTGGCTACCCCAGCCTGTTGATTGACTATGTATGGAAACGAAAATAAGTAACCTAGGGCTAGGGTGGGCATGTAATCAAAACAGCTTTTTATATGTGAATATGTATATGAATATATGTTACTTTTATTTGCTTGGCTTGCATATGTCTTGCCTAGGTTCCATGTTTGTTTGTACGGAGATTCTTTATGATTGCTTTTGTATGTGCTTAACTAAAGATAAAAGACTTTCGAGAGTTCAACATTGCCTATGGCATTGATGCTAACCCGCCGGGTCATGCTCTCGTGCCAAAAGTGGGGCGGGGGTGTGACACTGCTTTTCCGATAGGGGCTTCCAGCGGCAGTCCGGTAATTCAATGCTCAATCTGGATGCGTTCCTTATTTTAACATGTCGATACTCGTATGCCCAATCCCTACAATTGGAGGGAAAGTTTTTCTTTCCTTGTCCATGAGAATATCTATAAATTCTACATCCCAGAGTTTAGATGAAGTAGTTTTATGACATACTTAGATCCAAAAGAAGGTAAACTGATCTCAAGTGCACTGTCTTTCAAAATCCATGTTTCAACGAGCTTTCTAGTTTGTGCATTTTTCACTTTGAATGATCTTGAAGTCGCTAATCTGCAGCATTCTATTGCTTTGGGTGAGACATAAAAGAAGCCGTCCATGACCTTACCTAACTCTAGTTAACTCCAAAAGCAATTTTATCAGGTTTCACTTGTGGTCATAATCTTGTTTCACTTGTGGTCATAATCTTAATTAATCCCCATCGTCATCAATTTCATCTTCTCAATTCTACGCTTTTTCCCTTTCTTAGGATGAAATGTAGATAAGACTGCAATAGAAAGTTGCAAATATGCATCTGAACAACTTTGAGGAATCTAAATAAAATCTTAACATCATTCATTTATTCAAGACTTAGTCAATCACGGTATAAGTCCATATCATAGTCTTGGGGCACAAGTGCAGCGACCAATGGAATACTGCTGTAAGCCCTATGAATTTGTCTAGTTCCCACCTTTGACCAATGCATGTAATCTTGATTCACAGGAGTTGGCTTGCAATTTATTTTGTGGGATTCGAACATGTGATTTTAAATCCCTGGAGTTGAATTTCCTAATGCTCCAACTAGTTACGCTAATCTTGGTAGACAACATAATTCTTAAGAGTTTGTTCGTGCTTCTTATTTTTGTGTGAGCATTTCATACATGTGAGACATACTAGTTACCATAGCCAAAGCTTGTATGAAGTTGAAGAAAAACAAGAAAAGGGAACTAGCGATGTCGTTAAAACATCTGCAAGTTGTCTCTACTGAGTTTCAAAGGAGAAAAAAAAAAACAATATCCAATGTAACACCGGCTGAAACTCATCGTCTTCCTCTCCACACATATTCTTGTCTATTACCACTCTACAAGTTTAGAAAGCTTGAAAAACATGAACTCATCCTCTATGGCGAGAATTAACCCGCATGCTGTACCTTGTTGAATCGACAACACAAGAGGGGAGGAGACTGGCTAATGAGCTAGCTAAGTTTCCGATCGTCCTGAACAGGATGACATGAATTATCCCACCTCCACGACGGTGTCTTCTTTTTCTTGTCTTGATTTGTTTGGAATTCTTACTGATGAAGCATAGAAAAATCTAATTGGGGGATTCACCGTTGTTTTTCCTGTCACGTCCTGAACCCCGAGTGCGTGCCCATCCTTGTCTGGTCAATAATAATTTGTGACTTCCCAGGATGAGTCGCCGACCCTTTCTATTTTATTGCATATGCGGAAACGAAAAGAAATTCCCTGACAGTAATCATCTCGGAATAGAAAAGCAGGACAACAACTTCACAAACAAAATGCACTTTTATATATACACTGAGTCATGTACAAGGTCTATGATCAAAAGACTACACAAACTATCTTTCCAAAAAGAAATGATCCTAGCTGACCTATACTTTAGATCACCTCCTCTCGACTCTAGGTCCTCCACTCAACGACCCTGAAAATTTTGCCCACAATGGGGTGAGATATAAATCTTAGCGAGTTCACACTCTAAACCCCGATTAGGAGGGAAATACGTCCAGAAGCGTTCTAACCACGCAATCATATAATTAGCATAGATGACTTACCTCGCCTTAGTTCCACTCTGCAGGTCAGCACAGTTTATACACATTATGTACACAATTGGGGCACACAACAATTGAAACGCATTACTCAACTCAATAAATCACAAGAGTCCTGATTATATGACCAAATCGTTATGACACGTCCCATACCATGTCACATAATTTTGTCCCATAATCCGGCTCATCAATTCTACTCAACAAGCGTTCCAATTGGTAATTACACCCACTCTAGGGTACGGCCTACTCAAAGTTCGGCGGTCTACTAGCATAGCCAGGCATCGTATCACCCCATTGAGCACGGTTACATCTCTTTTAAAGACGACTTTCCCGAAAGAGTATAGGTTCATAATCTACTGCGATCCAAATCCCACTAAATGGGTATCCCATATAGGGTAACGTCCATCCGATACAGTTCGGGGACGGGTTCTCTTAATCAGCATATGACCATTCAATTTCAGCTCAGGACATCGTGCATTGCACTCAAATGCCTCAATTAAAATAGTGATCCTGGCCTATTTTCTTCATATTAAAAACATTCAGTAAAAATAGTTGTGTGTGGGTACACGATTATATTGGAACCTGAAAATTCATAACATTATTTTCAAAATCCCACTAGTTCATATAGTATATAAAACCATTTTCGGTGTTTAAAACCAAACACCTAGGATTTTCTGTATGGCATCCGGAAATTTAGACAACCCTCAAATATGCAGCGGCCATGAGTAATCGACGGAAGTATCTTCGGTACCACATTAGGCCTAGTTTCGTCGTCACTCGACATCCCGAACATTAACTTTTAGAGAAAAAGAAATTTTCTTTGAATGGCCATATGAACAATCTTACCAACAGCCACGTTATTTTTTTTTTTTTTATCTCTTGGACCGAACCTCCCATGTACATTGTCGCGACCCCATGCAGCCGTGCCGATTTCTTCCTCCACGCAAAAATTTCAGTCACTTACTTGTACATGAAGTGGATTGAATACGAGGAGATTGGTCATCATGCAGCATATGTGCCCATCGAGTGAAAAGTTGAGTCCACCGGTCAACAATTGAAAAACAATTGACCTAGAGGCCCTCATCAACGGACACGTCAGTGCACGCAGGGGGGGAGAGCTGGCAACTGAAAGACTTGCTTCTTGCCATGTTCACCTAGTTGTCTTCGGTCTTGGACGCCACCGCAACTCCCATGCAATTGACTGAATATTCAACAAATCAAAGGAACAAAAGGATTCGGAATTGAGGGGAAGAGAGAGAAGAACCGAGCAGAAATTTGAGCGAGTAAAACCGTGAACACAGAGAGGGTTTGAGTGAGAGAGTGGACAGTGAGAGGAAGAAGGAAGAGGTCACCCCTCCGTCCATGCTCGAGCTGCCGCCATTGACGCCGCTAGTCTTCGCCGCCATTGAGCCGCGCCCGAGACCCCGAGCTTTCTATTTTTACTTGCCGTCGAGCTAAAGAACTAGAGGCAAGTGAAAGTTCATTAATCTATATGATGTAGTGCTGTTGTTGTCTAGTGTAGTGCAATAGACTTGAGGAAATGTTGAGATGAAGGCTGAATGCCGAATTGTGGGTGATTGAAGTGGACTGGAATTAAGGAATTGAGGAAACACTTTGATTTCAACATGTTTTCTTAAAGTCTTTGATCTAGAATCATAAATGTTGATTTCTATAGATTTTGGAAGCAATTTAGACAAGGCATAGGCATGAGATTCTACTAAACCTATGCTGTCCAGAACAACTCACACATAGTCAGTAACTTCGTCGAGTTTCTATGGAGTTTTTAATTAGAATTTGGTTTTGATTTCAGAAAGGAAATTGTGAAGGATTGTTTAAATTATATAACATACATTTTGGCCAGTTTTTTTTTTTTCGAACATATAGCGGTATAAATTTCTGTTAATGAGCGGAGCTTTTCTACTAATGTGTAAATTCTGTGATATAGGAAATCAGGGCTGAGTTGTGTAAATTACTACTCTTTATACATGGCGAATCTGGCTTAGTGTCCTGCATGAAATTCTTTTCTATATATCTCATCTTTAACATACCAAAATTTTAGAATTTTCTGAGTTCGTTTAGGGATTATACCAAAAATTTTACTAAAACTATGCATTCTATTTTTTGGACCTTTTTGTGCCGAATTTGCTTAATTTATCTCAAGGGTGGATGCATTTTGATTTATTGTTTGACATGATGATATTGGCATTCAGCATATCATTCAATATTGAGATTTGATGAAAACTCATGGGACATCTTATCATTACATCGAAAATTGTTTTGATATTAAGATGTTAATGTTGCCGTTGGACCCTCGAGTCAACGATGCCCCGAGAGTCGGGAGGCCCAGAGGATCGAATGAGTTGATGCCTTGTGGATGCATGGGGTCCGTAGTGCCCTAGAGGTTTTCCCTGGGAGCATCGGGATACTCGGTAGTTTGTCGATACGTAATTCCGGAGGGTAGGGGTAACCATTTTCATGGCGCGTCTTGGAGATTCCTCGTGACGCTAGGTGGGGTGCAAGATACCTAAGAGGTGTGACATAACACGCTCTGGATGCCTGGTGGCCTAGTGGCCAGATGCCAGAGGCTTTCACGACGCCAAGTTGGGTGCGAAATCTTAGAAGGATGCAAACATTGGTCCTCTAGGGGGATAAAACCTTTTGAATGTTAAAACTGATGGTTCTACTAAGTGTGAGTGTGGTCTGATTATGGGACTAAATTGTATGGCATGGAATGGGACGTGTCATAATAGTTTGGCTCTATGATTGGGACTTGTGTGACTCAACATGATGCATCTTGTTTGTTGGAACTGCACTGGTCATTACATTAAAGAGTTTTATGGTTTCTTCCTTGATGAACTGTCTTGTCTATCTTGCATAAAACTAGATCGTGATAGCTTGCATAGTATAGTTTAATGGATCTTTTGCTGCTGAGTGGTTATACTCACCTCGTTTGGGGACTAACATTTCAAACTAGACGATATGCCTCTGCTACCAGTCACCCTCAGCACATTTTATGGTATTCCGGTCGACCTTCAGTGTGAGTGTTCAGAGCACCACCATCCTGAGATACAACAGTTGGTTTTTGTTCGAGTGCAGGTACTGATCATGTTTGACATTGGTCCTCCCGCCAGCCTAGTGATTCATGAGTTTCTGACTGTGATCGTTCACTGTGATGGGAGTACACTAGGTCGTTGCCACCGCTGCCAGTTGATGGATTGGACTGGGTGTGATTGAGAGTGATGGTCAGTAGATGAAGCATTTTTGGACCGCCGACACTAACTGATAGGCCTATGTACATGGTTGTTAGAGAGTCGAGTACCTTTTGAAAATAGCCAAGTTTAGAAAAATCTTGGCATTTTGATGTACCGACTAAGATGTCCATCGGGTTTATGTAAATAAAAGTGTGTGGCTTTTACCTATAAAAATGTGTAGTTAGTGTGCATCATTTTTGAATATGAGATAGGGAGATGTTGAATATGCTTCCGCTATATTTCTGTGCAGGGACCAATGTAAGAATTATAAACCCCCAGGACTCATGGACTTCCCGAAAATTTCATGGTATTAGAGTAATAGACCTTTAGGTAGAGAGAAAGCAAGTGATCTGTGGTGACCCCGGCGGATTAGGGGTCGTTCGGGTGGTGCCACATTCCGGATACATATCAAAATTCACAAAGTTTAGAATAATTGACCAAATTTCCAATCAACACTCAATTTTCACAATTTAACAGTCGATTGCAGAAATTAACCATACCATTGTAATCAGCACAAAATTCCGGTCACCAGCTATTCCGACCTAATTTCTGGAAAAATAATTAATAATTAATTAATTTCGAAAATTAATTAAATAAATCAATTTAATTTCTAAAAATACTAACCTAGGCCAAAATTATTAAATTACATACCAATACGGACTCGGAAAATTCCCGAACCCTTCTAAACAAATAGTGCAATTTCTCTAGGCCTTATCTAAACCATGCTGACCACCTAACATGCTCAACTAAATAATTAAATTTCTAATTTGATCTAACTAACCACCTAATTCCTAATTAAATAAATCTAAATATCCCTTAAACATCATTAGCCTACTAAGAAGATTTTATAGTATAAACTCACCAATTAATTGCGGAATCCGGTTCACCGCGACGATGGCGCAACGGTGACCGAAATCCTAATTTTCGGCAGCGCCGGCAAACTCCCGTGCCGGGCCTAAAACGAGCCCAACAAATCTCAGCCCAAATCTAAGATTTGTTTTCAACTTGGGGCTGGGCTTCGCGACTTCAAATGGGCTGAACGTTGGACTGAAAATTCCCACTGGGCTTGGAGGAGATGGGCTGAAACCATAAGTGAACCGGGCTTGTCTTTTTGGGCCGCCGTAATTTTCGTGGGCTTCAAATGCTGAAGTCACGGGAAGACGCTGGATGGGCCGCTCGGTGAAGAATTCGGTGGACGGCAGACTTGTGGAGGCAGCTCGGTGGAATTCTGGGGAAAGCTTCGGTCAGCAGGGTTTCGTTGGGGTCTTCAAGCTGAAGACCGATCAAGCTTGGAGAATGGCGTGAGCTGGCAGCGGGTTGGTCGAGCTGGGGAAGACCAAAGAAACGCTGACCAGGGTGATGAAGCAAGGGACACGCGGCAGCTGGCACTCGACCGACGTTGTTGGTGCACGAAATGGAGAGAGCAGCAGCTGATTTCGCGTGGGGATGGCCGAACGGCACCAGCTTCGGTGGGACGCGTGGAGTCTCGAAGGTCAACAAAGCTACAAAGGCTTCACCGGTTTGATTTGGTGGACATTTGTCGAAGAAGCTAAGGGGAGATAAATCTTGGTGGAGCTGCAGGGAAATTCAGGCCGGTGGAACAAAGAAATGAAAGTGGGACGAGCGAAGGAAAGGAGGTATAAAATAAGCAGTTGCTGGCGTGTGTATAAGTGGGCGGTGGGGTGCTTCGGCAATTGCAGAGAAGGGTGAAAGATGGAGTATTGAGGAAGTTTGCCCGAAGGGATGAGAATTGAAAGCAAAGCAAAAATGAAAGGGAGGCAAGGAAGTCGGCAAGACCAGCTTGCGTGAGAAGATTGGCAGCAAAAAAGGGGATAAGGTGAAAGATAAATATCTAGCATTAAAACCTTGTCTCCCCCTAATATTTTCTTGCATTATATTTCCATAATAATCCAATTTTAATGCAAATGTTGCACCCCCCATCTTAGGCTCCGAATTTCCTAGGTTTTGAGCTTCAATTTCTTTACAAATTCCCCAAATTTAATGTCCAATTTCATCAAAGAAGAAGCCCATGCAATTTTCTATAAGTTCCCAACACTCAAAGGCTCAACTTGGAAGTCCAAATTTCACTTCAATTCGGCCCGTTTGAATTTCCGTTAATTTCTACAACATTCGAATCAATTTTTCCGTAAAAATCTCGAAATCTCTGAAAATTCTTCAGAGGATAAGCCGACGTTCCTAAAATAGCTCGTGACACCACAGAACTTTCAATTTCTGAAATTGGGTTCAAATTCACGGTTAATTTCACTACGATGTGCTTTTAGTGTGACCTAGCCTATCGCGTAGTTTTTAGGAATTTTTAGTGCAATTGACTCGTGATCGATTTATCTCGAGTCACATAGTGCATCTTCGACACGTTGGCGACTCTCGATTGTCGTGAAAATCTCAAGATTTCCATTACGGGCACCGGGTACCAAAACGATAGAAAAATTGGTCTAGTACCGATCGACGAGTATTTTACAATCAGGTGAAATCACCCACACTCTGATCACATATCTCAATCGAATCGACCTATCTCCGATCTTTGATCGATTTCTGACAATGCCATAATGACCCTTGCAGATCGACACGGTCGAACAGTCAATTCCTGATCGAATTCTCAAGTCCATTGCATTTAGATTTCTTAATTACTTCTCCAAATAGTCAAGTTATCTCGTGAGTGATCAACTCAGAGAATAGCACCATCGGTGTGTCAACGAAAGGCCCGATTTATTTAATCGAAAACGAAATCTAAAAATTAAGGCTGTCACACTTCCTGTCATCGCTAATAATCGTTATAAGTCAAGCACAAGAACTTCTTCCTTAAGAAGGGTATTTTCTTTGATCCTGCAATCGGCCCTGGACAAACGTGAAGCAACAAAAGTGAAATAAAAATTGGCTGGTCAAATGAAGAGAACCACCATAGGAGTTCTTGTATGGCACAAGCTGGTTCCAGCATCAAGAGAACATAGAATCTATCTGAAGCTGAAAGTCAACTTTTATAAAGCTACTTACCAAGAAAAACTATAAAGGTGAGCATCTGATTTTGGCTTTTGTTTTCGCCGCTTTGGCATCTGTCAATTCAATGGTGTCCGGCGAGACATCTTCAGTTGTGATATTCCTTTGTAAGTCTTTTCTTGCTTTTTATTTCCCTCGTTTCAAATTCACTTGACGATTTTTGTTTTTGCATCAAACTATTTCTTTTCTGTTATCCGAGAAACTATTCAAATGTTGTTTAATCTTCCAAGGCTATTCGCGTCTAATACAATCAAGTCATCGTAATACATATTCCTCTTCATTCATGTGCAGCGGTTATATTGTCATCGTAAGAATAGCCTTGAGCATCAGCACTTGTTCTAGGTGATGGACCCTCAGAAGAGCCATGAATCCGGTTGCCCTCGCATTCTAGATGATCATGGTTGATAAGATTCTTGATGACATAGAGAAGCCCCTACGGTTCTCTTCTCAGCAGCTAAGACTGGCCACCAGTAGTTTCTCGCATTTACTGGTTGCAGGCAGTTTTGGGGACATCTATAAAGGGACGTTCATGAACAGCCTGTTAGTGGCTGTCAAAGTACTAAACAGCAGCTCAGACAAGAAGATTGAAGATCATTTCTTGGCCGAAGTGACCACCAATGGTAGAACACATCATATGAATTTAGTTCAGCTATATGGATTTAGCTTCGACAGAAACTTGAGAGCTCTTGTATACGAATTTATGCACAATGGTTCGTTGGACTGACTACTGTTCCGTATAGGTAAAGATATAGAGTGGGAGGTTCTGCACAATATCGCAATCGGAACTGCCAAAGGGATCACCTATCTGCATGAGGAGTATCATCAGATAATAATCCATTATGACATAAAGCCATGGAATATCCTCCTGGACACGAATTTCTGCCCAAAGGTAGCAGATTTCGGGCTAGCTAAGCTCTGTAACTAGGAAAAGACACATGTGATGAGGAGCGGAGGGAGGGGACCCCAGCATATGGTGCACTGGAAATGTGGATGCCATTCTCCATCATCTAGAAGTGCGACGTGTACAGCTTTGGTATAAGAGGAACCTCAGCATGAATCTGCCCAACAGCTAGGTGTCACATACAAAAGTTTGAATTTCCTAAGAGCAAAGTGTCTAAGGCTTGTATCATAAAAGAGAGCGGTGTCTAAACACGGGTGCCATGCCATTGATCAAACAATAAAAAGACATCAATGTCCTCTTTTTAGCTGTTACTTTGGACAGATTCAGCCGCTTTGAATCACCGACTGTACAGGCATTCCATGATTATTGATGATCAATCGGCCAGTCAGTTTGTCCAAACTGTACGAAGTGAAGTATTCCAGTTTAATAAGAAGGAGTAGCCGCTCTGCTGAAAGAGGCCTCCAGTCATGAACTAAATTAGGCTTAAAGAGAGGTCATAGCGGGTGAGCTCAAGAGTGCATTATGCAAATTTACATTTCTTAGGTTGGGGTCGAATTTCATTAAATCTAAGGCATTAATTACATTCCCACCACGTTTAGACTTAAATCCTCGAGTTATTCCTTGATATGCACCACGAATGGTTTCCGAGATGGGTGTGGAAGAAGCGCAAGATGAGGAGGTTCTCGGATCTGATGATCGCATGTGGGATCCAAAAGAATTGCAGAGAGAAGGCCGAGCGGATGGTGACGGTCGCTCTGTGGTGCGTTCAGTACAAACCGGAGTCGAGGCCGAGCATGAGCATCACCCCGAAGATGCTGGAATGTGGCATAGAAATCCCGTTGCCCCCAAAACCCGTTTCGCCACCTAATGGATTGTCCACTGCCAGACGTTCTAGCAGAAGTAGAAGGAGAAACATGCAGCTTCCCACCACCGGTCGTCAGAATGCTGGCTGAATCTTTCTAATCCTGGCATGGCTCCTACAATTTGATAGGATTCATTTAAATGAAATTTCGGGATTAAGATTCATACGTCTTGTGTGTCGAAAAGTACATGACTTCAAGTAATGACGTCAATTTTCCGGTTTAAAATGTACAAGACCACTTTGTTTCATTCTTTTCATTTTGTTTTTCACTCATAAGTTCAAGCTTATTACAGAAAGTTCTTTTTTCTTCATCTTGTAGATAATGAAAGATGGACAAGATTTTCTTGCTTCTTAAGCTTCAGTTTTTCATGCCTAGTTCTATGTATGCTAAAGACAACTTCAGTTCGACACTGACAAAAGAAATGAACCGATTATGCTCCTGAAACATTAGTCAGCATTCTGACTTCAATTGAAGTGACTACTGAAATTGTTCTGGACTTAGGACACGGCCTCGAATGCTCTAGGACAAAATGGTATAATGATCCTTTGACCATAGTACGACGTTGAGGTGGCATCATCGAGGATCATGAAATCTTTGTCCGATGGTTTAAAATGTACAAGACCACTTTGTTTCATTCTTTTCATTATGTTGGTCTTTCTTTTCATTCTGTTTTTTCACTCATAAGTTCAAGCTTATTACATAAAGTTCTTTTCTCTTCATCTTGTAGATAATGAAAGATGGACAAGATTTTCTTGCTTCTTAAGCTTCAGTTTTTCCATGTCTAGTTCTATGTATGCTAAAGACAACTTCAGTTCCACACTGACAAAAGAAATGGACCGATTCTACTCCTGAAACATTAGTCAGCATTCTGACTTCAATTGAAGTGACTACAGAAATTGTTCAGTCTGGACTTAGGACACGGCCTTGAATGCTCTAGGACAAAATGGTATAATGATCCTTCGACCATACTTATGATAGGATCATGAACGCACCCCCCCCCACCCCCACCCCCACCCCCATCTGGACTTAGGACACGGCCTTGAATGCTCTAGGACAAAATGGTATAATGATCCTTCGACCATACTTACGATAGGATCATGAATGCACCCCCCCCACCCCCACCCCCATCTGGACTTAGGACACGGCCTTGAATGCTCTAGGACAAAATGGTATAATGATCCTTCGACCCTACTTACGATAGGATCATGAACGCACCCCCCCACCCCCATCTGGACTTAGGACACGGCCTTGAATGCTCTAGGACAAAATGGTATAATGATCCTTCGACCATACTTACGATAGGATCATGAACGCCAACCCCGCCCATGGTGAGACATTGACATAAGCGGATCAAATTCATTTACCAAGGGCAAATGATTCAGAAGGCCAATGGCAATCCTCATGGTATTACCTGCTTTCTCCGAACATCGCAGTGACTTGGAAATTCAAGTGGAGTTAACCTAATACTAAAAAATACTTAAATTAATGGGAATCATACTTAATATTTAAGCTCACATATGAGGAGGAGATTATTAAGATGTACAAATAAATAAAAAATTCATATTGAAAAATTGTTGGCATGGACATGATCGAGAAGTTAATAAAATTGCTTTCCTACAAAACAGTTTCTCTAGCACATTTGTAGGGATGTAAAGCTAACTAGTGAGAAGAAGATTAGAGAGGATGGCGAAGCAATTTGAGTCTTATCAATAAAGAGCTTGGAGTTTGAATTTATAAATTGCAAGTTCTAGCTTTGATTGAAGAGTGCGATGAAGAAGGAATTGTGGCCGGCGTTGGCGAGGATTGCCATCTTGCCGCCTAAAATGAACAGTCCTATCTCGCTAGATACCCATAATTATATTTTGGGAGAAGTACGTAAGAGTTCTTCTAAGCTTAAAAGGGCTGAAAAATAAAGGAAAAATGAGTAATGTCATGAAATATCCCAAACTTAATATATTTGTAATAAATTTATCTCAAACTAATTTATTAACTACTCAAAAACTCAAACTAGTCATTTGTGACAAATTTATTCCCAGTTAGTTTCCATTAAATTGAATTAATACCACAAAAAATCACAAAACGGTACATCCGTCAACTGTCACGTGTAATTCAAATTAGTAATTTGGTGATAAAATTTAACAGAAACTAATAAATGACAAATTTGTCATAAATATACCAATTTTAAATTTTTGGTGATAAAAAAATTAATTTGAGATATATTTATCATTAATGTACTAGTTAGATAGTTTTCTTGGTATTAAACCAAGAAAAAAAAATGCAGTGGGACACAAAAGGAAATTGTGACATCCTAATTTTCCAATTCTGGTTTCAATTGAATAAGTCGGGCATTTCATCTTTGCGCCTATAGCTCTCTTCTCTGAGTTGGTTACTCACGAGATAACTAGTCTATCAGGTGAAGCCGTTAAAAAATCTAAACGCAATAGACTTGAGAATTCGACCAAGAACCGACTGCTCGACCGTGCTAATCTGCAAGGGTCATTACGGCACAGATCGATTAAAGACCAGAGATAGGTCGATTCAACAGAACCATGTAATTCAGTGTGGATAATTCCACATAATTGCAGAATTCTTGTTGATTGGCACTAGACCGATTTCTCTGTCGTTTTGGTACTCTTTGTCCGTATTTGAAACCTTGAGATTCCTAAAATGATCGAGAGTCACCAATGTGTCGAAGATGCACTTTGTGGTTGAAAATAATCAACCACAGGTCAATTGCACAAAAAATTCCTAAAAGCTACCCGGTAGATTAGGATGCACTAAAGTCACGCCAGATTGAAATTAACCGTGAAATTGAACCCGATTACAGAAATTGGAAGTTCTGTCAAATCACAATTCATTTTAGGAATGTCGACTCGTCTCCAGAAGATTTTTTTACAAACCGAGATTTTTGGCAGAAAAGCAAAGTAGGCCGTTTTTGTTCGAGATTGTCAGATGGCCATTTTTAATCGAATCTTTGGGATGCAAGTTGGATCACTTGATGGAAAAAGTCATAAGAAGGTTGATGACACATGGGTTGATTTAATTGAGCTTCAATTGGATGGAATTGAGTGACAATTGATTGAATTTGATGCACAAATGTCTAAAATTCGTATGCCATGGGGCTAGGGACATTTTGCACCTATTAACAAGCTTGTGGAGGAAGCTTGAGGAGAGAGAGTGGCTGATGGCATGTGATGTCATGGTGGGGGCAAGTGGAAGGAGAGATTGACAAGTGTTGCAAGCTAGAGAGCCACCAAGGGAGCCCCCCCTTTTCAGCAGCTTCTTCTTCCCCATTTCTTGGCTTTCTCCATTGTTGTTGAAGGAGAGAAGCTCAGCAAAAACCAGAGGAACCGAGCAGCACCAGCCCCTCCATCGTCGCACGCCCGAAAGGCCATCGTCGGCCGTTTTCCTCCCCTGTTTTCTCCTCGTTCCAGTTTCTGCTCCAGCTGACCTTTCGCCAAAGATTCGAGTTAAAAGTCGACTTCTCGGATGAATCAGCGAACGCTCCACCCACGTCCGTGACGAGGACATCCAGCCCGTTCCGGAGCACCCTGCCTCTCGCCGGAACGATTCTCCGGCCGTCCCGAAATCCTGAGAGAAGCTGCAGCTCGCCGGACCGTCTGGACTCGCCCAGTTCCGCCTGTTTCGGGTTTTCTTGCTGTTTTGCCCCATTCCGACCATTCCTTTGTCCGTCCCAACCTCTAGCAAGACCCCCAAGACCCCTGGGAGCCACTGGTTGCCAACCACCCGCTCGCCGGAGCTCCGATCGGCCCGTTTTCGCCGTTGAAGTTGCTGGTTTCTTCTCTGCAGTTCAGCCCAGATCAGAAGCAGAAAACCAGAAAGCCGTGAGGTCTTCGAGGCCCGTTTTAGGTGTCTTCTCGGCCTTGTTTGGTGTCGCCGCCTTAAGGTTTATTGCCCGCCTTGGCGTCGCCTTCGCCGTGGACTTGCCGGAACGTTAATCCGGTGAGTTTATCCTCTAATTCTTGCTTAGTGAGTTAATGACGCTTAAGGGGTGTTTAGATTAGTCTAATTAGGTTTAGGTGGTTAGATTAGACTATTTTAATGTAAATTAGATTAGTTGTATGATTAGCTTAATGAATGTTTAATTAGGGCTAATTGTATGATTAAATTATTGTAATCTTATTTAAGCCCTAATTAATTATTTTTAATTAATTAATTAATTCGAATTTATAAATATTATTTTATTAAATTATATTATTATAATATAATATTTGATTATTTAATTTTCGAAATTAAATTTAATTATTTAATAATTTCGAAAATTTTGCCGGATGGTCGATCGTTAGAATTCTCGCGCTGATCGCAGCAGTGCGGTTGGTTTGTGTCAATTGTAAGCTTAAATTGAGAAATTGAGTTATTGATGATTATGGTTAATTATTCCAAAAGTGTGGAATTGAATGATATTGATGAAGTTGTGGTATTTAACTTGAAAATACCCGGTGTTGGCTTTTAGCACCGTAATTGGTTTGTATGACTAGTTTGAATCGTTGGTTATTATTGGATTGAATATCCAGTTCTATGGTTTATTATTGAATTATCAGCTTTGGCGAGCATTGGTTTATATATATGGCAGCTTCTGGTAAGCTAAGATCGTTTTATCAGCTTGTGCGAGCATGATCTATCTATACAGCTTGTGCGAGCTATCTATCAGTTACAGCTTTGGTGAGCTATCTATCTATACAGCTTGAGCGAGCTACTGTCTATATATTACAGCTTTGGAGAGCATGTGTCGTATTAACGACTGGTTTGATAGACGGTATTGAATGATAGATAGTAATAGTTGATAAATAGTACGGATTGAAATGGAAAGATAGATAATATGATGGAATTGAATCATTGCGAATGATTGGATTGATTGACTTGATAGACCGATGGGTGTGTCGATAGTTTCAGCTTGTGCGAGCATTGTTTGAATATGAATTGTACTGACGTGTAGGAAAGGGACTGAGGCGAAGTAAGTCCTTTATCCTATTTGTGTGGCTAGAGCGCCCTAAGGCGTATTTTCTTCCTAATTGAGTTTTAGAGGGTAGGACTCACTGAGACGTAGTCTCATCTCGGTTGTGGGATAATATTTCAGGTCCCTAGATGACAGTCGTGGAGGACCGGAAGTCCTGGAGTTCGGAAGGTGGAGGCTGAAGAATCGGCGAACATGTTTGACAAGTTGGTTATAGGACAGTTCCCTAGTTGTTGAGCCTGTCTATTTTATAGACAATCCAGTGTTGTATATAAACCTATGTGTTTATAAGAAAGCTTGTTTGATTGTGATTGATTGCTTGCTTTTTTATCCCAAGTTAAATGTTGTCAGGGGATTTGTTTCACTTCCGTATGCATAATAAAATTGAATGGATCGGCGACGTGTCATAGGAAGTCGCATTTGTATCGACCAGAGTGGGATGTGCACACACTTGAGGTTCAGGGCGTGACAGAAATGGCAAAAGAAAAAAGGGCCAATGCATCAAGCCATGTATCTACATTTTCTAGTTTGGTCAAGAAGCAAAATTTTTCGTAGAAAGTGGGTTAAGAAGATTATTAGTAATTAACCAAATAAAATAATTATTTTGACAGTTGGTCCACGGCATATTGAGGTCAATGATAATTGGATTGTCATTTAAATCATTTTAGGCAAAAATTGACCGAAATAACAATATTGAAATTTTCACTAGGTTTGGGACTACATTGGAAGATGTTTACTGTTACATTAAAATCCATATAATAAGTTTAAAACTTACTTGGTAATTTTTCTCCTATTCTATACTTTTCTTTTCGAGCCAATATATTTAATTCAAAATAAAGATAACGTGATCATAATTGTTAATCATGGGAATAGGTACTAGAAATTCAATTAGCGTTTGTTTTGCTAAAAAGTAAAATGATATTTTCCATAAAAAAATATTTTCAAAAGAAAGGAATGATTAGTTTTGATAGTTTAAGAAAAATGTTCTTATATTAATAGAAGAGAACGTTATCTTCTTTCGGTCTATTTGTATTAACTTTTCATCATCAAAATAAAAAAATAAAAAAAAAATCGAAAAATAATTTTCAAAATAAAAAGGTAGAAGACAGAGATTTAACCAAGATTTGACCAATGGTGCTTACTGAAAGTAGTGTTCTCAACTCCCTCTCTCTCTCTCTCTCTCTCTGCGCACGAGCGTCTGTGTCGCGCAGTTGACCCTCCCCAAGTACCTGCTCTTATATTCGAAACAGGTTCATCTCTTTCGCTTTCTTTCCCTCGAACTCGCCACGACAATGTCAATCAGCAACACCTCCAGCTCTAGACCCCCTCCAGTGATCGGCAAGATGGGCCCTTACGCTGTTTTCGTCAACCCCACCGCCGACCCCGAAACCGGTCTGGCCGGTTCTTGATTCGCCGGCGAAGGTCGTCCCTCCTCCGGTTCAGCCGCCTCCCCACCGCTTCGTTAGTTCCATCGCTTCTCCGTCTTTGCTTGACTATGGGTCTGTTCTGGGATTCTTCAAGAATGCGGCCACTAAGTTGCAAAATGGTAAGAGTTTCTGTTTTAGCTTGTCTGTACATTGCCTTTTCTGAATGGCGGCTTTCTTGGTTTTCTTCTTCAATTTATTCAGTATTTTCTCCTTCTGTTCCTGAATGAGGAAGTAGATCGGAAGTTTGAAGCTTTGATATGAACAAACCATGTTCCTTTTCTTCTTTTTGCCCCCCTTTTTTGGGGAAAGTTATGTTTTGTTATGGTAGATTGGTACGAAAGAGAAATGGGCGTTTCGGTTTTCCTCATTTTATTGGACAAGAAAGAAAATAAAATGGTTTCTTGATCCCCAGTTTCTGCATTCTGCATGTGAACGTGTACATTATCAAAGTTCAGCTGCTCAATGTCCATATCGTGTAATTTTTAGCCGTGTTTTCTCTTCTTTTTTTCCTTCATTTTTTTTTCTGCCAAATTTATTGAAATTCTTTTCTTGCTTAATTTTGCGGCTCAATCAAGCTTGGACGGCCACACGGCCTGTTGGCTTGGGTTGGACCAGTCGAGGTATCATTGGGCGTTGGAAAATTATTCCGATAACTGAAGATCAGTAGTAAGTTTTACCAAGGTCTTATTTTTATCTGTTTATATTGCACTTTGATTTGCTATTTTGTGTTTTTTCAGCTTTGCTTTCACTCTTTCCCTTACTTTATGTCATGATTCTTTGAAAAGTAGCCTTCTTTAATGGTCTGCTTATCGAGGATTCTCAATTAGTCATGAAGTATGATGAGGTTGTTGGGGGTGTAATTTTGTGTTGGCAGCTTGTCAGGGGTGGTGGCCTGTACTTGATTACTTTTTTAGTTGTGAGATCATTTTCACTAACTCTTTTGCAGTTTTGCTGCATTTTCTCCTTTCATTACATCAATTTGCTTTGGATTTTTGTACGATAGCAGTTGCTGCAGTAAGCCTACAAAGTTGCTAAATGTTTGGTGTATCAAATAAAGTATTGGCGAATTTGAGTTTGACTCGATTCTTGGAGCGCTCCATCTCGGCTCCAATCTACTGGAACTTGAACAGTTTAAAGTTGTCATCGAAGCCCTGGCCTTGTCATGGCTTAGTTTCTCAGCTCAAGTCAAAATAGATTCTGCCCACCACCATCGTTCTCTTGCAAAACGTGAATACTGTTCTATGGACTTTATGTGTTCTACTGGTGGATGAGGAGGATCTGTAGATAGGGAGCGAACAGGATCCCCAAATAACTGCAAACCAAATTATTGGAGTACATTTCATTGGAGATGCCCCAACTTCAGTGATTTCTCAATTAGGTTATTAGACTTTGAATTTAGTCATCCAATGTAATAGATTGGTTTTTTTTTTTTTGGCAATACACGCACTTTGACTGGAATTTGGCTAATATTCCATGAAATGCTAACGAGGCGGCCACATGGTTGATGTGGCATCTAGAAAATTTTCCACATGTCCACAAAGTCAGCATCTCACCGGGAATTGAATGTATTCCAGATAGTTGACAAGCCACATGTCTTGGTGAAGTGATCTAGGCTTGAATTCCTGCTAAATGAATGGTAAGAAAATAGCCTCATCTTGTCTGGGAGGAAATTTTTCGTCTGCTCTTCCAAAAGTTCCTTAATGTGGCAATTTATCTGGCAATTCACTTGGCACAGTTTGCTATTGGTTACACAAAAAGCCTAGCCCAGCGTTCATGCAGGTTGTCTTTGCCAGTTTTACCATATGCAGTGAGTTCTCATTTTCAATTGAAGCAGCTTCTTTATATGGCAGTTTAGGCCACAAAATGTTCTAATGCCTTGGATCCTTCCTACCTTAGCAAGTGAATTGCTGAACACGACCAATAATATGTAACCCAAGTCAACTAAAGGAACTTATTATAGAAGTAACACCAAGGTAAGAAAATAAGATAATTCTGCTTGCCATGGCATGTCATGCTGGACCGCTTGCTTTGCTTCCTCAGCCGGTAATGGGGGTGAGATATTAAGAGTCACTATAATTTGAGGTAAATTTAATCTAGATTGTTACTGAATTTCTGTGTCTTACACTCGACGCAAATGAAAGTTAACCAATGCACAGTGACCTTTGAGTTGTAACTTATTCCTGGTGATGATATTTGCAATCGCTATGTGTACTCATCGACTTATGATCTGCAACTAGAATTCCATTTTCAGACTTATGATGTATACTCATTGCAGGGAAAGGAAGGTGAGAAAAATAAAATTTCAAACAAGTTGCTGAGTGTCTAGTGCATTCTGGCTGATATAGATTCTGAGAGATGTATTCAATTGTGGCTCTGGTAAAGTACAATATCTGATGGGAAATCCTCTCAAGCAGGAACTGTGCCATATTTTTCATAAAGATGAGATCTTCCTCCAAAATGTACATAAGGTTTCCCAAGGTGCAATACTTGGAATCTGGTAACTCCCTGATGTATGTTGTTGGAATCCAGCATAGATGTCTTTCAGAATTCATATTTCAACAAGCTTTCCTGTTTGTGCATTTGTTACTTTTGAGTTATCTAGAAGCTGCAAATCTGCAGTATTCTATTGGTTTGGATGGGACTTAAAAGAAGCTGTCCATGACCTTACCGGACTCTAGTTATTTTATTCCGAAAGCAATATGTGTGGTAGGGAGCACTTGCCATCCTAATCTTAATCCCCCATCTTATGGTTTTTAAATGCCTAATTAGTGAGTCCTATGCTATTAAAAAACAGAATCTTCATCAATAGGATTTCATCTCCTCAGTTCTTTGTTTTTTAAATCCCTTCTTTGGATGAAAGGTAGATAGGACTGCAATATAATGTTGCAGATTTTCATCTGAATGCTCTTGTGGAATCTAAGAAAATCTGAAATATTTAGTCAATCACGAATGTAAGTATGTATTATAGTATTCATTGGTTCACAGGTTCTTGTTAATTTTTGGATTATGGTGTTACTTGATGTGATTCGGGTTTAACTGTCTATATTCTTCAACTGAAGTTAGACTAGGTAATGGTCTCTGCTGCGTGTGCAGGGTGGGGAATGTGTTTTGAGTTATAATGAGATTTGATAATTGGATATGATCACTACCAAGGCATAAAGGACGCACCGCTAATCACAGATGAAGATCTAGATAGATGAAGTTTACCACCGGCCTAAAATAAAGGACTTCAGATAGATGAAGTCCACTACCAAGGCATAAAAGACAAGCCACCAGCAATGGATAAAAAAGACTTCGGAATACAATAACTTCTCCACCAAGGCCTAAAGGAAACCCAACAGTCAAGTATAAAGGACTTCTAGGTTTACCAACAAGGTATAGAGGCACACACCATCAACCAAGGGTAAAAAGTCAGGATAGAAATTCATTCACTTGAGGAAAATCTCATATATTTATCAAATTTTTTATCAGGATAGAAATTCATTCCCTTGAGGAAAATCTCATATATTTATCAAATTGAAGTAGTCTGCCTTACAAGATGACACCTCCATTTATAGAGTGATTCTATTAAACAAAAGAAAAGACTCAGAATCCTAGAGACCAAAATGGTTTTTGAGATATTCACATAATGAAAACTCTTGAAAGCAACACTGAAATAGAACTCTTAAAACCATGAATTAAGACACTTGATAATTAGGACTAAAAACGCATTTAATTAATAAAAGATGCATTGAAATTTGACTTGATCCTCCAAATTCGTGCACTAGTCTTTGAAGCTGAATATTCGCCATAGAATATCAATAAACAGTGATTAAAAATATAATTAGAATAGCCTCTGATTGTTTGGTAGTTGATTAGGGGCCTCAAAGTTGATAACAAATCTTGAATGCTGACAAATATACCGCCTGAATAAGTTCTAGCCGAAGTTGGCTTTTGCTTGCATAAATAACGAATGGGTTGGTTCAATCGAGAAACATTAGTTGATCGATATTACCTGATGCTCCCACATGGTCTCTTCATAGAAATCAATATTCCCACTTCGTTACATATACATCAATTTGAGTCTTGACAGCAATCTCTTCATAGAGAAAATGAAGAGAAATCGATATTCCCACTTCATTACAAGGACTTCAATTTGAGTTTTGACAGCAACGTATCTAGCTATATAATCCCATATATACACGATGTAGACTAACATTGCATGTAGACTAACATTGCATGAGATGATTGCAAAGAGGAGCTTACTGTGGTTGACTTAAGACTCTTCGTGCACGGTAATTTTATCTGTGAATTTCACGATTCTTCTGATGGTCACATATTTCACAAATCAAGGAGGGCCGCTATCTGAGTCAAGACAATTACTGAAAATTACCGTTCACACACACCTTCAACTCTATTTGGCATTGTTCACTTAGCTGAAAATCCATGGCTGCCACTGAAAATCCATTGTAAGGTAGGATTCGGGGCCTCAACAGGGTCGCTAAGGAATTAAGCTCACCTAATAGCATAAGAATGTGATGTTTTGTGCCTCATCCTAGAACCTCCATTTGATACAATTCTTTGAACATACCAGAATGAGTTAAGGTAATGATCCGTCAGCCTGAACAGAACCTGTCCTAGAGGCTGCCGAGGATAGAACGAAGTTTCTGAGTCATCATTCTAAATAGGATTACACAAATTATGCCGCATCGACGACAGCGTCTTCTTTGTCTCGTCCTGATTAGTTTATATTCTGGTTTAGTTATTATTCCTCCACGAGGAAGCATAGAAAAATTCAATTGGGGCATTGACTTTTGGTCTTCTAAGCATCGCTTATTATCGTTACAAGCAAGGCCTTATGGTCCATGCAGAAACTTGTTGTCCAATAAGGGCTTTGTTTATTCCGACAGTCAGCCCTAGACAAACATTAAGCAACAAAAGTGGAATCGGAAAGGTGCCGGTAAAATGAAGAGAACCATCAGAAGAATATCCTCATTAGTACTGTAGAAGAAAACATAGAATCTATCCGAAACTGAGATCAACGAGGAAAAACAACAAGATGAGCATCTAATTCTTGCATTCATGTCTCTGCTGCTTCGATTACCATTTTGGTCGATTCAATGGTGTCGAGCGAAATATCTACGATTGTGATATCCTTTTGTAAGTCATTTCTAGCTTTTTAATTTCCTTGTTTCAAATCCATTTGGGTTAATTATCCATGAAACTATTACTTTTCTCTTCTTGCAAGGAACTACTCATATGATGTTTAATCGTCCAAGGCTACTCGGGTTAGATACAATTGAGTTGTCGTAAAACAAATTCCTCTGTCATTCCTGTGCAGCGGTTATAATATTAATCAGAATATCCTTGAGCATCAGCGCTTGTTCTGGGCGATCGGCCCTCAAAAGGGGCACGAATCCGGCTGCCCCCACGTTCTTGACGATCGTGGTCAATGAGATTCTCGATGACAGAGAGAAGCCCATACGGTTCTCTTCTCAACAGCTGAGAATTGCCACCTGTAATTTCTCGCATTTACTAGGTGCAGGCAGTTCCAGGGCAGTTTATCAAGGGACGTTCTCGAACGGATTGTTAGTGGCCGTTAAAGTACCCAACGGCAGCTCGGACAAGAAGATTGAAGATCAATTCTTGGCAGAAGTGACCACCATCGGTATAACGCACCATATGAATCTTGTTCAGCTATATGGATTTTGCTTCAACAGAAACTTAAGAGCACTTGTATACAAATTCATGCACAACAGTTCGTTGGACCGACTGCTGTTCAGCTCAGATAAAGATATAGAGTGGGAGATTCTATACAACATTGCAATCGGAACTGCCAAAGGGATCGCGTATCTACGTGAGAAGTGTCACCAGACAATAATCCATTATGACATAAAGCCAGGGATCATCCTCCTGGACACAAACTTCTGCCCGGAGGTAGCTTTTGGGCTTGCTAAGTTATGTAACCGGGAAAAGACTCACGTAACCATGACTGGAGGGAAGGGCATCCCGGGATATGTGGCACCGGAAATGTGGCTGCCGTTCCCCATTACCCAGAAGTGCGATGTGTACAGCTTCGGTATGCTCCTGTTTGAAATCCTTGGGCGCAGGAGGAACCTTGATGTGAATCTTCCTGACAGCCAAGTGTTGCTTATAAAAGTTGAATTTCCTAATTGCAAGTGTCTAAGGCTGTCTCGTTACAGGGGGTGGTGTCTAAACACGGGTGCCATCGATCAAAGGAAAAACAGATATTGAAGTCGTTGTTATAACTGATTGATCTGGACTGATTCGACCTTTAAGGATGGCTATATGTACAGGCATTCAATGATGAGTGATGATTGATTGGCCAGTCGGTCTGTACAAAATACTCCACAGTCTAATAGTCATGAACTAAATTTAGGCTTAAGAGAGGTCATAGAGGGATGAGATCAAGAGAGGATTATGCAATTTACAGTTTCTTGGGTTGGGATCTAATTTCATTAAATCTGGGGCATTAGCTACATTTCATCACGTTATATACTGACATTCTTGAGTTTTTCCTTGGTACCGGTGCACCAGGAATGGTTTCCGAGATGGGTGTGGAAGAAGCACAAGAAGAAGAGGTTCCCGGACGTGATGATTGCATGCGGGATCCAAGAGAATTGCAGAGAGAAGGCTGAGAGGATGGCAATGGTCGCTCTGTGGTGCATTCAGTACCAACCGGGGTCGAGGCCAAGCATGAGGTGTGCCCTGAAGATGCTGGAAGACAGCGTAGAAATAATAATGCCCCGCAACCCGTTTCGCCACCTAATGGAATCTCCGCTGCCGGAGGTCCTAGCAGAAGCAAAAGGAGAAGCGTGCAGCTTTCCGCCACCAGCCATCAGAATGCCGGCTGAATCTTCCAATCCTGGCATCGTTCCTACAATGTGATAGGATTCATTTAAATGAAACTTCTTGATCAAAATATCATAACTTCTAGTGATGAGCAGCAATTATTATTATTATTATTATTTTTGTACAAGACCCTTTTGTTTCATTTTCTTCACCCACTTTTTCATGCTGTAGCTAAAGCTTTTGCCAGTCTTCTCTAGGTTCTTTTCTTTTGATCTTTTAGATAATGAAGATGGCGATAAGATTCTTGCTTCTTGCTTCAGTTTTTTATGTCTGAATCTATCTATTGTAAAGACAACTTCAGTTCAACACTGACAAAAGAAATGAACCCATTCTGCTCCTGAAACTTTAAGTCACCATGGTGACTTCAATTCAAATGACCTTTGATATATTTAGTGAGCACTTGGGCCACGTCCTTCAATGCTCTAGGACAAAATGGTATTATGAGCCTCGGACTGTAGTACGACCTTGAGGCCAACATCACGGAACCTTGGTCGAATGGGATTGTACCTTCTCCGATGTTGTCATGGCGAGGCGTTGACAGAAGCGGTTCAAGATTCAATTTCGGGGAGCACCAATAGGCAATCCTCATGGGATCGACTCCCATTTGATCTCCGTTGAGGGCATTGTGCTCAAGACCCGTAGCCCCGGGAGCAAGTTCAGGATCGCCTGCCAAGTTCACATCTTTGTGAGGGTCAAGGCCTTTGACCTCGTGAAGTCGGCTATTTCACGAGGCAGGTTGGTGCTCATTTCGAATGTGGGCGCTTTGTTTGCCCTATCGGAGGCAGTCGTGGTGAAAGAGAGGAAGGGTGGGAAGGAGGTAAGGAGTGTGGATGAGATTTTTAAGCTGGCCGACAAAAATGTCGGGAAGAATGCGAAGATGGAGGCCCTGGAGCCACCAGGAGAGGTGATTAAGTCTGTGTTGTTCGAACATTATAAGGAGGTTTTGGGTTGGTTGGTTCATAGGCAGAATTCCGGGGAATTGCCTCAGTTTTGGGAGGACAGAGATGGCGAGTATGTGAACGTGTTGACGAACTATCACATAGATAAGGGCAGAACCTCTGTGGGATTTTCGCAGATGATATGGGGTTGGGTAAGACTCTGACATTACTTTCTTTGATTGCTTTTCATAAATTTGGTGGTTTTATAGCTGGGATGGTGTCAATAGTGCTGGTGAACAATGTGGGGTTGATGAGGTTTGATCTGATTCAGCTAAGAGAAAGGGTAAGAGGGGTAGAATGAGTAAAGGGGTTTCTCGTTCTCAAAAGAAGCGTAAAACCCGAAACACTGCTTCAGCTAGTAATCAGAAGGCATCATCTTCAAGTCTAGACGAGATGCCTGATGTGCTGAGTACCAAATCGACATTAGTTGTGTGCCCTCCATTTGTGTTTTCCACTTGGATTACACAGCTAAGCGAGTATACTATTCCTGGGAAGAGGAAAGTATATATGTATTATGAAGACAGGGCGAGAGATGCTGAGAAGCTTAAAAAATGTAATAGTGTGTTGACCACCTATACCATAATGGCTACTGAGAATCTTGGGAAGAATCATCTATGAAAAAGATAAGAGTGGTGGAGGGTCATTTTGGATCAAGCTCATCTGATTAAGAATGTGAATGCCCAACAAAGCCAAGCGGTCACTAAATTGAAGGCTAAGAGGAGGTGGGTAACTAGAACACCTATTCAGAATGGTTCATTTGACTTGTTCTCTTTGATGTCATTTTTGCGGTTTGAGCCATTTTCTATAAAGAGCTATTGGCAAAGTTTGATCCGGCGTCCACTCAGCCAAGGGAATCAGACAGGGCTTTCCCGCTGCAGGCAATTTTTTGGCGTTAATCAACTAACAATTTATGCATTGAAGAGAAACATATATGTCCAATTTTGAGGTTATGTGTGAGTTCTCTTTGATTCATCGTATCGTCATATCCAAATGAGCTTGCGGTTTGACCAATTGTGCACAAAGAATTTTCTTGCTGTTTTATCATTTTTTCTTGGTACCATTTCACATGGTACCATCCTACTTAATGATGTGCACGTGAAACTGTTGCCATTCATTGTGCAAAAGACCTTCATTTTTCCATTGACAAGTTTGTATTCGAATGTCTATCCCATAATAGGTATCTTTCTTAGCTAATCCAGGCGAATCCAGCTTGGGTTTGTCAGGTAGGGTTTTCACCGGACGTCTATTAGCGCTCCCAAATGTTTGGCAGCAGTGTATTCTCGTTAGACACGATACTCCTCATCAGCCTGCTCCTACTCGGTCTGCTTGTGCTCATAAGGTTGGCGGCTCATTGTATTTGTGATTGTGAACGCGATTAATTCAAATAATTGGAAAAAATTTGATGGTAGGCCGAGAAAAGGGGGGGAACTGGAGAGAGGGAAAATGATCACTGTTCCAATGATTGTGCAGGGCCTCAAAGGGCTCTAACACTATTGGAAGTGGCCCTTGAAGTCCCAAGGCCCAAGGTGGCCCTCTAACTCCAAAATAGTTTGGGCCCAAACCATGTAAATTTCAAGAATTTTCTTATGTCTTTTAAATGAAATGGTGTATAAATGTTGATATTTTGAAAGGTTATAGGTCTTCAACATCAATCAAAAACTGAATTTCATGAACTACAAGAAGACCAAAGAAGAGAAAAGAAGCAAAATTTGTGAATTGACGTACCTTAAAATTCAGTTGAACCTTCCTTCACCTTGAGGTAAGGTTTAACTATTACCTGAAACTCTTTCGCCCGGTTCGTTCACATGTGTATCTTGATACCAACGACTTTAATGGTATTAATTTGCATCTCGATATAGTATTGAGTACGAAAGTTCGTATTTTTTTTTATACATTACCTTCAACTGCATAAGAATTTCCTTTATTCTTCATAATTTCTCTTTTAATTGTTGCAACTTATTGATTAATTGCTATAGTTATCTTTGGCACCAGGAGCCATGCCAAATTTTTTTGGCACCAACGAAATGAGGAAGAAAGACTAGTAGAAAACTCAACCGAAAATGGATTGTTATTAGGTCCACAAACAGTTTAAAATTTTTTCGGATTATTTTTCACATAATTGTCAGTATGTGGCTAAAAAGTTCATTCAAAACCACTATGCTAGCAAATAAAGAAGGACCATCATCACATCCTATATATATATATATCATCATCATCAATTGATCTTTGTATTGGTGATATGTGGATGAATTTGATTACATAGTTTTTTCTATGTATACATATCATCAATTTGATGGTGAATGAGAAAAAACACTTAATCTAATAAAAATCCAACAATGAACAACGTGAAGAAATAACTATGCCACGGGATACTTAATGAATTGTGGCAGATTGCTATTTGTCAGTAATAGTCTAATTTTAGAGTCACGAGTGATGTCATCAAAATTGAACATTAATAGCGAAAAGTTTTAACGTGATGTGAATCCACAAGTTGTGGGAAGTCAATTGATATATCTGTAGGAAGCTTTTTGTCATACCCAATCGTGGATACCTAAAATTTATCCTTTTTTCTTTTTTCTTTTTTTGCTTAGTCTCTTAAAAAAAAAAAAAAACGACTTTTGAAATAAGAACCCAAATACAAAATGACGAATATTATCTCGCAATAAAGAGAAACCTTAACTTAGAACTTATTGGATAACTCTAACAAGTGCTGAAAATAATTTATTCAACATTTAATAAAATTAAGCGCATAGGATAATCATAACTAGTTCTAATATAAAAGATTCAATCAAGCCTAAAAAAATACTTAATTCACTGATGAAATTATTTTAAACTATATAGTAGAGAAGGCATTCAGATAGGTGATAAAATCTTGTCTATTACACTGTGTTAAAAGCACAAAATCTACCAATAATATCCACAATTTGATGTTTGGCAAAACTCACAAAACTTTTATAGCATACAAATGTTGACATATAAATTTATTTATAATTTTCTGAAATATGATTTATAAGAAAGATATGCACGTTTTGATTGTTCTTATCAAGATCAAAATGTTGAATCAAATCAATCACTCTCTTACTGAGAAAATAAGTGTCGAGAATTGACTTTCACAGCGAAGAGAAAAAGCCAAAGTATTTTGCCCCAACTATAGGGGAAAATGTTAGGTGCTCCAGCAGTGCGATGCATTATGCTTGAGCAGCGTTGAGAATGGGACACTATCTCCGCAAGAAAGAGCTTTGCAAATTACTTTTTTAATCACGGACGAAAAAAAAAATTATTTTTTTAATCTTTTCCTGAACCTTGCCTCCCAAAACCATCTTCTGCTGCAAATCTTTCCCATGGGAGACGAATTTCTGGAAATGATTTTAGAAATATTTTTTTGATAGATATCTGAAATTATGCTCCTTTTTTTGGTAGATGTGATATATGAAAGATGCTTTAGAGTTTAATATCAATGGAACATTGTCAATTGCTTCAGCTAGCAGCAAGATGTCATGACATGTAAGATGAAAACTTGAACTAGACTCATGTAATTGAAGCAAAGTCAACACAACTCAGCTATGATTCCCCCGTCAATACGAAATCCTCTGTCGGTGCAGCTCGGGAGCCATAGAAACCAGCTCACATGTCGGCCTTGGTAGTATCTAGATTCAATATTTCCAATTCAATACCGGTCTCACTTGACACGAGTCGCATTTTTGATGGTGCTCAAACACCATTGTCATGGCACTACCAAAACGCCTAATATTTTCTTGAATTGGACCTGAAAGGAACTCTAAACGGATACTCGAGAAAGTCAAAATTCAGATCGGGAATTGTTTAGTGGGACAAATCCATGGGTTAATTCCTTCTTTGAATTTTGGTCCGGTCAGTTTCATATAAATTCACGAAGAATTACAAAAATAGCCCTGTACTATTGTCCATATTCAATTTTGGTCCTCGTATCTCGTCCTGTGACTAATCCCCAATCACGATTCCTTGGACGATCCTTCCATTACTGTTCTAATGTCCACGGAAAATACTAATTAGGCATTGGAGTTGAAATTGGTGTTGAACACGTGGCGTTGGTGTGGAATTAACAAACAAATTGAGGAGAAGTTACAAAAAGGGTCCCCATCCTATTGCCCATGTTCGATTTTGTGACAAGTTTGGTTCACAAACTAATTTTTATCCTCAAGTAATTTTTTTTCCATCCAAATGCAGTTAGAATTTGCTGACTGAGTGTTGGACGTCGATGTGTTGTGTCCATATGGAATGACTGTGAAAAAAATTGATGATTGACTCCGTTTATTTTGCGGAAACTAAATAATTTAAAATTTATTTTTTATAAAAATAATCACTTGTATTACTTATAAAAATGAATAAATGAAACATATTTTGATCATGTACAAAAATATTTATACATAAATTGTTGTTGATAATAAGAATATATTTCATTGACTAATTATTTCAAGCAATACAAGTTATCATTTTTAGGAAAATACTTTCAAAATCATTTATTTTTTGTGAACATAGTCTTAAGTTTAGAATTGTTTAAATTTGTCTGGTCCTTAGAGGCCAAGTTCCTTAAAAAAGATACTCAAATATTAACCATCTAGGGCGAACTACTACTAGGTCAATGATTTACTAAACTAAGTATAAACATGTGACTCTCTATGTTATTTTTAACAATTAGCTTTTTTGTTTGCAATTGGACAAATAAAAAATTCTCAGAGGTCATGTTTATCAAAATGTTATTAGGAAGGCATAGCCAGATCAGGCCTCATGCCATTTGATCGCTAAGTGTGCGAATGGTAACGTTTCTTAGCTGGGGAAGAGCTTTTTTTTTTTTCAAAAATAGTTCTTTTCTATTTCTATTCCGGAACAATTTCGAGTAAAAGAACCCGTTTGGTAACAGCTACACAAAATTTCTATTCTTGGAATAGAAAAAGAATAGAAATGCGTTTGGTAACGCAACAATTTCTCTTTTGTATTTATTCGTTTTTTATTCTTGCCGATCGGCGGCCAGCAGTGGCGGCCGGCGGCAACGGTGACCGGCGGCACCGGGGGGCAATAGTCAGCGGCAGCAGCAAGAGATGAATAAAAGTAAAAAAAATTCACTTATTTCTGAAACTTATTCCTGGGAACAAGAAGCAACTTTTTTTTACTTCTCATTTCTATTCAAAACCATTCCCGGGCTAACTTTTTGTTCCCGAGAACAAAAAACTAACTTGCTGTTATCAAACGGGTTTCTATTCTTTTTTTGTTCTGGGGAAGAAAAAAATAGAAATTCTTGGGCTGGGGAATGTTACCGTGCGCAGCCTAATCTTTCACTCCTTCAATTCAGTAGATGTGGATTCCTTTGCCTTGTCCTCCTTCAACTTTCCCTTGGAGTTTTCCTCAGGTTTATCTTCTTCAATCATGTGGCACAAATCTCTATCTACAAGCAGAGCCTCCATCTATAATTTCCATAACTTGAAACCCATTCCTCTGAATTTCTCTACTTCAATCCATGATTGACCAGATGACAGCATCTTCCCAAGATTTGATTTTTTTGGAACCCTCTTCACCAAGAAACCCTAACCTCAAACTTGGCTCTGATACCAGATGTTAGGATTCGTCGCACAACCACAAATAAAAAAGAGAGTAAAAGTGAGAAAGAGAATTCGAGACGCAAGATTTTATCCCGGTTCACCTTTAAACTAAGGCTACATCTAGCTGAGGATTCCACTATAATTAGCATCTCCCACCTCTCTATTACATCCCTTAATTATAGGAGAAAAAAGAATATATAAATATATATCAAAATAAAATATATATTTAGCATGAGTCTAAGCTCAAACTATCAATAAAATATCAAAAGAGAATATATATATAAATCCAAAATGGTATATATAAATTCGGTAGCTATTCACGAACCAAAGTCCAAACTACCAATAAATATGAGCTCATCCTCTAGAGTCGCAGGGGCATTGTCCCTACACAATTGATAATGAGTATGAATCACACCCCAACAAAATTCAATGGCAAATCGACCATCACATCACATGATTTATCAAATAATTTAATTTCGCTGCTAGATGTTAAGCAAATAAATGGAGGGAGACTTAAATATAGGGCCTATTGAAATTTGATACTTTAATATCCTTTGTCATGTACAAGTCAGAGGGAAGCGCGCATATGAAAAATTAATCAAGATGAAACTTGATTCGAATATCTTGTTCAAAGGTTTAACCCAAAAATTAATCCAAAAGAATAAGCTAATAAATGATGGGACAAAACTTTAACACTCTCAAACTCTATAAGAGTCCAATTGAAATTTAGTGCATCTATACTGTCTTATTAAGAAAAAGTGAGACTGAAATTGAGGGAAATGCTCACGTGCATATTTTTTTCCGCAAGAGATTTTAACTTTAGGATCCTTTATCGTGCCCGGGTTTGATGAAAAGTCTTCGATGTTTTCCAATTATATAAGTAATCTGATCTCTATGGTAGAATGTGTATCCATTTTAATATTAATTTAAGTTGACATGAGGACACAATTAACCGAGATGTTAGTTAACCAATTTATTGCGGCCACGCTAGTTTGACTAAGCTTTTGATAGAATGGATATCTATCTTACATGGAGAAGAAATGAAGCTACTCGGTCCACTTGCTTTGCTTGATCAAAGCAAGCAACATTGTCATGGATCGACATGCATGACACATAGGGAACGATGCATACATTAGGTAAATTCACAAAAAGACAGCTATATTTCTGTTATTCTGGGGAAAGGTTAAAGTAATTGATGTGAAATAATAAGGTATGATGCGTGTGTGGGCAAGTAATAGCGAGAATGGGGAATTTTCTAGGTAATGTGTATGGATGGGAATGTGTGAGGATGATTGTCAATGGGTAAAATGCAAATGTAGGATGGAATACAATCAACCACCAAGACCTTAAAGACATGCCACCAACCAAGGATGAAGATTGGGGTTGACGAAGTTCACCACCATGGCTTAAAGGACAAGCCACCCGTTGAGGATATAGGACTTTAGGATAGGAGAAACTCACCACCAAGGCTTAAAGGAAAAACCACTAATTGAAGATAAGGTGTTTCTTGGCTCACCACCGAGGTGTAATTTACTCTCTAAGGATAGAAAGCCAAAATAGAAACTATCAACTCCCCAAAAATATTCACTTATGTGTATTTACATTCACTAAAGTCTGCATTACAATTGAGAATCTTCCCAATTTACAGACGAACCAAGACATAGGAGATAGACAAACATTAAAAAGACATGGGAACTACCCAAACATTAAAAGCATGGGAACTAGAAAGCAATTAAAAATCTAGAAACTAGAAAATGCTTTAAAACGCATAAGAACCATGAAATGCAATAACGACATGGAGACTTGAAATCATGACTCTTCAGCCTTGTGGTTCATCTTCCAAAATTCCTCCCCCTGCTTTGACTAGAGAATAACCATCTCAAGAGTTCAGCAAATATCCAAGGAAATTGCTCAAAATAGGCTACCATCGATATGTTGCTGATTAACTTTGAAATTAGCAACAAAAATGGTGAATCGGTAACTATGCCAAAGGAAGAATTAATAATCCCTTAATTATTGATAACCGGTTGATAGTCTTCTCATTGACGACTTCATTCTCCATGCACTGAAAAAAGTTATGACCAAAATCTGCCTTATCTTGAATGAACATTAATTGTGTTGAGTTCGGTGATGAAGCTAAGTCGAATGCTCCCACATCAAGGTAAAAGCAAGGTGAATATCACCAAAGTGAAAACTCATATACCCTTTTTGGAGTCACCGATAAAGAAATTTAGGAGGAATTTAAAAGTTGACAAAGTGTCGTTGTTGAGTGGCCGGAAGGAGACGTTGGTCAAAGCATGTTAATTGGACATATTTTTTTGACATCTATTGGAGTATGATGGATGAGTTTTCTTATGGATTTTTTGGGTGAAAAAGAAGCAGGTTTAGCAAAGACGGAACATGGACTTTACAAGAGGCAGATGAATACTAGAGATCTTCTCATCTTCATTGAGGACAACACCCTCATAAAAGAATAAAAAGACACGGATTTACAAAAAGGGATAGGGGAGTCCAGAGTAAAAGGAGCATTGATACATACAAGAGTATTAATTTCGGAGGGTTCTGTAATCTGTCATGATAGAATGGATCTTCCTCTCAACACTAAAGCACTATAATCTTAGCTAAAGGGATGGCGACCACTACTAGCCTTCTTTTGAATTCTCCCCTAGATTTGCTATGCAAGTTGCACTATTAAGTTAATTGCTTAAAAAAGGGGACTGACATTTGCGTTGTTGGCTTAAATTGACGTAATTTATAACGCTATCTTGAACTTATTTGGTATACTTATTAGGAGTTTTGACCGTTAGTGTCTGTTAGTAGATAATTATGCGGTAAAATAATTAGTAAGTAAGTTTAAATCGGAAAATACTCGACAGATTTAGAAATCTTACTAAAATCTATTTACTAAGTGACATAACAAGCTTCGATTGGGTATTGACATAAATTAAAATGCATTGAATCGTTGGCTTTATTGAAATACCCAAATATAATTGCCGCATTAGTTAATAAATTTTTTCATTAAGATTTCTTCATATATGTATAGCATTGCTCGTTTTATTATTGGAGTTTATGACCGCAATACCCTTCAGATATTCTTTAAGCTTGGATTAATGTGCTTTGATATTACAAAAAAGATATTGATTTCATATTTAATTTTTATCATGGTGTCTGACTCTGTTATTTACTCATTTTGAATATTTTATGGCTTGACAAAAATATGTTCAAGACACTTGTTAACAAAATTACACATATTACGAATCGTATTCTCCATTTCAACAAGGTTTTCCAGAAAAAAAAAATGTCTATAGATGTAACAAGAAAATCAAGGCATATGGAACTTTAAACATACTTTCATTTGCAGTTCTAATCACACATGAATAATAATACACAAAACCATTTAAGCAGTTTATGACATCTGACAAAGCAAACGAACATATGAAACCTCGAATCAATCAAATCGACAAGCAAACCATAAGGGACGATAATCTTCATCGGTCGCACTTCTCATGATCACAGGCTCAGCGAAATGAACTGGAGCAACTCATCGTTGCGCTCGAACTCGATCATGTCGTGCTCGGGCAATGTGATCCAAGCTTCGATCCCGTCCTCGCACCTCGTTCCCATTAAAAACACCATATTTCCTATCGGAAAACCGGTGGTGCACACCCAAGTGGGCCTTCCCAAGCCTAAATCCACCTCGTAGAAAGGAAACTTCACCCAACTGCTGAACCCGTAGAACTCCATCTTTCCCGCAGACGACTCCGCCAACTTCCGTGCCGCCGTGAGGCTTTCGTAGGCCTTGGTCAATCCCCTCTCGCCTTGAAGCACGCTCAAATACTCGCCATCAATTGCCCTTATTGATTTCCTGAGACTGCCTGCAAAGTCCTGTAATTCAACTCCCTTGTTTGTGTCTATCAGTGGTGCAACAGTGGTCTGCCACAGATTGCCGAGGGCATGCTCAGGCAATGGTTGTGGCCTCATCCTGCTTCTGATGTTCACCACGTGAGTCGCTACTGATGAGGGATACTTCTCGTTCCACTCTGGCCTTTTCCTCGCTGTCTCCACAGCAGATTTCCAAATTAGGGCGGTCACTGCCTCGACGCGAGTAGGAGTTGCACTGCCAAACCTGGCCCGGAGCCGTGCCAAGCTCTCACCGTCGAAACAAAACCTCTTGGTGAAAAGCTTCTCTCTGCTGGTGAATCTGCGTGGCATTTGGAAGTTTACGTCCTTTGGTGGGAAGAGCTCAGATGCTTTCAAGAAGGGAGTGATGAGGCTAGCTTTGCCGTTGATGCCATTGAGGGCAATTTTCGACCATGCAGTGAGGAAAGCAGAGACTGACGCAGCGTCAGCAATCTTATGAGACATGCAGATGCCGATCCCGATGCCGCCACAGTCAAAGAAGTTGGCTTGGACCCCTACAATGACTTGTTCCTCAATGTTGGGAACGACTTTGTCTGAAGAGAACGGGAGGAATTGCTGCAGCTGGTTGATGTCTGGGTTCAACAGAATTTCGGACAACTCGAAGCGAGCTTTTGCCTCCAAATAGAGTGCCCCCTTGTCGTTGCAATCGATGGCAGAGTTGCCTTTGATCCTTCCGCCTAGAGGGTAGAAGAGGGAAAGCGCCTGCGAAAGCGAAGTTTTCAAGTTTCCAGTGACGGAGGCAGAATTCGCTGCCACCTCGTTGTTGGAAGCCGAGTAGAACAGGATGACCGGAACCCAAAACGGGGGAGCCAGTTGGTCAAGGAGACAGAGCTTGAAGTTCCTGAGGTGAGATGGAGTTGGAGAGGAAGGCTTGACGGTCTCAGTGGAGACAACCTCAACTTTCATGGCCATGTTTTGTTGGAAATTGAGAGATTTGACCGTGGGCTTTTGAGATTCTTTCAGTAGAAAGTGTGCTTCTTTGGTGCTTTTTAATTGCAAGATCTTGTTGTGTATATATAGAAAAAATAGAGGAGAAATTTGCAATATTTGGGTCATAGGCTGCGTCATTGGCTGCATCACGGCTAAATAAATAATACATGCCGGTCTCTTGTGGGAGCTTACATTCTGAAGGATAGAGCAGATATAATTTAAAACCTAATTTGAAAAATTTCTCAAGCTTCTTTATTTGATATAAAAATATCATATAATTGTACACTTACTCTCCTTCTATAAAATGATTGACAAAGTTAATCGCACTATGCTTAAAACATATTGGATCCATATTCTTTTCACTGAATCCAAGTGCGTGTGTATATAACCTTAATTCCTCAAATCTATTCAAAGATAGGTCATCCATGCCGAGATTATTGATTTTACAAGGAATTGTTTTTTTTTGCAGCGTGATTATTACCAATTGTGTAAAAGAGACATCGTATAAGAACTTTTGTACTATTTGACATACCTAGTCGGGAATATAATTTGGGGATTGGGATCTCTCAGGCGTAAAATAATTTTCTTTTGGATTTTTATGAAAGGTAAGAATTGTCTTCAATTCATACCATCCTGAGATCGCCGCAAATCTACGAGCCTGGATCTCATTGAGATTTCCTCACAAATGAGAAACTTGAATTTGAGAGAATATAATAATTGAATAGGGGAGTTTTGGAATGAGTTATCCCGTTAAAAACGAGCGAATGTACCCTTTCCTTACTGAAAATTTGATTCTTCCTTTTTTTCTCAAACCTCTCAAAGTCCTGACGTGTCACGGGGCGATCTCAATGTGGAATCATTAGCTTTTTCATGCTTCAGGTAACGTTTTATTTTCAACTGAAAGAGAACTTCATTCAGTTCGAATTTTTCTTGCATCTTTGATTTCGGAGAAGAGTCTCATTGCCCCCTACACATCCTTTGATCTTTCCTTCGAGGCGGGGCCGATCTTTTCCTTTCCTCCTCTCCCCTTTCAGCTTCTATGGTTTATCAAACGGTGGCATCCTGGTTTGATCGGGTCCGATTCACTTCTATCACGATTGGAGGTGTATCATCAGCTAAGTAGCACCGAAATTGATATGCGACACGACACGACACATCATTTCTAAAAAAACAAAGCATTTCGATACGTCGGGATACGTTGTATATTAAATATGTATTTTTATATATACAAAATACAATATTATTTTTATGATTATTTCAATCAAATTAATTTGAATCAAATTCATAAATAAATAATAATTAAAAAATCCTAGAATGAATATACACTAATAACATTAATCCGCCATTTATTAATATTATTCATTGTTTCAATTTGACAAATTCAACTATATTTCAATAATTTATAAAATTTGGAAGAAAAAAAAACAAGCAATACATATTCTAGACTCGCGTGTTAAATATGTTGGAAGATGAGAAAAAAACTTAAAAGATGAATTGTGTATCGCAACAAGTGAGAGTCAAAAGAGAACATAATACTAGATTTTTCTTCTGTTTCTATTTATTGTTTTTATTATTGTGTTTTGTTTTTCACACACACACACATATTTTGACATCTCATTTATTGAATTTTTAAAATTGACCTTGATATCAAAATTATGTATCGGAAACTCGAATGTTAAAATTCCGACTCAAGTGTCGGGGAGTGTCAAGAAAGTTGACCAGGTGTCGAATTTTTCAACAAGTGTTGATCAAGTGTCAGAAAGAGTCGGACACGTGTCAAAGCGTCCGACATGACACAAACGCTTTTGGAGAATATTAGTGTTTCATAGATCATCAGCAGATTGCTCAGTTCCAGACAGTTAAGTCACGTTGCGAGCCCACTCAATAAGCATGGCCCAAAATTCATGGGTGGTAGCTGGATAGACAGTGAGTCTTTAATGAAGAAGACTTTCCCCTTATGGCATTGAAAGGGAGTCGCATGAAGACAACCGAGAAGAAAAAGTCCTTCCCCGCACGCATAAATCAAGAGGGGTTTCGTCTTGTCAAGGATGAAGATCTCCTTCAATTATGGCTTGTCATGATGGCCACACGTGAATGATAAGGGAGCCCATGCGGTAGATGGAAAAGAGAATGGCAAGAAAGTTGCAATGATGGCTTGTGATTATTCATGATGGCCATTCACTGTGACTTCCTTCTCTTTCATGGTAAGCCTCTCTATATAAGAAGAGGAGTTCTCGTCTGGAGAATACATGCGAAGTTAGAGCACGAGGATGAGGAATAGGTAGCTCTGAACACCTGTATTTTGTGCAGTATATTTACATCCATTTTGAGTGTTTTAAGTTAGACTAAACACTGTAGATTTAGCGTGTGAATTTATAGGACTAGGAAACACTTAAGCACGAGTGATTGTAACTCTAAAATTCTTCGTTTTATAGTGAATTATTTATGGACTCTTCCTATAAATGTAAATTTTGACAATCAGGTTTGAATCACGTAAATTTCTTTTGTCATTTATTGTCTTTTGTATTATTGTCCTTGATAATTTCGTGTCACGATATAATAACAAAAATCGGGTTGGTGTGACAACACAGACCCAGTGTCCATCTTTGCAGGAGTGTCGGCCATCATTTTTAATATCTAGGTGAATTTCATCAGGATCTGCTTGAAAGCGAGGAAGTGGATGCCGCCAGCCGGCTGAGGAATTCTCTAGTGCCATTCGTATCTCAAATTTATTTTTGAACGGACTTTGGAATATAAGGTGCTTCTTTGGAGCTATGCTTTAGAAGCTGTTAAATAAACAAACATAACTCAGAAGTCAAAAATACAAATTTACCTGGATGAAGATCTATATAACATTCAGAATGATATAATACAAGTAAAAGTGGTGTTGAAGCCGGGGTAGTGTGCATATACATAGCTTGGAATCCCCTCTCCACAAAATGTCCAACTTGTCATATTCAATTCTGTGAATCTCCCTCACGTAGCCCACAGTCAAGTATGTATTCGCCTCATTAGCGAATGACCCTGAAGAGCTAGGAACTTCCCTTTGCAGTGTTCATTTTATGTACCAAACTCCATGCGCTCGACGAAAGTGCCAAAACTGGCTATGGGGCGGAGGTTCTCGCACCAAATCGGGCGGCGTTCGCATCGTACATCGAGTGCTTTAATGTCTTTCCCATCACCATGATCTCATTCCCATTTGGACCGCTTTTCTTACCCCCATACTTTCGTAATATAGAAGGAGCGCAGTTGTGATCCCTTCCACTTGCTGTCCCCGGTCGAGTACAGCAGACAAAAGAAAGGCAGAATGTCCATGTTGTTGGTGAGAACTGGGCAACAATTCATCAAGAACTAATCCAATCCAGAATCAATTTTTTTCCCAAAATTAAACCGACCAAAACCGACATAACCCTAGCCACAACCAGCAGTTTATTCCAGTAACATAACCTCAAAATAAGTAAATATCATGTTGACATGTTACAAAGAGGCGGCAACGACAAGACCAGGATATTTACGTGGAAAACTCGATGCGGTAAAAACCCGGACCACTCAAAATTTGTTTGCCAATCATCAAGAATAGTAGGATACACAAAGATTTTCTCTAGTCACCATCAAAGACTCAACACCAACAATGCAACAATATTTCATCACTATGAAGGTGGATTAATATAAATGGAGTTAAAAAATCTTACTATGGTTGAAGATTATGAAAGATAACTTGGAGAAGTTCTCAACAGACGAAATCAATCAACTTAAAGGACTCAGTCTCACAAACAACATACTAAAGCTCGAATTAATTTCGATCATGTTTGGCCGTCAAATCTTCGAAGCCCTTGCCTCTTTGTCTTCTTCTTGTGCATTCTCTCTCAATAACAAGAGCTCTCTCTCTCTCTCTCTCTCTCTCTCTCTCTCTCTCTCTCTCTCTCTCTCTCTCTCTCTCTCTCTCTCTCTCTCTCTCTCTCTCTCTCTCTCTCTCTCTCTCTCTCTCTCTCTCTCTCTCTCTCTCTCTCTCCACTTTCTTTTTCTTCTGCACAAACATGCCTTCGTTTCTTCTTATTTTTTGTTTATGTTAGTTAAGCCCCACAAAGAGGTAGACCTAGCCAACAAATCTCCTCCTTCACCTCATGTGGAAAAATCCATCGTGCCTTCTTTGTTTTTTACAAGAGTTAAGTTTCATCATGGACAAGGCTTTAGATCCATTATAGGTGGTGTAGACTTTCTCAAATAGAAATAGTTTACCTTTTAATTTTTCTCAAATCTAATGATATTTTGCATCAATATGCTTCGATGTTGAATGCAATGTCGGATTATTGCTAAAATAGATAACATTTATACTATCACAATACAAACGAATCTTCTCTTGCTTCATGTCCAACTCTTGTAGGAATTTTTGCATCCATAAGAGTTCCTTATCTCCTTCGGTAATTCCAATATATTCTGCTTTAGTCGTTAAGAAAATAACACATTTTTGCATTCTTAATTGGCACAAAACTGCTCCACTTGCAAAACTCATTGTTAAATTATTCTCAAGTCAAAGCTTGTATAAGATGTGCTTACTTCTAATTCAAGGTGGCCGTGAGAGGGAACAAAATAAGGGGTATACTTGTCTTTGTAATATTGAAGTCTTCTCTTTTAATAGTCCCATAGTGGGGCTAGAGAAAAGAGAACAAAAGTAAAACAATTATATGGTTTCTTGGCTTAGCCCTAGGTTTCCCTTTCATTGAAGAAGTGGTTGCAAGAGTGGGTTCTTTAAGTGTACAAAAGCTGCACAAGAAGGTCAGAGGTTTCAAGGAGAGAGCATAGTAGCTCTTCTTGAGGGATCATCACACGAAGAAGGCAACCACACAACGAGCTCTTGATGTAGAAGAGCGAACGGAGAACGAAAGTGAAGAAGATGTCTACAGCTCTTGTTTCTTTGGCCATACAGATGTGTCTTAGACATTGTGATTTGTGCCATGAATTTTATATCCATTTGAGTTGTTTATTTGTGAACAACTTGGGTTTGGGTATAATTTAGATGTAGGAAATATTTGAGCGTGTGAGTGATTGTAATATGGATTCTCCGATTATAGTGAATTTTTATTGCTAGCTCTCTTTGTAGATGTAGATATTAACATTCGAATCGAACCACATAAATCTTGGGTATCCTTTACTGTTCCTCATTTATTTTCTCTAATTCTCTCATGTTGACATAAATTGTAAGATCCCAATTAAATTTCACATTAATATTACAATAATTGGTATCAAAGTTTGATGATAAGAATTTTTGGATTTTGTTTTGGGGCTTTTACTTGTCTGATTAATTTTTAGAAATTTAGTTAGTGCAATTATGTCGAGAGCAAAAGTAGAAATTGAGAAGTTCAATAGGAGGAACCACTTTGGGTTATGGGGTGTTAAGATGGAGGCACTAGTAACAACTCTAGGTTTGATCAAAGTATTTAAAGGGAAGGATAAATTGCTCGAAATAATGAAAGATGCTAAAAAGGACATGCTACTGAGGAAGGCAAAAAGTATAATCCTTTTGAACTTGTCAAATAAGGTGTTAGTAGAGGTAGTTAAGGAGTAAGATGCTGCAGCGTTGTGGGCAAAACTATAAGGACTCTATTTGATAAAGGGTTTGAACAATCATGTGTACATATTAAAGAGGATGTTTCAGTTTCGATATACTGAAGGTACATCGATCAGGTCCCACCTAGATGAGTTGATAAACTCATGATGGATTTAAAGAATGTTGGTAAAATTCTCAAAGGTGAAAAACAATGCATGATGTTGTGAGCTTCCTTACCATAGTTATAGGAGCACTTTACTAATTCATTACTATAAGGGTGTATTATGATTACCTCGGAAGAGGTAAAGTTCACTCTATTTTATAGGAAGTAGTAGAGAAAGTTGTGTTATGATGGTTTGGTGCAAAATATAGCACGAGGATTATTGATTCAAGGTAGTGATCAATGTCAGGAGTCTTGTAGCAACAAAGTAAAAACAAGTCAAAGTTACACCACAGAATGTCCAAGGGACGCATGAAGTGATTTTTGTGCCACAAGGAGGGGCGTATTAGGAGAGACTATTCAAAGTTGAGAAATAAAGGTGACAAACAAAATGCCACAAAAAGTGTGTCGAATGTTGCCAAGAAGAGAACCAGTGATGCAGAGGCTATTTTGTGTGTGATTACTAGTTCGTCATGAGATGAATGGGTGTTAGATTCGAGATGTTCTTATCATATGATGACTCATAAAAACTAGGTTACTACTTACAAGACTGCAGATAGTGGTAGAGTTAGAATTTGGAGCCTATAAAGTTGTGGGGATATGGACAGTTAGGATTCAGATACATGATGGGGCGGTGCACACATTAACAAACATGAGGGACGTACCAAAGCTCAAGAAGAACTTTATTTCTCTAGGGACACTCGATGACATCGGGTATAAGTGTGCCGCTGAAGGTGGAGTATTGAAGATCTCTCGAGAAGTCGTGACAGTGACGAAAGGTAAGAAAATAAATACTCTCTATCATCTATTGCATGTAGACCGTGACAGAAGTTGTTGCAGTTTCATTAGGTGAGTCAGACTTTAACTTGACGTATTTATTGCATGTACTCTTAGGGCACATGAGTGAGGCAAGTATGACAATGCTAGGTAAAAGGAGGTTGTTGAAGGGTCAAAAGATATGGAGTAAAAGGCTATCGGCTATGATACACTGGTCCCAAATCATTTGGTTTTCCAATCAGCAGAGATATGATCTTCAATGGGATTGCAATGTTTCAACAGAGGAGTCTTGGGACATTATCAACAAAGTAGATGGATTGTGGTGTCGGTGTTAAGGTGAAGTTTCAAATGGAGGCTCTAGAGATCTTAGAAGTAACAAATGGAGAGGCTGAAGATGAGGCAACAGTTCCAAAAGTCAATAATACTGAACAACCAACACTACTGCAACACATTATAGTTTGAACAAATAGAAACGGTAAATCAAATCATTAGTACATTATAATTATACAAATATTACTTATGCATTGACTGTAGGTGACGAGGTGGAGATTGATGAGCCTTCATCTTACTCTAAGGTGATGGCTAATACTAAGTCGTTGTAGTGGCTAAGAGCTATGAGAAAAAAGATGGAATCACTCCTTCGAAATCAAACATTGGAGTTGGTCAAGGTAACCAAGAGCAAGGAGATTATCAAAAGTAAATGGGTTTATTAATGGGTTTATAAACGGAAGGAGGGCATTCTCGATGTCAAGACAACAAGACATAGTGTGAGACTTATTGAAAAAGGGGTATACACAACAAGAGGGCATTGATTATAACAAGGTGTTCTCTCTTGTGGTGAGACATACTTCTATATGTGTATTACTTGCTTTAATTGTTGCACAAAATCTTGAGTGGAGCAGCTAGATGTCAAAAATGGCATCTCTTTATGGTTAATTGGAGGAGTAAATTTACATGAGGTAGCTAGAAGGATTTGCTAAATTTACATGAGGTAGCTAGAAGGATTTGCTATTCTAGGTAAGAAGGACCATATATGTTTGTTAAAGAAATATTTGTATTGGTTGAAACAATCTCATAAGCCGTGATATAAGCATTTTGATGCTTTTATGCCTTGTTATGACTATTTGAAAAGTTAGATGGATTGTGTTTATTTTAGGAGATTGGAGGATGGGTCTTTGATTTATTTGCTATTATATATTGATGATATGTTGATAGCTACTAAGAATATAATTGATATTGATGTGCTGAAGAGACAGTTTAGTGTTGAGTTTGAGATGAAAGATCTAGGTGTTGCAAAGAAAAGATTGGGCGCGGAGATTTTGCGTGACTAGGCTATAGGAGTTTTACATTTATTTCAAAAGAAATATATTAAGAAGAATGTGGCACGTTTTAGTATGCAATCATCGAAATATGTGAGTACAACTTTAGCAAAACACTTTAAACTTTTTTGATAAGTTATCATTGTAGATTGTGGAGGAGGAAGCATATGTCCTGTATTCTTTATTCTTGTGCAATGGGTAGTATCATGTATGCTAGCCTGGCATTTCACAAGCTATGAGCATAATTAGCCATTACATGAGGCGGCCTGATAAAACTCATTGGAAAGTTGTGAAGTAGATCTTTAGATATTTGAAGGGGACAATAAACGTGGGTATAATGTACAGAAAAGATAGCAATAGCTGTGAGACCACAGGGTGTGTGTATTTGGATCTCGCTAATGACTTATATGAGTGCAAATCTTTGGCAAGGTATGTATTTACGCTAGTAAGTGGTGTAGTGACTTGGAATACATCCTTATAAGACCATATTGCATTGTCTTCAACTAAGGTAGAGTAAATGACATTAACCTTTATAACAAAGAAAGTGATATGGTTACTAGGTTTGCTCTTGGACTTTGGGTTAGATTAGAAAAGTGTTTATATATATTGTGATGACCAAGATGCGATATATCTAGCATTTAATTCAATTGATCACAAGCGGACGAAGAATATCGACATCAAGTATCATTTAGTTCGAGATGTCTTCACGAAAGGTATAGTTATTGTGAGAAGATAGCAACAGTAGAGAACTTGGCAAACATGATAACTAAACTTGTTTCTTTGGCAAAGCTCAAGCTTCAATTCATGTTTGTAGAGAGCACTCGTCAAGGCATTGGGAGAGCAACATGAATGATGAGCATTATGGCTTAGTTTCAAAAGTCAAGCCAAAGTGAACAATTTTTAAATTATATCTCAAGTTTGAGCCTGTATACGATGTGCTTCCTTTAAATTCAATTGTGGCCATGAGAGAGAAAAAATAAGGGGCATGCTTATCTTTGTAATATTGTACTCTTCTCTTTTAATAGTACAAGAAGGGGCCCACAAGTAAGAGTTAGAGAAAAGAGAGCAAAAGTAAAGCAAATATAGGGTTTCTTGGCTTAACCCTAGGTTGTCCTTTCCATGAAAAGGTAGCCGCAAAATTGGGTTCTTTAAGTGCACAAGAGTCGCACAATAAATGGCGGGGATTTTAAAGAGAGAGCATAATAGCTCTCCTTGAGGGGCCGCCGCACTAGGAACATAGCCACACAATGAGCTCTTGATGTAGCCATATGAATAGAGAACAAAAATGAAGAACTTGTTACTTTGGTCGTGCAAATGTGTTTTGGACATTGTTACAAAGTATAATGCATCCGGTCTTTAGATTTCAAAACAACTCACACTTTTCTAGAGCAATCATCAATAAATGTCACAAAATATAATGCACCACTGAATGTTATAGCATCTAATGCAATAAATATCAATGTAAACTAAATCAAATACATCTGATTTCATGTTTAGAGATGAACTTCGAAATGAAATCGAGACCCCCCCTAGAGTGCCAAAAATTGGTATGGGAGGATACTTAAGTGAAATGTACACTTAAGTACCAAAATCAGAGAAAAATGGATTAGTTAAGTGCCAAAGGCGAGAAAATTCAGCCAAAATGTTGACCTGGAGTTTTTTCGATGAGACAAATGCAAAACAACATTGTTTTGCACAATGACGTGGTTTGATAAGCCGAAAACGATGTCGTTTTGCATACTAACGTGGCTAAATAAGCAAAAAAAAAAAAAGTCATTTTGCCTTAGTTTGTATTTTAATATAAATATTAATTAAACTAAATTATTATTTTTTTTTAAAAGAACAAGAAGTTGCAAGCATTGGGTGAAGGCTATGCAAGCCCTTGCTGCTGCTGCCTCCCTACCGTCATCGTGAAGTGCCAGCGTCGGGGGGAGGGTCGATTTGCATCATCGGGCCCTGGCCAAGGGTTGGCAACCTTAGCTGACCAGCAACAAAAGCCTACAAGCCCTTGCCCAGATTTAGGGCAAGGGTCACGGCCCTTCCCCAGATTCGATGAGGGTCACTAGCCCTCTCCTAGTTAGGCTAAGTGCCCCCGTCCGTTGGGGAAGCCTCGTTGTCAGTCAGCTAGGGTCGCCAACCCTGACACTGTCACCTAGCTAAGGCACAGTGACGCCGGCCAACCCTCCCCCCACCATTGTTGGCACAGTGGTGAGGAGGTGACAACAAGGGCTGAGCCCTCACCTTATACAATCTTCATCTCCTTCCTTTTTAAATAATTTAATTTAATTAATATTTATATTAAAATCCAAAAAAGATGAAAAATGACTTCGTTTTGCTTCTTCTTTACTAACTCATCTCTCCAACGAGCCATGTAAGTAAGTTATATTATTAAAAAAATGCCATATGTGGGATTTCTAATGAACGTTGCTGGACTTGGCACTCAGGTGTCCCAATTGTAAAAAAAAAAAAAAAGACACTTAAATGTACTTTTTATAACTTTTGGTACTCAAGTGTCCCCCAATGCGAAATTTTGGCACTTGCACTGTTCTTTTGCCAATGAAAATCTATGTTGCTTATTTGCTAGGCAATGACTGCATTCCTATAGATTTCTCTTCTTCAATGGTAAAAGATTCTTTCTAATAAGAGTTTCAAGCCCCTTCTTACTAAGATGACCAACTCTCATATGCCATAAGTCAATTGAGGAGTTCTCCACTGCATTTACTTCTTCCCTGATCAACTTAGCTTACATGGTGTAGAGAGTGCAGATCTTTTTACCCTTAGCCACTACCATGGAACCCTTAGTCAATTTTCACTTGTCATCATAGAAGGAATTGCAAAAGGCACCTATGAAGATCAAGTAAAGTCGAATATCCGAAACATGTCTCACATTTTTCAAAGGCAAATTACATCCAACATCAATATGAAAATATACATTTCCATGCTGATTAACTTTATAAACACCATTGTTTCCCATCATAGCACAATCAATATCACTACAGTGATGGGATGTAAATTAGTCACGTCGTGAAGTGACATAAAAATTTTGCTGTGGAATCAATAACCCAGCTAGTCTTAACATGAAAGGTTCACACAAACAATCGCAGATGAAAAATATTGTCATCGGATGCAACTATTATTGAAACATATTCCTATTTTTTCTTTCTTCCTCTATTTCTATTATAGGATTTATCTCTCTTTTTTGGCAACCTGCATTCTCTAGCATAATATCTCATCTTGCCATAATTGTAATACTTCACATTCCTTCTCGACCTTCCTCTTGTCTTGCCTCTTTTATGATAATTCAAGAAACTTCTTGATTGATTTCTCTCCCTATTTTCCATGACAAGAGCCAAATGAGAAGTATAATTCATGCTTTTTCTCCTTGTTTCTTCACTAAACGCTTTTTCATTAACCATGCTCATAGAAAGCACGTCATAAGGAGCCGAATTGTTTAATGCAACAACCAAGGTGTCCCAACTGTCGAGAAAAGTACCAAGCAATAAACAAGCTTGTAACTCATCACCAAGATCAATTTTCAAATTTGTCAACTTATTTACAACATCTTAAAATTTATTCTAGTGTTTTGATATGCTAGTACATTCCTTGTATCTCAAATTTACAAGTCTTTTTATTAAAAAATATTATTTTGTGGGATTCTCCTCTACTAGAGATCTTTCGGTTTGTTTCACAAAGTTTCAACATTTGTTCCTTGAGCAACATGATGAAAAACACCATTGTCAATTTATTGAAAAATAAAAAAACATTTTTTCCAATTCATTCGCTTCCATTCTTTGTCTTCCTTATCTCTTTTACCCTCATCACTATCGGTGGGATCATACAAATCTTTTTAGTACAATATGTCTTTCATCTGAGATTTCCAAATAGAATAATTTGAGGCTTTTAATTTAAACATGATGCTACTCATTTCTTCCATTTAACACTAAAACCTCAACGCTAACTCTGATACAACTTTTATGGGAAAACTGAATAACAATTCACAAAGAACTAATCCAATCCAAGATCAATTTCTTCCTCAATACTAAACTGACCAAAATTGACTTAACTCGAGTAATATCCATCATTATATTCTAGCAATACAACCTCAATATAAGTAAATATGATGCTGAAATGTGAAAGAGACATGAACAACACCAAAATTTTTACGTGAAAAATCCAAAGTGAGAAAAACCATAGGCTACTAAAAAAACTTCCACTAATCACCAAGAACAACAAGATATAAAATGGTTCTTATGTAGTCACACGCTAGATGTTCAAAATGAAAAATACAATGGTATTTCATCACAACAAAGGTTGAATAACACAATTGGAGCAAAAAAAATCGAACCCACGGTTGGAGATTATGAGGAGTAACTTGGAGAAATATTTCAATGAGCAAAACCGATCAATTCGTAGGTCTTGATCACAAGAACGACATATTAAAAATTGAGCCAATTTTGACGACATTTGGCGGTCAAATCTTCAAAGTAAGCTGCTGCCCTTTTGTCTTCTTCTCGTGCGCTCTCTCCCAATGAAAACTCTCTCTCTCTCTCTCTTCTTTTTCTTCTCCACGAACCTCCCTTCGTTTGCATGTAATATTTAAGGAATCTTTAAGGTAGAATATCCATGTAATGTTTAAAGAATTTGTCCCTCAGGGCCTCCACAAGAGGTTTTAAAATAAAAGCATCACCCTCTTTCTAGGGCAATCGATCCGATATCATGAGCAGAATGATAATAGAAAGCGAACTAGATGATTAATGACATATGAATAATGTCTTCGTTTTATCATTAAAAAGTTCGAGAAATCCCTAAAGCTTTCAATAACCATGTCTGTCTTAAACCGTTATCGTTACAATTGCATAATGAACGGCAGAAAAAAAGGGGAGAATTGCCACCTCATGCATATCCTATCTAAAATTAGATAGGTTGAATTTCACTGAGTGCACGTGACTACTCCCTACGTTGCACGAAAGTGTGCTTCAACTCATGTCCACTAAAGGGCGAATACTTAATGCGTGCAATCCGTTCGTGCATACCACTTACGTTATCAGAAAAAAGAAGCAGCCTTTCCCGAACATGGATACCAGTTACATGTTTGAAGTACAACTGAAGAAATTCCTCATATAATTTGTATCTCCAATAGCGGTAACTGTCTTTTAAAGCAGAAAGGAATAGTCAGGTGGGGCGGGGAGGTTTCCCCTGTTCCCATTCGCCTCAGTCAGGCAGTGCGGTGCTATTGTCACTTAGATGGATGAAGTTGTCATCCTATGGTTGGCGCGATATCTTGCACACACTCCCCGCATAACCTACCAATATAGCTATCGGCAGCAACACCTAATAAACTCCATGTTCTAAGAGTATTGAACAGAACATGCACATCAACTTCACTCGAGAACTAGCTTACTGTGTCCAATTGGTGGCTCCGATACATCTGCAAGTTGCTATCTCAGTATTCATCACATTTCACAATCATGGACCGGGTTTGGTACTATATAAATTAGCTCATTGCAGGTTGTGTCTAACGTCCAAAAGAGTCCCAAACCACTTATTGGATAGACCTGGTTTATAAATGATGTGATGGATAGACTCCATCACAGAGCTATACTATACAAAAGGTTCTATCGGCTTGATTTAGTAAAATGAGTTCAGGCAAATACGAATTAGTCTGTAAGGACCAAATAATCATGTGGCACGTCTATGTTATTCATGTGTGGTCAGAATTGCACCAAGATTCGATTTATAGGAAGGAAAAACAAGGGAATTCTCTCCCATCCTAAACCTCGGAGCACAGCTGCATCCTCAGGTCTAAAAGCTTAATTAACAAGACAAGATACAGAAGAGCTCAAAAAAGGGATATCTCTTCATGGCGACTCAGGCTGCCTCAGAAAAGTTCATTGCAAGTAGGTATAAGTTGTGGGATCAGATTCTAACCTTGGAGGTTTTAGCGCTAGCATTATCCATGGTAATGGAGAGAATTTTATCCGCAGTATCATACTTTTGAATAATCTTATGATTTCTCCAACAACATTTTCACTAATATAAGGAATTTTTTAGCACTGTAAGTCCTCTTTTCCAAGACCTAATTCGGACCAATCCAATGGCTAGCAGCGCAACGAGGATTTAACCCGTTAGTGCCGGTCCACAAATCCAAAGTCAAGGAAATTCGAAAAATGTCTATAAAAAATACTGTACCAAGGTGATTTTTTTCCGTTGTACCACCTCCTCATGTGACTTGTGAATGTTTCAAACCAGTTGCATTGATTCCAATTTAATCGTAAATGTTTTAATTGAACCAATTTAGTTTTAAACCTCTTTATATTGATATTGACGAATTCTATCCGGCCAATTTAAGTCGAAAATTATTGACATGGACACTAGGCATCTTATGTCAAATGGCTGGCACTGAAGTGGAGATTTTATTTTAATTTTTAAATATTTCTTCACATTTTTTATTAATTTTTCAATTCTTTTTCTTTTCCTTCTATTATTTCCTTCTTTCCTATGTCTTTTCTCCTTATTTCCCTCCACCAGTCACTGGCCTTCCTGATGATTAAAGGGGGTTGTTGGCCACCAGCAAGGACAAGAGTTGAGACGCTTTCACCAGCGACAAGCATGGGGACCCTTGCTGGACCCTCAACTAACCATGGCCAGAGGCGGCGAGGACGAGATGCCATGGCCGACCTCGGGGGAGGTAAGGCCTTGCTAGGGCAAGGGACCTTGCCAGAGGCCAATGATGGCCTTTCCAGGAATTTTCTATCATATGTTGATGCTTTAGACACGTTAAACAATCAGGCCATAAGCAATACGGTGTCTCCTTTGCCATGTTTTGGACAAACTGTTTGCATCATCTTTGTCATTTTCAAGACAAACCGTTAGTCAACCATTAATGCCCAACCCTTTTTAAAGAAAGATATGCACTTTTTATGATTCTTACACCTTTGATAGGATGAAGTATGGCCACCATGGGTCAATTCCTTAATAGAATCTTAGGCCAGTAAGATTTATATATCATGGAGACTTACAAATATGGCGCTGGACTATCGTTCATGATCAATTTTGGTCCTCATATTTTATCTCAAGTTCAATCACAATTGCGGGACAAAAGTCCCATTGCCGTTCGAATGTCAATGGGAATTGCTGACTAGGTTTTGAATATGAACACGTGACACTAACATGATACGAGAGGATAAAACTTTTGAGGAGAAAGTACAAAATGGTCATTGTACTGTCGGCCGTGTCCAATTTTGGTTATCAATTTGTGACAGTTTTTGGTTTATAGTCTCACTTTTTATCCTCGAGGTCTATTTTGTATTTCCATCCAAATGCAGCTAGAATTCGCTGACTAAGTGATGGATATCAATGGGGAATAAACAATGAAAATTAGATGATTTAAGCCTAGAATTGTATAAATTTGTCCAGCCCTTATAGGCCAAGTTCCTCGAAAGCAATGCTAAAGTATTGAACTACTTCTAAGTCACTGATTTTCAGAACTAATTACGAATGTCTGACTCTATCTGTTAATCTTTAGTACTTAGCATTTTTAAAATGTCCGAGGATGAGACTTCAAACATACTTCTGTTTGCCCTTACCAAAAAAAAAAAAAACATACTTCTGTTTGCAGTTTGAATCACACATAGATAATAACGTACAAACCCTTTAACCAGTTATGGCATCTAACAAAGCAAACGAACATATGAAACTTAAATCAAGCAAATGAACAAGCAAACCATAAAGGATCACTATGATCATTGGGTCACTCTTCTCATGATCAAGGGTTTGGCGAAACGAATTGTAGCAACTCATCATTGTGCTCGAACTCGATCATGTCGTGCTCAGCTAAGGTGATCCATGCTTCGATCCCATCACCACACCTCGTACCCATCAGAATCACCGCATTTTTCATGGAACACTGGTGGTGCACACCCAAGCAGGCCTCGCCCAGCTAATGAACCTGTAGAGCTCGATCTCTCCAGAAGACGACGCCACCAGCTTCTGGGCCGCCATGAGGCTCTCACAGGCCTTGGCCAGTCCCTTCTGGCCTTGAAGCGCGCTCATATATTGGCCATTTATTGCCCTTATTGAATTTATGAGAATGCCTGCAAAGTCCTGTAATTCGGCACCCTTGTTTGCTTCCATGAGTGGTGCAACACTGGACTGCCAGAGATTGCCCAAGGCAATCTCAGGCAATGGTTGGGGCCTCATCCTGCTTCTGATGTTCACCACGTGTGACTGCTAATGATAGGGGATACTTCTCCTTCCACTCTGCCCTCTTCCTTGCCGCCTCCAAGGCGGATTTCCATATGAGGGCAGTCACGGCCTCAACGCGAGTAGGATTGGCACCACTGAATGTCACGCCCCGATCCTCGGGGACGCGCCCATCCTTCTCTCTGGTCGATTATTAAAGTGCTATATCCCAGGACTAATTATCGCCGACCCTTTCTTTTTATTACGCATGCGGAAGCAGTTATGAATCCCCAGACAATAAAACAATGGGATAGAAAAGTAGGCCATATTTTTCATATTGAAATTCACAACCTCACTTTCATTTACAACATAACTTATAGTATGTTTACAATACTATTTACAGCATGAAAGTCTCACTTCTATCTACACTAAGACATGGTTCACAAAAGGGATGGGATCTCAGTCCACATCCGGGTTATATTCAAGATCCCTCTTTGGATCATCTTCTACTTCAAAATACTTTCTCCCCTTCAAGCTCTTCCTCCTCAGCTTTTCCTCAGGGTCCTGAAATGGTTATTCAATAACCAATGAGACCACGTCTCAGCGAGTCCTACCCACTAAGACCCGATTAGTAAACCAATACGCCATACGGTTGCCTAAGCACAACACGAGTCAGAGGACTTACCTTGACCTCAGTTCCAACCTGCAATTCAAGGTTAAACACATATATTCAAACAATTCATGACATACGATCAAGCATTGATCCATCGACTTAGTCGATTACATGTCAATCTGACCATCTCTAGGTCATTCCCACTCGTACCATAACTTCTCAATGGTGTACTCATTCACCAAATCACATGTGTTTCTCGGGCGTCGTTTTCGCCAATGACATACCGATCACCGACACCGTGCGTTCTTTAAGGCGCCCGTTTTCACCGTGATATCCTCGATCACCGAACCACGTGTCCTTTCTAGGGCGCCGTTTTCGCCAAGGTGACATTGGCTATAGACAATATCGTGAGTTCTTTAAGGCGTCGTTTTCACCAGTGATATTTCCTTAATCACCGAACCACGTTTGTCTATAAGTCATTTACGTGCGTTCTTTAAGGCGCCGTTTTCGCCAGCCGATACTTCCAATCACCGAACCACGTATATCCAATAACATCGTACCGATTGGTCTCGGCCAATAACATTCTCGTTATCTCTCATCATTCTCTCTACTATATAGCCCATCAACGTACGGCGCTATATACCCATGCTCGGCCAAGCACCAATCAAATATTCAATAACAAACAATTTAGGACAATTCCTAAAATTCCACAATTAATTCAATTCCACACAACGTAGAGCTCAAATAAATAAACGGTCTGCGCACCACGACAATCGGCACGAAATTCCGGTCACCGGCCATCCCGGTTGAATTTCCGGAAAAGTAATTAATTAAATAATTAATTTCGAAAAATAAATAAATAAACATTAAAAATCCAATTTAGGCCCATATTGCCTTATTGGAGCCCGAAACGGGTCGGGAAAAATCCCGAGATACATTCAATAAATAACCAAACATTTGTACTTGCTAATAACTAGGTCTAATCACCTAACATGCATCATTAAGTCACTAAATTAATTGTTCTAACCTAATCTAACCACCTAAGTGCATGTAATTAAATCTAACCAACCCTAAGGCATAATTAGCAAACTAATAAAGCATTAGTGAGTAAAACTCACTTGATTAAAAACAGGGACCGAATCACCGCAACGGCGTCGCGACGGCGGCCGAAATCGGACTTTCGACAACACCGGCGGACTTGGACCGGGCCTCGACCTTGGCTCAACAAATCTCAGTCCAAATGAGATTTGTTCTTGCGCTAGACTGGGCTGAACTTGCTGGACCTCATTGAAATTAAACTGAACTGCGCTTCAAGATGTGGACTGGGCTTCAATTGCTTTGCTGGAAGATTGGGCCTTAAACTTTCAGCTGATGGGCTGCTGGAGATTTGGGCCAAGCAAGTTACAAAAATGGAAGCTGGGCTGATCAGTGAACTGTACCAAAAGGCCCGAATTGCTGATGAAGATGGGCCCTGCCGAACTGGGCCTGTCTTCGCTGGGTTGCACTCTGCAAACCGAAGCTGAATCAAAGGAGCTGGCGTCGACGAAGGCTTGCTGGGATCTTCGACGGTTGACCTGGGGAAGCAGAATCGCGGACAGCTGGCCGCGGATGGAGAGAAGATGGCGCTCGGTGGCTTCGCTGGCAGAGACGTGCGGACGATGGAGCAGCTTCGTGGACGTTTGGCGGTCAACAACCGAGAGGATGGAGCTGCTTCGTTGACCCGTGAAGTGAGCTGGCGTTGCTGGCTTCGTGAAACTGGGACGCGGAGGAAGATTGGTGGAGTGGAGTCAACAAACCGGTTCGTGGTGCTTCGATGGTTGACCGAGGCGAGGAGGAGGTGGACGCGTGGAGAAGAGGGCGCGGGCTTCGTGGGCATGTGTTGGACGAGGCAACGGCGTGGCACGTGAAGCTGCTGGAGATGATGCAGCGATCAACAAACCGACTGGTTTGACTGGGGAACAAAAGATGGTGGAGGCGTGCTGGTAGAAACCGTGAGACATCTTCGGACGTGGCAGCTGCAGTTCCGGTGGCCACGAGCTAGAGAAGACCACACGGATGCTTGCTCGAGTCTTCAGCGTTGAGGAGTTTGACCGAGAGAGGGCAGCAAAGGAGAACTCGGTGGATGTTGAGCTAAAATCGTGAGGATTGGGAGGTCAAAAGAAATGGTTTCTTGTGTTGATGAAGTTGACCGAACAGCTTGTTGGCGTGAGAGTTCGAGGGGGTGAAGGGAAAGAAATCGAAAGAGAGATGGAGTTGCGGAGGGGGAGTCGGCAAGTGATGAAGAAGACCGAGGATGGAGCTCACGAAAATGGAGAAGTTTTGGACGGCAGCTTAGTGAGAGGGAAGAGAGAGATGGATAGAGATGAGGTTGAGGAGCCCACAAGCCTTTATTTTCCACATGATTATCCCCTTGAACCCTTCCTAGCCAAGTCTTCTTCCTTGGCTCACCTTAGGCCAACAATACACTCCCCATAACATCTCATTTGGTCCAAAAAATTGCTAGGGGAAGGGGGCTACGAATTTTAAAATCATGGCTTCAAATTGGACACTCATCCCATCTCAATTTCATCTCAAATGGCCTCCATAAAATCAATTAACCTCTCAAGGCCTCAATCTCATCCTCTATGTCTCCCCCATCATTTTCAAGCATAAATTCCACCATTAAACCAATTTAAGGTCCAAAATAATGCCGTCATCCCTTAATTCCGAATTTCACATTTTGAGCTTCCGATTTCTTCGACGAATTCCCAAATTGAGATCCAATCTCGATGAAGAAAAATCCCGAACGATTTTCTATAAATCCCCGACACTCACTGGCTTGGCTTGAAAGTCCAGACCCCCTTAAATTTGGTCCATACGAATTTCTGTTAATTTTCCGCGGCGTCCGAACGACTTTCCGTAAAAATCTCGGAACCTCTGAAAAACCTTTTGAGACTGAGTCGATGTTCCTAGAATTGATCGTGACACCACAGAACTTTCCATTTCTGAAATCGGACTCGAATTCACGGTTAATTTTCATTCTACGCGTTTTTAGCGTGACCTAGACTATCGGGTAACTTTCAGAAATTTTTAGTGCAAACGACCTGTGGTCGATTTTCTTCGAGCCACAATGAACCCAATCGACTCATTGACGACTCTTGATTGTCGTGAAAATCTCGAGGATTCAAATATGGACACAGGGTACCAAAACAATAAGAAATCGGTCTAGTGCCGGTCAACGAGAATTTTCTAATTTAGTGGTCTCACCCACGATTAGCCACACATCTCAGTCGAACCGACCTATCTCTGATCTCTAATCGATTTTATACTGCGCCGCAATGGCCTCTAAAGATAGACACGGTCAAGAAGCCGATCTCTAGTCGAATTCTCATGTCTATTTGCCTTAAAATCCTTATTGGTTTCTCCAAATAGTCTAGTTATCTCTAGAATGATCAGTTCTGAGAATAGCCCTATAGACGCGTCAATGAAATGCCCAATTTATTCGATTGAAAACATGACTGAAAATCTGGGATGTCACACTGAACCTGGCCCTGAGGCTAGCCATCACCATCGAAACAAAACCTCTTGGTCGAAAGCTTCTCTCTGCTGATGACTCTAGATGGCATTTAGAAGTTTATGTCCTTTGGTTGGAAGAGCTCAGATGCTTTCAGGAAGGGAGTGATGAGGCTCGCTTCACCGTCAATGCCATTGTTGGCAATTGCAGACCATGCATTGAGAAAAGCAGAGACCGACATATTATTTATTTTTGTGATCCCACATTTCCGGACCCTCATTTTCTCTTTAAAGTGGCGGTTATTCAACATGCAGTTTTTCCACATACATACCTTTTCGTGACAACCACCCATTTGGTAACCGCCTTGATGGAAGACGGTTTATAAAGAAACGATCGTTCATTCTAACGGGCAACTACAAGGTCTAACTCAAACTCTCTCATTTGGAATACACCATTAGTACGAGAGTGAATTGGGTTAGTAGCGTGTGCCCAATTTTTCTTTGTATTTCAGGTTTTTTAGACGAACGAGAACAAGAACAATGGCTGGAGGTTTGTCTATAAACGATCCTGGCTTCCGCATTATGAATTATTTTGTCTAACATTTGGTATCAGAGCATGTTTAGTGCCTCTGCCTTGTTTTTCTCGATTTTTTGGTGTATTTTCGGGAATTTTTGAACATGAACAGCAACTCGGGATTTTGAGGCCAAGAGAGAAACTCGCAAATTCCGGGCAAATTTCGGTGACCCACCTCTTGAATTTGGACCCATACAGTCGCACCGCCATGAGGAACATTAGCCATGAGTTTTTTTGGTATATTGGTGTTTGCCGGAGGCTAATCGAGCGGCGGAAGTCATGGTGGTTGAGGATTTGCGTTTTTGGAGCTTTTCATTTGATTTGGGGCTAATTTTTGCTCATTTTCACTGAAACTTGGACTCATGTGGTCGTGCCGGCATGCTCTTCAAAACTCATTATTTATTTGTGTCTGAGATGGGCTACCGAAAAAGAAATGGCCAGCGAAATCACGGCAAAAAGCGGCGAAGAAAAGCTTCTGTTTGCGAGGAAGAAGGCGCGTGGAGCCCACACGCGCGCTACAGTTGCAGGCGCGTGGAATCCACGCGCCACGCACTCTCACATGCGCGGCAACTGCTGGCACGTGGATCTCACGCTCGCGGCAGTTGCCTGGCACGTGCAACATAGGCGCCTGCACGTTGAACCGCGAGTGTGCGGGGCATGCGCCCGCGCAGATTCTGGCGCGTGCTCGGCACGCGCCTGTCATCTCCCACCCACGGCTGTTTTTACTTTTTGGCCCCAAACTTTTCATGTTTTTACAATCTTGCTCTTGGCCAATTTATTTATTTACTATTCTGCCCTTGATGTATTTATTTATTATGTCATTTCATGCATTTTTATGAGTATTTTATGCATGAAATTAAAATGTCCAATGGTCCATATATTTAATTAATTAGAGAGTGGCAATGGCATCTTTAATTAATTAAATTATATATTAAGAGCCTCCGGATCATATTTAGAAATGGACATTGATTGTAATTAATTATATTAATATGATGAATTTTATCCCACGGGAATTTTCATTATATTAATATGATTAATTATGATGAAATATCATATTATTTTCTTAATTTACCCACAAGAATTAAGAAAATGTATATAATATGGTAGTCTCTTCATGATGTAATTATGAATCTATTTAAATTAAAAACTTAACCCACAGGCAGTTTTTGTGTTAAGTGATTCATATTCGTGATATGTTTACATTGGTAAAACATGATTTATGTATATTATGCCTCAAATTTTGTGACATAAGCATGATTATTTGATATGCAGCTTTACAACCTATGAATTTCTCTTAATTTAAGTTTAATGTTCCCATACTGAATGGTGATAACTATAAAGTTTGGAATGAGTCAGTTCTTCTTCAATTGGGGTAGATGAACATTAACTATGCTATAAGGAAAGACAAACCACTTGCTCCTATTGATTCGAGCACTGCAGCTGAGATAACCCTTTATAACTAATGGGAGCGGTCTAACCGCGTTTGTGCTATGTTTATAAGGGCTAAAATATCTCCTAGTATTCGTGGTTTGGTTGGTTAGCATAGCAATGCTAATGCCTTATTGGAGGCCATAAATGCGCAATTCGAGAGTTCTGAGAAAGCGCATGTCATGACCTTGATTATGAAGTTTTCATCATTGAAGCTCACTAGTGTTAGAGGTGTGCGTAAGCACATCATACAAATGAGGAACATAGCAACTCAGCTTAAGAACCTTGAGGTTGAGATATTTGAATCATTCCTTGTGTATTATATTTTGAACACTCTCCCACAATAGTATGCACCTTTCAAGATCTCTTACAACACACATAAGAATAAATGGTCAATTAATGAACTCATGACCATGCGTGTTCAAGAGGATGAAAGACTGATTATGGAATTGGGAGAAGGTACTCATTTGGCAACACAAGGAAAAAATAAGGGTCATGGCAAGCATAAGGGAAAAGGTAAAATACCTCCCCAAGCTGACATTAAGAAACAATCCAAATGTTTCTTCTGTAAACAGAAGGGGCATATAAATAAGGATTGTGTCAGATTTAAAGCCTAGCAAGAAAAGAAAAGTAATCCAATCTCTTGTGTTTGTTATGAATCTAATATGGCTGATTTAAGTTACAACACTTGGTGGATTGATTCCGGATCTACAATTCACATTTCGAATTCCTTGCAGGGTTTCCAAAACCACATAAAGCCAGTAGGAAGTGAACAAAGCATTTATTTAGGAAACAAGAAGCGTTCGCATGTAGAAATTATTGGGACATGTAGACTAGTTCTCAATAGTAGCTTTATTTTGAATTTGGAAATGACCTTTTATGTTTCTAGTTTCTCTAGAAACTCAATTTCAGTTTCAAGACTTGTACCTTTGGATTACTCTTTTAACTTTTCAGATTTGACATTCTGTTTATCTTTTAAATCTGAAATTGTTGGGAGTGATACTTTGTCTGATGGTCTTTTTCGAATTAATTTGCAAGACAATGCCTATTATGATGTGATGCATGTTTATGATAATGCTGGTATGAAACGATGTGTTGTGAAAAAATATTCCTTTATGTTGTGGCACCGGAGATTGGGACATATCTCTATAGAAATAATTAAGCGATTGGTAAACGATGGAGAACTCAGTATTTTAGATTTTACTGATTGTGATACTTGTGTGGACTGCATAAAGGGAAAGCAGACCAATAAGTCGAAGAAAGGTGCCAAGAGGAGTACAGAAATATTAGAAATCATACATACAGATATATGTAATCTGAATATGGACTCGTGTGGTCAGAAATACTCCATCTCTTTCATAGATGATTACTCATGTTATATGTATCTCTACTTGATTCATAATAAATATGAAGCATTAGATGCCTTTAAGGTATTTAAGGCGGAAGTAAAGAAACAATGCGGTAAACAAATTAAGATTGTGAAATTAGATAAATATGGAGAATTTTATGGTAGATACACTAAAGATGGACAAACACCTGGTCCATTTGCAAAGTTTCTTTAAGAGCATGGGATAGTTGCCCAATATATTATGCCTGGTTCTCCGAACCAAAATGATGTAGCGGAAATAAGAAACCGAACTTTATTGGATATGGTGCGAAGTATGCTTAGTTGCTCCAAATTTCCTAAGTCCTTGTAGACTGAAGCACTTAAGACGGTAGTGTACATATTAAACCGAGTTTCGACTAAGGCTGTTCCAAAAACACCTTTTGAGTTATTTAAAGGTTGGAAATCGAGTTTGCAACATGTACGCTTTTGGGGATGCCCGTCTGAAGTAAGAATTTACAATCCACAAGAAAAGAAGTTTGACCAAGGACCATAAGTGGGTATTTCATTGGATATGCTGAAAGGTCTAACAAATACAGGTTTTATTGCCCATCTCACACCACTAGGATTGTGGAATCAAGATATGCTAAATTTCTTGAAAATGACTTGATTAGTGGGAGCGATCGATCGAAGGACCTTGATCCTAAGAAAGATCATGCAGATACTCAACATTCCACCTTAAGTTTAATGTTGGTTGTTGCTCATAATGCTCCTTCAGTTCAACCGACTATTGAACAGCCAATCGTTGAAATTCCACAACCTACTGATATTGATCTAGTAGATCCAGTTGTTCAACAATTACCAGAAACTATTGAACAACCAATTGAACAACACGCTCCTCAAGAGAATGTTGATGCAACATTGAGAAGATCTGCTAGAATAAGGAATTCGGCAATTCCTAGTGATTATATTGTGTATTTATAAGAGTCTAACTACAATATTGGAGCTGAGAATGATCCCGAAATGTTTTTACAAGCCATGGATAGTGATAAATCAAATCTGTGTTACAATGCCATGAATGAAGAGATAAGTTCTATGGCATCTAACGAAATCTGGGATATGGTTCAGTTACCGGATGGTGCGAAGGCCATTGGTTATAAATGGGTCTTCAAAACTAAGAATGATTCATTGGGTAACATTGAAAGATATAAAGTTAGACTTGTTGCCAAATGATTCACTCAAAATGAATGAATCAATTATGCGGAGATTTTTTCTCATGTATCTAAAAAAGATTCTCTTCGTATTGTTTTGGCATTGGTTGCCCATTTTGATATGAAATTACATCAGATGGATGTGAGAATGGTGTTTCTCAATGGAGAACTAGAGGAGGAGGTTTACATGAAACAACCTAAAGGATTCCCCTTTAGTAAAGGTGAGCATTTAGTGTGCAAGTTTAAGAAATCTATATATGGCTTGAAACAAGCATCCCGCCAATGGTACTTAAGGTTCCATGAAGTCATCTCTTCATTCGGTTTTGCAGAGAATGTTATGAATCAATGTATATACTAGAAGGTCAGTGGGAGTAAAATTTGTTTTCTTGTGCTGTATGTGGATGATATATTACTTGCAACCAATGATAATGGGTTGCTACATGAGGTGAAATAATTTCTCTCTAAGAGTTTTGATATGAAGGATATGGGTAAGGCATCTTATGTCATTGGCATTAAGATTCAAAGAGATAGACCTTGAGAAATTTTAGGACTATCTCAAGAAACCTATATCAATAAGGTCTTAGAGAGATTTCGGATGAAAGATTGTTCACCAAGTATAGCACCAATTGTGAAGGGTGACAGGTTCAATTTAAACCAATGCCCGAAGAACAATCTAGAAATGGAACAAATGTACAACATTCCATATGCTTCTACTGTTGGAAGCTTGATGTATGCTCAGGTTTGCACTCGACCTGACATCGCTTTTGCTGTGGGAATGTTGGGAAAATATCAGAGTAATTCAAGTTTAGACCACTAGAGAGTTGCAAAGAAAGTGATGAGATACCTTCAAGGTACTAATGACTACATGCTTATGTATAGACGAACTGACAACCTGGAAGTAGTCGGTTATTCGGATGCGGACTTCGCAGGCTACGTTGATTCACGAAAATCAACATCTGGATATATTTTTTATGTTAGCTGGCGGAGCCGTGTCATGGAGAAGTGCCAAGCAGACTTTAACTGCTACTTCCACTATGAAGGTTGAGTTCGTTTCTTGTTTTGAGAATACTAAACATGGTGTATGGTTGAAGAGTTTCATTGTTGGGCTTAAAATTGTTGATTTTATTTCTAGGCCACTAAGAATATATTGTGACAATTTAGCTGCGGTTTTTATGGCTAAAAATGCTAAAAGTGGTAGTCGAAGTAAGTATATCGACATTAAATATTTAGCCATAAGGGAACATGTTAAGGAGAATAAAGTGGTTATTGAACACGTTAGCACTGAATTGATGATTTCTGATCATTTAACTAAAGGTATGCCACCAATGAAGTATAAGGGTCATGTGACAAGTATGGGAGTAGGTCCCATAATGTAATTTGTCGTCATATGGACAAATTTTGTTGTATGAAACTCTTACTCAATTGTAATGTTGATTCTCAATTTTGGTGTACACATTATATTATTTATGAGGATAACATTTAACCTTGGTTGTGGAATAAACATAGGGTTTATCATTAAGATATGTTGTCACATATAGGCTGACATTAAGGAAATAAGATGCATCGTGATACATGGAAGATATTACTCGCTCTTAGAGGACATGTCACCATGATCCATGTGTTTTGTTTCTTTTCTTTAAGCATAAAATTTTCGTGGATTTAGTTGGATAATCCGTATGATAAAAATGATGGGATCAAGTGGGAGAATGTTATTTATTTTTGTGATCTCACATTTCCGGACCCTTATTTTCTCTTTAAAGCGGCGGTTATTCAACATGCAGTTTTTCCACATACGTACCTTTTCTTGACAACCACCCATTTGGTAACCACCTTGATGGAAGACGGTTTATAAATGAACGATTGTTCATTCTAACGGGCAACTACAAGGTTTAACTCAAACTCTCTCATTTGAAATACACCATCAGTATAAGAGTGAATTTGGTTAGTAGTGTGTGCTCAATTTTTCTTTGTATTTCAAGTTTTTCAAACGAACGAGAACAAAAACAATGGCTGAAGATTTGTCTATAAACGATCCTAGCTTCTGCATTATGAATTATTTTGTCTAACATGACACGCCATTAGCAATCTTGTGAGAGATGCAGATGCCGATCTTGATGCCACCGCAGTCAAAAAAGTTGGCTTGACCCCTACAATGACTTGATCCTCATTGTTGGTACTGACTCTATATGGAGAGAATGGGAGGAATTGCTGCAGCTGGTCGATGTCTGGGTACGAAAGGACTTTGGACAGCTCGAAGTGAGCTTTCGCCTCCAAATAGAGTGCACCCTCATCATTGCAATCAATGCCGGCATTTCCTTTCACCCTACCACCTAGAGGGTAGAAGAGGGAAAGCACCTGCGCGAGTGAAGTTTTCAAGTTTCCCAACATTTAGGCAGAGTCTGGTGCTGGCTTTTCATCAGGAGCGAAGTAGAATAGGATGACGGGAACATAAAACGGAGGAGCCAGCTGGTCAAGGAGGCAGAAATTGAAGTTCCTTAGGTGAGGTGGAGTTGGTGAGGACGGCTTGATGGTCTCTGTGGAGACTACCTTAACTTTCGTGGCCATGTCTGTTGGAAAATTGAGAGATTTGAAAACCTGTACTTTTAAGTTTCTTTGGTCCATTTTAATTGCTTTAAATCAAGAAAAATGTGCTGCTTTCCTAAGCAAAAAGAATGTCAACGGGTTCATCCACTTGATGTTCAGAAATGGAACGCATGATTGCAAGATGAGATAAAATGCGCAAAACGGCCACCGTCATCACCTGAATGACGATGCAATGGGGCCACAATTTCCATTTTTAGAAGAATGGGAAACTAAGGAAGTAGAAAATTATCTAAAAAGTCCTAATTCCTTTTTATTTTTGTCAATTCAATTCTAAAACTTCTAATTTTGCAAATTAAATCTTAAACATTTTCACATTTTACTAATTGAGTTCATCCAGTTAATTTTGACCAGAATTCTTTAACATGGACACCGATCCTAAGATTAAAAAACAAATATTAATTTTTTAATATTTTTTAAATTATTTTTATTTATATTTCTTTTTTTCCTTTTTTTTTCCTTCTTCCCTCCTCTACTGATCACCCAATTAGCCAAAGGCTACAATCGATGAGGGTTGACCTCGCTTTAAGATTGAATCACTAAAAGTATAATAAATTTATGACTTTTTGGACAATTTTTTTCTGGTGAAAGCGTCAAAAGGATTCATAGAAGTCTGAGACTATGTAAAATATTATATGAATAATATAATTTTTGCATGTGGCATGTATTCTAGAAATTGTTTTGTTGAGATATATCTTCAAATATTCTGCATGCAGTGCAATATGGTGATATTTGTTCTGGAATTTCTCTAATTCTATATTCTATCTTGTTGTAAGGACAGATTACCTAGATATAAGGAAAAATCTCAAATAAGGGCCTGAAGTAGGTTCATTTTCTCAAAAAATGACCCAAAGTGGACACTGTGTCAAATAAGAACCCAAAGTGGCTAATTTTGTCTCAAATAAGGACCCAAACTTTCAATCTTATTTACAGCTTAGGGTAGTTTTGTCCAAGAACATTTTTTTCTTTAATTTTTTTTTCTTTCTTCATCTTCCTCACACCTCCTCCTTCGGTCTACATTGCCTCCTTCTTTAACACCATAATCAGGCCCCTACCAGCGACCTCATGAGCTTCATGTCATCACGTAGTTGGTCCTCATGACAAGAAGTCAAATTGGAGTTATTTGCTACTGGCCACCTTCTCGGATGCTAAAATCCTCAGTTCCACAAGATGCATCAAATCACGGCTCGCTTGTGCTCAACCTAAAGCTCAAATTGACCTCCATCTAATGACGATGATGTTGGATTTTCTATTAGGGGTAGCGGTCAATGAGGTTAATAGCTCGAATAGGACTTGTCAGTGGTGGCAATGGGGCAACGAAGTATAGCAATTTCTACCGTTAATGATGTCAGATATGACTAATGATCAATCTCAAGATGGGGTATCAATTGAGGAGAAGAGCTGTGTCAATGAGAATGGTAAGAGCGTGAGTGGGTGATTAGGGATTATTGAAAGGAGCCATTGGCATTGCAAAGGGGAAGGGGGATCTTTGAAAGATTGAATTTACGCAAGAGAGGCAAACCCAGAATTGAAATTGATGAGGCAAACTCTTGCCGTGGTTGAAATAGTCGCTAGCTGCAACAAAATTGTTCTTTGGCGTGAAATTGTTGATCACCAAGTGTTAATTGAATAGAGGCATAAGTTAGTCAAACAAGACGATCTGGTGATGCTTGGATATTGCTAGTCTATTGTTGGCAAGCAGGACTGAAAATGGCACAAAAAATTGCAATTGTTGGGTTAGTGGAAGGCCTGGAATAAGTGGAGTTTGATGCACTCTCGAGGCGAGAGAAATACGTCGCCAAAGGGATTAGTTGCATAGCTTGGGAGTTGGACAAGAAGTTGAGTCTCAACAAAAGCATATTCATATTATGGCTTTGAGATCAGAATTTGCGATGAATGTTGGAATAAAAAGAACTTATTTTTGAAGGCTCATTTCAACTTCGTGGAATTGTTTACAAACCATTTTGAGGAGCGAAATTTAAAATTTTCAACAAGTTAGACTACGTTGTAATAGCTCATGTTAAAGAAAACCCAATCTTGGTCATACAACGAGATGACACAAAGAGCGATGGAGGGGCTAATAATGGAGGTGATGTAGAGAGTGAGAAAGACGAAGAAAGAAAAAAGAAGAAAGAGAGACAAAAAATAAACAACAATGTTTTTGGACAAAAGTACCCTTAGCTGTGAATAAAATTAAAAGTTCAAGTCCTTGATTGAGAGTAAGTTAGCCACTCGGATCCTTATTTGAGACAATGTCTACTTTAGGTCCCTTTTTGAGAAAATGGCTCCACTTCAGGTCCTTATTTGAGATTTTCCCTAGATATAATAGTACGAAGAAAGCATAAAAAGTGTGTTATTAAAAAAAGAAAGATGTCCAAAGAGAGGGAAAGGATTATAGAGATCTTCTGCTATAAAATTGGAAGAATTGATTTGAATGACGTGTTGTCTCGCATGCTAACTATCTGACGCATCTCTTCTTCGAAGAATATGAGAAAAATGGAGTCAATGACCGTTGAAGATATGTTTTGATTCTTGAAGATATGATGTTGGTACAAATCTTAAATTGATAGATTAATTGATTCATTCATTTCAAATAGGAAGGTTGTATCTTACATATTATTTCCTACATGGTACATTTTTCTATTATATATTCTTTGATGTACAATAATTAAAAATATAATAGAATTCCTCAAACTTCTCCGAATTTTGTCATGATATCAAAGCCGTCAATCCTAGTCTAGCTTCTGCATTTTTTTCCAAATTGCCTCCGTCTTGTTTTTGTCTTGTTGTTGTGATTCCTAATTTGCAAAACAAAACAACACCCGATGGAAATTCATTCTTGATACCATGATGAAAAAATCAACATTCAAACAAGGAGGAGAACAACTCACCTCAAAATCAAATTTTGGATCAAATTGATCCGATTGAAAAGGAGACTCGTTCTGTTCAACATTCTCAAAGTGGAGTGTTCCAACTCCAACCCAAGTTTCGAGCCTAGCCCAATGGCAATCAGTTCAATGGATTCTGATTCAAGGCCAATGGGCCACTGGATCGAACCAAGCACGGGCACGACAAGGCCCATTCAGAGAAGGAGGACTAGGTTGGATGGGTCCAAATCCTAGACCCAAATCCACTCAAACGAGTTATGGGATGAATCCCTACCCGTTTTTCCCACCCAGTTTCCAACTCAGATTTCTACCCCCACGCCATTCCAGCTAATGATGGCTCCCGGAGCCCAATGACCCCCTTTACACTTTGCCAGTCGACAAACCGGAGCTTTGGCTAATAACTGCGCAAAAGGAGTCTTTATGAGAGTAAAAAAAAAATTGAATGCTTTGGACAAATTCGTAGGGATCATCAAAAAAATTAGATAACAAGTTTTAGGAATTGTTTGGGTTGATTTGCATGCTTTTTATTCCCTAAGCTGATGCTGAGATGCATGAAAGTTGGATTTGGGGTTCGCAAAATGAATGAGAAAGCAATTGGAGAGAGGTGGCTGGACGTCCATGAGATTGGGAGAGAATTTTTTGAGAGTTTCTCCTGAGGATAATGAATTGGAAGTCATGGAGAGCAAATGGCTTGTCAATTATAAAGGGAAAAGAGGGAAATAGCTAAGTAGCATCGATACCAACATGGGACACACGACACGCGACACGATAAGTTTACACCTCATTTCTAAAAAAAAAATAATAATAGAGAATTTTGACATGATGTGACAAGTTTATTAAATGCATATTTTAATATATACATGATAAATTATCATTTTTATAATTATTTTAATCAAATTAATTTTATCAAATTTACAAATAAATAAATAATAATAAAAAGAGCCTAGAATGAATTTACACTAAAAACATTAATCCATCGTTTGTTAATATTATTTATTTTTTTAATTTGATAAATTCAACTTCATTCCAATAATTCATAAAATTTAAAGAAACAAATAATCCACATTATAGACTCGCATGTTAGAACGTATTAGAAGAGAAGAGGAAAAAAAATAACTTGGTGGGTGAATTTCATGTTACGAGAAGTGATTTTATTTTTATTTTATTTTATTTATATATTTACATTTTGATTCATTTTTATTGAAATTTTTTAATATTGAACCCGCACGTATAGGAATCGCGTGTCAAAATTCCGAACTCACATCTTGGAATTCCATACTCATGTTGTCGGAGAGTATCGGGAAAGTAAATCAAAAATCAAAGAATGTCAAAAAGTGTTGAAAAATATCGAAACGTCCGACACAACACAAAAACTCCCATAAAGTATCAGTATTTTCTAGGGAAAGAGAGCATTCCTTTGGGAATCAAGGTTGCTCTCCTAGATCTACCAATGGGAAAGGAGAGAGAATCTTCCTTCGTATAGGCTAGCCAATCATTTGTAAGGACATGTTTAGTGACTTGTCCAAGAATGAGTGGTTAGGACTACTATAGGAAGGGCTTATATTAATATAGACTAGATGGGCAAGGGAGTTGACCAAGGAAGAGTCAAATGGGCTACATGGGCACTAGCATAAAGGGGCTTCATGGGCTGGCCTTTTTTGGACCTAGTTCAGTCTTGATGGGCCAACCCTATTGGGCCCAGGATTGCACGGTCTTTCTTCACGTTTGCCCATAGCCCTAAGTGCTGGATATGTCTCGAAATTATGTTTATTGGGTTTGGTTTGACCAAAAAAGTTGAAGTTAAATTTTCAGTAATAAGTCAACCAGTGAATTTTGGTGCTCTTCTTGACCAAAAAAAAAAGAAAAATTCAGTGCTCTTCTAAGATTGACTGGCTCCCGAGGATCCGTTCGTCGAAGATTTTGTAATTGGGACTGAGGACTCTAAACTTGATTGTCCATAGATCAAATGTGTAGAAGAAACCAAGCAGAAAAAATATCAAAAGATAATGAAACTGTGACGTTTCTGATCGAAGGTTAAAATTCTTGGTTTGACCCAAAAAGTCAACCTTTGACCTATACAGGATAATTTAAAACTTAAAAACCTAAATCCGTATTCTGAGATGGAAGGAATGTCCATGTCCAATGTAGCGATGTTTTTTGTTTTCAATTAGGAGTTAACTTTCTCAATTTGATCAAAAAGTAAACTCTTCAATTTACTCGTGAATGGCCTAAAAATGTGATTTAAATGCAAAGAACTTATTCTATATGTGCAGGTGGAATGTAGTGGATGTAGAATTGCATGAAATAACTATATTTGGTTAAAGGAAGGGACTTTGTTGTGATTGGAGATCTGAATCTTGAAATGATTTTCTTTTAAAATGCATGTTTAACTTGTCGACGAAATTCAGGTGTCAATACATCCCATGTACCAATTGAATTAAGAACGAAACATAGAATTGATAAATGGGCAGCTACATGCTAAAAACAAAAATGGGGCGGAACCTTACTCCTATATTATAAGAGAAAGTCCAACTCAAATATCAACTCAAAAGCTCGAACCGGCAAAAGGATAATAACATAACACATGCAAAGTCTAATAGAATCTAAAGGAAATAAGGTGCGTCTATACTGTCTTATTAAGAAATAGTATGCTAAAGCTCATAAATGTCTGTGTGCTTCTTTTCCTTTTCTGTAAGAGATTGTTAGGAACCTTCCTCGCTTTCTCTTTTGATGAAAAAATCTTCAGTGTTTTCCTATTTAATAAGTCATCTGATCTTTATGGTATGCTTTTTTTTCCATTTTGATCTTATTTTAGCTGACAAGTTGACATGATTACCAAAATGCTCCGTCTATAAGTTGACAATTTACTGCGGCCACCCTAGTTTAATTCGGCTTTTGACATTATGGAGTAGATAATCATCTAAAATGAGAAGAAATGAAGCTAGTCAATCCACTTGCTTTCATCGATCACATCAAGCAACATTATCATGGACTGACGTGCATGACACATAAGGGACCGGGGCATGGATAGATAAACGCACAAAAAGAAATGTCTATTTTTTATTGATCCTGGGAAAGAATAAGTAATTATTTTTGGTATATTTATAAGCACTAGAAATGATATCAATGCTCGAAATTTGCTAAATCGTATTGTAAAATTTTGTTGCGTCCATTGTTAATACTTCTAAAGGTTTATAATGGTAAATGAAAACATATATTAATTTTGTATATTCTAACATTGTCCCTCAAATGGATATTGGACTTTGGCATAAGATGAAATATGGGAGGCAAATAGAAATTTAGAAGTATTTGAAATTGGAATTTGCTACTATAATACTTTGTGAAATTTTACCGCTCCTAATTGCCTCTACTGTTATAAGACAAAGTACAACCTACACTTCAGGGAAAGTGTTAGGATGTTTGAATTTTAAAACCGTACTTTTATCTAACAGTTTTACTTTTTAAAATAGTTAGTTGTGATCACATAAATTTTCAGACGTATATTTATGAAATACTTTGTATTGGTTGACGTAAAGATGAGAGATATTATAAATATTAGTTGAGATTTTCATATATGCTTTGCACTAAAAGTCATATTGAATATTTATGGTGCCTATGATAACTATTTTATTTCTAGGCATTTTTTTTTTTCTGGAAATAAGTTTGAAACAAAAATCTATTTGGTGACACAATTTCATTTTTTTTTTTATTTTTGGAATAAATTTTTAGTCCAAAAATAAGTTTGAAACGGAAATGATAAGTAAAAATTTTCTACTTCTCCATTTATAGAATAAAAATAAAAAATAAAAACTATTCTCATCGCTCATCCTCACTACTAGCCAATCACTCACCTGTCGCTGGTTGCCATTCGCTACCACCGCTTGAGAGAGAGAAATTTTGTGTCGTTATCAAACACATATTCTTGCTTAGAAATTAGTCCAGGAAATACTAATAAAAAATAAAAAAAGAACCTATTATCGAATGGAAATTAATTTCTAAAACAGGGATAGTTATCATTCATGCTCTAAAAGGCCCGAGCAACGGAGCCCATTGCCAGCCTTCCTTTGATTTTTCCCCTGAATTAGCTATACATATTGCATTACAGTTAATTGTTTGAAAAATTGGGGCTGAGATTTGTGTTGTTGCTTTTATCCACTGCTATACGGAGTTTTATAACCCTATGCAATTTTGGAATTAGTCAATGTCACGCCCCGATCCTCAGGCACGCACACATCCGTCTCACTTGGTCGATTTTATAATGCGATATCCCATGACAATGTATCGCCGACCCTTTCATTTATTAAGCACATGCAGAAGCAGTTAAAATCCCTAGACAATAAAACGATGGGATAGAAAAGCAAGGTCATATTTTTCATATTGAAATTTATAACCAAACTTTTATACAAAACACAAACCAATTCATAACTATTCACTTCAAAAGAAATTCTCAAAAGAAGATAGACTCTCAGCCCATCCAGGCCATACTTAAAGCCCCTCTCGGGATTATCTTCTTCTTCCAAAAATCCTTCTCTTTAAGTTTCACCTCCGAGTTCTCCTTCTTAGACTCCTCCTCGCCTCCTCATCGGGGTCCCGAAATGTTTTTCCCCAAACCGGATGAGATTACGTCTCGGCGAGTTCTACCCACTAAGCCCGATTAGTAAACCATTATACTAAAGGCTGCCTAAACACGCATAGGTCAGAAGACGTACCTTAGCATCAGATCCCACCTGCAAGTCAGTACAATTCACAATAGGCACCCAAATAATCATATCACAGATCGAAGCATCGATCAAATCGACCTAGTCAATTATATACCAACAAGACCACTCACGGTCATTTCCAATCAGTCAATCAATTCACGACATCAAATCAAAGAAATGATCAATCGACCTAATCGATTTCATGACAGCTTGACCATTTCCCGGTCATTCAAGCTATAGCTATTCAGAGTCCCACTCGACAACATTCAATATTTAATGGCTTTACGGTCCCACTCGACCACTTTCAATATTTAATGGCTTTACGGTCCCACTCGACCACTTTCAATATTCAATGGCTTTACGGTCCCACTCGACCACATGCTCTTTAAAATGTCATTTTAAATCAGCAAGCCCACGTGCATTCTCCAAGGCGATGCATCAAGTCACCGAGCTCACGTGTCTCTTCAAGATGCCAAATGTACTCATTGGGACCACGTGCATTCTCCGAGGTAATGCATCAAATTACCGAGCCCACGTGTCCTTTTAGATGCCAAATGTACTCATTGGGACCACGTGCATTCTCCGAGGTAATGCATCAAATTACCGAGCCCACGTGTCCTTTTAGATGCCAAACTTAATCACCGAGCCACATGCATTCTCCAAGGCGACATACTTCGTCACCGAGCCATGTGCATTCTCCGAGGTGATATATCTAATCATCAAGCCCCGTGCCTTTCATGATGATTCATCCCATTTCTAAAGTAATTATCCACAATTAAATCAATTCAGTACAATTTAAAGCTTAATTAAATAAACGGACTGCGCCATGACGATTAGCACGAGATTTCGGTCGTCAGCCATCTCAAACTTAATTTCCGAAAAGTAAATAAATAATTAATTAATTTCGAAAATTAATTATTAAATATTAAAAATTCCGTTTAGCTCAAAATAAGGTCTAATTAAATAAATGGACTTCACCACGGTCATCATCATAATTTTCTGGTCACGGGCCATCCCAGTTGAATTTTCAGGAAATAAATAATTAATTAATTAATTTCGAAAATTAAATAATTAATATTATAAATTCAATTTAGCTCAAAATAAAGCCCGATTAAATAAACGGACTTCACCACAGTCATCCGCATAATATTCCGGTTCCGGACCATCTCCCTTGAATTTTCGAAAAATAAATAATTATTTAATTTAATTCCGAAAATTAATATTTAAATGCCCAAAAATCTCACTTAGGCCCGAATCGCCAAATTGAAGCCCGATTAGGGGTCGGAAAATTCCCGAGATACTTCCAATAAATAGTAGACCACGTCTACTTGTTAATTGCACAATCAATTTATCTAAATCACATCACAATTGACTAATAATTGCTAATTTATTCTAATCTAACAACCTAAACATAATTAATTAAAACTAAACCAACCTTAAGCATAATTAGCCAACTAATCCAGGATTAGTGAGATTACTCACCAAATCGCGCACAAATCGGATTAATCCGACGGCGGCGACGCGAGGAATGAAACTCCCCAAAGCACGGCTCAGGTTCGGGGCCGGGAAACGGCCCAAAAGCGGGCCCGAAGCGCTGGATACCCACTCCATGGGTCTGCTGGTCGGGGCCGATTGGAGCTGCTCCGGCGGCTAGGGCGGCGAGGGGAAGCCGGCGGAGGGCGAGGGGGTCGCGGGGGAGGTCCGGCGGGACTAGACGGTGGCCGGAGGTGGCCGGACGGGGGCTGGTCGGTGCGGAACAGGGGCGAAACAGGGCTGGGCCGAGCGGCGGACGGCGGGGCGACGGCGAGCGGTGGGCGCTCGGGCGCGGCGCGGGCGGCGGTGCGGCGGCGGGACGAGCGGCGACGGAGCAGACGGCGAGCTGCAGCTGCTCGGCTTCTTCAGCTTCTGGTTCCGCTTGCTCGATCGTGCGAAGGAGAAGAAGAAGAAGAAAGAGAGAGAGAGAGAGAGAGAGAGAGAGAAGAGAGAGAAGTCGGTTGGGGGTGTGGGTTCGCACGAAGGGGGAAAGGGGAGAGGAGAGAAAAGAAAGAAAAAGAAAGAAAAGAAAAGAGAGGGAGAGAGAGGAAAAAGAGAGAAAAAGAAAAGGGGAGAGAGAGAAAAAGAAGAATAAAATGCATACTTCCTTTATGTAAAATTTCCTTTTCTCTTTCTATTTTAATTTGGTCTTCAATTTTCTTCAGATAATTTCTTTATTGAAATTCCGGACCCGTCAATAAATTGACGAGCGATGAGACAAGGTCCTAAAAAGGAATTATGACGCGCTTAAAATTCGATTCCCGAAATCGAGTTTAATTTCGTGGTTAAAAATCGATCAGACGTGATTTTAGCCCAATCCAACAAATTAGGTAGCTTTTAGGGATTTTACAGCTGATACATCCCTTAACGGCTTCACCCAATAGGTTAGTTAACTCGTGAGTGATCAGCTCAGAGAAAAAGGGCTATAGGCACGTCGACGAAATGCCCATTTCACTTTATCGAAACGGGGTCGAATTTCAGGATGTCACAGTCAATATTCGTGTTAGATGTTTGATCCTCAATTTCTGTTAGTACATAATTATGTGGCAAAAGAATTTAAAACAAGTTTTAATAGGAAAATGTTAGATGTACATAGAAATCTTACTAAAAATTACCTATAGTGACATTGCAAGTTATAATTGGGTATTAAAATAAATGAAAGTCATGCATGAATCATTCGCTTCTAGATATACCCAATATAAAATTATCGCATCGTTTAGTAAACCAAATTAATAAGTTTTCTTTATACATTTAGCTTTGCTCGTGTTAATAATGGATCTTATCAACGCAGTACCCTCAAGATGTTATTTAAGCTTGGATTAATGCACTTAAAATATATTGATTTCATATTTAATTCTTATTAGGGTGTCTGAACTATTTATTTACTCTTTTTGAATATTTTGACTTGACAAAAATGCCTTTAGACATTTGTTTTTTTTTTTTTTTTTTTTTCTTATATGCCCCAATGCACATTACATATTGTATTTCTCCATTTTAACAACGTTTTCCAAAGTGAATTGCCCATAGATATAATTACAAAATCAAAGCAAATGGATATCAAAATCAATGCACGTTAGGTTTGAATCACACGTGTGATAATACACCAACCGTTAAACCAGTTTACGACATCTAACTAAGGGGACGAACATGTGAGACCCTGAATCAAGCAGACAAACAACAAACGATCACTTTCATTGTGGTGTCGTGCGTCTAGTCAAGGGCTCCGCGCAATGAACTGCAGCAACTCCTCATTGCGCTCGAACTCGATCATGTCATGCTCGGCCAGGGTGATCCATGCTTCGATCCCATCCCCACATTTAGTTCCCATCAAAATGACCACATTTTTCATGGGAACACTGGTGGTGCACACCCAAGCAGGCCTTCCCCAGCCAAAATCTGCCTCGTAGAATGGGAACCTCGCCCAGCTGCTGAACCTGTAGAGCTCGATCTCTCCCGCAGACGCTGCCGCCAGCCTCCGTGCTGCCGTGAGGTTCTCGCAGGCCTTGGCCAATCCATTCTCGCCTCGAAGCGCACTCAAATATTCACTGTCAATTGCCCTTATTGATTTCCTGATAATTCCTGCAAACTCCTGCAATTCAGCTTCCTTGTTTGGTTCCATGAGTGGTGCCACAACGGACTGCCACAGATTGCCCAAGGCATTCTCAGGCAATGGTTGGGACCTTATCCTGCTTCTGATGTTCACCACATGTGTCACTGCTGATGATGGGGGATACTTCTTGGTCCAGTCTGGCCTCTTCCTCGCAGCCTCCACGGCAGATTTCCAGATGAGGGCAGTCACGGCCTCAACGCGTGTAGGGGCAGTACTGCCAAACCTGGCCCTGAGACGGCCCAAGCTCTCACCATCGAAACGAAACATCTTGGTCAAAAGCTTCTCTCTGCTGATGACCCCAGATGGCATTTGGAAGTTTATGTCCTTTGGTGGGAATATCTCAGATGCTTTCAAGAAGGGAGTCTTGAGGTTGGCTTCGCCATCGACACCATTTATGGCAATTTCAGACCATGCAGCGAGGAAAGCTGAGACTGATGCACCGTCGGCAATCTTGTGAGAGATACAAATGCCGATCGCGATACCACCACAGTTGAAGAAAGTAAATTGGACCCCTACAATGACTTGTTCCTCAATGTTGGGAATGACTCTGTATGGAGAGAATGGAAGGAATTTCTGCAGCTGATTGATGTCAGGGTTTGACAGGACTTCAGACAACTCGAAGTGAGCTTTCGCCTCCAAATAAAGCGCGCCATCATCGATGCAATCGATGGCAGCATTGCCTTTCACCCTTCCACCTAGAGGGTAGAAGAGGGAAAGTACCTGCGAGAGCGAAGTTTTCAAGTTTCCTGTCACCGAGGCAGAGTCCAGCGCTGCCTTGTCATCGGGAGCTGAGTAGAACAGGATGGCTGGAACGTAAAACGGAGGAGCCAGCTGGTCAAGGAGGCAGAACTTGAACTCCCTGTGGTGAGATGGAGTTGGAGAGGAAGGCTTGATGCTTTCTGCGGAGACAGCCTCAATTTTCATGGCCATGTTTTGTTGGAAATTGAGAGATTTGAAAGTTTGTCCTTTTAAGTTTCTTTCTGGAGAAAGATGTGTTTCCTTTGTGCTTTTGAATCGCAAGATTTTGTAGTTTATATAGATTAAAGAGAGGAGAAATTTGCAATTTTTTGGGTCATAGGCTCATCAATGAAGGCTAAATAAGAAGTATATGCTGGTCTCTGGCGGTAGCTCACGTTTTGAAGGATTAAGCAGATATCACGTAACACTAACGCCAATGTGAAGAATCTATCAAGTTTCTCTATTTGATATTATGCCTTCATAAATAATATAATTATAAACTTAATCCCCAGCTAAAACGAAGGACAAATTTAACCTCACAATGCTTCAAACATATTGGATCATATTCTTTTTATTGGAGCTAAGCACCATATATATTTTCTCTTTTTGATGTTACGATGATATGATAATTGTGGTAAGCTATTAATACCAGAGTTTACATTTCCAATCTATCAAGAGAAAGGCCGTCCATGCCGGGATTAGTGAATTTACAGAGAATTGTTGGCTTGTAGCTCGATCATCACTAAGTGTGTTGAATAGGAATTGAATATGAATCCTCATCCATTTGAGATATCTAGTAGGCAATATAATTTGGGTATAAGGATCTCTATGTAAATTTATCTTATATACTCTATAAAAAATAATGACACATTAATCACCACTTATGTCATGATCGAAAGCAACCTCGAATTTATCTTCACTAAATTTGGACTATTCACAACTATTTAATCTGTCTCAAACATTTGGAGCATTTTGTCATTCTAGCGTTGTTACATGAGCAAAAAAGGGACCAAGCTTAGGGTCTCTGAATCCGAGGGAAAAGAATTCTATGATAGATAATAACAAGAAGTTGAATAAATTTAATGAGGAAAACAAGTGGAAATTATGCTTTGACACCAAGACTGTCTATTAGAGGACAAATTATAATAGTTCAGTTTGATTCGCGGAATGTCTATTAGAGGACAAATTATTTGAACGTCCACGGTGGTGGTCGCAGGATACTCATGTAAATAAGCCTAGAATATATTAATTGCAATTTTAGTTAAATTCTAAGGAACAATTAATGAGAAATTAAATTGTGGTCGGCAAGGTTTGGAAGAGCTTATGCGAAGCGCAAGTGCCACCTTGCTAAAGGGTAATCTGCACCTGCTTAACAATCCATTATACTCTCTTATGGTTCATCTCGAAAGGGTTGCCACAGCTTGGCGACTAAGTCGTTTGTTCGTGATGTTTATTTGCAACACTTTAATTCTTTTCCTTGCTTTTATCAACCCGTGCCTCGGAGTCTTAGAATTTGCCCAAATGGATCCATTTTGCAAAGCCATTTTCCAGAAACTAAACACATTGGTCCTCGTGAGACATAGGCCCATTTTTCAAAATAAAATTGTATTGGACCTTGATATGTCATTAGGCCTATTCTTCCAAAGGTAATTTTCCATCCAATAAGACCTAAGGCCCAGTTTTCCAAAATATAAATCAAAATTGCTTTCGGCTCATCCATAAGTTGTGAAGCTCGTTCTTTGAAAGTTCAATAAGCCTGCTCCCGCAAAACCCTTAGGATTGCATTGTACCTCTATGCATCTCTTTTGATTTTAAGATCCATTTTTTGAACAAAAATTTGAAGATAGCGTTTGCGTTTGCTCAAGACAAATAAAGCATGCTTTTGCGGGCTTTTTATTTATAGAGTGGGACTTCAAGTCCATCTAATAGCATTAAGCTTTTATAAAGACTCATTTCCATAATCTTTTTCAAAATTGCATGGGACCTTTACACATTTCACGATGGGTGAGCCCCAAGCTCATTCCATGTAAATACACTTGGGCAATCGAACGATTTAGCATGATTATCAAACCTTTTCTGATGACATTCCATATACTGAAACTTTTGCAAAAGGAGAATCGAAGTTCTAGATCTTTGAGGTGTGCTAAAAGAGTGATATATGTATGGAAACGATGTAACAATGGTTTTAGAGGCAAGCGAATCTGTTGCCCTGATTTAAGCAAAAAGGAATACCTTATGTAAGGTTCTCCTCTTGCATTCGACACCCTTTATGTTGAATTTCAAGAACTCTACAATTATAGAATCCTGTAGATATGCTAGGGCGCAAATATGATGATCAATACCTAAGACACATGGAGGATTAGATCACCTCCTTCCCACCATGAATTCGTATTTAGACGTTGCATTGTCCAGCGTCGTAACCTTTGGGTTGAAAGAAAATGGAAGTAATTGCCCCAAATTTGATCGTACTAAAATAAATCCCGATGAATCTCTTTTTGCTCTTTTCCTATAGAACCTTTTTCAAGATGTGCCGTTAGGCACGCTAGTTTTGCAATGTGCCTTTCACCCATCTTCACTTGCCCTAGGCGCGAGTGGCTACTATACCAATCTACCCGGCGATAGCCAGGGCATGCAAACACGCTCCGACGTGGAGTCTATCTTCCCCACCATAAGGCCCCAAATTCCATATTTATCTTTGTCTTCCCGACAAAGAGGGAATTTGAAGAACAGCACGAGGTCTCCCATCCCAGGGCGGTTCTCCCACTTGTTTCCTTCTTAAGCCTTTTAAGGACATTCCTCGGTCCATCATTTTTCCTTTATGCAAAATACATAAAATAAAACAGTATTGTATCAAGGGGAACTAAATCACGGCCGAAGGCATCCTTGAAGAAAAATTGTAGTACTTATTCTAATTTAAGCTTGATTTGTTCCGAAAATGACTCGTACCATTTTTTTTTTCCTTTTACAAAATTTACAAAAATAGGGAAATTAATGAGGGGCGGACCTATATGGACAAAAGGATTACAAAAGAGAAACAATCTAGTTGGGAGTGACGCCATCTTTGAAGAGAAAAGGAGAATGTTCCTTCTTAATATTAACACTTCTTGATTTCGTGTTTACACAAATAACAAAGTGAGGCAAGAATGCAATTGATGATAAGATACAAAGGAACAAAAACAAAGGGGGATTATCCAATTTTTTTTTTAAGGTGTACTTTGCTCCTAAACGTGATTCAATTTATATGGAAAATGACAAATTATTTCCTTATGTGTAGGTAACAAAGGAAAGATATATCTTATTCTTAAAAATAATTGAATGGATTATTGAAAATAACACTCTGTTTTCTTCTTTGCAGATGACAAAAATAGGGCATGATAGAGCACATTATAAAGTGTGCGAAGGACAGCACAGTATTTGTCCCAGATTCCCGACAACAATTTTTACTTTTGCTAATTTTGTCTTCCCCTTGCAGGACCATGCAATTATAGGGACACCAAAGGGGAGAGGTTTCTGCTTTAAAACAAAAATAAATAAAATTGTTTGCAACGATGCTTTCCGTAATGAACCGCCAAACTTTTCCCAAAGAGCATTTGTGACGGCTTGCCAATCAGCATTTTCACTTTATTTGTGCGACTTCAATCAATTGAGAGGAAATGCTAACAGTGCCAAATGAAAGTGTCAAGATGAAGAAAGGCAACGCTCATTCCACATAATCCCTTAGTATATAACTTCAGGGGAGTTACAAGAAATTCCTAGACGTTTAAGGTAAAAAACTTCCGCAAGAGGTTGCGGACCAAGAGGATGTTGGCCATTTCATTTCATTATCCCTACATACTACAAGTGACTTTTGTTGAAGCCGATCGAGCTCAAATTATTGAAGGAACTTTTCAGTATAATCCTATCAAGAATGAGCCCACTTCAAAACGAAATGGAGGTTAGGGTGAATCATATGAGGAAGGTGGGTGGCATTATTTTGTTCACACTTGAATTAATCTTTGAGTGATGGGCGATTTCAACGAGAGTTTAAACATCCCCAAAAATGGAGAAAAACATTAGTTTCTCTATTTCATATATTCACTGTGTACTGCATAGCAAGTTGAGCTTGTTCATTCCATTTTCAACCTAGTTGGTGATTATTCTCCACATCGAGGCAAGACAAGTGATATATGTCGCAATCAAAGCACATTTCAACCCCAGTTGAAATGTTTGAAGGCTCGTGGAGGCACGAAGTGAGAGGCTCATGAATCCACAAAAGTGCTAAAAATAGAAATAAGAGAAGAAAATTGTTGATGAGAATGTCAAGATGAGAAGTCCGAATTTTGAGAATAGTGCCTTGTGGGAAACGAAAGGGTCATATAGCAAAGATGATTGCGTGATCAAATTTAGATCATTCTAGATTCCATTTGTTTCGTGGAATATATGAAATTTTTGGAAACTGTTTTTTATGAAGTCATTTTTCAAAAAAAAAAAAATCCACATTTTCCATTGTTGGGCTGAAATTTAAAAATGAATAGAAAAATAATTTTCGTTATTTGGAAAGGAAAATATATTTTTTCTTATATTTTTTTCCCTTAAGCATGTCATCAAATGCATAGTCGTTTCATCACGAAGGCTGAGCATCTTTGATCCTTTCTCGCTCAACATCTAGGTCCTATCCTTGGACTTGTTGATTACAAGATCGATTGCCCTGTCACTACCCTGGTCGGACGTCTTAAAGGAGGGTGCGCGAAGTAACTAGAGGGAGACGCCAGAGGCGATTATGTTCCAGGTGGACCCACCATGGCTGAGGAAGGACAAGGTGAGAGTGGAAGTCGAGGAAGGGAGGGTGTTGAACATCAACATCGAACAAAAAAATTATCAACATATTACATCGGTACCAATTCAATTATAAACCTTTTAATTGGATTTATTTAGTGTTAAACTTTTTCACATTAATACCAATTCAATCCATCCAGCTAATTAGGCTGGAAATCACTAACATATATGCTGGTTGTCATATGTGGCACAGCTTGCGTTAACATGTACATTTTAATAATATTTTGAATATTTTATAATTCATTTGTTCTTTCTTTTTTCTACTATCTCTCTTTTTTTTTTGCTTGTTGTCCTTCATTTTGGCCAACGATGGCGAGCTCGCCTAGAGCTAGTGGGGTTGTGAAGGGCCTAGGCAAGGGCTGCCTTACTAGGGTCACATTATCTATTTTTAACTTAAATGGTTAAATGAATTAAATTGGTATCAAAGTGAAAATGTTTAGGATTAAATTAATCGAATCGAAATGTTTAGGAACTGTTTGATACTTTGTCACGGAGCAATTTCCTCAGACCAGTCTTGAATCAACTCCAAGAGAAGCTTGAATTTTGTGCTTGTCGTTGATGTTCTTTTGCGTGCGCCAGATGAATACCGACAATGTCTAGCTATCGCTATGTTATTAATAAATATGTTAAGGCAAACTCTTCTCATTTTTTCTAGGTAGATATTGTATAAGTAGATTGTCAAAGGTGGTCTAGTGACTTGTGATAGATACTAATCAAATATCTGTTCCCTCTATTGATTCTTCCACAGCATTGCCATCAAGTAGAGTCCTCTCGTGGGCGATACATTGACGCTCTGCCAGACCAAATATCAAGAGTTATGTCCTTAGTTCTTGGTCTGGCACAGCGGTTTTCAGCACGGACTAAGTGATGAATGAACTTGAAGCTTTGCCTTTCCAATTTCTCTCCAAGCTGGTTATGAAATAAGACATCAGACAACAGATCGCCTGTGTGGAATTCGAGGATAGCAACGCACTTCTAGAACTAGCTAGGCAATCCTTCATAATGTAAGATTGTCTCCAAGGCAGGAATGTAGGATGAATGCACACCGCTACACATTTTATCTTAAATATACAAATATAGTATACAACGTGGACCGCCACAAAGTCTCGGTAATATCATAAATTGTCATTTGAAACCTGTTCACGATGTGATACTGGAGGATGTGACATCCAGATGAGTCTAATTGATGTAACATGAATCAATATTGATGGAGGTAGCTATCTCGCATCCACTTGATAAAAAGAAATAAAATTTGAAGGTATCTGACTGTAAGACTTTGGCTTCGTCTAATGAGGATGAGTAGTTGAGGTCCATATGGTGTTTATAGATGCATTATAAATAATGCTTGACATACGCTCCAAGGCAAGAATGAAACATTTCATGTGATCCATACTACATGTGCTAAAAATCGACCAAAAGATAGGGAGAGTGAAATTGTAGTACCCTATACCTCTTTAGTGCTAAAATAATACTTGACATACGCTCCAAGGCAAGAATTAATCCCTATACTCCACCTATGTGAGATCCTAGAGGTTACTAGTACCTCTTTAGTACCCTCAAGACTTTCAACTGTGTTTTGAAATCTTGATCTAGTGTCTTCTACTTTAGCATGTGTCCTCCATATATTAGGAACATATTAGGAAAACAGCTAGGTCGAGATGAAGAGATTCAATTGGGAAAGGAAGACTAATCTGTAATATTTTTGGTACACGGATTCACCAGCTGGCCAGTCATGTCTTCCTTACGTGGTCATGAGACTCATGACGTAATTGTGAACATGTGAAAGAGTTAAGCATGCTTTTCCGGGGAATTGAAGTTGCTCAGACCAATGCAACAAGTTAGATTTAAGGTATAGCGAGATTATTTATGGTAGCTTCTATATAACCTCAACCAACGCATAGTAAACTTAATATAGGTGTACTTGCTAGTCCTACGGCCAATACGACCATATGAATTGATACGTAAAGACTTTGGAATGGTAGATATTATATATAAGCTACACTGATATAGAGATTTTGTCAAGCTCATTATGTACGAGTGGGAGGTGTTAAGTTTTAGACCAGGCTGCCATTATGGGCTTGACACAAGCCCAACCCACTAGGCTTGAAGTTCCATGGAGTTGGAACATTTTTTTCGTCAAGAAAAGTAAATAATCCACAATGCACATGTATAGCAAGGTGCATGCAAGTTACAAATAAGTGCTTATGTGCTCGTGTGACAGTAAGCCCCAAAGAAGAGACTGAAAAATCTCTAGAAATTGTGATAGACAAATCAAGTGTTGTAAGATCAAGAGGCATATTTGGTCGTAGATGAACATGTGTTAATCTGAACGCCAGATTATAGTATTGACCAATGCAAGTACACAAGTTTTACGTGGAGCAATCTCGACTCTTGAGACTTGAGATGTGATTCCACAAAAGCCGACGCCTTCATTAGCTTTAAAGAAATAGCTTTTCTAATTTAGGTTATATAATTTTTCACAATAAATTTTTTGGAAAATCATAAGAGTTAATTTCCTAATAGATTATTTACTATCTCGAATCAATTACATAATTTTAAAAGTTAGACAATCTACATAATCCATTTTTCTTTGTGTTTTTGGTGTTCGACTTCACGATAACAATCTCGCTATAGAGAAACTTTTAAATGTTTCTAGAGATTACCATCCACTCAACTAATAACGGAGTACAAACATTATTAACCTCAGCAGAAGTATATACCTAAGAACTTCTCTCTTGTTAAGTGGTAGCACATCAAGAATGATTGTGAGATTACTGTAGAACCAATTTAGGGTGCGGTTGTTTGAGCGAAAAATTTCCTACAAATTAGTTCTTTAGATTTTTACACATTTGGTTTTCTGAAAATGATCAGTTAATGAAAAAATATCTACAGTAAAAAGATATGTATACTTAAAGTTGAGAAAATGAATTTTCTAACCTTAAAATGGAAAAATATTTTTCTGAAAGATAATTTCCCGAAAAGTATGTTCTTTCTCAATCGATACAAAAGTCAAGTGTGTTTGTTTCTCGATAATGGAGAATAAAAGTAAGTAATCAGAGGAAGAGATAATAGGGAAAATTCATGAGAGATTTGAAAGGACAGACCATAAGGATTAGGGGAGAAGGATAGAATTAGGGAAGAAAAGCAACGCCAGTATCAATATATTCTCAATCATCAGATCAGCGGAGTGAACCCTAAGCTAAACACAGGATCAATGACTTGCCTACAAAGAAAAGAACTGGCAAATAAGAAATAAACCAAATAGAATGGAGAATATCTTAATAACCTAGATAATATGAAATAACTAATTGGAAAGGAAAACATATATTAATAAGCTAATTGGGAGAATATTCTACTACATAATTACGACAATGTCCACTTCTTATATTTTCAATTTCTCGTGTAGAAGTGATTAAATCCCGAGAAAAAAAAAGTAAAAAGAAATTGATGGGCAGGAGTTGTGAAAGCAACAACAAGAAGGTAAATCACACAGTGTCTGGAACCAAGGGTATTGCTTAGATGTGCCAGTTCTAGACATTGTGCAAAGCGTGTGTCTAAATAGTAGAAAGCTAGCTTTCGATAGGGGCTTCTAGCGGTAGTCCGGTAATCTAGCATCCAATTTGGATATGTTCTTTATTTTAATGTGTTAATACTTGTATGCCTTATCCCCACAATTGGAGAGAAAGTTTTTCTTTCCTTGTTGATGAGAATGTCTCTAAATTTTACATCTCAGAATTCAGACGAAGCAATTTTATAACATACTTAAATTCAAAAGAAGGTAAACTGATCTCAAGTGCAAACTTAAAAGGGGTATTTACCCCTCTCTCTCTCTCTCTCTCTCTCTCTCTCAAATATTGTTATCAGTCGTCCCAAGTTCAAAACTAATTGTCTATTTTGTTTTTCTCGTTTTTTTTCTTTAGTTAAAAGTGGTCTCTGTACCTTAAAGAACAAGTATGATAATCATTTTGTTTTTGTTTCATTGTTTTTTTTTTTGTTTTTTTCTATTCCCGATAACAAGTTTGAAATAGAAAATTGATTTGAATTTTTTTACTTTTTTTTTTTATTAACAAAATTATTTATAATTTTATTAATAACAACATGACAAATTCTCTCAAATTCTCATCTTGGCTTCCCAGTTGTCAAATCACTACTCTAACAGCCAAACATTATCAAACAAAAAATGATGGCGTTTAGAAAAAGAAAGTAGAGACTATGTTGAATAAAAAATAGAGGAAGAGTTTTCAATTTCAAGTAAAAGTATAAGAATCATTTGTGGTGGTATCATTATTTTCTCCCTTAGGTAATGATGTAACTTGAAATAAGGAAACACTTTTACATGATGTGACAATTTGTCAAAACTCAAAGATAAGATGACACGAGTTTGATTAATGATGATGCACATAATAATTACTTTATTTATGTTTTAAAAATATATTTAGAATAAAAATCTGTTTAGTAATATAATTTTTTTTTTTGGAATAAAATTTTAGTCAAGAAAATGATTGGAAATTGAAATGAAAAGTAATTTTTTTAAAATAAAAATAAAAAATAAAAAAATCTTCTCCTCATCCGTCCTATGCTATGAAATGACCAATAGTACGTACGAAAAAAGAAACCAAAGTTGCTCTCCACTCTCTCTCTCTCGAGAAAATATTTCTCTGCACGAGCGTCCTGCTCTTCAAATCCAAACAGGTCCTTCATCTTCCGCGTCCTTCCACCGGAGCTCGCTGCTACAATGTCCATCAGCAAGGCCTCCGACCCTAAACCTCTTCCAGTGATCAGCAAGATGGGCCCTTACACAGTTTTCGTCACCCCGACGCCGACCCCGGAGCCTGCCGGGCCGGTTCTTGACTCGCGGGCGGAGGTCGCCCCTCCTCCGGTTCGGCCGCCTCCCCACCGGTTCGGCAACGCCGTCGCTTCTCGGCCTTTGGTTGACCGCGGGTCTGTTCTGGCATTCTTCAAGAACGCGGCCACTAAGTTGCAAAATGGTGGGAGTTCCTGCTAAAGCTTTTCTGTACATTGGTTTCTCTAAATGGTGGCTCTGTTCGTTTCCTTTTATCGATTTTATTAAGTCTTTTCTTCTTTTCTGCCTGAATGAGGAGGACGATCGGAAGTTTGAAAGTTTGATGTGAAGAAAACGTAGAAAGCACTCGTTATGGTAGATTGTTCCGAAAGAGAATGTGGGCATTTCTGCTTTCCTCGTTTAATCGGACAAAAGGAAAATAACATGGTTTCTTGATCTCCAGAGTCTGCATTCCGCATGTGAACGTGTACAGTTTCGAAGTTCAGCTGCTCAGTGTCCATGTTGTGTAATTTTTAGCCGTGTTTCCTCTTTTTTTTTCCTCCCTTTTTTTCTGCAAAATTAATTAAAGTTCTTTTCTTGCTTAATTGTGCAGCTCAATCAAGCTTGGATAGCCACATGGCCCGTTGGCTTGGGTTGGACCAGTCGAGGTATCAGTGGGCGTTGGAAAATTACTACGATAACCAAAGATCAGTAAGTTTCACCTAGGTCTTAATTTTTCTCCGTTTGTATTGCCCTTTGGATTTGCCATTATCTGTTCTTTCAGCTTTGCTTTCCCTCTTTCCCTCACTTTACGTTATGATTCTTAGAAAAGTAGCCTGCTTTATGTCGTCTGCTCCTTATATACGATGGTAATCTAGTCATGAAGTATGATGAGGTTGTTGGGGGTGTAATTTTGTGTAGGCAGCTTGTCGGGGGTACAAGTTTGGTGGCCTGTAGTTGAATGCTTTTTTAGTTGTGAGATCACTTTCGCTAACTCTTTAGTAGTTTTGCTTCTTTTTCAATGTTCATTTCATCAATTTGCTTTGCATGTTGGTACAACAGCAGTTGCTGCAGTGAGCACATCAATCGGTTATTAAGTGACTAAACATTTATTGTATACCATTGCCATGGCAGTGTTTGGTTGTTAATCAATTCCAGTATTGGAGAATTCGAGTTCGATTTGATTCTCGAAGCACTCTGTCTCGCTTTAGTCCACTGGAACTTGAACAGTTCAAAAATGTCTTAGCCTATTCAAATTCAAAAACTGTTGCCATCAAGGCCCTGGCCTTGTCATGGCTTAGATTTCTCAGCTAAAGTCAACACAGATTTGGCCCAGCACCATCGTTTTCTGGCAATATGCCAACATTGTTCTATAGAAATATTTTACGTCCTTATGAGTTCTACTGGTGGACGAGAAGGATCTGTAGATAGGCAGTAAACAGCATCTCAAATAACTGCAAACCAGGAAGCCATCAATGATTCCTAATCTTGAGTGATTTCTCAATCAGGTTATTGGACTTTGAATTTAATCATCCAATGCAGTAAATTGTTCATTTTTTTGCAATCAATGCACTTTGACCAGAATTTGGTGAATATTCTATGAAATGTTAACGGTTGGCCTCATGGTAATGCTGTAGCATCTAAAACATTTTATTTTTGTCTGTAACTTCAGCATTTCACCGCAATATTGACTAGATTCTTGTTGGAATATATCAGCCAACAACAATTTGGAAGTTTAGGGCAATTGGAATCAACTTCTATTGACCTAATTACAAAATCTACTAAATTTTAATGACCATGAATGGAATTTATTCCAACTATTTGACGAGCCAGTCTCTCGTTGAAGTGGTCTAGGCTTGATTTCCTGGTAAAGGAATTGTAAGAAAATAGCCTGATCTTGTTTGGATGGAAATCTTTCATGTGCTTTTCTAAAAGTCCATGACTGTGGCAATTTATCTGGCAATTTACTCAGCATGGCTTTCTATGTGTTACACATTAAGCCTAGCCCAGTGTTCATGCAGGTAGTCTTTGCCAGTGTTATTATATGTGAGTGAGTTCTCATTTTCAATTAAAGCAGCTTCTTTGCATGAAGTTCAGGCCAGAAAATGTGCTAATTCCTTAAATCCTTCCTGCCTTTGCTAGTGAATAACTTGACATGACTTCTAATATGAAACCCAAAGAAACTAAAGGAACTTAATATAAAGATAACTTTGAGGTAGAAAAATAGAAGATAATTCTGCTTGCCATGGCATGTCATGCTGAGTATGGACAGCTTACTTTCTTCCTTAGCCCAGTGATGGGGCTGAGTTATATTAAGAATCACTACAATTTGAGGTAAATTTGATCTTGCCTATCAAAAATAAATTCTCTGTTTTTCTATATTAGAAGTCACTACAATTTGTGGATTCTTTTGATTTTTGCACTTTGGTGTTTTGTGATGAAATCTTCTATTGTGCAAGTGATGTATAAGCGGTGCATATTGTTTTTATTTTCATGATTACTCAAACGTGGTGCTAGTGGGGGTCAAGAAAGTGCAAAATAAACCCAACCTTTGGAAATGAGAGCAAATCACAGCCCTCCGTTGGAGAAAGCAGTGGCTCACTTTCCTGAGCAAGTAGAGGGTTGTATGACCCCCCCGTCCATGATCCGGGTGAGGATCGTTCAACCATTGTCTTAGACTGGCAAGGATCCGGCTATGGTTCCATGACTCTTGGCTGGGTGAGGGTCACTTGACCTCTGGTTTCTCAACAGGGGGTGTTTTACCCTCTGCCAGAGCAGGGCAAACCTCCGTTGTTGCACTTTCGAAAAGGTTGAGCCATTGTGGTCCTCAGCAACTCTTAAGTGAAAACCATAGAAAAAGACACGAAGAACATGTTCTGTTGAAGAATTGGCCAGAAATGGCCTTAAAATGTTAATTGAGAGGATTTGCTAGGCTAAATGCATCATGTGCGATAAGTTGAGGTTTGGTGACCCAAGTGAAATTACTGCAGCATACCGTGACCGTTGAATGTATATTATCCCTTGTGATGATACATGCATTTCTGAGTCTCAATGTATATTATCTGCAACTGGTATTCCATTTTCACAGACTTATGATGTGTACGCTCATTGCAGGAAAAGGAAGGTCAGAAAAATAAAATGTCAAACAAGTTGCAGGGTGTCTAATGCATTCCGAAAGATGGATGCGGTTGTGGCTCCTATATATTATAATTTCCGACTCGGAAATCCTTGTCAAGTGGGAGCTGTGCCAAAGTTTTGATAAGGATGAGATTTTCATCCGAAATGTGCATATGGTTTGCCGAGGTGCAATACTTGGACTCTTTTTGATGTATACGTTATTTGAATCCAGTATCACTGTCTTTCAAAATCCATGTTTCAACGAGCTTTCCAGTTTGTGCATTTTTCACTTTGAATGATCTTGAAGTTGCTAATCTGCAGCATTCTATAGCTTTGGGCGAAACATAAAAGAAGCCGTCCATGACCATACCTAACTCCAGTTAACTCCAAAAGCAATTTTATCAGGTTTCACTTGTGGTCATAATCTTAATTAATCCCCATCTGATGGCTTTTGAATGCCTAATTCGTGAGTTCTATGCTATTAAAAGACGGAGTCTTCATCAATTTCATCTTCTCAATTCTACGTTTTTTCCCTTTCTTAGGATGAAATGTAGATAAGACTGCAATAGAAAGTTGCAAATATGCATCTGAACAACTTTGTGGAATCTAAATAAAATCATATCATTCATTTATTCAAGACTTAGTCAATCTCGATATAAGTCCATATCATATTCTTGGGGCACAAGTGCAGCGACCGATGGAATATTCCTGTAAGCCCTATGAATTTGTCTAGTTCGCACCTTTGACCAATGCATGTAATCTTGATTCACAGGAGTCGGCTTGCAATTTATTTTGTGCTATTCGAACATGTGATTTTAAATCCCTGGAGTTGAATTTCCTAATGCTCCAACTAGTTACGCTTATCTGGGTTGACAACATAATTCCTAAGTGTTTGTTCGTGCTTCTTATTTTTGTGTAAGCGTTTCATATATGTGAGACTTACTAGTTACTATAGCCAAAGCTTGTATGAAGTTGAAGAAAAACAAGAAGAGGGAACCGACAATGTCGTTAGGACTCAAACTAATATCTTACCTAAAGATTAGATCATCACCGTCCATTGAGAATGCATCATGACCATTGAAATTAACATGTGCCTAATTAGGATGTTATCTAAGGTTTGTTAAAGATAAGATGACATCCTAGCCCTTAGAACAATCCAGGGGCTAGGATTCCATCCCCTAAACCCATATAAATAAGATTTTTTTCCTGAAAAAAGAGGGGGGCTAATAATCTATAAAAATACAGACCTGATGAGAGAGAATCTCTCAAAATCTCTCTCTCTCTCTTTCCCATTTCCGTGTCGCTCTTCTCCCCCCAACCGTCTCACGTCATTGCTCCGTTTGCCGCTCGTTGGAGCTCCGATCATCGTTGCACCATCCCTGGTGAACCTCACCAACCTTCATCCTTCCCCGTTGTCTCCACTCAACGACCGAAGAGATGCCGAAGCCTCCCATCCAGCCGATTTTCACCATAGATCTGAAGACCTTTCTCCGTGCCAGTGACGAGTCTGCCTTTTGTTAGAGAAAACTTCTTTGATGTTTTGAAATTAACAAAACTTATTCAAAGTCTATTATGAAGATTTTCAGACTTTTGTGTCAAAGTCCGAAGACAACCAGACTATAGTCTGAAAACTGCCAAACTTTAATATTAAAGTCTGATCGACATTAGAAGCTTGCCCACTTGACAAATTCCAGATTGAACGCTACTGAAGAAAGAAGACTTATCCAGATGCAATATTATCTTTCTTATTTCAAGAGTTCGATTCGTACAAGTTTTATATGGCCTTCTGGATGGACATATCACCTACGAGATTGGTTATCTTTATTGGAATCAATTTAGATACATCAAATCTTTTTGAAGGGCAAGTAAATATAGAAAGAATCTACTTATGGAAACCAATATCCTAATTGTATGAGCGAACATAATTGACGGGCTTTCATCACAATCTTCAAACGGCTTGATTTCCTTGATTGATTTTGTTCAACGGTTAATTTGAAGAATTCATTTGGAAAGTGCCAACGATCGAGAAGGCATGAAGAAGTATTTAAGGAGAACTTTCTAGTTGTTCAAATGAGTGCATAAAAGAGAAATTCCAAAGTCTGAAGCTTTCTATTCTCTTGTCACTTCTTACTCTGAGGTCAAAGTTGTACTCAAAAGAGAGAAACTCATAATGAGACTTCATGAAAGAGTAGTAAAGATTATTTACTGTGAAGTTGAGATCACAAGGCTGTAAAATCTCTTTTGTTTCATAGTGGAATCTAGCTCGAGAGTTGTCAGCATGAGAGAGTTGATGTAAACTTGATCTAAGCGGAACCATTATATATTCTGTGTTCTTATTATTTTCCCTAAACTCATTTATTTTGTTTATAGTTCCTATTTAACTGTTAAAGTCTAAACTCGCTCAAAATATGTTGTTCTTCAAACTCTGTTTCAAAATCAAAATATTTTACTATATTTCGTGAAAAATTTTCTTCACGTCTATTCACTCATCTTTAGGTATTCATACTAGCACTTACACCTTTTTCTTCACCCCGATCGGCGATCCAATGACTTCTTGATGTTCCATAGCCGTTCAACAACAATCTTTGACATGTCAAGAAGTTCCAAGTGGCCGGAAATCTATTGAACGATCATCGGAAGGCTTTGTTGTAATTATGGTTATAATTATGGTTAATGGATCAACGGAAGCCAATAAATTAAGATACGTTTTTTCTGTTCACGTATCTTTTTTTGGATTCATGAATTTCCTATACTTTTATGTTCACGTATCTATCGAATTCATGAATTTCCTAGATTCATGTATCTTTCAATTCATGTATTTATTGAGTTCATGAATCTCTTGAATTCATGTATCTTTGGATACATGAATCTCTTGGATTCACGTATCTCTTTATTGATGAATCTCGTGGATACACGCATCTATTTAATTCATGTATCTCTTTAGTACATGAACTAAAATTCTCTATAAATAGATATGAGCATAGAGCTTCACGTGGGAGTTGGGTTTTGATTTTTCCGACTCAATTCCAAAAGGCTTTACTCTTCTGATTTTTCTGAGTATGTTGGTTCAATTGAACGGTTCGACTGAGTCCTGTTTGCATAGTGCTAATCCAAACAGGTTCGAGGTGTTGTATCTTGGGAGGCATAGTTCGTGAATCTGCGGAGCACCATTGGCAGGAACTAATCGCCTTAAGGAGATTCGGTTATCCGTACCTCACCTCCAATTTTACGTTATATTTTATTTTCTTCTTCTCCAAGAGTTGTAAGTGTACATAAAAAGAAGAATATTATATAGCTGTTATCGTCTTCTTTATATTGATGTTCTGATTACAACAAACAGTGTGTATTCTCTGGATATAATTTCCAACAATCTTAAGGCGATTATTCACTCACTGTTTGTTGTTCTTGTCAGATTATTATTGAGATGGCTGGAAACAACCAAGTGCCCTTCAATGTCCCGAATGTTTCTGGAGACGTTCCTATGGTCGATTCGACCGATGCTATGGAAGATGTTCAACCCTCGAGGTCTGAATTTGTAGCAGCCAATGCTACGGGCCCTTGGGCTAACACCAATTTTGGTGGTGCGGGTACAAGTCATATGACTGGTATACCCGGGACTGTTTTTCAGAATAGTGTAGGCCAAATGGCTTTTGGCTCTGTTTCTGGAGGGATGGTTCAACGAACCTTGCCTACCATGATGGCAACACCTCCAGTTACAACTAATGAGAAACCGGAGAAATTCGCCGGAGTGGGCTTTAAACAGTGGCAGCAGAAGATGTACTTCTATCTGACCATGCTCAATCTGACGAAATATTTATTGGAGGTGTGCCCGATAATTAGTCCAAATGAGCAAGATGTCACGACGCTCGGTGTGTTGGAGGCTTGGAAGCATGGGGACTTCTTATGCCGAAATTATATCCTTAACTGTTTAGTGAATTCTCTTTATAATGTTTATTGTAATATTGAATCTGCTAAACAGTTATGGGAGTCCTTAGAAAAAAAAAATACAAGACTGAGGACGCTGGCACCAAGAAATTTGTGGTTGCCAAATTCTTGGTCTACAAGATGGTAGATTCTAAATCTGTCATGAGTCAGGTCCAAGAATTACAATTAATTCTGAGCGACATCTCTGCTGAGAGAATCATACTTAGTGAATCATTTCAAGTGGCGGCTATGATTGAGAAATTGCCTCAGGGCTGGTCAGACTTCAAAAATTATTTGAAGCACAAACGGAATGAGATGAGCCTTGAAGATCTCATTCTACGCCTCAGAAGAGAGGAGGAGAATATAGTTCAATCAATTTCAAAGAGTTTTGTGCTAGTTTTGGAATAATTCTCCAAACGACTGCACCTTATACTCCACAACAAAATGGAGTTGTTGAACGATTGAACAGGACATTAAAGGAGATGGCTAACGCCATGCTTTTGAGTTCAGGTTTACCTCAGAACTTGTGGGTGGAGGCAGTTTTAACTGCAAATTTTTTTCTTAATAAAATACCCCACAAAAGGCTAGGTAAAACTCCATACGAGTTATGGAATGAAAAGTTACCATCCTACAATTTTTTAAAAGTGTGGGGGTGCATAATGTGATTTATAACGGTAAGTCTAGACACATTCGTCGTAGACACAATACCGTAAGGCAGTTGCTCTAAATAGAATCATTTTTTAGACTTTGTAAAGTCAAAAGAAAATATTGCGGATCCACTGACAAAGGTTTGTCAAAAGAGCAGATAAACTGCGCATCGAGGGGAATGGGTTTAAGAGCCTTAACCCAATAAAGAGATTCCAGGGTGGAAACCTAACCTATGCGATTGGAGATCCCATGGACTAGGTTCAATAGGACAACGCAAATTTTGGAAACTCTAGTGTGAGCACTGTCTCCCATTCCTATGATGCAACAGTGCTTTCCTACAGCGTTATTAAGGGTACGCTATGCGTTTAATGATTCCTATAACTTGGAATGTAACATTCAAGTGAGATATGGTAGGATATCTTTAATAGGAATACACCTATATGCGTGGAGCTGGCCGACTCTATGAAAATCTTTAAAGGCTAGATTTTCTAAAGCACGCATGAATCCCGAGAGGTTCAGGGCCGAAAGAACGAACACAACCGAGAACCAATCTTGAATTGGAAATACTCCGTGTGAGGTTTATTGTCTAGGCTTACACAAACAACTGGCGATTCAAGGCTTAGTCCATCGACTGGTTAAGTAAGTCCGATAGGCTTTCACTAAAGAAGGTTCAAAGCGAAAGCTACCTATCTTGATGCGGTGTATTTCAACAAGCATGCTCAGATTCCTTCAAGTCAAAAATGTTTTGTTGATCCATTAATGTGGGGGATTGTTGTAATTATGGTTATAATTATGGTTAATGGATCAACGGAAGCCAATAAATTAAGATACGTTTTTCTGTTCACGTATCTTTTTTGGATTCATGAATTTCCTATACTTTTATGTTCACGTATCTATCGAATTCATGAATTTCCTAGATTCATGTATCTTTCAATTCATGTATTTATTGAGTTCATGAATCTCTTGAATTCATGTATCTTTGGATACATGAATCTCTTGGATTCACGTATCTCTTTATTGATGAATCTCGTGGATACACGCATCTATTTAATTCATGTATCTCTTTAGTACATGAACTAAAATTCTCTATAAATAGATATGAGCATAGAGCTTCACGTGGGAGTTGGGTTTTGATTTTTCCGACTCAATTCCAAAAGGCTTTACTCTTCTGATTTTTCTGAGTATGTTGGTTCAATTGAACGGTTCGACGAGTCCCGTTTGCATAGTGCTAATCCAAACAGGTTCGAGGTGTTGTATCTTGGGAGGCATAGTTCGTGAATCTGCGGAGCACCATTGGCGAGGAACTAATCGCCTTAAGGAGATTCGGTTATCCGTACCTCACCTCCAATTTTACGTTATATTTTATTTTCTTCTTCTCCAAGAGTTGTAAGTGTACATAAAAAGAAGAATATTATATAGCTGTTATCGTCTTCTTTATATTGATGTTCTGATTACAACAAACAGTGTGTATTCTCTGGATATAATTTCCAACAGGCTTCTGTACAACCAATCCTTCCGCTAGTGTCAAACCGGTACCTGTCTTCTGTCCAGCAACAAACCAAACCAGATCGGACGTTGTCTTCAGCATCTCCAGCAATCTCAGCCCTCTCGGAAGGTCCTTGACTTTTCGAGGTGTCTCGACAACTTGATAATAATTTGCAGGAGTTCGTTTTGCATAAAAACGTTAAGAGGTAGGTTATCTCGCCTCAAGCTCGATGAAGTGAGGTCTTGATAGGAGACTAGGGCTAGAGCTCATCCTAAGGATTGATCTACGAGGTTTATGATCACTCAATGATGTTTATGATGTATTAGAATGGAGGTAGATATGACGATGATGATATGTTGGCTTGCTTGGATGATTATTATTATGCAATTTTCATGCCTTTGGAAGTGGCTTGCCGTTTGGCCTAAGATGAGGCCTTAGATGGCCTTATTTCGACTCAAGACCTTCTAGACTTAGAAAGTACATTCTGAGACCTTCAGTTTGATAGGTCGCATGGCCCGAATGATCACCATTTCACCATCGAAAAACACTTAGGGCGCGCATGACAACATTTTTGTTTCTTTATTACTTTATTTTTTTTGTTTCTCGGAACAAGTTTGGAACAAAAATCCGTTTGGTAATACAATTTCATTTTTCTATTTATGGAACAGATTTTTATTCTAGAAATAGATTTAGAATAGAAATCATAAACTAAAATTTTTAGCTTTTCTATTTCTGAAACAGAAATGAGAAATTAAAACTTTCCTCAACGTTCACTCTTGTCATTGCCTGTCGCCCACCTGCCGCTAGTGGGACGTCGAATGCTCACTGCGGGCCATCGGCTTGTCGACCACTGGACTCCGGCCTTCTGACGCTAAACGCCCGCCGATCAGTGGCCGCTCATTGCCAATCGCTAGACGCCGAAGGCCCACCACCGACCATCGGACATCCATTGCCGATTGCCTCGCTACTCACCACCGGCCGTCGGATGTCAGCCGCTCGTCGGCTACCATTAAACTTTGGTTGTTGGCCACCCACTGCCAACTGCCGGTGGCCGAACTCTGGACGCCGGACATCGAACATCAGATGCCAGTTGCCGAACTCTGGACGCCGGACATTGAATGTCAGATGCTAGTCACCGATCGTTGGATGCCGGACTTTGGATGCCAACCGCCAGTAGCCAAATGCCGGACATCGGACTCCGGACTCCGGTCTCTTGCTGTCGGTCATTGAACGCCAAAAACCAATCGTCGCACGTTGGACTCCAACCACCAAACGTTGGTTGTTGCCACTCCTAGAAATAGAAATTTTATTCTATTATCAAATGATTTTTTTTATTCCAGAAATAGAAATTTTAAATCGTTATCAAATACATTTCTTTACTTAGAAACTCGTCCATAAAATAGAAATTGAGAAATTAATTTCTGGCTAAAAATTAATTTATGTTCTAGAAAGATTGTTATGCGCGCCCTTAGCAATCTGTCCTTAGTCCGCCTCAGCATTTTGCCTTTTTTTTTTTTGGCTTCTGTGACTGATTTTTGACAAAGTTGTCTTCATGAAACTTGTTCCAAATTGTCTTGAGAATGTCCCTTCTTAAATCTGAGGATATGTCAGTCTGCCCTACACAAATCCTAGATAAACTTAGGCAAATTTAAGCACGAATTGAACTCGTTTGACCTTTGGGCCTTCATGATGAATAAAATAAGTGTCATGTGCTTTCTACCGATGTGAGATTTGCATGATTTTGATGTCATTGGGCATGTCAATTGTATGCGTAAACATATATGGGTTTTGTTGCAATTAAGGAAGTTAAGGACACGCATATGTCTTGCCATTTTCGTCATTATCCGTGTGATAACAATTTGGTTTCGAGTCCTGAATGAAAAGTGTTCATCATCATTCATTCCATATTGCATATTTTTGGTAGGATTTATGTTCATCTTTAAATGGTCGAAACTTTGCAACTCTCGTTATAAGATTATAACATTACCATTTGCATACCTTCGCATGCTTGCTTGGGTCTCTTAAAGACCAAATTTCATGATAGTGCCTTCTTGACATTTAACCTACGTGTTATAAGCTTCGTGTATGTACATGGTTCATCCTATTCGAATGTCATTTCGCACGTGGAATTCATGTCACCAAAGTGCTTGTTTCACTTAGAAACTTTCAAGCATGTCATTATGAATCTCAAATTATCTCAAATTATCTCATATTGTCATTAAATCGCATAACATCTTTACATGCCGACTTAGGGTTAGATGATTATCCAAATTATTGATCACATCCCATTCTAAGTCATCTATGATTTTTCATGCCATTTACGCCTTACTTGAATGATTTTGAGGTCTAATGATGCGTGTCTCTGTTTTGGTTTTTAAGACTGATATGTGCACTTTTAGAACCTTGGTTTAGAGCACCAAGTTGACCTTGTTTAGATCGGACCCTTCTTGAAAGTTGTAAAGCACACCTAGAGCTTTCCAATGCCATTGATTTAATGTCAATTGCCCGTCGTTAGGGCCATTTTCCATTTTTCTTATCTAGACTAGAATTCAGACTTAGGGTCAAATTCGGACCCCTGTTTTTACCCCTATTTAGATAGACATTTTCCATTTTTGTACCATTTTTCTATAAGGATTCTTGACTTGGTCCCTGAATAGAGTTTGTTTGTTATCATATTGACTATGTTGTGTGAAAATTTCATGATTTTTAGACTTCATTTGGTAGGGTAAATTTTGACGGTAATAACTGAGTGTTATGCTGTTTTGACAATTTCCTAATGCATCGTTGCTTGTTGTCTGATTTTTATAAAATCATGCTTAGCTCATCTAGAAAACTTTCTTCATGAAAGTTGTTTGTCATCATGTCATGTATGTTAAGAATTTTTTTATAAGGTAGATCATCAATGGGTATCAGTCAATTTGTTGATTTGTCACGCTTGATCCGAAACTTCCTGATATGATTTTGTTGTTGTAACTGTTTAACTATACATTTTTAGGTTAATTTGTGTATGAAATTAAGCCATGTCATCCTCACAAAAGTTGTTTTAAATTCTTTGATCTTCATTGTTAAATGACTTTCAATTAATTGGATTTTCAAGTTGCCCCTTAAAATCGCTTCGGTACATGCGATGTTTCCAAAAACAACCGTTTAGAAACTCTTTTTTCAATACTTGATTTGACTTAGGAACAATTATGTTTTGGACCATATTTAAAATGCCTACAATACTTGTGAGTGCATTTATGCGAGCCCTAAACTAGCGTTGACAATTAAATTCGTTCCATAGCCTAGATGTTCCTTAGTCCAAAATATCTTCAAAATGTGTTCCATAGTTGAGATATCACTTTGTCCTAAAAACTTTACTCCTTGATATTGATGATTTCAAACTCATCTTTGAGATATTACATGTACCCTTTCATGCATATAATCATGTCATTCATTAGAAACGCTTATTTTTGTGATTGGCACATGTCTTTGGTAATAAGTGACTTGTTGATGATTCACTTTGTTATTTGATTGGTTGAGAAATAAGGTCCAAAAGACTTGCTTGTGTGTTTAATTCATGCTCGTGCATGTGACTTTTAGATGTATGTTAGGAGCGATGCATGATATTGAGAAAAGATCTTGGAAATCACATAAAACGCCTCATTAGGGACTTACAAATGTTATTGGCCATGTGAGAACACAATTGATTAATAATGGCTATACGTCATAAAATAAATCGGTTAGGTGTTTAGAGGGACCTACTTATGAATTGCAAAGGCCAATCTCGAGGCTCAAATTTGGTTGATTTTAGACTTTGCTTCTCTTAATTTATTGATCTTGGTCTTATGTTGTGCTTTTAGTTGTTTTAATGTGTATATTTGTTTCTTTCCATTGTATGCACTTAATTATAGTTTTTAGACTAGTTTAGAATAGGATCTTGAAGATGAAGACGGCATGAAGATGGCGAAAGTCGATGTCCATTCCGACCATACTTTTGTATCATTCATCCCCGGCATATGTCTCGGGTTCTTCTTGTTTGTATAAAAACCAAAAGAGTTGCGAGTTCTTTTCTTTGCGGGTTCTTTTCTTTCCTGTCATTTCATTTTGTTTTTCTTTTTAGCTTTCTTAGAATTGCATGGTAGATTTACTGCTTTCATTGGTCGTTTAATTATCGTCTTGTACTTTCAATTCAATTGTTTGCATTTTTTTCATCTTTCCTAGAAATAAAATGGTACGAAAATGACTAACCACACATGATCGCTAGTTTAGAATAAATGATCCCAAAAAAAAATAATAAAAAGAAATGCATGAACACCTTAGTTAAACATAACATACTATTAGATTCCGAAATGACACTAATAGAAATATTAGCGTAACCTAAGTCCCCGAACCTAGATATTTGGTTATATAGAAATCGAGGGACTACTCCCGACCTTCGATTGGGTTTTCTATTTCTAATTGACCCCCCAAAACGAGGTTAGTGGCCACTCCTGTCTTATTTTTAGGTTGTCTAAAACAACTAGACCATATAAATGAATCCATTGCAAGGGGTATGAGTCTTGACGCGACTCACCGTAATTTAGCAAACCCACTATGGAAAGCTCCTAATGGATGAAGTGATGCCATCCTTAGGGAAGAGAATACTAGAGGAAAGGCTACCATGGTAAAAGTATTTTTAGATTCAATATCCACACCCAACCTCCTTTCTTGAGGTCGCTCATGTGGGTATGGATCGCAACACTTCGATATCACGCGGGGTACGAGTTTGGGAGAACTCGTGATTGTATACGAGGGAACTCACAAGAGGTTCGATCTGAAAGGCAAGGTGATGACGTCTTTTGGGACATGAACCCTTAAACCTGACGTTTTCCTCCATCCATTTGGGCCGCAAGGAGGTCAGTTCATGATAGGCTTGGCAACTTCACTAGGAACTAGTTACTAGTTAAGAGGACTTGAAGCAGTTAAAAACGATTGTCCCATGTTAAATAATGTGTTTGATGTAGGATCGTTTGCATGTCAAAATCATGTGGAAAATAAGGTAAGTTGCTACATAAGTGTTAAATGGTTTTGTAGATGGGAGATATAAGGGGTGAAGTGAGTGTAAATCCCTTGTCTTGTAGGTAGTGAAAGGATGTATGCGTGTATGTTGGGTTATATTGAAGTACTAGTTGTTTAAATTTAAACAAGTATTTACAAGCTTTAGCACTATACCGCACACACAACCACAGTCTAAAATCTCGATACGGCTCTCTTCTCAACAATGGTCGATAAGATTCTCGATGACATAGAGAAGCCCATACGGTTCTCTTCTCAACAGCTGAGCATTGCCACCTGTAATTTCTTGGACTTAGTGGGTGCAGGCAGTTTCGGGGCAGTTTATAAAGGGACGTTCTCGAACGGCTTGTCAGTGGACGGCAGCTTGGACAAGAAGATTGAAGATCAATTCTTGGCCGAAGTAACCACCATCGGTAGATTGAAGGTCAATCCTTGGCCGAAGTAACCACCATCGGTAGAACACACCATATGAGTTGTTCAGCTATATGGATTTTGCTTCGACAGAAACGTAAGAGCGCCTGTGTACGAATTCATGCACAACAGTTCGTTAGACTGACTACTGTTCAGCGTAGATAAAGATATAGAGTGAGAGGTTCTATACAATATCGCGATCGAAACTGCCAACGGGATCTCGTATCTACATGAGGAGCGTCATTAGATAATAATCCATTGCGACGTAAAGCTGGAGAACGTCCTCCGTTCGAGAAATCCCTTGTGCTCACGACACAGTCGCCTCTGGCCTCTCTGCAACACAATGAACACGCTCTCAATCCCACCCTCTGCTCTCCTTATGCGTACCACTGCCATCGAAAACCCTAGACCTTCCCTTCAATGAGCAGAGTCGCCGCTGCCCGATGCTCCGCCATGAGAAAGGCATCGGCCATTTTCAGTCCCTGCAATGGCACCACCTTCGCACCCATTTCTCTCGCAAAAAATCTCTCTTCCATCACCTCTCCTGTCACATGCACTGTCGCTGCCGCCACCGAGCCCAAGCCGTCAAATGTTTCATCTCAGCTTCTCTCGATCCTCGTGTCCCCGAATTGGCAGAGGAACCCTTGGCTCAAGAGGCTGATCCTCTCGACAACCCCGTCTCATGTTTACTCCGTCTTCGCCTCTAACCTCAACCCTCGGACTGTGCTTGGGTTCTTCAATTAGATTTTGCATTAAAAAAGCCGAATTTCCTAATAGCAAGTGTCTAAGGCCGTGTCTAGTAAGAGGGAGCGGTGTCCAAACACGGGTGCCATTGATCAAAGGAAAAACAGATATCGAAGTTATTGTTATAACTGATTGATCTGGACTGATTCTACCTTTAAGGATGACTAAACGCACAGGCATTCCATGATGATTGGTGATCATTGACCAGTCGGTCTGTCCAGACAGTATAACGTGAGGTATTCCAATAAAAAAGAAAGAGTAGCGACTCTGCTGAAAGAGGCCCTGTGTCATGAACTAAATTAGGCTTACAGTGTCTTGGGTTGGGATCCAATTTCATTAAATCTAAGGCATTAGCTACATTTCCATCACGTTTAGACTTACGTTCTTGAGTTTTCCCTTGATACCGGTGCACTAGGAATGGTTTCCGAGATGGGTGGGGAAGAAGCATGAGAAGAAGAGGTTCTCAGACATCATAATGGGATGCATGATCCAAGAGAATTGCAGAGAGAAGGCCGAGAAGATGGCGATGGTTGCTCTATGGTGCGTTCAGTACCAAATGAAGTCGATGCCGAGCATGAGCTTCACCCTGAAGATGCTGGAAGGCGGTGTAGAAATCCCGATGCCCCACAATCCGTTTCACCATCTAATGTAATCTCTGCTGCCGGACATTCTAGCAGGGGTAGACGGAGAAGCATGCAACTTCCCACCACCGACCATCAGAATGCTAGCCGAATCTTCTAATCCTGGCATCGTTCCTACAATTTGATAGGATTCAATTAAACAATATTTCTTGATCGAGATATCATAACTACTAGTGATGAGCAGCAATTTTTGGTTTAAGACGTTCAAACCCATTTTGTTGCATTCTTTTCATCCACTTTGTCATGCATACGTTAAAAGCCTTTGCCGGTTGTCCCGAAGTTTCTTTTCTTCTTGATCTTGTAGATTTCTTGCTTCTAGCTTCAATTTTTCATGTCTAAATCTATCTCTGCTAAAGACAACTTCAATTCAATACTGACAAAAGAAGTGAACCCATTCTGCTCCTGAAACATAAGTCACCATGGTGACTTTAAAGTACAACTTCAATAATTCATGATTTACCATAAATGAAATAAGAATAAATTATGAAATCTTTTTCCCAAGGAGATTGATAATTTTATAGCCAGCTCTATTTCATTTTATATAGTTGGCTTCACAGGCTTGGAGTGGCAACCTTTAGAAAACACGATCCTCAAAAGCGGATGACTCTGAGTCCCATTTCCTTCCATTTTTCGATAACTGATAAGGCTTAGCTGGATCGAGATACTCAAACGGATACTTGGGTGTTGGAATTTCCATATCTCCGTCCAACATCTTCGCGACAATGCTCATCGCTGGCCTTGCCTCCGGCTTGTACTGAATGTACAACAAAGCCACCTTCAACATCCTCAACGCCTTCTCTCGTGCACCCTCCGAAACCCCACAAAGAGAGACCATCACCAACAACTCGCCATTATGTAGCATGTCCCACGTCCACCGCAGAAGCCACTACCTAGATTCACTCAGGCTCGAGTTGTGATTTCTCCTCCTCCCCACGATCTCGAATAGAAGCATCCCGAAGCTATACACGTTGCACTTGTAGGTAATGGGATACAACTTCCACATCTCAGGCACTGCGTACGCAGGTGTTCCACGGAACCCCATCAGGAAGATATGACTGCTTCCCCTGTTGTGGAGCTTAGCAAGCCCGAAGTCCGCGACCTTCGTGGTCAGGTTCCAATTCAGGAGGATGTTCCTAGGCTTTATGTCAGTGGACTATCCTCTGCTTGCATTCCTCATGCAAGTAGGCGATTCCACCGCAATCTCATTCATTTTGCACCAATTGATTGCTGACTTGTCCCCGAAAAGTAACCAATCAAGGAACCCAATTTCCATGTATTCGTAGACGAGTGCCATCGTGGCTGGGTCAAAGCAAAAGCCGTAGAGCCTGATGAGGTTAATGTATCGAGTTCTTCCGATGGAGTTCACCTCTGCCATGAACTGCTCCTGGATCCTATTGTGGTGGGCATTCGAGAGCACTTTGACAGCCACTAGAGTTCCGTTCGGCAACTCACCTCTGTAGACAGATCCGTAAGCACCGGAATCGAGCAAGGTGGTGTAATCTCTGGTATAAACAGCTAGCTGCTCCGAAGAATTACTGGTGGGCTTCAGGAATCTCTCTAGGGTACCGAACTGATCGGGCACTTCCCAATTGTGTACTGGTGAGATAGCTACTGGGGCGACAGAGATTACTCAAGATGGCGAAGAATGAACAACTTGTGTAGCTTCCCTGGCATAGCTAGGGATCGCTTTCTTCAAACATTTGATAAGGAAGTACACAACGGCAGCGACTGCTACAATCCCCACCACACCTGAAACTGAAAACAGATTGCAGTGATAGCATTGTTAAAAGTTTTATCACAATATCAAATTACGAACTTCATACGTAGGTTCACATTCCACTTGCTAATGACAGGCGCTGAGAACCCATGCCTCCTCAAGTTGACTGGTTCACTGACACGACCGGAATGAATTGGCGGGTCTTTATTGAACTTGATGAAATCATATTTGAAGGAGCTCATCTCTTCTAGGCGGAATCGAATCGAACCTTGTTGTGGGATCAAGAACTTCTCTCGTTGCGAGCCTGTTAATTAAGACAGCACTTTTACCTCCAGCTTTGGTTACGCAAAGTACAAACATCCACAGAGACGTCTATTTTTTGTTTAACTTCGACTTGGACGAGCGTGCATCCGTGGTTTAAGCTCAGTGCGGTTTGTTAAAGGGAGTTCAGCTTCGAGGCATCTTCGCAGAAAAGCAAGTTGAAATTGATGTGCTTCGATCAACAGCTTGCGCAATCTTTCCACTGAAAATACTCCATCCATTTTCGACGTAGTTGTATTATCCACATGTCAGCTTACCTGACTCTCATTGCACATGGCAACGTTTTTATTCCGGAGAACTATTTCTTTTCAGAAATAGTTTTTTTCTATTACTACTTCAGGATCAATTTCTGAGTAAAATAGAAAATGAAAAGAAATGAAAATAGAAAATGAAAAGAAATAGATTGCCGCTCACCATCGCACGATCGCCGCACGACTGCCCCACAATCGCCGCACGACTGTTGCACGACCGCCGCACGATTGCCACACGACCGCTGCACGACCGCCGATCGCTACCGTAGGATTGCCGCCCACCGATCGCGAGAGGGGGTGGCGACCGATGGACTGTGGGCGGCGGTTGGTAGCAACAGATGACACGTCGTCGGTGGCAGGCAGCGATCATTTGGCAATCGTGCAGCGGTTGGCAATGGTAGGCTGTCGACGGTGGTTGCGAGCGGCAAGAGGTGGCCGATGGTTGGCAGGCGGCCAGCGGTGGCTGCAACAAGTAAAAAGAACAAAAGAGAAATAGAAAAGAAAAGAAAAACTTATTTCTAAAAATTGTTCCCGGGAATAATAAGCTACTTTTTTATTTTATTTTATTTCTATTCCAAATCTATTCCCCAGCCACTTTTCTATGGGAAATAGAAAAATAAGTTGGCGTTACCAAACAGATTTCTGTTCTTTTTTTGTTATTGGGAACAAAAGTACAAAAATCGGGAGAAATAAAAACGTTATCATGGAGGCCCTTAAAGTACAACTTCAATATATTCATAATTTACCATAAATGAAATAAGAATAAATTATGAAATCTTTTTCCCAAGGAGATTGATAATTTTATAGCTAGCTCTATTTCATTTTCTATAGATGGCTTCACAGGCTTGGAGCAGTAACCTTCATAAAACACAGTCCTCAAAAGCGGATGACTCTAAGTCCCATTTCCTTCCATTTTTCGATAACTGATAAGGCTTAGCTGGATTGAGATACTCAAACGGATACTTAGGCGTTGGAATTTCCATATCTCCATCCAACATCTTCACGACAGTGCTCATCATCGCTGGCCTTGCCTCTGGCTTGTACTGAATGCACAACAAAGCCACCTTCAACATCCTCCATGCCTTCTCTCATGCACCCTCAAGTTCCCCACAAAGAGAGACCATCACCAACAACTCACCATTTTGTAGCATGTCCCACGTCCACCGCGGAAGCCACTACCTAGACTCACTCAGGTTCGGGTTGTGATTTCTCCTCCTCCCCACGATCTTGAACAGAAGCATCTCGAAGCTATACACGTCACACTTGTAGGTAATGGGATACAGCTTCCACATCTGAGGCACTGCGTACCCAGGGTTCCACGAAACCCCATCAGGAGGATCCGACTTCTTTGCTTGTTGTGGAGCTTGGCGAGCCTGATGTCCGCGACCTTCGGGGTCAGGTTCCGGTCGAGGAGATGTTCCCAGGTTTTATGTCATAGTGGACTATCCTCTGCTCCCATTCCTCATGCAAGTAGGCGATTTCCTTTGCCGTCCCCACTGCAATCTCATTCATCTTGCACTCATAGACGAGCGCCATTGTGGTTGGGTCAAAGCAAAAGCCGTAGAGCCTGATGAGGTTGATGTGTTGAGTTCTTTCGATGGAGCTCACCTCTACCATGAACTGCTCCTGGATCCTATTGTGGTGGGCATTCGAGAGCACTTTTATAGCCACCAAAGTTCCATTCAGCAACTCACCTTTGTAGATAGATCCATAAGCACCGAAACCGAGCAAGGTGGCGTAATCTCTGGTATAAACAGCTAGCTGCTCCGAAGAAAATCTGGTGGGCTTCAGGAATCTCTCTAGGGTACCGAACTGATTGGGCACTTCCCAATTGTGTACTGGTGAGATAGCTACTGGGGCGACAGAGATTACTCGAGATGGCGAAGAATGAACAACTTGTGTAGCTTCCCTGGCATAGCTTGGGATCGCTTTCTTCAAACATTTGATAAGGAAGTACACAACGGCAGCGACTGCTACAATCCCCACCACACCTGAAACTGAAAACAGATTGCAGTGATAGCATTGTTAAAAGTTTTATCACAATATCAAATTACGAACTTCATACGTAGGTTCACATTCCACTTGCTAATGACAGGCGCTGAGAACCCATGCCTCCTCAAGTTGACTGGTTCACTAACACGACCGGAATGAATTGGCGGGTCTTTATTGAACTTGATGAAATCATATTTGAAGGAGCTCATCTCTTCTAGGCGGAATCGAATCAAATCTTGTTGTGGGATCAAGAACTTCTCTCATTGCGAGCCTATTAATTAAGACAGCACTTTTGCCTCCATCTTTGGTTACGCAAAGTACAAACATCCACAGAGACGTCTGTTTTTTGTTTAGCTTTCGACTTGGACAAGCGTGCATCCATGGTTTAAGCTCAGTGAGGTTTGTTAAAGGGAGTTCAGCTTCGAGGCATCTTCATAGAAAAGCAAATTGAAATTGATGTGCTTCAGTCAATAGCTTGTGCAATCTTTCCACTGAAAATACTCCATCCATTTTCAACGCAGTTATATTATCCACATGTCAGCTTACCCGACTCTCATTGCACATGGCAACGTTTCTATTCCAGAGAACTATTTCTTTTCAGAAATAGTTTTTTTTTATTACCACTCCAGGATCAATTTCTGAGTAAAATAAGTGTTTGGCAATTATACAAAATTTCTATTATTGAAATAGAAAATGAATAGAAATGTGTTCGATAAAAATTTATAAGTTTTTGTATTTATTTGTTTTTTCTTCTTACTCACGAATCGTCGATTGTTACTCACTATCGCACGATCGCCGCACGACCACTGTATGACCGCCCCACAATCGCCACACGACTGTTGCACGACCGCCGCACGATCGCTGCACGACCGCTACACGACCGCCGCACGACCGCCGATCGCTGCCGTAGGATTGCCGCCCACCAATCACGGGAGGGGGCGGCGACCAATGGGCTGTGGGCGGCGGTTGGTAGCAACGCACGACAGTCATCGGTGGCAGGCAGCGGTCGTTCGGCAGTCGTGCGGCGGTTGGCGATGGTAGGGTGTCAACGGTGGCTGCGGGCGGCAAGAGGTGGCCGATGGTTGGCAGGCGGCCAGCGGTGGCTGCAACAAGTAAAAAGAACAAAAGAGAAATAGAAAAGAAAAAAAAAACTTATTTCTAGAAATTGTTCCCGGGAATAATAAGCTACTTTTTTTTTTTCTTATTTCTATTCCAAATCTATTCTCCAGCCACTTTTCTATGGGAAATAGAAAAATAAATCGACGTTACCAAACAGATTTCTGTTCTTTTTTTGTTATCGGGAACAAAAGTACAAAAATCGGGAGAAATAAAAACGTTATCATGGAGGCCCTTAAAGTACAACTTCAATATATTCATAATTTACCATAAATGAAATAAGAATAAATTATGAAATCTTTTTCCCAAGGAGATTGATAATTTTATAGCTAGCTCTATTTCATTTTCTATAGATGGCTTCACAGGCTTGGAGCAGTAACCTTCATAAAACACAATCCTCAAAAGCGGATGACTCTAAGTCCCATTTCCTTCCATTTTTCGATAACTGATAAGGCTTAGCTGGATTGAGATACTCAAACGGATACTTAGGCGTTGGAATTTCCATATCTCCATCCAACATCTTCACGACAGTGCTCATCGCTGGCCTTGCCTCTGGCTTGTCCTGAATGCACAACAAAGCCACCTTTAACATCCTCCATGCCTTCTCTCATACACCCTCCGGTTCCCCACAAAGAGAGACCATCACCAACAACTCACCATTTTGTAGCATGTCCCACGTCCACCGCGGAAGCCACTACCTAGACTCACTCAGGTTCGGGTTGTGATTTCTCCTCCTCCCCACGATCTTGAACAGAAGCATCTCGAAGCTATACACGTCACACTTGTAGGTAATGGGATACAGCTTCCACATCTGAGGCACTGCGTACCAGGGGTTCCACGAAACCCCATCAGGAGGATCCAACTTCTTCCCTTGTTGTGGAGCTTGGCGAGCCTGATATCCGCGACCTTCAGGGTCAGGTTCCGGTCGAGGAGGATGTTCCCAGGCTTTTATGTCATAGTTGACTATCCTCTGCTCCCACTCCTCAGCAAGTAGGCGATTTCCTATGCCATCCCCACTATAATCTCATTCATCTTGCACTCGTAGATGAGCGCCATCATGGTTGGGTCAAAGCAAAAGCCGTAGAGCCTGATGAGGTTGATGTGTTGAGTTCTTTCGATGGAGCTCACCTCTACCATGAACTGCTCCTAGATCCTATTGTGGTGGGCATTCGAGAGCACTTTTACAGCCACCAGAGTTCCATTTGGCAACTCACCTTTGTAGACAGATCCATAAGCACCAGAACCGAGCAAGGTGGCGTAATCTCTGGTATAAACAGCTAGCTGCTCCGAAGAAAATCTGTTGGGCTTCAAGAATCTCTCTAGGGTACTGAACTGATCGGGCACTTTCCAATTGTGTACTGGTGAGATAGCTACTGGGGCGACAGAGATTACCCAGGATGGCGAAGAATGAACAACTTGTGTAGCTTCCCTGGCATAGCTTGGGATCGCTTTCTTCAAACATTTGATAAGGAAGTACACAATGGCAGCGGCTGCTGCAATCCCCACCACACCTGAAACTGAAAAAAGATTGCAGTGATAGCATTGTTAAAAGTTTTATCACAATATCAAATTACGAACTTCATACGTAGGTTCACATTCCACTTACTAATGACAGGTGCTGAGAACCCATGCCTCCTCAAGTTGACTGGTTCACTAACACGACTGGAATGAATTGGTGGGTCTTTATTGAACTTGATGAAATCATATTTGAAGGAGCTTATCTCTTCTAGGCGGAATCGAATCGAATCTTGTTGTGGGATCAAGAACTTCTCTCATTGCGAGCCTATTAATTAAGACAGCACTTTTGCCTCCAGCTTTGGTTATGCAAAGTACAAACATCCACACAGACATCTGTTTTTTGTTTAGCTTTCGACTTGGACAAGCGTGCATCAGTGGTTTAAGCTCAGGTTTGTTAAAGGGAGTTCAGCTTCGAGGTATCTTTGCAGAAAAGCAAATTGAAATTGATGTGCTTTGGTCAACAGCTTGCGCAATATTTCCACTGAAAATACTCCATCCATTTTCAACTCAGTTGTATTATCCACATGTCAGCTTAGCCGACTCTTATTGCACATGGCAACATTTTTATTTTGAAAAACTATTTTTTTTAGAAATAGATTTTTTTTTTTACTCTAGGATCAATTTTTGAGTAAAATAAGGTATTTGGTAATTATACAAAATTTCTATTATTAAAATAGAAAAAGAATAAAAATGTGTTTGGTAAAAATTTATAAATTTTTATATTTATTTATTTTTCTTCTTACTCACGAACCGTCGACCTCGCCCCCCCGCCGCTCGACCGTCGTACGATCGCCGCACGACCACTACACCACTGCCGCACGATCACCGCACGACCGCCACACGACTGCTGACCGCTATTGTAGAATTGTTGCCCACAGGTCGCAGGAGGGGGCGGTGACTGATGGGCTGTGGGCGGCGGTCGATAGCAATGGTCGGCTGTCGTCAGTGGCAAACGGCGATCATGCAGCAGTCGTGTGGTGGTTAGCGATGGTAGGCTGTCGATGGACGGTAGCGGTCATCAACTAGTGGGTTATAGGCGGCAACCGGTGGGCTACAGGCGCCAGCGACCGTCGCATGTAGTTGACTGCGGTCAGCTGCCAATGGTGGCCGTAGGCAACAAGATGTTGCCGACGGTTGGCAAGCAGCCGGCGGTGGCTGCAACAAGGAGGAAGAACAAAAGAGAAAAAGAAAAAAAAAAAAAAAAAATTTATTTCTAGAAATTGTTTCCAAGAACAAAAAGCTACTTTTTTTTTTTTTCTTGTTTCTAATCCAAATCTATTTTCCAGCCACTTTTCTATTCTGGGGGATAGAAAAATAAGTTAGAGTTACCAAACAAATTTCTATTTTTTTTTCCGGAGAACAAAAGAACAGAAATCGGAAGAAATAGAAATGTTACTATGCCCTAACTATCCGCCCATGTCATGTTTTGGCACTTGGAATGCCCAACACTCAAGATCGGATTGGCCAATTTTTCATGCAATTGCGAATCGTATCTCGGATATAAGATTGGATAGACGATCATATCACAATATGAAATTACGAAATAATTCCTAATTTAAAGGCTACTTGGGAGTTTCATGAATGTGGTAATCTCTTTCAAAGATTCAAACAACATTGCAATTTCATGAATTAGGAAACAAAATATATGAAAATCGAATAAATGAAAATTCTTACCTAATCCGCGAAATCGTTCAGATGGTGTTTCCAAATTCGGACTGACGACAAATCATGGGAATCATGACCGGAGAAGAAGCAATGACGGTATCTGGGGAATAAGCATCGGCTAACTCTGTGCCAGCAGCCGCGGTAATACAGTTTAACGACCAGCGGAGGCTCACGATCAGTGGTGCATCGCTTAGTGGTTGGCCTCACGGTGCTTGGCTGGCGTGTAGTAGTTCTTGGCTGAGCTGACTCACGTGGCTAGTGGCGACTCAGCCGTGAGGAACTATCTGCGAAACAGAAAAGATTGAGCAAGGCAGGAAGGCTTGATCGAGGCTGGCTCGCAGCTGGACTTGATTGAACACGGTTAAGGGGTTGCAAAGCTTCTTTGAGATTGCTCGGCTGATGGCACCAAAGCTACAATAACGCTGGAACCTGTAAAAGCGTTATTCGAAAAGAACCATTAAATCCACTAATGTTGATGAAAATTCATTCCTACAGGAGCTGTCTTGGCCTCGCTTGGATGATGCAGGGGCCTTGGTTTGTTCTGGACAGCCTGTGAAAGAACAGTTAAGCATGGCAAACAACAGCCAGCGGTGGTGTCGGGTCTAGATAAATAAGAACAGCAGGAGGCGTGGTGGCTGGTAGTTCGCTCAAGAGGCTTGCCGTGTGGCTGGAATTTCACCGGGAACCTGCAAAGAATTATTCAAGAGCACCAAGGGGACTGTTGTGGCGTGCAAAGGATTTGTCAAGGATGCTGTCGGTGAGCTATCGTTCACTAGTGCTTCAGCGTTGCTGGGAATTCGCCAGATTGACTGGTTGAAAGCTGGATGATGAACTGTGGGGGCAAGGAGACGGGCAGTGCTGCATTGGGGGTGAGGCGGAGCGGTGGCTGAGCGTGTGAGTGCGAGGTCCTCGCGATCAGGCAGGTGCAGGAATTGCACGGTGAGGTAGGAGTATTCACAAAGGAGAGAGAACCCATTTCTTCGCTTCCTTCCCTCTTTGCGTTCTTTCTTTCCTTCAATGCTCTCAATTGTGGCCGTGAATGTCAATTGTGCGCCCCCTTTTCCGACCCTAATAATTTCTATTTATAATAGCAAACTTAGGGTGACTCACTTTAATAAGCTTATTTTTGTCAGTCTTACTTCTCATGGGCTTAAACCAATCTAATTAAGTACAAAGCCATTCACACCAGTCTGATTAAATGCAATTAATTGAAATATGTTAATAATCTATATGTAATTCAATTGATATATATATTTTTTTATCTAGGGACTAGAGTCGATCCCTAATTTTTATGCAATAAATGCCTAACTAAGTTGGTAAAATTTAGGTCTCAATAGCTACCTTCTTTGAAGTTGAGCTTGCATTCAAAGACAAGTCGATAACAAAATTTCGACTGTGCAAATATTTGGACTTCACCGTGGATATTGCCCGATGACCCCTTTGAGAGACTTTGAATTGCTTGGACATCGTTTGAGCAATCGAAAAGGGATGATCAATAAATGCCTAGATATCGTGTGAGGCCTCTAAAGATCGAGGATGAAAGGTTGTTTCAAATATTTGGATATTGTTTGAGATACTTGAAACCGATTGTCCAATGAACACCTGAATATCGTCTGAGGCATACAACAATAGATTAATAAAATGGAATTCATTCCAACTTTTAATGAAATTCCTAGATATCATCGGAGGTATTCGAAAAATTAACTGCTAAACACTTGGATATCATTAGAGGTGCTCAATTTAGGAACTTTTCAATTTGTTTGAAAAATGCTTCTCGAAATACCTAATTATCGTCTAAGGTATTCAAAAAGACATGATCGACAAAATAGATATCGTCAGAGGTACTCAATGATTGGGTGAACAAAGGGAACTAACCCAAATGCTTGGGGATTCCTCGAGGAAGCACATGGATATCATGTAAGGTACCTGAAAAAACTTGATTGATAAATACCTAGATACAGTCAGAGGCATCTAACAACTTCATCAAGACACTTAGGATGCATTTGATTCAGCATTTCCAAGGGGTTTTCAGCCTCCAAAATCCATTTAGGAAATGCTAGACCGTTTGACAATTATTTTGAAGTAACTTTCAAATGAAAGTTAGCATTGGAAAAATTAAAAGCCCAATGCTAGAAGAAACTAACATTGAGCTTTTACCATTTGGCCAAATGTTAAAACTCATTTTTTTTTTCTTCCAAAATTATCCTCACTCATTCTTCAAATTTCTGATTTTGCCCTTGTTATTATTTTTTAAATTGCCAAAAATAAAGCTAAAAAAATCATATATATTTATATAAATGCTAAAAAAAAAATATTTTTTGCACCTTTTTTTTAAATATTTATATATTTGATTTTCTAGCATTATTGTCAAAATTTACATTTAAAAAGTTGCATACATTATTTTTTTTTTTTCAATTTTAAACAAAAAAATTAAAAAATTTCGACGAAGGATTTGATATTTTTTTCAAAATTATATGTATGTATGTATGTATGTATGTATGTATGTATTCGATTCTTTTTAGCATTATTGTCAAAACTTATATTTAAAAAGTTGCATACATAATTTTTTTTCCAATTTTAAGAAAATAAAAATTAAAAAATTATGATAAAGGGTTTGGTCTTTTTTTTTAAATATATATATATATATATATATATATATATATATATATATATATATATATATATATATATATATATTTTGATTTTTTTAGTATTATTGTCAAAATTTATATTTAAAAAGTTGCATACATTATTTTTTCAGTTTTAAACAAATAAAATTTAAAAAAAAACTAATATTAATTACCTAAAGGATTTTTCAAATGTGTTTTCTACTAAACGACATTTCTCTTAAAATTATTTCTTAAAGCATAATTTACCAAAAGACCTTTACATTTGCCTAAAGTCCTTTAGTCTAAACTGTTTTGCGTTTTTCCAATGGGCTTTCAAAATATTGAACCAAATACACCCTTAGTTATCAACTGAGATGTCACAAAAAAATTTGTAAAATACCTAGCTTTCCCTCAAGCAATTAGTGAGATATTCAATTTTCGCCTTAGATACTCGAATTGAAACTAAGGGAGATGCTCAGATCTGGCCCTCAAGTACTCAAATTGAAAATCTTGAAACTTACCTGAGGTTACTTACCTTATGGTTTGATAGATTTGCTTGGAACCTCCTTTTTGTTCGTAGGGCTTGAGAGATTGCTTATTTAGTATCCACTTTGCTTTAGGTGCATGACAGTGCATGTCGCTTGTTTAGCATCTAAACCTTTCTCCGGACACATGATAGGGCAATAAGACTTCTCAAGAAGAATTGTTGGGCTTAAACTTACCTAATTCTAGGGTTATAAAACTTTGGGGACAACTTGAATGGGTTGAGTGTCAATGTAGCAACAGAGTATACTTGTTTGTATTCATAGAGAATAGAATGCTTGGATAATCACAAGTACTCAAAGGACTAGACTACTTAAACAATCACAAGCACTCTTAAGTATTAGAATACCAGATCGATCACAAGTACTCAAAGGAGCTAGAATACCTAGATGATCACAAGTACTTAAAGTGTAAGAATACTTGGATGATCATAGGTACTCAAAGTGATAGAGTAACTAACTAATCATAAGTACTCACTTTTGAAATAAGTCCAGGTAAAGACGTATTTACCTAGCAATATCTTTGGTCCTTGAGGGCATATCTCCTAGAATTTTTTGCCATAGAGTTTGATGAATTGTCCGGTGGTTCTTCTCTAAGAGGGCTTTTGGAAACTCATGACGAATCATAAGGCTTCAAAGAGAAACTCAAAACTTTACATATCAGACACAGTTAGAACAAATATGCATGCATTTATCGAGGAGGTAGACAACGTAGGCTATTCTAGAACGTACATCTCGTTCATCGAAGCATCAATCAACTTATCTAAGGTTTATGCATAATAATTTTAATGTATTTGTGCCACCAAATTTCGGTCATTGTACCTTTTGCTAAAAAGCTTTTTACTTTGTAGACATGAAACTCCCTACACTCATCTCACAAATGTATAAGCTGGAGATTATGTATAATATGTGGCTTACCTTTCATCATCCTAATGAATCTCTTCCAACATGCTTAAATAATTCCACACCATTTGTTAAATTGGTCTGTCTTGACAACTAGAGGTGTCAGAAAAGTTACCACAGGGATAACTGGCTTGTGGCAGCCAAGCGTTCATAGCGACGTTGCTTTTTGATCCTTCGATGTCGGCTCTTCCTATCATTGTGAAGCAGAATTCACCAAGTGTTGGATTGTTCACCCACCAATAGGGAACGTGAGCTGGGTTTAGACCGTCGTGAGACAGGTTAGTTTTACCCTACTGATGATAGTGTCACAATAGTAATTCAACCTATGTTGACACCTAGATTTTAACGGTCCGTTTAGTCATTAATTACATAGTATATAGATTTAGATTGCATTTATTTGCACATTTTGGACCGGTGGTGAATGTGTTCAAATTAGTTAGACTAAGCCCACGAAGCGAGCTGGTTGGCCCAAGCCCATGTTTTTTAATTATCTCGGGAAGAATTAAAAATTTTGAAATTTTTCCAGATATGAATCTTTTGGATAGAGCACATGTGTGAAAAAATATTGCGATTTATCTTCGCGAGATTTGGATTTCAAGAAAATATTCATCATAATCTTAAATTTTTATCAATAGCGATCATTTGGCGAAAATATATCGCGGATGTAGATTTGAAGGGGAGATTGAAAGTTTATCTTTTACACCCTATAAAAGCAACTGCGTACGATGAGGGGGAGGGGTTCTCTCTCGGTTCAAAAGTAAAAAATTGAGAGACAGAGAGAGTACAGAGACGTGAGAGAAAGAGACGTGGGAGAGAGAAAACCAAAAGAAAAGTCTTCTGCTGAAAGTGTGTCAGAGGGAGGAGACGTGGGGGTAGAGAAAGAAAAGGAGGGAAAAGCTGCATCTTCTTCTTCGTGGGACTCCTTCGCCGGAGACCTTTGGCTACTCTTTCGCCACCGCCGTTGCACCGGTCGCCACCGCCGTTCCGCTAGTAGCCGTGCACCGGCGCCGCCGCCTCGCCACTCCACCTCCGGACCTTTGCCCGAGCACCGGATCCCGAGTCCCCGCGACGCCGTTTCTGCTCTACCCTTAGCTCGAAGCTCCACCCGCAACCAGGCGTCGTTGCTCTGCCCGATTCGCGATCGGCCGCGACTTGCTGCGTCCGCCGGCCGCAAGACCTCCGCCCACGACGCCCAAGTTCAGCGCCAAAGCCCGTCCGCCACGCTCACCGAGCATCTTCCGCGCCCACACCGCCGAGCACCGACGCCGATCCACCCCAACGCCGGCCGTGCCCGTCCGGACCCGAGCTTCCCTAGCTCCGCTCCGGTGTTGTTGCCGCCGCCGGTTCACCTTGGCCGGAGCCTCCCTTGCCGAGCCAATTCGCTGTTTCGCTTGGAGATCCACAAGCCTGCTTGAGAAGAAAAAAAAAAGAGAAGATCATTTAGGTAGTTCTTCTTTTATTATTTTATTATTATTATTATTATTTTAAGGTTATTCTCACTTATTTATTTGTTTTTTTAGTAGGATTATTCCTAGATATATGATTGATGAACGTGAAAGTGCCCCTCGAGTGAGAGATTGATAGTCCGATTTTCGCGCTCGAAATCCGACTCGCAATCCCTTATAAAATCGACAATCCAATCTCAAGCCCGAGATTTGATTCGCGATTTAAAATAAAAATGGTCAACCCGATCTCATGCGCGAGATATGGTTCGCCAATTTTTGGATATCAATATTGTCTGGTTTGATTTGATATCGTGTGTTTGGATCAATTTTATTTTTAAGAGGAGAAAAAATCAAAAAAATTCAAATTAGGGTTATTCTTAGTCTTAGAATTAAAATCACGATCGATTCTGAATTTTTAAATGAGAAAATCAAATAAAAATCCGAATAAGAATTAGATTTGTTTTTGTTATCTTGCCTGTTAAGACTGCAATCTTATCATGAATTTTTAAATAAAAAAAAATCCAAAAAAAGTGTATTCATTTAGTTTTTATTTGAATTGCATGTTTAATTACTTGTTCGTTTTAATTTCGAATTTCTTAAAGAAAAACATAAAAAAGACCATTGTGCATATTAGATTGTGGTTGCATATCTCATTTTAAATTTAGATCATTTTTTTAAATAAATTGCATTATAGATTTAGATAATGTCTTAGTTTAAATTAGGATTTAATATGACTTAATCCCTAATTTAAATTAGATAGAATCTTAATCTAACTAGATCTTTTCAAATTTCATAAAATCTGTCTTAGGATAAATTAGTTGCAATTTCTAGGATAGATTGCATTTTTTAAATAAAAACGTCATTTGCATGTCATAGGTCCATGAAATGCACGTCATCTTAGTGATTATTGTTAGGTTCATTCTTAATTGGAAATTGCCGTCATTAGATTATGCCATTTAATAAATGTCATTTGACATATAGCTCGCATGTTAAATCGCGATGTTGCATATCATTTTAGTTGAAATAATTTCGTACGTCATTGCATTGCATTGCACGTCATTAGAATTAAATCATTTTGATTAATTTAAATTGCATATTTAACAATTGCATGTTCATTAAGAGATCATAAAAATTTTATTCATATGGTTTAGGACATGTCGCTATGCCATATCGTCGCATATTAGATAAATTGCATGGTAGATTAAGATAATATCTTAGTTTAAATTAGGATTTAATGTGACCCGATCCTTAGTTTAAATTAGATAGAATTTTAATCTAGTTAGATCATTTTTACATTTTTAATTAGAAATATCAAATGCACGTCATTTAGTTCTTATTAGGTTCATTTAATTAAAACTTAGTCCTCGTCATTAGACTAATTCATTTAATAAATGTCGCATGACATATAATTCACATACTAAATTGTATGCTGCATGTCATAATTTTGCATTGCATTGCATGTCATTAAGGTTAGGTCATTAGATTAATTTATATTGCATATTTAAATGTTGCATTTCTTTAATTTCGAATCCCATAGAAAAATACAAAAAATATAGTTAGAATAAATCATCTCATGCTTAGAATAGACTACATGCTTATTTATGTCATATCGCTTAAGTCATATAGCTAAGTCATGTTGCCATGTCATATCATTTCATGTTAAATTAGTGGCATGCATTGCATAAAGTATGATTCTCATTAATTAAGTGAAAACAAAACAAAAATTGCGTGTTAATTAGAAACCATATCTAGAGATGTTGATGTGGATTTTAATTTAACATTGCGAGATGCTTTCGTTGCTTCGAGGTAAGTCCTGCAATTTATTTATTGCTTTCTTGAGTGTTAAATTGGTGGTATGCGCACATGTATGATCACCTTACATGTTAGGAAGTTAAATTAAAATCAATCCAAATTGCTTGCCAAACATTTTTCAAAAAAAAATGAAATAAAAGGTACCGAAAGGGCACTAGGATAGTCTAGTGTAACCAAGTCCCCGAACTCATAAATCTCTGGTTCGTAGGAGTAAAGTAAATCTCCCGTTACTTTACTTGGGTTTCTAATCGACCCACCAAAAAATAGATTAGTGGCGACTCCCGATTGAAAATCATTTGCATGTTAAGAATTCAAACCTAAGTTGCGAATGGTATGGGCTTGGGAGAGCCCGAGCTAAGCAAAGACTTAGTAGTCCATTAACCTAGTTTTAGGTGGTGAACCGAAAAAATTGGGTCGCGACAGCTTGGCGACTCCGCTGGGGACTTGAGTTAAAACTTTTAGTGGACTTAGGCCAATTTTCTTTTTGAAAAATGCTTTTGTTTGGCAGCAAGGATTCCAGGTACGTCCCTAACGTTTAGGTGTTAAATGTTCTCGCAGATTGGGAGGTATAAGGGGAAGTGTTTGCTGACCTTTGTTTTGCGGAGTTGGAGTTAGGGATGTATGGTTTATTTATTATTATTATTTGAAGTGTTGTTTGATTTAAATTGCTATGCATGTTTTGCATAAATCACTACACTTTGCACACACAACCTGCCGCCGGACCTGGGCCGCATAGGATTATTTAGGATGGTATTGAGATGGATACCACTTCGACCGCATGCTCGCGGTGCGAGTCGCCCATCTCAATCCCGAAATTTCTTTCATAGTGTCAAGAATACCCACCTCGGTCCGCATGCCCGCGACTGGGTCGGCTCTTTGACCAAGCCGGAGTCATGAGGACCCGACATAGTCCACAAGCCCGTGGCTGGTCTCGATCATCCTTGTGGCTTCACTTTAATAAGCCTTATAGATTAGAAATCGAGCCACTTACCATGCGCACGTCTATGTGATTGCCGTCGATTTTTCTTGGTAAAGTAAGTTCTCTAATTTTTGCCTTTGCAATTTACTTACTTTGTCACATTATTTTGTTGGTCCGTGGCATTAGGATTATCCTAAGCCTTGATTAATATACAATGGGGATGCCGGACATTCGGATTATTCTCCCTCCGAAGGAAGAGCTTAGCACTTGGTGGGACCAGTTAGATCAAAATAGCCGTCAATTCGTTGAGTCACATATTGGTCGATTGATTCCACTGCTGCGTATCCACATCCATGGTGGCCTCGTTCAAGCACTCGCCCACTGTTGGTGCCCCGAGACTTCTACATTCATCTTCGGCGGTAAACATGAACTCACTCCCACCTTGGAAGAATATAGTATCGCCATAGGGAAGTCCTTAAAAGCTGAATTGATCAGTCCGCCTATCGGAATAGACCCTGTTATGACTTTATCGGATTTTCTGAGAATTAAAGAAAATGATATAAGAAAGATTTTAAAGGCCCACCGTAATGCGTGTCCTTTATCTTTTTTAAAAGAATGTTTTGAAAAAGGCACCTCATTTCAAATGCGCGGGATTTTCCTCTTGGCTTTCTTTGGGTTTATAGTATTTCCTTATTGCAAGAATGCTATTAACCCTTTGATTGCTCAATTAGTTAGACAAGTGTTGGAAGGAAAAAATTTTATAAACACCGTCTTGGCTGAAACTTTTCTTTCTCTCACTCGTTTCAAAAGAGGTGGTGATAAGACTCTCCATTCCTCCCCGAACTTTTACAAATTTGGTTCCTTTCTCACATAAAAGGATTTGGTGGTTCAATGACTATACATGATGTTATACAATTCTAATCACCCTATTATGAGATTTGAGAATAATCAAAAACATGCACCAGATTACCATTATTCTAGGTGGCTAGCTTTCATGAAAAAACCAACTCCCAAAGGTTTCCTATGGCATGCTAAATGGTTCCAAGTTCGGGTAGCGAGACTCTCATGTGGAGAAGTTGGCCCAATCCCTCTATTAGGATTCACTGGAGCATTGGAGTACTATCCGGCTAGAGTGACTCGACAGTATCAGGTCGTACAAGAGCTTCCCCCGGCATTACAAGCGGATCCACTACAAGTTAGTTTCGTTGATGGAAGTCGAGACCATGAAGATTCCATCCTCACCATCAAATCAATGTGGGACATGTGCCGTCCACGAAAACTCAAATGGCCCGAGGAGGAGTTGAAAGGCAGGGAAGGGAGGTACTATGCCTCGATTAGGTATATCAAACAACACAAGATTCCCGAAGAGTTGCTTCCAAAGATACCGAGGCGCCGTTGAAGATTACCAATCGAGCGAGAATAAACGCCTCAAAAGAGTTGCTGAAAAAGCTCAAGAGGAGAATAAACGTTTGCGCCGAATGGTGTCCCGAGTGTATATTGATCAAGCTAAATGAAATGCTTGAATCAATCTTGCTATTTTCAGTCTTAGATTAGGAAGTTTGAGTCATTTACTTTCCTAGTTCATTTGTTTAGGACGTTTTGAATTTCTATTTCAATAGGTCTGTCAAAAGCTCCATCGATGAATAAAGTTCTAGAATATTGCCATGGATCGACGTATTTTCATATGAGAATGCTTATTTTTGTTCATTTCCATTTAGGTTATAACGGATCCGCCACGCTCGCCAATCATCACACGACTAAGAGCTAGAATGGCTGAACAAACCGAAATGCGTGATCGTGTTTCCGCTATGGAAGGCCAACTTCAACAGTTAGTGCTTCTATGGAGCTTATAACAGCTCAAATCCAATCTCTCCAAGTGAATCCAAAGAGTGCACCCGCTCTCCCGGCGAATCCACCAGCTGCGCCCGCTTTTCCCGAGATAGTTGTCCCGGCCGGCGAAAAGGCCCAAACGGGTGTGGATGATATGCCGGGCTAGAAGATGATCCATTCCCGATCAATGTGGAAAAGGCTAAGCCCGTCGGCATCCCTAAGATCGAGCGGGATGAACGCTTGGCGAAAGTAGAAGAAAAGCTGAAACAATTGCGGGAGTCACGAGTTCGCTCCCGTTCGACTTGTCCGTATACGAGAAAGTCAAGGTGCCAACGAAATTCAAAATGCCGGAGTTTGAGAAATATGATGGCACCTCTTGCCCAAAGGCTCATTTGCGAGATGTACCATGTACGCATGGCTCAATATGTCAAGAATGAGCCTCTCATGATCCAATCATTTCATGCAAGTTTGACTGGGCCCGCTACGAACGGTATGTGATGAAAAATGTGAACCTCCTCGGCACTGGAATGAAGTGGGCGACGCATTCCTCAAACAAGACAAATTCAACATGGACATTGCACCTTCCCGAGAAGACTTAGAGCGTATGGAAAAGAAAAGGAGTGAGTCCTTTAAAGAATATCTTTGTGAGATGGAGAAACTTGGCGGCTCAAATTACTCCTGAGCCTACCAACAAGGAGCTGATGAAATTGTTTGTGAAGACCCTCCCGTCTGAGTTTCGCAATCGGATGGCCAAGATATGTCGAAAGCTTCAATCGGCTTATTCTGTAGGAGAACAAATCGAGATGGGGATAAGGGAAGGATGGTTTCTTGAGCCATCTAGTAAAAGATTCACTGCCAAGAAGGAGAAGGAAGCGGCTGTAGATGTGAATGTGGCTTTTAACCAAGAAAATGTCAAACGTGCCCCGGCTATCCACATGAATCCAAGACAACCACAAACTGGCGGCCGTCAATCATTTGCCCGGGCGAATAATAGAAGGCAATTTTCTCCTCTCCCCGGGTCTCCATCCCAAGTGCCGACGATCCTCCGAAAGAAGGGTTTGCTTACTAATGAACCAAAGCGTCCCAATCGCGAAAGCATTCGTGGTTATGACCCGACAAAGAAGTGTGACTACCACAACGGTGAATTAGGGCATTCAGGCGACGAATGTTTCACCCTCAAGCACAAGATCCAAAATCTCTTGGACACGAAGGCCTTCTCATTTCAAACTCGCTCACCAAATGTCCGGAAAAATCCGCTACCGAGCATGAGGGTACGGTGAATGCTATCTTAGAGCCCGAAGTTAGACGGATCAAGAACCCGAAGGTGCATGTGGCGAGATGCCTACAATGGATTAGTGAGAGCTGGATATTATTCGAGTCAAGAAGATGTTTCCTATCACGATGAAAGAAAGAATTGCCGAAATGGTGGATGACGGCATTATTGTGTATCTTGACCATAACGTGTGGTTTCCACTATTTCCCATATCATCATCAATTGGGAGGAGGAGCGAGGCTGCTCTCGATGATGGTAAGAAAGAAGTAGATCCGTCACTCGCAGACATGCCCCCACTAGAAGATGCAATGATGAGGAGATTGTGATTGAGATACCTCAACCATATGAATATGTCAACAATAAGGCGGTACCTTGGTCTTATGACCTAGATGTTGACCTTGTTACAAGGTCCGCCGAACTTATGCTCAAAATAATGCTCAACCCGCAAAGCCCGTCACTGATGAAGAGGCTAAGGAATTTCTGGCTGTGATTAAAGCAAGTGAATATAATATCGTTGATCAATTGCGAAAGATGCCTGCTCAGATCTCTTTGCTTGAGCTCCTTCAAACCTCCTCTGTGCATCAAAAGTCGGCCGATGAAGATTTTAAGTGAAATTCGCGTACCCGAAACAGATTCGAGCGAGATAAGCCGGAGGATTTTGTAGGATCGTCCTTCTTAAGGACATGATTGCTTTTTCGATGAAGAATTCCCTCTTGAGGGTAGAGGGCATAATAAAGCACTCTATATATCAGTTAAGCACAAGGTTTCTCATGTATCCCGAGTGCTCATCGATAATGGGTCCGCCCTAAACATATGTCCATTGGCCACTCTTCACCGTCTCAAGGTAGACCCGTCCAAGATACATCTTTGCGAAGACTTACGTGAGAGCTTTTGATGGAACGAAAAAGGAGGTGATCGGGAAATTAACCTTGACGTGCAAATAGGGCCGGTCGTCTTCAACATTCCTTTCCAAGTCTTGGATATCCCTACCGGGTTCAATTTTCTGCTAGGTCGTCCACGGATACATACTGCTGGTGCGGTCCCTTCAAGTCTACATCAAGCTGTAAAATTTGTGATCGAAAGGAAGCGGTCACTTGTGTATGGTGAAGAAGACCACCGGATTTACCATGAGACGGCTATCCCTTATGTAGAGCCGGATTCGAGCTCGAATCAAGTTACCACTCATTTGAGCTAGTGTCTACCATACATGCTTCTCGAGGTTCATCGCCGCCCACTCCCGAGGTTTCGATGCTGCCCTCATGGTAGGAAGAGTAATGGTTGGGAATGGTTTCGTCCACGGCAATGGGCTCGGAAGAAATGGCCGGGGCATTCGAAACCCCATTGAAGCCCCTCGAGGGTCCCAATCTGGGGGTTAGGGTACCATGGAAGAGGTGGAGGAAGTTACGGAAGGCAAAGACGGGGAAGGCATAACTCGCCACCCGAGCAAGGGCGAGGAAGGCAAAATTTACCACCTCCAAACATTCACGAGACGTTCCACGGTCCTCCAATCATGATGCAAGATGAAGCTGAAGTGATGGATACTCTCGGACAGCCAAGTGGGAAGTTCGATTATATGGTGAAGTATTCGGCTCCTCCCGGTTTTATTTTGATGCCCGCAACATAGTTCCAAGTGGATGGGATGGCATGGATGATCCGACGCCTTCAAAGACGGAAGACTCGACGACACCTTAGAAGGAATTTCAAGCTTGTTCGATGACCTCTTCATTGGACCCATTGATGGAGAGCCTCGGAAGAAACGGGCCCCGGCCCACAAGAGTAACCTCGTTTATCACTTTTGTACAGTCCCCCCCTGCGTGGGAATTTTTATTGCTTTCTAGGATTTGTTTTCAATTTCTTCTTTTTCACTTTCTTCTTAGGACTTGAATTGCATTTTCCATTCAATAAATTGTAATTAAGTGATGAACGTCAATGAAATTGGAAGTTTTGTTTTGAGGGCATGATGAGGTACACCAAACCAGCCCGGTGATGATATCCAAATAAAAACGAAATCAAAATCTAAGGAGAATTCTGAGGCCTGGGCTTCATCATGCTTTCTCATGTTAAAATGTTTCAAAAAAATGCTTTTGCAAAAGAGTTTCAAAAAATATTTTTATGTGAGATACAACTGGTAAAGTTACAGCTGCTTCTATTTACCCTGTTTGTCTTTTTGACCCTTCTATTTCATGTTTCAGGGATAATCATATGGCATGCAATGGTGTGGAAATGGTCCAGTCTAATGTAATAAGTGCGATAATGATGATATTGAAGATTCGATTAAGGATTCCATTGACGTGCAACGTAGTTGGGAACAACATGAAAAAACCAAGGCTCTTACGATCGAGCAAACTATCACTATTAATCTAGGTGATATTAAAGAAGCCAAGGAGGTGAAAATTGGAGCAAATCTCCCCAAAGATGAAGCCAAGCGCCCGACTCAACTACGAAGGAATATCAAGACATATTTGCATGGACCTACGGCGATATGCCCGGTTAAACCCGTCAATTGTGGAACACTTTGTTTGCCTATTAATCCGGACGTGCCACCTAAGAAGCAAAGGTTGCGGAGGACTAAACCCGAGCTCTCAAAGAAAATAGAAGAAGAAGTGATGAAGCTTTTGAAAGTCGGATTCCTTGAAGTCTCGCAATATCCCGAATGGGTAGCAAACATCGTGCCGGTAATGAAGAAGGATGGTCGGGTTCGAGTTTGTGTCGATTATCGGGATTTGAACAAGGCTAGCCCAAAAGATGACTTCCCACTACCTCACATAGATGTCCTTGTTGATAGTACTTGCCGGATTCGAACTATTCTCATTTATGGATGGTTTTTCCGGTACAATCGGATAAGGATGAAAGAGGAAGACAAAGAGAAAAACTGCATTTATCACTCCGTGGGGGACCTTCCATTATAAGGTCATGCCCTTTGGACTCAAGAATGCGGGGGCAACCTACCGGCGAGCTATGGTAGCACTATTTCATGACATGATGCATCAAGAGATCGAGGTTTATGTTGATGATATGATCGCCAAGACTCGACCCGGAGAAAGCCACGTTAAGACCTTGAAGAAGTTGTTTGAGCGGCTCCGTGAGTTCAAGCTTCGTCTAAACCCCACTAAATGCGTGTTTGGAGCAAAGATCCGGTAAATTACTTGGATTTATCGTGAACGGTAAAGGGATTGAGATCGACCCGGCTAAAGTTAAGGCTATATGTGAGTTGCAACCTCCATCAACAGTGAAAGAAGTCCGAAGTCTTTTAGGCAGATTGAATTATATTGCTCGGTTCATTTCCCAGCTTTCCGAAACTGCCAAGCCATTCTTCAAGCTTCTGAAAAAGAATGCACGAGTCAACTGGGATGATGAGTGTCGAAAATCATTCGACAAGTTGAAACAATACTTGATGAATCCACCAGTTCTTGTCCCGCCATCACCAGGGCATCCTTTGATTCTCTATCTCACTATTCATAGTGAGTCTTTGGGTGCGATGTTGGCACAGGAAAGCCCCCCCGACAAAAAAGAACGAGCTATTTATTACCTGAGTAAAAAATTCACCGTGTCGAGCTGAAATATTCGATATGGAAAAGACTTGTCTTTGCACTAGTGTGGGTGTTACATAGATTGAGGCGGTATACACTTTGCATTACCGGACATTTCTTGTAATGGCGAGAATGATCCTATCAAGTACCTACTTGATCGGCCAACTTTGGTGGGTAAGTTGGCTAAGTGGCAAATTTTGATTTCGGAATTTGATGTGCAATATATGCCACGAAGTCGGTTAAGGGTCGAGTGATCGGCGATTTATTGGCCGAGAATCCAAAAGTCTCAAATAATGATGATTGTTCCTTGGATGACCGTATCTTGAGTATAAATGAAGATTCATGGATAATGTTCTTTGATGGAGCCGTGAACTTGTGCAGTTCGCAGCCTTTGGGGGCGCTTTTGGTATCCCAGGGCGGGCGGCATCACCCGGTAGCCGCAAAACCGATATTCCCATGCACTAACAATACAAATGAGTATGAAGCTTGCATCCTCGGGCTTCAAGCTGCAATCGAGATGGGTGTAGCCAAACTAAAGGTGTTCGGGGACTCCGCGTTGATCATATTGCAGACCGTAGGAGAATGGAAGACTAAGGATGCTAAATTGCTCCCGTATCACAAGTACCTAGAAGATTTGATCAAGGAATTCGATGAAGTTGCATTTGAATACTTATCGAGGTCTCACAATCAATTCGCGGATGCACTCGCCACTTTATCATCTATGTTGCAAGTCACCAACGGATTAGAAGTTGAGCCATTGAAGATAGAAGTTACGCCAAGACCGGCTTATTGTATCTTTGGTGACGAGAAGAGTCGACGGAAAACCATGGTATTACGATATCATGAACTACATCCAAAAACAAGGATTCCCAGGGAAGTACTCCAGTGATAGGAAGTACATCATGAAGATGGCCTCAAAATTCTTCGTTAGTGGTGAGAATTTGTACAAAAGATCTTATGATTCAATCTTGTTGCGGTGTGTGGGTGCGGTGAAGCCACTCAAATCATGCAAGAAGTTCACGAAGGAGTATGTGGCCCTCATATGAATGGACACATGATGGCTAAGAAGATCATGAGATTAGGCTATTATTGGCTCACGCTAGAAGGCGACTGTATTCAGCATGTTCGAAGTTGTCATCGTTGCCGGTCCATGGTGATAAGATAAATGTTCCTCCAACGGAGCCGCACCGATTTTCCGAGCCATGGCCCTTCTCAATGTGGGGCATTGATGTGATCGGCCCAATAAATCCAAAGGCTTCCAATGGTCATAGATTCATTTTAGTGGCCATAGACTATTTTTCAAAATGGATTGAAGCTACGTCATTTGCAAGTGTCACTTTGCTCGCTATGTTGCGAAGTTCATCAAACGTGACATAATTGCTCGCTATGGTGTCCCCAAACGATTATCACCGATAACGGGACAAATTTGAACAATAGGCTTGTTGATGAGATGTTCAAAGAAATTCAAGATCAAGCATTTGAATTCGTCCCCTTATCGCCCTCAAATGAATGGGGCTGTTGAAGCGACCAATAAGAATATTAAGAAGATCTTGGCTAAAACAGCCGAGAATTATCGAGATTGGCATGACAGATTACCCTTTGCCTTTGGCGTATCGGACATCGATTCGTACTTCTACCGGGGCAACTCCTTTTGCGTTGGTATATGGCATGGAGGCAGTTTTACCTGTGGAAGTGGAGATCCCTTCTCTAAGAGTATTATCCCAAGTGGAATTATCTGAGGCAGAATGGTCGCAACAAAGACTTGAACAGTTAAACTTGATTGATGAGAAAAGGCTGAAGGCTCTCTGCCATGGCCAAACATATCAACAGAGAGTAGCCAGATCTTTCAACCAAAAGGTGTGGCCGAGACATTTCGAGGTAAATGATCTTGTTCTAAGGAAACAGATTGCCAATTTTTCCGGATCCTGGAGGGAAATTCGCTCCAAACTACAAAGTGGCCCATATGTGGTAAAGAAAGTACTTCATGGCGGTGCTTTGATCTTGGCTGAAATGGATGGTCGTGTGTTTTCCACTCCCGTTAATTCGAATCTTTGTCAAGAAGTATTACCCATGAATAGAATTTGTCATATCATGTTTTGAATTGCAAATATTTTATGATGAATAAATTGCCTCATTGAAGTGCAAATTCAAACTTGTTGCAAATATTGCATGTTTTTCTTGATGAATTATGTGAGTTAAATTGAATGTGCCAAATGGGATACTTTGGAATGATGAAAGGCAAACCCCGTTCCATACACTATTCCATACACCGACCCCCGGTAAGTTATGAGGAAAAATTCAATGCTTATGAGGAAAAGGGTGATCTTGCAAAGGGTATGTCAACCAAGGTGATGAGAGGCGGTTTCTTCGCTACCCAAAACACTACAAATATATCCATTGTTCAGCCCTTTGAGCCCACACACATGAAGAGCTTTTTAAATTATCCACTGTCAAGAATCGTCTCATACTTGAGACAAGATTTGAAATGAATGATAGGAATTTTCTTACTCACACTTGCATCAATCTTCGAGTATTGCTTCTACAGTGTGACTTGTATGATAATTTAAAGTGCCTTAAGACGACGAAGAGCATTTCTTTCTCTATCCCATACACTTATATCCTTTGCATAACCCATTTGAGCTTGCAATTTCATTTCTTTAAACCCAGTTGGTGATCATCCCCCACACCGGGGCAAGGCAAGAAAAATCGAACTACGCAAGTAGCAAGGTTTACAATGCTAATGAAAGATGAAAGGTTGTGCAAGTCCAAAGAAAATAAGTGCAAAAATAGGGCATGAAAAAGCAAAGCAGTGTGCCGGTAAAAGCAAGGCCAATGCCCAAAGGAAAAAATCAAGCACTTGATGAAGTGAGTCGTATCTCCAACAAGATGGCACCAAAAAAAAAAAAAAAAAAAAAAAAAAAAAAAAAAAAAACTCAAATGTTGAGACGTTGCAATCAGTGGAGTTGTGATGCGAAGAAAATCTTCAACAATGGGGAGGAAAATTGTTAGAAATGTCAAAATGATCACCAACTTTGACCCCTTAAACACTTTTTGAGACGAATGATCCTTCATCTCTCAACTCATAAACCCAACCTACGTTGCATCCCTTACAAAGTCTCTTGATTAGGGCATTTGAATTAACGTAGAAGTTCATGTGTTTGAAAGCATCGCTTGAAGAAGTGTGAGTAAAATAATTTCTGCTTCATTTCTCATGTTTCTTGGCTTGTAAACCCCAAGATAATTGCGGAATATCACTTATTTTTCAAAAGCCTTGACTCAAAGAGTCTCCTTTGTTAAAACCGTTGACCAAGCCTATATTACGGTCCCTGTTAAAGACCTCTCAGATTGGTAAGGTCGTACCACTTGCAAGATTGCTCGAACCCTTATTTGACATGATGATGGAAAGATAAAGTGATTGTCAAAAATCCTGCATCAAGGGTCGGGATAAAACAACCCATTTTAATGAGGATGAGTGAAAGTCCTTTCGGACCAAGAGGTCCCCCATTCGGCACATCCATGATACTCATGTGTTCGACTGAAACATTCCTTGTGAAATCTTTCCCAATGGAAATTAGGTGATGCAGGCTTGATATAAATCACAACGCATGAACCTCCCTTAAATTAATGCATGTTTGTAATCACAAATGCATATTGCTTCTCCTATGACCATATTTTGCAGAGGACATTTCCCCCAGGAACAGAGATGATACCAGGTAAGTATATCTTTATCCATACCTTAAATACTTGTCATTGTGCAGGTATTCCCTTTTGAAAATACCGTCACTCGATTGAGTTGTCCCCCAAAGATTTTTCTCAGATTCAATCGATTAAGGCGACCGAAGAATGGTTCGGGTCCCGATCGGTTTGATCTCTGTTGCAAGGCCGGGCGACCGAAGAATGGTTCGGGTCCTAGCCAAGCAAAACCTCGCCTTTAGGCGGCGTAGAATGGTACAAGTCCTAGACAAAACATATTCCTTATTTAGGCGACCGTAGAATGGTACGGGTCCTAGAAAGTGAATCCCCGTTTAGGCGACCGTAGAATGGTACGGGTCCTAGACACAACCAAACACTGCCATACTTTGGGTGACCGTAGAATGGTACGGGTCTGGAAAAGTAACACCAACTATCTTGAATTACTTTACCATCATTGAAGGTAAGATATTCCGGATAGATTCCTCGACATCTCGATGCCGGATCTGGATGTCTCGGTTTCTTCCGTTGAACATTTCACTTTGGATGTGAATGTTCTTGCCTGTTATGCTTTTCAAGAAACCCGAGTGAGAGTTGGGTACTTGTAGAGTAAACGGGGATTTATCATGTACCTCAAGATGCTTTACCGCACCGATGGTAAGTAATTGTAGGTACACTCTTTCCTTTCACATCATGCATTTGCATTAGCATTTTCATGCATCATATTAATTGCATTTTAAAATGGAATTCATTTTTAGAAAAAAAAAAAAAAAAAAAAAATCAAATCAAGCAATCATTTAATACAAGTGCATAGTCAAAATTTAGGTCTCAATTTGTCTTTGAAGACAACCTCTTCGAGCTCACCTTCAAAGAGGGGCAGGCGTTGACACCTAGATTTTAACGGTCCGTTTAGTCATTAATTACATAGTATATAGATTTAGATTGCATTTATTTGCACATTTTGGACCGGTGGTGAATGTGTTCAAATTAGTTAGACTAAGCCCACGAAGCGAGCTGGTTGGCCCAAGCCCATGTTTTTTAATTATCTCGGGAAGAATTAAAAATTTTGAAATTTTTCCAGATATGAATCTTTTGGATAGAGCACATGTGTGAAAAAATATTGCGATTTATCTTCGCGAGATTTGGATTTCAAGAAAATATTCATCATAATCTTAAATTTTTATCAATAGCGATCATTTGGCGAAAATATATCGCGGATGTAGATTTGAAGGGGAGATTGAAAGTTTATCTTTTACACCCTATAAAAGCAACTGCGTACGATGAGGGGAGGGGGTTCTCTCTCGGTTCAAAAGTAAAAAATTGAGAGACAGAGAGAGTACAGAGACGTGAGAGAAAGAGACGTGGGAGAGAGAAAACCAAAAGAAAAGTCTTCTGCTGAAAGTGTGTCAGAGGGAGGAGACGTGGGGGTAGAGAAAGAAAAGGAGGGAAAAGCTGCATCTTCTTCTTCGTGGGACTCCTTCGCCGGAGACCTTTGGCTACTCTTTCGCCACCGCCGTTGCACCGGTCGCCACCGCCGTTCCGCTAGTAGCCGTGCACCGCGCCGCCGCCTCGCCACTCCACCTCCGGACCTTTGCCCGAGCACCGAGATCCCGAGTCCCCGCGACGCCGTTTCGCTCTACCCTTAGCTCGAAGCTCCACCTCGCAACCGGCGTCGTTGCTCCCGCCGATTCGCGATCGGCGCGACTTTGCTGCGTCCGCCGGCCGCAAGACCTCCGCCCACGACGCCCAAGTTCAGCGCCAAAGCCCGTCCGCCACGCTCACCGAGCATCTTCCGCGCCCACACCGCCGAGCACCGACGCCGATCCACCCCAACGCCGGCCGTGCCCGTCCGGACCCGAGCTTCCCTAGCTCCGCTCCGGTGTTGTTGCCGCCGCCGGTTCACCTTGGCCGGAGCCTCCCTTGCCGAGCCAATTCGCTGTTTCGCTTGGAGATCCACAAGCTGCTGAGAAGAAAAAAAAAGAAGATCATTTAGGTAGTTCTTCTTTTATTATTTTATTATTATTATTATTATTTTAAGGTTATTCTCACTTATTTATTTGTTTTTTTTTAGTAGGATTATTCCTAGATATATGATTGATGAACGTGAAAGTGCCCCTCGAGTGAGAGATTGATATAGTCCGATTTTCGCGCTCGAAATCCGACTCGCAATCCCTTATAAAATCGACAATCCAATCTCAAGCCCGAGATTTGATTCGCGATTTAAAATAAAAATTGGTCAACCCGATCTCATGCGCGAGATATGGTTCGCCAATTTTTGGATATCAATATTGTCTGTTTGATTTGATATCGTGTGTTTGGATCAATTTTATTTTTAAGAGGAGAAAAAATCAAAAAATTCAAATTAGGGTTATTCTTAGTCTTAGAATTAAAATCACGATCGATTCTGAATTTTTAAATGAGAAAATCAAATAAAAATCCGAATAAGAATTAGATTTGTTTTTGTTATCTTGCCTGTTAAGACTGCAATCTTATCATGAATTTTTAAATAAAAAAATCCAAAAAAAGTGTATTCATTTAGTTTTTTATTTGAATTGCATGTTTAATTACTTGTTCGTTTTAATTTCGAATTTCTTAAAGAAAAACATAAAAAAGACCATTGTGCATATTAGATTGTGGTTGCATATCTCATTTTAAATTTAGATCATTTTTTTAAATAAATTGCATTATAGATTTAGATAATGTCTTAGTTTAAATTAGGATTTAATATGACTTAATCCCTAATTTAAATTAGATAGAATCTTAATCTAACTAGATCTTTTCAAATTTCATAAAATCTGTCTTAGGATAAATTAGTTGCAATTTCTAGGATAGATTGCATTTTTAAATAAAAACGTCATTTGCATGTCATAGGTCCATGAAATGCACGTCATCTTAGTGATTATTGTTAGGTTCATTCTTAATTGGAAATTGCCGTCATTAGATTATGCCATTTAATAAATGTCATTTGACATATAGCTCGCATGTTAAATCGCGATGTTGCATATCATTTTAGTTGAAATAATTTCGTACGTCATTGCATTGCATTGCACGTCATTAGAATTAAATCATTTTGATTAATTTAAATTGCATATTTAACAATTGCATGTTCATTAAGAGATCATAAAAATTTTATTCATATGGTTTAGGACATGTCGCTATGCCATATCGTCGCATATTAGATAAATTGCATGGTAGATTAAGATAATATCTTAGTTTAAATTAGGATTTAATGTGACCCGATCCTTAGTTTAAATTAGATAGAATTTTAATCTAGTTAGATCATTTTTACATTTTTAATTAGAAATATCAAATGCACGTCATTTAGTTCTTATTAGGTTCATTTAATTAAAACTTAGTCCTCGTCATTAGACTAATTCATTTAATAAATGTCGCATGACATATAATTCACATACTAAATTGTATGCTGCATGTCATAATTTTGCATTGCATTGCATGTCATTAAGGTTAGGTCATTAGATTAATTTATATTGCATATTTAAATGTTGCATTTCTTTAATTTCGAATCCCATAGAAAAATACAAAAATATAGTTAGAATAAATCATCTCATGCTTAGAATAGACTACATGCTTATTTATGTCATATCGCTTAAGTCATATAGCTAAGTCATGTTGCCATGTCATATCATTTCATGTTAAATTAGTGGCATGCATTGCATAAAGTATGATTCTCATTAATTAAGTGAAAACAAAACAAAAATTGCGTGTTAATTAGAAACCATATCTAGAGATGTTGATGTGGATTTTAATTTAACATTGCGAGATCTTTCGTTCTTCGAGGTAAGTCCTGCAATTTATTTATTGCTTTCTTGAGTGTTAAATTGGTGGTATGCGCACATGTATGATCACCTTACATGTTAGGAAGTTAAATTAAAATCAATCCAAATTGCTTGCCAAACATTTTTCAAAAAAAATGAAATAAAAGGTACCGAAAGGGCACTAGGATAGTCTAGTGTAACCAAGTCCCCGAACTCATAAATCTCTGGTTCGTAGGAGTAAAGTAAATCTCCCGTTACTTTACTTGGGTTTCTAATCGACCCACCAAAAAATAGATTAGTGGCGACTCCTGATTGAAAATCATTTGCATGTTAAGAATTCAAACCTAAGTTGCGAATTGGTATGGGCTTGGGAGAGCCCGAGCTAAGCTTAAAGACTTAGTAGTCCATTAACCTAGTTTTAGGTGGTGAACCGAAAAAATTGGGTCGCGACAACCTAGTACGAGAGGAACCGTTGATTCGCACAATTGGTCATCGCGCTTGGTTGAAAAGCCAGTGGCGCGCGAGCTACCGTCTTATTGGATTATGACTGAACGCCTCTAAGTCAGAATCCGGGCTAGAAGTGACGCATAAGCTCGCCGCTCGATTGCCGACCTGCAGTAGGGGACTTGTTCCCCCAAGGGCACGTGTCGTTGGTGAAGCTCTCGCGGTGGATGAACCGCGGGGGCCGCCTTAAAGCACAATTCCTTTAAAGGAATTGGGAAATTATATAAGTAAAAATTACCGTGCAAAATACCCTCATGAAAAAATATAAGTAATTCATGAACTCGTCTACTTTAAGCACAAAAGAGTTTATGGCTTCAAACGGAAACATCGCACTCAGAAATTTTATCAGAAGCAAAACATGTTTTTGAGCGTTCAACGTGAATGGTCCCTGCAAGAAGTGTCAGGTGCGCGCCCTGCCAACACAGGGGAAGTAGAGCTTGGTCAGGCCCGGGGGTTGGGTGGTTCAAACCCTAGGGGACCCCCGACGGTTTGTCATTACCCTTGTTTAACCTCCTTGGGTTGACTCCGATGGAGGGAGCAGTTTAAGGACCTGCTCGGGTCCCGTCAGAATATCAAGTGTAGGGAGACATTTTTGAAATTGGGTGTCTATGGGTTGCCCCTATTTGAAGAGGTAATAATACATGAAGATCAGCCGAAATTGAAATTTTAATCTTTGATTTGGTGCACGCATCATTTTCGCTCTTGCCCCCGCACAAGAGAACGCCCATGTGTAGGTTACTATGATAAATACAGATACCTTCAATCTCCAAGTGATTCTGTCCAAGTGATTTTGTCCTTAGTATAGTATCTACCATAATGAATGCAGATGTTCGTGACAATTCTATTTTCACTAAATTGACATAATCGCCTATAATGGTTTTCATATTTCAACAGTTACCTTCAATCTAGTCATTTTTCCATTGTGTTCCCCTCAAATTTGAACTTATACTTATATAAAAAATACAAATTAACCTCTTCTTATTGCAACTTATCCATTCTTCATCACTCCTATCTCAAATTGTCTAGTCTTCGCGGAAAAAAAAAATCGAGTTTCTTTATTTACAATATTAAAAAGTGGGTAATCTTTTTCTACCATCAATGAGACACTTTTCATATAGAGCATGCTGCTATAAGAATATCTAAAAATACACTAATAACAATAATAAAAGAAAAATGATGAACATTGATGCACTTTCATATTTTCAAGGATCCTAAACTAATATATTTGTGACAAATTTACCCTAAATTAATTTATTAACCATTCAAAATCCCAAACGTGTACATTTGTGACAAATTTATTATATATTAGTTTCTGTCAAATTGGATTAATATTACAAAAAACCATAAACCAATACACTTATGATAAACAGTGAGTAAAACCCATAAGCAGTATACCTATCATCATTCAACTTAGCAATTTTACTACAAAATTTAACAAAAACTAATAAATGGTATATTTGTTATAATTGTATTAATTTGGGGAAAATTTAGTTTGTAGTAAATTTATTATAGGTATATTAGTTGGGGACTTTCCATGGTATTAACCATATTTTTTAGCACTTCATGAGTCATACTAATTTTTTTAAGAGTTGGTATCACAAAAAATTCAAATTAATACATTTGTGATAAATTTGAAAACTCCAAATTTGTACACTTGTAATAAATTTACCTTTCGTTAGTTTTCCTTAACTTTTACTGTTAAATTATTGAGTTGAATGATACGTGACAATTAACGTGTTTATCAATTTATGGTTTTTTGTAATATTAATATAATTTTAATAAAAACTAATAAAGGATAAATTTGTCACAATATACAAATTTGGGGTTTTTAATGGTAAAAGAATAATTTGAGGTAAATTTGTTACATAAGGTTTTTTGTGGTATTTACCCATGGTTCTTTTAAATTCTTTCTTTATTCTATGCAAAGTTTTGATTTGATCAAATTTTGTTGTCAACTTTCCATTGGGAATGTAGTTACAATTTTATTTTTGCAAATCTTAAAAGACGACAGTTTTTCCATTTCATCTAGTCTTCCGATTATGTCCAGTAAAAGACAGTTAATAAAAAAGAGTTTGATGGTGATATGATAAATATTTGTTTATATTCAATTTTTTTCTGAATCGTATTTGACAATTCAATTTGTAAATTAATGAATTGATATCATGAAAAACTCAAAATTGATACATATATAACAAATATACCCTCTATATATTTGTTTCCATTAAATTTTACCATCAAATGATTAAGGTTGATAACACGTGACAATTAACAGATGTATTAATTTGGGATTATCCTTCATTTGTCATAAATGTATTTATTTATGATTTTTCGTAATATTAATTCATTTTAATGGAAATCAATTGAAAGTAAATTTGTCGTAAATGTAATAATCTAAGGTTTTTGGTGATCAAAATATTAGTTTGGATTCAATTTATCTCAAGTCTATCAATTTTAGGTTTTTCTCAATATTGACCCTAAATTAATTGGCAACATGGAAAAGAGCGAAGTTTCATGTTAATTTCATGAGGTAAAAAAAAGAAAAAAAAAGGCATAGGGTATTTAATATGCATAATAATATCCACTTAGAAATTGATAAAAGAAGCAGTAGAAGAAAACATGCCATACTCTGATCATGACAACTAGACTTTAGGGGGTGCACATTAGTCTGGTTCGATTCGGAAATCGAACTAAACGAGCCGATTTTGGATAAATCTTGAAAGAATCCATTCCGTTCCGAATCCAAAAATTTGGATTTGAGAATTATTGGTCCGGTTCCACATATGGAATTGGATCGGACCAATAGACTAGTCCAGATTAATTCCTTTTCTTTTTAGTATTATTATTATTATTATTATTATTATTATTATTATTATTATTATTGTAATTTTGGAGCGAAGCAAACCCTAATTTCTCAATAAGGGATCAATTGTCGTTCCCCTTCTCTTTTCGCCTCCCTGTATCTCATCTCACGCCCAAAACGCTCGCGTTCTCCCTCTCAGTCCACTCCCTCTTTCGCGCAGCCTCCCAGCCACCGACCCACCGCCACCGCGGTCTCGCCCTCCGGCTGCCGTCCACCGCCCACGGCGCCGCGCTCAACTTCCGTCTCTACCTCTCTCTCTCTCTCTCTCTCTCTCTCTCTCTCTCGCTCTTCATCCGGCCGCTGACCCGCTTTTGCCTTGTGCGTCTCCCTCGCGTCCACACCGTCGGTTTGCTCGCACACGAGGTACCGCGCCCGTTTCGCCTCGATTTCTTTTGTGGGTTTGCCGCCTTTGATTTCGCCGTACTGCTCCCGTTCTCGTTCTTACGTCTCGGTTACAAGACTGTCCGTTCTTGTCTGTGCAAAGTTTGCTTCCTCGTGGCCGTGATCCTCTATTGATTGCTGTCGTGTCGTCTGAATTGATGCTGGTGAACCCAAATATGGTCCTAGTTGCGAGTTCCGTCTTCCGAATCCTGAAATGGGTTGGTGCGTTTGTTTTAGATTGCAGAAGTATTACTTGTGTATAAGTGAAAAGGGTTGGTGTGTTTTCAGTTCAGGTCCTGAAATGCTTAATTGCCATCTTGTTTTTGTGTTTCATTCCTTAATGCCCGAGATTCGAAGAGACTTTTTTTTCCATCACATGCACGTAAACAACGTCCATATTGTGGTTCGATGCAGAGTGGATTTGTTGTATGTTTGAATTTCAAATCTTTATGCCGGGTCTTGCTAGGGGTAGTTGGGTTTGCCTTCCCTGGCTGTGTACAGAGGCTCGTTGTACAGATGATGTGGTTTTTCTTTTTTTTAGTCTGTGTACAGATGATTTGGTTTGAAAGAGTGTTCTTTTGCAAGTTGTATAATTATGTATCGCAGTTCCTGGAAAAAAAAAAAAAAATAGAGGATTAAATGGGTTGTATAATTTAGAATATGCGTTGTGATTCCTGAGACAAAAAGAGGATTTTATGTCCGATCCATGTAAATTCTCAGAATGCACAGTCTGCTTCTTGGCCTTTTTTCCTTCTGTGTTTTGCATTTGGGTTGATAAATAATACTTGCTGTAGTTGATCAACTGCCTTATAGAAGACCTTTTCTTTTCTTCCTGTTGCTGGTTATGGTTAATAATTGGTCTCAGCTTGAAGGTTTGAGATTTCGAGGATTGGGAATTCAATCTTTGCAACAACATCTGCTGGCCTCTATATTCAGCTGCTTCTTTGAATCTTATCTTCGCATTTGATTTTCTATGAGAAGCATTCTGTGTCATTACTGTTTTGTTTCCATTCTTTTAATGCAAACCCAAATCCACAAGAATTGTATGATGAATAACTACTGTTAGTCATTTATTCAGGAAAGAAAGATCTGAACATATTCTCATGCTCTTTTGGTTTTGTTTGATGGAAGATGAAGCAGTAATATTGTACGAGACCACAGTGAGGAAAAGAACGTTAGGCTAAAGTAATTGCACACTGTGTATCTGTCTAAAAATTGTGGTACTGGTTGCTGAGCTGATTATTTTACACACATTCAGGTTCTGATATAGTTGTGCGAATGCCGAAAAAGAGTTCTGTAAAAGCCCCTGACCAGGGGCCAGAAACGCCAGTTGTGGAGGAGGAGAAAGCTTCTCCAGCTACGAAGAAATCTAATGATGAGATCGACGACATTTTTGCATCAAAAAAGAGGAAGAAAAGTGAAAAAGGGGATGTCGAGAAGCCAGCTGAAAATGGCATTGGGAAAACAAAGAAGATGAAGAAAAAGAAAAAGGATAAAGGTTTAACAGAGAGTGCATCAGGCAACCCACCTTCTCGTCCTAGAAAGAAAACAGCAGATGGGCTCACCATCTACACAGAGGATGAGTTGGGTATCAACAAGGGGGACGCTGGTGATACACCGCTCTGTCCATTTGACTGTTCTTGCTGCTTTTGAGTATAGCCCTTGCGTATTGGAGATCATCCAGTCATTCTTGCTTTAACTTATTCGCAATTTTGGCTATTCACCTCAAGGTTCTTTGTGTTCTTGGTGCCTGTTTTTCCTAACTGCATGGCCTTAATCTTATTCTTACAGTTTTGGCAGTTTTCTTGGATAACCTAAATATTGCAGGATCATAATAAGATTTTGTAGCTGAGAGTTCTTGGGGTGGGTAGGAAAGATGGTAGTATTTGAGAAGTTAATAATTTGTATTGGTCACTTAAGATCTCAGACTTATAAGTATAGCGACACGCATCCTCTTTTTGGCTCATTTATTGGACACACAGCTACAAGATGAGACGTCAGTATTTACAAGGAATATGAGAATATGGAATTCACGAGCTTTTTGTGCTGTGGATATAAGTTGGAATGCGAATTTGTGTCAGCTTCTTGTTTTAATATTCAACTCTGCCTCAACAAGAACTGCTTAGTTAAATGTGCATGACTCTGGAGAAAAGCAAAGTCCAGTCTGTGTTTTTGTTTGTTTGATTTAAACTAAATTCCTGTTTAAATTGTTCTTGATGGTGTTAAGCCTGTTGGGATGTTGCTGTTGGGGCCTGCCACCTTCCTTTCTGTGGAGGGAGGAGTGGTGTTGGCAATAACGCAGAATGGCATGTCCTCGGTGCTTATGAGCAAGCGGTTTGGAATGCTGGTGAGATGTAGCAGAGGCAAATCTCCCTCCACTTCCTCCAGAATCAATTTAGCACTGTAAATGCAGCAAATTAATATCTCTCAATTAGATTCGGCAAATTGGTGCCAAAAAAAAAAAAAAAAAAAAACAAATAGATTCATTAAATGGGTGGGTTGAGTTGAAAATGGGTTCGACCTTTACCGATTTTAATCTCAAATAAATTTAGCGATCAATACCCAACTTGACTCGGACTTGGACTCAGACTCATCCAATCCATCTCATTCATAATCACCCCAGCAATTTGGAAGTCAAAGCTTTATTCTGTGGCTGGAGCATCTCATTCATCGGAGCAATTTTGATTCAGGAGGTGGGTGATTCTCTGTAAATGAGAGTTCAATCCAAGATCCACAATAACATAACACCATAAACTTTGCAAAAATTGAATACACTTAGCTAATCAGTTAGAATCAGACGTTCATTCGAACAAATGTACTCAAGTTCTTTTTCTTTTTTTTTTTAACCAAAAAAAAGAGGGAAAAAGAATTGGGCGACTCCATGGAAAATAGGCCACTATATCAATACTTGGCCCACACTGATCCACGCCACACGAGCAATTAAAGCCCGATCTCTTATAGGCATTTTAACAAACACTTTATACGCAACCAAACTAATTTCATCTCGCCCCTCAACTAAGCGCATCAAACCATCCACCCTCTTTGTGCCTCAGCCGCAACGTATGAAATCGCGCGTAGTCACAACATCACCATTGCCGCCGAAGTGGCAGGCGACCAGGACAATCCTCCCCTTGTGGAGCCACAACCAACGATGAAGTCCATAGCACCAAAAACCTTTGAACCCAACACCCTAAACCTGAATCCTAGCAAAGCCTATGGCTCGACCTGGTTCTTGGACTACCACCGCAACCGACGGCTGCAGTTTCTCTTGGAGCTCCTCGTCAACATTGGACTGCGATAATGAAGACGAATATGAAGAAGAAGAAGGGTCTAATGACGATAACGCATTGGAGAATTGCAATTCGGGGTAGATGCGCCTCGCTGTTCTTTTCAGACCCATTAGAACCCGTTGTTAGTTGAGCTTTGCCCAACTAAGCACATTATAACCCAGACTTAAGATTTTAGATAACCCATATAGCACTCAACTCATTAAATATCGGTTAAAATATGGTTTTATGAACCATTTTGCCATCCACACTCTCCATAAATTGATGTGAGAAGTGAGTGTTGATAGGATTACAATAGTCAGGAATTGTTCTTTTGAGTATAAATCTGATTGAATCCTTACATAATGAGTGCAAGCTCATTCTTTCTCAGAGATTATTCTAAAGATACAGAATGTACTAGAGATGAGGAAAGAACAAATTATGAAAATCTTTGCCCGAAGTATATTAATAATGTCATATGGTAGCTAGCTCTATTTCATTTTCTGCAGTTTGCTTCACAGGCTTGCTGCAGCCACCTTCGGAATACACGGTCCTCAAAGCAGATGACTCCGAGTCCCATTCACTTCCACTTTCGGATAGCTGATAAGGCTTAGCTGGATCGAAATACTCAAATGGATATTCTGGCGTTGAAATTTCCATATCTCCGTCCAACATCTTCACCACAGCGCTCATCGCTGGCCTTGCCTCTGGCCTATATTGAATGCACAACAAAGCCACCTTCAAAAACCTCAATGCCTTCTCTCTTTCACTCTCGGGAACCCCACAAAGAGAGACCATCACCATCAACTCACCCTTCTGTAGCATATCCCACGTCCACCGCGGAAGCCACTGTGTAGACTCGCTCAGATTTGGATCGTGATTTCTCCTCCTTCCCACAATCTCGAACAGGAGCATCCCGAAGCTGTACACATCACATTTGTAGGTCACGGGAAATGGCTTCCACATCTCAGGTGCTGCATACCCAGGAGTTCCCCGAAACCCCGTCATGAGGATCCGACTGCTTTCCCTATTATGGAGCTTGGCGAGCCCGAAGTCCGCGACCTTAGGACTCAAGTTCCGGTCCAGAAGGATGTTCCCAGGCTTTATGTCATAGTGGACGATCCTCTGCTCGCATTCCTCGTGCAAGTAGGCAATCCCCTTCGCAGTCCCCACGGCAATCTCGTGCATCTTGCACCAATCGATTGTTGTCGTGTCCCCAAACAGGAAACCGTCAAGGGACCCATTTTCCATGTACTCAAAGATGAGCGCCCTCGTCGTTGAGTCGAAGCAAAAGCCATAGAGCCTGACGAGGTTTATGTGGTGAGTTCTTCCTATGGAGCTCACCTCTGCCATGAACTGCTCCTCGATTCTCTTGTCGTGGGCATTCGTGAGCACTTTGACGGCCACCGGAGTTCCGTTTGGCAACTCGCCTTTGAAGACAACTCCGTAAGCGCCGGAACCAAGCAAGGTGGCGTAATCTCTGGTGTAAACAGCTAGCTGCTCTGAAGAAAACCTGGTGGGCTTCAGGAACCTCTCCAGGGTACCGAACTCATTGGGCACTTCCCAATTATGTCCTGGTGAGATAGCTTGTGAGGTAGCTGGTGAGGCAACGGAGCTTACCTCGGGCGGCGAAGATCGAATGACTCGTGGAAATTTCTCCAAGTCATTGGTAGCTATCCTGGCATAACTTGGGATCGCGGTTCCTGCTTTCTTCAAGCAATCGATGAGGAAGTACACGATGGCGACCGTTGCTACAGTCCCCACCACACCAGAAACTGAAAACAGGTTGCAGCGATAGCATTTGTTAAAAGTTCGATCATAATATCAAATTACGAACTTCGTACACAGGTTCACATTCCGACTTACTGATGGCAGCGGCTAAGAACCGATCCATCGCCGAGTTGACCGAGTTATTGAAAGTATCGAAATCACTTGGTGGCTTGGGATTGAAATTGTTGAAATCATACCGGTAGGAGCTCATCTCTTCTCGGGGGAATCGAATCGAATCGAATCTAATCTTGTTGTGGGATCTAGAACTTCTCTCGTTGAGAGCCTGCTAATAAAGACGGTCGTCGTGCCTCCGATTTTGGCTTTGTTAAGCACGAGAATTTGCAGAGAAGTCTGTCTGTTGCCTAGTATTTGACTTGTCTCGAGGCATGCATATGGGTCATTGGTTGTCTGTGCTCAACGCGGTTTTGTTAGAGGGCGGTCATCTTCGAGGGAGTTTCCCAGAAGAGTCAACGGGTTTCGGTCAACAGCTTGAAATTTTGGACCGGTTCAAAGATAAGATCATGTTGCGCTAGAATCAAGATGGACGTGGATAACACGCAATCGCCGAAGATTACGATTTTGTATAAGAACAAAAGGTCAAAATTAGGTTTTACCCACATATACACATATATATATATATATATATATATATATATATATATATATATATATATATATATATATATATATATATATATATATATATACCCTGAGAAAAATTTAATATAACCTTCAAAGGCATTTAAAAAAAAAAAGCACAACTTTAAGCAAATGTGACAAATTCGACACAACCTTTTAGACATACACAAATATGTGCAATCTTTCCACTATAACAAAAATAGCATCCTTAAATATCCCATCTACTCTTGCCGCAGTTATATTATCCAAGTGTCAAACCACTTAACTTTCACCATATTGACAACTTGTGATAGCATCGGCACATTCTCAATTACTCAAATACAGTCTATTTTCATCTTAGTATGGATCTCTCGGTCTCTCATCAACACCGAAATAATGATTGTTAGTTTTATCAACTTAATGATGAAGTATGCAACTCAATGATTGGCGAAATTCATGAAAAATGAAAAGGAGTATAATTTTTTGCCGAACAAGTACCATCAACAAGATTAGATCTTGATCGAACATTTTTTTCAAAATAGTCTAGAAGTCAATTGACCAAAATTTAGTATTTAGAACTCTATTAGCAAAAGAAAAGCCATTTAGGACTTCATTGGAGCTAACTATTCCTTTATGAAATTTTATAGTCCTTTCAAGTTTCAACAAAAAAGACGGATGAATCTTCTGAATTTAAATTGTCTTAAGGATGAATGAAAAATTATTAACATGATAGTAAATTGAATTCAGCCCATTAAAAATTGTGGATTTCATGGGAGTCCCTCGTGAATTTTACCGGATATGACAGTCCAGAGTCAGTTTAATACATGCATCGGGCTAATCGACTGATGTCTTGGAATACATGGCTAGGTGGAATGACCCTTCGTTTCCTGAAGCCCTTACGGTCAAACTAGGTGATTGGGTCAACAGAACACAAGTTCGCGTGCTATATCATCATAGATAATGAGAGAGTTATAGATATCTTGGGCGGCCAAGATCTAATAACGTGTAGCCCCGAGACATTTGTAATCTATCGAGAAATGGTTTCTTGAAGGATAAGAGGAGAAACCGTCGTATGGTTACGTAAGGAGACGTTTTAATTGTATGCTGCGCTACGACTACAACCACGACCACCTCGATTCGCCTTCCTCTCATGGTTCCGGTATGATTAATTAAGGAGACGTTTCGATTGTATGCTGCGCTCCTACTACGACTACGACCACGACCACGACCACCTCGATTCGCCTTCCTCGCATGGTTCGTTTCCACCCCACCCCCCCTCTCTTTTCCCCCTCCCTACTTCCTTTTGGTTTGCTGGTTTATCTTTCGCTCGCCAGACTTCCATTTTCGATAATGCCAGCTGATGCCGTCAGAGCTCTCACATCTTGTATTTCTGTTAGAACCTACATGTGAGTAAATTGTATTAAAGAAATCGCACATCGAATATCCTAGTTAACATAATTTATTGGCTTAAAACTTTTAAATGAAGGTGGATCCAATGAGATATGTTGACGTGCTCGGATTTGGACTCCCTTTCGATAATCTTTCAAGATAAATGTATCGGATTTTTATTGCGCGCTCCCTACAATTGGTATCAAAACTGATGGGTATGGTTTCCGGGTAGGTGAATGCTGTGATATAGCAAGGTGGGCCCGCAAGGATGAATTCGCGCCAAAAGGATACCTGAATTAAGGAGGAACATACCTAACATTGAGTTTACACGTGAGGGAGAGACTTTTAGGATGCACATGTAAATGGGTTCCGTTAGAAAAATCCCATATTGAAAAATTGATGTGGTATAAAACAATTAATATATATTAGTTAGCCCATAACTCATTGATTTAAGCTTTTGAGTAAAATGAGGTCCAATTAGATATGTTAATGTGCTCGGATTTGAACTCTCTCTTGGTGATCTTCCAATGTGAAGGTATCAAACTTCTATTGATCATTCCCACCAAACTCTCTATTTAGCTGCTTATTGCGCGTGCACAGAATTTTTACCTGGTTCTCTGTCTTTTTACTCTTTTTCCCCATTTTTCAGTTCTTGCTTTTCTTTCACTTCTCCCGAACGTCTTCGCACCCATGCCCTGTTCTTTCTTTCTATGCACTTAAAGAATGGCTAAGCTTTGTTTCCATTAATTCTTAGGAAGTACCATGTTGAGCTTGAAATTGTCCTTTTCTTCTAAGTAACTGCACAAATACGCTTAGATGGCAATGCCGGATTGTATCTTGGAGCCCACCCAGAAAAAAGACAAAAAAGGACCAAAAACCCGAACTGCATTTTCGGCTCGAGTCTCAGTTCGGGTCATAGCTTACACATATTACTTATGTTTCGGTTTATGGATATCCCACCCAATCCGAGCTGTTACACTCAACAGTCCATGCTCGTGTAAAACCTATAATATTATTTAGGAAGAGACAATGATCAACTTAGAATTTTTCTATAACTTTAGAGAATTTTGAAATTTCAATTTATCATAGACAACATTTCAATTTAATAACTTTGCAAGTTGGAACAGATCGTGCCATCTTCACCTATAAATTTGTGAACAAGGTCCTACATTTTGACATGCCATAGTTTTAAAACCGTCTTTGCCCTCGATATTTTTCCATTCATTTTTTATCTACATTTTTCATGTCAAACTGAATTTTATCGTTTATCTCATCATAAAATTAGATTATTCTTTTGGAAGTCTTACGTTAAATTTTGTTTTCTGTTCTAACATTTTCTTGTGTTGTTTTTAATTACGAAAAAAGTAATAAACTGTTGCAATTATGTCAATTCAATCATAAACTTAATTTTTTGGCCAACTTAGAATTTTTCTATAACTTTAGAGAATTTTGAAATTCCAATTTATCATAGACAACATTTCAATGTAATAACTTTGCAAGTTGGAATAGATCATGCCATCTTCACTCATAAATTTGTGAATGAGGTTCTACATTTTGACATGCCATAATTTTAAAACCGTCTTTGCCCTCGATATTTTTCCATTCATTTTTTATCTACATTTTTCATGTCAAACTGAATTTTATCTTTTATCTCATCATACAATTAGATTATTCTTTTGGAAGTCTTACGTTAAATTTTGTCTTATGTTCTAACATTTTCTTGTGTTGTTTTCATAAAAATTACGAAAAATGTAATAAACTGTTGCAATTATGTTGATTCAATCATAAACTTAATTTTTTGGCCAACTTAGAATTTTTCTATAACTTTAGAGAATTTTGAAATTCCAATTTATCATAGACAACATTTCAATGTAATAACTTTGTAAGTTGGAATAGATCATGCCATCTTCACTCATAAATTTGTGAATGAGGTTCTACATTTTGACATGCCATAATTTTAAAACCATCTTTGCCCTCGATATTTTTCCATTCATTTTTTATCTACATTTTTCATGTCAAACTGAATTTTATCTTTTATCTCATCATACAATTAGATTATTCTTTTGGAAGTCTTACGTTAAATTTTGTCTTATGTTCTAACATTTTCTTGTGTTGTTTTCATAAAAATTACGAAAAATGTAATAAATTGTTGCAATTATGTCGATTCAATCATAAACTTATTTTTTTGGTCAATTGATTCCTAAACATTTTTTGCAATTGTATCAATTTAGTCGATCAAGCCAAATTTGGCTAGCCAACGCTAGCGTGGATGTTGACCAACATTAGTAGAATTTTTTTTTAACAATTTTCTATTTTTTAGATTTTTTTCTTTTTTTCTTCTTTCTCTATTTTTTCTCCCCCTCATTCCTCCTTTCAATGAGAGAGAGAGAGAGAGAGAGAGAGAGAGAGAGAGAGAGAGAGAGAGAGATGAGGAGTTAGAACAAGAATCAAAACAAGGGCTGCTTTGCCACCACGAGCTCGGGGCTGTCCATGTTCGACAACACCATCCACAGATCTATCAATGGGTACTCTTTACTCCTCCTTTGTCTTCTTCATATCTTGCCCAACGATGGCGAGGCAAACTCACCACTGGTCGGCTGCCTCAATCTGATGACTGGTCCTCCCCTCTAGTCGGTTGTTAGAAGAAGGAGGAAGAAGGGGGGAGGAAGGGGAAAAAAAAGATAAAAAGGAAAAAAATAAAAGATAAAAAAAGTTAATTCAAAATTAGAAAAAAATTTAAAATATTAAAATATATCCCTTGGCGTCGGCCGACGCCCACATCACATCAGCACTAGCAAGTGAAATTTGCCGATGGACCAAATTAACACAATTACAAAAGATTTACAACTCAATTGACAAAAAAAAAAAAAAAAAAAGAAGGTCTAAATGATATAATTACAATAGGCTTATGATTCTTTTAGTAATTTTCTCATTATTTTTCGAACTTCTCAAACAACAATTCTATTATGTTCTGTTTTACATATCATTTAATATATCAACCTAATATTTGGAAACTTATATTACACTTTTTGTTCTACTCTTTTCGACATTGATTCCTCATTTTGACTATGACTTGTTAATGCAATATTTAATTTTTTTCCAAAATAAAAATATCAGTTTACTTCACTTTTTTATTCAAAGCTCTTTTCACATCTCTTATCTTGTCATAATCATATCTTCTAAATAAATTTCCGTCAAGGAGAAAAAAGTGTTCCATATTCTTCTCTATAATTTAATCTTGATGGTGATCATTAATTTAAATGCCATTCATATTTTCCACTTGTGATTAGACATCTTACTTATTTTCAAAACTAGATTCATATTGGAATAAAAAATATTTTTGTTGAGAAATAGGCTTTAATTTAAATGACTAGTATAAAGCTCTTTCGCTGGAGAAATTGTTTATTATTACAATCTTTTTCTATTAACATAAGAGAGCGCAATTAAGCAAACCCAATGATCATTTAATCTCCAAATTTTAAAAAATTATTTCATGAACGGCCCGTGTATATGTTTGAAATACCTATGACTGCACATAATATAGACGGACAAAATTTTAAATTCACAGTAATTAAGATGATTGGCGAGTAGTAACTGAATTTTGTAGCTTTTAAATTTGAATTCAAAATAAATACTTAAGTATCCTATAAAACTATGATCTTTCCTTCTACGACAATTGAGATTATATTCAAAAAAAGAAAGCTCACGCTATTTCCTATCCTCAAATAGCTTTATATGCACCATAAATTTGAATGGCCCAAAATAGTCCCCAGTGGGATCCCTTAAGGGCAAAATTGATGAAAGAGGGAATGTATACTTTTAGTATGGATCGATCAATCTAATGATTTTTATTAATCTTTCATAAACCCTTGTTTCTTTACCTTTTGTGTTCCAAATGGAGAAGTTTACACGGTTATCACTCTTTGACGAGAATCATATCATATTCGAGTATTATAATGAATTTAGTGATCAATATACTAATTTAAAAGAATATTAAAAAAGTATATTTATTTATGATGTCTTTCTAAAGTTTAATCTCTAATAAATCCTACATATATACAAGTTTTTAGTTCAAGCTTTTTTAGGGGATTCCTTGGTTAAAGTGGTGAACTCTTTATGACTATAATTGATATTTAAGACGTAAAATAATAAATATCATCAACAAGGTTCAAGCTCATAAGGAAAAAATCCTTAATATAAATCAGCTTGTGCATTTTAGTAAGTAGAACAGAGGAAATGGAATTTGTAGACAAACGAAAGCAAAATATCATAACGGGGTGCAATAAAACATTATTATTTTGACTAATACGGAGAGTTTTGTATTTTCATGATAATGCACAATTTTTGCAATTAGCAACTTTCAGGAATGAACAATTTCAAGGTAGGTAGAGTCCAAACTTGGAATCTTAAACCTATTTTGTTAGGACTGGTTCCTAGTTTCTATTTTAAAAATTTGGAATCTACCTTATAGACCTCAACACCTAACCTTGAATCAACCTTCTTGATCCGGTCCGGTCATAGGGTCTACCCAGGAACTGACTAATCCTTTTTTATTTATTTTTTATTTCCTAAAAAAATAAACTTTAGTGAAACATCTTATTTATTTCTCTTTACATTTTAAGTGTATGCTCTTTTTCAAGAAAATAAACCCAACACTCCTCTTTCAACCACCTCTTTCAACCTTAAACTTTCGCCAAAATATTTTATCAAGAATGTCTCATGTATACTCAAGACGTGTTCCAAAGGGGATAAGTACACTAATAGTGCCATAAGTTGTGTACGGCGCTCACTTTGATGCCAAAAATTTCCGTCGGATCACTTAAGTGCCAAATCGGAGGAAAAACGCTCACTTTGGTGCCACCGGCGAAAGATTCCGGCCTCCGGTGAAAGATTCCGGCCAAAATGATTTTTTTTTAAAAAAAAAATCGATAAGCCTTTAAATGACGTCGTTTTCGGTCCTCCTTAAGAAAACGACGTCGTTTTGCCGTCCTACGTGGATGGCTTCATGGAAACGACGCCGTTTAGCTCACATGGGGAAAAATTAGGGTTTCCGCCGCTCGGCCACCGTCGTTCGCCCGCCGTCGCTCGGCCACGGTCGCTGCTTGGCCATCGTTGCTCAGCCACCATTGTAGTTGCTCGACCAGGTGAGCGAGGAGAGACTGAAATTGTTGCAGGAAAAATCGAAGGCGAGGGCGGAGGAGGAGGAGGAAGAAGATGGGTCGAAGGGGCTGCTGGTGTGCTGCTCGCTGCGGTGCGTTGCTTTGGTGTCATTCTTTGGTGTGCTTTGCCGGTCTTTGCCTTGGTGCCGTGCCGGTGCCGTTGTTGGTGTGGGTCTTCGAGGAAGAAGAAGACACGAAGATGAGCTTCCCTCTCTCTCAATTTGGGGATTAGGGTTTCAAAATTGGGGGAAAGATGCCAAACGGCGTCGTTTTGGTGTTTGGATGTTGATTCAAGTCTCCGACGAGCCACGTCAGCGTCAAAAATTAATAAAAAAGGCCACGTCGGATTTCCGGCCAATTTCGTCGGAGTTGGCACCAAAGTGAGCGTTTTTCAAATTTTTTGGCACTTAAGTGATCCGACGGAAACTTTTGGCACCAAAGTGAGCGCCGTACACAACTTATGACACCATTAGTGTACTTATCCCTGTTCCACAGTATTGGACCAACGGTGTTTTTAAAGGTTCGCACTACAATATCTTGTCCCCATTAATCTTTTATCGAGTGGAGTCTAAGTTCAAATAAATTTCCCCAATTTTATAACAATCTGTATTAATTTCTTTAAAAAAGTGTTTTTTTTTGCTACCCATTTCCTAAAATAATTTAAATCACACTTTCCCTTCTTTTACTTTTTTTTTTTTTTATAAAATTTCTCTCACATATATTATGTGTGTCTGTGTTATTATTCAATAAAATTCTGTATGTGAAGCAATTACATCTTCATCTAGGGATTATTAAAAATATTGGAAAGCATTAAGTATATCTATCACATACCAATAATGTTATTGGGAAAACTCACATAGTATATAGGATTAGATTCCTTCCCTCGCTCGGTTACACCTCTACTGTCCAGCTCGCAACCTCAACAAGACCGTTATGTTAGTAATGGTTTTTATGATGGGCTTAAGGCCTGTCCGCCCATGTTGGGCTAAGAATGCGGCCCGCAAGATTAGGGCCCATAAATGAAAGAGTGCATTAAGGGATTGCGTCTTTTGGATGAGATGTTATGTTAAGGGGTTGCGTCTCTTGGAGGAGACGCTTTGAGGGAAAGGAATAAAAGGCACGTACCTTTTGGATGTACGTACGCGAAGACACTCTCTCCCCCTCCAGACAACATACGTCAGTTTCTCTCTGTCCCTCAAAAAGAAAAGAAAGAAAACAGAAAAGAACGCTTTGTTTTTCTCTCCCCTTTGAACCAACAGTACGCTCATTGGTAGACTGGGATCAGATTCTTCCTTGAACTTCAACATTAGTGTTTAATCTGTGAACAATAAGGTACGCTCGATTCTGTGGTGTGTCTTTGATCAGTGATACATGTTCTTCCTGGACTCGTCTTCCACATTCGTTTTAGGGGTTCGATTTTGTGTCGAATCCGTTTTAGGGAATCAATAATCCCAACATTGGTATCAGAGCCATTGTTCATGTTTCCCGATCCCTTTTCATGATTTCCCGATCCCTTTTCATGTTTATGAATGATTTTTGATTGAATTTTCGCGAAAAATCGGCCGACACCGATCGGGGACGGAAAAATCCTGACACCCAAGCACTGTTCACCCGTTTTTTAGATTTTTTGTAAGTCAAAATCAGTTTCTGATGGCGTAGGATCGAAGCTCTCGTCGAGACGAGAAAGACGAGTGGCGGATCGCCGCCATAGGCCGCCGAATGCGCCCCCACGCGCGGCCGGAATGAACCGGCATCTTCGGCGCGTGCAACGCAGGCGTGCGCATCGCACGTGCGCGCAGGGCCGACGCATGCACATGCATCGCCGATGGCGCATGCGCGGCACACGCCAGCTGACGTCATCGTGACGTCAGCTGCGCACATGTGCCGCACGTGCCGAGTCGGTCCGTTCGACCTGGCCCGACCCGACCCGATTCGGCTGACCGTTGACCGTTGACGACCATTGACCGTTGACAACCGTTGACAACCGTTGACCGTTAACTTTGACGGTTGACCAAAAAAAAAGAAAAAAGAATGTGTTTCTTTTTCCAATTAAGTCTATGTGGATTATAAGTAATCCCTTATTTGTTCTGCATTTGTTGCAGAAACAATGCCTCCCCTTAAGTTGCGCACACCTCTTCGCGCAATTACCGATGAACAAAAGGAAAGGCTTTCTAAATTGATAGTTGAGCTGACTGATCATCGATGGGAGAGTGGCAACTTAATTGATCACGTTCTTGAAGTCAACGGGAAAATACAAATGGTCATATAAAATGGTCGTCCCATGCCACAGTCTGAGATGGTGCGATTTTTCATGAACACTCTTCCACAAGAATGGCAATGAGTGTTGAATCGCGTATGGGAAGTCAACAGAGTTGCTTCATATAGGAAAATTGTGATGGATTTTATAGATGATTATTACTGGATTGTTACAAGGGAAAAGATCAAGAAATTGAACAAAATAGGATCTTTCCCAGTTCGTATATTAACTTGGTGCTAGATGTTTTTTGCTGGTCTTTATTTGGTGTGCTTTGTGGACATCTTATGTAATGTTATCTACCTAGTTATTGTTGGTGTGTCAACTGATATGTTAGTTGTATTATGTGAAAGCATTATTATTATATCATTGTTTGATATCAAATACTATTTGCTTTCTATTATTATTAACTGTTGTGGGTAGTTCGTTGAAATTTTTGTAATTTCAAAGAATTTATTTTGCATAGAATGTTATATTAATAATAACTTCAAGTTAGGATTTTGGATGATGATTGGAAATATAATGACCTCTTGATTCTGAAACCTAATTTGAAATTATTCATTAATATGGTAGTTTTATGCAAAATAGATGCATAAATGATAGGCATTCTTTACCAAAAAAAAAATGATAGGCATTAATAATTCGTGCATAATGTGTTTGATATGTTCAGATCGATGACTTCAGCAACTAAGAACATAATTGCTGATTTGAACAAAGAAGATAAAATGAACGGCGAGAATTGTGAAATATTGAATATGAAAATTCAATGTATGCTTGAAAAGCAAGAAGCACTAGAAGTTCTTGACTAGGAGGAGGCTAGAGAGCATGTGAGAAGCTGCAATTAGTCCACACAGATTTATGTGAACCTATGTCTGAGTCTTCTCTCAATGGTAACGGGTATTTCATTACTTTCACTGATGATATGACTAGGATGAGTTAGATTTATTTTCTGCGAGCCAAGTCTGAAGTTGCTGATGTGTTTGTGAAGTTCAAAGCCTTAGTTGAGAATCAGAGTGGGAAGAAAATTAAAATGCTCAGGTCCGATAATGGTTTTGAGTATACTGCTCACAATTTTAAGTTGAACTGTGAGCAAACAGGCATTGTGCAACAGTTCACTACTCCCTATTCACCTCAACAGAATGGGGTTAGTGAGAGGAAAACAGAAGCATTATGGAGATGGCCAAATGTATGATGCAGGAGAAGATGTTACCTAAAAGGTTCTGGGCTGAGGCAACTAATACTGTAGTGTTTCTGTTGAACATATTACCCACAAAAGCCTTATAGAGGTCAACACCTTTTGAAGTCTGGTATGGTGTTAAACCTTCTGTGAAGAATTTGAAGGTTTTTGGGTATTTGTGTTATACTCATGTTTCTCAGGTCAAGAGGGACAAGTTGGATAAAAGAGCTAAGCTTGGAATCTTCATTGGGTATAGTCTCCAATCAAAGGCTTACAAGATTTTTCACCCTATGACAGGGAAGGTGGCTGTGAGCAGATATGTTTTTCTAGAGGAAGATGAGCAGAATTGGATGGAAGAAAAGAATGCAGGACAACAGCAATCTGTAAAACAACAACCTGCAACAATTGTAGAGGTTGATGAAGTGTTGGATGGATTGGAAGATAGTATGGATGATTTGCTAGTAAGAGGCATAAGGTCACTTGCCGAAATCTATGAAAGAAGCAATGTGGCAGTGCTTGAACCATCTAACTTTGTGGAAGCTAAGGAGGATCAGAGGTGGATTGCAGTAATGCAGGAGGAGTTTGCAATGATTTAGAAAAACCATACATGGGAGCTTGTTGACAGACCATCTGATAAGAATGCGATTGGGGTTAAGTGGGTGTTCAAAACAAAACTTAATCACGATGGTTCTGTTAATAAACACAAAGCCAGATTGGTTGTGAAAGGCTATGCACAAATATGGGGAGTAGACTATTCTGAAACATTTGCTTCTGTTGTAAGGCTTGATACAATCAGGCTACTATTAGCTATTGCAGCAGAGAAGGGGTGGCATATATTTCAGTTAGATGTCAAGTCTGAATTTCTGAATGGAGAGCTGGAGGAGGAGATTTTTGTTGAACAACCTGAAGGCTTCAGTATCAAAGGGCAAGAAGAGAAGGTATACAGATTGAGGAAAACTCTATATGGACTAAAGTAGGCTCCAAGAGCTTGGTATGGGAAGATAGACCGATATTTGTAGGATTTTGGCTTTGTAAGAAGCTTGAGTGAGTTCACTCTTTATGTCAAGAGGGTAAATCACAGTGTTGTAATTCTATCACTCTATGTAGATGATTTATTGGTGACAGGGAATGATCTGGAACTGATAGAGAGGGTGAAGCAAGGTTTGTTTGCAGGTTTTGAGATGTTAGACTTGGGAAAGAGGGCTTATTTTTTGGGTCTGAAAGTCAAACAAGCTTCACATGAGATCTTCATCTGCTAGAAAAAATACATAAAGGAAATTCTGAAGAAGTTTCAGATGGAAGATTGTCGAAGTGTAAGCACTCCCATGGCTGCTAAGGAGAAGCTGCTGAAAAATGATGGAACAGACGCAGTAGATGCTTCTATGTATAGAAGTTTGATTAGATGTCTCATGTATCTTACAGCAACCAGACTAGATATTCTATTTGCTATGAGTGTTCTATCCATGTTCATGAGTAGTCCTAGTCAGTTACATTTGGTTGCTGCAAAAAGGGTCTTGAGATACCTCAAAGGAACATTGTCCTTTGGTGTGAAGTTTAAGAAAGGTCAAAAGTTTAAGTTGCAGGGCTTTTCTGATAGTGACTGGGCTGGCTCAGTGGATGACATGAAAAGTACGTCTGGATATTGTTTCAGTCTTGGTTCTGCTTGTTTCTCCTGGTGTTCCAAAAAGCAAAATATTGTAACTCAATCCACAGCAGATGCTAAGTTTATAGCAGCCACTGCAGCTGCAAATCAAGCTTTGTGGCTGAAGAAGATAATGAATGATTTGTGGTTGAATTCTAGTGATTGCATTGATGTTAATGTTGACAATTAGGCTATTCTAGCAATATCACATAATCCAGTTTTCCATGGCAAAACAAAGCATTTTAAAGTCAAATTTTTCTTTTTGCGTGAGGTGCAACAAAGTGGCGAAGTTAAGTTGGTCTATTGCAGATCTGAAGATCAGCTTATAGATATGTTCACAACGCCACTTTAGGCTAGAAGATTTGAGCTGTTAAGAGAGAAAATAGGAATCTGCAGCAGCAACTAATCCAAGGAGGAGTTTGTTGGAGATGTGCCTCAGTGCTGCTAATGCTGCTGGTGTTCTTCTGTCGTGTTTTCTTTGCTTTATTTTACAGTCAAGTTTGTTTAGTTATGCAGTTGGTGTTTTTGCTATTTTCTAGGAAGTGAAACAGCACGTTTGTGTGCAGTTATGTGTTGCAAGTATGTGAGCAGTTTTTGCTTTGTATTTAGTTGTTGTACTCGACAGTTTTTTTTTTCAGAACAAGAAGTATGATGTTCTATGCTCTGTTTTTATGAAGTTCTATGCTCTGTTTTTCATCCTTTCTCTCCTTCAAACAACATAGATGTTTTCTGTTTTGATTGTTGTGTTATGAGTTTTAACATGAACTCATGGGGAACCTCCTGATTGTGCGCTGTTGAGATAGCTGGCTCCATGATGGAGATTGCCCTTGTGACGAAGAATCTTTTGGCAATTTTTCCAAGTAGTTGGTAGCTATCCTAGCATAGCTCGGCATCGTGGATCCCGCTTTCTTCAAGCAATCAATGAAGAAGTACATGACAATGGCGATTGCTGCAGTCCCCACCACAACCCAAACTGAAAACAGGTTGCAAAGACAGCGTCATTAAAAGATTGATCATAAAGCCAAAGTTGTGAACTTATACAACTTCATGTTCCGACTTACTAATGGAGGCAGCCATGGTCCAATTCAATGTCAAGTGCAATTGATCGATGAGTTTTTGGTATGAACTGAGCAGGACTTTAATGGAGTTTTCGAGACCATTTGGGGAGAAGATTTCTGAACCAGTGGAATTCTCGGGCAGGCCTTGCCAGACTTGATCGAGCACCTCGAAATCACTGCGGAGGGATCTCATCTCTCCTTGGGGAAGCGAACTGATGAAGCTTACTCTGGGATCCACGTACTTCTCTCGTGGGAGTCAGCTGATTGAGATGGTCGTTATGGCTGCAGTTTTGGTTAAGTATAAAAAGTCTCAGAAAAGTCTGTCGTTTAGTATTTCACTTGCAGTTGCGGGGTTCATAAGTTATTTAAGCTCCAACGCTGTTTTGATGGTGGAAATTCACCTTCGAGGGAGTTTCGCAGAAAGAGGATATTGAAATTGACGTGCTTAAATCCTCAGGATGTCAACACTTTTCACAATTATTCAATCAAGTCTCGATCATGTCACTAGCCACAAGAAAAATGAATCTTTGACTTTGCAGGAAGTTATTGATCTTTTATCATGCTTACTAAATACACACATAAACTTTGTAACTAAGAGACTCCGTGAAAGTCAACTTTTCATGAAAATTTTAGAAAGGTTGAGTCCGATTTAAAATGCAAAATCAATTCCTCAAGCTTGAATCACCTAATCTATTTAGTAATCAAGTTTGCAACTCGATGATTGACAAAGTCAGTTTAATACATGCATCGGGCTAATCGAATGATATCTTGGAGTACATGGCTAGGTGGAATGACCCTTCGTTTCCTGAAGCCCTTATGGTCAAACTAGGTGATTGGGTCAACAGAACACAAGGTCGCGTGCTATGTCATCATAGATAGTGAGAGAGTCATAGATATCTTGGGCGGCCAAGATCTAATAACGTGTAGCCCCGAGACATTTGTAATCTATCGAGAAATGGTTTCTTGAAGGATACGAGGAGAAACCGTCGTACGATTACGTAAGGAGACGTTTTAATTGTATGCTGCGCTACGACTACAACCACGACCACCTCGATTCGCTTTCCTCTCATGGTTCCGGTATGATTACGTAAGGAGACGTTTGGATTGTATGCTGCGCTACGACCACGACTACGATTACGACCACAACCACCTCGATTCGCCTTCCTCACATGGTTCGTCCCTCCCTCCCTCCCTCCCTCCCTCCTTCCTTTTGGTTTGCTGGTTTATCTTTCGCTCGCCAGACTTCCATTTTCGATAATCCCAGCCGATACCGTCACAGCTCTTACATCTTGTATTTCTGTTAGGATGTACATGTGCGTAAATTGTGTTAGAGAAATCCCACATCGGATGTCCTAGTTAACATAATTCATTAATTGAAACTTTTAAGTGAAGGTGGACCTAATGGGATATGTTGATGGGCTTGGATTTGGACTCCCTTTTGGTAATCTTCCAAGATAAATGTATTGGATTTCTATTATGCGCTCCCAACAAATGGTATCAGAACTAATGGTTATGGTTTCCGAGCAGGTGAGTATTGTGGTATAGCAACGCTGGTCTGTAAGGATGAATTCGAGCCAAAAGGATACCTGGATTAAGGAGGAACAGACCTAACACTAAGTTTACATGTGAGGGAGTATTTTTTAAGATGCACATGTAAGTGAGTTCTGTTAGAAAAATCTCATATTTGAGAATTGATGTGGTGTGAGACAATTAATATATCTTAATTAGCCCATAACTCTTTGATTTTTTTTTAGTGAAGGACGGTCCAACTGGATATGTTAATGTGCTCGGATTTGAACTCTCTCTTGGTGATCTTCCAATGTGAAGGTATCAGACTTTTACTGCGCATTCCCAACAAACTCTCCATTTAGCTGCTTATTGCGCATGCACGGAATTTTTACCTAATTCTGTCTTTTTACTCTTTTTCCCCAATTTTCAGTTCTTGCTTTTCTTTCACTTCTCCCGAACGTCTTCGCACCCATGCGCTGCTCTTTCTTTCCATGCACTTAAAGAATGGCTAAGTTTTGTTTCCATTAATTCTTAGGAAGTACCATGTTGAGCTTGAAATTGTCCTTTGCTTCTAAGTAACTGCACAAATATGCTCAGATGGCATTGCCAGATTGTATCTTGGAGCCCACCTAGAAAAAGAGAAGGGGACCAAAAATCCGAACTGCATTTTCACCTCGAGTCTCAGTTCGGGTCCTAGCTCACACATATTACTTATGTTTCGGTTTGAGCCGGGTTTTATGGATATCCCACCATGCACATGTAAAACCTATAATATCATTTAGGAGGAGACGATGACCAACTTAGAATTTTTCTATAACTTTAGAGAATTTTGAAATTCCAATTTATCATAGACAACATTTCAATTTAATAACATTGCAAGTTGGAACAGATCGTGCTGTCTTCACTCATAAATTTGTGAATGAGGTTCTACATTTTGACATGCCAAAGTTTTAAAACCGTCTTTGCCCTCGATATTTTTCCATTCATTTTTTATCTACATTTTTCATGTCAAACTGAATTTTACCTTTTATCTCATCATAAAATTAGATTATTTTTTTGGAAGTCTTGCCTTAAATTTCATTTTCTGTTCTAATGTTTTCTTTTGTTGTTTTTATAAAAATTACCAAAAAAGTCATAAACCTATTATAATTGTACCGATTTAGGCCTAAACTTATTTTTTTGGCCAATTGATTTCTAAACATTTTGCAATTGTGTCAATTTAATCCATCCAACCAAATTTGGCTGGCCAATGCTGACGTGGACGCCAACTAGCACCGACAGAAATTTTTTTAATAATCTTCTACTTTTTCGAATTTTTTAATTTTTTGTTTATATTTTTTTCCTTTTTTCTTCTTTCTCTATTTTTTCCCTCCCCCTCCTTCCTCCTTCTTTGATCGACCAAAGGGGATGGCTAGTTGCTAGATTGAAGTGGCCAACCAGTGGTGAGCTCGCCTAGCCATCATTGGGCAAGGGAGAGCCTCACCAATGGATCAACAAGCTTGACCTTGCTAGACTTGGGTGAGGGGGAGCTTGCCCAACCGCTAGCGAGGCTCAGCTTGGGAATTGGTGCACCCTTGCCCAAATCCAACAGAGAGAGAGAGAGAGAGAGAGAGAGAGAGAGAGAGAGAGAGAGAGAGAGAGAGAGAGAGAGAGAGAGAGAGAGAGAGAGAGAGAGAGAGAGAGAGAGAGAGAGAGAGAGAGAGAGAGAGAGAGATGAGGAGTTTGAAGAAGAATTGAAACAAGGGCTGCTTTGCCGCCATGAGCTCAGGGTTGTCCATATTCAGCAATGCCATCCACAAATCTATCAATGGGTACTCCTTACTCCTTCTTGGTCTTCTTCATGTCTTGCCCAGTGACGGTGAGGCAAACTCGCCTTCCTTTTTTCTTCTTTCTCTATTTTTTTTTTCCTCCCCCCTCCTTCCTCCTTCCTCCTTCTTTGATCGACCAAAGGGGATGGTTAGTTGCTGGATTGAAGTGGCCAACCAGTGGTGAGCTCACCTTGCCATCATTGGGCAAGGGCAAGCCTCACCAGTGGATCAACAAGCTTGACCTCGCTAGACTTGGGTGAGGGTGAGCTTGCCCAACCACTAGCGAGGCTCGCCCTGGGGATCGGTGCACCCTTGCCATCACTAGGTGAGCTAGAGAGAGAGAGAGAGAGAGAGATAAGGATGAGGAGTTTGAAGAAGAATTGAAATAAGGGCTGCTTTGCCGCCATGAGCTCATGGCTGTCCATGTTCAGCAATGCCATCCACAGATCTATCAATGGGTACTCCTTACTCCTTCTTGGTCTTCTTCATGTCTTGCCCAGTGACGGTGAGGCAAACTCACCACTGGCCGGCCGCCTTAATCTGGTGACCTGTCCTCCCCTCTAGTTGGTCGTCGGAAGAAGGAGGAAAGAGGAAGGAGGGGGGAGGAAGGAAAAAAAAAAAGATAAAAAAAAAAAAAAAAAAAGAAAAGATAAAAAAAAATCATTAAAAAATGAATTTTTTAAAAAATATTAAAAAATTATTCACCGGCATCGACCAATGCCCACATTAGCATTGGCCGGCCAAATTTCGCTAGATAGACTGAATTAGCACAATTACAAAAGATTTAGGACTCAATTGGCAAAAAATAAATAAATTTAGGGCTAAACGATATAATTACAATAGATTTAGGATTTTTTTGGTAATTTTCTCATTATTTTTCCTACTTCTCAAACAACAATTCTATATGTTCCGTTTTACATATCATTTAAATATCAACCTAATATTTGGAAGCTTATATTACACTTTTTGTTCTACTCTTTTCAACATTGGTTCCTCATTTTGATTATGACTTGTTAATGCAATATTTAATTTTTTTCGAAAAGAAAATTATAAGTTTACTTCATTTTTTTATTCAAAGCTCTTTTCACATCTCTTATCTTGTCATAATCATATCTTCTAAAAAAATTTCCTTCAAGGAAAAAAAGTGTTAGTTATTCTTTTCTATAACTTAATCTTGATGGTGAAATGTCATTCATATTTTCCACTTGTGATTAGACCTCTTAGTTATTTCAAAACTAAATTCATACTGTTGAATCAAAAGTATTTTTCTTGAGAAATAGGTTTTAATTTAGATGACTAGTATAAAGCTTTTCATTGGAAAAAGTGTTTATTATTACAATCTTTTTTCCTATTAACATGAGAGAGCATGCGTGTGCATGCCCACGTGCGTGCGCCCACACACACACACACACACACACACACACACACACACACACACACACACACACACACACACACACACACACACACACACACACACACACACACACACACATATATATATATATATATATATATATATATATATATATATATATATATATATATATATATTCTGAATTAAGCAAACCCAATGATCATTTAACCTCCAAATTCAATATATATATTTCATGAACAGCCCACGTATATGTTTAAAAATAACTATGACTGCACATAATATAGACGGACAACGTTATAATTAACAATAATTAAGATGATTGGCGAGTCGTAACTGACTTTGTAGCTTTTAAATTTGAATTCAAAATAACTATTTGAGTATTCCATAAAACTATAAACTTTCCTTTTACGACAATTGAGATTATATTAAAAAAAAGAAAGCTCACGCTATTTCCTATCCTCAAATAGCTTTACATGCACCGTAACTTTGAATAGCCCAAAATAGTCCTCAGTGGGATCTCTTATGGGCAAAATTGATGAAAAGAGGGAATGTTACTTTTAGTATGGATCAATCAATCTAATTATTTTTATTAATCTTTCATAAACCTTTGTTTCTTTTCCTTTTGTGTTCCAAATGGAGAAGTTTACACGGTTATCACTCTTTCACAAGAGTCATATCATATTCGAGTATTATAATGAATTTAGTGATCAATATTCTAATTTAAAAGAATATTGAACTAGTATATTTATTTATGATGTCTTTCTAAAGTTTAATCTCTAATAAATCTATATATATATACGAGTTTTTAGTTCAAGCTTTTTTAGGGGATTCCTTGGTTAAAGTGGTGAACTCTTTATGACTATAATTGATATTTAAGACATGTTAAATAATAAATATCATCAACAGGGTTCAAGCTCATAAGGAGAAAATCCTTAATATAAATCAGCTTGTGCATTTGAGAAAGTAGAACAGAGGAAATGGAATTTGTATACAAACGAACGCAAAATATCATAACGGGTGGAATAAAACATTATTATTCTGACTAATACAGAGAGTTTTGTATTTTCATGATAATGCACAATTTTTGCAATTAGCAACTTTCAAGATGAACGGTTCCAAGGTAGGTAGAATCCAAACTTGGAATCTTAAACCTATTTTGTTAGGACCGGTTCCCAGTTTCTATTTTTGAAATTTGGAATCTACCTTATAGACCTCAACACTTACCCTTGAATCAACTTTCTTGATCCGGTCCGATTATAGGGTCTACCTGGGAATTGACTAATCCTTTGTTATTCATTTTTTATTTCTTAAGAGAATAAACTTTAGTGAACCATCTTATTTATTTCTCTGACATTTTATGTGTATGCTCTTTTTCAAGAAAACAAACCCAACACCTCTTTCAACCTTAAATTTTCGCCAAAATTTTTTATTGAGAATGTCTCATGTATACTCAGAATGCGTTCCAAAGTATTGGACCAAGTGGTGTTTTTAAAGGTTCGCACTACAAAATCTTGTCCCCACTAATCTTTTATCGAGTCGAGTCTAAGTTCAAATAAATTTCCCCTATCTTATAACAATCTGTATTAATTTCTTAAAAAATAAGTGTTTTTTTTTTTTGCTACCCATTTCCTAAAATAATTTAAATCGCATTTTCCCTTCTTTTACTTCTTTTTTTATAAGATTTCTCTCACATATATTATGTGCCTCTGTTATTATTCAATAAAATTACGTATGTGAAGCAATTACATCTTCATCTAGGGATTATTAAAAATATTGGAAAGCATTAAGTATATCTATCACATACCGATAATGTTATTGGGAAAACTCGCATATTATATAGTATTAGATTCCTTCACTCGCTCGGTTACACTTCTATTGTCCAGCTCGCAACCTCAACAAGACCCTTATGTTAGAAAGCCCATGTTTGAGACGTCAAACGGCCCAACCCGGGCGTGGGCGTGACTTAGCCCAACCCACTTGGGGTAGAGCCTGGCCCGACCCGACCCAATTTGTGGTTTGTAAAACAGAGAGAGCATTAGGGGGGGGCCCCGCCTTCTCGTCCATCTACACAGAGGAGGAATTGGGTATCGACAGGGCAGACGCTGGTGGTACGCCGCTTTGTCCACTCTGACTGCTCTTGCTGATTTTAAGGACAGTCCTTTAGTATCGGAGATCGCCCAGTCATTCTTGTTGCAGCTTATTTTGCAATATTTAGCTGTTTACATCAAGGTTCTTAGAGTTTTGATGTCTCTTATTTTCTAACTGCATATCCTTAATCTTATTCTTACAGGTATGGCAGTTTTCTTACACAACCTAAAGATTGCAGGGTCATGGTAAGATTGTAGCTAAGAGTTCTTCAGGTGGGTGGTAAAGGAAAGATGCGAGTATTTGTTCATTGAAGATCCCAAAGTCACGAATACAGCGACATGCATCCTCTTTTTGACTCATTTATTTGACACTCAGCTGCGAGATGAGAAATATCACATAAACTCTTAGTATTTACAAGGAATACATGGAGTACATGACCTTCTGTATTGAGGTTATAAGATGAGACGTGGATTCGTGTTTCCAGTCTGTTAGCAGCTTCTTTCATTAAGATTCAACTCTGCCCCAGCAAGAACTGCTTAGTAGAGAAAAGCCCGGTCTGTGTTTTTGTTTGTTTGATTTGAGCACAACTTCCAGTTTAGACTGTTGCTGTTGGTGGTGTCAGGCCTAGTGGGAGGTTGCCCTCGGGCACCGACACCTTCGTTTTCTGTAAACATAGGATTCGGTGTGGGCATAAGGGGTATGTCCCTCGTCGCTTATTAGCGACATATTCGGAATGCGGTGAGGTGGAGCAGACGCTTATAACCCATCACTCTCTCCAGAATCGGCCTCTCAATACAGCAAATTGATAGCTCTCTGTAGATTGATTTGAGAAGTGAGCTTTCATGGTATCACCACGGTTGCGAATCGTTCTTTGAGTATAAAATCTGATTGAGTCATTAATTAATTAGTGCAGGCTCATTTTGATATATTCAAATGCTACTTTAAAGATAGAGGAATTCTTGTTGACGAACTTCGTTTTCCCCTTTTCTTGGTAAAAAAAGAGTCGACTCTCTACATTACAACATATTCCTTGATCATATGAGTCGTGTTAATCAATATAATTTATAAGTTAGGTTGAATCCCCAGGCTACTAGTACTTATTAGCAACACTAATATAAATCCATCCAAAGGCATTTGTGGGCATCAGAGGAGCAACCATCTTGCATTATGTAGTATGATGATATAGCAATGCAAAAGGATACTTAATAAAATGACAAAATCTTTAGGTATTACTACAGTATAATATCAAGGATATTAATAATATCATCCGGTAGCTAGCTCTAGTTCTGTAGTTTTCTTCAAAGGCTCGGAGTAGCAACCTCTAGAATACCTAGTATTAAAGGACGAGTCTAAGTTGTCACGCCCCGAACTCTGGGCATGCACACATCCCTCGGCGGTCGATTAAAAATGTGACGTCTCAAGACGCGTTGCCGATCCATTTTTTTTTTCTTTCAATTAAATAAACACTTGGTCAACCAACAACAATAGGGATAGTAGAAACGCAACAAATGTTGCCAAAGACCACATATTCATTTATTCATGGTTACCCCTAGGAAGTTTAATAGTACAAGACTTTCTACGGCCACTTCCTACTGACCCTCTCAAAATCCTCAGGGATTAGGGTCAACCTACTTCACTAATGGCAAGGCCAGCCAAAAGGCATCGCATCTCGCACCCACCATATCCACACTCAGCAAATCTCCACGCTACGGCCCTGAAAAAGGTTAGCCCATGATGGAGTAAGATAAAATCTCAGCAAGTCAAACCTTAAACCCCAATTAGGACGCAAATTTGCCAAGAGGCAGTCTAAACAGGCACCACAAACAAACTCACCTTGTCTCGGCACGTCCCTGCATATTAGTGCGTCACATATGCATTTATAGATACAACGAGCATAATTAATAACTGGAACACATGTTATCACTTTTCGAACATTCACATGGGTCATAATTAGAAGGCTAAATCGTTATGACACGTCTCATACCGTGCCACACAATTTTGTCCCATAATAAGGTGCAACTATCACAACCATTTAGGCGTGTTCCAATTATTATGACCCATCAGCCACAGCCAACTCGAAAGTCGACGGTCATCCAGCGTAACCGGGCATCATCCCGCTCCGTCGAGCACGGCAATGTCTAGCATCCTCCACCTAGATGACATTCTATATTGGAGCATCATTCCGCGTATTCATACACATCAGGATGGGTTCATTACCCCGCATATTCATACGCATCAAGGTATTTAGGTGATCCCACGAGCACACCATCAATCAAATCCATTTTTATCTTTCTCATTAGCCAAGAACACAAAAATCCATTTTCAAATAATAAACCTTGTAACTCTTTTTTTTTTGTTCAAAGTTTCTCGCAATAAATTCGTACAGGGTCGTGTACTCAAAATCAATCTGTTCAACTTTGCACACTTCTACTATAAAATCTTATTGTTTTATTGAGCACAATAAAATTTGGCATCCAAACCTGTCACCTTATTTATTTTCTATTTTCTTTTCCAACCACCCTTTTTTTAAAACTAAACTTGGGTAATCCCCCCCTTTTTTTGTTTAAAGCTTTTGGAAAAAAATTCGTAGGTGCTCATATACTCAAAATTAATCCGTCAGACTTTGCATGTACCTAGTTTAAAACATCATTGTTTTATAGAGCAAATAAGTTTTTGTGTCCAAACCTGACACCTCATTGTTTTTCTAATTAATTGGCCATAAGGCCATATTTTGCAATAATAATAAACAATCACCATAGAACAACCATTCACATATTATCACACATAAGTTCTAAGCATGCCAAAAGTCAACCAAATCACAAAATATACATTATTCAGCAAGCAAGACACCAAGAACAACCATAAAACCACAATCGGTCCTAACCAGGAGAAACCTGGTCCACTTACACGTCTCCAAGTTTAATTCCAGAAATATAACCAAACGAGTTCTGAAAATTCTCAATATTGAATATGTTATAAAAGACACTTAAAAGAACACTTTTCATGAGACACCTTGACCCAGATATTTCTATAATGAGAGCAGTAAATCACCCAAAACTGTATCCGTGTCCAAAAATTATGTCTTCCAAAATTAGTTTAGTTCGAGGTCCAAAGCTTGTCAATTTAATCTGAAATTTGAATATGTTAAACTACATGATGTGATGAACAACTTTTGTGAAGAAATTCTTTCGAAAATCGAACTCTAAGAGTTGGTAAAAATCCATTAAACACCAAAGGTCACTAGCTCCAGCATAAACCGAGATTCTGTTTTGCATGTAACGGAGCTGAAAATTTGTTTCTTTAAATCCATAAAATCTTAAGTAAAATATATATCATACCTAAAGATGTTTAGAACATTTTTTAGGAAGGAAGTAACTTCAAAATAGTAGCACATTTTTCCCCACGAAAATAGCAAACAACGAGCATCCACTAAACAGATCCGAAGTTAAGTTAATCCAACTTAACACTAATCTAACTAGACTAATTAATACTAATCTAACCAAGCTAATAACACTAATATAACCCCCTAAGTGCAATTAACAACCTAATCGAGGATTATGGAGTTAACTCACCGAAATTCAATGGCAGCGGGTTCACGGCGATGGCAACGTGAGGGCGAAAAAGACCCGAGACTACCGTGTCTTTAACAAAGCTCAACCGACGGTTGAAAAGTCCCTACAAGTCTCAACCAAAGGCTGAGATTCGATTTTTCTTAGGGATGAGGCGGGTTGGCTCGGTTGAGACGAACGGCAACTGGTGGCTATGGAGGGTGGCGGTTGTTGGCCACAGGCTGCTGGTGCGGCTAGTCTCAGCTGGACGGGCGGCTGGTGCTGGGCGGTTGTTGGCTAAGACAATGGTTGTTGAGGCATAAGGCGATGGGAGCTGTTGGTGTCTCGGTGCTAGTGGGCTGGTGTAGTGGCTGGTGGATGGTGAGGGAGACGTGAGGCGGCTACAGGAGTTGGGCAGTGGGCTAGCTGGCTGGTGTGAGATGGATGGATTGGAGTTGGCGGGACGTGGGCTTGTTATGGAGTAGAGCTGCGGTGGTGGTGAGCTGAGGATGAAAAGCTAGATGGCTGCTGGGCGTGAACGTTGGGGTGAGCTGAGGTGAGATGGATGGGAGGAAATGATGGGATGAAGACTTGAAGAAGGTGGTGCGGCAAGGAAGAAAGATGGAGGGGAGGGGAAATGAGGCGTGAGGGAAGAAGAGAAGTAACGTGAGGGGGAAGTGGAGAGGGAATGAGCATAAAATGAAGATGGGTAGTATGCAAGGGTTCATGCATGAAAGGCAAAAATAAAGATGGGAAAGAAAGAGAGGAAAGTCAAGAGCACAACCAATCAAAGCCTAGGCCAAATATCTAATTTCATTATCACATTATTACAAGCCTCTAAAGTCTTTGGCCACCAAAGTCCATTGGTCATGTTGACCACATCCGTAACACGCTCTCATTCTACCAGGACATAGGGTTGGTCCATGTTTCCTTCTACAAATTCAGCACATGCCATTCGGGCTGGGTTCCGACTTCCCGATTCCACTCTTTCAGTTGGGATGAATGGGGTACTTTCCTTCTGTCATCGACTTTTTTCCAAACCAATTGTTATCCCTGCTATGCACAAACCGCAACCCAGATGCAGTGGCTCACTCCTCGATTACATTTCCAAGTTGGACCTCAACAGGTGTAGCAGTAATGGTGGTTACGACATTGGCAGCAGTAGTGATAGTGGCAATTGTAGCGGCTTGATTTTGTGCTTGCTGGCCCATTATGTTTCCCAACGTCTCTAGCGCATGATCCTATCTAACCTAGGATCGCCAGGTATTGCTACACCAGTACCGCCCTACAGCAATACTCTCTCTATCATGTTGGCTTGAGCTAGTGCTCCATCTCAAGTACCAACTCTAGTCGGCATCCTACCCCGAGTGATAGACGTAACTGTCCTCTTCTGAGGAGTCCTCTACTCAGGATCACTCATACTACAAGATCTCTATAGAACCTGCTTTCCAATTCCACACAGAATTAGAAGTTTGAGTAACCCACACAAACAATCCATCAATTACTCAATCAATCACATGCATCAGCATAAGAAAAATGTCTTTCCTACTAACTATCCCAAGACCCATAGCACCTTATCACTCTAGACACTGACTAGCTCTGATACCACTTCGAGCGGGGATGTCACACCCCAAACCTCGAGCACGCCCGATAGAATTGCGACGTTCCCAAGACGCATCGCCGACCCATTCATTTTATGTACATACAGAAGTGAACTAATAAACCCCAAACAACAGTTAAACACATGAGATAAGAAAAGCAGGACAACGAATTAACACAACCCATACTTTATAAACAAACTAGGCTAACCTACAAGTCTATACACACCAGTCACCAACGCTCTGGACCCTTCAGCCTCGGGCTCTAGGTTCTCCACACTATGAACCTGAAAAAGAGTTAACCACGACGGGGTGAGATAAACTCTCAGCAAGTCCACACCCTAAACCCCAATTAGGATGAGAATTCACTCAGAGGCGTCATAAACATGCACCATATAGAACTTACCTCGCCTCAGCACCTCCATGCACATTAGTACATCATATATGCATTTATGAATACAGGAAACGTAATCAATAACTAGAACACATCATTTTCATATATCAAACAATTCACAAGGGTCTCGATTATAATGCCAAATTATTATGATACATCACATTCCATGCCACAAAATTTTGTCCCATAATCAAGCACGGTTATTTTAATCACTCAATTGTGTCCAAGTTATTTACGACCCATCGGTCACGATCAACTCATCAGTTGGCGGTCATCCGGCATAACCAGGCGTCGTCCCGCTTCGTCGAGCATGGCAACATCTATATCTAGACGGCATTCCATAAATGAGCATTGGCCTAGCCTCCACTACGACCGACATTCGTTGTTAAGGGCATTCCATAAATGAGCTTCGGCCCAGCCTCCACTATGATCGACATCTGTTGTTAAGGGCATCTGAACTTAATCAGGCATCGACCCGTGTGAACGTATCAGGACGGGTTTCAATAATGATCACACGTACATTCTTGCTTGACTAAGAACATTGTACTTTGCACTTAAATACTCCCATTTCAAATAATGGACTTAGCCAATTTTCTCCATATTAAAAATACCCGGTAAAACAATTATGTATGGTCACATAGTCAAATTGACCCATAAAATGTGATACTCTCTCATTTCAAAATTCCACGATTTTATATAGTACATAAAATATTTTTGGCGCTAAAACCCGACATTCGGTATTTTTTTAATTAAATACCATAAAATCATATTTTGCAATAATGATAAACATTCAACATAGAGCAATCAACCTCATGGTATCACACATAAGTTCTAAGTATGCCAATAGCCAATCACATCACCAAATATGCATTGTCCAGCAAGCCCAACATCAAGAACAATTACAAAACCACTACCGATCCGAAATCGGCAGAAACCGAGTCTACTCGCACGTCTCTAAGTTTAAATCCAGAGTTCTAACCAAACAAGTTCGGAAAATTCTCAAATTTGAATATGTTATAAAGGACACATAAAAAAACACTTTTTATGCATATACCTTGACCAAGATCTTTCTAGATTAAGAGCAGTAAATCGCTCAAACCGTTATAAAAACTATGTTTGTATCCAAAAATTATGTTTTCCAAAACGAGCTTGGTTCGAGATCCAAAACTTGTTCGTTTGATATGAAATTTGACTATATTAAATTAAAAGATGTAATGAAAAAATTTTGTGAATGAACTATTTCAAAAATCGAACCCTAAGAGTTGATAAAAATCCATTGAACACCAAAAGGTCACAAGTTCCAGCATAAATCGAGATTCCATTTTGCAAATGACGAGGCTGAAATATCATTCTTTTAAATCCCTAAAATCTTGAGTAAAATATATGTCATAGCTAAAGATATCTAGAGCATTTTTCAAGCAGGAAGCAACTTCAAAATCGTAGTACATTTTTCCCCACAAAAATAATGAACGGCGAGGGTCCAATGACTAGATCCGAGGGAAATCCACTAAATTAGACTAAACCATCCTCATTAATGCTAATCTAACAAATTATATTAATAATAATCTATTTTAAGGCTAATCTAACCAAACTAGATTAACATTAATCCAACTTAAGGCTAATCTAACTTAACACTAATCTAATCAAAGCTAATGAACACTAATCTAACCCCCTAAGCGCAATTACGGAGGGCCGGAAGGGGTTGAAAACAGCCTTGCAAGCCCACAGCTTGACTGGTGGTTTTGGTTTTGAGGAGGGGCTGCTGGTCTCAGTTAAGGATGGAGCTAGCTGTGGCATCGGGGGCTGGACGGGTGCTGTTGGTGGCCTAGTCGGGACGGCGGGTAGGCAGACGGCTAGAGCTAGGCTAACAAGTAGCTGGGCTCGGGCGAACGACTAGTGGAGACAGGTGGACTGGCGGGCATGAGGTGGACGATGCTAGTTGACTAGAGCTGGAGCAGTTGTCTGTGATTGGTGGTGTTGTTGGTGTTGTTGGTGGCTTGCGGTAGGTAGGGATGGAGGTGATGCAGCAATGGAGATGCAAAGGAAATGGAAGGAAGAAGAAGATGAAGCAAAGCAGAAGCTGTTTTGCTAGAGGGGAGGGAGCTGGCCACCTAAGAGGGAGAAGAAGTAAGAGGAAGGGAGAGGGGGGACAATGACCCAAGAAGTCCACCATGCAGCCAATAGCCTTCCACTTGAAATATCTTGGCACTTGAGTGCCCTAAACCACAAAGTCTTCTGCCCTCCAAGTCCATGCATCCTTCAATGGCTAATTTTCCCTCAAATCTTCACAAAGCAAAGCCAATTTGAAGGCCAAATAAATCTCTTGCAGCAGCCCTACGAATTTCCATCTATTTTCTTTCAATTTCACACCAAATCAAGTCATTTTGGTGGTCCATTTATCCCCTTGAAGCTGCCATACGAATTTCCCTTGTATTCTCCACATAACAAATCAAATTGGTGGCCAAAAATCCAATTGAAGGCGCCCCTCCGAATTTCCACCATTTTAATTTGCAGAATTTGATTTTTTTTCGCCAAAATTCCGGGCTTGATGGAATTTCTTCAAAAGATGAGACGATGTTTTAAAGATAAATCGTGACACGCTCGAACATTTGATTTCCGAAACTGAGTTTAATTTTGTGATTAAAATCGACTGGTCGCGATTTTAGTGCGACCCAACCTACCAGGTAGCTTTTAGGAATTTTATCGCGTTTGACCCGTGGTCAATAATTTCGATCCACATTTGTGCATCTTTAACTCGTCAGCGACTCTCGGTTGCCGTAAAAATTTCAAAATTTCAATTACGGGTACCAAGTATAGAATCGACAAAAGATTGGGTTAGTGCCATTCGACGCGAATTTTGCAATTATGTGGAATCACCCACAATTTAATTATGTCATTCCATCGAATCGATTTATATCCGATCACTAATCGATTATAATGGTGCTGTATTGACCCTTGCTGACTATCATTGTTGAGCAGTCGATTTCTGATCGAATTCTCAAGTCTGTCACGTTTATATCCCTTAACAGCTTCACCTGATAGATCAGTTAACTCGTGAATGATCAGCTCCGAGAAAAAGAACCATAGGTGCGTCGACGAAAAGCCCATTTCATATAATCGAGACGGGGTCAAAATTCATGATGTTACACAACCCGTGATCGATAATTATCAATCCACGTTTGTGTATCTCCATATTGTAGATGACTTTCGGTTGTCATAATATCGCAAAGTTTCAATTACATGTCTTGAGTATAATATTAATAGAAAATCGGGTTATTGTTGTTTGACGCGAATATCGCATTCGTGCAGAATCACCCGCAATTCAACTACTTGATTCCATCGAATCGACTTATATTCAATCGCTAATCGATTATAACGGTGTCGTATTGACCATTGCCAATTATTATGGTCGAGCAGTCAATTTCTGATTAAATTCTCTAGTTTGTCGCGTTTATATCCCTTAACGGCCTCACCTAATAGATTAGTTAATTGCGAGTGATTAGTTCCGAGTAAATTAACCATAAGCGCGTCGACGAAACAACCATTTCATGTATTCGAGACGGGGTCAAATTTCAGGATGTCACATGAGTCCCATTCACTTCCATTTTCCGAACCTTGAGAAGCCTTATTTGGATCAGGATTCTCGAACGAATATCCAGGCATCGGAATTTTCACATCTCCTTCCAACATCTTCACCACGGTGCTCATCGTTGGCCTTGCCTCTGGCTTATTCTGAATGCACCACAAAGCCACCATCAACATATGCATTGCCTTATCTCTTTCACTCTCAGGAAACCCACAGACCATCTCCAACAATTTGCCACGTGCATTGTGGCAACCCAAACATCGACTCACTCAGGTTAACATCATGATTTATTCTCACCCCCCCCCCTCCCCACGATGTCAAACAAGACCATCCCAGAATTATACACGTCACACTTGAAGGTCACGGGATACGGCTTCGACGTCATGGGATATGGCTTCCACATCTCGGTGGCAGCGTAAAAAGGGTGCCACGGAACCCCATCACAAGGATCTGACTAATTTTCCTACTGTAAAGCTTGGCGAGCCCAAAGTCTGCGATCTTTGGGCTCAAGTTCCTGTCTAAGAGGATGTTCCCAGGCTTTATGTCATAGTGAATGATCCTCTGCTCACATTCTTTGTGCAAGTAGGCGATCCCCTTAGTAGTCCCCACAGCGATCTCATGCATCTTGCACCGATCCATTCCAGTCTTGTCCCCAGACAGGAATTCATCTAGGGACCCATTTTCCATATACTCGTAGGCAAGCGCCCTCATCATCGGGTCGAAGTAAAAGCCATAGAGCATGACAAGGATTTTGTGGTGAGTTCTTCCTATGGAGCTTAGCTCTGCCATGAAATGCTTCTCCATATTCTTGCGTGGGCGTTCTTGAGCACCTTGTGATGGGAGAACGATAATAATTCGAACAATATCGAATCAACACAGCGGAACAAAATAATCTCCAATCTTGTGTAAACCTAATAGGAATCGATATAATAGAGTAAAATAAATACCAAGCATGCGAACACAAGACAATTTTTTTACGTGGAAAACCTCCTCGATGTGAGGAGATAAAAAACCACGGGACCGGAGTCCACCTGAAAATCTTCACTATCAATAAAATTGTTCTTCTCTAGTAAATACTAGATGTACATAGCAGCAAACACCTCAAGAACATAATTATTGGTAATACATATAAACTTCACAAGAGATCAAGGATAAATCTGACCAAAAACGCAGGTTTTGATCAATCCACGAAAAACCTGATGTCGGGAGCTTCAAACGAAAATCAAACCGTTTAGATTCGATTAAATTGCGCCACGAACATGCTGACAAAATTTCAGCTCAATCAGATCACAAATCGACCTCCGACGCCAGCTTGATGTAAATCAGATATTGCCCCAAACCCCAGATTTTCTGTTTTCTCTTTTTCTCTTGTTATTGTTTCCTTTTCTGCTACTACCTCTTTTTATAATAGTGAGAAACTCTATTTCCTCATATAACTTATTATATGGGCTCAAGCCCTTTTTGGGCTTGCAACCCATTGGGCTTCCTCCACATAGGAGTGAACCCAGCTAACAAATCTCCCCCTCATGACAATGTGGAGGGATTCACCATCCCTGCTATCAAACGGCAATGTTCAAGCTTCTCTCTTGGTAAAGTCTTCGTCATCATATCGGAGCCATTATGATCCGTATAAATTTTCTCAAGTTCCAACAACTTTTCATCTAGAACATCCCTTATCCAATGATATCTAACATCAATATGTTTCGATCTAGAATGAAAAGATAAATTCTTACCAAGATGAATTGCGCTTTGATTATCACAAAATAGCACATACCTCTTTTGCTTGAACCCAAGTTCTTCTAAGAACTTCTTCATCCATAGCATTTCTTTACTAGCTTCGCCGCCGCAATAAATTCAGCTTCGGTTGTAGAAAGTGCAACACACTTCTGCAATCTTGACTTCCATGACACAGCTCCACCCGTAAAATAAATCAAATAACCAGAAGTAGATTTACGAGTATCAATATCTCCTGCCAAGTCGGAATCTGTGCATCCAACCAACTCAAGTTTCCCGGTCCCGAAACTGAGTTTCAAATTTGAAGTTCCCCGAAGATACCTCATAATCCACTTCACTGCATTCCAGTGCTCTCTACCTGGATTTGACAAATAGCAACTAACAATGCCAACTGTATGCGCCAAGTCTGGGCGTATACATACCATCGCATACAATAAGCTTCCTACAGCTGAAGCATATGGAATACTTTCCATATCTTTCTTCTCTTTATCAGTCGTAGGACTTTGCATCATATTTAACTTAAAGTGGGCAGCAAGAGGAGTACTAACCACTTTAGCCTTGTCCATGTAAAATTTCTGAAGGATCTTCTCGATATATTTCTCTTGCGACAAAAATAACTTATTAGCATCTCTATCTCGGGTAATTCTAATGCCAAGAATCTGCCGCCGAGCCCAAGTCTTTCATGGCAAAAGACTTGCTCAATCAAGTTTCTTCAATAACTCAATTCTTGAAGCATTCCTGCCAACAATCAGCATATCATCAACATAAAGCAAGAGAATAATAAAGTCATTATTAGAAAATTTTTGGACAAACACACAGTTATCCGAAGAAGTCTTCTTATAGCCCTGTTCTGTCATAACTGACACAAATTTCTTATACCACTGCCTCGGTGCTTGTTTTAGGCCATAAAGACTTTTCTTCAATTTGCTCACATAATCCTCTTTCCCTTCACTTTGAAACCCTTAGATTGTTCCATGTATATCTCTTCCTCCAAGTCACCATGTAGGAATGCCGTTTTAACATCCATTTGCTCAATTTCTAAATCTAAGCTAGCTGCCAAGCCTAGTACCATACGGATAGAAGACATTTTCACTACCGGAGAAAATATATCATCAAAATCAATACCCTTTCTCTGACCGAATCCCTTAACAACCAATTTAGCTTTGTACCGTGGTTGTAAAGTATGTTCATCTTGCTTCAACCTATATACCCACTTGTTCTTCAAAGCTCTTTTACCTTTAGGTAACTTCACCAATTCAAAAGTATGATTATCATAAAGTGACTGCATCTCATCTCGCATAACATCGAACCAATTGCTTTTGTACTCATCTTCTATTGCTTCTGCATAGCACTCCGGTTCGCCTGCATCAGTCAATAATACATACTCATCTTCAGAATACCTAGTGGAAGGTCGTCGGTCTCTAACGGATCTCCGGACTGGAACATCCAGTGGAACATCTAATTGAGCCTCTGGTTCAGGAATAGTATTATCTATTTCAACATGTTCGGGAACATGTGCGTTATTTGGAACATTGACTTCCTCGCTTGCTCTTCATCAACTTTGTGTAGGAATATTTGTAAGAGGAACTGGATCTAAATCAACTAGATTATCACTAACTCCGTGGTGCTGAAATCATATTCGATTTCTCAATATCCTCTATTGTTTGATCTTCCATAAACACAACGTCTCTGCTTCTTACAATTTTCTTTTCAAGTGGATCATAAAATTTGTAGCCAAGCATATCCTGTCCAAAACCAATAAATATGCACTGTCGTGTTTTCACATCAAGTTTAGACCTCTCATCTTTGGGAACATGCACAAATGCTTTGCACCCAAATACACACAAATAATCATAAGAAACTTCTTTACCTATCCAAACTCTATTAGGAACATCAAACTCTAAAGGAACGCATGGAGTAAGATTTAATATATGTACAACTGTACTTAAAGCCTCACCCCAAAAGGATCCAGGTAGCTTTAACTGTGAAAGTAAGCATCTTACCCTTTCAACCAATGTTCTGTTCATTCTCTCAACTAAGCCATTTAACTGAGGCGTCTTGGGAGGTGTCTTTTGATGTCGAATACCTTGTTGTCTGCAATATTCATCAAAAGGTCCAATATACTCTCCCCATTATCGGTTCTAATGCATTTCAATTTCTTTCCAAATGTCTCTCAACCGAAGCCCGAAATTGCTTAAAAGCATCTAACACTTGATTTTTAGTTTTCAAGGTATAAATCCAAATTTTCCTTGAAAAATCATCTATAAAAGTAACAAAATAAAGAGAGCCACTAAGTGATTTTGTTTTCATAGGACCGCAAACATCAGAATGCACTAAATCCAGTATACCTGACTTTCTTGAAGGAGGGGAGCTTTTAAATGCAACCCTGTTCTGTTTTCCTGCTAAATAGTGAACACACTTCTTTAGCGCTGAACTTTTCAATCTTGAAAGGAGCTTCTTCTTGGTTTGACAAACCCTTCTCACTGATGTGACTGAGTCTCTTATGCCATAATTCAGCTGCATCTTCGCTATCTACTGCATTAATTTTGTCTGTAGACAACTTTGCCTGCATAATGTATAACGAAGAATATTTTTCACCTCTAGCCACAACAAGAGAACCTTTGGTAATCTTCCATTGACCATTACTGAAGGTGCTGCAATACCCCTCATCATCCAACTTGCCTGTAGAAATCAAATTCAAGTGGATATCAGGTATATGTTTAACATTATTCAATACTAACCTCGTGCCATTACTGGTTTCTAGGCACACATCACTGATGCCTACAGCTTGAGCTAGTCCATTGTTTCCCATCTTCACAGATCCGAAGTCACCTGACCTTTATGATGTAAAGAAATCCCTACCAGACGTAGCATGAACGGATGCACCACTATCAATTACCCAATTGGTCTCATGAGAAACAAAATCCACCACATCACTATCAAAATAGTGAGAAAGTCTTCTTTAAGTGTAGCGACACGATTGTCATCATTATCGTCATCACTTTTCTTCTCTTTACCTTTCTCCTTTTGTTTCTCCCTTCTTAACTAGCGACAAAACCTTTGAATATGTCCCTTCTGATGACAATAATGGCATTCAACATTAGCAAATTTATTATACTTACCTCTACTTTTGTCTCGACTTTTATCTCTATTTCTCGGACCTCGAGACTCACTTCTCCCCTTTTCTCAACAACCAAGGCATCGAATGTGAAGAGGACGATCCCTGTGTCTTCCTTCTCATCTCTTCATTCAAAATACTACTCTTGGCTAAATCCATGGTAATTGTACCATCCGGGGCAGAATTAGACAAAAATGTTCGGAACGTCTCCCATGAGTCTGGCAAAGTACCAAGCAACCATAGTGCTTGTATCTCATCATCAAACTTGATTCCCATGGCAGCCAACTGATTTATAATTCCTTGAAAAGAATTTAAATGATCAGTCAAACGAGTACCATCATGATATCTCAGAGCCATCATATGTTTTATAAAAAATAACTTATTATTCCCAGTCTTTCGAGCATATAACTGTTCGAACTTATCCCATAAACTGCGTGCATGTGTTTCTTCAATAATATGGTTCAAAACATTATCATCTACCCACTGCCTGATATAACCACACACTTGACGATGAAATATAGACCATTCAACATCGCTTTATTCTCTCGGTTTCTCCTCGGCAAATACAGGCAAATAAAAATCTTTCACATATAAAAGATCTTCCATCTTCCCTTTCCAAATATGATAATTCGAACCATTCAGTGTAACCATTCTACTCATATTCGTTTCCATTGTTTAACACAAGGCAGAAAAATCAAGCAATAACCTGAGGCTCTGATATCACTCTGATGGGAGAACGATAATAATTCGAACAATATCGAATCAATGCAGCAGAATAAAATAATCTCTCATCTTGTGTAAACCTAATAGGAATCGATATAATAGAGTAAAATAAATAACAAGCATGCGAACACAAGACGATTTTTTTACGTGGAAAACCTCCTTGATGTGAGGAGATAAAAAACCACGGGACCGAAGTCCACCTGAAAATCTTCACTATCAATAAAATTGTTCTTCTCTAGTAAATACTAGAGGTACATAGCAGCAAACACCTCAAGAACATAATTATTGGCAATACATATGAACTTCACAAGAGATCAAGGATAAATCTGACCAAAAACGCAGGTTTTGATCAATCCACGAAAAACCTGATGTCGGGAGCTTCAAATGAAAATCAAACCGTTTAGATTTGATTAAATTGCGCCACGAACATGCTGACAAAATTTCAGCTCAATCGGACCACAAATCGACCTCTGACGCCAGCTTGATGTAAATTAGATATTGCCCCAAACCCCCCTGATTTTCTCGCTTTCTTTTTCTCTTGTTTCTTTGTTTCCTTTTCTACTTACCTCTTTTTATAATAGTGAGAAACCCTATTTCCTCATATAACTTATTATATGGGCTCAAGCCCTTTTTAGGCTTGCAACTCATTGGGCTTCCTCTACATAGGAGTGAACCCAGCTAACACCTTGACGGCCAGTGGAGTTCCGCTGGGCAACTCACCTTTGAAGACAACTCCTTTATTGCCGTAACCAAGCAGGGTGGCGTAATCTCCTGTGCAAACAACCAGCTGGTCTGCAGAAAACCAGTTGGGCTTCAGGAATCTCTCTAGGATATCGAACTCAACAGGCACCTCCTGATTGTGCGCGGGTGAGATAGCTGGTTCCATGATCGAGATTGGCCTGGATGAAGAAGAATCTTTTCGCAATTTTTCCAAGTCATTGGTAGCTATCCTAGCATAGCTCGGGATCGCGGTTCCGGCTTTCTTCAAGCAATCGACAAGGAAGAACACGATGATAACGATTGCTGCAATCCCCACCACACCGAAAAATGAAAATAGGATGCAAAGACAGCGTCATTAAAAGTTTGATCATAATGCCAAAGTTGTAAACCTATACAACTTCATATTCCGACTTACTAACGGAGGCAGCCCTGGCCCAATCCAACGTCAAGTCGAATGGATCGGAGATTTTTGGAAACACACCGAGTGGCTCCTCATTGGACTTGTCGAAACCAATTGGGAAGGAGATCCCTGAACCAGTGGAATTCTCGAATAGGCCTTGCAAGACATGATTGAGCTCCTCAGAATCATTCAGGAAGGATCTCATCACTTCTTGGGGAAGCGAACTGATGGTGCTTACTCTGGGATCCACGTACTTCTCTCGAGGGAGTCTGCTGATTGAGATGGTCGTTATGCCTGCAGTTTTGGTTAAGTACAAAAAGTCTCAGAAAAGTCTGTTGTTTAGTATTTGACTTGCAGTTGCGGGGTTCATACGTTATTTAAGCTCCAACGCGGTTTTGATGATGGAAGCCCACCTTCAAGGGAGTTTCACAGAAAGAGTATATTGAAATCGACGTGCTTCAATCCTCAGAATGTCAAGACTTTTCACAATTATTCAATCAAGTCTCGATCATGTCGCTAGCGACAAGAAAAATGAATCTTTGACTTTGCAGGAAGTTATTGATCTTTTATCATGCTTACTAAATACACACATAAATTTTGTAACTAAGAGACTCCGCGAAAATCAACTTTTCATGAAAATTTTAGAAAGGTTGAGCCCAATTTAAAATGCGAAATCAATTCCTCAAGCTTGAATCGCCTAATCTATTTAGTAATCAAGTTTGCAACTTGATGATTGACAACGTTCGCGAAAAATTATTGCCAAGATTTGAGTTGACTTCATGAAAAATGAATGGCGAAGGATTTTCCGCGGAGCAAATATCATCGACAAGAGAAGGTCTTGATTGAACATTTTTCAAAAATTTGAAAACTCGATTGACAAAACATTTAACATTTAGACTCTATTAACAAAGAAACGGCATTAGAGCTTGACCGAAGTTAACTATTTTTTTCATTATATCTTATATTTGTCTCGAGTTTCAACACATGGATGAATGAAAATTATTAAAGGTTAATACCATGAAAATTCCAACTTCATACATCTGTGACAAATTTACCCAAAACTAATTTTTTTAATTACGAAAAATCTCAAACTAATATGTATGTAACCACTAAAAACCCATAACTGGTATATTTGCGATAAATTTATCTTCCATTAGTTTTTGTTAAATAGAATTAATACTACGAAAAATCCCAAACCGATATACCTGTAATAAACGAAGGGTAAAACTTCAAGCTGGTACATCCATCAACTGCCAGGTTCATTCAAAAACTTCAATGATCAAGCAAATAAGCAAGGAAAATCTCTTTCTCTTTCCATACGCCCATGTCAGCTAATTTAATGATTTGACGATAAAATTTAAAAGAAATTAACATAAGATACATTTGTTACAAACATACTAATTTGGGATTTCTTGGTGGTAAAAAAATGGGATGAATTTGTCATAAGTGCATCAGAGGTTTTTCATGATATTAAAGCAATTATTAAATGAGGGTAATATATGTATTACATCGAATCCCATGTGGATCTTATTAGTTTAGATCTAGTTTAGCATGAATTTGGATTCATTGAACATTACCTTGGAATGCATGGCAACATCGACACTGGACACTTTTTACTTTTTGATTGAAAGAAAAGTAAATTCATTACTCAAAAGGATACAAAACTATATAATTTTCATGACAAAGCAAATCGAAACAAAGTAAAAATATTGAACGGAGGATCAATACAAAACCAACAAAGTTAAACACATACTTGTTCCACAAAAAGGGACTTGTCAAGCAAAATTGATGGCCGATCACTGGATCTCACCTAGGTTGGCTTCCTCTACACCATCGTCATATGGAGATAACCTAAATAGGTTGAATAAACATGGATTTAACATGTGGAGGAGCAAATTTTCATTGAGATGCTAAAGCTCTTGCGATCATCATTAAAGCTAGAGGCAAAGAACCTATACATGATAGAACAGAGGGGCATCGAATCCTCAAAAACATATTTATTAAAATTCTAGATTTAGATTGAGAGAGAATATCATCCAAATCTAGAATTAAATCGAAAGCGTTTAAACTCTCAAATCAAGAATTACATTAGAAAAGAGAAGCTCTCAAATCTAAATCGAGAGAGAAGAAAAAACAATAAAAGAATAACAAAACCCAAATAAAATCTATAAAAGAGGGAGATGAGGGTGAGATTAACTCAAACCCCCCATGGTTGAAAGTCAAAGAAAATGATGGAAAGAAAAGAGACAAAGGAGAGAGAAAAACATTTCACCTGACACCCACACTACAAGAGGGATTACCCTTCTTTTCCTAAAGTCCTTATAGTCAAAGAGGTTGGGGAAAAAACTAAAAATAAAAAGTGTGTCATTTCGGATATCATGGTTTAGACTTTAGATAAAGCCCCTGCTTGATTAGGTTAATGGAACACAAGGTTGTGCAATATACCATCATAAATAATGAGAGTCAAACTGTGATGTCCTAAAATTGGAGTCAATTGAGGGATGAATGAACGTGAATTTTGTCAATGGATTGTTGGTTGATCTCACTCAAAATTAATCACCCTCGAGATACTTACCTTGAGGGGAAAGGCTAATGAGGACAAAACTCGTGTGACTAAAAAACTTGATTGTGAGACTTGCGTGTGGCACCCCTCAACAGCCCCCGAACCGTTCGGGTCGCCACAATCCGCTTACCTTTCTTCTTTCCCTAATCACATATCACTCTGATACCATTTCAATTGCAGCGGGTCCATACAACCTGGGGATTTACAACTTTTAGATCAGTCCCTTGCGCAATTCATATACGGAAGCACATTCAACAACTCCCTTCCCTATATTCAGAAAATGATGCACACCAACTAAATATTTATAGGTAAAAGTCAAACACTTTTATTTACTTAGACCATATGGACATCATTCATTGGTACATCAAAATGCTGTAGTCTTCTATACTCGGGCACACTTCAAAAGATGACCGACATCTCCTCTGACAGTCATATACTTAAAGTCCATCGATCAGTGTCGGCGTCAAAAAGCTCCTTCCTTTGCTATCCTCCTCCTCACGGTCATATCCAATCACTCGATTCATCTACCGGTGGCAGTGGCAACAGAGGTATCTTATCTAGTCTGAAATGTTGGTCCCCAAAGGGGTGAGTACAGCCACTTAGCAGGTAAAGGACCCAATAAACCACTCAATGCATCACACAATACAATCATAACAATCATAGCATAACACATGTCATTCATGCATCCATGCATAAACTTACCTTGAAGCCATGCATATGTCATCACACCACATGTACATACATCCTCATATAACCTTCACCATCATGTCATACATTTACCATCATGCCATAGGTGCACATACATCCATGCATTCACCATCATCATGTCATACATGTACCATCATGCCATAGGTGCACATACATCCATGCACTCACCATCATCGTGTCATACATGTACCATCATGCCATAGGTGCACATACATCCATGCACTCACCATCATTATGTCACACATGTACCATCATGCCATAGGTGCACATACATCCATGCACTCGCCGTTATCATGTCACATATACCATCATGCCATATGTGCATATACCACCATGCTATATGTACACATCCATGCGCATGATTCATATCATCCATGCTATCGTGTATACATCCCCATGAGATCCATTCAAGCATTCATGATCACATTCTCAATGTCAAATAACATCAAGTTACTTTCATAAGCAGATCATGCATCATGCCATATGCATACACCCATGCACATGATTCAATTTCAATATTTATCTTTCATAAGGATTTCATCATTTTTCTTCCCATGGACCAATGTTTGCATCCCTCATTTATCGCTCACACCCAACCTGGCATCGCGAGGAACCTCCGGGCATGTATTCAAAATACAACTGGGCATCCGGCACCCCCACATTCCGGGCATCTCGCATCTCAACTAGCATCATGAGGCATCCCCCCGGGCACACACCTCCGGGACTTTCGGAATTATGTACCGACATACCACCAGGATTCCCCCCCTTTGGAATTATGTACCGTATACCACCGGGCATCTCGAAACTCTCGAGGACCCTCCAGAATTACGCCACTAGGCCACCGAGCATCCGGCACTCCCTAGCCAGGCATCCCGACACTCCCAAGGCATCGTTGGCTCACACCTCCGACGGCCTTCTCATTTATCATAGTTCACATTCCCAATTATAGTTCAATTTCGACATGGCATATAATATGATGGCAAACAATATCATTTTCAGCATTTGATTCTTATGTGTAGTTCCAATCATCATCATATATGCAGCAAGATCCAATCACTCATGACAATACAATCCATGGGGTCCATACAACTTAGAATAATCCATAAATCATGTCTTTTTAAAATTTACCAAATTCCAGCTTGCACGATTTTGGAAAACACATAAATTAAATATCCATATGATCTTCAAAAATCATGAAATCAAAACATGTGATAGAAAAGACATAAAGGTAGCAATTCCATGAAGAACACATGCCCAAAAGAGCTTCACACAAGAAGATATAGCTCACACAATACAGCATGCAAAATTCGGATAAAATCAGATTGCGCAGTTCTTGAAATATTTCGATTAAAATACCCGAATGACCTCCAAAAATTATGAAATTTTACCAGGTTATATTCAAGACCCTAAGGTATATTTTTCATGAAGACATATAGGCCAGATTCATCCTATATAATTTACTATGGACGGACGAAGCTACTGTTCCTAGTACCGAACAGTCCGGTATAGCTGTCTCCGAAAAATCGAGGTTTCGCCTACATATCTTTCTTCATTTCTTCTGAAATTTTGATATGTTTTGCTTCAAGAGATCTAATACAACTTTAATTAAGGGATCTAGGTGAGATTCTCAAAAGATAGTCACCATTTAGTCCACGAAGTCTCGGGAGTCCAGTACCCTACTTCCAGATCTACCGTCTTCAAAAGAAAAACGTTTCACTAGGCTAAACTTGCTAGTTTTACCTAAAATTTGAGTATGTTAACCATCAGGATGTTCTATACAACTTTTGTGAAGAAGTCGAAGTGAAATTCTTAGTAAAAAGTGACATGCAACACACAAAACTACATAGAGGTCAACAAAACAGTTCCAGATCTAGCGTCTTCGTAGAGGAAGGGTTTCACCCCTCAAAAACTCAACCATTTTATCTCAAATTTTAGTATGTTGTACTTTGAGATGTTTTCTACAACTTTTGTGAAGAAGTAGAAGCCAAAATCCGACTCAAAACCCACATGCAAGCCTCTACAACGTTCGGGGTCAGGCGGCACAGTCGAAAACAGAACACGTTTTCAAGAACAACACACTCTAGCTTCGGTTTCTCACACCCTAAACATCCGAGATTTACCACCATTTCAAACACACATGCAAGACACACATGCAAGAGCAGAATATGGATCCCAACTTGCCTTTGTACCGAGCAAACAACGGCACACGGACGGCGACAGATGAGCGGACCTCCTCCTTCTTCTTCGCACGGCCTCCCTCTTCCTCTCTCGGTTTCCCTCTCTCACTCTCTCGACAGCTCTCTCTCTCACCCCCCTCAAAACCGGTCACTTCCCTTCTCTTTCTTTCTTTTTGGTGGTTTATATACTTGCATGCATCCTTATTTTGCATGGGGGACACTTGTCCCCAAGAAGGAGACAAGTGTCTCCTTTGCCGAAGACACTTGGAGGAGGCTATGCAGCTCCTCCTCCCCCCTCCATGCGTTGACAACCTCATGGGCTCTATGGGCCGGGCCTCTTGGCCCACTTTAGGCCCATCTCACTTGGGCCTAAAGTCCAAACTTAAATGGCCCAAGTTTATTTTTAATAATACATCTTAATCCTCATTTAAATAAATACCAAATTGCATAATAAAATGGCCAAAAGACTTTGCAACATAGTTTAATAAAATCCAACTTATAAAATTCATGGCCAAAAACATAATTTCCTCATCAAATAAAATCCTTGGTCTCACATGGACATAGGATGCGTTTCCAACAACAATAATTATCCATTTATATAAATACTAGATCATTCTTATTCACTTGGCCATAAATCTTGAAATCATAATTCAATAAACTCCTACTTATAAAACACATGGCCGTGAGTTATTTTTAGGATGCCACATTGCGTGAGGACGATCCTGTAGATAGGCAAGCCGATTTCAGGGATGACTAGAAGTTGATTCACAAACAGAACATAATGGGACGACGGGTGATTCCATTTACTATTATCAAGCACGCAAACGACCCTATGTCGATTCTCGATAATCATGTACTTTGAAATAAGAATGAATCCTCCAATATTTCATGTAGGCAAGGACATCCATGTGTCGAGATGTCTGGAACGTGGTTTGGCACGAATCAATTACGCATGAATCTTCGAAGTCATCTGTTAGTCTGAGTTGTACCAAAATGGCATTTGGGCGAAATTGACATGGCATAGAATCCAAGATTGGACTTCGAATTTTTGGGAACATCCGGGTCAGAATTTTGGACGATACTACTTCGACAATCGACAGCGCTAGTTAAACCGAGTATTTGGAAAAAGAGATTTACGGACCAAGGAAATGAACCTATGAGGACATGGACCAGGCAAGGCTAGTGTGGGCCTCATGCCCAAGGTGGGACAGCCATCATGGTAGGCCCGAGGCAAGCAAGTGAGCTCATTGGACCCAACCAACCATTTTACCCATCTGAGCTCATCGTCCAACAAGGCCACATAGCCAGACATTGTCCCAGGAAGTCAAGGGGACAACCGCAACTACCACCGCCACCGCCACAAGGACAGATCGAAGGGTATTGCCCCTTAGAACGTGCCACAGGGAGGACAAATGAGGCCTCCAGTTCAGGGCACCGTGTACGCGATTACCCAAGGTCAGGCAGAAGCTGCGCCTGACATGATAACAAGTATGGTTTCGCTCAATGACCAACCTGCTTATGCTTTGTTTGATCCGGGAGCAACCTACTCATTTACTGCTGAGCAGTATGTTAAGTTGATAGGAGTTAGTCCTATATTATTGGAGTCGGCAATGTGCATATCTACACCCTTAAAAGATAAAGTTATTACTGCTTTGGGTTGTTCGGGTGCAAGTTAGTGATTGGTGAGCGAGAAGGGAAAATAGATCTTTTAGTCCTAGCCATGTATGACTTTGATTTAATAATTGGCATGAACTGGCTCACCAAGCAAAGAGCTAAAATAGACTGTTATCGTAAAGCGATTCAGTTTGACCCGATAGAGGATGAGAGCTTCGAGTTTGTAGGAAGTTGAGGAGGACCCTCGATTGTCCTAATCTCGTCACAAGAGACAGCTCGTTTGTTAGACGAGGGTTGTCAAGGGTACCTAGCAACTGTCGTGGATACGACAGTTGAGGAACTAAAAGTTGAGGACATTTCAGTTGTACAAGAATTCCAAGATGTCTTTCCAAAAGAATTGCCAGGATTACCGCTAGAAAGGGAGATTGAGTTTGTAATTGAGTTAGCACCAGGGACAGAACCAATCTCAAATGCACTTTATAGAATGGCATTATCAGAGTTGAAAGAACTGAAGGTGCAGATGCAAGAATTATTGGACAAGGGATTTATTCGTCCTAGTGCATCACCTTAGGGAGCACCGGTTCTATTTGTTAAGAATGAAGATGGATCATTGCGCCTGTGCATCGACTACTGACAGCTCAACCAGGTAACCATTAAGAACAAATATCCCCTCCCAAGGATTGATGATCTGTTCGATCAGTTGCAAGGAGCATCAATATTCTCGAAGATTGATTTGAGGACAAGATATCATCAGTTGAGAATTAGGAAAGAGGACATTCCTAAGTCAGCATTTCGTATTCGGTATGGTCATTATGAGTTCACAGTGATGCCATTCGGGTTGACGAATGCTTCAGCTGCTTTCATGGATATGATGAACCAGATTTTTAAGGAATATTTAGATCAATTTGTGATCGTGTTCATTGATGATATCTTGGTCTATTCGAGAAGTGATGAAGAACACAAGAATCATCTGAGATTAGTGCTCCAGACTTTAAGGATGCATCGGTTGTATGCTAAGTTTAGCAAATGCGAGTTTTGGTTAACTCGTGTTGCGTTCCTAGGTCATGTGATTTCCGGAGAAGGAATCTTCGTCGACCTGAGAGAAACACGTAAGGGAGCGATTGGTGAGGATTTTTGTGACTAACGTTTACTTGCAGGTCTAAAACATGTCGCACGAAGAAAGTGTGAATCAAAAGGAGGTTGACTCCATACGAAGGGATGAAGCGCTCGTGGAAAGCATCCAGCAATTGAGGGCCGTAGTGGAGGAGCTTAGTGGCCGAATGATGAGCCCGACATGGAGGATGATCGAGATGCTCAATTTGGAAGGTGGAATGGAGCTCGAGGGTTCAGACACTGAGAAGATAATGAACTTGGCAATATCAAGATGAAGATTCCTTCTTTCCAAGGGAAGAATGATCTCGATGCGTATCTAGAATGGGAGAAATGCATGGAGATGGTATTTGATTGCCAACAATACTCCGAGCTCAAAAAGGTAAAAATTGCAGCTGTTGAATTTACTGATTATGCTATAATTTGGTGGGATCAACTTGTGACTAGTAGGAGGCGCAATGGTGAAAGACCAATAGAGACGTGGGATGAGATGAAAGCGGTAATGAGGAGGCGTTTTGTACCAAGTCATTACCACCGAGATTTGTTTCAAAAATTACAAAATCTCACACAAGGTAATAAGAGCATGGAAGAGTATCACAAGGAGATGGAGATTGCCATGATTCGTGCTAATGTGGTGGAGGAACGTGAGGCCACAATGTCAGATTTTTGAGTGATTTGAGCCGAGACATAGCAAAGGTGGTGGAGCTACAACACTATGTTGAATTGGAGGAATTGGTGGACAAAGCTATCAAAGTTGAGCGACAATTGAAGTTGGATCGAAATCACAATAGTGGAGGAGGTTCAAATCAAAATTGGAGATCCAACTGGAAAAGAGATGAAAAGCCAAATTGGATAGGAAATAACACCAAAACTGAAACCTCAAAGGAGAAAGAGAGGGACGATAAAGTTGGAATGAATCCGGTTTCAGGTAAAACCGAAAACCCTAACACTAGAACTCGTGAGATTAAATATTTTAAGTGTTTGGGCATGGGTCATGTGGCGAATCAATGCCCTAATAAGAGGGTGATGATCATGACTGGACATGGTGTTATTGAGTCCGAAAGTGAAAGGAAAGAAGAGGATGATGAGATGCCACCATTGGAGGATTATAGTGATGGAGAAGTGGCTATAAAAGGAGACTTATTGGTGGTTAGGCATTCTCTAAGTGTGCAAGTAAAGGAGGAGGAGCATCACCAACAAAGAGATAACTTGTTTCATACAAGATGCGTGGTAAATGGTAAGATCTGTAGTATGATAATTGATGGAGGTAGTTGTGCAAATGTAGCAAGTTGTATTATGGTGAATAAGTTGGGTTTGAGAACGACAAAGCACCCTAGGCCTTCTAGACTTCAATGGTTAAATGATAATGGTGAGGTGAAAGTATCGAAGAAAGTTCGAATTCCATTTGAGATAGGGAGATATAAGGACGAGATAGAGTGTGATGTTGTACCTATGCAAGCGGGTCATATCTTGCTTGGAAAACCATGGCAATATGATCGAAAGGTACATCATGATGGATATACTAACCGTTATTCATTGGTGATGAATCAAAAGATTTATACCTTGGTACCAATGACACCTAGTGAGGTGTATCAAGATCAATTAAAATTACAACGAGAAGCCGAGAGAGAGAAAAAATGTGAGAAATATGAGGGCTTGCGCGGTGTGTCCGAGACGCAAGGAAAAGGAGAGGCCGAGAGAATAATTGTGGTAAAAACCAAGGGAAAAGAAGAGAGGAAAGAAAAGAGGCAAAATAATTTTTATGCAAAATCAAGTGAAGTGAGGAGAGCTTTAGTTCTAGATCGACCAATGCTTGTACTTATATACAAGGAGGTTTTGTTTTCTACTAATGATCTTGACCCAAGTTTGCCTAGTCCTATTGTGTCTTTATTGCAGGAATTTGAAGATGTCTTTCCTGATGAACTTCCTCGAGGGATACCACCGATTCGAAGCATAGAACATCAAATTGACTTGATTCTTGGTGTGCCATTACCTAATCGACCCGCATATCAAAGCAATCCCGAGGAGATAAAAGAACTTCAGCGGCAAGTTAGCGAACTATTGAAGCGAGGGTATGTGAGAGAGAGTCTTAACCCGTGCGCCGTCCCTGTTTTGTTGGTGCCAAAGAAGGATGGAACTTGGTGAATGTATGTCAATTGCCGAGCAATCAATAATATTACGGTAAAGTATCGACATCCTATTCTTAGGTTAGAAGACAAGTTGGATGAGTTGCATGGTTCTTGCATTTTCACTAAGATCGATTTGAAAAGTGGCTATCATCAAATTAGGATGAAAGAAGGTGATGAATGGAAAACTGCATTTAAGACCAAGTATGGATTATATGAGTGGTTAGTCATGCTATTTGGATTAACTAATGCACCGAGCACATTTATGCGACTTATGAATCATGTTTTGCATGCTTTTATTGGTCGATTTGTGGTTGTCTATTTCAATGACATCTTGATTTATAGCCAAAGTCCTTATGACCATATTGAGCATGTGCGAGCTGTCTTGCAGGTTTTAAGGGCCGAGCGATTTTACGCTAATCTAAAGAAGTGCTCTTTTGTTACCAACAAATTAGTATTTCTAGGATTTGTTGTTAGTGCTAATGGTGTACAGGTTGATGAAGAAAAGGTCAAAGCAATCCATGAATGGCCAACACCTAAGACCATGGGAGAGGTGCGTAGCTTTCATAGATTGGCAAGTTTTTATCGACGATTTGTGAGAAATTTCAGCACCATTGCTGCACCTTTAACTGAGGTTATTAAGAAGCACGTGGGTTTCACATGGGGAGAAGAGCAAGAGAAAGCATTTAATCTTTTAAAAGATAAGTTGATTAATGCTCCTTTGTTATCTTTACCAAATTTCAGTGCTACTTTTGAGATAGAGTGCAATGCTTCTGGTACAGGAATTGGAGCTGTGTTGATGCAAGGAGGGCGTCCCATAGCTTATTTCAGTGAGAAATTGAGTGGAGTAACATTGAATTATCCTACCTACGATAAGGAAATGTATGCTTTAGTGCGAGCTTTGGAGACTTGGCAACATTATCTATGGTCGAAGGAGTTTGTGATCCACACCAATCATGAGACCTTAAAGTACTTGAAAGGGCAGCAAAAGTTGAATAAAAGACATGCCAAATGGATAGAGTTCATCGAGACTTTTCCATATGTGATCAAGTACAAGAAAGGTAAGGAGAATGTGGTAGCCGATGCACTTTCTCGAAGGTATGCGATTCTAACTATTTTAGAAGCAAAGTGTCTAGGTTTTGAGCATGTCAAGGGCTTATATATTGATGATGATGACTTTGGGAGAGTGTATGAAGCATGTGGACACGCTGCATTTGATAAATTCTATAGGCATGAAGGTTATCTTTTACGTGAAAACAAACTATGTTTGCCTAAGTGTTCTTTGCATGAATTGTTAGTGCGAGAAGCGCATAGTGGTGGTTTAATTGGGCATTTTGGCATTAATAAGACTTATGAAGTGTTGTATGAACATTTTTATTGGCCACATATGAAGAGAGATGTCATACGTGTCTGTGAGAGATGCATTATTTGTAAGCAATCTAAGTCTACAACTAAACCGCATGGCTTGTATACACCATTACCTATTCCAACACATCATTGGACTAATATTTCTATGGATTTTGTGTTAGGATTGCCTAGGTCTAAGAATGGTAGAGATTCTATTTATGTGGTTGTTGATCGGTTTTCAAAGATGACTCATTTTATACCTTGTCATAAAACTGATGATGCATCTCATGTTGCTGATTTGTTCTTTAGGGATGTTGTACGTTTGCATGGCATGCCTAGATCGATTGTTTCAGATCAATATTCTAAATTTCTTAGCTACTTTTGGAAAACATTGTGGAAAAAACTAGGAACACGGTTGTTATTTTCTACTACTTGTCATCCACAAACCGATGGTCAAACCGAGGTAATTAATAGAACTTTAAGGGTATTGTTGCGTGCTATTATTAAAAAGAACATAAAATCTTGGGAAGATTGTCTACCACATGTTGAGTTTGCATATAATAGGAGCATGCATTCTGCTACTAAATTTACACCATTTGAGGTTGTCTATGGTTTTAATCCGTTAACTCTGTTAGATTTAACCCCTTTACCTGTTGATGAGCGTGTGGATTTAGATGGAGCAAAGAAAGTTGAATTTGTCAAGACATTGCATGAGAATACGCGCGCAAATATTGAGCGCAAGATTGAGCAATATGCAAGGCAAGCCAACAAAGGGCCCAAGGAAGTGGTGTTTGAACCCGGCGATTGGGTTTGGGTTCATATGCGCAAAGAGAGATTTCTTGAGCAGCGACATTATAAGTTATTGCCGCGAGGGGATGGACCATTCATGGTTTTGGAAAGAGTTAACAATAATGCCTACAAGCTTGATCTTCTAGGTAAGTATGACGTTAGTGCCACATTTAATGTTTCTAACTTGACTCTTTTCGATGCCAGTGATGATTTGAGGGCAAATCCTTTGCATGGGGGAGGGAATGATGTGGACATCGAGCCATATTGAGGACGAGGTGCTAGGGACCCATTGTCTATTCCTACTGGTTCAATCATTCGAACACGAGCCAAGCAATTTAGGCAAGCTATTGGTGTCGTGGTTTGTAATCTTTGACGTGGAGATGACCTTGGATCAAATCTTGAAGAATCTTGGAAATCTTGGTGCAATTTAATTATCTGGTCACCAAATATTTGACCAAGTCAAATAGGAATATTCTTCTTGTTTAGTATTATTCTAGAATATGATGTATTATATCTCTAGGATTGGTTTTAGGGTTTGTGTGGCGGCTAGAATGCCTATATATAAGACTAACTAAATTTCTTTGGGGGATAGATACATTTTATTTTTAAGGAAATGAATTGAGAGATTTTCTTCTACTGCTCTTTTGAGGACTTGACCTTATCAAGATTCTCTTTGGCGGTCGATTTGACTTATCGAGCGAGATAGCGAATTCTTTCGCTCGTGACGTCTATAATGTTGGTTGGTTGATACGCATTCGTCAACAGGTCATATTCATACCAAGGTTGCCAATCACAAGTTTGATTGGAGGTCGAGGTTTGCAATTCGCACCATCTAGGCCTTCGTAGAACGATCCTTCCGCAACAATTCACATCAATAATAGACTTCAAGGGAAGTTGGGAAGATCAGCTTCATCTAGTAGAATTCGCCTACAATAACAGTTATCAACAGAGCATCCAGATGGCTCCATTTGAAGCATTATATGGCAAAGCATGCAGAACACTAGTGTGTTGAGATGAAGTTGGGGAAAGGAAGATAACAAGCCCAGAGTTGGTTCAGCAGTCAGTGGATGCCGTGACAGTAATCAAAGACAGATTAAAGACCGCTCAGAGCAGACAGAAAAGTTAAGCAAATAAGTGTCGAAGGTCTTTGAAATTCCAAGTTAATGATCACGTTTTTCTGAAAGTGTCATCAATGAGAGGAACTTTGCGCTTTGGTAAGAAAGGCAAACTAAGTCCGAGGTACGTAGGTCCGTTTGAGATTCTTGAAAGAATCGGGAACCTAGCATATCGTCTTGCGTTGACGCCAAGATTGGAGCAAGTGCATAACGTCTTTCACGTGTCGATGTTAAGGAAGTATGAGCCTGACCCGACCCACGTGCTCAATTTTGAGGAATTGGACGTGGATGACCGTGTGTCATACGTCGAAAGACCGGTCTAGATTGTTGATCGCAAAGAGCAAGTTCTGCGTACAAATATCATCTCATTGGTCAAAGTGGTCTAGCAACACCACGGTACAGAAGGAGCAACATGGGAGAATAAGGAGTCAATGAGAGAATTGTAACCCCATCTTTTTTATCAAGTCTTGTAATGGTTTAAATTTCGAGGACGAAATTTTTATAAAAGGGCAAGAGTTGTGACATCCAGATTTTTCAACCCTGTCTTCTACTGAATAAATCGGGCATTTTATTGACGCGCCTATAGGGTTATTCTCAGAGCTGATCACTCTCCAGATAACTAGACTATCTTGGGAAATTATTAAGAAATTTTAAGGCAATAAACTTGAGAACTCGATCAGGAATCGGCTTCTCGACCGTGTCCATCTTTAGAGGTCATTATGGCACAGTTAAAAATCGATTAGAAATCAAAGATAGACTGGTTCGACAGAGATGTGTGGCTAATCGTGGGTGACACCACTAAATTAGAAAATTATCGTCGACCGGCCCTAAATTGATTTTCTTATTGTTTTGGTACCCTGTGTCCGTATTTGGATCCGCGAGATTTTCACGACAATTGAGAGTCGCCAATGAGTCGAGTGGGTTCATAGTGGTTCAAAGAAAATCGACCACGGGTCATTTGCACTTAAAAGTATCTGAAAGTTACCAAGTAGTCTAGGTCACGCTAAAAACGCGCCAAATGAAAATTAACCACCAATTCGAGTCCGATTTCAGAAATTGAAGTTTCGGCCATGTCACAATAAATTCTAGGAGTGTCGACTCAGTCTCAGAAGATTTTTCTAACAACCAACACTTTTTGGGAAAAAGTCGCCGTCAGGTTGTTTTAGTGCATAAAATATTGAAGGTAGTTTTTGATTTCGAAATTGAGAAGCGTGAGGGATCATTGGATGAGGAAAATTATCAATTGAGGCATTGAAGTGCCAATTGATTTTTGTAGAGGTCAAATGAAATTAAATCGAGCAAGTTCAATGTCCAATTGAGGAGGGCTTGTGCCAAAATTCGTGGCTCCCCCTCCTACTAGCTAATTTGGACCAATTGGAAGGTCATGGAGAGTGTCTTGGTGGTTCATTGGAAGCCATGGGTTATACTTGGCTTAGGATGAATCTTGAAGAACAAGATTGGAAAATATCAAGCCAAGGCCCCACCTCACTCTTATCCATCTCTCTTTTTCTCTTACCTCAACCGGACAGCTCTCTTCCCTTCCCATCTTTTTCTTTGTGCGACACCTCCAACAGCAACTGAAGAAGACCAAGCTGCTTCCTTCGAAAATTTTCCTTCGTCCACCAGCTACACCGAAGACCAATCCACCGAGATTTTGGTCAGTCTCAGCAAGATTGTTGACCACGTGCAGCTCCACTACTTCATGTCTTCTCCAGTAGCGTTGAAGACTTACCGAAGCTGCCCCATGCGAAGCCACAATCCACCGAGCCTCCAGTCCACGTGCCAGTTTCCACTTCCCCATCTCCGACTAGCAAATCCACCGAGAAACCAGTCTACGGGATTTTCAATCCAACGAAATCTTCAGCAGGATTAATCTCGATCGTTGACTACCAGTGCACTGCCACCGATTCAGCCGAGGAAGAAACCCACGTCTTCGTCCGCGGAATCCATTGAGCTTCCTCACGCTGCCAACACACCGGTCAACTCCAACAATTTGCCCCTTTGATTTGTTGACCGAACAGCATCCATCAAAACCCCAGCTGCCAGCTTGCCATCGTTTCCCTCAGTTGCGATCTCCACGTGCGTCCAAGGCAGCTCAACCGAAGCAAGTTGCCCACAGGATTCCTCTCTCCTTCACTCGTGGGTCAGCCAGCCAAGCCAATGGAAGCCCAGTGAAGGGACTTCTTGGTCCAGCAAAGTCGCAACCCGTGAAGCACAGTGATCTTCAGCCTATCTTTAGTTTAATTGCTCGGCCCATCTTCAGCAATAGCAACCCAGTCTTTTTGAGGCCCAATTTCCAGCAAAGCAAATTGAAGCCCATTTTCAGCAGGCCCAAGCCCAAGAGCAAGCCCATTCAAGTACAAGAACAAATCTCAATTGGACTGAGATATGTTGGGCCAAGCTTAAGGCCCGGTCCAAGCCCGCCGGTGTTGTCGAAAGCCCGATTTTGGCCGCCGTCGCATCGCCATTGCGGTGATTCGGTCTCCGCTTTTACCAAGTGAGTTTTACTCGCTAATGCTTTCTTAGTTTGCTAATTATACTTAGGGTTGGTTAGATTTAATTAAATGCAATTTGGTGGTTAGATTAGTTTAGATCAATTAAATTAGAGACTTAATGATGCATGTTAGGTGGTTAGAAATAGACATTAGCAAGTAGGTATGCCATGTTATTTATGGAACGAGTCTCGGTAATTTTCCGGGCTCTTCTCGGCGTCCAATTCGGCATTACGGGCCTAAATTGGATTTTTTTAATTATTTATTTAATTTTCGAAATTAATTATTTAATTATTTATTTTTCCGAAAATTCAACCTGATGACCAAAGGACCGGAATTCGTGCCGATCATTGTGGTGCAGTCCGTTTATTTATTTGAGCTTTATTTGGTGCTAAAGTAATTTATGAGTGATTTGAAGATTCATTCCTAAATTAGATCTTGAAAGGGTCGGGTGGGATCGTAAAACCACTAGATCTTAAAATGGTCGGGTGGGACCGTAAAGCCACTAGGTCTTAAAAGGGTCGGGTGGGACCATAAAGCCACTAGATCCAGAAAGGGTCAGGTGGGACCGTAAAGCCACTAAATTTAAAAAAGTTGCTTGGTGTGGGATAAATGACCTAGAAATTGTCCAACTGAAATGTAATCGACTAGGTCGATTTGATCAATGCTTTGATCGATGATGTGATTGTTTGAGTACCTATTGAACTATACTAATATGCAAATGGAATCTGAAGCCAAGGTAAGTTCTTTGACTCGTGCTGTGCTTTGGCAACCGAGTAGTGTATTGGTTTACTAATCGAGTCTTAGGGGTAGAACTCTCTGAGACATGATCTCATTGGTTATTGAATAACCATTTCAGGACCCTGAGGAGAAGCTGAGGAGGAGAAACCTGAAGGGGAAAAAGACTTTTGAAAAAGAAGACAATCTAGAGAGGGATCTTGAGTATAACCCGGATGTGGATTGAGATCACATCCCTTTTGTAAACCCTGTCTTAGTGTAGATAGGTATGAGACAAATATGCTGTGAATAGTATTGTAAATATACTATGAGTTGTGCTGTTAATAAAAGTATGGTTGTGAATTTCGAGAAGAAACGAATATGGCCTACTTTTCTATCCCATTGTTTTATTGTCTGGGGATTTATAACTGCTTCCGCATGCGCATAAATAACAGAAAGGGTCGGTGATACTTAGTCCTGGGATATGCACTTTAAAATCAACCAGCAAGAAGGATGGGTGCGTCCCCGAGGATTGGGGCGTGACAATCTACGTACAATCTTGAGAGATATAAATAATCAACAAAACAAGCAAATATTTCTAACGTAAGAAATTATCTTAGAAAAAATCTCTAATTATCTCTAATACTCTACTCGCATTCCTCGTGCGAGTAGGCGACCCCCTTCGCAGTCCCCAAGCCAATCGTTGGCTTGCTCCCAAACAAGAATCTGTGGTGGAACTCATTCTCCATTAACTTATAGATGAGTGCCCTCGTGTTCGAGTCGCTCTAAAAGCCATAGAGCCTGGAGTTTTTCCGATGGAGCTCACCTCTGCCATGAACTGCTCCTCCATCATCTTGTCATGGCTTTGACTGCCACCAGAGTTCTGTTCGGCAACTCGCCTTTGAAGACAACTCCGTAAGAGCCAGAACAGAGCACAATAACGTAATTTCCAATGTAAGTAGCCAACTAATTCGAAGAAATCCTGGTGGGCTTCAGGAATCTTTCAGGAATCTCTCTAGGATATCAAACTCATCGGGCGCCTCCTGTTGTTTCCTGGTGAGATAGGTGGTGCCACGACAAAGACTACCCTCGATGACAAAGAATCTTTTGGAAACTTTTCCAAATCATTGGTAGCTATCTTAGCATAGCTGAGGATCGTGATTCATACTTTGTTCAAGCAATCGATGAGGAAGTACACGACCATGACTATTGCTGCAATCCCCACCATGACAGAACCTGTTTCAGTTTTCATCGAGAACTAATTAATAAGTACACCTGTAGAGAAAAGTAAAACTTGGGTTTACGTTTTTGTTTGTTTGATTTGAGCATAGGGCCCTGCCACCTTTGCTTCAATGGACGGAGGATACGAAATTGGCAATGACGCAAAAGGATATGTCCATGATGCTTATGAGCATGTCCGGAATGTGGTGGGGTGGAGAAGAGGCATACATCCTGCCACTCCCTCCAGGATCGATTTTTTACTCATAAGTAACGCAAATTGATAGCCTTAGGTAGATTGATTTGAGAAGATTGGTGGCATCGCAATGGTCGTGAATTGTTCTTTGAGTACATAGTCTGATTGAATCATTAAATAATGATGCAGGAATTCTCATTGACAAACCTTACTTTCCCCTTTCCTTGGCCAAAAAAGGGTCAAGTCCTGCATTACACCACAGCATACTCTTTCATCACGTGAGTCGTTCTGATCAATATAATTTATAAGTCAGATCGGATCCCCAACCTACCAACCTACTAGTACTCAACAAGAATACTACTATAAATCCATCCGAAGGCATATGTGGGCATGGGATCAGAGGAGCAACCGTCTTGCATTCTGTAGTATTATGATATGAGCAATGCAAAATAATACTTGATAAAAAAATAAATTAAAAACAAAAAAACAAAATGCTTAGGTTCTACTACAACATATCCATGATTTACCAGAAAAGAAGTAAGGATGAAAATTTAGGAATCTTTGCGCCAAGGACATTAATAATATCAGCTGGTAGCTAGCTCTATTTCTGCAGTTTGCTTCCCACGCTCGGAGAACCGACCTCTGGAATACTCGGTCCCCAAAGCAGATGAGTCCGAGTCCCATTCACTTCCATTTCCTGAGCCCTGAGAAGGCTTATCTAAATTGGGATTCTCGAACAGACAATCAGGCGTCGGAATTCCCACATCTCCTTCCAACATCTTCACCACGGTGCTCATCATCGGCCTCGCCTCCGGCTTATTCTGAATGCACCACAAAGCCACCATCAACATCCTCATCGCCTTCTCTCTTTCACTCTCAGGAAACCCGCAAACCATCTCCAACAACCTGCCATTCTGTAAATTGTGCCATGTGCACTGTGGTAGCTCCAACATTGACTCTCTTAGGTCCATGTCATGATTTATCCTCCTCCCCACGATGTCAAATAGGACCATTCCAAAGCTGTACACATCGCACTTGTACGTCACAGGATATGGCATCGACATCTCTGGCGCGGCATACCCGTGTGTGCCACGAAACCCTGTCATGGGGATCTGACTGCTTTCCCTATTGCAGAGCTTGGCAAGCCCAAAGTCTGCAATCTTCGGGCTCAAGTTTTGGTCCAAGAGGATGTTCTCGGGCTTTATGTCATAGTGGACGATCCTCTGCTCGCATTCCTCGTGCAAGTAGGCAATCCCCTTTGCGGTCCCCACGGCAATCTCATGCATCTTGCGACCATCGATCGCCATCTTGTCTCCTAACAGGAACTTGTCAAGGGATCCATTTTCCATGTACTCATAGACGAGCGCCCTTGTCATTGGGTTGAAGCAAAAGCCATAGAGCCTGACGAGGTTTATGTGGTGAGTTCTTCCAATGGAGCTCACCTCTGCCATGAACTGCTCCTCGATCCTCTTGTCATGGGCGTTCGTGAGCACTTTGACGGCCACCAGAGTTCCGTTCGGCAACTTCCCTTTGAAGACAACTCCATAAGCGCCGGAACCAAGCACGGTGGCGTAATCTGCGGTGTAAGCAGCCAGCTGATCCGAAGAAAACCTGGTGGGCTTCAGGAACCTTTCCAGGGTGCCAAACTCCTCGGGCACTTCCCAATTGTGTCCTGGTGAGATAGCTGGCGGGGAGACAGAGATTACCTCAGATGACAAAGGACGAACAACTTGCGGAAAATTTTCCAGGTCATTAGTAGCTATCCTGGCATAGCTTGGGATCGCAGTTCCTGCTTTCTTCAAGCAATCGATGATGAAGTACGCAATAGCAATAGTTGCTGCAGTCCCCACCACACCGGAAACTGAAAACAGGTTGCAGTGATAGCATTTGTTAAAACTTTGATCATAATATCAAATTAAGAACTTCAAACACAGGTTCACATTCTGACTTACTAATGGCAGCAGCTATGAACCGATCCATCGTCGAGTTGAATGAATCATTGAAAGGATCGCTAGGCGGCTCTGGATTGAAATTGTGGAAAGGATATTGGGAGGCGCTCATCTCTTCTGGGTGGAATCGAATCGAGCCTTGTTGGGGGATCAAGAACTTCTCTCGTTGAGAGCCTGCTAATGAAGACCGTGGTTCCGGCTTCAATTTTGGTTATGTTGAGCATAAGTATTCGCAGATAAGTCTCTCTGTTGTCTAGTATTTGACCTTTCTCGAGCCGTGCATTTGCGTGGCTCATACGTTGTTTAAGTTCCAACGCGGTTATGTTAAAGAATGTTCATCTTCGAGGGAGTTTCTCGGAAGAGCATATTGAAATGGACGTGCTTCAGTCAACACAACAAATCTGGACTTTGTTCCGGTTCAAAGGGAAGATCACGTTACATTAGGTATATATATATATATATATATATTATATTATTATTACATTACGTGTATGTACACGTAATCTTCAGCGATTTGCTTGCCAAAAGTCAATGATGTGGACACCAAGTAAGTCGCTGAATTATTATTATTATTATTATTATTATTATTATTATTATTATTATTATTATTATTATTATTATTATTATTATATATAGACACATACACACATATGTATGCAAGCGCGCATCCAAGATTACATGTAAGTATAAGAAGAAGAGCTAAAAATATAAATTTGGTATATTTAGCGGAAGATGAACATTCGCAGAGAGATTTTTCTAAAAGTAATTTTTTTTATAAAAATGAATGATAAAAAATTATTTTCAAAGTTCATAAAAATGATTAGACATAAATCGTATCAATAATACAAATATTTTTCATTAATTATTATTTCAAATGATATAAAGAATTATTTTTAAAAATATATTTTCAAATCATACATTTTTTACTGACCAAAAAAAAAAAAAATCATACATTTTTTCACGAGATAAATGAAGTCTTAAATTATATTTGTTGTGTTGTTATTCCTATTTCTCGAACAATAATTCTCCATTGTCGGTCTTGCATGTTGTTTAATATATTTTCTAGACTGTAATCAATCGATCATTAGGAAACTTGGATTGTAACTTTTGTTCCACTTTTTGAGACATTGGTTCCTCATTTTGATTATGAATTTTTTTATGTAATATTCAAATTTTTATTGCCGAAATCAATATTATATTTCACTTTCCTTTTAACTTTTTATCAAGGCTCTTTTCTCATTTCCTATATTATCATGATCACATATTTTGAAAAACTTCCCTATAGGAAAGACGTGTTAATTATTATTTTCTCTAATTTGATGTCAATGGTAATTATTGATTTTTTATGTTATTCATATTTTCTCTTATGATAAGAACAGTATCAACTCAAGTGACTATAAAGCTTCTTTACTTGAGAAAATGGTTTATATGAAAATTAGTATATATAACATTGAATAAGTAAATCGGATGATCACTTCAACCTCAAACTTTATAATAAAAAAAATTATGGTAAAACCATGCATATGTTTAGAATACTTATGGAAAAAATTGTAATTCACGATGATAAAGATGATTGGAAAGTAGTCAACGAGTTTTGTACCTTCTAAATCGATAATTGTCAGAAAAATTTAATTATGTTAGAAAGATTAGTCGAAATATTTACATATTATTTTATTATTCACTAATATATTTTTTCACTATTTCTCTTCACATGCAACATGTGTGCTATACATAGGTCCACATGCCAATTTCTTGTCCCCATATATCTCTCATATAATCTAAGTTTAAACTAAATCTCCCTTATATAAGAACAATCTGCATTCATTTCTTAAAATAGCTATATTTGCCACCCATTTCCTAAAATAAATTAAATCGCCCTTTCCCTTTTTAACGATTTTTTGTTCTATTTTGAAATTTTTGCAACACATAGTATGTGCCTTTCTGTGTTAGTATTAAATGAAATTCTCCATCATCTTCAATCAATACGGTACGCCTCTATTCTCCACCTTCCAACCTCAAAATGACTTATGTCACTGTGAGGTCTCAAAACCCATTTTAGAGATGTCAAGCGGGCCAACCCCCGCGCAACATCGCCTAACCCACGAAGGGTCGAGCTTGGCATGAACCATTTTGTGGGTTGTGTGCCGAGTTGATTCGATTCATATTTGGTCAATTTTTCATTTTTTGGTCGGGGGTCATATTTTTGGTTTTGGGCCCATCATAAGTGGCCAATAGCCACTAAGAAGAAATTGAATGAGCCCAGGCCCAAAACATGAAGCGGCCCATGCCCAAGCACGGTTCACTCCACTTGTACGACACCTACGCGTTGGGAAAACTTCATGTGTATTTTAAATATGACAAAATATTCTATATAATATTTGAGTGTGGAGGCGGAAGGTTCTCTACATACAAGTTCATATGCGAATGATGTCAACTACAAGACATCCTTGTCAATGTAGGATTCCTCACTCTGGAAATAATAAACAAAATATCAAGCGTAAAATGTTAAGAGAATTTTTAGATTATAGCAAACAAGTAAGAAATATGTGATACATTAAGATACTCGCATGAACCGAATAGAATGCAAGCAACATAGAGAGCATGAGTTGAACTTTGACAGCCATTTCCCTCTCATTCGAAGTTTGATTAACTAGATTCTTGTGCCCATGAAAAGCTTGCAAGTATAACTTTTTCGAAAATGAAGTTCGATTTCCATATAAACACGGGATCATGAATTTCCATGAATCAAGCCTGACGGAAGGCCGAGGCAAAATGTTGTGATATCTCCCTCGAGAAAACTCCATTCAATATAATTCCCCCGGTCTTGTAAAACTCACAATCAGATCTACATGATCCAACACCAGTGCAACAAATATCATGCGATCGAGCCGTACAATGTAGGTAAATTGGGAAATTTTGGAAAGCTCTCGCAGAGCGCGACCTAATTCTGCTCTCCAATAGTTGTTTCCACGAGATTGACTTTCACTCAAAATCCCGATAAAAAAGTTTGGTGTATACATTGCGGTCCAAATTTTGTTGCTTGGTTCAGTTTGTGCTGTTAGAGTTTCTACTTTGAAGCTTCCGTTCTGGGCTTTATCGAATCCAAAATCGGGAACTTGAAATTGGGGGAGCTAGTTCATCCATGTTTTGGTGAAATCGACTTAATAAGTACGAATCCCAATGCTATTTCGGTCGATTTGCGTGCTGGATTCCACCTATTCTCTCGCTCGCTTCTACATATCACATTTGTTCGTTAGAATAAAATACATTTCCACCTATTTCGGTCGATGTACTTGGCCTGGATTGTGTTTTATTCAAGTGTTGCTCATCCAGCTCTTCCTTATTGCTCTTTTCATCATCAATTCATGAGAATCAATCTCCAAGAACATATTGAGTCTCATTTCATTCATGCAGTAAATTACATGAGGTTTCATCAACATCCACAATTGTTTACAAATGGTAGCCCATTAACTTTTTCTTTATTTTTATGAAAATAATGTCCCACATCGCTTGAAGACAAATCCTATATACTAACTTATATTCATATGATCTCCATTCGCCAATTGATTAAGTTTTTGTATTGGACTTACGACTATATAAAATGTGTTAAGGCACTTTCTGTCCCTCTATACCAAAGTCGCCATTTTATTGTACCTGTCATTTATAATTCCAGTGTAATTTACATATGCATCTTCTTCAAATCCTCTAAAGAGCATTCTTGAACATTTTGCAAATAATATACTCTAATGTAAAATATGTAAAGTCATCTAAAAGGGATTTTTGAATGTGGACATGCAATTGAAACTATTAAAAGCTCTTGAAAATCAATTGTATATGTAGCCACCATAATTCTAAAAGATTATGATTTAATGATAAATATGTCCATGAATGAAATTGTTGGCCAAATTAAGATAGCGGTAGTAAATGAACTCGATTATTTTTTAAAGCACATTTCCATGGGATTAACAAAAAAAATTAATAATGTCAGTTTATCAAGATTAATCTCCATCCATTAATATTATATCACTCGATAATATGTAATCATGAAACATTAAATATTCTAAATTTGCATATCCAAAATATTAGTGAAATGATTAGAAAAAATTTACATGATGAGTTAAATTAATTATTTACAATGACCCAATGAACCGCCATGTTATGCAATTCAATCAATGAAGTGTTATGTTGGATTTCAATTAAATACAAAGAGTTTCTATTTCCTTGTCAATTACTATTTGGTTACTTAAAAATGTGGAACTATTCTATCAAATTTCAGTTATACACGACAAGTTAACGCATAGTCGCACGGGTCAAATAGCTAGTTAAATAACTTGGCAGTACATGAAAATCATGGCATGCAGCAACGACACACTTGCTCCTGAAAACACTGATGATTGAATGCACATTAATCATGGGTTCAACAGAATTTATCATTTAGTGGTCAAAGTCAAGCACATTTGACAATAACCCACATTGATTGCATTTTCTGCCTTTATGTAACCCTTAGGTTCACCATGAACAACACCTCACTCCAAAAGAAAGCATCCCAATCTGTGCCGTGTCCCATTTCATTCCTCCCAACGATGGAAAACTTCTCAGTCTCAAACCTTCTGAAGCTGATGCCGCTACTCATCGTGCTCGTGCTTGTGATTCCGAAAGGAAATGTTTCCGCAACAAAGAAAGTCGTTCGAGTCCAAAACGATCTGGGCGAAGTTACTCTGATGGTGCATTGCAGATCCAAAGACGACGACGTCGGTGTGCACTACCTTTCCAATGGGAACTACACTACGTGGCCATTCGGTGACAGTCTGATCCGCACGATCTTCTGGTGCACCATCAAGTGGAACGGTGAAAAAGAAGATTTCACGGTTTATGATTCGCTGAGGGATAGGGTTCGATGTGGGCTCAAGTGCTGGTGGAGCATAAGGCGGGACGGAGCCTACTCTTTTAACGAAAAGACACAGCAATATGAAAAGCTGTACGCCTGGTGAAACTAGGAAGCTAAATTTGGAAAGAGAAATTACCTAAACTATGTTCCCGTGTTGAAAAGAAGATGCTATTTGAATAAATTTACATCTGTCTCCATTATTTCTCTCCCCGTATCTTTTTCTACATACACTAATTCAAAGTACGAGTTAGCGTGCAATTTCAAAATTGTATGCATCGTCAAGAAATAATGCATATCATTTATTTGTGAAACTTTTCGCCTTAGTTGCAAATTGGAGTGACACTGATCATCTAGAGACAAGGCATGAAGATTTAGTCAAATAAATAGGCTAAATCGATATTTCGGCAAGTTGGATTTTGGTTAATGATGCAAATAATCATCTATCTCAGTTCACAGTTGGATTTCAATTAAATACCAAGAGTTTCTATTTCTTCATGAATTATTGTTTGATTACTTGGAAATGTAGAATTATTCTATATAATTTCAGTCATACACGAAAAATTTACGTAGAGTCTCGCCGGTCAAATAGGTAGTTTTTTTTTTTTTTTGGTTGAAAAAAAGGTAGTTTATATAACTTGGCAGTACGTGAAAATCTTGGCATGCAGCAACGACACGTTGCTCCTGAAAACACTGATGATTGAATTGAATGCACATTAATCAACGATTCAACAGAATTTATCATTTAGTGGTCAAAGTCAAGAACATTTTCTCTAATTGACAACAACCCTCATTGATTGCATTTTCTGCCTTCATGTACTCGTAGGTTCACCATCTGTGTTGTGTCCCATTTCATTCCTCTCAACAAAGGAAAACTTCTCAAACGATTGATGCCAATGATCAGCGAGGGTGAGCCTCATCAGTGGATCGGTGAGCTTGATCTTGCCAATGGCTATTAAGCTCACTCACGGGGTTGAGTTTGCCCTTGCCTAGGGACAGCAAGGCGAGCTCGCCACTAGCCCCTCACCATAGTTCGGTGATCGGCCCTCCCTTTTGGCCATTTACCGGAAGAAGGGGAAGAAGAAAAAAAGAGAGAAAAATTTAAAAAATAAAATATTATTACAAAATTATGGTCGTCACTTGCCAACTTCCACATCAACAGCAATTGACCAAATTTGACCAAATGGATTGAATTGGTACAATTACAAAATGTTTAGGATTCAATTAATCAAAAAAATAACTTTAGGACTGAGTTGTATAATTGCAATAGATTTAGAACTTTTTTTGTAACTTTCCCCATTAATTTTTAAAAAGAATATATAGATTTAGGATGAACCTAACCTCTTTAATGACTTAGGAAAGATGCACCGGCAGGAAAGTGATTAGTAGCTTCTAAAGATGCATGGAGTAAACTAAACTATGACCTTTATACCACAATCTTGCCCGGCATGACATAGAAGCCAGCGGAACCAATTAGTCACTTGGGTAGAAAGTTCTTATCCATAAGCGAATTTGTTTCTGTGTATACTTGATAATTTATTGGGTCTCTTAATTACATTTTATTTGTTTAACAAATACAAATTTCTTGATACCGGGCTTAAAATTTAAGCCAAAACATTTAAAAGGTAATGGCTCAGATTAGGCCATGACAGTACATTTGATCCTTAAAACTCATTGACAGATGCCTAAATAAGCTTGTAGACCATAGAGGTCATAAAAATACACTTAGCTCAAGAAACCTATTGATGGAATGTCTAAACAGCTTGTTGGTCGTGAGATTAAGTGGAGTTTAAGTGGAGTCATGACACGTGGGGGCGATTGATTGACTCGAAACATGAAAGAAAGTTGAAGTCTGAGTCTATAAGGATCTAACTAACAGTAAATAACTATAACTAAAGGATCGAAACTTACAAATCATCCCTAATGTAGCACAACAAAGCCCAAAGTAATGTCTCTTACAAGTTGAGAGTTATTTAGAGATTCTTGCAGAAGAACATCAAGATGTATAACAGAATCATTCATTAAAGATAAACGAGGAATAAAAAGTTCATATGCTTATCAACACGCACATATCTCTCAAGACTCGTCAACACTCTGAATAAGAATTCTACTGCATCGATCAAGAAGTCCATCAGGTTTTGAAGATCATTCAATATCAGATTAGACCTTTGCTTGGGTTTTGAATTTCAAATTTGGATAAGATTATATTTCTTGAGTTCAGTATCTGTTCTTGAGTATAAAAAGCTTTTCAGTAGGTCTTGTAATCCCATTCATTTTCTCTACCCATCTATTGATTTCCTTCGAGAAGTTTATTCTTCAATTCCAATTATCGAGCACGGGTGATATATAAGATTGTAAGCCATATGTTCTAATTCTTTGCAATTTCCTCATTTGCCTTCAATTTACTATTTGTGCATTGCTTTAGTAATTCAAATTCCATAAAGTTATTGAGGCTTCAAGGCATACTAGGGTCCACCTGCTTTTGATTGGAAGTTAAATTTGGCAATTTACTTGGCCATTGCTCATCCTTGACTAAGCTTTAATCATTGAAACCATTGAGTTTTCAACGGCCACAACCTGACAAAAACACACCTAACAAGATTAAATAAAAGTGAAATAATCAAATGGAGTCCTGAAATGAGGCCTTATTTTAAAAAAGTTCCTAGAGGAATGTCTCAAATAAGGCCCTAGACTGCGCAATCCAGTCTCAAAACATATCTAAAGCTCACTGCTTGGTCAAATCTTCATCTGTTGGCAAACTCGTGCACCTGACATGCCACTTTGCAAGCCATGGTCGGTGGCATTTTCATCCGAGACTTTTTCTTTTTTTTTTAATTTTCTTTCTGTTTTCGTTTTTTTCCCTTTCTTCTGTTCATCTTCTTCTTCCTTCTTTTCATGTCCCCACTTTCCAAACCTGCGCCTCCTCCATTCTACTTCGAATTGACATCTCGTGGCCAATTCTTCAAGCTCACCAACTATTTGGAGGGCTCTTTGATTTCGAGGAGACACCGGTGAAGAGGAGGAAGGCGAGCAAGCAGAGAGCAGTGGTGACAACATCCACAAAGTTAAAAGATCGTGAAAATTGAAGGCAAATGAGGAAATTACAAAGGATGAGAGCTCAAAACTCAAGTGACCATGCTGCCATGGCCGCGAGTGAGAAGCTCACGGCCTCCGATGAGAGGAGCTAGAGAGCCACAAATGAGAAGAGCAGGAGTGGCCTTAATTGTTGTTAGAGTAATTAAATATTATACAACACCTTCATCTATCAGCTTAAATTTAGAATAGTTTGCGGTAATCTCACAAAATCTCACATGATATCAAAGCAAAAAATCTTAAGTTAAAATCTTTATAGGCCCTCATTTGTCTCCCTAGTGAAATATTTCTATGCTTAGTATTAGGCAAAAAAATTAAACTAAGTATAAGGGGAAGTATTAGTGTAATTAAAAATTAAACCACAGCCATGATCACGAGTGAGAAGAGAGAGAGAGGCCATGGCCACCAGCTTGGAGATCTAGCTGCCATAATCAAGAGCTCAAAGCTCAAGCCCATCACCATGGCTAAGAGCTTGGAGATATGCGGGCATGGCCATGAGTAAGGAGAGGTTGAATGGTGATTGGCATCGTTGAGCGAACACTCGATGGATGAGCGGTCTTAGGTGAATCGGGAACAGAGACTTACCCGTGATTTCGTGATGCTGAGCAACATCATGCATTGAAAGTGGCTCGGCACGGGTGCAAAAGGAAGAAGAAAAAGAGAGAAAAAGAAGAAAGTGAAGAAAAAGAAAAGTTAAAAAAAAAAAAAAAAAAAAAAAGTGTCCTTGGACGAAATATCCCTCACTAGTGTGACTTGGAAAGTGGTATGTGAGATGCACGTGCATGCCAGTCGAATATTAGGCAAGCTGCTGAGGTAAGGATATGTTTTGAGACTAAGATTCTTACTTTGGAATTTTTTTTTTTTTTTGAGACAAGGTGCACTCTATAGACTCTTTGAAGCTGGACTCTTTACTCTTTAGGGACATATTTGAGACATGATCGCTCTAAACTCTTTTGAACTGTCCTATCTTAGGGCCTTCTTTGACATTTATGCTGAATAAAAAGTTCAAAACTACGGCATGACATTTTAGTGTTACTCTATGAATTCTGACTCTTGTGACACCCAGGTCACTTACGTATGGGCTGCAAAACTTCTTGAACTTCAGACTACCTGCATGCATGAAATATGATGACCCAGAGAACTCTATACTAAATTGCCTCGAACGAGTGGTCATGCTACAAAGTTCTTCTGCACAGGCAAATTAACATATTTTCATCTACTGATCCTTCTGACCATAAGCAACAGATGTTGGGGGGGGAGAGAGAGAGAGAGAGAGAGAGTACGTCTTCCAGTTCAGTACGATTGAATAGAGACTATGGAATTTTGTTTATGAGCCTCTAAAATTGCCGTGGTAAATAGAATTAGGCTCAGAGAAATGAGGTTAAGGCACATGCTCGGGCACCAAAGGGGCATGAGTTAAGTTCGAGGAGATGGAAAAGCGAAAATGGGTACTTTAAATATTTGTAGGACAGCCTGAACATAACCAACAGAAATCAATGATTCCGACAAACTCGGATTGATGGTCGTAGCAGATAATTGATGATCCGTCAGCACCATTAGAACCATTCTTGTGAAAAAGAGGAAGAACTCCATGCAGGGAATTACTTAATGTTAACATCTGCAAGCATTCGAACGTGAATGAACAGTCCACAAAGACGCAGAGTAGAGTCTGTCGATGCAGTACACTGACAGTTTCTTCTGAACTGGCTAATACTTGTCGAAGCCGACTTAATCTTAAGTCTCAAATCTTCTAGGTCCATGAAAATTGTTTCAACTTTCACTTAGTAAAGATTTTGAGTAAGTTGTTCATAACTAAAACGATTTCGCAAGAACGTGGGTTTTGAGTTTGGTAAAAATGAAACAAGTCAACAACACCGAAAATCAACGGAAATGGGAACACAGTAGGTGCTTGGAGCTTAAACTATACATACGCACACACCCACCCACCCAACACAATTGTACACGCGCATTCACTTTGATCTGCAAGACAGGATGCGCTTGTCGTTGCCTCAGCTGAACACGAGGTGCTTCGTTCCGCTTGACCACATCATCAAAGGACTCAGAGTCATTGCCAACTTTCTCACTATGACTGAAGCGCGGTGGCACGATCACCATCTGCTTCTTAGAGTGTTAGCTGGGTTCACTCCTATGTGGAGGAAGCGTGAGTTCTGAAAGTTCTAAAAGGGCTGAGCCCATATAATAAGTTATATGAGGAAATAGGGTTTCTCACTATCTATATAAAAGGAGGTAGCGCGAAAAAGGAAATAAATGTATAAAAGAGAAAAAGAAAAGCGAAAAATGCCTGGGTTTGGGACAATATCGATTTACATCAAGTGGCGTTGGAGGTCGATTCGTGGTCCGATTGAGCTGAAGTTTTGTCAGCATGTTCGTGGCGCAATTTTATCGAATCTGAACGGTTTGATTTTCGTTTGAAGCTCCTTACATCAGGTTTTTCGTGGATTGATCAAAACCTGCGTTTTTGGTCAGATTTATCCTTGATCTCTTGTGAAGTTCATGTGTATTGCCAAGAATTATGTTCTTGAGGTGTTTGCTACTATGTACCTCTAGTATTTGCTAGAGAAGAACAATTTTATTGATAGTGAAGATTTTTCAGGTGGACTCCAGTCCCGTGGTTTTTTATCTCCTCACATTGAGGAGGTTTTCCACGTAAAAAATCGTCTTGTGTTCGCGTGCTTGGTATTTATTTTACTCTACTATATCGATTCCTATTAGGTTTACACAAGAGGGGAGATTATTTTATTCCGCTGCGTTAATTCGATATTGTTCGAATTATTACCGTTCTCCCATCAGAGAGCTCTTCTTGCTGAGGCACCGATGAAGAAACACAGGAGTCGAAGTGAAGCACTTGACCTGGAAATACTTGATCAGGAAAGAGACACTCGATCCAATGATGCACACGGCAATTGCCAACCACTTGACGTCGATCGATATGACGCTGTACAGCCCCGTCACGTAGGCCACCATGGTCCCTCCGAGGGCGAGGTAGAGTAGCTTCTTGCTGTACACGATGGCCCTCTTCAAGAATGTCTCGTCACTGAGCATCGCTGAGATCAAGATAAATATGACCGTTAGGGAAGTAGAGATGGCGAGGACGTCCGCTAGGATGAAGACCTTGAATGCAGGTTGATTAATGAGGACAGCCATGTGACATATTCAACTCTCTCGACATACTCTAATACCCAAGTTTGGAATTCCGACATGTCATTCCAATATGCACAGAGTTAATTTTAAAAAATTTCAATAAATAAGGGGTTAAAATGTAAATATGTAAAAAAAAATTAATAAAAATAATAGAGGAAAAGAGTTCTTGTCATATTTTATGGTGAAATGTCAATTGTTTTTTATGCATTAATAGGATGGAATGTAGTTGAATTTGCCAAATTAAAATAATGAATGATATTAACAAATGATGGATTAATATTTTTAGTGTAAATTCATTCTAAACTCTTTTATTATTATTTATTTATTTGTGAATTTGAATCAAATTACTTTGATTAAAATGATCATAAAAATGATAATTGATCAATATACATTTAATATACAACGTGTCCAACATGTCGGAATTCTCTATATTTTTAGGAATGATGTGTCGACGTGTCGACGTGTCGTATTGTGTCACGTGTCGGTGTTAGTGCTACTTAACTCCCAAGTCCATAGCACGTGTGGCATTGGGCATTCAATTTTCATTCAATTAATTGTATGCAAAGTATATATAAGGAATCATCACTAACCTATTAAGATCGGCTAAAAACCAAGTGAGACATAGGAGAAATATCTCACTTTCCGTGCAACTAGAGATCTTAAAAACGGGGATTTGATTACACTAGTTCTAAAACTAGTGTAATTTTGGTACCTGAACTTGATTACGTGCTAACCAAAATGTCAATGTATCCTATTGAAACTTTTAAGATTCATCATAACCATTCTAAAAAAGAAAATAACATCCAATGAATTAAAACTACACAAGCAAGTGTAATCAAATTGAAGTGCACAAGCAGTGACCTAAGCATCGTCTCTAAAAAAAAGTATGTAATGCAAAATAACCCCTATTGTAAAGCTTCAAGTGCATATTCAATTTTGGGTTTCATTTTGTCTAAATCTAAAATGTTTATTGAAAGATCTAAGCCAAGTGAATTCTCATTTTTCTAGCTTTTTTTTTTTTTTTTTTTTTGCATATTTATGATTTTTCTGAATTTTTTTCTAGCTTCTTATCAATTTTCTAAAAATTTTTTATGAATTTTTGATTTTTTTATGAATTTTATAATTCTTTGTTCGACAAAAATGGGACTCCAATTAGGTCAGGAGACCTAATCCGACTCAACGGTCTGACCCGAACTGATTTTAGGGCTAAGTCCGAGTATAGCCTGCATCTTGACTCTAATGGGTTTGGACTACTAGAATAATTTAAGCCTAATTCTATTTAAGTTAAGTTAAGCGCAACTTGGCTAGAACAACAACAAGCCATATCTCTCAAAAAGTTGTCCCAAGCCCATCTTCTATTTAAATTCAACCAGCCCACTAGATTCACAAAGCCTTTAACCCGTATATAGTTTTTATTATTGGCCTAGCCCTATGCAGCTTACTCATGCGCTCGGTCCGGCCCCAAGCCCACAGCCTTAGACCCACCTTCCATTATAATCTATTTTTTTCTTTTGTTTCTTTTAATTACTTTTTTTATTATTATTATCTTTTTATATATTTTTCTAATTTCTCATCCCCTATAATAGTGGGGTCACATGTTCGATTCTGTTTAGGTTTTCAAGAAATTTGAACCAAACTAAATCCAACCGGAATCAAATAAGAACCAAATTGAAAACTTGATTTAGTTCGATTCAATTTTTTGGTTTTCTTTTTTTGTCTTGTTTATTGGAATTAAATTGAATAAAGGTGAGAAAGAAGAGAAATTTTAAGTTGGGTGTTCAATTTTTGTTAATAATTTCAGTTCAACTTGGTCAATTGAATCCAACCTAAAATGCACGAAATTTCAGTATGGTTCGGTTTCGATTTCGATTTGGTTTTGACACCCGTACCCTACAGATCATGGGGGTGATCAATTCCCGATCCGATCCGATTCCACCCAAGGACTAGGAACTAGACTAGGAGGACCAATTCCCATTTTTAGGACCGTGGATCAGATCGACTGGTTTTGGAATAGAGAATTAGACATGACCCAACTAATCCAGTCCGGTCCAGTCTGTTTCCAATGGACCATCACTAATTTTCATTTCATTGAACAAAAAAAAATAGATAAAATATACATGTCCTTTAGTAATGACTAGCAAAATGACACCCAAACTTCTGGTATGATCAAGCTTGCTTATCCACTTTGTGACAACAAAGTAACCAGCAAAGTGACACCCCATAAAAAAAAAAAAAATACATATCTACTTTGTGGAGACAAAATCCTGCATCATATCCTATGTCCATTCACTATCATGAAACAAAAAAAATAAGCTAAAGATTCACACAAATTTGGGATATCAAAGAAGTTTTTCTTTCCAAAATACTTCACACACTCACTTTCATTCCCATGAGCACAAATATTTTAGAGAGGTTGAAAAAGGAAAAAAAAAAAATCCCAAGTCAACAAAAGTTTAACACACAGTTCGGCCATTATTCATTACCGTCCATTAGGGGTCATAACTAACCTAGAACAAATTCTCCATGGAGCAAAAAAAAAAAAAATCAAATTCCACAATTAGCACAAGAGAAAAATATTCAACATTAAACTGCCAAACTCCACACATCTCATCGAATCACTCAATGTTGTATGTCCCGAAGGAAATTGATTCTTTGATCAAGTAAACAAAATACGATCAAAGCCGAGAGCCCAAAAGCCATGGCTAAACTTGCTAATAGTCCTGTAATAGTCTATATGATAACTCAACACTAGTTTTAAACTAGAATTACTTTTAATTAAACTCAAATAGTTAATGAAAATCTCACCACATATATTTCTTCCACTTGAACTTACAAACTCTATTTACCGGTAAGGTCTGAGTGAACGTCATTCATATTTAACAAAAGAATTAGATATACAAAAGAATTACAAGAACCGCCAACCACAGCGGCAGCGCTGGCTTTGGGCTCTCTCCCCCTCACGAAGGGAAGAAGTTCGAACCCCAGTGTTGTCGTTAGAGATTATTAAGCATGACGCCGTGGTGCTGGGTCCTGCGCTAGCATCACCTGAGGGTTTATGTCCTCCAATCCAAAAAAGGAAAAAAAGAATTACAAGATAAAAAGATACATTAATGACTTACCCCATTCAAATCTTTCAGTATATCTCAAGCTATCAAAGAAAATATTTTAAACTTTTGGTCAGTAATTTTCCACCACATCAATAAATCAAGATAACAACTTTCTTCGCATTCGACTTTAAGATACTTATCGAGTTCATAAATCTTACTTGCGGACACTTTTTTCTCCTCATAAAGAAAAATATCAAATGCCTTGTCCGAATTAAAATCCTGAACCAAATGAAGATCATCCTTCTTGCCCTCCTCATAGCTATTAGAACCCAAACTACTATCAATATTAATCCAAAGCTGGACTACCCAAATTTCTATCACAATAAGTAAAATAAGATTTCTCATAAAAATAAAACAATTGTCACAGAGTAATTCTCACCTTATCATATATTTAATCAACTTTTGCACTATTATCATAGATTAGTTTATGGCCTTGTTTGATACGGCATGTGGAAGGGGCTTTGGGGCTCTAAAGTAGTTTGGGCAAAAGTGGTGGTGTTTGGTTCAATTTTTTGAAGACTTTGTGGAGATGCAATTGCATCTCCAAGGGGCTTCAAAGGGCTTTAGGGGAATGGAGGGTCTAAGGTGCATTTAAGAATAGCATTTTCGGAATGCTGGGGCCTTTGTTTAATGAAAATATGTCAGTTGCCCATTTTACCCTCATTGATTAACCAAAATTCGTTTTTGCTCTTTCTAAATAGAAAACCCTAAAAGCCTATCGTAGCCTCACACCTCTCTCTGTCACCTCTCACCGTCTCCTTCGCGAGCTACTATCCGATGTCTATCCGAGATCAGTCATCCCAACCTCAAAGATCGCCTCCCGCCATTCTGCTCTCATGCTTGCGCTGCACTTGTAGCAGGGTAGTTGGGTAAGCTCGGAAGCTTCGATTCCATTGCTCATTCATCCGATTTCGCGGTCGCCACTGAAGATTCTACCGTCGTCCCTCATCGTCTCCTTCGCAAGCTACTCTCCAGTGTCCATCTGAGATCAGCCATCCCAACCTCGAAGATCGCCTCCCGCCATTCTACTCTCGTACTCACCTCTCTAAGTAAGATTTCCTCGGTGCCATCGCCTTACGGTGCCGCGGCCTCAGGTTGGCTTCGATTCGCCCTTTGTTTTTTGGTCAATCGCCGACTGTCAAGTTTCATTCGCTTTCGCACTTATTGCACTTCTGTGCATTGTGATTGTTTGTTACCTTGACTTAATTTAGCTATCCTGTTTTTCAATCGGTGTTTTTTATGAGTGTATGGATGTTCGGCACGGATATTATCTAAATCTCCACACCGATGCCTTGTGCTCAATGTGCTAGTTCATGATAGATGCATGCATTAGATGAATTCAGATTCATTCTGTGCTAAGTTTAAGGCTGCTTCTATTGCTGTTTTATCATTTTGAACGGTTATTCTATTTCGGGTGAGGAAGAACGTGCTATTATTTGTTTCAGGTTATGTTATGACCTTAATGAATGATGCTACTGAATGTGCTTGTTCCAGGATTGTCCAATAGAAGTTACGGAGTGCCTCGCAAGCTAGACACAAAGGACTTATATGATTTCAATTTGAGGTGAACTACACTGACCCTTCTTTGTACAACTTTGTTAGAGTTACTATGGGTGCTACATTATGTTGTAAATGCTTGTCTTCTCAAAGATGAGATACATTGTACTATGTTCTAATGAATCAAAAAGTTTTACCTTTACTTGAATTTTATTAATATGTCTCTTATACATTATTCTTAACTTGAAAAAAAATATATATAAAAAGTTAAGGTCATTGATTTTTGTTTTTGATTTTAAACAAATTAAAGTTGCAAAATTTTGAAATTGGCACATGAAAGGACTTTCCAAATGTAACGTGTTTACCAAACAACATTTTCCCCAAATTGCATCTCAAGGCATTTTTTCAATTTTGTTTACCAAACAACATTTGCATTTCGCCAAACCCCTTTAGACTAAAAGCCTTTATATTTCCCCAAGGACATTCCCCTAAAGCCGAATCAAATAGAGCCTATAATAATACTGCACATAGCTCATCTTTCTTATTGGATCCAATATTACCGTGGTCAACACCATCATATTCATTTTTTTAAAACTCTCATAGTATTTGTCAAACTTTTCCTTCATCTTTGCATCAATAACTTTCAAACTAAGATCCAAAACATTCTTCGCTTGTTTCAAAGTCTTATATAAAGTAACTATCTCATTAAAATAATGATTCATAGTGATATATAGAGTCTTGGACATCTTGTTGATGGCATTATAAAACTTCTTCAAAAATAGGGTTAATACCCTAAAAAACTCAAAACTGGTACACATATGACAAATTTACCCCAAACTATTTTTTTTACCATGAAAAATCCAAAATTGGTATATCTGTGATAAATTTACCCCGACTGACCATAAAAAATCATAAACCGGTACATTTATAACAAATTTACCCCAAAGCTAATTTATTCGATCACAAAAAACCCCAAACTGGTAAATTTGTAATAAATATACCATCCGCTAAATTGAATTAATACCACAAAAAAATCACAAAAATTGTAAATTGTGATAAATAGAGTGTAAAATCCCAATTTGGTATACCAATCAATTATCACGTGTCATTTAACTTAATAATTTGACAGTAAAATTTAATGAAAACTAACCGAAGGTAAATTTGTCACAAGCGTACCAGTTTGGGGTAAATTTGTCAAATGTATACCAATTTAGGGTTTTTGGTGGTCAAAAAAATAGTTTGGGGTAAATTTATTACATGTGTACTAGTTTTAGCCTTTTCAGGGTATTAACCCTAAAAAGTACTGAAAGAATTTTGGCATATTCCCAATATTCATGTTGAGAAGTGTTATAGTCAAGCTCAATTAAGAAAGAATGATAATCTTCTTCCATTATTTCAAAAGCTTTTTTGAATTTTAAGGTAGTGTCTAACATAAGGTAAGTAGAGTTTCACCTAGTTGTGATATCAAGACAAACTGAACCTTTATAAGTAATCATCGCACTCTCAATTCAACCTTGGAATATTTTGGCTATCATGGAAGAACTTTTCACATACTTAACCACATTTCAAATACTTATAATAGAATCACATACCTTAACCAATCCATCTCTCACAATTAAGTTTAAAATATGAGCCACGCACCTCATGTGTAAAACATCACATTCTAAGATCAATAATCTATCTCTTGAGAATTTTTCGTTTAAAAAACTAATGGTAACATCATTAGAATTAGTATTATCCATAATGATTGTATACACTTTTTTTCTCTATTCCCTATTCATAGATGCATTTCTCAACTATTTTCCCAATATCATTGCCCTTGTGACTAGGTATTACTACAAAATTGATAATTTTTTTTTTTACAATTTACAATCATCATCAATAAAATGTGCAGTAAGACATAAATAATTTAAATCAGGATGGAACTCCATGTATCAATTGTGAGTGCAACCCTAGATTTAAACTTGCGAAAGTAAATCTTCCAACTTGTTTTCTTACAAAAATATAACTTTATACAATCTCTAACTACTATAAATTGTGAGGTGTGATGAAAGAGAGGTTGTAACTTATCAATAAAATCACAGAATCCAACGCGCTCAACCATCGAAAAATGTTGTTTATCTAATATGATCATTCGAACAAGCATTTACTTACAACGATCTTGATCAAATTTCTATGTTAATAAGACATTTGCACTATCACCAGTACTAGTATACTCCATTGTCGTCTCCTGTACTCTATGTGTAGTAAAAAAAAATTTACTCTTTATTTATGTTGCGAGGATACTTGTTGCATATTTTCAAGTGCTTCAATATAGCAAAAATACCATTATCAATAGAGTACATATACTTGGCTCCAAAATAATTGCAAATCACCTTAGTTTTCCCATTCTCAGGCCCTTACGAAAATGAAGCGAGATTGTTGATATTCGTTTACTAGAATTGGGAGAACCTTATTTGTGTTGGATGTCACTTTGAGGTTTTCAATTTCTTCATCTACATGTTTTAGTGAGTCCATCATAGGATTTATATCATCATTTGATTGATCCACTTTCATAGACATATAAATAGATTGCCTGAATCAAACAAAACATTATAATGAGCCATCAAACTATCATATTCATTTATAGCAATAAGGATACTAAAGATATAATTGCAACCTTGTGTCTTACTGTCATATCCATATTCACCATTAAACTATACCTTCTAAAATAGATACTAAAAAATTAAACATATAAAATGTTGCAACTCGAGCAAGTGCAAATTTCTAGCAACCAAAATGATACTTTTTCCTTCAAAAATGGACTATAGACAAATTAAAAATAGAATTTTATATGTTTAAAATAATTGAATAAAGAATACCAATGAAAAAGGACTGAACGAATAGTCCAAAACTACAACTCCTCCAATATACAACTTGCTCAAAAAAGGAAAATTGAAGCTTGTGGAGAAAGAGAAAATGTACTGATTTTGATGATGGGGCACTTCTTGGGCTTGCACTTGTCGAAGCTCACTATAGCAACATGTGAACTGATCCACAAGTAGTCAAAGATTAGATCTTACGAGCCTTTCTAGTAATGTAAAACTACAACTCCTCCAACACAAACTCGCTCGAAAAAGCAAGAGATTCTAATCAAAATCCAGCCGATGAGAGTAGGAAAGGTGTCAGAGTCGAGCAAGGCGGAAGACAAAGGCCGCGAGAGGGAAAGTGTCGGTATCTTGCAAGGTGAGATGTGAAGCCGCAAGAGGGAAAGGCATCGACATTGAGGCTTAAGCAACTCGATTGAAGCGAGGCGTGAGGTGAGGCTACAGCTGTGGGAGGTTGCAATTTACTGCTACAAGCTTCACACAACCCATCAGTAGACATGTCTAGACATAGAACAACCGAGCAAACTCCAACAAGACTATAACAGTTATAGCAAGTGAGATCACACTGAAATGAACACTAAGAAAGACAGGATCTAAAACCAATGGAAGCAAAGTCGAGAAACTCACCCGTGTCAAACTCATCAAGCAAACCTCACTCCGAAGAGCATAAATGCATAGATCTTTGGTGGAGTGGAGTAGGAAGAGAGCGAAGCGTCAGAGCAAGGCACGAGGCGAGGTGTCGTGGAAGCAAGAGGGGTTAGGGTTATGAGAAGGAAATCAAGAATTAGAGTTTGAAAAGAAGGGAAAGTGAGAATTGCCAATTGAGATTTGGGAAAAGGAAATTGGTAGGGTTGGTTCATAAATTAAAGGGAAAAAACCACGAAAAACCCTAAACTTTGCTCAAAATGACACATTTACCCCAAACTTTTTTTTTGTGACGTGAAAAACCCCGAACTTTTCAAACCGTGACACATTTACCCCTTCAATGGCATTTTTGTCTTTTTATTCTATTTTTTCCTTTTTCTTTTTTTTTTTTTTTCTTCTTCTTCCCTCCGCCGGCCATGGCGGGCCGGCGGAGGGAAGCCGGGCGTCGGCGAGGGCGTCCCGCCGGATCCGGCGAGGGTCGTCCTCGCCGGACGCAAGCGAGGGCCGCTCGACGCCGACAAGGGCAGGGACACCCTCGCCCGACCTCGCCGGCGTCGGGCGAGGACGGCCCTCGCCGGGGACGCAGCGAGGGCACCCTTTGCCGGCGCGCGAGGGCCGCCCAATGCCCGATGCCGGCGAGGGTGACCCTCGCCGACGCCGGCGAGGGCAACCCTCGCCGGACGTCGGCTTCCCTCCGCCGCCAGCGGCGGAAGGAAGAGAGAAGAAAAAAATTTTAAAAATTAAAAAAATGAAAAGACCAAAATGCTTTATAATTTTGGGGTAAATGTGTCACATAACAAAAGTTCGGGGTTTTTGGTGTCACAAAAATTTTTTTTTGGGTAAATGTGTCACGGTTGGCAAAGATTAGGATTTTTCACGTCACAAAAAAAAAGTTTAGGGTAAATGTGTCACTTTTGGTAAAGTTCAAGGTTTTTCGTGACTTTTTCCTAAATTAAAAAATATATATTATATTATATTATATTATAGATGATCAATTCGATCTGATTGGTCTAGTTGGTCCAATTCCGACCTTAAAATCGGGAACCAAACCAACTGGTCACTGATTCTAAAAATAGGAACTTGGGATTGGATCGGGACCCTCTAGACTACCTAAAATCAGTTAGTCCGATCCAATTTGGCTAGTTCCAGCTTCGGGTGGTTCCTATTGCACACCACTAACAGATTGTCTTCTTCCTCAAAGACATTTTGGAGTAACATCTTCCCCAAGCCTACATCACCAAATATGCTGAAGCTTCACCCATATTGCCATTAATTCAAACCATCACCCAACCACCATTGACAACCTTTTTTCCATCCACCAAACCACATTCATCTACTATCGATCACCAATCTTAGCCCTCATCGCAATGCCATAGATTGTCATTCTCAATCACTACCAATGCAAAACGAGCAACAGAGAAAATATTAGGAAATTGAGAACTACGCATATCACAATGAGTGAGAACTCAAGCGAATCACATGAATACATGAACACATGGAACAACATCATGAGAAGAACATGTTCTCAAAACAAGTTCAATAATAACGGAATGTAACTCAAAATCAATTCTAAATGTTTATGAATCAAGTGATAAATAACAATTTGCATCTATTCATCTACTGGTCAAGCAAACTTAGGAACAAACACTTAGATTAGGCTTTTTATCAAACATGTTATGTGCACTTTGAATAATGAACCTAACAATGAAATCGAAGGTGTTCTATTGCTCAAAATCAGTATAAAAAACTTTACATTACTGGCAATCTTCCAAAAAACAATCTATCTCTTGATGATCAACACACAAACGGCATTTGTATATCTCAGTTTCGCACCATATTCAAATAGAGAAGAACAAGGAAAGCATGTTACTTGTTCGTGAGTTATGAAGGAATTGCAATCAACAACTGGATGGGGACAAAGATTTTGATGAACACTTATGGCTAGAATTTCAACATTCGATCCTAGTTGGTTCAAAAATATTGATCACAAAGCCAAACAGCAAAGAGCAGGTTGTTGTGCTCTTCTAGAAATGGAGCTAGCGGTAGGGAATGGCGACTAGTGAACGTGATTGCAGGTTTAAACTTACAGAGATCACCGTGGAAGCACTGTCGTGGACTTTTGAGAAAAATCCAAGAGAGAATCCAATCTAAGAAAACCAAAACCCCAAAGTCCGCCCCCCCCCTCAAAGTCTATTTAGCATTATCTCCCTTTCCTATCTCTGCCGAGCCTCCTTTGCATAGCTCACTCTCTCCCTCAATCTCTTTCTGTTGGCTCTCGCTTTAGCCCACTCTCTTTCTCTATGCTCTCTTACGATGCTTTAGCCTCTAATTTTTTTTTTCTTAAACCCGCCGACCCCCTCAATAAAAGAAATTTCTTTCTATTTTTCTCCTCTCTCTATTCATTTTGGCTAGCTCACTCCTAGAAGCTCCAAACTTCGCTCACCTCACTCACGTGTTACCAAGTTTCGCTCACAGCCAATCCCGTTCTCTTTTCTTTGCTCACTCAGTCACCGCTTTCCTCACCAAAGCACACATGCACAGGAGGAGAAGGACAAAGGGGCCAGGCTTGGAGCAAGCAAAATGGGCTAAGAAGAAGAGGAGGAAACATAGGAAAAGAGTTGGGTTAGGACAAAATAAAATAAAAAATAAGAGAAAAATTAGGTCGATTCAAGGGATAAGGCCGAGTGGACTGGAAATTTTGCTAAAGGAACCGGGCCAAGCATAAATGGCCTACCCGAATTTCATTTCATTTTTTAATCTATTTTTTCTTGTTTATTTTATTTTTTGTTATCTTTGTTATTACTATATTTTTGTTTTTACATTTTTTTGTATTTTTTTTATATTTTTGCAAAAAAATGGACACTTGAATGATCAACCAAAATTCGGGTCTCAATGGTTGGAAGTCCTAAAAACACCTTTAAAAAAAAAAAAAACTCTTATCGAAACACACACACCCTTAAATTAGACCTAATCTGATTAGATGACAAGCCTAGCATTCACGCTATACCATAATTTCATGTCCTCCTCTATCTTTATTGTAGGCCAATTAGGATAACTTCTAAACTTGGTCAGGTGCTAATTGGCAAGCCATTTAGTCTTGGCTTATCTTATTTTTATTTTCTATCAATCTCTCTTTCATTGGCATCTTCTTCACAACATAAAAAATCATTCTACTTCCTAATGTAGATCCAACCGTCTCAATCACTTCCACATCACTTATAATCTCCGCAACCCTTAGTTTCTTATCAATAGGCAGCTTGTACCATGTTTCAATGGCATCGTAAGGGAACGCATTCACACATTTAACCAATTATTCTTATGTCACCAACTCGGAATCAACGTTACCATCTTCAATTCCACCAACATGCCTAATATGAAATGAAAGATTGGGCATGATTTTGATAAGTAAAATGGTCAGGAAAACTTTGAATAATCGGTTGAATGTCAATTTTTTTCTTTTAGGCATATTAGGTTGAATTATATAAATCATGACTTTTTTATACATATTTGCATCGTTCAAGAATTCTATTTTTAGTTTGATAAATTTTCCTTAAAAATACATTACCTTACCTTTTCCCTTTTGTATAATTTAACTTTAATTAAACTTAGAATTACAAATAAAAAAAATCAATACTTTTTGGTAAATGTGAGACACATGGCAAAATTGTATTTGGTGTCTTGCCATGTAGAAAGCATAGAGGCAAAACAAGGTACCATGAGATGACCACACATGTAAACAATTCCTTAATTGTTGATATATGTATTTTAATAGCACTTATTGGTATGCATACACGTCTTAATTGTGTTGTCACTTGCGTTGTCGATATGAACGAGTTGGACCTATATATGTGCATAAATGCAAAAGTCATTGTAAGGTTATACGTACAAAAATGGAAAATGCTTGAAGCTATATATGGCAACTTAAAATTTAGGGTTAATACCTTGAAAAATCCCAAACTGGTACACTTGTGACAAATTTACCCAAAACTATTTTTTTGACCATGAAAAACCCAAAACTGGTAAACTTGTGACAAATTTACCCCGATTAATTATAAAAAACCCTAAACTGGTACATTTATGACAAATTTACCCCAAACTAATTTATTCGACTGCAAAAAACCCTAAACTGGTAAATTTGTGATAAATATACCCTATGTTAAATTGGATTAATACCACAAAAAAATCATAAAAATTGTAAACTGTGACAAACGGAACGTAAAATCATAAATTGGTATACTGGTTAACTGCCACGTGTCATTTAATTTAATAATTTGAGAATAAAATTTAACGAAAACTAACATAGGGTAAATTTTCACACAAGTGTACCAGTTGGGATAAATTTGTCAAAAGTATACCAGTTTGGAGTTTTTTGTGGTCAAAAAAATAGTTTGGGGTAAATTTGTCACAAGTGTACTAGTTTAGGGTTTTTTAGGGTATTATCCCTAAAATTTATGATAATTAAATTACAATGACAAGATACAAAAGAAAAAAAGGATTTTGAAAAGTAGTAACATTAAGTAATAGGAAACATAACACACTAATTCAAAATAGCTAAAACTTATTAATTATATTCTTATTTAAACTGGAGGGATTTCTTCTTCATTTGATTAATTTAATATACCAAATTATTAAAAGAATTCAATTTTAAACTTCCTACTATTTTATTCATATTTTGTTTTGGTATGGAAAACAGGGATATTATTGAATATTAAAATTAATATAGAGAATTTACTATCAATAGTCTATCACCTAATAAAATATGTAGTAACTCTCTAGAAAGCAGTGAAAAGAAAGTGTCCAAATGCTCATTTATTTCAAGATTAGCAAGTCAGTTAATAGGATGACTTTCTTATTAAAAGTTAAGAAGTAGTGAAAAGAACCTAATGTCCAAATGCTCATCTATTCTAAGCAAAGCAGGGCCAACATCAGTTGACTTTTGTAATACCACATGTCTTTATCTTTCCGTTCTACTTTATCTTCATTTGAGCAGATTTCTTCATTCGATGGAATCGTCTTGACCAGAAAAGTTGGATCAATCGTACAAAACAAGATAAAAGTAAAAGGACTTCTCTTTGAATAATTTATAATTAAGGAACAATATTATGAATTTGCTTTTAAATTGATTTATTTTACGTTCTTCATAACTAGTAGATTTACATGTACAAAAGAACATACGGTGGCATCGAATATAACACAGAAGTATTGTCATTCACATCGGGCCGAAGTATTTTCCTCGCTCCGCACCTAGAAATCCAGGCCCGATATGTTCGGGCCAGATCAATTTTCCATATGGAAACCCGGTTCACCCGGCCCGTTTTCGCCAAGGACGTCTTGTTCGGGGGTTAATTGGAATTTTCGTCGCATCCACTGGTCGGAAAAGCGAACGGCGCAAAATTTGAGGGGCCAAAACCGAATTAACCCATCGTCAAGCTCGCGCAGCTAGGGCAATTTGGCTATATTTCTTTCTCCCTGAGCTGGGTTCTGGGTTTTAGCTCCTCTGCCTTCTTCCGCCATCCCTCTCCCTCTCTCTCTCTCTCTCTCTCTCTCTCTCTTCTTCTTCTTCTTCTTCTCTCTCTGACAAATTCACCGGAAGCTGTAGTTTGACCATCTTCCTTCGCGCTAGCAGCAGTATCCTCCAGCTTCCGTGTCGTCTGGTGGTGTTCCGAGTACATTGCAGCTCGGACCATGATCAGGGGAGGCAAGAGCTACGTGTCCTCGCCGCCTGCTTTCTCCAACGATGCCAAGAGGCTCCTCGTGTGCACGGGCAACACCGTCTCCGTCTTCAGCACCTCCACCGGCTTGCAGGTCCTTCTTTCTGCTTCTTGTTTCTTCACGTGCTTGGCGACCTGTTTTCTTGATCCGGGTGACCGAGTTTTGTCCTTCTTTTCTTGGATTCTGTCTTCTTGGGCCTGTAGGTGGGGTCGTTGGAGGGTCACGTTGCGCTTGTGACGTCCGTCATAGTGGTGCCTGCCCCGAGCCCCGCCGGTAGAATCCTGTGTTACTGTTGGACTGCTTCGCTTGATGGGACCATCCGCTATTGGGACTTTTCCACGCCGGAGCTGATGAAGACGGTCGATGTCCGACTGCCCATTTTCTCCATGGTATGTTCGGCTTCCACTCGAGTTGAAGGAGTGATGTTGCGTTGGGTTTCTTGCGTGGGCCTTCTGTTCTGTTCTGTTGGAGTTGCGCGGACCATTTATGTTTTTCTCCCTTTTTTTTTTTTTTTTTTTTTTGGAGCATGTTCAAATGGCATTCTATTGGCAAATGATGAGTTTCTGTCAGATATTGTATATTATTCAACAATTTGCCTTAATTGGTGTAGACAGACAGACATGGCAGGGGTTCACTTGGTGTCACAGATTTTCAATTTGCTAATTTTCCCCCATAAATTAAGCCTGGATTTTTTTTAAAGGTTATCAGCTTTGAAGAAGATGCAAATGTTAAGTTATAATATTGTTATCCTTTCTATTTTACTTTTTTGAAAGTGTAATTAAGTTGTTGAAAGATTCTTGAGAAATAAACAAGGCGATACTTTGCATTTAGAATCTTTAATTTTGTTCTTTGTAAGGATTTGAGCGTCTGCTGTTTTTGGAGCTTTTAGACTTTTATCAAATGATTGCTCTGATCTTCACTCATAGTTGGGGTTGTTCTTGTTGTTCCCTCTTTCTTTTTGATCCGCTCTTGAATATTTCTGCCGCACTTGATTGATTCTTTTAAAATTTTGACTTATACAATTAGGTTTGGTCTCTGGTGGTGAAGCTGGTTAATTGGACTTGTTATAATTGGTTAAAAAACTGTTGCAAATACACTGTCAGGTGAAAGCATTTAGAAACAATTTCATAGCAGCTAATTTTTTTGTTTCCTGACAATGCTATAACTACTGGTGTCGTGCTTGGTTGGAACTACTGGATGCTTTCTGATGTATATGCACGTCAAAGAGCCAATAATGTGATGGGTGTGACTAAAATGACATTGACAATGTTCGGGTTCTAGTATTTGGCAAGGTCACAAAGTTAGCATCTTCGGGCAGTTTGACCATTTGGATATGTTGTTTTTAATTATTTGTGGGCACATTTAGTACTTTGTGAGTATATTATTTTACCATTGTCTAGATCAAAGGGAAACTTGTAGCAGTTTAAGCTTTCTATTGATGTCTTAGTCTTCATGTTTGATAAGGTATTCATACTGTCCAGGTAAAGCTTTGCTTTCTGTTGTGTTCTGGCAACACCCCGTGGATTTTATGCTTACTAAGATTGTTATATGCAGGTGATTCCATCGTTATTATCTCAGCAAAATGAGAGCAGTGAAAAAGCATCAGATGTTTTTGCCTATATATCAGTTGAGAATATAAGAGCACAGGAAACACAACCAAAAGCCTTACGTGGCCAAGTTCGAAAGTGTAACTTAACCAAATCTTCTCTTGCCGGAGGAGTAACACTGAAAGAGGTGCAACGCAGATGTAGTGTGCTTATTTTGTTCTTTTCCTTATGATGTCAGTACCTGCAAAATAGTTGATTTTGCTTAATTTGGTCTTGTAATATGATTTGGACACTGTTATGGTACATTTATCTCCAGTTTACAAAGATTATAGCTAGTTAGTTCTTATGGTGCTCCTTGAAATTTTGCAATCATGAGGCACTATTCTTGGGAAAGAAATAAAGTGATTTCCATCTTAGGTTCATTTAGATCCTTTGTCTAGGTCTGTTACAATATAATCTCTACCATCTCTCCCTTATCTAGGTGGCATATAGATTTTAAGGAAACATGATAATATTATATATGAGGTGGCTTAGCCAAAACAAAAAAGACCTCGATGAGGTGAGGTGAGCTAAGAGACTAAAACGATGGTTGTTTCACCAGTCTGTGCAAAACTAGGATATAATATACGTGAGGGGATCGTTAGTCTAAATGATGGCTCTTTCACTGATAAGGTATCCATTTCTTCTTTGTAGAGCACTGATTTGATGCTTAAGATTTCCTGAGAATTGGTCCTTGTGTTTAGTTATCGACTAATTAAAAGAGGTCCTTGTTAATCACAATGTTCTTATAGCTGTATTTTGATGTCACATTATCTGTGCAGACCAAGAAACCAGAGTATATAACTATTAGTTCCTCGGGAGAATTTTTTGGCATTCTTGACAAGCAGAAGCTTCACATATGGAAGGTTCCCGAAATTGAGTCGGAACGTGTTGTCCTTAAAAGAATAGACCTTCATCATACAAAAAAGTTCACCGTTTTTGCCTTCCACCCCACCCAAAGAATTGTGGCTGCTGGGGATGTAACTGGGAGAATTTTGGTTTGGAGAGGATTTGGTAAAAGGACATTTTCCATGGGAGACGGGCAAGCAAATGGAAGATCAACAAACTTTGATGAAGACAAACCTGGGGTGAGGGGAAATGATGATGCTGATAATTGTTCAACATGGCATTGGCATCCTCATGAAGTTAATTGCCTTGTATTCTCTTCTGATGGAGCTTACATTTATTCTGGTAAGTTAATGAGGCTGTCAAGTAAGAACAAATTTGCTCGTACAGAAATGTATAGGTTAATATATCTGTCACTTACTGAACATGTTTTGTTGCTGTCTGTTGCTGTCTGGTAGACTAGTGCAACCTAGTCATTGTGATTGATCTTTGTGCATAAGCTGATTTTGTCTTGTAAAGCTGATGAGTAGGTTGTCACTCATGGATTGTGTAAATTCTAAGAGGTTGACATTTATACAGTCATGGTTAGATGTGATTTTATTATGTGTTTCATTCTCAAGATTAAATTTAACTTTGTTAGGTTGGTAATAACGAATTTTTGAATTTCCTATTCAAGTCCGAATGCCCTTAGGTTTTCATGTATGGGATTGCCAGAGCATGCTTTCTCTCAGTCCATATCATGGGTTTGTGGAAGGTTAAGTGTTGATGTTCAACTTTCAAGAATTTCTTGGTTGTAACTCTTTTTTGGGGCTTGCAGGAGGTAGGGAAGGAGTTCTTGTTGTATGGCAGATAGATACCGGGAAAAAGAAATTTTTACCGCGAATTGGATCACCACTTTTGTATTTTGTGGATTCTCCCGACCCATCACTTGCCTCTGTGAGAAAAAAAATTGTTTGCAATACTTCATATTTGAGCATTCCTCTTAAGAGCTGGAGAAGCTGATGCACTCAATTACTGAATGTTTTTCAGATTTCTTGTGCGGATAATCAAATTCATCTACTTAAAATGCCTGCAATGGAAATGCTGAAGTCTATTTCGGGAATCAAGGTATGTTTAAATCAAGTCTACTTGTAGTTGATGTATTCAGGTTTCTGTGAATTTGTGGTTTGTATTGGAATTGGTGTATCTAAATCTGTTTATAGTATATCTGTTAAAGGTGGATAATGATAAGATTATAATCTAATTTTGTCAAGCTACCATCTAGAACTATTACATTCATATATACAGATATTTTATTTGTGTCCATTAAAGTAATTATAAACTTAGCCAATGTATGGACTAGGAAGATGGTTTTAATGAAGACATTACAGTTTCAGAAGGATAAAACGTTCATTTTAGTTGTGGAAGTTGATGCAGTTATGGAAAATGTTGCCAAGCAGAAGCTAATAATCTATGTATAGTGGGAGATTCTCTCTTCATGTGCAATACCTTAGGAATACACATGTACACACAGAGTCCGTATATATGTGTGTGTGCGCGCGCGCATGCGCGCGCGAGCATGTGTGTGCGTGTTAACAGATCTCTTTGTGATGTGAATATGTGTGATGTAAGAATTTTATTGCACTCCACTATCAGTTTCCAATATAGGTTCAATGGCTTATTTTATAAAAACTGGAGCACTGAGACCTTAAAAAGGCCATTTTCTTTTTAGAGGAGAATCTAAGTAGCAAGGTGCTTAAGTGTGAATTCCATACAAAAATCATTGAAAAAAATTTCAATGCTTTTATTTATTTATTTATTTGAGTTAATATTATGAAATTTTTTTGTTTAAAACATATTCAAAAAATTAAGAGGATGTTTTCGGTGTTAAAAAGCAATGATGTTCTGAAAAAAGGTTATTTTAGGGTAGTGAGTCTCCTGTTGTCTTGACACTGGTTATTCTCTTCTTGTTCTGATTCGCAGCTCCCCTTTTCACCTCCTGAAGCAGTTAGCAGCTTATGCAGTGGGTGCGTCTTTGATCAGAAAGTGGGGGTAGTTGCTCTACATACAGAAAATTATGGCATCCAGTTCTACAGCTTGTTTGATGATCATGCAATATCTGAGGTATGAATAAGCAGTTGGCTGATCTTTTGGTGATGTAAACAATTTTTAAATTTCAGAATATATGGCAGGTTAAGGTATGAATAAGCAATTGTCTGATCTTTTCATAATGTAAGCAATTTTTAAATTTCTGAATACATGGCAGGTTCAATATAGATGATCCGTTCAATTTCTTTTTTCTTAACTGAGTTTCCTTTAATGTATGTTGTGGTACCACAAGCTGTGATACAATGATGTCTTCCATGTGATAATTTTCCTTTGAAATGGATGGTGGTCAGAGTGAGGCTGAATTTGAAAACTTAGGCATCTTCAAGATTACTTTCTAGTCAATGAGATTCACGCCAGAGATATGATCTTTTACTTTAGATGTAACTGCAAAAGATATATCTTAGATGAAGCACTTAGGCCACATTTAAGTATTTAGCTCATTGTTTTCACTGAACTTTTCTTGGAGTTGTTTGCCTCATTCATTTTTCTGCTTTAAATAATATCTCTTAGTCATATCACTGGAGACAACCGATGAAACTTGAAATATCTTAATGTAATTTCACCTGGACAGCATCAAAACAACATTTTGTTTTTCGACTTTTTGGCTGTTTTCAGTTTTAAGAAACTAGAAATAGTAAACTGCAAGTATTCCTCATCCAAATGCAAGTCATATTGTTAGAAAATGATGTTTGCGAAGTACATATCTATGTGGGCAAGATGACTTTTCTGAGAACAAACGACTTATATTTCGTTTGTCTATGAGCTGCAAACTAAAGCATTCCAGTTTCTTTTTTGCAGGTTCAAGTATGTGAGAGAAATCATCAGCCAGGCAATGAAATCACGGTAATGCAATTCATTTATTCTTCTGTTTCTGAAGTGTAACTGCTTGGCTACATGGGGTCTCATGTCAATCCCTTTCTACCTCCTATAACTGCTACACTTGTCTGCTCAGCTACTTAATTTCTGTTCTTGGATGGTCTGGTTACAGGTTGTAGTGACTCAGCTGGCCCTTTCAGTTGATGGTTCTTTTATGAGTACTGTTGAAGTTAGGCTTCCTGAAGAAGATATAGGCGGTCTTGTTTGTCTTAAGTTTTGGACATCAGATTCTCCGGATAAACATTTCAGATTGTTGACCGTGATCTATGAACCTCACAGGTTTGTAAATTTTTTCCCCTCTAGCAAACCAATAATAACAAGGCATTTCCTGAAACACCCAATGTGCACACACACAAACCCAAAAGGAAAAAGTATTGCTTAGACATTAGTGCTGAAAGCAATCAATAAGCTTCAGAAGTTAATTAATGCTGGAAAATTCTAACTTTTGTATGGCAAAGTAGATAACACATAGATGCTGCTATCTTTGAAAATACCAATTGTGAACTTATTGAGTTTTTCTTCTAGGGATTCCGATATCTCCACCGTTGCTTTCCGGCCTACCCAGTTAATGGCAGTAACTTCATCCTTTGGTGGGGACTTCAAGGTAATATAATCACTGAATCAAATCGTTGAGATCTGTATTTCATGGTATGTTAATTGTTCCTTTGCAACATCTCAGACTTGGGTATGTGGAAACGAGATTCAAAAAGGGGAAGTGCAGAATACTGGCTGGACGTGCTATGCAGTTGGTTCATACAAGTATGGATGACTTTCCCTTCTGCTTTACCTTTAGATGCATCACCTACTGGTTATTTTACTGTTGTTTACTTAATCAATGGTAAGAAAGTTGCAAACTGAATAGAACCTCAAGTGTGTATAGGTACAACGTCGGGCAGGCTATCTGCTTGTGAGCCAAAATTTTCACTAGTCCATTTATGTCGCATCTCCACTGCCATTTCCATTGTTCTTAGTCTTAGTGTCAGTGCTAATATATTGCCAGTGATGTCTATGATTTGACCAGCCGTCCGGCCAGTTGTCCTTGTTTGTATTATCTGTGACTGTCGAGTATTGCCTTGGGACTCATTTATGCTGTTAAGCATGAACAAAACCAATACATGCCTTTTGTTTGTCATGTCTGGTGAACACAGTGTACAGTTAATTGTAATTTATCATCCTGATTGACTTTCATTGACCTTGCAGGAAAAGACCAATGACAGCAGCTACGTTTTCTGCCGATGGTTCAGTTCTTGCTGTTGCGGCTGAAACAGTCATTACACTGTGGGATCCGGATAGGAATATACTTGTGGCTATAATTGGAGATGCTTTCACGGTGATTCTAAACTATTGGTAGTCTTATTGGAGTGGATGTGTTTTGCATATGTTTATGGGACAGGGCTGGTTAAGCATGGAAGGTCATGTTTGACAGTCCTCCTTGGTCTGTTGAAGAGAAAGTATAGTTGCCGCTTGCCATGCATAGCTTGAGAATATTGACTATGTGTGGTACATAGTTGATGAATAGCCCATTGATGGTAGTTGAGTAAATTGCTGTCCCCTGGTAATGCATTTTAGTTTGGGGACTATTAATAGTTCCTCTCATCACATTGGATCTTAAGATATTCCAATGGAGTAAGGGAAATTGTGGTCGGATCTTTTCTGCTATGCACCCGAAGCCTCTGGTGGCTTTCACAATATGAAATGTAGGGGAGTTGACCTCCGACTGCCTCTCCTTGAATTTGAAAATGAAGGTTCTCCTGAGGAAACCATTTAGTGTTTTTGCATTTTGGCAGGCATAGTCAACTGACAGGTATAATATAGTGACCAACTGCGAACCATCCTTAATGTCACAATGATCACCTTCTCAATCCCGTTATGGACAATTGTCTTGATTGTGCAAAAGCGTTTAGTTGGCTTTTTCTTGATCTTGAGGCTGGATCACTTTAACACCTACATTTACCATGAGTGATCAGTTCCTATTGACACAGGCCTTTCACTTGACTATTGAATCAAAATTTCATGCTGGACAATAGGTGGCAAGTTTAAGTGTTTTTAGAATATTACAATGGCAGGTGAATCACTTTGTGCTAACAATGTCATTCTCTGGTCAAGAGGGCCTGAATTCCAGGCCAACTCTTATTTTTAATTAAAAAAAAAATGTTTGGGTTGTACCTTTGGCTTGTTAATGGGGGAATGGTGATCGTAACTTATCATAGCTTTTACATTGGCTGTTCCATCTCAACCGTTCCAAAAGCAGCTGTTGCAACCATTGTGTTTTACTATTTAGAACTTTGAGCTTCTCTCAGTTAACCTGTGGAAGTCTGATTGGTTTCTCATATGTCGTTTTGCAGCCAATCAAGACCTTGTCATTTGTAGGGCAGTCAGGTTACATTGTATCAGCATCTAGAGGTTCCAGGCCGCAGCTATCTGTCTGGAGCCTGTCCAAGTTGTCAAAGTTATGGTCATACTCTCTCCAAATAGAAGGTTAGATCTTGCAACATTTCTTTCCTCCAAACTGCAAGGCTTATCTTTCCCTCTGGTTGCTTTAAAAGTTCTTGCAAGAGTTAAGTTTTTGTCCTTAACTTGCCGGAGTTCTTTTTACATACTTTGGTTCCTGTACTCTGTTCGTGAGCATTCTTAACTCAACTTTTCTTTCTGCAGCTGTCACTTGCTTGGGTGATCCCTCGACTTTTGCCGTCCTTGCTCTCCTCCCTAAGTTAGCTACAGAATCTCAGGGAATGGCACTTGGAGGGAGGGATGGAGCAATTCTTGCTTTCGATGTTAACAGACCTGATCCCGTGGCTGTATGGTCTGTGAGAAAGGTACATATTGTCTTTGTCCTTTTGCTTTTCAAAATTATGCATTCAATGCCATTACCTTGTCCTCCTCTTTTCCTATTTATCCTCCGGCTAGATAGAAATTATTATCATAATTATTTTGAAGAAAGATCCACAATAATTAGTCTTGGACAGTTTATTTGTGAAAATGTATGTATAGCCAAAAACGAACCCCATCTCAAATCGGGTCAAGTTTTTATTGTTCGAGTTGACTTTGTAGTAACAAGATCCACCAATCCTTATTGTGTAATCTATAATGACGCATGGAAGCTTTGCAAGAGCTCTTTGGGAGCATCAGGAAGTGGATGAGGGTGGCCATAGTTGTCGAGGTACTGATCTGTGTGTCGTCTTATAGGAGGAGGAAGAGGAAAATCAGTCTCTGTTGAGGAGGAAGAGATACTTGATGCATATGTCTTCTTTTTTCCCCTCACTACTTGGGTGTATTAAGCTACTCACCAAAACAAACGAACGTATTTATCCTTAAGGGCCAGATCGCTTCAGCAGGTCTTTTGAAGCTTCAGTAATCAAGTGATGACTGATAGACACTGGCAGATGCAAATAAAACTAAAAAGTCCAAATGTTACTCTTCCTATCAAGTTCAGTCTCATAGTTGCGTATGAAACGGAAACTATTGTTTTTATTGAGGAATAGAAGAAATTAACTGAAGGAAGCATGTTTATGTCTAGAAAATAAATGAAATTTGAGACAATCCCTTTTCATTTCTCAATTGTATATTAAGCTTAAACGTGGATTATATGACATGTCTCTGAACCTGATTCCATTATCTTGGATCCTTTTAGGCTCGTCCCCATGTTTAAGATTTTCTCAAAAGGCTATTCAAACACTTGGATATGCACCTGGACCTAGTCTTGGCACCCAAGTCCGATCAACATATTAGTTTGCAGTATAGTAAAAATGCCAAATAGTGAGCATGGTGTTTTAGCCCAGTATGCAAAATCATTATTTTTCCTGGATAATTTAAGCTGATTTCTACCTTTGAGGAGGTCATCTGTGTACAAGTAGTTAATTATGTGGCCACTCCTGTGATGGGTCACTCAACTTCTCCTTTAGTCTAAATGGTTACTCTTTTTAGCTAAATAAAGGAACACACATAAATGACGCATGAGAAGTTAAAAAAATGAATTTTCTGTTCTTTGTGCAACAATTTATGAGAGGATGGATCATGTGGTAGTATTTAATTGCTGAGTGGAATATCCACCCCGAATCTTGTGAATAAAATGAATCAGGAGTACTTCTCTGCATGGTGCTCTTGTTTCTTAGTAGGATTTTCAAATCCTGTTGCATCACAGCGGGACAATGCATTTTCCTTGGACACAATTTCTGCGGCACAAAGTAGTAGTTACATTGTCTGGTTTATCAAATAAGTTATCTGTGCTAATTGCAGGCTGAAGGTGGTGCTCTTGCATTTCTTCAAGGCAGTCCATCACGAGAGAACTTTACTCAAGGGAAAACATCTCGTGGGTTGCTTGCATTTGTAAATGGTGATCATGAATATGTCCTTTTTGATCCATACAGTGATGAAGCAACTGAACATGGTGTTGCTTACCGGAAGGGCCTTGTTTCTGAAGAAACAGGTACAGAACTGATCTTACAGTAGAGATTTGGTGCTGTAGTGAATCCATGGACATTTACAGTGGATAAAAGTGTTTTTTCCACTAGGATGTGATCAATGATCATGGTCAATTCAAAGTTTTACACAATCTGCTAGTACCTTTAAGCAAATTAGAATCCATTGTAGTAGTTTATTCTTTTGTGGTTGATCTTTATTTGGAGACTTTGATTATTGCAGAGAAGTATGGGTACTCATCCGTATATGGGGAGCTACAGGAGTTCAACCATGAGAGAAACCAGACAGCTGAGATCATTATCGCTCCATCTGAGAAGCCTTGGGCTACCTTATTCAGTGGATCGTCTCAAACTCTTCCACCTCTTACCAAATTGTGTTCGGCATTCCTGGAATCACTTTTGGAAAAGCGAACTGCAGTTGTTGAGTAATCAGAAGCCCAACTTTTTCAGGAACAGGTTACTTATGCATTCATTTCACCTGCCATGTGCTAATTAATTGTTGGTGAGAATGATAGGCTGCTGTCGTGATGCGTTAGCCAAGTTTTCTTCCAAGTAGGTTACTATTGAACTGCCGAATTTCTTCCTGGATATGTAAATTTCGCAATTTTGGCCAGAGTATCGTATTGGTGTAATGCTTAGAATTAGCGGTGCATGGTGTATGCTGTTTAGTGGAAAATGAGGATAAACCGAGATAGCAAGGGAGGGCCGTCGAGGCATATTTTGTTTTTCTGGACAGGCTGCAGAGTAGGTTTTGACAATTTCTTTTACATTGGTGTTTCTGTATATTGTTATTTATTTTCCTTTTAAAGGTCCAAATATTTACGCCTGTCTCTGTCTCGTAACATGAACATTGTAAGGAGTAGCTGAATGTACTTATGAAAGAAGATGAACTTTACACGAAAATGAAGTTGTGTTTCTGAGCTGGAGTATTGATTTAACTCAGGGTTCAGACCTAGTCGCCTTACAATTCGCATATGACAAGACAACCCAGCTTTTTCTTATTTCGTTGGTATCACGTTCTCTTTCGGATCAATTGTCGTTAAAATCATGGTTACAATGTACCATAAGCTGTCCTATTATGTGCTTTGGGACGTTTCTGGAGATTTTCTTTCGGTGTGTCTCGGCGTTGGAGAGGAAATGTTAGGATCAAGACCGTACGAGGTCATGCATACAACGAGGGATGATCAGGCTTGAACAGTTATTGATTCACATATAATGAAGGCGAATGGGGATAAAAGCACAGCCGAGTTTAAGCTCAAGCCTAGGAAGAAGGGTTCCTAAATTTTGTACGACGAAGAAAACCCATTCTAGCCTCGAGAATACCGGATTGGGTGGTTTGGGTCATAAGTAGTGGGTGGTTCGAATGTGGAATATTTTGTACTTAATGATATGGGGAAATAATCTTGATCTCCCATGGCTAACTCAGTCATGGCCTTATATCTCAAAGGAGCCGACCTAAATTTGAACTAGCAGCAGCAGGAAAATTAGTTGTGCTTATGATGGTTGACAGTAATAATGGATTGTCACCTACTCCTGCTTACACCAGTAGCATGCATCCAAACTATAGACACTTCCATTCTTAATTCTTTGATCATAATCACCTAGGTGACCAATCAGGATACAATGTCATTAGGTGCACCTAGGCTCTCTAGGTCCATAGAGATCGCCAAAGAGATCGGTGATTCAATAATGCAGTTTAGCATGCATATAGTGCATCCGTACCATAAAATCATGTCGGTCCGAGCCGCTAGGTGCATTACACTTTACTTACGTACCTTTTAGCCGGCAGACTGCTCCGAAACCAAAACCGAATTGTGACGGTGAAGCCCGATTTACATTACCTAAGTCCATAGCAAAGAAATGCTCTAATGGGTAACCACTTATTGTATCAAGTTAAAAGCTTTCTCAACCACGATGTGGCGTTGAGATGCTACGTAGGTCCTTCTTCTCCTTCTTAACAACATTTTTTAGAGACTAATCTCTGTACCTCACTTTCTCCCCCTCCTCCTTCCCTTCCCAACCTAATTTTCTACATCATTGATCGTTCATCACTCGCCCCTTAAGTACCAAACTAAATCTGTCCATCATGTCACTCGAATCATCATTTGTTTTTTTTTTTTTCTTTAATCATGCATGGAGAAAGCAGGAGCCTTACCACGCGTTTCACGTGCAAAACATGATGATTCGATGGAACGATTAGTTGACAAGTTACGTAGTGCTTAGAGGTGGCGACCAACATTGTTTACAGCAGCCCGTTCTGCCGATTCGTGGAACATCTGTTGCGATTCCCAAGGGCTTGATGTTGATTAATTTCAGTTTTATAAGTTAGCTGGGGTTCGTATGGATTGGGTTCATGTTGCGATTCCCACATGCGCATCGATGAATTCAGGCCAATTAGCAATGGAAGAAAACAGAGATTTAGGTTATCAAATGACTAAGGATCTTCACGTTACGATCGATGTTTCATTGCTTAATTTTTTTTACTCACGAATGTCTACCGGTGATTCTAGTCCTACCTAATTCTAGCATTGACATAAAGCTTAGCCCCCCCATCTTGGAATGGTAGCAAAAGAAGGTACGTATTTATTTATGCTTGAATAATTTCGATGCGAACTTCTAAATGTCCCGAAAAAATTAACACGGGCTTACATCGAAGAGCAATGTTCGACCTATTTCACCAGTAGTCAGATAACTTGGAATCAAACATGATGACGTTGTTTTCAGTGACTGATTGGGGGTGCATCAGGCTCCATCAATCATCTCTCAAGCTCAACTTGGACTTCACCGGCTGAATCCAGAACATTCCTCAGTATTGCAAGCAAAGATCAATTTCGGCTAAATTTGATTCAATGGGTCCAAGTTTGAAGATGTCAATTCTACAAGTTAGTTGTTGATTTCATGATTGATGATCCACTACCTATATGTCGATTTACAAGTCTATTGTCAACTTTGAGACTCCTAACCAACTATCTAGCAATTGGAGACTGTTATGATCGATTTCTTTTGTTGTTTGTTTATCTTCTAAAGTGGTTGGTGGATTCCTTTTTAGGGGTGAACCAATAAGTCTTTTATTCTTGATTAGTGGTTTACCTTTAGGCCTTAGTGGTGAATTTCGTCTATCTCAATCTTTATCCTTGGTTGGTAGAGGTGTCAGAGCTAAACTAGAAAATCGAACCAAAACCAAAATCGATTCAAACTGAATCGAATTTTCATGCATTTTTCAGTTCGGTTCGGATTTCAGTTTGGATACTAAAAAAATAAGTGTTTTTTTTATTTCGGTTCGGTTAACCAAACCGAACTGAAAATTGCTCATTTTTTTAATATTATAATTTACACAATTTTTCTCATTTTTCACTGAACCTCTTTTTAATATTTCACCAAAGAAAACTGAAAAACCGAACTGAAACAAATACTCAGTTTGGGTTATATTTGGTTTGGGGCATGGTTTGGCTTAAAGCTAATGCATACCCAAATGGTTTAGTTCTATTTAAGTTTCCTGAAAAACCAAACCGAACCGAACCAAACTGTTGACACCACTATTAGCTAGTGGCAAGTCCTTTATGCTTTGGCGGTGATCATAATATATCCCTTTATCACTCAAAATACACTTCCCATAAAACACAGGCATCGATTTAGTATCAGAGTTCAAGGTGGAACTCATTTTGAGTGATTCATTTTGTTACTTATCTCTCATCCCATCTCATATTTTCTTTTAAAAAACAAAAATAGCTTATCAAGATTTGAGAGGTTTGAGTTTGGAACAAGCACACTACGAAAGGCGTGATCATGTCATTGAGTATCCCCAAAGAGAGATAGAACGAGTCCTCATCCTCCTAGAGAATCTAGTGAGATGGGAATAACAACAAGACATTGTGTTAATAGACCATGCCATGACGATCCAGATCCTTGTCAAAGCTCTGGTGATGATCCAATGACATCAGAGGTAACTCCAGATTACCAAATTACAAGAAGAGCCAGGTGTGAGGAGTATGACCAAGATATCAAAGTTGAAGCCCCACAATTTCAACTCAACCTCAATCACGACGATTTTGTCTACTGACTTTATGCTATCGAACGAGTTCTTATACTCAAAAATCATCGCCCGATTATTACTCGGAACGTCCAAATCATAAATGTCATTGTCCAAAAGTCATAGAGGAGGCGCCCTCGCCCCCACAAATACAGATCAATCGGACTGTCTTGCACTTTCAAGTGAACTACCACTCTTTTGCTCCAAATGGTAATGGCTTTTGGCTTCGCTAACAGTCAACGGTTGCTCAGCTAACTAAGAAAGTCCTTGCGCTTGCCCTAGCAATAATTTTAGCTCAGTGACATTTGGATAAGCAACATCTCCTGTTCAAAACGCTTAGCCGTTACCAGATTCCTAAAACAGACAAAAAATTTGGGGATTGGGATTTATTTCTTTTTTTGGCTAAAACTTGATGGGTTCTCGTGAACAAGTGCTTTCATGATGCTTGCCAAGCATGTTTAATTATCAATGCTTCGATTTTCAAGATTATGATTGCATAAATAATGCATTGAGAATGGTGAAATTTTCTTAATTTACAAGATTCGTTTCTACTAAAAAGTCAATCTATTTTAAAGGTCAATCTAGAACCGTTTATCCTAATGGTTAGCGGGAAGAAAAACTGACCACCCATGCGAAAAGAGAAAAGGCAAACTGAATAAATTTGCATAAAATCCCGAGTCAAGAGATCGGGGGTCCGGATATGTGAGAAATGAACACCTTCCACAATGCCTTTTCGCTAACATGGCTCTTTGATGGGAGGGTAAGGTCACGTAATATTCTAAACAATGTTTATTGTAATATATTTATTCTAATTTTTTTTTCTATGATATCAAAAATCTCAAACTTTTACCTACGTGACATATTTACCCTCCGTCACAATTCTATTAATAAGAACTATTAAAAATCTACCTACATTAACGCTAGAAAGCAAAGAGCTTAACATTGCCAACATCACAAAATGACTTTGCTTGGGCTGAAATTTATTTAACAAAATCTTGACACAGAGTAAATATGTCACATAGGTAAAACTTATGAGTTTGGGATCCCTAATGTCACGGAAAAAAAAATTAGGATAAATGTGTCACAATAGACACAATTTATAATTTTTTTTGTTGTTTTTTCCTTTTATTTTAAATGTTTCTCTAAAATTGAGAAAAGATAGAAATTGTCTCAAAAGAGGAATGAAATTTCGCTAAAATTATTATGTGGTGATGCTATCAAACCACGAAATAGTTATTAGTGGCATGGCACGACTCCTCAATGTGTGAAGCTGTCATTTTTGGAAAAAGAAAACACAAAAATGTCACATAAATGAGAAGTGTAAAATGATGTATCAACGTGAAAAATAGAACTAACTACAAACTATGACAAGACACATTGATGCCATGGCGAGGACACGCGATGACATATAAGCATACGCCATGTGGCAAGGAGGCGACCAAAATGACATGGCGACGTGATCCTATGAACACCGTGACATGGCAAAGGACACATAGATATAATGACGTGACGAAATGACATACATAAGGATGACATGGAATGATGATGTGGGGAAGCCTCATGGGAGATGATTCACATGATGATGACGTGGCAAAACAACACAGAGACCAATGAAGGGAAAGGTCGATTTTGTCGAGAATAATGACGTGACAAAGAAAATTACATTTGAAAGTGACATAAAAGATGTCATAAATAATGGTGATGACACGAGGTAAATGACATGCTTGCCAGGCCAATATATAACATGGCAAAAGATGATGCATGCAATGTCGTTTTCATAAAATCATGCACAATCAAGTTTTAAAATACTGGCCTTAATCGGAAGTAGCGTTGTTTCCAATTCGGCCATTTTTGGATAAAAAATAGTTTATGAAATTGCTACCATAACAGTCATTAGAGTATTGTCACAATAACAGTTTACTGTGAGTTATGAATTTTTGAATAAATAGGTCCCACAATAATTATTAATTATTTTTATTTGATTTTTTGTAATCTAAAATAAACTGTTATTCTCATAGTATATAAAAAAATTGTCATGCAATCATTTCTTTTCAAGTATATTCCAGTAATTGCATTTTGTATGCATGGGGCCTTCGGTTATGCATTCGAGATAGATGTGCAGCCATTTGGCAATATAAAAGCTACGATTTTTTCTAGAAAAATTCTGCCTCAACTTGAGAGATTGAGAAATCTTTACAATAAACGTAATACTGGTGGGGCAAATCCGAAATATCATGGACCCAAAAATTCGGCATAGGCCGGGGTTACAGGCTCGGGGTGTATGAATCGAGCCTCGTCTTGACTATCCAAGTTTACTAAAAATTATTACTCACCATTTTTAAGAGGTCTAGAAATTTTCGTTTAATTTCGACAACTCTCAGTATGGTTGAGAGCACCACAGCCTCCTTTGGGTATTGAAAAATAGTTGAGATACTAATATGAATGATCTTTGAACTTCATGTCAAACATGTAATGTCATCCCTAAATTTATAATTTGTGCAATATATTACCTGAATTTTGTCCCAAAGCGCAATATCATCTTTGGATTTTTAATTTTTTCAATATAATTCATGAACTGTTAATAAATGTTTAATATAGTCATTCCATTTGTGCCATTTTCATATTGTTTAGGGATTAGATTGAGCATTTATCAATAGTTCATAAACTACATTAAACAAATAAAAAATTCATAGACGACATTGTATATTGGGTCGAGATTCTAGAATCACATTAAACAAATTAATCGTTCAAAGACAACATTAGATATTAGGCTCAAGTTTAGAGACCATTAATAATGAGACTGTTGACCATTAATAATGAGACTGTTGATATCTTCCTCATCATATGTCTGACTGACCTAGTTTTCATTATGTTGGGATACTTGTGTTGGAACTCCTAGTCGTGTGCTTGAAATCAGAAAAATGCGAAAGATAGAAAAATCAGCCATCGGATTTCGATGACAATGTCAATAAAAAGGCTTGATTTAAGGGAGCACAACCTATTTTTTATATCGGAAAGTTGTTTGTGCCGTATCGCTTGTCTGCTAAACTTTAGTAATCCCAGGTCAATTTATCAATTTTTTCAGTGAAAAAGTAAGGCAAGTTTGAGATATCTGCAACGTCTGTCGCCTATAGCATATTCTATGTTTTGTAACAGGGGATAGCCCGACGGCAGGGTCAAAACAAAAGTAGGAACTTCCATATAGAATGAGCAAATATATAACGAGTCATGTAAAGATTAAGGGCCTTTTTAATAATTCAATTTAAGCGTTGAAAGTTAGAAATTATCATGGAATAAGGTCAGATTTATTTGATAACCCTAATTAGCATTGGATTGAATATCTCGATTAAGTGAAAAGTTCACTTAGGACCTATTTGGTAATATTTCCAAGAACAACTTATTATGTTTTTTTTATTCCCGGGAGTAAAAAAAGAACAGAAATCCATTTGGTAAATTTTTTATTCCCTCAATTTTTTTGTTCCTGGAATAGAATCAAGAAGTAGAAAAAAAATGCTTCTTATTCCCAGGAACAATTCCTAGAATTAATTCTAATTTTTTTTCTTTTCTCTTCTTCTTCTTCTTCTTCCTTTTGGCCAGTTGCTGACCTCAGCCATGGCTGGTGATCAGCCATATGACGGTTGATGATCTCCCTGGAGCATTGCGGGCCCACGGCGATGCCAAGCCATGGTGAGGCTCATCAGCTCGAGCCTCACAGCCTCACTATGGCTAGCTGAGGTCAACCTCGCCCAAATTTGGCGAGGCCGAGCTTGCCTAGCCACCGGTGAGGTTTGATCTCACCAAGCCACCTCTAGGTTGGCATCGCCTAGCGATGGCCCAACGAGGCTGAGCCTCACTGGTAGTTGGCAAGCTCGACCTCGCTAGCTGATGCGAGGCTCAGCCTCACTAGGGTAGGGTAAGGCTGACCTCACATCGCTTAGGCGAAGTCGAGCCTTGCCGGTGGCCTAGTGAGGCTCACCTAGCCACTAGCGAGGCTCAACCTTGCCCAAATCAAGGGAGGCTAAGGTTCGCCTTGGCCAGGCGAGCTCGCCTAGCTAGTCGTCAACCACTGCCATGGGTTGCCGACCAGCTACCAAGAAGGAGGAAGAAGAAGAGAAAAAGAAAAAGAAAAAGATAATAAAAGTATCAAAAATTAAAAGAAACAAAAAATTTTAAGAATCCTACCAAACGCATTTCTATCCTGAGAATATAAATTTTGGATAATTATCAAGCATATTCTTTTTCTCAGAAATTGTTCATGGGAATATAATAATAAAAAAACATTTATGATAAAAAAATTGTTCTCAAGAAAACGCGCCCTTAATGTAATAAGCATCGTGCATTACTTAATTCATTTGACCCATATGAATAACCTACTATAACTAGAATCTTACTAAGATATGTTCTAAGTTTGGTAAGAAATTAATAAAATTTAGTTACCATTTTTCAATTGTCATAAAAAGTTTTTTTTTTTTTTTTGAGCGCGGCTTAGTTGGATGGAAACCGGTTTCCATCTTTTACGCAATTTGATTTTTGATTTTTGATTTTTGATTTTTTTCTTATTACAAGCTTAAATTGATAGACAAAATCGTAAGGGGGCCCACGCAATCAATTTTCATTAATATGATGAAAGAAAATAAATTAGATATTAAAATATAAATAATTATAAGTAAAAAATATATTATCACATACTAAAAAAATTGTTAATGTCATTATATAGATATATTAAATTTAAAAGATGAAGACACACTTGAAATATTGGTTTTGCAACTAATAAAAAAAATCATTGTGCAATGAATTGGCTTCTTAGTCTTTCGCTAAAATCAAATTGCTCTAAAATAACTCTCTGACGACCTAAAAATAAGACAAATGATATCTATTACGCATAAAACAAATGAAGTAAAGAAAAAACAAAATATGAATATGAATTAGTAGAAAAAAAATTACCCCATTTATCAAAATCTCGTAGGTGAAGATGTGTTGGGACTTAAAATATCACAAAATCAATCTGAGGATCACACGAGTCAAAACTAAGCCAAAAAATGATTTTTAATTGATTTTTATACAGATTTTACCCAATATAGCTTCCACGTTTGGTTCCTTAAGAAAATTCACATGACCAAGAGACACTTGACCCTATATCATTTCATATAAATAAAAAAGTCAATTTATAGCAAGGTATTTTATTTTAAATAAAATAATAACACGTACCAATAATGATTAAAAACCCTCGATTCTTTATTGATTGCAAATCAAATTTCAGGAATAGTTATAGTGACTCATCTTATCTAAATTACCAATTGTGTGAAATTCAATGAAATTCTTTGTACCCTCATCCTAGCAGATTGTATATGTTAATTCAATTGGTAGATGCTATGACATAAATTTGCAAATAATTCTACATAATTATTTGAAAAATAATTTGGAAACACTGTACCATGTGATCTAAAACCACAGGAAAGTCGATAATGGTTAAGTGATGGGGGTTGTTTTCTTCTACAAGAAAGTTCATGTGCATTAATTTAACAAACTACTATCAAGCTAATAACATATAGAAGAGGAAATTACGTCGTGTTAAGTGGAATTATTATTGAAAAAGTTCTAAAGCTTCAAAGTATATAGTTTAATACAAACAATAATGACAATGTGTCTTCCTCGCGACAATGGCCTTGTCACACCTTCGACCACTAATGGCCTCATCGCGGCCTTCGGAGGCAGATTTGACCAATGCCTTAATGTGCCGGATGGCGATCTCGAGGGTTTCTTCGGTCATGTTTGCAAAGCACACTCGGAACCATCTTGGCTCGCTACAGTGGCACAATGACCCCGGCGAGATGTTTAGCTTGCCGTCGTACATGATCTTCTCCCACAACTCCATTTTCGATTCGAATGTGCTTGATATCAACAGGTGTCTCATGTTGACCTAAGAGAATAGCCCTGCGTTACTCTTGAGGCAGCTTATGCCCGCGTTCTGGAGGCATAAGAAAACATAAAAATCATAAGGCAAAAAAGAAAAAAAAGAGAGGAAAGGCGGTGACTCAGCTGAGTAGGCGCTAGATTTTCATCAATGAGGTTTAGTGTTCGAAGCTCCTGCAACGCAAGTTGCAGGAAGGCTAACTTGAGACTCTTGGCAACTTACTCGGTGGCACGTGTGTGATGGCTAGCACGTGTCGCCGCCCAGCCGATTTACCTCCTCCGCCCATGGCGGGGTTCCTGATCACAAAAAAAGAAAATTAGGTAAAAGATGAAACCAGTTGAAAAAGTCAATTGTTTTCCATCCAAGATATGTAGATTGATAGAGTGACGATTAGCTCAGCTTTTTATTATTTTATTATTTTTTTTTTCAACATAGAAATTCAAATTTTTAATTTTCAACACTCGTTCAATTTACCCTACAGATCCTAAGTTTTTCAGCAGACTGAGCAAATCTATTTTTTGCAGACAATGATAGGTACTCATAAAAAGCTAAAATAGAAATTTCCTTTCATGAAAAAACCATGCTGTACTATTCTATTCCCAAAAAGGTTAAAAAATTGTAATCTTCCGAGGTGTCGCTGACCGAAGGGCATGGGTTACGTCGACTCTCTGTCAGTGACTGTCCGACAGACAATTATGATATATTATAAGTTGCACATGGGCACAGATAATGCGTTTGCTTTGTATCAGACAAATAATTTTAAAAATATTTTGATAAAGTAAATTTGTTTATATCACTTAAGGAAAGAACCAGCAAAAAAAAAAAAAAACTTCATTATTTACGAAAATACTTAGATATAATTATCATCAATAGGGAAGATATTTTTCGTTGACCAATTATTTCAAGAGATATAATTGATCACATTTTGACGATATTTTTTAAATTATTCATTTTTTGCAAAGATTCTATTTGTTTCACGAAAAATATATATTTTTGAAATCATCTTTCTCTTCCTAAGAATAACTTATTCTATACTTGAAATAATTAATAAAAGAATTTTTTATTATCGATAATAATTTAATCTAAATAATTTTGTAAATGAATAATTTTTTTTTTCGTTTATTCATGTTTATAAGCACTATACCAATATTTTTTAAGAAAATGGTTAATATCATGAAAAAAATCTCAAATGGATACATTTCTAACAAATTTATTCAAAAGTAAATTTTGACCACAAAAAACCTAACAAATTTACCATTCATTAATTTTCATTAAATTATATTAATATCATGAAAAATCGAAACCGGTACATTTATAACTAGTGGAGGGTAAAATTCTAAATTAATACATGTGTTTTGATAATAAAATTTAACATAAACTAACGAATAGTGAATATGCTATTAATATACTAGTTTGGAATTTTTTATAGTCAAAAAATTTGTTTAAGGTAAATTTATCACGGATGTACCAATTTGGGATATTTTTATGGTATTTACCTTATGAAAAACCTTTTAAATCGTTAAATTTTTTGCGAAATTATGGGTCATTTTCTTCGTGACCTAAGTCTTTTCGAATGGTACGTTAGAAAGTTTGATGACATGAGGATACATATGGGTCAACGTGCGGCGTGATCTTTTATAGTCATTCATTGTACCAGAAAAATGTGAGTAGTTGGGGCAACTAACTTTCTCGTCTCCCCAGCCGTATTTATCGACGGATAATGTCCGGGGAAAGCAAACCCAGGATTGACAGGAGGATCTCTACGTTCGCAACTTCGACAGCTTGAGCGCCACATTTCGGTGTCCGAACAAGTGAAAAGAACGCAATGAACCGGGACGCTGCGCCGGCAGCCGGGGGAAGAAGACACGGTCCGTCCGCCGCCGCCGAAAGAGGCCGCGGCGTGAGCAGCGCCTTGGTGATGCTCTGTTCCTACGCTCTTCTTCTGCTGGTGTTCGCCGGCGCCCCTGCCGCCTCCGTCAACGTTGTCAAGAACCTGCCGGGCTACGACGGCGATCTTCCATTCTATCTCGAAACCGGGTGAGTGTCTCTCTCTCTCTCTCTCTCTCTCTCTCTCTCTCTCTCTCTATCTTCTTTTCTTCTCGTTTTCAAGGAGGACGTGAGGCCTTGGTTCTTTCTTTTTGAGGCATGGAACCCTTTCGACAAGCATTGGATGCCTGGATTTTGTTAGCAAGGTTACAAACACCTGATCGAGGAAATTTTGTACTTTTCAATGTTGTCCACCCATTTTCGTCTTATACTTAGATCAATACTTTAGAAATCGAAATATTTCCACTTCACTGTCGTAACGAGTGCCTTAACGAGACCCCCTTTATACTTAGGTTAATGATACAACAAAAAAATTCAAACCGGCACGTACATGACAAATTTATCTAAAATTAATTTTTTGACAACAAAAAACTCTAAGTTAATATATTTGCGATAAATTTATTTTCTCTTAATTTCTTTTAAATTTTACAGTTAAATTGCCAAATTGGATAATACGTACCGATTTAAAGTTTTATTCTCTGTTTGTCACAAGCATACTAATTTATAGTATTTCTTCATATTAATCTAATTCAATGAAAAAAATAAATGATAAATCGTATCATTTTAAAGATTTTACATTTAGCACGTGTGTTTTTGTGACATTAACCTCTAAATATATTTGAAAAGCGCATATAACGAGGTCACGAGAAGTGTGCCGCACTAAACACTATGTCGGAAATGACAAAGCCGACCTGGTTTTCGTTGCCCAATTAAGTGTTGTATTTTGTTCTCTTGTCAAAATTATTTAGCAGCAGACATTGATTGACTGACGATGATACTTAATTTCTTTATGTTGTCGTTGTCGTGGTCGTTGGTGTCGTGTGAAGGTACATAGGCGTAGGAGAATCCAACGAGTCCCAACTGTTCTACTACTTCGTGGAGTCGCAGCGGACGCCGTCCCAGGACCCCCTCATGCTTTGGCTCACCGGAGGTCCCGGCTGCTCCGTCCTCTCCGCTTTCCTCTACGAAGGCGGTAATCCCCGATTGCCCCGATCTCGTCGTTCTTTTCATCAGTAGCTTTTCTTTTCATCAGTAGCTTTTAAGATGACTTGAAAAGATTTCACCATGAAGTTACATCGATCGCATTGAGATGCACTGAGATCGGATTTCGTGATTGACGGGTCACGAGCACGGACATCACTCACATGTAAACTTAACGAAATGCGGGCGATGTCCATGCTCATGAGCCACCGATCGGAATACTGGTCCATGGGCCGATCAAAACTATAGCCGATGTATATTTGATGAAAACTGTACTGAACTTGATTAATGGGCCGGGCCGGGCCCAAATGCCCCCTGTTTGGGCTGGCCATTGATTTAAAACAAATAAGTTTCATTACTAAAAGATTATTGGGCCCGGGCGGGCCCAATTAAGTGCCCGCCGGGATCCAAAGAAGGAAATTACAAGTCTACTCTAACGTGAAATGATTGAGCAGGTCCGCTGGCCTTTACTTACGAGGGATACAATGGGAGCATACCATCGCTTCATCAGAATCCATACGCATGGACACAGGTTCCTCATCTTCTTTTCCCTCCCAAACGATTTTTCATCGATTTCTTCGAGAACATAGGTTCAGTTCGGACATCGTCCGGTGAATCGCCGCCGCCGTTCTTACGCGGCGAGATCGACCCCTGCAGGGCCTCAACATGTTATTCGTCGATGCGCCGATAGGGACTGGGTTCTCCTACTCCACAACCGCCGAAAACTACTACACAGATGACTTCAAATCTTCGAACGAGACCTATGAATTCCTGCAGAAGGTAATGTGCACGTCCCCGACTGTTGAAATGAAATGATTCCAAGGTCGATTTGTCTCCAAGAGTGTTCGAAAAATCCGAAGCGTGAATCGAGCTGCGGCACATCGGTCAGGCTAGAGGGAGCCGGCCGGAAAAGATACCAGCTCCGAAACTGATGCGCCTTTGTTGTTTGTTCTTGTCATTCTCAAAACTCTTATGCAGTTCTTGCTCAGTCATCCTCAATTTATCGAGAACATGCTCTACATCGGCGGGGACTCGTACTCGGGCATACCTCTTCCGATCATCGTCCAGAAGATATTCGACGGTAATTTCTTGCCCCTCAAGTTACTTCGATCGTCTTGAACTCACCGACTTCTCCGTCTTGAATTTAAGTTCAGGTCGATTTTAGCCGACTTCGTTTCTGATTCTTCTGCAGGAAACTTGCTTGGAGAGGAGCCATTCATGAATCTCAAAGTAAATGTCTATTGCCCTACCTTTCTCTTCGAGCTTATATACTTCGAACTAGGCAAAAATCGCTTCTGCTCTTATCGAAATATTAGATTGAAGGCGAGAAAGAACCTCTGGTATCGTCTGATAAATAAGATCTGGAGTGAGATTGTTTGCGATGAGCAATTCCTGCATTATCTTGGATGCTTATAATTGACAAGGTGAATTGGGTTTTCTGGACAGGGGTACGTGCTTGGGAACCCGAAGACGGACGATTTCATCGACGACAACTCGAGAATTCCATTTGCTCACCGAGTGGCGCTCATATCAGACGAACTCTACGCCGTGAGTCTCTCGCCTCGTCGCCTCGTCCTTTTATCGAAAGCCTCGGTGCACACATTATTACCTGCTGAAATAGTATCTTTAGTTCAGTAGAGTCGGATGGAAGCTATAGTTATGGCATTGATAGAGGATGATTTATGCTCTTGCATTGCACGCCGTTACAATGATCTTCGATAAGCCGAGCACCATTCGGAATTTCCGAAGCATACTGCTCGGTTTCACCTAATCACTCCGTTACAAAGAACTGCGTTTAGCCGTCAGACGTGGTTGCGTATCCTGAAATCGTAGTTTTCTGTGAAATCAGGACGCCATGGAATCTTGCGGAGGAAATTACGTCGACGTGAGCGCTAACAACACAGAATGTTTGGAGGACATCGAGGAGATCGATGCGGTGAGACGAGACATTCCATAACTAGATCTTCGTCACGAGTCTGCACGAATTGTCATATGAACTCCGAACTCTGCTGTGACTAACCACGGACCTGTTTCTGCAATATCCTTCAGTTGCTCCTGCAAATAAACCTCATGCAAATCCTGGAGCCTAATTGTCAAACCGCGTATTCGAGACCGGTCGAGGCAAATCGAGGACACAGAAGGGTTCTCGAAGATGACTACGAGGGCTTTCTCGCCGCGCAGCCGAATCCCGCGCTTTGGTGTCGGGTATATACTCTTTCTCGCTCTAAATATGCATTATCGTTCATTGTCTATGTTGATTGACTATACAGATTGTATGCACTTCAGGAGTACAACTATGTACTGTCCGGCGTATGGGCCAACAACGAGGATGTCCAAGCTGCCCTTGGAATTCGAGAGGTACGGAGATACTAAACCTCCACTCCACCTTACATGTTCGCTACTTCGACGTCTGCCGACGTCCCTGATGAGCCGGCGACATTCTTTCGACAGGGCACAAAGGGTGTTTGGAAGAGATGCAACAGCAGTCTAGCATACACGAAGACGGTCTCGAGCAGCGTCCCTTATCACCAAAATCTCAGCAACACGAACCTTCGAGCCCTTATCTACAGGTGAGAGCGAGATCTCGCCACTTCGCGCGTGCTTGTGTCTAAAGATCGTTCGCAAACATAGAGATAAATTAGAGATGAACCTTCGTGTTTGAAGTTCTGAACGACGTAGAGACGAGTCGAAAGCTTAGGATTCTGACCCGAAAGCTATGTTAGAAACCGAAAATGTAAGAAACCTTAAGGACCAGGATTCGACAAGCTGTATTGTGGAATCAATCGCCGAGAAGAAGAATCATTTTCCAGCTCCCAACGCTATCGGAGATGATACAGAATCAGCCTGATACTCAACGAACTTTTGCACCTGCTGAGAGCTCTGGTTAAGGAAAGAGACTTGAAATGCTGTCGTGCTACATTGCTATGTCATCTTTGCTTTTCAGATCTTACTCATGTTCACCAGAGACATATCAGAACTGAAAAAGAGAATTTATATCGCGCGGCGGCGAAAATTGAAACGGGGCTCGGAAATTCGACTATCTTAACTCGCAGAGAATCCTAACAATGCTTCCTTCGGGGGCTGTTCATTTCGCAGCGGTGACCACGACATGTCCGTCACCTACCTGGGCACGCACTTCTGGATTTTCTCTCTCAATCTGACTCTGTCGACCGCATGGCGGGAGTGGTACGTCAATGGCCAAGTCGCCGGGTAAGCCCCTCTCTTTCTTTGCCATCTTAAAAGTCTCCCGTTCCGCGGCAGCGGCACTGCGCAGCTCCAGCTCCGGATTTTACTAACCAGAAGGCCATGATGTTCTTCTTCTGAGCAGGTATACTGAAGAGTTCACCAATAACCAGTACACTTTGGATTTCGCCACCGTGAAGGTAACCGAACCATGTTCCGATCAGCATTCAAGTGCTCGGTCGTTGGTCGACGGTTCTGTAATTGCACGAGTTGTTATTAACATTGGAAATCTTGCGTTGCAGGGCGGCGGTCATGTTGCGCCGGAGTACAAGCCGAGGGAATGCTACGAGATGCTGGACCGGTGGCTTGCTTATTGGTACCTGTGATCTGAAGGGGTCGAGCCGACATTTTCCGGGGCGAATCCGGCGGGCTATGAGGAGAAACTATGACGAGGTCCGGTCGCCGGACTTTAGGAAGTGTTTCGGGGATGCCTCGAGAGGGCAATGCTCATGTGTCGTTAGGTTTTTTTTTTTTTTTTTTTTTTTTTTTTTTTTTTTTTTTTTTTTTTTTTTATGGTCGGAAGACCTGGCATTGATTGAAAAGAAATGAGATTGGCATCGGAACTCAATAAAAACTTCTCATTGATGATCAGAAGTTTCTTTCTATCGAAGTGCAGATGAGATGATGCTTATTATTAGGGCGGGACTGCCCCCGGACAAGTACTATGTCATTAGCCGGCACGTTGGTAAAGTTATGTTTGATTGTTTGGATGTAGATTATGGTAGGATGGGATAGATAAAGAATAAGGCAATTTATTATATACTGGAAAAATTTGTAATTAAATGTTGAAAAGAAAACCCAACCATTTCAAACATTTTAAAAAAACACTTACAAAGTCAATAAAATAAAATAGATAAATAGCAAATAAAAAATCGGGAGGATTTATGAGGGTAGACCACCGCAAGCCACCACCATCGCGGTGGTCGCCTCCGTCGCGTTATCCCGAGTGTCGAGTGATCATGGTAAATAAAAGAGCATGTCAACGGAGGTTGCCAAAGACAGCCACCGCGAGAGTGGTCTCATCCCGATAGCCCAAGTGGCCGGCCGCCTTGATAGAGCCAAAAAGAAGAAATGAAGGGAGAGAGACCTGAGGACGGAGATTGCGAAATCTCAGGTGACCACCGTGGTCGCCATAGATGTGCGACCGTCGCCTCGACGGGGTAGCTCAAGTGTTTCGAATTGCTGTCGCCATTGCTTTGCTAGTGCAATCTTGTGACGAATAAGTTATTCGAGAATTTATCATGACATATTTTGGCTTTACTTAACTAGTGAGGCTGAGTTTAAGGAACCGAGAACTAGTCCAGTTCTAGGTTTTAGGATATATTTTAAAACTTGAAATAAGTTTTTATATTTTTCTCATTTTATATCTTTGTGCATTCTATGATACCCAATCATGAGCGTATAATTCGAAAATCATTGATCTGAATTTTCATTTTTAGTGATGTTCTTTGTTAATATTTTCATAATTTCTGTATATCTAAACGTGAGTTGATGATGTTCATTAGAGATAAAGATTCATTGCAATTGTTCGATGAAAGACTACTTGTAAAATCTGAATAGACCGTATAATTTGTGACCGGGTAGATTCTAAACTTTTAGATATACAGATTATATTTCTGGTTCTAAAAATTAGTGAACATATTCCGACGGTGAGGTTCCATATTTCAATTGAAATCAGAATCGACCGTAGAAAAAAAAAAAAAACCCTAGAGGAGAGGAAGAATAAGAAATGAACACCTCCTCTCCACCGTCCTAAAACCCCCCGCTGCCCCCACCTCCTCCCTCACCATCACCATCCCTTCCATGGGCGACCGCGAGCGAGCTCGCGATTGGGACCGCGACCGCGACCGGGAGCGGCGGCGGGACAAGGACGGCGACCGCGACCTCCGCGACCGAGGCCGCGACCGAGACCGGGACCGCCGCGGCAAGCGCTCGCGCACGCCCGACCACGCCGCCCGCTCCCGCCACGGCCGCTCCCCCGACAGGTACCGCTCCCGCACCCCGGAGGACAGGGCCCACCGCCGCCACCGCAACCGGGGTAGCCCCTCGCCGGAGCACGAGCACCCGAGGAAGCGCCACCGCCGCGACTCGCCTCCGCTCCCGCCCCCGCCCCCGCCCCCCTCCGAGAGGGGCGACAGGGACCGGGAGAGGGCGGTGTCGGACTTCCTCGACGGGATCGCGAAGGAGCAGCAGAGCAAGAAGGAGAAGGACGGCGGGGGAGCGGCGGGAGAGGAGGCGGGGGGCGCGGAGGACGATGAGATCGAGATGATGAAGAAGCTGGGGATTCCGGTCGGGTTCGATTCGACGAAGGGGAAGCCGGTGGTGGGGGCGGACGTGAGCGGCATCAGGCCGGTGACGAAGCGGCAGCCCAGGCAGTACATGAACAGGAGGGGAGGGTTCAATCGGCCCTTGCCGGCGGAAAGGAACAGATAGCTCCGATTTGGAACAATTCAAGGTGCGCACTTTCTCCTCCGTGGTTGGGTTTGAGCATCTGGGTCTTTTGCTAGATGCATATATCCAATAGTCTTTTTCATTTTGTGATGCTTTGTTCCGTTAGAGACTCAGATACCTAGAGAAAGCTACACAAGTTTGTGTTTATTTTGGCTAGTCTTTGTTATTTGACATCAGATAAATTGAGGGAAATTGACTGATCAAGAGGGCAGCTTCTTTCTTGTATTTCAAATTGATCCTACTTAGGAGGGACTTAAAAGGAACACTGGAATGTGTCTGGTTGGGAAGATCTGGTTTGTGGCATGGGAAATCTCTATTGTTGAAAATTGTTCGGGTCGTTTTGCTGCTCTTTGGCTTCATCATGGTTGCAGTCATTTCGTTTTGTCAGGACGTTTATGTTGTTTAGTTCGAACCTGGCAATGCAGCTGCCCAGACTGGGTTTTACAATTTATGTCCTGTGGCTTCATACCGTTGGAGTTTGTGTCTTCCGAAGAGACTCCTTAGTCTGTATAGAAATTGTAGTGTTCTCATTAACCACTTATTTAAACTTGAGTGAGTCAATCAGCATTTGTTGATTTGTGTTCATTGCCAGTTTTCATACTTACTGGAATGCTTGGTTTGGTCGTAAGTTTGAATCACATGTTAATGACTGACTTCATGTTTTCTCCTTAGTAAATGTGCCTTTTGACTTGAACTCCTCATATGATGCATAGATCAGTGCCAAAACCTTTGTAAGGATTAAGGAATGCCCAAGGACTTCAAAGTCCTGAATCCCTTTTTTAAAATGTCATTTGTGCATCATTTCTTTATTCCGGAGACCAATTAAATCTGGTTAGTCCAGGTTCAATTAGATTTTGAACACTCAAGGTTCAACAGTCTGAAACTGGACGGGACCATGCTTAACCAGTTGAACTACTTGTTCCCATTCCATTTCTTGAAACACTGACAAAAACCGAGATGAATTTGCTTTTCCCCCATGTGCTGCGTATTGTTGAATGGAGAGCTCATGTTTCCCAAGTCATGTTATTTTAGAGGACATATTTCTACTGCAATTATGATTACTCGCTTATCATCTTTTATGGAGGTAAAACAAAGAAGCTTATTGAACTAGACACTTCACCAAGTTAGGCAATAGTGGCTTGCACGACATATTGGCAGTCAAGAGTGTAAAATTTTATTTTAATGTACTTTTTGTCTTCCAGTGTGTTGCTGCATAGTGCTATTCCTGCATACACAGGATCAATGGCAACAATAGTGAGATGGCGAGATAGTTGAATGCAGGGCCATGTTCGACTCCAGCAATAACAACTATTTTTGCATAATGTGAAAATTCTAGCATAAGAAACATGTTTCTTGTGTGTTTAGATGGATAGATAGTTAGATCTGTTACTTATAATTGGTATCTCAGATATGATCGAGAAAGCTTCATCCTTGATCAATACTAAAAAGATGGCGATGGTGGTTTATGTGCGTGACCGTGGCATGGAAAGTCTTAACATGTCCACATCGAATCTTTAATATGCTGTCAAAAATTTATTTTCTCCATAAGTAGAGGACTATTAATAGAATTATACAATGTCAGAACGAGAACAAAAGGACAAGCTAACCAAAAAAAGAAAAACTTAAGAAGCACCAGATGAGGTGCAATCAGAGCAATATGGTAGTCTGCAGTAAAAAATACAAGAACTTCTACGGTGCTCTTGATGCAAACTACTTTTTGTCAATCTTTCAAAATTTTGAAATGCTATATCAGTATTCTTAGGGAGGGAACTGTGTTATCTCAGGTCAATTCTGAAGGACTATACATGCTTAGAATTTGTCGCCAGCAAGGTACTTGAAAGCCTTAAAGTTTACATGCTTCAAATTCAGCAGGGAGGATGAAGTTTCATTTTCGCCGTTTTGTACCTGATCTTGAAATGTGGTTCTAGTTATGTTGACCTCAGCAGTTGGCTAATCTCTCCTGCTTTGCTAAGAAACGACGGATGGTGATTTGTCTTGACCGGAGAATGAGGCGCGGTTGAGACCATCTGATTGTTTCTGAGGGATGTACCCCCAGAAATTATCTGAACCAAAGTTGCAGGGCAGCAAGGGAAAACACTTTCGTAGAGTTAAATCTGGTGATTTGTCATGGAAGTTGAATATTGTACTTAGCAGGTTTTTCCTGAGGCAATTGGATAATCTATCGTGCGACTTTTTTACTATTTAATGCACATAGCGAACCAGGAGCTGTGCTGGAGGCGCTCAAACTTTCTTATCGAAATTTCTTTACAATGCTTCTATGATAAATCTTGATTTCTTTTAGAAACTAGTTGGGTTTTCGTGCTTTTGATGATCGGTAACTCGTTTCGACATTCTCTTTGGCACCTTTGCCATTCGGCGCGTCTTGCTTCAACCTGTCTCATCTTCATTCGCTGATTCTCTTCCTTGGAAGGGCTCGCCCCATACTTTCAACAGTGGACTGAACTATGAGCTCCTCCCTGGGAGCCCGGCAGTGGTCTTGGTAGCAACTCGAGAGATGCTTGAGGCGGTGGTCTCGCGGCCTCGGGACCTCAGAATACATAAGGTGGGTGGCGCGCGAAAACTAGGATTTTGGGGGTCCGATTGGGAAAAATAAGGATTCTTGAGGGGCTTTGAAGAGTAGGGATGATTGTGCTTTGTGGTGGGAGTAGAGAGAACCGGGAAGCCGATTGATTGTGGTAGCTGAGAGATTGGGATAATTGAGAGAGAGAGAGAGAGAATCTGCAGAGGAAAGTGGAGGAGGAAGGGTAAGGTTGACGGGAGGAGAAGTTTGACCCTCGCGCTAACAATAAAAAATTTGACTGGAATTTACAGACTTTTTATTTTCTTTTCCTTTTTCTGGTGGGAATCTAAAACCTTTGGTTTTCAAGGTTTGGGTCAATATCACACAAAATCCAAATTATGTCAATTGTCACATAAATACTTTTAAGCTTTTTTTTTTTTTTTTTTTTTAATATCATTAAAAATTCTAAATTTACCTTGTGACATAAATACCAAAAACCCAAATTTATATCAGTATGAAATATGTATTTTTGATGGAATTGAAATGGATGATGTATATGTCACAGGGTTTTTTTCGTGATATAAAAAAAGTCGAAGGTATTTGTGTCATGGTAGTTAAGTTTAGGATTTTTTATGATAAAAATAAGTTTATGATATATATGTCTCGGCAAGTATATTTTGGAATTTTTGCAGCATTTGCCCCTGAAACTGTACTATTTCTAAATATGAGGAAATTCAACACAATGACTCCTTCTCCTACTTCACCTTTAATGCTTTTAGCCGTCATTGTTTTCTGTCTCTTTAGTAATTACAATGGATGGGCACTTTCTTCAGATAGAAGAAAGTTTTACATTGAGTACCCATGAACTATCTACATCGGAATGTAAAGAAAGAAAGCAGAAAAGCAAAATAAAAGGCCTAACCAAATTAAAAACAATTCTTTTTCCGTGGAAAAATTTAGTACAAGGCTGTTCAATTTTTGCTGATTTGATTCCAAGCCTTCAAAATTCCTTATGTTCTTGGTGTTCGTGGTTCCTCTATGCCATTTCCATTAAGTTTCATCTCTGTCCCGCTGTTATAGCATGACACCAGGCGATTCCATCTTTGTTCGAACCCTGGTCCGAATAGCAAAAGACGCCTGACAGTGAACAACAAGATGATGATCAACTGGCTGGCCAGAATTTTCGGACACGCAGCACCGACGTGATGGTGGTTGTTATGGAGAGTGTATATGTGCACGCGTGCTTGATGCTTTATCTATCTTTGAAGAACTTTGTACTGGCATATCGTGCTCGGCCTTGTCGATTGTCGAATCCGATTGTATCGATCATTCTCCGATTGTATCGATCATTCCCCGTCTTATATAATTCGTCTCTTTGCCGTTGTGTTTATTGGTGAATTTTGTGTCGTAGGCTTTGGGACTTAGACCGGGTGCTTTTGATGGAGCCACCAATATCTCTGCTGTTTGATTCAGCGCCGAGCAAAAATGATGTTTCCTACGGTGCCTTGATCTCTGGCTAGTGTGAATTGAATTGGGTCGCTTTCGATTAGCATGGATGAGAATGACATTGGGTGCTCACTTGAGCTAGGCACTGCATTGTTCCCAAAGTAATCGCATCAAATTACTCAATCCATCGAAATAAGGAGAATTCATTTCTTATCAGAAATTTTACCAACTGAAAAACTAACTACTAACTACATGGGATCTTCTACTTCTACTTTGCTACGACATAGTGGACATGAATTATTCCTCTCGAGCCACTTGACGATGCACCTTCTATGAAATAAATGCGAACATGGTATCTCCATCACTTTATCTTCCCCATCTAGTTCCTCTAGACAAATAGAACAACATCCGTCGTAGTCTCGAACGGAGTAGCTCTTCTGCAAGAGCTTTTCAATGGTGCTTCTGGAGACACCTCGCGTGACTTGGTCAGGATCCGTCTCGTATCCTCCAATTGAGGCTTCTTCGGTGTCTTCCATTTCGACTTCATCTCTAATGGCCAATGCCAAATTTATGTTCACGTCAAACCCTCCATGGCCATTACCCAATGCCCGAAACGTCGTACGCAAAATAATTCTTATAATATCAGCCCGAAAGCTGTGAACACCCAAAGTATCAAGAACTCTCTCCAAGTGCATTTCGCAGAGGGATTGCCATGACAAGATGCAAAGTGGCATCTCAAGCGACTGACTCAACTCCGACAGTGTAGCGTCTTGGAAACTTGTCGGCACTCCCAGTTGATCAACGAAGACTAGCACATGGTGCCACTTGACCGAGAAGTTGAAGACAGCAGTCGGCAAGCCAGAGGAATCAGAATTTCTTGGCTTCAGCCTCAAACTATATCCGCAATAGACCGTCTCCTCCATGCCGTTGCTACCGAGAGTGGACTGAACAGGATTTTCACGTGTAATGTTGAAACGCAATCACGAGAAAACCCTGGAAATTTTTGTGCAAGTATATCAAGAAATAGACGGAAAAAGAAGCTCAAGAAAAAGAGATTCCGAGAATTGAACGAACCAAACAACGGGAACTTCCCCTCCTGCGAAGTGCGAACACAGCAATCTGCCTCGAAACCAAGAATCGATGAAATCTGGGGTTTGTGCAGAATAGGAAATTCTAATTCTCTCTGGAGATGATAAACAATGGGACACAATGTAGCCAGGCTCGGGGGTCTTATTATATAGCCGTTAGTTTTGTGGTCTGAACTTTCCTGTTTTGTAAACATGCGGTGAAAATTTAAAGGACCGTGCTGTGGACGTGCCTCGATAAGGAAATTAATCAAATTCTATTTTTTCTTTTCTAAACTAATGATTTTCTGTGAAACCAAACAAGGAAACAGAGGAGATGGCCACGTTCGGAAGCCAATTTGACGGCAGCGCCGCTGCGGCCGCTTTCTCTTTAGGCATTTTGGGAAGATGAATGTTCGTCCATCCCTCTCTGATTGATTCAATTCCTCGAGGCTGTGCTAATCAACGCTCGCGAGTTGTTTCCTTTTGAGTGTCGTGGTGCGGACGGAATGGAGAGTTGGGTTTTTTGAAGAACCAAAATCAATGAAATTCTAATCACATGTATGCGTGAGTCGCATTGTAATTTCTGTCGTCAAGGGTTAATAAATGCAGAGTGGAATTCTGCTTGGTGGTATTTTTGGTCGATGTTGAAAATTTAGCATGACTCAGCCTTGGGAATTCAGATTAGTCAATTTATTCCCATATAATACGCTAAGAGTAGTACCATCAGTGCGAGATTGGCAGTTTGGATTCGTCGATGCATATGCAGATCACATCGCATGGTTCAAGAAAAGCTTTCTGCTTCTCTGATAAATGGATCTCATACATACATACATACATACATGAGCCTGGCGTATCCATTATGATTGGCTATCTAAAATGTCGGCATAAAGCAAAAAGATCCTGAATTAGTCTTTTCAAAATTACACATTGACAGATGGTTTTTTTCGCTGTTCTGTGTTTCTTAATATGTTTTTTTTTTTTTTTTTTAGATTGATTGATTAATAATATCGAGCTACATGATTAATTGAATATTACCGTGTGCAAAGTACGAGTATGCCACTACCTATATGAGGCTTTCTTTCAACTGGTACCGGGAAAGTATCGTCTTCCCTGCTTGTACCTTGGATTTTGATTGGATGACTCTCATCTGAAGTGATCCTGGAGATTTTTACAAAGCGAGAGTCTGTCAGAAAGGCTGCTTGCTTTATTTCGTCTCTTGCTCTTTAAAAGCCAAATTCATTTAGCACGCATGATTGATTCCTGTAGAACTGGTCGTGGCATGGTTCTGCTGCAATTTTTTCCATAAAGTGCAACATGCTGAACTTAAGATGTTGGGAAATTGTCGCACTGATGTATCAGTAAGTGTTTAACGCAATTTTACCACTTGTGTGATGTTAGCGGCTTTGCTTTAAAAACAGGGATGGGATATATGTCCATGATCACAGACACTCGAAGAGCTTTAAACGCAAAACACATGTCAATGTTTTCTTTATTAGGTACTGATGATATAGGCTCTCTCTCTCTCTCTCTCTCTCTTAAATTTGCTGATACATTACCAACGATTTCCCCACATCTTAAAGTTCAGCATGTTTTCTATATTAGCACTACTTGTTGTTGTTGGAGAAAACGCTACCCAATGATATCTGCCTCTCTGCACAAAAAGTGCAGGTTTTGTCTGTTGAAAGGAGAACCGAGAAACATCTTGCCATGGGTAAAGAGGAGGTGTATGCCTAGTTGCCCAGATTGAGAAATAGTGAAACTCTATTCTCTCAGTAGAGAGCCGAAATTTAAATGAAACTCAAGGGTGCAGCTGCTTCCGTTCATTTTTTAAGGATCTGTTGGTGTGGATCCTGAGGTTTTGATGGCAAGGGACCCCAATCATGACGCTTTGCTCAAGCAACTTGCTCAGGCAGTTGAGAACGGGGAGAAAGTGCTGGTTGAGATGTCTCACATTCTCGCTGTGGAAGTAAAGTTACGCGCCAGTAGTATTTTAATTTGGAAGAGGCCTGCACCAGTCTTGAGGCAAGTTATGCCAATGAAGCTGAGATTGTCTTCACTACCCTGTCAAGCAGTGGTCACTTATGGGACAGATTTTGATTGTTTTAGCGTCTCTCACTCTTATTAGGTAATGGGAAACGTTGATCTTTGATTCAGTCTGATGACTGGGCTGTGCCGAGTGCTGATGCCAAAGCCAAAAGTTGTTACTTGGACATGGATTCTGTCCCCAAAGAGTTCTTAGACTCCCAAAGGACCAACTCTTGTCTCCCCTGCCAGTTAAGACTCCTTTAAACTCGAGGGGGTTGAGGTCAAGTGGGTCAAAGCATAGATTGACAGACAATCACTCAGAGCCGAGGTCAGCAGTGGCACCAGAAGATGACGAGCACTTGCCAGCATCTTTAATCCCCGCTGGTTCTTGGTATGAAAAACTCATTGCTAATTATTGTTTTATTTGTGTTTTTCCAACCTTCTAGGCTTTTCTTCAGCATACAAGGGTTCTAGCCCCGTGGGTGGGGTTGCAACTTCCACAAATTGTACTCCTTTTTTGTGTTTTTAATTTTTTGGTCATACAAATTGTACTTCAGGAGACTGCTTATCTTGGCTAATAAACAAATCTGGAAATAATTCAGACAAAAATCCCCTTTCGTTGTTAAAATCAGAGGAAAATTTGTGTTTTTAAGGCTTTTGAAGTGAATTTCTTTGACAAATATACTGAATTAGGTTAACGTGCACCAGAAACTACATCAAGTGGCAAGATATTTGCACTATAAGATAGATTCACAAATGAAGATAATTTAATGTGAAATCAGAGATTGCTCTTATTAGTGAGGAAACTGATTATTCATCTAGGAAATGTTAAATAACATGCCACGCATGTTGCGTTTCAACCAAACACCTTTGCCTTGAATGGAAATTTTTGGCCTCTTAAGCCACCCGTGGAGAATTCACTGGAAGCTGTTGATCAGGTGGTGACAGATCCAAGAGTATCCTGGCAATCCGGCGCACAGAGAAGCAGCAGAGTTCCTCTGAAACATTGTGGAAGAGAGATTACTAACTGTTCATCCTCTCTGCAATTTGATCTTTGCCTCACTCAAGCTCCACCTTGTGTTCGGTTTATTCAAAACATGGACCCTCTTGCCTTAGGGGGACGAAGCTCCAATGGCCGGCAGTGCTGCTCGAGTGAGCTAAAAATGGACAGAATCAGGACTCCATTGAACTACTTATGTTTGATAATCCAAAATTTCTTACGAGTTGTAGCCACAGAGAGGATGGGAAATCCTCAGCAACCCCATCTTGCTAAAGAAGCCTTGCTGCAACAGATCTGGCCGGTCTGCCCCCCTGGTTGTCTCTTTGCTAAGAGCCAGGTATAAGGCCTCCTGTGGGTACAAGATAGCTATGCAAACTCGGCGACCGGATTCGGTTGAAAAATATTTGCATCGCTTTGTTAATCAGTTAAACTCTTCCTAATTTGTTTTTTCAACCACAACTGAAGTATTCAATTTGCTAATTCAAGAAATTCATTTTCATCAGTGTGTAAAACCAAATATCTTAGGGGATTGCACCAACTATTTGTGTTCAAATGTACCATCTAGGGGCCAGCACTAGTTCGATTGCCGGTTGGATGTTCGCAAAATTTGAAACCATTGATAATCGGTTTGATTCTAGGCACAAACGGAATAGCCTGAATCGGACTGATTTTTTTTTTTTGCCCGAAGGTTCTCTATTTTAGATGGGCATTTGAATCTGAAAGATTTAATGAAGATGGAGACCAATTTCTTCATTACATGTATGAATCTGGAAATTGTCAAGTATAATTAATTGCTTCCACTTTAAAGGGGTGCATGTCGTTTTCGAGGAGCAGCAAAAAGAAGGAAAAACGTTGGTTTCCATATGATTTAAGATGTAGACTCTATTAAAGAGCAGCCATTTTAGTGGATTGATGATGATCAATCTGTGTCTATATCCTTATAAAAAGGGTGTACAAGTGAAAGAATCACCCTTTGAAAGCAATTTAACGTCTAAGAGCATATAGAATTTCTGGCCCAATCATATCATTCAATTAGACTTAATCCTGAATTAGTATTCCTTATGCCCAATGACCAATGGGAAAACAATCTATTTTATCTTTAGAAAAGGAATAGTAGTGATGGAATCTTATTATTCTAGATTCCCTCCTTCCCCCGAAAATTCAATCCTTGGTTAATGGTTCTCTGAAGTCCAATCCTAATGTCTTCAACTTTTTTTATTTCTCTTTCTCCATTGTGGTGATATATGAAATTTTCTATTATGTTCATATATATATCTGATTATGAGCGAACTGATCAAGAAAAAATCACGATAGTTTTGCATTCCATTTATGTATCTAATGGCATAAAATGATTCTCCTATCACTGTCAGTCTTCACTTGAAACTTGCTATATCCAGAATAAAATTGGCTGTGAACACAGCCAAAATGTTTAAAGAATGATAGAGATGTAATGGAAAAGGGGTGTTAAATGGGCCGTTTATCATGCTACAAACCAAAAAGCACGGTCTCTTCTTCCATTATCATGCTACAAACTGCGAAAGGGTGGAGAGGACAAATTAATTTCCCACAGAAAGAAGGAAACCCTCGGTCCAAAAACTTGCCGTTACCCAGATCTTGGCGTCCTCCAAAGCAGGGAGTTTTGAATATCAACTTGGACGGCTCCTTTCAACCTGGTTCGCCGGAGGGCTCCATCTCCTTGGTGTGTCGAGACTTCACAGGGTGCTTACTCGACGAGTTTGCAAGCAAGCTTGATCCCAGCCTCCTTAGCTTCTCAGACCGAAACCCTGGCGTTGCTCCAAATCTTGAAGTTCTTTCTGACTCAATCTAACGAAATCTTTGAGATAGAAACGAACTGTTCACAACTGATAAGGGCGCTCCAATCCCAGGGCGCAGATCAAATTGCGTAGGAAGACCGTGTGGTTATCAAAGAGTGTTGTGATAAGCTTTCTCTCATTTCTGATATCTAAGTTGCCTTTTGTCCTAAAGCGGCCAATTTAGTTGCAGATTAGATTGCTAAAGCTCACGAGACAAGAGCCCTTCCTAGCAATTGGTTATCTACACTTTCTTATGTACTTTTGTATTTTTTTTACCAAACGAGCCCAATGTTTACGATCTTCATCTTTTACTTAACTACTTCAATAAAGGAATTTCCGACAAAAATAATGCCATGTATAATATATAATCTCTACAAAGAAAAAGAAAAGAGACATATATATACGATTCTCACGCATATGAAATGACGAAATTATCCAATCAGTTAGTAATATCTGTTTATACTGTATATCAAACGCTCGCTCTTCTCCGAAAGATGCTCAACCGTCAACCCACCATCCGAAGCAAATCCAAGCCCACGCCATCATCTCCGGCCTCTCTCGCTTCTCGTTCGCCGCCGTATGAACTACGCGGCGTGCGTTTTCTCTCGCATTCCCACCCACCCACCTCCATTGCCTTCGACTTCGGTGTCGGAATGATGGGTTTCCTTGGGGAGACTTCGAACGCGGTAAGGCTGGTCTCGGTCTATGCTCGAATGTGTAGGGAAAGCATCGAGCCGGATGCCTGCACTTCCATTGCACTGGTCGGGGCATGGTGCTTGCTCTTCCTTTGCTTGGCCAACTTCTCCGCCGGGCGATGAAGTTCGGGCGAGATTGTGATGCATACGTGGTGGGTTCTCTGATAAGCATGTACCGGAGGCATTGGGCTGCGAGTGTTGCTAGTCGCCCGTTTGATCAGAGTGCAATGCGGGACGTGGTTTGCTGGACGAGCCTTATCACTGGGTATTGTAGCAACGGCCTCTTGTAGGAAGCTCAAGGACCGTTCAATGCAGTGCTAGGGAAAAATGGTGTTTCCTACAGTGCCTTGATCTCTGGCTAATTTAGGAACGAGCGGTTTGATGAAGCCATCGAGTTGTTTTCTGGGGTTAAAGATCGTGCAGACGTGAAATTAATTGGATCTCTTTAGGCTAGCGTACTTAGTGCCATGCTATTGTGGAAGCCTCTAAAGGACAATGGGTTCATAAGTACATAGATGAGAGTGGCATCGTTTACGAACTTGGGCCAGGAATTGCATTGATTATTTTCTTGTCACATGTGGGTTCGTCGGATTCGCACAATGCCTCTGAAAGATGTTGACAACTAGGAGTGCGATGATATTGGGGTTTGCTGTCAAGGGTAACAATGTGTTGAATTGTTGATCCAATTTCTAGAAACTTCAAGATTGATATTAGCTAGAAAAGTAAAAAAAAATCCTTAAAAAAGAAAATCTAGCTTAGATGGGAATGAAAAGTGTAGAAGCACAAATGTAGAAGTCTCTAAAAGAAGAGGGAAACCAAAAATCTCTGACAAAAGCAGAAGATTTTCCTTAGATAAGCCGGTGATGTAGGCCTATTAAAAGGCATTGTGGTCGTCCATTTTGAGGGGCAGAGCAAAAGGTAAGCTCCTCCCCTTCCCTTTGTACTATAATAACTAAATAAAAAAGGTTTTCTTTTGTTCCCTTGTGCTCCCTTGCTGCCACTCTCTATTATTATTTTGTCCAGTTATTTTCTTACCCACATTGTTCTTTCTTTTGCTCTCTTGATAGTTCACACACAAAACACACTTGCACACACATCAAACACACGCTTCCGCAAATACCAATAGTGACTTACCTTGGGTCTTGATGTAGAGTATTGGCTCACTCATACTCCTCCTGAATCCTTTCTTGATGAAGTATTCATTGATTCTACTATACCACGCTCGTGGTGCTTGCTTTAACCCATATAGGGCTTTTTTAAGTTTGAGAACTTTTTCTTCTTGGCCTTTTACAGTAAAGCCTTGTGGTTGTTCCACATATATTTCTTCTTGAAGATATCCACTTTAAAAATGCCAACTTCACATCTAGTTGATAGATCTTCCATTCTTTTTGTGCTGCTAGGGGTGTGAGTGCTCGAATAGTATCGAGGCGAGCGATGGGGGCAAAAGTTTCAGTATAGTCGATACTTGGTTGTTGCAATTATCATTTCACCACAAGCCTTACTTTATGCTTTTGGATTGATCCATCTACGTTGAGCTTTGTCTTGTAAACCCACTTGACGCCAATGATCTCTTTGTCTTCGGGTCAATCGACAAACTCCCAAGTTTCATTTTTCTCGATCATTTTGATCTCTTCCTTCATGGCTTTTATCTAGACTTCTTCTTTAGATGCTAGTTTGTAGTTTTCTGCTTCCAAAATAGCAAAGTTGCATGTGTCGTAAATTCTTCTAAGGGCTTTTACCCTTAGTACCGGAGACTCTAGAGTAGATTATTCTTGCGTCACTCTTGGAGAGCTTGGTGGAGTTATGTCGTGAGTGGTGGAATCCGGTACTTCTCCTTCTTCTTGTGATGTTGACTCCTCTTGAGCAGGTGGTATGTCTGGCAAGATGATGTACTTCTTCCCGATCTTCTCGTCCTCCCAATTCCAGGCAGCATTCTCGTCAAACTCAACGTCTTGACTAATCATAAGCTTTTTAGTTCTTAGGTTGTAAACTCAATAGCCTTTTGATTGGTCACTGTAGCTGAGGAATATTCCATTTTCTGTCTTTTCATCTAGCTTACTCCTTTTCTGAGCAGGGATGTGGACGTAGCATATGCATCCGAACACCTTGAGGTGCTTTGCTGAAGGCTTCTGTCTGCTCCATGCTTCGATTGGAGTTTTATTTTTGAATGCTTTAGTTGGACACATATTTAAGATGTATATGGCCGTGTAGACTGCTTCTGCCTAGAACAAGTTAAGAAGTCTTTTTTCCTTTAGCATAGACCTTGCCATCTCCATGATGGTTCTATTTTTTCTTCCGACTACTCCATTTTGCTCTGGGGCGTAGCCAATAGTTAGTTGATGATGGACTCCTTCATCTTCACAAAATTTATTAAACTCCTTTGAATTGTATTTTGTGCCTCTGTCACTCCTTACGACTTTGATTCTTCGGCCACTTTGATTCTCGACGTGACTCTTAAATTTTCTAAAGATAGAGAAAACCTCTGATCTTTTTTGAAGAAAGTATACCCACGTCATTCTTGTGTAATCGTCAATGAATGGGATAAAGTATTTACTTTGATTGAATGAGGGGGTTCTCATTGGACCACATACGTCCATATGAACTAGCTCCAATGGCTCCTTAGCTCTCCATGCACCTCCAAATGGGAAGGACTGTCTCTGTTGTTTTCCAAGGAGGCAACCTTCACAAATACTTGAAATTTCTAAAATAGCTAGAAAGTCTCTCATCATATTTTTTTGATGGAGAGTTTTTAGCCTAACAAAATTGAAGTGGCCAAATCTTCAATGCCATATGTGACATTCTGAAATTCGACCCCGTTTCGATAAAGTAAAATGTGCATGTCGTCAACGTGCATATGGTCCTTTTTCTCTGAGCTGATCACTCACGAGTTAACTAACCTATTGAGTGAAGCCGTTAAGGGATGTATTTGCAGTAAAATCCCTAAAAGCTACTCAATTGGTTGGATTGGACTAAAATCGCGTTTGATTGATTCTAACAATGAAATTTAAATTGGTTTCAGGAATTGAATATTCGAGCGTGTCACAATTCATTTTTAGGACCGTCTCATCGTCCGTCAAATTATTGACGAGTCTAAAATTTCGGGAAAGAAATTATCGGAGGAAAAATCGAAGACCAAAAGAAATTAGAAAGGGAAAGGGAAAAGAAAATAAAATAAGAAAAGTACTATTGTTTATTTTTCTTTTTCTCTCTCCCTTTTCTCTCTCCTCTCTCTTCTCTTCCCTCCCTCTCGTGCGATTTCCCCTAACCGCCTACCCCCTTCTCTTCTTTTCTCTCTTTCTTTTTCCCTCTTTGACTGGTCAACCCTTATCCCTTCTCTCTCTCTCTCTCCTCTCTCTTCTCTCTTCTTCCCCACATGACCGAAACCCCCCTCTTTCTTTCTTCTTGTTTGTGAAAAATAGAAGCGAGCGGGAGTTGCAGGCGCACGAAGATAGCCAGCCAACCACCATCGCCACTCATCCTGCCGCTCGCGCCCGTGCCCGCGCGTCCGCCGCTCGCCGTGCGCTCCGCCACCACCCCTTCGCGCCTCATCGTTGCTGCCGTGCGCCGTTCAGGCCGTCCGGCCTCTATCCAGCTCGATCCGGCCACCTCCGACCACCGCCTACCTCCGTCCAGCCACCTTGCAGCCCCCCGGTGTCCCTTTCGCCCTCCGCCAGCCTCCCCTCACTGTCTTGGCCACCGGAACAGCTCTAGCCAGCCAAGGGCAGCGACCTAGCGAGTGGGTTTCAAGCCCCCTTCGGGCCCGTTTTGGGCCGTTTCTAGGCCCTGAACCTGAGCCATGCTTTGGGGTTTATCGTTCCTCGTGTCCCCCGTCGGATTGATCCGATTTATGCACGATTCCAGTGAGTAATCTCACTAATCCCTGATTAGTTTGCTAATTATGCTTAAGGGTTGTTTAGTTTTAATTAATTATGTTTAAGTGGTTAGATTAGAATAGATTAGCGATTATTAGTTAATTGTGATGTAAATTAGACAAATTGATTGTGCAATTAGCAAGTAGACGTGGTCTACTATTTATTGAAAGCATCTTGGGATTTTTCTTGACCCTTAGTGGGCTTCAATTAGGCTTTTCGGGCCTAAGTGGAATTTTTGGTATTTAAATATTATTTTTCAGAATTAAATTAACTATTTATTTATTTTCCGAAAATTCAATTGAGATGGCTAGTGACTGGAATATTATGCTAATGATCGTGGTGAAGTCCGTTTATTTAACTGAGCGCCAATTTGAGCTAAATTGGATTTATTATAATTAATTATTAATTCTCAAAATTAATTAATTAATTAATTATTTTCTGGAAATTCAACTCGGATGGCCCATGACCGAATTTTTATGTTGATGACCGTGGTGCAGCCCGTTTATTTAATTGGGCTTTATTTTGAGCTAAATTGGATTTATGGTAATTAATTATTAATTTTCGAAATTAATTAATTAATTAATTATTTTTCGGAAATTAAGGTTGGGTTAGCCATCGATCGAAATTTTGTGATGATCGTCGTGGTGAAGTCGGTTTATTTAATGGAGTTTTATTTTGTGTTGAATTGAATTATTATTTAATTGGAAAATTATTGGTTATTAATTGAAAAATAACCGGGCATCGGTTGATAATGCCAAAACTATTTGAGCGGACTGCAGAAAATGTGAGAGTTATGGAAAGGAAAATATTATATTTTGGCTAAGGCCAACTGTGTGCCCACGCACGATATTTTATCGGGTATTTTTAATATGAAGAAATGAGGCCAAGACATTACTTTAATCGAGGAAGTTAAGTACGAGGCACAATGTCATTGGGCCGTGAGAGATTAATAGTGTGTTGGCTTATAGTTGAAGCAAGATGATTATTGGAAGTTGATGTGATGTGTGTTTTGTTGAGGGAACCAATGGATCATGAGCAGGTAAATGACTAAGTACTACACAAGTAGAAGACTTCGTATGAGTTACCTCTAGCACTTTATACCATTGCTTATTGTAGTTAAGGGCTAAGTATTACATGGCGACTTGAGTCGCATGGGAATTACCTCTAGTGCCTTGCAGCATTGTTATGCATAGCGAAAGGCTAAGTGCTACACGATGGCAAGATCTCGTGTGAGTCACCTCTAGTGCCTTACCCTATTGCATTTTGTAGTGAAGGACTAAGTACTACACGATATCGATATTTCGTGTGAGTTACCTCTAGCACCTTATATTATTATTATTTGTGGTCAAGGACTAAGTACCGCACGATAACGAGACTTTGTGTTGGGGTCACCTCTAGCGCCTTGAGCCTATATTTGAGTGGGAATGTTGAATTGGTATGTTGAGATTAATTATCGAGTATAGATGGAATCACAGATATAATTTGATTCGTTTGTCATGGATTGACTAATTGAGCTAAATTGGCCGGGGAAGGGTCATCGTTGATATGTAATCGACTAGGTCGATTGATCATTGTTTTGATATGATATTGTGAATTGATTGATTGAATGGAGTTGACTGTGAGTGGTCTTGTTGGCGTGTAATCGACTGGGTCGATTTGATCGATGTTTCGATCAGTGATGTGATTGCTTGGGTGTTTATTTAAACTGTGCTAATATGCAGGTGGAATATGAAGCCAAGGTAAGTCCTCTGCCCTGTGCGTGTTTAGGCAGCCTATAGTATAATTGTTTACTAATCGGGCCTTAGTGGGGTAGAACTTGTTGAGACGTAGTTTCATCCCGGTTTGGGGAAAACATTTTAGGACCCCGATGAGAAGCTGAGGAGGATAAATCTAAGTGGGAGAACTCTAAAGTGAAACCTGAGGAGAAGAATTTTGAAAGAAGAAGATAATCCCGAGAGGGGCCTTGAGTACGGCCCGGATGGACTGAGATTCCATCTTCTTTTGAGATCTCCATTTTGATGTGAATAGAGATAGAGTAAAAAGTTGTGAAGTACTCTGGTTTGTGTTTTGTATAAAAGTTTGGTTATAAGTTTCAATATGAAAAATATGGTATTACTTTTCTATCCCATCGATTTATTGTCTGGGGATTTATAACTGCTTCCGCATGTGCTTAATAAATGAAAGGGTCGGCGATACTTAGTCCTGGGATATCGCATTATAAAATCGACCAAGTGAGAAGGATGTGTGCGTGCCCGATGATCAGGGCGTGACATCCCCTTTTTGTGATATTAGAGCGAAGTTCAAGATTGGAGTGATAAGGAGCGATAACCATGGGATAGTAGTAGGAAAGGCCTTTAAATTTATGCTGGTGCATGTCTATGTTAGCTGAGTGCTAAAATTTGTTTGTTGTTTAGATCACTCAGTTTCTAATTCGTTAAGGAATTGGAAACAGGTGTTGTAGAATGTCTACAGTATGAGTGATCTGGAGTCAAGAACTCCTAGGCAGAGGACCTTATCCTCAGTGACTCGGGCTAGAACGCCGTCAAAAGGTAGTGCCCGAGGTGGCCAAGGTAGAGCGTAGGCTAAGGCTAGCGTGAGTGGTGTAGCACCACTGCCAGTTCAGCCGGTTGATGCTGGGGTAGCAGCCCCTGGTGATCCCATATTCGAAGGGATCATGCAGGTGCTCCAGGCAATCGGAGATCTGATGGGTCAGTAAGCCCAGAATCAAATTGCTGCAACCGTTGCCGCACAAGTTGAAGTTCCACAAAGGAATGTAGTTGCAAACAGACCGATTCATAAGCTCGTTGAACATTTCCTAAAGTTGCAACCACCGAAGTTCACTGGGACAAGAGATCCCGAGGCTGCGACGCGTTGGATCGAAGAACCGAAAAAAGCATTTGAGCTACTGGAGTGCTCTGAAGAAGAGAAGGTTACCCTTAAAGTGTATCAGATGCAGGGAGTTGCAAGTACTTAATGGAAAGCCACCAGAGGAGAAGTATTCTCGGAAGGCGTAACCCCAGTGTGGAATGCCTTCGTTAGAGTATTTCGTGACAAGTACTTCTCTAGTTGTGCCAAGAAATTGAAGATGGCGGAATTTCTGCGTCTCCGTCAAGGTCCAATGACGGTGGACCAGTATGAAGCGAAGTTCACCGAATTATCACAGTATGCTCCTAGGTTGATCCAGGATCCCGAGGAGAAGGCAATGATGTTTATAGATGGCCTCTGACCATAATTGAAAGATCCGCTGGTGCCACTTGATATAAAGAACTACAATGAGCTGTATGGGCAAGCTTAGCTGATCGAGAAAAATATGAACGAACGAACCGCCGCATCTAGATCGCGATTCGGATCTAATTAGGATAGGAATTGGTTTGGGAAGAGACTGATGACTGAAGGACGGTATCCCATCCCGCTCAACAAGCAGGATAGGATTAGAAAGTCAACACCCAACTTAATCGACGTGTGTAGTTTCTGTAGGAAAAGACATGGCTCAACTCCATGTTATAGGAGGACGGATGCTTGTTTTATATGTGGCAATCACGGCCACCAGTTCAAGGATTGTCCACGCAGGCAAATGAGATCACAGCAACTACCACCACCATAGATGGGTCAGAACCGAGGACTCCTGCCATCAATTGCACAGCAGGGTGGACCATTCGGACCTCTAGCTCAAGGACAGACATATGCCATCACTAATGGACAGCATAGAGGGAAAGCACTGCAGATAGAGCACCCCTAGAATGGTGAAGGGGACAGGAACGAACTGATTATGCACCGATCAGGGGAAGAACGTTTTTGGAGGACTTTATCAAAGTAGCACAATGAAATTTTGGTTAAGTTTATAGAATTTCAGTCCGTGAGAATGAAGTTGTAATGAGGAGAATCATTGACTAAAGTGGTACTTGAATATTTTGGTTAAGTATAACTTTGATGTTCTCTATGAAAGGGTTTAACTTAAGGAATGCCTTGTTGCAATGAATCGTGTGTTCAATGAGTATCCAAATTAGTTTGTGAACGTGTTCATTGACGATATTCGGGTGTATTCGAGAAGTAATGAAGAGCATGAGAGCCATCTAAGATTAATGTTCAAGGTCTTAAGAACCCATCAATTGTATGCTAAATTCAGCAAGTACGAGTTTTGGTTAAACCGTGTTACTTTCTTAGGTCATGTGATTTATGGAGAAGGAATCTCCGTCGACCCGAGCAAGATAGAAGCCGTGATCAAGTGGCCGAGACCAACAACAGTGACAGAGATCAGAAGTTTTCTGGGGTTAGCAGGTTATTACAAACGGTTTGTGGAAGGGTTCTCATCGATAGCGTCGCCTTTGACAAAGCTCCTAAAGAAAGAAGAGAAATTTGTATGGTCAGACAAGTGCGAGCGTAGTTTCCAAAAGCTGAAGGAAAAGCTGACTACCGCACTTATACTGACGATTCCATCTAGTCCTGGAGGATTCGAGATCTATAGTGATGTATCATTTGGGGGATTAGGTTGCGTGTTGATGCAACATGGTAGAGTTGTTACATATGCTTCTCGGCAGTTGAGACCTCATGAATTGAATTATTTGACGCATGACTTGGAACTTGCAGCCATCATATTTGCGTTGAAGATTTGGAGGCACTACTTGTGCGGAGAAAAGTTTCAGATTTTCACAAACCATCAGAGTCTCAAGTATTCGTTCTCTCAGAAGGAGTTGAACATGAGACAGCGTCGATGTATGGAATTGCTCAAGGATTACGACTGTGATATTTTATATCACCTGGGAAAGGCAAACAAGGTTGCCGATGCATTGAGTCGGAAGTTTTCAATAGCACAAATCTTGGTTAAGGAGTGGAACTTAATCGAGAGAGCTCGGGATTCGGAATTCAAATTTGAGGTAGGCCACCTTTCGAGTTTTATGGCCACCCTCCGAATTGAACCGGATGTCCAGGTTAGAATCAAAGGACTCCAGCCGACAGATCCAGATATATAGAGAATTCTTCAAGAAGATACCGATAAAAGAAAGGCTGACTTTCAAGTTTCTGATGATGGGGTATTGAGGCTTCGTGGACGTTTGGTTGTACCTGATGATGTAGAGCTTAGAGAGGATATTTTATCTGAAGCACATTGTAGCAGTTACAGTGTTCATCTTGGAAGTACTAAAATGTATCAGAACCTGCGTCAACACTACTGGTGGTCAGGTATGAAGGCGGATATCGCCAAACATGTGGCCAAGTGTTTGACTTGTCAGCAAGTAAAAGCCCAGCATTGCAAGCTAGGAGGACTTCTGCAACCTCTCGCGATCCTGGAATGGAAATGGGAGTATATCACGTTAGATTTCGTGACTGGACTACCAAGGAGTCAAAAGAGAAAATGATTCAATTTGGGTAGTGGTCGACAAGCTAACAAAGTCGGCTCACTTCATTGCAATTCAAAAGAACCTGAGTCTGGATAGACACGTAGACCTGTATGTGCGTCAGGTGGTTCGTATGCATAAAGTGCCGGTTACGATAACATTCGATAGAGACCCAAGGTTTACTACTGCTTCTTAGAAGAGCTTACAGAGTGTTTTACGTATAAAGCTTCAGTATAGTACGGGATATCATCCTCAGACGGATAGCCAGTCTGAAAGGACAATTCAGACTCTTGAAGATATGCTGAGAGCGTGTGTAATAAACTTCAAAGGAAGTTGAGAAGATCAGCTTCATCTGGTGGAATTCGCTTACAATAACAGTTATCAGCAGAGCATCAAGATGGCTCCTTTTGAAGGGTTGTATGGCAGAGCATGCAGAACTCAATAATGTTGGGGGGAAGTCGGAGAAAGGAAGATAATAAGCCTAGAGTTGGTTTAGCAATCAGTAGATGTCGTGGCAGTGATTAGAGGCATATTAAATACATTGTAGAACAGGCAGAAAAGTTATGCAAATAAGCGTCGAAGGTCTTTGGAATTCCAAGTTGGTAATCACGTTTTTCTAAAAGTGTCGCCAATGAGGGGAATTTCGCGCTTTGGTAAGAAAGGCAAGCTGAGTCCAAGGTACGTAGATCCGTTTGAGATTCTTGAAAGAATCGGAAATCTAGCGTATCGTCTTGCATTGCCACCAAGATTGGCGCAAGTGCATGACGTCTTTCACGTGTCGATGTTAAGGAAGTATGAGCTTGACCCGATCCATGTGCTAAATTTCGAGGAATTAGACGTGGATGACCGTGTGTCATACGTTGAAAGTACGGTTCAGATTGTCGATCGCAAAGAGCAAGTTCTGCGTACAAAGACCATTCCGTTGGTCAAAGTGATTTGGTAACACTACGGTACTGAAGGAGCGACTTGGGAGATTGAAGAGTTGATGAGACAGTTGTACCCCCACCTTTTTGATCAAAGTGTGTAATGGTTTAAATTTCGAGGACGGAATTTTTATAAGAGGGGAAGAGTTGTGATATCCTGAAATTCGACCCCATTTCAAGAAAGTGAAATTGGCATGTCGTCAACGTGCATGTGGTACTTTTTTTCTGAGCTGATCACTCACGAGTTAACTAACCTATTGGGTGAAGCCGTTAAGGGATGTATCTGCATTAAAATCCCTAAAAGCTACTCAATTGGTTGGATTGGATTAAAATCGCGTTTGATTGATTCTAACAATGAAATTTAAATTGGTTTCGGGAATCGAATATTCGAGCGTGTCACAATTCATTTTTAGGATCGTCTCATCGTCCGTCAAATTATTGACGAGTCCGAAATTTCGGAAAAGAAATTATCGGAGAAACAATCGAAGACCGAAAGAAATTAGAAAGGGAAAGGGAAAATAAAATAAAATAAGAAAAGTATTATTGTTTATTTTTCTTTTTCTCTCTCTCTTCTCTCTCCTCTCTCTTCTCTCCCCTCCCCCTCGTGCGATTTCCCCCAACTGCCTACCCCCTTCTCTTCTTTTCTCTTTTTCTTTTTCCCTCTTTGACCAGTCAACCCTTATCCCTTCTCTCTCTCTCCTCTCTCTTCTCTCTTCTTCCCCACGTGACCAAAACCCCCCTCTTTCTTTCTTCTTGTTCGTGAAAAACAGAAGCGAGCGGGAGTTGCAGGTGCACGAAGACAGCCAGCCAGCCACCATCGCCACCCGTCCCGCCGCCCGCGCCTGCGCGTCCGCCGCTCGCCGTGTGCTCCGCCACCGCCCCTTCGCGCCTCACCGTCGCTGCCGTGCACCGTCCAGGCCGTCCGGCCTCTGTCCAGCCCGATCCGGCCACCTCCGGCCATCGCCTACCTCCGTTCGGCCACCTCGCAGCCCCTCAGCGTCCCCCTCACCCTCCGCCGACCTCCCCTCACCGTCTTGGCCACCGGAACAGCTCCAGCCAGCCAAGGGCAGCGACCTAGCGAGTGGGTTTCCAGCCCTCTTCGGGCCCGTTTTGGGCCGTTTTCGGGCCCCGAACCCAAGCTGTGCTTTGGGGTTTATCGTTCCTTGCGTCACCCCCGTCGGATTGATCCGATTTGTGTGCAATTCCGGTGAGTAATCTCACTAATCCTTGATTAGTTGGCTAATGATGCTTAAGGGTTGTTTAGTTTTAATTAATTATGTTTAGGTGGTTATATTAAAATAGATTAGCAATTATTAGTTAATTGTGATGTAAATTAGACAAATTGATTGTGCAATTAGCAAGTAGATGTGGTCTACTATTTATTGAAAGTAACTTAGAATTTTTCTGGCCCTTAGTGGGCTTCAATTAGGCTTTTCGGGCCTAAGTGGAATTTTTGGTATTTAAATATTATTTATCGGAATTAAATTAATTAATTATTTATTTTCCGAAAATTCAATTGAGATGGCTAGTGACTAGAATATTATGCTGATGATCGTGGTGAAGTCCCTTTATTTAACTGAGCGCCAATTTGAGCTAAATTGGATTTATTATAATTAATTATTAATTATCGAAATTAATTAATTAATTATTTTCCGGAAATTCAACTCGGATGGCCGGTGAACGAATTTTTATGCTGATGATCGTGGTGCAGCCCGTTTATTTAATTGGGCTTTATTTTGAGCTAAATTGGATTTATGGTAATTAATTATTAATTTTCGAAATTAATTAATTATTTATTTATTTTTCGGAAATTAAGGTTGGGTTAGCCATCGATCGAACTTTCGTGATAATCGTTGTGGTGAAGTCCATTTATTTAATGGAGTTTTATTTTGTGTTGAATTGAATTACTCTTTAATTGGAAAATCATTAGTTATTAATTGAAAAATAATCGGGCATCGGTTGATAATGCCAAAACTATTTGAGCGGACTGCAGAAAATGTGAGAGTTATGGAAAGGAAAATATTATATTTTGGCTAAGGCCAACCGTGTGCCCACACATGATATTTTATCAGGTATTTTTAATACGAAGAAATGAGGCCGAGACATTACTTTAATCGAGGAAGTTAAGTACGAGGCACAATGTCATTGGGTCGTGAGGGATTAATAGTGTGTTGGTTTATAGTTGAAGCAAGATGATTATTAGAAGTTGATGTGATGTGTGTTTTGTTGAGGGAAGCCAATGGATCATGAGTAGGTAAAGGACTAAGTACTACACAAGTAGAAGACTTCGTGTGAGTTACCTCTAACGCCTTATATCATTGCTTATTGTAGTTAAGGGCTAAGTGTTACATGGAGACCTGAGTCGCATGGAAATTACCTCTAATGCCTTGCAGCATTGTTATGCATTGTGAAGGGCTAAGTGCTACACGATAGCAAGATCTCGTGTGAGTCATCTCTAGCGTCTTACCCTATTGCATTTTGTAGTGAAGGACTAAGTACTACATGATAGCGAGATTTCATGTGAGTTACCTCTAGCGCCTTATATTATTATTATTTATGGTCAAGGACTAAGTACCGCACGATAACGAGACTTTGTGTTGGGGTCACCTCTAGCACCTTGAGCCTATATTTGAGTGGAGATGTTGAATTGGTATGTTGAGATTAATTATCGAGTATAGATGGAATCACATATATAATTTGATTCATTTGTCATGGATTGACTGATTGAGCTAAATTGGCTGGGGAAGGGTCATCGTTGATATGTAATTGACTAGGTCGATTGATCATTGTTTTGATCTGATGTTGTGAATTGATTGATTGAATGGAGTTGACCGTGAGTGGTCTTGTTGGCGTGTAATCGATTGGGTCGATTTGATCGATGTTTCGATCAATGATGTGAATGCTTGGGTGTCTACTTGAACTGTGCTAATATGCAGGTGGAATATGAGGCCAAGGTAAGTCCTCTGCCCTGTGCGTGTTTAGGCAGCCTATAGTATAATGGTTTACTAATCGAGCCTTAGTAGGGTAGAACTCGTTGAGACATAGTCTCATCTCGGTTTGGGGAAAACATTTTAGGACCCCGATGAGAAGCTGAGAAGGATAAATCTGAGTGGGAGAACTCTAAAGTGAAACCTGAGGAGAAGAATTTTGGAAGAAGAAGATAATCCCGAGAGGGGCCTTGAGTACGGCTTGGATGGACTGAGATTCCATCTTCTTTTGAGATCTCCATTTTGATGTGAATAGAGATAGAGTAAAAAGTTGTGAAGTACTCTGGTTTATGTTTTGTATAAAAGTTTGGTTATAAGTTTCAATATGAAAAATATGGTATTGCTTTTCTATCCCATCGATTTATTGTCTGGGGATTTATAACTGCTACCGCATGTGCTTAATAAATGAAAGGGTCGGCGATACTTAGTCCTGGTATATCGCATTATAAAATCGACCAAATGAGAAGGATGTGTGCGTGCTGGAGGATCGAGGTGTGACACCATAGCCATGAAACATCAAGTTGAGCTTTCATGGCTATATCTGTGACATATTTCCATCGAATTGGAAAATTCTTATTTTTCATCTTAACAAAGGCAATGACATTTTTATATTTATCATCGATAATGCAGGCATCTCCACCAAAATATAGAGAATACCCACTTTGTATAATTTGGCACACACTTAAGAGATTTTGTGCAAGATGAGGGACTAGATATACATTATGTATATATTTTGGGCCTTTATTTATTTCCATAGTGATGGTGCATTTTCCTTTGACATCTACTAATGCACCATTGCCCAACTTTACTTGGGATTTCACCGACTGATCAATATCAGTGAATATAGATTTGTCCCCCGTCATGTGATTGCTACACCCACTATCAATGTACAATGTTTCATTTTTATTATCATTTGCCGCTTGGCCTACGTAGAATGTATTCTCTTCACTTTCTTTTTTTCCTACATAGTTTGCTCGATTATTTGTTGTCGAGCGACAATCTGCGTGGCCATATCTTTTACAAAAGCGGCATTATTTTTTATTTTTAAACCAACAATCCTTCTCCAAATGATTTTTTTTTCTTGTAAATACCACAAGGTGGATAATTTTCCTTTTGTATAGTTTCTCCTCCTTTTTTTTTTTAAAAAAATTTCTTTTATTTTTCCATGAGCTCCTTCCACCATTTTTAGATTGATGAGACCTTATATTTACTTTTGATTGAAAGGCACTTTCAACCGATTCTTCATCTTGTGCCATTAGTCTTTTCTCATATGCTTCTAGAGAGCAAATTAATTCACTCATTGACAGGTTCGTCAAGTCCTGAGTTCCTTCTATAATTGTGACTATGGGGTTGTATTTTTTGGTAAGTGACACCAATATTTTCTCAACAACCCTTTGATTAGTTGTCCCATCTCCATAGGCTCTCATTTGATTAACTAGTTCCTTTAATTTTCCACAATATTCTTGTACGGTCCCATAATTTTTTATTTTAGAATTCTCAAAATCTCTTCCCAGAGTTTGAAGGAGAATAGTGTGTGACAGCCTGAATTTTCAGATTTCTTTTTCAATTAAATAAATCGAGCCTTTCATCGATGCGTCTATAATGCTATTTTCTGAGCTGATCACTCATGAGATAACTAGACTATCTGGGGAAACCGTTAAGAGATTTTAATGCAATAGACTTGAGAATTCAACCATGAATTGATTGCTCGACCGTGTTGATTTGCAAGAGTTATTATGGCACTGTCGAAATCGATCAGAGATCAGAGATATGTCAATTGGACTGAGATATGTGATCAAAGTCTAGATGATTCCACCTAATTGCAAAATACTCGTCAATCGGCACTAAACTAATTTTTCTATCATTTTGGTACCCGGTGCCCGTAATTGAAATCTCAAGATTTTCACGATAACCGAGGGTTGCCAATGTGTTGGAGATGTATAGTGTAACTCGAGATAAATTAATCACGAGTCAATTATACAAAAAATTCCTAAAAGTTACTTGGTAGACTAGCTCACACTAAAGGTGCGCCGTATTGAAATTAACCGTGAATTTGAAAGTTCTATCGAATCACAAATTATTTTTGGAATGTCGACTCATCCTCCGAAGAATTTTTAAAGATTCTGAGGTTTTTACGGAAAACTGTTTCGAACGTTACGGAAAATTAACGGAAATTTGGATGGGCTCGTTTGAAGGAAATTTGGACTTTCAAGCCGAGATATGTGCTGATGGGAATCTATAGAATTTTTGGGGACTTTTTCTTCTTCAAAATAGGACTTTGAATTGGAGAAATTGAGGATGAAATTAAAGCCGAGGTTGTGTAAAATTCGGATCTATACTTGGGGATGGAATTTTGACACCAAAATTGGATTATTTTGTGGTATTTAAGCAAGAAAGTAAAATATGGGAACATTGAGATATATATGAAGACTAAGTGTTGGACTTTAACCCTTGCTTTTGATCCAATCTCTTAGTCAAGCAAAATAGCTTGCCCTCCCATCGCTATCTCCCTTCCTTCACCGCCTTTGTCTCTCTTTCTCCACCGATTTCCTCACATGCTGCTCCATCATCTTGCATCTTCTTCAGTCCAACATCCAGCAGCGAAGACCTCCCACCGAAGTTCACCTCCACGTCCATTTCCCCTCAGCCTGACTACGCGTTTGAGTTTGCTCCTTTGATTGTCTCAGCCCAGTCAACTCTGTCCATCCCCTTGCCGCGACATCCCTAGCGAAGCCACCTATTCTCTCCACGTTCTCATTGCTTGCTACTGCCGTCCATGCTTTTGTGTCTTCCCCAGTAGCGACCAAAGCAATCTGTGATCTCTTCCCTCGCTACCGCATGCCATCTCCACCAAAACCCCCGGTCAACAAACCTGCATCGAAGACCACCGAGGTTGACCGCCCTCAGCTCCATGCGGCCAACTCCGCTTCTCTCTGTCCCCTAGCTTTATAGCTTCTCCATGCATGGTCAGTAGCCAACAACTCTAGCCATTGTGGACTTGCAAATCCCTACTCCACCGTTGACCATAAGCCAGCGAAGCTGCATCTTCCCCAGCTCAACGCTAGCAAGCTACTGCTTCCTTTGTCAGTGTCTCTTCTCCAACAACGTGTCTTCAGCCCAAATTTGCTGCAACCAGCCACCGAAGCTTCAGTCTCATAGGCCTAGCAAAGCCCACGAATTCTTTTTGATTAGCCCAGTGGAGTTTAGCCGTGTCTTCAGCCCATACAAATTCAGCTCGGCCCATTTCCAGCACATACCACAGCCCATCTTCAAAGCTAGCAGGTTCCATTTCAGTCAAGAGTAGCCCAACTTCGGCAAGCCCAATTCAGCAAATCCCAAGCCCACGCCATTTGAAGTCCATAGAGTCATCCCGCTGCAGGTCTAGCCCAATTCAGCAACTAATCTTAGCTTGGGCTGAGATTAGTTGATCTAATTTTAGGCTTGATCCAAGCTTGTGGGTGTTGTCGCGAGCCTAAGTTTGGCCGCCATCGCCTCGCCGTCACGGTGTTCCAGTCTTCGCATTAAACAAGTGAGTGAAACTCACTAATCTTTACTTGTTAGACAGGGGTTGTCAATGTTACCTAGCAACTGTTGTGGATATGACAGTTGATGAACTGAAAATTGAAGATATTTTAGTTGTGCAAGAATTTCCCGATGTATTTACAAAGGAATTGCCAAGATTGCCGCTAGAGAAAGAAATTGAGTTTGTGATTAAATTAGCACCCGTGATAGAGCCAATCTCTAAGGCTCCTTACCGGATGACACTATCAGAGTTGAAAGAACTGAAGGTGTAGATGCAAAAGTTATTAGATAAGGGATTCATACGTCCCAGTGCATCACCTTGGGGAGCACCGGTTTTATTTGTCAAGAAGAAATATGGTTTGTTGTGTTTGTGTATCGACTATCAGCAACTCAATCAAGTAATGATTAAGAACAAGTATCCATTGCCGAGAGTTGATGACTTGTTTGATCAGTTATAAGGACTGTCGATATTTTCGAAAATCGACTTGAGGACAGGGTATCATCAACTGATAATTAGGAAAGAAGATATTCCAAAGTTAGCATTTCGTACTTGGTATGGTCATTATGAGTTTATTGTGATGCCGTTTGGGTTGACAAATGCTCTAGATGCTTTCATGAATTTGATAAATCGAGTGTTCAAGGAATATCTGGATCAGTCCATGATCGTGTTCATCAATAATATCTTGGTGTATTCAATGAGTGCTGATGAGCATGAGAATCATTTAAGATTAGTGCGCCAGACCTTGAGGATTCATTAGTTGTATGCTAAGTTTGGCAAATGCGATTTTTGGCCGACTCGTGTTGCGTTTCTAGGCCACGTGATTTCAGGAGAAGAAATCTTCGTGGACCCAAGTAAGATTGAAGCCGTGATCAATTGGTTGAGACTGACAACAGTGACAGAAATCCGAAGTTTTTTGGGTTTAGCAGGGTACTACAAATGGTTTGTAGAAGGACTTTCAGCTTTGGTGTCGCATTTGACAAGACTCCTGAAGAAGGATGAGAAATTTGTGTGGTCAAACAAGTGTGAGAGTAGTTTCCAAGAACTAAAGCAAAAGCTAACTACCCCACCTGTGTTGACGATTCCATTTGGTTTTGGAGAATACGAGATTTATAGTGATGCGTCGCTCAGAGGATTGGGTTGTGTGCTAATGCAACATGGCAAAGTTGTTGGATACGCCTCCCGTCAGTTGAAACCTCATAAATAAAACTATCTGACACATGACTTAGAACTCGCGGCAATTATTTATTCCCTGAAGATTTGGAGACATTACTTGTGTGGAGAAAAATTCTAGATCTTCACGGACTAACAAAGTCTCAGGTACCTGTTATTTCATAAGGAGTTGAACATGAGACAACACAGATGGATGAAATTATTGAAGGATTACGACTATGATATCCTATATCACTCGAGAAAGGCGAACAAGGTCATCGATATTTTGAGTCGAAAGTCTTCAGTTGCTCATATATTGATTAAGGAGTGGAACCTAATCGAGAGAGCTCAAGACTCATTATTCAAGTTTGAGGTAGGCCACTTTTCAAGTCTTATGGCCACCCTTAGGATTGAAACAGATGTTTAGATCAGAATCAAACTATTCCAACTGACAAACCCAGATGTGCAGAAGATTTTACAGAAGACACTGAGAAAAGGAAGGCTGACTTTCAAGTTCCAAGGATGCCTAGTTGTACCTGATGATATGGAGCTTAGAGAGGAAATTTTATCAGAAGCACATCGTAACAGTTACAGCATTCATCTTGGTAGTATTAAGATATATCAGAATCTACGTCAATACTATTGGTGGTCAAGTATGAAGGTGGACATCGCCAAGCATGTCGCTAAGTATTTGACATGTCAGCAAGTCAAAGCTCAGCATTGCAAGCCGGGAGGATTTCTGCAACCTCTCGAGATCCTAGAATGGAAGTGGGAGCATATCATGATGGATTTCGTGACTGGACTACCAATGAGTCAAAGGGGAAATGATTCGATTTGGGTAGTAGTCGACAGACTAACAATGTCAGCTCACTTCATTGTAGTTCGAAAAGACCTCAGTTTGGATAGACACGTGGATCTCTATGTGCATCAGGTTGTTCACCTGCATGGAGTGTCGGTTACGATAACTTCAGATAGAGACTCGAGATTTACCGCCGCTTTTTGGAAGAACTTGCAGAGTGATTTAGGTACAAAACTTCAGTATAGTATGACATATCATCCTCAGATGGATAGTTAGTCTGAGAGGACAATTTAGACCCTGGAAGATATGCTGAGAGCTTGTGTATTGGACCTTAAGGGAAGTTGGGAAGAACAACTTCATCTTGTGGAATTTGCCTATAACAACAAGTATCAGCAAAGCATCCAGATGGCTCCATTTGAAGTGTTATATGGCAAAGCGTGTAGAACATCGGTATGTTGTGATGGAGAAATAAAGATTATAGGCCTAGAGTTGGTTTAGCAATCAGTGGATGTCATGGCAGTGATCAGAAATAAATTAAAGACCGCTCAAAGTCGTTAGAAAAGCTATGCAGGTAAGTGTCGAAGTCTTTCGGAATTCTAAGTTGGTGATCACGTTTTTCTAAATGTGCATCAATGAGGGGAACTTCGTGTTTTGGCAAGAAAGGACAACTAAATTCGAGGTACGTAGGTCCGTTTGAGATTCTTGAGAGAATTGAGACCTTGGCATATCGTCTTGCGTTGTTGCCGAGATTGGCGCAAGTGCACGACGTCTTTCATGTGTCGATGTTGAGGAAGTATGAGCTTGATTCGACCCACGTGCTCAATTTTGAGGAATTGGACGTGGATGACCGTGTGTCATACGTTGAAAGCCCGGTTCAGATCGTAGATAGAAAAGAGCAGGTTCCGCGTACAAAGATCATCCCGTTGGTCAAAATAGTCTGGCAACACCACAGCACAGATAAGTAACATGGGAAATTAAGGAGTCGATGAGACGATTGTACCCCCACCTTTTTGGTTTAAGATTGTAATAGGTTTAAATTTCAAAGATGGAATTTTTATAAGAGGGGAAGAGTTGTGACAGCTTGAATTTTCAGATTTCGTTTTTGATTAAATAAATTGGGCCTATCATCGACGCGCGTATAGTGCTATTCTCTGAACTGATCACTTATGATATAAATAGACTATCTGGGGAAATCATTAAGGGATTTTAATGTAATAGACTTGAAAATTCGACCGGGAATTGATTGCTCGACCGTGTTGATCTATAAGGGTCATTACGGCACTGTCAAAATCGATTAAAGACCAGAGATATGTCGATTGGATTGAGATATGTGATCAGAGTGTGGGTGATTCCACTTGATTGCAAAATACTCGTCGATCGGTACCAAACCGATTTTTCTATCATTTTGGTACTCGATACCCGTAATTGAAATCTCGAGGTTTTCATGATATCCGAGGGTCGCTAATGTGTTGGAGATGTATAGTGTGACTCGAGATAAATCGATCACAAGTCAATTGCACCAAAAATTCATAAAAGTTTCTTAGTAGACTAGGTCACGCTAAAAGCGTGTTGGGTTGAAATTAATCGCGAATTTAAATCCGATTTTAGAATTTGAAAGTTCTATCGTGTCAAATATCATTTTTTGGAACGTCGACTTATCCTCCGAAGAATTTTCAGAGATTCCGAGATTTTTATGGAAAACCGTTTCGAACGTTACGGAAAATTAACGAAAATTCGGATGGGCTCATTTGAAGGAAATTTGGACTTTCAAGCTGAACTATGTGTTGATGGGAATCTATAGAATTTTTGGGGACCTTTTCTTCTTCAAAATAGGACTTTGAATGGGAGAAATTGAGGATGAAATTGAAGCCAAGGTTGTGTGAAATTCGGATCTATACTTGGGGATGGAATTTTGACACCAAAATTGGATTATTTTGTGGTATTTAAGCAAGAAAGCAATATAAGGGAACATTGAGATATATATGAAGACTAAGGGGGACCAAACATTGATGGATTTGGCTAGGTGTTGGACTTTAACTCTTGCTTTTGATACAATCTCTTAGTCAAGCAAAACAGTTGGCCCTCCCCTCGCTATCTCCCTTCCTTCACCACCTTTGTCTCTCTTTCTCCATCGATTTCCTCACATGCTGCTCCATCATCTTGCGTCTTCTTCAGTCCAACATCCAGCAACGAAGACCTCCCACTGAAGTCCACCTCCACACCTGTTTCCCCTTTGCCTGACTACATGTCTGAGTTTGCTTAACTATGTGCTGATGGGAATCTATAGAATTTTTGGGGACTTTTTCTTCTTCAAAATAAGACTTTGAATGGGAGAAATTGAGGATGAAATTGAAGCCAAGGTTGTGTGAAATTCGGATCTATACTTGGGGATGGAATTTTGACACCAAAATTGGATTATTTTTTGGTATTTAAGCAAGAAAGCAATATAGGGGAACATTGAGATATATATGAAGACTAAGGGGGACCAAACATTGATGGATTTGGCTAGGTGTTGGACTTTAACTCTTGCTTTTGATCCAATCTCTTAGTCAAGCAAAACAGTTGGCCCTCCCCTCGTTATCTCCCTTCCTTCACCACCTTTGTCTCTCTTTCTCCATCGATTTCCTCACCTGCTGCTCCATCATCTTGCGTCTTCTTTAGTCCAACATCCAGCAACGAAGACCTCCCACTAAAGTCCACCTCCACACCTGTTTCCCCTTTGCCTGACTACACGTTTGAGTTTGCTCCTTCGATTGTCTCAGCCCAGTCAACTCTGTCCATCCCCTTGCCACGACATCCATAGCAAAGCCACCGATTCTCTCCTTATTCTCACCGCTTGCCGTTGCCGTCCACGCTTCTGTGTCTTCCCCAGCAGTGACCAAAGTAGTCTGTGATCTCTTCCCTCGCTACCGCATGCCGTCTCCACCAAAACCCCCTGTCAACAAACCTGCATTAAAGACCATCGAGGTTGACCGCCCTCAGCTCCACGCGGCCATCTCCGCTTCTCTCTATCCCTTGGCTTTACAACTTCTCCACACATGGTTAGCAACCAGCAACTCTGGCCATCGAGGACTCGCGAATCCTTGCTCCACCGTTGACCGCAAGCCAGCGAAGCCGCATCTTCCCCAACTCAACGCCAGCAAGCTTTTGCTTCCTTCGTCTGTGTCTCTTCTCCAGCAACGTGTCTTTGGCGCAAATTTGCTGCAGCCAGCCACCGAAGCTTCAATCTCATGGACTCAGCAAAGTCCACGAATTGTTTTTGATCAGCCTAGTGGAGTTCAGCCGTGTCTTCAGCCCATACGAATTTAGCTCAGCCCATTTCCAGCACATACCGCAGCCCATCTTCAATTCTAGTAGCCCATCTTCAAAGCCAGCAGGTTCCATTTCAGTTAAAACTAGCCCAACTTCAGCGAGCCCAATTCAACAAATCCCAAGCCTGTGCCATTTGAAGCCCGTGGAGTCATCCCGCTGCAGGCCTAGCCCAATTTAGCAACTAATCTCAGCTTAGGTTGAGATTTGTTGGGCCAGTTTTAGGCTTGGTCCAAGCCCGTGGGTGTCGTCACGAGCCCAAGTTCGGTTGTCATCGCGCCATTGTCGCGGTGTTCCAGTCTTCACATTAAATAAGTGAGTTTCACTCATTAGTCCTCACTTAATAGGTTAATTATACTTATGGGTTGATTAGATTAATTAAGTATGGTTTAGGTGGATAGATTAGATTAGATTAATTAATTTAATTATCTGCCAATACATGTTAGGTGGTTAGTTAGTGACATTAGCAAGTGGACTCGTGCTAGTAATTATTGAATGAGTCTCAGGAATTTTCCGGGCTCGTCTCGGCTTCCAATTAGGCTATAACGGGCCTAAGTTAGATTTATTGCATTTATTTAATATTTTTCCTAATTATTTAATTATTTATTTATTTTGTGGAAAGTAGGTTGGGATAATTGACGACTGAAATTTTATATTGGTTATTGTGGTGCAGTTTGCTAATTGAGCACTGGTTTGTGAAAATTAAGTGAATTGGTGATTATAGGGAAATTATCCCAAATTTGGAGAATGTCAATGTTTGAGTGGGAAATAACCATGGAAGGTTGTGAGTGAATTTAGATAGCCGCAGAAGTATAGCCGTGCCAGTTAGGCTAAGATTTGCCACCAAATTGGAATTGGTCGTGCCCATTTGGTCGTGATTTGCCACCTGTTAAAGGTCATGCCCATCGAGCCGTGATTCATCACCTGATAGAGGTCGTGCCTCATATGGCCGTGATCTGCCACCTATTAAAGGTTGCGCCCATGGGACTGTGATTACCACCAAAAAATAGGTTATGTCCATTGGACCGAGATTTATAGCCAAGAATTTGACAGGCTATACTTGTTAAGCTGTGAGTGAGAATTTGAGATTGAATAATCGAAATGACCATGTGATGGTCTTGATGATATGTAATCGACTTAGTCGATTGATCAATGACTTGATCTGATCGAATTGAGTGGATGATGTACATGTTAGTATCTGTTATTTGAACTGACTTGCAGGAAGAAACTGAGGTCAAGGTAAGCCCTTTGACTCGTGGTTGTGTTTAGGTAGTCCCTAAGATATATTTTCTTCCTAATTGGGTCTTAGGGAATAAAACTCGCTGAGACGTCGTCTCACCCTGTTGTGGGATAACATTTTCAGGTCTCTAGACGGTGGTTGTGGAGGACTTGAAGTCCCAGAGTTTAAGGAAGTGAAGAAAATAGAATCAACAAATCTATCTGACTCGTTAGTCATAGGATAGTCCCTTTTTGATTAAGCCGATATTTTTGTAAGTGGCCTGATGTTGTAAATAAACTTATGCGTTTATAAAAGGTTGGTTTTGGTTTGAAAAAGTTGACCCTACATTCCTATCCCATTGTTTTATTGTCTAGGAGTTATTTATATGCTTTCGCATGGGTACTAAAATTGACAAGGCTCGGCGATGCGTCCTGGGACATCACTATTATATCAACCAAGCAGGGATGGGCACGTGCTCGGAGGGTTGAGACATGACATAGTGAATACCTTTTTCGATCCTTGAAATTCTTCTTGTAGTATATCCCAAGCCCCTTTTGCAGTTCTTGCTCCAATTATTCTTGGAAATATGATTTTTGAGAGTGATTGCTGGATAAAGTGTAGTATCCTTGCATCCTTTTGTAGTTGATCTCATATATATAGGAAACAATAAAACAATGATCCAAGAATTCAAAGAAGAAATGATGAAGACATTCGAGATGACAGACTTGGGCTTGATGCATTACTTCCTTGGCATCGAGATTGACCAAAATGAAGGAGTGTTTATCTCGCAGAAGAAATATACCGAGAACCTACTAAAAAAATTCAAGATGAACTATTGTAAAGCAATTTCAACTGCGCTCATGACAAATGAGAAACTATCAAAGGACGATGGAGCAAAAAAAACTTATGCCTCCCTCTACAGAAGTCTGATTGGCAGTTTGCTATATCTCACTGCTACACAACTGGATATTATGTATGCGACAAATTTACTATCATGATTCATGCAAAGTCCCAGTCAAATTCACTTTGGAGCTGCCAAGAGAATTCTCATATATTTACGAGGAACTATAGATTATGGCATTTGGTATCAGAGCCACGTCTTGGGTTGGTATTGGGCGTTTGTCCTGCCTAGCCATTCCTAAAACTACCATTTCCAAATACCCAATAACTAAACCATGGCCAACTCTACCTCATCCTCATTTTCCATCCCCATTTTTTATGGGAACAATTATGACTTTTGGGGCATAAAAATGACTATATTCTTAAAGACCCAAGACATATGGGACATCATTGAAGAAAAGACATGCACATTCAAAGCCAAGTGCAAGTGTTCCAACAAAAGAATCCAAGCGATCGTAGAACGCAATGGATCATGGAACAAAGAGGGCATAAAAGGCATGGGACAAATTAGAGAGAGATTTCAAAGTATGTCTGCAACTTTATGATACAATGTTCGACGTATCCCAAAAATGGATAAAGGGGGAGTGTTGGAAATGGTAATCCATTTTCTAGAATTTCCTAGAGTTACTAAACTACAATCTAGAGTTCCTTAGATGAAGTTTTGGATGGTTAAAAATTGTGGCTAGAAAATGTCCAGCATGTGAGAAGCAAAAAATCTTTGAACAAGTCAGCGATATTGTGACATCCTGAATTTCAAACCCGTCCCGAATATATGAAATGGGCATCTCGCCGGCGCGTCTATGGTCTCTTTTTTCTGAGTTGATCACTCATGAATTAACAAATCTATTGGGTAAAGCCGTTAAGGGATATAACCGCAGTAAAATCTCTAAAAGCTACTCGGTAGGTTGGATCGGACTAAAATCGCATTTGATTGATTTTAACCACGAAATTGAATTCGGTTTCGGAATTCGGACGTTCGAGCATATCACAATTCATTTATAGGATGTTGTTTTGTCTTTCGGAGAAATTTCGTCGAGTTCGGGATTTTTACAGAAAATCGTTTCGGACGTTGCGAAAATTAACGGAAATTCGGATGGGCATTATTAGAGGAATTTTGGGTCACAAAATTTAAGTAAATGGTGAGGAGATGGTGCAAATTTGTAGGGGTGATGGACTATTGCAGTTTGGTCCTCAAATTGACTTCATTTGGTGTGGAATTGTGGAGAAATTGGCCCCTTGAGTGACCCATTGGAAAGGTTGGCTGAAAATGGGCATAGTTATCTACAACAAAATGATTTAATTTGGGTGAAATTGGAGCAAGTTATCGATTGGTTGGGCTGAAGACTTTTATGGTTCGTTAATCATGAATGAGATATTTTGTTTTGACTTGAGCCCCTCTCATTCGGCTTCTCCAGCAAGTCTCACCGACTTCATCTCCACGGCAACTCTCTCTCTCTCTCTCTCATTCTTATCCCTTCCATTTCTACTTTCCTTTAATTCCTTCTTTTTCCTTGGGAGTAAAACGAAAATAGCTTCATCGTCCCTTCTCTCTCTTTGCCGCTGCAATCCACTAACCCTTGTCGCTCCATCGTTACAACCGCCTCATCCACCATCACCCTTGCTCCATCGTTGACCCCACAAATCCTAGTGGCCAGCCCACGACTACTTCGCCAAAGCTGCTCTCTTCTCCACGCGTCCAATCCACCGATCTTCAGCTCCTTGGACGCCAGCAAGCTGCCCGCGTTGCCTCTCGCCTTCAGCCGCATGGAGCCCAACCCATCAACAGCTCCGCAAGCCCACGTTTCCCTGCAGCTCAATCAACCGAAACAGCTCTTGTGCTATCCATCTCCACAATCTCTCCACCCAGTTGCCCCAACGTCGTTGGTCTTCTTCAACCAAAGTCTTTGTTGACTCCTTGCCGTGACACCACCCACGAATCAGCCACCACCGAAGTTCTCGTCTCTTTGCTCAACCCACGATATCTCTTCAATTTGTTGACCGAACCACATCCATGAAGCCTTGAAGACGAAGCTGGTTCTCTGTCCGTGTCTCTCGCACGATGACTTCAGCAGCTTCTTCACGTCAGCCGTCTTCGCACGTGGTCTTCTCCAGCGAACGTGTCTTCGTGGCCCAGCTCGCAAGAAGCAAGCCCGTGGATTCCAACATTTTTAGCCCAGCAGTTGGGCCCATCTCCAGCAGAATTTGAAGCCCACGGATCCAGCAATTCGGCCCAAGTGAAGTTCAGTCCGGCAGCCCAATTTTTGAGGCTTGCTTCAGCTTGGTCCATTTAAGTTGTAGCCCATTTTCAGTCTTGAAGTTCAGCCCAACATCGGTCCAAGAATTCAGCAGTCCAAGCCTGTGGTTTTGGGGCCCAAGCCCAGCATCTGCAGCAAGCCCGTTCCCGCAACAAATCTCAGTTTGGGCTGAGATTCATTGGGCCCATTTTAGGCCCGGCCCAAGTGTACATCATTGCCGCCGAAAGTTTTGGTTTTGGTCTCCGTCGCAGTGTTCCGGTCTTCGCTTTGCCAAGTGAATTTTGCTCACTAATGCCTTCTTAATTTGCTAATTATACTTAAAGGTTTATTAGTGTTAGTTAAGTGTAATTATGTGGTTAAATTAGGATGGATTAGCGATTATTAGTTGATTGCATTGCATATTAGTTAGGTGGTTAGTGTACTTAGATAGAGAATTTCCTATAGTATTTATTGGATGCTTCTTGGGATTTTTCCCGACCCTTATCTGGTGTTAATTAGGCAATTTGGGCCCAAATGGAATTTTTAGGAATTAAATATTAATTTTCGAAATTAATTATTAATTATTTATTTTTCGAAAATTCAACTGGGATGGCCAGTGACCAGGATTTTATGCTGATGATCGCGGTGCAGTCAATTTATTTAATTGAGCTTTATATTATGCTAAATTGAATTTATTGTATTTATTTATTTAATTTTCGAAATTAATTATTAGTTATTTATTTTCCAAAAATTCAACTGGGATAGTCAGTGACCAGGATTTTATGTTGATTGTCGTGGCATAGTCTGTTTATTTAATTGAGTTTTATTTTTTTGTTGAATTGAATTATTTGTGAAATTGAGAATTATTCTTTAATTGAATAATTTTTGGTTATTAATTGGAAAATAACCGAGTGTCAGTTGACAGCACCAAAAGTATTTTGGTGGACTACAGATAATGGTAGGATTTGTAGAAAGGAAATTATAACATTTTGGTAAGACTGACCGTGTACCCACGCACGGGTATTTTTATCAGAAAGAATAAAAATGGTGATTCGATTAAATGATCAATTTTCAGCATACTGTAAAAGTATGGCTTGCAATTTCTGGTGAGCATATATATTATTTTCGGCATATTGTAAAAGTATGATTGGCAACTTCTGGTGAGCATATATATTATTTTCAGCATACTATAAAAGTATGACTAGCAGCTTCTGGTGAGCATATATTATTTTCAATATACTATAAAAGTATGGCTGGCAGCTTCTGGTGAGCTATATTATTTATATATCGGCTAGAGTGAAGAGTCCTAGACTATGGTCGGACTCATAGATAGTATTGATTAAGGTGACCAGGGAATGGTCATGTTGACATGTAATCGACTAGGTCGATTAATCGATGATTCGATCTAAGTGTGGATTTATTGTGATTCAATGGCTCGATCTGATGTTGTGAATTGATTGATTGAATGGAATGATCGGTGAATGGTTGATTGAGACGTAATCGACTAGGTCGATTGATCGAGATATCGATCGGTGATGTGATTGCTTGGGTGCCTATTTGATCTGTGCTAATATGCAGGTGGAATCTGAGACCAAGGTAAGTCATCTGACTCATGTTGTGCATAAGTAGCCCTAAGGTGTATTAGTTTACTAATCGGGTCTTAGGGGGTGGAACTTGCTGAGACGTAGTCTCATCCCGGTTGTAGGACAACATTTCAGGGTCCTGATGAAAAACCTGAGGAGAAAGAACCCGAAGAGGAGTATTTGAAGGAGAACCCCGAGGATGATCCAAAGTAGGATCTTGATGAGAACTAAGACTCCATTCCTATTTGATGACTTTTGCTGTGGAACTTATAAAGTAGAAACCGACCTTTTTAAGATGGCTTGTATATGTATATGTATGACTAAGTCATTATAGATGTACATGAGGGTGTTGGTTTTCAAGTTCAATTTTCTAGTCCTACTTATATATCCCATTGCTTTATTGTTTGTGGATTTTTATAACTGCTTCCGCATGTACTATTAAAAAGGAAAAGGTCGGCAATATGTAGTCTTGGGATATCACATTTTAAAATCAACCAAAGATAAGGGATATGCGTGTGCCTGAGGATCGGGGCGTGACAGATATGGTGATGGTTGCAAGATGAAGCCTACGCGGGCAGCATTTAAGAGAAGTCCAGATCATCTAAGGCAGTTGAACTTAGTTGGTGGAAATGCCTATAAAAATGCTGTAACCCATTGATGTAATAGAGTGAGAGGAGCATGAGAATATACTCCATATCATGAAGTTCCTCCACCAACATTTCCTTCAACTATTGTAAAATTATTTTCATAAACTAGTGAAACTATCATTGTCTCATAAAAATTTGTGTTTATCCCTTGAACTATCCTATCTCGTCCCTTGTCCATCCTCTACGAACTATATCATACACTTGCACACGGCATCACTGATAAAAAAACTATCATTAATACCAAAATCATACTTCCGCATGCACACATCCAAATTTTTAACAGAATGAAAGTGGGCTGCAGTTTTTCTACGAGATGGAAAATAGGGGCCCTAAACCAAATGCTGTGACGTTTATTGGAGGTCCAATGCCCTACAATCGGAAGTGTCTAATCAATGGAGCATCGCGCTTGTTCGGACGTGTGAACAAAGGTTATGGCACCGCTCCAACTAGTGAGCACTGTGGATACATGGTGGACCTCTTGGCTTGGGTCAGACAAATCAAAGAATGATCCATAAGAAAAGTTCCTTGCAGAAAGTAGCTACTGTTGTGCTTCAACTTTGGTAGATTCAACTCTCTTTCTTTCCCCCTTTATCTGCTAGTTAGACACCAAAAGAATGATCCGTAAGAATGACTTGTTATTAAGTGGATACTCAAGGGGTAACTTGTGCACATGAAATGTTTAGAGCTTTGGCATAGTTGCATTTGAAGGACCGTTGGACCATAGCCTGGCGATACACCTTGTGTCATTGTTGTATGGTCTCATACATTCTGATTGTCTTCCGTCATAAATTTTGCATGTTATCATTCTTATTTCATAATTTTGCTACACTCTCTGGAAATTCTCTGAGTTTCTACACTGGGTAACTTGGAATCTTTTTTGGTTTCTTTTCTGTAGTTTGCTGATTCTATATCTATTTTTCATGCAGTGGTTATGCAACGCGGATAAGACCTCTCAGGAGCCGTGGTAAAGATTGAAGCTTCTCCCTTAGTATTGGATGATGATTGTCTGGAATAATCGAAAAATTTCTTCTTTTCTTCTTTTCTATCTTGCAGAACTTCTAGTCCCTATTTGGCTAGCTAATAATCAGCATTTGTCTCGAGTGTTTTTAGGGAATTTTTTGACTCGTCATATAGATGCTTGGCAAGGGGCGACACGAGCAGTTTTTCAAGTTTATCCAGAAAGCATAGCCCAGCAGAGTTGATTCTGAGTTCTGCCATGCGTGCTAGATTCACTGGTGGTGTGGTGGATGACTACCCACACAGGTACCTATATTATTACCGGAACTTATGTCAGTGTTCAACAATGATGGAACAACAGATGTTGTGCATGTCTTTGTATATATTCTGTTGGTTGGAAGTTATCTGTTTAAGTTAAGTTTCCGAGAGCCGAATATGAGAGCTTTCATTGGAGAGGAAACGCCCTTTTCTGTAATTATTGAAAGTTGGTTAAAAATCTTATGCTTTTGGTGTCCTGGAAAGTCCTGCGGATGGAAATGCTTTAACTTTGTACATAATTTGTCGAGTAACTGGGCTCTTTTTGCATATGGATTTCCACTCCCTTGGTGCACTTCTGTAATATTCTCTGTCACTTATCAAAAATTAATAAATTTCTGCGAAGTAAGTATCTGCAACAATCTTATTAATTTATTTCTAATATACACGACAGCTTATATATGAGATTATCAAATGTGCGCATAATACACTGTTAGCCGTCTTTGCCCATTTTCTTACGAATGGGTCATTGTTGCCTAGGATAACTGGCAAAACCGAGCTAATAAAGTTGCGCATAGTCTGTATGTTGGTTTGCCTAAGAATCTCTCTCTCTCTCTCCCTCTCTCCCTCCCTCTCCCTGCTCCCCGCTCGTTTGGTACTCTTATGTGAACATTTTTTTGTGAGTGTTCTCATGTAAATATTGACTGGGACAATTTTCTTTTCGTTTTGCTTTCTTTCCAAATAACTGCTTTGTATTTAATACCGTACGCCACGAATCTTCACACAGCCAAGAGAAAAATAAAAATGGAATTGAAATGAATAACAGAAGATACATCCACAAGCTCCCAGGGAGCAGCTAGGCAGCTTTTGTTTAGCCAGCTACGTACTGGCCAAATAACTTCTGCAAAACGCCAATAATACACAACACATATGAAGAGTAGAATCACAACCTTAAAGCATCTCACTATGGAGACGAAGCGACGACTGACAATGCCACTGAAAATCTTTCATCCTATAGCATGAGAAACACACTTGCATTGGCCAACCAGAAATTGACCCCCTAAAGTGCGGACAATCGAATCGTTTTTGCTTCTTTTTTTTTTTTACACATTTCTTTTCCACCATCAAACCAAATTTCTTCGAGTGGGTCATATGTCCTAAAACTTCAAACCAGAACCATGCAACTTTTCTTCGACGACACCATCAATTTGCTCTCCCATTTCAGTGCTCATGTAATTCGCCCAATCTCCAACCTCGCCCTTCCTGAAGAACTTCTCATTCTCCAGTCCAGATCGCAACTTGCCGCTCCTATTCACCTCCAATGCACTCAAACTGTCAAAGCTACACATCCTCAATATTCCCTCCACGGTCCCATTTCTCAGTTCTTCTTCGCTGAATGGACGCCCCATGAAGTCGGCCAACCTCCTCACTTGAACGCTCGGGTCCGCTTTCATCTCCTCATACTTCATGAACAACACCTTCTCAGGCATCTCCGAGCTCGCCTTGTGGTAACCCAGCACATGGTCCCAATAAGGCCCACACCAGCTCACGCCTCGGCAAAACTTGTCGAGGCCCTCTAGGAGTGGAAGCTGGCCCTTCTCTTCGGGCCTCAACTTGTTGAAGAAGTGCCACATCGAGATGAAAGTGTCTTTAGGGTTCCTACATAGGTAAACCAGCTTGCAATTCGAGTCCCTCACCGACCGTGGAAGAGATGAATAAGGCAAGTGGGTGGCCAAGAGCCTCGGGGATGTAAAAGCAGTGAGATCAGGATTTTTATTTTGGCGATAGAGCCTGAACTCCAAGAAGGGCACGAGGTCGTGGGGGTTTTGAGTAAGGAGAGCGTGGCGTTGTTGTGAGTAGGAGCCAGAGTACTTGGCACGGTTCAAGAGAGCGAAGAGGATGGCCTTTAGCCAGGTGGTGCCACATTTTGGGCTGGTGACGAGGAGGATGTCGGAGGGGTGAGCTTGGAAGTTATTTTGGCAAGCAAGGACGCCGTTCAAGACCCAAGAGGGAAACCAGAAGCCCTGGTACAAGCGGAGAGAGGAGGGGACACGGTCCTCTTCCAAAGGGGGAGAGGTGGGGACCCAGTCCTCTTCCGAAGGGAGAGAGGAGAGCAAGTCTTCGCATTCTGGCGACTTGACGTCGTCTAGCAAGTAATTTTCATTGAGAGGAGGAGGTTGAGAGGGTTGCATGGTGGCGGCAGCGGCCGTGGTGCGTGGTGATGGTGGTGGTAGTGGTGGTGTAGGTGGAGGAGGAGGCCGGTTGGAGTGAATGATTGGGTGTCTAAATAAGGAACATGAAGATGGTGCTGGGTGTCTCTTACAATTTATACATTAAATGGAGATGGCCCTCATAGTAGGAAAAAAAAAAAAAATCACTTTTAGGCTCCACCTGAACGGCTTCTTCTGAATTTTTTATTTATTAGTGAAAATTGGTATATTGATCCAATTAAATCTTCATCTTTTTCTTTGAACTTTGAACATGCACATGAACAAAAATTGTTTAGCTTTTTTTTTTTATGTCAAAAAATAAAAATCATTTAGTTAAGGGCTATGTTTATTTCCTCCGTCCCTAATTAGAGGATCCAATTATAATTTGACGTCGCAAAAATTTCAACTTAGTTAAATTTACAAACGGGTTCTATCCTTATTTGCAATTCTCTAATGGAGGTCTGGCTCTAGTATGATAAGGATTCTCTGCGGGTGCATTTTGCATTCTGTATCGAATTCGCGGGATGACTAGTATAGCAAGTGAACGTCATCTTCAACAGGGATAAAGTAACTTATCATACGCAAAATATGTTTTGTCATCTTGCGAAATGCAAATTATAATTTCTATACAAGTAGCATCCGTATCATGTCAACTTTGAACAGTACATTCGAAGGTTCCTATTCATCCTTTGATAATAATTAAAAGGTAGCCCACTTAACTCTATTTTCGACTAAGCGAAGCAAACCTATTGAAATATTCGTTGGTTGGCTCGTATCCGGGGTAGCGTGGATGAAATTTCATAATATCGATCCAGTATTGTATTCAACACTGAATCTGAACTGGTGTTTTAAAACGAAGTCAATGATATACATGAGAAGTCGCCAAGCACAGGGCCGAGTCTTTCAATAATATAAACATCAATCTGCCAATTTTCCCCGTGTAGAGGGATATCTTTAAAAAAAAAAAAAAAAAACCCAAATAAATAAATACTCCCAACATTATTTGATGCTTTCATATGACTTTTTAAAATAAATAAATAAATAAATAAAAATTGATGATACCAAGGTTGGTAAAGACCGATATTTATCGGTGTATATGTCAAAACTATTATTGGATGCTTGAATGTATACGTCCTCCTTAATTTAGATACTCATTGGGATCTATTATTTCATCGTGTAAATCAATTTTGTACACCAATCTTTATGTTCTCAATATTTACTCATCCAAATTCATACTATATGATATTACATTTTGTATGTATCAAGATGCAAGAAATTAACACCCTACCAAATTCATCCCATGCGTAAAGAATTATTTCCTCTGCGCAAATCTCCTCGTCAGGGAAAAAAATGATTTTCACTTTTATTCTCTACTCTAACTACTTATTCTGAGTTTTTCTCTTTATTGGTGAGAATTGGTATTACAAACCAGTTATATATTCTGTTGTTTCTTAACCTATGAACAATGAACATCATAGAAAATCTTTAGCTACGCCAGTTAGAGCATCCAATCATAGTTTGACATGGCACACATTTTATTTATAGTTAAATATGCAAGCGGGTTGTCTAATCCTCTGCTTTGAGATTGGCTTTAGCAAGAATAGAGGAAAATATGTCTCTTTAGTTAGATATGCAATTTCGAGTTCATTTGGTGTTACATCTAATGTAAGTGAAGATATTTGCATTTTTTTAGTCATTTATAGCTATACAGTAATGACGTTTGTATAAGTAAGCATCATCCATTTTTTGGCTGCTCAAAAGTGGTACTTCACTCTGTCAGGATGAAGCATTATCAATCAACAGAAAAAATTATGGATAATTATTTAAAAAGTCATAAACATATTATACGATGATTAATTCAGTTCTAAACTTTTTAATTTAACCAATTTCATCTTAAATCTTTTGATGTTTTGTCAATATAGTCATTCCAGCTAATTTTAATTGGTAATTACTGACGTGAATATTGACCATTTTATGTGGCATGACTAGTTAGGAAGGCCGGTGCAGATGTGGACGATTATGGCAATTTTTATTAGTTTTTTTTATGCGGGACTCCAAATGTCACTCTTTTCACTACATAATGAGCTATTGACTACATGTCTTAGAATTGGATCCTCTCACCATGATGCAATTGGGCCACTTTAATTAATTACTGTAATTGAATAAAAATTGCAGGATTCTGTAAAGTTGGAGGGTAATTTTATTATGTGAAGATACCCCCAAAATGGAATGAGATCCATTACCTCCATCAGTATAATTATTTGGTGTCTCATCCATTCAAACTATTAAGTATCATTCTAAATCACTTAAATTATAGTTATGGTATGTTTTGTATACTTGTAGTCTCCTTTCATTTAATGCTTTAAATTTTATGATAAGGTATTGTTCTATGATATGAGAGCACATGTCAAATCTTGGGGCTCTCTTTCAAACTCATTGATTGTGGTGGGCTCACAACTTTGCCCACACAAAACAGGACCATGTCCATATGAATCCATAACTTAATAACTCCTTAATCGCGGTTCAAAATTCACTTAAACTTCAAATTTGTGGCCTAATTGCGAAAATTATTTTGATTAGATGAATAACAAGTTTGATTAAATATTGGGCATTGCAAAATGAGGCTAAACTGGCTTAGCGAGTTTCCTATGAAATGCGCACGCAAGCTTTGTCTCTCTCTTCTCCGTTTCCTCTTTTTCTCGTTTTCTGTCACCGTTTGCCTTCTTTTCATTTGGTTCCATTCCTTCATACGTACTATTAAATTATGTCTCGAGTTTGAGTCCATTAGACAAATACGCATAAGTCTAGCCAAATAAACAAAGTTCAGGAAAGACTTTGTGATGTCTTCGAATTTTGTTCTGGCATTAATCCTATCTCCATGTGTAGAAGGAAGAAGCCAAAGAAAGCCACATGAGTGCTTTAAATTCTTCGACTTCCAAGTGGGCAAGCAAAGTCAGAGAAGAGAGATTTTCTTCAGCCGAAAAGGAAGGCATCCACGATCTTCTGCATTAAATAAAGGACCAACAACCTGCTGCAAATGCATGAAGAAGACGCATGAAGAAGACGCATGAAGAAGACTCCTTTAATGCTTGCTTCTCTCCAGGAACAAGAAGTTTGAAGACTGCGGCCCACCTCATTTCACGGATGATAGGCACACATTTGTTGACTATTATCACTCTTTCTTCTACCTCATTAAATGCGTGCCCATGCACATGCACGATCTGCATGCATGCCTACAAATATGGTGGGCGTCAGTGCCGATCGTGGGCTTGTCTTGTGGGCGCCTGTGCTGCATTTAATGAGGCCATTTACTTTCATTTTTTTTTTTTGTCTTGTTTTCTACCCTTCTCCCTATAGAAGGAGAAGACGTCTGAAGATGCAGATTGAGCGAGAGGAAAGGTCTCTTGGGCGCCGGTGCTGCATTTAATGAGGCCATTTACTTTTTTTTTTTTTTTTTTTTTTTTGTCTTGTTTTCTGCCCTTCTCCCTATAGAAGGAGAAGACGTTTGAAGATGCAGATTGAGCGAGAGGAAAGAGCTTGAGAGAGAGAGAGAGAGAGAGAGAGAGAGAGAGAGAGAGAGAGACGTGAGCTTAGAGAGGTTCATGTGGAGTCGAGTCCATTGAGTTGAGTTGTTAAACACCATGGGTATTGAGTATAAAGTAGGGCTGGGAAACACTTGAGTGCATGGGTGATTATAATCTTGTAATTCTCCGATTTATAGTGGATTATTTTGTTGGCTCTCCCCGTGGACGTAGATTCTGACATTCAGATCGAACTATGTAAATTCCTAGTGTCCTTTTATTGTTCCTTATTTTATTTCTGTCGATTTCTATAGCTCCCAACATAATTGTAAACTTACGATCTGCTTCCGTTGCACCGCCGATTACAATAATTAGTATCAGAACTAAGACTTTGCAATTATGTCTGGAGCAAAAGTAGAAATCAAGAAATTTAACGGCAGGAATAACTTTGAGTTATGGAGCATCACGATGGAGGTGTTATTAACAACTCAAGGATTAGCCAAGGCATTGGAGGGCAAGGCTCAGTTGCCCGAAACAATGCGAGATGCCGAAAAGGACGAGCTAATGGAGAAGGCCATGAGCATCATCATGTTGAACTTATTGGATGAAGTGCTAATAGAGGTGGCCGAGGATGAGGATGCCACAACGTTATGGGCTAAACTTCAGGCCCTCTATGTAACGAAGGATTTGAACAATTGCTTATATATGCTGAAGAGAATGTTCTAGTTTCGATACACTGAAGGTACGTCCATTAGATCCCACCTAGGTGAGTTTAATAAACTCATGATGGACTTGAAGAATGTTGGCAAGATTTTAGATGATGAAGAACAAGGCATGATGTTGTTGGCGTCTCTACTGGAGTCATGGGAGCACTTTACCGACTCCTTGTTACAAGGGCATACTACAATTACCTCAGAAGAGGTAAAATCTACCCTATTTTCAAAGGAGTAGCAAAGAAAGTTGGGTGATGACAGTCTAGCACAAGATATAGTGCGTGGACTGGTGATTTGAGGTAGAGACCAACATCGGAGGCCCAGCAACAGAAGCAAAAGCAAGAGCGTGTCGAAGTCGTGACATAGAAAATCAAAAGGTCGTGTGAAGTGCTTTGAATGTCATGAGGAGGGGCACATAAGGAGAGATTATCCAAAGCTAAGAAATAAAGGCGGTTGGCAAAATGCCACAAGTAGCGTGGCGAATGTTGCCGAGGAGAGTATCGGTGATGCTGAGGCTGTCCTATGTGTATCTACAAGTTCATCAGGAGACGAATGAGTGCTAGAATATGGATGTTCCTATCACATGACTCTTCATAAAAACTGGTTCACTACCTACCAGACTGCAAATGGTAGTAGAGTTCTTTTGGGGAATAATGCAGCCTGCAAGGTTTTAGGGATAGGAACAGTTCAGATCCAAATGCATTATGGCGTAGAACGGATGTTGACAGACGTAATGCATGTACCGAAGCTCAAGAAGAGCCTTATTTCTCTAGGTACACTTGACGACCTTGGGTGCAAATACACACCTAAAGGTGAAGTACTGAAGATCTCTCGAGGTGCCTTGACAGTGATGAAAGGGAAGAAGGTGAATTCTCTCTATCATTTACTGGGAGAAACTGTGACCGGAGTTGCTGTAGTTTCATCAGGTGAATCAGACTCAAATTTGACTAAGTTATGATATATGCGATTGTGACACATGAGTGAGGCGGGTATGACAATGCTGAGTGGGAAGGGGTTGCTGAAAGGTCAGAAGACAGGAAAAGCTGGACTTGTGTGAGCATTGCATCTTCAGGAAGCAGGGTCGTGTTAAGTTTGGTACAGCTCTACATTCAACCAAGTAACCGGTCGAATACATTCATTCAGATGTTTGGAGACCATCTCTAGTTCCATTGAAAGGAGGTGTCCGATATATGCTGACATTCATCGACGATTACTCAAGGAAGGTATGGGTGTATTTCCTGAAGCACAAATCTGAGGTATTTGATCGGTTCAAGAATTTTAAGACATTTATTGAGAAGCAATCAAGTAAACAAATCAAGTGCCTGAGAACTGATACTAGCATGGAGTTCTATGGTAAGTACTTTATCGAGTTCTGCCAAAAGGAAGGAATTGTGAGACACCGCAAAGTTCTCGGGACACCACAGCAAAATGGCGTAGCAGAACGAAAGAACAGAACTCTACTTGAGCGAACTCGGTGCATGCTTTCGCATGTAGGACTAGGCAAAGAATTTTGAGCTGAAGCAATAAATATGGCATGTTACCTGGTTAATCGATCTCCATCTTCTACTATTCAGTGGAAGACTCCTAAGGAAGTATGGTCGGGGAAACCTGTTGATTACTCCGGATTATGAATATTTGGATGTCCAACATATGCTCATGCGAGAGATGGTAAGCTTGAGCCAAGGGCGAAGAAATGCATATTTCTGGGTTATGCACAAGGGGTGAAAGGCTACTGACTGTGGTGCACTAATCCCAGATCACCTAGTTTTCTAATTAGCAGAGACGTGATCTTTGACGAGACTGCAATACTTCAAAAGAGCAATCTTGAGACTCAGCAAGCAGAGCAAACGGATCATGGTGTCAGAAGTGAGGTAGAGATTCAAGCGAAGTCTCCAAAGACCTCAAAGGTAACAGAGGAAGAGATTGCGGATGAGGCCACAGTTTATGAAGACGGTGATACTGAACAACTAACAGAGCCACAACACAACATAGCCGCGAGCAGACATATTAAACCACCGATACGCTATAGTTATTCTGATATTGCCTATGCATTAACTGTAAGTGATGAGGTGGAGATGGATGAGCCTTCATCCTATTCTGAGGCGATGGCTAGTGCTGAGTCATCACAGTAGCTAGAGGCTATGAGTGAAGAAATAGAATCACTCTATCAGAATTAGACATGGGAGTTGGTCAAAGTACCCAAAAGTCATATAATTGTCGGATGCAAATGGGTCTACAAATGGAAAGAGGGCATTCCTAATGTAGAGGCAGCCAAGTTCAAGGTGAGACTTGTTGTGAGGGGGTATACTCAACAAGAGGGCATCGACTACAATGAAGTGTTCTCTCATGTGGTAAGGCATACCTTTATTCGTGTATTACTTGCCTTAGTTGCTGCACGGGATCTTGAGCTGGAGCAACTAGATGTAAAAATGGCATTTCTTCATGGTGAATTAGAGGAACAAATTTACATGAAGCAGCCTAAGGGATTTGCTATTCTAGGTAAGTAAGACCATGTTTGCTTATTGAAAAATTCTTTATATGGACTGAAACAATCTCCTAAACAGTGGTATAAGCGTTTTGATGCTTTCATGACTAGTCAAGATTATTCGAAAAGTTAGTTTCATAGTTGCTTTTAGGAGATTGGAGGATGGGTCTTTGATTTATTTGCTATTATATGTTGATGATATGTTGATAACAGCTAAACATATGTCTGATATTAATGTGTCGAAGCGACAGTTGAGTGCTGAGTTTGAAATGAAAGAATTAGGTGCTGTTAAGAAAATATTGGGTATGTAAATTTTGCGTGACAAGGTTGCAGGAACGTTGCGTTTGTCTCAAAAGAAATATATTGAGAAGATTGTGGCACGTTTTAATATACAGTCAGCAAAATCTGTAAGTACTCTTTTAGCCACACATTTTAAACTTTCACCGCAAACTAAGGAGGAAGAGGAACATATGTCCCATGTTCCTTATTCTAGTGTAGTGGGTAGTATTATGTATGCCATGTTATGTGCTAGGCTTGACATTTCACAAGCTATAAGCGTTGTCAGTCATTACATGAAGCACCCAGGTAAGACTCATTGGGAAGCCATGAAATGGATCCTCAGATATCTAAAGGGGATAATAGACGTTGGTATATTGTATCGGAGGAACGTTAATGACAATGAGACCACAGGGTACGTGGACTCGGATCATGTCGGTAACTTGGATGATAGCATATCGTTAGCAAGGTACATGTTAACGCTAGCAGGTGGTGCAATAAGTTGGAAAGCGTCTTTACAAGATTATGTTGCCTTGTCTTCAACTGAGGCGGAGTACATGGCACTAACCTTTGTTGCAAAGAAGTCGACATGGTTAAGGGGTTTGCTCTCGGACCTTGGATTGGGGCAAAAAAAGTGTCACCATATACTGTGACAATCAAGGTGCGATATATTTGGCTTATAATCCAATATATCACGAGCGAACGAAACATATTGATATCAGGTACCATTTCATCCAAAATATCATAGCGAATGGTAAAATTGTTGTGAAGAAAATATCAACAACAGAGAACCCGACAGACATGATGATGAAGCCCGTTCCATCAGCAAAGCTCGAGCTCTGTACGAGCTCGATTGGCGTCTGTAGAGTATGAGCGGGAGCGTCGAGCATGGAAAATAAGTACTTAACTTAGCTTCAAACGTTGAGTCAAGATGGAGAATTATTGAATTATGTCTCAAGTTTGAGCCCGTTAGATAAATACGCATAAGTCTGGCCAAATAAACAAAGTTCAGGGAGACTTTGTGATGTCTTCGAATTTTATTTCAGCATTAATCCTATCTCCATGCGTAGGAGGAAGAAGCCGAAGAAAGCCGCATGAGTGCTTTAAATTCCTGTTAGATAAAAATTGCAGGATTCTGTAAAGTTATAGGGTAATTTTATTATGTGAAGATACCCCAACATGGAATGAGATCCATTACCTCCATCAATATAATTATTTGGTGTCTCATCCATTCAAACTATTAAGTATCATTCTAAATCACTTAAATTATAGTTATGATATGTTTTGTATACTTGTAGTCTCCTTTCATTTAATGCTTTAAATTTTATGATAAGGTATTGTTCTATGATATGAGAGCACATGTCAAATCTTGGGGCTCTCTTTCAAACTCATTGATTGTGGTGGGCTCACAACTTTGCCCACACAAAATAGGACCATGTCCATATAAATCCATAACTTAATAACTCCTTAATCGCGGTTCAAAATTCACTTAAACTTCAAATTTGTGGCCTAATTGCAAAAATTATTTTGATTAGATGAATAACGAGTTTGATTAAATATTGGGCATTGCAAAATGAGGCTAAACTGGCTTAGCGAGTTTCCTGTGAGATGCACGCGCAAGCTTTGTCTCTCTCTTCTCCGTTTCCTCTTTTTCTCGTTTTTCTGTCACCGTTTGCCTTCTTTTCATTTGGTTCCATTCCTTCATACGCACTGTTAAATTATGTCTCGAGTTTGAGTCCATTAGACAAATACGCATAAGTCTAGGCAAATAAACAAAGTTCATGGGAGACTTTGTGATGTCTTCGAATTTTGTTCCGGCATTAATCCTATCTCCATGCGTAGAAGGAAGAAGCCAAAGAAAGCCGCATGAGTGCTTTAAATTCTTCGACTTCCAAGTGGGCAAGCAAAGTCAGAGAAGAGAGATTTTCTTAGCCGAAAAGGAAGGCAACCACGATCTTCTGCATTAAATAAAGGACCCACAACCTGCTGCAAATGCATGAAGAAGACGCATGAAGAAGACTCCTTTAATGCTTGCTTCTCTCCAGGATCAAGAAATTTGAAGACTGCGGCCCACCTCATTTCACGGATGATAGGCACACGTTTGTTGACTATTATCACTCTTTCTTCTGCCTCATTAAATGCGTGCCCATGCACATGCACATGCACGATCTGCATGCATGCCTACAAATATGGTGGGTGTCGTTGCCGATTGTGGGCTTGTCTTGTGGGCGTCCATGCTGCATTTAATGAGGCCATTTACTTTCATTTTTTTTTTTTGTCTTGTTTTCTGTCCTTCTCCCTATAGAAGGAGAAGACGTCTGAAGATGCAGATTGAGCGAGAGGAAAGAGCGAGAGAGAGTGAGAGACGTGAGCTCAGAGAGGTTTGTGCGGAGTCGAGTTCATTGAGTTGAATTGTTAAACACCATGGGTATTGGGTATAAAGTAAGGCTGAGAAATACTTGAGTACATGAGTGATTGTAATCTTGTAATTCTCCGATTTATAGTAAATTATTTTGCTGGCTCTCCCCGTGGACGTAGAATCTGACATTCAGACCGAACCACGTAAATTTCTAATGTCCTTTTATTGTTCCTCATTTTGTTTTTGTCGATTTCTATAGCTTCCAACATAATTGCAAACTTACAATTCGCTTCCACTGCGCCGCCGATTACAACACGTACCATCTATGGAAGGAAAAATTGATGGTAGGCTGAAGTCTAGCATCGAAAGAACGTGGGCTTGGCTAGGCCATTAACACGCGATCAGCAAAAAGAGGAGAAAAATCATAATGGGTATATGAAGAATGAAGTCAAAGGTATCATGGACAAGATTAAAGCCGCGGAAGCTAAAGATATCACTTGGCAAACAATTGGCAAAGTAAATTAAAGGACATGACAAAATTAACTTTGGATTCTCATTAATACATTATAAAAAGGGGGTCAACCAAACTAGCAGCTTGTTTATCAAAACACTTAAAAGAGCCAAAAACGAGAGGAACAAATGAAAATTAATGAATTCTTAAAAAATAAAATGAAAGAAAGTTTTAAAAAAAAAAAAGAAAAAAGAATAAACCGCACGGGTATGGCCACAGCCCAACCATAGCCAGCTTCGGCAAGGATTGGTAGGATTGTTCATGAAAAACAGAAAAAACGATCAACCGAGCCGAACAAAATTGATAAGCTCAGTCTAGCAGTTTAGTGTTTTAATTTTGGTTTAGGATTTCTTTTTCTTTGGTTATTCGTTTGGTTTTAGTTTATGACTTCGAAAACTGACAAATTAAATTGGACCGATAAGCTTAATAACAATTTTATTCTCCATCTAACAAATATAAATTGTAGTTTAACCTACCAAATAACTGCTTTGTATTTAATACCGTATGCCACGAATCTTCACACAGCCAAGAGAAAAAGAAAATTGGAATTGAAATGAATAACAGAAGATACATCCACAAGCTCCCACGGAGCAGCAAGGCAGCTTTTGTTTAGCCAGCTACGTACTGGCCAAATAACTTCTGCAAAACGCCAATAATACACAACACAGATGAAGAGTAGAATCACAACCTTAAAGCATCTCACTATGGAGACGAAGCCACGACTGACAATGCCACTGAAAATCTTTCATCCTATATAGCATGAGAAACACGCTTGCATTGGCCAACCAGACATTGACCCCCTAAAGTGCGGACAATCGAATCGTTTTTGCTTCTTTTTTCTTCTTTTTTTACGCATTTTTCTTTTCCACCATCAAACCAAATATCTTCGAGCGGGTCATATGTCCTAGAACTTCAAACCAGAACCATGCAACTTTTCTTCCATGACACCGTCAATTCGCTCTCCCATTTCAGCGCTCATGTAATTCACCCAATCTCCAACCTCGCCTTTCCTGAAGAACCACTTCTTCTCTAGTCCAATTAGCAACTTGCCACTCCTATTCACCTCCAATGCACTCAAATTGTCAAAGCTACACATCCTCAATATTCCCTCCACGGTCCCATTTCTCAGTTCTTCTTCGCTGAATGGACGCCCCATGAAATCGGCCAACCTCCTCACTTGAACGCTCGGGTCTGCTTTCATCTCCTCATACTTCATGAACAACACCTTCTCAGGCATCTCCGAGCTCGCCTTGTGGTAACCCAGCACATGGTCCCAATAAGGCCCACACCAGCTCACGCCTCGGCAGAACTTGTCGAGGCCCTCCGGGAGTGGAAGCTGGCCCTTCTCTTCGGGCCTCAACTTGTTGAAGTGGTGCCACATCGAGATGAAAGTATCTTTAGGGTTCCTACATAGGTAAACCAACTTGCAATTGGAGTCCCTCACCGACCGTGGAAGAGAGGAATAAGGCAAGTGGGTGGCCAAGAGCCTCGGGGATGTAAAAGCAGTGAGATCAGGATTTTTATTCTGGAGATAGAAGCTGAACTCCAAAAAGGGCACGAGGTCGTGGGGGTTTTTTGTTAGGAGAGGGTGGCGTTGTTGTGGGTTGGAGTCAGAGTACTCGGTACGGTTCAAGAGGGCAAAGAGGATGGCCTTTAGCCAGGTGGTGCCACATTTCGGGCTAGTGATGAGGAGGATGTCGGAGGGGTGAGCTTGGAAGTGATTTTGGCAAGCAACGATGCTATTCAAGAGCCCAGAGGGGAACCAGAAGCCCTGGTACAAGCGGAGAGAGGAGGGGACACAATCCTCTTCCGAATGGAGAGAGGTGGGGAGAGAGGTGGGGACCCAGTCCTCTTCCGAAGGGAGAGAGGAGAGCAAGTCTTCGCATTTTGGCGACTTGACATCGTCTCGCATGTAATTTTCATTGAGAGGAGGAGGTTGAGAGGGTTGCATGGTGGCGGCCGCGGCCGCGGTGCGTGGTGATGGTGGTGGTAGTGGTGGTGTAGGTGGAGGAGGTGGCTGGTTGGAGTGAATGATTGGGTGTCTAAATAAAGAACATGAAGATGGTGCTGGGTGTCTCTTACAATTTATACATTAAATGGAGATGGTCCTCATTGGGGGCAAAAAAAAAAAAAAAAAAGATCACTTTTAGAGTCCATCCTTAACGGCTTCTTCTGAATTTTTTCTTTACTAGTGAAAACTGGTATATTGATCCAATTAAATCTTCTTCTTTTTCTTTAAACTTTGAACATGCACATGAAAAAAAAATTGTTTAACTTTTTTTCTTTTTGTCGAAAAAGAAAATCATTTAGAGCCATGTTATTTCCTCCGTCCCTAATTAGAGGATCCAATTATAATTTGACATCGCAAAAATTTCAACTTAGTTAGATTTACAAATGGGTTATGTCATTTGCAATCCTCTAATAGAGGTCTGGCTCTAGTAGGGATAGAGAAAAATACGTTTCTTTAGTTAGGTGAGTAGTATCCAGTCAATAAACCATTTGGCGCACGAGTGATGAGATCAAGAGCGTGAAACCTCAGGCCCAAATGTCGAATTTCTTTACTCATTTATAGCTACAGCGTTAAGATACTTGTATGTGCACTCATCATCTATTTTTTGTCTATGTTCAAATGCACGTTTAACGTGGAACTTTCATTTACTCTATTAGAACAAGGCATTGGATCAGGTGTATAAAACCAAATGCTGTCAACCATTCAACGTACATTGAGGTCCATCTGTTTTACATATGAGAACCATTGACCGATTGATATCGAGTGTATGCATTAAATTCGCATAATAAATCTTTCCCATGTTGAGCACAAGATGGATAGCCACCTCTGTGCCACCAAACTGGGTGGCTTGAATTGCCAACGAACTTGACTGATTGATATCGAGTGTATGCATTAAATTCGCATAATAAATATTTCCCATGTTGAGAACAAGATGGATAGCCACCACTGTGCCACCAAACTGGGTGGCTTGAATTGCCAACGAACTTGCACATCAATATCCTAACAACTCTATATAAAATGTAACACCCTGGGTTTCCAAGGTATATATATGGTATATATATTGTCCGCTTTGGACACTAAGTCCGTACGGTTTTGTTTCCATGGGTCACTTGCACTGGTGAGGACGCACCTTCATCCCATCAACGGTCTTTTCCCTCAAAACGCGTATTCCATTGCCTTATAAGGCAGCTCAGACCTCCTTCCCTAGGCAATGTGGGACAAGAGAGGGACCCCTTCCTTGTGCAGGTCCGGGAACCGAGGCGCAGACACATCGCCATCCCTCCTCCCCACACATTGCCGCCTGGGCCGTCACACTCTCCACCCTTTAGGAGCAAAGCGTCCTCGCTATGGCTCCACACACGGTCGGGAGTCAGCTCTGATACCACTTATAACACCCTGGGTCTTCACTGTACACTTAGTGTCCAAAACGGACACTAAGTGTAGAGTGGAGACCTAGGGTGTTACATAAAACACAAAATGCTCTCATTATCCCACACTTGTTTCATCATTTTCATTACATTATTAAATCTAGATATCAACTAACAAGGATTAAAAATGCTAAAGTGGATACGCACACTTTCTCATGGCATACGCGATCAAATATTTTTTCAGTCATATTAATAAATAAAAACAAACGCACCTAGATCACATGATTGAAACATCAAAATCCTAACCACTCTATATATAACACAAAATACTCTCACTACCCCACACTTGTTTCATGATTTTCATTACATTATTAAGTCTAGATGTCAACTAACAAGGATTAAAAATGCTAAAGTGGATACGCACACTTTCTCAGGGCATCCGCGATCAAATATTTTTTCAGTCATATTAATAAATAAAAATAAACGCATTTGGATCACATGATTGAAACATAAAACCATGCTCAAAAAAGCAAACAAAGCATTGCTTATAAATAAAATAAAATAAAATAAATTAGGGTTAATACCTCAAAAAACTCAAGTTATACTAACTATGACACAAATACCCTAAATTTTTTTGTATCAGTAGAAATCCTAGGCTTGCCCATTGTGAAAAATATATTCTAAATGGAATTCAAATAGATCATATATATATATATATATATATATATATATATATGTATGTATGTATAATGGGTTTGTTCGTGATGCAAAAAAAAAAAAAGTTTGAGATATTTGTGCCACCATAGGCAAGTTTAATATTTTTTGTGATATAAAAAAAAAAAGCTTTGGGTATTTGTGCCATAGTGCAAATACTATGGGATTTTTTGTGATATTTGCCCAAAAATTGAGCATTAGAAGTGCATGTATCCACTTAGGCCCTATTTGGTAAAATTTGTTTATGTTCCCTAAAACAACTATTTCTATTCTTTTGTTCCGGGGAATGAAAAAAGAATGCAAACCTGTTTGGTAAAATTTTTATTCCCAAGAACAAAAAATCTATATTTTTTTGTTCCCGAAAATTAGATTTGGAATAGAAACAAGAAGTAGAAAAAAAAATAGCTTCTTGTTTGCAGAAACAATTTCTTAAATTTTTTTTTTGTTCTCTTTTCTCTCTTCTTCTCTTTTCTTCTTCTCTTTCTTTTCTTCTTCTTCTTCTTCCTTTTGGCCGGTCGCTGGCCTTGGCCATGGCCGGTGCCGGCAACCAGCCAGACGAGGGCCAATGATCTTGTCGAAGCATCGCCGGCCCTCGAAGATGCTAAGCCACAGTGAGACTCGTCCTCGCCTTGGTTAGGAGAGGTTGACCTCACCTAAATCTGGCGAGGCCGAGCTTGCCTAGCCACCAGCAAGGCTCGGCCTCGTCAGGCCACCACTAGGCGTCCCGCCGGCAAGGTCGACCTTGCACTGCCTAGGCGAGGCCGAGGCTCACTGTGGCCAGGTTGGCCTCCAGCAAGCTCGTTGGACCTCGCCCAGCCGATCGTCCGCCACAATGGTGGTCGGCGACCGACTAAAGAGAAAAAGAAAATGGAAAAAATAATAAAAAATAATTAAAGAATTTAAAAAGTTAAAAGAAATAAAAAATATAAGAATCTTACTAAACGTATTTCTATCCCAAGAATAAAAATTTTGGAAAGTTACGTTCTTTTACTCAAAAATTATTTTCGAGAATAGAATTAAAAAAACTCATTTTTGATAAAAAAAAATTGTTTCTCAGAGAAGAAATGTTACCAAACACGCCCTTAAACAACTCCACATTATTTTTGATCGACAAGAAATGTTACCAAACCCGCCCTTAAACAACTCCGCATTGTTTTTTATCGACGAAGACTAGCAAATGGTGCCACTTGACCGAGAAGTTAAAGACAGCATTTAGCGGGCTAGAAAAATCGGAAATTCTTGTCCTTAGCCTCGAACTATACCCGCAGGAGACTACCTCCTCCATGTCGTTGCTAGCAAGAGCGGATTGAACAGGATTTCACGAGTAACGTTAAAACCCATTCATGAGAAAACCCAGGAAATTTTTCGTGGAATATTTTGGAAGTATATCGAGAAATGGACGGAAAAAGAAGCTCCATAACAAGAAAAAAAAAAACCCGAGAATTGAATGAACCAACAATGCAATAACTCTTATGTTGAGAATCGAACGCGATGCCATTAATTTAATGTTGGAATTATGCTTGTTCGAATAGGAAAGCAGTCTTGTCGAACCTAGCTTTATAGGGTGATGATGCTTGAAATGAAACAAGGATATGACTTGAACACGACGAAAGTCTACTTAGGAAAAATCCCGATGCGACTTGTTCTGATCATTCGAGACTTCTGGAGACAAACACATTCTTATCATCTTTTATTTAAAAAAAAAAATTAATACTATGAAAAACTCCAAACATGTACATTTATAATAAATTTATCTCAAATTAAATTTTTCACTACCAAAACCCTAAACTTATATATTTAAGATAAATTTACTCTCAGTTTCCGTTAATAATATTACGAAAAATCACAAACCGATGCATTTGTGACAAAGTTAGGATATATTCGTCAATTGATATATGTCGTCTAACTCAGCAATTTGACTCTAAAATTTAACGGATGATAAATTTTTCATGGATATATTAGTATGAGGTTTTTTATTATATTAATTTAAAAAAATAAATAAATAGCGGATATGAAAGTGACAGGAATTAATCCCCCACTCTCTACATTCGACTGACACTCCTCCTAATCCCCGTTCCTGACTTCCGATGGCCTCCCACCCCGAAAACAATGGCGCTCCTCCACCACTCGACCGCCATCCCCCGCCACCGTGCATCCGTCTCCTCCGGCACCCTATTCAGTTCTCCGTCCTCGACTGCCCCCTCCCTGACACCTTCCGCTTCCTCAACCCCTGGGAATCACCACTCCCCCTCAGCGACTTCCTCTCCTCCACTGATGCCAGCGCCACCAAGGCAATCCTCACCTCCGGCATGAGTCCGATCACCACCGACATGCTCTGGTGGCTCCCGGAGGTCCGCCTTGTCGTCACCACCAGCACAGGCCTTAACCACATCGACCTGGCAAAGTGCCGACGGCGTGGGATTGTGATCACCAACACAAGGGACGCGTACTCGGAGGACACGGCGGATTTGGCCACCATTGTGCCACCAGACTGGTTGGCTTGAATTGCCAATGAACTTGCACATCAAAATCCTAACCACTCTATATATAACACAAAATATTCTCAGTACCCCATACTTTTTTCACGATTTTCATTACATGGTTAAGTCTAGATATCAACTAACAAGGATTAAAAATGCTAAAGTGGATACGCACACTTTCTCACGGCATCCGTGATCAAATATTTTTTTCAATCATAGTAATAAATAAAAACAAGCGCATGTAGATCATATGATTGAAACAGAAACCCATGCTCAAAAAAGCAAATAAAGCATTGCTTATAAATAAATAAAAAAAGAAAATTAGGGTAATACCTTAGAAAGCTCAAATTATACCAATTATGACACAAATACTCTAAATTTTTTTGTATCGGTAAAAATCCTAAACTTGCCAATTGTGACAAATTTACTCTAAATGGAACTAAAATAGAGAATATATATGTCATATATGTATAGATTTGGATTTGTTTGTGATGTGAAAAAAAAAAAAAAAAAGTTAGTGGTATTTGTGTCACAGTGGGTAAGTTTAGAACTTTTTGTGATATTTAAAAAAAAAAAAAAGAAGCTTTGGGTAGTTGTGCCATAGTGCAAATGGTATGGGATTTTTTGTGATATTTGCCCAAAAAATTGGGCATTAGAAGTGCATGTGTCCACAACTCCGCATTGTTTTTTTTTTTTTATCGACGAAGACTAGCAAATTGTGCCACTTGACTGAGAAGTTAAAGACAGCAGTCAACAGGTCAGAAAAATCGGAATTTCTTGTCTTTAGCCTCGAACTATATCCGCAGTAGACTATCTCCTTCATGCCATTGCTACCAAGAGTGGATTGAATCGGATTTCCCGGGGAACATTAAAACCCAATTACGAGAAACCTGGGAAATTTTTCGTGGAATCTTCGGGAAGTATATCGAGAAACGGATGGAAAAAGAAGCTCCAGAACAAACAAAAAAAATCCGAGAATCAAATGAACCAACAACGGAAACAATTCCCTCTTGATCAAGTGAAAAAAAAAAAAAGGAAACAAAACAGAGAAGATGGCCACGTCCAGAAGCCGATTCGACGGCGCCACCACTGCTTTCTCCGGCGGTGGTTTTATGCCCCCTCTCAGTCCACTGCGCAGTTCGCCGATCCCTATTCCGTCCCTCCTGCTGGAGTAAGTAGTGTCGCACGCAATTGGGAATGTGACAGTTTGTGCTAATCAACACTCGTGAGTTGCTTCCCTCTTGAGTGTCGTGGTGGGGATGGAACGGAGAGTTGGGGTTTTTGAAGAACCAAAATCTGATCAATGTAATGCTAATCACGTGTATGCATGAGTTGCATTGCATTTCTGTCGTCAAGGGTTAATAAAAGCGAAGTGGAATTCTGCTGGGTAGTATCTTTGGAGGATGTCGAAAAATGTAGCATGATTCAACGATGGGAATTCAGATGAGTCAATTTATTCCCATATGATACTAACCGTAGCATCAACGCGTGATTGGCAATTTAGATCCATCAATCCATATGCAAATCACATCACATAGTTCAAGAAAAAGTTTCTGCTTCTTTGATAAATGGATCTCATATGAAGCTGAGATTGTCTTCACAAGCAGTGGTAGAAATTTATTCTCTCGCCTTTCTCATGGTTTCGAAATGGCAGTCATTGATGAGGCAGTGCAGGAAAATCAGGTGGCAGTTCTTCCTTCCCTTTCTCTTGGTGCTGCTCGATGTTTCTGTTTGTGGATCCGCAGCAGCTTCCTGCCATTGTTATCGGACTCTGCTAGATAGCAGGAGACTTTTTGATTGATTTCAGCAAGCTGGATTGCGCAACAATGTTGTTGTCTGTTCAGTATAGGATGCATTAACAAAAGAGACTATCGAGAAGATGCAGCATTTGGGTCACTTTATTGTGTTGTGCTAAGCATGAATTATTTCGGCAAGACATCGAAAGGGTTGTATTCTCGGAATTCTATTTTTGTGCAATGCTAGATTCTTGCACAAAAACAGGATACATATAATACACGCCAATGCCTCGGAACTCTAAACTTTGCTTGAAATCTTAGCTAAGGTATTAAAAGTATTTTCTTTTATGTGAATAAAGACATGGCAGAAGGTTATCAATTAACTAGTTGAAGAAAACAAGAACACATATGGCTTGAGCTTTGCTCTCTACACCTATGGATCTTCGTGGCCAGTGTTCAATTAAAAAATGAGTCCCGGATACCTGGAGTGCCAAAACTTGGCATGGAATGACACTTAAGTGCCAAAATCGGAGTAAAATTGATCATTTAAATGCCAATCCAGCCAAAATGCTAACATAACAATTTTCCGATGAGGTAAATGCAAAACGACATCATTTTCCACGCTGAGGTGACTAGAAAATACAAAAACGACGTCATTTTATTTCTGACGTGGTAAAAAATTAATATAGAAATTAATTAAATTTATTTAAAACATATAAAAATAAAAATAAGAAGGGGGAGGGCAGGGAGGTGGTTGAGGGCTGGGCCCTTACCGCCGCCAGGAAGGGCGGGTGACGGAGGGCGGAGGGTTGGCCAGGGTCGCCAACCCTCGACTGGCCCCCGGCCAACCGGCGGCGAGGGCTCGTGAGTCCTCGCCCAAACCCAACCGACCCTCCCCCTCCGTCACCAACCCTTCCGGCGATGGCGGGAGGCGGCAACCGCAAGGGCTCGGCCCTCGGCCACCTTCCTCCCCTCTTATTTTTATTTTTATTTTTAAATGTTTTAAATAAATTTAGTTTTAAATTTAACTTTATTAATTTTTATATTAATTTTTTACCACATCGAGACAAAATGACACCGTTTTCACATTATCTAGCCACATCGCATGCGAAACGATACCGTTTTGCACTTATTTCGCCAGAAAAATTGCCACGCCAACATTTTGGCCGATTGGCGCTTAAGTGATCCATTTTACTCCGATTTTAGCACTTAAGGGTCCATTTGGTAACATTTCGTTTAAAAATTGTTCCGAAAATAGAAATAGAAAAAGTGTTACTGTTACAAGAATAATTTTTGAATAAAAAAACGCGTTTGGTAAAATTGTTCCGGAATAAAAAATGAACGAAACACGTTTGGTAAGTTTGTGTTCTTTTTTGTTTCTTTTAATTTTTTAATTTTTTATTTTTTTTTTTTTTCTTTTTCTTTTTTTTTTTTTCCTTTTTTTCTTCTTTTGGCCGGTCGCTAGCCTCGGCCATGGCCGGCGACCGGCCAACGAGGGCCGACGGCCTCACCCAACCACGGCGAGGCTCGCCGGCCCCAAGCGAGGCCTCGCCTTGCCATGGTTGGGCGAGGCTCGGCCTCGCCTTTGCCGGGCGAGCTCGGGCTCACCCGGATCCAGCAAGCCCAAGCTCACCCAGCCTTGCCCCGCACCGGCGAGGCTCGGCCTCACTTTGGCTGGGGGAGCTCAGGCTCACCTAGATCCGGCGAGCCCAAGCTCGCCCAACCACCTCCGAGCCTCGCCGGGCCACTGCTAGGCCGGCGAGCCTCGCCAGTGGTTGGGCGAGCTCGGGCTCCAGCCAAGGCGAGAGCCTCGCCTTTGGCCGGCGACGCTCTGGCGAGGTCACTGGCCCTCGACGGTGTCACCAGTCATGGCCGAGGCCGACGACTGACCAAAGAAAAAAGAAAAAAAAAAAAAGAGAAGAAAAAGAGAGGAGAGAGAAAATTTGTTCTTAAAAATTGTTCCAGAAACAAGAAACACGTTTTTCTTGTTTCTTGTTTCTGTTCCAAATGTGTTCCTATGAACAAAAAAATAGATTTGGAATAAAAACTCAAACAAACGTGTTTCTATTCTTTTTTTGTTCCCTAGAACAAAACACAGAAATTTTGTTCATAAATAGAAACAAAGAACATTAACAAACAGGCCCCTTAAGTTTCCCTCCGTGCCAAGTTTTGGCACTTGGAGTGTACTTCTTTCATTAAAAAATATTTGCATCACTTAGTTAAACTCTTCCTAGAAATTTCCGTAACCACAGCTAAAGTTTTCAATTGACTTGTTCATGAAAATTTTCACTGGTACGTAAAACCATAGATCTCAGTTGGTTGCACAAATTCTTTACATTCAGACATACTATCTAGGGGTGAGCACTGGTCCAATTCCTAGTTCCTAAAATTGGGAATCATTGATAATCGGTTCGGTTCTAGGTGCAGACTAAATCACTTAAACCTGATCGATTATTTTTTTTCCCTAATGGTTCTCTATTTTAGATGGAGATTTGAATTTGAAAGATTTATTGACGTAAACCAATTTCTCCGTTACAGGTATGCATCTAGAAATTGTTGAGTACAATTAGTTGCTTCCTCTTTAAAGGGACACATGCCTTTTTGGAGAAGCAACAAAGAGAAGGAAAAACGTTGGTTTCAACATGGTTTAAGATGTAAAATCTATTAAAGAGCAGCCATTTTATTGGATTGACAATGATCAATACATGTTTATATCGTTATAAAAAGGGCTCACAAGTGCAAGAATCACCCCTTGAAAGCCATTTAATTTAAAAGAGCATATAGAATTCCTAGGTCAAACATATCTTTTAATGGGACTTAATGTTGAATTAGTATTTCTTTTGTTTGATGACCAATGGAAAAATTTTATTTTATGTTTACAATTTTATTATTCTACGCAATTGGACTCTTTATTTCTCTCGAGAAATTCAATCCTTGGTGAGTGGTTCTTTTGAAGCCCAGTCCTAATGTCTTCAACTTTTTTTTTGTTCATTCCTCTCTCCACTGTGGTTATATAGGAAATTTTCTATTCTATTTATATCTATATTCGTATATATCAAGTTATACTTTGAGGGGGCAAAGTTGATTATGGTAAATTGATCCGTCATGCAATTGCGCGTGGGTTACAGTTTTCTCTTACAAAGTGTGATCAATAATTATTACGCTCAAATATGATATATTTAGTGACCAAAGTTGATTGTGGGTGGACTGATCCAGAAATAAATCACGATAACTTTGTATTCCCGTTGTGTTCTAAATGGCATATGATGGATTTATGAGATGGGCTTAAGGCCCATCCGCTCAAGTTGGGCCCAAAAGGGCCCGGCCCACGGGAATAAGGCCCGTGGAAGGGGCAAGGTATAAAAGGGAGGAGAGAGAGAGAGAAGACACCCTTTGGCACAATTCCAACGTACGTTCTCTCTCTCTCTCCTCCAAAAAGAAAACGAACGCAAACGGCGATTTCTTCTTCCCTTTCAAGGCAAATAGACATCATCGGATCAGAATTTCTTCCTCAATCTTCGGCATTGGTGTTTAATCTCGTGGCTAACAAGGTACGCTCGAATCCGTGGTGTGCTTTACGATCGGTGATGCGTGTTTTCCCGGGCTTCGTCTTCCGCATTGATTTAGGGGTTCGATTTAGTGTCGAATCCGGTTTTCGGGGATTAGTAATTCCCAACATTGGTATCAGAGCCCTAGTTCACGTTTTCCCGATCAATTTGATGTTTTTTGATTGATTTTTCGCAAAAGGTTTTCGGCCGTACGGATCGGGGCGTGAAATCCCGACACCCGAGTACTGTACGCCGTTTTTTCTGAGTTTCCGTAAGTCGGAATAAAAATATGAAGGCATAGGAAGAAAGGCGACGTCGAGACGAGTCCGGGGACATGTCGTCGGCCGCCAGAGACGCCGCACGCGCCCACACGCGCGGCCGGAAGCCGCCGCTAACGCGTGGGCGCGACGCGCCCGGAAGCCGCTGCGCCAGCCGCCCGGCGCGTGCGCCACACGCGCCGGTGACGAACCGGCACGTGCGCGCCGGCGACCGGGCGAACGGCACGCGCCGGTCGGCGAACCGACGCGTGGCCGACGTCACCCGATGACGCCATCGTGACGTCACCCAACGGCCGATATGACGTCATCGATGACGCCGGCCGATGACGTCGGTGGCGGGTGGCGACCCGACCGACGACCCGACCCGACCCGCCGGGCACGCGCGCGTGCGTGCGAAGCCGACGCGTCGCGTGACGCCGCCCGGCTCACGCGCGTGGCACGTGCCGCCGACGTCTGCGTGACGCGCCCCGCACGAGCGAGGCACGTGCGGTCGGTCCGCGCGAGCGCGAGTTCGACCGGCCGACCGACTGTCCGGCCCGACCGGTTCGACCGTCGCGACCGGTCCGACCCGCTCGCCCGTTGACCCGACCCGTTGACCCGTTGACCGTGACCGACGACCGTTGACCGTTGACTGACCGTTGACCGACCGTTGACCGTTGACCGATCGTTGACCGACCGTTTATCGTTGACTTTGACCGTTGACCCGAAAAAAAAAAAAAAAAAAAAAAAAATTTGTTTCTTTTTCAGTCATGCCTATGTGGATTATAAGTAATCCATTTTTTAATTCTGCATTTGTTGAATGAATTTTGGAAAATTATGTATTTTCCCTTATGTTTATTATGGATTATAAGTGATCCAATTTTAGTTCTGCATTTGTTGCAGGAACTATAATGAGTTATGCACAGATACTTGCAAGCCCGAGAAGGGACGAGGGAAATGCAAGACTTAAAAGGCTGATGTCAGATTTAGCTAATTATCGATGGCATGGCGGTGATTTAGTATCACATGTGATCAAGATCAATCAGATGATACAGGAAATCATCTGGAATGGTTATCTTATGCCGGACTTTGAGAAGGTGCCGGCTTTGATAAACACTCTTCCACCTGAATGGCAAGCAGTGTTTGATCGGCTATGGGAGGTCAACGTGGTCCCGGATTATAGGAAGCTTGTGGAAGCTTTTGTAAGAGAGTACTATAGGATTGAGTTGGCCAAAACTTCAACCCTTAGATTGAGCGCCACATGGCGCCGAGTGAATGCGCCTTGGTGGCGACATGAAAGCTCTCCAAAAGTTTTTCCTTGGTTGGCAAATGTGCCTTCGCTTTTCTCGGATGTTTTGAATGACAGATTAGAAGGGACATTCCCTATTTATCCCTTGGATTAATTTGAGATGTTTTTTTGATGTCAATATCTCTTTCCATGTTGATATTTTTTTCCTGTATATATATTGCTTAGTGTAATGTATAGTTGTATTATGTGAAAGCATTGTTATTTTATTATATATTAGATTTTATTTGCTTTCTTTATTGCTTTGTTCTTTGTGGGTAATTAGTCAGGGTAGTTTTAGAAGCTTTTGTAGCTTCATAGAATTGATTTTGCATATGACAATCATATTAATGATAGTTTTGAGTTAGGATTTTTGGATGATGATTGGAAACATAGTGACCTTTTGATTCTGAAGCCTTACTTGAAATTATTTATTAATATGATGGGTCTATGCAAAGAGGGATGCATAAATGATAGGCATTAATTATTCGTGCATGGATGTCCGATGTGTTCGAGACGATGGTTCAAAGAACTAAGAACGTGATTCTTGCCGATATGAACGGTAATAATTGTGAAATATTGAATAAGAAGATTCAATATGTGCTGGAAAAGCAAGAAGCACTAGAAGCTCTTGACCATGTTATGGAAGATCTTAAGGATGCCTTGCGCCACCTTGAGCTGGTAGAGGACCGCCTAACGGCATTTGAGCCGAAAACGGACATTTGCAATGCTGGTTCTAGCTCAGAAAGGGCTTTGTGCTCTAAGCGCAAATGTATTGATTCGTTCAATATGTGGGAATGCAAAGGACCAAGTCCTTATTGCAAGAAATCAAGAGTTAACCAACACAAGAGAGGAAAACGTCCTCAAGTGAAGAAAATGTCAAGGGTGAGGTGTTACAATTGTGACAAGAAATGTCACTATGCTTGCAACTGTTGTGAGTCAAAAAAGATTCAGGAGAGACAGACCATGTAGCAAAGGATAGAGGATCCTTCGTGGAATTCCGACGAGTACCAACTGGAACTGAGTGGATCCATATGGGAAACAACTCTAGAGCTGATGTAAAGGAATTGGCAACGGCCAATTGAACCCGAGTGGTGGACGCACCTTTGATGTTCTATATGCTCGGAGATTCGTCGAAATTTAGTGTCTGTCTTAGCGTTGGTTAAGCTTGGTTTTGGTATGAACTTCCATAATAAATGTGTAGATTTGTGTTTAGATACAAACTACTATGGTTGTGGTCACTTACTGAATGGTTTTATTGTACTAAATATTGACTGTGATGATGTCAATATGTTATTTTCTTGTTTCACGTCTTCTACCTAATATGATAATGATGTGAATATGGTGGCATGCTAGACTTGGTCATATGGGGCAACAACATATGAATAGACTAGCCAAAGAGGGCTTGTTGGGCAATATTGAAGAAGTCAATTTGTCCATAAGTGAGCATTGCCTAGTAGGGAAAATAACAATGAAACCATTTAGAAAAAGATAAAAGAGCTGAATTTCCTCTCGCATTTAATCCATTTGGACGTCGTGGTTCAATGAATGTGAGAGGAAGGTAAGGGGCTGTTTATTTCATCACTTTTTTTTATAGATGATTATACTCGAGTCGGATATGTCTATTTGATTTATCATGAATCTGAAGCATAAGTTGTTTCAGAAGGTTTATGAACCTGGCAGAAAATCAATTAGACAAGAAAATAAAGGTATTTAGATTCGATCGAGGTTGAGAATATTTATCTGATGAGTTCAGAAAATTATGTGATGAAAAAGGAATAGAAAGACAGTTATCTATTCTATATACTCCTCAACAAAATGGTGTTGCAGAGAGAAGAAACAGAACCCTACTAGAAATGGTTAGGTCTATGATGGCACATGCTAACTTACCTATCACTTTTTCGGAGTGATGCGTTGTTAACTGCTACCTATATACTTAACCGGATGCCTTCCAAATCGTTGCTTCCACTCCATATGAGTTATGGACGGTTAGAAAACCGGACTTAAGTTTTCTTAAGTCATGGGGTTGTGCTGCCTATATTCATGAGTCCTCTCACAAGTTTGGGAAATTGGGTCCCAGAGGAAATAACAGTATTTTCATGAAATACTGCGAACACTCGAAAGGGTATGTGTTCATAGGTGAGCAGGAAAGTGGGAGTATAACTGAATTTGAATCACGGGATGTCACATCCTTAGTGGATGAATTTCCTAAGAAGGGCGAAATAAGGGAAGATTGTTCCCTATTTGAAACCTTGGATCAAGATAATGATGTCGGTGGAGTTCGTCAAGTGGGAGTAATATGAGATGTGATGAATTGAATTCAACTCATTCTCAATTGCAACCACCCGATGTGACAATATCATCATTACCTAATCCAAGTGGGAGCATGATGGGGATTGATGTGCTAAGTGTACAATCTCCCATACGGTGAACAAGTCGCCAAAGTATTCCCCGTCAATGTTTTGACATTGAAAGGGAAACTTTTATGGTTGCTCCACAAGATGAGGATGAGCCAAGAAATATTAATAAGGCTCTAAATTGCCCTAATAAGGAAAAATGGATTCATGCAATGAAAGAGGAAATGGAGTCAATGAAGTCAAACCATGTTTAGGAACTGGTTGATCTTCCAAAAGGACGCAGAGCTATTGGGAACAACCGGGTTCTCAAAATAAAGCGAAAGGCTGATGGCTCGATAGAAAGGCATAAGGCCCGCCTTGTGGCGAAGGGGTATAATCAACAGGAAGAAATTGATTATGAAGATATATTTTCTCCTGTAGTGAGATTTACCTCGATTCGCATTATTCTGGCAATAGTGGTTAGTATGGATCTTGAGTTACATCAAATGGATGTAAAGACTGCTTTCCTCAATGGAGAATTAGAGGAAGAAACATATATGGAACAACCTCGCTGGTTTCATAGTGAAAGGCCAAGAAGAAAAGGTATGTCGACTTTGGGGGTCGATATATGGCCTTAAGCAGTCGTCAAGATAATGATATATACGTTTTCATAATGCCATAATGGCATATGACTTTACAATGATAGATGATGATCATTGTGTATATATCAAAATATCCAATGATCAATTTGTGATCATATCATTATATGTTGATGATATACTAATTGCCAGAAGTAATATGGAGTATGTCAATACTGTCAAAAGTTGGTTGTCTTCCAATTTAGAGATGAAGGATATGGGTGAGGTTACATATATTCTTGGAGTTAAGATTTCAAGATTGTAAACCCATAGACACTCCTATTGCAAAAGGTGAAGGATTGAGCCATAGACTGCGTCCAAGGACTCCACAAGAGAAGGAATAAAGGAAACATGTTCCTTATGCTAGTGCTGTTGGAAGCTTGATATACACTATGATGTGTACAAGACCTGGCATATGTTTTGCAGTTGGAATGGTGAGTAGATACCAATCCAATCTAGGTCCAGCACAATGGAAAGCCGTTAAGAGAATACTGAGGTATCTAAAGGAGACTCGCTGATTATACGATGAGTTATAAAGGAAAGGATCTGCGACTCTAAGGCTATCCCGATTCGATTGGGGAGGAGATTTAAATGAAAGGAAATCTACTTCCGGTTTGTTTTCTTACCGAATGATGGCACCATATGTTGGAGCTGTAAGAAACAAACATGCATAGCCTTGTCCACGATAGAAATTGAGTTCGTGGCATTATCAGCAGTAGTATAAGAAGATGTTTGGCTTTAGAGATTTTTTGGATCATTTAGGTGTTATTGGAAGTGCTGCAAATTTGTTATTTGTTAACTGTGATAGCCAAGCGCGAAAGCGTACACCAAAGATCCAAAATATCATGGCAAGACCAAACATATAGATACCAAGTATAATTTTGTAAAGGATATGGTTGCACGAAAGGACGTGAACTTAGAGTACATACTACGCATAGAATGGTAGCAGATCCTATGACAAAGCCAATACCCGAGATGTGTTTTGTGGCCATATGAAATCTCTAGGGTTGCGTAGAAGCTGATGTACTGAATATTGTAATTTCCCTAAGTGTTCACAATTTGATGAATTTGTGTTTTCATCATTAATGCCTATGAATCTATGTGTGATCTTTATGCATCTTAATGCTCAGTGCATTATTTTAAGTTGAGAAGTATGTCGGACAGATATAAGATTAGCCCACTCACACGGGTAATCGCCTCTGTTTACTGTGTGATAAATAGAGATGAGACTGTTTTTAAGCTTATTATCTAGGTGATAATCGAGAGCTCAAGCTTAAAACATGTATGTCGCCTTAACTGAGTGTTAAGATGAGGACACAATACTTACTATGTCTGAAAGTAAAATACCCCACATATTTTACCTTATCTGTCTAAGATGCCGATGTGAGTTCGATGAATTTTGTGAATGAGTAGATACGTGAACTCAAGTTAGACATTGGGTATGTCCGAACTATCATCCGTACGGTATTGAAAGGTGTAGACATACGCTCCATGGGAAAGGAGTTAATACCGTAATACGTATTTCATACTACGTATGCATGAGACGACCAATAAGAGTGACAAAAGTTTGATCTCAACTTTTATGTCGTGTGAGACTCTTGAGGACAAGAGAGTTCCTCAATTTTTTAGTCCCCTCATGACTCTTACTTATTCTCGAGATTTCTATTTAGTGTTTGCTATCTTAGGATGTTGCCAATGGTCATGAGTGATTCGATCTAATGGGGCATTTCTAGAAAAGCAAGTTGAACTGAAATTGAGAGTTTGAAGGAAAGAGGAAGATCGATTTTGGAGAATCACATTGTAGTTTTGTATTCACCGGTTAACCAATTATGATTGTCTTTGTGATAATCATAATTGTGAATACAATATATATCATTGTTTAAAAGAGATCAAGAGAAATATAAATGTGATCGATCGATCTAGGGTACTGCATACTAAGTCTACTCGGAGTGTGATGCCCATTATGAGCTGCTATATATTCCTAACAGATGTATGGCAACGAGCTCTCAAAGTATGCTTGGTCGCACGGATTATTCACCGGTATGAATGTTGAAGAGAGGAAAAGAGGATTCTGTTCGGGCCACCATGTTAAGTGAGAGTCTATGCTGGATTTTTCTCGATGGGGATGAGTAGGGCTGTCCGCCCATGTTGGTTTTGCACCACCATGTGCGAGTGGGAGATGATGGATTTATGAGATGGGCTTAAGGCCCATCCGCTCAAGTTGGGCCCAAAGGGCCCGGCCCACGGGAATAAGGCCCGTGGAAGGGGCAAGGTATAAAAGGGAGGAGAGAGAGAGAGAAGACACCCTTTGGCACAATTCCAACGTACGTTCTCTCTCTCTCTCCCTCCAAAAAGAAAACGAACGCAAACGACGATTTCTTCTTCCCTTTCAAGGCAAATAGACATCATCGGATCAGAATTTCTTCCTCAATCTTCGGCATTGGTGTTTAATCTGTGGCTAACAAGGTACGCTCGAATCCGTGGTGTGCTTTACGATCGGTGATGCGTGTTTTCCCGGGCTTCGTCTTCCGCATTGATTTAGAGGTTCGATTTAGTGTCGAATCCGGTTTTCGGGGATCAGTAATTCCCAACAGCATAAAATGATTCTCCCATCATAGTAGGTTTCAATTTCTTGAAACTCGCTATTTCCATAATAAAATTGGCTGTAAACACAACCAAAATGTCTAAAGACATATATAGAATAGGGGTGTTAAATGGACCGGTTATAATATATAATTTCTCTACTAAGAAAAGAAGAAGACATATATAGAATAAATATTTTATTTATTATTACACATTGTGAAATGACGAAATTATCCAACCAATTAGTGATAAATATATCACACGCTCGCCCTTCTCCGAAGATGCTCAACCATCAATCGACCACCCACGCCATCATCTCTGGCCTCTCTCACTTCCCGTTCACAGCCACATGAACTACGCAGCGCACGTTTTCTCTCGTGTTCCCACTCACCCACCACCATTGTCTACGGCTTGGGAGTCGGGATGATGGGTTTCTTGGGGGTACCTTTTTTGTTTTTTTGGTCGATAAAGCATTTACCATTACTAATTTGTTACTGAACTGCAACTAAGTTCGAGATCATTACATAATAAAACCGAAAGTGGATAGGGGGGATATAAAACCCAATTCTAAGGAAAGCGGTTGTCTCGATAGGCTTTAGCTACCCAATCGGTAGGCTCATTAGCTTCTCTAGGTGCATAAGATACTTGGACTCCTTGAAGTTGGGGTAGCAATACTTTGGTATCTTCTATAATTGCTTGCATTGTCCATGGGCTCGGAATTAAGCCCATTAAACTTTCCACCACAACTTTGCTGTCAGAGTGTACTTCGCACTTGTAGGTTAGTTCAGGCGAAGTAGAAGACTTTCCCCTCTTTCCTGCCAAAGACTCCTTTCTCTTTCTTGCCTCCACTAACTTCAACAGAGTCGCACGAAGGGCCAAAGCCTCTGTTTTTAGGGTTGAATCAGGAGCGATTTTCTCTGCAAAACTGTCTATGAGGGTCCCTTGTTCATTCCTGCAAATCCCAACCATCACTCCTTCTCGATGTTCTTCCTTCCATGAGCCATCAACGTTATATTTCAGTGAACCCTTCGGTGGAGAGACCCACTTCGCAGTTGAGTCTGTGGGATCTTGGTGTCGGTTTCGACTTCTTGGGTTGCACCAGTTATAAAGTTGTAGATCAACCGTTGCTTGGTTCACAACTTCACTTGGGTTCGGGGGTTTGCCTTTGAAGACCATGGAGTTTCTTCTTTTCTAAATCTGCCAGAGGACACTAGCTACTAACTCCTTCGACAGAGGCCTGTTACAAGAGGTAAGGGTTTTGAAAAACCATTTATCTATTCTTGTGATGCATTTCGGGGAAGGATGTAGTCTCAATTTTGTGTTTGACCAAATTTCGTTCGTCCATGGACAAAGGAGGAAAATGTGTTATGGCGTCTTTGGCATTTGATGGCAAACCGGGCAGCTTTGATTAGGTATCATCTCTCTCCTAAAGAGGTTTTCCTTCGTTGGTAGCGCAATGGCACATAAACTCCATATAAAAAACTTGACTTTTGGATGGGTGTGGAGATCCCAAATCAAGTTCCACAGTTTTTTGGGGGCTAATAAAATGAGGATGCCCGAGATTTGTTGTGGCTGTCAACTGTTTGTATATTGTTGTATTCGCTTTTGACTAAGTAGGTGCCAGGACTGTTTTTCGTCCATACGATTTTGTCTTTCTCCATAGTATGACTTAGTGGGGTTGCGAGGATTTCCTTAACTAAATCTTCGTCAAATAATTTCGTTAGTTTATGCTCATCCCACTGCTTGGACACTTAGTCAATTAGTTCAGCCACATATTGGGTTTCGCCTTGGTTTGTAGGTCCTCCAATGCATCCACGAGCTAACCATTTGTCTTCTCTCACCTCGATCTACGATCCATCCCCAACTGTCCATCTAATTTGCTGCTCTAATACCTCTCTTCCTTGCATTAAGCTTTGCCATCCCCAAGATGATCTAGCTCCCTTGTTTGCCCTCAAGAAATCTCCCGACGGGAAGTATAAGCCTTTCAACAGTTGAATCCATAAGGCTAAAGGGGTTTGTATAAGTCGCCAACCTGTTTTCTCAGCATGGCCTTATTAAAAGCAATAATGTCTTTGAAACCTAAGCCCCCACCGTCTTTCCGAGTTTTCAGCACCTCCCATTTCTTCCAACGTATACCTTTTTTTGCGCCATTCTTTTTCCACCAGAAATTAGCAATCTTTTATTCAATTGCTTTACAAATTAATACCGGGATTTTGAAAATGGACATAGCATATTGCAGCAATGCTTGTACAACTATTTTAATGAGTATTTCCTTCACCGCTTTAGATATAATGTTTTCCTTCCATCCCTCTAATTTCATGTTAACCTCGCTATAATCCATGCAAACATTTCTTTCTTTATTTGTCCCAAATCCGATGAAATGCCAAGATATTTCCATGTTTTTTCGATGATAAGGACTCTAAGTTCTTCTACCATATTCCTCCTTCATTGTTGGGCTGCTTTTGCTGAAAAAAATGTCAGATTTGTTGAGGTTGATTGCTTGACCCAATGCGTAACAATATTGGTTCAAAAGGTTTGCCAAGTTTTGGCATTCCTTAACTATTCCATCCAAAAAGAATATCACATCATCTACAAAAAATAGGTGCGTCAGTGTTGGACAGCTCCTATTCAATTTGATTCCTTTCACACTTCCATCCCTTAGTGCTCTATGTATAAGCGTAGACAACACATTAATCATAATAATGAATAAGTCGGGAGAGAGGGGGTCCCCTTGCCTTAAGCCTCTAGTCGGTCTGAAAGGTTGGAGAGGTTCTCCATTGACTTTGATGTTAAATGTGACGATCGAAATGCATGTTTTGACCAAAGAAACCCAGTGATCATTGAAGCCCATCTTAGTCATGCACTCGCACAAGAAATCCCATTCCACTCGATCGTATGCTTTTTGCATATCGAGTTTGAGCACCGCCTGAAACTTCCTTTTTCTTTCCCTAATTCTGAGTTGGTGTAGCACTTCTTGGACAATTAATATGTTATCTTGAATTTGTCATCCACCTATAAAGGCGCTTTGCTCCATTTCAATCAAATCGAGCAGCCATGGTTTCAACCTATTTGCCATTACTTTAAAAATAATCTTGTAGTTGTAATTACATAAACCGATGGGCCTATATTGTGCTATAGATTTAGGGTTAGCCACTTTTGGAATAAGAGTGATATGAATATTGTTAAGGGAGGGGTCTAGAGTACCCGACACAAAGAAGTCTTCAGCCATTTTGTGCACTTCTCTTTGAATTATCTCCCAATGATGCTAAAAAAACTATCCATTCAACCTATCTAGACCTGGGGCCTTAGTGGCCCCCCAATTGAAAAATTGATGCCTTCACTTTCTCCATTGTGACTTGCCCTATTAAAGCTTCATTCATTTCATCTCCTACTATGCAAGGGCATTGATCTAGCATCGGCAGAAAGTTCCTTTGGCCAACCGTGCCATAAAGATCTCGACGAAAGTTCACAATGTGTTCTTTAATTAGCTCTAGGTCCCTACACCAGTTCTAGTCTTCAAGTTTCAGCATGGTTATTCTATTCCATTGCCTTCTTTGCACCGTTGTAGCGTGAAAAAACTTCATGTTTTTATCTCCCCATTTTAGTCACTCAATCCTCGATCTCATTCCCCAGTACATTTCTTCCTGTCTCCATAGTTGTTCAATTAGCATCTTTATTTGCTGAGTTTCTTCCTTTCTCAATCCCCTTTCCCTTTCATTAGTTATCCTGGTTAGCTCTTTTTTGAGGTCCTTTATTCTTCTAAATACATTAGAAAATTTCTTCTTGCTCCACTTGGATAAAGTTGTAGCTACTTATTTTAGTTTTTTGGGCAAATTCAACTGTGAATTTCTTTAATCTTTCCACACGGACTGTACTATATCCTGGCATTTAGCATCCTCCATCCAGTAAGCTTCAAATCTGAATTTTTTTTTTCCTTTTCATCGACGGAGGAAGTAATGACAATAATATGGGACTATGGTCTGAGCCAATGGCTAGTAAAGCATAGGCTTCCGCATGTAAGAACCTAACTCGCCACTCTATGTTACAGAGAACCCAATTTAGCCTCTTTTTAACCAACTCCTCCCCATCTCAGTTATTTGCCCAAGTAAAGGCACATCCTTTGCTTTCGACATCCATGAGTGCATAATCATTTAACAGTTCCCGGAAAGTTGCCACTCAATAATAGTCTGTCTCCCTCTTACCATATTTCTCCCGATGATACAAAGTTTCATTAAAGTCTCCAATGCATATCTAGGGTAGATCATTTCTCACATGAATCATTCTGAGTTTTTGCCATAATTGGAGTCTTTTCCGGTGGTTTGTAGGGGCATGTAGAAAGGAAACCCTCATTTTGATGTAGTTGTTCAGCTCTATACATATTACTTCGAGCATCTCTCTCGAGCTTGATACAAGTTCTACCGCCATGATATTGTTCCACATCAAAGCCAACCCCCTAGCGATTCCGATTGGGTCAATCACCATCAAATGCTGAAATTGCAAGCGCTTTTTTACCCTTTCCACTTCAAGTTCCTTATTTTTTGTTTCCATGAGAAATACTAAATTGGACTTTTCTTGTGCCACTAGGGCTTTAAGGTTCTGGAAAGTCAGGGGAGAGCCCAAACCTTGACAGTTCCAGCTCAAAATTTTCATTTAAACCCCGATGGCTTATTAGGGCTAGCCACCAAAGCCCACTCCTCCATTTCTTTCGCTTCTTTGATCGGTGTGTCTAGAAGGGTCCCCTCGTTGATGGATTGAGAGAGGGAGCCTTGCTGTTTATAGGGGCTAAACCGTTTCGATTTTTTTGCCATGTGAGCTTTCTTCCCACTCTTTCCTTTCTTTAGAAATGTAGCAGTGTCATGGGATCGGATGCCTCATTTAACATAAAATGATCCTCTTGATGTGTGAATTCAACACCAAGAAAATCTAGGTCCAAGCTGCTGGCCCTCTTCTATTTTAGGGCATTTTTCTCCGGCACTATGACCATAGCTAGTGGGTTTATGTTCTCCATTTCTGTTTACTAAAAAGTGGACTGTTTGGTTGCTCTAGTCCAAGTTTGGTTGCTCTGAATTGGAGTTTCTGGTATTATTTCATCAGTTTCTAGTTCTGGACTCATCTCTCCATTGAAAATTTTCCAGAAAGGGTTGTTTTCTCTCGCTTCTGCTTAATCCAGCTACCAAACTTGCCCACTCTATTTTCTTCCAGCCTAGATTGTTCGTAAGAGATAATTTTGCAGTAGGTCGCATAGTGCCCTATATGTCCACAAGAGTAGCAAAAGTGTGGGAGTCTTTCAAATTTAAAATCTACCCAAATTTTCTTGTTGTCCAAGTCAACAATAGTCCCAAACCTTAGGGGTTTAGATAGGTCTAAGTTCACCTTTGCTTTCCCCACATTTGACTTACCAAAGCTTTTGTTTTCCAGCTTCACTTCTGCACTTTTCCTATTTTTGTAGCAATATCAGAGACTGTTTTTTCAGTAATTCTACCCCTCGGGAGCCCCAAGATATGTACCCAGAAGTCACAATGTGTGAAAACATAAGAATGGTCCGAGGTATTGGGATCTCATTGCTATAAAATTAGCAGATTACTAGAGAATGACCAAGGGCCTAAAGTCAGGACTCTATTCTTATCAGCTACAGTCATAAAAGTGAACGAAAATAGCCCTAGTCCTATCACATCACACAACAGCAATTCTATTTTCCACGCCTTTTTCATTGTGCTGAAGAAAGCCTGTAGATTCACATTTCGCTTGGAATAAAGTTTGCTTATAAGGGTTAATTCACACTCACGTTTTTTTTTTTTTTCTACAGGTACATCTCCCTTAATTGTGACCACATCCTTCTAACACCACAACTCTCCCAGACTTCTACAGAGGGTTGCCAACTGTCTCTCCTTCTCTTCTCCCTCATTCATCGCAACATTACCAACAAAGTTCCAAGAGTACCTGGGTTCTGGTTGTTCTCTGGGGTGCGAAAATCCAAGATTTGTTGAAGTGCTGCACCTTCCACTTCTGTGACTAGGAGATGGGTTCTTACTAGAGAGGTTTCCAAGAGTTGCTGGGATTTGGGTCCTTCCACTTGGCGTGAAAGGGGAACATCGAATCTTCAAGTTCCAAGGAATGAAGGGAGCGCTTACCAAAGGCTACAACAATTACATTCTGAAGTAATGAAGTGGTGATGGGTTTCTAGGGTTTTGTACCTAAGATACCTAGATGTTCTTTTTTATGGGGGTTAATGCGCCTTGAATTATGTGGGTGGAAGAGGCAAAGTGACAAAGAGCTTCAGGTTAGGGTTTCAGGAGAAGGGATTTTGTGGACTGACTATCACCATGGGGATAGAGAAATAGCTTGCTTGGGTGAGGGGGAATCCTTCCTTCATGGAAGGAACGTGGGAAGGCTGGTCTCTATCCCCGCTCGCCATATGCCCACACTTCCACTGCACTGGTCGGGACATGGCTCTCGCTCTTCCTTTGCATAACCAACTTCGTCGCCAAGCGAGAAGTTCGAGCGAGATTGTGATGCATATGCGGTGGGTTCTCTGATGAGCATGTATGGAAGGCATTAGGCTGCGAGTGTTGCTCGTTGCCTGCTTGATCATAGTTCAATGCGGGACGTGGTTTGCTGGACGAGCATTATCATTGGGTATTGTAGCATCGGCCTCATGTAGGAGCTCGAGGGCTGTTCGATTCAGTGCCAGGAAAAAATGATGTTTCCTACAATGCCTTGATCTCTGGCTACGTTTGGAACGAGCGGTTAAATTAAGTGGATCTCTTTAGGCTAGCGTACTTAGCGCCGTGCTATCGTGCCGTGCTATTATGGAAGCCTCTAAAGAAGGAAAATGGATTCATAAGTACATAGATGAGAGTGGCATCATTTACGAACTTGGGCCATGAATTGCATTGATTATTTTCTTGTCATATGTGGGTTCGTCGGATTCGCACAAAGAAGTGTTTGACCAAATGCCTCTTGAAGATGTTGACAACTTGGAGTGCGATGATGTTGGGGTTTGCTGTCAATGTTGAGAATGAAACTGGGCTGCATTTTTTCTACCAGGTGTTGAAAAAAAAAAAAAAAAAAAAAAACAAATGCTGTGACGTTTATTGGAGGTCCAATGGCCTGCAGTCGGAAGTGTCTAATCAATGGAGCATGCCGCTTGTTCGAATGTATGAGCAAAGGTTACGGCATCACTCCAATTAGTGAGTGCTGTGGATGCATGGTTGACATCTTGGCTTGGGCCAGACAAATCAAAGCATGATCCATAAGAAAAGTTCCTGCAGAAAGTAGCTACTGTTGTGCTTCAACTTTGGTAGATTCAACTCTCTGTCTTTCCTCCTTTATCTGCTAGTTAGACACCAAAAGAATGATCCGTAAGAATGACTTGTTATTAAGTGGATACTCAAGGGGTAAATTGTGCACATGAAATGTTTAGAGCTTGGGCATAGTTGGGTTTGAAGGACCATTGGACCATAGCCTGGTGATACACCTTGTGTCATTGTTGTATCGTCTCCATACATTCTAATTGTCTTCCATCATTAATTTTGCATGTTATCATTCTTATTTCGCAATCTTGCTACACTCTCTAGAAATTCTCTGAGTTTCTACACTGGGTAACTTGGAATCTTTTTTGGTTTCTTTTCTGTAGTTTATTGATTCTATATCAATTTTTCATGCAGTGGTTATGCAACGCGGATAAGTCCTCTCAAGAGCTGTGGTTAAGATTGAAGCTTCTCCCTTAGTATTAGATGATATGATTGTCCAGAATAATCGAAAAATTTCTTCTTTTCTTCTTTTCTATCTTGCAAAACTTCTAGTCTCTATTTGGCTGGCTAATAATCAACATTTGTCTCGAGTGTTTTTAGGGCATTTTTTGGCTCGTCATATAGATGCTTGGCAAGGGGCGACACGAGTAGTTTTTCAAGTTTATCCAGAAAGCATAGCACGGCAAAGTTGATTCTGACTTCTGCCATGCGTGCTGGATTCATTGGTGGTGTGGTGGATGACTACCCGGACAGGTACCTATATTATTACTAGAACTTACATCAGTGTTCAACATTGATGGAACAACAGATGTTGTGCATGTCTTTGTATATGTTCTGTTGGTTGGAAGTTATCTTTTTAAGTTAAGTGTCCAAGAGCTGAATATGAGAGCTTTCAATGGAGAGGAAACGCCCTTTTCTGTAATTATTGAAAGTTGGTTAAAAATCCTATGCTTTTGGTGTCCTAGAAAGTCATGTGGATGGAAATGCTTTAACATTGTACATAATTTGTCGAGTAACTGAGCTCTTTTTGCATATGGGTTTCCACTCCCTTGGTGCGCTTCAGTAATATTCTCTTTCACCTATCAAAAAATACATAAATTTCTGAGAAATATCTACAACAATCTTATTAATTTATTTCTAATATACATGACAGCTTATATATGAGATTATCAAATGTGCGCATAATACACCGTTAGCCGTCTTTGCCCATTTTCTTACGAATGGGTCATTGTTGCCTAGGATAACTGGCAAAACCGAGCTAATAAAGTTGCGCATATTCTGTATGTCGGTTTGCGTAAGAATCTCTCTCTCTCTCTCTCTCTCTCTCTCTCTTCCAGCTCCCCGCTCCCCGCTCGTTTGGTACTCTTATGTGAACATTCTTTTGAGAGTGTTCTCATGTAAATATTGACTGGGACAATTTTCTTTTCGTTTTGCTCTCTTTCCAAATGTTACTATCTCTGCCAGGTTCTGGCCATAGAATAAACAGAAACTATATATAGTCTCTACTGGGACATCACAGGTGACCTTGGTTTTTTAACAGGGTTGATATTCAGAACTGTAGCAAAGGGCGCTGCATTGAGTACCCAAAGTCATTGCAGCAAATTAGTTAATCCACTGGGGAAAAAAAGAGAATTCATTTCTTATAAGAAAATCTTACAAAGTAAAATTGACTACTCCGAATCTTGTACTTGTAGTTTGCCACGACAAAGTGGACATGAATTATTCCTCTCAAGCCACTTGACGACGCATCTACTGTGAAATAGGTGTGAACATGGTATCTCCATCAGTTTATATTTCCCATCTAGTTCCTCCAAACAAATAGAACAACATCCATCAGCTTCCCCAACAAAGTAGCTCTTCCGCTTGAGCTTTTCAATGGTGCCTCTGGAGACGCCCCGCGTGACTTGGTTGGGATCTGACTCGTATCCTCCAATTGAGGCTTCCTCATTGTCTTCCATTTCAACTTCATCTCTGGTGGCCATTGCCAAATTTATGTGCATGTTGAACCTTCCACGACCATTACCCAATGCTTGAAACATCGTATGCAAAATAACTCTTATAATGTTAGCCCAAAAACTATGATGAATGCTCAAAGTATCAAGGACTCTCTCTAGGTGCGTTTCACATTCTTGTATTAAAAAAGTCCTAAACCTTTTTCATTTGTGTCAATTTAGTCCTAAACCTTTTTTTGGTGCCAATTAAGTCATAAACCTTTTTACGTTGTGCCACTTAGGTCTTTTCCGGCCAATTTTGGCCGGATTTTGCCGATCGACGCCGCCGGCCGACGTGACTTGATCGGCGTTGACGTGGACAACTTTTAATAGTATTTTGATATTTTTGAATTTTATTTTTATTTTTATTTTTATTTTATTCTTATTCTTTTTTATTTTTCCTTCTCCTCCTTCTTCCTCCAATCAATCGCCGGACCTTGGCGACCGGCCAGAGGCGATAGCCGGCGAGGTTGAGGTTGACCTCGCTAGCCACCTCGTCAGTGGACATAAGGGCGACCTCGCGCTGGGTGGGGAGGCTCGCCCTCGCCGAATCTGGCAAGAGTCAAGCCTTGCCCATGGCCGGCAAGGCTCGACTTCTCCAAATCTGGCGAGGGTGAGCCTCGCCCGCCCGACGCGAGGATACCCTTGAGGCCTAGGCGATGAGGCTCACCCTCACCCGATCCGGCGAGGGTCAAGCCCGCCCATAGCCGACAAGGGCGAGCCCCACTGGCCGGCACAAGGCCGCCCTCGTGGCCTGGGCGGCCTCAAGCTGGCCTCATGCGGAGCCAGCGAGGCTCAACCTCACCAAATCCGGCAAGGGCGAGGCTCGCCCGCCTGGCGCGAGGCCGCCCTCAAGGCCTGGGCAGCAAGGGTCGAGCCTCACCCATGGCCGACGAGGGTGAGCCCCTGCCGACTCGGCACGAGGCCGCCCTCGCGGCCTTGGCGAGCCCCACCGGCCCAGTGCGAGGCCGCCCTCGCGGCCTGGGCGGCCTTGAGCTGGCCTCACCAGATTTGGCAAGGGTGAGGTCGAGCCTCGTCGGCCATGGGCAATGCTCAACCCTCCCCAGATCCAATGAGGGCGAGCCTCGCCACCCTCGCGGCCACTGGCGAGGTGTTCGGCGAGGTCAACCTCGCCAACTATCGCCTCTGGCCAATCGCCGAGATTCGACGACTAGCCGGAGGAAGAAGGAAAAAAAGAAGAAGAAAAAATTTTAAAAATTAAAAAGAAAAAATATAAAATATAAAAATATTATTAAAAGTGGTCCATGTCAGTGCTAATCAAACCATGTTAGCTGACCGGCATCCAGTTAGTAAAATCTGGCCAAAATTGGACCGAAGGGACTGAATTGGCACAACGTAAAAAGGTTTAGGACTTAATTAGCACCAACAAAAGGTTTATGACTAAATTGGCACAAATGCAAAAAGTTTAGGACTTTTTTTTTAACACTTTTCCTGATGCAAAAGAAAAAATCATGTCTAACCCTCCACGACCATTACCCAATGCTCGAAACATCGTATGCAAAATAACTCTTATAATGTTAGCCCAAAAACTGTGATGAATGCCCAAAGTATCAAGGACTCTCTCTAGGTGCATTTCACATTCTGTATTGAATTCGCGGGAAGACTAGTATACCAAGTGAACGCCATCTTCAATAGGGACAAAGGGGACAACCGTAACTTCATCTTTCCATCATTATATACATCGGCACATTGAGCCGTAAATCGGCTAATATGTTCCACAGTTGACTAATCATCCTCCCCAGTAATGAGGTTACCACTGAGGGATTTTGTATTTCCTGGGGTATGGGATGTTATCAACCCAATCCAGATATGGCTTACGATCGACAGGCCTCGAGACATCTCCATCCAATCCCATTCTTTGCATGACCAAACAAGCGACCTGTTCTATCATCCTTTGATCTCTCAGATAGTCTAGAGCTTGATTTACTTGATTCATTTGTACCTTTGGCAGTGAAGGAGGACAATTAGCAAAGTCTCTTAATCCTCCTTGCAGGCGGTAAGGCTGACACCTTGCAATCGGTACGGGAATTGACCCAATATTCACCATCCCTACAGTCAGCACCACATCACTACCCCCTGGGAAGCTAACATAGGGGAGGGCTGGTTGCGAGACACTCGTCTGGATCTCATTTCCTTGATTTGAAGTATCTCCAATTGCCTTTGCAAGATTGCTACCAATTGAGATTTTTGGCATTGACCCAGATGAGGGCAATATTTTTGGAACCCCAACTCATTCACCCTAACTGCTCTAACTCTAATCATTCAAACTATCAACTCTTTGCATAATCTCAACCAACGAATGGGATTTGAACTGCTAACAGGTTGAGCTAGAACATCCATAGATTGCAGAGTTGCGCCGGTATGACTAGTATGACTCACGTTTGCTTGATTCGGCAACCTCATTCTTGAAGTCAAATCAATAACCAAATTGGTTAACAAAGGAGTCAAGATAGTCGACAAATGATTAGCCATATGATTGGCCAAATCATTTTGCAGCTCTTTGAACATCCTTCTCAGGGCGGCCATCACAATCTGGTTTGGGGCCAACTCTCTTCTTTGATCCTCGAACAATTCTCACAGAATATCTTCGGCATTAATATCCATATTGACACTATCAACCGGGTCTGAAATCTGACTAGAGGTCTTGGAACGGTTGTTCCTTTCTCTTACGCGCTATTGGGACAAGTTATCCTCACTGGCAGAGGAGCGACTCCCCTGGTTTCTCATTTTTGCCATCAACACCTCCTAAGAGTTGAACAGAATGGTCCCACCAAGCATGCCAAAAAGATGTTCGCCGGGAAAAGTCCCATGACAAAAATCTTTCATCGAAGATGGTAAAGCTTCAATTTTATTATTTATAACGAGTCTCATCTTGCTCCGAAAAGGAAGCAACGGATCCAAATTATGGAAAAAGTAAATACAAGAAAACAGGAGAAATGTAAAGTGTGTTTAATGTAAAATGCAGTAAAATGAAAGGTAACACTTTGAAAGCAAAATGATCAGTTGTTGATTTTTTTTTGGCCAGAAGATCCTTACAAGCATGTCTCTTCGGCTATTTATAATAGTGTCCCGCAGATAATTGCCCCTTAGCAATTACCATTTCAATTTCTACAACATTCTGGAAGCTTGAGTTTTTAATCGGTAACCGCTTTGCCTTGGTGATATTTCCGCCGGTACCGATTCTCGTAATTGCTTCCATTCTTATCTCTTCAATTTCGGTATGACCCTTACCGCATTACTCGGAATCGGGGCTTGTCGACTATGGGCATTCTGGCCCACTTTTTCTTCAAGTTCTGTGTTTTAGGCCCACTTCATTCTCCTTGGATTCCGAAGTCCAATAAGCTAGTTTGGGTGCCAACAATGTTGATCAGGCATTTGTTGTTTCTTTCGGAGGAATCTATGAGCTGGGGGATGACATGGTCAAAAAATGATGAACTTTGTTGGGGAGGATGTTGGAAAGGTCATTTTGATTCGAAATTTTGGCTCCATTTCGAAGAAAACGTCGGATAGAGACTGATTGATTAAAACACACTAAGGATGAGTTAAAGAATTGGAAGGGAACCGAACCGGCTTTACCCGGTCTTGAACTGTTTAGTTTCCAGCCCTCGAGTTGAACTAGTTTTGAACAGATTCCAAGGCTTATTCGCAGTAGAATCGGGTTTGACCGTTCCAAAACCAAACAATATTAGTCTCTTAGTTAAAAACTTTTGCAAAAACAATGAGGCTAAACATTTCAGCATAAACAGTTCCTTATGGTTTCTTGATTGACAATTAAAAAAATATAAAATAAAAATTGAATATTACCAGTGTTATAACTTTTGTATGGTGTTAATTTGATTATCATATTTTTTTTTCTGTCATTTGAGTACCATATGACTCTTCAATCGATCACTTAAGCGATATAATTATTTTAAAAACGGTGACTACAATTGTTATCTCACGTTGGATTTTCGATACTTGGGTGAATGGGTTTTAAAAGTTATGACACTCAATTAATGTATTTTAGAAGTCATGTTACTTAAGTGATTAAAAAAAAAAACGTTATAGCACTCAAGTGAGTGCTAAGTGAGTTTCTAAAGTTATGGCACTTGTAATGTCCTCATCCCAAAAAATATGCATATAATTAAGAAATTAAATAAAAAATGAATAAGGAAAAGATAGACCGATTTTTTAGGTGGTAGAATTAATCGATTGGGTTTCATACCGAATCTAGAGTCAACCTATTCAGTTTCCGATTTAAAAATTGAAACCAACTCTAACAGTTTGAGTTCCTTCTTAGGATATATCTATCCTAAAATTGATCAAGCTTAGACGATACCAATGTGCCGCTGGCCAGGCCAGAATTGTCGAATCCAGCCTAGGAAAGAAGGAGCTTAGGACGAGCGATTTTCAATTGATTAGGGTGCATGCACGTCCAATCCACGAAAGCCATCAAAATCTTGTCATTTCCAGCGAGGTCCACATGAAGCGGCGGTAAATGTGATGAACATAAGAGCCCATTTGTGAATCTTCAAATGAATCGAAATCGTATAGAATTTAAAAATGATAAAAAAAATTAATATTTTATTGACGACTTATAAATGTTTTGCAATATAAAGCAATTGAAAATCTACTGTGGGATTTGAAAGTAATAAAGTAATTATTTTGGCAGTACGTTCGACCAATATACGAGGCCACTCGTAGAATCAAAATTTTATGGATACTGAAATATGCAATTTGAAAGTGTAAAATTATTATTCTATTTGTAAGCTACTGATGAATAAACGTGCTCACTTGTGAAGTGAATATTTTGTTGGTAACATATGATGCAATTTAAATGAGTAAAATAATTATTTTTCTTTTATTAAACTACCCACAAGTAAATGGACCCACCTGTGAAATTCCAAACGGGTTCATAATGTATTATCAAATTTGAAAGTCGCCAGGTCCTTGTTTTATCGATCCTTCCCGAATGGAAAAGCAGCTCATATTCTACTGACATTTGAAACTGGTGGAGTCATTATTTCATGTTACCATAACCTTCTACTAAAATATAATGTAGTTTTTTAGGGGCTCGATATTTTTGTTTACTAATTTTTCCTCTTAAAAAATTGTGCAAAAGTCACCAAAAATCCTAAATTATATTCACCGTGACATATTTACCTCATACTTTTTTTTTTTGTAATATTGCTCTAAATTTGTACTTGTATAACACATTTACTTGAAACTTGTATAATGTGACACATTTATCCCAAACTTCTTTCCATAACACATTTATCTCAAAAATTTAGTGTCACAGAAAAAAAAGTTTGAAGTTTTTAGTATCACATAAAAAATTTAGAGTAAATGTATCATATATGTAAAAGTTTGGGGTTTTTCGTGTCACTAAAATAAAGTTTTGGGTAAATATATCACACAAGTACAAATTTGGAGTTTTTGGTCACAAAAAAAATTAGGATTTATGTGTTATAGTGAATAAAATCTGGCTTTTTTTTTAATGGTTTTTTCCCTTAAAAATTCTGAGTAGAAATATATCATTCACAAAATTCACGATTTTGTTCTTGGTAAAGATTCAAGAGAAGAAACTTGTTTTATTTGAAGGGGTTGTATTATGTGAAATTTCAAAGATATAGTAATGCAACCTAGCTAAATTTTTAACCGAAATATTGATGAATAAGCGAGCAGCATGTGCCATTAACACATGGACATTGTCTCATAGTTCATTTATTTCTTTTCGAACAATGTCTTGCAGAGAGGCACAATACACATTAACAAAACTTCAAGAGGAAGTTTAGTCAATAGAAACCTACATAACACATCATGCCTTTACAAACCTCATCATGCCTTTACAAACCTCATCCATCGATAGACCCATCAACTTGTTGAACCCAACTTGACTAGTACAATGCCGTTATTATAGTCGTTGCCCTTCATCTCCTTTCCTTTAGGGGTGAGCATTGGTCCAGGGTCAACCCTGGACCCACCCAACCCTGCCGGTCTTGGTCCGATTCCCAGGGAGACTGGGTCGATCCTTGCTCTTAGAATTCCTGAGCCAGTACTGTGTGGGTCGGTCATCGGTCTTGAGAGTTCCGAGTCAATCCAACCCATACCAACTCTAACTATATATATAATATATTATTTTTATATAGAGAAAACCTTAAAATAAATAGCGTCAACTACGTTAAATAGCTCTTTAGTAAGGAGTTCAAGTAATTTTACATTATTCTTTAATAACTTAAATTTTAATGTCTTTTACAATATCAATAGTCATAATTTACGAAGGAGGAAAATGTTTTTGTGAGGAGTCCTCATGGCGTCCAAAAAGGCATAAACAACTACTTAGGGCATCCTCCTCTAGTATTCGTTCTCTTCTGTCTTATTTGTCCTATTAGTCTTCAATTTGCCAAAATCGAAAGAAACAATTTTTCCGCTCGCCACTCGACACTCGCTTCGCTTGCTTTGGGTCATTCGTGCTGCTCAATGCTCTCTTGGCTTATTGCTCCTCACTCGACATTCGATGCTCATTCTATTCAACACTCACCCCACTTAATCCCCACCGCTTGCCTTTCTTAGTTGACCTTGCTCATCATCGAACCCATTGGGTTGGTACGGTCCTCGATTGCCCTTTTAAGGAATACAAAAAATGAAATAAAAAATTATCAGTTGGTCCTGGGTTGACCTGGAAACCGAACCGAACCCATTAGGTCAGTTCAGTTCTTAATCGTTTTTTTAAGGAGTACAAAAAATGAAATAAAAAATTACTAGTTGGTCCCAAGTTGACCTTGGAACCGGACCAAACCTATTGGGTCGGTCCAGTCCTCGGTCCTAAGCTCAATAGAATCGATCATCGGTCCCAAAAATTGAGGACCAACACTGTGCGGGTTGGTCCTAGGGTTAGGGGGTGGACCGACCCAACCTGAACCATGCTCTCCCCTACTTCCCTTTGCATGTCTCTCTAGTTCAAATTGGCATCTTGGGTGGCAAGTTTGTTGGCAATATTTTTTGTAAACGCAAGATAGATGAAAAGCAAGACGATTAAATTTGGCATACCAAATCAATGGATATTAATTTTATTTATACTTTCCAAACTGGAATCATGGATTATTTAGTTTCTTACAACTCAAGGATTATATACTTTCCAAATTCGAAATCTTGATAAATAGATAACCTGTATGTGGCGTTAGCACATGAACGTTGTCCTATACCGTTCTTTTATTTATTTTTTTGAACAATATCTTGCAAAGAGGCACAACTTACAGTTGATTGTCTCTTTGACCGAGAAAGTGAAATATTTCCAAAGGATGACATTGATATATATCTAAGTAAAATGGGTTATTTGTTGATTTTGGCCAGGAAAGCAAATGGTTGTGAAATTAAAGGTATTTAAAGTGCGAAGACTGGAAATATAAAGGGTATGAGAATGATTGGGAGATCTCTTGCAAAAATTACAACATATGTTTTTATGACCCACCAGCGACTACTTACAAATAATTATTGATATAAATCTACAATAATTCCGAATCCGATATGCAATTATTGATTAAAAAAAGTTATAAACTCTGGACACAATCACTTATCATTTAGCAATGATTATCAGTAAGAAGTTATTAATCCCATTGTTATAGGCATAACCATCCAGTAGCCATATACTCGTGTCGATCCATCATCTTTGTCTTCAAGCTTCAACACCTAACAAACATCTGCAATAGTTGGCAGTTGATGACTCTCGTCAATTGGTGAAGACCATTGTCGATAACTTCTCCAATGTCTTATGTTGATGACTTCATTGGTAAGTTGTCGATTCTCTTCAAGCTGTTAATTGTTTTATACCTTGACGACTTACCTTCTTGATCCAACTTTGCTCTCATCAACTAACGTTACCACTTATCTATAAAATCATAACTTGGTCATTTTATGATTTTAACATTGTCCTAAAAAATCGTCAAGAGAAACTATATAAATACAACATCACTTAGAAACTTCATCCATGACTGGACCCAATATCCGACCTCACCTTTCCTGAAATGTGACTCAATCTCTTGTCCAATTGATAACTTCCCGCTCTTGTTCGCCTCCAACGCGCTCAAACTATCGAAGCTACATATCCTCAGTCCTCCAATTTCCTATCACGTTCGAGATATATGGACACATTAGTAAATGTATGCATATATAGTGCCTTGAATGGTCGAACACTTGCACATTCTAAAACATGATAAAGTAACTCATCATACGCAAAATATGTTTTGTCATCTTGCAAAATGCAAATTATAATTTCTATACAAGTAACATCCGTATCATGTCAACTTTGAACAGTACATTGGAAGGTTTCTGTTTTTTTTTTTTTTTTTTTTTTTTTTTTTTTTTTTTTTTTTTTTTTTTTGGTATTGGAGGAACCGGCTTGCAACCGACAGCCGCGCCGTAAACCCCCAAGTGATTGGAAGGTTCCTGTTCATCCTTTAATAATAATTAAAAGGTAGCCCACCTAACTCCATTTTCAACTAAGCGAAGCAACCTATTGAAATATTCATTGGTTGGCTCGTATCCGGGGTAGCGTGGATGAAATTTCATAATATCGATCCAGAATTGGATACAACATTGAATCTGAACTGGTGTTTTAAAATGAAGTCAATGATATACATGAGAAGTCGCCAAGCACAGGGCCAAGTCTTTCAATAATATAAACATCAATCTGCCAATTTTCCCCGTGAAGAGGGATATCTTTGAAAAAAAAAAAAACCCAAATAAATAAATACTCCCAGCATTATTTGATGCTTCCATACGGCTTTTTTAAAAAAGAAAAATGATAATACCAAGGTTGGTAAAGACCGATATTTATCGGTGTATATGTCAAAACTAATATTGGATGCTTGAATGTATATGTCCTCCTTAATTTAGACACTCATTGGGATCTATTATTTCATCGTGTAAATCAATTTTGTACACCAATCTTTATGTTCTCGATATTTACTCATCCAAATTCATACTATATGATATTACATTTTGTATGTATCAAGGTGCAATAAATTAATGTCCTACGAAATTCATCCCATGCGTAAAGAATTATTTCCTCTGCACAAATCTCCTCGTCAGGGAAAAAAAATGATTTTCACTTTTATTCTCTACTCTGACGACTTATTCTGAGTTTTTCTCTTTATTGGTGAGAATTGATATTACAAACCAGTTACATATTCTGTTGTTTCTTAACCTATGAACAATGAACATCATAGAAAATCTTTAGCTACCCTAGTTAGAGCATCCAATCATAGTTTGACATGCCACACATTTTATTTTTAGTTAAATATGCAAGCGGGTTGTCTAATCCTCTACTTTGAGATTGGCTTTAGCAAGAATAGAGGAAAATATGTCTCTTTAGTTAGATGTGCAATTTCGAGTTCATTTGGTGTTACATCTAATGTAAGTGAAGATATATGCATTTTTTAGTCATTTATAGCTATAGCGTAATGACGTTTGTATATGTAAGCATCATCCATTTTTTGGCTGTTCAAAAGTAAGTGGTACTTTACTCTGTCAGAATGAAGTATTATCAATCAACAGAAAAAATTATGGATAATTATTTAAAAAGTCATGAACCTATTATACGGTGGTTAAGTCAGTTATAAATTTTTCAATTTGACCAATTTAATCTTAAATCTTTCGATATTTTGTCAATATAATCATTCCAGCTAATTTTGACTAGTAATTACTAACGTGAATATCAACTGTCTTATGTGACATGGCTAGTTAGGAAGGCTGTTGCAGATTGGGACAATTTTGGCAGTTTTTATTATAAAAAAAAATTATGCGGGACTCCATATGTCACTCTTTTCACTATACGGTGAGTTATTAACTACATGTCTTTGAATTGGATCCTCTCACCATGATGCAATTGGGCCACTTTAATCAATTTCTATAATTGAATAAAAATTGCAGGATTTTGTAAAGTTGGAGTTGAATTTTATTATGTGAAGATACCCCAAAATGGAATGAAATCTTTTACCTTCATCAGTATAATTATTTGGTGTCTCATCCATTCAAACTATTAAGTATAGTTCTAAATCAGTTAAGTTATAGTTATGATATGTTTTGTATACTTGTAGTCACCTTTCATTTAATGGTTTAAATTTTATGATTAGGTATTGTTCTATGATATGAGAGCACATGTCAAATCTTGGGGCTCTCTTTCAAACTCATTGATTGTGGTGGGCTCACAACTTTGCCCACACAAAACAGGACCATTTCCATATAAATCCATAACTTAATAACTCCTTAATCGCGGTTCAAAATTCACTTAAACTTCCAATTTGTGGCCTAATTCCGAAAATTATTTCGATTAGACGAATAACGAGTTCGATTAGTTATTGGGCATTGCAAAATGAGGCTAACCTGGCTTAGCGAGTTTCCCGTGAGATGCGCGCTCAAGCTTTGTCTCTCTCATCTCCGTTTCCTCTTTTCCTCGTTTTCTATCACCGTTTGCCTTCTTTTCATTTGGTTCGATTCCTTCATGCGCACCATCTATGGAAGGAAAAATTGATGGTAGGCTGAAGTCTAGCATCGAAAGAACGTGGGCTTGGCTAGGCCGTTAACACGCGATCAGCAAAAAGAGGACAAGATTAAAGCCGCGGAAGCTAAAGACATCACTTGGCAAGCAATTGGCAAAGTAAATTAAAGGGCATGACAAAATTAATTTTTGATTCTCATTATTACCTTATAAAAAGGGGGTCAACCAAACTACAAGCTGGTTTATCAGAACACTTAAAAGAGCCATAAACAAGAGGAACAAATGAAAATTAATGAATTCTTAAAAAATAAAATGAAAGAAAGTTAAAAAAAAAAAATTAGAATAAACCGCATGGGTATGGCCACAGCCCAACCATGGCCAGCTTCGGCAAGGATCTATGCTGGTAGGATTGTTCACGAAAAACAGAAAAAAAAACGATCAACCGAGCCGAACAAAATTGATAAGCTCAGTTTAGCACTTTAGTGTTTTAATTTTGGTTTAAATTTTTTTTTCTTTGGTTATTCGTTTGGTTTTAGTTTATGACTTTGAAAACCGACAAATTAAACCGATAAGCTTAATAACAAATTTATTTTCCATCTAACAAATATAATTTGTAGCTTAACCTACCAAATAACTGCTTTGTATTTAATACCGTATGCCACGAATCTTCACACAGCCAAGAGAAAAACAAAAATAGAATTGAAATAAATAACAGAAGATACATCCACAAGCTCCCAGGGAGCAGCTAGGCAGCTCTTGTTTAGCCAGCTACGTACTGGCCAAATAACTTCTACCAAACGCCAATAGTACACAACACAGATGAAGAGTAGAATCACAACCTTAAAGCATCTCACTATGGAGACGAAGCCAGGACTGACAATGCCACTGAAGATCTTTCATCCTATAGCATGAGAAACACGCTTGCATTGGCCAACCAGACATTGACCCCCTAAAGTGCGGAGAGTCGAATCGTTTTTGCTTCTTTTTTCTTCTTTTTACACACATTTTTCTTTTCCACCATCAAACCAAACATCTTCGAGTGGGTCATATGTCCTAAAACTTCAAACCAGAACCATGCAACTTTTCTTCCATGACACCGTCAATTCTCTCTCCCATCTCAGCGCTCATGTAATTCACCCAATCTCCAACCTCGCCTTTCCTGAAGAACCACTTGTTCTCTGCTCCAGTAGGCAACTTGCCGCTCCTATTCACCTCCAATGCACTTAAATTGTTAAAGCTACACATCCTCAGTATTCCCTCCGCGGTCCCGTTTCTCAATTCTTCTTCGTTGAATGGACACCCCATGAAATCGGCCAACCTCCTCACTTGAACGCTTGGGTCCGCTTTCATCTCCTCATACTTCACAAACAACACCTTCTCGGGCATTTCCGAGCTCGCCTTGTGGTAACCTAGCACATGGTCCCAATAAGGCCCGTACATGCTCATGCCTCCGCAGAACTTGTCAAGGCCCTCTAGGAGTGGAAGTTGGCCCTTCTCTTCGGGCCTCAACTTGTTGAAGTGGTGCCACATCGAGATGAAAGTGTCTTTAGGGTTCCTACACAGGTAAACCAGCTTGCAATTGGAGTGCCTCACCGATCGTGGAAGCAAGGAATAAGGCAAGTGGGTGGCCAAGAGCCTTGGGGACGTAAAAGCAGTGAGATCAGGGTTTTTATTCAGGAGATAGAGCCCGAGCTCCAAGTAGGGCACAAGATCGTGGGGGTTTTGTATTAGGAGAGGGTGGCGTTGTTGTGGGTTGGAGTCAGAGTACTTGGCACGGTTCAAGAGAGCAAAGAGTATAGCCTTTAGCCAGGTGGTGCCACATTTCGGGCTAGTGACGAGGAGGATGTCAGAGGGGTGAGCTTGGAATTGGTTTTGGCAAGCAAGGACGCTGTTCAAGAGCCAAGAGGGAAACCAGAAGCCCCGATACAAGCGGAGAGAGGTTTGGATCCAGCCCTCTTCCGAAGGGAGAGAGGAGAGCAAGTCTTCGCATTCTGGCGACTTGACGTCGTCTCGCAAGTAATTTTCAATGAGAGGAGGAGGCTGAGAGGGTTGCATGGTGGCGGCAGCGGCCGTGGCGTATGGTGATGGTGGTGTTAGTGGTGGTGTAGGTGGAGGAGGAGGCTGGTTGGAGTGAATGATTGGGTGTCTAAATAAAGAACATGAAGATGGTGCTGGGTGTCTCTTACAATTTATACATTAAATGGAGATGGTCCCCATAGTGGGGACAAAAAAAAAATCACTTTTAGACTCCATCCTCGACAGCTTCTTCTGAATTTTTCCTTTATTAGTGAAAACTGGTATATTGATCCAATTAAATCTTCTTCTTCTTTTTTAAACTTTGAACATGTACATGAAAAAAAATTGTTCAGCTTTTTTATTTTTATTTTTGTCGAAAAAGAAAATCATTTAGAGCCATGTTATTTCCTCTGTCCCTAATTAGAGGATCCAATTATAATTTGACATCGCAAAAATTTCAACTTAGTTAAATTTACAAATGGGTTATGTCATTTGTAATCCTCTAATAGAGGTCTAGCTCTAGTAGGGATGGAGAAAATTACGTCTCTTTAGTTAGGTGAGTAGTATCCAGTCAATAAACCATTTGGTGGACATTTAGCACACGAGAGTGATGACATCAAGAGCGTGAAACCTCAGGCCCAAATGTCGAATTTCTTTACTCATTTATAGCTAAAGCGTAAAGATACTTGTATGTGCACTCATCATCTATTTTTTGGCTATGTTCAAATGCACGTTTAACGTGGAACTTTCATTTACTCTATTAGAACGAGGCATTGGATCAGGTGTACAAAACCAAATGCTTTCAACCATTCAATGTACATTCAGGTCCATTGTTTTACATATGAGAACCATTGACCGATTGATATCGAGTGTGTGCATTAAATTTGCATAATAAATCTTTCCCATGTTGAGAACAAGATGGATAGCCACCACTGTGCCACCAAACTGGGTGGCTTGAATTGCCAACGAACTTGCACATCAAAATCCTAACCACTCTATATAAAACACAAAATACTCTCACTACCCCACACTTGTTTCATGATTTTGATTACATTATTAAATCTAGATATCAACTAACAAGGATTAAAAATGCTGAAGTGGGGATACGCACACTTTCTCATGGCATACGCATCAAATATTTTTTCATTCATATTAATAAATAAAAACAAACGCATCTAGATCACATCATTGAAACATAGACCCATGCTCAAAATACTAAATATTATCTAGATCACATGATTGAAACACCAAAATCCTAACCACTCTATATATAACACAAAATACTCTCACTACCTTGCACTTGTTTCACTACCACCTGAACGGCCTCTTCTGAATTTTTTATTTATTAGTGAAAATTGGTATATTGATCCAATTAAATCTTCTTCTTTTTCTTTGAACTTTGAACATGCACATGAACAAAAATTGTCTAGCTTTTTTTTTTGTCAAAAAATAAATATCATTTAGTTAAGGGCTATGTTATTTCCTCCATCCCTAATTAGAGGATCCAATTATAATTTGACATCGCAAAAATTTCAACTTAGTTAAATTTATAAATAGGTTCTATCCTTATTTGCAATCCTCTAATGGAGGTTTGGCTCACCGATTGCGGAAGCAAGGAATAAGGCAAGTGGGTGGCCAAGAGCCTTGGGGACGTAAAAGCAGTGAGATCGGGGTTTTTATTCAGGAGATAGTGCCCGAGCTCCAAGTAGGGCACAAGATTGTGGAGGTTTTGTGTTAGGAGAGGGTGGCGTTGTTGTGGGTTGGAGTCAGAGTACTTGGCACGGTTCAAGAGAGCAAAGAGGATAGCCTTTAGCCAGGTGGTGCCACATTTCGGGCTAGTGACGAGGAGGATGTCAGAGGGGTGAGCTTGGAATTGGTTTTGGCAAGCAAGGACGCTATTCAAGAGCCAAGAGGGGAACCAGAAGCCCTGATACAAGTGGAGAGAGGTTTGGACCCAGCCCTCTTCCGAAGGGAGAGAGGAGAGCAAGTCTTCGCATTCTAGTGACTTGGCGTCGTCTCACTGTGGGCGAGTTTAGAATTTTTTGTGATATAAAAAAAAAAAAAAAAAAAAAGCTTTGGTTATTTGTGCCACAGTGCAAATAGTATGGGATTTTTTTGTGATATTTGCCCAAAAAATTGAGCATTAGAAGTGCATGTGTCCACTTAAATAGCTCCACGTTGTTTTTGATCGACAAAGACTAGCAAATGGTGCCACTTGACCAAGAAATTAATGACAGCAGTTAGCGAGCTAGAAAAATCGGAATTTCTTGTCTTTAGCCCCAAACAATATCCACAATAGATTGTCTCCTCCATGCTGTTGCTCCCCAGAGTGGATTGAATAGGATTTCATTGGTAACGTTGAAACCCAATGTGACATCCTAAATTTCGACCCTGTCTCGATTAAATGAAATTGGCATTTCATCGACGCGCTTATAATCCTTTTTCTCAGAGCTGATCACTCTCAAGTTAACTGAAGCCGTTAAGGGATATAAACGCGATAAACTTGAGAATTCGATCAAAAATCGATTACTCGACTGTGATAATCGGCAAGGGTCAATACGACACCGTTATAATCGATTAATGATCGGATATAGGTTGATTCGATGGAATTTCATAATTAAATTGTGGGTGATTTCACATGATTGCAAAATTAGCGTCGAACGGCACTAACCCAACTTTAAGTCGACTCTGTACTCGATACCCGTAATTGAAACCTTGAGATATTTACGACAACTGAGAGTCATCGCAAGTCGAAGATGCACAAACGTGGATAAAAAATTATCAACCATGGGTAAAATGCGATAAAATCTCTAAAAGCTACCCGGTAGGTTAGGTCACACTAAAATCATGTCCAGTCAATTTTAACTACGAAATTGAATTCGATTTCGGGAATCGAACGTTCGAGTGTATCACGATTTATTTTTAGGATCCCGTCTCATCTTTTGGGAAATTTCCATTGAGCCCAAAATTTTGCAGAAAAATCGGTTTTCGACGAAAAGAAAACAAAAGTGGAAATTCGGATGGCTAAGCAAAAAGGGATTTTCTACCTTCAATTTGGTTTGTTTTTGAAGAAATAAGAGCAAATTCTTCATTGGTGGACCATTGGACTTTAGGGGCTAAAGACTTTTGTGCCAAATTATCCTTGACTTTCTTCGCTTTCTCTCTCCCTCCATTCACCCCACCCCCCGGCCCTCCATTCACTCACGTTCAGCGCCCCCACCCCCTCCCCTGCCATCACCTATAGAATAGCCTCATCATCTTTTCCTTTTCCCCCAGCAATTCCCTTCCCTCACGTATCCCCCTCCCCTCCATTTCCTTGCTACCGCACGCCCACTTTCCCTCCTCTCCATTCTTCTTCACACGTCCACAGCAACCAACGCACTCACGCCATCTTCTTCAGTCCAAATCCAGCAGCCAGTCCAGCAGGGGCAGCAAGGTCAGCGACCCGGTGAGAGACGTGCAAGGTTGTTCAGCAGTCCTAGCCCAGCAAACCGTCCAGCCCTGTCCCTTCTTGCCGCACCTCCACAGTCAGCAACCACCAACGTCGACGCTCCACAACCTCAGGCCACCGCAATTCCACCAAGCAGCCACCACAGCCATGCCAACAGCCAACTCAACCAAGACCGACCAGCAGCCAACAGAACCGAACCAGCTTGGCTGTGAATTTTAGGGCCTTTTTCCTCCGCCGTTTGAGCTCCGTTGGAGACACAGTAGTTTCGGGTCCTCAGCACCTTCACGTCGCCGTCGCCATGAGCCCGCCGCCATCGAATTTCGGTGATTTAACTCCCTAATCATTGATTAGATTGTTAATTACGCTTAGGAAGTTAGATTAGTGCTAATTAGCTTAGTTAAATTAGTATTAAGTGAGATTAGCCTTAAGATGGATTAGTGTTAATCTAGTTTGATTAGATTAGCCTTAAGGTTGATTAGTGCTGATCTAGTTGGCTGGATTAGTACTAATAAGGGTGATTTAGTTTAGTTTAGTGAATTTCTCCTTGGATCAGTTCACTAGACCCTCACCGTTTGCTATTTTTGTGGATGGAAATATGCTACGATTTTAAGGTCGATTTCTTCTTGAAAAATATTTTAGACATCTTCAAATATGACATATATTTTACTAAAGATTTTAAGGATTTAAAAGAATGAGATTTTGATTTCATCATTTGCAAAACAGAATCTCGGATTATGCTGGAAACAGTGACATTTTGGTGTTCAAAGGATTTTTATCAACTCTTAGGGTTCGATTTTCAAAATAGTGCTTTCACAAAAGTTGTTTTTCATATTTTTTAGTTTAACATATTCAAATTTCAGATCAAACAAACTAGTTTTGGACCTTGAACTAAGCTGATTTTGGAAAACATGATTTCTGGAAACGGACACAGTTTTGGTAACAGATTGAGAAATTTACTGATCTTAATCTAGAAAAAGCTGGGTTAAGGTGTCTTCATGAATTTTTTTTTTTTTTGTGTCCTTTAGAACATATTCAAATTTGAGAATTTTTCGAACTTGTTTGATTATGTTTCTGAAATTAAACTTGGAGGCGTGCGAATGGCCCGGTTCTTGCCGGTTAGGGTAGATTGTAGTTTTGTGGTTGTTCTTGGTATCTAGCTTGCTAGATAGTGTATATTTGGTAATGTGATTGACTGTTGGCATGCTTAGAGCTTATGTCTGATGATGAATGAATGGTTGTTTTATATTGGTTGTTTACTAGTATTGCAAAAAGTGACCTTATGGACTATTAAATAGAAAATAAATGAGGTGTCAAATCCGAACACCAAAAATTATTTGCTTGATAAAACAATAAGGTTTAAAACTAGGTGTGTGAAAATTTTGATGAATTAATTTTGAGTACATGAACACCTATGAATTAATTTCTAAAGGTTTGGAACAAAAAAAAAATGGGGTTACTAAAGTTTAGTTCAAAAAGGGGTAGTTGGAAAAGAAAATAGAAAATAAATATGGTGTCGGGTTTGCACGCCAAGTTTTATGTGCTCAATAAAACGAGGAGGTTTTATACTAGATGCGTGCAAATTTTGGCGGGTTAATTTCAAATACGGGACCCCGTATGAATTTATTTCGGAGTTTGAACCAAAAAAAAAGGGATTGCAAGGTTTATTGTTTTAAAAGAAATTTTTGGTATTTTTGGCTATATGATGGAATTATTGGTGGTTTTGATGGCTTGTACGTGTGTTGTTGTGCAATTGATTGATGGATGGTAGTTACCGATTACTATTACAAAACTCGATTTTATGGTATTTAATTAGAAAAATACCGGGTGTCAGTTTTTGACACTAAATGTTTATATAGTATATGAAATCGAGAAATTTTGAAATTAGAGGGTACCATGCTTACTGGTTCGATTTAGATGTGTGACCACGCACGATTATTTTACTAGGATGATTTTTAATACGAAGGAAAATTGGTCAAATCCATTATTTGAAATATGAGATATTTGAGTACAAAGCACGATATTCTTGGCCAAATGTGGATGTGCGTGTGGTCACTATCAAAACCCCTCACCCAGTGGGAGTTCGGGGATGATGCCTAATTTTATCATATGCCCAGCGGGAGTCTGGATGCTAGTCGCAGTGGAGGCTAGACCAATACTTCTTTGTGGAATGCTGTCTAGGCGGGGGTTCTAGACGATGCCATGCTCGACGAAGCGGGATAACGCCCGATTATGCTGAATGACCGCTGATTGGGGAGTTGGTCGTGGCTAATGGGTCGTAATAATTAAAACACGCTTGAGTAGTTGTGATAGTTGCGCTTGATTATGGGACAAGATTGTGTGGTACGGTATGGGACGTGTCATAAAGGTTTGGCCATATAATTGGGACCCATGTGATTGAAATGATGTGTTCCGGTTATTAAACTGTACTTGTTGCACTGATAATGGTATATATGTTGAGTTAACGTGCAGGTACTGTTGACACCTAAATTTTACTATTTTATTTATGACTCAATCGCATACAAAATTAGGAATTAGTCACTAAAAAAAGAAAAAATAAGAGAAAAATAGGAAAAAAAAAACAACAACAACAACAACAAAAAAGAAAAAAAATGCCTAGAGGTCAGGTCGGGCTAGATCTAGCATTGGCCCGGCCCATTGCCCGCCTCTCTTTTCCTTTGCGCGACCCAAGCCCGTTTCCCTTTTGGCCCGGCCCACGCCAACCTTCGTCCTCCTCCAGCCTGTCTCACACGAACCTGCAGCAAAAGAAAAGGAAAAACAGTAAAAAAATGGGAGGGGAGGGGAACGGCAACAGGGGAGAAGAAGTGAGAGAGACGAGAGGGTGGACAAGGAGAGAGAAAAAGACAGTGGGGGCACGCGAGTAGGAGGAGAAGGAGCCTCCGGGCCACCGCCACCGTTGCCGACAAGCCACCCAATCGATGCCGTTCGCCATCGTCTTCCCCAAAACCCAGATCTGAAGCAGAAAGGGAGAAGAGCGGAGGCACAATAGAGGGGAGAGAGAGGAGAGAGAGGAGAGGGGACCGAAAAGGGAAAAGCCGGAGAGAGGGAGAGAAACCGGAGGAGGCTTCATTGACGCTATGCCTCCACTTGCCATTGCCGCTTCCACCCTCCGTCGCCGACGTCGTAGCAACTGTCGCAGCAGCTCGCCCAAGTGTTGTCGCCCCTACTGTCGTGCCTTCCTTTGCCTGAAGCCATGACGCCACCACCGCCCTCCGAACGCCGACTTGTAGTGCCTGTCGCCACCACTGTTGACGCTAGCAGCTTGATCCCTCTACCAGTCACTGCCTTCGTGCCCTTGCTGCAGCACCCACGACTCCAGCTACTTGCTGCCGCCCTATTGCCCCTCAGGGGAGCTCTGAACGTCACCCCGCCTCAACCCAACACCGCTGCAACGCCTACGTCACAAGCACCGCTATGCCAACTCGCCCAAGTGTCGTTGCCCCTCTCTACCCATAGCCGAGCTCACCGCGTCGTCACCGCCATCAATGCAAAGTCACTAGAGAAGAAGGTTAGAAGCCAAGTTGGATCCGAGTAGGGTTTTCTTAGGAATAGGGTCGCGGTTTAAGAGCCAAGTCGGGCGCGAATCAGGGCCGGATTTGGGGTTGTGGGCTTTTGGGCTGGTTTAGGTTGTGGGCCTATGTGGGTCTATTTTCTGCATGGGGGGAAGTAAAGATTGGGCCCATCAGTTGGGCCCAATCCAGCTGCACGAAGGCCCGACCAAGGCTAGTCGAGCCTTGTATTTTGGGTGGGCCAAACCCGGGCAGGTCTGACCGACCTGTCTCGATCGAGTTAGACTTAGGTCCAACCCGAAAAAAGAATATATATATATAATTTTAAAAAATTAAAAATTAAAAAATTCGAAAATTAAAAAATGATGGTTTTAGTTAGGAATTGCTATGTATTGCCATTTTAGTGTAATTAGACAATTATTTACTCGTATATTGATTATATAGTACGTTTAATTTGCATATCTAATTATGTTTAATTGCACATGTTTAATTTTACTGTAATTAGGATATTTGTAGTTATAATTGTTACTTTAATGATTGCGTACTTGCATGATCACTTCACATGTTAATGGATAGGTGTAAAATCAATCCAAACTGCCTGACAAAAATATTTTCTTTTAAATTGAACAAGATTAGGTACCAAAAGGGCACTAATTGATTAATTAGTGTAATCAAGTCTCCGACCTTAGATTCTCTGGTTGCGTAAGAAGTGTGGCGTACTCCCATGCCTCACTTGGTTTCTAGCAAACCTTAATAGGCTAGTGGCGACTCATTTTTGCGAAATTTTTAAGAATACCTCAATGTCACAAGAGGTATGGGCTTAGGAGAACTCGCACCTAATCATGGGCCTTAGGTTTGTCATTTAGGCAATACCCCTAAACCTATTCCCTCCCCCCGAGGGTAGGTCGCGACAGGTACGTGCCTAGGCAAGGTAAGTTTTGTATGGTGCATGTTAGGACCGCCTTCGAGGTGAATTTACATCCTAATTGGGGTTTAGGCAATTGACTCGCTGAGATTTTATCTCACCCCATTATGGACTAACATTTTTCAGGGGTGTAGCATGGAGATCTGCTGAGTGCGGATGTGGTGGGCATGTGATGCAACACCTTTTGGCTGGCCCTGCCGTTAGCGAAGTTCAGGGTGACCCTCATCCTTGAAGGTTGTTGAGAGGGTCGATAGGAAGTGGCTGCTAAGAGGCTTGTAGTGAATAGACTTCCTAGGGTCAACAATTGGTAAGGAAATTGTTCCTTGTTTTTACTATCCCTATGTTTATTTGTTGATTGGGTGTTGTAGGGCGCGTTTGATAACGTTTCTATTTAAAAATTGTTCCCGTAAACAAAAATAGAAAAAACTATTTCTGTTACGGGGAACAATTTTTGAATAGAAGAGCGCGCTTGGTAATCGCGCAAAATTTTTGTTTCGGAATAGAAAAAGAATATAAACACGTTTAGCAAACTTTTATAATTTTTTTTGTTTCTTTTAATTTTTTAATATTTTTATTTTTTTTTTTTTTTTCCTTTTTTTTTCCTCTTTTCTTGGGCCGGTCGTTGGCCATTGCTCACCGAAGGCCAACGTGGCCCCAACGAGCCTCGCCGGGCCACCGACGAGCTCGCTAGGGCCTCGCCCGAGCGTGGCGAGGCTATGGCGAGCTCACCGGACGCTAGCCTAGCCCCGGCGAGGCCGAGCCTCGCCGGTGGCCTAGCAAGATCGCTACTGGCCAGGTGAGCCTCATCGTGGCCGCGCGAGGCTTGGCCTCACTAGGCCATCGCCAGGCGGGTGAGCCACGGCAAGGCTCGGGCCGATGAGCCTCGTTGTCACACGGTCTCTCCAGTGGCTGGTGACGCTCTAACGAGGTCACCGGCCCTTGTCTGGTTGGTCGCCGGCGCCGGCCATGGCCAAGGCTGGTGACCGACAAGAAGAAGAAAAGAAGAAGAAAAGAAGAAAAAAAGAAAGAGAAAAAAGACGAAGAAAAAAGAGAAAAAAAAAAAAGGTTTCTGCTTCTTTGATAAATGGATCTCATATGTGAAAGGGCTAGTAAGATCACCTAGAGGGGATGAATAAGTGATAAAGAAATTTTAACAAAACTTCAGAATAGTTTGCTAGCAACGTAAACAATAATAAACAGTTATATGAAACTGTAAATTGAAATAAGGAGTTTATGGGAAAGAGAATAGAAACACGGTTCAACTTAGATCAAGCTTACGTCCACTCTCCCACGCTAACAATCCACTGGCTGGATTTCACTAAGGATCAAAAGAGATGTTACAGTCTTACGTCCTTGACTTTACAGTATAGAGACTCTACTACACTTCTTCAAAGTCTCACAAGTGTTTTCTCTCTCTTTTGAGTACAAATAAAGCTCTACAATTGAACTACCGCATTGAGTGGCGCTGCTGGCTTCAGGCTTTCTCCCCCTCACGAATGGGAGAAGTTCGAATCCCCAGCACATCGCAAGTGGACTTACCCGCTTCACGGGGGTGGTGGGTTCCTCCGTGGGCCCCAGGGTTTGCCCGCCGGCTGTCGGCTTACGAGTTTCCTTGGGTCATCAAAAAAAAAAATAATAAAGCTCTACGATTGAAATAACAAAGAGTTAAGAGCTTCAAACTTTTGAATTCTTCTTTCACGCACATACTAAAATAACTTGAGCATCTCCCTTTATATACTCCTTCATACCTTCACTGAGATAACTAGTATAAACACCTAGAGGGGGGGTGAATAGGTGTATAATAATTTCTCGTGATAAGAGAGCAATACGAAATAGACAATAGAAAGGAAGTTCTCCTTTGGTTAACAAAACGAATTATGATCAAAGTAAAGCAGAGAGTAGGGAAGAGAAAATTGAACACAAAGTTTATAGTGGTTCGGCTTATTCCAAGTCTACGTCCACTCTTCCGCACTGACAGCCCACCGGCTGGATTTCACTATGAACAAAAAAGATGTTATAGCAAAGCTCTCCCTTAATTCCACAGTGTAGATATTCTACCACACTTCCTCAAGATTTCTCATGAATATAGACTCTCTTTTGTGTACAAGATTTTGCTCAACAAATGAATTGACTAAGAACAAGGAGTTTCAGACTTTGGAATTTTTTTATTGCGCACCCACTCGAACAACTGGAACGTCTTCCTTATATACTCCTTTATGCCATCATACCCGTTGGCACTTACCAAAGGAATTCCTCCAATCTACCCGTTGGACGGAATCAATTAGGAAGATCATTCGACCTATTAAAGGAACATGTCGATAGCCCATCAATCATGCTCGCCCATACAATCAGGATCTCGGTTTCCATAAGTAGAACCTTCCAAGTATACTTCGCCAATCATCGGATCCTTAATCAATCTTGATTCGAATAAATGAATCCGTTATGTCATATCCAGCCAAGAGATCTTCTCCAGTCGATAAGGTCAAATCCTTAATGAAACACCCAGTTCTGGATAGCCCTTCTTCGACGGATTAGAAACTGTCAATGAGAATAGACTTTGAGTCTTGAGTCTAGCAGTCTAGAGGTCTTCAGACTTTAAATAGTAGAGTCTGCAAATCTTCAAACTAAACTGATGGAAACGTTTTGTCAACTTCAAAATACTCCAGGAAGATTTTTCCAACATTTACAACTGTTGGCACTTTCCAAATGAGTTCTTCCAATTTATCCATTGGACATAATCAATTAAGGAGATCTTGAGTCATTTAAAGAATGTGATGATAGATCACCAATCATACTCGCCTATACAATCAGGATCTAGGTTTCCATAAGTAGAACCTTCTAAATATACTTCGCATTTCAATAGATCTTGATTATCCGAATTGATTCCAATAAGAATAATTAATCTCGATGTGTTATCTCCAGCCGTGAGATCTTCTATAAACCGTACGAACCGAATTCTTGAAGATAAACTTGCATCTGAATAAATCTTCTCTTCGTCGGTCTGGAAACTGTCAGTGAGGGTAGGCTTTGAGTCTTGAGTCTTGTGGTCTTTAGACTTTGACGACAGAATTTGGAGTTCTTCAGACTTTAACACTTGAGTCTAGAAGTCTTCAAATTAGACTGATGGAAACATTTTGTTAACTTCAAAACAACAAGAGAGTTTTCTCCAACAATATGAAGCTGAGATTGTCTTCACTACCCTGTCAAGCAGTGGTAGAAATTTAATCTCTCGCCTTTCTCATGGTTTTGACATGGCAGTCATTGATGAGGCAGTGCAAGCCAATCAGGTGGCAGTTCTTCCTTCCCTTTCTCTTGGTGCAACTCGATTTCTTCCTTACCTTTCTCTTGGTGTTGCTTGATGTTTCTGTTTGTGGATCCACAGCAGCTTCCTGCCACTGTCATTGGACTATGCTATACATCAAGAGACTTTTTGATAGATTTCAGCAAGCTGGATTGTGCAACAATGTTGTTGTCTGCTCAGTATTGGATGCATTCACAAATCCATGATGTCCCCTCCAGATACTTTTACCAAGAACGCCCAATCGATAGTGAGACTCTGGTGAAGGAACCTGATTAAATATATTACAGGAATCCATTGCTTAGATCTTACTTAAATTTATGATATTACATATGGTCGGGAATCCCATTGAGGTGGTTCTGTCTCTTACCACACGAAGCCCATGTTTACTCAGTATATAGGAGCATCTAAGGTATCGTTTCATCAGCCCTGTTGTATACCCTTCTCTTTATGGCCAACTCCCTGTCCTGTTCACTTGTCACTTACGAGGACAGATTGTGATTGTTTTAGTGTCTTTTACTCTTATTAGGTAATGGGAAACGCTAACCTTTGATTCGGTCTTATGACTGGGCTGTGCGAAGTGCTGATGCTAAAGCCAAAAATTGTTACGTGGACATGGATTCTGTCCCCAGAGAGTTCTTGATACCTAAAGGACCAACTCTTGCTCCCCTGCCAGGTAAGACTTCTTTAAACTTGAGCGGGTTGGGGTCAAGTGGTTCGAGGCATAGATTGACAGACAAGCACACAGAAGCGAGGTCAGCGATGGCACCGTGACGAGAACTTGCCAGCATCTTTAATCCCTAGGAATGGAAATTTTTGGCCTCTTAAGCCACCCGTGGAGAATTCATCGGAAGCTGTTGATCAGGTGGTGACAGATCCAAGGGTGTCCTGGCAATACGGCGCACAGAGAAGCAGCAGAGTTCCTCTGGACCGTTGTGGAAGAGAGATTACTAAGTGCTCGTCCTCTCTGCAATTTGATCTTTGCCTTGTTTTTAATACTGGCATGTGACTGGTTCGAGTAAAAACGAGAGCTCGACCAGAGCTCGAGAGTTTCTTTCATTCTTTCCACGTAGTGATGAATGTATGTAAGTCAACGCTATTGAGAAGCCCGACAAAATATATCTATAAAAAGAGGCTATCGAGAAGATGCAGCATTTGGGTCACTTTATTGTGTTTGTTGTTGTGCTAACCATGAATTATTTCGGCAAGACATTGAAGGGGTTGTATTCTCAGATTCTATTTTTGCGCAATGCTAGATTCTTGCGCAAACAGGATACAATTAACTAGTTGAAGAAAACAAGAACACATATGGCTTGAGTTTTCCTCTCTACACCTATGGACCTTCGCGACAAGCGTTTGGTTAAAAAATATCTGCATCACTTAGTTAAACTCTTCCTAGAAATTTCCGTAACCAAAGTTAAAGTTTTTAATTGACTTATTCAGGAAAATCATTTTCGCCGGTATGTAAAACCAAAGATCTCGGTTGGTTGCACAAATTCTTTACATCCAGACATACTATCTAGGTGAGCACTAGTCCAATTCCTAGTTCCTAAAATTTGGAATCATTGATAATCGGTTTGGTTCTAGGTGCAAACTGAATCACTCAAATCTGACGGATTGTTTTTTTTTTTTTTTAACCTAATGGTTCTTTATTTTAGATATTTGAATTTGAAAGATTTATTGACGTAAACCAATTTCTCCATTACAGGTATGCATCTAGAAATTGTCGAGTACAATTAAGTGCTTCCTCTTTAAAGGGACACATGCCATTTTGGAGAAGCAACAAAGAGAAGGAAAAGCGTTGGTTTCAACATGGTTTAAGATGTAAATTCTATTAAAGAGCAGCCGTTTTATTGGATTGACAATGATCAATACATGTTTATATCGTTATAAAAAGGGCTCATAGGTGCAAGAATCACCCTTTGAAAGCCATTTAACTTAAAAGAGCATATAGAATTCTTGGGTCAAACATATCTTTTAATGACACTTAATCTTGATTTAGTATTTCTTTTGTTTGATGACCAGTGGAAAAATTTTATTTTATGTTTACAATTTTATTATTCTACGCAATTAGACTCTCTCTATTTCTCTCGAGAGATTCAATCCTTGGTGAGTGGTTCCTTTGAAGCCCACTTCTAATGTCTTCAACTTTTTTATTTTATTTTATTTCTTTCTCCACTGTGGTTATATAGGAAATTTTCTATTATGTTTATATCTACATTCGTATAGATCGAGGTATACTTTGAGTGGGCAAAGTTGATTATGGTAGATCGATCCGTCATGCAATTGCGCGTGGATTACAGTTTTCTCTTACAAAGTGAATTCCAATAATTATTACGCTCAAATATGATATATTTAGTGACAAAAGTTGATTATGGGCGGACTGATCAAGAAATAAATCACGATAACTTTGTATTCCCTTTGTGTTCTAATTGGCATAAAATGATTCTCCCATCACTATTAGGTTTCAATTTCTTGAAACTTGCTATATCCATAATAAAATTGGCTGTGAACACAGCCAGAATGTTTAAAGACATATAGAATAGGGGTGTTAAATGGACCGGCTATAATATATAATTTCTCTATTAAAAAGAGAAGAAGACATATATAGAATAAATATTTTATTTATTATTACACATTGTGAAATGATGAAATTATCCAACCAATTAGTAATAAGTATATCACACGCTCGCCCTTCTCCGAAGATGCTCAACCATCGACGGGCCACCCGAAGCAAATCCATGCCCACACCATCATCTCTGGCCCCTCTCGCTTCCCGTTCGCCGCCACATGAACTACGCAGCGCACTTTTTCTCTTGTATTCCCACTCACCCACCACCATTGTCTTTGACTTCGGAGTCGGGATGATGGGTTTCTTTGATGGAAGTAATTTGAAGATGAAATGCTCACAAAAGATAGATAGGCTTATAGATTTATTTCACCTTAAAAAAATAATTACAAGACTCCCCTATTTATAAAATTGTTACATGACCTTTACTCTTCCTAGTAGGAAAAGCTAGCGTTCCAGATAAGATCTAGAAACTAATAAAAAATCAGCATCTCATCTTATCTCTAAAAAAATCACTAGAAATAGGAATAGACTCATTATAGATAATGACGAAGAGATTCATTAAAGATGTCGTTGCAATTATGACTCTTTTTCAATGTAGGTACTGAACAGTTATTTGCACGGATGCCCCCTTAAACCAAAGTCTCTTCCATCATTCTTGGGGGTACTTCGAATGTGGACGGCTAGTCTCTGTCTACGTCCGCCAGATGCCCGCACTTCCACTGCACTGGTCGGGGCATGGCGCTCGCTCTTCCTTTGCTTGGCCAACTTCGCAGCCAGACGATGAAGTTCGGGCAAGATTGTGATGCATACGTGGTGGGTTCTCTGATAAGCATGTACGGAAGGCATTGGGCTGCGAGTGTGCGGGACGTGGTTTGCTGGACGAGCCTTATCACTGGGTATTGTAGCAGCGGCCTCTTGTAGGAAGCTCGAGGACTGTTCGATTCAGTGCCAGGGAAAAATGGTGTTTCCTACAGTGCCTTGATCTCTGGCTAATTTAGGAACGAGTGGTTTGATGAAGCCATCGAGTGGTTTTCTGGGATTGAAGATCGCACAGACGTGAAATTAATTGGATCTCTTTAGGCTAGCATACTTCATGCCGTGTTATTGTGCCGTGCTATTGTGGAAGCCTCTAAAGAAGGAAAATGGGTTCATTAGTACATAGATGAGAGTGGCATCGTTTACGAACTTGGGCCAGGCTTTGCATTGATTATTTTCTTGTCACATGTGGGTTCGTCGGATTCGCACAAAGAAGTGTTTGACCAAATGCCTCTGAAAGATGTTGACAACTAGGAGTGCGATGATATTGGGGTTTGGTCTCAATAGTGAGAATGAAAATGGGCTGCAGTTTTTCTACGAGATGGAAAATGGGGGCCCTAAACCAAATGCTGTGACGTTTATTGGAGGTCTAATGGCCTGCAATTGGAAGTGTCTAATCAATGGAGCATGGCGCTTGTTCGGACGTATGAGCAAAGGTTACGGCATCGCTCCAACTAGTGAGCGCTATGGATGCATGGTTGACCTCTTGGCTTGGGCCAGACAAATCAAAAAATGATCCATACGAAAAGTTCCCTGCAGAAAGTAGCCACTGTTGTGCTTCAACTTTGGTAGATTCAACTCTGTCTTTCCCCCTTTATCTGCTAGTTAGACACCAAAAGAATGATCCGTAAGAATAACTTGTTATTAAGTGGCTACTTATGGGGTAAAGTGTGCACATGAAATGTTTAGAACTTGGGCATAGTTGGGTTTGAAGGACCGATGGACCGTAGCCTGGTGAGACACCTTGTGTCATTGTTGTATCATTTCCATACATTTTGATTGTCTTCCGTCATTAATTTTGCATGTTATCATTCTTATTTCGTAATCTTGCTACGCTCTCTGGAAATTCTCTGAGATTTTGCCCTGGGTAACTTGGAATCCTTTTTGGTTTCTTTTCTGTAGTTTGTTGATTCTATATCTGTCTTTCATGCAATGGTTATGCAACACAGGTGAGTCCTCTCAGGAGCCGTGGTTAAGATTGAAGCTTCTCCCTTAGTATTGGATGATAATTGGATGATTTTCCAGAATAATCGAAAAATTTCTTTTTTTCTTCTTTTCATCTTGCACAACTTCTAGTCCCTATTTGGCTAGCTAATAATCAACATTTCTCTCGAGTGTTTTAAGGGCATTTTTTGGCTCGTCATGTAGATGCTTGGCAAGGGGTGAAACGAGCAGTTTTTCAAGTTCATCTAGAAAGCATAGCCCAGCAAAGTTGATTATGAGTTCTGCCATGCGTGCTGGATTCACTGGTGGTGTGGTGGATGACTACCCACACAGGTACCTATATTATTACCAGAACTTATGTCAGTGTTCAACATTGATGGAACGACAGATGTTGTGCATGTCTTTGTATATATTCTGTTGGTTGGAAGTTATCTGTTTAAGTTAAGTTTCCGAGAGCCGAATATGAGAGCTTTCATTGGAGAGGAAACGCCCTTTTTCTGTAATTATTGAAAGTTGGTTAAAAATCTTATGCTTTTGGTGTCCTGGAAAGTCATGCGGATGGAAATGCTTTAACATTGTACATAATTTGTCGAGTAACTGAGCTCTTTTTGCATACGGGTTTCCATTCCCTTGGTGTGCTTCAGTAATATTCTCTTTCACCTATCAAAAAATAAATAAATTTCTGAGAAATATCTGCAACAATCTTATTAATTTATTTCTAATATACACGACAGCTTATGTCACGCCCCAATCCTCGAGTACGCACACATCCTTCTCTTGGTCGATTTTAATATGCGATATCCCAGGACTATATATCGCCGACCCTTTCTTTTATTAAGCACATGCGGAAGCAATTATAAATCCCTGACAATAAAACAATGGGATAGAAAAGCGGGCCATATTTTTCATATTGAAATTTATAACCAAACTTTTATACAAAACACAACCCGCTTCATAACTATTCACTTCAAAAGGAATTCTCAACAGAAGATAGACTCTCAGTCCATCTAGGCCGTACTCAAGGCCCCTCTCGGGATTATCTTCTTCTTCCAAAATCCTTCTCCTCAAGATTTACCTCCGAGTTTTCCTTCTCAAACTCCTCTTCATCAGCTCCTCATCGAGGTCCTGAAATGTTTTTCCCCAAACTGAGATGAGACTACGTCTCAGCGAGTTCTACCCCACTAAGCCCAATTAGTAAACCATTATACTAAAGGCTGCCTAAACACGCATAGGTCAGAAGACGTACCTTAGCATCAGATCCCACCTGCAAGTCAGTACAATTCACAATAGGCACTCAAGCAATCACATCACAGATCGATATCTCGATCAATCGACCTAGTCGATTTCATATCAATCTGACCATTCATCGGTCATTTCAATTCAATCAATCAGATTACGACATCAGATCAAAGCAATGATCAATTGACTTAGTCGATTACATGTCAGTTGGACCATTTCTAGGTCATCTCACTCCACACTATACAATCTCCAATAGAATACTTAGTCACAGAGCTACAGTGATGCTCTCGAGCGTCGCTTTTACCAACGTGATTTACAATAAACACTTTATGAGCATGCCCTTAGGCATTCCAATTACTTTCAGCCACATAGGCAGGATCAACTATCGCCACACAGGCATGATCAACTATCGCCACACAAGCATGATCAACTTCAACAATTTACGTGCATCCTCTAAGGCAACCTTTTCGCCAAGATGACATATTCAACCACTGAACACACGTGCATTCTCTAGGTGATATTCCGATTCACCGAGCCCACGTATTTCCTTTCAGGTGATAACCAATACCCAACGATTTCTCAATCAAATAATTAACTATCAAGTCAATATGAATAACTCCTCAAAATTCATAATTAAATCAATTCCATACAAATTGCAGCTCAATTAAATAAACGGACTGCGCCACGACGATCAGCACGAGATTTCGGTCGTCGGCCATCTCGATCTTAATTTCCGAAAAATAATTAATTAATTAATTAATTTCGAAAATTAATAATTAATTACAATAAATCCAATTTAGCTCAAATTAAAGCCCAATTAAATAAACGGGCTGCACCACGATCATCAGCATAAAAATTCGGCCACTAGCCATCCAAGTTGAATTTCCGGAACATAAATAATTAATTAATTTATTTCGAAAAATAATATTTAAATACAAGAAATTCAATTTAGCTTAAAATAAAGCCCGATTAAATAAACGGACTTCACCACAGTCATCAGCATAATATTCCGGTCATTGGCCATCCCAATTGAATTTTCAGAAAATAAATAAATAATTAATTTAATTCCGAAAATTAATATTTAAATGCCAAAAATCCCACTTAGGCCCGAATCGCCAAATTGAAGCCCGATTAGGGGTCAGAAAATTCCCGAGATACTACCAATAAATAGTAGACCACGTCTACTTGCTAATTGCGCAATCAATTTATCTAAATCACATCACAATTGACTAATAATTGCTAATTTATTCTAATCTAACAACCTAAACATAATTAATTAAAACTAAACCAACCTTAAAGCATAATTAGTCAACTAATCCGGGATTAGTGAGATTACTCACCAAATCGCGCGCAAATCGGATCAATCCGACGGCGGCGACGCGAGGAACGATTCTTCCCAAAGCGACTCACGGATCTGGGGCCCGGAAACGGCCCAAAACGGCCTTGAACAGGGTTGGAAACCCATTTTTCCAGCCACTGTTCTTGGCTGGACGAAGCTCGTCCGGCGGCTAGGGCGGCAAGGGGAGGCCGGCGGAGAGCAAGGGGGACGCCGGGGAGGTCCGGCGAGGCTGGGCGGTGGCCGAAGGTGGAGCTGGTCGGTGGAACGAGGGCTGGGTCGCGCGGGGGGAGAGACGGCCGCGAGCGGCGGGCGCGGGGCGAAGTGCGCGGCGGCGAGCGGCGCGCGCACGGGCGCAAGCGCGGGCGTGCGGTGCGGCAGCGAGCGGCGCGCGCACGGGCGCAAGCGCGGGCGTGCGGTGCGGCGGCGGGACGAGCGGCGACGGAGCAGACGGTGAGTTGCAGCTTTTGGACTCGCCTTTGGTTCGGCATTTCCACAAAGAAGAAAGAAGAAGAAGAAGAAGAAGAAAGAGGGGTTCGGTCACGAGGGGATGGGGGAGAAGAGAGAGGAGAGAGAAGAAGACATAATGGAGAGAGCTTTGACTAGTCAAAGAAGAGAGAGAGAGAAGTCGGTTGGGGAGGGGGTAATCGCACGAAGGAAAGAGAATAAAGGAAAAAGGGAGGGAGAGGAGAGAGAGAGAAAAGAAGAGAGAGGGAGAGAAAAAGAAATAAAATAACCTAATACTATTAGGCTTATTTTATTCTTTTCTTTTCTCTTTCCCTTTCAATTTTCTTTCGACCTTCGATTTTTCCTCCGATAATTTCTTTATCGAAATTTCGGACTCGTCAATAATTTGACGGGCGATGAGACGGTCCTAAAATTGAATTGTGACACGCTCGAATATTCGATTCCCAAAACCGAATTAAATTTCATGATTAAAATCGACCGGACGCGATTTTAGTCCAATCCAACCAATTAGGTAGCTTTTAGGGATTTTATCGCGGTTATATCCCTTAACGACTTCACCCAATAGATTAGCTAACTCATGAGTGATCAGCTCAGAGAAAAAGGACCATAGGCGCGCCGACGATATGCACATTTCACTTTATCGAAAATGGGTCGAATTTCAGAATGTCACAACTCTTCCCATCTTATAAAAATTTCATCCTCGAAATTTAAACCATTTCACACTTTGATCAAAAAGGTGGGGGTACCACTGTCTCATCGACTCTTCAGTCTCCCATGCCGCTCCTTCAGTACCGTGGTTTGCCAGACCACTTTGACCAAATGGTCTTGGTACGCAGAACTTGCTCTTTACGATCGACAATCTGGACCGGGCTTTCAACGTATGACACACGGTCATCCACGTCTAATTCCTCGAAATTGAGCACGTGGGTCGAGTCAGGCTCATACTTCCTTAACATCGACACGTGAAAGACGTCATGCATTTGCACCAACCTTGGCGGCAACACAAGACGATACGCTAGGTTTTCGATTCTTTCGAGAATCTCAAACGGACCTACGTACCTCGGACTCAATTTGCCTTTCTTACCAAAGCGCGAAGTTCCCTTCCTTGGTGACACTTTCAGAAAAACGTGATCACCAACTTGGAATTCCAAAAGACCTTCGATGCTTATCTGCATAACTTTTCTGCCTGCTCTGCGCTGTCTTTAATCTGCCTCTGATTACTGCCACGGCATCTACTGATTGCTGAACCAATTCTGGGCCTGATATCTTCCTTTCTCCAACTTCATCCCAACATACCGGAGTTCTACACACTCTGCCATACAACGCTTCAAAAGGAGTCATCTTGATACTCTGCTGATAATTGTTGTTGTAGGCAAATTCCACCAGATGAAGCTGATCTTCCCAACTTCCTTTGAAGTCTATTACACACGCTCTCAGCATGTCTTCAAGAGTCTGAATTGTCCTTTCAGACTGGCCATCCGTCTGAGGATAATATGCCGTACTGTACTGAAGCTTTGTACCTAAAGCACTCTGCAAGCTCTTCCAAAAAGCAGCAGTAAACCTCGGGTCTCTATCAGATGTTATCGTAACCGGCACTCCATGCATACGAACCACCTGACGCACATACAGGTCTGCGTGTCTATCCAAACTCAGGTCCTTTCGAACTGCAATGAAGTGAGCCGACTTTGTCAACCTGTCGACTACTACCCAAATCGAATCATTGCCCCTCTGACTCCTTGGTAGTCCAGTCACGAAGTCCATCGTCATATGCTCCCATTTCCACTCTGGGATCGCAAGAGGTTGCAGAAGTCCTCCCAGCTTGCAATGCTGGGCTTTTACTTACTGACAAGTCAAACACTTGGCGACATGCTTGGTAATGTCTGCCTTCATACCTGACCACTAATAGTATTGACACAGATTCTGATACATTTTAGTGCTTCCAGGATGAATGTTGTAACTGCTATAATGCAAATCAGATAAAACATCTTCTCTAAGTTCTACATCGTTAGGTACAACAAGACGTCCACGGAACCTTAGTGTCCCATCGTCAGAAATCTGAAAGTAAACTTTTCCTTAAGTCCTTGGAACTTACACTTGCACTGATCTATCTACACGAACTTTTCTTCCTCTTTCAGGAGTCGAGTTGCTAACACTGAAAACCCTTCCATAAACCTTCTGTAATACCCTGCTAAACCCAGAAAACTTCTGATCTTTGATATTGCTATCAGTCTTAGTCCACTGATAACTGATTCCATCTTGACCGAGTTCATGGAAATTCCTTCACCATTCTCAGACATCTCTCGTACTCTTTAGCATTCTTCAAATACACTGGAGTATCATTACACGACATGATCACAACTGACCTAGATATTCCTTGCACACTCGGTTTACCAAATTCATGACAGTAGCTGGAGTGTTTATCAGACCAAACAATCTTACAATACTCTCGTAAAGACCTTATCAAGTACGAACATCTGTCTTTCGTATAACCTCCTTCCTAGTTCGTAATTGACGACTTCATAATCTCAAGTCGACCTTTAAAACATCAATACTCTTTATAACTAGTCACACCATTCATTGATCTTTGGCAAAGAACACTTGTCCTTGATTTTCACCTAATTGAGTTGACAATGGTCGATGCACACTCGCAACAAACCATATTTCTTCTTCTCACAAACAAAACTGATGTTTCCCCAAAGTGATGCATTGATATGCACGAATTCCTCATTCATCAATCTTCACATTTACATCTTCAGTTCTACCAGTTCAGACAACTCAAACAACAATAGCTGATAAGAAGCCTTCGAGAGTAGTTCTATCCCGATGCTAGCTCGATCGCACTTTCTATCTCTTTCTCTGACGGCGGTCTAACAGTTCTTGTGACAACACATCTAGAAGTTCTTAGACCACTGAGATGTCCTCCATCTCTAGTTCTTCAATCCGTCCTACTCAAGACAACCGTCAAGTAATCCTAAGCAACCTTCATCTACCCAACGATCTACCTCTTATGACGAGATTAGGGAAATCAAGGGTCTTCTTCGACTTCTAATGAATTCGAAATTTTCTTCCGTTGACGAATTAAACTGTATCTCATTACAACAACACTTCCTTACAACAAAGGCTCCTCGAGTCAAACCTTTTTATATATGGTATCAAAGTTATACATAGGCAACTAGTCAAGTATGACTATAGCTAGTGATTTCTCTTTCCTTCACTTTTATTCAACAATTAAAGTTCTACAACTTAGCACAAAACTCTGCTGTGCTGCTATGATAAAATCACCTTCGACACCTTCTTTCTCTGATTGGTGCAAGGTTCATTCTACTCCCAATCCTTTCGCCATCCTAATGACGTTCTGACCATAGTAGCGATGTCTATGCTACCTTAAACTTCCATTGACAATCCTTCACTTGATGGCCATGCCGGTCATCATCACAACATATTCTAGCCATACTCGGACAGTGAATTTATCCATGCTTTCATTCTACAATTCTAACACCTATCATGTGAGTCTTCTATCTCCTGCCAAGTGACAACACACATCAGTCTACTAGAACCACTCCCGACCAAATATCCCTGTTGGCTATACTCTAAACAATCTCACGTCCTAGGAAGGACATAAGACCGATTTCCATTATCACGTCCGGAACAACCTAATCTATTAGACTCGGTGCTGACTTGACTATCCCACCCTTCCTCATGAGTGGAATACAATATTTTTCTCTCGACCTCGGTCTTTTCTCTGATCGATTTTCATTTCTACCTGAACTGGATCTATACCTCGGCTCGAATGCAATGACTCGCTCCTGAATCACATCTCCACTCTGGATCTCAGCGGGTGAGGCGACAACGGCAGTAATGATAGCGACAACAACAACGACTTGATCCTGAGCTTGTTGGCTCATCGTTTCCCAAGGAACACTAGCATCAAAACGATCCTATCGAACTTAGGATCATTCGACGTTGCTACACTAGTACCAACCTACGGTGGTACTCTTACACTCGAGCTGGCCAAAGCTGACACTCTGCCACAATCACCTCGGCTAACCACCTCGGGTACCGACCTTTGTCGGTGCTTCATCCCGAGTCACAGAGGACATTGTCCTCTTACTAGGAGTTCTCAGCTCCTCCTCGCTCATGGTTCAGTCTTTACACTGAAACCCGTCTTCCATATCCACACTGGATTAGAAGGTGAGCGATCCACACACAACAAAAATTTTAGCACTCAGCTAACACAAACATGCACCAGCATGAATTTAAAGGCCTTTCCTACTAACTATCCCATGGTCAACGCTCCTTATCACTCCAATCTTCAACCTCGCTCTGATACCACTTAAACTGGATGTCACGCCCCAATCCTCGAGTACGCACACATCCTTCTCTTGGTCGATTTTAATATGCGATACCCCAGGACTATATATCGCCGACCCTTTCTTTTATTAAGCACATGCGGAAGCAGTTATAAATCCCCAGACAATAAAACAATGGGATAGAAAAGTAGGGCCATATTTTTCATATTGAAATTTATAACCAAACTTTTATACAAAACACAACCCGCTTCATAACTATTCACTTCAAAAGGAATTCTCAACAGAAGATAGACTCTCAGTCCATCTAGGCCGTACTCAAGGCCCCTCTCGGGATTATCTTCTTCTTCCAAAATCCTTCTCCTCAAGATTTACCTCAGAGTTTTCCTTCTCAGACTCCTCCTCATCAGCTCCTCATCGAGGTCCTGAAATGTTTTTCCCCAAATTGGGATGAGACTACGTCTCAGCGAGTTCTATCCCACTAAGCCCAATTAGTAAACCATTATACTAAAGGCTGCCTAAACACGCATAGGTCAGAAGACGTACCTTAGCATCAGATCCCACCCGCAAGTCAGTACAATTCACAATAGGCACTCAAGCAATCACATCACAGATCGATATCTCGATCAATCGACCTAGTCGATTTCATATCAATCTCGACCATTCATCGGTCATTTCAATTCAATCAATCGATTACGACATCAGATCAAAGCAATGATCAATCGACTTAGTCGATTACGTGTCAGTTGGACCATTTCTAGGTCATCTCACTCCACACTATACAATCTCCAATAGAATACTTAGTCACAGAGCTACAGTGATGCTCTCGAGCGTCGCTTTCACCAACGTGATTTACAATAAACACTTTATGAGCAATGCCCTTAGGCATTCCAATTACTTTCAGCCACATAGGCAGGATCAACTATCGCCACACAGGCATGATCAACTATCGCCACACAGGCATGATCAATTATCGCCACAGAGGCATGATCAACTATCGCCACACAGGCATGATCAATTATCGCCACACAGGCATGATCAACTATCGCCACACAGGCATGATCAACTATCGCCACACAGGCATGATCAACTTCAACAATTTACGTGCATCCTCTAAGGCAACCTCTTCGCCAAGATGACATATTCAACCACTGAACACACGTGCATTCTCTAGGTGATATTCCGATTCACCGAGCCCACGTATTTCCTTTCAGGTGATAACCAATACCCAATGATTTCTCAATCAAATAATTAACTATCAAGTCAATATGAATAACTCCTCAAAATTCATAATTAAATCAATTCCATACAAATTGCAGCTCAATTAAATAAACGGACTGCGCCACGATGATCAACACGAGATTTCCGTCGTCGGCCATCTCAGTCTTAATTTCCGAAAAATAATTAATTAATTAATTAATTTCGAAAATTAATAATTAATTACAATAAATCCAATTTAGCTCAAATTAAAGCCCAATTAAATAAACGGGCTGCACCACGATCATCAGCATAAAAATTCGGCCACTAGCCATCCAAGTTGAATTTCCGGAACATAAATAATTAATTAATTTTATTTCGAAAAATAATATATAAATACAAGAAATTCAATTTAGCTTAAAATAAAGCCCGATTAAATAAACGGACTTCACCACAGTTATCAGCATAATATTCCGGTCATTGGCCATCCCAATTGAATTTTCAGAAAATAAATAAATAATTAATTTAATTCCGAAAATTAATATTTAAATGCCAAAAATCCCACTTAGGCCCGAATCGCCAAATTGAAGCCCGATTAGGGGTCGGAAAATTCCCGAGATACTTCCAATAAATAGTAGACCACGTCTACTTGCTAATTGCGCAATCAATTTATCTAAATCACATCACAATTGACTAATAATTGCTAATTTATTCTAATCTAACAACCTAAACATAATTAATTAAAACTAAACCAACCTTAAAGCATAATTAGTCAACTAATCCGGGATTAGTGAGATTACTCACCAAATCGCGCGCAAATCGGATCAATCCGACGGCGGCGGCGCGAGGAACGATTCTTCCCAAAGCGACTCACGGATTCGGGGCCGGAAATGCACCCAAAACGGCCTTGAACAGGGGCTGGAAACCCATTTTTCCAGCCACTGTTTGGCTTGGCTGGAGCTTCGTCCGGCGGCTAGGGCGGCGAGGGGAGGCCGGCGGAGAGCAAGGGGGACGCCGGGGAGGTCCGACGGGGCTGGGCGGTGGCCGAAGGTGGAGCTGGTCGGCGGAACGAGGGCTGGGTCGCACGAGGGGAGAGACGGCCGCGAGCGGCGGGCGCGGGGCGAAGTGCGCGGCGGCGAGCGGCGCGCGCACAGGCGCAAGCGCGGGCGTGCGGTGCGGCGGCGGGACGAGCGGCGACGGAGCAGACGGCGAGTTGCAACTTTTGGACTCGCCTTTGGTTCGGCGTTTCCACGAAGAAGAAAGAAGAAGAAGAAGAAGAAAGAGGGGGTTCGGTCACAAGGGGATGGGGGAGAAGAGAGAGGAGAGAGAAGAAGAGATAATGGAGAGAGCTTTTGTGACATCCCAAATTTCATTGACCGTCATTAGCATAATTAGATCATTAGGAACTTAGATTAATTAGATTGGGCCAGAAAGTGAACCCGATGGATCGTGAGGAATGTGTGGGCTTGAGAAATGAGTGGGCCACACGAATTGGACTTAAGAAAATCGAATGAGTGATTATGGGCTTGGACTTGGTTTGAAACGGGCCAAGGTTCGAAATTATTAGATTGGTAGATTTAGTTTAGTGGGCCGGATCGTTGTAGATTGAGCCCGTTGGGCCGAGAATTAATATTTAGGCCCGACTGATTTTATTTTATAGATTATAGTTATGATAACTTAATTAATGTTTATAATGCTAATATAAATTTCTAACTTTAGCATTTTGTGATGAATTCTTTATAGATTAACATTCACTAGTCGATATGTTATGTCATTCGATATGTTATGACTTCGTATAATTGGGATTAAGTAGAAACAAAAGGCAATTAGATGAAAATATTAGAAGCTAATGAACTAACGAACGATATCGATTAACCGTTAATTAGTAACGATCGACGGATGGCGAAAATCTTCATGCATGAAAGCCACGACATCTCTCTTCTCTCTTTGTTTTTCTTCACCCACGGTTTTGATTCCCATGAACCGAGACATGTAAACTTCAAGGAAAACAATCATTACAAGATCTCATCATTACACTAGCCTAGGGATTAGTTTGTAGACTTATTTTTCCCCTTAAGCTTCGTACACTCTCTCTCTCTCCATATAAAACCCAGCAACCCATCTTCTTCTTCATCTTTTTCTCTCGGCTGAGCAGCGAAAAACCAGAAGCAAACCCCAGCAAACTTCTTCTTCTTGCATGCTGATTTTGAGTGTTGATCTTGAAGCATCTCTGTGTTGTTTAGTAGCTGAAGCAAGGTAAGGAAAGATCTAACTCTAAATTGAAAGTTATCCATTGTTTCATCAAGGGAGCTTGAGGATCTAACCAAACAGTGATGGATGCAGTTTGTAGTTGCTGTTTTGTGATTGATCTAAGCTGAGTAAGTATTAGATTGGAGTTAGAAGCCATTGCATGTTGTTTTGAGGACTGCATGTTTCGAATTCCAAGTGTGAGTATGCTGTTTTGTTGAGCGAAGTGATGAAATGGATGCCGAGTGGATGGATATGGTGTATGCTGTGATGAGTGAACTCACGGATGCGTTCATACTTCGAGCCGAGCTGTGGAATTGATCATTTGTTAGAGAATGATATGCTGAAGTTGCTTTGAGTGCTGTGAGTAAGCATTGGAGTATTTTAGAAGAGATTTGTGGATAGACAAGTCGTTTCGTTGAGTTAGAAGTGAGAAAATTTGTGTATCTATTCTGTTCTAAGTGAAAACAGATATGGAGTCTTCTGTTTGTGTTTAGTTTTCTTTATGTATGTTAATAGAAATAAGAAAGAAACTATTCTACATGATAGAACATCTATAAGATCAATTTATACATGTAGCTATAACCATATGACTATAAAAACATAAAGACAGAAGTGTACTTAGTAAAACCAGTAAACTGTTCTTGTGAGAAACGGTATGACCTTTACTGATTATACGAATTTTCTGTATTTACCTAGTTAGATTTGGACTTCGAATCCTCAATGAAAATTGTAGAAAACATCTTAAGGAATGACGTGTCAAAATTTGAGATTAAATCGATAAGAATTGGCTAGTGAAACAATTTTCTTTGTAGATAAAGAATCTGGACGTCGATACAGGGTACTAGTAAAAATTATGGCGAGTGTTACTCTTAATACAGTGAGAATCAGACTTAATTTTCTTCATGAGAATTGTTAGTCTATGTCTCAAGTATAACATACTAAAATTTGGTAACATTTAGACAAGAATTAATATATCTTCTGTGTCTGAAACCGAAACTGTTCATTTAGCTAGTGTACTGTCTAGACCCGAGAACACATATTAGATGTAGTGTCTTGTATCTTAGACTTGTATGATGAACATAGAGTCTAACAAACCTTATACTAGATGTTAGTTGTGTATGAGTGAGTCTCATATATCATTTAAGATATAAGTGCATATAGAATCATGTGTGTGCAATGAGTGTGATGCATAGTGCTTGATTATGGGATAAATATCTGTTCGCCATGGAATGGGACATGATGTAATGGGTTTTATCTTATAATCCGGACACGCACGTGTGCTAGGTTCATGAGAGTTAGATAGGTACTTTAGAGTCTTTTTCTTTTGCATACGATAAATGCATTAATCAAAGGTGTGGTGGTGTGAAACGTGTGCTTAAGATGAATGAACCCATCGGTACCGAGATACCGGTGATGCCCCCGGAAGTTTGGGATGCCCTTGCTGCGTGGTCTTGGATGCCTCGGTAGAGAGATACTGAGATGCCTCGGAGTGAGATGCCCTTGTGTGTGATCAAGGATGCCTCGGTTGTGTGATACTGAGATGCCTCGGAGTGAGATGCCCCTTGCTGTGTGGTCTTGGGATGACCTCGGTTGTGTGATGCCGGGATGCCTTGGAGTGAGATGCCCACAATTAGAGGTATTGTGGAAGTCCGGATAACGTACTTTCCGGAAGTGACTCGATCGGCCGGTTGAATTCCGGTTAATGATTGATCGAGGGTGGATTTTATGCACACTAAATATAATTATTTGGCGAGTGAGTTCATCTATTATTGTTGCATTATATTTTGATGTGAGATTGACTTTGTGAAGGGTAAGTATGGAAGTGGATGCATATAAGGTGATTTCTTACATGAAGTAATAGTATTGTTTATGCTTGTGATATATTCTCTTAGTATCCTAAATTGTTTGCTGATTCACTTGTAACTTTGATGGCTATGGATTGTTTAAGTTAGAGTTTTATCATTCTTTACTGGGCAAGGTTGTTTGCTCATACCTTACATTTTCAGATTGATAGCATGGATGTACCGCCGGTAGCTCGATACGGGGCGGTAGTGAGTCTTGATGTTTCTTTTCATGACGAGTATGATCCCGACATTGACATGGTTTTGTCCAAGTATGAGGCGACCTTATGGTGGGATGACGGTAGAGCTGAGTTGTTATCGATGACGTTCGTGGCATGGTTTGTCAACCATGAAGGAGAGATGTTCGGACCTTTACCCTTTGGAGCAGGAGGACCTGGAGCGGGGATGGACGGCGCCTAGATGCCTTGGATCGTGTAGAGGCTGACTGACTTTTGTTTTTTTGGTTAGACGTGGGCTAGTGTGGGAACTCGTGGAGTAGATACCCTCACCCTTATCCCTGGCTTGTGTTACGCCTTACTTTTGTTTTGTATATGATGTAAATATATAGGCAAAGAACATGGAATGAGTCCAGGTTGATAATTTTGTATGCCCCGATGATGATAAAATGAAAGGAAGCCTTTTATGATCTTGTCTATGTGCATTGCAGGATAACCTTATAATATAAACTTGAGATTTTAAAATAATCCATGTTATACATGCTAACCTTCAATTGTAAACACTATAGGTTATCTAAAGGAGATTACAAGCTAGACAAGAAGATAATAATAATTCCGCTTGCGCTTAGTACGTGACGCTCTGGGACGTCACGGGACGTCACATCCTCTTTTTTTGGTATCAGAGCATAGGTTATATCTGGAGTGATAAGGTGCGGTAGTGACTTTGCGTTAGGATAATGATATTTTCTTTGTAAGGAACAAGTAACTTATGTTACTCATAGGGTATCAAGAACAATTGTTGCAGGTTGTTACTTATTTGTTTTGTGAGGAGATTCGGTAGGCTAATGAGTAGTGACCGATGTGCAAAAACCAAGAATTGTCAGGATGAGTAGAAATGGACGAGGAGTGGCCATGGATCCCCGTGTGGAAGGAATTTTGGAAGCACTTGCTAATGTAGGAACCCTATTGGAAAGGCAAGCCCAACAGCAGGTAGGAGGTGACCGTAGGATGCAAAGCTTAGTAGAACAATTTCTGAAACTAAAACCCTCTAGATTTGCTGGATTAGGAGATCCCGTAGAAGCAGAATTGTGGATAGATGAGATGGAAAAGATATTTGCATTGCTGAATTGTACTGATGCGAGAAAGGTATCTTTAGTAGAATATCAACTTCAAGGAAATGCTGATTATTGGTGGAAAGCGACGAAAGGAACAGTATTCTCTGAAGGTGTAGATGTGACTTGGACTGGATTTGTAGGAGTCTTCTATAGTAAGTATTTTTCAGACTGTGCAAGGGATAAAAAGGTAATGGAATTTATGCAGTTGACCCAAAATAACTTGACTGTAGATCAGTATGAGGCGAGATTTGCTGAGCTCTCTAGATTTGCCCCTAGATTAATAGAATATCCGTGAGGATAAGGCTAAGAGATTCTTGAATGGGTTAAGGCCTGATATAAGAGGACGATTGGTGCCTTTGAATTTGAAGGATTATAGTGAGTTGTATGAAAGGGCACAGCTAGTGGAAAGAGATTTGATGTCAAGAGACCGTGTATCGGCATATCAGGTGAGACCACAATCTCGAGGAGACTCATTGAATTTTCGTTATAATAAAAGATCTCATCAGGTTGGAAAGCGACCATTTGTACAAAATAAGAAGAATAAGATTGAGAATCCTAGAAAAGTGTGGAATAATCAACCAATGGAACGACCGCAAAGATGGTAACAATGAGTGTCGCCGGTGTGGTAGATCACATGGATTTGGACCATGTTATGGAACAAATGCTTGTTTTAATTGTGGACGATTAGGGCATTATAGTAGAGATTGTCCTCGAAAAAGAATGCAAAGAGCCACAACCACAACAGAATTCAGTAGACCTTTACCACCAAGAAATAACCATAGACCCCCACTCAAGGAAGAATTTATGCGATTACTCGGGACGAGGCTGAAGGGTCTCAAACAAGCTTATTACAGGTATCATTTCCCTATCCAATCGAATGCTTATGCTTTGTTTGACACAGAGCAACTCATTCCTTTGTATCTCGCTCAATTTGTGCGACCGAATAGGATGGAACCCGAATTGTCGAAGTACCTCTTAGTGTCTCTACTCCATTAAAGGATGTCATTTTATCTAATTCAATATGTAGGGATTCCACTATCCTTATAGGTGGACAACACTTGTTAGCTGATCTGATGGTGTTAGTTATGTATGACTTTGATGTAATTCTAGGAATGGATTGGTTGCATAGACACCGAGCTAGTGTGGATTGTTATAGGAAGATGATTCGATTTGACCCACCGTATAGGCCAAGTTTTGAATTTTATGATGGAAAGACAACCCCCTCTATACCTCTTATTAATGCATTAGAAGCCCATAGACTTCTTAGAAATGGTTGTCAAGGGTATTTGGCATATGCAAGTGAACAAACTAAGAAGGAAGTTCAACTTGAGGATATCCCTGTAGTACAAGAAATTTCTGATGTATTTCCCGAGGAATTGATAGGATTACCCCCAGAGCGAGAGATTGAGTTTACTATTGAATTGGCACTGGTACGTAACCCATATCGAAAGCTCCTTATAGGATGGCATTGACAGAATTAAAGGAATTGAAGGTACAATTACAAGAATTACTTGGACCAAGGATTTATTAGACCAAGCGTTTCCCCATGGGGTGTGCACCAGTGTTATTTGTCAGAAAGAAAGATGGATCATTACGCCTTTGTATTGATTATAGGCAATTGAATCAAGTGACAATTAAAAATAAGTACCCATTACCAAGGATTGATGACCTATTTGATCAATTACAAGGAGCGTCCGTTTTCTCAAAGATTGACTTAAGATCAGGATATCACCAATTGCGGATAAGGAAGGAGGATATTCCTAAAACAGCTTTTCGAACTAGATATGGACACTATGAATTTTTGGTTATGCCATTTGGACTGACGAATGCCCCAGCAGCTTTTATGGATCTTATGAACAGAGTGTTTAAACCTTTTCTGGACCAATTTGTGATAGTCTTTATAGATGATATTTTGGTGTATTCAAAGGGACAAGATGAACATGAAGAACATTTAAGGATTGTGCTACAAACTCTTAGAAAACACAAATTGTATGCTAAATTTAGTAAATGTGAATTTTGGTTGGACCAAGTGACATTTTTAGGACATGTGGTGACCGGTGAAGGAATATCGGTGGACCCAGTTAAAGTTGAGGCTGTGATTAATTGGCCTAGACCATCGACAAGGACGTAAATACGAAGTTTTCTAGGTTTAGCTGGATATTACCGAAGATTTGTAGAAGGATTTTCTCGAATTGCAGGACCTTTAACACAATTGACTCGGAAGAATTCAAAATTTGATTGGTCAGAGGAATGTGAGCAAAGTTTCCAAGAACTTAAGAAGAGATTGACGACGGCACCGGTGTTAACAATACCCATAGGATCTGGAGGTTTTGTGGTGTATAGTGATGCTTCTCATAAAGGATTAGGTTGTGTTCTTATGCAACATGGGAAAGTTATAGCATATGCGTCGAGACAATTGAAACCACATGAATTGAATTATCCTACTCATGACTTAGAGCTAGCTGCCATTGTTTTTGCTTTAAAGATTTGGAGGCATTATCTTTATGGAGAAAGATTTGAAATTTTTACGGATCACAAGAGTTTAAAGTATCTATTCTCTCAAAAGGAATTGAACATGAGGCAAAGGAGATGGATAGAATTACTCAAGGACTATGACTGTGAAATTCTATATCACCCAGGAAAAGCTAATAAAGTGGCAGATGCACTTAGTAGGAACTCGGCGATGAGAGTAGCCAATATGATGGTTAAAGAATGGAATCTATTGGAAGCAATTTCAAATTCTGAATTCAAGGTTGAGGTGAGTGAATCTATAGGTATGATAGCTGCACTGAGAGTTGAACCTGAAGTTATACAAATGCGCATTAAGACCTTACAACGGTCGATCCCGAAATCTTGAAAATTCGAGATAAAGCTTTGAAGGGAAAGAAGTTGGATTTTCAAATCTCGGATGATGGGATAGTTAAATTTCATGGACGTTTTTGTGTGCCTAGTAATGACGAATTGAAGAAAGAAATTTTGACTGAAGCTCATCGTAGTAGTTATAGTATTCACCCAGGAAGTACAAAGATGTATAGGAACCTTCGTCAATACTTTTGGTGGAATGGAATGAAGACTGATATTGCTAAGTATGTCGCAAGATGTCTGACATGTCAACAGGTGAAAGCTGAACATCGAAAGCCTGCAGGGATTGCCGAAACCATTGGAAATTCCAGAATGGAAGTGGGAACATATAACCATGGACTTTGTACAAGGATTACCAAGGACTTCAAGTGGTCATGACTCAATCTGGGTAATAGTAGACCGATTAACAAAGTCAGCACACTTTTTAGCTGTAAGAGTAGACTATTCCCTAGAGAAGTATGCCACATTGTATGTTAGACAAATAGTACGACTACATGGTGTTCCTGTAACCATAACATCAGATAGAGATCCACGATTTACGTCAAACTTTTGGAAAAGTCTTCAACTTGCTTTAGGAACTAAACTCCAATATAGTACGCCTTTCATCCACGCATTTACGGACAATCGAGAGGACTATACAAACATTGGAAGATATGCTAAGAGCTTGTGTCATTGATTTCAAAGGAAATTGGGATGAGAAATTACATTTAGTGGAATTTTCTTATAACAATAGTTTTCAGCAGAGTATTGGTATGGCTCCATTTGAAGCACTATATGGTAGGAATTGTAGAACCCCTATTTGCTGGAATGAAGTTGGAGAGCAAAAGTTGACAGGACCAGAAATAGTTCAAATTACTTTGGAAGCAGTAAAGACTATACGAGAACGACTTAGGACAGCTCAGAGTAGACAAAAGAGTTATGCCGACAAGCGTCGTAGACCTTTAGAATTCAATGTAGGAGATCATGTATTTTTGAAAGTATCACCTATGAAGAATGTGTCAAGATTTGGGAAGAAAGGAAAGTTGAGCCCAAGGTTTATAGGACCTTTTGAAGTATTAGAAAGGATTGGAGAGTTAGCATATAGAATAGCATTACCACCAAAGCTATCTAGTATTCATGATGTTTTTCATGTATCTATGCTTAGGAAATATGAGCCGGATCCAACTCATGTGTTAGATTTTGAAGTACTAGAAATAGATGAAAGAATTAGATATGTAGAAGAGCCTGTACAAATTTTAGATCGAAGAGAGCAAGTATTGAGGAATAAGACTATACCTTTAGTCAAAATTTTGTGGCGATACCATGATTCGTAGGGAAGCAACTTGGGAAAGTGAGGAAGAGATCGAGAAAAAGTATCCTCAGCTTTTCAAGTGAATAAGGTAAGACTTCAATTTCGAGGACGAAATTTTCTAAGTAGGGGAGAGTTGTGACATCCCAAATTTCATTGACCGTCATTAGCATAATTAGATCATTAGGAACTTAGATTAATTAGATTGGGCCGAAAAGTGAACCCGATGGATCGTGAGGAATGTGTGGGCTTGAGAAATGAGTGGGCCACACGAATTGGACTTAAGAAAATCGAATGAGTGATTATGGGCTTGGACTTGGTTTGAAACGGGCCAAGGTTCGAAATTATTAGATTGGTAGATTTAGTTTAGTGGGCCGGATCGTTGTAGATTGAGCCCGTTGGGCCGAGAATTAATATTTAGGCCCGACTGATTTTATTTTATAGATTATAGTTATGATAACTTAATTAATGTTTATAATGCTAATATAAATTTCTAACTTTAGCATTTTGTGATGAATTCTTTATAGATTAACATTCACTAGTCGATATGTTATGTCATTCGATATGTTATGACTTCGTATAATTGGGATTAAGTAGAAACAAAAGGCAATTAGATGAAAATATTAGAAGCTAATGAACTAACGAACGATATCGATTAACTGTTAATTAGTAACGATCGACAGATGGCGAAAATCTTCATGCATGAAAGCCACGACATCTCTCTTCTCTCTTTGTTTTTCTTCACCCACGGTTTTGATTCCCATGAACCGAGACATGTAAACTTCAAGGAAAACAATCATTACAAGATCTCATCATTACACTAGCCTAGGGATTAGTTTGTAGACTTATTTTTCCCCTTAAGCTTCGTACACTCTCTCTCTCTCCATATAAAACCCAGCAACCCATCTTCTTCTTCATCTTTTCTCTCGGCTGAGCAGCGAAAAACCAGAAGCAAACCCCAGCAAACTTCTTCTTCTTGCATGCTGATTTTGAGTGTTGATCTTGAAGCATCTCTGTGTTGTTTAGTAGCTGAAGCAAGGTAAGGAAAGATCTAACTCTAAATTGAAAGTTATCCATTGTTTCATCAAGGGAGCTTGAGGATCTAACCAAACAGTGATGGATGCAGTTTGTAGTTGCTGTTTTGTGATTGATCTAAGCTGAGTAAGTATTAGATTGGAGTTAGAAGCCATTGCATGTTGTTTTGAGGACTGCATGTTTCGAATTCCAAGTGTGAGTATGCTGTTTTGTTGAGCGAAGTGATGAAATGGATGCCGAGTGGATGGATATGGTGTATGCTGTGATGAGTGAACTCACGGATGCGTTCATACTTCGAGCCGAGCTGTGGAATTGATCATTTGTTAGAGAATGATATGCTGAAGTTGCTTTGAGTGCTGTGAGTAAGCATTGGAGTATTTTAGAAGAGATTTGTGGATAGACAAGTCGTTTCGTTGAGTTAGAAGTGAGAAAATTTGTGTATCTATTCTGTTCTAAGTGAAAACAGATATGGAGTCTTCTGTTTGTGTTTAGTTTTCTTTATGTATGTTAATAGAAATAAGAAAGAAACTATTCTACATGATAGAACATCTATAAGATCAATTTATACATGTAGCTATAACCATATGACTATAAAAACATAAAGACAGAAGTGTACTTAGTAAAACCAGTAAACTGTTCTTGTGAGAAACGGTATGACCTTTACTGATTATACGAATTTTCTGTATTTACCTAGTTAGATTTGGACTTCGAATCCTCAATGAAAATTGTAGAAAACATCTTAAGGAATGACGTGTCAAAATTTGAGATTAAATCGATAAGAATTGGCTAGTGAAACAATTTTCTTTGTAGATAAAGAATCTGGACGTCGATACAGGGTACTAGTAAAAATTATGGCGAGTGTTACTCTTAATACAGTGAGAATCAGACTTAATTTTCTTCATGAGAATTGTTAGTCTATGTCTCAAGTATAACATACTAAAATTTGGTAACATTTAGACAAGAATTAATATATCTTCTGTGTCTGAAACCGAAACTGTTCATTTAGCTAGTGTACTGTCTAGACCCGAGAACACATATTAGATGTAGTGTCTTGTATCTTAGACTTGTATGATGAACATAGAGTCTAACAAACCTTATACTAGATGTTAGTTGTGTATGAGTGAGTCTCATATATCATTTAAGATATAAGTGCATATAGAATCATGTGTGTGCAATGAGTGTGATGCATAGTGCTTGATTATGGGATAAATATCTGTTCGCCATGGAATGGGACATGATGTAATGGGTTTTATCTTATAATCCGGACACGCACGTGTGCTAGGTTCATGAGAGTTAGATAGGTACTTTAGAGTCTTTTTCTTTTGCATACGATAAATGCATTAATCAAAGGTGTGGTGGTGTGAAACGTGTGCTTAAGATGAATGAACCCATCGGTACCGAGATACCGGTGATGCCCCGGAAGTTTGGGATGCCCTTGCTGCGTGGTCTTGGATGCCTCGGTAGAGAGATACTGAGATGCCTCGGAGTGAGATGCCCTTGTGTGTGATCAAGGATGCCTCGGTTGTGTGATACTGAGATGCCTCGGAGTGAGATGCCCCTTGCTGTGTGGTCTTGGGATGACCTCGGTTGTGTGATGCCGGGATGCCTTGGAGTGAGATGCCCACAATTAGAGGTATTGTGGAAGTCCGGATAACGTACTTTCCGGAAGTGACTCGATCGGCCGGTTGAATTCCGGTTAATGATTGATCGAGGGTGGATTTTATGCACACTAAATATAATTATTTGGCGAGTGAGTTCATCTATTATTGTTGCATTATATTTTGATGTGAGATTGACTTTGTGAAGGGTAAGTATGGAAGTGGATGCATATAAGGTGATTTCTTACATGAAGTAATAGTATTGTTTATGCTTGTGATATATTCTCTTAGTATCCTAAATTGTTTGCTGATTCACTTGTAACTTTGATGGCTATGGATTGTTTAAGTTAGAGTTTTATCATTCTTTTTACTTGGGCAAGGTTGTTTGCTCATACCTTACATTTTCAGATTGATAGCATGGATGTACCGCCGGTAGCTCGATACGGGGCGGTAGTGAGTCTTGATGTTTCTTTTCATGACGAGTATGATCCCGACATTGACATGGTTTTGTCCAAGTATGAGGCGACCTTATGGTGGGATGACGGTAGAGCTGAGTTGTTATCGATGACGTTCGTGGCATGGTTTGTCAACCATGAAGGAGAGATGTTCGGACCTTTACCCTTTGGAGCAGGAGGACCTGGAGCGGGGATGGACGGCGCCTAGATGCCTTGGATCGTGTAGAGGCTGACTGACTTTTGTTTTTTTGGTTAGACGTGGGCTAGTGTGGGAACTCGTGGAGTAGATACCCTCACCCTTATCCCTGGCTTGTGTTACGCCTTACTTTTGTTTTGTATATGATGTAAATATATAGGCAAAGAACATGGAATGAGTCCAGGTTGATAATTTTGTATGCCCCGATGATGATAAAATGAAAGGAAGCCTTTTATGATCTTGTCTATGTGCATTGCAGATAACCTTATAATATAAACTTGAGATTTTAAAATAATCCATGTTATACATGCTAACCTTCAATTGTAAACACTATAGGTTATCTAAAGGAGATTACAAGCTAGACAAGAAGATAATAATAATTCCGCTTGCGCTTAGTACGTGACGCTCTGGGACGTCACGGGACGTCACATCCTCTTTTTTTGGTATCAGAGCATAGGTTATATCTGGAGTGATAAGGTGCGGTAGTGACTTTGCGTTAGGATAATGATATTTTCTTTGTAAGGAACAAGTAACTTATGTTACTCATAGGGTATCAGTAACAATTGTTGCAGTTGTTACTTATTTGTTTTGTGAGGAGATTCGGTAGGCTAATGAGTAGTGACCGATGTGCAAAAACCAAGAATTGTCAGGATGAGTAGAAATGGACGAGGAGTGGCCATGGATCCCCGTGTGGAAGGAATTTTGGAAGCACTTGCTAATGTAGGAACCCTATTGGAAAGGCAAGCCCAACAGGGTAGGAGGTGACCGTAGGATGCAAAGCTTAGTAGAACAATTTCTGAAACTAAAACCCTCTAGATTTGCTGGATTAGGAGATCCCGTAGAAGCAGAATTGTGGATAGATGAGATGGAAAAGATATTTGCATTGCTGAATTGTACTGATGCAGAGAAGGTATCTTTAGTAGAATATCAACTTCAAGGAAATGCTGATTATTGGTGGAAAGCGACGAAAGGAACAGTATTCTCTGAAGGTGTAGATGTGACTTGGACTGGATTTGTAGGAGTCTTCTATAGTAAGTATTTTTCAGACTGTGCAAGGGATAAAAAGGTAATGGAATTTATGCAAGACCCAAAATAACTTGACTCGTAGATCGGTATGAGGCGAGATTTGCTGAGCTCTCTAGATTTGCCCCTAGATTAATAGAATATCCAGAGGATAAGGCTAAGAGATTCTTGAATGGGTTAAGGCCTGATATAAGAGGACGATTGGTGCCTTTGAATTTGAAGGATTATAGTGAGTTGTATGAAAGGGCACAGCTAGTGGAAAGAGATTTGATGTCAAGAGACCAGGTATCGGCATATCAGGTGAGACCACAATCTCGAGGAGACTCATTGAATTTTCGTTATAATAAAAGATCTCATCAGGTTGGAAAGCGACCATTTGTACAAAATAAGAAGAATAAGATTGAGAATCCTAGAAAAGTGTGGAATAATCAACCAATGGAACGACCGCAAAGATGGTAACAATGAGTGTCGCCGGTGTGGTAGATCACATGGATTTGGACCATGTTATGGAACAAATGCTTGTTTTAATTGTGGACGCTTAGGGCATTATAGTAGAGATTGTCCTCGAAAAGAATGCAAAGAGCCACAACCACAACAGAATTCAGTAGACCTTTACCACCAAGAAATAACCATAGACCCCGGCTCAAGGAAGAATTTATGCGATTACTCGGACGAGGCTGAAGGGTCTCAAACAGTTATTACGGTATCATTTCCCTATCCAATCGAATGCTTATGCTTTGTTTGACACAGAGCAACTCATTCCTTTGTATCTCGCTCAATTTGTGCGACCGAATAGGATGGAACCCGAATTGTCGAAGTACCTCTTAGTGTCTCTACTCCATTAAAGGATGTCATTTTATCTAATTCAATATGTAGGGATTCCACTATCCTTATAGGTGGACAACACTTGTTAGCTGATCTGATGGTGTTAGTTATGTATGACTTTGATGTAATTCTAGGAATGGATTGGTTGCATAGACACCGAGCTAGTGTGGATTGTTATAGGAAGATGATTCGATTTGACCCACCAGATAGGCCAAGTTTTGAATTTTATGATGGAAAGACAACCCCCTCTATACCTCTTATTAATGCATTAGAAGCCCATAGACTTCTTAGAAATGGTTGTCAAGGGTATTTGGCATATGCAAGTGAACAAACTAAGAAGGAAGTTCAACTTGAGGATATCCCTGTAGTACAAGAAATTTCTGATGTATTTCCCGAGGAATTGATAGGATTACCCCCAGAGCGAGAGATTGAGTTTACTATTGAATTGGCACCTGGTACAGAACCCATATCGAAAGCTCCTTATAGGATGGCATTGACAGAATTAAAGGAATTGAAGGTACAATTACAAGAATTACTGGACCAAGGATTTATTAGACCAAGCGTTTCCCCATGGGGTGTGCACCAGTGTTATTTGTCAGAAAGAAAGATGGATCATTACGCCTTTGTATTGATTATAGGCAATTGAATCAAGTGACAATTAAAAATAAGTACCCATTACCAAGGATTGATGACCTATTTGATCAATTACAAGGAGCGTCCGTTTTCTCAAAGATTGACTTAAGATCAGGATATCACCAATTGCGGATAAGGAAGGAGGATATTCCTAAAACAGCTTTTCGAACTAGATATGGACACTATGAATTTTTGGTTATGCCATTTGGACCGACGAATGCCCCAAAGAGCTTTTATGGATCTTATGAACAGAGTGTTTAAACCTTTTCTGGACCAATTTGTGATAGTCTTTATAGATGATATTTTGGTGTATTCAAAGGGACAAGATGAACATGAAGAACATTTAAGGATTGTGCTACAAACTCTTAGAAAACACAAATTGTATGCTAAATTTAGTAAATGTGAATTTTGGTTGGACCAAGTGACATTTTTAGGACATGTGGTGACCGGTGAAGGAATATCGGTGGACCCAGTTAAAGTTGAGGCTGTGATTAATTGGCCTAGACCATCGACAGTGACAGAAATACGAAGTTTTCTAGGTTTAGCTGGATATTACCGAAGATTTGTAGAAGGATTTTCTCGAATTGCAGGACCTTTAACACAATTGACTCGGAAGAATTCAAAATTTGATTGGTCAGAGGAATGTGAGCAAAGTTTCCAAGAACTTAAGAAGAGATTGACGACGGCACCAGTGTTAACAATACCCATAGGATCTGGAGGTTTTGTGGTGTATAGTGATGCTTCTCATAAAGGATTAGGTTGTGTTCTTATGCAACATGGGAAAGTTATAGCATATGCGTCGAGACAATTGAAACCACATGAATTGAATTATCCTACTCATGACTTAGAGCTAGCTGCCATTGTTTTTGCTTTAAAGATTTGGAGGCATTATCTTTATGGAGAAAGATTTGAAATTTTTACGGATCACAAGAGTTTAAAGTATCTATTCTCTCAAAAGGAATTGAACATGAGGCAAAGGAGATGGATAGAATTACTCAAGGACTATGACTGTGAAATTCTATATCACCCAGGAAAAGCTAATAAAGTGGCAGATGCACTTAGTAGGAACTCGGCGATGAGAGTAGCCAATATGATGGTTAAAGAATGGAATCTATTGGAAGCAATTTCAAATTCTGAATTCAAGGTTGAGGTGAGTGAATCTATAGGTATGATAGCTGCACTGAGAGTTGAACCTGAAGTTATACAGCGCATTAAGACCTTACAACAGTCAGATCCTGAAATCTTGAAAATTCGAGATAAAGCTTTGAAGGGAAAGAAGTTGGATTTTCAAATCTCGGATGATGGGATAGTTAAATTTCATGGACGTTTTTGTGTGCCTAGTAATGACGAATTGAAGAAAGAAATTTTGACTGAAGCTCATCGTAGTAGTTATAGTATTCACCCAGGAAGTACAAAGATGTATAGGAACCTTCGTCAATACTTTTGGTGGAATGGAATGAAGACTGATATTGCTAAGTATGTCGCAAGATGTCCGACATGTCAACAGTGAAAGCCGAACATCGAAAGCCTCGCAGATTGCCGAAACCATTGGAAATTCCGAATGGAAGTGGGAACATATAACCATGGACTTTGTACAAGGATTACCAAGGACTTCAAGTGGTCATGACTCAATCTGGGTAATAGTAGACCGATTAACAAAGTCAGCACACTTTTTAGCTGTAAGAGTAGACTATTCCCTAGAGAAGTATGCCACATTGTATGTTAGACAAATAGTACGACTACATGGTGTTCCTGTAACCATAACATCAGATAGAGATCCACGATTTACGTCAAACTTTTGGAAAAGTCTTCAACTTGCTTTAGGAACTAAACTCCAATATAGTACTGCCTTTCATCCACAGACAGACGGACAATCAGAGAGGACTATACAAACATTGGAAGATATGCTAAGAGCTTGTGTCATTGATTTCAAAGGAAATTGGGATGAGAAATTACATTTAGTGGAATTTTCTTATAACAATAGTTTTCAGCAGAGTATTGGTATGGCTCCATTTGAAGCACTATATGGTAGGAATTGTAGAACCCCTATTTGCTGGAATGAAGTTGGAGAGCAAAAGTTGACAGACCGTAAATAGTTCAAATTACTTTGGAAGCAAAAAAGACTATACGAGAACGACTTAGGACAGCTCAGAGTAGACAAAAGAGTTATGCCGACAAGCGTCGTAGACCTTTAGAATTCAATGTAGGAGATCATGTATTTTTGAAAGTATCACCTATGAAGAATGTGTCAAGATTTGGGAAGAAAGGAAAGTTGAGCCCAAGGTTTATAGGACCTTTTGAAGTATTAGAAAGGATTGGAGAGTTAGCATATAGAATAGCATTACCACCAAAGCTATCTAGTATTCATGATGTTTTTCATGTATCTATGCTTAGGAAATATGAGCCGGATCCAACTCATGTGTTAGATTTTGAAGTACTAGAAATAGATGAAAGAATTAGATATGTAGAAGAGCCTGTACAAATTTTAGATCGAAGAGAGCAAGTATTGAGGAATAAGACTATACCTTTAGTCAAAATTTTGTGGCGATACCATGATTCAGAGGAAGCAACTTGGGAAAGTGAGGAAGAGATCAGACAAAAGTATCCTCAGCTTTTCAAGTGAATAAGGTAAGACTTCAATTTCGAGGACGAAATTTTCTAAGTAGGGGAGAGTTGTGACATCCCAAATTTCATTGACCGTCATTAGCATAATTAGATCATTAGGAACTTAGATTAATTAGATTGGGCCAGAAAGTGAACCCGATGGATCGTGAGGAATGTGTGGGCTTGAGAAATGAGTGGGCCACACGAATTGGACTTAAGAAAATCGAATGAGTGATTATGGGCTTGGACTTGGTTTGAAACGGGCCAAGGTTCGAAATTATTAGATTGGTAGATTTAGTTTAGTGGGCCGGATCGTTGTAGATTGAGCCCGTTGGGCCGAGAATTAATATTTAGGCCCGACTGATTTTATTTTATAGATTATAGTTATGATAACTTAATTAATGTTTATAATGCTAATATAAATTTCTAACTTTAGCATTTTGTGATGAATTCTTTATAGATTAACATTCACTAGTCGATATGTTATGTCATTCGATATGTTATGACTTCGTATAATTGGGATTAAGTAGAAACAAAAGGCAATTAGATGAAAATATTAGAAGCTAATGAACTAACGAACGATATCGATTAACTGTTAATTAGTAACGATCGACAGATGGCGAAAATCTTCATGCATGAAAGCCACGACATCTCTCTTCTCTCTTTGTTTTTCTTCACCCACGGTTTTGATTCCCATGAACCGAGACATGTAAACTTCAAGGAAAACAATCATTACAAGATCTCATCATTACACTAGCCTAGGGATTAGTTTGTAGACTTATTTTTCCCCTTAAGCTTCGTACACTCTCTCTCTCCCATATAAAACCCAGCAACCCATCTTCTTCTTCATCTTTTCTCTCGGCTGAGCAGCGAAAAACCAGAAGCAAACCCCAGCAAACTTCTTCTTCTTGCATGCTGATTTTGAGTGTTGATCTTGAAGCATCTCTGTGTTGTTTAGTAGCTGAAGCAAGGTAAGGAAAGATCTAACTCTAAATTGAAAGTTATCCATTGTTTCATCAAGGGAGCTTGAGGATCTAACCAAACAGTGATGGATGCAGTTTGTAGTTGCTGTTTTGTGATTGATCTAAGCTGAGTAAGTATTAGATTGGAGTTAGAAGCCATTGCATGTTGTTTTGAGGACTGCATGTTTCGAATTCCAAGTGTGAGTATGCTGTTTTGTTGAGCGAAGTGATGAAATGGATGCCGAGTGGATGGATATGGTGTATGCTGTGATGAGTGAACTCACGGATGCGTTCATACTTCGAGCCGAGCTGTGGAATTGATCATTTGTTAGAGAATGATATGCTGAAGTTGCTTTGAGTGCTGTGAGTAAGCATTGGAGTATTTTAGAAGAGATTTGTGGATAGACAAGTCGTTTCGTTGAGTTAGAAGTGAGAAAATTTGTGTATCTATTCTGTTCTAAGTGAAAACAGATATGGAGTCTTCTGTTTGTGTTTAGTTTTCTTTATGTATGTTAATAGAAATAAGAAAGAAACTATTCTACATGATAGAACATCTATAAGATCAATTTATACATGTAGCTATAACCATATGACTATAAAAACATAAAGACAGAAGTGTACTTAGTAAAACCAGTAAACTGTTCTTGTGAGAAACGGTATGACCTTTACTGATTATACGAATTTTCTGTATTTACCTAGTTAGATTTGGACTTCGAATCCTCAATGAAAATTGTAGAAAACATCTTAAGGAATGACGTGTCAAAATTTGAGATTAAATCGATAAGAATTGGCTAGTGAAACAATTTTCTTTGTAGATAAAGAATCTGGACGTCGATACAGGGTACTAGTAAAAATTATGGCGAGTGTTACTCTTAATACAGTGAGAATCAGACTTAATTTTCTTCATGAGAATTGTTAGTCTATGTCTCAAGTATAACATACTAAAATTTGGTAACATTTAGACAAGAATTAATATATCTTCTGTGTCTGAAACCGAAACTGTTCATTTAGCTAGTGTACTGTCTAGACCCGAGAACACATATTAGATGTAGTGTCTTGTATCTTAGACTTGTATGATGAACATAGAGTCTAACAAACCTTATACTAGATGTTAGTTGTGTATGAGTGAGTCTCATTTTTACGTTGTGCCAATTCAGTCATTTCGGCCAATTTTGGCCCGATTTTGCTAACCGGGACGCCGGCCGGCCGACGTGGCTTGATCGGCGCTAATGTGGACAACTTTTAATAATATTTTAATATTTTTGAATTTTTTTATTTTTATTTTTTCTTTGTTTCTTTTTCTTTTTTCCTTCTCCTCCTTCTTCCCATCCAGTCACTGGACCTCGGCGATCAGCTAGAGGCAACGGCCAGCGAGGTCAAGGTCGACCTCGCTGGCCACCTCGTCAGTGGCCACGAGGGCGAGCCTCACCAACCATGGGCGAGGCTCGACCCTCACCAGATTCGATGAGGGTGAGCCTCACCGCCCAACGTGAGGCCGCCCTCATGGCCACTGACGAGGTGGTTGGCAAGATCGACCTACTGGAAAAAGAAGGAAAACAGAAGAAGAAAATAAATAAATAAATATCAAAAATAAAAAGAAAAGAAAATTTTAAAATATTAAAACATTATTAAAAGTTGTCCATGTCAACATCGATCGAGCCAAGTCGCTAGCCGACATCCGAGTTAGTAAAATCCGGCCAAAATTGGCCGAAAATGACTAAATTGGCACAACGTAAAAAAAGGTTTAGGACTTAATTGGCTCCAAAAAAGGTTTATGATTAAATTAGCACAAATGCAAAATGTTTAAGACTTTTTTAACACTTTTCCCAATGCAAAAGAAAAAAATCATGTCGAACCCTCCATGACCATTACCCAATGCCCGAAACATCGTATGCAAAATAACTCTTATAATGTTAGCCCAAAAACTGTGATGAACGCCCAAAGTATCAAGGACTCTCTCTAGGTGCGTTTCACATTCTGTATTGAATTCGCAGGAAGACTAGTCTACCAAGTGAACGCCATCTTCAACAGGGACAAAGGGAACAACCATAACTTCATCCTTCCATCATTAGGGAAAAGTGTTAAAAAGTCCTAAACCTTTTGCATTTGTGTTAATTTAGTCCTAAACCTTTTTTTGGTGCCAATTAAGTCCTAAACCCTTTTTACGTTGTGCCAATTCAGTCATTTCTGGCCAATTTTGGCCCGATTTTGCTAACTGGACGCCGGCCGGCTGACGTGGCTTGATCAGCGCTAATGTGGACAACTTTTAATAATATTTTAATATTTTTGAATTTTTTTATTTTTATTTTTTTCTTTGTTTCTTTTTCTTTTTTCCTTCTCCTCCTTCTTCCCATCCAGTCACTGGACCTCGGCGATCAGCTAGAGGCAACGGCCAGCGAGATCAAGGTCGACCTCGCGGCCACCTCGTCGCGTGGCCACGAGGGCGAGCCTCACCAACCATGGGCGAGGCTCGACCCTCACCGATTCGATGAGGGTGAGCCTCACCGCCCAACGTGAGGCCGCCCTCATGGCCACCGACGAGGTGGTTGGCAAGATCGACCTACTTTGGAAAAAGAAGGAAAACGAAGAAGAAAATAAATAAATAAATATCAAAAATAAAAAGAAAAGAAAATTTTAAAATATTAAAACATTATTAAAAGTTGTCCATGTCAACATCGATCAGGCCAAGTCAGCTAGCCGACATCCAGTTAGTAAAATCCGGCCAAAATTGGCCAGAAATGACTAAATTGGCACAACGTAAAAAGGTTTAGGACTTAATTGGCTCCAAAAAAGGTTTATGATTAAATTAGCACAAATGCAAAATGTTTAAGACTTTTTAACACTTTTCCCAATGCAAAAGAAAAAAATCATGTCGAACCCTCCATGACCATTACCCAATGCCCGAAACATCGTATGCAAAATAACTCTTATAATGTTAGCCCAAAAACTGTGATGAACGCCCAAAGTATCAAGGACTCTCTCTAGGTGCATTTCACATTCTGTATTGAATTCACGGGAAGACTAGTATACCAAGTGAACACCATCTTCAACAGGGACAAAGGGAACAACCATAACTTCATCCTTCCATCATTATTAACATCGCCACATTGAGCCGTAAATTAGCTAATATGTTCCACAGTTGACTAATCATCCTCCCCAGTAATGAGGTTACCACTGAGGGATTTTGTATTTCCTAGGGGTATGGGATGTTATCAACCCAATCCAAATATGGCTTACGATACACAGGCCTCGAGACATCTCCATCCAATCCCATTCTTTGCATAACCAAACAAGCAACCTGTTCTACTATCCTTTGATCTCTCAGATAGTCTAGAGCCTGATTTATTTGATTCATTTGTACCTTTGGCAGTGAAGGAGGACAATTAGCAAAGTCTCTTAATCCTCCTTGCAGGCGGTAAGGCTGACACCTTACAATTGATACGGGAATTGACCTAATATTCACCATCCCTACAGTCAACACCACATCACTGTCCCCTGGGAAGCTAACATCGGGGAGGGCTGGTTGCGAGACACCCGTCTGGATCTCATTTCCTTGATTTGAAGTATCTCTAATCGGCTTTGCAAGATTGCTACCATTTGAGATTTCTGGCATTGACCTAGATGAGGGCAATATTTTTGGAACCCCAACTCGTTCACCCCGATTGCTCTGACTCTGATCATTCAAATTGTCACCCCTTTGCATAATCTCAACCGTTGAATGGGATTTGAACTGCTAACAGGTTGAGCTAGAACATGCATAGATTGCAGAGTTGCGCCAGTATGACCAGTATGACTCACGTTTGCTTGATTCGGCAACCTCATTCTTGAAGTCAAATCAGTAACCAAATTGGTTAACAAAGAGGTCAAGATAGTCGATAAATGATTAGCCATATGATTGGCCAAATCATTTTGCTGCTCTTCGAACATCCTTCTCATGGTGGCCATCACCGTCTGGTTCGGGGCCAACTCTCTTCTTTGATCCTCGGACAATTCTCACGGAATATCGTCGGCATTAATACCCATATTAACACCATCAACAGGGTCTGAAATCTGACTAGAGGTCTTGGAATGGACGTTCCTTTCTCTTACATGCTATGGGGACAAGTTATCCTCACTGGCAGAGGAGCGACTCTCCTGGTTTCTCATTTTTGCCATCAACACCTCCTAAGAGTTGAACACAATGGTCCCACCAAGCGTACCAAAAAGATGTTCGCCGGGGAAAGTTCCCATGACAAAAATCTTTCACCGAAGATGGTAGAGCTTCAGTTTTATTATTTATAACGAGTCTCATCTCGCTCCAAAAGGGAAGCAACAGATCTAAATTATGGCAAAAGTAAATACAAGAAAACAGGAGAAATGTAAAGTGTGTTTGAATGTAAAATGCAGTAAAATGAAAGATAACACTTTGAAAGCAAAATGATCAGTTGTTGATTTTTTTTGGCCAAAAGATCCTTACAAGCATGTCTCTTCGGCTATTTATAGTAGTGTTCCACAAATAATTGCCCCTTAGCAGTTACCATTTCAATTTCTACAACATTCTGGAAACTTGAGTTTTTAATCGGTAACCGCTTTGCCTTGGTGATATTTCCGCCGGTACCGACTCTCGTAATTGCTTCCATTCTTATCTCTTCAATTTCGGTATGACCCTTACCGCATTACTCGGAATCGGGGCTTGTCGACTATGGGCCTTCTGGCCCACTTTTCTTCAAGTTCTGTGTTTTAGGCCCACTTCATTCTCCTTGGATTCCGAAGTCCAATAAGCTAGTTTGGGTGCCAACAATGTTGATCAGGCATTTGTTGTTTCTTTCGGAGGAATCTATGAGCTGGGGGATGACATGGTCAAAAAATGATGAACTTTGTTGGGGAGGATGTTGGAAAGGTCATTTTGATTCGAAATTTTGGCTCCATTTCGAAGAAAACGTCGGATAGAGACTGATTGATTAAAACACACTAAGGATGAGTTAAAGAATTGGAAGGGAACCGAACCGGCTTTACCCGGTCTTGAACTGTTTAGTTTCCAGCCCTCGAGTTGAACTAGTTTTGAACAGATTCCAAGGCTTATTCGCAGTAGAATCGGGTTTGACCGTTCCAAAACCAAACAATATTAGTCTCTTAGTTAAAAACTTTTGCAAAAACAATGAGGCTAAACATTTCAGCATAAACAGTTCATTATGGTTTCTTGATTGACAATTTAAAAATATATATATAAAATAAAAATTGAATATTGCAAGTGTTATAACTTTTGGATGGTGCTAATTTGATTATCATATTTTCTTTTTCTGTCATTTGAGTACCATATGACTTTTCAATCAATCACTTAAGTGATATAATTATTTTTAAAATGGTGACTACAATTGTTATCTCATGTTGGATTTTCGATACTTGGGCGAATGGGTTTTAAAAGTTATGACACTCAATTAATGTTTTTTAGAAGTCTTGTTACTTAAGTGATTAAAAAAAAAACGTTATAGCACTCAAGTGAATGCTAAGTGAGTGCCTTACGAAAGTTATGACACTTGTAATGTCCTTATCCCAAAAATATGCATATAATTAAGAAATTAAATAAAAAATGAATAAGGAAAAGATAGACCGGTTTTTTAGGTTGTAGAATTAATCGATTGGGTTTCATACCAAATCTAGAGTCAACCTATTCAGTTTCCGATTTAAAAATTGAAACCAACTCTAACATGATAGGTTTGAGTTCCTTCTTAGGATATATCTATCCTAAAATTGATCAAGCTTAGACGATACCAATGTGCCGCTGGCCAGGCCAGAATTGTCGAATCCAGCCTAGGAAAGAAGGAGCTTAGGACGAGCGATTTTCAATTGATTAGGGTACATGCACGTCCAATCCACGAAAGCCATCAAAATCTTGTCATTTCCAGCGAGGTCCACATGAAGCGGCGGTAAATGTGATAAACATAAGAGCCCATTTGTGAATCTTCAAATGAATTGAAATCGTATGGAATTTAAAAATGATAAAATTATTATTTTATTGATGACTTATAAATAAATAAACGGACTCTGTTTTGCAATATAAAGCAATTGAAAATCTACTGTGGGATTTGAAGTAATAAAGTAATTATTTTGGCAATGCGTTCGACCAATATACGAGGCCACTTGTAGAATCAAAATTTTATGGATACTGAAATATGCAATTTGAAAGTGTAAAATTATTATTCTATTTGTAAGCTCCTGATGAATAAACGTGCTCACTTGTGAAGCGAATATTTTGTTGGTAACATACTATGCAATTTAAATGAGTAAAATGATTATTTTTCTTTTATTAAACTACCCACAAGTAAATGGACCCACCCGTGAAATTGCAAACGGGTTCATAATGTATTATTAAATTTGAAAGTCGCAAGGTCCTTGTTTTATCGATCCTCCTCGAATGGAAAAGCAGCTCATGATCTACTGACATTTGAAAGTGGTGGAATTCGTTGTTGAACTCCACCATTCAAACAGACTCAAGCTCTCGTTTTGTCGATCTCTCTCTACCTCTAATGGCAGTTTTCTTTAAAACCCTCATCCATACTTCTCTACAAAAAACCCATCCGTACCCTACAGTTCTTTCTACCCATACACTACATTAGCTTCTCTCGAATTGGCCACTTACATAGTTTCCCCAACCCTGGTTTTCATGGTGTCTTCTCATTTGTGCCGGACTGTATGGCTTGAAGGGCGTCTACTTTTTTTCTGCATCGGCTTCATCCCTCGTCTCCGTTGGACTCAGAATTATGTTCCCTCTGCCAATTTTGATGCTGATTGTCACGGGTTAGCTTCTGCATGTCCTCTTTTACTTGGCGATTGTCTTGCATGGGTTTGAATTGGTGTTCTTCTTCATCCACTGTGCTTGTTGCGGCCCCTGTCACTGTCTCTCTGTTTAATTCCATGAGATTATCCGTAAGATGGACTCCAATGAATTCGCCACATCTTCACGTCTAGCGGCTCTCTGTTGTAGTCTTAGTCGTCTCACTACAGAAAAAATTATCGAAGATTGGGATGACCCACCACCTGCTAACACGGTCGAGGCCTGCCGTTTAACTTTAGTTGCAAAAATTTTGTCGGATCCATCTATTAATCTTCCAGCACTCCAAACTACGCTCCGGAAAGCTTGGCGTATCGATTCTGCAGAAATATCACAAAGTGAGACAGGTTTCTATATCATCAAGTTTAAGACCCATGAAGATATGCAAAAAGTTCTTGATGGTGGACATTGGCTCTTTTCTGGCCACTTGGTTAATGTTAAACAATGGACTCCTAATACTCCTCTACACTGTTATGACTTCTCAACCTGTGATTTTTGGGTACAAGTCATTGGCTTACCTCTTGAATGGTCTTCCGCTCGTATGCTTCGAAAAGCTGTCCAGCACCTAGGTGAGATTAAAGAGGTGAAGATGGATTCAAAGGAAGGCTCTCAAATAAAAACAGGCAGAGTTCGTGTTCAACTCAATGTGAATGCACCTCTAATCACGGAAAACTTATCGGGAATTCAAGGCATACCTTTTTGGCTGGATTTTCGGTACGAACGGCTATCTCATTTCTGTTTTCCCGTGGCGGAGACTTGGGCATTACGCGATGTATTGTAAAGATATTCCCTACTCTGACGATAAACATGAGGGAAGAGAAAAGATGGCCTATGGGCCATGGCTCCAAGCTGAAGTTAAACTGCATAGTCCTTACTGGAAACTCTTTTATGAATCACCAACCTCTACTGAGGAGACAGAAGAAGTTATTCCTGAAACTCCCCTACAAGGGTCACAACACTCAATTAATGCCTCCTCCATCTATGATTGTAGACAACACTTCACATAGGGAGTTCGAAGATTACCGTAATAAGTCTACAGTACCTGCAGTATCAATTACAGAACCATCGGTTATGCAGAGTACAGCCCTTGTCGCTGCTGACCAAAAGCTAAAGGGTGTTCACTTCTCACCTATGGACAGCAAAATTTCCAGGAAAATAATTAATCCTCGCTCGAAACCCCTTCTTGGATCAGCTAAAAAACAGAGAAGATACAATCCATATGAATCTAAGAGTATTATCATTGAGGAACCTTCTGACCTCAATTTGCTGGATGCACCTGTTTTCCTCGCAGCGGAGGCTGCAGATCGGGCTCTGGTGGCTGGCCCTAAACAGCCACCAGTTCACAAATGAAGCTCATCTGTTGGAACTGTCAGGGTTTGGGCAATCCCCTGACAGTTCGAGCCCTACGGGTATTGACGACCGTAGAAAAGCCCGACGTAATACTACTTATGGAGACTAAAAATACTGCAGCAAAGCTAAAGCAAGTGCAACAAATCCTTACCTTTTCTCATTCCTATTTTGTTGATCCAGTAGGTCTGGCGGGAGGCTTAGCCGCATTTTGGAATGATCCCATCTCTTTGAAGGTGCTCACAGCTACACAATATTGGTTAGATATGCGTTGGGATTTAGGCCAGCATCGACGGACAATTCGTCTCACCTTTCTTCATGCTCCAACTGATTTCCAACAACGCCAGGTTGTATGGGATGATCTTCGGCACATTTACTCTCACAATACTTTGCCCTGGCTCTGTGCGGGGGATTTTAACGATGTGCTCTACCCTTGGGAGAAGATTGGCAAACGACCTGCCTTGTTACATCGAATGCAATCATTCCGTACTATGTTAGATGACTGTGCTTTCACTGAATTAGAAGGCAAAGGATGTAAATTTACCTGGTTGAATAATCGAGATGGAGAGGAGCTGGTTAAAGCAAAACTGGATCGGATGGTATGCTCGATGAACTGGCGGTTCATGTTTCCTGCAGTAGAAGTTATTGCTAAGCCACCTGTGGGCTCTGACCATTGTCCCCTGGTGCTTGATACATCACCAATTCGTCCTAAAGTGGGTAGATCCTTTGTTTTTGAGGCCTTCTGGAATGCTGACCCTGAATGCAGCCAACTTATTTCAGAAGTATGGAACTCAGCTAATTCACAATATGCTGATTTTAGCCGGAAGATCCGGAATGTGACAGCAGCCCTTTAACGATGGAGTCGTCGGAAATTCTCCAATGGTCAACAACAACTCCTAACCCTGCAGGACAAATTAAAACATCTTGTTAACCAGACTTCTCCGGTTGATAAGAAACAGGTCTTACTATTGAAAGACGAAATAAGACAAGTCTGGCAAAGAGAGGAACAATATTGGGCCTTACGCTCTAGAATTAAATGGCTCAAATGGGGAGACAAGAATACTCGTTTCTTTCATGCATCAACTATTCAGCGTCGCCAACGGAATCGGATCACTATTTTACAAGATGAACATCAGCAGTGGATACGCGACTTACTAGGACTTCAGATGATGACTCTCTCCTATTTTTCCAGGCTATATACTTCCGAGGGACACCGTAACTACCTCCCGCTCCTTGACCAGTGCAAGAAAGTTGTAACATCGGAGATGAATCATCAGCTGACAGCTGCTCTCACTTTTGAGGAAGTTCGCCAGGCTACCTTCCAAATGGCAGCTACTAAAGCTCCGGACCGGATGGCTTAACGGGCTGTTTTATCAAGAGAATTGGGAAACAGTTAAAGTTAGCCTATTTGAATTAGTCCAGAAGTTCATGCTATTTAAGGAAATGCCTCCAGGTCTCAACCAAACTATCCTCACCCTCATTCCCAAAACTTCCCAACCTGAAACACTGGATCAATACCGTCCCATAAGTTTGTGCAACTTTGCATACAAAGTTATATCCAAGGTGCTTGCTAATCACCTTAAACCTTTATTGCCTGTTCTAATTTCTAAAGAACAATCAGCTTTCGTCCAAGGCCGCCAGATCCAAGACAATATTCTAATTGTACAGGAAGTCCCTCATCATTTCCGTACGCACCACACTACCAAAACCTTTCATGCTATTCTGAAAACAGATATGAAAAAAGCCTACGACCGGATTGAATGGGATTTCTTACGGGATTACCTCCTTAAGCTCGGCTTCCATCCAAGATGGGTAGATTGGATCATGTTATGTGTTACTACCTCCTCACTCGGTGTGAAACTCAATGGGGAAATCCTACCCTATTTCTCTCCCACTCGAGGTTTGAGACAAGGTGATCCCATCTCACCTTATCTATTTATTCTTGTGGCGAACATTTTATCACTGTTAATTAAACAAGCAATCAGCTTTGGCCATCTTAAAGGCTTGCGTTTGAACCGATGGTGTCCTACATTATCGCACTTATTTTTTGCAGACGACGCCATCTTCTTTTTAGCTGGCACAACATCAAAATGTCATAATTTAACAAATCTTTTGAACCTTTATTGTGTGGCTACTGGTCAGTTAATTAACCGTAACAAGTCTGGCCTTATCTTTTCCAAGAACTGCCCTATTACTTTACAGCAAAATATGGCTGAAGAGCTTCGGGTTCCTATTTTAGAAAGGACTGGAAAATATCTAGGCCTACCATCGGATTGGAGCAGGTCAAGGAAAGAAATGTTCGCATGGATTATAGCCCGAGTTAACGCTAAGCTTGAGGGATGGAAGGAGAAGTTCATTTCTAAGGGGGGGAAGGAAATCCTAATTAAATCTGTTATACAGGCTATTCCTCAGTATGCTATGATGATTTTTCAGCTGCCTATTTCTATTTGTTCATCTATTGAGAAGTGTATCGCGAGGTTCTGGTGGCGCACTAATCAGCAGAAGGGAGGGGTGTATTGGAAGCGATGGGATGTTTTGAAAACTCAGAAACTTCAAGGGGGAATGGGATTTCGTGATCTACTCTCTTTGAACAAAGCTCTTTTGGGAAAACAGGCTTGGCGAATGTTAACTGATCCTGACTCGCTGTGGGGCTCTTTGTTTAAAGCTTTGTACTTTCGCTCCTCTAATTTTTTGTCGGCTGTCCGAGGAAATAGGTCGTCCTGGGGGTGGCAGACATTCTACAAGGAAGGGACTCTATTCTACCAAGTCTACGCTGGTCTGTTGGGAATGGGGCTTCTATTTGTATTCGTGGTGATCGCTGGTTACCTATGGGACCAATCTACGGACCTATAGCTCAATCGAACCCGGTTAGAGTGGCGATATTATTGATCGGGATACCCAATCTGGAAGATGCCACTAATTCGGGAATTTTTTGATGAACAAGTGGTTCAAGAAATTCTATCAGTACCTATCCGACCTCTATTTACTGAAGATAGACTTATTTGGTCAGCTACAGTGACCGGTACATACACGGTTAAGAGCAACTATTATGCAATGCTAAATCAGACAGCCAACTCAAAGAGGTACAGGGTTCAAATTCTTACCGGAATAATCAGAGTCTCTAGCGGCAAATATGGTCGATGAAGAGCCCTCCCAAAATCCGCAACTTCCTCTGGTCCGTCTGCCAGAATGCTCTCGCAACCCGAGCTAATCTCTTTAACCGTCGGATTGTTCAAGACCCCTTCTGCCCAATTTGCTGCAACTCTGTTCCTGAAACAATTGAACATTTGCTTCTTCAGTGTTCATGGACAAGTACTATTTGGTCCCACCCACAAACCGGCTTTATCCTCCTCTACGGCCTCCGTTCCCAACGTTAACCGGTGGCTAATTAAAAATGTACTGTTACCTGATCCCTCTCCCGGCCTAGCGGTAGTTGCCACTATCTTTTGGCAGATCTGGAAGAAAAGAAACCATCTCATTTTTCGGAATCACCGTCCGAATCCCTCCATGGTCGTGGACTCGACTCTCGCTCAACTGTCAGCATATCAGTCTTCTGGTGCAGGTACCCGATCAGCTTTGGCGACCTCTAGCCTTGACTCTGTTCCACCCGATCAGCTTTGGCAACCTCCGGCCAAGGGCATCCTCAAATGTAATATCGACGGGAGTTATCAACAGGGCAAGTTTGAAGGATCTATGGCCAGTATCTGCCGCGATGATCAAGGTAAAATTACTGATATTACTCAAGATGTTTTCCGGCGACCTCACCTTTTGAATCGGAGCTCCAGGCGCTGAATCTGTCTCTCCAACACCTCTATCATCGCGGCCTCCACAACACCCCCATCGATCTTCATACCGATTGCCTTCAACTAGTTGAGATCGTGAATGGTCTTCGTATGCCGCCATGGGAGCAGAGGCCGATCTTTGGGCGAAACCCTATTTTGGCTATCCCGATTTTCTCTTCTCTCTTTGCGACACCGCTGTCGCACGGCTAACCTAGTGGCCGACCGGGCCGCCAAAGCCCGCTTAGCTCATCCGGCCCAAACCTTCACTCTTTCTCTTCCGCCGGAAATGCTTTGGATCTATTGTACTCGGATGCTTTAGCTGCAGGATGTAATTTTCATCTCTAATCAATATATAAGTGTGTTTTCTGTCAAAAAAAAAAAAGTGGTGGAATCATTATTTCACGTTACCATAACCTTCTACTAAAATATAATGTAGTTTTGTTAGGGGCTCCATATTTTTGTTTACTAATTTTTCTCTTAAAAAATTATGCAAAAGTCACCAAAAATCCTAAACTATACTCACTGTGACACATTTGCCCCATACTTTCTTTTTTGTGTGATACTACTCTAAATTTGTACCTGTATAACACATTTACTTCAAACTTGTATAATGTGACGCATTTATTCCAAACTTCTTTTCATAACACATTTATCCCAAAAAATTAGCGTCACAGAAAAAAAGTTTAAGGTTTTTGGTGTCATAGAAAAAATTTAGAGTAAATGTATCATACATGTAAAAGTTTGGGGATTTTCGTGTCACTAAAAAAGAGTTTTGGGTAAATATATCATACAAGTACAAATTTGGAGTTTTTGGTCACAAAAAAAAAAATTAGGATTTATGTGTTACGGTGAATAAAATCTGGGTTTTTTTTTATGGCTTTTTCCCTTAAAAATTCTAACTAGAAATATATCATTTGCAAAATTCACGTGGTAAAGATTCAAGAGAAGAAACTTGTTTTATTTGAAGGGGTTGTATTATGTGAAATTTCAAAGATATAGTAATGCAACCTAGCTAAATTTTTAATCGAAATATTGATGAATAAGCGAGCAGCATGTGCCATTAACACATGGACCTTGTCTCATGGTTCATTTATTTCTTTTCAAACAATGTATTGCAGAGAGGCAAAATACACATTAACAAAACTTCAAGAGGAAGTTTAGTCAATAGAAACCTACAGAACACATCATGCCTTTACAAACCTCATCCATCGATAGACCCATCAACTTGTTGAACCCAACTTGACTAGTACGATGCCGTTATTATAGTCGTTGCCCTTCATCTCCTTTACTTTGCACGTCTCTCTAGTGCAAATTTGGCATCTTGGGTTGCAAGTTTGTTGGCAATATTTTTTTGTAAAGGCAAGATCGATGAAAAGCAAGACGATTAAATTTGGCATACCAAATCAATGGATATTTATTTTATTTATACTTTCCAAACTGGAATCATGGATTATTTAGTTTCGTACAACTCCAGGATTATGTACTTTCCAAATTCGAAATCTTGATAAATAGATAACTTGTATGTGGCGTTAGCACATGAACCTTGTCCTATATCGTTCTTTTATTTATTTTTTCGAACAATATCTTATGAAGAGGTACAACTTACAGTTGACTGTCTCTTTGACCGAGAAAGTGAAATATTTCCAAAGGATGACATTGATATATATCTAAGTAAAAATGGGCTATTTGTTGATTTCAGCCAGGAAAGCAAATGGCTGTGAAATTAAAGGTATTTAAAGTGTGAAGACTGGAAATATAACGAGCATGAGAATGATTGGGAGATCTCTTGCAAAAACTATAACATATGTTTTTATGACCCACCAGCGACTACTTACAAATAATTATTGATATAAATCTACAACAATTCCTAATCCGATATGCAATTATTGATTAAAAAAAGTTATAAACTCTGGACACTATCACCTATCATTTAGCAATGATTATCAGTAAGAAGTTATTAATCCCGATGTTATAGGCATAACCATCCAGTAGCCATATACTCGTGTCGATCCATCATCTTTGTCTTCGAGCTTCAACACCTAACAAACATCTGCAATAGTTGGCAGGTGATGATTCTCATCATTTGGCGAAGACCATTGTCGATAACTTTGATGACACTGCATTGGTAAGTTGTCGATTCTCTTCAAGCCGTTAATTGTTTTATACCTCGGCGACTTACCTTCTCGATCCAACTTTGCTCTCATCAACTAACTTTACCACTTGTCTATAAAATCACAACTTGGTCATTTTATGACATTAACATTGTCCTAAAAAATTGTCAAGAGAAACTATATAAATACAACATCACTTAGAAACTTCATCCATGACTATACCCAATATCCGACCTCACCTTTCCTGAAATGTGACTCGATCTCTTGTCTAGTTGATAACTTCCCACTCTTGTTCACCTCCAGTGTGCTCAAACTATCGAAGCTACATATCCCCAGTCCTCCAATTTGTTCCCTATCACGTTCGAGATATATGGATACATTAGTAAATGTATGCATATATAGTGCCTTGAACGGTCGAACACTTGCACATTCTAAAACATGATAAAGTAACTCATCATACTCAAAATATGTTTTGTCATCTTGCGAAATGCAAATTATAATTTCTATACAAGTAGCATCCGTATCATGTCAACTTGGAACAGTATATTCGAAGGATCCTGTTCATCCTTTAATAATAATTAAAAGGTAGCCCACCTAACTCTGTTTTCGACAAAGCGAAGCAACCTATAGAAATATTCATTGGTTGGCTCGTATCCGGGGTAGCGTGGATGAAATTTCATAATATCGATCCAGTATTGGATACAACACCGAATCTGAACTGGTGTTTTATGATGAAGTCAATGATATACATGAGAAGTCGCCAAGCACAGGGCCGTGTCTTTCAATAATATAAACATCAATCTACCAATTTTCCCCGTGAAGAGGGATATCTTTAAAAAAAAAAAACAAATAAATAAATACTCCCAGCATTATTCGATGCTTTCATACGGCTTTTAAAAAAAAAAATTGATAATACCAACGTTGGTAAAGACCGATATTTATCGGTGGATATGTCAAAACTATTATTGGATGCTTCAATGTATATGTCCTCCTTAATTTAGATACTCATTGGGATCAATTATTTCATCGTGTAAATCAATTTTGTACACCAATATTTATGTTCTTGATAGTTACTCATCCAAATTCATACTATATGATATTACATTTGTATGTATCAAGATGCAAGAAATTAACATCCCAAATTCATTCCATGCGTAATGAATTATTTCCTCTGCGCAAATCTCCTCGTCAGGGAAAAAAAGATTTTCACTTTTAATCTCTACTCCGACGACTTATTCTGAGTTTTTCTCTTTATTGGTGAGAATTGGTATTACAAACCAGTCACATATTCTGTTGTTTCTTAACCTATGAACAATGAACATCATAAAAAATCTTTAGCTACCCTAGTTAGAGCATCCAATCATAGTTTGACATGGCACACATTTTATTTTTAGTTAAATATGCAAGCGGGTTGTCTAATCCTCTACTTTGAGATTGGCTTTAGCAAGAATAGAGGAAAATATGTCTCTTTAGTTAGATATGCAATTTCCAGTTCATTTGGTGTTACATCTAATGTAAGTGAAGATATTTGCATTTTTTTAGTCATTTATAGCTATAGCGTAATGACGTTTGTATATGTAAGCATCATCCATTTTTTGGCTATTCAGAACTAAGTGGTACTTCACTCTGTCAGGATGAAGCATTATCAATCAACAGAAAAAATTATGGATAATTATTTAAAAAGTCATAAACCTATTATATGGTGGTTAATATAGTCCCTCCAACTAATTTTGACCAATTTAATCTTAAATTTTTCGATGTTTTGTCAATATAGTCCCTCCAGCTAATTGTGGCTGGTAATTACTGAAGTGAATATCGACCATCTTATGTGGCATGATTGGTTAAGAAGGCTAGTGTAGATGTGGACAATTTTGGCAATTTTTATTAATTTTTTTATGCGAGACTCCAGATGTCACTCTTTTCACTACGCGGAGAACTACTAACTACATGTCTTTGAATTGGATCCTCTCACCATGATGCAATTGGGCCACTTTAATTAATTTCTGTAATTGAATAAAAATTGCAGGATTTTGTAAAGTTGGAGGGTAATTTTATTATGATACCCCAAAATGGAATGAGAACCTTTACCTCCAACATAATAATTATTTGGTGTCTCATCCATTCAAACTATTAAGTATCGTTCTAAATCACTTAAATTATAGTTATGATATGTTTTGTATACTGGTAGTCTCCTTTCATTTAATGTTTTAAATTTTATGATTTGGTATTGCTCTATGATATGAGAGCACATGTCAAATCTTGGGCCCCTCTTTCAAAATCATTGATTGTGGTGGGCTCACAACTTTGCCCACACAAAACAGGACCATTTCCATATAAATCCATAACTTAATAATTCCTCAATCACGGTTCAAAATTCACTTAAACTTCAAATTTGCGGCCTAATTCCCAAAATTATTTTGATTAGACGAATAACAAGTTCGATTAATTATTGGGCATTGCAAAATGAGGCTAACCTGGCTTAGCGTGGTTCCTGTGAGATGCGCGCGCAAGCTTTGTCTCTCTCTTCTCCGTTTCCTCTTTTCCTCGTTTTTCGATCACCGTTTCCCTTCTTTTCATTTGGTTCGATTCCTTCATGCGCACCATCTATGGAAGGAAAAATTGATGGTAGGCTGAAGTCTAGCATCGAAAGAACGTGGGCTTGGCTGGCCGTTAACCGGCGATCAGCAAAAAGAGGAGAAAAATCATAATGGGTATATGAAGAATGAAGTCGAAGGTATCATGGACAAGATTAAAGACGCGGAAGGTAAGGACATCATTTGGCAAGCAATTGGCAATGTAAATTAAAGGACATGACAAAATTAATTTTTTATTCTCATTAATACATTATAAAAAGGGGGTCAACCAAACTTCAAGCTGGTTTATCAAAACACTTAAAAGGGCCAAAATCAAGAGGAACAATTGAAAATTAATGAATTCTTAAAAAATAAATAAATAAATCGCTTGGGTATGGCCACAGCCCAACCATAGCCAGCTTTGGCAAGGATCTATGGTGGTAGGATTGTTCATGAAAAACAGAAAAAACGATCAACCGAGCCGAACAAAATTGATAAGCTCAGTTTAGCAGTTTAGAGTTTTAATTTTGGTTTAGGATTTTTTTTTCTTTGGTTTTTCATTTGGTTTTAGTTTATGACTTCGAAAACCGACAAATTAAACTAGACCAATAAGCTTAATAACAAATTTATTTTCCATCTAACAAATATAATCTGTAGTTTAACCTAACCAAATAACTGCTTTTGTATTAATACCGTATGGCACGAATCTTCACACAGCCAAGAGAAAAAAAATGGAATTAAAAAGAATAACAGAAGATACATCCATAGGCTCCTAGGGAGTAGCAAGGCGGCCTTTTATTAGCCAGCTACGTGCTGGCCAAATAACTTCTGCAAAACGCCAATAGTACACAACACAAATAAAGAGTAGAATCACAACCTTAAAGCATCTCACTATGGAGACGAAGCCCCGACTGACAATGCCACTGAAAATCTTTCATCCTATAGCATGAGAAACACGCTTGCATTGCCCAACCAGACATTGACCCCCAAAAAGTGCGAATAGTCGAATCGTGTCTGCTTCTTTTTTGTTCTTTTATTTACACGTTTTTCTTCTCCACCATCAAACCAAACATGTTCAAAACTAAAACGTAACACCCGGAAATTGTTGAACGAGTGGGTCATATGTCCTAAAACTTTAAACCAGAACCATGCAACTTCTCTTCCATGACACCGTCAATTCTCTCTCCCATCTCAGCGCTCATGTAATTCACCCAATCTCCAACCTCGCCTTTCCTGAAGAGCCACTTGTTCTCTACTCCAGTAGGCAACTTGCCGCTCCTATTCACCTCCGATGCACTTAAATTGTCAAAGCTACACATCCTCAATATTCCCTCCCCGGTCCCGTTTCTCAATTCTTCTTCGTTGAATGGACACCCAATGAAATCGGCCAACCTCCTCACTTGAACGCTTGGGTCCGCTTTCATCTCCTCATACTTCACAAACAACACCTTCTCGGGCATCTCCGAGCTCGCCTTGTGGTAACCCAACACATGGTCCCAGTAAGGCCCGTACACACTAATGCCTCCGCAGAACTTGTCGAGGCCCTCTAGGAGTGGAAGTTGGCCCTTCTCTTCGGGCCTAAACTTGTTGAAGTAGTGCCACATCGAGATGAAAGTGTCTTTAGGGTTCCTACACAAGTAAACCAGCTTGCAATTGGAGTGCCTCACCGATTGAGGAAGCAAGGAATAAGGCAAGTGGGTGGCCAAGAGCCTTGGGGACGTAAAAGCAGTGAGATCGGGGTTTTTATTCAGGAGATAGAGCCCGAGCTCCAAGTAGGGCACAAGATCGTGGGGGTTTTGTGTTAGGAGAGGGTGGCGTTGTTGTGGGTTGGAGTCAGAGTACTCGGCACGGTTCAAGAGAGCAAAGAGGATGGCCTTTAGCCAGGTGGTGCCACATTTCGGGCTGGTGACGAGGAGGATGTCAGAGGGGTGAGCTTGGAATTGGTTTTGGCAAGCAAGGACGCTGCTCAAGAACCAAGAGGGGAACCAGAAGCCCTGATACAAGCGGAGAGAGTCTTGGACCCAGCCCTCTTCCGAAGGGAGAGAGGAGAGCAAGTCTTCGCATTCTGGCGACTTGACGTCGTCTCGCAAGTAATTTTCAATGAGAGGAGGAGGTTGAGAGGGTTCCATGGTGGCGGCCGCGGCCGCAGTGCGTGGTGATGGTGGTGGTAGTGGTGGTGTAGGTGGAGGAGGAGGCTGGTTGGAGTGAATGATTGGGTGTCTAAATAAAGAACATGAAGATGGTGCTGAGTGTCTCTTATAATTTATACATTAAATGGAGATGGTGGTGTTATTGGTGGTGTAGGTGGAGGAGGAGGCTGGTTGGAGTGAATGATTGGGTGTCAAAATAAAGAACATGAAGATGGTGCTGGGTGTCTCTTATAATTTATACATTAAATGGAGATGGTGGTGTTATTGGTGGTGTAGGTGGAGGAGGAGGCTGGTTGGAGTGAATGATTGGGTGTCTAAATAAAGAACATGAAGATGGTGCTGGGTGTCTCTTACAATTTATACATTAAATGGACATGGTCCTCATAGTAGGGGAAAAAATCACTTTTAGACTCCACCTGAACGGCTTCTTCTGAATTTTTTATTTATTAGTGAAAATTGATATATTGATCCAATTAAATCTTCTTCCTTTTCTTTGAACTTTGAACATGCACATGAACAAAAATTGTTTAGCTTTTTTTTTGTCAAAAAAAAATCGTTTAGTTAAGGGCCATGTTATTTCCTCTGTCCCTAATTAAAGGATCCAATTATAATTTGACATCGCAAAAATTTCAACTTAGTTAAATTTACAAACGGGTTCTATCCTTATTTGCAATCCTCTAATGGAGGTCTGGCTCTAGTAACGATGGAGAAAGATATGTCGCTTTAGTTAGGTGGGTAGTATCAAGTCAATGAACCATTTGGTGGACATTTAGCATACGATAGTGATGACGTCAAGAGCGTGAAACCTCATGCCCACATGTCGAATTCTTTACTCATTTATAGCGATAGCGTAAAGATACTTACGTGTGTGCTCATCATCTATTTTTTGGCTGTGTTCAAATGCCCGTTTAACGTGGAACTTTTATTTACTCTATTAGACAAGGCACTGGATCAGGTGTATAAAACCAAATCCTAACCACTCTATCTATAACACAAAATACTCTCACTACCCCACACCTGGTTCACGATTTTCATTACATAATTAAGGCTATATATCAACTAACAAGGATTAATAATGCTAGAGTGGATACGCACACTTTCTCGTGGCATCCGTGATCAAATATACTTTTCAGTCATATTAATAAATAAAAACAAACGCATCTCGTTCACATAATTGACTAAAAAACCCATGCTCAAAAAAGAACATAAAGCATTGCTTATAAATAAATAAATAAAATAAGGGTTAATACCTCAAAAAACTCAAATTATACCAACTATGACATAATTTTTTTTTTTATTAGTAGAAATCCTAAACTTGCCAATTGTGATAAATATACTCCGAATAGAACTGAAATAGAGAATAATTATGTCACATGTGTATAAATTTGGATTTGTTCGTGACACGAAAAAAAGTCGGAGGTATTTGTACCACAGTGGGCTAGTTTATAATTTTTTTGTAATATATATTAAAAAAATCTTTCGGTATTTGTGCCATAGTACGAATAATATGGGATTTTTTGTGATTTTTGCCCAAAAAATTGAGCATTAGAAGTGGATGTGTCCACTTAAACAATTCAAAATTGTTTTTGATCAACGAAATCTAGCAAATTGTGCCACTTGACCGAGAAGTTAAAGACAGCAGTCGGCGGGCCAGAAAAATCGGAATTCCTTGTCTTTAGCCTCAAAATGTATCCGCAGTAGACTATCTTCTCCATGTCGTTGCTACCAAGAGTGGGTTGAACAAGATTTCACGGGTAACGTTGAAACCCAAGCACGAGAAAACCCAGGAAATCTTTCGTGGAATCTTATGGAAGTATATCGAGAAACAGGATACATATAATACACGCCAATGCCTCGGAACTCTAAACTTTGCTTGAAATCTTAGCTAAGGTATTAAAAGTATTTTCTTTTATAAGAATAAAGACACTGTAGAAGGTTATCAATTAATTAGTTGAAGAAAACAAGAACACATGGCTTGAGCTTTGCTCTCTACACCTATGGACCTTCGCGACCGATGTTCAATTAAAAAATGAGTGACAGACACCTGGAGTGCCAAAACTTAGCACGGAGGGACACTTAAGTGCCAAAAGTTAAGAAAATGACACTAAGGGCGCGTTTGGTAACATTTCTATTTAAAAATTGTTCCGAAACGAGAAATAGAAAAGTATTTCTGTTCCGGGGAACAATTTTTGAATAAAAAACGTGTTTGGTAAACTTGTTCCAAGAATAAAAAATGAACGAAACACGTTTGGTAAATTTGTGTTCTTTTTTTTTTCTTTTAATTTTTTAATATTTTTATTTTATTTTTCTTATTTGTCTTTCTTTTTCTTTTTTTTTTTTCTTTTTTTTTTTTTTTTTTCTTTTTCTTTTTTTTCTTCTTTTGGCCGGTCGCCGCCGGCCTCGACCATGGCCGGCGACCGGCCGACGAGGGCCGGTAGCCTCGCCTAGCCTTGCCCCGCGCCGGCGAGGCTCGACCTCGCCGAGCCACCGCCAGGCCAGCGAGCCTCGCCGATGGCTTGGTGAGCTCAGCCTCGCCGGGGGCCAGCGACGCTCCAACGAGGTCGCCGGCCCTCGGCGGCGGCCGGTCGCCGGCCATGGCCAAGGCCGCGACCGACCAAATAAAAAAGAAAAAGAAAATAAGGAAAAAAGAGAAGAAAAAGAGAGGAAAGAGAAAATTTGTTCTTAAAAATTGTTCCAAAACAAGAAACACGTTTTTCTTGTTTGTTGTTTCTGTTCCAAATGTGTTCTTGGGAACAAAAAAAATAGATTTGCAACAAAAAACGCAAACAAACGCATTTCTTTTTTTTTTTTTTTATTCCCGAACAAAAAAATAGAAATTTTGCTCATAAACGAAATAAAGAACATTAACAAACAGGCTCTTAAGTGCCAAAATCGGAGCAAAATGGATCGCTTAAGTGTCAATCATGCCAAAATGCTGACATGGTAATTTTCCGACGAGTTAAATGCAAAACATCATTTTGCACGCTAATGTGGCTAGAAAATGCAAAAACGACGTCATTTTATCTCCGACGTGGTAAAAAATTAATATAAAAATTAACTAAATTAAATTTAAAAATAAATTTATTTAAAACATATAAAAATAAAAATAAAATGGGAGAGGAGAGGGAGATGGCTGAGGCTAAGCCCTCACCGCCGCCACCTCCCCGCTACCACCGAGAAGGGCCGGCAATAGAGGGGGGAGGGTCGGCCAAGGTCACTGGCCCCCGCCCAATAGGTAGTGAGGGCCTGCGAACCCTCACCGCCTCCTAGCCATCGCTGGGAAGGGTCGATGACGAAGGTGGGAGGGTCGGCCAAATTGGTACTTAAGTGATCAATTTTGCTCCGATTTTGGCACTTAAGGGCGCGTTTAGTAACATTTATGTTTAAAAATTGTTCTAGGAAACAGAAATAGAAAAAAGTGTTTTACATTCCAGGAAAAAAAATTTTGAACAAAAAAACGCATTTTGTAAACTTGTTCCGGAATAAAAAATAAACGAAACACGTTTGGTAAATTTGTATAATTTTTTTATTTCTTTTATTTTTTAATATTTTTATTTTATTTTTCTATTTTCTTTCTTATTTTTCTTATTTTCTTATTTATTTTTCCTTTTTCTTTTTTTTTTTTTTCTTTTTTTTTTTTTTTTTTTTTGTTTTGGCCGGTCGGCCTCGCCCATGGCCGGCGACCGGCCGACGAGGGCCGGCGAGCCTCGCCGTGGCCGGGCGAGGTCGCCGCCCTCATCGACCGGTCGCCGGCCATGGCGGAGGCCAGCGACCGGCCAAAGAAAAAAAAGAAAAAGAAGAAGAAAAGAAGAAGAAAAAGAGAGAAGAAAAAGAAAAGTAAAGTGTTTCTAAATTTTGTTTCGAAACAAGAAACAACTTTTTTTGTTTCTTGTTTCTCATTTCCAAATGTGTTTCTAGGAACAAAAAAAACAATTTTGGAACAAAAACGCATCCATACGCGTTTTTGTTCCCTTTTTGTTCCCAGGAACAAAAAAACAGAAAAGTTGTTTAAAAACAAAAAAAAAAAAAAGAAACGAAAACAAACGCCCCCTAAGTGTCAATTTCCTAACTTTTGGCACTTAAATATCCCTATGTACTAAGTTTTGGCACTTGTAGTGTACTTCTTCCATTAAAAAATATTTGCATCGCTTAGTTAAACTGTTCCTAGAAATTTCCATAACCACAGCTAAAGTTTTCAATTGACTTATTCAAGAAAATCATTTTCACGGGTATGTAAAACCAAAGATCTCAGTTGGTTGCACAAATTCTTTACATTCAAACATACTATCTAGGATTCCCTAAACTATCCCTCGTTCACTGCAGACAAGAGGCTAATGTGGCCGCCAACTGAGCTTCAAAGGCCCATAATCAGGCTTCGAACTTTCAAAATTGGGCTGTGTTTCTTCCTTTTTACTTGATGGACATTGTCTGTGCCGACGCCTTAGCTGCCGGTTGTAATGGACTCTAATTATCAATATAGTTTCACTTTTCAGACCAAAAAAGAAAAAAAAACATACTATCTAGGGGTGAGCACTAGTCCAATTCCTAGTTCCTAAAATTTGGAATCATTGATAATTGGTTCGATTCTAGGTGCAGACTAAATTACTCAAACCTGATCGATTATTTTTTTTTCCCTGATGCTTCTCTATTTTTAAATGGAGATTCGAATTTGAAAGATTTATTGATGTAAACCAATTTCTCTGTTACAGGTATACATCTAGAAATTGTTGAGTACAATTAGTTGCTTCCTCTTTAAAGGGACACATGCCTTTTTGGAGAAGCAACAAAGAGAAGGAAAAACGTTGGTTTCAACATGGTTTAAGATGTAAAATCTATTAAAGAGCAGCCGTTTTATTGGATTGACAATGATCAATACATGTTTATATCGTTATAAAAAGGGCTCACAAGTGCAAGAATCACCCTTTGAAAGCCCTTTAACTTAAAAGAACATATAGAATTCCTAGGTCAAACATATCTTTTAATGAGACTTAATCTTGAATTAGTACTTCTTTTGTTTGATGACCAATGGAAAAAATTTATTTTATGTTTACAATTTTATTATTCTACGCAATTAGACTCTCTATTTCTCTCGAGAATTTCAATCCTTGGTGAGTGGTTCTTTCGAAGCCCAGTCCTAATGTCTTCAACTTTTCTTTTTCTTTTTTTGTTTCATTTCTCTCTCCACTGTGGTAATATAGGAAATTTTCTATTCTATTTATATCTATATTCGTAAATATCAAGGTATACTTTTGAGTGGGCAAAGTTGATTATGTTAGATTGATCCGTCATGCAATTGCGCGTGGATTACAGTTTTCTCTTACAAAGTGTGATCAATAATTATTACGCTCAAATATGATATATTTAGTCACCAAAGTTGATTGTGGGCGGACTGATCAAGAAATAAATCACGATAACTTTGTGTTCCCTTTGTGTTCTAGATGGCATAAAATGATTCTCCCATCACTATTAGGTTTCAATTTCTCGAAACTCGCTATTTCCATAATAAAATTGGCTGTGAACATAGCCAAAATGTTCAAAGACATATATAGAATAGGGGTATTAAAGGGACCAGTTATAATATATAATTTCTCTATTAAAAAAAGAAGAAGACATATATAGAATAAGTATTTTATTTATTATTACACATTGTGAAATGACGAAATTATCCAACCAATTAGTAATAAATATATCACACGCTCGCCCTTCTCCGAAGATGCTCAACCATCGACCGACCACCCACGCCATCATCTCCGGCCTCTCTCGCTTCCCGTTTGCAGCCACATGAACTACGCGGCGCGCGTTTTCTCTCGTGTTCCCACTCGCCCACCACCATTGTCTTCGACTTGGGAGTTGGGATGATGGGTTTCTTGGGGGTACTTCGTGTTAGACGCAAATTGCGCAACCCCAAGATCTCCATAACCAGAACAAGAACATACATAATTGAGTAGAAAGATTAACGCACCTGTTTTGAGATCCATCGAACATAAAGCGGAAGCATAAAAAGGATTACCCACATATATCAAGGGGATCCACGCATCAAGTCCTTCTCCTCTATTGTCCTCCGTATCACTGGCTCAATGAGGCGGCCCCCCTCACGTTTAGCGTTAGGTAAACGCCCCTTAGGTGAGGATACATGTGAGAATTAGGGTTAGAGGAGAGACTTGAGCACTATTTATAGAGTTTCCAGCCAGTCCCTCTCATTACGGGCCAGGCTCAACTCGGCCCATATTAGCCAGCCCATATTAGACTAATTAAGAAACCTTCTATCTAACCTTAGACCAAACTCCGTAAAACGGTAAACGTTAAACGGTAAATTACAATATCAATTAATGTAGTCCACAATTAGAAAAACTCTTACATTCTCCCACTTGGACTATATTAATTGAAATCGTACATTATGTGCGCACATTTGGTCCAGAGATAATTCTTAATAGTCAATCCTATCCCATAAAATCTTAAACACCGAATCATGGCGGTAACTGCATGTATACACACAGAGCCTTCCATGGTCACGAGTGTTCTCAACTTTATTGATATGGATTCAATATGGTAGTGTGTCAAATGGATAACGTCTCTCATAGAGAGATCCCATTTGTCAGTCACCATTCTCTTACCTTAGGTGTCACAAAAAACTTATGCCACTAGAGAATGCTTTATGGTTCCAATGAACCCACATATGTCTTGTCCTTATGGTTAACCTTTCTTTATGTATCACAAGACATATGCACAAGGCTAATAACCGGATGCCCGGATGCCCCTAGCCTTCACTCAAGGTTTATACAATCCCTTGAGACTTTATCAATATGTATTCAACATAATAACAATACATTCAAAATATTTTATTGAATGCAAAAGTTGATACATATCAAACCGTTACAAAGTGTAACGAACACGGATGAAAACATTTATCGAGTAAAGCCAAAATAGCTCCCACTAAACAACAGTATCCGAAGATACTCCTAGGCCCATGCTTAATGACATGTCACTCAAATACACATGGACGTAGGCCTTTAATTAGTGGATCTGCAATCACATCTGTGAAAATATGTTATATTATAAGTCACCTTTCTGTACCGTTTCTTTATGATAAAAAATATTTGACCACCATATACTTAGTGTCACGCCCCGATCCTTGGGTACGCACACATCCTTCTCTTGGTCGATTTTAATATGCGATATCCCAGGACTATATATCGCCGACCCTTTATTTCTTTAAGCACATGCGGAAGCAATTATAAACCCCAGACAATAAAACAATGGGATAGAAAAGCAGGCTATATCTTTCATATTGAAATTTACAACCAAACCTTTATACATGGCATTAGACAGAGCACTTCACAAACTATTCACAACTTCAGAGTCTCAGTCTATATACACATATACAAAATGGTTCACAAAGAGATGGGATTCCAATCCTCGTCTAAGTCATACTTGAGATCATCTTGATCCACCTTTGATTTCCTCTTCACTCAGATCATTCTCTTCCTCAATTTCACCTGCGAGTTCTCATTCACAAATTTCTCCTCCTCAGCTCCTCGTCGGGATCCTGAAATGTTTTCCCCAAACTGGGATGAGACTACGTCTCAGCGAGTTCTACCCCACTAAGCCCGATTAGTAAACTATTATACTAAAGGCTGCCTAAACACGCATAGGTCAGAAGACGTACCTTAGCATCAGATCCCACCTGCAAGTCAGTACAATTTACAATAGGCACTCAAGCAATCATATCACCGATCGAAACATCAATCAAATCGACCTAGTCGATTACATGTTAACAAGACCACTCACGGTCATTTCCATTCAATTAATCATTTCACAACATCGGATCACATCATGATCAATCGACCTAGTCGATTACATGTCAGTTCGACCATTCCCCGCCGTTTCCCTTATTCAGCTTCAAATTGTACTCACAACTTCGCAAGCCTAGACTACCAAATCTTGGCAACAAATTACAGTCCCGAAGGACACGACCTATCTTTAGGTAGCAAATTACGGCCCAATGGGCGCGACCTTTAATAGGTGGCGGATTACGGCCTTATCAGCCGCGACCCGTATCGGGTGGCAGATTACGGCCTTCTCAGGCGCGACCCATATCGGGTGGCAGATTACGGCCTTCTCAGGCGCGACCCGTTACAGTCCCGAAGGACACGACCTATCTTTAGGTAGCAAATTACGGCCCAATGGGCGCGACCTTTAATAGGTGGCGGATTACGGCCTTATCAGCCGCGACCCGTATCGGGTGGCAAATTACGGCCTTCTCAGGCGCGACCCATATCGGGTGGCAGATTACGGCCTTCTCAGGCGCGACCCGTATCGGGTGGCAGATTACGGCCTTCTCAGGCGCGACCCGTATCGGGTGGCAAATTACGGCCTTATCAGGCGCGACCCATATCAAGTGGCAAATCTCAGCCCAACAGGCATAGCCATACTCCGGCGGCTTCCGAGGTTTAACTCACAACCTCTCACAGTCAAATTCTAATTGAATGCCGACACTGATCAATCTTGGGATGAATCCCCACATACTCATCAACTCACTCAATTTTTACATGATATTAACATACTTGATGGATCTTAGCCAAGAGTATATTCAAATCACTCTTACAACTCTACTCACTTTACAACTCAACAAAGCATTATAAATGCTGAATAAACATACTTGGCCATTTACCAATCAATAATTCAATCTCAATCAATCCCAATCAATTTAGGGTGAATCCCTAAAATATCACAATTTATTCAATTCCATACGACGTGGAGCTCAAATAAATAAACAGACTACGCCATGACGATCAGCACGAGATTTCGGTCGTCGGCCATCAAAATCTTAATTTCCGAAAAATAATTAATTAATTAATTAATTTCGAAAATTAATTAAAATTATTAAAAATTCCATTTAGCTCAAAATAAAGCCAATTTAAATAAACGGACTGCACCACGATCATCACTATAATATTCCGGTCACTGGCCATCTCAACCTTAATTTCCGAAAATAAATAATTAAATAATAAATTTCGAAAATTAAACAATTAACATTAAAATTCAATTTAGCTCAAATTAAAGCCCGATTAAATAAACGGACTTCACCACGGTCATCAGCATAATTTTCCGGTTCCAGACCATCTCCCTTGAATTTTCGGAAAATAAATAATTATTTAATTTAATTCCGAAAATTAATATTTAAATGCCAAAAATCCCACTTAGGCCCGAATCACCAAATTAAAGCCCACGAAGGGTCGGGAAAAATCCCGAGGCACTTCCAATAATTAGTAGACCACGTCTACTTGCTAATTGCGCAATCAATTTATCTAAATCACATCACAATTGACTAATAATTGCTAATTTATTATAATCTAACAACCTAAACATAATTAATTAAAACTAAACCAACCTTAAGCATAATTAGCCAACTAATCCTGGATTAGTGAGATTACTCACCAAATCGCGCACAAATCGGATCAATCCGACGGCGGCGGCGCGAGGAACGATTGTTCCCAAAGCACGGCTCGGGTTCGGGGCCGGAAACGGCCCAAAAGCGGGCCTAAAGCCGCTGAAACCCACTCCGTTGGGTGGCTGTTCGGGCTGAAAAAGAACACCAAACAGCAACCAAATAACGCAGCAAGGGTGGCAAGGTGCGGGGGAAGGCCGGTGGAGGTCTGGCGAGCTCAAACGGTGGCGGGAGGTGGCCGGATCGAGCTGGACAGAGGCCGAACAGGGCTGGGTCACGCGGGGGAGAGACAACCGCGAGCGGCGGGTGCGGGGCGAAGCGCGCGGCGGCGAGCGGCGCGCGGCGGCGAGCGGCGCGCGGCGGCGAGCGGCGCGGGCGCCGGCATGCGGTGCGGCGGCGGAACGAGCGGCGACGGAGCAAACGGCGAGCTGCAGCTTCTGGTTTGCCGAGCGTGAAGAAAAAAGGAGAAGAAGAAGCTGGTTCTATCGTGCAGGGGAAGAAAGAAGAGAGAGGAGAGAGGAGAGAGAGAGAGAGAGAGAGAGAAGGGATAAGGGTGTGGGGTTTTGACTAGTCAAAGAAGAGAGAGAGGGAGAGTGAGCGGTGGGGTAAATCGCACGAGGGGGAGGGGAGAGGAGAGAGAAAGAAAAGAGAGAAAAGAAAGAAAAGAAAAGAGAGGGAGAGAGAGGAAAAAGAAAAGGAAATGCATAATTTTCTATTTCAATTTTCCTTTTCTCTTTTCCTTTTCCTTTCTATTTTCTTTTGGTCTTCGATTTTTCCTCCGATAATTTCTTTCTTGAAATTTCGGACTTGTCGATAATTTGACAATCGATGAGACAAGGTCCTAAAAATGAATTGTGACACGCTCGGATATTCGATTCCCAAAACCGAATTAAATTTCATGATTAAAATCAACCGAACGTGATTTTAGTCCAATCCAACAAATTAGGTAGCTTTTAGGGATTTTACCGCGGATATATCCCTTAACGGCTTCACCCAATAAGTTAGTTAACTCGTAAGTGATCAGCTCAGAGAAAAAGGAGCATAGGCACGCCGACAATATGCACATTTCATATGTTCGAGACGGGGTCGAAATTCGGGATGTCACACTTAGACCCCTTGAGACCTCTATAGTAAATAAATAATACTACAAATTTGTTATCTCAATACAACCGTATGGGTCTATCCATCAAGTTAAAACGATCAACTCCGTCATGAGGTTCTGGAGCCTAAAAGCCCAAGTAACAGCCTAAAAGAATGTTATTAACACTGCTTACATAGTATTACTACACTTCCTACTAACATAAATCTGTATCTTGTTATTGATATTATAAAGTTAACATATGAATACCTTACTCACTGCAAGAATTAAATATGTCTGTAAATTAGCATATAATCTCGTGTCTTCTTTAAGTACCTTAAAACCTTCTTGACAGCAAGCCAGTGATCATCTCTTGGATTTGACTGATATCTGCCTAGAAGTCCCGTCACAAAGACAACATTTAGTCTAGTGCAAATTCGAGCATACATTATACTTTTAAGTGCACTGACACAAGGTACTCCATTTAATTAAATTTTCTCAATATCTAAATAAGGACAATGTGATAGATTTCATCTATCACCCTTAACAACAGGAGCAATTCCTGGCTTGCAATAATGTATATTGAATATTTCCAATATACAATCAGCAAATTTCCTCCGAGAAAATCTAATATAATATGGCAAAAACAATACTTACAGACTTCAGTACAAAGGATATAAGATATCTCAAAGTCACAACTTGTAAGCAAAATATCAAATACATAGAGTATGAGAAAAATAAATTTCCTCCCACCGACCTTGCGATATTGAATTACTCGTTCCCAATTAAACAAAAAATAACAACACTATGATACTTTAATAATATTGTCTGGAAACTTGCTTAAGACCATGAATTAGAACTTTTCAATCTACACACAAGTTTACTTGAATCTGCTACAAAATCATCCAATTGCACAATATAGATTTTGTATCTATTTGGCGTAACTTTATATCAAAATAAATTATTAATGCCACATTCACTCCGAAAGAATCTTTTAAAGAAATAGTTATTTCTTCAATATAAACAATCCACCCCTCTTTCAGAGTGAAAACATTAGTTACCAATTTGGCTTTAAATTCCACAATATTTCTTTGAAATTCTTTTAATTTTGTACGCCAATTTGCAACTAATGAACTTGTAATCTTTAGTCCAGTAAGTTAGTTTCCAAACACTATGATGTTTCATAGATTGTATATCGCCTTTTATGACATCTAATCACATACTTGATTGAGAATAAGAAACGACATTTATAAATATGTCATTACATCAACCATATAGTGGATATTGTAATCATGCTCTCACAAATAGACTATATAGTCTAATGGTATAACTGATCGTCTTTCCTTAACAAATCTCCTTAATAAAGTTGCAACAATTTCATTCTGCACTTGAGAGGTTTAAGAAATTTCATTATAAACTATATCAAGAATAGTATCTTGAACCTCAACAAGTTTAGTCTATGGTACAGGAGATTCCATAATTATCTCGTATAGGTAAAGACAAAGACACAAATGATCTTCCATCATACTATTATCTTTAATAGTCTCGAGAGCAGCTATCCTCTACAATTACGTCAATATTTAGAAATTTTAAAATATGTGATTCCATAATTCTTGTACCTTCTTTAGGGTCATAAAATCAATACCCCTTTGTATATGAAAAAATTGCTTTCATAATATCAGCCCACAAAAGACCAGATAAATTAGTCTTACTAATCATACTCATCACAATGTTCAATATGGCGCATTTATGCCTTTCGCCCAAATCTTTTTGTCAGAATTTTTAGGTATAGTAATTAAATTACCACCTCAGTATTTGACAAATGACCCTTTAAGCTATTTCGCATTGTCATACTTGCCAAAATACTCATTGCCACCGTTAAACCCGACAACTTTTAAAGCATATACGAGATGTATATGTCATTAGGACTTAAACACAATTTTTGCAGATGTGTCCTAATTTCAATATCAAACAAGACATAATTTCAAGCAACTAAGGCTTCCTTCATCTTATAGCAGTGCAGTCCGCAAGCAAACCTCTTTTCAAGTGTTCCAGTGGAACGCTTCATGGACAATAAGCAAATTCAATTGCTCTTTTCTCAAGCAACAAATCATATGTCCACAACTTAAAATTTGAAGCAGTAAAAAAAAAACCTCAATGATGACGGAATTACCATTTACGTAAAAGGTGACTGAAAAACAAGCAATGTATATAATTAGCATCATGTGAGTACCGTGTAACTTGACGTATAAGTACACATCCAGAGAGTTACACGCATAATCATATAATCACCTTTGGGCAGAATATATGGCATGCAATTGTACACTCTCCATGATAAGGGTTATGAGAATATATTCCAATCTTCGTGAATTCATCACCTTTGGGCATATGAACCATTAGGATCAGTCACTCCTCCACCACACTATCATGTATCCCTCCATGAACTAATACACAATCACCTCCTTTGGGAGTATAACTATGCATTAGACCAGGAGACATCCCAATTAAATATACGAGACCGAAATTTCTCAAACCCAATCAAGCGTGCCACTTTGACGGTCACAACTCAATTGAATCATTGAAATTCTCTCATACCAGGGATATAAACTTTACTCATCACATACACCATATACATGTGATTTTAACTTTAGTGATAGGGGCATGTTATCACTAAAATCACATATCATGCTAATTACATTGCTTTATCCATTAATAAAAATTAATCATACATATATATAAATATATATACAGCGAATCAAAAGACAGATTCTAATGAGATCATTGATCACAAGAACACAAGAAACTTCCCATAACAGAGAATAAAACATCTCTTATGCACCCCAATTACATATTACCGAACAACATAAAAGAATGCTAATCTAAAATATCTCTCACAAATTAACATCAATAGTAATACAAGGTACACCATATCGACAAGCTTAACAAATGATCAACTATTGCTCATGAGTTTCATAAGGCAAAACATGACTCCAAGGCCAACAATTGATTTATTAATCAATTTTAAGTAACAAATATCATTACTTCAATCAGTGGCCTATAAATTGAATCAAACCACAGAACTAAATATCTAAACTATAACAGTAGATACTATTGCTCTGCATAAATATTGCCATACTCCTTAACCATAAAAAAATATTAACTTGATAGACATTAACAAGTGACCAGATGAGTTCATGTACAATATGCAGTAACTTAATCGACATGCATTACCCACATATAGCAGATATGTAAATCAGTACAATCAGTTTGGTCACGAGTTCTTAAGACATCCATCATACTATCATTCAAAGATTATCAGCGTGTTAAGGAGTATGCATGAGCAACAAAAGTTTCATAACCTTTACTGTTTCTCATCAGCTCAATACATAGCTCAATTAATATCCATAATGATTGTATCTTATGAAGCCAGCTTCAGTTCACAATAAAGTTTGATTTTAACTGATGAATCACACCAATATAATATTTATGTGATAACATACCTGTAACCCAACACTTATATTTCCAATTTCACAGAAAATATAAGAAAAATACGCAAAAATACACTAAAAATACACGTATTTAGGGTTCCGTAATATTTTCACATCCATAAAATTATCAAATATGTAAAATAAATACACCACGACGTAGAGGACGGCCATACGAATCCAATGCCGCCAACCACGCGCCGAACGGAGGCTCCACGCGCTCTCACGCGCCGCCTGAGTGCGCGGCGCGTGGACTCACGCACGGCGCGCGTTCGACGCCCAGGCGGCGCGTGGCCGCGCGTGGGGGCGCGTGCGGCCTCCTCTGGCGACGTGCCGCCGACCGTCTTGCTCGTCTCGTCGAGCCCAGTTCGAATTTGTGATTTAATTTTATTTTTATTGAACAAAAAATCTCGAAAATCACAAATTAGAGCAAGATCCGTACGAATTAGGGCTAATCCGTACAAATTAGGGCAAAACCTTTATGCGTTCAAGTTCTAGGGTTATGGTTGCTCTAATACCACATGTTAGACGCAAATTGCGCAACCCCAAGATCTCCATAACCAGAACAAGAACATACATAATTGAGTAGAAAGATTAACGCACCTGTTTTGAGATCCATCGAACATAAAGCGGAAGCATAAAAAGGATTACCCACATATATCAAGGGGATCCACGCATCAAGTCCTTCTCCTCTATTGTCCTCCGTATCACTGGCTCAATGAGGCGGCCCCCTCACGTTTAGCGTTAGGTAAACGCCCTTAGGTGAGGATACATGTGAGAATTAGGGTTAGAGGAGAGAGACTTGAGCACTATTTATAGAGTTTCCAGCCAGTCCTCTCTCTCATTACGGGCTCAACTCGGCCCACACTACCAGCCCATATTAGACTAATTAAGAAACCTTCTATCTCACCTTAGACCAAACTCCGTAAAACGGTAAACGTTAAACGGTAAATTACAATATCAATTAATGTAGTCCACAATTAGAAAAACTCTTACACTTCGAACGTGGGAAGGCTGGTCTCTGTCTACGCCCGCCATATGCCCGCACTTCCACCGCACTGGTCGGGGCATGGCGCTCGCTCTTCCTTTGCTTGGCCAACTTCGCCGCCAGGCTATGAAGTTCGGGCGAGATTGTGATGCATACGTGGTGGGTTCTCTGATATGCATGTACCGGAAGCATTGGGCTGCGAGTGTTCCTCGCCGCCCGTTTGATCAGAGTTCAATGCGGGACGTGGTTTGCGATGCATACGGTGGGTTCTCTGATATTAGGAACTTGGTCTGCTGGACGAGCCTTATCACCGGGTATTGTAGCAGCAGCCTCATGTAGGAAGCTCGAGGGCTGTTCGATTCAGTGCGAGGGAAAAGTGATGTTTCCTACAGTGCCATGATCTCTGGCTCCGTTAGGAACGAGCGGTTTGATGAAGCAATTGAGTTGTTTTCTGGGGTTAAATTGGATCTATTTAGACCAGCGTACTTAGCACCGTGCTATTGCGGAAGCCTCTAAAGAAGGAAAATGGGTTCATAAGTACATAGATTAGAGTGGCAATGTTTACGAACTTAGGTCAGGATCTTCTTGTCAATGGTGAGAATGAAACTTGTGCTGCAGTTTTTCTACGAGATGATAAATAGGGGCCCTAAACCAAATGTCGTGACGTTTATTGGAGCTCCAATGACCTGCAATCGGAAGTATCTAATCAATGGAGCATAGCGTCTGTTCGGACGTATGAGCTAAGGTTATGGCATCGCTCCAACTATTGAGCACTGGGGATGCATGGTTGACCTCTTGGCTTGGGCCGTACAAAGAATGATCCGTAAGAAAAGTTCCCTGCATAAAGTGGCTACCGTTGTGCTTCAAATTCGGTAGGCTTAACTATGTCTTTTCCCCTTTCTCTGCTAGTTAGACGCCAAAAAAATGATCCATAAGAATGACTTGTTATTAAGTGGATACTTATGGGGTAAAGTGCGCACATGAAATGTTTAGAACTTGGGCACAGTTGGGTTTGAATGACCGATGGAATGTAGCCTGGCGATACACCTTGTGTCATTGTTGTATCGTTCCCATACATTTTGATTGTCTTTTGTCATTAATTTTGCATGTTATCATTCTTATTTCGTAATCTTGCTACACTCTGGAAATATTCTGAGTTTCTACATTGGGAATCTTTTTTGTTTTCTTTTCTGTAGTTTGTTGAGTCTACATCTGTTTTTCATGCAGTGGTTATGCAACGCAGATAAGTCCTCTCATGAGCCACGGTTAAGATTGAAGCATCTTCCTTAGTATTGGATGATATCTGGATGATTGTCTGAAATGATTTTAAAATTTCTTCTTTTCTGTTTTTCTATCTTGCAGAAACCTCTAGTCCCTATTTGGCTGGCTTAGAATTGACATTTGTCTCGAGTGCTTTTAGGGTATTTTTTTGGGGCTCGTCATAAAGATGCTTGGCAAGGGGCAAAACGAGCAGTTTTTCAAGTTTATCCAGGAAGTATAGTCCAGCAGAGTTGATTTTGAGTTCTGCCATGCGTGCTGGATTCACTAGTGGTGTGGTGGTTGACTTCCCAAACAGGTACCTATATTTTTACCAGAACTCATGTTAGTGTTCAGCATTGATGGAACAACAGATGTGCATGTCTTTGTATATTTTCTGTCGGTTGGAAGTCATCCTTTAGAGTTAATTCCGAGAGCCAAATACGAGAGCTTTCATTGGAGAGGAAACGCCCTTCTCTGTAATTAGTGAAAGTTGGTTAAAATCTTATGCTTTTGGTATACTGGAAAGTCATGTGCAGATGGAAATGCTTTAACATTGTACATAACTGAGCTCTTTTTGCATATGGGTTTCCACTCGCTTGGTGCGCTTCGGTAATATTGTCTTGTACCTACCAAAAGATAAATAAATTTCTGAGAAATTACTGCTACAATCTTATTAGTCTATTTCTTATATATGCGACAGCTTATATATGAGATTATCAAATGTGCACATAATACACCGTTAGCTGTCTTTGCCCATTTTCTTACTAATGGGTCATTGTTGCCTAGGATAACTGGCAAAACCGAGCTAACAAAGTTGGTCTGTGATTGTGTAGATGTTCTTATCAATATCATGTCCAGAGTCGCTTGCAATTGCCATGACAAGTTTTCCTTTCTTCTGTTTTCTTTTAAGGAATGTCTCATAGCAAGTCCGAGCAAGAGAGGTGCCATTTAACAATAGATTATTCATAGGCTTTAGTTGGAGAACAAGTGCTCTGGACTGTGATAAGAATCTGAATGTTCTGGATAAAGGCTGAGCATTGCCAAAGTAATTTGGATGAATGCTTTTATGAGAATCTTAACGCGGAGAAAAATGAACTAAGCACTAAGAGCAGGAAATAATACCTCGTACTTACTAGAGGGCCGCCACCATATGTCGCCGCTGCCATACCAAAGGGAAAAGGTGAAGATGGGGAGAGTTCCTCCGATGAGAGTAGTGGTGATCAAGACAGTCGAACGGTGAGTTTGCATCATTATTTATAGTTGAATGTTATGCTAGACCTGTTATGAACATGGATTTGCATATCAAATTTGGTTTCTTTCTTTTTCTTTTTTCTTTGTTCATTTTTTATGCTCATTCTGTATGTGGGTTTGCGTAAGACTCTCTCTCTCTCTCTCTCTCTCTCTCTCTCTCTCTCTCTCTCTCTCTCTCTCTCTCTCACTCTCATATCAAATTTGGTTTCTTTCTTTTTCTTTTTCCTTTGTTCATTTTTTATGCTCATTCTGTATGTGGGTTTGCGTAAGACTCTCTCTCTCTCTCTCTCTCTCTCTCTCTCTCTCTCTCTCTCTCTCTCTCTCTCTCTCTCTCTCTCTCTCTCTCTCTCTCTCTCTCTCTCTCTCTCTCTCTCTCTCTCTCTCTCTCCTCCTTTGGTATTCTTATGTGAGTGTTTCATATAAGTATTGACTGGGACAATTTTCTTTTCGTTTGCCTCTCTTTCCAAATGCAGGTTACTAAAGCGCGTTTGGTAACATTTCTTTAAAAATTGTTCCAAGGAATGAAATAAAAAAAGTGTTTTACATTCCGAGAAACAATTTTTGAATAAAAAAAACGCATTTGGTAAACTTGTTCCGGGAATAAAAAATGAACGAAACACGTTTGGTAAATTTGTGTTCTTTTTTTGTTTCTTTTAATTTTTTAATATTTTATTTTATTTTTCTTTCTTTTTTTTTTTTTTCTTTTTTTTTCTTCTTTTGGCCGGTCGTCGGCCTCGGCCATGGTCGACGACCAGCCAACGAGGGCCGGTGGCGTTGCCCAGCCACGGCGAGGCTCGGCCTCACCGGGCCACCGCTAGGGCGGCGATCCTCGCCGGGGGCCGGCGATGCTCCGGCGAGGTCGCCGGCCCTCGACGGCCGATCGCCGGCCTTGGCCGAGGCCACGACCGGTCAAAGAAAAAAATAAAAAAGAAAAGAAGAAAAAAAGAGAAGAAAAAGAGAGGAGAGAGAAAATTTATTCTTAAAATTGTTCTTAAACAAGAAACACATTTTTCTTGTTTTTTGTTTTTTCCAAATATGTTCCCTTAACAAAAAAAATAGATTTGGAAAAAAAAAAAAAACAAATGCATTTCTGTTCTTTTTTGTTCTCTAGAACAAAAAAACAGAAATTTTGTTCATAAACAGAAACAAAGAACATTAACAAATATATGCCCTAACTTTGCCAGGCTCTGGCCATCGAAGAAACATAAGCTATATATGGTCTCTACAGGAACATCACAGATGATCTTGGTTTTTAAACAAGGGTTATATTCGGTGCTGTAGTGGCAGGCACTGTATTGAGTATGCAGCAAATTAGGGCCTACATGGTAATGTTTCTATTTCTCTCAATTTTTGTTCTTTTGTTCCCCAAAACAAAAAAATAATAGAAATTCGTTTGGTAAAACTTTTGTTCCCGGAAACAAAAAACTATTTTTTTGTTCCCGAGAATAAATTAAACAAAAAAAAGTAGCTTCTTCTTCTCAATAACAATTTCTAGAAATAAGCCAATTTTTTCTTTTCTTTTTTTCTTTTGTTTTTCTTGATTGCTACGGCCTTAGGTGGCCGCTTGCCAACCGTCAGCCACCTCCAGCCGTTGCCAACCATCGCCCCACCGACGGCAACCATCGTCGCCACCGCCATCTAATTGTCGTCGCAACTGCCCACCGGCCACCCCCGACCTCTGATGACCACCACCGATCACCGTTGCCGCCGCCAGCCGCCCATCATCACTACCCCTCGACCGCCGTTGGGGTTGCCACCCACCGCCGCCCATTGCCACCACTCGCCACCCCCACAATCGCCACCCACAGCCCACCAACCTCCGCCTCCGGCAGCCGGTGAGCTATAGGCGGCGATCATGCGGCGGCAGTCGACGGCAACGGTCGATGGTGATGGTCAACGGCCAATGGTCCTATGATGGCAAGCAGCGACGACGAGCGACAGGCGACGGGCGGCAATCCATGAGCAAAAATAAAAAACAAATAAATACAAAAATAAAAAATCGTACCAAACGCAATTCTATTCTTTTTCTATTTCAAGAATAGAAATTTTGTGTAGAAATCGTTCCCCATAGTAGAAATAGAAAAGAACTATTTCTAAAAAAAAAACTGTTCTCCAACCAAAAAGCATTATCATATGCACCCTTAGTTAATGTATTAGCAGGAAAAAGAGAGAGAGAGAGAATTCATTTCTTATTAGAAAATTTTACGAACTAAAGCTAACTACTACTTCTACTTCTATTTTGCCACGACATTGTGGACACAAATTATCCCTCTCAAGCCACTTGACGATGCACTTGTTGTGAAATAGGTGTGAACATTATATCTCCACCACTTTATCTTTCCCATCCAGTTCCTCTAAACAAATAGAACAGTATCCGTCAATGTCCCCAACAGAGTAGCTCTTCTGCTCAAGCTTTTCAATGGTGCTTCTGCCAACACCCTGCGTGAGTTGATCGGGATCTGACTCGTATCTTCCAATTGAGACTTCCTCAGTGCCTTCCATTTCTTCTTCACCTCTGGTGGCCAATGCCAAATTTATGTTCATGCCGAACCCTCCATGGCCATTACCAAATGCCCGATACACCGTACGCACAATAACTCTTATGATATCAGGCCAAAAGCCGTGATGAATGCCCAAACTATCAAGGACTCTCTCCAGATGCGTTTCACAAAGGGATTCCCATGGTAGGATGTAGAGTGGCATCTCAAGCGACTGACTCAACTCCAACAGTGTAATGTCTTGGAAATTTATCGGCACTCCCAGTTGATCGACGAAAGCTAGCAAATGGTGCTACTCGACCGAGAAGTTGAAGACAGCGGTCGGCAAGCCAGAAAAATCAGAATTTCTTGGCTTCAGCCTCAGACTATATCCACAGTAGACCGTCTCCTCCATGTCGTTGCTACCAAGAATGGATTGAACAGGATTTCACGTGTAATGTTGAAACCCAATCATGAGAAAGCCCAGGAAATTTTTGTGGAAAAATAGACAAGAAAAGAAGCTCAAGACCAAAAAAATTCCGAGAATTGAACGATCCAAACAATGGGAACTTCCCTCCTGCGAAAAGAGCAATCTGCTTCGTAACCAAGAATCGATGAAATCCGGGGTTTGTGCAGAATAGGAAATTCTAATTTTCTCAGGAGATGACGAACAATGGAACACAATGTAGCCTGGGTTCGTGGTCTTATGTTATAGCCGTTGGTTCGTGGTCTGAACTTTCCCCTTTTTGTGGACATGCGGTGAAATTTGAAAGAGCGTGCTATGCACTTGCCGCAATGAAGGAAATTAATCAAATTCTATTTTTTTATTTTCTAAACTAATGATTTTCTGTGAAACCATAGAAGGAAACGAAACGAAAAGATGGCCACGTTCGGAAGCCAATTCGACCGGCGGTGGTTTCGTGGCCCCTGTCAGTCTATTGCGCAGTTCACCGATCCCTCCTCCGTCTCTCTCGCCGGAGCAAGCATAACCTTACGCTCTTGTCTCTTTAGGCATTTGGGAAGATGACTGTTTTTTGTCAATCTCTCTCTGATGCAATCCCTCGAGGTTGTGCTAATCGACTTGTGTTTCAATAATTGAGACTTGTGTTTTGTTTTATATGGTGACATTTAACAGATTGTTTTGTTTTCTTATTCTATCTTATGGACGCGCGAACCCCTGGAGTGTTATAACTTTGGCCAAAGGACACTTAAGTCTTATAACTTACGAAAGGTACACAAGTGCCACTTTCAAGAAAAACGGATCACTTAAGTGCCAATCCGGCGAGTCCGGCCAAAATGTCGACGTGGCACTTTTCCGGCGAATCGAGTTTAAAACGACGCCGTTTTTGCACGCTGACATGGCCAAAACGGCGTCGTTTTGGGCCGACATGGTTAAAAAAATTAAAAAATTAATTAAATTAATTTTAAAATTAAATTTAGTTAAAATATTTAAAAATAATAATTTTAAATTAAATTTAGTTGAAATATTAAAAAATTAATAACTAAAAAATTTTAAAAAATTTAGAAAAAAAAAAAAAAAAAAAAGGAAAGGGGGAGGTGGCCGAGGGATTCCCTCGCCCACCTCCGCTGCCGCCCCCGCCGCCGCCCCCGCCGCCGCCGGGAAGGGCCGGCGACGACGAGGGCGGCGGAGGTGGCTGAGGGAATCCCTCGCCGCCTCCCCCTTTCCTTTTTTTTTTTTTAAAAAAAATTTTTAAAATTTTTATAATTTTTTTAAATTTTTAAATTTTTTTTTTTAAATTTTTAAATTTTTTAGTTATTAATTCTTTAATATTTCAACTAAATTTAATTTTAAAATTAATTTAATTAATTTTTTAATTTTTTTTAACCACGTCAGCCCAAAACGACGCCGTTTTGGCCACGTCAGCGTGCAAAACGGCGTCGTTTTGAGCTCAGTTCGCCGGAAAAGTGCCACGTCGACATTTTGGCCGGATTCTCGCCGGATTGGCACTCAAGTGATCCGTTTTTCTTGAAAGTGGTACTTAAGTGTATCTTTCGTAAGTTATGGCACTTAAGTGTCCCTTTGGCCAAAGTTATGGCACTTGAAGCGTTCTTTTGCCCTATCTTATGACTTCCATTTGAGTGTTGATGTTACTTGATGCTAATCCTCTAGTTCTTGTCTTCATGTTTTTTCTTTTTTTTTGCAGGATCAATGAATCGTTAGACACCTGTTGGAAATAGTGATCCATTTTCTAGAATTTCCTAGGAGTTGCTAAACTTCTAGAATTCCTAGATGAATTTTCTAGAAGAAAGAAGAAAACATTTTCTAGAAGAAAGAAGAAAAGTCCAACATGTAAAAGAAGCCTAGAGAAGTCTAGCATACTAGAATCTTCTAAGGCGGTGACTCACGCCTATAAATAGGCATGTAAGTTCATCATTTGAGATAAGTAGGAGGTAAATCCTCCACCTGGTGGGAAAACCCTCCACCGTGAGAGGTCTTAGATCTCCACCAATCTCCATCAAACTATTTCATTCAACTAATGAAACTATTTTCCCCCATATCCATGTCATTTATCCTTCAATTATATTATCTTGTCCCTTGTCCATCCTCTACAAAATATACCATACACTTGCACACATCACTAACCAAAAACTAAAACTAATACCAAAACCATGCTTCCGCACACACACACAATCCAAAAATTTTTAACATGGTATCGGAGCCAGGCATATCGGATAGCTATGAGCGTTTGTCCTCACCATCCTCAACTAAAAAGGCCAGAGCCCGATCGAGAGCCAACAGAGCCAAAGCCGGAGCCAGAGCCAAAATCAAAGGCCAAAGCCCGAGCGAGAGCCAAGAGAGCCAAAGCCGGAGCCAGAGCCCGAGCTAACAACTACAACTGAGAACAATTTGATGCCCCGAGACATATGGGACATCGTTGAAGAAAAGTACAAAGACAAGTGCAAGTGGTTCGACAAGAGAATGCAAGGAATCGTGGCACGAAGACAACACAAAAGGCATGGGACAAATTAGAAGAGAGATTTCAAGGCATGTCGCCAACTTTATGATACAATGTCCGAAGTATCCCGAAAATGGATCAAGGGGGAGTGTTAGAAATGGTGATCCATTTTCTAGAATTTCCTAGAGTTGCTAAACTTCTAGAATTCCCTAGATGAATTTTCTAGAAGAAAAAGGAAAACATTTTCTAGAAGAAAGAAGAAAAGTCCAACATGTAAGAGAAGCCTAGAGAAGTCTAGCATTCAAGAGAAGACTAGAATTTTCTAAGGCAGTGACTCACGCCTATAAATAGGCATGTAAGTTCATCTTTGAGATAAGTGAGAGGTAAACCCTCCACCTTGAGTGTGGTGGGAAAACCCTCCACCGTGAGAGGTCTTAGACCTCCACCAATCTCCATCAAACTATTTCCTTCAACTAATGAAACTATTTTCCCCCATATCCATGTCCTTTATCCTTCAATTATATTATCTTGTCCCTTGTCCATCCTCTACAAAATATACCATACACTTGCACACATCACTAACCAAAAACTATAACTAATACCAAAACCATGCTTCCGCACACATACACAATCCAAAATTTTTTAACAGCACCAATAAGATGGAAGGAATCTTGTAAGATTTCTTCTGACGTGTTGTAATTCTTAAATAGATAGTTCAATACATAATATTCGTTATATTTTTTTTTTTTTCAAGTCCATGGTTCTCACTTTGGCAATTGCAATAGCTAACTATCTTATTGTAGTGGTAGTCTATCACATTAATGTAATTCTAATCACATGTATGTGTGAGTTGCATTGTATTTCTGTCATCATGGGTTAATAAAAGCAGAGTGGAATTCTGCTAGGTAGTTTTTTTGGAGGATTGTAACAAAAATTTGCATGATTCAACATTGGGAATTTAAACGAGTCAACCTGTTCCCATAGAATAAAAAGTAGCATCAGTGTGAGGTTGGCAGTTTAGATTCATCGATGCATATGCAAATCACTTCAGATGGTTCAAGAAAGAAAATAGACGAGAATTGCATTGAGTACAAACTTGAGCTAGGCACTGCATTATTGACTTGTATGGCATCACCATATTCGCACAAAAAGTGTTCGACCAAATGCATCTAAAAGACGGGACAACTTGGAGTGCGTTGATATTGGGGTACGCTGTTAATGGTGAGAATGAAACAGGGCTGCGGCTTTTCTACAAGATGGAAAATAGGGGTCCTAAACCAAATGTCGTGACGTTTATTGGAGCTCTGATGGGCTGCAATCAGAGGTGTCTAATCAATGAAGCATGGCGCTTGTTTGGATGTATGAGCAAAGCTTACGGCATCTGTCCAACTATCGAGCACTGTGGATGCATGGTTGACCTCTTGGCTTGGGCCGGCTAAATCAAAGAAGGCCAGTGTGTTGATAAACAGTATGACAATAGAACTAGGTTGTGCATTAGGGCATCTTAGTTTAATGGGTATATGATACAGGGCTATATTGAGTTAGAAGAGAGTTGGCAGGCATTTGATCAAACTAGAACCTCAAGATAGTGGATGCTATATCCTTCAGGCCAATATGTATGCTGAGATGCACAACTGGTTGCAGCTGAGGAAAACTGTGAAGGAAAACAAAGCAATTAGAGTTTCTGCTTTGAGTTTCATTCATATTGATGGGATTGTCCATAAATTAGTTATTGATGATCTTGCTACGCGCACTCCCAGATGCAGTGGAGTTTGTTGATGGAATGATAGAGGAGGAGAGCAGATGTGAGCGGCATTAGGGCAGTGACAAAGCGGCTGCCTAGACAGTACATGAACAGGAGTGGAGGGTATAATCAGCCGTTGCCAGCGCGAAGGAATAGATAGCTTGACTTAGAAGAATTCAAGGTGCGTATTGGCTACTCTATGGTTCAGTAAGAGCATGGCATGCTTGTCATTCTGTTTTATAGTTATTTGGCTTCCTGTTCAAAGGAAGCTAGTATATAATAGATGTCCATTATGAGTTTAAAACTGCAACTGGCACTGATTAAAATAAAGCTAGTATAGAGTAGATATCTGGGAGATAAATTAAAGGAAATTGACTGACCAAGAGGACAGTTTCTTTCTTGTATTTCAAATCATGCTATCTAGGAGGGATTTAAAAGGTACACTGGAGTATGTCTGGTTGGGAATATGTGGTCTATGGCATGGGAAATCTTCCTTGTTCAAAATAGTTGTGGCTGTCTTGCTGCTCTTTGGCTTCACTGCGGTTGCAGTCATTTAATTTTTCCAGGATGCGTGTGTTGTCTAGTTCAAGCCCTGAAATGCAGCCGACCAGACTGTGTTTTACAATTTATGTCCTGTGTTAGACTTTGTGTTTTCTGAAGAGACTATTTAGCCAGTACAGAAGCCTTGATTTTCTCATTAACCACTTGTTCAAATTTGAGTCCATCACCTGGCATTTGTCAAAGTGTGTTCATTCAATTTTCATATTCACACGCTAATGACCAACTTTGTGTTTTCTCCTCAGTAAATGTGCCTTTTGACTCAAACTCCTACTATATTGCATAGCTCAGTGCCAAAACCTTGTGTAAGGAATGCCCAAGGACTTAAAGTCCTGAATCTCCATTTTAGAATGTCATCCCTGCATCATTTCTTTTCTCCAGAAACCGATCAACCTGGTCAACCCTGGTTCAATTAGATTTCAACTCAAGGTTCAACAGTCTGTAACTGGACAAGACCTCGCTTAACCAGTTGAACTGCTCATTCCAGCTCCATTTTCTGAAACATTGACCAAAACCGATACAAATTTGCCTTTCTTCGTGCTGTGATCATGATTACTTGCTTATTATATTTCTGAAGGTAAAACAAATGAATCTGAAGTTCGTTGAACTAGACATCTCACCAAATCAGGCCTTAGTATCTTCTAAAACATATTGTCCCTGTCAGAATGCAATTTTTTTTTCCAATGTACTCTGTCCTCCAGTGTGCTGCTGGCATAGTGCTATTGCTGCATACTCAGGATTAATGACAAGACTTGTCTCACTATGCATTGCCATGTTTAAGTTGAGGAATAACAACTAATTTTGCATAATGTGAAAATGGTAACATGAGGAACATGTTCCTTGTGTGTTTAGATGGATAGTCAGATCTGGTACTTACAATTGGTATCTCAGGTATGATTGAGAAAGTTTCGTCCTTGATCATCACTAAAAATGGTGATGGTTGTTTATGCGCATAAGTGTGGCATGGAAAGTCTAAGCATGTCCACATTGAATCTTTAGTAAGCTGTCGAACATGTTTCTCAGTAAGTAATAAAGGACTTCATTGGTGGAACAATTCTAATGTCAGAACGTGAACGAAAGGAAAAACTAACCAAAAACAAGAAAAGGTAAGGAAGCACCAGACTGGATGGAATCAGAGCACTATGCTCGTGAGCGATGAAAAATACTAGAACATTTAGAGTGCTCTTGATGCGAATTACCATATGTCAATCTTTTAAGATTTTGAAATGCTATTTAAGTAGAGCGAACTGTGTTTTCTCAGCTCAATTCCAAAGGACATTAAATGCTTGAAATTCATCGGCAGCATGATACTTGAAAGCCTTCCAGCTGCATGCCTCAAATTCAGCCTGTAAATTGGCCCCGTGAGTTTCATTGATGTAAATTTGATAAATGATCGAAAAAGATGAATTTATAGATTTATTTTGGTTATGGGAGAATATAAATTGGGCTTTTATCGAGCCTAATGTACTAGAATATTTTCTATATTTAATCAAAAAATAAAGTCCGAACCCATTTCATGATTTATGGATGGTTGAGGCCAGATTTTTATTGCCACCTTCACATCCCCACCCATTATCCGACTTCCAAGCTCCCACACCAACTTGACGAGTCAATTCATGGACTGCCCATTCTTCAAAAGAAACATTCAAGGAGAAAAAATACTTAAAAATGATTCTAGGTCAGGTATAGATGGGATTGGTATAAGTCGCTAAATTTACATTGCTTATAAATGGGTGAAAATAGATTGTATGGGTCAATTTAAGTCGAATAATTTTTTACCCTATAGATTTGACTCGACTCATGTATTTGATGGGCCTAACTGCCATATGCTCAAATTAGCCTTATCCTGATTTGAAATGGTTTTTATAAATAATAAAATATACTGAAAAAGAGAAATTAAAATAAAAATTAAAGATCCAACGTAGATCATTAATTTGTAAACCCGAACAAAGCCATAAACAATATAAAATCAATGCTCAAATATCAAAAGTCCAAATAAAAGAAAAATGTATGTTGTCAAAAGTTGAAATCAAAATGTGACCTAAGCATGATTTTTCCATATTGATTAAGTCATATAATTGATAGATTTACTATTCTTTTTTGGTTAATTTCTATAATTTTTACATGTATGTGTTATAAATTTGTTATCCATTGAGCATTGAAAATACCAAGTAAAAATTTGCGTCAATTTAGAAATGCAAAAACTAGCTTGAAAATTCATACTTATTTAGCCAAAATAGATGTATAACAAGAAATAGAAAAAGGAGTTTGAATATTATTAGGCTATATTTGGAAATCAACTTAAAATTCAAGATAGAATAAAATTTCTCACATTATACATTCGGTACCTACTCAAAATAGGATAAAGTCGAATATAAGATAAATATAGACCGGATAATATTATCTTATGAGAGAGGAGGGATAAAAGTGGATAGAATTTTTATTATCCATAATAGAAAAGTTTTTTTCTCGAATAACAAACTCATTAAATTAACGTAATTGAAATTATGTTTCAATATAAATAATATTTGAATTCTAATATGAGAAATTCAAAATAAAAATTTATTTTTTTAATTTAACCTTATTTTTATTTATGTATTCGACTTTAATTCTATCTTATAATATAAATTAGATATATAAATATAAAAATAAATATATATTTATATGACATATTTCAGGAATTTTTTGTATTTTAGGTATATAAATACAATTTACAATTTAATAAAATTTTGTTAGAGAATGATGGAAGGAAAAAAGACAAATAAAAAAGAAAATAATTAAAAAATAGAGGGGAAAAAAAGCATATATGAATAATTTAGGCAATAGTATCACGAGAGTTTTTTATCATTAGCATTTGTGAACTTTTAGGTTCATTTATATTGATATATTATTTATACAAAAAAAAATACATAATATGATGTAAGTATATCCAACTTAGTTATTACGATAGGATATAGTGAAATTCTCAAATTTCATATCATATTCTATGCAGTTTTATCATGATTAGAAATTCGAACAATCAAACGTAACCCTAACGTGTTCTCGAGTAATTATTTTTATTATAAAGTATGCAGATTGTCTTATTCGTTGTCATGTTTAAATGACAATTTTCAATTTTAATGGTTTAGTTAAAACCTGGCAAAAAGTAAGCTAATAAATTATGACTTATGAGCTTCTCTCTTTTCTAATTATTCTTAAATCAATTCCAATCTTTGTGCAAAACTATGTCGTGCCCCCTACCACGTGGCAATCGCAGAGGCAATTTTCCGCTGAATGGATTTTCTTTAAATGACATAAGTATATTTTGAATAATTGGATTTCAAAAGAAGAAAATAAAAATAGATGAAATGTAAAAGTATAGATTTATTTTCTTAAGGTTTTGCAGAACTAAATAAACTATACCTTTTATTTCACTCTTCATTTAGTTTATGTGCTTGAATTAAATATCATATTTCATTAAATAAAAAAATTGCATTATTCAATGCTACATCTCATTCCTTGTAGATAATTTTTGCTAAATTAGATAAATCATATCATTTATTTCATTCTTAGTCAAATATATTCGATTGGGTTAAATAAACTACATTGCATTTAATATAATTTCATTTATCCTTCTTGAAAATATAACCCTAACAAGAGATGGAGCTTGTGGATTACAAATCAATAACAAATACTATTAACTCGGGCTTTAGTGAAGAAAACAAAAACAAAAACAAACTATTTTTAGGGTGGGTTACGGCTCGGGTTCACTTTGTCGTGGTCTAGTGCTCATGTCCCTAAATTATAAAAATAAAAAAGAAAGGAGGCAAAACGGAAATTCCATACAAACTGGGCAAAAATATGTAAAGTTGAACATGTTGATATTATTATTACCCTCATGTGGTATATACCTAAAAGCGGGCTGAACCCAATTACATGAAATAAGCTAATGAAGGCCTCAATATGTTGCAGAAATGGGCCTATATTTTGTAGGAACTACAAAACGCCCATTTAAGATTCATGTCTTTTTCAAGGAAGGCCCATTCATAATTTGTTAATTTTTCAAGGAAGGGCCATTCATAGTTGCTTTGCTAGGGCTAAGATAAAGAGCAGGAAATAGAGATTTTTTTTTTCTCGGTGCCCTTTTATTCCAAGAAAATGCTTGAGGTAAATAAAAAATAAATTACCAAAATTTGTGTACATCATTGGACTTTTAAACAAGTCGATCGTTAGCGCGGTGCATAGACCCTATTTGTTTTGACGCCAAGATAGATTTTTCCGCATCGTTTAGTACAACCATCTTAGTAAGTTTTCTCCTTAAGTATTTATAGCAATTCTCAATGTTTTCTTCTCCAAGCAATGCTACATCTACTAAGAAATCTTACTGAAATTATTTTTTACTGAGTGATGTGACGAGTTTTCATTGGATATTTAAAGAAGATAATAATTCGATGCATGTATCCCAATTGGTTTAATACTCAATTAAAACTTGTCATATTTTTTTTTTTTAATGTACACCCAAATGAAAAGGAGAATTCCAATTTCCTTTCTCTTAATATCTATCTGGTTGCATTGCCAAGAGAGAGAAACATAACGAACGCAATAGAGGACAAGGACATGAGCAAAGAGATGTCCTGAAGTAACATCATCGTCACGTATAAATCAACGTTTCTCTCGTCAAAATATGCGCAAATGACATATCAGGTCACCAGCACCATATTGTTCGTTTTGGTCATGGCCTACCTGCACCTGCACAGCTGTAAAACGTGCATGCTAGTTTCAGATTATAAGAGACGTATCTACCGGCGCAATAGCCCAAATCCTGGTAGGGGATGTGAGATCATCAACATATCCGAAACTCAACAGTATCTAACTATGGATCTCACGTATATGGAATCTAGGGGTCGTGTTGAAAAGTGGATGCACATACTGCAATGATTAGCACTCAATGGACTCTCGGGCTTGAATTGAACCCAGATACTATAGTTGGCACCCCTGAAAAAATGGAATGGCACTTAGGCCCGTTTGGTTCGGTTTTGAGGAAATGACTTTCAAAAAATGCAAATTTATTTGAGGTAAAAGAGTTTTCTAAAATGCTACACCATTTGGTAAATTATAAACTCAAATAGTATTGAAAAGTAGTTTTAACATAAATATCGTTTGGCAAAACCCATATTTATAAAAAGCTTTTCCTATTTTTTATTTTATTTTTTAGTTTGAAAATCAAATCTGGCCACCGGCCAATAGCCGAACGGCTAGATCTACCACTTGAGGTTGCGACACTACCTAGGGGTGCGACCTCAGGCGACGTTGTTATCTAACATCGCAGAGGCCAGATCTGGCCTTTGGATGGCCATATCTAGCGGCCTAAGTCGCAGCCTCAGGCGATGCCGCTTGGGTCGCACGAACCTAGGCGACACCGCCTAAGGTCACAAAGGCCGAATCTGGCGACCTGAGATTGTGACCTCAAGCAGCAACACCTGGTTTGTGCACGCCAGGCGACGTCGCCTAGGTCGCAAGTCGCGCCACCCCAAGCAATGGTCATCAGGGGCATGCAACCCCCAGGTGGCGATGGTGGCTGGTAAGAAGCCCAACTCTCAAGCGGCAAATCAAGGAAGACGAAGATAAATGGGGTATAAGATAAACATTGAATTTGCATTTTCAAAATGCCGAAAGCTCAAAGCAAGTCCAAATCTGCATTAGACTTTCAGCATTCTCAATACTGATATTTGGCCAATTAGCTTTCAAAAATATTTGCCAAACGCAAAATATTTTACCAAGCCTCTTGAGAAAGCTGAATCAAACGGAGCCTTAGAACCCTTTCTGAATATAATCATCCACCGCATGTCCAATTATGAAAACTCAAATGCAATGCAAGGCATGAGGTGCAACGTATATCTAAGAAATTTTATTAGTAGAAAGGATTAAGGTTAGCTATTACGCTATGCCAGTCATTAGGATATGGTAAATCAGCAGAAATTTTTTTATGTCTATCACCTAAATTTCCGGGGTTTCTCATGTAGCTTAGGTTTTGACGGGTGTGGATCACTTAGTAACAATTAAAAACTACTAAGATACACAACGCCATTATTGCCATTTTCAAGAGAAGTAATGTCCGCAGAACTGGTCTCCGTCAAGATCTGTACGTACCCCCTTTTTATTCATAGAAAAATGAACAAAACGACATATTCTCGAAACCCTAGTCCTTAATTTCAAAGCAAAAGCGCAAGAAAACAAAAGTGGAAAAAGCAAACAAAACTTGCAGCATTCAACCGCACGCTCCGCCGAGCATCTCAGTCAACGAGAACGTGTGGCCTCATTACCGATATGATTATTCTACGCCCCCTTGCAACTATGCACGGATCATTATAATAGATGCGGCTCCACGTCAATCAAGAATTGCGTCCCCTTGAATCACGAACCCTTGTTCACATTCCGGACGACAAACCCTAGCCCTAACCATCATTAAACTAAAGTGCATGAGCAGTGTCAGCGTGTTTTTGGTTCTCTGAGGCCGCGACTGAGATTCATGGAATTTGAGGGGGGCCTTAGTCAAAGCAAAAAAGACTTGCAAAAGAAGGGAAACAGCAAAATAAAGTTGGGGGAGAATGATATAAAAGTGGTGGGGGTGGCCGACATCTCTTGCATGAAGGCTAAATAAAAGGATGACAAGGATTGAGACCGATCAAACCCTAATTCTTTTCTATTTTTTCTTTTCACTGAATTTTTTCTTTTCTGGAGAAACAGGAAAAGATGGTGAAATAAAGGAAAAAGAGGAGACCCCACAAGTTTTGAACGAAGGGAATATATAAAGGAAAAGAGGAAAAGGGGCGATCTTTTTGCAGCATTCCGTTTGACTAACAAGCCTTGTTGCTTTGCATGTAAAAACGTAGCCTTTTCAGGAAATGGCATGTGCTAGATTGTAGATTTAGATACCTTGTCCTCAAGCAATTCTGCAGAAAAAGATACCAACTTTTGTTTTCTTGTTTGTTTTGAGAATACTCAGCAAGCTGTCTCTTGTGAAGATTGTTTTGTTTTTCATGTCCATGGAAGGTTTCGCATCCTGCTGGTGGACAAATTTTGAGCCCGCATGCATAGACATTGCGATCTACCATATTAGCTAGGGCGATCAGTGATCTGAAGATTAGATTAGATACATTAAGGAGATGATTGATCCATTAGCTTTGGAGTTCTGGCTTTGAGTCATCTGATGCAGCTATATAGAGTCAATTAGTTTGGTAACATGCGAAAGGGAGACTCCGCGGTGGCCGCATGGTCTCTAGGGATAGCGATGTGTAAAGGCAAGACCGGACTAGGCGTTGCGTTCCTCATCCTCACCTCGCGCTAATTGAGGAGTCAGCCAGAATGACTAAATCCATCTAGCCCTTGCCCCACCACATTTGTAAGGCAACAGGACAATGCAGATATTTGCTTAGAGGGGTTTGTTTAGTAGTGAAACATCTGGTACAGTTGAGATGTTATTACTCAATGGTTCGTGCGCTGATTCATGCATGGAAAATTTCTAATTTGGTGTTCGAGCATGCTTTCTGATAATTCTACTTGCACTAATCAATCATGTTAAAATCATTTTCACAGTGATGCGGTGATTTCGATGCTTAAAACAAGCTAATCACTCGATGCATGATTCTCACTTATTTCAACACTCAATCGATAATGTCTAAATCACTCATATTATGCAATTTCAGAAAGATTTCCTGGTACCTTTAGCATTTCCGTCCTGAAATGCCACCACGTCAACTAACTTTGTTTCATTCATTTCCTGTTAAAAGGCATAAATTGTGAAGCTTTCTATTTTTAAATCTTTTCCTCCTCTTCTTGTTCACAAAAAATTCTCAAATTTTCAAAACATTAGGTAGAGGAGCCTAGCTACCTTATTCTAATTCCTCCAGTGAGCAACCTCTTCGTTGTGTTGCTTAATTGTTTTTAAGGCAAGTGTTATGGAGGAAGATTGTTAGTTGGTTTCATGTGCATGACCCCTAATAGTTCTCCTGCCCATGTTGGGAATTGGAATAGTGAATTAAGCTACGTGTGGTATCATTCTTTGCACGTAAGGAAAACGAAGAGGTAACAGAGCATCTCCATTCCAAGTTTTTTACATCAAATTATGTTGTCTTCGGAAGTATGAGTCCCGATGCAACCAAAATAAAGTGTCCGGATAAAGGTTATTCATCAAGAATAGGATAATCCCGCAGAGGATTCTCCTAATTGGTCCAAAAAACCTTCATCGAAATTCATACCAAATATCATCGCCGTGTTAAAAACGTGCAATTTCCGTCTTCATACAAAAAAAAAAAAAACTAATGCAAAGACCAAATTATCGTCTACCCCATCTAAATCTGCTAATTCCATCTCACCCCTATTCTCAATCTTACCCATTACTCTCCCTTTCCCAGCTATTTCCAGCCGACGCCGCCGCCGCCGCCCCCCTTACCGACACCACCACCCTCCAAGTCAGTGTCACGTCTCTATCTTCCCTTTCGAGTCGTTTATCTCTACGTCTCTGTCTTCTACATGTCCCTGATGCCTCACCGAGGACCTCCACGATCTGGCCGACATCGAGCTCACCCAGATCTAGGGTCGACCTCGCTGCCGACCACAGGGCTCTCTAGATCTCGTCGAGCTTTACACCACCACAGAGCTTGACCACAGACGCGGTCAAGCTCACAAGATCAGGTGTTGAGCCATCGTCGTCGCTGGGGAAAGCGGTGAGAACAGAGGGGGGGTTGTGACAAAACTGAGGGTTGGAGAAAAAATAATATTGCATAAAAAACATTGCTATAGTCAAATATATTTTTCCTGCAAGAAATCATATAATTGAATTATTTTGTTGATAATGAACTTAATGTGATTATCAAAATGTATTAGTATCTCAATTCTACTTGTAGAGAAACTTTATAATACCTATCACTTACTTTCACCCAAAAAAAAAAAAAAAACTTTATAATACTGTCAATGTACCAAATAAAAGTCCTAATACAAAAAGGAAAAGGAGGGGAAAAGTGAAGAATGCACCCCGGTCATTGAATATTAGATGGATTGATGTGTCTTTATTAGGAAAAGTAATTTAAAATATGAATTTACCCTGAATATTCTTAATCACTTATTGGAATTCATGCTGGCGTGGCAAAGGGCAATATGTTGAACCCCTTCTCAAGTCCAGCATAATTTCAGGCACAAAACTCGATCAACATCGTCAGAGAGGTCAACTCCACCATTGTTGGGATTCGACCTCTCCTCCGAAGAACATGTATATTTTAGTTTTTTATTTCTTTTATCTATTATATTGGATGCTCGAAGTTTATAGGGAAGAATTATTTGGGTGGCTTCAAAATAAACATATGAAAGAATGTTAATTAACGAAAGAATAAGTGAATAACTTATTGATTGAATAAATTATATTTTACCACACTAGAAAATAAAAGTGCATGTAATTTTGTCTATTATAAAACTTTACACCACCTCATTCTTGAGTTTGAGAAATAGTTAGCAATGTTTGGTTTTGCTTCTTGCCATACCTTTCCACATGATGCTTCTCCTTTTTCTTTTTGAATTTTTTCTCTCATCATAACAAAAGTGGAATTTTTTTCACTTTCAATCTCCCATATGCGTGTCTAGTCTAGGCACGATTTGGCTGCACAACGCATGCTCTTTCTAATACACGAGGGTGAGGAGGGACGATCAGACAGTCCCCCTCTACATTATTACAAAAGCTGCACAAAAGTGATGGAATGTTTCATTCGAGTTATTACTATCATTCATTTTAAACTAACTCAATTGATTATACCAACTTAACAAGTTTTAAGACTTGATCATACTTTTTAAAAATTTTAGAATTCATTTATACTTTAATGACAAGTTTTAGCATTTAATTATATTTTGTGAAGGTTTTATTACTCAATAATATTTTCATGATAAGTTTAGATTTTTTAGTGTGTTTTTAGTGTTAACAATTAGTGGTCAAAGGTGCGGTCAAAACATGAAGCATGCATAGTGGAGTAGGATCCAATCTGCGCCGAAAGGTACGAAGACAGACAGCCATGGGCCATCATCTTAAGAAGGAAAGGGACAGGAAAAGACAGAGATTCTAATCTATTTATCAAGAAGAAGAAAAAAACCAAAACACAAGTAAATTTTCTTTAGAGTTTGAAAGGGACACCTCCAAAAGAGACACGTTGAGGTGGCTTTTGTATCTCTTGTCCTATTACATGATATTATCATCCTTGTGGCTGATGCTCTAGGAGGGAAAAGGGGAGCCCACTCATCTCACTTTTGGTCATTGGATTTGTCATCATTTAGGCTGGTCAAACATAGGCATTGTCTCCTTTGTGTTCCTTAGAAGAAGGGTGATATTTTATAAAAATCAATGCTATATAAATACAAAAGTTAGTGAGAAATATTTAGGCATTTCCTAAAAAACTTTATCACATCATTTTGTGAATAAATATTATGCATTGATCATCATATCTTAGCATCACCTTTATTTAAATATGAATTTCTTCTTTGACCACCATAGCTCAAACAAAGGAAAAGTTACACAATCATTTTTTAACATTTTTTTACGGATGTCAATTAAATTCTAAACTTTTCAGTTATGTCAATTTAGTTTAAAACATTTGTGTGAAACTCCCTTATAATCTAATCAGCTAATTTCATCTGAAAATCATTGACGTGGCAGCGTGCCACATACGACTTCCAACGGTCATTGAACTACCGTGTTAGCGATTTTCAATCAAAATTAGCCGAAATAGTCAAATTGAAATTTCGCACGGGAAAATTAGAAAATTTAAAATTGAATCGATATCCGTACAATAGACTTAAGATTGATTAGACAATTTCCGGCTCAAATCATCATGAGCTTTTTATTGATGATATGGATCTTATATAGTAGGTAGATACCATGTTCAAGGCATGTGTTGCCATAAAGTTGGGTACTGTTGCTCTCTACAATAACACGCACATATAATCATACAAAAATTATGTTAAAAACAGCAAATATTCTGTGAATTAGATAGATGATTACACGTAATTTATGTATGCTTCATGTGTCAAATTATTGAGACTAATCATTAAGTGATAACTTTCTCTCTGTTCTTCCTAGCATAGATTTTCCCTGTTCTCTCTCTCCTCCATGACAATTGCTTTTCTTTAGGAGGAGGGGACTCCCGTTGGAAAAGAAGTCTGCAAACTATCAAGGTGGCGATTATATTGCAGTTTTCTTTTATTGGTAAGGTGTAGATGGATCTTTAGGGTCATCCATGTTATAGAGTCCTCTTAAAATAAATTGTTTTCTTGAATAAATATTTGATTTTCGGGGATTTATCTATTAATTTTCAAATCTTTATTTGTTTGAAAAATATGTCTTATCATCTTGTTTAGATCATATTTACATTTTTAAATATAATCTATCATGTGATTTATATCGATTTGTTTTTAACTAAATTTATTTATGAGAATAAGGCAAAATGTTTGTTTTTCATTGGTTATTCGACTTATTTTGTTCTCATCGACTATGTAGTTGTATGAATTATATCAAACACTTCAAAGTAATTGGAATTCCACAGTCTTGATCATAAGAGCCATTAAACTTAGTCATATTTATTTATGATGTAAATATGGGTATATAACTCTAGCAGTTTGCTATCTTTTGTTATAGAGACGCTTTGTAATAATAAATAGGATTAATATTACCAAAAACTTCAAACCAATATACGTGTGACAAATTTACCTTGTACTAATTTTTTAACTACTAAAAAACCTAAAATTGGTACACTTGTGATAAATTTACTTCAAATTATTTTTTTACCAAGAAAAACCACAAACCAATCCTCTGTTAGTTTACGTTAAATTTGATTAATACCACAAAAAATCACAAACCGATACACTTGTGACAAACGCGGCGTAAAACTCCAAATTGATATGCTTGTCAACTGCTATGTGTTATTTAACTTAATAATTTAACGAAAAAATTTAACAAAAACTAACATAAGATAAATTTATCAATGATGCATCAGTTTGAGATTTTTGTAGTCAAAAAATTAATTTTGGATAAATTCATCACATGTATACTAGTTTAGAGTTTTTTTTATAGTATTAACCCTAATAAGTAACCCATTTCTATTGATATGCTATTTGTGTTTTTCTTCTACTTTTTTAGGCAAAAGCTATCAAAAATCCTAAATTATGCCCCTTGTAAAACATTTACCTATGTGATATATTTACCCACCATCAAAGTTTTATCAATGAGAATTGTTAAAACTTTACCTACATGGATGCTCGAAAGTAAAGAGAGTTGACATGGGGCTCACGTGGAAAAGCAATGTTGTTTGGCTAAAAAATCATTTAACAAAACGTTGCCAAAAAGAAATGTGTCAAAGAGGCGCAAGTTTGTAGTTTTTTAAGTCATAAGAGGAAGTTTAAGATAAATGTGTCATAATAAATATAGTTTAGAATTTTCGATGTCACAAAAAAAAAGGTTGAGGTTGAATATGTCACTATGAGCATAGTTTGGGGCTTTTTGTGATTTTTTTTTTCTCAAATTTTTATTTTGATTAATATCATGAAAAATCTAAACCGATAAATTTGCAATAAATTTACTTTAAACTAATTTTTTTATACAAAAAAAAAAAACCCTAAATCGATATGCATACCCCAAATTATACATTTATGATAAATTTATCATCTCGCTAGTTTACGTTAAATTGGATTAATAACATGAAAACTCACAAATTGATACATTTGTGACGTGAAATTCCAAACCAGTATATTTATTAATTGCAATGTGTCATCCAACTTAGTAATTTAACAGTAAAGTTCCATAAAATCTAACGAAGGGTTAGTTTATCACAAGTGAATCGATTTGAGATTTTTGTGGTAAATAAATTAATTTTGGGTAAATTTGTTACAGGCATATCAGTTAGGGATTCTTTATAGTATTAACCCTTTTAATTTTCATTTGCTGATAGAACATGTAATATAATTTTGTTTATGATCATCAATAGTTTCTTTTAATCATCTAATATTATTTATTAGTCAAACATGGAATGTCATGTCATAATATTTCTCGTGAACTCTTTGTAAGCATCTAATCTAGCACAAATAAATTAATATTTTATATCATTGGTTTGTTATGATGAGCTATCACGTTAGATAATTCTTTTTAGTGATTCTAGATATAACTTATTTGTGAAATACGACAAAATATTTTGCTATAAGGAATATCAATACGACTTTTTAATCATAAAACTCTTCATGTATGGTACACTTAGTTATACCTTATATTTTAACAAGCATACATACGTATATATATACATACATACATACATACATACATATATATAGTCATGGAATGGACCCTCTAAAAATATAGCTTTCTAATCATATATTAACGTTTTGTAACAAATGCTATTCCTGCTTTGTTAAACTATTTTATACATTTGTTAATGCTTAATTAAATCATTAATATCGATATGCTGCAGTGACATGGATAACTGTTTTGCTAAAATGCCAAATATTATTTTGTGTTCACATAATGAAAAATCACTTCAAGATTAGAAATTCGCTATAGTCAGATTAGACATTTGTTAAATTGCAAAATCGAATTGAAATATTCATAGCATAAGAATTAGAGATTTGCTAAACTTACCATCAAAAGCAAATCTGTGGGGTGCCGGGGGCATCAGTATTATTTGCAAATATCCCACACATGTTAATGATGTTCCATGACACATATATACACCCTAATAGACTGCTATTTATATTAAGAGAATTAAGACTTCATCTGTTTCGAAAAAAAATAAATGACTTAACAAAATATTTTCTAAAAATTATTGATTATACCACTTATAAATATAAATAAATAAATAATATTCTCATCATTTATAAAAATATTTAAATAAATAAATAATATTTTCATCGTCTATAAAAATATTTTGCGGAGCATGAGTGCACTAAAGTTTTCTTTGTATTGGGTCCCGTTGCTGGATAAGATCCTTATGGCAAATATTGATCTCGTCATGAAGTCTTCCCGAATAGGACATTAAGTCCTCATCTTAAAGTAGCGCACACAACATATACAAGACGTTAATGATTGGACAACATGCTGAGAACAAACATGAAGATAACAAAAAAAAATAGACCAAAGGAGCTTCTCTTTCATTATACCCATGTTAATCATCCAGTTACGATGAGGAGGCTGAAAATAAAACAAAATAAAACAACATTGCCCTAAAGAAACGAACAGACTTCAAGTTAGTACCGTGTCAGCATCTGCCTCTAATCTGAAATTGAAGGGTCAGTCCCCAACCTTCTTCAAAGCCCCCCTCCCCATGTATTTATATATTCATGTAACAAGAAAGAAAAGAAGAAAAAAAAGAGAGAAGTTTGACCCACCAACTTTCCCTTTTCTTGTGCCTTTCCCTTTCAAAGCCTTGCACAGATTCTCATTCAAATCCCTCCTTCTCTTTAATTTCCCCCTGATGTCATTCCATCCCAAAAATTGGTGTCTGAAACACGGCCAGGTTTTGCTTTGCAGTTTGGAATGAGTGAAGGCCTGTTGAGGCTATCCAGCTGTTGTAGCCATTGCCATTCTCATGATTGCCACTGCTATACAAGGCAATCGGAGTGGCATAAGGGATCGAGTTTGAGCCTGTATTGCCATTCTCATGATTACTCTCTTGCTCTTGATGATGCTGCTGATGAATGTTACCACCATACCCACCACCATTGAAGTAGCCATTGTGGTTGCTGCTTTGGCTCCCTGAGAAATCAGCGCCAAAGGCGTTCTGGTTGTTCTCGAACGACTGGTAGAAAGCTGGTGACGGAGACGGGCCTCCACCAGCAGAGACCAGTTTCGCACTGTTTAGAGGGTTGTTAGGGTTCTGGTGATACCTGAGGATGTCCCAGCAGTCCGAGGGATCGGGCTTGACAGGGATTGCAAAGCTCAGGGTCGACATTGGAGGAGGCTGTGAGGCAAAGGTCAGGGAGGATGCCGACGAGAGGTCCCGGTCATCAGACCGGCTCCCCTCAATGCTCCTGCTGTCAGACGTTGACTCAGAGGAGTTCTTGGACTTGCCGGACATCCCGCCAATCGGAAGGTTGCTGCTCATGATGCTCTTCACGTCATAGCGGCTCATGTCAAAGTTGGTCACCGCATTTAGGCCACGGAACTTTATCGCTGCAATGTCGTAGGCCTCAGCCGCTTCCTCTTGTGTGCCTGTTGTTCAACAAAAAGCAGCCACATAAATTACCTTTCATTACAGCATAAGCAAGAGATAAGTAACTAAAAATGGGCAAACTCACTGAAAGTGCCAAGGTAGAGATCTTTGTTCCCAGCCACTCTCCCTATCCGTGCCTGCCATCGGCCATGTTGATGGTGCCTGAAAGAACCACATTATGTCGCATTTAGCTCAGATTATTCACAGTTCATATTCCTATCGCTATAAAGAAAGATTATAGGGATCAAGCACCTAAGTATTTGTATTACTAAGATGAGTTAAACATCTATGAAATGTGTACACAAATTGTTGCAAATGAAAACCAACCTTGTGACTCCTCTATAGATCGAGGCTCCCCTAGAAAATCCACTACTTTTCCTGAAGGAACATAAGGTGGTCCAAGCACTCGGTCAAATACAATAGTTAATTCAAGCATTAAGCTTTCGAAAAAAGAAAGGTACCTTGCCCACGTCCTAATTTAATTAAAGCTAATGTAAGCGTTTCCCGTGAAATATTCTTTTTTACCTTCTTAGGGACGCGACAAATTCCTGCCGGGTCATGTGCTTCATTTCCTCCAACTCCTTCTCATAGCTAGCGATCTAGCAAAAGGAACAATTTCCTTTGAATGGATTGACGAGAAATAAAAGAATCACAAGCAAAAATACAATGTGAAACCAGAGTATGGAAAAAGTACAAATTTGCCAGCATATGCTCTCACCGGAAAGTTAGTGGTGGTAGTAGGACCCCAGTACTTGAGAGCTGCGAGATCGTATGCCCTAGCCGCTTTGTCTTCCTTATCATATCCACCTATGATAAGACAAAAAGCAATATGAACACACATGAGCAAAAACAAAAATAAAACAACGCATGCTTATCAAAGCGAAGTCTTTTCAAACTGCTCATGCAGATGAAGAGAATCATTCGTTCTCCACAATAGTAAAGCCCAGTACACGGTCAAACTCGAGTTTCAAAGATTTTGTGAGCTTCGCCCGTGAAACAGAAGGCCGTGTGTATTACAGTGAGGACGATGATGGGAAAGCAAAGTTGCAATAATAAGGGAAAAGACCACGAGAGAGAGAGAGAGAGAGAGAGAGGACTCACCCAAATAAACTGGCCAAACGAAATGATGAAAGAAGAATCCGGTTGCGGGTATTCGGTACATGCCACAGAGAATGGAAAGGACGCATCAGGATCTTTCAAGCTCATAATAAATGCCAACTTTGGGCAAAAACAAGCCGATACAAAATCTATCAGAAGAAACCCACAAGATCCAGGGGTCTTTCGAATCAGAGATTTAGCACCTGCAAGCATTGAAACTTTCATGTTCTTTTTCAATTTTTTAGCCAACATTTTGTCCCATTATTGGCATTAACCAAACCCTCACACTTCATCTTCTCCCTCCCTTTTTTAACCGATCAAACCTTCTTTTTTCTTTCATTCCTCGAATATTATGATGTTTGAATAAACTCAAAACCTATTCAGATTTCGTTATTCTGCATGATATGAAGTCAGAAACCCAGAAACAACATTCTGCTAAAGATTAGAAAAATAACAAAGAAAAAAAAAAGACGTTACCTTGTCTTCCCTTCCTGCTTTGCCCTTCTCTTCTGCAACTGTTGTCCCACAAGTGAGCTTCGTACCTCCCCGTCCACCTATGCCTTTTTTTGCACCCAGAAGAACGTTTCTCTCAGTATTTTTCCTTTGCAAAACCCATGATTTCTTGTTTTAGATGATTACCGAGGAACGAAAAAGAGATACGAAAGTTTACCTAGTAACACCTCGGTAGATCGAGGTGCGTTGTCCGAAAGTATCCGCCGCCTTCTTCGCCCCAGCCTCCTCAGAAGAAGCTAGAGGTTGTTGCTGTTGCTGTTGCTGTTGCTGTTGCTTCCGACCGACGACGTCGGTCTGTTCGGCTGTGTAGCCGCGCAAGAAGCTCGCGGCGATGGTCTTGAGCTCGGAGTCGTACGCCTCGGCGGCGCCCACCGGAGGATGATGGCCCTCGGGCGCAGCGGCGAAGTGGGCGAGCAGCGGCTGCGCGCCGCCTGCCGTGGCGGAGCCGCCGCCGAGGAAGTCTTCGAGCTTGGGCCCGCCAGAGAACATGGAGAGGTCGGTCGGGCCATGGCCGTGGCCGTGAGGCCGCGCATCTTCGTCCCTATCGACCACGCCGCCTGCTTCAATAATCAAGAAACACAAAGAAATGAGAAAAGGGTTTTCTTTTCCTTGGTTTCTAGAGAGAGAAAGAGAGCGAGAGAGGGACCTGTAGCTGGGTTGAAGGCTTCGAAGAGGGAGAGATGGTGAGGGGTGTGGTGGTGGTTGGAGAGAGAGAAGCCGAGCCAGTTGTGATGGGGAGGAGGAGGAGAGGAAGAGTCCATCAAGGGGTCGTTGTTGGTGTTGGGGTTCATGCCCGTCGTCGGTGAGCGTGAAAGAACGAGCTTCAGGCTTCGCGCTCAGGTCTTTGGAAATATCAAAGCAGTAAGTCCGTGTCTCGGAGCGATAGAGAGAGAGAGAGAGAGAAAGAGAGAGGGTAAAACCGGGGAAGTGCAGAGTGAAAGGAGAGAGGGTGAGAAATGGACACAGATATAGAGGTGGTGGAGAAGAGAGAGAGAGAGAGAGAGGAAGAGAGAGAGACGGAGAGAGATGAATATGAACAGGCAACTCAGGCCTTGCACGAGCACCGAGGTTCCTTCTTTTCCCCTCTCTTTTCTTTCTTTGACGCGCAGGGCAAAATGAAAATGGTTGGATGCTTTTATTTATCAGTATTTAGCACTATACTTGGTAAAATCTCCACTCCATTAGAAGCAAAAATCATATATTCATGTTACGGCGATATGAGCTTAGCTAGCGAGAAAACAAATTACGTTCATAATCGGACAAACAGAAAAATACATGGCCATGGCCGAGGACACCTTGATCAGGAACAAACATTATGGAAATACCTACCAGTAGGAAGAAAACCTAAATCAGAACATGCATGGTTATTTATTGGATCTTTAGATGGTAAGGAATTGCATCGTCTCACTCGGGTAAGCTAAAATTTCTTCCAAGTTATTTGTGCAAAGAAGAAGAAGATGTTTTCAAAGAAATCCGTTTTTTGCATCCTCATGTTTAGCTTAGGTGTATGGGTTTTCATGTGAAATTATCGTAGGCTTTTGCAAAATTATGTTAAATTACCATCGAATTCAAATTAAACGTTATGTATCCTCATGGTTTCGACGGGGCCGTTTTGAATAGTTTGGACCCTCTTTTATAAAGACAAGAGAAATAAGCATATGCTTAACAAGAAAGAGGGGATTGGTGGGGCAAAAGATCGAGCTAATATTGCATAGAATGCAGTCAATATGTATTGTAAGGTTAGTTCATATTATTGATAGAATATTATGTCCCATTTCTTTATCTTCAATCAAAATAAATATCAATCATGCTTTCAAATTCAAAGTGACTAGGGAAGATGCGAGGTCAATAGTTAAGTACTTTTAGCAGTCACTTCAACGTTTGATGGAATTGGCTGTACAATATATTTATCAAATCTTAATCATCAAAAAAGGAGGGCAATTAGTGGTTTGAAATTTTTTTAATCTGGCATTGTTCATCTCAATTTCATTCGTATTATATCAGAACATTAGTCAACGGATCTATATTTTGAAATGGCCAGACAAACAATATAAGCATGTATTAGTATGTATTAAACAATTTGATTTATATACGTACGTATAGGCATTTCCTATGTATGGGCTATCTCATTTTTATGTACATCCCCTTTACCAAATAAAATTCACGCAATCAAAGATAACAAAAAGAATTAGGACTCCCATTTGAGCGGCCACGTAAGCTTCTTTTTCTGGGGAAATTTTTTTGCTGGAAAGATGTGGAGGCGCATACGTAGAATATTAAGTTGGAAGTACATCTACGTTTCTTGGCGCAATAAAGCGAATTATATTAGTCTATGTAGAGCATTGAATCGAAAGGTGGGCAGGCATTGCAAGTGGAAGCTTTTCATGGGATGATTGGGCGGTCTCTCTCTCTCTCTCTCTCTCTCTCTCTCTCCCCACTAGACTTTGACCGATGAAAGCAAGCAATTTAAGAGAGAGAGAGAGAGAGATATGGTGGAGTGGATGTGTATGTACAAGGGGAAGCAAGAGGGCGCCAAAGGGGACACGGTGACCCCAATGGAGAGGGACCAACCCCTTTTAATATCATAGCGATTGGTCCCATCGCGTGCTTCGTGTTATCTCTTCCCTTCTATCTTCTTCATGATCTTTGAAGTTTTGAGACGATATGCGCGAGTCGGATTGCGCATTCAACGATTGATAGAGCTAGTTTACTTCTATATTGGAAGATATGACACGGTTTTGACCGATTAGTCACTCCCGATATATCAGGCTTTTCTTTTATGTCCCAAAACGTAGTTTTGCATTCTCATATATCTCTTCCTCCATGTCCCTTTGAATTTGAACCGACGTGTGGGATTGGCGATTCCTCGATGAGACTTACAAGCTGTTGAAGGTTTTCTTTTCGGTATTGTCTTTACTCTAGTTAGGTTCTTTCGTGTCCTTATTGCATGTTGAAAGGTTACGAAGTACTACCATTAATCTAGATTTTCATAACTTGTGCGGCTCATATACTCTTGTTCACAACAACGAGACACAAGAACTTGTTATACTAAGAATCGTGTTATATTCTTGTCCAACATGTCTAACAATTAATTGACTTTCATGATTGGAAGACATGATACAATTTCAATCGTGGGATTAGGGCTAAGATTAACCTATATGCCCCTTCACCAATCTCCATCTTTTTTTAGTCGCAGCACGACTCTAAGGTAAGAAACGTAGTTCTTCCGCGTCCACCTTCGTGCAATAAATGAAGGATGATAAAGGATACGTTGAATGAATTTTGGGACAACACACGACTTTTTAGCACGGTTTTTTTTTTAATTCCTCATCAACTCCCGCCTATCAGAAAGAGAGGAAGTTCAGATCACAGCGGCATTTGATGCGACGATGATCAAAGCAATGGTAGCAAATTAGTTGGGGAATGAAATAAAGATTATTGTCTTAGAAACAAAGCGCATGGACTTTGCATAAAATGTTTAAACTTTTGATCGTAAATAAGTTGAATTAAACACGTCAACAGCCCAGTTTTGAGCTCATTCGATGAGCTCGCTCTTGATAATTTGGTTCGGCTTTTTACATCACGACACGATGGAAACATGTGACCATGCGAATTGCAATTCGTAATATGTGCGAACCACAACCGCATGAAGCACAAAAGAGAAAAACACTCATTTTTTTCAATAATTCAAGAGATAGGTTGTTTTGTTGTTTTGTGAATAAGAACAAAACAAATAAATACAAAAGAAATACCTAATTCATCGAATCAAAACTTTCCTAATTAGATAACTCGTAAAAGAGAAAATAAAATCTGCTAAATCATAAGATAAATTCAAAACAGAATCGGATAATCATTAAAGGCGAATCTAATCACCTCTGATATTACCTAAAATTCTAAAAAAAATCATAAAACTTAAGTCAAATAAAGAAAGAAAACTTCAAATAATATAATCATAAACATACAATAACAAATTAAATTCAAATCTTGAAGTGCTCCGCATCATATCACTCCCCAATAGTACATTGCATGAAATATAAAATGTCCTGCTCTGGGTCGAATTCCTTTGCAGCCTCGTCCTTCCTTGCATCCTCATTATTTACTTTCTTTCTTATGAGATAGAAAGTCTGACTATAAATAAAAAAAATTAAAGAAAATATTGGGTTCATACGATCAAAAGATAATCCTTGTCTTACGAAATACATTACTCACATCTCCAATTAAGATGCGAGCCAGAACCCGATTAAGTGGCCACAACTTAGAATTATTCAAAATCGAAGGTGTTAGGATTTGAATACGTATCATGCATCTAATACCACACATACCTTTCCATTCTTAATCGGTAAACCAACCGAGGTTCGCTAGATATTTTGGCTTTGAGGAATGATTAGGTAATAGTTTTTAATTTATTGTAAGAATAATAATCTGTTCTAAACTATGAAAAAATCAAATAACAAATAATTATAAATTGTTGTTGAGGAATTTGTAACTTATGACAAATTATTATCCTCACAATAGGCTAAGACTAGGGGTGATCAATTCCTAGATCTCAAAATTGGGAACCGATGACCCATTAGTCTGGTCCAGTTTTTGGATCAGCCTAATGGAATCAATTACTTTTTTTGTCCACTACTCGATGCCTTCTATTGTGAAGAAATTAAAGAAAAAAAGAAAAAAGTTGGTCACTTTTATTTCTTAAAAGGAAATTTTCTATATATATATATATTTTGATACGGTTCGATACTGCGTAGGCACCGATTTCACTTTTAAGAATCAAAAATCGGACCAATACTCTCAAGAACCGAACCAGCCAATTTAAGCCAGTCAGGATGATTTCTAGTTCCAAGCGATCCATTTTGTATATTCTTATTAAAAACTGTCATGTTAGCAATATCCCTTTACTTTTTTGAGACAAAGCAATTGCATTTTTTTGTATAAAATATTTGCAATGCATTCCGGACAAAATCAAGATATATCTTGGGGTTCTTTGAGAGAGAGAGAGAGAATGTGTACATGGAGGGTCTACTAAACTACTAAATTCTTGCAAAAATTATTGCTACTATCATTATCGTCCGTGGGCGAGGATGGATAAAGAATGAGATCTTGGGGGCTAATCGGCATACACATGCACATGCATGTCGGCATGCGGACACGTGTGCTGCAACGGTGAATGATAGAGGTGATTGTAGACATGCTCGCCACTTGTCATCTCGTTGCCGATGATTCCCTTGGTCTTCTCAGATAAGAGAGAGAGAGAGAGAGAGAGTATGAATATATCCTTTCTCTGTTAGGTAGCATGTGGTATCCTGGTACCTAGATTGTGCCTCGAGGTGGTTTTAGGTCTCTAGACAGTGGTTTTTCTCATTACACGTGAGTGGATACCCACACGCATGCGGGTGCATATACGTATCGGAATAAAAATTTTCTATTTCTTCCTCGTAAAATTTTGGCTTTTTCTAATTTAGTGGCGATAATGTTAATTTATATAATGTAAGCCCCTCCAACACTAAATCCAGTAAAATCTGAAGTTTGACATAGATAAGATTTTCTCCACGAGGGTCCATAAGAGTGGCTACATCGCCTAAATTTTGTCCCCGTCATATTCCAACATTCACATTAACAAAATTTTTCTGCGGTGACATTCACGTAGGTAGTCATATTAACTAAATTTTTATCCACATTTTACTCTAGCATTGTGGATTTGGTGTCGAAGGAACTTGATTAGGATTTTCTTTTTAAATGAATAGGCTTAATAGATAGATAAAATGTTTATGGACTCGATTAGAAAAAGGTTTGAAAATACAAGGGACTAAAAATAGAATGTTCTAATTTTAGGAAAGAATCTAATGATCTATGGAATCAACACAAAAGTCGATGGATTTAATCATGCGAACGCTCAATGTGTGACTAACTGCCTTAAATAAAATAAAATAAAAAACCGAGATCAGTGTTAAAATTGATATAATGTTATGCACTCCAATATCGCACTAGACAACAATTATTTTTGTGGTTTTTTTTTTTTTTTGGAATTTCGAGAATTGAATCTGTATGTGTATATGGAATATGTTTTCGAAAAATTCCTAAGCAAATGATTAAATTTTCAAAAAAAAAAAATCGTCTCGAATTAGTTAATCATGGTCGGCATAAAGTTGGATCAGTTCAAGAGTACACATGTTGGATGGTGAGGAGATGAGTCAGACTAGGATTTTCCGGTGAGTCAAATTTAATTTAAAAACGAGAAAAATGCTTTAATCTATAGCCGACGTTAAATTAAGCACGATTTCTGTGGTCACACGTTGCAAAGTTGAATCATTGAAAGACGGATGCTTACCAATAATGGAAGACACCAAACATAAAATATTCGTCTCTCGAAATAAAGTGATTGCTTGCGTACTACCTTAACTTCCTACTCAAGATCCTCTAGGACGATACCAATTATCGTAAGTTTGATAAAAGAATTTGGGGGAAAAAATACGTCAAAGATTCCCTTCATTTTATAATCCAACATGGTCATATCATTTTGTTGCATAGTGATTGACAAAGAAATTATCTAATTGATTGCAAATTATTATACAGATAATAATTTAATTGTAAACTTTTCAATTTTGCAAATTTGATCTTATATCTTTCATGCAAAATTTTAATATAATCCTTCTAATTGATTATGCATGACAGTCAATGATGAATGGACTACTATGTCAACAGATTCCAGGGAAATTTATCAATTGACTACATTTGAATTTTACGCAGAGGTTTAAAACTAAATTGATAAAATTACACAGATTATGATAGAATTGACATTCATATAATAAATTTAGGACTAATTAGATAATTTTTTCTGATTGGCGTGGTCTCTAAAGATGAGTTTGGGAAATAATTTCTCTCTATTCAAAGGTCATCTCTTACTCTTTTTGGTACTTTTTCTTCATTTATCTTTTGGTTTTTCCCCGTGCTTTCTAGATTGTACTACAGACATAAAAAAAAAAGTTTTAGATGTCTTATTGATCATATCTTATCAGTTAAGAAATCGATTTTGCAGGCCAATTTAATTGGCGTCATGGGTCGTATTTAAGTAAGCTAATAAATTTAGTTTAGTAGCCAAGAATAATCTTTCAAGAGTTTCTTAAATGTCCACATGGATGATTCAAGGGCAAACCAGGTGTATGTGTGGCCACATGTGCATGCACAATGCCATCCACTGCCCGTGTAATGTTTCCAAATTGTCAAATCAAAATAACAAAAAATGCCCTATCAAATGAATTATTTTTCCGACGAAAAAAAAAAATGAATCATTTCCATTTTCCGATGTAGGATTCTTGCGCCACTGCGGAGTTTCCCGTCCCTTAGCATAGCTGCGATCTTAGAATTTTTTTCGGGTCGAAGACATCATATATCAAAATAATACTCAAACTTTCGAACTTAGCAAATCCCAAATAATTGCAGAACAAATCAAAAGTCAGAAACCAAATAGCAAAGCACAGTTTGCAGTTAGAAATACACTTTCATCCTTTAAGAACAAATCTAACACTGTAAACGATTGGCCACCGACTACCAGAATCAATGATGAACACACGTCGAGATTTCTCACTCTATTTGCTACGACTTATAGTGTGCATCTAGGTTCAACGTCCTCACACTATCGCCATGCAGAGAAACCAACATCAAAATATCAAAAGAACACAAAACAAATACATGTAAGGAGCTCCTAAATCTATATTTAGATTTAGTTCAAGAGAGCAAAACTCTTAAAACTTAACCTAAATTTAAATCAGGAGAGAAGAGCGGCATAATCTTAGAGAGATTGGGGAGCCATGTTACGAACATTCTTCTTGGTGGCTATCAATTGGATGAATGGTTGAACCAATCTCCACCGTGTTCACACAAAATTAGTTGTAGAAATTTATTTACACACAAACTCCCAAAATAAATCAAGAGAGAAAAAATAAAAAGGAGAAGAAGGAAAGCTTTTGAGAGAGAGAGAGAGAGAGAGAGAGAGAGAGAGAGAGAGAGAGAGAGAGAGAGAGAGAGAGAGGCAACGGCTTCAATGGAAAAGAGAGGAAACCCTAACCTAAGGGTTTTTTCTAGATTGCATGCCGTCTCAGAATTAGCTAATGCTAGTCTTAGGTATTTTGAACCGTCATATATGTTAGCAGTTCATGTAGTAAAAAATGAATTATTCTCATTATCAAGCTATGGGGTGTTCTTTTTACGAAGCAAAACCATATAGATTTCTAGGCACTGCTTAATAATGACGCCATCTCCGTAATGGGGTGGATTTCATCTTGTTTAACTAGTATATGCAACATACATATTTTGCAGCCAATTCCTCACCATCACCACTTTCTACTTCACTTGGATCTCCTTACCCAGCACCAAAATTATGTAATATTGAACAAGGAGAGTTTTTGTACGCTAATACAATCAACATCATGTATACAAATGGACCGGTGCAATTACTTGGCGTATACTCGCTAGATGACTAAGCTCCATTGCATCACTAAAAACCTACAAGAAATTCTTAAAGACTTCAGTGACCCTCCAATCTTCTTGTGTCAAGCGTAGGAGAGCAGCACTCCTCCTATGTATGGTTGGGTACAATATTTGCACACTCATATCCTTGCATCCCTCACTATCTTGTATGTCAAATTCCACCTCCTTCTCACGTCCACAAGGAAATCCTCATACTTTTCCTTCCTTGCGTAATGTGGAGGACCTCCAACTCTTGATGCTTGAGTGGGGGGATCAAATGTGTTCAATTTACCCAATTATGGTGACCACAGAGTTATAGAATTGGCAAACACCATCTTGTAGTGGCACACAACGATACATAAATTTTTCAAAAAATTCAATCAAATCTTAAAACTTGTTAACATTTTCTGTTTATCAAGTGAACGAAATTAATGGAAGAACTCGATTATACTAACTTGATAAGTTTTAGGATTTAATTGTTCTTATTAAAAATTTTAGAAGTCAATTAATTTTCGCAATAAGTTTTAGGATTTCCAATACACTCATATCAAATTTCAATGATTGGGACTATGGGGTACAACCACATGCACCAAATCATTGTATATCACCTCACAAGCCAATAAAAAAATAGAGGGCTTGGGACTATGGGACTAGTTGGCCTTCTCGCTAGAGCCAGCAAGAGTCCAAGCATGTCGGCCGTGCCATGCTCGCTAGCACAGCCCAATGGCCAGCCCTACTCACGTGCAAGCTTAACTAAAATAAATGGGATTGATGCTCAAGTTGGTCATCAATTAGAAAATTGATTGGAGGAATTCAAACACTTTTTTGAATTACACTATAAGTAATCGAAGGTTGCTGCAATGCTAGTCGCTAAACCCTTCTATTTCGGCGGACTGATCTACCCTTCGATCGTTAAACCTTCTTGAGTAGGGGGTGTCTTCCAACCCTCTCCTGTTCAGAGGTTCTCCTGGTTTCCTCACATTTGAAGACAGGAGCCCTTGACGGGGCTACTTTGGGATTTTTGGAAGCCTCTCCAGCGGTGGTGTCGCCCTTACCTACCAATCTTGCTTTGTGTTGTTGGTGGGGTTGCTTGTGTACTATTTGTGCTCCCTATTTTCGGTTTTTGTTTGCTTTTGCCGCTGTTTTGGCTTTCCTCTACTCCTGTGCAGGTTGCTCTCTCTTTCACCTTGGCACCCTTCCACTCACTCTCACTCTAACCGTTGTCTTCGTGAGTGCAAGTTTTTGGTGCCGAGTTTTTGCTATATAGTTTCTTATAGCTTTTTGGTTTAAAGTCAATATATTTTTTACCTTTTACCCAAAGAATAGATGATGGAAGCTAGTAGTAACATCGAAAAACATTTACAGGGAAACATGTAGGGCTTTCCTTATAATTAAAAGTCGACGTCAGTGTGTACACGCAAAGTGCCAAATTTTAGCATGCAAACATAGCTTTATTAAATACTCTGTTTTGAAAAGGAGTGAGAGGAAGAGATGAAAACGGTAAAACCTATACAAGTGAATCTATCGCAATTCTAAAATGGATTAAAATGGTGGAGAGCAATCTCTTTGGAAAATCTTTAATTCTCTTTCCAGTGGAGTCTCCATTGAGAAAATTCATGCGAAGAAAGAGATAGTCGTGAGAATTAGCATAACAGAGGACATTTCTTATATCAAGTCTGCATCGTCGTTTCGGACAACATTCGCTTCCTCCTATCAGACATAAGTTGTTTCTAAGGGTTGAGATGTAGAAAAATTCTGAATTTTTCGCATCATATGTTGATGTCATGGTTGTCATAGTACTTCACCAATAACAAAATCTTTGTACATAAAAGTGTCATGAGAATGCAGACACTTCCTCACATGTAACAAGGTGTCCGCGTCTGAACTCTTGAGTTTCTATGCATATGTACAAATAACTTTCATTTCAACTTAAGTTTGGTGACTCTCTTAATACTTGGGACTACATTCCAGATCAATTTGGTTTTTGCCATTTTTTTACACTATTCTTCCATTCATTTTATCTTTTTTCCTCAACAAACATTAATTTCATTTCATCCTCAGTGATTTGGAATACATCTAAAAGTCTAGAGTCGGAATATATAATTATTAAACCATGTCATTATCTAAATAGCTTAAGATTTAGAATAGTTAACAGTAATCTCACAAAATCTCACATGATATAACAAAAAGTCTCAATAGCTTAAATTTTTAAAACAATAGTCTTATAAAATCTTACATCTAGAATTACCACATATAACGATTCTTTTAATTGTCCAGGTTTATGTCTAATGCTTTGTCTCATTAATTTGTCAATATATTTAAACAATTTATTATAATAAGCCAACCCCTAAAGCTAAGTTACAAACAGTAAAGTACTGATCTTACATTGAATTTCACAACGACAGATTAGTTTCAATGTTGTTATAAGATTTTAGTAAATTGGTATAGTAATTTATTTTTGTTTCAATCAATGACACAATGTAATGAGAGAGCCCTTAACATGTATATTAAAAAATCAAGATTTATTTTTTATTCTATGTAATTTTAATAAGAATAAAATAAGTCTAATACAAAGTATCTGGTTGTTTATTTTCACATTTGAGTGCCATTCAAGGCCTCCAAAGCCGTCTTAGCTATCGCGGTGATTCAAAGTTGACAAGACCAAACGCCCTCGAATTTCCGTCAATGTCCCTCTTTATCGCAACATGTTATCTCCGATTGGGATTGAAAGAAAATATACTCATTTTAATTGTAAAGTAAACCTCCTTTAAGGAATAATAGTCTGAGTACCTCTGCTTTAAACTTTGTTTATATTTACTTTTGTCTCAAAATCTCTACTTCATTTTTGTTCATGATTAGTGGTACAACTAAAGATAAGGAGGCGGATTGGAAGGCACTGTAAACAAACGGACTTTTGTTAAAAAGCACTCCGCACTTGTTAAGTGATCAAATAGATGTTGCAATTTCTAAGATACTGATTGTCTTTAAGATATGCACAATCAATACTTTAAAAATCGAATTTTCTTGTTTAAGTATAATTGATAATGTCTCGGAACACTCATTAACAGTACCCTAAATGAAAATTTTGTATTTATTATGTTTTTGGATGGAACAACACTGATGTTTTTGCGCGCTCACTATTTTTCCATTAATTGTGCATACACCAAATTGATTATAATTGGTATTACGCTTATCTTATTATCTTATATAGTCATATAACGAAGCCTATAAATAGGTTCATGTACTATTCATTATGACAATATGAAAATATATAGAAATTTCGTAATACCTAAGTTCTAATCTTTTCAAACCCATAATTCCCATTTAATTACATATCGACACGCTTTAGGCTAAGGTTAAATCCAACCCACAGGTGAGGAGAAGTGTTGAAATATTAATATATTAAACCACGCATTCACTTAATAGCTTAAACTTTTAGAATAATTTATAGTGGATTGACAAAATTCAACATGGTATCATAGCCAAGTTTTGCTCATTTCCACCCCCATAGTCAAATTTCCACATATCATTCCTAATCTGAATTGCACATTAGAGGGCATATTGGAATATCTCTCATCAATTTACCACGGTGTTTATATGCACTATATGTACATATGGTCTCTCTTTACCTATTAGTTTAAATTTTTGGGTTGGACTTTTGAACACATATATTGCAATATATCCTAACTTCAAAATCATACTAGGAGTGACATGTGGAGTTCATGAAAAAATGATGAAAATAGTTACTGAGTGATGTAGTATGTGCAGTTGGTGTCAAAAGAAAGCCAACTCTGTGGCAAAGGCTCGACCAGTTACACGACTAGTACAATTGGCATTGAAACATGACTATTGAGGAAGGGACTTGACTAAGCACTTCCTTAGATGAAACTGGTGCCCATAGGGTGAACATCTTGTGTGGTGGGGATGCATTTATTTGGGTGCGCACCAAAGTGCACCCGATGCGATATACACCCCTTGCACTTAGAGTTTCCTCGAGAACAGTGGCTCTAATATCAAGTGAGATTGCATGGAATCACAATCAACTTTTCTAAAAGTTTAAACTGTTAAATGAATGCGCGTAGTTTAATATTTAAATATTCTAACAAAAATGAATGAGTATGCACATACATGGTGAAATGCTAAATAGCGCATGAATAATTAAAACTTGACTATCATATTGTTTGATATAGTGTAAATATTTATTTGATATATAATTATAAAGTTTGTATCATAACTAAAGGACCTCTTTACAGGCAATACCCTTTCTACCACTAGATTAATCTTAACATATATAATAGGAAAAACAATGGATAATTTTATGGAACTAGATCATTTTCTTCGTATTGGGTGAGATTAGGTGACTGCTCAAATCGTTCCCGAACATTTCGTTCCAAGGAAAACGAAAGGGTGACTATATATGCATATTTAGGTATACGGGATTGTTCCAGGTTTGTTAATTATTTGGGGCCGCTTCTGTACTTTTGTAATGTTAAATTCGAAAGACTTTGCGGGGAAGATGAATCCTCCCCTTGTGTAAACCAGAAGCAAGCCCCACCTAATACTGCTTCACATGTAAGGAAAACAAGACAAAAAGAAGGGGAAAAAACAAGAAGTAAAATGGTCAATTTTTGACATCCGCCAACAAGTGCCACCACCACTCCGGACGCTACGGCCCGATGTCCCCAGTGCATGCACACTGCAACCAGGCAGCAGGACCACTAAGCAATGCTTCACATGGCCACACCACCAGCCCCCTCAAAACCCGGAACCACCATCTTATAAAGTAGAGGGATGAAATAAACCTTATTATTTTACCGGATCATGTTAGTCAGCTTGCCGAAATATTTTTACCTCATTATTGTTTCTATTTATTTTTGACGATCGAGATTTGAATTTCTATTACATGTGAACACTTGAAATATTCAAGGATTATAGCTAAGCATCAAGCAATCAAAAAGGAAGTGGTTGAGAGAGAGAGAAAGGGATTGGCAGAGAGTTCGGCGGGAGTGTGTTTGCACTCAGCAGATGGTCTGGTCTTCACCTCCAGAGACTTTCTTCTGATTGATTCCCTCTTTTGTTACAGTAAAAAAGAAAGAGAGAGAGAGAGAGAGAGAGAGAGAGAGAGAGAGAGAGAGAGAGAGAGAGAGAGAGAGAGAGAGAGAGAGAGAGAGAGAGAGAGAACCCTAAACAAATAATTAAGATTAAGCGATGATTTGGCTGTCTTTGGCCACCCGAGAAGGCTGCAAGCTTTCTTTCCGAATGGTCAAACCGCCAACTGGGGTCAGCAAGACCAGAATCATTCCTCACGTTCGCCTCTTGTACTCATTCTCATATTTATATCTTTATTATGATCACCTGTCACATGACCTCCTCCCTTTACTTTATACAATTATTTCGACGTGTTAGCTTTCGAGGGTAGATACTATTATTGTCTCTGCTTGCCTATAGTATTCTTTAGGATTGATTTTTCTACATTCTCTTTAATGAAGGGGGGGAGTTCTTTGAGTGTGATCATATCTATCGTTTCTCACGTGGCGTGGCAACTTGGACTTTCTAGGTTTTTGGGAGGTTCTTGAAGTGTTATGAACCATCCGATCCTTGGACGAAAGTAGAGCCCTCATCTTAGGGAATGTAGGGGATTTGATCTTCACTCCGTCCTTATCTCATAACTTCAAAAGACAAAAGGAATTGTCCCCTCGAGTAAAATATTGATTTGTTAGCAAGGACACTTTTCATTATGACCTAGTATTTGTTAATGTCAGCTTGCTTGAGTGGAGAAACTCTCTTCCCATGTGAAAATGCTATGTACCATCACACATTTGAAAAAAAAAAAAAAAAAAAATGTACTATTTTCTTCAACCATTTAATGATCCTACCGATCCATGCATGTCAAGAAAGTTTAGTTATATCTTTTGCTAATTATAATACAAGCACTTGCATCAATTTGACACGTGGTGTAGTATTATATAGTACCAGTTGTTGTTGATCACACTAAAGGTCGTGCTTTTGTTTTTTGCTCGTTAAACTCATTTTATCTAACTATAGTAGAAAATTTTGAAATTAATTCTTCGTGCACCAAAATGGACTGGAGGGCTTTCCGAGCATTCGCATGCTCTGTTCTCCATTGAATTTTTTGGACACTCAGAGCGTGTTGAGGACTTATAATCATGTGGCTATGGTCGCAGCAAATGATTAATGCGTGCGCTTTGCTGCCTAACTTGCTATTTTGTGACAATAGTTATATAGGTAGGGCACTTTTGCCATTCCTTTACGACGAAGAGTTAGAAAAGGACAGGACAAAAAGAGTCGGATTAGGTACTAAAAATTATTAAATTAGAGCTTGGTTTTTTCCAAGCCATTGCATTGAGAAAAAGATTACTGAGAGGGAAAATAATAACTATTTTTTTTCTTGACCTAGCAGCTTTATTTGAAACTTGAAGGAGAGAGAGACGGATGATGTTTCAAACTGGCTCTTACTGTATGCGGAGCTTGACATTATATTATATTTTAACATGAACTTTGTTATCGTGCACGAAATGTAATGTTGAAGGTTCTGTTGTTACATAAAACGTTTTCGCTAAAGTGAAGGTTATTGAACATAATGGTTTTTTTATTGAAAATTCAATAAACAGATAAAAGTCAAATAATCATGACCATGCTAATGAAGGAACGATTAAAATCTGTTTAAGGCAATATGGTTTCTATGATGACTGCTCCTTACACCGACATGAGCGCTGGCTTAGTGTAGGTAAGATTACAAAAATCATTAGTCTATATTGAGGCTCCATATAAAAAAAATGTTTTCCTACAAATGATCGCTTATATCTTTTGAAATAATTTGTCAATGAAAAATATTTTCATTAGCGATAACAATTTATATCTCGTGTACAACGAAAATAATTTTTGTTCGTTCATTTTTGTAAGCGATATTTCTAGAATAATATTTTCTAAATTATTTATTTTCTACGAAACAAACAGACTTTATAATATGGAGTTCTAGCTAAACAAAACAAACTTTAGTTTATAATAACTAAAACAAACAATATGGTGTGATTCGTTTAAATATATATTCTGTATGATCTTAAATTATTTGATGTATTAAATGGAAAACTTGTGTTAAACTCTAAAAAGTTGGTAAAGTGAAAAATCACACCAAACATCAACTTAACTTTCAAGAAAACGACTTCTACCCCGATGTCCCACCACAAGTCTAAGGATAAAATCATGTCGCTCTTTTGTTTCATTGTATTTTTACCTTTGTCCGGACAGGTAATCTAATTCTAACTCCAGTTATCTATGTAATGTCATTACGCTCTCATCCAACATGGAAACACAAGTTACGAGCGAGGGTGTTCACTAAATAAATATGGTTGATATACATTGTGGGGTAAAAGAATTAGCTTGATATATGTCGTGAGCTCGTCGAATGACATCTTCAGGGAAAATTAACAAATACCATAACGTAAACTATTCAGATTGTGAAATATATGTGCAACAAAAAAGCCCATACAATGGTTATGAATTTTATCTATTTATTCAAATCAAAGCTAAATTATAGTACATCAATCTGTTTCGAGAAAATAATATTTTAAATAAAATAATTTCAGTCTAATGCTTACTTTTGTGCTATAATTTTTTTAATTGATCACTTGAGTATCGTCTCTCTTAAAAATACCTCCAGTTGAGTGTTGGCTACAATTTTCATTGCTTGAGTATCCCACACAGCATCAAAATATTTGACACCTGTGCAAGGGTAATCTTAAGGACCTCTAAACCTAAAGATCTATATGAATTTCCAGTCAAATCTGCATATTCTCCTGGGCAATGGCGTCATGGCGTGAGCGATCAGTCCTTGGGCTTTTCCCCAGCGATTGCTTCATAAATAAATAAATATATAAAGAAATTGAAAGTGCTTGCTGTAAATAAGCTGGTAAACACTAATAAAAACTGCACGTTGGGCTGTTAAGAAAAAAAAAACAAAAATAAAAATAGAGACAAGATCGATTTTAGGTGGGTCAAATATCGTCGGCAATCCAAGTGCCCCTGCACGTGCTCTCTTCAAGTTGCGCCTCTCACGAGGTCCAATTGCAGAGGGCGGTGGGGGTACTATTTAATTAAAAAATACGAGAAGAACAATAAAAAAAAATTAAAATAGAAATACCAAAGATTCCAATCCAGACCCAGTATTATCAGCTCACACGAGCGGTCTCGAGAATAGTAAAGTATTGCTGTATTTATGTACTGGAGGACTATATTTCTTTTCTTTTCCTTTTCAATTTTTGAAGGTATTGATTCTTCGATTTTAATTGGGAAAGAAAATTGGAAAAAAAAAAAACCCAACTGCTAGTTTATAGTTTACAAGCCCATCCAACTTGCTGCTTTTGTTGAGTTTGATTTGGGCTCAGTTCGGTTGTAATTTATAGAAGGGAGATCAAAATAAATAATGGTTTATTTGAGGTTTCAAAAGGGCCAATCTTTTAAGATAATCCTTGAAATCGCGAAATCGAGCACGAGCCATAATGGAATTCGTTCATATGTGTACTCGACGCGTGACTTCATTCGACACCAACGAGGATTCAAGCAGGTGATTGCATAAGCCCAACCCGGTCCCTGTTCTCGCCGATTGAATAGATTGCCGGGGTGAAAAGCCCAAACATCAAAAAGAGTTCGGCTCACTTGAATTTTGATTCTGTGTGTGGATATGCATCGTTTCCAATAGCACGTTATCACTAAGTACTCGATGCTCTCCGTGCTTGACTCTTGGGTTTCTGGCCAAATAAGTTACGGACGAGGTCATGACTGGTAACAGCAAACAATTGAGTAAATGGACATATTATTCCGATTGGAACGGAGCAAAAGGCGAGTGATGGGGACAAGTTCTTGAGTAAAATCTAAAGTCTTAACGCCAACCTCAGTCCAGGAATCATCCATCGATCCTGTCCATGTTGGAGGACTGAGAAAGACACCGGTAGACTTGGGAACCTGTGACAGAGGCCACAGGCATGCAGTTCTTTGACACCATATCAAGCGTGAACCCTTGGTTATGCTCCATTTACTCGAGGCACTGCTCTTGCATCCTTTTCCCTCTTCTACAGGAGTATAAATTCATTTCTAAGAACTTGCTAATTGTCAAGCTTTCACTGTAATTCGCAAAATGTGAACGTCACTTCAAGCTCTTCTATCACATTAGTATCCTGCGGGTGCAAAATTACTATGTTTGGGCAAAAAGCATCTGGCCTAATCATGGGACAATACAATCTGTACTACACTGCTAGAAGGTAGATATGCAATTCCAGATGTCCCGCTATGTACATGACAAAGATAAGCTGAACAACATAAGGCTTTATAACAAGCGAAAGACGTAGGCCTTCATTTACCCACTCTGCCAGGCATGCTAAAGAGCAAAGCTGGAGGGGACTGTTGGAATGTCTCTCCTGAAAGCTGTTTAGAGGAAAACGCGGACATCACGCATTGATAGTTGATTTGTAGTAAAAGTCGTTAACCGTTGAGTAAATCAAACCTTCCTCTTCCAAATAAGGGATTGCTTCCCTGTCACAGCCCAACCAAAAGACTCAAAGCTCAAGACAGACTAGGGGTGAGGCTATAGGTTTGTACAGGTGTTGGGTCTATGCACACACTCGCCGGTGGGTGGATGCGTGCATGTGTGCATGTGTGTGTGTGTGCGCGTCTGTGAGAGAGAGAGAGAGAGAGAGAGAGAGAGAGAGAGAGAGAGAGAGAGAGACCTGATCTTATCCACGGGAAGACTCAATTGCTGCGCAATATCATTGATGTGAACACCCTTCTCCGGTCTCCTGTGAGGTGAAGAAACCATGTCATTGAGGGCACCATGCATAATGGAATAAAACCTAGAAGTGCTCAGACGCATCCACCTTAATAGGCAAATTAATAACTGACACAAACATTGCATAAAAGAGTAGAGGCACAACAAGATAAGTCCAGAAGAGAAATTGACAGTTCTCTGTAAGTTCATTGCAAAATTTGATTCATTTTATCTTCATCTTCATCATCTTCCCAATGTCGTCTAGAAATGTGACACAACTTCCACAGGCTTCTGCAGTGAGCATATAAGGGAATAAGACCGCCCACAAAACCAAGGCAAGCTGTTTTAGGTGGATACTAATTTGAGTGCCCGTGCAATGCACTAGCACTCTCGTTTTATCCATAAGCCCTTTTCCCCGTTCTAGCCAAGTCTGGACCTAGTGTTAGATTTCAAGGATATAGGGAGAAGTTATCACTTTTACCATCTCTTAAGACCATTGATCTTTCTCATTTGGCAAAAAGAAAGAGAATTGATCTTACATTTAATTAATTATTAACTGTAGTGTTATCCGCTACAAGCTGTTTTGTTTTCATTTTCATTGGCATTGTAAAATATTAAAGATCACTTGGATCCCACAAAATTTTGGTATAATATATTCCATTATAGGTACTGCATATTTTATGGCTGAACATAATATCTTCAAAACAGAGAAAAGTATATGACGGACATTTCTGATTACAATCCATTGTTGTGGAACTATGAGTCCAAATTGGTCAGCCCTATGAGGATTGGAATTCACACAGGAGTTGCAGCAAATCACAACTCAAGGAGAATGCATTCCTCAAAGCATCACATCTCCTAACCATCGAGCTGAAGAGAAGAATTGTGTGACACAATTCAATAAAAAGACTTGCTAAAATTCAAAAAACTTCATTCACAGCGTTTGTCGCATTCTTCACAAGATCTCATTCAGAGACTCTACTAAGACCAACACAAAGTTAAAATACGAACATGAATTCAACAAAAAAAACAAATTGTGAAAATGGAAGCTCGGTAAAAACCTAATGGTACTGAAATCTTAGCAGATAGAACAATCCTAATCCTTTAAGAAGTTGGTGGATTGCTGCAATGGTCCATCTTCACCAAAATTAGGCAATAGCAGTAGTTTTTGGCCACAACCAAATGTTTAATTATGTAGGAAGTCTCCAAACATGTTAATGCTTAATGAATCTTAAGATCTTGCAGAAGCAACAGAAGATTCTTACCCTTATCGGGTTTGTGCTTGGAAATCTATAAGAAAGAGGTGAAGCTCTTTCTTTCGTTGTATTTGAGTTGAAATTGGAATACGGGATCTTTCTGGCATGACATGTGAAGTGCCTCCTAGATTTTCATTCCCTGCTTCATTCTCTTTAAAGCAGCAAACTAGCATGCGATGGCTTCTGACTGTGTCTTTGAGGGTGGTTCCATTCATTAAATCCAACTTTAATAAGGAATTTTCATTTGAAGCTTTCCTCAATTAACTCCCTTTTAGATTTTCATTTTTCATTCAAAATTCATGGTTTCATGTATGACAAGATGGTGTAATACCCAGCATATAGCAAGACATTAAGTGTTAAACACTTGTAATTCTTTCTAGGGGAATTCTCCCTATTTCACTCCCCTCTAGAGAAATCTAGCTGCCCTATCTCCCTTAAAGGCTCTCTGTTTTGTTGGAGGTTAGCTTGGAACAAGGTTCTTCCTATTGAGAATGTCAGGAACGGAATTTTATTCACACAAATTGGTGTTGAATGTGTAAGTACGTAGCTAAATCTGTCAATCATCTCTTTTGTCATTATGACTTTGCTCTTAAGCTTGGGAATATCCTTAGCTCATCTCAGGTGGCATGAGTCATGCCAGCCATGGCATCGAGCTCACTTGCCATCGCAATGCTTAAAGGGGAGGGTCAAATCTTAAGAAGTCTCAGGCTGCTACTGTCTCATGAGGTGCATTTTGCAAGGAACACAACAAAAATTAATTGGGGGTATAGAATCTTCAGTAGCTTCTGAGTCACAAAAAGTTAATGTTATACCTAAAACTACAAATTGGATAATATAATTCCTCATACATGATTTATTAATGAAAACATCTATGATCCCCCTTATCCTCCAAGTCTAACTGTTGGCCTCCAACAGTGCAGCATTTCCATCATTCTTCTTCAGGTCAACCAAATTTTTACCATCTCTCCCATCTTCTTCATCTTCTTCGTCTTCTTCTTCTTCTTCTTCTTCTTCTTCGTCTTCTTTTTAATTAAAATAATTTCAATTCTTCTTTGCTCTCCTTATTTAAGTAGCATTTTTATAAATTAACTCATTTAGCCCAGAACTGGCCAAGTAAGAGGCAAATATGGTGTCCACCTTGGTAAAACATAAGGAACTAGGGGAGCAAATGATTAATACATGGGACTTTACTACTCAAGCTAGACTATACACATCAATCTATCACAATCAACAATGCAGTACTATTTGTAGTAGAATCTTTGACTAAGCTAGTTGATAAAGTTTGAATTTCCAAAAAATGTTGAAAACTGAATGATAAGTAACTTTTGAGCATGCTATTCAGCTCTGCTTCTGTGATGTTTTCAATGCTCTTTCAAGGTAGAAGTATATATACAGCAACAAAGACCCAACCCTTTTCTTGCCATGAGTCCTTCCTTCAAAAATTGACTTTTGGCACTAGTCCCACGCTTTGTCATTCTACATTCATTTACTGCAAATATTCCCCATTCAATGTTGGAATATAGAATAAGCCTTTTGAAGCATTATGATCACACTTTGTGATGCACTGTATCTCCCAATCTAGCAGTCTAGGTTAAAGGGTCAATTTTGGAGGGGAAGGTCGTACAACAACAATGTTGACAGCGGATGCACTTCAACAAAGATCAGACAGCGTTATGAGGAAAAAAACCTCATTCCTAAAGACCACATTGTGGAATGTATGAATTCTCTAACCAAATCAAAACCCCTAGTATGACTGCTTTTTCACAGAATCATCAACTAAAGACTTGTATTAAAAATTGAGTAGAATAGAAAGAAATTAGAAAGAAAGATTAGTGAAAGGAGATGAGAAAGAAAGGGGATTGGGGGACAAGTAAACCAAGGAAACAAGCAGTGACTCACAGGTTTTCAGGCCGCAGAAAGCAATCCGAAACCAATTGGACATTCTGACTGAATCCATCAAGGCTACGCTGGACGGGTAACTGGACAAGAAAATCCAGTTAAGACATGATTACTATGTAAAACCACAAGTGCAATTCAATCTGACAGGCTCATGCCTGATTTGGTGGAGGCGCTGGATGTGGCTTCATGGCGTTGCTCATAATTGGATTTGTCACCTGAGGCTGCACACTGGCACCAACCTGAGATTTCTGCAAGCAGAATTTGCAAAGTGACAATAAGAGAGAAAATTAATAACACGTGAGAACCATCCTCATACTCATATTCCATCATTTTACACAATCACTGTATGCTCTTTTTATTTGAAGAAGAAATACCTGTAGCCTGGTGTTATATACATGCACATAGACGCACTCAATAAAGTGACTTGCAATCTCATTATAATCAGTCACAGGCCTGAAGAAAAAAAAATCAAATCAGAACTCTACCATTTATCTAAGGCAGACAACACGCAGTAATGCAACATGCCAACATATGGATCATATTGAGTTTCAAATTTTTGACCATATTCCCATCTACTAGCATATCTGGTCATGTCTGCACCTAATAGCTAGCTCAGAATTTTATGTACAAAATAAGAGGTCATACAGACAACTTTACATAGACAGCGAAAGCGGTCTTTCATATAAATCTCTAGACGCCGTGGTGACCTTCCATTATAAAGTCAATTCCAAGCTTTAGACTAATGACATATGTCAGCTGAGAAAAATTAGCAGAGCTAGTTAATTACATGTGCATGTACTAATAGATAAATTGGCAGCTTTGTATGTCAAGTTATAATTATCAGGTATCTAACAAGAGATAAAGACAAATGTAAAGGCCATAAAAATTTGAATGTCATATAAAAAATGGCCTTTGATGTCCTAATTAAACAAGAAGTAAGAAAAAGAACAAATCCCAATACCTTAGTGAAATAAGAACAGATGTACTAATAAAAGGAAAATTAACAGTCCATATCATTTGCTACAAATAGATGGAGTTTATTCGAGTTATAGTTGAAATGCATGATTATGCAACCTGCGCACATGCGAGAGAATGCAAGAGAGATCATCAATACCTAATAGAGAAAACATTGAGCTGTCTCTTGCCTTGAAAGCTCTTCAAGTGCCCATGAACCCGGACATACATCCCATCCCTAAGTTATAAGCCGACAAGAAAGAAAGGTCAAACAAATGCTATAATTGTGTCAAAGGCTTATTTGTAAATCAAAGGAAATTTGCCGACATCTTAAAGTTCAGTATATTGCAATTTATGGAAAAATTCACAGCAGAATCAGCCATGACCATTTCTACAAGAACCAATCATGCATGCTAGATGAAAATGGCTTCCAAAGAGAAAGCAGAGCAGTTAGCAGGCATTCTTATAGACTTTCGCTCTGTAAAACACTCCAATATCACTACAAATGAGAATCATCCAATGAAAATCTAAGATATAGGGAAGACAATATTTCCTGGGTACAAGTTAAAAGAAAGCCGCCTTCTTAATAAATAAGCAGTGGCATGCTTGACTTTGCACACAAGTTAAATTTAAAAACTCACAAAATTCAAGAACTCAAAACAGCAAAAAATTATCGGCAATTTATGATTTTGAAAAGCCTTATACATTATCTGTTTCTATTTAAGCAAACATTACGATGCACGGATGCATGTATAGTGGGCTTTATCAGAGGATTTGAAACCATGTAATGTAATTTGTAAATGGCATCAACGAATCTAAACTGCCAATCTAGCAATGATGCTAAGTTTAATGTCATATGGGAAAAAAATTACTAAGCTAAAGTGCCAATATTCCATCCATGCTAATTGTTTTAACATCCTCCACAAATACTACCTAGCAGAAATCCACCCTGCTTTTATTAACTCTTGACGAAATGTAGAAGTGATTAGAATTACATTAATTTGATAAACTACCACCTACAATTAGCTACTGCAATTGCCAAAGTGAGAAAATCATTGGACGGGGAAAAGAATATGAGAAATATGACATATTTAACATCTATTTAAGAATAGCAATACATCACAAGAGATCTTACAGGATTCCTTCCATCTCATTGGTGTCTAAAGGTTCATTGATCCTGCAAAAAGAAAACGTGAAGATACGAATTAGAATCGAGTACCATCAATGCTCAGATGGAAGTCATAATATAGTTGGGGGGAGGGAAGAATTGCTTATTATCACCATCTATTACAGTCGATCCGCCCTGTCCCGTCGTCAAGGGAAAAGGTAACATCAGTAACTCTCTCAGCTTTATTGCAAACCATACCCAACAGAGTCACCTAGTCAAGGTTCACAAATCAAGAAATTGTCTCAACACTTTTCTTTGAAAAAGGGAATAGAGAGACAAAAAAGCAGAAAACTCAAGGAGCGCCGCCTACATTAGTCACGTCGACACCATCGATAAGGACATTGATTTTTTCATCATGCGATACCAAGGCATTATTTATCTGCTTCACCGTCACAGGAAGCAAAGACTGGGTGTCGCGGCTCTGCAGAACAAAACACAAGGTATCAAACTTCCCGCTTGAATATTTCGTACATGCAAATACAGTTCAATCTCAAAACAATCACGTTATATATAATCAGAACATCTTCAAAACTCAGCATCCAAACACTTCAGTAATGAAAATACGAACTTGCCCCAGAAATAAACAAGATTCCACCTAAAACCGGAGGCACGCAGAGACAAGTCTCTCGCAAGAATAGCGAAGCACAGAGCCAAACCAACCCTCATGTTACGACAGATTCCTCTCTGCGCTGTTTCTCTCTCTCTCTCTCTCTCTCTGCGCTGTTCCAGAGGGGTAAATTCTTAGTTCCGAACACAAAATCATGAGCGCTTGCGGTCGGCAATAGAATCGCACTCGCGATTAACCGCTCGACGGAACCATAGCACCGGATTTCGGCTCTCTTCGAAACCCTAACTCGCGACTCGTGAGGAAGCAATTCGCGAGCACGGCGAGCGCGACCTCGAGGAATCGAATCGGAGAGAGCTCGGGAGACGGTCATTCCCGCGAATGCCGAATGAAGCGAAGAGCGCGCGGGTGCTGCTTACCTTGGCCGGAGAGGCGGAAGAGGGATCGGCGAACTGGGCGGTGGACTGAGAGGGCATGAAGCCGCCGCCGGAGAAGGCGGCGGCGCCGTCAAACTGGCTGCCGAACATGGCCGTCGTCTTCTCCGGATGCCGCGCGACTTCCGAAGCCCTAGGGGGATCGAATGCGAGAGCGGGCTTTAGCGAGTGAGGTCGATTCGACGATCTGTCCTCTCCTTTTCCATTCAAAAAGGTCGTGATTTTCCCGCCCCCTTACTCATTTTCCCTCGTTTTCTCTCTTGTTTCCTAGGAAATGAAATGCTGAAAAAAGAATCATTATCTTCTAGGATATATACACTACAAAGCCTAAAATTTATAGTGAAAATACAATTTAGTCCAACAATTTTTAAAGTATCCAATCAAATTTTAAAATTTATCAACTTAGTATAATCGAATCTTTTTGTTAATACCCTTACCAAAAAAATCTTTTTGTTAATACCGTCAATTTATTTAACAAAAAACGCTAAAGCACCATTTAAAATTAATTTCTTTCTCTTACTCGACATTTTTATTAAATTTTCCTTTTAAATTTTATTCAAATAATATTAAAGACTAAAAAATAAAATAATTAAAGAAAAAAAGAAAAACAAAACTAGAAAAGAAGACTAGGCAAGGACTTGTTATCGTCATTGTATGTTGCCATCACCGCCCAACATTGGAAGGGCTAGGGATGTTCCGCAACCTTGGGCAAGGTTGGCCGATCCTTGGTGGCCTTGATGGGCCTAGGCAACAGTCGGCGACACTTGCCGACTAGGTTGAGGATACCCAGATCTAGTGACGTTAACCCTCCCTTAGGGCTAGTGACCATCACCTACCTCAAGTGAGGCCTTGTCGGCCCTATGGGACTGGCAACGATCATTGCTAGCCCCAAGCAAGGGCTGGCAAGGCCTTGCCTGGGGCCAACAAAGCTCACTAGATCTAGGCGACGCCTCGCTAGCCCTCACCTAGGGCTAACACGGTACACTTAGATCTAGGTGATGTGGGCCCTCAACTGTGCCAACAAGTCTCGTCGGCCCCAACTAAGGACTAGGGACCCTCACTAGGCCTAAGCAAGAGTTGGTATTGTCCAAATCTAGGCAAACCTTGCTCAAGCCTATCAAGCCTCACCAACGCCTCCAACAATGGGGGGTGGTGGCAATCCCAACCACACTGGTGACTCCATGTCCTTTTTGTTCTTCTTTTTCCCAATTTGCTTTTTCTTTTTAAAATTATTTTAGCTTTTTTAAAGTTTTAAATATTATTTGAAGATTATCCAAAGAATAAATAAATAAATATGCAACCACCTGGGGTTCGCCCCCAAGGCCACCCTTCCAACATGGAAGGGAGAGGTGAGGTTCAAATCCCCACTTTCTTAGGGGGATGGGGGTAAGGACGCGTAAGTTTCGAGTGGGTTGCGACTCCCACGCCCCCGCAAAGAGCGGGCACAAGTCTCTGCGAGTAAGTGTAGAGTAGGAATAGAGTAGGACTGACCAAAAAAAATAAATAAATAAATATGCCATGTAAGAGATAAAAATGAATATAAAAATGCAAAATTGGCATTTTTCGTTGAATAAGTTGACGATGTTAACGGAAGAATTCTATTGTACCAATTTGACAAGTTTTAAGACTTGATTGGATTTTTTGAAAGTTGTAAGATTCAATTACGCTTTCCCGACAAGTTTTGGGACTTATAATACACATATCCTTTATCTTTTTGACCTAATTCCCTAATGAAAACTTATGCATCCTTTTCAATCGAGTCCTTAAATGTGTAAATTTTTCCAATTAAGTCCCCTTCGACTCCAAATCTATTGACTGGACTTGTTATCGGAGTCGGCAAGAGTCTGACGTGAAAAAGAAAACCATTTTGCTGATGTCAATCATGGCCAAGGGCATAAGATTAAAATCTCAAGGATGATAGGCACAATTGAACCTTGGGCGGTGAGAATTTTTCAACAAGAACATTGCGGTTGAGTTTTCCATGTCAAAACTCTTGCCGGCTAGGACGAGTACATCATCTGGGTTTGGATACAGGGGAGACTTGATCGGAAAATCTACACAAGGTCGAGGAACTGAGTAGACAAGTTAAAAGTCTAAGAACTTCAACTGAAAAATGCGCAAATTCAAGGACCCAAAAGTGAAATTTTGCCAAACAGCAATAGGCAAAATTGAGAAGTCATTGCTTAAGTATCGAGTTATGTATTTTTGTTGTATAATTATCAATAGGCAATTGAAAGGTCGTTGCTTAAATATAATGTCTAACAGCAAATATATATATTCTTAGAAAGCTTGATAATGCATCTTCCCGTGTGATAACGTAGAAGCCACTTGCCTCTCGCTAGTCCAGATGAAATTGAAAATACTCCTTTTTGTAGCTAGTTTGATCCATCCATCCCTAGTCTTGTCTATCTGATTTCTTTCTTCCTTCTCTTCTACGGGGGACGGCATAGTGTTCTGTTGCCTCAGGCAAACATAAAGAAGTGAAAAGTAAACAGAAGGAGGTGTTAAAAGTTAAAGATATCTCAACGCTGAGAAGTTTTCTCCCAAGTCGCCACGCCTCGAGGAAGGGTTAGCGTCGCCCGCGATGATAACACCGAAAGCAGGATGAAGGAGAGATGGCGCGACTGGAGCGGCCAATTCTAATAAGCCGGGAGGCAGGTGAGGAATGACAAGTCCCTTATTGAAGAGTTTTTCTTGGTGATCGGGAGCAGGGCATAAGAAGTGATAAAAGATTATGTTAAAAGTTGTGTACGACGCTCACTTTAATGCCAAAAAATATTTTTCGGATCACTTAAATGTCACCTAAAAAAAAAAAAAAAAAAAAAGGTCATTTAGTGCTAACTCTGATTTGGATCACCGGAAATCTAACGTAAACATATTTTATTAATTTCTCAATCATATGTGGCTCGCCGGCATGTCCACCCTAAACGATGTCGTAAATTGTAAATAGCGATCGTTTGAGTGTCAAATTTTATTTAAAGTGATCACTTCAGTGGTAGTCGTTAAAAAAACGTTCACTTTAATGCCAAACACACAACATGAAAATGCCATAGGGAATGGTTTTCTTTTTTTTTTAAATAATATCCCAGGTCATATAAATAAAAGCCACTTATAATTTTTGCTCAAAATTTCTCGCCATTGGCACTTAAGTAATCGTTTTTTCTCTAATTTGGCACTAAAGTGATTCTACAAAATTTTTTTATATCAAAGTAAATATCGTACGTAACTTTTGGCACTTTTAGCATCTTTTTGCCCTCAATCTAGGATTTTTGAATTCAAGATGTTCGAAAGTAAAAGTAAAAAAATCTTTTTCATGAATGAACTGAGGGTATTTTTATTGAATGATATAAATGATCATTTTGTTAAGAAAAGGTATGACGCAGGCCTGATCATGCTCTTCTTAAAGTATAAACACATTCATGAGATTCTAACACATGGTGCAATTATTACAAATGAATTTTTTTGTAGTAATTATAGGTCTATCATTCGTGATATGACCATTGTCACCCCCACCACTTGACAACTTGTGTCACAAGACGAGGAAATATTAGATGGTCCCACCTCATCACATCAGTCATGGGCCTTTTCACTTATTGATTGTGTTCAGATGGGATCACATTTTAAATTTTCAAGAATCCCTTTCTCAGTTATATGTTCTTTTTCCACAAATAACCTCCTATCACATTAGACTTTAAGCCTTAAATCGCACAAGGCAAGAAAATGTCACTTGTACTTAGTTGCAGCTTTTGACGCAAGCATATGTAATCTTAGGCATTGTATTTGTTACTTTCATGAATTATGGCTCTTAGCCTCAACTTTGCCTTGGAGATTTCATTTTGGCGGTGTGATTTCTTTTTTAACTATTGAGTATTCATGTTTTTGTGCTTGGTTAAAATGTAAACCTAAGGGTACGATACGAAGAAGATGATCAAGTGAAATGCTAGCGTGGTGTGCTCGTTTGTGCACACATGCTTTGCCTTTGTCTGACAAGGAAATTAAGATGGCTGTCCTTGCTTGGCTAAGTCAGTTTCTGGTACTATATTATTTTCAGGCAAAAAGAGCATTATTCCATTAATAGAGTGAGGACGGGTGGATTTCTCGATGTTGACAAAAACAGAATCGCTTTTTCACTATCACATTTCCAAAAACCTTGAATCACTGCAAAAATTGTATACAAGCTTCTTTAAAATGAGAGCATTTATGTCACAAACAGCACTTTGTTTTCTTATTAAGCTCAGAGCAATTGAAGCTTTGAAGCTTGGTCGTTGGAATGGCTATGGCTGTTTTGTGGAGAAGATGAAGATGAAGCTGATGGGTGTTCGTGGAAGAAGAGCAAGTGATTGAGAAAGGGATTCTTAAAAATCTCAAATGTGGCCTCCACCTAGACAAGTGATGATCAACGAATAGAGATTTGCGTGATCGGTGTGGTGAGGCGAGACCATCCAATATTTTACTTTTACAAGGCAAGTGAACTATAACTAATATCATTGCAAGATGAGGCAAAGAATCGCAGAATGGCATATCAGATTCTAAAAGTTCTTTACTTCTGCTGAGCAGGACAATGGGAAAAAGAAAATCGAGACCTAAGTCCTCTCTCAAATCCTCACGTGCATCTTCAAGCTGACCCAGACGCTGAAGTGCACCGATATTAGTAACTTTAGGCTGAGCCAACTGCTCAGGTGCTTCGTTATCAGCTTCAGGCTGACCCTGATAGACTAGTTGGTGTCAAATATGATACTCGTCTCCTCTCGTGCTCATAGCTGCTCTGGTTCTCGACTGTGCAGATCGCACTCAGAAAGCAATTGGTCCACCCTTACTGTTCAAGAATCCCCTAATGTCGAAAGATTTTCACACCTGAAGCATTATACCGCTGTGTCCTATTTATACCTGGATCAATCAAAACCATGAGAATATGTCCATCGTTCGCTCTAGGGAGAAAGGGAGAGAGAGGTCGGTTAATATGACTTGAGTTAATGCTACGAGAAACTCAAAAATAGTATACATATGGCATTTATTCCAAACTAATATTTTGAACATAAAAAATCCAAAATTGATATAATTGTGACAAATTTACTCTCAGTTAATTTTCATTAAATTTTATCGTCAAATTATTGAGTTTAATAACACGTGACAATTGATAGTACATTCTTTTGGTAAAATCTATATAATTCTTACCTTTACCCCCAAAAAAAAAAAAGACAATTGATAGTACATGTGTACTAGTCGTTAATTTTTCGTGGTATTAATTTAATTTAACATAAACTAACGGAGAATAAATTTATCACAAATATATCAATTCATGAAAATTAGTTTTGAGTAAGTTTGTCACATTTGTACTAGTTTGGATTTTTTTTTTTTAAATAGTTTATGAGTAAATTTGCCACAAGTATACCAATTTGAGGCCTTTCATGGTATTAATCCATATGACTTCAATAAGGTAACACCTATTTTAAAACTCCATCCTTTATTACGAGGGGTTATTTCTTTACTTTCAATTTGCATTGGTTGTTAGCAAACCTATCTGCTGCAGCATTAATGGTAAAAAAAAATATGACCAACCACTAGTATTTGGTGTAATTTGTGGGCATTTCTGGAATTGGAGGCATCAAAGATTATTTTAAACAGACATCTCATTTCCAAGTAGACCTATTAATCTGATTTTAGAATATGTCAATGATATCTTGTGTGCCCGATTAGTAGAAAATAAATTGTCTACCACAAGGGAGAAAAAAGATAAATTTGTGGGTTGGACCCCCTCCTTTTGGTTCGGTTAAACTCAATTCTGACAGGCCCTCTAAAGGCAACCAAGGTCTAACTTCGGTAGATGGACTTATTTGTGATGACTCGGACAATTAACTTGGTGGATTCGTGCAAATAGTAGTTGTGTGTTTGTCACTCAAGTAGAACTATGAGGCATTTTCTGGGTCCTCAAATTGGCAATTTCTTTGGGCATTACAAGTTTATTGTGGAGGCAGACTCACAAACAGCCATTTTTCTACTTCAAAGATCAACTTCATTGCATCATCTTGGTGAAACACTCATTTCTCATACTAGAAGTATACTCAAGTATTTTCAACATGTCAAGATTCTCCATAATTTTGGGGAATGAAATGTATATGCAGATTGGTTAGCAAATTGGGTTATCCAACCCAACAATGCATGTTGCTAATTATGTATTAGATAGGCCACTAATATCTTTTCTTCCTTTGTTGTTGCTAGGGGATCATATTGTATCCCTGTTTTATTAGGAGAGTAACAATGTGACTTCAGGCCTTGCGCCTTTTATTTGTAAAAAAAAAAAAGTTAAAAATCGAGTTCCTCAAGAATTTGATAGAAATGCAAGACTATCCAACACTGAGTATTTTCTGATGCGATTGCCTCGAGTAGCCATTCAATCACATGCCAAGTATGTTCTCTCCTAAGCTTAAAAGTCCAAAAAACAACAATCTTGTCAAAAGTTGTCAAGCAAAGAGATAACACGACCTTAGAGCTAAACTAGGTTGCACCATTGTATTTAATTCCCAAAATAGTGGTGTCTCTCCCGTCTTGGTGAGATTTTCCGAGGACTAAACTCAGGTTCGGGTGACGTTCACCTAATGCCCAAAAACTTGGTGGAAGAGTTGCTGATGATGGAAGGCCAACCTCCCTCTGGTTGGCCAAGCATATCTGCTCAGCTCCGAAGGTGAGCAAATCTGCTCCATGCATCAAAGGAATCCGCATCGAAACTCAACCACTGCTACGCCATGCCCGACGACTGCCGATCCATCATCCGTCAAACAAACTCTGGCAAAACGTCTTGGAAGCCCCGGCATTGCTCCATGCCGAGGATTTACCGTGATCAACTCGAAAATTCATCTATACAGTAGGAAAAAAATCGCGAGGAGTTCGCCTTTGATTAACCTGTCTTAATCAGCCAAGTTGTCACCATGCGTACATGAATGTAATCGCCGGTCTTGTCTTTCTTGAGGGAGGTAAATACCAGTTCAGGAACGAATGCAAAATGACGAAGTTTTCAACATTACCCTTTCCACACTTCACCTTTGATCTCCAAGTTTGAGAGTGTTCGACTTCTTTAGTCAGCTTGGCTATGAACCTTCTCTATGATTTGCTTAGTGACTTTTTCTTTTTTCTTTTTCATTCTATACCATTATCAGTGGAAATTTCTCGTGTTAATTTATTATATGACTAATCTTATAGATAAATACCACAACGGTACAAGAAATTGTTATATGGAATACTTGGCAATCGTTTTGAATTCGAAATTAGAAGGTGAGATATTCATTTGCCGATCATCTTGATCATCGTAAATTGCGATTTTGTCCATCAATAGTCATGTGTGGTTATATGATATCTTAAATCAATGCCTGGGGTTTTTTCATGAAATTTTTTCTCTAAATGTTTAAGGTCGAAGTGGCCGTTGGTTTTATTTAATATATATAGTGAATCATTTACATAAGTCGTCTTGGAAAGAAAAGATTCATTATTTAGATGTAATGAAATGTCGAAACGTACCAAAAATGGGAAACGTGCACGTGTCATTGTCTAAATCGCACTTATAGGTGGAAATATAAAAATTCCACCCCCCTACATGGAAGTTTGGCTTTGTAAGGAGCCCAAATTTGGTGAAAGATATTGAATCCTCAAAAGATCTGGGGGGAAAAAATTCTCTTTCGTCCCTCTATTTTCACACTTTTTCTAATCGAACCCTTGTTCATTTAGTTTGTCTAATCAAGTCTTAATACCATCAGAAATTTTCTAATCAAATCCCTTCAAACACTAAATCGAATCAAATTCAACTGACATGACTATCTGACGAGGCCAAAATATGATGCGATTAAAATATGATGGTGGGAGGTCGAAAAATTTACTCAATATAGACAAATTTGGAGTACAATGTGGATCAAATCTCATTGACAACAAGGACATCCTTGTTGGAAAAATTTTATCAACGCCACACTATGATATCGTCCAACGCCCCGTCAACTAGGTTTGATCAAATTTGGTGCTGGAAAAACTGAATCTAGAAATTTTTTACAAAAGTAGGGTGTCTTGATAAGACAAACTAAAAGTACAAGGACTTGATTAAGAAGAGTGAAAATACACAAGCGAAAAGTAGTTTTTTTTTTCTTTTTTTCCATTTAATGGCGTTCAAAAGACCCTAAGAAAGAAAAGCTTGAGTGGCACTCTATCGTTAAGGGAGGAGCGGGGCGGGCTCCTTTCACTTTGGAAATTTGTATGGCGACAATACATACGAATATTGCTGGATTACTAGAGATCACGTATCCAAAAAAACCTAAACCCTAGAAAACAGGATTAGAAAAAAAAGGAAGTAAAACCATGTATCTTCAAGGTTTGGTAATTTGCACATGCCCCATCGAGGCCGCCCAACACATCGTAGACTAGACTTCTAACGTAACCTTCAGAACCAAGATACGTCGTCTTCCTTCGTTTGCTTCTTTCTAAAAAAAAAGAACTTCAATCACTCCAAAGTCAAGTAAACGAAAGATCGTTTGTTTCGCGAGAAGTCAATATTTAAGAGAGGAAAAAAGAATTATTCGAGGTCGGTCCGTTTATCTTACTTAGAAATATAAGTCAACAAACCAGCTCTCTCTATCGTTAAAGTATCTTCTTCTTCTTCTTTTCATTTGTAATCAACATTTCCTTTTCGATAGCGATTGTAAATGATTTGTTCCTTTAGTCAAACCATTAGGATCTTATCACGCGCCCTCATAGATTGCACCGGTTTCTCTTATATAACCAAGGAAGCGAATGCGTTCTTTATTCTTCCTCACATCGCCTAGTTTGATAACACAAAACCACCATAAGCGTTCAAGAATGGATTCCGAGAAGGTTAGGGTTAGAGATCAACCGGCTGGTTCAGTGCTACGGGGAGACAAGGTCTTCTCCCAGAGGGTCCTCTCGAGGAACACCTCCGTCGACCACTCCTTTCGGGTTTGCTACGACCGGAGGCCGGAAGGCGTCCCCTTCCAATGGGAAATGCAGCCCGGGACGCCCAAGAACTTGCCCAAGGAGCACGATCTCCCGCCGCTCAGCCCGCCCCCTGCGGTGGTGAGCTCGGGCCTACCGAGGCCGTGCATCGGCTGTGAAGATCTGACCAAAGAGCCATCGAGCTGGTCGAAGCTGAAGTTTTGGAAGAAGAGCAAGATCTACCGGCGGAGTCACAACAACAAGGGCAAGGCCCCGAAGGGACCATGCGACGGGAAAGCTAGTGCGGACGTCCCAGGCGGTGGCCATGACAAGGTCGAGAGCTTTGAGTTTTGGAGCTCCGATGGCGACTTGGTGTCGCCATGCGACTTGAGCGCTTCGACTCTGTCGACGACGCTGTCTTTCCGGGACGGTGCGAATTCGGTGCGGTCGGTGGATCACCACCAGCCGAGGAGCTGCGGTCTTTGGAATTTCAATGCGCTCGTCGTTCACTTTGCCAAGCGAATTTGATATTTGGTCAACTTCTTCTTCTCTCTCTCTCGTTTCTGATAATTATTTGTCAATTTGGGATTTTGAGATTTACGTGTATAGACATGTTTCTGTTCATCTCTTTCTATTTTTCCTAGGGCCAACGTTTGGTTTATGTTGATTTAGATCGTGGAAATTGTATGATAGATTTCTCATTTCGTAGGAACATTTCATTGTATTTTTCATTCTAGATTTGAAATACGACGTTAGAGATTTGACTAATTCCAAGAGATTAGTTTTGCTCATGAACTTGTTTTTTTTTTTTTTTTTAATCTACGAAATAAACATGGCGCATGGAATTTTTCTCTTACACGAGCTCTTCACGTTGAGACAGATACCCAACCTCAATGGTAGGATGAATACCATTTGATGAGGCGTAGACATGGATCATCTGCAATTGGCGAATAAATGGATCGTATACCGTTGCCGGATCTATAAGTTATTTTCACAATCGTGTAGTAGAAGGCCTTAATATCTAATTAAAAACTAAAGCCCCCACTGTTTTGCGGAGAAGGAGTGATTTGGGAATGATATGGGACATATTTTCCTAAAGATAATAGATCGTAAGACTTGAAATAATTAGTCAATGGAAATTATTTTCATTATCGACCATAATTTGAGATTTACATCAAATTATTTTTGTGGATAATGAAATTCATTCATTTTAAGGAAAGTTTTTTCAAATTATTCATTTTCTGTGAAACATATGCATCCTAAGTTTATTTTTATTATGTTGTAGTCCATGGAATAGATTATTTTGTCAAAGTTCTCTTTTTCCCATGTCTCCACTATCCTAAGTGGCATGATTCGCCATATATATTACCCATAAAAGTGACTTTTATACATTATGCATCCAATGGGGATGCTCATTAACGAAATGTAGATAAGTCCAAGAAAAATCTTTTGAAATGTCAATTTTAAAATGGATATCTATCTATCTATGTAGCCTAAAATTGAATTAATAAAGAATAAAAACATCTTTTAAAGACTTTCATCCATTTTTTTAATATAATTTCAATTGTCATAAAATGAAAGATGAGAGATCTTCAGAATATTTGACAATTATTTTTGAATTAAAATTTAGAATGTGAGATATTGATTGATTACTTACCAATCATCTATATTATAGTAATTTTCAACATGGTCAATCTATAATATGTGTGGTTATAGTATATGTATAAAATATACTTCTCATGGAATTTCTTTGTAAAAACTTGAAGTTGTATCGGCCTTTGAATTTTTTTAATTAATAGTACAGATACACACCATAAAAATTCACTTTGTTTCATCCAATAGTCAATGTTTAATGCAATAGTATTCGTAGCAGCTTAGATTATTTTTATCCAGGACAATATAATACGCAATAAGGAGAAAGTATACCATTATAGACAAAACCTATTACAGTATATAGAGTAAACATTACTTTCATTCCCTGCGATACCACATGCAAGAGAATTCAAGATCTGTGCTGTTTATATAACTTAAAGGATAGTTGAGCCAAATTAAAAGTAGAAACACTCCTTAATAAATTCAAAGTAGCATTTTTATGTAGCAAAATATTATATAAGATGTTTGATAATTGCAAAGTGAAATTAGGTTGTGTTTGTTTTGTGGAAAATGAGTGAACATTTTTTCTAAAATTGATAGCTTGTATCATTTATAAAAATAAATAAACGAAAGATATTTTTATCTTTCACAAAAATGTTTAAATATAAATTATCGTTGATGAAAAAATATAGTTTTCATTAATTAATTATTTCAAGCGATACGAGTGATTATTTTAAAAAATATATTTTTTTCAAATCGTATATTTTTTTGCGAAACAAATGAGCGTTGGTGCACCACAATTCACGCCACAACATTCAATCATCTACCCAAGCAATTTATAAGGTTTTCAAATTTGCCAAGCATTATTCTTTATCTTACTACCTAATTTCATAAAAATTGTCACTGCTGTCCTACAAGTCGTACGAGTAAGAGTAAGATGGCATAAAATATCTATATATGATGTGATCCATGTCGATACTTTAGATACTTAAAGTATATTGCCAAAAAAAAATCTTCGGCTACATAATTACCTAATAATGTTTGTTTATCAAATTGGATATGCAAGTATGGGAAAAATAGTTTTCCTAATTACACAAATATTTATACAAAGTATAAGAAGCATAAGTGGGAGTATTAGTATCTATATTATCATATCAAATAAAGAGGACCCCTACTTTTTAAAGGATTATAATCCTTTTTTTTTCAATGAAATATTCATTTTAATTACTTCATAAATATTGGACCGATGGACCAATGTAAATTAATAATTCTACTTTATCTCTCGTGTATTTTAATATTGAAATCCGATTTTTTTTCTATCTTAGAAACACCTTATCAAAAAAAGTTTCTAATCTTGAAATGTTTTTCCTCTTTCGATGTATATTGTGGAAAATTTCTTCAATTGTGTCGATCATTTTCTTCCATTTCTTTATATTTCAAATGTTTCCAGAAGGTGATCTTGTAAAATCTTTAAAAATGTCAATTTTTTTACCAACACGCAACACTTTTGCTTACTTTTGTAAAAGTGCACACTAAGTGGCGAGTATTTCAAAATTGAGATTTGAAAGATTATGCAAAACCACCTTTGTTCGATATTATAAAAAGAACGTAATACCAAGAAATTGCATAAACTTATGCTGATAAAAGAAAATTATATCAAGGGACAGTTGTCGTAGGAGAGAAATGATTTAAATTTTAAAATAGATTCACAATATAAGATTATATTGTGAGAGAGGAAATACGATTATTTCCTTACACATTTCCATGTGGATAGAATATTTGTAATATAAGTATTGACGATATTGGAGGAAGAAAATAGATAGCTGAAATCTTTCAAAAATAGAAGGTCCTCTTTGCTCTCGTATGGATGGTATTGGAGGGGCTTCTTCCAAAGAAAATCTTGAAGAAAATTGGTGGAAATCTCAAGCTAAAATCCATTTGTCCCATGCCCGATCAAGGTTTCACAAAAGGATTTATTCGTCTATGTGCATCTTCAATCCAATTTGTTAGATCTTGCTAGAAGAACCCAACCTTCAAAGGACTAAGGTCTAAGACCACTAGTTTAACCATAAGCTGATTATCCACTTCTAACAGTCCAATCCAATCCAATCCAATCCCACGAAAGGGTAAATTAGCTCAATTAATGCTAAAAAGAATTGTCAAATGAGGTGAAGACTGAGTTGTTAGACCAGCTGCGGATGGGGATTTATGAGATAGTTAGAACGAGCTAGCTAGCTAGCTGAGAACAGGAGATCAAGAGAAGCCCCTTCCATCTCTTGATACTATGTAAGAAAAATAGGTTTTTTTTTTTTCTTTTTCCCTAAAGTGAGTGTTGTAAAAATTGACCCCATCTTGCAGAAAACCACTTGCCATATGTTTTAACATGAGTTAGAATAAGAAAAATTGCATGTCCACAAGGTACCAAATTTGAAATGAAAATAAGCCCATTTTGGGGGGGAAGGGATGGAGCCCATATGAAGTGTGGGCATGGCCATGCATGGGCCAGTAGCATTAGGGGAAGTGAAACTGAACTTCTTCGAAATATGTATATGGAGGATCAAATTCAAGGCCCTTTCCTTTTGGTGAATTACAACTTTCAATCCTCTTCGTTCGATTTGGTCCTCTAGTTACTTTTTTTTTTTTATTCCTTTTTGCGCAACGCCATCCTCTATCTTTCTTGGTTTGTGCAATAAAACCCTTTGTTCGAAAACTCATCGTGTTTTTAACGGATCAGAAATTCTTGGATTCGTGTGGAATTTCAGGTTAACGTTGTGGAAATCCTAATCAAATGATAAGTGAATAGTGTACGACCGTACAGTTACAATCCGCATTAAGAATTATAGGTTCATTAAGAAGATTTTATCAATTATAAAGAGGGCAAGGTTTTATTACTTTTTTCAAAAAATAACATCGAGACGGATCTTTAGCCACGTGATTCGTGCAATGAGAAAGCATCTATGACGAATAGATACGTGGTCCTTTTTTTCAAATGAATGAATGAGCAAATAAAGAAGGCCTCATAAATAAAATAAAAAAATAAAAAATAAAGTTATGGACTTGGGGAGTTAATTTGGGTGAGATTTTAAAAGGAACTCCTTTCATAATAATGGGAATGACGGTTGAGCAAGGACAAGACAGAGGATCCAAGGAATCATTCAGCTCCAAGCGGACGGAATCGTTGCTTAAAAGCACATATGGATCATCAAATCCGAAGTTTTTTTCTATGAGTTAAAAATACAATGTTTAAAAATTTAAAAAGTACTAACGTCTATTGGATTTGATCCTCTAATTATTATTTTTTTGTGCAATATAAAAGTCTATTTTTCAGGATACGTATAGTCCAACCTTTTATCATCATCCATTAATTGACACCATCAAATCGCCCCAACAATTGAAAAAACAAAAAGCAAGGGTTGGGAGGAAGGGAAATTGGAGTTGTCGCCCATTTTTACCACCGGTGAGAGTCGCGGCACAATTATTGATGGTAGGTAAGAGTGCTCTGTCGAGCGAGAGGCCCCAAGCCAGTACCAAATACAAATGACAAGGATCTTGTGGCCCTAGTTAGGGATGTTGCTCGCCCCTGATGAGGGCCAGGACAGGACTGACCTCGCTTGGCACCGGGCGAGGGTCAAGTCACCCTTGTGGGTGGGTCAAAGGGCGTTGAGATGCCTTCTAGGCCCCTTGGGAACCCCTCTCCACTCACAATCTTCATTGCCAACACTCTTTCCCTCTCTCTCTCTCTCTCTCAATGCCTTGAGCTCACATTCGACGTCTAGAGCTAATCATCGGCGACTCATAATCTTCATTGCCAACACTCTCTCTCTCTCTCTCTCTCTCTCTCTCTCTCTCTCTCAATGCCTTGAGCTCACATTCGGCGTCTAGAGCTCATCACCGGCGACGAGATCTCGAAGGCCCCTCCTCTATAGATGTGGCCATTAAAACCTATCTCGCCGATCTCAGCGCTAGCTTTCAAAGGGTCAAGGATCATGTGACATATTGTAGTTACAAATAAGGAAGAAGGAAACCAAAGTTCCTCTCGACGTCCCCATCATCGAGCATCTGCCGCCATCCAGTTTTGACAAAGGAGTGGGGGAGCGACGCCGTCGGGCACACTCCGTTCCTTTCGGCTTCTCGCGGAGAAAACTGAAGACCCTAAAGCACGTCCATTGACGGCGGGAGTCGTCCATTGATGGCGTCAACGAATGACTTCTACGAAATTATCTTTTTTTTGGCCGAATTTTTCTAGGCACTTGACTGCAGAAAGAGCACGTAAATCAGTGGAGTATAATATCGTGGACTTCGCAACCCTAATTGAAAATTCGAAATTAATTTCTCATTCAGAGAATAATATTAAAAGCATGACTTTGGTCTTACGGCTTAGATATGCCCCCGCCTAAAAAAAGGAAATAAAAGAAAAAATCATTCGGCTCGAACAAATTAGGGGCAGATCCTGCCGTACTTGAACATCTTAGAAAAGTTCATAAAATCAATGTCTATAATATGCATATGAGGGTACTACTTAAGATAGTTGATGCTAACTAAACTATTATATCAATGATTTTCTACTAAAATTGGTTGGATGAATTGTATTGGAAAATTGTCAAAATGTTTTAAAATTCAATTGATACAATTGAAAAATTTATAACTGAATTAATGTAAATATAATAGATTTATAACTTTTTTTGGTACTTTTCCGTAAAATTTTACCATAAACATCGTAGGTGGATATTAAGGTATGATAGTATACTTATGACCTAAAATTGGCTCATGACTTATGAGTTTGATGTGGCCGAAGCACTTATGTCAAATAGTGATGTCTAACAACAAGATGTGCTTTTGCCTATTCACTTGTACCAATAGTTCATAAAAAAAAAAAAAAATCAAGTACTTGATTAGGTAACACAATTTCTAAATTGTTTGGTTAGAGCAGTTAATCAAAAAGCTCAATTACACAAATTGAGAAAGTTAAAAGGGCTTGATTGCGTAGCATAAAACTTAGAGAATCAATTCATGTAAACCCGAAAAGTTAGAAAGCTCGATTGAATAAATTAAAAATTAATAATATTTTTTTTTTTGGTAATAAAAAATTAATAATATTTGCATATACTGTTTGCATGATTGCATCTATTTTTTTTTAATGAAAATCGGTCCACTCGAGGGCACAAATTTCCAATTTACTTTGTCATCATACTAATGAGTGAGATGGCCGATGTGCAACCTTTTTCCCAAATATAAAGTCGGACAATCAAATTTGACCAGAGGCAGAGGACTTGATCGGGAACCACTTCCCCCTTACTTTTTCTATATTATAATTATTTTTCCTGGAAAAAAGAGGGAATGACTTTTCAATTTTTTATAAAACGCATGTGGAAATTACGTGCACGCGACATGCCGTTCGGTCAATCGTGCATTGGATTGGTTCTCGCAATTTCCACGTTCTCTTCAAAAAGGTAGAAAGTTCATGTCGGATTTTAAAATTTTATCTAATTTTTGAAATAAATTATGAAGAAATTATAAATCAATTTATTTGCCTATATAGGCTCATTTTTAAGGTCTCGGGTATTTTGCATCGAGAAAATGAAAGACGGGCACGTGAATAAAGTCACTCCACATATACCTTCTATGAAAATTTATATACTAAAAAAAGCGGCAAATTTTAATGAAATATTGACTATGATTACGGCTCGGTTATTTAAATGTTCACTTATAATTGGTTATTTCATTTCTTATGCCAGATGCATGAATGATTCGTGGTATATAGGACGACACCCATTTATTAATTAGTTTTCTTTGTGCTCCGTTTGGTTTTAGTTGGTTATCTCCTTGTTGCTATCATTAGGCTCCACAAATTGACTTTATAATATCTTTTTTCCCACCAAAGACTAAGCTTTTGCTTGGACGTTTCAGGTGCTACGCATACTTTTCCGGCATATAGGGGGAATTCTCCAATGAATTAAAAAGGGGAAGGTGACTTCAACGGCGTCGTGAAGGCTGACTTTTAAAATTAACGCATGCTCGTAAGAATACGATACACACACACATATATAGATGGATTGAGTTCCCTTTGTTATTATTATTATTATTATTATTATTTGTGATTAACGCTAAATCACATATACTTATTTCTTAATCTTAATCGTTCCCAATTAACATGTAAATAGACTCGCATTCTTTGAGATAATTCAATAATTTTTTTTTATATATATATGGTTTATCGGAATGTCTGTGTTATTACTGATTTGATATTTTGACCTAATATCCAAAATTGAGTCTGATCTTTAGATCAATTTTAAAAAATAAAGTCACTTTTCAGATAGAAATGAAAACAAAAAAAAAAATTATTGAATTATCTCAAAGATTGTGAGTCAATTTACTTGTGTAAATTGGAAAAGATTATGTTAAGAAATAAGTATATGTTATTTAGCATTAATCATAAAAATATATATATATATATATATATATAGGGAACTTGATAGATATGCGTGTAAAAATAATTGAATAAATAATAAAAATAGGTAAAAAAAGAAAAACATAAGATGAATGACTCCATCTTAACGTGAGATATAATGCTTGCTATCGCAATCTGTCAACATAGGTTTGCATGACTTCTTGCGAGACCAATTCACCATCTTGAAAATATCATGTCCCTTATCGTACCTCCTATACAAAATGCCTTCTCTCATGAACGCTCCAAAATTTATAATTCATAATGGAGATTTCTCTCTCTCTCTTTTCAATGTTCCCTAGTCCGAGGATCCGATGTTGAGATTTGTCTGGTGTATTCTTGCAAGGGAAACTTCCATGTCGAGTAACCGGAGTTTTAAAAGAGGAGCAACTGTATTTTATGAAAAGGGTTAAAGTCGAATAAAAAAAATTTAACGTCGCAACCGAGATATTTTAAATAATCCATAATTCAACAACCTTTCACTTTTAAAGACCCAGTTTTTTTAGTGGATCTGTAGTAAGGCTCCTTTAATGATCAAACTTTTGCGAGCAGCAAAAGTTTTCTACCTTTACTTTTGCGTCGGTTAATGGAGTTCTTTACTCAACCTTAGCAGCAGGAGTCGAATAACTTGACTTTGCACCATCATATTCCAACTTGATGCTAGTGAAACCAACAATGATTTCGACCATTTTTTTCTACTCCCACTACATTTGGGCCATTGCACATCCTTCGGATGTATAAAAAATTAGACCGAATTTAAAAAAAAAAAAATTCTGAAAAATAATGGTGCATTTATTTCACAGAAAATCAATGATTGAGAAAATATTTTACTAAAAATAATGATCCATATTGCTTAAAAAAATGAATTAATGAAAAACAATTCGTCATTCATGAAAATATTTAAATATAAATTGTTGTCTTATGACGAGACAAAACAAAAAAAAGAAAGAAAATAGGAGAAAAATTGGTTGTGGGCAATTGAACCCCTATTTTTCTTAGAAATCTTTAGTTTTGCTTATTCATGTACCAAATTTATATATCAGTTTGACCCCATCAATCTATCATTATCGACCCCACTTAGATCTATCAACATCAAATTTGATTTAACAAAGTTTAAAAGTTATATCAAAAACCCCTTCCAATATGCTAAGATAAGAATAACAGGACTCTAACTCTTATTTGCATTGAATTTGGACGTTTTCATGTTATTCTTGGACTATGTCTACTATGTAATTATGTTGTGATTCGATTTTGCCCGTGTAAGAATTGTGACTTGAATATATTTCAATTACTCTTGCCCTAACACTCATCTGCTTCCAACCTATGTTACAATCTCGAAGGCCTCTCTTCCGGTTTTGATCATTACTATGCGATCTTGCAAGATCTTAGCAAGAGCCTGTAGAGAGTCCGAGTCGGACAATATTATAGTGTGAATTAGGAAGAATTTGTTTCGCGAAAAATGGATAATTTTGGATAACATTTATGGGTGAGTATGGTTTAGGTAAGCAGTTCCCAATCCAGAATCGAGAACTACCCATTAAGGATCAGTTGTGAAAAAATTGAAACCTAAAATTGCCCGGGTGGATCCATGGAACCAGTCCCCAAATCCCTACAAAATTGTATTCGTCAATTAATATCAAGTTGAACCTAGTTTCTATTTTAGAGCATAAAACTTGTTCGGTCTTATATTTGGATTGAATTGTGAGCGATTGATTTTTATTAAAGATTGAAAACTATAGGCCAAATAAATAGACAATATTCATTAGCTAGAAACTTAATTTCTTCTTAGGGTTTTTCAACATTGGGAACATTTGGAGAATTAGACTTTATGTTAAAAGTCCTAACCTCCACATAAGTTAAAACATTGATCGCTTTATCCATTTTTGTTAACGTCAACCTAATTTAATTATGGGGATGATTAAGAAGAAATCTAATTATGTTTTTAAAACAAGCCATTGGCTCTTAATTTCGTATCATGACGACAAAGCACTAAAACATTTATGGACATCTCCAATCAATCCTCTCCTCCCTCTTTGTTCATTTATTTTGTTTTGGTTGAGAAAATAAGTAAATAGATTATTAGAATAAAAAAATAAGTAAGGGGTTAATCCTATTACACACCCAAGAGACAAAATTAGTCAATAACATATAATAACTACAAATATACATATATGTACGTATATATTTAATCGAAATACTACAAAATAATTAAGTAATTATCATGGAATTTCCTTTTTAAAATATATATACCAATCTGGTCCACTGGGTGAGTGGACAGTTTCACGCCTAGAACCAATAAATGGAACAATACTCACTGGTTTCACTAAATTGGAACCGGGTACCAAACCGGCCCCCATGGAAACTACTAGTTCCAGTCCAGTCCGGTTCGGTTCCGGGCGGTTCGAATGGTTTCGATTCTTTTGCATACCCCTACTAACATTTTCTTGAAAATGATCATTTGTATCATTTACAGAAATGAATGGAGGAAATATATTTTTTTCATTCACGAAAATGTTTAAACATGAATTGTTGTCGATAATAATAATATTTTTCATCGACTAATCGTTTCAAATGATAAAATCAATCATTTTTAAGAAATTATTTTTTAAATTATTTATATTTCATGAAACAAAACCGCCACAAGGGGTGTTAATTGGTCAAGTTCAAGCAAGATTAAAGCATGGGCATCGACCGCGGAAGTCATCCATCGAATGCATCAACGTATGATTTCTATACGTATGTATTTTTTGGCCGAACTCTTCCAGGCATTTGACTACAACAAAAGTAACTTTCATTATTGTGGACTCCACAACCATGGTCCATAACAAAATATTTTAACAAAAATTATGGTCGATAATAAAAGCATGACTTTCATAATTCGGCCCAAATAAATTAGGGCAAATCCAGCCGCACTTGAACATAGTAGAAAAGTTAGTAAAATTGACTAAGTTTACAAAATATGCATGAGGGCTCGAGCAAAAACTACAGCGAAATGCATTTGAGGCACTACCTTATAACCAAAAATCGCCTCGCCCTACACGTACATAGCTGATATCAGTGAATGTGCGTGGATATGTAAGGAATCATTCGCTTCTAACTATCCAGATAGCACTTTCTATAATCGAATTTATCATTTGCAGGATTGCATCTATCATTTCAATGCACGTAAGGAGCCCCTTTTTTCCCTCTTCCGCCTGGCTCAAATTGATCATTTATAGAATATTAGAAGTCTGACCATCAAATTTGACTGGAGGCGGTGGATTGGGATAGAAAGATAGCGACGATTTTGTATATAGAGGTTTTTGAATCTACATTTATTTTCATCATAATGATACTTATTTTTCGCCATTGTGACCTTAACGTAGAGGTTTTTGGATCTACACTTATTTTCATCATATGATACATATTTTCTACTATTATCGTGACCTTAATGTAGAGTTTTTTTGGATCTACACTTATTTTCATCATATGGTACCTATTTTCCGCTATCGGTGTAATGCAACAATGATGCGGTCAATAGTACATTGGATTTGTCCTCACAAACTCCCCGTTTTATGTTGGAAAAATAATAATAATCAAGAAGTAAGAAGAATGACTACATCTTAACATGAGATATAAGAAATTGGCCAAAAGTTTGGAAGAGAGGGGCCAGGCCACAGTGTTAACCCAGAGAAGTTAGAACAAATTAGTCTTTTCGGACCTATTGTAATGAGTTGCCGGAGCTTAAGCAGGCGCGGGCGCGGGGTGCCCTTCTGCTAGCTCTTCCCTAGCTCCGTGGCTGTTGTACCCATCAATAGAGGTATTGACCACCCACGTCTGCCTTAGTCACGACTAAGGCCTTGCAATTGTGTGACGGAAACTATGATTAAGGTCGGTGCTTTCAATTGCACGGCTATTATCTCAATCATGACCAAGATCGCTTGTTAGCTGCGTAGAGACCTCGATTGTGATTGAAGTCCCCCGACCATAACCTCAATTGCGACCAAGATCCCTGAACCTCGACTGCTGAGATTGATGGATCTCAATACACCTAAGATTGTAGGTATTGGTTGCTATCGAGATTTCAGGCACAACCTATATCGCGGCCAAGATTAAGGTCCTGACAACGATGGCAACCATCGTGGCCATATGGAGCATCGTCAGGTAACCCCTTAGCCACTCTCTCTCTCTGTGTCTCTGTCCATCCTTTCGTTTATTTATTTATTTATTTTTTTGGTACTTCCTTTTTCATCATTCTTCCTAATTTTTTTTTTTGTAAAGAAAATATTGTTTTTGTTTCGTTTTCTAATATAAAAATTACCATGTGGATGCCGCTTGAGCGGTTAACGAAAAATTTTGATGTTATATTGATAGTCGAGATATAACTGTAAAAAAAAAAAAAAAAAAAAATGGTTGGGTGTTTTATATGACAAGATTAGAACGTGAAATTATCTCTAAAAATCCCCTTATAGGTCGGGCTCGTATTTTTTTTTTTTTTTTTTTTTTTTTTTGGTCGGTGGTCGGGCTCGTATTAAATTCAACAATAAGTGCAATTTTCTTTGTGTACAGACACTTACAGCTAAAAAGACAATAACATTTGCCAGGCAAGCATTGACATTGGGCTGAACGGTACAGAGGCGTGGACTTCCTAACTGAAAAAAATTAAGGGAAAAAATTAAAAAAAAAATAAAATTAGACATGGAACAAAAAAAAAAAAAAGGAAAAAAGGAGAAAATTGGTTGGGTGCAATTATTTGGAAAAACTTTAGTGATGCCAATTAATGCACTAAATATATATCGGTTTGACCTCATCGTGCTGTGGTTAGGGACCCCCACTTAATTCTCCACTTGATCAAATTTCATTTCGATAAGATTCAACCTACGCAAGTTGCCCATATAAAAGTTATGTCAAAAGCCCAATTGAATACGTGCTTAAATAAGAACAAGAAGAATTGAAGATTGAGGTTTCAGTGCATAAATTTTTTAATTTCGTATAGTTATAGATTCCAACTCTAGTATAATTATCAAAAAAAGTCCTAAATTACGTCGACTAATTCATTCCTAAATCTTTCAATTATGCAAATTTAGTTCTAAATTTGCATAATTGAAAGATTTAGGAATGAATTAGTCACTATACAATAAATTTAAAACTAAATTGGCACGATTAAAAGTTTATGACTAAATTGGCTATTGTACGAAAGGTTTAAGACTTTTTGAGCAATTTCTTCCCATTGACTCTTATGTGCATTGAATTTGGACTTGCATCCATACATATGACTTTGTTTTTTATGGATACTTTTATGTTATTTTGGAATTATCGACATTGACTATAACCCATCCCGTTGTGGACGCGTTGGTTCGGGCGTTTCCCCCTCTTCCAGTTGGGGGGAGGTTTGAGTCACCGCGGTCGCATTTGCGCAACTTAAGTGCGGTGCCGTGAGAGGTGGGTCCTCACGCTAACGTTGCCCCGGGTTTACGTCGTTGGCTACCGGCTGTACAACGGTTCCCGAGTCATTAAAAAACAAAAAAAAACAAACATTAACTATGTAATTATGCTATGATTAAATTTGGTACGTGCAAGAATTGAGACTTTAATTTTTCTATTGTTTTTTCCTAACCCCCATTTGCGCTTCTAACTTTTGTCACAATACCTACTACACATACTTTGCATTGTAAGCATATCTGAATTGATTTTTAATTTCACTTTTAACTTAATTCAAATCTCTCGGTTCATGTATTTTGACAATTAAATTCCAAAACTCTTAAAACTTTCGCAATACTCAAATGTTGACATGGGAATTTACAAATTTATTTCATGATTTTCTGAAATTTGAACAATATTGTGAATTTTGGAGATAAAGTTAAAAAAACACTTTTTACTTTTACTTAAGTCCAAACAAACAAGCCTTAAGGACATTCCTGGAAAGGCTGTCTACTTTTATCATTATCTATTGCGAAACACTACGATGGGACTTGACTTGATTAACGCAATTCCCGACAAGTCATGTTATGTTGAGTTCATGTTTCTTTTGGTAAATTCATATTGTGTTCGACTCGTGTTCTCATAATACGTATTTAATTACCACCCTGGCTAGGTTACAGGCCCCAAATGGTCTCATCAACCTTGTGTGGGTTAGGAAAGGCATGGTGCCCTAATGGCCAACCTCTAACTTCTCGATACAGGCAAAAGGATAAATTATGGCTCAAATAGAATATTCCATAACTATTACAATAAAAATTTCATGATACGTGTAGAATCCATTTTAGTAGTGCTCTTCCGGTACTTGTCGGAAGTTTGCAAATTACTTGGTTTCTTATTGCGTGTGAAATCAATCTTTTTGAAAATCGAGAACACACATATGTAGTTGTGTTTGGAAACATGCTCATTTAATGGAAAGAAAAAAATAGATGAGCGACCAGAATGATTAATTATTTCTAATCGGAGAGACACCTGATGAAATAGGACACGTCTTGTGACTAGACATGTCTATGAAGATCCGAATTACTTGCACCTAGACATGAATTGAAGACCCTCCGCATCGACCGACTTTTGCAAAAGCATTTAATTCCATCAGCCTCCAATCCGGTTTCGGAAAACCCAAGAGTGAACATCATTTATTGGTGGCCGTCGATTTCTCAGATCCAGATCTAGAGCCCCGATGGGGCTGAGAGAGAGACCTGCATTCACGTGCTCTTTAATTCTCGAAGAATGGGGGAGATCGAAGTTTTGCCACGTCATATTGGCATATGGGCCACAAGATTTTCCGGACCCGGTACCCCCATCAAAGCTTGTCTCTTATTATTATTATTATTATTATTATTATTATTATGAAAATTCCACATCAGTAATTTCGAAAAATATTTCAAACGTTTTGCGTCATTTGGAAAATAAGAAAATGAAAGATGTCTTTATTATAAAAAGGAGGCCTTGGCGAGTATATAGGCATTGTTCAATTGACTCATTTTTTTTTTCAGACATCCTAAGTTGTCTGAAATTAGACGAATGATACTTTCTAAAACCGATGATTTTGACTAAAATGGATGGGGTCGAGATGAGATATTTGTTTCCTCTAGTCTTTCAATCATTACGAGGTACACTTAAATTTTGGACTTATAAACCTATTGGATGGATCTTACTTTAGTCTTAAACTTTTCAATTTAGCTAATTTAGTCATGACATTTTTGACGATTTATTAATGTAGTTATTCTATCCAAATTTACTTGAAAATCACTAATGCGGATGCTAGTCGTGCATGAAGTTTAATTAAGAAAATACATAAGATTATTAACATTAGCATTTATCGTGCCATGTGGGATGGCTGGCAGATGGCTGCCATCTACATTAACAATTTTCGACCAAACTTGGCTTAAAATATCTATATTACCAAATTGTCATAATGTTGAGGATGGAATTATCCAAGTTGAAAAGTTTATAATTCAATTATCATTCAAACAATAAATTTATGACTTTTTTTGATAATTTTTCTTTTGAATTTTCATTGGTTATTATATTTTTGTTTTTGTCGGCACGTGTGATGTAATGTGACTTTTCAAAACTAGAAATATAGATAGAAAGGGTCTCGAACATCGTAATGGCATTATGTGGGAGGTCTTGTTCTTCCTTCCACACTAAGGCCCTGTTTGGCAACATGCGCAAACAACCGATCGATTCCCGATTTTTGTTTAGGAATCGGTTTGGGACGAAATCGCGTTTGGTAAAATTTTTGTTCCGGGAACAAATTTATTCCCAGAATCGGTTTGGGAGAAGATTTGAGAATAAAAAAAAAAGTTAATTCTCGCGCCCGAGAATCAAAAAAAGAATCAACACAATAAAACTCTTCTTATTTCCTTCTGCCATCCCGCGACCATCGCCCGCCGCCGCCTGCCGCCGTTCGTCGCTGCCCGCCCCTGCCCGCCGCCGGTTGCCGGTTGCCGGCTCGATGAGCTCGCCTGGCTAGGGCGAGGTCCGGCAAGCTCGCCGGAGGCTCGCCTAGCCACCGGCGAGGCCCGCCTGTCCATCGGCGAGGCCCGCCTGGCCATCGGCTGGGCTCGCCTAGCCTGACCGGTGGCCAAGCGGGCCTTGCCCAGCCCCGGCGAGGCTCACTTAGCCACCGGCTGGGCTCGCCTAGCCGGCCGGTGGCCGGCCCCCGTCCACCGGGCGAGGCTCGGCCAACGAGGGCCGCCTCGCCTCGCGGGGCCGGCGACGCTGCCGTGAGGTCGCCGGCCCTCGTCCGGCCGTCGTCGGGAAGAAGAAGAAAAATAGGAGAAAAAGGAAAAAAAGAAAAGAAAAAAAGTAAAAAAAGTAGAAAAAATTATTAAAAAATTAAAAAATAATTTGGAACAGAATCAATGAACACGTTATCAAACGCAATTACTATTCCGAATCGAAATTTTAGACGATTCTACCAACACGTTCTTTTACTCGGAATCGGTTCCTAACGTAATAAAAATAATCATTTATTGTCGAATCGGTTAATGAGCACAATTACTACCAAACGCGCCCTAAGAATGCATATTTTGGTGGTTGAAAGTGAAGGTCCCATTTAATCATCTAAAGATCAATACAAGACTAACGAACCAATCGAAAGTACGAATTTCCAAACTCAAAGTGCTGTTGGGGGCAGCATTCGAAAAGGCCTATGAATTTTCCCGAGTCATAAAGATATTTACAATGATAGGTAAGTACATTTAGAGCATTTGCTAGCACGATCTAGATGCAAGATGAACCTTAAAGTTAACTAATGCTACAATTCGACCACATATGGTATTTATATTTAGTATGTTAAAACACATACAAGATGTGCGAAAACTTGCCCTAACTAGGTGCTTAAAAAGCAATGCTAATTACTTTTCTAATTGTACCATTTAGATTAGTCGAACCGTGTGAATTAAGTCTTGAGAGTCATGAGAAAAGATTAGAAACATGATTTTAGCCACAGGGAATCTCACTTATTTTTAGCCAAAGCCATTAGGAGTATCACTAACTAGGCCATAGTTCTATGTAATATAAATTCAAACAAAGCCAGGACCTGTTTATCTCATACTTTAGGGACAAATTTAATGATAGTCTAGCTACTCTTTATATAGGGAAAATGACATAAATAATTCATAAACTTTTAATTTGTTCGATTGGGTCTTTACATTTTTTGTATATGTTCAACTTAGTTCTCGAACCCTATAAAAATGTTTAATGTATTCAAATTTAGGGATAACATTAAATATATTCAAATAGTTTTTTTTTATTGGTAAACATATTCATATAGTTCAAGAGATTAAATTGAATATGTATTAAAAGTTTAGGGATTACATTATATATTGAGTTATCATTAAAGGACTATATTGCATATTTGACCAAAACTCAAAAACCATATGCACATTGGTATCCTCCCTTCTCATTTTCCATTATCTCCTTAAGTCACACATTCTAACATGATTGCGTAATTAGGTTCGGTCTTGGTTTATTTCGTATATGTAACTTTTGGTACAATTATTCAATCGGCCATAAGCTTATTATGCAAATGCCGATTTAGTCATAATTAATAATTTTCGACGAATATTAATGGGTTTAAATTGAATTGGCATCTTACAGTACGTTTTCGGATCGGATGGACAATTCCACCCGTGGCTACCCGACCGACCGCCAACTTCCGTGCGGAAGTAGAACTTTCTCGTTTGTCGTGTAAATTTTTCTTTTTAATGTTTTTTTGGTTGGGGTAGTAATTAACAGACGCCGAAACAACAGTACCATAAGATTCTCCGATGTCGGCTTTAAAGGGAAAACGACAGAATTCTTGGAGAGTGCATCATAGCCTCAGAGGCCCACCGATGGGGACTCTCGGCCGTCCGAACGATCCCATCATCCGGCACCGCACGAGCGCCGGCCGGGCGAACACGATCCACGTGCTCCAACTCCCACCCACCCACCTCGTGTTCCGTTGACCAGGCCAAACATCCAAGCCAAGGCACGTACGATCTTGGCTGAAATTATTTTTAGTTAGGAGACCATTTACGTCCAAAAGGAAATATTCATATTTAAAATTAAGAACATGAGATATTTTAGGTATCTTCTTTTAGTAAAAAGTTTTCTTTAAAACAAACACAGCCCTAAATAATTGAAATTCAATTATTGGCCTATTCAGAAGCTATGTTAAATCGGTAAGTTATATAGCCCATGAAATTTCCTATCTATCTATTGTTTGGTATAATAAAAGGCGAGATTCAAAACTCTAGTAGGTGGCCCAAACATGAATTGCTTGCTTTTAGTGGTGTCGGAACCGATGTCTAACGCGATGCGCGGAAACAAGTTTGTTCCTTAATTGTTGAACCAAATCCCAAGGCTGCGTTTGACAGTCGGGATAAAATTCAGAATAAAATATTATTTATCATATTCTACGTTTGGTGCTCGCTCAGAATATGATAAAATCGGATATAAGTGAGATATAAACATAATAAAATTATCTCATGGGAAAGGTAGGATAAATGTGGATAGAATTTCTAATGTCCATAATAAGAAAGTTATTTTTCTCGAATAACAAACTTATTAAATTAACAAAATTGAAATTATATTTTGATATAAATAATATTTGAATTCTAATTTAAGAAATTAAAAATAAATAAAAAAATTATTTTAATTAATCTTCTTTTAATTTATATATTCAACTTTAATTCTATCTTATAATAAACATTCAATTTATAATTTGAATATTTATATTTATTATATATTTTAGGTATGAATTTCAAAGTGCAGTTTACTATTTGATAAAATTTTATTAAAGAATGATGAATGGGGAAAAAGGAAATAATAAAGAAAATAATATAAAAAAGGAAAAATAAAATAAAAATAAAATAACATAAAATAATGAATAGTGTTACGAGAGATTTTCACCATCTTCATTTATGAACATTTATGTTTATTTATAAATGATATGCCGTTTATATAAAAAAAAAATGTACATGATATGATGTAAATATATCCGACTTTAATATTGTAAAATCCCAGAATTTCATATCATATTCCATCCAATTTTATTCCAATTAGAAATCCGGACAATCAAATGTAACTCAATGATTAATGTCAAGTCAAGTTGTTATTCGTAAATAGATGGAAAGAACAACCAAAAACACACACGACACTTAAGCCAATGACCACTTTCATAAATCTGTTTCGAAAAATTTCAATTTGCTAGCTCCATATGAAACCCTTCATTGAAAAGACCAAATTGATAACCTTCATAAAACACACCGCCATCCCTTGCCATCGGCCGCCCCCACGTTGCGACCATCACTGCTATTGACCCCACCCCCCATCCCCACCCTCCTCTGTCTCTCCCGTATCTTAGCTGTACAGATTTCAACGGTGCACGATGGCTCGTGATTACCGGGCATTAGATCCCCACCTACCATTGTAGCTACTCCCATTTTGTGACTTTGCGAACCTGGTTTTTTTTTTTCCCGCTGAAAAGGAAAACTTTAAAATCGAAGATCAAAATTGAAAGACGAAAAGAATAGGGTAGTTACGAAAATCTCTCTCCTAGCCTAGGGCCTACAGCCTTCCCATTATCGTAGACCTTTCAGACATGTGGTGTTTGCCTCTCATTAGGTCATCACGTAATCATTTATTCATAGATAAATAGCACTATATCCTTTACCCACCAGCCGTAATGGCTCTACTAGGTAGGCTTCGGACTTTTGAGAAAAGGTTAGGAGTTCGAAACCCTTGCAACGCAAGTTGTAGGGAAGCTGGCGGGCCATTAAGTGATTTACGCGTGACGTCGGGGTGGTGGCTCCCCCGCTAGTGACATCTGGAGGTTTACGTGATGGCTGTCAGTCAAAGCGATTCCTCTAGCACAAAAAAAAAAAGAAAATAGCACTATATCCTTTAAGTTAAAAATCAAACAAGGATCAAGGGTACTAAGTGGATCCACCACTTTAGTTCCTATAGATTTATTTACCGTGGATGGAAAGCTTTGAGTGAACACAAAGCTTGATCCGCCTTAAAATTAAGTGACACATTCTTAAATCAACACTAGTTAAGCAAATCAAATGCCTAATCTAACAACATTGAGGTGATCGAAGCTTTTAAGGGAGAATGTCTTGCCGCGAAGATTGCTTGATTACCAATGACGGAAACTCTTAGCTAGCTTCACTTATGCCGGTGTTGCGAGTATATCCAAATGAAGACCTTCAGAATTTGAACTCTTTAGATACATGAAATTTGAGTGTGGAATTGGGGTGGAAAAATCAGAGATGATGGTTGGATAGAGGATTAAGGTGAAACTCATGGCCACAACATGGGAATGAGCATGGGGTAATCTTATTCGAGGGTGGGTAGGTTTTAGAGTTGGAACCTGAAACCTATCATGTTATAATTGATTCTCAATTTTTGAACCTTGGAACTTACTCTATTTGCATGGAACCGATTTTGGAACCTATCATGTTTTTCCATTCTGGTTCTGAGATCTACCCGAGAACGTATTTTATTTTTTTCTATTCCTTTTTTATTCAATTTTTTTTATAGTAAAATCATATAAGGCTATGATTAACCAAATGATTTAGAGTAAAAATGAAGGACATAAATTCTTATCTATCAAAAACAATAATCTATAAGATGAATACATAGTCACGTACAATTATAAACGATAAATAGTGCAAACACGTAATATAAAACATAAATTAAAACTCAATTCACCATTCATCCATAAAAATTTAGGAGGAGTGCTGAGGTTAGAATTTAGGGGAAAAAGAAATTGATTTTTGGCTTTTTAGCTTATAAAACCGGTTTTGAAACCGGTATCAAAATAGGGTGGTCCGGTCTAGTTCTCAAGTGGTTATTCAATCATAATCTTTTCCCAAACCGGTTTCAATAGATTCCAATGGAAACTAGTTCCCAGATCTATTTTCGGGCGATTTAATCTGGTCCAGTTCCTAAGTAGAATTAATTTGGTCGTACATCCCCAGGAATGAGGGTGATAAACCTCAAATTTCAAACGGTTTAGCATTAACTAATCAAGGTTAGAGTTGTGTCCTCGATGATGTCATCTCATGGTTAAAAATTGAGGTTGAAAAAAGAAAGGAAGTCTGGCTATATAAATTAATGATGGGTGGCCCACTTTGGTTGGCAAAACTTGTGGTGCGATAGCGCTTGCTGCAGCTGATAAGTTGTGGTTGAGAGAGGAAGCGAAAGAAGGTGATTGGAGATACGACAACGTGACCATGTGGAAAAACATGAGCCTCATGTGTAGAATGGTTAAAGTTTGTGCGTCCTATAGACATTTCAGGCATTTTCCATGCATAAAAATCTTGCCACCCGTGGTCCTATCATAATATTGCCATGAATCTAGCTCTGATTATGAACGATCATGAAATTAGTGCATCCTATGCACGCTAGGTGTAGTAAAAAATCACGACGAGCTATGCACACCTCATTTTTACATTACATATATTATACAATATCCATCTTCAACACGTGCCGACAAGGTTTCCCTAAAATTTGTCATGGAACCTTATTCTCATGCAACATGTTAATTGCTATTCTCATGCAACATGTTAATTGCTAACCTAATAAGTAGGAGGAAAAATTTAGGACAAGAGAAGAAAAAGTCATCGAGTAGGAGCCCCATATAAAAGGAAAGTTGTAGGCATACGATAAGTGAAGGACTCTTAGATGCAATAATTACCATTCAAACACTTTCGAAATTGATACACCAACGGATAAATGTGAAGTCAATACATGGCCGGGGCTCATGACCAGGTTGCCGATCTTTTAAAATAGTCTTGAGTGGACGTTTTCACACATTCATATCGGGTTTAAAAATTCCCTTCTTAACTATTTAATCAGGGCTTACCATTGGATTCTTGGCGTTCGGTGGAGCTTGTGCTCCTACGAGAGCCTTCGCGGCCTGTTCGTCTTACAGGAATGACGGGCTTCACTGATGTATTCTTTAATTTTAATATGTTGATATTCGCACATCTCGCAATTCTAATCTCCTTTATATCTTTATCTTCTTCTCTTCTTCTAGAAGAAGGAATATCCTCCATCAATGATCTCGAGATTTGGGCAAAAATCGAGAGGAAACCTCTTAGGGACTTATCTAGATTCGGCCTCAAAGTAGTATTGAGTGGACCTTTTCACACATATAGCCAGATCCGTCCTTTGCCTGACAAAAGGCAGAATCGCCAATCGTCTGTATTTGGTCCCTGGTCTCATCGCCCACAGATTCCCAAGCTTTCAACGAGGAAAAGCCCCGGACAAATCCAAGCACCTCCTTCATGTTGGTTCATTCAAGTCTTAATTGCATCGCCAAAGGTCAACATTTTCCAGCTTCCTTGGCTTACTCATTCCGGGACAAGAACATTAATCATGTTCATGGCTCTTCTGTCCGCCAAAGTATGGTAAGGTCTTGTTGGAGGGTTTTGGACTTTTTCTCATTTTAAAAATTAATTCTAAGAACGAAATTTTTCCTAACACTTATGAATCGACTACTACTAAAATGAGATACCTCCAATAATCTTTTCATCGCATATCGAGCCTAAGTCGAAGCTACAACAACCCCCTTAAATGACTATTGGATCTATACCTATGAGTAATTCGCCTGCGGTACTAATTTTGGGTGGTATTGGACCTCTTTTAGCCAGAAATTAGCTCAAAAGCTTTACTCCTTTGTAGGGACAGCAAGCGACGGTCGGGTCGGCGGTTGGCATAGACCGGACCACCTCCTTGCGCACGGCCATAAGAGTCCAACGCCCACCACCGTCGAAACTGGTTCCACGGCGGCGTGCGCGGTGGCCTAGAGCTACCACCGATTCACCTACGTCGTACGCACGCGCAAAGGGGAGAGAGAGAGCACGGGGGCAGTTAACCATGGTTAAATCCGGTTAGGTGGGTTTGACTAGTCGGGTTTGGTAGGCGTTGGCTCCCTCCTAACTCTCTCTCTCTCTCTCTCTACACTTTCTCTCTCTTCGCCGTATAAAAATCGACATCTTCGCCTTTCGTCGCTCAGTCTTTTTCTCTCCAATCCTCACCTACCCCCCCCACCTCCCCTCGCCGGAATCGCCGCCGCCGCTGCCGCCGCCGCTGCCGCCGCCGCTCCGATTCACTACCGATTCCGGCGACAGCAGGGAGGCCACTGCCGGTCATGGACTCGTCGTCGTCCTCGAGCTCTATCAAGGCGTCCCCTCTCGATCTCATGGCGGCTATCATCACCGGCAAGGTGGACCCGTCCAACAGCTCCGCCGAGCCGGGCAACGAGCTCGCCTCCATCATCCTCGAGAACCGCCAGCTCGTCATGATCCTGACGACCTCGATCGCGGTCCTGATCGGGTGCGTCGTCGTGCTCGTCTGGCGCCGATCGAGCGCGAAGAAGCCGAGGCCGGGATTCGAGCCTCCCAAGCCGCCGGCTGTGAGTGAGGAGCCCGAGCCGGAGGTCGACGACGGCAAGAAGAAGGTCGCCATCTTCTTCGGCACCCAGACCGGCACCGCCGAAGGCTTTGCTAAGGTACGCGTGTCGGTTTTTTGCGGGCGCTTAATCTGGCCGTTCTGCGCGCGCGCGCGTCGTTGACAATCTGCGTTGCTTTCGTCTTTGTCAAGGCTATGGCTGAGGAGGCGAAGGCGAGGTACGAGAAGGCGGCGTTTAAAGTCTTTGACTTGGTATGCTTATGACTTCCTTCTCCTTTGGGTCTGAATTCTGGTCAATCTCGTGTGATTGCTGCGTGAAAGTGGAGAATTGAATATGCTTGAGCGGGGTGCGCTTTGCAGGATGATTACGCCGCCGATGACGAGGAATACGAGGAGAAATTGAAGAAAGAGGACCTGGCGTTTTTCTTTTTGGCAACGTGAGTTCTGTTTCTGCATTATGTGGCGTGTTCGTGTCTGAGTTCTGCATTTGGCTTCCGTGGTTTTATTATGTGGTGTTTTGATGCTCTTTATGCAGATATGGAGATGGCGAGCCAACAGATAACGCGGCGAGATTCTACAAATGGTTCTGTGAGGTAAACTTTGCTAGCCTTTGCCAAAAGGGATTGGACTTGACTTCTCTTTTCTGGAGCTGAAATTTTAGGATTGGTTGTCTAAACAGGGTAAAGAGAGAGGTGAGTGGCTACAGAACTTGCAGTATGGAGTTTTTGGCCTTGGCAACAGACAGTATGAACATTTTAACAAGGTTTGAAACTAAACTTGATTGGGTCTTCTGTACTCTTTTGTGAAATCTGCTAACTGGAATTTTCATGACCTCTCGATATCCAGTATAGATGTCTTGCTGATTGCTTTGATTACTATTTTCAATTATAGGTTGCAAAGGTGGTGGATGAGGTCCTTGCTGAGCAGGGTGAGTTCCTATTCTACCAGCTGCCTTCCCCAGCTGCGTTGCATTTTTATGTGGAGTCTAGTTTACTGGGCTACAATATTCGGGCATGACTTTCTTTTAGGTTTCTCATATGATCATTTCTTGGGAATCCTGTGGTTGGATGAGTTTCTAGTTATAGTTAATCGAGTCCTGCCATATGGAGGTTCATTTTTCCTGTTGGGCAGCTTTTGCACTAAACCTAGCTTAATTGAATGCATAATTTGGATAAAGTGTGGCAGTATTTATTCTTCTTCCTTGCATTTAGGTTCCTACAATGTGAGCAATTCTGCATATGTTAATATCTAGAGCCTGAAACAGTAAACATGGCTTGTGTAACATAGTCCAAGTTACTGATAGGTCTCCATGCAAGGCAAAGGCCACAAGCAGCAACTTAGCCAATCTTTAAATTAAAAAACGTCCACATGATTTGCTGCATAAGTGGACAACTTGTGTGTATATCTGTACAATATTAAGTTTAAGGAGGATTTGTCAATTAAATTCAACTTCACATTGGCATATAGTGCTGTACAGTTGACAGCATGGCATATTCATGCTAGATTAAGGGAATTTACCTACCTTAAAGTTGAGCCAGTAAAAATGCGTTTCTCTATCATCTTCTCTTCATTTCAGTCCTGTGGAACTCAAATTTCATGGAATAAAAAGTTTATGGTTATACTCTTCAAATTGTTTTTTCCCCATGATTTGTATCTCATTGGCTTCGATAGAGGCTCATTTTCCAAGTTGCTTGCACTTCTCTCAGTTAGCTTGAAAATCTGCAGGTGGTAAGCGTATAGTGCCAGTCGGTCTTGGAGATGATGACCAGTGCATTGAAGATGATTTCACTGCATGGTAACAGAAATACTTAAATCAGCTTCCTGCCATTCAGCTTTGTAATCTTCCTTCCAATTGTGAATCTAGTAAAATAAATCCAATATTTTGATTTTGATTCTATAGGCGTGAGTTGTTGTGGCCGGAGTTGGATCAGTTGCTGCGGGATGAGGATGATGCCACAACTGTGTCCACTCCCTATACTGCTGCTGTGCCAGAATATCGGGTTGTTTTCCACGAACCTGCAAATGCTGAAGTAGATAGAAGCTTGAGTAATGCAAATGGCCATGCGATAGTTGATGCGCAACACCCATGCAGGTACTAAACTGCTAATTACTTTCAGTTTACTGTCAAACTACATTGATCTTCTTCCGTTAAGACATTTGTTTTTCTTCATGAAGGGCTAATGTGGCTTTAAGGAAGGAGCTTCACACTCCTGAATCAGATCGCTCTTGCACTCATCTTGAGTTTGACATTGCTGGCACGGGACTCACGTAATTTTTCTTCCTTAGTCACTTGCTTTATGTTGGTGTTGCCATACTGCTTTCATCCTTCTCTGATTTTCTCTTTGGATATTTTTATGTGCACATATGCTGTTTAGAAACACGTGGGCACTTGCTCACCTTCTACTTCACTTGACAGATATGAGACTGGAGATCATGTCGGTGTATACTGTGAGAACCTGATTGAAACTGTGGAGGAAGCATTAAACCTTTTGGGTTTGTCGCCAGATACATATTTCTCCATCCACACTGATAATGACGATGGAACACCACTTGGTGGAAGCTCGCTACCACCACCATTCTCACCCTGTACTTTAAGATCAGCACTCACACAATATGCAGATGTCTTGAGTTCTCCCAAAAAGGTTTATTTTCTCTCTCTATTTTTTTACTATGTGGTTATGTGATTAACTACAGTTTACTATGAGTTAATGAAGTTTGTATGCCTCTGTTCTGCTGCTATTCTGATTCATTGCATTGTCTTCTCTGCAGTCTGCTTTGCTAGCTTTGGCGGCTCATGCTTCTGATCCTGCTGATGCTGATCGATTGAGACATCTTGCTTCACCTGCTGGAAAGGTTGTGAACAAGCCTATGAACTGAATCCTGATAACTGTTTATGTATCCTCTTTCATGATTGTGGAAGTAACTTGTATGCTGATTGTACAGGATGAATATGCCCAATATATAATAGCAAGTCAGAGAAGTCTTCTTGAAGTCATGGCTGAATTCCCCTCTGCTAAGCCCCCACTTGGTGTCTTCTTTGCAGCAGTTGCCCCTAGGTTGCAACCCCGATACTATTCAATCTCATCATCCCCAAGGTGATTTTTAGATTGCATAGTTCTTGCATTTGCCAAACCTTTTATCCAGGTTGCATTCATTACTTTGATGGCAACCAGCTGTTTGTTTTTTTAGTTTCATGCAAATATACCTGTATATACTGAGTTTCTTATTACCTGCCGTTTTATTATTCAGGATGGCTCCCTCTAGGATTCACGTTACTTGTGCACTAGTTCTGGATAAGACAGCTACTGGAAGGATTCACAAAGGAGTGTGTTCCACTTGGATGAAGGTACTCATGCATTGAAATGGTCCCATCTATTACAATCTCGTTCCAGTCTTCTTCCCTCACTAAACATAGCATATGACTGAGTGTCCTTGAAAGAAATCTCCTGAAGCTAGATGATTGATTAAGCATGAACCTCTTTGGCTATATCTCCTACTCAGAGATTCTCTTCATGAACAAAGTGGAAGGCTAATTGTTATGGCTGTCTTTAACCTATGGTGGTTTATTTTGTTCCTTTATTCCTTTCCAGAATGCTGTGCCTTTGAGCAAAAGCAATGAATGCAGCTGGGCACCCATTTTTGTAAGGCAATCAAACTTCAAGCTTCCAACAGATGCTAAAGTGCCGATCATCATGATTGGCCCTGGCACTGGATTTGCACCTTTCAGGGGCTTTCTGCAGGTTTGTCTCATCGCAAACCCATGTCTGTTATGGGTGCATTTGATAGTTTACTTGATGAACCTATCTAAGCTAACAAATTGTCATGTGTTTTATCATTCCAGGAAAGATTTGCTCTGAAAGAAGATGGAACTGAATTGGGAACTTCAATATTGTTCTTTGGATGCAGAAATCGCAGAATGGTATTTGCTGCCCTCTTTTTTTACTTAAATGGGATTGAATGGACAGCTGCTATGGAAAATGTAACACTGAGTCGTCCGCAACTGATTTTCTCTTTTCTTGTCGACTCTTTTTTGCAGGATTACATTTATGAAGAGGAACTGAACAACTTTGTTGAATCTGGTGCACTTTCTGAGCTAGTTGTGGCCTTCTCACGTGAGGGACCTACGAAAGAATATGTTCAACATAAGATGATGGAGAAGGTATTGCTCTACTTTACCAACTACCACTATTAGCATTGATGTGCATTGGTTTTTTTTCAAGTGGGTAATCATTGGTCCCTACTTACTAATGGCTCTTTTCCCTCTCTTTAGGCATCGGATATCTGGAACATGCTTTCTCAGGGAGCTTATATTTATGTTTGCGGCGATGCCAAAGGCATGGCCCGGGACGTCCACAGGGCACTGCACACTATCGTGCAAGAACAGGTAAATGATATTTTCTCATATTCCCTCCTGACCCACGATAAGAGAAAAAGCAATTAAGTTCCCAGCATCATAAATCTCCACTTATTGGTGGCACTTGCCGTCTGCACAACCATCTCGATTTTGGTTGAAAATGTCAACTTCCATCTGCCACATCTGTGGGTTTGTGGAAGAGACGGATGATTTTTATTTTCCCATCAGTGTGGCCTGCCTCTTTGGATGTGTCGTCTCCTTGCCTGTCTACAACTTTCTAGTGGTTGAGCTTTTCCAATAGCGACCCACAACTACCTCCGCTGACGCTTTCCTAAATAAAAACAATTTCTGTCTGTCGAAAGCAACACTTTCGTCGTTTTTAATTTATTTTGCGTTGCTCTCTTGTGGACCATGAAGGGCCATTTATCTTTTCAGCCCGCAACCACATGTTTCTTTTGCCTCCGTGCCCTTGTTTCTTTTCAGATTCCTATTCCTATTTTTATTCACCCACTAAGTGAATTGCAACTGGTGGCGTTACAGGGATCCCTCGATAGCTCGAAAGCAGAGAGCATGGTGAAGAATCTGCAAATGAGCGGGAGGTATCTCCGCGACGTGTGGTGACGGATCTTTCGGTGAGATTCATGGAAAGCCCAAATCCCTGGGATCAGAAGCTAATATGAGATATAGCCAGGCTTTCACGACCGTGAAAGCCTTCCCTTGCCCAAACCTGCGAGGGCAACGACACGTTCTATTGTTCCATGGGAGGATTATATGATTCTTTTTTCTTCTTCTTCTTCTTCTTATTCTATGGGGGTAATTTTTTGGTTCTTGTAAGTTATACATAATACATTGTAAAATAAGTCATCTTTTAGGTACTATGAACTCTAAAATTTTTCTCTGCGTTGAACCTGAATTGGGGTTCGGAACTTAGATGACGGAGACAGTTTCTGCTCTTGGAATGTACCTACCGTATCTGCTTTTGGACCATTCCAAGTTACAACGTTGGAATCAAATGTCATCTTGGTAGCTTTGCCTTTGTGACAAGATGCCCTTTTCCTTGGCAGGTGGAGCTTCTGTTGCACTCCTGTAGAATGTGGTTCGGCATTTAAATAGAGAGATCCTTCTATTTTCCTAAATTAGGCCAAAAAAAAAAGAAAAAAGGCCCTCCTTAAATTTGAAATTCAAGAAATTAGGCAAAAGTTTGGGGGGTTGGGCAGTATACCTGGTCCTACATAAGTTTAAATAATTAGCAATTAGGGCATATTGTCGGATCAATGTATTAAATCAAATGTTCAAGCCCTATAACGTGTCCTTTTGGATTATTTAAATGTTAATAGAGTTGAGGATATCATATATAAAGGTTCGAATCTTCTTGATCCCTTGTTTAGTAGGAAAAAGTAATAAAAGATTTATCATCATCATCAGGCGTAAAGAATGGGTCAAGGTAGTATATTTCACGTGATCGCAAATCTATTAGTGATTTTTTTCCATGTTTTTTATCCTACTATTATCATGCGTTGACATTTCATTTTTTCATTTTTTTAGTATTAATTATGCAGGCTGCCGTCCGTGTCCAAATCATGCTATTATTATTGCGTGCACAACTCATGAATTTAATCTTCACCACCAGAGGACGAAAGAAATGGTGACACGAAACCTATTTAAAATGTAATTATGATTCCTAAATTGTCGCTTGTTACACATTTTCTTCAAAGAAAATATCTTATTCCTTCTTTCAAATATTCAATGTATAATATTATGATCACTTCTCAACTTTGTGATTTTTTTTTCATTGTCTATCTCCTATTTATTATAATCATTTCTAGAGTTGTGCGGATATACTTGGTTGTGTCGAGGGATGACAATTTATATGTGAAGTTGGCTAACAATATCAACTAGAGGGGATGAATATGTGATTTCAAGAATTCTGGCAAATATAATGCGGAGTAAATAACTCCAAAGTGACCAGGTGAAATAAAAAGTGAACGTAAGCAGAATTGACAAGCAGTGTTTCTATCAAGTAATAAATAAGTATGAGTAGTGAGAGATTAAAAACAATACACACATAACTTTTAGTGGTTCGGTTTAGTATAGGCTTACGTTTACTTTCCCACATCAATAGTCTACTGGCTGAATTTTATTAGTCAAATAATAAGAGGTTACATAAGTAGGTGCTGCTTATATCTAAGCATTTCTCCATGTAGCTAGTGCTAGATAGGACTCACTATCTCACATCTACGCACAAATCATCACTTTGTCAACTCTTATCAAATGATTACAATTGTAAGCTTTTCAAAAGACAAATGAATATGTGAAGCTCTCTCGTAATTTGGAATTGTGAACTCTTGATCTCGTACGCTCTTCAACTTCTTGGTCTTCTTTTATATTCCACAACATCTAAACTACTCGTTGGATAATCTTCATAGGGATAAGTTTCTAATCTACTTGTTGGATAATTGTTGTGAAGATTAGTTAGCTGTTGAGGTCGATCAATCAAGATTCCCACAGATTTGGTTGCCTATATAATTAAATATAGGTTCCCAAAAGTGGAGTGCTTCTGCTATGGAAAGAATCTAGACTTCGAGATGATTATCAATCAATCAAGATATTTCCCATGATTGAATATTCTGTTAAGACAGTCTTAGAAATTGATAGTCAATTAATATTTTTCTGAAGTGGGAATCCATACCAGATTACAAGCTGTAAAATATATCTTGAAGCATGTGACAAGAAATTGGCTGTAGGTAGTATAAGTGTTCTGCTTATATTAAGCTTTCGGAGTATTCTACTAACATCCGGTGTATATCCTGTTGATATCTGGCCGATTTTCCTTGTTATTATCCATGCATTTGTCTTGCTGATACCCATGTAGTTCACTTATTTTGGTTTCTTAGATATGATCAATCGTTCTTTCCAATAATAGTGAAGTAGACTCTATCGACGTAGTCTTGATGTCTCCAACTAGATATGAACTCCCCATTCAACTAAACTTGATCAAGAAGGTTCATTAGTTATAAAGAATTCTCTTAACATGAATATTACTTGAAACATAAATACTTTTTGCAATTATCAAGATCGATAACAAACATGAATAGTTTTGTCAATTTCAAAATATATAAGGGGGTTTCCTCAATGGTATGGTAAGTACAATATAAAACTATTTAAGCCTTCATAAAACTAGTTAAGCCTTTTGAAAGCTTGGTTTGTCTTTATGGCATTTTTCATATGAATCCCCCAAACTCTATATGACTTTGAATGCACCGGATCCTTGGTCCCTACGAGAATTTTTCCCTCCATGTGCATGACATGTACGGCCAAGAGATATGGTTATCTTCCTAGTTTTTGCTTTCTTGCCATCGTGGAAGTCTGATGACCAGTAGAGGAAGAAGAAAAAGAAAAGAACAATAATTTAAAAAATTACAAAAAAAGTTGTCTATACAATGTAGAATGACTAGTAGTCACATAAGCAATTTTTGAACAAAATTGATCAAAATGACTAAAGTGGCAAATTGTCAAAATTGTTTAGAACTAGGGAAAGTTTATGATTGAATTGTCATAAGCACAATAAGTTTATTAGGTTTTTGGTAATTTTTCCCTCTTTTCTTCCTTTTGAGAAAGTCCTCGGGCTGGCGGAGTTTGGACCATTTTCCTTACATCCCCCATCTTTAGCCCACATCGACATAAAATTGAAATATATTTACAAGTGCTCTTGCGACATTAATCAAGTAACTCTAAACAAGAATATATGGCGCTTTTTAAACATTAAAATTTAAATTTCAAAATGGAATTGACATAAGAAAATAACCCAAAATGAACTATAGCAATATGCATTTGATTGTAAGAAATTACAAATGCATTCATAATGTTATTCATTATTTCTAACTTTTACATACGTTGTCTTGAGTTACTTTTCTTATTTGGAGAGGCATGGATTAGTAGTTAATTATTTCGATAAGAAAAGATCTAGCGATAACCCTTAAAATATGTGATTCCTAAATTGCTGAATTTTTGTTGCTGCCAAGTTAAGTGTTGATATCTAAGTAAATTACAAATTTGCAAGTGAAGTTCATTTCCAAGGTACTTTTTTTTTTTGGGTTTAATTGTCAAATAAAAAAAATTCGTGTTTAGTCAAATAATGAAAGACTAACTAAAAGAGTTTCTTGTAATATTCCATATCTTTAATTGAGAGAGAGAGAGAGAGAGAGAGAGAGAGAGAGAGAGAGAGAGAGAGAGAGAGAGAGAGAGAGAGAGAGAGAGAGAGAGAGAGAGAGAGAGAGAGAGAGAGAGAGAGAGAGAGAGAGAGAGAGAGAGAGAATTATGAATCATGACGCATTCATCTTTTCCATCACATATTTGTTATTCCTAGTTTATGTTACTTTATAAAATTTATCATACAATAAGACGTTTGTAACTAGATTGAGACTTTGAAAATACTACTTAATCTTTTTACTTTCATTTACCGAAATTTAACCTTTTATAGACTCCTCCTACTGAAGTTGAACGTATTGACCGTGCTGACGTTTTTTCTTTTTTAACTTACAAGACTTGAAAACTTTTATTTGGAAAAGGACAAGCTCCTCTCATTGAATTAAATGTTTAAACGTCAGAAAGCATATTTTTGTTATAATTGATAAATCATTTCTTGAAGTTAATCCCGCTTAATTTGGAATCTGAGCCATAACTGAACTTGAAGGAATCTCGGGCCCTATAAGGAAAGTTCAAATTGGAATCTTGCCAGCAATATCGTGAGTGATCGAAAAAGGAAAGTTAATTTCCCACAAGACTTCTTTTCTTTATTGAATACCCACTCCATGTAGACGTGGTTGAAGGGCTCATAGTCTTTTGCATATAAATATACTGTTGTCGAGTTTAATCCGGTGTGCATATGACGAGTGAACTTAATATGTGTGAAAACTCACAAGATACACAAAGAGCGATCTCATCTTTAATTATTATAGTGGAACCATCTCGTCAATCTTTCTTGGTGAACTAGGCACATCATTGACCATATAAATCTTCTCCGTTCAGTTTTTATTTCTGCAGTTTATTATTCGCTTGAATCGTTCGTTCGTTCCCACTTTCATGTTAGTCTAACAATAATAAATTAGATTAAGTTAGATTAGAAGGGTTGAGAGAAATAGGCTCATAAAATCTAAACTACTTGAGTAGTCAAATGGTCCAATGAAAACAATTCAATAGAGCCCATGGTTTCGGACAAGAAAAAGCTGTGCCATAATACCACCATGGCACCACCACATGTGGTGCGGTGGTTGTTCAAGGTTGCTCGAAGTAGATCTCGTTTTCCATGAGAAATCACTTAACGTTCAAAGCGTCCACTATCCACCGCCCACACAAAGCCTACCCTGAATTTTGCCGGTCGCTGAGAACAGAATTCCTTAATGTACAGAATCGACATTAAAAATGGTCCGTAGACATTTGAGAAATTCTCAATATTCAGTCCTTGGTTTTACTGAAGAAAAATATAGGATCTGATTCGATGTGGTTTGGCATTGATGTTTAGTTTCTACTTGAAGATGAGTTGGATGGTACAGGCCAGACATGATGTAAATGAATGCAGCCCGAAGTGATTTTACATTGGCCAGCAAGATGCTGTGGCCCCAGCTATTTCGGTTGTGGCAATAGCATTATCCTCAATGATATCGAATTTTTGAGAAACTTATAATGAAGAAAAGAAAATTATACAAAAGTAAAGGCCAAAAAATGGCAAATCTTGTGATATCTCCATCAAATTCTATTGGTCTGTCTTTGCTAATAACTTTAACTACGTGAAATACTACGAAATCAGTTAACCACTATTTGGTGATGTGTTTGGGAGCATATTACCAAATTACTTTGAGCCTCTGAAGGTTCTTGTGTAAATGTTAAGGTGTTTAGTGAAGGAATTTGAAACCCTTTTGGAAAATGAGTGCATTTCTAAAGGCCACAAGTTCAATTCCTACATGATGCAACTATTTGGGGCCCAAATAGTTGCATCATGTAGGAATTGAACTTGTGAGCTCATAGCCTTTGAAGTGACTCCAATCGACAAGAAAGATTTCTTAACATACATGTGCTGCGGGTTCAGGACACATTATGCATCGGATTCGGTAGGTCTCGCGTAGAGCTAATATGATGCTCTGACTCACGTGTTAAACTAACATATTTATGCAAACGGCAGGCGTTCGGTGTATGCATGCCAATGTCTACCTGATTGCATTCTCGTTCCACTCTTCTGGGCAATGGGGTTAGGTCAGGTTCTCGTTCTATCTGGTTCCTCAAATCTCAGCCTCGTGTGACATAACACAAGGCGATATGAAAGAGATGTGGACGTTCGGTTTCGGCAAATGCTCAAATTTCCTGGTGGGACATCATTTCAGCACCACCACTACGAAAGTTTTAAACGATTTTGGGGCAAAGGCACAGAAATCTTGGGCCTGGAACCGTGGTCGGACCTACTCGTGGTGGAGTAGGTTGAGGCCCCATATGCGACACGTAAAAGGATGGCCAGATTGACACCAGAAAAGTGATGGTACCTCGCGTAGCATAACACGGTAGAAGATACGATTTTTGGCACCTCACGACTATCGATATAAGTTGAGGCAGTACAAACTACTAGCAAAGCAGACTCTCTGAGCCCTCCCAGGTATACAAAAAGCTGGACTGATCACACAAGAGGAGACAATGTTTGGTTACAGGGTAACCTCACCAAACAGCAGGAGTCTTTGACTCCGAGCCACGGCTGTCCCCCCTGCCTAGTAACTTAAGTGGGCTGACACAATTGTGTTCCTTATTTTTACGTACTAGTATCTGCATGACCAGTCCCTCTAGTTCCTCTCCATATATATTTTTTCCCCAGGATGAGGGAATACCCTCATAATGTTTTATGTCAAAGGTTGCCAAGGTCTACAATGACTCCGGACAAATCAATACGAGGACTTACCGAGGTCCGGTCTTATGGGAAGGCTTCCTACCACTATATTTACTGAGGCATAAGAGCTACCTCTTTCCCTTGAGTTAAACGCGGAGGGACACATCAAATAGAGGCAGCGGCTATCAGCTGACTTACCCTTCCAAAAGGCAAGTCCCATTATTTAGCAAAAAGGGCATGGGGACTCCCACCCTGGAGGGGTAACGTTGACATTGATGATGACATTGCCATAGTTGGGAGAAGCTGACGAGAAGAAGAAATGACTCAAATTGACCTTAAATTAAACATCTACCACGCAAAGAGCATCAAGTGATATAATGGCTAGCATAATGAGATTAGCCTGGTACTAAACATGAGGACTCCCACCCTGGAAGGGTAACGTTGACATTGATGATGACATTGCCATAGTTGGGAGAAGCTGACGAGAAGAAGAAATGACTCAAATTAACCTTAAATTAAACATCTACCATGCAAAGAGCATCAAGTGATATATTGGCTAGCATAACGAGAGTAGCCTAGTACTAAAAACGACATCTATTTTCATGAGGTCACGAGTTTGATTTACATGGTAAAAGAATCTCCAAATAGCTTGTGCAGTTGTGGGGAAAGATTTCCCGGTTGCTAATATTTTGTTAAGGTTGCAGCGACGGGCAATGCCAACTTCAAGCTTTCAGATTGCAGGTGATGCGAGTTAGATTTGGCTCAAATTTAATATTCAATAGCGAGTATCAGAACCTCATAATAAGGGCCACAGGGGACTATGAGCGCTGATTAATCCTTCTCGCTATCTTATTTGTGAGGAAAACATCTGATGCTAAACTAGGAAGAAGCTGCTTGTACTAATAGGAATAAAAATGTAATGGGCCACCCATTAGTTTGGCCCATTTGTACAAGACGCAGGGCTCTCACTTTAAAAGCTGAACAATACTTTCCTCCATCTTTAATCAGAGGAACTTCTTTCCAATCATACCTCTAGTCGGTAAGTTACAAATAATGAACACCAATAACATGAAAACATAACTAAGAATAATATTGATAGGTGCATGCAATTAACCACTATCAGAAAAAAAGTGCCTAGAAAAATGGTTTCCTTCAGCTAGGGAACGGAGGAAAACATGTCCATAAATATCAAGCCCTCGTCACTTCCTTACAGCACCTTACGGCCTAAACGGTGCCTTAAGGAACCCGTTATATTCACCTTCACCGGAAGCTCATTAAGATGTGCGTGGTCGCCAGGAGAATGATTCGGACCAATTCCTTGGTCACGGAGATCACCTAAGTGCTGTTCACACTTAAATTTTGCTCAGAAATTCTTCTTTTTGTATTCTCGAAAATTGGGATGTTGGCACCTAACGAAATATCTCTGCACTGCTGATCAATTCTGGCATTTCGTGTTTTTGGTGCTAGTAAGTGTCACCACGCATTTATGTTGTGCTTCGCGCAATCAGTCATTTCTTTTAACGCGTTATGCATTATGCACTGTGCACTGCATCTGCACTAAATCTTAATTACTGCACTCTGGGGTTTTGGGAGTGATTGGACCGGCTTCCGGGCATAAGTGTTTTGTCAGTCATTGCCTCCTGGTCATACATAATTATTTTTCTATTTTGGGAAGTTTATTCTTTAAATAAAAAAATCGTGAATTAGGGTCTTGAGACATATTCTGACAAAAATTAGCTCTCATAAAAATCTAAAGAAATTAGAAAATGGTCATTTCTGAATTTTGGTTATTTGATCGGGGAACTAGTTGGACGTGATGTGTGACCTGGCTGGTCCATTGGATTAGCTCGTATATCGCTTTGGTCTCGGTCCACTTTGCTCGATCTGTCCATTTTGTTAAGAGTCCTTTCAGTACTTATTTCCCCCGTCCACGTCCCCCGCATTTTCCTTGTGGGCCAACCTCCTTTCCATACATTCTTCAATGCACTGATTACTTCTTGGTCGATGTATTCCACCCCTTGGATTACATGGATCTCACATGAGTAGCGCCTTGATGAGCCACCGCTTCACTGCTGGTCTGAGCCTCGATCGAAGTCGTTGCCCATCGCCACTCGGTGCCTTCATCATCTAGCACGTGAGCTACCCATTCTAGTTTGAATTGTGTGCTTCCAGATAGATGCCGATTGTCACTGAGGTCGACCCTGAACCATCACTTATCTGACCTTAGCCATCTCCGAGTTGATTCTGCCATAATTCACTAGTGCCACCAATGATATCGTCCACGACCACCGACCCCACTTTGGTGAGCACTAACTTATTGCTTTGCTAATTCCATTATCATGGAAGAATTACCAAAAAAGTAATAAATTTATTATAATTGTGTCAATTCAATCATAAATATTTTTTTGGGAAAATTGTCCAAAAAGTTCTAAACCTATTGCACTTTTGTTAATTCAGTCATAAACCTTTTAACTTTGCCAATTCTGTCCATCCGGCTAATTTTGGCCGGAAAATGCTGACGTGGATGCCGGCGGTGCCACGTAGAGATCGCCGATGCTTGACGTGGACAAATTTGAATAATATTTGATTTTTTTGAATTTTTGAATTTTTTTTTTTTTTTTATTTTCTGTTTTTCCCTTTTTTTTTTTATTTTTTTTTCTTGGCCTTTTCCGGTGGCCGGCCACCGGCCACACGCCCGGCCCGGCTAGCCTTGCCTGCCACGGGCGAGGCCCGGCCGGGCAAGGAGGAGCACCGGCGGGGGAAGCCTGGGCAATGGCGTCGGCGACACCCGGCGAGGCCACCTTGGCCTCGGGAGGGTCGGCCTTGCCCAGGCTTCCCCGCCGGTGCTCCTCCTCGCTCGGCCGGCCTCCCCGTGGCGAGCGAGGCCAGCCCGGCCGGCTGTGGCCGGTGGCTAGCCACTGGAAAAGGCCAAGGAAAAAGCCAAAAAGAAAAAAAGAAAAGAAAAAAGGGAAAAAAAGAAAATATAAAAAAAAAATAAAAATTCAAAAATTCAAAAAAATTTAAAAATTATTAAAATATTATTAAAAATTGTCCACGTCAACGCCGGCAGTCCTACGTGGCACCGCCGGCGTCCACGTCGGCATTTTCCGGCCAAAATTAGCTAGATGGACTGAATCGGCAAAAAGTGAAAAAGTTTAGGACTCAATTGGCAAAGTTAAAATGTTTAGGACCGAATTGACAAAAGTGCAATAGGTTTAAGATTTTTTGGACAATTTTTCCACATTTTTTTTGGCTAATTAGGTCTTAAGTTTTTTATATTTGTACCAAATCCGTCCATTTGATCAAATTTGATTGGCTAGCATTGATGTGGTACAACCAATATTAACGTGACACTGCCAACGCTTATGTATACAATTTTAATAATTTTTTTGGTATTTTTTTCGATTTTATTTTCACTTCTCTTTTTTTTTCCCTCTTCCTTCTTCCTCTAGCTAGCGAGGCTCACCTTGCTTTCATTGGGTGAGGCCGACGATGCTCGACCTCCCCATTGCTGGACAAGGTCAGCCTCGTTAAATTTGGTAAGGTTTGCCTTGCTAGTGGCTAAGCGAACTTACCCTTGCCTAGCAATGGCGAGGTTTAGCCTCACTTGGGGTGTGCAAGGTCGACCTAGTGAGGCTCAACTTTGCCAACCCTCACCTCTAGCCAATCGCCTTGGTCCAGCGACTAGCCAGAGGAAGAAGGAAGAAGGAAGAGGAAAGAAAAAATAAAGATAAATAAAGGAAAAAGAAAAAAATAATTTTAAAATTCGATTTTTTTTTAAAATATTACTAAAAATCATCTATGTTAGCTCTAGTCAGTCAAATTTGGTTAGATAGATTGAATAGGCATAAATGTAAAAGGTTTAAGACTCAATTGGTAAACAAAAATAAAAATAAAATTTAGGATTGAATTAACACAATTGCAATAGATTTATGACTTTTTTGGTAAATTTTCCCCATTAGTAGTAGAGATATTAGTGGATATTCATTGTATAGGATCCATGCTAGACTTGAGTACCAAGTTTTGACTAAACTTTAACTAGTTGGTTTGTGTGCTACATGCAATTGCTACTGCTTGATTTCAATGAACTTAACATTGAATTGCTAAGTCACAGGATACAATTTCGATTTCAAGGGAGGAATATGTGTAGATTTGGTGGTAGTTATCTAGTCAATGCTAGATATTGATAGCATGCTTAATTACACTTTAAAGCTGCAAATTCTGCTGTGAGTTTGTGCAAAGTTGGTGTAAAACATTAATTGTCCAAATTTAAGTTGTGGTTTAATTGCCTCACTCCAAGTTAATTTTTAGCTTAATCAAGTTCAGTCTCGTTACTAGGCATTCCATGTGGACTTCTGCCTGATTAACCCTTAGCTTGAACCATATAAATCAAAGGAAAAATTAACTCATGAGTCTAGTGAAATATAAAGTAGAAAAGAGAATTGGGGAATTTTCCATATAATTCGATATGTATAAAAGAGTGCATAAAGAGCTTATTTATTGGCTTTATGATATGATTATATAAAATAACATATATCAATCAAGATATTCACAATCGTTTGGAGATATTTGTGCGATTTTGAGAGAGACAGAAAATCAATAGAAATATTCTAATTATTACTAATATAAGAAAATATCCTAATTATCTCTAACATACTACCTTAAACTCAAGATGACATCGAAAAAGTCAAATAGAGTTTGAATTAATGTTGCTCAATGCCATGAAAACTTGTTTCTCTTACGATACAATGGGGCATTGGGCTTGTTGATCCATGGTAGGGTAGTGTGTGAGATATTCTTCTAGATCTAGCTTGTTTGAGGGTGCTGGGTTTGGTGGTAGTGTCGGCTTCTCGAGATGAAAAGTGAAAAGTCGAGAATAAGAGGAATTAGAGTCGAGCAACATGTGTCCATTGCGATTGAGTTTGCTGTTGAGACAATAACTTAAATGCGATCGATATGGTTGGCATGGTTATAATAAGCGAAATAAGTTAGGCTTTGCCGAGGGAAAAGTTACTATGAAAAACACGCCTTTGCGACATAAAAAAATACCTTCATGGAAAAGAAAAGCTCGACTTGGTGACGTGTAGAGAAGTCATAACACACACAACTACCATGAAACTTACTTAAACATGAATTGGGGCATTTGGGTGAACACTGTCAAGGGTAAGATGAATTTATTTTGTTAGGGATGCATTGAGTATAAACCGGAAAGAAATTTCTAAGGCACATGAAATTAGAACCTCGTGCTCATCTATGTTGTTTCATTGTGATTGGGATTGAGTACAAAGGGTATTGATATAGGGATCCTATCTCTAATCGTCTATGTATATCTCGTCATGTTACCTTTTGGGAACACAAGATGTTCTCTTCGCCCAATCCCTTTGACTCCTCTCTTGCTTTTTCCTTTTTAAACAATCCTTCAGTGGATCTATTTCCTGAAGATACATCAATTGAATCTTCCTCTTCAAAGTTGTCTTCTTCTAATGTTGATGTTGTTACCTATGGCAATCCCACTTCAGCAGCTCTTAACTTGTCTACACCATCTGCGGATTCTTCACTCTTGGTCATTCCGCCTTCTCATGTTTGTCGCTCCACCCGAGTAAATCAACCTTTTGTTCAACTTCAACCTTCTGTTCGACTTCGTGATTTTCATTGTCACTCTGCTATTGCTTCCCTTCACAAGCCACGCACATTCAGAGAAGCTCGAATTAACCTTCTTTGGTAGCAAGCAATGGCAAATAAGTTGCATGTGTTCGACAAATCTCATACTTGGGAATTTGTTGATTTACCTCCTAGAAAGTCCACTATAGGTTGTAGATAGGTATATGGATTAAGATTAAGGCCGATGGTATGGTGGAATGCTACAAAACTAGACTAGAAGGAAAATGTTTTAGTCAGAAGTATGGAATTGACTATGACAAGACATTTGCTCCAATTGTACGTCTTACTTCAATTCAAAGTCTTCTTCCTATTGCAGTTATTAAACAATGGCCTCTATTGGAGATAGATGTTAAAAATGTCTTTCTTAATGGCCATCTTATGAGGAAGTATATATGTAGCCACCTCTTGGGTACATAGTTTGCTTCTAATAAAGTATGTTGCTTACGTAAAGCTTTATATGGATTGAAATAGGCTCCTCGTGCATGGTATTTTAAGCTCAGTTCCACCATGAAATGTCTTGGCTTTAGATCCAGTCCCCATGACAATGCTCTATTCATTTAGAGAACTTCTCGTGGGTATATTCTATTACTATTATATGTGGATGACATGGTTATTATTGGTGATGATCATATTGGTATTACAAAGCTCTAACAGTATCTTAATCAGCAATCTAAATTGAAAGATCTTGGGCAACTCAGCTACTTTCTAGGCTCGGAGGTTGCCTTAGACTCCTCAAGCTATTATCTTTCTTAAGCAAAATATGCCACCAATCTTTTTTCTTGCATGAGACTCACTGATACTAAGATTGCTGCAACTCCAATTGAGGCAAATGCCAAATTTGATGCAAATGTTGGAATTGCTCTTTTGAATCCCACTCTTTATTGATAGTTGGTTGGCAAACTTTTGTATCTTACTGTTACTCGTCCTGACATTGACTATGCTGTTCACTTAGTCAGTCAGTTCATGACCACACTGCGTACAACTCACTTTACTATTGTCCTTTGTACGTTTTGCTATGTCAAGGGTACCTTATCTCTACTATGGAGTTGAACGCTTATTCTAATGTTGATTAGGCTAGCAACCCTCTTGATTATCGCTCCACTATAGGCTATTGCTTCTTTCTTGGTACCTCACTCATATCATGGCGTAGCAAAAAACCGATTGTTATCAATTGATCTAGAACCAAGGTGGAATGTTGTGCTCCTGATACAATATCAAAAATTACTTTGGTTATGGTGGTTATTAAAAGACGTGGGAATCCATCACAATGGTGGAATAGTTATTTACTATGACAATTGAAGAGCTATTCAAATAGCTCATAATGATGTTTTCCATAAGTGCACCAAGCACATTGAAATCGACTATCATTTCGTGCGCTATCACGTGCTTTGTGACACTATTCGACTTGTTTTCACCTCATCTATTGATTAGACTACCGATATCGTCACTAAGGCATATCCACCTAGGCATTTTCAAGGTCTTTTCTTCAAACTCCAACTGACTTCTTCGATGTCATATTGAGTTTGCGGGGAGATGTTATATATATTTAGATTATGTATGATATTATGGATATCTTTAATATTCTAGATATCTTTATGATTGATTGTAATTGAATTCACCGAGTGCACTCCTTTCCTAAGGCTATCCTAGTGCACCCTTTTTGCTTTATACTTGAAGCAACCCTAGTAAAATAAATCCATCCTACCCCTAATAGTGTTCACCCAAATGCCACAAATCTTGTTTGAGTAAGTGCCATGGTGGTTGTATTATGACGTCTCCAGGGGCTGCCAAGTCGAGCTTTTCAATGCCGCAAAGATACATTTTCGCGCAATAACTTTTCCCTTAGCAAAGCCTAGCTTATTTTGTTTGCTGTTACCACGCCAACCGTATCAGCCACATTCAAGTTACTATTGCAATTGCAAAGTTGACCACAAAAAATGCATGCTGCTCGGCTCCAATTTCTTTAATTCTTGACTTTTCACTTCTCATTTCGAGAAGCCGGTACAACCAATAAACTCAACACTCTCAGATGAGCCGGATCTAAAAGATTCTCTCACACATTGCCTCACCATAAATCAACAAGCCCAATGCCCCACGGTGTCGTTAAAAAAGCAAGTTTTTGTGGCATTGAGCTATGTTAATTCAAACTCCAGTTGACTTCTTCAATGTCACTTTGAGTTTGAAGGAGAATGTTAGAGATAATTAAGATATTTACTGTGACATCCTAGATTTTCGACTCTACTTTTAATTCAATAAATCGGATATTTCATCAACTCCCCTATAATACTGTTCTCAGAGCCGATCACTTGTGAGATAACTAGACTATCTAGGGAAGCCATTAAGGATTTTAAGGCAAATAGACTTAAGAATTCAATCGGGAATCGGCCGCTCGACCGTGTTCATCTGCTGAGATCATTACGGTACGGACGTAAATCGATTAGAGATCAGAGATAGGTCGGTTCGACTGAGATGCATGGTTAAACGTGGGTGATCCCACTAAATTGCAAAATATTCATCGATTGACACTAGTTTGATTTTTCTATTGTTTTGGTACCCTGTGTTCGTATTTGAAATCTCGAGATTTTCTCGACAATCAAGAGTCACCAATGTATCAAATGGGTTCATTGTGGCTCGAAGAAAATCGACCATGGGTCATTTGTACTAAAAAGTTCTAAAAGTTACCCAATAGCTTAGGTCACACTAAAAACGCGTTGGATTGAAATTAACCGCGAATTTGAATCCGATTTTAGAAATTGAAAGTTCTGTCGTGTCACAATTAATTCTAGGAGCGTCAACTTAGTCTTAGAAGATTTTTCTGCAAACCAAGACTTTTTGGGAAAAAAGTCGGCATGTGGCCGTTTTTGTTTAGAAATTGTCAAGGATCGTTTTTTATTGCAAATTTGGGAAGCAAGTGAGTTGTATGGGTGAGGAAAAATACCAAGATGATCGATGGTGGGTTGATTGATTTTATAGAGGCTAAATTGGATTGAATTAAGAAGGATTTAATGTCTAATTGAAGCAAGATCAAGACAAATTCGCATGTCCCCCACCCCCACAACTTTTGGACCATTTCAAGCTTTTAGATGGGGAGCATGGGTGGCTGGATTGTGGCCAAGGAAGCCAGACATTGCTGAGGATGGTCAATGGGACAAATGAGAGGAAAATGTGAACCAAGTGGCCCCCCTCTTGTAGTAGCCTTCTTCTTCCTCAATCCACTTGCTTTCTCCATTGTTGAGGGTGCTTAGAAGCTTGAGAAAATCAGAGAAGCAAGCCCCCTTGCCGTTCGACCAAGCCGCACACCCACCGGATTGTTTTCCTTCTTTGTTTTCCTTTATTCCAGTTTATGCTCCAACTAACTTTTCGCCAAAGATCTAAATTGAAAGTGGCATTCCTGGACGAATTAGCTAACGATCCACCCATCATCGTGACCAACACATCTAGACCGTTCCAAACAGCCCGACCTCGCCCTGAACTGAACCGCCGGTAGTCTTGTATGGCCGCCGCAAGCTGCCGGTCGCCGGTTTGTTGGTTTGCCCGCTGGTCCGCCTGTTTCGTGTTTTTCTTTATTTTTCTCCTATTCCAGCCCTTCCTTTGCCCATTCCAACCTCCAACAAGACCCCCTAGACCCCCGGGAACCACGGTTGTTGACCACCCACTCGCCGGAGCTCCAATCAACCTATTTCTTCACCGTTCAGCCTTGGTTCTCCTCTGTCCAACAAGAGCAGAAGCAAAAAACAAACCAGCAAGAAGTCTTAAGACTTCGTGGCCTGCCTCCAACCATTGTAAGTCCTCGCTGTTGGCCGTCGGGGCTCGCTCAGCCCATCTCGGTCCTCGTGTGCGTCAACCAACCTTGTTTCCTCTCTTTTGTAGCAGCAAATAGAGAGCTTGTTGGTGGCTTTTCCAGCAACCTTCGGGCCCATTTTGAGGTGGTTTCGGACCTCAGTTGCTAGGCCCACGTTGAAGGAAGTTGTTCCCCGTTGCGTCCCCGTCGATTTGCACCAACCGGCTCGCCGAACAAGTGAGTTTAACTCACTAATCCTCGCTTAGTAGGTTAATTGTACTTAGGGGTTGGTTAGTTTAGGCTAAGATGGATTATGTTGTTAGATTATATTATATTAGTGTATTTAATTAATTGCCATTACATGTTAAGTGGTTAACTAGTGTAATTAGCGAGTAAATAGAATTTAACGAGTCTCAAAATTTTTCGGGCCTGTTTCGGCATATAATTAGGCATTACGGGCCTAGGCATTTATTTCATATTTTCTGTAATTATTTAATTATTTAATTATTTTCCGAAAATTAACCCGAGATAGTTGGTGACCGGAATTTTGTGTTGAGTGCGGTGATGCTCTCTATTTATTTAATTGAGTACCTAATTGTGCAAATTGATTTTGATTGACGTTTGTGGGTTATAATTTCTAAAAATGGATAATTTTGGTAATTAAGTGGAAAATTACCGGGCATCGGTCTACAGCGCCAAAAATCTATTTTGGGATTACTGAAAATAGTGAGAGGTTCAAAAGTGAAAATCTTAGAATTTCAATTTCGTAGAAAGTAAAGCTTTAATTCCTGTTTTTCTTGTAGTACTCCTAACCATGCTAGTAATAGCTTAGTAGCAACTCTAATGTAATAATGAATTAATGAGAGGAATCAAGTTATGATCGGTAAGAATTGAAAGAGTTCACATGAAGCTTAAGCACCACCTTATAGGAAGATTAGTGCATTACCCTGATAATCTGTTAGCTCTCATGTGGTTTACTTGGGATGTTGCAATAGTGAGAAAAGATTTGGAGAGGGGATGAGCTTGTGATGGTCGCCATCTCCTTGGGATGCGACCACGGTTGGGTAATCGTCTAAGCAAGGTGACCCCAACGGTGGTCTGCGGTGGTTAGACTGCTTGTTGGAATTTTCTTTTGTGAGAAATTAGCTGGATTTGAATTCTTTGTATGAGTGTTCTTTTTATTGGAAAGCTCATCTTATGATCTTAGTTTTGTAGGGCGAGCTAGTGAGCCATCGATCATGGAGTTTGGGTTGCTAGTACATAGCGGCCCAACCCCGATAATCGTTTTATTCTCTAACTAGTTGTTCTTCTACTCCGGTTCAATCAAAATATCAACTTCTAAAATTACAAAGTATATCATGATCCTTGATGTTTGTTCATTTTTTTTTTTCCTTTTTGGTTTTGTCAATCTAGACTAAAATGAGTTTTAGTCCTTAAAAACTAATTATATGACTAATTGTGGATAAGGTTTGCTCCCAATGTTTGAGTCTTGCGGAACGGTTAGTGTGGTGCAATATTAACACCATAAGTAGGATGAAACAAAAGGGGCGTGAGAGGGCAATCCTAGTGTAGTTGGACGCTAGGTGGCAAGTGAGGAATGTCGAGTCACTAATTGTGAAGAATTTCTTATTGGTTCTCCACCTAAATCCCACCCCACCCCCCTTAAGCTCGGAGATACCCAAATCAATAGAGACAATGAAATTTAGAACTTCAAAAATCCAAAATGTTCCCCTAAATTAGTGTGGAGATGGGTTACTTACAATAAGAGGACCAAGAAAATTGTTTTGTAGACTTATGCGAGGTGACAATCCTAACGTAGGGAACTGATGGTAGATAAATTACCACGTGTTAGGAGAGACACGGGCCAATCATGGGCTAGCGCATGTTAGGATGAAATAAGCCTACACCAAACCTGCTAGAAATCGTTTGGGAATAAGCTAGATTATCTCTAAAGAACCTTGCTCCGAGCCCACCAAGACAAAATTCTCCAAAACATCCCCAACGAATAAGAATTACCTAAGATGTGGCCACCTACCGGGAAAAGCGTTAAAAAAATCCTAAACATTTTGCATTTGTGCCAATTTAGTCATAAACCTTTTTTTATATTGTGTCAATTCAGTCATTTCCAACCAATTTTGGCTGGATTTTGCTGACTGGACGCCGATTGGTGTGGCTTGATAGTATTAACGTGGATAATTTTTAATAATATTTTAATTTTATCGAATTTTTTTATGATTTATTTTTTCCTTATCCTTCTTCTTCCTCCAGTCAATCGCTGGCGATTGGCCAGAGGCGACCGCCGGCGAGGTCGACCTCGTCAGCCACCTTGCCAATGGTCACAAGAGCGATCTCGCGCCAAGCTAATGAGGCTCGACCCTCGCCGCCCAGGCCTTAAGGGCGGCCTTGCGCCTGGATCTGGCAAGGTCGAGCCTCACCGGCCATGGGCGAGGCCGCCCTCAAGGCCTGGGTGGCGAGGGTCGAGCCTCGTCGACTTGGCGCGAGGCCGCCCTAGAGGCCTGGGCGAGGGCGAGGCTCGACCTCGCTAGATCCAGCGAGGACCGGCCTCGTCGGCTCGGCATGAGGCTGCCCTTGAGGCTTGAGCGATGAGGATCGAGCCTCGCTCATGGCTGACAAGGCTCGACCTTGGGAGATCCAGGCACGAGGCTGCCCTCGAGGCTTGGGTAGCGAGGGTCGAGCCTCGCCCATGGCCGGCGAGAGGTTGCCCTCGCAGCCTTGGTGGCCTCGAGCTGGCTTCTTGTCGCCCAGTGTGAGGTCGCCCTCACGATCATTGGTGAGGTGGCCGCGAGGTCGACCTCGACGGCGGTTGCCTGCCTCGGCGGTCGCCGGCGACTGGCTGGAGAAAGGAGGAGGAGAAGGAAAAAAGAAAAAGAAAAAAGGAAAAGAAGAAAAAGAAAAAGGAAAAGAAGAAAAAGAATAAAAATAAAATAAAAAACAAAAAATTAAATATTATATAAAAATTGTCCATGTTAGCGCCGATCAGACCATGTAGCCTATCGGAAACTAGTCAGCAAAATTTGCCAGAAAGGATTGAATTGACACAACGTAAAAATGTTTAGGATTAAATTGGCACAAAAAAAGTTTATAACTAAATTGGCACAAATGCAAAAGGTTTAAGACTTTTTTGACACTTCTCCCGCCATCTATCCCTTATCATTCTTGCATTAAGTAATGCTCACGAGAAGTAAACTAACAACAAATCTAAGATCACAGTTTGCTAGTAAATTCGAAAATTGTATAAAAGGAAATATATATATATATAAAATAAACATGAAAGGGAAAAATTATGTTGGATGCAAATTGCGCAATTCTAAAATCTCCAAAACTAGAATAAGAGCATAGATGATCGAGTAGAAAGATTATTGCATCTGTTTTGGGATCCATTGTTCTTGATGTGGAAGCGGAAAATCAATGATCCATGGACAAGTCCTTCTCCTCTATTGCTCTCCGTATTATTAGCTCAATGAGACGGCCCTCTCACTCTTTAGCGTTAGGTAAACGCTCTTGATGTGAGAATACTTGCGAGAATTAGGATTAGAGGAGAGATTTGAGCACTATTTATAGAGTTTCCAATCACGTCCTCTTATTACGGTCAGGCTCAACTCGGCTTATACTAACCAACTTCATATTAAACTAATTAAAAAACATTCTATCTCACTTTAGACTAACCCCGTAAAACGGTAAATTATAGTATCAATTAATGTTGTCCACATCAGAAAAACTCTTATAAATTATTCACCAACATTTTGCCTCTTATGTGAGAATTCTTTGAGAAATGCGGACAAGAGCATCATGGATAACCTCGGTTGATCCACATAAATAAGCGACATAAAACAACTTTAAGTTTTAACGTCACTTTTCATATACAAATAGGATTGAGATGAATCCGGGGTAAATTCTAACTCCCATGACATGTGAGAGAAAGCTCAACAGAAAGAAAATGAATGCCAAACTCTTATATGGGGAGGAGATTCCATGTGTATAAGACATATATAAACCCCGTCGATCATGGATTCGGGAACCACAAATTTGGTTTCTTTTTCGCATCATGAGGCTATGAATGGAAACACTTGTCCTCTCCTCTCCTCTCCTCTCCTCTCCTCTCGAGATCGTCGTCGCCATGCCCCTCCTTGGGGCCTTCCCTCTTCTTCTTCCGACCGTCTGCGAGTCAAAGCACGAGCCGTTCGCCGACCGCAGCGCGGTCGTCTCCACAGCCTACGGCGTTTCAATTTACAAGGCTGCTTCTATTCCATATGCCCCTCCTCCTCGGCTCGTATCTCCCCTTATTTTAATGGCTCCAAGCCCGTCATTTATTCAGCTTCCTTCTGCCACACGCGATATTCTCACCATTCCCACCGAAAATTACTAATTAAATTAAGTTCTTTTTCCCCATGGCAATAGTACCTCCACTAGGTAGGCACCCCAAGAAATAACTTTCAAAGAAATGAAATAAAATAAGAGGCTCCTCCCTCTTTTGCACCCACAAGCAAACATCCCATGCACAGAGTACCCAGTTGGAATTTAGATTTGAATTTTTATTTTTTTGGGTAGATTTATTGTCTTTGTTGAGGTGATGACAAATCCGTTCATCTAATCTGGGTTTTTCCCCTCTAGTGAAAATCAGTGCATGTGACCAATGAATTATGGGTCTGTACTATGTACTCATTTACCAGTTGAAAAGAGAGAGAGAGAGAGAGAGAGAGAGAGAGAGAGAGAGAGAGAGAGAGAGAGAGAGAGAGAGCGCTGCGTGTGCCAAAAACACTTCTGTTTACCTTTTTTCCATGGCCACTGATGCATCATCCTCAGTTAAGTGTGTGTACTTAAGGATTTTTTTTTTTTTTTTGGGTAGATTTATTGTCTTTGTTGAGGTGATGACAAATCCATTCATCTAATCTGGGTTTTTCCCCTCTAGTGAAAATCAGTGCATGTGACCAATGAATTATAGGTCTGTATTGTGTACTTGAGGATTTTGTAACTTCATTTTTTGCCTTTTCTTTTATTGTGCAAGGAATCCGAATTTTTTTGACTTGATTAATCCTCACGATTGTGTGCAAAATGTAGCGTTCACGAGCATCGGGTGGAACTCTGCTCATAGGATGATGGCATTTCTACAATTCTTTCTACCATAGATAAAATAAGAACTTCAGCTTTTACATTATCCTTCCAAGTTGATCAGTATTTGGGTCTTTTTAAACATCTGACCAATCGTGTCAAACATCGGATAATTACAAAAGGCACATTACTTTGCGCTCTAACGTGTAGCCCTCAAGAGAATGCCCTAGTACGAAATATGAATCTATACTTTGAGCTGAGAGGATAGATATGCTTACTACTTCTGAAACCTTATACTAATATTAGCTAGCAATCTCTTTACTAATAGATAATGTAGGTGAACGAACGGATCTCGGAGTCAACGATGGAGTTGATGTAAGTTTACATTCTTGTACTGATCTTTGAAATTGGTTCCCAAATTCAGTGATGCATCTCCATGGCTCCAAGCTTATTCGACTATTGTTGGAAGTTGTTAAAATGAGGAGACATAATCTTCCTTTTGTCGAAATATGTATGATTCACTATAATGGGTCACTGGGTCACATGATAAAAATTATCCTTCGACATGGAAAAATATCATTCTTTGCATGTATTCATGTTGATCTCCAAACAATTTGTGACCTACTGGACAATATCTATTTGACCTCCACTATTGTCAATTCTTAGCAGTAATCCTAAGACTTACGAATCCGCGCGATTTTATGATTATCCAACATGGTCAAAACGTGAAACCACCGTTGAGAATCCATTGGTTGCTGGCTGGCCCCAAATACCCTAAATATTAGAAAAACAATAGAAAACATGAACTTCCGACTCTCATTTTTTTGTTTTGTTTCTTTCCCATGGAAGAATAGTACTAAATTGCCACACAAGAACTAAACAGAGAAAATCAGCAATTGAGGGACACGAGACTGGACTGGCAACCCCTTTCTCGGCGGACAACTGTTTGTAGCTGTCACTCTCATCGATGCTCTCCTTCCCGTCTTGGCTAAGAAATTCAGATTAAAGAGTTCGGCAAACCCCAGAAGCGGACGACCTTGCACAGGTCCTTAATGAATGGTCCGAGGCTCATCTTCATCTCTCTCACCGACGCAAGTGAGAGAGAGAGAGAGAGAGAGAGAGAGAGAGAGGACAACTTATAAAATTGGTTCACACGTGTCAACCGTGAATGTCGATTTATAAAGAATAATAATTAGACAACGTTACGGCATTCGATGCAAAGGACTACTTTACAAAAGTAAGAAGAACGTTTTGTGTTGCATCGGTTTAGAGTTTTACTGTGTGAAACAATCTTGGATTTTTTTTTTAACTTTATTGCGTTCAAGATGGAAGAAGAATATAAAAAGATCCAAAACAATTACTTTATAAGGTAACATCACTTTCAGTTCATCACTCCATGTTTTTGGCCTCATTACCTACTCAGCTTTTGTTACTTTATTTACCAAAGTAACCATGTACATCAAATATTTGGAATACTGGCATTATTATTGAACAAGTGGAAAGTAAAAAGAACAGGGAAAACAAGAGGTTAAGTGGTTGTTCCGCATACACCAAAGAGACCTTTCCCGACATTTGTGCTCTCTCTCTCTCTCTCTCTCTCCCCCCCCCGGGCCATATATCTTCACCTCTGACCCTTATCAAATTTTAACACCATCTCAGCAAATTCTCTCTCGCCTTCGGTTTTCACTCATCTCTCTCCTTCTACTCCAAAAACCAAGTCTCACCCATCTCTGCTCCATCTGTTCTAGTGTTTGATCTGCCCTAGACCAACAGCCCTTGAGTTTCTTGAGCCGTATATCTCCTTCAAGATCACACCCATCTATTATAACATAGCAATATGGATGGGTTTAGCTCTCAAAGGCAAGACTCCATGAAAAGGAGGTTCCAAGATAGGAGCTTGCCCATCTCGTCCATGGACAACTACTTCGCAAAAGTCATGGCTGCCGCCGCCACTCCGCCTTCCTCCTCGCCGGCCTTCTTGAAGAACCCTAACAGCAACAGCAACAGCAACAGCAAGATCCCAGGTTCTATCGGGTTCGATGACGATCTCGTGGCCGCGGTCGTGCCGCCGGTGACCGTGGCCATCGAGGGCCGCTCGATCTGCCACCGCATCAGCCTCCACAAGCACGAGAGCTACCAAAGCCTCGCCAAGGCGCTGAGGCAGATGTTCGTGGACGATGCTGATGTCCCGGACAAGGATCTCAACCTATCCAATGCTGTTCCCGGACACCTTATTGCCTACGAAGACATTGAGAATGATCTTCTTCTTGCTGGTGACCTCAATTGGAAGTAAGTTCTTTCTTTTACGAATATTTAACATGAACCTTTGGCTTGTCTCTCAAAATTTGTCATGTTCGCCCATGACTGAAATAGGAGCTTTTGTTACATACTCCGCTGATGAAAACCTAACCTTTTCGGTTTTATCTTCGAGTAGGGACTTTGTACGTGTGGCGAAGAGAATCCGGATTCTGCCGGTGAAGACGAATTCGAGGAAAGGAAGAGGAGAAGCATGAGAGCTGCTGTGTTAGCCTGGACTTTTGTTGAGGGTTTCGGTGTGATGAAGGCAACCGGAACTTGTATGAGCTTGAGAGAACCACAAAGGGGGAAAAAAAGAAAAAGAAAAAAATGAAAAAGAAAAAAGAGGAAGATATGTTTTGTCTCTTAGGGATCCAGATCCAATGTCCTTTCTAATTCTTGGGTATGAACTTTCTTGGCTATCGTATTTATACAGTTCTACTTCGATTTCTTACTTCTTGCGTTTTTCTCTCATGACTCGGTTCTAAGTTGAGCCAGTGGAATTTGTTCTCTCTTTAGATTTTCTAATTACTTAGGTTTTCTTCTTGTGTCCAAAGATGGCGAGAGGACTGAAAGCATGCAAAATATCAAATTTGTTGATCACCACTCTTCGGAGCTATACGACTTCGTTAATCGATGTTTCACTCCACATTTTCCCCCTCAATTTATGTATCCTGCGTGAGGAATCAAGATATAGTAGGTATGAACTATGATTGATTCGTAAAATCGACATATTCAATAATGTACACAACATCATCTTATTGAGTATTAACTGAGCCGTTTGTTTAAAATTCACTTACTGTCGGATGTCATATCATTTACGTATAAACTTTGAAATCCGGTCTTAGTGTATTATCATTACAAATAAATGGTCTGTCTTTCCTTGATTTGCCTTGCCTGTACACGTAATGGTTGATATTTGTGAAGCCGTACACGTAATTTACTTGAACGACTCAGGACGCTAATGCTTGAAAATGCGGTGTCCTCCATCATGTAATGGAGGACATGACTAAACCAAATTTCAGGGTCCCAATAAATTCTTGTATAACTTACAGCTTTTGGAGTGAAGTGATGTATGAAAATGTAATGTTTGGCCAATAAAAAGATTCAAATACAACTCCAAGATATCCTGTTTTCCTAAGCCACGATTTCCTCTCCTGCTGCCTTCTTTAATCACCCCCACGTACCGTGTTGCAGATTCAAGTCTTTCTGCTTTTTACCTCAACATTTCCGTGACGAAGTGGTGAGATACACAGTTAAACCTATTGCAAAAAGTGGCTTGTAGTTAATAAACGTGGCTAGAGTTACTGTGCTTCCCACGGGAGTAAATGCTTAGGCGAGAGAAAAGGTAAAAAGGTCGTACGAAAATTGGAAGAGCGCTTCCATTTGCGTTAACATTTCTGTGTCTTGTCTGTAGTTTTTTTTTTTTTCTCTTTTTGGCATCAAGACCAGAGTTTCCTTCCTGCTCCAAAGAATGTCGTCTAATGATATTCGAAGGTACGACGATTGTTCTGGGTAATATTTTTTGTGTGTGTATAAGCTTAAAGAATTCATGTCTTGTTCTGCTTATTGTGATGTTTGATTGCTCTGACAAGACCCCATGGATGGAGACTGACAAACAAATTCATCCTATCCATATTTTTATAGTCTTTAACTTATATTTATATATAAAAAAAACTGATATTTCATGAAGTTAGGCATCCACACGCATGTTACTAGCTTTTAGCTTACGCACAACTTCTAGAAATACTCAAGAAAGTCACAGATCTTCATGTATTCTCATGGAGGAAATATGGTGATGCTGCAATGGAGGAAGTGAACCAACTGAACTTAAAGGATGGGGCTGGCTACAGTGTAGTTGACTGAAGCTAAAGCAGCCCCTTCTTAAAAACATCAACCTTATTTTTCCAGCCATTAATTAGTTAATTTCAGATCAGATGGGTCCACTCCTAGAATGTAGGCACCGCTTAAAGGCTTGCACTTTCATTTCAGTGGGATTGTTGTTGCCTGCATTGAGACAAGCGAAATATCAGGTTATCCTCGAGAGCACGATGTTTCCTAATATCCACGATGATTATCACATCCGCCATATGTTATCATTTCCGAAAGAATATAAAAGACTTGCAATAATTGACGAGGACGAAGGTTCAGGACATCTTACTTTATAAAACGTAAAAGTTATCTCATATGAAATATATGTTAGGTGCATTTTTCTGGTATAATCATAAGAGTGAATTTGAATTAAAATATTCTCGAATTTTTTGGCTTGGTTAAAATTCAATATATGATATATCGCCTTTTCGGAAAAGGAATAAATGGTCTTCGTTTATTCTCATATAGGTATCATGGTTTTTGAGAATGACAATTAATTGAGTTAATAATTGAACCTAAATAAAAGAATGAGGATCCCAACTCAATAATGTAAAGGGAAATTAATTATTTGTAATTACTCTCTCTCTCTCTCTCTCTCTCTCTCTCTCTCTCTCTCTCTCTCTCACAGAGTCCAACTGGCTGTCGCTCGGTAGGCAGTACACATCATTTTTCCTTATTTTTGTCATTTTATTACTAAACACCTAAAAATTAATTGATTTCTCAACCTTTAATTCTCTGTGGCCAGCTTTTTGTAAACTGCAAATTGGTGAAATGGGTCAGCTTTTCTATTTTTATGTTTCACTTTTTGCGTTGCTTTACGTCTAAATCAACGCAATTAATTGAATTCTGATAAAAAAAAAAGCCCAAGATGCAATTAATTGGCTTGACTTTTCCCATTGGAGCATCTGCGGGACTATTAACTTCGTGACCGCGTCCTTAAGTAGAAATGCGGAAATGTTGGCAGTATTTCACTGTTGTTAGCCTCAATGCTTGTCGCATGCAATAAATTTTGATATTTTTAGGAGATATTCTCTATCCTTTTTATATTCTCCTTTGAGCCTTTTTTTTTAAAGGCGTTCATAAGATTAGGAATTGTTTCCATCATCGGCGAAATAAAAAGCTTTATTAACACAATTTTTTTTTTTTTATGGTAACTGAGGACTCCGCCTGAGCCCCTTGCGGGGCATGAAATGCTTAGTACCGACGACTATACCTCGAGAGTGACTAGCACATGACCCTAATACCATAGTCTCTTACTTACAACACATTAGCAACCGCGGGTTTTAAACTCTCGACTTCGGCGGTGAAGGAGAGATTCTCAACTAACGCAGTTGCCCACAGTTTATTAATACTTATTCGTGCACATATTTTTGAAAAAAATTGTTTGAATCATTTTTTTCATTTTCATCTATGATAGAAATAAAGTTGAGTGAATATGAGATCTAAGTGCATTGATCAGATTCGTGAAATTAGAGAGGCTCACGCGAATATCGCTAATCCATATCATTGTCGACGATAGTCCATAGAGCGACATGTGATTTTTCTCTCGAGAGTATGGTCTTCTTTCTATTTCACCTTTTAGTCTTTATTCTTCCCGAGATAGACGAGCAAAGTGACTATCCACATCTCTTCTTCACCTCCATAAAAGATTCCCAAACATACGTTAGGTTCAAAAGAGTTATAACATGGGGTTTTTACAATAATTTCAATTTTTAATATACTAGATTTTCTGGTGTTACATTGCTTTGAAGTTGAATCATTTTAAAGAGTCTTATTAAAAATTGCCGTAAATTGCCATATAATGAAATATTATTCTCATAGTTGGGACGTATGCAATTAAAATTTAGAAAATCGATTAATTTCTCGCTAAACATATTCAACAAGTGCTCGAGAGACACTTGTTCACATTACCATATTTGAAATTAGGCATGCTTAACATATACGTTACCGAGCTGAGACCTCATTTATGTAAAATACAAATGAAATTCAAAGTATGACCAGGAAATCTAAATCGATAGTTGAAATTATGCAGCCTGCCCCTCTGGCGAGATATTAATGAGGTATTGTGGAAGGACAAGATATAAATGAGGGGAAAGACTTTCGCTCTAAGTATGGACCAATTTCAATTAAGTAGCGTTGGTTAGGGATATGGTATGGACCTCTTTTCTTTTCAATTTACGTGCTGTCGTTGCTTTATGACATTGCATTTTCCTGTCCCTTAAGGACCAAGGAAGTAACGGTTCGAATTCATAGCATAGAAAAGACTGACAAATTTATGTCCACGAAAATATGTCCCAGAAACAAATGGGTCTTTTTTTTTGCTTCGTCTCGGCAATTCAAAATCAATTATTGTGCTATGAAAATAACATCAAATGACCTGTACTTGTGTCATATGATCATGGCTGAGATTCAAAGTCGGTTTGCTTGGGGGAGTTAATGGAATTTGGCAAGTGAAAATAACCGGTTTAATCAATCAAGTCAACTAACTAAGAACAATAATGCTGTGCATGCCAGCTTTAATAACATCAAAATATGTAGGTTGCCCTCTCTCTAGTTTCTGTTTCATTCTGTTTTATTGTAATAAATGTCATCTTTTTTAGTCTGTTTATCATTGAGTCAACATGCAACATCACCGTTTCTATCCATATTTTTAACGAAAGGACTAACGGGAAAAACCGCGTAATTCAGGGACTTAATCAAAAAAAGAAAAAACTGTCCAAAAAGTCCTAAATCTATGCATTTTTGCCAAATTAGTTATAACATTTTAATTTTACCAATTTGCCAATTGAGTCCATTAAGCCACTTTTGGTTATAAATTGCTAAAGTAGACACCAGTTAGGGGTGAGCGGTTTAATGTTCCGTATAGGCTCCGCTTAGAATCTGGGAATTATCCATTGGAATGGTTTTTCATATTTTAGAACTTGAAACCTACCGTGCATATCCTAGAACCTGGAATTTACCCAGTCACAAGTTTCAATGTCAATTCCGGGGTCTACTCGGGTTCCACTTATATTATTATTTGAATAATTATAATTCACTAATCATAACTTATATTTATATACATGAAAAATATAAACATTAATAAAAAAAAATCTTAGTTATAAAATGAAAACTTGGACTAGTGCTTCTAAATTATACACTCATCATCAGATGTCATGAAATATTAGAAGATCGCACGGAGACATAGACTAAGAAAAACATTAAAACTTATTAAAGATTATAGGTTATAGGTTCTAGGGTCAAAATTTCTCCAATTAAGAATTTAGAATCTACCATTTTTTGGAATCTAAAACCTATCTTATATACGTTGGAACTTAAAACCTACAGATTTCCATCGGTCCGGTTCTCAAGTTTTAGGTTTTACATTGGAATCATGTTCACCTCTAACGCCAAACATCCCATGTGACATGGTCTAAATTGACGTGAACACTTTTTTAATTATATTTTATTATTTCTTTTCTTTTCTTTTGAATTGAAGGTCGGCGATGGTGTCACGGTACTTGCGGTTGCCAGTGTGGGCTTGATGGCACTCGCTGGTCAAATGAAGGGCATGCAAGCCCTTCCCTAGAATCGAGACAGGCAAATAGGGTGCCACGGTTCTCGTCGAGTCTAAGCAAGGGCTTGCATGCCCTCGTTGGCCTCAATCCAAAATTGAAAAAAAAAAAAAAAAGAAAAGGAAAGAAGAAAGAAAAAAATAAATAATATATAAAATAATTCAAAATTTATTAAATATTATTAAATATGTTCATGTCGGTGTTGGCTATATCATGTAAAATGGTTGGTATCAATGTCAGTATTTTTTGGCTAAAATTGACTAGATGGCTCAATTGGCAAAACGTAAAGATGTTTATGATTCAATTTACAAAATTGAAATATTTATAATTGAATTGGCAAAAACGTAATAGATTTAAGACTATTTGGATAATTTTTCATAAAAAAAGAAAAAGTCTGCTTTGTATCATATATCGTTGAAGTTCAATAAAATACAATTCAATGTTTCTCAATCATTTAATTTTTAGGATAATATAATAGTTTGACACGAATTCTACGCACACATGTACACTAGTGCAACTTTTGCTAGTGGTTATAAACGAGTAGATTAAAAATGCCCAAGAGATCTTATTTGGCAATTGGGAATTTGCCTTTCTTTTTAATAATATAATCACCCACTAAGATTCATAGCAATGTGATCTTAAGGTCCTAAACTCAAGAAGGCAATGCATTATACAGGAGGTTTCGTCCGTTGCAACAACTCAAACGCAACTCCTTGAGATTGAGTCACGTTAGTAGCAAGTAGAATGACTTGATGAGAAAAATTAAAAGCATAGGAACAGGAAAAATTACATAAGAAGTCCTAAACCTTATGTATAGAATGCAATTGATTCAAAAACCATTCAAATGGTTCGATTAAATCCTACGCCTTCTTCATGAAGTACAATGAATGAATAGTATCTAAAATTGACTTCGTGTCATTAAAAAAGGGTTATTGGGATATCCTTCAATTGCACTTTTCAACATAATTCTAAAACTTAATAGCATTTTTCAATAAATCTTGAGAACTTAATTAAACCAACTAAAAGTTTGAGATTCTGTTGCACTTTCAATTTAGCTAGGATTGAGAATTTGATTAAACCAATCGAAAGGCTGGATACTAAATTGTATTTAATACATAAAGTATAGCACTTCGGATGCAATTTTCTAATCAAGGACTCCATTAGACCAACACGAAAGTACGATAAACGAAAAGTATATTCTTTTTTCTTTTGAAAAAAAGAAATCGTACTTCATTTTTTTCGGGCACATGGAATCATGCAATAGAGAAATTATCAACTTATGGATTTTTTTGCTTTTTGTTTTTTTGTTTTTTTTGGTTGGCGTTCAACATTTGGATTTGAGTCAGCAGTATTTGCAGACTTTGGGATGTAACCGATGGGCTTCCGTGCTTGCTCCGCTAAGTATCTTTCGCATTGGCTTTGTCTAATATAGTCAAAAATGGAATTTAGTGATCCAAGATGTTTTATATTGTTTTCAAGTACATCAATAATTGTAGCTGGCTCACCTTGAATTTAAATTTCTATTGTTTGAATAAGAATCGACACGCATGGACAAGAAAATCTTAATCAAACCCCCTAAAAAGTTAATATGTATGCAAATCCGTCGCGTCAAAAATAGTACACAAGGAATCAATTTTATTCTATATATTTGAAATAATTATCTTGGATTTTAGTCTTGTTGTTGGTGGAAATAAAAACAAAGAAAAAGGGTTAGGTCTAGTCTTGCAATTGAATTTAATGCTGATTTTAAGGAATTGTTCGATTGATGATTGATCCCTTTATCTAATTCACATCATGTTTTGATTAGAGATTTTGGTCTTTACTATAAAAAAATGATGGTTGACCAGAAGTTAAAGCAACGTAATTAACATATTTTAAAGATAAGTATTATTTCAATATCACTACCAAATATATCGTATCTTTTCAAGAAAGTGACCCGGAAACTGGGCTATGCAATTAATGATATGATTTTATTCTTCAACAGTTTTTACATTTTTTTAACATCTTAAGTAGTAGTTATGAAATACCTTTTTTAGTGTAGCATATTGACGTTAAAATTAACATTTCGAAACTTAAATCATACAATTTTTGATATCATGGTTGATTTGTCAAGATAATTTTTTTTTTTTTTGAACTCGTTGTCAAGATAATGACTTGATAATAATGTATTTAGTATGGTGACCTCATTATTCTTAAATCTTTGAAAGTACCCAAAAGATGTTGGCCTACATAGTATGGAATTTTACCCCTCTCTTTGTGATTTTAGGGTTAAGAATTGTTGTGAATACTTCAAGAGTAAAATTATGAAAATACCAAATCATGGGGAGTGCAATTTTAAGATCACTAGGAGAGCTGGACCAATCGAGGCGATCGTGATAAATTTTATGACTTAATTGCAATTTTTGAAAATTTTAGGATTCGATTGCATTTTCGTAACAAGTTTTAGGACTTCCAGTAAACTTATCTCAAAACAAATATATTCAATTAGTAACGATTTGGGTTTGGAGTATGTGTAGGACATCAACAAAGCACCAATAAAAGACTTCACAAATAAAATTACAATTGAATCCTAAAAAATTACAAAAAGTGTTACCAACTGAAGTACTTGATTTGATCAATTTAATAAGTTTTAGGATTTCATTACACTTTTTAAAAGTTTTAAAACTCAATTGTACTTTTATAACAAGTTTTAGGACTTCATTATACATTTTGAAAGTTTTTGGACTAAATTGTATTTTGTTAACAATATTTAGGATTTCAAATGCATTTATTTCATTTTTTTTTTTAATTTTAGTGATGTTGCCTTTTCAGTTAAGAAACCGTCATTGTAAAATCTAGTTGGAATTTTGTTGACTGACTAAATTGTAATTTAACCACACTTCGAATGCATAACTATATGCTTTTCACGAAATAAGTTTAAGTAGTGAATGTAATTATGATGATTATCATACTGTATATAATAAATTACTTAAATGCGTAAATTTAGCTAATCGTAGCTAAAGCACACAAATTTGTGCCAATGAATATTGATTTTTTAAGTAAAAAAAAAAAAAAGAGATGCTACAATTATTTTCAAAAGAAAAGAAGAATTCAGTCACTTTATCAGGAAAAATCCTCCTTTAATATCTTTTGTTTATCAATTTGAGTGTTTGAAACTTTTTAAGCATCCAATTAATTCCTATTGAGTGTGACAACCTCTCGATCTAATACACGCTAGACAATTATCGGAGTATAGTAGGTTTGACCCTCCTTGAAACGTGTAAACGCGACAAGCGGCAGAAATCCTAAAGTCAATTTTGGACAGCTAACTTGGACAAGGGATGAAAATTCGAATAACGAAAGAAAATCTAAAAACTGTTTTCGCACGTATTGTTCGACTAGGTCATGGCCCTCGCCTAACATTTCAAAATCCATGTCATTTTCTTTTGAAAATAAGCTTTACGCATACAACCAAAAAATCTTAAAAATTGAGAATTTTGTTACCCCATTTCCTAATCAATGAACGTTTTACAGCGGTCGCGGATGGTAATCGGTGTAAAAGGAGGCTCTGACCGAGAATGGTCACGCACAAGCATCTGAAGAACAAGAACTACTTCTACAGATGTTCTTCTTTTCTTTGCAATCTGTTTCCGGTCGTTCCGATTGTTCATTTCCTTTTGTCAATCAAACACACTTGCTCTTGTTCTTCTAGAAGGATTTGTGTTGTCATTAGCGGGTTCATTTGATCATTTCAGAACCCGTGGTCGTTCTTGTTCCTTTTCTTGGTGCAAATATTGTCTGTCAATTTCAAGCCCAAGAACTCCGATGTTTGGTCAGAATCGTTTATTTTTTTTTTTTTGAACGAAAGGTCGACTTTCATTACTACGAAAAACCCTTACAACCCGCGGCAAGAGCGTCCGCGCATAAAAGATTGAAAAGAGGAGAGGGCGGACGAATGGCCCAATTATCGACAAAAGATGTGCCCGTATGGGCCTTGCAAGCCCAGTCAGCAACCGAATTCGCCTCTCTACAGCAAAACCCTAACTTGAGATTGGGAAATAGGGTTAGAAGGAAAGCAGCTTCGGCGAAGAGAGATCGATCGCGCCATGGCGGCTGGGAGCGACGATTCAGCGTTTCCACAACAGTGAGGTTATCTGATTCAACGATTAGTGCTTTGCGGTTTGAAGGCCTTGCTTTGCAATAGGTGACGAAGCGAGTAAGAGAGGGCTTGAATCTCGACTGGAGAGCGAGAGACAGCCACGACACCTACGGAGAAGCCATCGTAGTCTACCTTGATGATCCCTGCAAATACAAGCAATCGTACCATAATTTCTCCCTTGATGGAAAGAACCATCGAGATTGACCTTCAAAACTCCGAGATCTGGAGGACGCCATAGATGGGATCTATTTCTAATGGAACTCCTTTGATGCAGAGAGGGAGATGAAGATAAGCGATCAACTTGGGCGTGAGTCAGTGCCGCCTCTACGACCTGCTTTGGATTGGGATAAGAACCGCGGAAGACAAAGGCATTCCGAGCACGCCAGATCTGCCATAGAATGTTAGTAATGAAGGCCAGCCGGGGTAAGCGATGGCCGTCGCCAATCGTTGTCACAATCCAAGAGTCCAGACGCTGAATGCGAGTTGGAAGGACTGAAATCCCAATTTGTGAGTGATTCCACACCGTATGAGTCCATGAACAGAGTAAGAACAAATGCTCTAATGTTTCTGGATTCTTACTTTTGCATAAAGTGCAACAAGGATTGTCTAATATATGTCACGATGCGGGTTTTCTCTCGCGTCGCCAAAGCATTACTACAAAGTGACCGAGAGAAAGACTCGGAGCTTAGGTGCGCGAGGCATCTTCCGTAGATTACGCCATAACCGGTAGGAAGTTGATACGAAGTAGACGCGATTCAAATGGATCGTACTTAATTGTGTCTGATGGATTGCGTGATATGCTGATTTGACTGTGTAAACTCCCTGTTTAGTTGCTGTCCATATAAGTGCATCTGAAGTGAAGTTAGGTCGAATTGGAATGTCTCGTGATCTCGTTGAATGATTGGCTTGTCGAAAATGCTTGTGTAATAAATCAACCTTCCATGAACGGTGGTCTGGTCAATAAGATCAGCTACTAGTGTAGGTTCAGCAGGGGCTCTAGGTCCACCGAGAATTCCCATAGGAAGCCAGCGATCTTCTCTAATATTAATACATGTTCCATCTCCCACGACCAAGTGATGTGTGGTAAAATTGCATTCCTCCCACATAATAAGCTCGCCAACCCCATGAGGGCCGAATGCCTTTGTTTGCTTTTAAAAAGTGGAAGAATGATAATATAAACCCTTAAAAACTTACTCCATAATGATAATGGTTGATGCAATAGACGCCAAGCTTGCTTACCAAGCATAGCATGATTAAAACTCACCAGATCACGAAAACCCAATCCACCTAGCTCTTTTCTTTGCTGAAGATTTTTCCAACTCTGCCAAGGAATTCCAGATCTACTTGTATCATTACTCCACCAGAATTTTGCCATTCTTTTCTTAATAACTTTACATAATGATATGGGAATCTTAAACACGACATTGCGTATTGAGGGATAGATTGAATAACTGTCTTTAATAAAACCTCTTTTCCACCCTTTGACACTAGTTTCTCCTTCCATCCTTCTAATTTCAAATGAACTCTAGTCAACAGCCAGAAAACATATCCTTTTTAGATCTTCCCCAGTCAGTAGGAATGCCTAGGTACTTCCCACAGCGCTGTAAAATTGGTACCCGTAATGCACCTGCGAGATTTTCCTGGAGAGATGTAGGGCAACAAGGACTAAAGAAAACACCAGACTTGTTGCGATTGATCATTTGTCCTGAAGCCAAGCAATATTGATTCAATATATTGGAAAGATTCTGACACTCCAGCAAGGTACCATTAAGAAAAAACACTGCATCGTCAGCGAAAAAGAGGTGCGATAGAGTAGGACACCATTGATTCAGTTGGATTCTTGTGAGCGTGCCCATATTCATAGCATTCCTAATTAGGAAAGATAAAAGATTTGCGACAATGATGAACAAGTAAGGGGAAAGAGGATCTCCCCGCCTCGGACCACGGGTTGGGTGGAAAGTCGGTAAAAATTCCCCATTCGGTTTAATTGAGAAAGATGGCGTGGAAATGCACTTTGCATAATAAGATTAACCCAATGAGAATGGAAGCCCAAGTGAAGTAAATAATCGCGAAGAAAGTCTCATTCAACACGGTCATAAGCTTTCTGCATATCTAACTTGAGTATTGCTTTAAAATGACGCCTACTTTTCCGTGTCTTGAGCTGATGAATAACTTCCTGTACAATTAGAACATTGTCTTGAATTTGTCTGCCAGCAACAAACGCACTCTGTTCTTCAGTAATTAGCAGAGGCAGCAATGGTTTCAAGCGATCAGCCAACACCTTAGAAAAGATTTTATAGGCATAGTTACAGAGACTAATAGGGCGATACTGATCCAAGCTTTCCGGGTTTGGGATTTTAGGAATTAGAGTGATAGCAGTTTTGTTTAAAGATGGAGGTAGTATACCAGAAGAAAAGAACTGAAGAACTGCTCTGTGTATATCAACTTTGAGAATTTCCCAATGTGATTGATAAAATAAGCCACTTAAACCATCCGGGCCCGGTGCCTTGGAAGCACCTAATTGAAAGGTAGCAACTTGAACTTCTTCAAGGGTGGGTGGAGCTAGGAGAGTTGCATTCATTGTTGCATCAATCATGTGTGGACATTGGTCTAAAATCTGTGCATAAGGTCTAGGCCCGGAGGTAGTATAAAGCCGAGAGAAGTAGTTAGTGGTCATTTCTTTAATGTGTTCAATATCCCTAACCCATTCCTGAGATTCATTCCTCAACATACTAATTTGATTGCGATGCCGTCGTTGAATAGTGGTAGCATGAAAGAACTTAGTGTTACGATCTCCCCATTGTAACCAGTTGATCCTAGATCGCATCGCCCAATATTGCTCTTCCCTCTGCCATGTTTGCTGAAGTTCAAGTTTAATCTTTTGTTGCTGGGAATGATTCAGTATAGTAGGATGCTGGTTTGATAAAATCAGAATCGATGTTCTAATTCAATGGCACAGTGCACATTATGAGAGAAAACCTGGCGACTCCAAGTAGACAAAGCTGTGGTGACTGCACGTAGCTTTACTAGAAGAGAAGAATCCCTTGTCGCAGCTGAGTGCCAGGAGGTGTGAACAACCGATTGACATCCAGGGTCTTGGTTCCAGAAAGCTTCAAAGGTAAAGTGTTTCTTTCGTCGACTCAAACTGGGTGTGGTGTTAATAACTAGAGGGCTGTGATCGGAACCTATTGCGGGCGAGCAAACACTTGAGCTTTCGGGTATGCGACACGCCATTCGGCGGTGCAAACCGCTCGATCCAATCTCTCCTTCACCAAAGCATCGCCAGCTCTATTATTGGACCACGTATAAGCACACCATGAGAAGGTAAATCCAACAACCGGCAATCATTAAGAAGCTCACGGAAAGAATCAATGCGGTAAGAGTCGGTGGACGGGTTCCTATTTTCTCCCATCTATGTAATATTTCATTAAAGTCACCACAAAGATAACCAAGGTAAGACGAGAAGCCGCGAACCGACGTAAAGTCGCAAAGATGCCGACGGTGTTGAAAAACTGCGGGAGCATGAAGACAAGTAATCCTCATAGACCGAGCATCGGAGATATCCAGACAAGTGAAGTCCAAAAATACCGAGAGGAGGAGAAATCCGACGGAGAAAGCCCCGCATTCCAAAAATAGCTAATCCCCCCGAACCAACGGGGCTAACCAACTGTGATGCAAAAACCGAGGATTTTTTCAAGCGAAGGATAACATCATCAACATTTTTTGTCTCCATCAAAAAAGCGAGTCGGGCTTTTTCTTAGCCAAAAGGGCTTTTAGAGATAGGACTGTCGGGGATTGCCCAAACCCCGACAGGTTCCAACTTATGATTTTCATCGTTGATTGGGTGACCGTTTAGGGCCGCCCACCGTCGCCCGCAAGTTCTTCAGAAGCCTCCATGATGGGTGTGTCTAACAAGGAAGAGTCGTTTATTTAGTCGAAGCGCGATTCCACTATCGAGTTAATGATCATGAATTTTGAACAAAAACATCTTTAGGCACTTTCAGTGAGACGAGGGGGAGAAAGGTATTTTCTTGAATTCGTTGCTTTCGAAATGAGTCTGTGAAGTCGAAATTTGTCGGGATTCGTGAAGCCGATGATCGATGGTTATGCTGAAATCATCGTGGGTAAGGTGATGAATGGTTGGACAGGATCTTGAATGCTGTCGGATAAAAATATTTGCAGGACTACCCGAATTACTCTTATTCCTAAAAATTCAAACCCAGAAAGGTTAGAACAATTTCGGCCCATAAGTCTGTGTAACTTTATCTACAAAATCATTTCTAAAATACTCGCAAATAGACTCAAACCTTTCTTACCGGACATCATTCTTTGAGGAGCGGAGCGCTTTCGTCGGGAGTCGGCAAATTCGGGACAACATCCTAATTGTTCAAGAAGTTATCCACTCGGTTACGAACTCGAGACGGGAGGAAAAAATTTCAGGCTATTCTTAAACTCGACATGCGAAAGCTTATGATAGAATCGAATGGGACTTCCCTGCGGGCATGTTTACATAAAATGGGATTTAGTGCTGATTGGGTGAAGTGGGTTATGCAATGCGTTACCACTGTATCATATAGCATCAATCTCAATGGTGAATCTTTACCCTATTTCAAGCCATCTAGAGGTATTCGACAGGGGGATCCGTTATCACCATATCTATTCATTATTGTTGCTAACATCCTATCTTATATGATGAAGAAAGCAATAGCAGAGGATAACATTCACAGCATCAAGCTAAACCGGACCTGTCCAACCCTGTCCCACCTATTATTTGCTGATGACTCTATTTTCTTCCTAGATGGCACAATACGGGAATGTCAGAACTTGTCAACTGTACTCCACCACTACTGTTACGCATCTGGTCAAGCCATAAACCTCAACAAATCATGAATGTTTTTCAGCAAAGGGTGTCCAGATAGCCTTAGAAGTAACATGGTATCGGTGCTGCGGATTCCAGAAATTACAAAAACTGGGAAATACTTAGGAATTCCTTCAGACTGGGGGTCCTCAAAAAAAGATATGTTCGCATGGATATTGGCCAGGGTCAACTCGAAGTTGGAAAGTTGGAAGGATAACTTACGTTCAAGAGCTGGAAAGGAGATTCTTCTCAAAGCAGTGGTTCAGGCGATACCTCAATATGCTATGTCAATTTTCAGAATCCCAACTTCCATTATAAAAGCAATTGAGAGGAAAATCTCTAATTTCTGGTGGCGAAGCTCTAACAAGAATTTCGCTCTACATTGGCGTAAATGGGAGACTCTAAAACTACGAAAGGACGAAGGCGGCCTTGGCTTTAAGGATCTACAAGCTTTTAACACGGCTATGTTAGGGAAACAAGCCTGGAGGATGTCTCAGGATCCCAATTCATGAAAGGCCTCTATTTCCCAAATTGTAACTTTTGGCAAGCAGGAAAATGCTCTTATCCATCGTGGGGATGGCAGAGTTTATTGGCTGGAAGAAATGCAATTGCTCCCCAACTTATTTGGGCTGTGGGTAATGGACAGAAACTCTCCATTAGAGAGGATCAGTGGCTGAAATTAGGAAGAATTGGAGGAATGGCAAGCCCGAATGAACCGCCCAAAGTTGCTGATTTGATCGATTTTGAAGCTGGAATTTGGAAGGAAGATCTACTGCTATCCTTATTTGATGAACCCCTAGCAACAACAATTAAGGAAACACCCTTCGGACTCCCAACTACCGAAGACAAGTTGGTTTGGGCAAATAATAAATCAGGAACCTATACAGTAAAGAGCGGCTACTTTCCAAATAGGAAACCGGACATTCCTAGCGGATCTATACCAACATCATCACACCATTTCGACCCACTCATTTGGAAGCTTATTTGGAACTCTGTGGTACAACCGAAAATTAAATTCTTTCTATGGAGTGCATGCCAGAATGCGCTTCCTACCTTGGATAATCTTTATAGGAGAAAGATGGTACCTGAACCGTTATGCCCAATATGCAAGTTGGAACCCGAGACGATTGAGCACACTTTACTACTCTGCCCCTGGACGACCCAAGTGTGGAACGACTCATCCCTGCAAACATGCACAGATCGAGTTGGCTTAACAAGATTTGATGATTGGTTGTCTCGATATTTTGTGAGGCAAGGTGACTCAAATAAGTTTGAAATGGTTGCCACAGTTCTTTGGTGCATATGGAAGGATCGCGACCAATTTATCTTCAACCATCATACCTTAAATCCACACCGAACCTTGTTCAATGCCACCACATCAAAGGACTGTTTCTCTGCTTGGAATAGAAAAGCCCCAAAAAAGAATCAGTGCCAAAGGGAATATGAAAAATGACATCCTCCACCACCTGGAACTCTTATAGTTAATATCGATGCCTCATTTAATATCATTGGCGATACCAACAGGTCGCCGGAGGTACAAGTCCAGCCTATATCATCTTGTTCAGAGTCAAGAAGTCCAGCCTCGACACAGTGCGCACCTGTTCAGAACAGAATTACAAGTCCAGATCAGGCCATCCCGAGTCCAAGTATTACCCCCGCAGGAGCACCCACGATGCAGAACAGATATAAAGTGATGCAAAACAATAGTCAATCTCTATGTAGAAGCCTAAATATAGTGTCTCCCTTACCGTCTGTACAGCCTCATGAAGACCTTAGCCCTCTCGGGATATGCAAACATAGAACTGAAGTGGAAATACTGATTGATCCCCATCCTGGCATCAGCAGGTCCCCGCCTGTGCTATATAGTGCAGGAGATGTGGAAGAGACCCGTGGAATCATCGCTTTCGAACCCGACGCCTTTGCAACCGAAGATCAAGAACCCAGACTACTAGCACCATTGCAAGATAAAAGACCAGTGAAAGATGCTCAATATAGCATGCTTCGTGCTTCGGATCCTAGAGAAAGATGTTCCTCTGCCTCTGCAATCAAGGAATCATCCCTCAGATTTACTGGATGTGATTATCCATCACCATAGCAGCAGCTCAGAGTGAATGTCGCGGCTCAGCAAAGCTCGCATTACGAACCGGATGAAAGGGAAGAAGAAGTATTGAACAATCTCACCTGTGCTGTGGAAGAACGCCTGCGACTCAGACCAGACCCCACCGGTTACTCCCCCCTGACCAGCGGAACAATTGCTACCGTCGATTTCACCCCTGCAACTGACGCCCAGCCTCTCAAAGCCACCGAATCTGCACATCTAACAAGATCGCAGCTTGGAAGACGCAGATCGCAGCTCGGAAGACCCAGGTATGACGCCCATGGCAAGTCTCGCGGTTCAGAAGAAACAGAAAACCTTCCTCTGTGTCTCGGCACCGGTATAATCGAAGCTATGTCTGCTGCCTCTGCATCCGAAGAAGGAAATCTCAGATCTACCAGATTTGAATACCCACCACAGCAGCAAAATCACAATAGCATTGCCAACGCACACCATGGAAAGCAGTATGAACTGGAGGAGGAGGAAGACGGCACGAATAACCCATGCACCTGTGCTGTTGAAGCAAGCGAAGCCCCACATCCAGGACCTCAGCTTACCCATCAATCTGCTAGCAGACTTCTACCTTCGGCATTGGGCCACGCCTCACCCAGAGAGACGACTAGAGAGATGACGTCAGTTCTCTTCGACTCTTCGCAGACCAGATCTGCTCCGTTTCGTCCTCACCATCTAAGCGCTAGACCTCGGGCTGCTATTGCTTGTGTCTGCAGAGATTCTTTTGGGAGGATTTGAGATGGGTTTGTAAAGCATATTGAGGTAGGTTCCGTTGAGCAAGCGGAGGCCGTCACTTTGGTTGAAACCCTAGATTTTATCTCTTTAACCCTTATCCCTAATTCCCCAGAAAAAGAATTTCTTATTCTATCTGATTGTCGGTTGCTAGTGGATAGTCTATTGTCGTCCTCTACTTTTAATTGGTCAGTGCAACCCCTTGTGGACCGGGCAAAGCACAAATTGGAATCTATTTTGGGTCTCTCTTTAGCCCACTACAGTAGGAATTCTAATCGGGTTGCTGACTGGGTTGCTAAAGCCCGGTGTTTTGATTTCCTTCCTAACAACTGGGTGTCTAGTCCCCCCTCTGCTCTTTTGAATCATCTTTGTATTGATGCTCATGCTGTATTACCTTTACCTAGTATCTAATAATATCAGCTTTGTTTCTCGTAAAAAAAAAAAACCGTAACAGTGAAAAGTTTAATCAAATTTCTGCAAACCTGTCAATGGTTAATCCCGATGCTCTCTGTACAGTCGAGTTTAAATTCTCAAGAGGGGTACATTTGTCTTATGAAAAATAAATAATTCAAAAAATATTTGAGAGAAAATGATTATTAACATCGTTGACAAAAATAAATAAACAAAAAATATTTTTATTATCTATGAAAATATTTAGATATAAATTATTGTCAATAATAAAAATATTTTTCATGAACAATTATTTCAATTGATACAAACAATTATTCTTAAGAAAATATTTTTTTTACATCATTCATTTTTTGTCAACCAAATGGAGCCTAAGAGTCAACCAGCTGCAAAATCTAGTAGCAGTTGACCAAGTGCTCGGGGCAAGGATTAGAAAGGTCGAGGCCGATTTAAAATGCAAAATCGATTCCTCAAGCTAGAATCGTCTAATTTATGAAAATAAGTTAGCGCTTTTTTGGTAATTAGCCCCCAAGGATTTAGTTCATTTCATAAAAAATGAGTAGCGTTGAATTATCTGCCTAACAAATATCGTCGACAAGAGTAGATCTTGATTGAAAATTTTCAAAAGTTTAAACTCAATTGGCCAAAAATTAATATTTAGACTCTTTTAACAAAGAAATGATGGTAGGGCTTAACAGGATAGACCTGCCAGTTGAGCGAGTCAGGTTGAAAATAGTTAAACACTCTAATTGACCCAACAAGATTCACTTTCCTTCGCCTCACTGCTACCTACATCTCTCCCCCTGATTCTGTTTGCTTCCAAGCATCAATCGACCGCGGTGGCCGGAGTACAACTATTAGCTTTCTATTTCATAAAAAAATTTTACAATATGATACCTCTTCAATTTTGTATTTACTTACATTATGTGCCTTAGAAATTGTGATTTGCATCAACTTGCCCCTCACTTTTTTTCTTATTCTAGTTTCAACTTGCATGAGGCTTTGGGGAGATTGAGAAAAGTTATGCCATAAATCAAACCAGAGAGGCACAATTAAACTAGGTGAAAAGTTGAAGACACATTTTGTGTCTTTGGACTTCCCATTTCAATTCACTATTCATACTTCACGAAAGCATTCAACTTTCTCCTCCAACTTGCGCAATGACGACTCAAATAAATGGAAGGTTCGGGTGGGTCAAATTCACCCAGTTGAAATCCATGGGCAGTTAGTTAATTTCAACAGTCTAAGATATGAGAAAATATTGCACGCAACCATTTTGCCACATTATATATAACACGGACCATTCAAAATGAGACATGCGTAATTTTGGGTCCACCTATTAGAATTTTTGCAATTACCTCTCCCCTCTCTCTGTTACTTTCTCTCTACCAACTTTCGAACTCCATACTTGGGTTTTTTGGTATAGGCAAGAAGAAGGAAATGTCGTAACTTCCTTCAAGAAGGAGATTGGGAGTGAAGATGGATGGGACTTCTAAGTACTTGTAGTAGTGAAGGTCCAAGAAGAGTTGACAACTGCTTGTATAGTTGATTCAGATAATTCAACAGCTTTTGTCATGTCTTCGAAGAAGAGTAAGCCAAGGGTGAACTTGAAGAAGCGACTAACAATGCCAACAGTTAGTCATGAGAAAGAATTGCAAAAGATGAAAGAGATGAGAAGGTGAAGATGGAGAAGAAGTTGAAAATGAGAGACAAAATGCTGAGATGAAAGGACAAGGAATTCAAGATAAGAGAAAGAGAGCTCGAGAATTTCCCATGTGAGTTCAAACAAATGGAGAAGGTTAAGGAACTCAAGCCTATTATGAAGTTCCCAATTGGTCATACAGGAACAGACAAGGAACACCTGAAGGAGAAAAAGAAACGTAGACCATCTCCACTTTACATCCTGAGGTGCAATAAATCAATGAACAGGTGCTGGGAAAAAGCCCAACGAGAAAAAAGGACCAAGTTGTTGACATCAAAGTGCTACATATGGAGTTAAATCACTTGAAGCAAGAAATGAAAACCGTAAATAAAAGGCTTGGCTGCATAAGTGGCAATTTGAAAACTCCAATGAAAGATTTATGGAATTTGGAGGTCAAATTGAGTGAGATAAAGGAAAAAAGGATTGAAGCGCAGGTCAAGCTAGCATTGCTAAAATCTGAGCTTCACAGAACTCGGTTGAAAGTCACAGCTAAAGGGTCATCTAAAGTTGTAGCAGATAATCAAGTTCTCATCATGCGGTACAACAGTTGGCACTAGCAATGGGCAAAGCCAAGGAAGAGTGCCAGAGTTTGAAGGGAGAAGATGATATATTAGCTAAGGAAAGGCAACTCGGTATGATCACAAGGTCAACATTAAGGGAGAGTAGTCGGTGAGGGGGAGTATTGAAGATTTCCGCGTCTCTCTCTCTCTCTCTGCTGCTTTCTTTGACCAATGTTTTATGCAAGTTGGCAAGTTGCCGTAAAATAATAATAGGAGGAGATATTTTGGTGTGAAACTCGATTCACTGACCAACTTGACACCCTATAAATAGGGGCTCTTGCCCTTAGAATATGGTGTGTATAGTGGTAGTGCTGTGTAGTGTGTGTGCGGTGAGTGACGTGAGTGTGTGATGCGTGTGTGCGCTCTTGATGAAGTGAGTGGGACCTTCGCTAGAGTGTTCTAGTATGTGACTTGAGTGTTGTAAGTGTAGTGAGTGTTGGTGTGTGAGTGGTGTTGAGTAGGTATTCTAATAATATTAGGAGTGCTTACTGTAGTGACGCTTCCGCATCTAAACTAGTGGCACCAAAGCTATGCCTCTCAAGTTTCACATTTTGGTTGCGAAATATTTTATGAAATGCTTTTCTGATGTCGATTGTTGGTTCTTGAAGAAAGATGTTGATTGATATCGCTTGTATCAATATGAGGAGAACCCATTAAGGGGGAGTATGCATATTATTTCAAGATGTCTTTTTGGGCCAACCTACCCGCCGATACAGGTGGCCAAGAGGGGCAAACTTGGTTGTCTTTCTCATGGGTGTTGAATGTGATCAGAGTTAGATGTTGAGCATTAGATAGTCGATCAAATAGACCATCGACGTCGGATTCAAGAGATTACTCAATGGGATAGACCATTAATGGTTGTTTGTTATTCCTCAATAGGTTTTGTTTATTAATATTGTACATATTGATTTTTATTAGAAAGTTATCAAACATTTTTGATATTTTTTTTATTGTATATTGAAAATGAGATAATGAGCCCTAATATTGATCTATAATGATGCATAGTGAATGCACTGAGCCGTGATAGCTCATTTCCTTCATCTTACTTGCTTTTCAAGTTCTTCAGCAAGCCGCAAGGAGGGCATGGGCATTTCATTATTGGGAGGATTTTTTTATAGTGGAGATTTTCGGTATGAGTTGTCTATGGTTGTTGAGCTTTTGAGTTAGCTTTTTGCTGGATATGTATATATAGCCTCTCGATAGTTTATAAAAAACTCCAATAGTGTATCCCAATGACTTTTTGTCAAATATATATATATATATATCGAGAGGCTATAAAAAACTCCAATAGTGTATCCCAATGACTTTTTGTCAAATATATATATATGTATGTATGTATGTATTTTGATATCAGGTTGAATTATGATTACATTAAGACTACGTCATTTGGTTGAAAGGGTGATCGTGTCATTACCTTTTTTCTTGTATGAGTTGGCGGTGTGACATTTTGCTACTCTTCGCAGTCATGGGTCACTTGATTTGAGATCCAAAAGGGTGGGTGCAATCTATTTTCACTTGAAACGAGACATGGGTACAAACGGTAAGGTCTTTGCTTAGTTCGCTGCATAATGGTTAACATCATGGTCGAACTAGTATCTTGCTAGTTTTGTTAGCTCTAAGTGGCTTGGTGTAACAATTTGTTTATAAAACTTCCCAGCACAGTGCTATAGAACACTTAGTTCTGCATCATCTGGAAGAATAAAAAAAAAAAAAAAAAAAGTTGGGTGCTTCAACTACATTGCCTTTTTCATGGACGAATAGTAGAGTTCCAATGCAACATTGTTTAGTCATTAGGATGGGAAAGAGACTATGAGTAAAGATTCACTCCTTACCTCGGTAAAGTAATGTCATGGTGCAATGTAACGCTAGGTACAGCACATTGCGCTTAAGTTGAGGTTTATTTGCTTCAACCTTTTCCCTCTTAAGGTTTTCCATGATGTATTATTTTGTATTGGCTCTTAGGAATTAAGAGAAAAATTACCAAAACATTAATAAACCTATTGTAATTATACTAATTCAGTCTTAAATCTTTTGCATTTACGCCAATTCAGTTCATCCGGTCAATATTGGCCGGCCGACGCTGATGTGACAATCTTTTTAATATATCTTTAATTTTTTTTTTTTTTTAAGGAAAGAAAAAAAGAAAAATAAAAGAGAAAAAACAAAGCCCCAAAAAAAAAAAAAAAAAAAAAACATTTACAAAGTTAACACGTTAGCCTTTGTTGACATCTGCTGGCATTCACGTTAGCATGGTCGGCCAAAATTGATTGGATAGACTAAATTTGCATAAAAGAAAAAAGATTTAGGATTACATTGACACAATTATAATAGATTTATGATTTTTTTTTTTTTGGAAATTTTCCTTGAATTAGGATGAGCAGTGCTTTATAGAAATTTTGTTTTCTTTTGCAAGTATCGATATATTCATTTGATGATGTTTAACTTATGGACTTGTGTTTGCTCAATTAGCATATGCCTAGTTATTTTTACTGGATTGAGGTTTTTGTTTGCTGGTGGTGTATCCCTTACTCATTCATGAGTGGGAAATTGGATTTCCACTTCTACACTTTCCGAGTTGCTAAATTCAAGGGAATGAGAGTGGCAGCTTAAGGGCGCATTTAGTAACATTACTGTTCCGGGGAATGAATAGAAATAGTTTTTTGTTTTTTTTTTTTTTTTTTGTTTCTGTTCCAGGAAACAATTTTTGAGTATAAGAACGCGCTTGGTAAATCTGCAAAATATTTCTACTCTAGAAATAGAAATGCGTTTGGTAAACTTGTATAATTTTTTTGTTTCTATTGATTTTTCAATATTTTTATTATATATATTTTTTTTTTTTTTTTCTTCTTTCTTTCTTCCTTTTGGCCGGTTGCCAACCTTGGCCATGATCAGCAACCTCGCTAGGCCACCGCCAAGTCGGCGTCGCCTAGCGGTGGCCTAGCGAGACCGAGCCTTGTGCCCATTGGGTGAGGTTGAGCCTCGCCGATGACCTTGCCTAGCCACTGAGGCTATCAGCAAGGCTTGGCCTTGCCCAAGCGGCGCGAGGTCGGCCTCGCCCAGCCACCAGCGAGGCCGAGCCTTGCCAAGCCATTGCTGGGCAGTGCCGACTTGGCGATGGCCCGGCGAGGCTGAGCCTCGTCAATGGCCGGGCGAACTCGACCTCGTCAGATCTGGACGAGTTGGAACTCGAGCTCAAGCTTGCCCAGCCAAGGCGAGGTTGAGCCTCGCCAGGGGCCGACGACGCTCCGGCAAGGTTGCTGGCCCTCGACGGCCGGTCACCGGCCATGGCCGAGGCTAGTGATCGGCCAAAAGGAAGAAGATGAAAAGAAAAAAGAAGAAAAAGGAGAAGAAAAAAGAAGGGTTTATTGGAATTGTTCTCGGAAACAAGAAACAACTTTTTTTTACTTTTTGTTTCTGTTCCAAATTTATTCTCGGGAACAAAAAAATAGATTTTTTGTTCCCTGGGAACAAAAAATAGATTTTTTGTTCCCGGAACAAAAAATAGATTTTTTGTTCCCTGGGAACAAAAGTTTTACCAAATATGTTTCTGTTCTTTTTTTTTGTTCCCCTGGAACAAAAGAACATAAATTTTTGTTTCGGGGAACAAAAACAAAAATAAACAAACAGGCCCTAAATTTCTTCAAGAAACCTTAGGATTCCCTTTGTTTATTTCAATGATTATTGACTTTGATAGCTAATGAGGGACAATTGATGGGCAAATTCACACTGGGAAAATGGGAGGAAGATAGGGACAGTGGGGGGCGACCGGTGATAAAGCTTCTTCATCTTCAATTCATATAATGGTAATAATGGTACTCACACCCATTCGATTCCATTCCTAGTTTTGTTAACAAGGAACCCTTTAAGTCCCACTTTGTAACTGAAGCCAGCCATTAATTAAAAAGTGACGCCATCGACGTAATTCAAGCAGTTGCTGAATGCTAAGAGTGAATGCTTATTCCTACAAACAATTGAGACAAATGTTGATTTAGAGCGCGTTTGGTAACGTTTCTGTTCAAAAATTGTTTCAGGGAATAGAAATAGAAAAAACTATTTCTGCTCCGGGGAACAATTTTTGAACAGAAGAAGGCGTTTGGTAAACTTGTTCCAGGAATAAAAAATGAACAGAAACACGTTTGGTAAATTTGTGTTTTTTTTTTGTTTCTTTTAATTTTTAAATATTTTTATTTTATTTTTCTGATTTTTCTTTCTTTTTTTTTTTTTTTTTTTTCTTCTTTTAGCCGATTCTTGGCCTCGGCCATGGCCGGCAACCGGCCGATGAGGGCCGATGGCCTCGCCCGGCCACGGCGAGCCTCGACGGCTGGTTGCCAACCATGGCCGAGGCCAACCCAGCCAAAGAAAAAGAAAAAGAAAAGAAGAAAAAAAAAGAGAAGAAAAAGAGAGGAGAGAGAAAATTTGTTCTTAAAAATTGTTATAGAAACAAGAAACACGTTTTTTGTTTGTTTCTTGTTTCTTGTTTCTGTTTCAAATGTGTTTCTGGGAACAAAAAAATAGATTTGGAACAAAAATGCAAACAAACGCGTTTCTGTTCTTTTGGAACAAAAAAATAGAAATTTTGTTCATAAACGAAATAAAGAACGTTAACAAACAGGGCCTTACTAGCCAGCCAAATACGGACTAGAAGTTTTGATAGAAGAAAAGCATAAAAGAATTAATTCTTTTTTTTTTTGATTATTTTGGACAATCATCTAGTTATCATCCAATACTAAGGAACTACTTCAATATTTACCGTGGCTCTTGAAAAACAAATTTAGAATCAACAAACTACATAAAAGAAGGGGGTGCAATCATGGACATAGCATTTTCTCTTGTTTGCGGGTCGCCTACAACTGATCAGGTCAATGCTCCATTCCGTTCAAACCTATTGGGCGAATGTCTTCATTCTTCCTAGATTGATTCTAGATGATATTAAGCGGATTTTGAGGCAATTCTTATGGAATGGCTCGGACCTTGGCAGGGGTGGTGCTAAGGTCGCTTGGACTGATGTTTGCCTCCCGAAATCTGAAGAGGGCTTAAGGATCCGAAGACTCAGGGAAAGCAACACCGTTGCCATGCTAAAACATCTGGTTGTTATTTACAGATAGAGAATCCCTTTGGTGCAGATGGATACACTGTCTTCTTGAAAAATGTTAATTTTTGGCTGGCATCTAAACCTACCTCTTGCTCTTGGTCTTGGAAAAAAATCCTGGATCTTCGTGTGGAGTTTCGCAAGTGCTTTTGCTGGCGAGTTGGAAATGGCTGCTCAACTTCCTTCTGGTATGACAACTGGCACCCCAAAGGGCCGCTGAATTTATTATTTTCCAATGCAGACATTTACCGTTCTCGGTTACCCAAAGAAGCTACGGTCTCTGACTTTTTCTCCTGTCCTAACCCATCTTCGGGTGTTCTGGATGTAGTTGCCTCCTGGGATGATCCCCTACTTGAACTCAATGATGAAGATGATCGTTTTTTTTGGTTGGGCAACTCGGATGGCACTTTTTCTACTGCGTCTACTTGGGACACTCTTCGGCCAACTAGCCATCTGGTACAGTGGGCACCCTTCATTTGGAACAATTCATTGGTTCCCCGCTACCAATTCCTACTGTGGTTGATTACAAAAAATAGACTTGCGACTCATGTACTATTCCTTACCTATGGTAGAATATCGGATGTGAACTGTGGCTTCTGCTTTTGTTGACCAAATTCAATTGATCACTTGTTTTTTGGATGCCCCATTCATGCTGCCTTAGCCACTTTTTTGGCCGCAAGATTTAATTATGCTTGGCGGAATAAATCTTGGAAGGAAAACTTGCTTTGGGCAATCAAATCTCTCTTAGGACCCTCCTTTTGCTCTTCTCTTGCTCACTTTGCATTTGCTGCTTTATGCAACCTTACTTGGAAGGAGCGTAACAATATACTGCTTCGGGGTAGACCTCCTTCCCTTTTGGCCATGAAAAGGTGCCTTGAACAGGTTATAAAGGACAAAGCCTTGTCCTTCCATCAAGTCCCTCCCACTGTGGCTAATAGGAGATTGTTGCAAAGCTGGTCGCTCAACCCCTTCATTTTGGCAAGCTAATCACCTTGTTAGTCGACTGGTTTTTTTTAGTAAGATTTCTTCCTATCTCTCGTCTACTCGGAGGTTCTTCTGGATTGCCCTCCTCCTGGCTTCCGAGTTGGCCTCATTACCAATCTTAGAGCCATGCTTGGTTTCTTTTGTTGGTAGTGCTTTTTCATTGCTGTTTGTGTTGGTTTAGATTTGCTGATTTTGTGCCGTTGTTTGGCTTTTTCTTTCCCTTGCCCTTGGCTTGGTTACGTTTTACCTTGGCCCCCTTTCACTCGCTCTGACTTGTTGTTTTCGTGAGTGCAAGTTTCTGGGACCGAGTTATTGCTGTATAGCTCTACATTTCTTACCTTTCACAAAAAAAAAAAAAAAAAAAACTATAGAAAAGAAAGCAAAAAAGCTACCTATTATAGAAACTCAATTTCTAGAGAGTATAGCAAGATTACGGAATAAGGATGCTTGACATGCAATATTAATGACGGAATACAAACGAAATGTGTGGATATGATTCGACAATGTCACAAGGTGCATCGCCAGGCCATATTCCTTCGGTCCTTCAAACCCAACTATGCGCGAGTTCAAAACATTTCATGTGCACACCTTACCCCATGAGTATCCACTTAATAAAAGTTCATTCTAACACGTCACTCTTTTGGTGTCTAGCTAGCAGGTAAAGGGGGAAAGACAGAGAGAAGAATCTACCAAAGTTAAAGCACAATAGCAGCTACTTTCTTTATATCTCTGCAGGGAACTTTTCAGAGTTGATTGCAATATTAGCTGCTTCATTCCATCCATGTGGCCACACGATAGATGCAAATCAACTATGTAAACAAACACTGGTTCAAACATACAATGATTTCTAGGGAAAGCAAGAACTTAGGATTATAAGGATTTACCAAATGCAGCTGCAAATCATTTAGGGAGTAGAATGCCAGCAAATCTTAAATTCCATGTGAGTTCATCAAACACTATACAAAAAATAAAGGCTACTCCGATGAGTATTCACCCAGAAACTACCTATTTGCGGAATAAACAAATGGTTGTTCAAAGTATCACCACTCTTTCAAACCCATATAATTTAGCCTGCTATCAAAATAGACATTAAATACTTTTAGATCTTCCACTTTTAGATGTAAAAGACCATGCAAGACATGTCCGCGTCCACATGTTGCAACTATATAAATTAACTTGAACGCCAGCAGAGCCCATCATCTATCATATTGACACCAGTTCCGGATCGATACACCAAAACTTGAGAATTATAAGAAAAATTTATTTGCTGACACATGCTTACAGATTTCAAGTAATCACACAACGAATCATAACTTGATGTAACGAATATTCTAGCTTCCTTTACTATGCAAAACAGTCTTGCCTAAGATCTCACCTAGGATATTAACATAATCGGCCCTCTTTCAAAAACAATAGTCCTGAGAGAAACTTTAAATTAGATCCACTGCACAGGTACCTTAAGATATCCTCTGAATCATATTAGCTGGATTAAGCCACGTTTACATGAGCCTGACAAGAAAAAGTCTAAAACAAGCGCGCTCTTTTTGTTACTTACACTAAGGAACCCAATAATACAGAAGCTCAACTGCTACTTTCTACTTTTAGCATTATGAAGTGTGAGGGTACAGCAATTCTGTAACTCCACATGAAGATTAGTTCCATATAACATTCGAGAAGAGAACTCCTACGGAGTAATATCATTAATATGATGATAATGATAACGAACACAATAAAGGGAACCTGAACAGCAGAGATATTGATGGCTCCATCAATAACACCAGGTCTAATTCCCAAAGCCTACAGCACAAAATTCACCAATAAACACAACGGCAAAGAGATCAAACGAATTATATAAGACACGGAATGATTGATACCATCAAATTTTTGACAATTGACAAGGCGGAGTGCAATGTGACACTACAAAGTTCTTCAAAAACAGAGAAAGAAATTAAGCACGCATGCACATATCAACTCCATCACATTAGTGTTTGTGTGTTAAAATTCTGGCCAGCCGGTTGATCATCTTGTTATTTACTGTCAGGTGTCTTTTGCTGTTCGGACTAGGGTTCAACAAAGATGGTTTCGCCTGGGGTCACGCTGAACATCGGGACAGAGATGATTCTTTATGGAAATGGTTTAGAGGAATCAAGAACGCCAAGAAAACTTCGAAATCCTTCCGTTATCTAAGAGCACATTTGTTTTTTCTTTAATAACTCAAAATTTAGAAAAAATTTCAGAAATTTTTTTCATATCGCCTAGAAAAATTAGTCATTGTCAATAATAATTTATGCCAAACTACTTTCGGAGATGATGAAAATATTTTTCATCCATTTATTTTTGTGAGTAATATAACCAAACATTTTTTTAAAAAAAATATTTTTCCAAATCTTGAAATCTCCATGAAATAAGCGCACCCTAGCATGCGAAACTTTAAGGCTAGGAAGGAACTTAAGGAATTTTGAAGGCATGGAATCAAATCAGCAAAAGTTGAACAGCCTTGTTCTAAATTCTTCCACTGAAAAGGAACTGCTTTTTTCTTTTTCTTTGGGGGGGACTCTTTTATTTTACTTTCCTATGTATATAGTTTATGGGTACTCAATCTAAAACTTTCTTTTATTTCAATGAAGTTCTTATCCATTGTAATAAGTAAAGAGACAAAAAACAATAACGCTATGTTAGAAGTACAAAGGGTAAACAAATCTTTACCACTTTTAGGGTTTATTTTGATGTGTATATATATATATATTAAAATTTATTGAATAATACAAAATTAGTTTTCCCCCACATGGTATCAGAGCCTAGGGCTTAACCCTAGACGACGGAGCAGCTGCTCGTCGGCGTTGACTCGCCGGAACAGTTGGCTATCACTGCTGCGGCTTGTCACTATTGAGCGTTCCCCTTCTCTTTCTCTTGTTTTTGTTGTGCTGCTCTCTCGCGCGGCTCGCGGGTCTCCTCTGCACTACTTGCATGACTCGTGTGACTTGCGCGGCTCCTCCGCACTGTTTGCGACTTGCGTGGCTCCTCTACACTGCTCGCGTGGCTCAAGCAACTCGCACGGCTCATACGCGCAGCTCACATGGCTCATGCGACTTGATGGGTCGCTGTTTCTGGTCACTGACTGACTGAATTCGTAGAGGATCGACAACACCATCAGGGACAACGTGAAGAGCAGGGACTGACACCACAACAAGCTTGGGTTCTGAGGTGTTTTCATGGGAGAAGATGCTTTTGCGGGTTAGAATTATAAGTTGCCGAGAAAGAGACCTCAATGTTTTGGCTGATTATTTGATTCAAGACTTGTGATGAAGCAAAATAGCTGCTGCTTGGGTACAATGCAATTATTTGTTACTCTTGACCATTTTTATTTTTATATTTGATGATCTGCAGGTTGTGGTAGCTTTTGTTATTTCATATGGGTGGTGGAAATTTTTCGTGCGGGGTAATATTGGGTTACTAAATTATTGAGGCTTAGTTGTTTGATGGAAGCTAAGGTCAGAATTTTCATATTATTATTTGGAAAATGGGTGATCCCTTGAAAAGTCCAATTGAAGTAGATCTTGAGAAGAATAATGCTGTGATGACTGAGGTGATTTCCTCTTCGTCTAATCGAATTACTGATAAGAAGCTCGAAGGTAGTGCTAACTTCCACCAATGGAAGAAAATTGTGAAGCTTACTTTGACAGGTAGGAATCAACATAGACATTTAACTGAGTTTAAGCCCAGAGATGATGTAACTTGGGATGCTGTTGATGCATATATTCTTGGTCAAATGCTAAATTCTATGGAGAGTAATGTAGTTGACTTGGTAACTCATATTGATACAGTTAGAGAACTGTGGGAGTATTTGAATGTGTTATATTTGGCCAAAATAACTTGTCACAAATTTATGAGTTATCATAGGAGTTTTATCGGTCTGAAAGGAAGGGGCATTCCATTATGCAGTACTTTGCAAATTTTAAGAGAATGTATGAGGAGCTGAATGCTGTTCTCCTTATTTCAGCTGATGTTCAACAAATGCAACGTTAGAGAGAACAATTGGCTGTAATGGGATTCTTAGGAGGCCTTGATTCTGAATATGAAACTGTTAGGTCTCAAATTCTTGGAGGAGAGAATATTGCGTCACTCACAAATACGTTTGCTTGAGTTCTTTGAGCATCTCGTGAGTCTTTTCAGGATACTACATCTATGGTGGGAAGTTCAGCTCTTGTGTCTCAGACTTGAACTAGTAGTGGTAATAGGAGTGATGGAGGAAACCGTGGCGGATATAGTGGGCGTGGAGGTCGAGGAGGAGGCCGAGACATAGGAACAGGGAGAGGTCAAGGTCATTGGCATCTTTATGGACAATCCCACATATCTACTAATAATTCGGGGACAACACGAATTTGTCATTACTGTGGCAAACCTGGTCATATTCAGAAATTTTGTTACAAGCTACATGGGAGACTAGGGCAGTGGCATCAGTTCGCAAATATGGGTTATAATATTGACTCTACTCCATAGTCATCTGAAGGCAAGGTAGTGATTATGTTTGATGAGGAATATGCTCAGTACAACCAGTCTCAATTCTCACATCCTGTTACTTCCACTGCTACTTTGGTACAGACCAGTAATGCTATTGCATGCATTTCAGGTACTTCTCGTCCTTGGATCATTAATTCAGGGGCTTCCGATCATATGTTAGGTCTTTCAGGTATATTTTCCTCTCTTTATCCATCTTTGTCCATAGTTACTCTAGTGAATGGATCATCTACACATGTTAAGGGAATTGGCACAGTTAATCCAACTCCTTCATTGTCGTTGTCCTCAGTGCTTTATCTTCCACAATTTTCGTTTAATCTCATGTCTGTTAGTAAATTAACCAAAAAAATTTAATGTTCAGTAACATTTTATCCTGATTTTTGTATTTTCCAAGATTTGGCTATGAAGAAGACGATTGGTAGAGAACATGAGGTAGGGGGGCTGTATGTACTTGAAGATGCTCCTTCAATTGCTTGCTCAAGTGTTACGTCCCCACATCAAATCCATTGTCGTCTTGGTCATCCTTCTCTATGTAGTCTTCAAAAGTTGGATGCTAGTTTTCAATCTCTTTTTAGTCTAGAGTGTGTGTCATGCCAACTTGGCAAATTACATCGTGTTAGTTACACACCTCAAGTCATTAAATGAGTAGCATCTCCCTTTTTATTAGTTCATTCAGATATTTGGGGTCCATGTCATGTAGTTTCTAATTTGGGTTTAAGATATTTTGTTACTTTTGTCGATGACTATTCTAGAGTTACTTGGTAATACTTAATGAAAGATCGTTCAGAATTATTTTCTATTTTTTGTGCATTTATATCTGAAATTTATACTCAATTTGGCGGTTAAAGTTCTGTGTTCTGATAATGCTAAGGAGTACTTTTCCACATATTTTTTTGATTTTATGACTCAGCATGGTATGATCCATGAATCTTCTTGTCATAATACTCAACATAATAGTGTTGTTGAAAAGAAGAATAAGCATTTATTGGAAGTTACTAGATCCATGTTATTTGAGATGAAGGTCTCCAAAACCTTTTGGTTTGATGCTGTTCTAACTGCATGTTATCTTATTAATTGCATGCCTTCTTCTGTTCTGCAAGGTGGTATTCCTTTTTTCTACTTTGTTTCCTAATGAGACATTGTTTGTCCTACCGCCCCGTATTTTTGGTTGTGTCTATTTGTTCGTGATCATCAACCTGGAGTATCAAAATTTGATCTCAAGGCAATCAAGTGTATGTTTATGGGTTATTCCCGCACTCAAAAGGGATATCGCTGTTATTCTCCATTACTAAGAAAATATTTTATAACAGCTGATGTTTCATTTTTTGAATCCACTCCCTATCATGATATTCCAATTACTGTGTCTAAATTGGATGAAGACTTGTATGTGACCACCATTTGGTCAACTATTCTAACTGTTTCACCAATATCTACAGAGGAACCACCTCCTCTCCAGGTTTATACTCAATCCTCGTGTCGTTGTTGCTCCCCCCGCTCCTCCCATCATTACTATGTCATCTTCTGCTCCAGATTTGCCATTAGTTGACAGGGCTTGTATCTGCTCTTGATCTTCCTATTGCTCATCGCAAAGGTACACATACTTGTACCCAACATTCTTTTGCAAATTTTATTTCACACTCTTTTGTGTCTCATACTTTTCGGGCTTTAACTATTGTTGAACAATATCCTGTCCCCAAATTTGTCGCTGAGGCATTACAAAGTTCTAACTGGAGGACAACAATGGAAGAAGAATTAAAGGCTCTCGAGATTAATCAAACTTGGGACTTAGTATCACTTCCTCTAGGCAAAACTGCTATTGGTTGTCAATGGGTATATGTTGTAAAAGTCAACCCCAATAGTTCTCTTGCTCGTTTAAAAGCAAGACTTATTGCCAAAAGGTATGCTCAGGTGTATGGGGTTGACTATCTAGACACCTTTTCTCATGTTGTCAAACTTACTTCTGTTCGTATTTTGATCTCTCTTGCTACAACATATAAACTGGCCTTTGTTTCAGCTTGACGTTAAGAATGCTTTCTTGCATGGCACTCTTCATGAAGAAGTTTATATGGAGCAACCTCCGGGGTTTGTTGCTCAGGGGGAGTCTGGACTAGTTTGCAAATTAAAAAAAAGTCTTTATATGGTTTATAACAATCCCCACAGGCATGGTTTGGAAGATTTTCTGAGGTTGTACTGTCTTTTGGGTTGTCAAGATGTGGAAATGATCATTCTTTCTTTTATAAACAATCAGGGGGAGGCAAACTATTCTTGATTGTATATGTTGATGATATTATCATCACGGGAGATGACTTGGTTGGTATAGTTGAGCTAAAAACCTATTTTCAGAAATAGTTTCAAACTAAGGACTTAGGAAAATTGAAATATTTCTTAGGAATTGAAGTGGCGTAATCACAAAAAGGTATTGTTCTGTCACGGCAAAAATATGTCTTAGATTTGCTCACTGAGACAGGTATGTTGGGATAAAGTCTCTTGATTCACCCATGGAACAAGGGGTTAAACTGGTTGTTGATAGAGGAGAAATTCTTAATAATCCCGAGAGATATAGAAAACTGGTAAGTAAGCTGAATTATCTCACAGTTACTCGACCAGACATTACTTTTCCTGTTAGTGTGGTAAGCCGGTTTTTGTCTTCCCCTCGTACATCTCACTGGGGTGCAATTATTCGAATATTAAGGTATTTGAAGAAAGCTCTGGGAAAAAGGAATTCTCTACTAAAACCATGGTCATCTCATAGCTGAAGGATTTTCTAATGCTGATTGGATTGGATCTCTGGATGATAGAAGATCAACTACTAGGTATTGTACCTTGATTGAAGGAAATCTAGTATCATGGAAAAGTAAGAAACAGAGTGATGTTGCCTACTCCAGTGCTGAGTCAGAATATAGAGCAATGGCACAAGTGACATGTGAATTAGTGTGAATTCGACAGTTATTGACTGAGTTAGGCTTTAAAGATTTAGTACCAATGACTCTATGGTGCGATAATAAAGCTACAGTGCATATAGCTTCCAATCTCGTGTTTCATGAGAGAACAAAACACATTGAGGTTGACTGTCATTTTATCCAAAAGAAGTTGTAGAGTGGAGTAATTCTTCCCAATCATATTTGAACCAACGAACAACTTGCAAACATCTTCACTAAATCTTTGGGTAATGGGAGGATAGAACATATGTATAACAAGCTGGGTATGATTAATATTTATGCTCCAGCTTGAGGGGGAGTGTTAGAAGTACGAAAGGTAAATGGGTCTTTACCACTTTTAGGGCTTATTTTGATGTATATATTTTAAACTTTATTGAATAATACAAAATTAGTTTTTCCCCACATGCTAAAAGCATTAAAGGTGAAGTAGGAGAAAGGGAAAATGTTCCTAATTTCCTTGGATTTAAAAAAAAAAAATACAATTTTGAAGGCAAATAACACAAAAAAACCCCAAAAATACTTATGGGACACAAATATCCTAAATTTTCTTTTGCGTCACCAAAAATCTTAAATTTACCTACTCTAACTCATATATCCTTAACTTTTTGTGTCAACTTTGAGTCACAATGGGCATGTCTAGAGCTTCTAGTGATACAAGAAAAAATTTCGAAATATTTATGTCATAATGCGCAAAATTTGAAGTTCTTTTTTTTTTTTTTTGGTGGTATGAACCCCAATTTGCAAAACCTTAAGTTGCTTGAGGCCCGGCTATCTTGCCGTCTCAAGCAGCTCTCGAGTTGCTATCAGGACCATTACTGAGCACTCATGGAAGACCTCATGGTCTAGTATAGGGTTCCCTACTGGAAGTACAGGGTGAGTACCCTTTCAAGGAAGAGAACCAGCAAATGGAGATGGTCGGGTAGGAGCAAGATGCACTGAATGCCGAAGGCGTCGGAGAGAACCTCAAGACAGTGCCTCGAATAAGAGTGAGTTCCGCCAAGGGCTGAAAATGGATTTGTTAGAGACCACTAAACCCATATGTTTTGGGCTTCTTATTTCAAAACTGATCATGACCCATGTTTAAGTTTAAGTTGGCTCATATGTAATCTATTACAATAAGTTGATTGTGACCCATATTGATAGATTTACCTCCTATTAAAACTTATTCCAAGTAATTTAACCAGATCCTATTTGATGTTTACATTCAAATAAGGTATCAACCATCAAAAGCATGAACACCCCCCACTAGTTTCTAAAAGAAATTAAGATTTATCACAGAAAAATTGTAAAGAAAATTTGATAACAAGTTTTGGTGCCTCTAGCACTGCTCCTAGTACGCTAGGCATTCGATGTAGCAAAACAGTCGCACAATAAATTATCCATCTATCAAATTACCTCAGGAAAGACCAGCTAAGTAAAATAAGACAATCCAACTTCGAAAAAAAAAAAATCACTAGATCTAACTATATGCAAGTGTTTTCCCTTGCTGCCCTGCAGCTTTGTTCAGATAATTTCTGGGAGTACCTCCCGTGGAATTAATCAGATGGTGTCAACGGCGCCTCATTCTCTGTTCAAGACAAACAACCATCCGTAATTTCTTAGCAAAGCAAGAGAATTAGCCAACAGCTGAGGTCAACACAACTATAACGACGTTTTACAAATTGCCAAAAAATGAAACTTCTTCCTCCCCTGCTGAATTTGAAGCATGTAAACTTGAAGGCTTTCAAGTTTAATGCTAGCGACGAATTCTAAGCATGTAAAGTCCTTCAGAATTGACCTTAAAAACACTGTTCACTCCCTAGGAATACTGAAATAGCACTTCAAAATCTTAAAAGATTGACAAACAGTAATTTGCATTAAGAGCAAAGAAATGTTCTTGTATTTTTCAGTGCTAAAAAGCATAGTGCTCTGATTCCACCTAGTCTGGTGCTTCTTTATTTTCTTTTTATTAGTTTTTCCTTTCGTTCTTGTTCGACATTAGAATTGCTCTACTAATAAAGTCCTTTCTTACTTATTGAATAAAAAAAGCTTCAACATCATATTAAAGATGCAACATGGACAAGCCAAGACTTTCCATGCCACTCTCACGCACATAAACCACCATCACCATTTTTAGTGATGATCAAGAACGAAGCTTTCTCTATCCTCCCTGAGATACCAATTGTAAGTACCAGATCTAACTATCTATCCATCTAAACACACAAGAAATATGTTTCTTATGTTACAATGTTCACAAGATGCAAAATTAGTTATTATTCCTCGACTAGAACATGGCCCTGCATTCAACTACATAGTAAGACAAGTCTTGCCATTTATCCTGAATATGCGGGCATGGCACTATGCCAGCAGTACATTGAAAGACATAAAGAGTACATTGGAAAAAAAAATTAGCATCCTGACCGTGCCAACATGTTCTGGAAGACACCAAAGCCTAAATCGGTGAGGTGTCTAGTTCAACAAACTTCAATAGTCCTTTGTTTTACCTCCAGAAAGATATTAAGCAAGTAATCATGATCACAGCAGAAATACATCCTCTAAAATAGCATGACTTGGGGAACAGGAGCTCTCCATCCTAATATCCAGCACATGGAAGAAAGGCGAATTCGTCTCGATTTTTGTCCGTGTTTCAGAAAATGGAACTGAAACGAACAGTTCAACTGGTTAAGCGAGGTCTTGTCCAGTTTCAGACTGTTGAACCTTGAGTCAAAATCTAGTTGAACCAGGGTTGACCAGGTTAATCAGTTTTGGAGAAAAGAAATGATGCGACAGATGGAAATTTTAAAAAATAAATTTCCGGACTTTAGGTCCTTGGGCATTCCTTACACAAGGTTTTGGCATTGAGCTATGCAAAATAGTAGGAGTTTGAGTCAAAAGGCACATTTACTGAGGAGGAAACACGAAGTCAGTCATTAGCGTATGATTCAAACTTAAACCAAGCATTCCACTAAGTAAAATTGAATGAACACACTTCGAAAAACCCTGAGTGATGGACTCAAATTTGAACAAGTTGTTAATGAGAAAATTGTGGCTTCTGTACAGGCGGAAGAGTCTCTTCAGAAAACACGAAATGTAACGATATGGAGCCACAGGACATAAATTGTAACAGTCTGGTCAGCTGCATTTCAGGGCTTCAACTAAACAACATACATATCCTGGCTAAAGTAAATGACTGCAATTACGGTGAAACCAAAGAGCAGCAAGACAGCCATAACAATGTTGAACAAGAAAGGTTTTCCATGCCATAAACCAGATATTCCCAACCAGAAATATTCCATTGCACCCTTTAAGTCCCTCCTAGACAGCATGATTTGAAATACAAGAAAGAAACTCTCCTATTGGTTAGTCAATTCCCTTAATTTATCTCCTGGATATCTACGCTATACAAGCTTTATTTTAATCAGTGCCAGTTGCAGTTTCAAACTCGTGATGGACATCTACTATTTACTAGCTTTCTTTGAACAGGAAGCCAAATAACTATAAAACAGAACGACAAGCATGCCATGCTCTTACTGAACCATAAAGGAGAAAATATTCACCTCGAATTCTTCTAAATAGAGCTATCTGTTCCTTCCTGCTGTCAATGGCCAATTATACCCTCCACTCCTGTTCACGTACCATCTAGGCTGCCGCTTGGTCACTGCCCTAATGCCGCTCACATCCATTCTCCTCCTTCATGGTTCCATCAACAAAGTCCACCGCATCTTCGAGCATGCGCAGTAGGATCATCGACGACTAATTTATGGAGAATCCCGTCAATCTAAATGAAACTCCAAGCAGAAACTCTGATTACTTTGTGTTCCTTCACAGTTTTCCTCAGCTGCAAACATCATCCCAGTTGCGCATCTTAGCTTACATATTGGCCAGAAGGATATAGCATCCACTATGTTGAGGTTCTAGTTTGATCAAATGCCTGCCAACTCTTGCCTAACTCAACATAGCCCCGTTTCATATACCCATTTAACTAAGATGCCCTAATTACACCATCTAGTTCCACTGTCATACTGCTTATCTACACACCAGCCTCTTTGATTTGTCCAGCCCAAGCCAAGAGGCCAACCATGCATCCACAGTGCTCAATAGTTGGACCGATGCCATAAGCTTTTCTCACACGTCCAAACAAGTACCATGCTTCATTGATTAGACACTTCTGATTGCAGGCCATCAGAGCTCCAATAAATGTCGCGGCATTTTCTTTAGGACCCCTATTTTCCATCTCGTAGAAAAGCTGCAGCCCTGTTTCATTCTTACCATTTACAGCAAACCCCAATATCATCGCACTCCAAGTTGTCACATCTTTCAGAGGCATTTGATCAAACACTTTTTGTGTGAAAAATGACGATGACATATAGGTTACTAATGCAGTGCCTGGCTCAAGTTCATACTCAATGCAATTCTCATCTATATACTTATGAACCCATATTCCTTCTTCACAGATTCCTCTAATTCCACGCCAGCAGGATCTTTAACCTCAGAAAACAAATCAATGGCCTCATCAAACTGCTCATTCCTAACATAGCCAGATATCATGGCACTATAGGAAATATCAATTTTTCCCAGCACTGTATTAAATTATCCTCGAGCTTCATTGACAGCCCACTGCTACAGCAGCCATTGATAAGGCACATGCATGCATGTATGTGTGTGTGTGTGTATGTATGTATGTATGTATGATCCATTTATCAGAGAAGCAGAAAGCTTTTCTTGAACTATCTGATGTGATTTGCATATGCATCGACGAATCTGGACTGCCAATCCCACATCGATGCTACTTTATCATATGGGAATAAATTGACTCATCTGAATTCCCAATGTTGAATCATGCAAACTTTTTCAACATCCTCCAAAAATACTACCTAGCAGAACTCCACTCTGCTTTTGTAAACCCATGACAACAGAAGAACAATGCAACTCACGCATACGTGTGATTAGCATTACATTGATCTGATAGACTACCACTTCAGTAAGATTGTAGCTATTGCAGTTGCCAAAGTGAGAGACCCATGGGATGTTGAAAAGAATATAACGAATATGATATGTTCAACAAGTAAGAATAACAACACTTTCAGAAGAAATCTTACAGGATTCCTTCCATCTCATCGGTGTCCAACGGTTCATAGATCCTGCAAAAACAAAACACGAAGACAACAACTAGAGGATTAGCATCGACCAACACCAACACTCAGATGGAAGTCACACCATAGAATAAGCAACGTCGGCAATTCTTTCAGCTTCATTGTTAAACGATACCCAACGGAGCCAGCTAGTCGAGGTTCACAAGTCAGGAAATTGTCTAAACATTATCCTTAGAACAAGGAAACAGCGAGGGAAAAAGCAGGAAGCTCAAGGAGCGCTGCCTGCAATTTTAGTTATCAAAACAATCATCACGTTAGATATAATCTAAACTCCTTCAAAAGTCAGAATCCAAACACTTCGGTAATTAGCCAATTTGATCAAAGCATAGCATCAGATTCTGGTTCGGTTCTTCAACATCGCGAGCGTGACGGAAGAGGGATCGGCGAACTGCCCAGTGGAGTGAGAGCGAGAGGCGGCGGAGAAAGCGGCGGCGGCGGCGCCGTCGAATTGGCTTCCGAACGTGGCCATCTTCTGTGTTTCCTTTGTCGGTTTCGCAGAAAATCAGTAGTTTAGAAAAAAAAAAAGAAAAAGAAAAAGAGAATTTGATTAATTTCCGTTATCGCAGCACGTGCATAGCACGCTCCTTTGAATTTTCACGTGCCTCCCACCTTAAGGCCTGGCCTGTCTTATCATCTCAAGCAGCTCTCGAGTTGCTATCATATTTAGTTTGAGATGGTCCATATATAATCTATTACAATAAATCTGAATTGATAGAATGGGTTATGATTTTGATAATTTACCTCTTATTAAAACTTATTCTCAATTGATATGACCAATAGAATCTGAATTGATATAGTGGGTTGTGATTTTAACAGATTTACCTCCTATTAAAACTTATTCTCAATTAATAAGACCCTATTTGATGTTTAAATTCAAACAAGTTATCAATCATCAAAAGCTTGAACACCCTATTAGTTTCTAAAAAATATCAAGATTTATTAGAGAAACATTATAAAAAAATTTCCATAAGAAGTTTTAGTGCCTCTAGCTAGCACTGCTCCTGGTATACTAGGTGTATGATGTAGCAAAACAGTCACACAATAGATTTTCTATTAATCAAATTACCTCAGAAAAGACCTGCTAAGTAAATAAGATACTTCAACTTCCATGACAAATCACCAGATCTAACCATATGCAAGTGTTTTCCCCTGCTGCCCTGCAGCTTTATTCAGATAATTTCTGGAGGTATATCCCGTGGAAATAATCAGATGGTGTCAACGGCGCCTCATTCTCTGGTCAAGACAAATTACTATCCGTCATTTCTCAGCAAAGCAAGAGAGATTAACCAACAGCTGAGGTCAATATAACTAGAACCACGTTTCAAGATCAGGTACAAAATGTCGAAAATGAAACTTCATCCTCCCTGCTGAATTTGAAGCATGCAAACTTGAAGGCTTTCGAGTATAATGCTGGCAATGAATTCTAAACTTGTAGAGTTATCCTTGACCTGAGAAAACACAGTTCACTCCCTAAGAATACTGAAATAGCACTTCAAAATCTTTAAAGATTGACAAACAGTAATTCGCATCAAGAGCAATTTAAATGTTCTCGTATTTTTCAGTGCCCACAGACATATAGTGCTCTGATTCCACCTAGTCTGGTGCTTCTTTACTTTTTTTATTAGTTTTTCCTTTAGTTTTCGTTCTGACATTAGAATTGCTCTACTAATAAAGTCCTTTATTACTCATCGAATTAAAAAATGTTCGACATCATATTAAAGATTCAATGTGGACACGCTGACACTTTCCATGCCACACGCACATTAACCGCCATCACCATTTTTAGTGATGATCAAGGACGAAGCTTTCTCTATCATATCTGAGATACCAATTGTAAGTACCAGATCTGACTAGCTATCCATCTAAACACATAAGAAACACGTTTCTTATGTTACAATGTTTTTTTTTTTTTTGAACTCAGAATCTTATGTTACAATGTTCACATGATGCAAAATTAGTCATTATTCCTCGACTCAAACATGGCCCTGCATTCAACTACATACTGAGACAAGTCTTGTCGTTTATCCTGAATATGCAGGAATAGCACTATGCCAGAAGTACACTCAAAGACATAAAGAGTACATCGGGAAAAAAAAAAAGAAGAAAAAATTGCATCCTGACAGTGCCAATATGTTGTGGAAGACACTGAGGCCTAAATCGGTGAGGTGTCTAGTTCAACAAACTTCAAGAGTCCTTTGTTTTACCTCCAGAAAGATAATAAGCAAGTAATCATAAATACATCCTCTATAATAGCATGACTTGGGGAACAGGAGCTCTCCATCCTATTATCCAGCACATGGAAGAAAGGCAAATTCGTCTCGGTTTTTGTCCATGTCTCAGAAAATGGAACTGAAACTAGCAGTTCAACTGGTTAAGCGAGGTCTCGTCCAGTTTCAGACTGTTGAACCTTGAGTCAAAATCTAGTTGAACCAGGGTTGACCAGGTTGATCAGTTTCGGAGAAAAGAAATGATGTGACGGAAGACATATTGAAAAAGACATTCAGGACTTTAAGTCCTCAGGCATTTCTACATAGGTTTGGGCACTGAGCTATGCATTATAGGAGTTCAAGTCAAAAGGCACACTTAGGAGAAAACACGAAGTTGGTAATTCTTTAGGCTTTATTGTAAGCGACCCAACAGAGTCACCTACTCGAGGTTCACAAATCAAGAAAATATCTGAACATTTTTCTTAGAAAAAAGGAAATAGAGAGGGAAAAAGCAGAAAAGGAGTGCTGCCAACATTATTCATCTTTGCTTTACAGTCACAGGTAGCAACCTGTGACTGTAAGGAAGAGCTTTCCGAACTATTCATTTGCTTTACAGTCCCAGGAAGCTTTCAGCCTCTTCCACTTCTGAGGATATCCAAGAGTACCTAAAAGGCTACCACATTACTCAACCAATGAGTTAAGTCTACAGTTGCACAGCATCAATTCAAAGTACAAACAAGTCCGTGCATGTCTGTATATGCTGGTGTCAATTACTGAAAGCTTTTAGTTATCAACTAAAGATCAAGTTTACCTCACTTGTGAATCAGAAACTTCTGTGCATACATTAGGAGGCCAATAATTCATCCAATTGAGTTCACGTACATGAACTGTAGCCTTATAGTTCAGAACTCCATCATTGAGCTTGGCATTCTTTGTACAATTGTTAAGGATTTCATCTCCATGATCTAGCAACACTTATTGAGACTATTCTTAAAGTAACAAGAGAGAATGAGTTGTGAAAACGCTAGATTACCTAATGATATTAATGTACGACATGGGGAATCAAAGGTGACCTCAAGAAATAACACATTCTATGAATTGTTCTAATTGCTAAGATTAGTTTTTCCTTCTATGTTTTCCAGCCAAAAAAAAAAATTGGGTGGGCCTTGGGGGTATCTATGTCATCACCTTTTTCAAATCGCAAAATGGACTATATTAATATATCAAGACTGCCCTCAATAAATAAATCGGCCAAGGAACTGTACCACATGAACCTATGTATATTTCAAAGAGGAAAACTGCCAGCAACAGATGGTTGTATGTGCTGAAAGAATATAATATGGTTAGATTCGAGTCCAATATTCCAACCTGTGAAGAATACTGTCTTAGCTACATGAGAGAGCAGTATGCCAACCGAACCTAGCATAAAAATTGAAATGAAGACTGTCATAATAGTAGTACCAAGAGACTTTACCGGGCGAAATGAAGTCAATGAAGAATTAAAGCAGTCTTAGCCTGAATACTCAGTGAAAATGGATAAGACAAGTTCCATCAGTACCCTTACACCTCTAGACTGTTCACCTGGTAATTTAACTGGAAGCCCTTTCAAAGGACTGTTGCCAAAGTTTCGAAAAGACAGGAATTCTAGATTGAATTGATTATGCACTCCTCTTTGTTTAAATAGGGGATGTATGTACATGTAATGGTAATGATCAGTAAAAGGTTATCCTGACCTTTCAGAATTTGGCAATTCGTATTACACCTAAAATAAGCTCACAAGAAGAAGACACCCATAATAGTCATTCTTTTCATCCTCCATTCACCAATTTTGATTCTCTAAATAACTTGGACACTTCCTCATGGTACTTCACCGCTTAAGAAAACTAAGCAATCTGTGAAGTAAGTTTAGTTTTTGGAACAGTATCACCTGACATATTTAAGAAAGCAGCAGAACCTAACATACCTGTTCCGGCACCAAGCTCCGACGCAACGACTCTATCAAACTCAGAAGAAGTAGGCATGGTATGCAACACAAAATCAGATAATGCTAATTCAGCTTTCTTTTTTTTTTTGGTAGAATCTAATTCAGCTTTCCATCCCTGAACAAATGGACAAAAGTGTCTAGATGTTAAGCAGCTCGCAGGATACCAAAAGAGAAGATTACAGATGCAACTAATACCTGCAACACGACATTCGGGATAGAAGACGTGATATTATGCTGCATGATCGCACTAAAACAATGTGAAGATGGTTCTGCATGTTGGGTAATGTCCGGTTATCATCATTTCGTAGGAAAAGAGTATTCAAAAGCAAACCATGTAGACATTGTACGATAACCGCGAGTTGTTTTGAGCTACAAGTCTCAAACTTCCTGTTTGCAAATACAATTTAATTATTGAAACAATCGTGTTGAGTGTGATCAGAACTTCTTCAAAACTCAGCATCCAAACACTACAGTAAGAATTCTGAAGTACAGAGTTAAATGAGCCCCGGCCATATCCATCATTGCACCAACCCTCTTATTAAGACAGATTCCTCTCTATGCAGTTCCGCAAGGGCGAACTCTTAGTTCCAAACACCAAACGATGAACTCGTGATCAACCATTTGATCAAAGAATAGCATCAGATTCTGGTTTGGTCCTTCAAATCCTAACTCTCCGTAAGGTAATGCTTGCTCCAGGGAGACTGAGAGGGCCCTGAAACCACCGCCGGAGAAAGCGCCGCGCCGGCGCCGGAGAATTGGCTTCTGAACGTGGCCATCGTCTTTGTTTCCTTTTTGGGTTTCGCAGAAAATCAGTGGTTTAGAGAAAGAAAAATAGAATTTGATTAATTTCCTTTATCGCGGCACGTGCATAGCACGCCCTTTCAAATTTCACCGCCAGTCCGCAAAACAGAAAAGTCCAGAAAACGAACCAACGGCTGTATAATAAGACCCACGAACCAAGGCTGCATTGTGTTCCATTGTTTGTCATCTCCTGAGAGAATTACAATTTCCCGTTCTGCACAAACCCCAGATTTCATCGATTCCTGGTTTCGAAGCAGATTGCTCTGTTCGCAAGAGGGAATCGTTTCCATTGTTTGGTTAGTTCGATTCTCGGATTTTTCTTTTTGTTGTAGAGCTTCTTTTTCTGTCTGTTTCTCGATATATTTCCTGGGCTTTTTCGTGATTGGATTTCAATATTACACGTGAAAATCCTCTTCAGTCCACTCTCGATAGCAACGGCATGGAGGAGACAGTGTATTGTGGATATAGTTTGAAGCTGAAGACAAGAAATCCTGATTTTTCTAGCTTGCCGACCGCTGTCTTCAACTTCTCGATCAAGTGACACCATTTGCTAGTGTTTGTCGATCGACTAGGAGTGCCGATAAGTTTCCAAGACACTACACTGTCGGAGTTGAGTCAGTCATTTGAGATGCCGATGGCAATCCCTTTGCGAAACGCATATGGAGAGAGTCCTCGATGCTTTGGGCGTTCACCACGGCTTTTGGGCCGCTATTATAAGAGCTATTCTGCGTACAGTGTTTCGAGCATTGGGTAATGGCCATGGAGGGTTCGACATGAACATAAATTTGGAATTGGCCACCAAAGATGAAGTCCAAATGGAAGACTCTCAGGAAGCCTCAATTGGAGGATACGAGCCGGATCCTGATCAAGTCACGCGGGGCGTCTCCAAAAGCACTGTTGAAAAGCTCAAGTAGAAGAGCTACTTTGTCAAGAATGGCGACGGATGCTGTTCTATCTGTTTAGAGGAACTAGATGGGGAAAATAAAGTGATAAAGACACCATGCTCGCACTTATTTCACTTCAGGTGCATCATCAAGTGGCTCAAGAGTAATAATTCGTGTCCGCTTTGTCGTAGCAAAGTAGAAGTAGAAGATCCAGAGTAGTTAGTTTTTAGTTTGTAAGATTTTCTAATAAAAAATGACTTCTCTTTTTTTCCGATAGATTCATTAATTAGCCACAATTACTCTTGGGTACTCAATGTAGTGCCTGCTGATAGAACACCGAATGTCACCCGTCTAAAAACCGAGATTACTGTGATGTCCCAGCAAAGACCAGAGTAGCCTTTTCGATGAAACCAAGTTAACCAACCATCGACAAAACTCAACCTAAAAACCAAGATTTACCTGCATGTTTAGCTCACTAATCTCCCAGAAATACAAGGTTGAATCTGGTCACAAGAAAAAAGATTGAAAAAAACGAAGGATGGCAGGACAAGACAGGACATCTGTAATTATTATAACATAACGAGTCGCTCAAAATTTTCGCAGGACCATCCTGTCTCTCTCCAAAGTATATCGACACTACTACGCATTAATTACTCAATAGACAAAATTACATATGACTGCTGGAAATGGAAAACATAAATAGCAAGACATTATTTATGAATTGTGAGGATAGAGTCATGTTTGACAATTCCGTCTCCAATTTTCCATCACAAAGACTGTATTGATAACTTGACCATCTATTATTATTGATGCGGAACACGAACTGAAAACTGAATCCAATTATCTGGAAAAGAAGAATAATAAATGTTGTCCATGAGATTCTAGACTTACCTTTAAACAGACCATAAATCAACAGATGGCCCTCTTTGGAATACTATATGAAGTAAGCCAAAATGTGTTAACAGTAGAGAGAGCAAGAGAGATCTGGGGCAGAAAAATAAAGCCGATGGTGTTCAATGGATGAATTAACAAATGATTGTACCCTAATAAAGGTTTTCAACCAATTGGTTGTATCTTAAGATATACCACCTGATTAATTGAATCTGCAAGTAAACTAACTTCAGATGCAGTCATGATATGCATTCATCACTAATTCAAAACAAGAAAGAAGACAAAAGGCAACATGCACTTGTATAATTGGATTTCATTGTTAGTCTTCACTAACTGAAACAAGAAACTTTTTCTTTTGCAGTCAAGACCGGAGGGCGTGTTCCCATATGCCTCTCCAGTTTATATGTCGACCAACATTTTCTTTCCCCTCACGAAAATAATTAGTTCCAGACAAGGAACATGGCGACAGATGAAAGGAAAAGATAAACACGAGATGACAAGACCATCATAACTGAAGAATTCTGTGTCCATAGTTAAGGACCTTTGCCCCTCCATTACCACGTGGTCTTCCAATAATTGCAGATGATGGAATCAGAAGAACTGTGCAGATCAAGATCATGCGTAAGTCGGTACCTGTCACCCATCGAGAGAGTTGACACCTGAAAGGTTTACCTTTATGAAGAGGCTTTGAGACAATTGTCGCAAGGATTAGAACCGTATTTACAGTCTTTCCGATTCAAAGACTCGCCAAAGTGCGCAAGTAAGGTTTGCCGACGACACTCATCCTGAAAGTTTCACAAATTAGAGAGGAAACACACGTTTATCAATAGACTTTGCTCCATTTAGGCGTGTGGAATGAGTTTAAGCCCAAAGGGTACATTATTATTTGAAAATGTTGCCAACAGTCCGGTCTAATGATCCAGCACCCAGACAGGTTAATGCCAGACTAACACTAACAACAATCAATAGAACAAAGTGGAAAGTGTAAACACAAAATGGAAGCATCACTTAGTTGAGATCATCAGAGAAAAGTTGAGAACACAAATTGGATTACCTTAAGTTCACAATATTGCTGCATTTTCCTAGCTTGAGCCATTGCACTTTTAAAGATTTCAGTTTTACATCCTCGACCACTCCTTAACATGCACACAACCCGGCTGAAATCCTTTTTGGCATATAGAGCAATGCACACAGCTGGTAGATTATCTCTCCCTGCCCTCCCTGATTCTTGGTAATAGCTTTCAATTGACTTGGACATTGTATTGTGGATGACAAAACGCTGACCACATGCCACAAAACAATATTTTACTGAACCACCAAAGTTGAAAAATGATAAAAACATTATAAAAGGAGGACAAATTAGATCAGATTCATTTGTCACTTTTACAGTAAAGAAAAGAACTTTATCCTAGTTTAATTAATTTCAGCACAACAAAGTGCCATGCATGGAAGAAAGAATCTGACTTGAAAAAAATATATAATTTGATAGTTGCAATCAATAGCCAAGAATGACAATTTAGCAGGCCACTGGACCATGGAACCATCAAAGTTTACTTCCAAGCACGCTAACAAACCAATCAGTGAAACTAAAACATCAGAAAAAAAGTGAATTAGTTGAGTATTTGGCGGCTTGTCAGCTTGACTCTACAACTGAAAATAGGCAAAGGCTTAGAGTCCATTTCAACTTACAACATCAGGTTTGTCTATTCCCATTCCGAAAGCAATGGTTGCACATACAACCTGGACCTCTCCAGTATGCCATTTCTTTTGAACAGCTACTCTTTGACGGGCTGCTAATCCAGCATGATAGTACACTGTCTTTATACCGCACTTATCATTCAAGTATTTTGCAACATCAACGCATTCACTCTTCGAGAGGCAATACACTATGCCACACAAATTAGCAAAACGATTCTTTAGCAGATCTCCAAGCTGCTTCAGTGGTTCCTTGGTCTTAGATATGACCTCATATTTTAGGTTTGGTCTGTCAAAGCTTGTCTCAAGAACAAGAGCATGGGGAATCCTGAGAGCTTTTAGGATATCCTACAATGGATGTACATTTCGATCAGACCTGAATGATTTTTTCAACATAATTTGGAGGATAATGTGCAAGTTTCGTACCTCACGAACTGGCTGGGTGGCGGTTGCAGTTAAGGCCATCACTGGGACATATGGAAAGTTTTGCTTGAGACATCCCAGTCCCCTATAATCTGGACGAAAATCATGTCCCCACTGACTGCAATAGTGACAACCATGAAAGTAATGATCAATAAGCTTTACTGATTTACAATCATTCAAATATACAAGAAAAGCTCCAAACAGCGATACATTCCTTTCATGAAATTGCACTGGCAGAGCAAGTCCAATAAAGACCTCATAAGAAACACAATCAATCAATGATCACATATGTGAACTTTGGCTTGATATCTCAAGTTGTTAATGAACAGTATAAAAGTTAAAAGAATATGTAGGGACACAAGAACCAGCTTAAAAGATCTAACTATTGTGCCAAACATGGACACCTTCAATTACATCCAAAAGTAATTTCTGTGGAGCTTAATTTAGTTGTGTGCATTGTGCTTACTATGATTAATGATGTGCCACTGACTTTTCACAAAACAAGGAACTAGATCATTTCCAGAATTAGTTATTTCAAAATTGCATTCTGTTATACTAGAACTCCACAGAAGGTCTGGGTTTCAGAAGGTTCAGTGTGACACTGACGACATAATTAGGCCAGAAACACAGAAGATGCAAAAACGTTTGAAAAAAAGAGTTTGAGCGGGCATGTATAAAAGTTAACTTGCTTTTTTCTCTGGAACAAGGACTGTAGTTTTGCAGTGGCAACATCTAAATACTTTTTTTCCATTTGATGTAACTCTAGCATGATCTTTGCTTCAGATACAAGGATACCAAAAAGCATACCTCACACAATGTGCCTCATCGACAACAAAACCAGCTATTTGTGCCTGCAATGTGTGATGGCTGAGTATCAAAAAGTTAAAAAGAAACTTTCAGAAAAAGTTACAGTATATCAGAATTAGTACCTTTCTATGCAAGCATTTCAATATCTCAAGAAATGATGGGTTTCCCACAATTCTTTCAGGAGTTACATACAATAGCTTGCACGATGGTTTATCTTTCCTGAAAAAGCAGGCAAATCAGTGGAGATTAATGACTTGACAATCCCAACACTCAGCAAAAAATCCAATAGTAATCCCATTGCAACAAATGGAGCACCAACATTTTATGGCGGGACAAAGATTGTATGGTATGATATACTTCTCTTGGAAGGCTAAGATGCTAAAATTTATTTTCAAGGGAAACATCTTAGGCATGCATCTTTTCATTAACCACATAAAAAATATGCATCCTTTGCAACAAATGGAGCAAACCATTTTATGGGGGGATAATGATTGTATGGTAGGATAAACTTTAGTTGGAACACAGAGAGAGAAAGAGAGAGAGAGAGAGAGAGAGAGAGCTAAACCTTGCCTTAGTTCTTGGAGGACAGCTGCTGCCTGGGCAGCAGTTTGCTGAGAGTTCAAGAAAGTTGATGGAATTCCGTACTTGAGGGTTAGAGTAATTATTTGATCCTGGATGAGAGATAGCAGGGGAGATATAACAACTGTGACACCTGGTTTAAGAGTTGCTGGCAGCTGAAATGAAGGGTAAAAACATCAGAAGAGCAAATGAAGGGATGAGGGAATAACTCTTTTATTCACCTTTAGCTGATGAGAAACCACCAGTTGTCACTATTTGTCTTAGAAGTACTTCAGCTAGAAACATACACGAAATACTTCAAGACTAAACAGAAAACACTTCAGGATAATTTAACTTAATAAATTCAGATTAATATCTTCCTTCTTGATTCAGTGGATCCAATATTTTGCATGCTCCCAAGATCCATCTTATATGAAAAAAGGACATCCATTTCAAACCAATTATGAAAATGATCACCCCTAGTTGAGATGATGACATAGCACATACCTGCATAGGAAATATAGACATCTACAATCTGAATTTGGTGCAATTAATTTGAAAACTTATTCCTCTTTGACTTAATAACCCTTTTGAATTAGACCTGAAATATGACTGACAACAACACTTACATGCAAAAACAAGAAAAATTTTCCAGTAAGTAATTCGAAGGTCCTAAAAGCATAGCAGACCTCAAATTCTAGAAATTACAGAATGGACAGAGATGGGCGAAGGCAGAACAAGAATGTCCTGTATTTCCTTCTTCTCCAACTGAGTCCAATCCCGTACATTTGAACACAAGGTTATGTACCTGAATCACTTCCTATTGCTTCACTTGCATTAGGAAAACATTTTCTTCCTTAAGTTTAAGCACAAACTTCTCAACGGTGCTAACAAAGCAGATTGCAAGATCATTTTATAGCTTAAATTTCAATATACAGGTCTACCCATCTAGTACGTAATTGGTGGAACCATTTGGCAAAGTGCACAGGGCTTGTGCTCTAAACGTTGTCTCCACACATACTTCTACATTCCATCATTACACAAATGAAATAATCCTAACATTCACTAACCTGGTAACATAAACTTTTACCACCTCCAGTGGGCATGAGAATGAAGCAATCTTGCTTGGCTACAGAAGCTTTACAAGCCTGATGCTGCATTGGTCGAAATGCCTTGTTTCCGAATATTACAACATTTGCCAATTCTATGTCATCCAAGGCTTGCAATTCCTCAAAACTCAGAATTCCTTGTTTGCATGTCAAAATCCGAGAGCAACGTCTTTTATTTGAAACTGATGATATCGAACCATGAGTGACAGTGCTCTTACAGTCCTTCAACACAAATAAGCCTCTTCAGCACCATAAATAGTTTCTGACGTGGAGTGAAGAAAAATGAAAATTGTGCACAAAGAAATCCCAGGCCTTCATTTTGCGAAACACACCTATCAAAGATGCTGGATGCTAAATTCAACACTTGGATGATGTACCATACTCTCAAAATATTTGAGAAATATAGGTATTATTACATATCAAAAACAAAAATGAACTGTTCTTATTGACCAAATAGTTGTCATTTAAGTCATTTAGATCTTACAGACTGTGGAAGTAACTGGCAAGTTAGGAGTGTCTATTATACATTTGATTGGATGAGAGCCCTCATAGGCAATTTACTGTCTTAGAGAGATTTCCTTGTGAATCTATACACATGAGTTTGCAACACGAGCTCACCTCTTTCCAATACAGAGTCAAGTTTCAGTTCAATTATCATTCTGACATTCTGGAGTTTTCGCCTGTCTTTGATTGGCTTCCAGCAACTCAATAACTTCTTTGATGAATTGTGTGAAGCATGAGTGGCTGGTACAGATTGGGAATATATATTGTCCTTGCAGGTGCATACTGAAGCACCATCCCATGTTCTAATCATGTTAAACTGTCAATAACCCCCATCAGGCCGTCTCCTTTTAAGATAGTTTGCTGACCTTTTTTCTAACCCCTGCAGCTTTCTATAATCCTTGAGAATGTCATGAAATAGATTGCAATTCCTTCTACAGAGAGATGGTTTCTCTTTGAGTATACATCTTTTGACCAAACACAGGCATCATCTATCTACCATTCACTTGATGTTTAATATTGATAAGTTGATTTACTAATCTGAAAAGTATTTCTTCGAAGCATACCACGCATCTACACAGGCACCTAAACTCTTTAGATCATTGTGCAGCAATCCAGAAAGTCCAATATGGCAGCAAAAAAGAAGGTACAATCTCTAGTTGCCTAATTTCCCTCTCCACTCATAATTAAGAGAAGCATTACAGCAGCACTTAAATATTACGAATCGTACTTTCATCTAACAGGCTAAGCAATTAGATGCCAATCAAAAACCAAGACAATCTGTTCTCAATTCTTCTCATTTTCCTTGTTGACCCCAATATACCTCAGCAACAAAAATATATAAAAATACAGGTTCAGAATCATTGTCAAAAGAATAAAAGGTCATGCCGAGATCTGCCAACTTTTTGTCAACCTCCTAAACAACTAGACCATTGTGGCCAGACTCATGGGATTTGCCCGCTAACTATCATGCCTTCTTCAGGTGCCCATAGTTTCTTCACTGAATGGGCAACCTTGTACAATACTGAGACATTCTTCAAGCCACGCATTTGGTCCAAGCAATTACACGGTCCAATCCCAAGACAAATCTAGGTCCATGAATCAAAAACTTAAGCCACAAACAAAACAACTATCAACCAAATTAGTTTTGGGCATGGGAAAAAACATGCCAGGCCACCCTGCTTTTCTTTCTTTTTCTTAATCCCTTCAAAACTGGTTAGGGCAGAAAAGGAGTGAGACAACTTCTCAGTTTTCAGAAGCATACCATTGAATCTAAAGATTGTCTGGCCAGAAGTTGAGTGGACAAATTGGTTCGAGCACTGCCAAATGTATCATCTTCATCTTCACTTTCTGTAGAAGAATCCACCTCAAGAAATGTTTGATTTTTCTTAGGTTGTGGAGAATCCTCTATAATATTAACATCATGCACAACATTGCATTCGCCGTCATTAGGGACATCTTGGCCAAACATATCAGTCAAAACTCCACAAGCTTCTGATTCCGCAGCTTGCAAATCATCCCAATCCTCAGTGTCTTGCATAGTTTCGGCAAGTTCTGCTAGAAAATCATCGCCACAGTGCTCCACAGTGATAAACTCTCGACCTTCGTCACCTTAAGAAAACCAAAAGAAGATAGAGATGATTTTGCGAGTTCCATGACAAAGAGAGAGAAAGAGAGAGAGATATCAATAAATACAATCTACAGTATGTAATCTGCAGTTAGTACAGTGACACACACCATACTTAATGGTAGGCAAGACACCATATGTAAATCCGCGTCCAGTTCATATATAAGTCAGACATTTCACCAGTCAATAAGACTACTCCACAAAACCCGCAGAGAAATAGGGATGGGATTAACGCTCAGTGAACTACATTTAATCAGCTCCTCCGGTCCATTCAAATCCGAAAGGTCAACTACTCCATAGCCACCGTCAGAATAAAAGCCTAACCGCAATAAATCTCCTTCTTTAGCAACCATACCATTCCCTAATCACCAGACACCACCCGATTCGGCTAATAACCAGGAAAAACCACCGTCCGAAGCAACCTCAACGCATCGAACCGGAACCGCACCAGACACTTCGCTAAACCAGCCCCGATCTATTCGAACCTAAAGCGGACTATTCCCCAGCCATCATAGTCGTGGCGGACGACGGAAATAGCTACATAACCGACGCAGCGCTAATCAGCATGAAAGAAATCGGGCGCGACGAAGTAAGCGATTGGAGTTACCGTAGAGGGAAACGAGACGGTCCAAGCAGTTGCTGGCGGACTGCTCGTCGAAGCCGAACTCGAGAGCCAAGCTCAGCAACCGAGCTCTCTCCACCTCCTGCGAGCCCCGATCCGCCATGGAATCTCGACCCGCCCGGAGCGATTCGAGCGATGGATCGATCGATCGATGGATGGATGATGGAAGAGGCGGCGTCGAATCGAATCGAATCGAATCGAATCGCTGTTCGAGAGAGAGAGAGAGAGAGAGAGAGAGAGAGCGCGCGCTCGAAGGGCTCTCGTTCGAAAGACCTTGACGGCGATGGCGGAATTGATGTTTTTCTTTTGCCTTTTTGAAAGTTGGAGGGAGCGAACGGAGGAGGGAGATTGGAGCCATTTTCTTTCTAATTCTTCTTGGCAATTCTGTTTTCCGCCCCTGAAGTTTGTTTTGAGTTCTATTTTGTCCCCCCTCGGAAGTCGTCTTGGTTTCGTTTGACGCCCATGGGAAGTTGGGGCTTGTTTGGTGGGAAGAAATATGAAAAAAAAAATAATATATATATCCATCAATTGTGCCTCTTTGCAAAATTCGAAACAGATTATAATTATTTTAATTTAAAAAAAAATCATTAAATCATTAGGTATGATTGATTCTACAAATGAATATCTACATAATGTGAAGAACTTTTTGACGTTTCACATTAAAAAAGCTAGAACAGAATCGCAAAATTTGTTAAAAAAAAAAAAAAAACCTATTCTAAATATTGACATCAATTGAGTATTTTAATAAACTAGAGACCACATCGTTAGCAAAAAAAAAAAAAAATCTTAGAAAAAAAGGTTATTGGGTTAAAATTGATGTTTATCTCATTTGGTGAGAGCCTTCTTGACTTCATCCTCGTTGTAATATTTTTACCTTTATTTATGTATACCTTTCACTAGAATATCAACTAATTTGGAAAGATAGGTTTCCAACACTACCGTACCGTTTGGTGAAAAAGGAAACACTACTTCCTTGTGAGGATGGAGTCATCGAGTAATCGATCGGATAGGTCCTATTTGCAAAAATTCAAGTTTAAAATAAGAATTGTGCTTAAGGGCCTAATTATGGGTCAAATAACAAATTCACGGAATCGGAGAGCCAATCTGCAAAATCATGGGAAATTGAGGGCGTAAGAGTGAAATTGGTACGGTGAGGATCCTAAAACCAATCGTAGGAGATCCAAAACTGGCCGGCAAGGGGTTGACTCGACCTGCCCTACCAGCGGCCGATAGGATCAGTCGAACCGATTCATGTCGATTTGACTGGTTCTTGACTATTCTTGATTGGTTCTGGTCAGTTCTTATTATTTTACGCCTTTGTGGCTCTTATGGGTTTAAAACTTATGCAATCTAATCCCTGAAGGACCAAATTGAAGAGAAAACTTGCCCAATTTGAGGAGAAATTGTTCGATTTTAATTCAATTAAGTCAATTAATCATAAATGTAATATATGGACCCACTATTGACTTAATTGAACAATTATCATGAAAAACAATACACCAAAACCATGGCTAAAAGCTCAAACTAATTGAAATGTCATGCGTCAAATAGTTTTGCTCGTGAGGCCTCAATTGTCTAGACGCATAGGCCACCACTCTTCCATGCTTTATCAAGACTAGAGCTGTTAAATGGGTGGGTCGGGTCATTAATGGGTCGACCCAAATGGACCCATTAACTTATTTATGACCCATTTTATGTCTAATATAAATTTTTCGATCCATACCCAACCCGACCCATATTAATAAAATATTTTCATATTTAACCAAATTTATAAAAACTTATTTTTATATTTTTTTAAAGATTATATTACTAAAAAACTTCCAAGCAATACAAATCCAATCAATAAATTTTCAATTTTTTATAATTTTTCAAAAAAAATATTTATTATATATGTATATATATATATATATATATATTTAAAAACTAAAATAGTTTTATACATTGGACAATTTTTATAATTTTTGAAATAATTATTTTAAAAATCGAATTTTAATTATTATATTTTTTATTAAAAATTAATTTTTTAATTATTTTTATTTTTATTTTTAAATATAAGTTTTAATTTTTAATTTTCTTTTTCTTTTTTCTTTTTTTGTTCTTCTTTCCGGCGGCCATAGGCAAGCCTCGAGCTCGCGTGCCTCGCCAACGCCCGGCGAGCTCACGACTTGCCGATCCGGCGAGCTCGAGTCTCGCCAAATCGGCGAGGCCTCCGCCTCGCTAGATCTGCGAGCTCGAGGCTCACCGGCATCGGGCGAGCTCGAGTTCGGCCCTCGCCGAATCCGGCGAGGCTTGAGCCTCGCCCAACACCGGCGAGGTTGAGTCTCGCCCGGATCGGCGAGGCTCGAGCCTCACCGAGCATCAATGAGGCCTCCGCCTCACCGGATCCGGCGAGCTCGAGCTCACCCGACGCCCCGAGCTCGAGGCTCACCTGGCCAATCGCCGGCCATCACCGTGCCGACGACCAAAGGAAGAAGAAAGAAAAAATAAAAATAAAAATAAAAAAATAATTATAATTTCGGTTTTTATAAAAAAAAAAATTGTCAAGTTAAAGAGAGGAGATGGTGAGGTTTTAAGTGAAAATAAATTGGTTCATTTTTAATAGGTTGATAAATGGGTTATAAACGGATCAGAGAGCTGACCCATTTAAAACCTATATATTTTAGTCTTGACCCATTAAAACCCATTAGGGGTGTTTTATGAAATAAAGCTCGACCCATTAATGACCCATTTAACCATAAATGGGTTGCACAACCCATTTAACTCCTCTAATCAAGACATAGCCTAGTCCCTTATATTAAGCGTCACTATAGATCTTATAACCTCCAAGATCAGACTGTACCATCAATATTGGGGCAGTAGTCAACTTGTGCTTGAGCTCCTGAAAACTCTTCTCACACTTATTTGTCCATTCAAACTTTACTTCTTTCTTTAGCAGTCGTGTCAAGAGCATAGCTATTCTAGAGTATCTTTTCACGAATCGCCTGTAATAGCCAACCAATCCTAGAAAACTATGAACTTCGATCACTGTTGTTAGTCTTGGCCAATCCATGACTGCCTCAATCTTTATTGGGTCCACCGAAATTCCTTTGCCAGATATTATGTGACCGAGAAAAGCTACCCAACCTAAAACTCACACTTACTAAACTTAGCGTAAAGTGCATTTTCTTAGGGGGTCAGCAATAGAATCTTCAAATATTGTTCATGCTCTTTTCAGCTCTTTGAGTATATTAGTATGTTGTCGATGAATATTATGGCGAATTGATCCAAGTACGCTTTAAATACTTAGTTAATTAAGTCCATGAAAGGGAGAAGAATACCTAGAGTGCCAAATTTGGCACGAGTGGACACTTGAGTATCAAAAGTTTGGAAAGATACATTTAAGTGCCAAAATCGGAGTAAAATGGATCAGTTAAGTGCTAACAACGAAAAAATCACGCCAAAACACTGACATGGTATTTTTTCCTGTGAGATAAGTGCAATAATGACGTGGCTATATAAGCCAAAAACGGTGTCGTTTTGCCTCGGATTTCAATTTTACTATAAATATTAATTAAATTAAATTTAAAACTAAATTTGTAATAATGGGGAGGGGGAGGAGTTGCGGAACAACGAGGGTTGGGCAAGCCCTCGCCGACGCTTCCCCATTGTTGCCGAGATGGGCTAGCGACGGTGGGAAAAGGGTCACCGGGTTGTTAGGCCCTTGGCAAGGATCTACAAGCCCTTGCCTAAATTTGAGGTGAGGGTTGCGACATTCCCCCAAATCCGGCGATGACCATCGCCCCAGATTTAGCGAGGGTGCCCAACCAGGCTAAAGGCCGACAACCCGCCCAAATCTAGGGCGAGGGTTGCTAATGACCCCAACCAACCCTTCCTAGTGACGGTAAGGCAGCGGCGATGAGGGCTTGCATAGCCCTCACCGTTCTACAACTCCTCCCCCCTTTTTAAATTTAGTTTTATAATTTAATTTAATTAATATTTATATTAAAATTCAAATAAGAAGCAAAATGATGTTGTTTTACCTCTATTTTGCTGACTCGGCTCTTTGGCGAGCTATATAATAAAAATTATCATGTAGGATTTCCTGCCAAGGTTGTCGGACTTAGCACTCAAGTATCTCATTTTCAAAGAAAGTGACACTTATGTGTATCTTTTGTAACTTTGGGCACTTAAGTATCCCTTGTGCCATGTTTTGATTAACCTAAATGACATCACCATAAACCCGCAGCAGTCGTATTGCGTTCAAAATGCTGTCTTTGGGATATCTTCCTTCTTGATTCTCCACTGATGCTAGCATGTCTTTAGGTCTATTTTGGAGAATACCAAAGCTCCTTGAAGTTGATCAAACAAGTCGTCGATCCTTGGTAGTAGATACTTGTTCTTGATTGTCGCTTGATTGAGTTGTCAGTAGTTGATGCATTGACACAATGACCCATCCTTCTTCTTCATGAACAGGACCTATGCTCCCCATGGTGATGCACTAGGGCAAATGAATCCCTTATCGAGCAGCTCTTGCATATGCACCTTCAACTCCTTCAATTCTAACAACGCCATTCGATAAGATGCCTTGGAGATTGGTTCTGTTCTGGGGGCTAACTCAATGACAAATTACATTTCCTTTTCCAGAGGCAATCTTGGTAATTCCTTTAGAAAAATATTTGCGAAGTTTCAGGCCATTGCGATATCTTCCAACTTTGATTCTTTCATTGTCACATCCATCATCTTTGCCAAATAGCTTTGGCAACTCTCCTCTATTAGTCATACTACCTCGAGTAATGTAAATAAGGGTATCGAGGGTCCTCTCCCGTTCCTTATGAACTCGTAGCAAGAACGACCAAATAGGTTGAATTGTATTACCTTACTATAGCGCTCCACCATGGCTCATTGCTTCTTGAGCCAATCCATTCAAGTGATGACATCAAAATCATACATGGCCAAAATAGCTAGGTTTATCAATTCCTTCTGACTACTCACAACAATCTTGCACTTTCAATAGCCTAAGATAGGTAACTCCTTATCCTTCATAAGGTGGAAATTCTAAGTACCATTTCCAACGGTTTCAATTCTAATCTAGCTAATCTAATATATTGCTTTGCTACGAGCGAATATGTAGCTCCATATCAAACAACACATAAGTAGCATGCTGGTGTAAGGAGGTTGTACTTGTGATTACGACTCGGTAGTCCTTCGCATCCTCTCTAGTCACCGCATACACTCTTCCTTAAGCTGGGGATTGGTCAAGATTGTTCTACGATGTAGTCCCAATTTGTAGTCCCATGTGCAATTGTTAGGGTTGTATCTCGACTGGTCGACGCAAGCAATTTCGCACCTAATGGTCGTGTTGGCCACACTCGAAGCACACTCCAGTTTGGCCAAGCATGGTGCTGTCTTGTGTTGCCTACCACAAAACTGGCACTTGCTATTAAGATTATGCGCTGGCTTCCCAATACCATTTTTTTCTTGTTGGGAGGGATGGAGTGCTTTCCTCCTATCATCGGCTTCTTTCCAAACCAATGGTGGTCCCGATTAAAGGCATACCGCGATCCGAGTGCAACTATTCGTTCGACACATCCCTTTCAATCAACTAGACATTTTCATATAACTCGTTGTAGTCTTTAAAGTTTAAGGGCACCAACTAGCTGCGGATTTCTAGCTTCAAGCCATCTCGGAATCTCCTCGCTCTATCTACTGGGTCCTTGATCATCTTGGTTAGTACTTTGACAGCTTAGTGAACTTGGCTTTGTATGGACATATGATTCTAGTAGAGTCAGAAATTTCGTCATCTTTTGTTCTCGAGTGCACTCAGAAAAGTACTTTTCTGTCGAATGCTTCAACAAGACTCCCTATGTTGTGGTTGTGCCTTCAGAAAAGACCCCTCTTCAAGTGGCTTCCCACCAGTCAATGGCATTACCTTAAAGTTGGTACACAACCAATGTCACCTTGTCCTCTTTAGTGCACCTCAATAATGCAAGGTCTTCTATATCTCCTTGACCCATGAGGTTGCAACCTCAAGATCACTTTTCCCGGCGAATTGTGGCAACTTCAGCTTTATAAATTGCTCCACTAGTTTATGAATTAGTCAGTCACCATTCCTGTCTTTAGCTAACGAGGCATCATTATGAACAATTGCAGTGGCAATGCCAATAGCCTAATTATACGCCTACTATCCCATTATATTTCTAATTACCTCTAAGGCTTGCAGAATCCATCTATTTGGGATTCCCTTGTGCCTTTCCTCTAGCACATGTTTGGGCCAGAGCTGCCCTTCCTCTAAGCATTCTCGGCTCTAGGTTATTCATCTTTTAGAGTTATAAAGAGAGTTGGTTCTACAATCCCAACAACTCGGTTAGGAATTTAGAACCATTATTCAGCAAAACAATCAGCAATCACAAGCATGGGGTGGGTTCCTAACTAACTATTCCAAAGTCTCAGCGCACCTTATCACTCTAGGTAATGACCAAGCTTTGATACCAAGAAGACACCGGATGTCATGCCCTAACACTTGGACACATGATGTCCCTTCTTTCCTTTGTTCATTTAATTGCGACGTCCTAGGAGGCGTCACCAACCCATTCATTTTATCTTTCGATTAAACACAAGCGGAAATGGAATTAACTCCACTCGTTCATACACATCAATAGGGATAGCAAAGAAAACACATCAACAAACACTTTTATACATATATAAGTATATACATTAACTTAGTACATCGGAAGTTCAGTAGTTACACATCCACAACGCGAATTCTTTTCGATTCACCAAAAAGTGTTAGGGGTTAGCCTAGCTCCTCTATCCTACGAGAGCAACCTCAAAAAGTGGTATCTCCCTTACGTGCCTAGTACGCACCCACATCAAAGTACCATGGCTTGAGCTTGGGATCGGGCTCTAGGTCCGTGTTCGTCTCTAGGTCAATGACAGAGTCATCGGGGACGTCCATGGCCATGGGATCCCAGATGGCACCCTCGAATTCCCCACCAAGTGGTCTGTCAAAACCTCATAGAGGGCCAAAGAACTTCCCTTTGAACCATACGTACCATGCCACGAATCAGTGAGGTACCAAGTTCGTCAGCCCCACATGCACCCAGATGGTGGTCATATACTTCTCGTACATGATGTCAATCCCCTCTATCAAAAGGGGGTCACTTTGGGTGTCCTGATCTACTAGCACCCCAAATCACACGTGGTAGAATGGACTACTCATGGTTAAGGCCGCAAAAATTTTAAACCAGAATGGTGAGAAAAACTTAGTAAATAAACTCCTTAAATCTTGTGTAGGAGAGTACTTCGCCTTGGAGACACCCTATATGTGCAACTTAATTGTAGATGGCATATCAATAGCAAAACCTTTACTCTGCATCATCTATAAGCATGAAATGAGCAACTCACCATATAACACCCTAAAAACATAACTAATAATTACATAAATAATTATCTACATGAATCCACAATTCTAGTAGGCACATGACAAATACAACTAATAATCCAAACAAAATATGTACAATGTATCCACAAGAGTCCAGATTATTATGATCTCTCACAGTCACTATTGGCACTCGAGTCGGTGGTTTTCTGGTGTTACTGAGCATCGTCCTATCCTATCAAGCATGACAATGTCTCGACCTCACTTGAAGACGACATTCAATTAAGAGCATCGCTCCAAAATCCATCTGCGAATGACATCTAGACCTCCACTGGGCATCCAAAATCCATTAGGCATTGTCCCTCATGGTCATGTGAATACATAACCATTTATGTGATCACATGAGCATACCAACCACTCAAGCCAATTTTTATCTTACAATTCAACCAATGCAAGAGTATTTAGTGCTCGCATGTTATACACTAACAATTTTTACACACCAAAATGCCATAAAATAATCATAGATGGTCACCCATTGATTAATTACTCACCAAAATAAGCATACGAAAACCTCCTAGCAATCACCCCTCAATTCCACACAATATCACACTTGGGATTTACTTCAAAATAACTTATCACTTTTCAAAATAAGATATCACAAGCACTTATGACTTTCAAGATAAGCTATCACAAACGCTTATCACTATCTAAGATAAGCTATCACAATCACTTATCACTATTTAAGATAAGTTATCACAAGTACTTATTACTATTTAAGATAAGCTATCACAAGCACTTATCACTATTGAAGATAAGCTATTGCAAACACTTATCACTTATCGAGATAAGCTAACACTCTTACTTATCACTTATCAAGATAAGTTATTACCCTTACGTATCACTTATCAAGATAAGTTATCACCTAATCCACCTATCTTTTAATATAATTATCATTAATCTTAATCCTAACCCTAATCCTAAGCATAACTATCATCCTAATCAAGATTTAGGAAGTCACTCACGAAACTAGCTTCTAAGCTTTGATGGTGAGCGGCAATGACGACGATAGCACGCGGCTCACGATGGTGGACAATGGAGATGGTGGTTAGGGCGCATGGCAAGGGAACAGTGGTGATGGCATCACAATGTAGTGGCAAACAACCTTGGGTGGCGGTGGCATGTCACGGTGGTGGATGGCAACGACAACAATGGTTCACGGCCTTAGGTGGTGGCACGTCATGGCCCGGCAACGAATGAGTAGCAAAGTGCGAGGACGGTGATGAGGTGGCAACGACAATTGTAGCGGGGATGGTGGGGGTGACCGAGGAAGAAAGAGAGGGGGAGAGAGAGATGGTGTGAGGGACAGAGAGAAATTTGGGTGGGGGGTTTTGTGGTGAGAGAGAGAGAAGAGGGAGAGAATGAGAGAAATGAGTGAGAGGATGAGGACTTCTCTTTCAAGTTTTAATTTCAAGCATTAATGAACTCGGTACAAATTTTCTCGAATCGCTCTTGGCCAAGTCCTTCGAATGGCCACAAATTACTCTTGCAATCTTTATATCCAATCTTCAATTAATGCAGGATTTCGAACATGTGTTATAATTGCAAATGAACTAGGGAAGCTAACTTGTTTGGTCTCTTGCCTTCCTTCTTCAAATGGGCACCCACCCTCTCTTTTTTCTTGGTCAGTCCTACTCTATTCCTACTCTACACTCACTCGCAGACTTATGCCCTGCCTCTTGCCGGGCATGGGAGTCGCAACCCACTCTCGAAACTTACGCGTCCCTATCCCCATCCCTCCCTGAGAAGGTGGGGATTTGAACCCCTCACCTCCCCCTTCCATGTTGGAAGGGTGGCCATTGGGGTGAACCCCCAGTAGTTACCCACCCTCTCTTTAAAGACAACAATTTTGTCTCATTAGGCCAACAAGCTTCTAGAAGGGGTAACTTACGGATTTAATTAGACTACAGTGTAAAACACTATTCATGCACATGGATAAATTAATGTGCAAGCTTAAATGGCTTTGATGGGCCCTCTTGGCCGTCCATGGTGGGTGTGAGGCCCATTGGGCTAGCACGGGGCTTGGGCCCTCATGGCTCCCTGTTCGCAGCCAATTTTCACTTTTCCCAAAATTCACAGTCCATCGACGTAAAATTGAATTTTTATCCTAAGATGACCGTCCTTTGCTTTTCCATTATCCATTGATCACTGTTGTAATTCTACTCCTTAGATAGAGGTCAGATTGAGGATGTCACATGATGGCACTGCTTGAGAATTTTAATTACAGTTTCAGCGAGTTAGGGCATTCTCTTCCATGAGGAAATTGTGGAATTTCTCATTGATAGAACTTCGAGCTGCTCTCATTAAAATACTGACATAAGCATCATTTTGCGACACAAAGTCGGGCTACATCACGACCTCGATCAATTTTCCTCTACAATCAAACAAATAAAGACAATCAAAAAAGAGACCATACAATTGCTGGTACACAGAATCTTCATAGTCATAGCAATGAATTGTTACAGAATCTTAAAAATATAATGCACACTACTAAATGCCATTTTTTTTTTTTTTTGGGTTTTTTGGCAAATGCCATCTTGTTAACTAGCACATTTAAAATTTAAAGGAAACAAAAGGAGAATTTCCAATGTTTTCACACCAACTTTTCCAAATCCACGATTGCTCCTCAATGTCGTCTTCTTCGATCAAGCCCGGAACCATAAACTCCAAACCAGAGCACCTCCCTACCATTGTCGGCCGAACACACGCATTTACTGGACCGATGTTGCTGGCGCAGAACCAACGGCCACCATTGGCCACCAGCCACTCTCGAACATGAATACAATGATGCCCATCATAACAAAACAAAACCATAAAAAATCCAATCAAGCATCTTAAGGAACTAGCATTCACTAGAAATCTTCATTTTATTTCTTCACAAATCTCCATTTTATAGCCCTTTCCTCCACGAATTGAGTTGTGCGAACGATGGTCCCTTTCTTTCCTCCCACTCTGCCGCTGACTTGTTGTTCTAAGCTCTTCAACTTGACTGACCACCTTGAGTTGTCAAATCGGCCGAAGCTTCCTTTCTGTTAGTCCTTGGAGCGTCAGCCGGTCCTCCACCTCAATAGCTGTCCCTCGGGTGCCCTGCCTTGCACGGTCGAGCGAGGAGGAAGAAGAGAGGGGAAAGAGATGAGTGCGGGCCAGGCCGATGAGGGAAGGAAGTGGGCTGGCCCGAGCCAGGGGGAAGGGGGGGAAGGGAAACAAAGGGAGGCTGGAGTCAGGCCGACCCTCTCCTTGGTTGCTATTTTTATTTTTTCATTTTTAGTTAATTATTGTTTTATTTTTTTATTTTTTTTACGAAATTAGTAAATTTTAGCACCATTGATGCAAATTATCTTAATTCCAACATGCTGTGTAATTTAATGAAAATTCTTTTTGTTTAGTGGCTACAAATTAATCAGTATTTTTCTATGTAATTTAACCACAACTAACTAAGTAAAATATAGCTGTTAACCATCGCAAGTCATTCTATACAGTCTAACATAGTCTGATGATAATGAGCACAACTTGATTTCATGTGATAGATTGACATGATATTAAGTCCCAGAAGGTGTTGGTCACTTGCGCATTTGATTGCAATGTTGATCACAACAAAAATAACCGTTTATAAATGTGCATATGTAAACATATAAAAAAGTCATGTAACTTTTCTATGATGACTTCGTAACCAACTTACATAGTCTAAGGTAGCTATATAACTTTTCTACTACACAAGTCATATTTGTCACTATTCATTTTGTAGCTGATTGATTCCGTAAAAAGTTAATTTTTTGACTAGTAATTTCTATTCAACAATTTCACATACGATACACTTGTACATGACATTTTTTTAATTTTTTTTCTTTAAGTGTTCAAGCTATCATTTCAATTACTTCCCACGGTGCATGTTACTTGTCTCGTGTCACACATATCGGATAAGACATCATTTTCTAAAACGATGGGCATGTCTCCCCATTAAGTCATCGGCGGAGCAATAAAGCTTTCATTTTAAAACTCTTGTACATTTTGCATAGACAAATACCATCACTTGCCAAATGAGAATTATTACTAGTATGTCCAACAAAATTTGCATGTACTATCGCAGAAAGATTTCCAATAGATGAAGATATTTAGTGAAATCTCTAGTGTTAAGGCATTGAGCGATAAATTTCAAGATTGACTCTTTCCTATGAATTGGTCGGAATGATTGAGGTTCAACCACGGTTGATGACTTTATATCATCGTGTGTGGCAAAAAGAAACAAAAACCAAAAAGTTGTTCTGAAAAAAAATCCAAAAGAAAGAAAAGATGGTTAGTGGCTTTCTTCTTACCCAATTCTTACTCTTTTGTATGAATTGGTTTGGATGATTGAGGTTCAACCATGTTCAAAGACTTTATGTCACTCTATGTGGCAAAAAGAAAAGAAAAAAGTAAACAGTAGCTCTAAAAAGAAACTCCAAAAGAAAGAAAAGATAGTTAGTGGCTTTCTTCTTGCCCAATTCGTACTCTTTCGCATGAATTGGTTCGGATGATTAAGGTTGAACCATGATCAATGAATTTGTATCACTCTATGTCGCAAATAGAAAATAAGTAAAAAGTAGTTCTAGAAAGAAACTCCCAAAGAAAGAAAATATTATTAATGGCTTTCTTCTTGCCCATTCTTACTCTTTCATATGAATTGGTTTGGATGATTGAGGTTCAACCATGGTCAATGACTTTATATCACCTTATGTGGCAAATAGAAAAAAAGTAAAAAAGTTGCTCTTAAAAGAAACCCCGAAAGAAAGAAAAGATGGTTAGTGGCTTTCTACTTGCCCAATTCTCACTCTTGCAATATTTAAAAGAAAAGAAGAACTTGAAAGGTAGACTAGTGTAGTTTCTCAGAAAATTCAGCTAAATGATGATATAAGCCACAAAATCTCCTTCACTAATTTATAAATCAACCACAAAGACTTACATTCAAGTTAAAAAATAATTATTTGGTAAAATCATCCTTCCTCCTCTTTTCCAAGCTAATCTATCTAGAAATCTTAAGGTATTTTAAGTACATAATTTGAAAAATCCCTCTATACCAACATAGTAGCAAAAGTGAACTAGAAATCATAAATCTTTGCATAGAATGCATATGATTCCTAATTACTTGATGACCCAATTGAGTCGTCATCCTTTGCAAAGAGTAAAATCAGGTCATTTTCCATGGAGAATGTAGAGACTTGCTCAAATAGCACTTGAAGGCTATGCGGCAACCTTTACTTTCACTTCTTAATATAGGTTTAGACTTTACGACTTGATGACCACCCACATAATGGTTTTAGTAGGCAAGTTCCTCCATTTGGACCTGAATATACAACCCAACCAGGAAATTTACGCATCCTCTTCTTCCGTGAATTATGCTTACTATGCTGGAGTGCTTGTTAAATTTCATAATTCCATGAAAAGAATACATATTTAGTCAAATCTAACTCAGTGACCACAAGTACTAGATTGAAAGTTACGCTGGCCAAGTTGATAAGGACATCGACCCATAACTTCATCCAAGCACCAAAGGAGACAAGTGCTTCGAGGAAAATAAGAGACAAATATCATAAATATGGTACAATTGATGTCATGGCAGAACAAATACGGTGCTTTAATTACTTCCCATGATGAACGTTAATTGCCTCATGCCATATATATCGAATAAGACATCGTTTTCAAAAATAACGAGCATGGCTCCCAATTAAAGTCATCAATAGGGCAATAGTAAGCTTTCATTTCCAAACTCTCGTATATTTTGCATGGACAGATACCTTCACATGCAAAACAAGAAATATTTCTAGTATGTCCAGCACAATCCCCATGTACCATCACATCAGGTTTTTGATTGAGTGATATATTTCAGGATTGACACTTTCGCGTAAATTGGTCTAGATGATTGAGGTTCAACCATGGTCAATGACTTTATATCACTCTATGCGGCAAAAAGAAAAAAAGGTAAAAAGTTGCTCTTCAAAGAAAGTGAAAAAAAAGGAAAAAGAATAGATAGTTAATGGCTTTCTTCTGGCCCAATTCTTACTCATACAATGTTTAAAAGGAAAGAAGAACTTGAAAAATAGACTCGTGTTATTTTGGCAAAAAAAATCAGCTAAATGACGATACAAGCCTCAAAATTTCCTTTAATGATTTATAGTTCAACCGCAATGACCTATATTCAAATTAAACATGAACTTATTTGGTAAAATCATCCTACTTCCTCTCTTTCGAGCCAATTTGTATAGAAAAAATCCCCTTACACCAACATAACAATCAAAGTGCACCAAAAATCTTAAATTTTTGCACAGAATACAATCGAGTACTAATTACTTTATGACCCAATCGAATCATCAGCCTTTGCAAAGAGTAAAATCAAGTCTTTTCTACAGAGAATGTCAAAACTTGCCCAAATAGCACTCGAAGCCTCTGTGGCAACATTTAATTTCACTTCTTAATATAGGTTTAAACTTTATGAGTTGATAACACCCCCATAATGGTTTTAGCGGGCAAGTTCCTCCATTTGGACCTAAATTTTCAACCCAACCCAACCAGGAAATTTACGCATCCGTGTCTTCCGTGTTTTAAACTTACTATGCTGGAGTGCTCGCATAATTCCATGAAAATAATACAGATTTAGTCCAAATCTAACTCAGTAACCACAAGTTCTAGTGGATCGAAAGTCGCTGTCTAAGTTGACAAGGACATCGACCCATAATCTCATCCAAGCACCAAACGAGACAGGTGCTTCAAGGAAAATAAAAAACAAATATGGTACCTAGTCTCCAAAATCTTACATTATTTCTATTCATTACTAATGAGCAATGCACTCTAGAATCACTGATCCATATTGTGATTAACGATATACTTTAGATCAACCAATGATGTGCACATCTCAATAGACACATCAATATTGTGGATAAAATCGAGAATGCGAACCTAGCTAGGTTAAAAGAAATATAAGTCTTGACTATCGGACTATTTGGTACATGCTCCATTGCATCACATCCACCCAACAATCAAAGATGAACAAAGATGCACATAAATTCTAGAACATACACCAAACTAATTGGAAGACCATCTAAAATTGTCAAAATACTAATGCGTCACACGATGTACCCATTCATTAGTTTTGGGCATTGAAATGTCAGGTTTAAGGAAAAAACTATAATTGACTTTGCCTCCAAGGTAAGCCTCTTGTATCCCAATATGCATAGTAGGAAATTTGCTACTATGGACAGCCTTCTACACTTAGGTGTCGCAACCTTTCTTGAGGTGAACCACATAGGGAAAACTAACATATTGCTGAGGAGGAATGTAGACCCTCTTACAAGGCAATGCTTGCGTTTAACCTGGGTTTTCCTCAACCCATTCTGTTAAATTGTGTCTCGAGTTTGAAAGTTTACAAAATGTGATTCGCTTGGATTAAATTTTTCATGAGACATGCGAATCAAGACAAAAGAAAAAAAAAAAGAGCAAAGCTTTTCTCTCACTTATATGTAGGAGGAGGAGCCGAATTCTTCTATCCACGGTGGGGCCCAACACAACTTTCAAACCTGGGCTTTCTTTCTTCCGCCGATGGAAATTAAAGGAAGCTTCTGTACGTGAAGTAGGAAAGTGGTGGGGACGTGAAGTAAGAAGCTTCTGCACACACACGCACGTAAAAGGGAAATCTTTCGAAGCGGCAGAGAGAAGCCCTACGTAGAAGAAGTGAGTGAGAAGCCGCACGTCCGCCGAAGCCTACGTAGAGCTGGACATTCACGCCGCTTGGGAAAGAGCCGCATGTTTTCCTTGAAGCCGCGCGGAGGTGGTAATTTTTGTGCCGTGAGTTTATGTCCAAATGAGTTGTGTATTTATAAACACTTTGGGTTTATGGTTAAATCTAGGTGTGGGAAACACTGAGCGTTTGAGCGATTGTAAACTTTGATTCTCTGATTATGGTGAATTATTTGCTGCTGGCTCTTCCCGTGGACGTAGGTACTGATACTCGGAGCGAACCACGTAAATTTCTGGTATCCTTATTTTTCTCGTTTATTTCTCTGGTGATTTCGCGTTGACGTAAATTGCAAGATCATGTCATTTTCGCATATTATATCCTGACACATTCAACTGCAACTTGAGTTCTTGATTGAACTTGCAAGTAAACTTACCCTAGAGCTGCCACCAATATTTTATGGATCGATTAGAAATCCAACTAAGGTATCGTAGCCTACCTTACTTTTGCAAACTAGAGATTCATGAATATAATGAAGGCCAAGCCTGCGGTTCCTCATATTTGCAATCACACTAGAGACTATCAACTTCCTTCGAAGGAAACTTCTCGCAGTCCCCCTCATCCTCGCCCCTCCATTGAATGAGCAAATCTGCTTGCCTCTTGTTAGTTGCAAGACACTGGATTTTTCGCTTGGTTCCCTCGAGAAACATTTTCATCAATCAATGGACTCTTGAGTAGATTTCAGAGAAATAGGGTTTGACAGAATTATCAATTAAAGTGCTTATGGATATTAGAATCAATCACATATAGAGGATGATGATGCAGGTAATAAGGTATAGTAATTGGTAACCGAGGAAGCCATAGTTATCAAAATATTAATGCATCACAAAATGTCCAGATTCATTAGTATTAGGCATTGAAATGTCAGGTTTAAGGAGAAAAAGAAAATTGACATTGCCTACCAGCTAAGTTCCAAACCAGGACAAAACCCCTTACTTTCTATAAATTATTGTGGTCTTATTCTTCTTCAAGCTCTCACTCGAAATCATATCAAATGGAGAATGCGGGAGTATTTTTCACTATGCTTCAAAAGAAAGTAGTGACGTTTTCCACGGATTTTAAGAGTAGAGATTTCGAAGCCATTGTCCTTATCCTTTTTGGACAAGAAGCCTAAATTCGTTGTTGAAGAGAGTCCACATGACACGCACAAAACTCACGTGATTTTCTCCGTCAAACATCAACTTTATCAAATTGGTGTCCATGATGCATTTCATTTAAATTAATTAATGAAAGGATGATGATAAACATATCAAATACATTAGGATCTAATTGGACCAAATGAAAGTTTCGGCACAACATTTCATATTAATTAAAAGTGATTTAATTGAATCAATTAAAAATTCAAATATGACAAGACACATGGATAAAAGTTGATAGACTACTAGTATCATTATCTCTTCCAGCAATAGAAACTTCCAATCACTCCCTATGGGAAGGTTACGGCATTCATCACAAAACATTTTCACATTCGTGCTTTAGAGCATTAGTCAAAGGTCCATTTATACTCTTGTAGAGTTGAAAATAAGTGTGTACATGTAAACATAAAGAATGGGCTACTAAATTAAACGTGATTGAGGGGTTCTCCAACTTCCCCTCGTTCACGGAAGATCTCACTACATGATTATGGTTTGGGTTAATTTGTGGGGGTATTGTGAATAGCATCCTTTTAATTGTTAAAGAGCCAATGAGTTGGGATTATCATAATAGAGCTTTTACGCTCAAAACAAATTTTCAATTTATGAGTATATCGGAAATGTGGATCGTATGGTTTGGTAGGTCCCTCACATTGAATAGCAACCTATTGTTTTTCCATAGAGACCCCATGTGGGGCATCGTTTGGTAGTTAGTCTTTCTTTACAATTTTTTTTTTTTTAAAATTTAAATTGGGACAATCATTTGGTTCTTTTTGATATTAAATACTGAGAACAGGTCCTAATTAGCTAATCTTCTATTGATGCACTCAAAAGATACACTGTTCATAATGGAGAAGTTCATCTTCATAGCATTTCTTGATGTTATGTTGGCTTCCCTATCAATATTTCAGCCTGTCATATGTTCTAGCAACTTCACTGATCAAGTGGCTCTTCTCCACTTCAAATCGGCGATCGAAGTCGACCCGACAAACACGATCAAAGGTGGCAATTGGACCACCGAAGCAAATTTCTGTGAATGGATTGGCGTCATCTGCAGCAACCGCAGGCAGAGAATCACAACTTTAAATCTCTCGTACATGGGTCTCCAGGGGAGGCTCTCTCCTTATCTAGGCAATCTTTCTTTCCTGGCTTCTCTTGATCTTCGCAACAACAATTTCCATGGGAGAATTCCTATAGAAATTGGTCATTTGCGCCGCCTAAAAAAACTCGTGCTCCAATTTAACCAGTTTGAAGGAAACATTCCTTCTGACTTAGCCCAATGCCAAAATCTCGAAAAGATGTCACTCGTAGGGAATAGGCTAACGGGTGGCATACCGAGAGAATTTGGCACCTTCCCTAAGTTACAACTACTATATCTTAGCCTCAACCCCTTACGTGGTCAAATTCCAAGCTTCTTGGGCAATATATCCACGTTGCAGTTCATTGGTTTGTCCTCGGCCAATCTCACAGGCTCAATTCCTCCGACGCTTTTCAATAGATCACTCACCATTGTTGACTTGATGTATAATGATCTCTCAGGGGGTCTTCCCTCTAATCTTTGCTCCTGCTGGCCTAGCATTCAGATGCTTAAACTATATGATAACCAGTTCAACGGCATGATTCCAGAGACGCTAACCCAATGCAAAGAGCTTCTCATATTGTCGTTGTCATACAATCGTTTTCAGGGAAGTGTTCCTCAAGACATTGACAGGTTGCAAAAGCTACAGAAGGCCTTTCTCGATGAAAACAACTTGACTGGCACGATTCCTCGAACCATCGGTAACATGTCAAGCCTGCAATTATTGGGGGTAACATCTAACTATATCGGAGGTGACATTCCGAGTGAGATTGGCAAGTTGGTCAATCTGAAATATTTGAGCCTTGAGAGCAATTTGCTAATAGGCAAAGTGCCTCAAGAAATTTTTAATGTTTCTTCTCTACGAAAACTTTATTTGGCCTCCAATTCCCTCTCTGGAAGCTTTTTCCCGAGTAGCGAACAGAGCCTTCCAAATTTGGAAGAACTCTATTTATATCATAATAGTTTTGGCGGCAACATCCCACAGTATATTTCAAATTTTACGAACCTAATAGTTTTCAGTGCCGGGAACAATCAACTCAGCGGACCCATACCCATGAGTTTGGGCAACTTGAAGAACCTCAGATTCTTTGAGGCTGGATCAAATCAGCTAACAGGTGAGACTCATAGTTCGGAGCTTAGTTTTCTATCTGCTTTATCAAATTGCCAATCGCTGCGATTCTTGGCTCTGGGAAGCAACCCACTTTGCGGCTCCATACCAAAATCTATCAAAAACTTCTCGAGTTCCCTACAACTTCTAGAAGCTTCCAACTGTCAAATTAGAGGTCGCATGCCTCAGGAAATGGGTTCCTTGAAGAGATTGACTACACTATGGTTGAATGACAACGATCTAGATGGCAACATCCCATCATCAATCAGAGGACTAGAAAGCTTGCAAAGGCTGTATCTCGATAACAACCATCTCGAAGGACCGATCCCCGATGAGATATGCAACTTGACAAGTTTAGGAAATTTGTTGCTCCAACAAAATAGTTTATCGGGATCGATCTTGAATTGCATTGGAAACTTGAGCAGCCTTCAAGACTTTACAGTAAGTTGGAATAACTTGACATCGATCGTACCAGTTAGCCTGTGGAGTCTTCAAGGACTCATCTTCCTCGATTTGTCACACAATTCTTTCATTGGAGGGCTACCATTGGAGATAGGGAAAATGAGAGCTATGAACGGCATCGATCTTTCTCGAAATCAACTTACCGGCACCATACCTAGTTCCATCCAGGGGTTAGAGAGCCTTGCTTCTCTCAACTTGTCAGGGAACTCATTTGAAGGATCAATACCGCCATCGATCGGTGACCTCAAAGGGTTGGAGTTCCTCGATCTCTCCTACAATGAGTTGTCAGGCGCAATACCCAAGTCCATCGAAAAACTTAGATTTCTGCAAAATTTGAACTTGTCATTTAATAGGCTGTCGGGAGAAATTCCTAATGGTGGATTCTTTGGAAATTTCTCAGCTCTCTCCTTCATTGGGAATGAAGCGCTCTGTGGAAATGCAATATTTGAAGTCCCAACTTGCAAAGCAAATGAAAAGAAATCATCAAGGGACAAGCGGCTATGGTTACTATACGTTATGTTGCCAATTGCATCTGCTATACTTTCGGTCATTGTCATTTGCTTGCTTAGAAAGCATGGAAACACGATTAAAAGAGCTCCAGTTTCGGTGGGCATCCTGCTTGGAATTAACCACCCAATGATAACATATCGGGAGCTTTGCTCAGCCACGAACAACTTCAGCGAAAGCAACTTACTCGGAGCAGGAAGCTTTAGCTCTGTGTACAAAGGGACTCTGGCCAACAGGACTGACGTTGCGGTCAAAGTACTAAATCTCCATATTGAAGGCGCCTTGAAAAGTTTTGACGCAGAATGCGAGGTTTTCCGCAAAATCCGGCACCGGAATCTCGTCAAGGTGATTAGCTCTTGCACGAATGCCGATCTAAGAGCTCTGGTGCTGCAATATGTGCCCAATGGGAGCTTGGAGAAGTGGCTCCACTCCAATAACCGCAACTTGGGTCTCCATCAGCGAGTGAATTTAGTGGTTGACATCGCAACGGCACTCGATTATCTCCACCATCGCCAACCAGAACCCATTGTGCACTGTGATTTGAAGCCTAGCAATGTTCTTCTAAATGAGGTCCTCGTCGCACAAGTCTGCGACTTTGGAATTGCAAAGATTTTGGCTAAGAACAAAACACAAACCCAAACTCTCGGCACGATTGGATACATTGCCCAGGTATATTTGTCAAAATTTTAGCTAATTTGGGCCTTTGATTGCCAGTATAGTGGTACAATATAATAGCGATACATTAACACTCATATGCCTCTCAGTCTTATTATTTATGCCCCCAAAAGAAAAAAGATCCATCGCTGATGTTCTTTTTTTCACAAACTATGACGCTTGCAGAGTACGGTTTGGAAGGAAAAGTCTCGACAAAAGGAGATGTATACAGTTTCGGCATATTGTTGTTGGAAGTGATAACTAGTAAGAAGCCAACCGATGAAATGTTCGATGCGGATATGAACTTGAGGCAATGGGTAGGTGCAGCGACTCCAGACAGAGTGCTTGACATCATGGATAGCAAACTCATTAGCATGAAACATGAAGATTTGACGCCTCCGGAACTCGAGAGTATAGTTTTATCGATTCTAAAGTTAGGATTAGAATGCTCGAAGGACTTGCCTGAGGAAAGAATGGACATGAAAACTATCATGGTTAAGCTCAACAAGATCAAGTTGTCACTACTTGACAAGAAAATAAGGTAGAGAGCAGTACGTAGAATATGGGCATAGTATCATCTTAGTTTGTACACGGTCATTTCGTTTTCGCGGCATTCTGTATAGCCATCTGCTATAAAGTTTCTAATCTTCCGAGTTTTCTGAATCGGGGAAAAACAATTAAAATCGCGACAACATTTTCATGCGTTGACACTCGACCCAACGAAATTCTCAACTCATGTCCGACTTCGGAAGGTATAACACCCATCTCAATGTCAGAATGTCCAAATGAATGTTTAGAACTAATTCTTCATTGCGACATTCAGCAGGGCTTCGATATTTTCGGTTTCTGGATTGCCGTACAGACTTTTTAAAATCCCTATTTTTAGGATAGCCACCACCTAATCTGCAAGACCTCCCACCTTATTGTAAGTCATAAATAAATTGAACACGACCTTAGTGGTATAAAAAATAGGTCTGCACTGGAAAATTTCACTGCCGCTATTTTAAATTACATTATAGTTCAATAATGTCATTTTCGTATCAAACAGTTAAAAAACACAAAACAAAACAAATGAAGAAAATTCATTAGTATGACATAAAAAGGGATAAAAAAAAATACTTATCTAGAATAAATCATCGGCTGTCATCTCGACATCTTGATTGAGATCGTAACTGGCCCATCGGCCTTCCTCATCGAATTCATTATCAATCACAAATCATTATTAGTACTACCAACAAATTTGTCGCTTAGGCGATATCTGGAGTTTCGGATTAAATATTTTAGGCTGGGCATTACTAATTTTGGCCCAAATTTAATTTTTGTATGGGCTACTTTTGTGATTTAACGTTCAGGAATAAAATTTTAAGATCTTGACGGGCAATCTAAAATGGTTTTTTTTTTTTTTAATCTCTAACCCCTTTTCCGTGTGATAGGGATCGTTTAGTAGATTTGGGATCGTGTGTCATTGATCGTACAATCTGAACCACAATTTTAACAACCATGTCGTCGTATGCTACTAGCAATAGCACCCGGAATGACGTGCTTTATCAATTGTAGTGCTGTGCCTATATTACGGGTGAATATGTGACCTACAGGTTATCCATTTAAGAGAAAATTTCAAATAAGGACAAGAAGTGAATCTATTTTCTCAAATAATGACCCAAAGTGAACTTTGTGCCATATAAGGACCCAAAGTGGACCCATTGTTTTAAATAAGGACCCGAAGTGAATTTTATATCAAATAAGGACTCAAAATGATCAAGTTAATCTTTATCGAGGACCTTAGTTTGCCGGCAGACATTTTTTGGTGATTAAAATAGGGGCAACTTTGTCATAAATTTGTGATTGGAAAAAAAAGGAAAAAATCTAAATTAATTAAGTTTACGTTTTCTTCTTTCTTCTCCTACGTTGCTCCTCAACCAAATCGTTGTCCGGTCATCATCGCGACTAGATTCTCGTCGCTCCTCACCTTGCTCGATTGGTGGAGAATTTGGGTCTTCGCAAACAAACAAAGAAGCATATGGTTTTCTTCTTACTTTTGAATTTGTGCCTTAATCGGCGGAGAATTTGGGTCTTCGACTTTGCAGAGGATGGGTACAAATAATGGGAGAACTTCGTTTTTTGACTTTGCAGAGGATGTGTACAAGGAACGGAGAGACCGTAGAAAACCTAGGGTTTGTTTGTTTCTATTTTAGGATTTGTTAATTTTCCCTATTTTTATTTTGGACAAATGAGAATTATTAATGTCCAACAAAATATGCATGTACCATCACAGAAAGGTTTCCAATAGATCAAGATATTTAGTGAAATCTCTAGTGTTAAGGCATTGAGCGATAAATTTCAAGATTGACTCTTTCCTATGAATTGGTCCGAATGATTGAGGTTCAACCACAGTCAATGACTTTATATCATCGTGTGTGGCAAAAAGAAAAAAAACTAAAAAGTTGTTCTAAAAAAAATCCAAAAGAAAGAAAAGATGGTTAGTGGCTTTCTTCTTACCCAATTCTTACTCTTTTGTATGAATTGGTTTGGATGATTGAGGTTCAACCACGTTCAATGACTTTATGTCACTCTATGTGGCAAAAAGAAAAGAAAAAAGTAAACAGTAGCTCTAAAAATAAACTCCAAAAGAAAGAAAAGATAGTTAGTGGCTTTCTTCTTGCCCAATTCGTACTCTTTCGCATGAATTGGTTCGGATGATCAAGGTTCAACCATGATCAATGACTTTGTATCACTCTATGTCGCAAATAGAAAAAAAGTAAAAAGTAGTTCTAGAAAAAAAACTCCAAAAGAAAGAAAAGATGGTTAATGTGTGGCATCCCAAAATTCAAGTCACCCTCTAGAGGAATTAAAGCCTATAATTAGGTAATGAAATTACCTATGGCCTATGTGTTAGCCATTAGTTTTCTTGAGGCTATGTGTTATTGTGCTTGTGTTTATGAATTTTGAAATTAGGACTATAGGATAAATTAATAATCTATGCTTGGCTAGGCACCTCATTAATTAAATTCCTATAAGTAAATTGTCACAAGACTTTGGCCATGTGGAATTTAAAATTTAAAGTTTATAGAAGAAATTATAAAAGGGAAAATTTTAATTTTTAATTAGGTTGGGCCTTAGGCTCATTGGCCTAAGATTTTAGTGGGCCAAGTTAGTCGGCCCAATAAGGCCCACTAAAGGGGGCTGTCGACCAGCCAAGGGGAGGCCCAAGAGTGGCCGGCCCAAGCCCATTTGCCAGCCCAATCCAAGCCCACAAGCCTTGCATGCGAGCTGCCAAGTGGCATGGGGGTTGCGCAGGTGTGGCTGCCCCCATTGGCCATCTTGGGCGGCCACATGCAGCTGCAATAATTAAGTTTAGGGGAAATAAAAGGATGAGAGAGAGTGGCTGGTGAGGGGTTTCCGTCCAAGCCAAAGGGAGAGAGAGAGTTGCGAGAGAGAAAGGGTTGCGAGAGAGAAGAGAGTGTGGCCGAGAGAGGAGAAGCTGAGAGGGAGAGGAAGGAGTCGCCGTCCGTCCGCCGTGTTCGCCGCCGTGTGCCGTCGTTTTCTTCGGTCTAGAGGCAAGTGGGAGTCCTCTAGCTTCTCTTGCATGTTTGTTTGTTGTTTGCATGTTGAATCTTTTGAGTGTTTAAGTGAAAAAGACCGAAGCATGGATGATGTATGTTGAATGGTATGGCTGTTCGTGCTCGGACCGTGTGAGTCAGAAACTTGTTTGAGCTTGCATGTGTGTTTGGAGTCCCATTTTGGCTCCGATTTCTTCATGAAAGTTGTAGCTAACATCTTAAAATACAACATAATAAAATTTCATGGAAAATTATGGAGATTTAATGGGTTAAACTCTCATCCTACGGAGACCCCAGATCTGTAAAGTTTTTACTGACCTCTTGCTGGATTCTTGATTGCATGTTGGTTTTTGTTGAAGATCTCACTTCGATGTCTTCATGAAAGTTGTAGGTAACACCTTGAAATACAACATACTCAAATTTGAAGAGAAATGAACAAGTATAGCCTAGTAAATCGGCTAGATCTTGGAAATGATGATTCTGGTGATGTGTTCCGAGACACCCGAGACTTCATGGACTTAAATGGTGACCATACTTTGGTTATTTGACCTAGATCTCTTCATGAAACTTGTGAAGGACACCTTGATACATAACATATCCAAATTTCAGAGGAAACTAAAGAGAATAGATGGGTGAAATCTTAATATTTCAGAGATGTGTATTCTGGACGATGCGGTAGTGGTTCCAGAAGCTTTGTGAGGTTATATAAATTATTCTAAAAAGAATCTGACTTGGAGTTCTCATGAAAGTTGCACGAAAATGTCTTGGCTATCACCCTGTAAAATTTTGTAATTTTTGGAGGCCGTATGAGTATTTTAATCGAATTTATTTGGAAACCGTGCATTCTGGTCATTATCCGAATATCATGTGCTATTTTGTGGTTTAATGATTGTTTGAATATTATGATTTTGGGAAAATCATAGATATTAAATTTAATATTTATTTATGAAAATAAATAAATATAATAATAAAATAAAAAGGGATTATTTTATTGGCCATAAATTCCATTGAATTTATTATGCATTGTTACATGTGTGATAAGACATTGGTGTATGTATGATCATGAATTGAGATGCACATGTGATAAAGCCTTGATATGTCTATGATATTGAATTGAGATGCATATGTGATAAAGTTTTGGCATGTGTATGGCATTGAATCAATGTATATGTGAATGTCATGCCTAGTATGATTTGTTTGATATCATGCCATGTGCCATGTTAAAATGAGATTAAAATACTGGTAAACATGGATGATGGTAAATGAGGAGATGGTTGTGATGGCGGATGATGCTCGGTGACCTAGTGGCGTAATTCCGGAGATTCCCCGGGAGTGTCGGGATGCCCGGTGGTATACGGTATGTAATTCCAGGGGAAGCCTGGTGGTATGTCGGTACATAATTCCGGAAGCCCTGTCGGAGGTCTTTGCCCGAAGGGAATGCCTCGCGATGCCAAGATTGGGGTGCGAGATGCCTGGCTAGAAGGGTAAAGGCCGGAAGCCCTGTCGGAGGTTTCTGCCCGAAGGGAATGCCTCATGATGCTAGTTGGATGCAAGATGCCCGGAATGTGGGGGACCGGATGCCCGGTGGCCTGGGAGGCTGAATGCCGGAAGCCTCGGAGGTCTTTGCCCGAGGGGATGATGATGAAATTGATGATTGAGAAATGGGTGATGTGGTGATCAAATTTAAAGATAAAGATGAAAATTAAATCATGACATGATGTGCATGATGATGATGATGATGATGAGGATATATGATGTGATATGATGATCACCCATGATATTATATGCATGATGATATGCATGATGATGATGATGATGATGATGACATGTGATGTGGTATGATGATCACCCATGATATTATATGCATGATGATATGCATGATGATGATGATGATGATGATGATGATGATGATGATGATGATGATGATGATGACATGTGATGTGGTATGATGATCACCCATGATATTATATGCATGATGATATGCATGATGATGATGATGATGATGATGATGATGATGATGATGATGATGATGATGATGATGATGATGATGATGATATGAGATGTGATATGATGATCACCCATGATATTATATGCATGATGATATGCATGATGATGATGATGATGATGATATGAGATGTGATATGATGATCACCCATGATATTATATGCATGATGATATGCATGATGGTGATGATATTTGATGTGATATGATGATCATCCATGACATGATATGCATGATGATATGCATGATGATGACGATATGTGATGTGATATGATGATCATCCATGGTATGATATGCATGATGAAATGCATGATAATGATAATGATATATGGTATGCGATGATGAAGATGATGATGATGATATATGACATGCATGATGACATGTACGATATGCTGATGCCATGATGATGATGATATGTATGATATGATGATGCATGATTAAAATGCGCATGACTTCAAGGTAAGTAATGCCTGCAACGTATGATGATATGCATGGTGCATTGAGTTGTTATTGGATTTCCTATCTGGCCGAGTGGTTGTCATCACCACCCCTTGGGGACCAACATTTCAGATTAGTAGATGGTTTGAGCGGTTGGATATGACCGCAAGGAGAAGGATAGCAAAGGAGGGAACCTTTGGATGCCGACACTGGTTGATAGACCTTAAGCATACGATTGTGGGAGGAGATGTCAGTCATCTTTTGAAGTATAGCCATGTATAGGAAACTATGGCATTTCGATGTACTGACTAAATATGTCCATCTGCTCTATGTAAATAAACGTGTTTGGTTTTTAACTTATATAAGATGTTTAGTAGATGTGCATCGTTTTCTGGATATAGGGAATGGAGTTTGTTGGATGTGCTTCCGTATATGAATTGCGCAAGGGACCTATCAAAGAAAAAAAAATGTAAACCCCCAGGTTGTATGGACCCGCTGCAACTAAGAAAATGGTATCAGAGTAATCTGTTAATAAGGAAAGTGAATGGTAAGCGATGTGGCGACCCTAATCGGATCGGGGGCCGTCGAAGGGTGTCACATAATGGCTTTCTTCTTGCCCAATTCTTACTCTTTCATATGAATTGGTTTGGATGATTGAGGTTCAACCATGGTCAATGACTTTATATCACCTTATGTGGCAAATAGAAAAAAATGTAAAAAGTTGCTCTAAAAAGAAACCCCGAAAGAAAGAAAAGATGGTTAGTGGCTTTCTACTTGCCCAATTCTCACTCTTGCCATATTTAAAAGAAAAGAAGAACTTGAAAGGTAGACTAGTGTAGTTTCTCAGAAAAATTCAGCTAAATGACGATATAAGCTGCAAAATCTCCTTCACTAATTTATGATTCAATCGCAAAGACTTACATTCAAGTTAAAAAATAATTATTTGGTAAAATCATCCTTCCTCCTCTTTTCCAAGCTAATCTATCTAGAAATCTTAAGGTATTTTAAGTACATAATTTGAAAAATCCCTCTATACCAACATAGTAGCAAAAGTGCACTAGAAATCATAAATCTTTGCATAGAATGCATATGAGTCCTAATTACTTGATGACCTAATTGAGTCGTCATCCTTTGCAAAGAGTAAAATCAGGTCATTTTCCATGGAGAATGTAGAGACTTGCTCAAATAGCACTTGAAGGCTATGCAGCAACCTTTACTTTCACTTCTTAATATAGGTTTAGACTTTACGACTTGATGACCACCCACATAATGGTTTTAGTAGGCAAGTTCCTCCATGTGGACTTGAATATACAACCCAACCAAGAAATTTACGCATCCTTTTCTTCCGTGAATTAAGCCTACTATGCTGGAGTGCTTGTCAAATTTCATAATTCCATGAAAAGAATACATATTTAGTCAAATCTAACTCAGTGACCACAAGTTCTAGATTGAAAGTTACGCTGGCCAAGTTGACAAGGACATCGACCCATAACTTCATCCAAGCACCAAAGGAGATAAGTGCTTCGAGGAAAATAAGAGACAAATATCATAAATATGATATAACTGATGTCATGGCAGAACAAATACGGTGCTTTAATTACTTCCCATGATGAACGTTAATTGCTTGGTGCCATATATATCGAATAAGACATCGTTTTCAAAAATAACGAGCATGGCTCCCAATTAAAGTCATCAATAGGGCAATAGTAAGCTTTCATTTCCAAACTCTCGTATATTTTGCATGGACAAATACCTTCACATACAAAACAAGAAATATTTCTAGTATGTCCAGCACAATCCCCATGTACCATCACATCAGGTTTTCGATTGAGCGATAAATTTCAGGATTGACACGTTTGCGTAAATTGGTCCAGATGATTGAGGTTCAACCATGGTCAATGACTTTATATCAATCTATGCGGCAAAAAGAAAAGAAAAAAGTAAACAGTAGCTCTAAAACGAAACTCCAAAAGAAAGAAAAGATAGTTAGTGACTTTCTTCTTGCCCAATTCATACTCTTCCGCATGAATTGGTTCGGATGATTAAGGTTCAACCATCATCAATGACTTTGTATCACTCTATGTCGCAAATAGAAAAAAAGTAAAATGTAGTTCTAGAGAGAAACTCCAAAAGAAAGAAAAGATGGTTAATGGCTTTCTTCTTGCCCAATTCTTACTCTTTCATATGAATTGGTTTGGATGATTGAGGTTCAACCATGGTCAATGACTTTATATCACCTTATGTGGCAAATAGATAAAAAAGTAAAATGTTGCTCTAAAAAGAAACCCCAAAAGAAAGAAAAGATGGTTAGTGGCTTTCTACTTGCCCAATTCTCACTCTTGCAATATTTAAAAGAAAAGAAGAACTTGAAAAGTAGAATAGTGTAGTTTCCAAAAAAAATTCAGCTAAATGACCGATATAAGCCGCAAAATCTCCTTCACTAATGTATAATTCAACCACAAAAACTTACATTCAAGTTAAAAAATAATTATTTGGTAAAATCATCCTTCATCCTCTTTTCCAAGCTAATCTATCTAGAAATCTTAGGGTATTTTAAGTACATAATTTGAAAATTCCCTATATACCAACATAGTAGCAAAAGTGCACTAGAAATCATAAATTTTTGTATAGAATGCATATGAGTCCTAATTACTTGATGACCCAATTGAGTCATCATCCTTTGCAAAGAGTAAAATCAGGTCATTTTCCATGGAGAATGTAGAGACTTGCTCAAATAGCACTTGAAGGCTATGCGGCAACCTTTAATTTCACTTCTTAATATAGGTTTAGACTTTACGACTTGATGACCACCCACAAAATGGTTTTAGTAGGCAAGTTCCTCCCTTTGGACCTAAATATATAACAACCCAACTAGGAAATTTACGCATCCTTTTCTTCCGTGAATCAAGCTTACTATGCTGGAGTGCTTGTCAAGTTTCATAATTCCATGAAAAGAATACATATTTAGTCAAATCTAACTCAGTGACCACAAGTACTAGATTGAAAGTTACGCTGGCCAAGTTGACAAGAACATCGACCCATAACTTCATCCAAGCACCAAAGGAGACAAGTGCTTCGAGGAAAATAAGAGACAAATATCATAAATATGGTATAACTGATGTCATGGCAGAACAAATACAGTGCTTTCAATTACTTCCCATGATGAACGTTAATTCCTAATGGCGGATCCTTTGGAAACTTCTCAGCTCTCTCCTTCATTGGGAATGAAGCGCTCTGTGGAAATGCAATATTTGAAGTCCCAACTTGCAAAGTAAATGAAAAGAAATCATCAAGAGACAAGCGGCTATGGTTACTATACGTTATGTTGCCAATTGCATCTGCTATACTTTCGGTCATTGTCATTTGCTTGCTTAGAAAGCATGGAAACACGATTAAAAGAGCTCCAGTTTCGGTGGGCATCCTGCTTGGAATTAACCACCCAATGATAACATATCGGGAGCTTTGCTCAACTACGAACAACTTCAGCGAAAGCAACTTACTCGGAGCAGGAAGCTTTAGCTCTGTATACAAAGGGACTCTGGCCAATAGGACTGACGTTGCGGTCAAAGTACTAAATCTTCATATTGAAGGCGCCTTGAAAAGTTTTGACGCAGAATGCGAGGTTTTCCGTAAAATCCGGCACCGGAATCTCGTCAAGGTGATTAGCTCTTGCACGAATGCCGATCTAAGAGCTCTGGTGCTGCAATATGTGCCCAATGGGAGCTTGGAGAAGTGGCTCCACTCCAATAACCGCAACTTGGGTCTCCATCAGCGAGTGAATTTAGTGGTCGACATTGCAACGGCACTCGATTATCTCCACCATCGCCAACCAGAACCCATTGTGCACTGTGATCTGAAGCGTAGCAATGTTCTTCTAAATGAGGACCTGGTCGCACAAGTCTGCAACTTTGGAATTGCAAAGATTTTGGCTAAGAACAAGCTTGAAACACAAACCCAAACTCTCGGCACGATTGGATACGTTGCTCCAGGTATATTTGTCAAAATTTTTAGCTAATTTGGGCCATTGATTGCCAGTATAATGGTACAATATAATAGAGATACATTAACACTCGTATGCCTCTCGATCTTATTATTTATGCCCCCAAAAGAAAAAAGATCCATCGCTGATGTTCTTTTTTTCACAAACTATGACGCTTGCAGAGTACGGTTTGGAAGGAAAAGTGTCGACAAAAGGAGATGTTTACAGTTTCGGCATATTGCTGTTGGAAGTGATAACTAGTAAGAAGCCAACCGATGAAATATTTGATGCGGATATGAGCTTGAGGCAATGGGTAGGTGCAGCGACTCCAGACAGAGTGCTTGACATCATGGATAGCAAACTCATTAGCATGAAACATGAAGATTTGACGCCTCCGGAACTCGAGAGTATAGTTTTATCGATTCTAGAGTTAGGATTAGAATGCTCAAAGGACTTGCCTGAGGAAAGAATGGACATGAAAACTATCATGGTTAAGCTCAACAAGATCAAGTTGTCACTACTTGACAAGAAAATAAGGTAGAGAGCAGTACGTAGAATATGGGCATAGTATCATCTTAGTTTGTACACGGTCATTTCGTTTTCGCGGCATTCTGTATAGCCATCTGCTATAAAGTTTCTAATCTTCCGAGTTTTCTGAATCGGGGAAAAACAATTAAAATCGCGACAACATTTTCATGCGTTGACACTCGACCCAACGAAATTCTCAACTCATGTCCGACTTCGGAAGGTATAACACCCATCTCAATGTCAGAATGGCCAAATGAATGTTTAGAACTAATTCTTCATTGCGACATTCAGCAGGGCCTCGATATTTTCGGTTTCTGGATTGCCGTACGGATTTTTTAAAATCCCTATTTTTAGTATAATCACCACCTAATCTACAAGACCTCCCACCTTATTGTAAGTCATAAATAAATTGAACACGACCTTAGTGGTATAAAAAATAGGTCTGCACTGGAAAATTTCACTGCCGCTATTTTATATTACATTATAGTTCAATAATGTCATTTTCGTATCAAACAGTTAAAAAACACAAAACAAAACAAATGAAGAAAATTCATTAGTATGACATAAAAAGGCATAAAAAAAAATACTTATCTAGAATAAATCATCGGTTGTCATCTCGACATCTTGATTGAGATCGTAACTGGCCCATCGGCCTTCCTCATCGAATTCATTATCAATCACAAAATCATTATTAGTACTACCAACAAATTTGTCGCTTAGGCGATATCTGGAGTTTCGGATTAAATATTTTAGGCTGGGCATTACTAATTTTGGCCCAAATTTAATTTTTGTATGGGCTACTTTTGTGATTTAACGTTCAGGAATAAAATTTTAAGATCTTGACGGGCAATCTAAAATGGTTTTTTTTTTTTTTCTCTAACCCCTTTTCCGTGTGATCGGGATCGTTTAGTAGATTTGGGATCGTATGTCATTGATCGTACAATCTGAACCACAATTTTAACAACCATGTCGTCGTATGCTACTAGCAGTAGCACCCGGAATGACGTGCTTTATCAATTGTAGTGCTGTGCCTATATTGTTGGTAAAATATGGCTTCAAATTGGGTAGAACAATGAAGTCGGATCGAGTAATCAAGTCGGACTTTGAGGCGTGGTATCACTTTCTTTAAGGATTTATTTGCCCCATAAAGTTACTAATGGTCACCGGCAAATTTCCTCCATGATACAACAAAGTCTCAAAAATGAGAATACTAGATAGCAATTCTAGTATTTCTCCAGGGTCTCTCATGGGAAACAATTAGAAATAGTGGGTGTAGTTTCTCTCGAAAGAAAAATGAAAAAATGGAAGAAGATATGTATTTGATCTCAAAACAAACATATTTATCTTTTTCTTTCGAATAAAGGCAACTCTTCAAAAGGTTGCAAAAAAGAACAAAGACAACCTTTTGTAAAAAAGTACGTCTCAAAGGTTACGTTGAAAAGATATAAAAATTCAGAATTAAATAAATAATAAATAAAAAATAATTGTAACTTTTCATGAACAAATGACTTGTTTCAACGAGATTTTATAGTTAATATTTTATATAAATAAATCCGAATTTTCTCAATAAATAAAATAATGATCGTTGGTTAATGCCAAATCTCGTCCACGTGCGCACTCACATCTTTTTGATATGGGACAAGGCATCTCTACATTTGTTTTATAAACAAATTACCAACATATATTACGGGTGAATATGTGACTAGTGCACTTGAGGGATTCCCAATTCAAGAACTACAGGTTATCCATTTAAGAGAAAATTTCAAATAAGGACCAGGAGTGAATCTATTTTCTCAAATAAAGACCCAAAGTGAACTTTGTGCCATATAAGGACCCAAAGTGGACCCATTGTTTTAAATAAGGACCCGAAGTGAATTTTATATCAAATAAGGACTCAAAATGATCAAGTTAATCTCTATCGAGGACCTTAGTTTGCCGGCAGACATTTTTTGGTGATTAAAATAGGGGCAATTTTGTCATAAATTTGTGATTGGAAAAAAAAGGAAAAAATCTAAATTAATTAAGTTTACGTTTTCTTCTTTCTTCTCCTACGTTGCTCCTCAACCAAATCGTTGTCCGGTCATCATCGCGACTAGATTCTCGTCGCTCCTCACCTTGCTCGACTGGTGGAGAATTTGGGTCTCTGCAAACAAACAAAGAAGCATATGGTTTTCTTCTTGCTTTTGAATTTGTGCCTCAATCGGCGGAGAATTTGGGTCTTCGACTTTGCAGAGGATGGGTACAAATAATGGGAGAACTTCGTTTTTTGACTTTGCAGAGGATGTGTACAAGGAACGGAGAGACCGTAGAAAACCTAGGGTTTGTTTGTTTCTGTTTTAGGATTTGTTAATTTTCCCTATTTTTATTTTGGACAAATGAGAATTATTAATGTCCAACAAAATCTGCATGTACCATCGCAGAAAGGTTTCCAATAGATCAAGATATTTAGTGAAATCTCTAGTGTTAAGGCATTGAGCGATAAATTTCAAGATTGACTCTTTCCTATGAATTGGTCCAAATGATTGAGGTTCAACCATGGTCAATGACTTTATATCATCGTGTGTGGCAAAAAGAAAAAGACTAAAAAGTTGTTCTAAAAAAAATCCAAAAGAAAGAAAAGATGGTTAGCGGCTTTCTTCTTACCTGATTCTTACTCTTTTGTATGAATTGGTTTGGATGATTGAGGTTCAACCATGTTCAATGACTTTATGTCACTCTATGTGGCAAAAAGAAAAGAAAAAAAGTAAACAGTAGCTCTAAAAATAAACTCCAAAAGAAAGAAAAGATAGTTAGTGGCTTTCTTCTTGCCCAATTCGTACTCTTTCGCATGAATTGGTTCAGATGATTAAGGTTCAACCATGATCAATGACTTTGGATCACTCTATGTCACAAATAGACAAAAAGTAAAAAGTAGTTCTAGAAAGAAACTCCAAAAGAAAGAAAATATGGTTAATGGCTTTCTTCTGGCCCAATTCTTACTCTTTCATATGAATTGGTTTGGATGATTGAGGTTCAACCATGGTCAATGACTTTATATCACTGTATGTGGCAAATAGAAAAAAAAAAAGTAAAAAGTTGCTCTAAAAAGAAACCCCGAAAGAAAGAAAAGATGGTTAGTGGCTTTCTACTTGCCCAATTCTCACTCTTGCCATATTTAAAAGAAAAGAAGAACTTGAAAGGTAGACTAATTTATAATTCAACCGCAAAGACTTACATTCAAGTTAAAAAATAATTATTTAGTAAAATCATCCTTCCTCCTCTTTTCCAAGCTAATCTATCTAGAAATCTTAAGGTATTTTAAGTACATAATTTGAAAAATCCCTCTATACCAACATAGTAGCAAAAGTGCACTAGAAATCATAAATCTTTGCATAGAATGCATATGAGTCCTAATTACTTGATGACCCCATTGAGTCGTCATCCTTTGCAAAGAGTAAAATCAGGTCATTTTCCATGGAGAATGTAGAGACTTGCTCAAATAGCACTTGAAGGCTATGCGGCAACCTTTAATTTCACTTCTTAATATAGGTTTAGACCTTACGACTTGATGACCACCCACATAATGGTTTTAGTAGGCAAGTTCCTCCATTTGGACTTGAATATACAACCCAACCAGGAAATTTACGCATCCTTTTCTTCCGTGAATTAAGCTTACTATGCTGGAGTGCTTGTCAAATTTCATAATTCCATGAAAAGAGTACATATTTAGTCAAATCTAACTCAGTGACCACAAGTACTAGATTGAAAGTTACGCTGGCCAAGTTGACAAGGATATCGACCCATAACTTCATCCAATCACCAAAGGAGACAAGTGCTTTGAGGAAAATAAGAGACAAATATCATAAATATGGTATAACCGATGTCATGGCAGAACAAATACGGTGCTTCAATTACTTCCCATGATGAACGTTAATTGCCTCGTGCCATACATATCGAATAAGACATCGTTTTCAAAAATAACGAGCATGGCTCCCAATTAAAGTCATCAATAGGGCAATAGTAAGCTTTCATTTCCAAACTCTTGTATATTTTGCATGGACAGATACCTTCACATGCAAAACAAGAAATATTTCTAGTATGTCTAGCACAATCCCCATGTACCATCACATCAGGTTTTCGATTGAGCGATAAATTTCACGATTGACACTTTTGCATAAATTGGTCCAGATGATTGAGGTTCAACCATGGTCAATGACTTTATATCACTCTACGCGGCAAAAAGAAAAAAAAGTAAAAAGTTGCTCTTCACAGAAAGTAAAAAAAAGGAAAAAGAAAAGATGGGCAGAAGTCCAGCACAACTGCCATAACTTGGCACGCCGGGACACTTAAGTGCCATAACTTCAAAACGGTACACTTAAGTGCCACTTTTTTTTTCGAGTGGGACACTTAAGTGCCACCTCCGGCGACCCTTGCCGGAAATCCTACATGGCAATATTTTATTATTATTTTTTGCCTACGTGGCTCGCCGGAGCTCCAAATCAAAGCATAAAAATTAAAAAAAAAAAGAAAATTTTAAAAATTTTAATTTTAAAAAATTAAAAAATTTTGAAAAAATAAGAAAATTTTAAAAATTTTAATTTTAAAAATTTAAAAAATTTAAAAATTTAAAAATTTAAAAATTTAAAAAAAAAAAAAAAAAAAAGGGGGGTGGGGGGGATCGATCGAACGGGCGAGGGCCGAGCCCTCGCGCCGCCGCCTCCCTCGCCGCCGGGGAAGGGCCGGCGACGGAGGGGGAGGGTCGGTTGGGGTCGCCGGCCCCGGCCGACCGCCCTCGCCGGATCGCGGCGAGGGCCGCGACCTCGCCCCGGATCCGGGCGAGGGTCGCGCCCTCGCCCGATCCGGCGAGGGGTCACGAGCCCTCGCCCGGATCCGGCGAGGGTCGCGGGCCCTCGCCGCCTCCCCCGCCGCCGGGAAGGGCCGGCGATGGAGTCGGGAGGGTCGGCCGGGGTCACCGGGCCCGGCCGGGGCCGGCGAGGCCGGCCGACCGGCAGCCGAGGGCCCGCGAGCCCTCGCCCGGATCTGGGGGCGAGGGTCGTGGCCCGCGCCGCGATCCGGCGAGGGCTCGCAGCCCTCGCCGCGCCGTCGATCGGCGGGGGCCGGCGACCCCGGTCGACCCTCCCCCTCCGTCGCCGGCCCTTCCCGGCGACGGCGGGAGGCGTCGGCGGCGAGGGCTCGCCCTCGCCGCCCATTCGACCTCCCCCGCCCCCCTTTTTTTTTTATAATTTTCTTAATTTTTTAAAACTTTTAAATTTTTCTTAATTTTTAAATTTTTCTTAATTTTTTTAATTTTTCTAATTTTTTAATTTTTTTTTAAATTTTTTGAATACTTTATAATTTAATTAATTTTTATATTATTATTTACACGAAACGGCATCGTTTTTGCATTTTCTCCGCCACGTCGGCGTGCAAAACGACACCGTTTTGGACTAAACTCGCTTAAAAATTGCCACGTCAGCCATTTGGCGGATTTTCGCCAGTGTGGCACTTAAGTGTCCCATTTTACTCCGATGATGGCACTTAAGTGTACCATTTTAAAGTTATGGCACTTAAGTGTCCCGGCGTGCCAAGTTATGGCACTCCAGGTGTCCTCACCTCGAAAAGATGGTTAATGGCTTTCTTTTGGCCCAATTCTTACTCATACAATGTTTAAAAGGAAAGAAGAATTTGTAAAATAGACTCGTGTTATTTTGGCAAAAAAAATCAGCTAAATGACGATACAAGCCTCAAAATTTCCTTTAATGATTTATAGTTCAACCGCAATGACCTATATTCAAATTAAACATGAACTTATTTGGTAAAATCATCCTACTTCCTCTCTTTCGAACCAATTTGTATAGAAAAAACCCCCTTACACCAACATAACAATCAAAGTGCACCAAAAATCTTAAATTTTTGCATAGAATACAATCGAATCCTAATTACTTTATGACCCAATCGAATTATCAACCTTTGCAAAGAGTAAAATCAAGTCTTTTCTACGGAGAATGTCAAAACTTGCCCGAATGGTTTAAACTTTATGAGTTGATAACACCCCCATAATGGTTTTAGCGGACAAGTTCCTCCATTTGGACCTAAATATTCAACCCAACCCAACCAGGAAATTTACGCATCCTTATCTTCCGTGTTTTAAACTTATTATGCTGGAGTGCTCACATAATTCCATGAAAATAATACATATTTAGTCAAAATCTAACTCACCAACCACAAGTTCTAGTGGATTGAAAGTTTCGCTGGCTAAGTTGACAAGGACATCGACCCAAAATCTCATCCAAGCACCAAACGAGATAGGTGCTTCAAGGAAAATAAAAAAACGAATATGGTACCTAGTCTCCAAAAGCTTACATAATTTCTATTCATTACTAACGAGCAATGCACTCTAGAATCATTGATCCATATTGTGATTAACGATATACTTTAGATCAATCAATAATGTGCACATCTCAATAAACACGTCCATGTTGTGGATAAAATCGAGAATACGAACCTAGCTAGGTTCAAAGAAATAAAAGTCTTGATTATTAGACTATTTGGTACATGCTCCATTGCATCACATCCACACAACAATCAAAGATGAACAAAGATGAACAAAGATGCACATAAATTCTAGAACATACACCGAACTAATTGGAAGACCGTCTGAAATTGTCAAAATACTAATGCGTCACATGATGTACCCATTCATTAGTTTTGGGCATTGAAATGTCAGGTTTAAGGAGAAAAATATAATTGACTTTCCCTCCTAGCTAAGCTTCTTGCATCCCTTTATGCATAGTAGGAAATTTGCTACTATGGAGAGCCTTTTACACTTAGGTGTCGCAACCTTTCTTGAGGTGAATTGCTGAGCAGGAATGATAGACCCTCTTACAAGGCAACGCTTGCATTTAACCCGAGCTCTCCCAAGCCCATTCAACAACTTGAGTTCTTGATTGAACTTGCAAGTAAACTTACCTAGAGACGCCACCAATATTTTATGGATCGATTAGTAGTCCAACTAAGGTATAGTAGTCTACCTTACTCTTGCAAATCAGAGATTCATGAATATAATGACGGCCACGCCTGTGGTTCCTCTCATTTGCAATCACACTAGAGATTATCAACTTCCCTGAAAGGCAACTTCTCGCAGTCTCCCTCATCCTCGCCCCTCCATTGAATGAGCAAATCTGCTTGCCTCTTGTTAGTTGCAAGACACTGGATTTTTTGCTTGATTCTCTCAAGAAACATTTTCATCAATCAATGGACTCTCGAGTAGATTTCGGAGAAATGGGGGTCTGACAGAATTATCAATTAAAGTGCTTATGGATATTAGAATCAATCACATATAGAGGATGATGATGCAGGTACTATGGTATAGTAATTGGTAACCGAGGAAGCCGTAGTTATCAAAATATTAATGCATCGCAAATTGTCCAGATTCATTAGTATTAGGCATTGAAATGTCGGGTTTAAGGAGAAAAAGAAAATTGACATTTGCCTACCAGCTAAGCTTCCAAACCAGGACAAAACCCCTTACTTTCTATAAATTATTGTGGTCTTATTCTTCTACAAGCTCTCACTCGAAATCATATCAAATGGAGAATGCGGGAGGATTTTTCACTATGATTCAAAAGAAAGTAATGAAGTTTTCCACGGATTTTAATGGTAGAGATTTCAAAGTCATTGTCCTTATCCTTTTTGGACGAGAAGCCTAAAATCGTTGTTGAAGAGAGTCCACATGACACGCACAAAACTCACGTAATTTTCTCCATCAAACACCAACTTTATAAAATTGGTGTCCATGGTGCATTTCATTTAAATTAATTAATGAAAGGATGACAATAAACATATTAAATACATTAGGATCTAATTACACTAAATGAAACTTGTGGCACAACATTTCACATTAATTGAAAGTGATTTAATTGAATCGATTAAAAATTCAAATATGACAAGACACACGGATAAAAAGTTGATAGACTACTAGTAACATTATCTCTTCCAGCAATTTAATTTCCAATCACTCCCTATGGGAAGGTTACGGCATTCATCACAAAACCTTTTCACATTTGTGCCTTGGAGCATTGGTCAAAGGTCCATTTATACCCTCGTAGAGTTGCAAATAATTGTGTACATGTAAACATAAAGAACGGGCTACTAAATTAAACGTGATTGAGGGGTTCTCCAACTTCCCCTCGTTCACGGAAGATCTCACTACATGATTATGGTTTGGGTTAATTTGTGGGGTATTGTGAATAGCATCCTTTTAAATATTAAGGCTGCATTTGGCAGTCGGGATAAAATTCGGGATAGGATTTATCATATCCTACGTTTGGTGCTTGCTCAGGACAGGATAAAGTCAGATATAAGGGGGATATAGACAGGATAAAATTATCCCATGGGAGATGTGGGATAAAGGTGGATAGGATTTTTAATGTCCATATTAGGAAAGTTATTTTTCTCGAATAATAAACTTATTAAATTAATAAAATTGAAATTATATTTTAATATAAATAATATTTGAATTATAATTTAAGAAATTAAAAATTGAAAAAATAAAAAATGATTATTTGAAATATAATTTAAGAAGTTAAAAATAAAAAAATAAAAATCATTTTGAATTAATCCTATTTTAATTTATATATTCAACTATAATTCTATCTTATAATAAACATTCAATCTATAAATTAAATATTTATATTTATTATATATTTTAGGTATTTTTGTATTTTAGGTATGTTAGTATAGTTTACTATTTGATAAAATTTTATTAAAGAATGATGAAAAGGGAAAAAAAGAAATAATATAAAAAATAATATAAAAAAGAGGAAAAATAAAATAATAATAAATTAATGAATATTGTTACGAGAGATTTTCACAATATCCGTTTATGAACATTTAGGTTCATTTATAATGACTTGTCGTTTATATAAAAAAAAAAAAATGTACATGATATGATGTAAACATATTGGACTTTAATATTGTGATTTACCAAATAATGGATAAGATATAAAAATATCCAAGGATTTCATATTCTATCCTATCCCGATTAGAAATCCGGACGACCAAACATAGCCTAAAGAGCTAATGAGTTGGGATTATCATAATAGAGCTTTTACGCTCAAAACAAATTTTCAATTTATGAGTATATCTGAAATGTGGATCGTATAGTTTGTCAAGTCCCTCACATTGAATAGCAACCTACTGTTTTTCCATAGAGACCGCATGTGGGGGGCATCGTTTGGTAGTTAGTGTTTCTTTACAATTTATTTATTTATTTAAATTGAGACAATCATTTGGTTCTTTTTTATATTAAATACTGAGAACAGTCCTAATTAGCTAACCTTTTATTGATGCACTCAAAAGATACATTGTTCATTATGGAGAAGTTCATCTTCATAGCATTTCTTGATGTTATGTTGGCTTCCCTATCAATGTTTCAGCCCGTCATTTGTTCTAGCAACTTCACTGATCAAGTGGCTCTTCTCCACTTCAAATTGGCAATCGACGTCGACCCAACAAACACGATCAAAGGCGGCAATTGGACCATCGAAGCAAATTTCTGTGAATGGATTGGCGTCATTTGTAGCAACCGCAGGCAGAGAGTCACAACTTTAAACCTCTTGTACATGGGTCTCCAGGGGAGGCTCTCTCCGTACCTAGGCAATCTTTCTTTCATGGCTTCTCTTGAAATCGGTTCAACAACAGTTTCTACGGGAGAATTCCAATAGAAATCGGTCATTTACGCCGCTTGAAAGAACTCATACTCAAAATAAACCAGTTTGAAGGAAACATTCCTCCTAACTTAGCCCAGTGCCAAAATCTCGAAGTCATTTCACTCACGGTGAACAGGCTAACGGGTGGTATACCGAGAGAATTCGGCGCCTTCCCTAAGTTGCAACTACTATATCTTGACCTCAACCCCTTACGTGGTCAAATTCCAAGCTTCCTAGGCAATATATCCACATTGTAGTTCATTGGTTTGTCCTCGGCCAATCTCACAGGCTTGATTCCTCTGTGATGGGAGAACGGTAATAATTCAAACAATATCGAATCAATGCAGTGGAATAAAATAATCTCCCCTATTGTGTAAACCTAATAGGAATCGATATAGTAGAGTAAAATAAATACCAAGCACGCGAACACAAGACGATTTTTTACATGGAAAACCTCCTCGATGTGAGGAGATAAAAAACCACGGGACCAGAGTCCACTCGAAAATCTTCACTATCAACAAAATTGTTCTTCTCTAGCAAATACTAGAGGTACATAGTAGCTGTCGCGACCAAATTTTTTCGGGTGTGAACTACCTAGGGTTTGGCTAATGGATTGTTAAGCCTAGACTTAACTCGGGCTCTCCCAAGCTCATACCAATTCGCGACTTTAGGTTCAAGTTTTTTAACATGCAATTGATTTTTAATTAGCAGTCGTCACTAATCTATTTTTAGTGGGTCGATTAGAAACCCAAGTAAAGTAACGAGAGTTTTACTTTACTCCTACGAACCAAATATTTGGGTACGAGGACTTGGTTCCGCTAGATTTCTCTAACGCCCTTTCGGTACCTTTCTCTTTTATTTCAAAGAAAATGTTTTGCAGGCAGCTTGGATTGATTTTAAATCTAATTCTCTAACATGTGAGGCGATCATGCGGGTGCGCAATCCATCAATTTAACACCCAATAAAGCAAATAGAAAATGCAGGACTTACCTCGTAGCAACGAAAGCATCTGCAATGTTAATTTAAAATCCACATCAACAACTTTGGATATGGTTTCTAATTAACACGCAATTTCTCTTTTTTTTGTTTTCACTTATTTAATGAAAATTATGCAATAAGTGATGCAATATTAACTAAATAACCTAACTCTAATGACATGTAATTTCTAATTGAATAGACTTAGCAACAACTACCACATGACATGCATTTCAATGAATCTAATCCTAATGATGTGCATGTGACATTTTTCTTTTCTTTCTTTTCTTTCTTTTTCCTAAAAGAATGCAATCTATCCTAGAAAATAAAACTAATTCAACCTATAGTATTTTTTGTATTTTTCATGAAATTCGAAATTAGGTAAAATGTGAAAATTATCTAGCTAGATTAAGATCCTATTTAATTTATATTAGGAATTAGGTTGAGCCAAATCCTAGTTTAAACTAAAACATTATCTTAACGTAAATAATCCTAGAACGCAGTATATAAAAAAAAAACTACCTAAACTTATAATAAATTAAGAAAAAAAATATTATCTAAGATTAAACTAAGTGCAATTTAACCTTAATATACAATGACGTACAAAATATGCCTTAACTCTACATGACAAATGCATGATGATTTTTTTTTTTTGGGTTTTTTATTAATTTTCGAAATTAATAATTGCCAAATAATTAAACATGCAATCCAAATTAAAATCTAGCAACCTAAATTGATTTATTTGAATTTTCATTTTTTTTATTTTTTATTTTTTAAAATCTGAAATAAAATTCCTATTCTAAACATGTAAACCTTAAGACATGCAATATTCTAACTCAAACATATCTCAAGATAAACAAGGCAATTAAGACGAAACAATTCATTCAAAATCATCAAAATATCACACATCGTTCAGATCAAGGGATAATATTTCGCTAATAAAATCGATAAATTGATCTTAAGCCTTAAAGATCAAAATATCAATTTTATTCCCACTTGATTAATTATTTCATCTAAAGCCTTATAGATGAAATAAAAAACCACGGTGCGGTTGCGAATCAAGTGATATATTGAGATTTCCAATTATGCATAGAGAAATATTTTAGACAAAGAAACCAAGATATAAAAATAAAATAAGATAAAATAAACCAGCCTAATAAAATAAAGCAAATCTACCTAATTCGATTTTTCTTTTTTTTTTTTTTTTTTTTAATAAAAGAAAATCTTGACCACCGGTTTAGGGCTCCGGCGAAGGGTTTCGGCGAGGACACGACGAGCAGCACATCCGACGCGGGGTAGCGAGAGTTGACGGAGCTGGAGCGCAGATCGTGGATCGCGGGTCGCCGGGTCACAGGCTTTGAACGATAGGGCGCTGCAGGGACGGCAGGAGGCCTCGGGCAGCTGCTGTGAGTAGCTTCGGCGTCTGGATCTGGCTGTAGGGTGCGGCGTCCGGTGAGAGAATCGGATCGGGGCGCAGGCTCCTGTGGATCGTCGCTCGGGCAGCGCGAATCGCACTCAGGTTAGGGGCGATAGCAGTGTCACAGCATCTCAAGGCAGATCTGCTGTGGAGGAGCGAGCGATCAGGTCGCGGCTTGGCGGAGCTTCAGGGAGGCGCGGCAGTCGGCTCGACCTGCAGAGGGGGCTTGGGCGAGGTTGGATCTGTGTCGGCTGCTGTTCAGATCTGCAGGCAGCGAGCGGCGTTGATCTGCGGGCGTCGGGGCGGCGCTTTGGAATGACGACGCGGCAGCGCGGGGAAGGTTGGCTCGGTGGCGACGTTCGGGTGTTAGGGCTACGCAACGGGGCAGGTCTGGGTGTCAGCGCTAGGTCCCGAGTAGAGGCAAGCTTGATCCAGATTCGCCGGCGTTGGGTCTCGACTGAAGCAGGGCGGAGTGCAGCGGGACGAACCGGCGACGGGGGAGATCGGCTGGCGGGGGCGACACTGGCGAGGTGGCCGGTGATGACGCGGCACCGGCGCGGCGCCGGCGAGAAAGGAGACCCCTCGGGGAAGACGAAGGGGCCATCGGCTAGGGTTTTCGGGCCCTTTTCTTTTTCTTTTTTTTTTTTTTTTTGACAAAATCTTTCTCTCTCGCTTTTTTCGAAATTTCGCTCTAAAAAATCAACTTTTCACCTTTGCTCTCAAAAATTTTTTGCCCCCTTTTTTCTGTACCCCATCACACCTTTTATAGGGTAAAAAATTGAATCTTCATTGCATATTTTGTTTCCAATTTTGCTCGTGCAATATTCTCTTTTGCATTTTCCGCATATTCCATCCAAAAATAATTCTATTTTCAGGCAAAATACACCCCGTGTATATTACTTGAATATGGAAAAAGTGAAAAATCCTCGTTTCACCGGCGGCCTAAAATAAAACAAAATAAAAATAAAATGTTTCTAAACTATATGCCAGGTGTGTGTGTGTGTGTTTTTTTTAAGTAAAAATTAACCCTAAAAATTATGCAAAAATTTAGGTGTCAACAGCAACAAACACCTCAAGAACATAATTCTTGGCAATACACATGAATTTCACAAGAGATCAAAGATAAATCTGACAAAAAATGCAGGTTTTGATCAATCCACAAAAAACCTTATGTATGGAGCTTCAAACAAAGATCAAACCGTTGAGATTCGAGAAAATTGCGCCACGAACATGCTGACAAAATTTCAGCTCAATCGGACCATGAATTGACCTTTGACGCCAGCTTGATGTAAATCAGATATTGCCCCAAACCTCAGATTTTCTGCTTTCTCTTGTTCTCTTGTTACTGTTTTCTTTTGTGGCTACCACTTTATATAGATAGTGAGAAACCCTATTTCCTCATATAACTTATCATATAGGCTCAAGCCCTTTTTGGGCTTGCAACTCATTGGGCTTCCTTCACATAGGAGTGAACCCAGCTAACAAATCTCCCCCTCACGACAATGTGGAGGGATTCACCATCCCTGCTATCAATTGGCAATGTTCAAGCTTTTCTCTTGATAAAGTCTTCGTCATCATATCAGAGCCATTATGATTTGTATGAATTTTCTCAAGTTCCAACAACTTTTCATCTAGAACATCCCTTATCCAATGATATCTAACATCAATATGTTTCGATCTAGAATGAAAAGATGAATTCTTACCAAGATGAATTGCGCTTTGATTATCACAAAATAGCACATACCTCTTTTGCTTGAACCCAAGTTCTTCTAAGAACTTCTTCATCCATAACATCTCTTTACTAGCTTCAGTATTGCAATAAATTCAGCTTCGATTGTAGAAAGTGCAATACACTTCTGCAATCTTGACTTCCATGACACAGCTCCACCAGTAAAAGAAATCGAATAACCAGAAGTAGATTTATGAGTATCAATATCTTCTGCCAAGTTGGAATCTATGTATCCAACTAACTCAAGTTTCCTGGTCCCGAAACTGAGTTTCAAATTTGAAGTTCCCTGAAGATACGTCATAATCCACTTCACTACATTCCAGTGCTCTCTACTTGGATTTGACAAATAGCGACTAACAACGCCAACTGCGTGCGCCAAGTCTGAGCGTGTACATACCATCGCATACATTAAGCTTCCTACAGCTGAAGCATATGGAACACTTTCCATATCTTTCTTTTCTTTATCAGTCATAGGACTTTGCTTCATATTTAACTTAAAGTGGGCAGCAAGAAGAGTACTAACCACTTTAGCCTTGTCCATGTAAAATTTCTGAAGGATCTTCTCGATATAATTCTCTTGCGACAAAAATAACTTCTTAGCATCTCTGTCTCGGGTAATTCTAATGCCAAGAATCTGCTTCGCCGAGCCCAAGTCTTTCATGGCAAAAGACTTGTTCAACTGTTTCTTCAATAACTCAATTCTTGAAGCATTCCTGCTAACAATCAGCATATTGTCACGGGCCGATTGATTGGGATCGTGACCGCGCGGCGACTCGGGCACTTTAGGATTGGATTGGATCACCGAAGCACCTAAGCCAAGCCTTGCACAGTCGAACGCTCAGTCGCTCGCCTTACCCGGATCGTAGAGAGAGAAAGAATCTAGAGAGAAGAGCTCTGGAAAGAAGCTTTGCTTTATATTGCGGAAGTAGTGGATGTTTACAAATGAAGGAGGCTACCCCTTTTATAGTTGAGGGCCTCGGATTACATCCATTGATCTAGAATTCTATCGGCGGACGAGATCGCACCGCCTCAACTACCGACATAATGTCAACTACCGTCTACTGACATAAATAACATAACAGACTTCTGTAATATGGTTCAATGACGGTTTCGCCCGCCCTTGCAATCTTCGGGGAGAAGGCTTGGTGGGAATCCGAGTGAGAGTAGGAGGTCCACGGGTGAGTCACGATCGCCCCTTGGGAACCTTGTTGGGTCGACTCTCTTTAGGCCCGTGACATTCTCCCCTACTCAATCGAGCGACGTCCTCGTCGCTCTCAGCTTGGCGGTCGGCCTTCTTGGCACGAGCATGGGCTTTGGCATGAGCTTTTGTGTTCTTGTTTCGCTTCGCTCGGACGCTCATGAACGAAGGACCACAACCTTCGATGATGAACTCGGACTTGGCACGTGGCTCGGTCTTTGGCTTGGACGGAGCAAGTGACGCGTACTCAACCTCAGGGAAGAGTGCTTGGATTGGCATGGCGTGAGTTGGGGTAGGATCCAACTTGACCTTCGGCTTCACCTCGGACAGTTTGTTGATGCGCATCACGACCTTCAAGCTCTTGTCAAGGCGTCGGATTGACGCAATGGTCTTGGTGTCGACCACCCCTTTGATCATGGGGATCATCGACGGGCATTTTTGGTCGAGGATCATCATGCACTTGGTCCTCATGTCGATCATGGCTCCCACACTATGGAAAAATTACATCCCAAGGATGAGATCATAGTCATCAAGAGGGATTACCTCGAACGCCATTTTGCCCTTCCATCCGCCAATCTTGACATACACGTTAGGTGATGCTCCTACGCCATGGAAGTCGCCCGAATTGATGGGCTTGTACGACTTCTCGGATGGTTGCACGTGAAGTTCCAAGGTCTTTGCAACCTCGGTCGACATGAACATGTTGGATGCGCCGGTGTCGACCAAAGCGTAAAGCGTTCGGCCACACACTTCGACCTCCACGAAGAACATGTCGGTGTTTGGAGTGATTCCTTCTTCTTTGGTCGGCGATCGGGCTTGGACCGAGTTGATCATCCTTACAGCACCAATTCGGATCTGCCTCTTGTCTTCTTTGGGCACCTCCTTCTCTTCCTTGACGGCAAGGAGGGCGTTGATGCAGCCCCTCTTCGGGCATTTTTGGGTATGGTGCGGACCTTTGCAAATAAAGCAAAGAGAGGGCAGAGGTTGATCGAACTTACTCGCGTAGTCCGTCTGCGGTCGACCTCTTTGGAAGGACGGCTTGGAAGACCCTTCTCCCCACGTCTTGGCTCGGCCGCCTTGATCGGGTGCGCCTCGGGGAGTGTTTCTTCCTTCGTGGTCGGGTCGATCCGACCTCCAATCTCTTGCTCGGTTGTTCCTCAACTCAACCTTGGTGAGGTCGACAAGAGACTCGGCCATGCTCAGCGCACGCGCAAGACTACTCACGTCCCCCCGCTTTAGCTCAAGTTGTACCCATGGCTTCAGTCTATCCATGAACGCTCCGAAAGCCTCCTCTTCGCTTAGGTTGCGAATTTGAAGTTTGAGCTCCGTGAACTCCTTCACGTACTCTCGGATCGTGCCTCTTTGGTCGAGGCGATGGAGCATGCTTCGGGCTAATTGTTGAGTGAACTCGGGGAAGAAATAGTCACGGAACTCCCTCACGAAGTCGTCCCATGTGTTCACGAGATCGGTGCCGCGTCGAATCTCATCGCACCTATTGCGCCACCATAGTATCGCCGTATCAGTAAGGAACATGGAAGCAGTTCGTACCTTGATTGACTCATCTCGGATGTTGACGGCGCCGAAGTATTGTTCCATGCTCCATACGAAGTTGTCCACCTCTTGGACGGACCGGTTGCCTTTGAATTCCTTCGGCTTCGGCACCTCGATCTTGGTCACCGTTTGGGTAGGCACCGCACCATTCGTGATGCTTAGCTTGCATAGGGCGAGCTCAGTCTTGAGCTCTTGGATCTCCGCCTTCATAGCTTCGACCTCGTCCCTACACGGACTTACCTCCTTGATTATTTGGACGAGCTCGTTCAAACCATCGATCGATGCTTCAAGAGCTTCGTCCTTGTCGAACAATGGAGCCATGGCTTGGTTGATGCCGATCGTGAAGTCTTCACGGAGCGAGCCCTCAACTTCCATGATCCGGTCTCGCACGTCGTCGAGACCTTCCATGAGTTCGAGCATGGCACTCCGGACCTTCCCGATCTTCTCATCGAACGTGGCCGCAGCATCCACTGAGGCATCTCTTTTCTTTGCTTTGCTGCGCGTGTCCTTGACTGGCATAGCCTCTCCAACTATAGCCACTTCTTGGCTTGACATTTTCTCGAACAGTTGGTGCTCTTCAATCTCTTGGAAATAGATCTCTCTTGAGCTTTGATACCACTTGTCACGGGCTGATCAATTGGGATTGTGACCGCGCGGCGACTCGAGCACTTTAGGATCGGATTGGATCGCCAAAGCACCTAAGCCAAGCCTTGCACAGTCAAACGCTCACTCGCTCGTCTTACCCAGATCGTAGAGAGAGAAAGAATGTAGAGAGAAGAGCTCTGAAAAGAAGTTTTGCTTTATATTGCGGAAGTAGTGGATGTTTACAAATGAAGGAGGCCACCTCTTTTATAGTTGAGGGTCTTGGATTACATCCATTAATCTAGAATTCTATCAGCGGACGAGATCGCACCGCCTCAACTACCGACATAATGTCAACTACCGTCTACCGACATAAATAACAGAACAGACTTCTGTAATATGGCTCAATGACGGTTTCACCCACCCTTGCAATCTTCAAGGAGAAGGCTTGGTGGGAATCCAAGTGAGAGCAGGAGGTCCACGGGTGAGTCGCGATCACCCCTTGGGAACCTCTCGGGTCGACTCTCTTTAGGCCCGTGACAATATCATCAACATAAAGTAAGAGAATAATAAAGTCATCATCAGAAAATTTTTGGACAAACACATAATTATCCGAGGAAGTCTTCTTATAGCCTTGTTTTGTCATAACTGATGCAAATTTCTTATACCACTGCCTCGGTGCTTGTTTTAGGCCATAGAGACTTTTCTTCAATTTGCACACATAATTCTCTTTCCCTTTCACTTTAAAACCCTTAGGTTGTTCCATGTATATTTCTTCCTCCAAGTCACCATGTAGAAAGGTCGTTTTAACATCTATTTGCTCAACTTCCAAATCTAGGCTAGCTGCCAGGCTTAGTACCACACGGATAAAAGACATTTTCACTACCGGAAAAAATATATTATCAAAATCAATACCCTTTCTCTGACCGAATCCCTTAACAACCAATCTAGCTTTGTACCGTGGTTGTAAAGTATGTTCATCTTGCTTCAACCTATATACCCATTTGTTCTTCAAAGCTCTTTTACCTTTAGGTAATTTCACCAACTCAAAAGTATGATTATCATAAAGTGACTGCATCTCATCTCGCATAGCATCGAACCAATTACTTTTGTACTCATCTTTTATTGCTTCTGCATAGCACTCCGGTTCACTTGCATCAGTCAATAATACATACTCATCTTCAGAATACCTAGTGGAAGGTCGTCGGTCTCTAACGGATCTCCAGACTGGAACATCTAGTGGAACATCTAATTGAGCCTCTGGTTCATGAATATTATTATATGTTTCAACATGTTCAGGAACATGTGCGTTATTTGGAACATTGACTTCCTGCTGCTCTTCATCAACCTGTGTAGGAATATTTGTAAGAGGAACTGGATTCAACTCAACCAGATTATCACTAACTTGTGGTGCTGAAATCATCTCCGATTTCTCAATATTCTCTATTGTTTGATCTTCCATAAACACAACATCTCTACTTCTTACAATTTTCTTTTCAAGTGGATCATAAAATTTGTTTCCAAGCATATCCTGTCCATAACCAATAAATATGCACTGTTATATTTTCACATCAAGTTTAGACCTCTCATCTTTGAGAATATGCACAAATGTCTTGCACCCCAAGACACACAAATAATCATAAGAAACTTCTTTGCCTGTCCAAACTATATTAGAAACATTAAACTCTAAAGGAACGCATGGAGTAAAATTTAATACATGCACAACTGTACTTAAAGCCTCACCCTAAAAGGATCCAGGTAGCTTTGACTGTGAAAGTAAGCATCTTACCCTTTCAACCAGTGTTTTGTTCCTTCTCTCAGCTAAGCCATTTAACTAAAGCGTCTTGGGAGGTGTCTTTTGATGTCGAATACCTTGTTGTCTGCAATATTCATCAAAAGGTCCAATATACTCTCCCCCGTTATTAGTTCTAATGCATTTTAATTTCTTTCCAGTCTATCTCTCAACTGAAGCCTGAAATTGCTTAAAAGCATCTAACACTTGATTTTTAGTTTTCAATGTATAAATCCAAATTTTCCTTGAAAAATCATCTATGAAGGTAACAAAATAAAGAGAGCCACCAAATGATTTTATTTTCATAGGACCGCAAACATCATAATGCACTAAATCTAGTATATCTAACTTTCTTGAAGGATGGGAGCTATTAAATGCAACTATGTTTTGTTTTCCTGCTAAACAGTGAGCACACTTCTTTAGCGCTGAACTTTTCAATCCTAAAAGGAGTTTCTTCTTGGCCAATATTGACAAACCCTTCTCACTGATGTGACTGAGCCTCTTATGCCATAATTCAGCTGCATCTTCGCTGTCTACTGCATTAATTTTGTCTGTGGACAACTTTACCTGCATAATGTATAACGAAGAATATTTTTCACCTCTAGCCACAACAAGAGAACCTTTGGTGAGTTTACATTGACCATTACTGAAGGTGTTGCAATACCCCTCATCATCCAATTTGCCTGTAGAAATCAAATTCAAGCGGATATTATGTATATATTTAACATTATTCAATATTAACCTTGTGTCATTGCTGATTTCTAGGCACACATCACCGATGCCTACAGCTTGAGCTAGTCCATTGTTTCACATCTTCACAGATCCGAAGTCATCTGACCTGTATGATGTAAAGAAATCTCTACGAGACGTAGCATGAACGGATGCACCACTATCAATTACCCAACTGGTCTCATGAGATACAAAATTCACCATATCACCATAAAAAATAATGAGAAAGTCTTCTTTAAGTGCAGCGACATGATTGTCATCGCTGTCATTATCACTTTTCTTCTCTTTACCTTTCTCCTTTTGTTTCTCCCTTTTTAACTGGCGACAAAACCTCTGAATATGTCCCTTCTGATGACAATAATGGCACTCAACATTAGCAAATTTATTATACTTACCTCTGCTTTTGTCTCGACTTTTATCTCTATTTCTCGGATCTCGAGACTCACTTCTCCCCCTTTTCTCGACAACCAAGGCATCAGAATGTGAAGAGGATGATCCTTGTGTCTTCCTTCTCATCTCTTCATTCAAAATACTATTCTTGGCCAAATCCATGGTAATTGTACCATCTGGGGTAGAATTAGACAAAGATGTTCGGAACGTCTCCCATGAGTCCAGTAAAGTACCAAGCAACCATAGTGCTTGTATCTCATCATCAAACTTGATTCCTATCGCAGCAAACTGATTTATAATTCCTTGAAAAAAATTTAAATGATCAGTTAAACGAGTACCATCATGATATCTTAGAGCCATCATCTGTTTTATAAAAAATAACTTATTATTCCTAGTCTTTCAAGCATATAACTGTTCGAGCTTATCCCATAAACTGCGTGCATGTATTTCCTCAATAATATGGTTCAAAACATTATCATCTACCCACTGCCTGATATAACCACACACTTGACGATGAAATATAGACCATTCAACATCAGTTTTATTCTTCGATTTCTCCTTGGCAAATACGGGCAAATAAAAATCTTTTACATATAAAAGATCTTCAATCTTTCCTTTCCAAATATGATAATTCGAACTATTTAGTGTAACCATTCTACTCGTATTTATTTCCATTGTTTAACACAAGGCAGAAAAAATCAAGCAATAACCTGATGCTCTAATACCACTCTGATGGGAGAACGCTAATAATTCGAACAATATTGAATCAACGTAGCGGAATAAAATAATCTTCCCTCTTGTGTAAACCTAACAGGAATCGATATAGTAGAGTAAAATAAATACCAAGCACGTGAACACAAGACGATTTTTTTACGTGGAAAACCTCCTCGATGTGAGGAGATAAAAAACCACGGGACCGGAGTCCACCCGAAAATCTTCACTATAAAAAAAATTGTTCTTCTCTAGCAAATATTAGAGGTACATAGCAGCAAACACCTCAAGAACATAATTCTTAGCAATACACATGAACTTCACAAGAGATCAATGATAAATCTAATAAAAAATGCAGGTTTTGATCATTCCACGAAAAACCTGATGTATGGAGCTTCAAACAAAAATCAAACCATTCAGATTCGAGAAAATTGCGCTATGAACATGCTGACAAAATTTCAGCTCAATCGGACCATGAATCGATCTCCGACGCCAGCTTGATGTAAATCAGATATTACCCCAAATCCCAGATTTTCTGCTTTCTCTTTTTCTCTTGTTACCGTTTCCTTTTGTGGCTACCGTTTTATATAGATAGTGATAAACCATATTTCCTCATATAACTTATCATATGGGTTCAAGCCATTTTTGGGCTTACAACTCATTAAGCTTCCTCCACATAGGAGTGAACCCAGCTAACACTCCAACACTTCTCAATAGCATGAAACATGAAGATTTGACGCCTCCGGAACTTGGGAGTATAGTTTTATCGATCCTAGAGTTAGGATTAGAATGCTCGAAGGACTAGCCTGAGGAAAGAATGGACATGAAAACTATCATGGTTAAGCTCAACAAGATCAAGTTGTCACTACCTCGACAAGAAAATAAGGTAGAGAGCAGTACGTAGAATATGGGAATAGTATCATCTTAGTTTGTACACGGTCAATTCGTTTTCACGGCATTCTGTATAGCCATCTGCTATAAAGTTTCTACTCTTCCGAGTTTTCTGAATCGGAGAAAAACAATTAAAATCGCGACAACATTTTCATGCGTTGACACTTGACCCAACGAAATTCTCAACTCATGTCCGACTTGGGAAGGTATAACACCCATCTCAATGTCAGAATGTCGAAATGAATGTTTAGAACTAATTCTTCATTGCGACATTCAGCAGAGCCTTGATATTTTCGGTTTCTGGATTGCCGTACAGACTTTTTAAAATCCCCTTTTTTGGTATAATCACCACCTAATCTACGAGACCTCCCACCTTATCGTAAGTCATAAATAAATTGAACAAGACCTTAGTGGTATAAAAAATAGGTCTGCACTGGAAAATTTCACTGCCGCTATTTTAAATTACATTATAGTTTTTTTTTATCGAAAATTACATTATAGTTCAATAATGTCATTTTCGTATCAAACAGTAAAAAACACAAAACAAAACAAATGAAGAAAATTCATTAGTATGACATAAAAGGCATAAAAAAAAAAAAAACTTATCTAGAATAAATCATCAGCTGTCATCTCGACATCTTGATTGAGATTGTAACTGGCCCATCGGCCTTCCTCATCGAATTCATTATCAATCACAAAATCATTATTAGTACTACCAACAAATTTGTCGCTTAGGTGATATCTGGAGTTTCGGATTAAATATTTTAGGCTGGGCATTACTAATTTTGGCCCAAATTTAATTTTTGTATGGGCTACTTAACGTTCAGGAATAAAATTTTAAGATCTTGACGGGCAATCTAAAATGGTTTTTATCTCTAACCCCTTTTCCATGTGATAGGGATCGTTTAGTAGATTTGGGATCGTACGTCATTGATCGTACAATCTGAACCACAATTTTAACAACCATGTCGTCGTATGCTACTAGCAATAGCACCCGGAATGACGTGCTTTATCAATTGTAGTGCTGTGCCTCTATTAAGGGTGAATATGTGACCGTTGCACTTGAGGGATTCTCAATTCAAGAACTACAGGTTATCCATTTAATGTGTGCAAACTAATCTGTGTCAAGGCTATTGCATAAATCCAAGGTGCCAACCTAAATGTTTATGGGGCTTATAGATTATTTGAAGCTGAGTCTGCACCTCCGTAACCCAGAAATAAGGAATTTTCATTCAAATTAAATGAAATATTTGTGCAATTAATTCGTAATAATATTTAAATTACGATATTGTCCATTACAGTCAACATACCATTACAATTTATCTCTAATGACTATAGAAAACGTCGTTTTGTTATGATATAAGTAAATATCCTATATTTTTCAATAAATTATATTCACACAGAGCATTGGTTGTAATAACAAATATTAAAAACAAAACTCAGAGATGCTTGGATATGCTTGGATGGACTTATCGAAAGTATTCACAACGATGTATCCAAATTTAAAAACTATTTTCTTTCAAAAGTTTACCAAAAGATTTTACATGACTTGAAATAGATTTCAAGTCGAGTAAAATCTATGACATAGGCTCGTAGCATACCCTCGAGAGTTTGGATCGTTCTCTCAAATTGTCCATCTGTCTACGGATGATAAGCCATGCTAAACTACAGCTTCATTCCCATGGCCATTTGTAAGATTTTCCAAAATGCGGTCGTGAACTTGGGATCCCATTCTGTCATTAGAACCAAATGCAACCGAATTATCTATTTCACATACAGCTCAGCATACCTATCCATGGCATAATCTTTTCATACCGCAATGAAGTGAGCCGACTTGGTCAGATAGTCAACCACAACCCAAATGGAATCATTATCTTTCCGACTCCTTAGTAATCCCATCACAAAATCCATTATGATATGCTCCTATTTCCACTCCGAATTCTCTAATAGTCGCAACAGTCCGCCAGGCTTGTAGTGGTGGGCTTTCACTTGCTGGCATGTTTAACACTTTGCCACGTACTTTGTGACGTCAGCCTTCATAACATTCCACCAATAATACTGTCAAAAGTTCCTATATATCTTCGTACTGCTTGGATGGATGCTATAGTTGCTTCGATAAGTAACCACTAGGATCTCTTCTCTGACCTATACATTGTTAGGCACATACAATCATCCTCGGAACCTCAAGACCCCATCATCCATCACTTGAAAATTTGGGTTCCTTTTATTAGGGCTCCCTTGAATAATCTTATGGTTCTTGATCCGTCAATTGCATGGTTTTAATCTCGATTTGTACTTCGGGTTCATTTTGAAGAGTAGCCATAAGACTAGAAAGATAGCCTACCTCGAACTTGAAGTCTGAATCTCGTACACCTTCGAGAAGTATCCACTCTCGAACCATCATTTGGGCAATTGAGAACTTTCGACTGAGCACATCCACTACCTTGTTGGCCTTCCTTGGATGGTTTTTAAGATGTCGCGGTCATAATCTTTGAGAAGTTCCATCCGGCGCCTTTGTCTCATATTCAACTCCTTTTGTAAGAACAGGTACTTCAGACTTTGATGTCTAATGTAGATCGTGAACTTTGCCCCACACAAATAGTATCTCCAAATCTTCAGAGCAAAAATAACCGCTACCAACTCCAGGTCGTGCATTAAATAATTCTACTCATGAGGCCTCAATTGCCTAAATGCATAAGCTACAACTCATCCATATTTCATCAAGACGTAAGCCAATCCTTTAAACGAAGCATCATTTTAGATCTCACATCCACTAGGACCAAACGGTATTGTCAATATTGGGGCAGTCGTCAACTTGTGCTTAAATTCTTGAAAACTCTTTTTACACTTGTTCGTCCATTCAAACTTCACTTCTTTCTTTAGTAATCATGTCAGTGGCATGACTATTCCAGAGAATCTTTCCACGAATTGTCAGTAAACCCCTCTAATCCCTCCTATCCAATCAAAGGAAGTCTTCTTGAAGACGAAAAATCTAAGCTATTAATGGAGGATATTTGCACTTGATTGAATAGGATTAGGGTAAGGTAGGTTAGGGTAGGCTAGGTTGTCTTCAAACATCTCTTATGCTACCCCCTTCATGCATATGGTGCCTCATTCCTTAGCCAATTCCATTTTTGCCCCTTTGTCTTTAGTTGTATGAGAGGGCAATTTGGTCATTTCACCAAGATTGTGCACTATTCATGCACATGAGGTGCATTAAATGCCATGATCTTGTAATGAATGGCTTGATGGCTTGGAAGGTCCATGGCCTTCCCTCAGGCCGCCTGCTCCTTGGGTGTGTGGTCCTTGCCACCCACATGGGCTTGGGCCAATTTGCATCGTCCATTATGGGCTTCGACCCATTGGGCTACCCAATGTGGGCTTAGGCCCATTGGGTCACCCAAATGTGAGCTTGGGCCCGCTTGGGTCCTCGCCCGTGGCCTGATTCTACTTTTTTGTACTTTTATTACCCATTGATGAAAAAAATCAAATTTTGGCCCCCAAGTGGCATTTTCAGAATTTTCGTTATCTTCCAATTCTCATAGTAATTCTATCCAAAGATTAGCCACCGATGTAATTCCATTCTGAAAATTGTGATTAGATTAAGGTTGTCACAACTCTTCCCTCCTTAAAGAAATTTCTTCCTCGAAATTTGTAAGATCATCCACTTCTTCAAACAAATGGGGATATTGGCCTCTCATTATGTCCTCGCTTTCCTAGGTCGCTCCCTCAATGCCATGATATTGCGAGACGACTTTGACCAAAGGAATGAATTTGTTGTGTAGCACCCGATCTTTTCTATCCATGACTCGCACTAGCTGCTCAATATACGACACTCTGTTGTCCACCTCATTTTCTTTGTAACTTAGTACATGAGTCGAGTCCAGTTCATATTTCCTTAACATGGACATGTGAAACACATTATCTACTTGAGCAAGATTGGGTGGCAACGCTAACTTGTAGACCAAAGTCCCTATCCGTTCCAGAATTTTAAAGGGTCCCATGAATCTGGGGCCTAACTTTCCTTTCTTGCCAAATTGGGACGTACTTCTCATTAGCAACACCTTAAGGAACACATGGTTGCCCACTTAGAACACCAAGGGTCTCCGTTGTGGCTTTGAGCTATCTTTAACCTTTCCTGGATGATCTAAATTGCATCCATGGATTTTGCACCAATTCATGGCCTATAATCTTTCCTTCACCGAGTTCATTCCAACAAGCAAGCATCCTGTAGGCACATCCATATAATGTCTCAAACGGTGCCGTTCTAATACTCTATTGATAGCTATTGTTGTACATGAACTCAATGAGGTGTAGTTGATCTTCTCATCCTCCTTTGAAATCCACAATGCAAGCTCACAACATATCCTCGAGAGTTTGAATTGTTCTATCAGATTGTCCATCTGTTTGTAGATGATAAACCATGCTAAACTATAGCTTCATTCCCATGGCTGTCTGCAAGCTTTTCCAAAATGTAGCTGTAAACTTGGGATCTCAATCCGAAGTGATTGTTGCAAAAATCCCATGCAATCGAATGATTTGCCTAATGTACAGCTCGACATACCTATTCAAGGAATAACCCTTTCATGCCACAATGAAGTGAGCTGACTTGGTTAGTCGGTCAACTATAACCCATATGGAATCATTTCCTCTTTGGCTCCTCGACAATCCCATCACGAAGTCCATCATGATGTGCTCCTATTTCCTTTCCAGAATGTTGTGCTTTAACTTATTGGCATGTCAAGCACTTCGCCACATGCTTTGCGACATGAGTTTTCATGCCATTCCAGCAATAGTACTGCTGAAGGTTTATGTACATCTTTGTACTACCTGGATGAATGCTATAATGACTTTGATGAGCATCGGCTAGAATCTTTGCCTTAAGTTTTGTATAATTGGATACACACAACCGCCCTTGAAATTTCAAGATCCCATCATCAGTCACCTGAAAGTTTGGTTTCTTTTTCTCAAGGCTTCCTTGTAAAATCTTTTGGATAGTTGGATCCATTGATTGCAATACTTTAATCCTGGTTTGCACTTTAGGTTCAACTCGAAGAGTAGCCATAAGATTAGAAAGGCGGCCTACTTTGAACTTGAAATTTGAATCTCTTCCTCTTTCAAGGAGAATCCACTCTTAAACCATCATTTGCGTGATTGTTGACTTTCGGCTGAGCCATCCGCTACCTTGTTGGCCTTCCCAGAATGGTACAAGATGTCACAGTTGTAGTCCTTGAGATGTTCTATCCATTGTCATTACCTCATATTCAATTCCTTTTGCAAAAATAGATACTTCAGACTTTAATGGTCCGTGTAGATCGTGAACTTCTCCCCACACAAGTAGTGTCTCCATATCTTCAAAGCGAAGATGATGGAATTCCAAGTCGTGCATCGAATAATTCTACTCGTGCGGCCTCAATTGCCTAGACGCATATGCTACTACTCGTCCATGTTGCATCAGAATGCAGCCCAATCCTTTAAACGAAGGGTCGCTATAACTTTTGTACCCTCGAGGGCCAGACGATATAGTTAGCATTGGGGCAGTTGTTAACTTGTGCTTGAGTTCTTGAAAACTCTTCTCGCACTTATCCGTTCACTCGAACTTGACTTCTTTCTTTAGCAATCTCATCAAAGATGTGGCTATTGTAGAGAACCTTTCCACGAATTGCTGGTAATAACCAGCCAATCCCAGAAAGCTTTGGACTTCAGTCACTGTCATGGGTGTTGGCCAATTCATAACTGCTTTGATCTTTGTTGGATCCATTGAAATTCCTTTGCCCGATATCACATGACCCATAAATGTTACTCGATTGAGCCAAAACTCACACTTACTAAACTTTGCATAAAGTGGTTCTCGGAGGGTGAACAATACTAATTTCCAATGTTGCTCATGCTCTTTTAGGCTCTTTGAGTACACCAATATATCGTCAATGAAGACTATGACGAACTGATCTAGGTACGCCTTGAACACTTGATTCATTAAATCCATGAAAGCAGCTAGGGCATTGGTTAATCCCAACGGTGTTATCGTAAACTCATAATGGTTGTATCACGTGTGAAACTCGATTTTTGGGATATCTTTCTTCCTGATCCTCAGCTGATGATAACCCATCTTAAGATCTATCTTTGAAAACACCAAAACTCTTTGAAGTTGATCAAACAGGTCGTCTATCCTTGGTAATGGATACTTGTTCTTAATCGTCACTAGATTGAGTTGTTGGTAACCGATGCATAGTCGCAACAATCCATCTTTTTTCTTCACGAACGAGATAAGCGCTCCCCATGGCGATGCGCTAGGGCGAATGAAACCCTTATCAAGCAATTCTTGCATTTGCACCTTCAATTCTTTCAACTCAGATAGTGACATACAATATGGTGCCTCGGGATGCGTTTGGTAATGATGTTGTTCCTATGAATAATTTTTTATCATAAATGATTTTTTCTAATTCTATTCCCAAGAATAATTTTTGAGCAAAAGAACATGTTTGATAACTATACAAAATTTCTATTCTCGGGATACAAATGTGTTTGGCGCTTATTCTTAAATTTTTTGTTTCTTTTAATTTTTTAATATTTTTATTATATTTTTCTCTTTTTTTCTTTTTCATTTTTTCATTTTTCTTTTTCCTTTTCTCTTCTTCCTTCTCCTTCTTTGTCACTAGCTGGTCAACTGGCTAGATGAGATCGGCAAGCTCGTCGAAGCCTCACCAAGCTAGGGTGAGGGCTAGCGAGCTCATTGGAGTCTTGCTTAACCACTGCGAGTGAGGTCGAGCCTTGTTAGTAGAAGGTGAGCCTTGCCAGCCACCGACAAGGCTGGACCTAGCCTAAGCAACGCGAGGTCAGCCTTGTGGCAGCCGACGAGGCCAAGCCTCGCGCAACCACGACAAGGCTTGGGCCGATGAGCCTTACCATGGCTCGGCATCGTCGGGGGCTAGTGATGCTTTGACGAGGTCGCCAGCCCTCGTCAATGACTATGGCCAAGGTTGATAACCGGCCAAAAGGAAGAAGAATAATAATAATAATAATAATAAATAAGAAAAGAAAAAAATTAGATTTAATTCTAAGAATTATTTCGAGAACAAAAAGTAACTTTTTTCTACTTTTTGATTCTATTCCAAATTTATTTTTAGGAAAAAAAATGGTTAATTGTTCCCGAGAACAAAAAAATTTATCAAACAGATTTCTATTCTTTTTTTTGTTCCCTGAAACAAAAGAACAAAGTCAATTATTCCCAAGAGTGTTACCAAACAAGCCATTGGAGATTAGTTCTATTCCAGGGGCCAATTCAATAACCAATTCTATTTTCCTTTCCAGAGGCAATCCTGGCAATTCCTTCGGAAAGACATCCACAAATTCCTATACTACAACAATATCCTCTAAATGCGGCTCTTCAATTGTCAGATCCTCGACCATTGCTAGATACCCCTGGCAACCATCTTTGAACAACCGTTTTACCTTAATCGATGAAATTAAGGGTATAGACGGTCTAGCCTTGTTCCTTATAAATTTATAACTAGAACTACCAACTGAATTGAACTGAATGACCTTACTAAAGTAATCAACCGTGGCTCACTGCTTATTGAGCCAATCCATTCCAATTATAACATCAAAATCACGCATAGCCAAAACACTAGATCTATCAACTCCTTTCACCTATTAATAATTATTTCGCATCCTTGATAGCCAAAAACTGAAAGCACCTTATCATTCATAGGGGTGGAGATACTAAAGACTGTTTCCAACTATATCAACTCTAACCTAGCTAATTTAATGAACTGATTAGCTATAAAAGAATACGTTGCCCCCATATCAAACAAAGCATACGCAACATATTGGTGCAAAGAAACCGTACTTGTAATTAAGGCCCTAGAATCCTTAGCTTCTTCTCTGGTCACCGCATACATCTTTCCCTGAGTTGGGGGTCGGTTGGAATTATTCTAAGGTGCGGCTCTTGATCATTATCCCATGAATAGTGGTTGAGCCTACGCTCCAGCTAGTTATCACGGGCAGTTCCTTATATGATGGTCCTACTGGCCACATCCAAAGCACGCTCATGTTTGGGCATGGCACGGTGCAGATCCATGAAACTTGCCACAGAATCAACGTCTATGGTTCTGGATGTGCGTCGGCTTTCCAATGGTGTTCTTCTTGTTTGGAGGAGTGAGGTGTTTTCCTCCTATCACCAGTCTTGTTCTCGAACTGATGGTTGTCCTTACCAGCAGCAAACCACGATCCAGATGTGGCTGCTCACTCGGACATGTCCTTATCAATCAGTTGAGCCCTCTCATAAAGTTTGTCGCAGTCCAAGTTCAAAGGCACCAACTGACTATGAATCTCTGGCTTCAAGCCATCCCGAAATCTCCTAGCTCGATCCACAAGATCATCAATCATTCTTGGAGCATATTTTGACAATTAAAAAAACTTGGCCTCATACTAGTCGATGGATAGGTGGTTCAGGCAAAGTTGTAGGAATTCAGACATCTTCTGCTCTCGTGCGCACTCAAAAAAGTATTTTCCGTCGAATACTTCTACAAACACACCTCAAGTCGAGGTGGTACTTTCAAGATAAACCCTTCCTCGAGTGGCCTCCCACCAAGCATTAGCATTTCCTTACAGCAGGTAAACTACCAATGTCACCCTTTCCTCATCCATACACCTTAACAATGCAAAGGTCTTCTCTAGTTCTTTAATCCACGAGGTAGCAACCTCAGGATCACCTTTTTTCCTGTGTACTAGGGTGGCTTCAATTTTATAAATTATTCCACTAACCTTTGATTCCTATCTCTAGCTATCGGAACATCATTGTGAGTAGCAACGACGGCAGTAGCAGCATCAACCCATTGCTGATCTTGTTGCCCCATTTGATGGCTTCAAGGGCTTGCAAAATCCCATCTACTCGGGGATCCTCCTTTGCCCTATCTCCCGCATCAACTTGCCTTGGAGTTGCCCTTCTTCTATTCATCTTTGAATCAGAGTTAAACTCCTCTTACAACAATAACAGCTAATTCCACAATCCCAACAAATACAGTTAGAAACTTAGAATCATAAGTCAATAAGACAACCAGCAATCACATACATATTGTAAGCGTTCCTATCAAACTATCCCAAGGTCTCAATGCGCCTTATCACTCCAAGTAAAGACTATGCTTTGATACCAAAAAGTGGGGATGTCACGCCCTGACCCGCTTTGGACGTGTAGCAACCCATGCTCGTCAATATTTCCTTTTGGTCATTCTCTTGTGACCTCCCGGGAGCGTTGCCGACCCAATCGCTTTATCGATTAAATACGCAAACAGAAGTATAAACAAATCACCCAATTAACAAACAGGCATAGTTCAAATCACAATTATATATATACTCGAAATTTTCAGATCTCTCTTCTCTTTTCTTCCTCCTCACCCTCTTGTAAACCATCATCCTTTCAAGCCTCAAGCTTTCTTACCTTGTACCCCTAGTTACAAAGTAAGTTTGTTTTCAAATACATCTAGCATAGTTTATACAGGGTTACCAACTTACATGATAGTTGGTTAATCATTTCTTGTAATACAAACATCGATACTCCCTAGAGTGCGGATTACTGCCCTAGTGAATGACTTGATGCTTTAGTTTCTACATCTTTCAATACATGTAATTTTCAGTTCATATAATACAAGTTCATACCACCTTCATAGTTGGTTTTTGTTTATGCATACTCTTACTTTATATTTTATATATTGCTTTTGCTCTTTACATTATTTTTAATTCTCAAGATTTCATTTAGTTCTTACACAGTTTTTATAAATTTCTCTTAGATCTGTTAATCATTTATACTTTCTTGTTCTCTCATATAGTACTCCGATTCTAACCCATTTATGGTATCAGAGCTAGTGGGAAGGTATAGATAGTCTTTTAAAGAACATACTCATAGACCGAGAGCCATTTGTTGGCATCCTTCTTGTTTCTACAGAGTGGTCTAGGCCATAAGTCCCCGAGTGGCTGTTAGACCGCTGATTTAGTTCTGTAACGGTTCTGAAGAATGAATAGTTCCAATCTTAAGTATGAGCTTACCCAGAAGATCTACATCTTCTTCTAGTTCTCTATCACAAATGGACTCAGATTCCAAGTCCTATACATAGAGAAGAAGTAAGGATAGAAGATTTTAACAAATCTATAGAAAATTGGGAAATTCCTAAAATACAGCTTAAGGAAATATACAAACAATCAAAATTGAAATTTTTCAAAAAATCAGATTATCTTATAGCCACCGAAGAAAGAGATATTTATCTTTCTAATTCTTATGAAAAAATACATCTTTTGAATCAGAAGTCGATCGAAAAGCATAAACAAAAATACAATTATATTCATATATGACTAGTCCAAGTAGAAGTCAAACCTCTTACAAAAGAAGGTCTTAATACTTCCATTCTCTTAGTTCTACGAGATTCATGACTCTTAAACTATGATGAATCTATCCTCGGTACTGTAGAGCCAAGTCTCTGCAAAGGACAAATACATTTTGACTGCTATCCCAATTTCTCAGTATCTCTTAATGATAAGAATATTCTTAGAGCTCTCACACTCCAATTCAAAACCCATAATTACAAAGTGGCAGATGGATCTATTCCTTTAGCTCTTGTCCATAGGATCCATTACAAAGCCATGGCCTCCGCTTTTGGAGAAAATGCTTTTAAACATAGCCCAAGAGGAGAAACGCTTCTCCTCCAAATTGACATTTCTAGAGCAAATACAACAATTCCTAGGTCTATTAATTGGAATCAAATCACTCTACCTTAACAATGGGAATTGGAAAGCCAAATTCCCCAACAAGTTGTTCAAAATACAGATCATACCAAAAAATAGATAACTTCGGATAACGCATGGATGATGATCAAGGACATCTCATCCAAGATGCGGTGAATACTCTTATTTACTCTATTTCACAACACTTCATAGGAGACCCTTCACATATTAGAGATAGGAATCAAGATCTCCTATCCAATATGCAATGCAAATCCTTAGGGAGATTTAGGGAATACAAAGAACTTTTCCTTCAAAGAGTCATTATCAGACCAGATTGCAACCAACCTTTTTGGAAAGAAAAATTCCTTGCAGGTTTACCCCAAATAATCAGTGACCAAGTTAGGGATAAAATTAGAGAAGAATACAGTAGCCAAATACCTTATGATCTTCTTTCTTATGGAGAAATAGTCTCCTATGTTTACAGACAATGAACACAAATGTGTAATACAATCAAATTGCAAAGACAACTCAAGGAAGAACAATCCCTCACCAATAGAAGTCTAAAAGATTTTTGTGCCCAATACGAACCCTCTTATAATGAAAAAACAAAACCAAAGTGTAAAAGAACTTGCCCTTCTGAAAAAGAAACAAAGAAACATCGTAGCAAACCTCAACCTCATAAGAATAAATGTAGACACCATAGTAACCAAAATAGATCTCAGAACGATAAGAAAATTTTTAAAAACATCAAATGTTACTCTTGTGGCAGAAAAGGACACATTTCAAAATATTGTATGATTAATAAAAAAATTGAATTAACTTTCTTTAGATGACAATACTTTATTCTAGTTAAACAACATCCTCATAGAAAATAGTGACACTTCTTCTGATGAACTTCTTGAAGAGGATGGTCTTCAAGTTAACGATTTATAATCCTCTTTAGATTTTGATTATGAAGATGCCTCTCTAGAAAAACCCATTCCTGAAATAAACATGTTAACAAAAGAAGAAGAATTCCTCCTCAACACTGCTGATAAGATTACTAACCCAGAAGCCAAAAAAGAATACTTAGATAGACTACATTCTTTGATGAATATTACCACCAAGCCCAATACTTCCTACAATTTAAAAGACATATTGAATAGAAACAAAAAACCTCAGTTCAGACCCATAAATATTAATGACCTCCAAAATGAAATAAAACAACAAAAATGTGAAATACAAGCCTTGAAAGCAACACAGTTATAAATGAAATAAGAAATTTCTAGTATAAAATCTCTTGTCCTAAAAGGAAATACAAAATTAGAAGAACAAAATGAAATCACTAATATTGTTGATACTTTTGATCCAGCCTTTCTTATGTTGTTAACAGAAATAACCTCTAGAAAATGGATAATAAATAAAAATAATAAAAATCAATAATGAGTATATTATTGAAACAACAGCACTATTTGATACAGGGGTTGATCTCAATTGTATCAAAGAAGGCATTGTTCCAACAAGATACTTTGATAAAACTTCTGAAACCCTAAAATCAGCCTTAGGAGACAAGTTAAATATCCAATACAAATTGCCAGAAGCCTTAATAGTAAAAGACCAAATGTCTTATAAAACATATTTTCTTTTAGTTAAAAACATGAGGCAACAAATAATTCTTAGAACACCTTTCATACAATTAGTCCAACATTTTACAGTTACCAATGAAGGTATTGAAACTCATGCTCTAAATAGAAAAATCACATTTAACTTCATAACAAAACCACAGAAAAGAAGCCTAAATATTTTTCAAGAACACTCTATTTCAGAAATAAATTGCCTAATAAGAAACAAAGAAAACCAACTTGAATTCTTAAAAGAAGATTTAGAATTCAAAAGAATAGAAGAAAATATTATAAAACCAAACATCATAGAAACGATAGCTTCCCTACAAAAACACATAGAAAAAACTATATGCTCCACTTTACCCATTGCTTTTTTGAAAAGAAAGAAGCATATTGTTGATTTATTTTATGAACAAAATTTTTCTAAAAACAAAATACCTACAAAAGCTCGCCCTACACAAATAAATCAAGAAGTTCTAAAATTTTGCCAGACAGAAATACAAGATCTCTTGAGTAAAAAACTCATAAGAAAAAGCCAATCACCATGGAGTTGTTCTGCTTTCTATGTTAATAAAAATGCTGAACTAGAAATAGAGGTTCCCAAATTAGTTATTAATTATAAACCTTTAAACACAGCCCTTAGATGGATAAGATATCCAATACCCAATAAAAAAGATTTGCTAAACAGACTTTGTAGATCTAAGATATTTTCAAAATTTGACATGAAGTTAGGTTTTTGGCAAATACAAATCAGTGAAAAAGATAAATACAAGACAGCTTTTACTATCCCCTTTGGTCAATACGAATGGAATGTTATGTCATTCGGTCTCAAAAATGCTCCTTTAGAATTCCAAAGAATCATGAAAGATATCTTCAATTCTTATTCAGAATACATCATAGTCTACATAGATGATATGCTAGTTTTTTCCTCTTATATAGAACGGCATTTCAAACATCTTTCTATTTTCATAAAAATAATCATACAAAATGGTTTAGTAGTTTCTCCTACTAAAATTGCACTCTTCCAGACAAGGGTTAGATTTCTAGGTCATTACATCCATTTAGATACCATAACCCCCATAGAAAGATCAATCTCATTTACTGACAAATTTCCAGACGAGATTAAAGACAAAACTCAATTACAAAGATTCTTAGGTAACCTCAATTATCTTATATATTTCTTTCCAAATATAAATATTCTTTGCAAACCTTTACACCAAAGGTTACAAAAGGATCCTCCGCCATGGACTTCAGTCCATACAGACATTGTCAAACAAATAAAAATTCATGTGAAAGAAATACCATGTTTACACCTAGCTAACCCTTCTGCTTTTAAAATAGTAGAAACAAATGCTTTAGAATTAGGATATGGTGGCATTCTCAAACAACTTAATAACAACAAAGAACAAATTGTTCAGTTTATCTCAAAACATTGGAATTCCACCCAACAAAATTATTCGACAATAAAAAAAAAATACTTTCTATAGTTTTATCTATATCAAAATTTCAAGGAGATTTATTAAATCAAAAATTTCTCTTGATAATTTATTGCAAATCAGCCAAAGACATTTTACAAAAAGTCATATTAAACATTGCATCAAAATAGATTTTTGCCAGATGGCAAGCCATACTTTCAATCTTTAACTTTAACATTGAATTTATAAATGGTTCTTCAAATTCATTACTTGATTTTCTCACAAGAGAATTTTTAAGGGGATACCATCATGCCAAGACCCAAAAAAGACAAAGGCAAAGCCATTGCCGAAACCTTCAATACACCACCAAAACCTACAGGCTTGACACCTATCAAGTCATGGTTACAAATGACAGAAAACAATCAGTCATTCTTACAACATCCAATACCAAATACACCTACAAAAGAAGAACCCATACCAGCCTTAGCCCAACTAGCTGCCATACTACCTAAAGAAACACTGGAGTTACTTGCCCAATTTTTACAAAAAATAGTAAAGAAAGAGTTATCTATTGCCATTAAGGTAAGCAACAATTATTCCTTGCTTGCTACACAAAAACAAGCGAAATACAAAAGAATTTCAAATGAGGTGGTTATTAAGCCACAGGCAACCCCTCATTCCAAAAAATCAAAGTTTTTCCTCAAAACATCTTTTCAAAAAATACTGACAGTAGAATATGGATTATTCGATGAAGATCCGATCAAATTCACAAAAAACATCTTACCAAAAAATTGGTTTTTCAAACCATACAATACAAACAAAACCCTTGCTTATTATGATCAAATTCTAGGGCAAAAGAACACTTCAAGTGCCATAACTTTGGCCAAAGGGACACTTAAGTGCCATAACTTACGAAAGGTACACTTAAGTGCCACTTTTAAGAAAAATGGATCACTTGAGTGCCAATCCGGAGAATCGGCCAAAATGTCAACGTGGCACTTTTCCGGCGAACCGAGCTCAAAACGACGCCGTTTTGCATGCGACGTGACCAAAACGGCGTCGTTTTGGGCTAACGTGGTAAAAAAAAAAAAAATTTAAAAAATTAATTAAATTAATTTTAGTTAAAATAATAATTTTAAATTAAATTTAGTTGAAATATTAAAAAAGTAATAATTAATAATTTAAAAAAAAAAAAAAAAAAGGAAAGTGGTGGGAGGCGGGTGAGGGATTAGCCCTCGGCGCCGCCGCCGCCGCCCCCCCGCCGCCGGAAGGGCCGGCGATAGCGGGGGGAGGGTCGGCCGGGTCGCCGGGCCACGGCCGGGGTCGGCGACCATGGCCGACCGGCGGTGAGGGCTCGCGAGCCCTCGCCCGGCCCGGCGAGGGTCGGCGGCCCTCGCCTGGCCGGGCCCCGGGTCGCCGCCCGCCGTGGCGACCCACAGCGAGCGGGGGCCCTTGGCCCGCCGGCGAGGGCCGCCGACCCTCGCCGGATCCGGGCGAGGGCCGCGACCCTCCCGGATCGTGGCGAGGGCTCGCGGCCCTCGCCCGGATCCGATGAGGGTCGGCGGCCCTCGCCCGGCCGAGCCAAGGGCCGTCGCCCGCCGGGGGCGACCCTCGGCGGGCGGCGGCCCTTGGCCGGCCGGCGAGGGCCGCCGACCCACCATCGCTGGATCCGGGCGAGGGCCGCGACCCTCGCCGATCTGGGCGAGGGCTTGCGAGCCCTCGCCGCCCGGTCGACCGGGTCGCCGGCCCTGGCCGGGCTCGGCGACCCGGGCCGACCCTCCCCCCGCCGTCGCCGCCCTTCCCGGCGGCGGCGGGGGGCGGCGGCGGCGGCCGAGGGATAGCTCTCGGCCGCCTCCCCCTTTTTTCTTTTTCCTTTTTTTTTTAATATTTCAACTAATTTCAAAATTATTAATTTAAAATATTTTAACTAAATTTAATTTTAAAATTATTATTTTTAAATATTTTAAATAAATTTAATTTAATTAATTATTTTATTTTATTTTTTTGCCACATCGCCCAAAAACGACGCCGTTTTGGCCACATCATCGTCGTGCAAAACGGCGTCGTTTTGAGCTCAGTTCGCCGGAAAAGTGACACGTCGACATTTTGGCCGGATTCTCGCCGGATTGGCACTCAAGTGATCCGTTTTTTTTTAAAGTGGCACTTAAGTGTACCTTTCGTAAGTTATGGCACTTAAGTGTCCCTTTGGCCAAAGTTATGGCACTCCAGGGGTCCGCGCGTCCAAATTCTAGTGGAGACAGAATCGGCAAGGTTCACTCATTTTGCTAACAAAAATAATACATAAAACATCCTATACTCCATTATATCCATCAGTAAAGTCATACACCCCTTCACACTAAGGAGCCTCTCCTCATACATCCAGAAAATTCCAAACCAGACTTACTCAAAGCCTACCATACTCCTCCTCATATACCTATTGGGACTACCAACAAGCTTGGTGGAATGTTTTTTTCAGACAAAATGCAAATTTCCAACATACTTGGTTAGTATTCTTCAAAGACAACTTTCCAAGACAAAGCCTACCAAACTGGTTTGACTCCTGGTGAGATCTCTTTGGTCCTTTGGAAGTAACACTACACCCCACAGTCGATCAAGGATACCAAATATTTCGTAAATACTTTATACCAACACCACATGTTACAAGGTTCCCATGCCTCATACATTTTTTTCATAATATTCAAAATCCCATGGGTAACAGCTTGGGAATTTGAATACAATGCATCTACCAAACCTGGTGTACCAATACTTGTCCGAAAATACAAAACAAGATGGTGGGATATATTCAAATACCATGAACAAGGGTTCGAAGCTGTGGTTAAAACTTGGCTAAATAGCCAGAAAACCTAGTTGACTACAATCCCATCAAATACCTCATTTTTACAAGAAAATTCCATAGCCAGTGCAGCATTTGCTGCAGTTCAGAGCAGAGAGGAATACTGCAATATCCTCAGAACAATGCTCTTAGAAGCAGAAGAATCGCAACGTGGATCTTCCAAATCACAAGACAGTCAAGACGAATCCTCATAGTCACATCATGGTGGAAACACCAACGAAGACGACTACTACGGAATTAGTCTAGACATAAATTAAAGACAGAAGATCATATGCCGACACTGTTGCAGTGGCGCAAAGGCTATACACTGTAGCAAGATAGGCATATATTGTTCACTATTCACTATTCACACTGTAATGTTCACTTTATACTAGTCACTCAGTACTGTTCACTTTACACCATTCAGCACTATAGCAGCTCTTATAAATATACTCTCTTGACACAAAAGAAGGGGACTCAAAATTTTCAGATCTCTCTTCTCTCCTCTTCCTCCTCACCCTCTTGTAAACCCTCATCATTTCAAACTTCAAGCTTTCTCACCTTGTACCTTTGGTTATGAAGTAAGTTTGTTTTCAAATACATCTAGCATAGTTTTTACATGGTTACCAACTTACGTGATAGTTGGTTAACCATTTCTTATAATACAAACACCGATACTCCCTGGAGTGCGGATTACTGCCATAATGGATGACTTGATACTTTAGTTTCTGCATCTTTCAATACATGTAATTTTCAGTTCATATAATATAAGTTCATACCACCTTCATGGTTGGTTTTTGTTTATGCATACCCTTACTTTATATTTTATATATTGCTTTTGCTCTTTATATTATTTTTAATTCTCAAGATTTCATTTAGTTCTTACACAGTTTTTATACATTTCTCTTAGATCTATTAATCATTTATACTTCCTTGTTCTCTCATATAGTACTTCGATCCTAACCCCTTTTTGGTGTGTATATATATATATGCATCAGAAAGTCATCAAATATTCACATAAGTTAGACACACCAATTTAAACCTAACTTGCTCGCCACATTCGATTAGCCCAAAAATGCAGCCACAACCTTCACTGAAAAGGGGTTTGGAATAAACCTAGCACCTCTAGTACTATGAAAGTAGTTGCAAAAGTTGTCACTAACCCCATTACCACCTAACTAATTAAGGGCTCCATAATCCAAGGTTCTGGCTCGATGATCATATCGAGGTCAAGCTCAAGATCGGACACCTCCCTATCAGGTACATCTACATCCATAGCATCCTAGCTAATGCCTCCCCCTAATCCTCTAGCACCTGGTGGACCATATGAAACCGCAAATGGGCCCATGACGCTCATCCCCTATCCAAAAGGATTAAGCAAAAAAACAATGAGCTACTAGATTATGGAGTCTCTCGTTAACCTAGATAGTCGTGACATAGCGCGTGTAACGTGTATCGTTTCCCTCTATCAAATAATCGGTCACCTCTTGGTTATGCTCTATGGGGAGTCCAAATCGGATCTTGCGGAAAGGCTCAACCATTCTTAGGATCTGTAAACATTCAACAGATAATGGTGAGATAAACTCAATGAATGAACTTCCTAGACCTCGCGTAGGGGAGTCATTCATCTCAGGAATGGCCTAAACATGCAAATTATTTATTGACGGCAGATCAATAGCAAAGCAACTCATGCTTTGCCTTAACTATATTCAGAAACAATCACCTTACATTCTTAATCCATCATAAGCACATAACAAATTCTTATAACATTTCCCATAACCAGGACCCAAACGACAAAATGTGACATATATCATAGTCATGCACACATGCTATGCAATAATCCAGACACAATCATATCTCAATTTCATGTGCATTTCACACGTATGTGTCCAGATTATTACGATTGCTTAGGGCCACGGCCAATCCGAAGGTTGGTAGTCATCCAACATAACCAGGCATCGTCTTGCCCCATCGAGCACAGTATCGTCCCGTGTGAATGCATCAAAACATTCCTATAACGAGTTCCGTTCCAAAATGCATTCACAAATGGCATCCCGTTGACTTGGGAGCATTTGAACTAAACCAGGCATCGTCCCACGTAAAACGCATCAAAACGAGTTCATTACCTTGCATAAAATGCATTAGAGTTTTTAGATGATCATATGAGCAAATCATCACACAAATCATTTCATATATTTCTTATTGATCAATGTGTGATGCTCATGCATTATGCAATGACATATGTCACAACCAACATGTCATAATTGCCTCCCATGTCACTCCACCAATGCATAACCTAAACGTATTCATGTTTCATTAGATCTTGTAACTTCTCATGCATAACAAATGGTCACATGAACTTTCATCAATTGAAATTAGCAACTAATAATGCATCAATAATAGAAATCAAGCATACAAGACACTTCTTAAATGTAAGTCATCTTATAAGGGTCTAATTTAATATGATAAACGATACGATAACTTATTTTAATAACATACCCTATCACAACCTCATGTTACATGCTACGTATCATTGCATAGTAGTTTATCACTCTATTAAGACACATCATATCAACATATCACACTTCACTCATCACATCTTAATAACTTATCGTATAAGTACTTATCATATAAAGATAGCTTATTAGCAAAACTTGATAACTTATTGCGATAACCTATCAATAAAACTTGATAACTTATTGGCTAAACTTGATAACCTATCGTGATAACTTATCAATACAACCTGATAACCTATCGACAAATCTTGATAACCTAGGCCGGCGGTGTCCAAACTGTGAGAGGGAGAGAGCTGCTATGAAGGGCTGGACAGCTCCTTATTTGGCTCCAAAAATCCAACACGGTTATGGGAACGGCGATGCGGAATGGCAGTTCAAAGGTGGCAAGTGAGGTGGTCATTTGCTGGTGAGAAAAATGAGAGGAAAATGAAAAAGATGACTTGCAAATGAGATGCAAATGGACAAGGGGTGGTTCAGCTATGACAATAAGAGAGAGAAAGATGAGATTGAGAGCCAAAGTGAACAAATGAGAGAAGAAAGAGTGAGGGGGTAGTGGCCACAGGTTTTGGGGGGGAGAGAGAATGGAATGATGAGGAAATCTAGCCATTTAATGTCCATCCCATCCCAAACCCCTTGAATCCCTCTCTACCAATCAAAGGAAGGCTTCTTGAAGAAAAAAAATTTAAGCCATTAATAGAAGATATTTGCACTTGATTGAATAGGTTTAGGGTAAGGTAGGTTAGGCTAGGCTAGGTTGTCTTCCAACATCTCCTTTGCTGCCCTCTTCATGTATGTGGCGCCCTCTTCCTTAGCCAATTCCATTCTTGCCCCTTTGGCTTTAGTTATATGGGACAACAATTTAGTCATTTCACCAAGATTGCACACTATTCATGCACATGGAGTGCATTAAATGCTAAGATCTTGCAATGAATGGCTTGATAGGCTTGGAGGATCATGGCCCTCCATTGGGCCACCCACTCCTTAGGTGTGTAGCTCTTGGGCCGCCCACATGGGCTTGGGCCCATTTATGTTGTCCATTGTGGGCTTCGACCCATTGTGCCACCCAACATGGGTTTGGGTCCATTAGGCCGCCCAAATGTGGGCTTGGGCCCACTTGGGTCCTCACCCGTGGCCCATTTCCACTTTTCTGAATTTTTACGTCCCGCCAATGAAAAAATCAAGTTTTCGCCCCCAAAGTGGCATATTCGGCATTTTCATGGACTATCAATCCCCATTGTAATCCTATCTGAAAATTGGCCGCCAATGTAATCCATTCTGAAGATTCGATTTGGATTGAGGATGTCACAACTTTGGCAAAAAATGTGATATCTTAAGATCCTTCTATCCAATTTAACCAAATTGGGCATCGTTAAAATGCCAATCATACCTTTTGATTTAACCTATAACGAAGTAACAATTCCGGTCAACTTTAGTCAAACCTTAGGTAAAAAATTATATACAAACATCTTCTTTATGTGCGTTGTTTATAAGAGAATAGGCTAGTCTTTTATCTTTAAATAAAGCATTAGACAAAAGGAGGGTTTTGTAATGTTCAAAATTTATTGTTGTGTTTTCTCAACAATTGCAACTCAAACCCTAGTATGCTAAAATCTTTCTTTTTATTATATATAAATCACTTTATGTTGGTCATCTTTCTTTTTCACTCTTTTTTCAGATTTGTAATTTGTCTTCTTTATTTTATTCTCTTATCTTAGCATTTTTAGGTAGATTACACTTCCAACGTTGGATTTTTTATTTTTATTTTTTGTCAAACGTCATTGGATTATTGACATATGGAAATTTTGGGAAAATGGCCACACAAATTCTAAACCTTCTATACATAACGCAATCAAGTACTAAACTTTTTTATAGGTTCAATCTAGTCCTAAACTTTTTAACAAGATTGCAATCAAGTACTAATCCTTTCAGTTGGTTGAATTAAGTCCTAGACCTATTAAAATGCAATAAGGTTCTAAAACTGAAGTTGAAAAGTTCAATTTAAGTATTCGTAAACAATTTTTTGAGTGACACATAACTAATCGTAAGAAATGTTTAATGAGAGGACTTGATTCCATCATAGTAATGATCATACAAATTGTGCATCTGTTTTACAGACTTGATTTGACACAAAAATCAGCAACTTTGAGTTCATTTAAAACGGATCATATGCGCATTTTACGTTTATACCAAATCATGCTAATTCTCATTATTGTTGTATGTAAAAGTCGCTTCGACTTGCTTTCTAGCCATCGGATCGGCGTGTGTTATGTCAACAGGAGGAAGGAGAAATGGGGCCCAATTGAAAAATTAACAAATTATGAATGGGGCCTTCCTGAAAAAAGACCTGGACTTCATGAGCTTTTTTGTAGTTCCTTCCAAGTAAAGGCCCATCTCTGCAACATATTTTAAGACTTCATCTCATTTTTCTTCTGTGGCACTATGTAACTGGGTTCAGCCCGCATATATGTGTGCTACATACAGGAGGGCAATATCAACATTCAACAAGTTCAACTTCCAAAATTTCTACCTAGTTAATTAATAATTTTCCGCTTTGCCTCTTTTTTTTTTCGATAATCCAGGGGCGCGAGCACCAAATATAGCAAAAGTGAACCTGAAGCCCAATAGCCCACCAAAAAATTAAGGTACTTTTTTTCTAATAAAGTTGGAGTTTGACAGTATTGATTATTGATTTGTAGTTCACAAGCTCCATCTTTTGTTAGGGTTATATTTTCAGGAAGAATAAACGAAAAATATCTTCAATTTGTTTTTTAAGTCATATAGTTTGTTTAACTCGATCGAATTTATCTAAAAATGAAAGAAATTATATGATTTATGTAATTTAGCAAAACTCATCAACAAAGAATAAAATATATTCGCGATAACATGTTTTTTTTATTTATTAAAGGACATATTTTATTTAATTCAACCACATTTACTTTATTAAGAGTGGGAAAAATGTCTTAGTTTATTTAATTTAGCAAAACCTTAAGAAAATAATATTACACACACACACATCCACACACACATTTCATTCAGTTTTATTTTCTTCTCCTAAAATGCAATTGATCCAAATATGGTTACGTCATTTAAAGATAAGCCATTTTAGCCAAAATTGCAGCGGCAATTTCCATGTGGGAAGGGGCATGACATAGCTTTACACTTAACTCAAGTTGATTCTAAAAGAATCTAACAAGTGAGAAACTTGTAAGTTGTAATTTATTAGTTTAACGTTTGAACTCACAAGGATTAAAGAGTTTCTCTGACAGACTGAGCTTCTAGCGAATTGTTCCGAGCCCGCTTCTGACTCCAATACAGTCATCTTATCATCCCCCTACACACAAGCACCACAATCCCAAAACTTTGATGTATTACCTTTAAGAGATAAAAATATTAAAAGTTTTAAAACTTCACAAAAATACAATTGAGTCTTAAAACTTATCATAAAATAGCAATTGAGTCTTAAACTTTCAAAAAGTATAATCAAGTTAAAAAAGTTATCAAATTTATCAAATCAAGTCATTCAAGCGGTTCGATCAAGTCTTTTTGTTAATTGTATTTTTTGAAATTTTTAAAATTTGATTACATTTTTGTGATAAATTTTAGAATTCGATTGTATTTTTTAAAGTTTTAAGATTCAATTGCACTTCCGTGATAAATTTTAGGACTCGATTACATTTTTTGAAAGTTTAGAACTCAGTTATACTTTCGTAACAAATTTTAGAATTTCCAGTACACTTATCCCTTCTTTCAACAATGGAACTTAATTAATCCCTTGAATGACAGACCCTTTGATAGCAAAATAAGCAACCAATAGCGGGGAATCTTATCATCTTTGTCGTGAAGATGCATATGATATGAGAGTATAGGTAAAAAGAAGGTAAGGCAAGCAAACAACATTCTCTTAATTTTTTGTCTATAGCACCGGAAGTCTGCGAGGAAATGGCTCTGTATTTTACAAATGTCATAAAAATGTTTAGGTGAATTATTTATTGTCTTTATATCATATATTATTTATTACCGTGGCAAATTTATGGTGTTACCGAAGTTGTTATAGACCGCAAAAATGGGTGAGCACAAGTAGAGCGGGCCGCGCAGGCCTCATGTTGATTTTTTTAAGCCCAGTCTAAAGATGAATAAAATGTTTCATCGAATTAGACCGAGTTGATCCGAGTATAGCTCGAAATTATTTTTGAAGTGTTTAAAAAATTTAACCCAAATTAGTTATTATGCTTTTGGCTAAAAATGATCTTTTTTATGTGATTATTTTTTTTAACTTATTTACAACTTTATTAAAGTGTTCCAAGTATAATAATATATCATTATTATTTGTCTTCGTTATATATCATAATTATATTATATCTTTCATTTAAAAAAATATAGATTAGGCAGGTTCGCGCCATTTGTGTAATATTTGACTTGGTCAAATAAAGAAGGGAATTATTTATTTATTTATTTATTTTATTTGGTCAAAAAGTGGCCAACTGAAAAGAGTGTTACATTGATCACATCCTCTAAAGTTCACCCCAAAAGGAAGCCATATTAGGAAAAATCAAGGCCCGACACAAGTTTTGCGAGGAGCACTCGTCTCTCAAAGTAATTACTGGAGATGGAATTTCAAGCAAAATTCAAACCTTCTTTCTCCTACCTCTCCACAAATCTGGAAATCCCCGAAGGTAGGAATTTTAAAGATCAACATCAATGGCTCTTTCGAGGAGGGCTCCATGAAAGGCGCTGTTGCATGCATATGCAAAAACTCGAAAGGAGTCCTCATTGATCCATCAATCGTGCATGCGGAATACTTGGCCCTATCTGAAATTCTAATTTTTCTGCGAAATAATTGGCCCTATCTGAAACCCTAATTTTTCTACTCCCTCTAAGACTTGAAGACCTTGGTTGGAGTCTGACAATTTAACTCTCTTTAGACCTATCAAAATGTGTCATAAATCAATTTCTTAACAAATATATGATGGGTTGAGTATTTAAATGGGTTAGTTATATTTAGTAAATGGGTTTAAATATAATGTGTATTAAATAAGTCATAAATAGGTTTACCACTTATTTAGACTAAATCTACCTCTAGAACTCTCTCTTCATTTTCTCTCACCCTCACTCAATCTCGCTCTCACATACTCTATACTCTCACATCAATTTAGTTAGGAGCTTTCCTAGATTTTTTTTTTAAAAATTTTTTTTAAGAAATGAGCTTTCCTAAATTAGGTTAAATTTGAATATGTTTTAGTAATATAAGTCGAGTATTGTTTGGATATTGGTCAAATTTGGTCTTGGTCACTAGATCTACATTATATGGAAATGGATTAGAACGAATTAAATAAGTCTAGTTAGGCCAAATCATTTTTTGCTCAACCCACTTGTTTGATGGGTTTAACTCTACTTGATGTTTAGAAAACTCACCATACATACCATGAGACGCACATGCAATTATCATTCAATGCCTAGAGTTGTTACCATACTTTTTCACTAAAAATGAGCAATTCCAAGTTTCATTTGGAATCTATGTCAAAATAGGTTCTCTAATTTTGGAACCTGAAACCTACCTTACATATTCAAGAACTAAGAACTTACTATATCACGACTTTTAGGGTTGGTTTCAAGGTCTATCAAGGTTTCACCTATATTATTAGTTGAATGATTATAGTAAATCATTGCCTCTAATAACTACCATTTGCTATATAATACATTGACCACAACTCATATTTTGACTTAGGAAAAATATAGAACATTAACAAAGTAAAAGTCGACTATTGATGGAAATGGAAGCTTGGACTAATGGTTTTAGATTACATACTTATCATTGGATGTCATGGAATATCACAGGATTAGGCAAAAACATATAACAAGAAAAATACAAACACTTCTTCAAGGTTTCAAGTCCGAACCTACTCATCAGAATAGATTCCTCAAATTTTAAAACCCGAATCTTACCCTATATACCCTAAAACTCTAGAACTTTGAATCAGACCGGTTCGCATGGTCCAGTTTTCAGATTCCAATTCTATTACTAAACCATATTCATCCCTACTTTTCACGTTCGCATATCGCTCATTGTCTACGTGAAGCAAACTCTACTGCCAACTGGGCTGCAAAAGCCCAGCGGAGGAAATCTCTCTCTCGGAATTGGGTCTCCTCTCCACCCCAAATTGTGTTGGACTTGTTTTGAAACGAAGCCCATTTTAAGGGGCTCTGCGGTTTATTCTTGAATAAAGGACACCGGTTTTCAGACCCAAAAAAAAGAAGAGAAAAACTAAGCCGTATTACAAATTTCTTAAGTAGAACACAAAGGCAACTTGACCCACTCTTTAAAGGTTTGTGCATGCCACTTTCTGATTATGTCCCTTTTGATATATTTACAATTGAGAAGTCAAAGATTAAATTATTCGAATCCCGTGTGATTAATCACTTAAATGAAATGAGGCCAACATATGTGAGGCCATGGTTTTTTTCTCTAGAAAATTAGTGAGAAAATGTCCATCAGCTCCCTCTCCAACGAATTAAACGATCAAAGCAGCATCTGTCGGTCCCTTCTTGTTGCGAGTTTCTTGGTGGGGGGAGAGAGAGAGAGAGGAAAGAGAGGACGTTTAGCTTTTCGTCTCAATCTGGAGATCAATTCCTCCCCTCTCTCTTTCTCTTTCTCTCTCTGTCTCCCTCTTTCTCTTCCTTCCATCCACCGTATATCAAAGACTTCACCAACCGGATCTCTCGAAATTCAGGTATTAGATCTTTTCTAATAAAACCCAGATTGAAATGGGCACGTTTGAGAGTTTCAGGAAGGCCTATGGAGCGCTCAAGGATTCCACCAAGGTTGGCCTGGCAAAAGTCAACAGTGAATTCAAGGTGGCCTCGTTTCCTTTCCCTTTATCATCCCCATTTGAACATCTTAATCGATTTGTTTCAATACGTTCTTCGTCAATTTGGATGACCGTGCTTCTTTTCTCTTGGGTGACGTTTAGGATTTGGATATAGCGATCGTGAAAGCGACCAATCATGTTGAATGTCCGCCCAAGGAACGCCACGTTAGAAGTGAGTTGAAAGGGTCGCCCCTAGAATAATCTCATTCACGATTCCCCCTGCCATGTATCTATACCGGATCATATCAATGAATGAGCTCCGATGGTGGATAAAGAGAACGGGATTTGGACATTTTCATTAACTGTCTTGATCTGGAACAGGAGCACGACTTGTTTTCTCAAGGAATTTTTCCATGTTAGGTTAATTTCATGACTAGTCTCATTGTTTTTTCCTGAATTTCACCTGCAGAAATCTTTTCGGCAACATCAGTCGTGCGGCCAAGGGCAGACGTCGCATACTGCATCCATGCGCTTTCTAAGAGACTATCCAAGACACGGAATTGGATTGTAAGGACTTTTCTTATCCCCCTACATAATTTGTTCATTGCTTAAAGATAACTTTTTAGCCCTATTACTTTGTAAATTTGTGAAAATGAACCCTTTAAGTCCAATTTCCTTCGAAGTTCTTAACAAATTCCAAAGATTCCGTGTCACCTAAATGTCGTAAAAAAACCAAACAAGAAGAGCAGATCAGAGGACCATTTTTGCCAATTTACGATGTGTATAGATCGATATCGCTGACCCAAATTGCATATGACGATCTGCCCTTTCCTTTGTTAGTTCCGAAATGCAGGAAGTGTTTGAACTTTGGCAATAGAATGGACATCTTAGGATGTGTAAATTCAAGATTATAAAATGAAAAAGACGAAAGTTTTAATCACGGGAGGAGGTTTAATCCATTTTAATTTTCCATTAGGGGTTTTCATTGTACTTGCTATATTGTGATATCCATACTTTTTTAATTGATTCTAGTATTTTATTTTTATTTTATTTTCTGTGTTTCTTCTGTAAGGTGGCGTTGAAGACTTTGATAGTCATTCATAGGACATTGAGAGAGGGAGACCCAACATTTAGAGAAGAGCTGTTAAACTATTCACATAGAGGGCAAATTCTCCAGATTTCCTATTTCAAAGACGATTCAAGCCCCCTTGGTAAAAAGCTGCTCCCAAATCTCACCAATTTAAATTAACATACATGTTGGAAAATGATTTCCTTTCTTTTCTCCTTTCGGTAGCATGGGATTGCTCTGCGTGGGTACGGACTTATGCTCTCTTTCTTGAGGAACGACTCGAGTGCTTTAGAATTTTGAAGTACGACATTGAAACCGAGCGCTTAACAAAGTCATCCCCAGGATCAACAAAGGTGCATATGTTTTTCATTTCTATCCTCTCTTTTATTTTATTTTTCAATCGAATCGCTTATATGAATCTCTAACATGATTGAAATATTTCTTTTTCGCCATATCTTATTGTTATAGGCACACAGCAGAACGCGACTTTTGAATGGGGAGGAATTGCTAGAACAATTACCAGCATTACAACAGCTTCTTTACCGCCTTATCGGTTGCCATGTACTTAGATTGTTATAATTCTTGGCATTGATATTGCTTTAGGTAATTGCCATTTCACTGTCTCACTCATCTCAAAATTTGCAGCCTGAAGGATCAGCTTACTGCAATTATCTCATACAGTATGCCTTGGCCTTGGTACTAAAAGAGAGCTTCAAAATATATTGCGCCATTAACGACGGAATCATCAACCTCGTGGACATGGTACGACGCCAATATATATATATATATATATATATATATATTCGCAGAAAGAACATTAGATCTTTGTTAAACTATTTCATCATTGCCTTAACATAATATTTGATTTCCTGTAGTTTTTCGATATGTCAAGACATGACGCTGTCAAGGCACTCAATATTTACAAAAGAGCTGGACAGCAGGTTCCCTTTCATAAAATATTGTGGATTTTACTTCAAATTGGCTCCCATATATATATAAGTGCAATTGCTTTTGCTTTCAGTTTTTTTTTGTCCCATTTGATTATTCTTCTTTGGTTATGTCCAGGCTGAAACTTTGGCGGACTTTTATGAGTACTGCAAGGGCTTGGAGCTGGCAAGGAATTTTCAATTTCCAATGCTAAGACAGGTGTCTAATCATGTTTAATGAAAGTTGAGTTATTTTCATGATCCTCAAAGCACTATCTCAGAAAGCCTTCTTCCTTTCGTTTTCGTCTTAATGGCATGCAACAGCCACCTCCATCATTTCTTACAACCATGGAAGAATACATTAAAGAAGCTCCTCAGACAGGTTCTGTGAGCAAAAGACTGGTAAGCATAATATGGTTTATTGGATTCAACTTGGTGAATGTTCTCGGCTTGTGCTTTACGTAACAATATTGTTTCGCTAGGAATATCGAGAATCCGATAACCTATCAGTAAAGACAGAGGAACCTGCGGAACCATCAGAAAGCGAAAAGCAAGTTGAAGAGGTTGAAGAGAAACATGAAGTGGTGGAAGAGGAGGAAGAGAAGCAACCCAAGGAAGAGGTTGAAGATGCGCCAGTGATATCAACCGCAGATACCGGCGATCTCCTTGTAATTACGAATAAATACATTGCGTTTCCTTCTGGATCGAAGTAAAAAATACATGCGTTAAACTTTAGATTTCTTGCAGGGTTTGAATGAAGTAAACCCTAAAGCTGCAGAACTAGAGGAAAACAATGCTTTGGCTCTTGCAATTATACCACCCGGTCAGTCATCTCAACGAATTCATGACCTGGTTATTAACACTTATTTTCAATAAAAATCCTAATACAAACTCCATGACATTTTTGAAGTTGAAAAGATGGCACCATTGTAGTTTTCAAGTTCTTTGCAATTTGTTTCCTTTTAGTTTTGTAGACTTACAACATTTTGCACAATCAATTAATCATTGAATGACAAGCGTCTTGTTGATTATCGCATAACCTTAAAGAGTGAGATATGTTCAACCTTGCTTATTACTTTCTATATGCTTCTATGAAATGTTGCTTCTTCCCGAATCGGCTCCAACGATGATTTTGTGTGCTTCATGTTGAGATGCTGACAAAAATTTAAACAATTGTAGGTGGCAATCCCCTATCTTCCGCAAATCAAGGATTAAGTTTAATGGACATGTCAAGTAGTTCTGGCTGGGAGCTAGCACTGGTTACCACTCCTGCCGTCGACATCAGCAAACCCGTGGAAAGGAGAATGGTTTGTATTAATAATCTCTACAATTCTCTACAATTCTCTACTATTAACTAACGCATTTAGTCAAGTAAGTATATCACAGAGCTGTCTTTTAGAATCTTCGTTACCGCAGACGTCTGTTATGGCTTAAATCTTTTCATTTAGCTGTGGTTTCTCCGTTAATAGATGCCCATGTTTTCCCAAGAGTCCTTAGTAACTTTATGTTTTTTAGGGAAATGTCACATATATTCGATAGGCAGATTAGCATGTGCATTCAACTCAGGTGAAAGAGTATAACTAAACGTGGTAAATAATATCTATAATAGGTCATCCGAGTGCTCAATCTTTAAACTGGTACAATTAAATCGTAGTTCTTTTTTCAAGAAAGATGTAATCAAGCCACTCCCATCATCTATATTGAAAAAGGCCGACTCGGGAACCACAACTTGCAGGCCAAGGATGACTGTGTATTTGATCCCCCTTTCAGAAAAGGCTCAAGATCTGATTGCACCAACCTTGAAGCTTAGTATTCTATTTGTTTCATGACAGATTTAGGACTTCTGAAGTACTAATTCAACAATTATACTATGTTAGCGGACATAAAATAGTACCTTATGCATAATTATTTTTACTTTGATGATAATTCGACCTGAATAGTGTTTTGGCTCAACCGGAATAACCTTTTGGTTCAGGCCGGTGGATTTGACAATCTATTGCTAGATAGCTTGTATGATGATGAAGCCGCGAGGCGACAGATTCAGTTGCAAAATGCAGGGTACGGACAGGGAATGGCCGTGCAACTGCACAATCAATTCGATCAACATCCTCATCCTCATCAACCACAACCCGACCCATTTGCGATGTCCAGCAACATAGCTGCCCCGACCAATGTCCAAATGGCCTTGATGGCTCAGCAGCAGCAACAACTGTGGCAGCAACAGCAGCAGCAACAACACAATGCGATGACGATGGTGCCGTACGACCCGGCCATGCAGTATTCTCAACAGCCTCAACTCATGCCGCAAACAGGTGGTTCTTCCAATCCATTTGGAGATCCATTTCCTTCCTTTCCACAGCATTCAATGCAACAGCAAGAGAACCCCCGTTTAATTTAGGGCTATGTTTCACCTGCTCTTTTCGCTAATTTTAATCTGAGATATAATTAGAAGGCCTAACTATTCTTGAATTCATTGTTGCCGGTCATCGATCCATTCTTGTATAAAAATCGGGGTCAATTTCCATGAAGTATGTGCATTGTATTCCTCATTAGCACAAATTTAGGAAAATATTTGTTTTGCTTCCCTGAATTTGGACAAGGCTTAAATTTTATCATGCTTGGCATTTATGAAATATGCTAGTACTCTGGCTCTCTAGATGCACAAAACTTAACAATAAATTTCTTTGTATTCAGCTGGAAGGTAAAAAAACAATCTAGTCATAAGCAAAACTCGTGCTTTTGGCGCTCCCTCGATCTCGGTTGAATCGCCATCTCTTATTGAACATATATACGCTGCACGATCCTACACCATTGACTCGCTCTTCCAGGTGCAACAAGAACATTATGTTTCCACGATCTAAGTGTCCCTTTTAACTTGAAAGTCCTACGAAGAATCCTAATTTAGGACTACGGATTTCCTTGAAAACTTCTCTGGAGAGTAATACCATACCTGTGTTCTACAATTGCTTATGCATTCTATAGTAGTAGCGTATCTATAAAGCTTCGGTTTTTCTAAACCAGGGTCCAATTACTCGTCACCTAGGTTTTCAATTAGAAGATTTGCGGTGTTGTCTCTATATTACACGCTTCCATATCTCCGCCTCCATATATGTTAAACCGAAGCATTCATAGCAATTCCTCTTGTAGCATATCTCCACCTCCATACATGACAATAGGAAGTATTCAAACGGTTTCTTCTATTTCTTTTGGTGACATTCCAAGCACCACAAGGATAATTCAGCGTGCTCTTAACACCCAACCTTGAAATGCGGATCATCCAAGGCACACTAGCATGACGTACTTCTCTTGCTTTAACCGGGATTGAACTCAAACCTCTCCTCCCAAGAATAGATCAGCCAATTTGGGTGAGATCATTATGCATATATTCGACTCTATTCACTCGTTGGACATTGAGCTTGATTGGTATAACTTCATCATGGCAACACCTCCAAAGTTGCAGGAGCGTATAATAACTTTTAGAAAGCTGCCTCACTCTGTATTCCTAAACAAGAGATTTACGTTTCACAGAACCAGCGGAGGAGCCAGAATAAATTTCCATAGGTGTCAATCGACAAGGCACAACATCCTTATTTTTGTTCTTTTCTTCTCCTCTGTGCACACGCAAAAAAAACAAAAGTGTTCTGCTTTTACGGAACACCTTATGCTTCAGCACGATGGGCCAATCTTTTCTTCAAGAAGATGGGCTCTGATATTTTAATTTCACTCAAAAAAGAAACTTGAAATTGAGACGGTCTAGACTCACATGAAGAGCTTGATCTTCGTAAAATCAACAAGCAACTCACTGACCAAAAAAAAAAAAAACAAGCAACTCAATATACTAGTAGGAATTATTCCTCTTTTGTGTGGGGCAGCTGCAATTCCGCCAAAACTGTACCAAACGAGTTTTGGAGAGAATTTCGTTTCGCGGAAAATAATTTCTGGGAAAACATTTTTCGGATTTTCCGGCGTTCGTTTCACAGAAAATGAATTCTTTGGGAAAATATGTTTTCCAAGAAAGAAAAAAAGTCTTCTAAATAGGGAAAATCCATTATAAAAAATAAAATAAATGAAAAAGAGTGTATGAATCCTTACTGAACAGCGAAAAATATTTTCTGTTTCATTTTTAGGTTTCATCCGAACACCGGAAAATAATTACATTTTCCTGAAAAATAACTTCCTGTAAAATATTTTTCAAAAATGTCACATTTTCTGCAAAACGAATGGAGCCTTAGTCTCAAAAGTTTTGCCAAATAAATTGATAGGTTTTTTTAATGTTTGATAGGCCTACTAAGGCCCGTCCACCCATGTTGGACCCAACAAACCCAGCCCATAAATGAAGAGCCCGTAAAAGAAGAGGCAGTTACTATAGATAAAAGAAAATGGGGATTTTTGAATAAAAATAAATAAAATCTGATCAGTTGGTTATTTTTTGGAGAGGTTTAATTTGAGAAAATGGAGAGAATACGTTTCTGCTCTGTTTTACGCTCTCTCAATTTCTCCAAAGTTTCACCCCAAAACAATACGCTCTTCCGAAGAACAATATCAGAATTCCTCATTAAACTACACAGTGTTTAATCTGTGAAAAACAATGTACATTTGACTCAATAATGTACCTTATGATCGGTGTAACATGTGTTTTCTGGGCTTGCTTTCCGCATACATTTTTTTGGCGTTCGATTTAGTATCGGATCGTCACATTTTGGGAATCCATTTCTCAACGCAAATGATGTTGAACCTTTATAAACACTACTAGATATCAGTCTTTCTTGATTCTATAGTAGCGACGAACTCGTGCCTTTGACAAAATACAATAGCAAAGAGTCACGACCTATATACACGGGCATTGACATACATATCAATATTTTTACTGGCAATTTCACCATCTCACATAGAACTCAAAGAGCAATTCAAATACGTCCAGGATGTTCATAATCAAGCACAATCAAGTTTGCCATGATCTCTTTTTCTTTCAGTTCCAAGAAATCAGTGGATCCGAACAATTATCGCATACAAATTTTGAATCTTGACTCCATTTAAATGTGGACCAGAATCTTAGAAGTATATTCAGTTCGGTACGTAGTAGGCCTTAACCATTAATGAAACTAGTATCAAATCAAACTTGTTAGTGAGAAAAAAAGAATGATTAAGGGTCCATTTGTTTCATGGAAAATTGACCATTTCCGAAAAATATTTTTCCATAAGTCATTTTTCAGGAAAATGATAATATTTTCGGGTGTTCAACTAAAACCTGAAGATGTTTCGGAAAATATTTTCCGGTGTTCGGTAAGGAAAATATTTTCCTCTCACTAGATTGGCAAGCGCGAGCATTAAGCTCAAGGCTCGCCAGATCGACGAGCGCGAGTTTGAGATCAATGAGCTTTAGGTTCACTTGGTGACGACCGATAACTAGCCAAGAAGGAAGAAGATGGGAAACAAAGAAAAGAAATAGAAAAAAAAAGAAATAGGAAATTAAAAATAATTCGAATTAAAAAAATAAAAATTAAAAAGAAATAAGTTGAATAAAAAAAAAAAGAAGAAGAAGAAAGGGAATGAGGAAGTGAGGATTTGTAAAGGTGTGAGATAAGAGAGATCAAGTGAAAAAAATGTTTTTCGCTTTTGAAAAGTGGAAAACATTTTCCCCTAATACCTTTTACCTTTACCCAAAAAAAAAAAACATTTTCCCCTAATTTAGAAGACTCTTTTTTTTTTCTTTCATGGAAAACATTTTCCCAATGAATTATTTTTCTAATTAACAAACGCTGGAAAATCCGGAAAACTTTTTTCTGTAAATTATTTTCCGCGAAACGAACAGAGTCTAAAAGAGTAACGCAATTCTGAGAATGTGCTTCTTGATTGTATCTGTTGTGCTGTGGACCGGCATGAGGTCCATTGTATCCTCCCCATCTTCAGCCACAAAAACCATGTCCTCTTGCCTTTAGCATAACCTTGGTTATGGTCACAACCTCCATCGTCACAACTCAGAATTCATAAAACCATTCCCTGAAACAAGCAATATTATAGGTTGTTACCATAAAGCAAACATTTGAAGGATTGCAGATGCAGCAGCAGGGGTATTGCCATCTACATGTTCCTCAAAGAAGTACATGAGCATTTTGGTGCCATTACAACCGAGTATGAAAGCAAATTAGTTAGCCATGATGCAAGATCCTACATCTAAAACACTCCCTTCCATGTGATCTAAAATATGTTCAATTTTGTGAATGCGATACCTCTAGCTCTTGGTCTTCCTCTGCCACCGCAACCTCTTCCTTGCCCATTAGGTGATCCTCCTATTTAAAAGAGGAATATAATTAGAAGAAAATTATAGAAACGACATAACAGTCACCAAGAGACAATAACGACATAATAATTTCTAGAAGTACCCCCTTATACTAAAGCTCTGATGATGTCCTCACCATCTCAACAGGAGGTTGATACCTGCAATAGAGGGCATTTACGGCTTATGATGGATCAAACACCAAGCTCTTAATATGTCTAACCCTGAATATGAGGAATCAATGACAAGAGAAGAACACCATCAACTCACCCCACAGCCGATGCATCCAGTTCCTTCTTTGAAAGAGTTACTGTTATTATCAACACATGCCTTGTGGTCTCCAGCCAATCCAGACAAGAGAAAGACGTTAAATGGGGAAAAAAGAGCAATTTTGAAATTGAATATTTATGAATGATGAGTTTGCAACTCTACTTACACAACAATTTCCTATCTGAATATCAACTTGCAGCTCCAAAAGAATAGATCTCCAATCTTGGTTAAGCAAATAAGCTGGAAAAATTCTGGGCAGAAGTGGCAAAATGATGAGTACCAGTCAATCTGTTGAGTTCAACGGATACCATGCCAATTGGCAAATGGTCAGAGGTTTTGGGTGCTGGCTTAGCCACTTCTGGTATCCCAAATACTTGCCAGAACATTAATCTTTCATCTGCCGCTGCAGATGCCACCATGCATTCATTCGGACTCTGCAGCAATGAGAATCATCAGCAATGAGAATCATCAAAACGATCAACTCAAAAAGCAAACTTCAAAAGTAGTTGCACCGACGGATGACTGGTGAGCATACAAGTAGTATCTGTGCCAGGAATAAAACTCTTGATGTTTGTCCAATTAGCTCTGCCATCCTCGCATAAAAGGATATTTCCAGAGAATCAGCCGGTTCTCAGTAGGCCTGTGAGAGCTTAGCAGTTCCCTCTCCCTCTAGTTCCTCAACAGTGCACAAACTTGAAAACCAGTGTCCATTCAATTCAGACGTGCCCGTACATGTGTTCCAAAATTTGATGCACCAGTCACTCCCTCCCGAGGCCAGTCAGTTGCCATGAAATGGGCACCATGTAAGGGCTTTTACAGCAGCTGTGTGGGCTTCAATCTTGTGAAGCCACTGAGTGCTTGAAGAGTCTCTGGACCTATCCCACAAGTAGAGGAGATTGTTGTTTCCTCCGCTAGCCAGCTGTTTTCCGGAGGGCGAACATTTCAGCCCTCAGACTTCTTGGCGATGCCCCTTGTAGATTCCAAAAATGTGGGATCTAAGTCTCACATCATCGTTGATGACCTTACAATCCATGCCTCCTGTAGTGAGTATGTGATTGTTCCAGGTTAAAGAACCAATTCGGAGTCAATGGCCTCCTCTTAAAGTTCTCAGCTGCATGAGAGGAAACAAAAACAAAAAGCGAAAAACTCAGCTTGAATAAGAACCTGTCAGCCACAGACGAAACACTAATGCTATCAAAACAACGAGCAACCAGCTTACCTGTCTCAAGGATGGAATACTTAATGAGGATGTTCACGTGGGGCAAGAGCGAGAAGAAATTGCTAAACTCTCATGGGTTTACTAAGGACAAGCACATTCTTTAGAAATATCCATCTAAAGATGGCGGAGCTCACTAGTCATCCATCTAGAGTTGTATACCTGGTATAGGTACTACTTGTATGTGATGGTTTTATATGAGATGGGCTTAAGGCCCGTCCGCCCAAGTTGGGCCCAAAAAGGCCCGACCCACTAGAATAGGGCCCGTGGATGGGGGAAGGTATAAAAGGGAGGAGAAAGAGAGAGAAGACACCCTTTGGCCATTCTAACGTACGCTTCTCACTCTCTCTTTCCCTTCAAACGCTTAAGGCACGTTGTTTCCCTTTTCAAGGCAAATTGACATCATCGAATCAGAATTTCTTCCTCGGTCTTCAGCATTGGTGTCTAATCTGTGGCTAACAAGGTATGCTCGAATCCGTGGTGTGCTTTACGATCGGTGATACGTGTTATTCTTGGGTTTCGTCTTTCGCATTGATTTAAGGGTTCGATTTAGTGTCGAATCCGCTTTTCGGGGATCCGTTATTCCCAACATTGGTATCAGAGCCCTAATTCATGTTTTCCCGATCAATTTGATGTTTTTTGATTGATTTTTCACGAAAAGTTTTCGGCCGTACGGATTGGGGCGAGAAATCCCGACACCCGAGCGCTGATCGGCCATTTTTCTGAGTTTTCGTAAGTCAAAATCGAATTCTAAACATACTGGGTGAAAGAGGTCGTCGAGACGAGTCCGACAACATGTCGCGCGCCGCCAGGAGACGCCGCACGCGCCCACATGCGCGGCCGTAAGCCGCTGCGCGTGGGCACGACGCGCCCAAAGCGCTGGCATTGGCCAGCGCGTGCGCTACATGCGCCGGTCGGCGAACCGGCACGTGCGCGCCGGTGACCGGCGAACCGGCACGCGCCGGTCGGCGAACCGACGCGTGGCGACGTCACGTGCTAATGTCAGCATGACGTCACCCAACGGTCGGTAACTGCTGGGATGACGTCATTGATGACGTCAGCGCCGACGACCGTTGGCCGGCCGGCAACCCGACCTGACCCGATCAGCCTGGCGCATGCCGCGCACGTGCCGGCTGACATTTGCGTGACGTCAGCACGCTCACGTGCGAGGCACATGCCGGCTGACGTCTGCGTGATGTCAGCAAGCGCACGCGCGCAGCACGTGCGGTCGGTTCGTCCGACCAGCGCGGCCGGTCCGACCGGCCCGACCGGTCCGTCCGGTCCGACCAACCCGCGCGCCCGTTGACCCGACCCGTTGACCGACCGTTGACCGTTGACCCGAAAAAAAAAAAGAAAAAAAAAAGGAATTTGTTTCTTTTTCAGTCATGCCTATGTGTGTTATAAATAATCCATTTTTAATTCTGCATTTGTTGCATGAATTTTGGAAAATTATGTATTTTCCCTTATGTAAATTATGGATTATGAGTAATCCATTTTTTGTTCTGCATTTATTGCAGGAACTATGATGCGTTATGCAATGATACCTGCAATCCCGAGAACGGATGAGGGAAATGCAAGACTTAAAAGGCTGATGTCATAATTAGCTAATTATCGGTGGCATGATGGTGATTTAGTATCACATGTGGTCAGGGTCAATCAAATGATACAAGAAATCATCTGGAATGGTTATCTTATGCCGGATTTTGAGAAGGTGCCGGCTTTGATGAACACTCTTCCACTTGAATGGCAAGCAGTGTTGGATCGGCTATGGGAGGTCAACGTGGTCCCGGGTTATAGGAGGCTGGTGGAAGCTTTTGTAAGAGAGCACTATAGGATTGAGTTGGCCAAAACTTCAACACTTAGATTGAGCACCACATGACGCCGAGTGAATGCGCCTTGGAGGCGACATGAAAGCTCTCCAAAAGTTTTTCCATGGTTGGCAAATGTGCCTTCAGTTTTCTCAGATGTTTTGACTGATAGATTAGAATGGACATTCCCTATTTATTTCTTTGATTAATTATGTAATGTTTACTACCTGATTGTTGTTGATGTAACAACTGATATGTTAGTCGTATCATGTGAAAGCATTGTTATTTTATTGGATATTAGATTTTATTTACTTTCTGTTATTGCTGATTGCTGTGGGTAATTAGCTGTGGGTATTAATAGAAGTTTTTTATAACTTCATAGAATTGATTTTGCATATGACAATCATATTAATGATAGTTTTAAGTTAGGATTTTTGGAGGATGATTGGAAACATAGTGACCTTTTGATTCTGAAGCCTTACTTGAAATTATTTATTAATATGATGGGTCTATGCAAATAGGGATGCATAAATGATAGGCATTAATTATTCGTGCATGGATGTCCGATGTGTTCGAACGATGGTTCAAAGAACTAAGAATGTGATTGCCGATATGAACGATAACAATTGTGAAATATTGAATAAGAAGATTCAATATGTGCTGGAAAAGTAAGAAGCACTAGAAGCTCTTGACCATGTTATGGAAGATCTTAAGGATGCCATGCGCCACCTTGAGCTAGAAGAGGACCGCCTAACGGTATTTGAGCCGAAAATAGACATTTGCTATGCTGGTTCTAGCTCAGAAAGGGCTTTGTGCTCTAAGCGCAAACGTATTGATTCGTTCAATATGTGGGAATGCAAAGGATCAAGTCCTTATTGCAAGAAATCAAGAGTTAACCAACACAAGAGAGGAAAACGTCCTCAAGTGAAGAAAATGTCAAGGGTGAGGTGTTACAATTGTGACAAGAAATGTCACTATACTTGCAACTGTTGTGAGTCAAAAAAGTCAACACCTCTTGTACATTTGAGAACTTTGCTTATGTGTCAAGTTCAATATTATTGGCTGAATCCAATCCTTTGTGGACTATAGATTCAGGAGCGACAGACCATGTAGCAAAGGATAGAGGATCCTTCGTGGAATTCCGACGATACCAACCGGAACTAAGTGGATCTATATTGGAAATAGCTCCGAGCTGAAGTTAAAGGGATTGGCACCTCGCCAATTGAACATGCATGGTGGACGCATCTTGATGTTCTATATTCTCTCGGAGATTCGTCGAAATTTAATGTCTGTCTTAATGTTGGTTAAGCTTGGTTTTGGTATGAACTTCCATAATAAATGTGTAGATTTGTGTTTAGATACAAACTACTATGGTTGTGGTCACTTACTGAATGGTTTTATTGTACTATATGTTGACTGTGTGATGTCAATATTTGTTATTTCCTTCTCACGTCTCCTACTTTACATGATAATGATGTGAGTGTGTGACATGCTAGACTTGGTCATATTGGCCAACAACATATGAATAGACTAGTCATAGAAGGCTTGTTGGGCAACATTGAAAAAGTCGATTTGCCCATATGTGAGCATTGCCTAGTAGGGAAAACGACAAGGAAACCATTTAGAAAAAGATAAAAGAGCTGAATTTCCTCTGCATTTAATCCATTCTGACGTCTATGGTCCAATGAATGTGAGAGGAAGGCATGGGGCTATTTATTTCATCACTTTTATAGACGATTATACTCGATCGGATATGTCTATTTGATTTCTCATAAACCTGAAGCATTAAGTTATTTCAAAAGGTTTGTGAACTTGGTAGAAAATCAATTAGACAAGAAAATAAAAGCATTGAGATCCGATCGAGATTGAGAATATTTATCTGATGAGTTTAGAAAATTATGTGATGAAAAAGAAATAGAAAGACAGTTGTCTATTCTATACTCCTCAACAAAATGGTGTTGCAGAGAGAAGAAACAGAACCCTACTGGAATGGTTAGGTCCATGATGGCGCATGCTAACTTACTTATCACTTTTTGGAGTGATGTGTTGTTAATTGATGCCTATATACTTAACCGGATGCCTTCCAAATCAGTTAATTCCACTCCATATGAGTTATGGACAGGTAGAAGACCGGACTTAAGTTTTCTTAAGGCATGGGGTTATGCTACCTATACACATGAGTCCTCTCACAAGTTTGGGAAATTGGGTCCCAAAGGAAATAAGAGTATTTTCATGAGATACTCCGAACACTCGAAAGGGTATGTGTTCATAGGTGAGCAGGAAAGTGGGAGTATAACTGAATTTGAATCACGGGATGTCACATTCTTAGTGGATGAATTTCCTAAGAATGGCGAAATAGGAGAAGATTACTCCTTATTTGAAACCTTGGATCAAGAAAATGATATTAATGGAGTTCGTCCAAGTGGGAGTAATATGAGAAGTGATGAATTGAATTCAACTCATTCTCAATTGCAACCATATGATGAGATGTCATTATCATTATCTAATCCTAGTGGGAGCATAATGGGGAATGATGTGCTAAGTGTGCAATTTCCCATACGGTGAACAAGTTGCCAAAGTATTCCCCGTCGACGTTTTGACATTGAAGGGGAAACTTTTATGATTGCTCCACAAGATGAGGATGAGCCAAGAAATATTAATGAGGCTCTGAATTGCCCTAATAAGGAAAAATGGATTCATGCAATGAAAGAGGAAATTGAGTCAATGAAGTCAAACCAAGTTTAGGAACTGGTTGATCTTCCAAATGGACACAGAGCTATTGGGAACAAATGGGTTCTCAAAATAAAGCGAAAGGCTGATGGCTCAATAGAAAGGCATAAGGCTCGCCTTGTAGCGAAGGGGTATAATCAACAGGAAGGAATTGATTATGAAGATATATTTTCTCCTGTAGTGAGATTTACCTCGATTCGTATTATTCTGGCAATAGTAGCTAGTATGGATCTTGAGTTACATCAGATGGATGTAAAGACTGCTTTCCTCAATGGAGAATTAGAGGAAGAGATATATATGGAACAACCTGCTGGTTTCATAGTGAAAGGCCAATAAGGTAAGGTATGTCAACTTTTGAGATCGATATATGGCTTTAAGCAGTCATCAAGACAATGGTATATACGTTTTCATAATACCATAATGGCATATGACTTTACAATGATTGATGAGGATCATTGTGTATATATCAAAAGATCCAATGATCAATTTGTGATCATATCATTATATGTTGATGATATACTAATTGCCGGAAGCAATATGGAGTTTGTTAGTACTGTCAAGAGATGGTTGTCTTCTAACTTTGAGATGAAGGATATGGGTGAGGCTGCATACATTCTTGGAGTTAAGATTTCAAGAAATCGTTCGAAGAGATCGTTGTCTCTTTCGCAAGAAACCTATATAAATAAGGTTCTTGAACGATTTTCGTATGCAAGATTGTAAACCTATAGACACTCCTATTGCAAAAGGTGAAGGATTGAGCCATAAACTGTGTCCAAGGACTCCACAAGAGAAGGAACAGATGAAATATGTTCCTTATGCTAGTGTTGTTAGAAGCTTGATGTACACTATGATGTGTACAAGACTTGGCATATGTTTTGCAGTTGGAATGGTGAGTAGATACCAATTCAATCCAGTCCAAAGACAATGGAAAGCCGTTAAGAGAATACCGAGGTATCTAAAGGGGACTGCTGATTATACGCTGAGTTATTAAGGAAAGGATCTGCGACTCTAAGGCTATCCTGATGCTGATTGGGGAGGAGATTTAAATGAAAGGAAATCTACCTCTGGGTTTGTTTATCTTACCGAATAATGGCACCATATGTTGGAGCAGTAAGAGACAAACGTGTATAGCCCTGTCCACGATGGAATTTGAGTTCGTGGCATTATCAGCAGCAGTATTAGAAGATGTTTGGCTTAAGAAATTATTGGATCATTTAGGTGTTATTGGAAGTGCTGCAGATTTGTTATTGGTTAACTGTGATAACCAAGCAAAAAAAGCGTACACCAAAGATCCAAAATATCATGGCAAGACCAAACATATAGATACCAAGTATAATTTTGTCAAAGATATGGTTGCACGAAAAGAAGTGAACTTACAGTATATATCTACGCATAGAATGGTAGCAGATCCTATGATAAAGCCAATACCTAGACATGTGCTTTGTGGCCATATGAAATATCTAGGATTGCGTAGAGGCTGATGTACTGAATGTTGTAATTTCCCTAAGTGTTCACATTTGATGAATTTGTGTTTTCATCATTAATGTCAATGAATCTTTGTATGATCTTTATGCATCTTAATGCTCAGTGCATTATTTTAAGTTGAGAAGTATGTCGGACAGATATTAGATTAGCCCACTCACACGGGTAATCGCCTCTGTTTACTGTGTGATAAATAGAGATGAGACTGTTTTTAAGCTTATTATCTAGGTGATAATCGAGAGCTCAAACTTAAAACACGTATGTCGCCTTAACTGGGTGTTAAGATGAGGACATAATACTTACTATGTCCGAAAGTAAAATACCCCACATATTTTACTTTATCTGTCTAAGATGCCAGATGTGAGTTCTAATGAATTTTGTGAATGAGTAGATACGTGAACTCAAGTTAGACATTGGGTATGTCTGAACTATCATCTATACGGTATAAAAGGTGTAGATATACGCTCCATGGGAAAGGAGTTAATACCGTAATACGTATTTCATACTACGTATGCATAAGACGACCAATAAGAGTGGCAAAAAGTTTGATCTCAACTTTTATGACGTGTGAGACTCTTGAGGAAAAGAGTTCCTCAATTTTTTAGTCCCCTCATGACTCTTACTTATTCTCAAGATTTCTATTTAGTGTTTGCTATCTTAGGATGTTGCCAATGGTCATGAGTTTGATTTGATCTAATGGGGCATTTCTAGAAAAGCAAGCTAAACTGAAATTGAGAGTTTGAAGGAAAGAGGAAGATCGATTTTGGAGAATCACATTGTAGTTTTGTATTCACCGGTTAACCAATTATGACTGTCTTTGTGATAATCATAATTGTGAATACAATATACATATCATTGTTTTAAAAGAGATCAAGAGAGATATAAATGTGATCGATCGATCTAGGGTACTGCATACTAAATCTACTCAGAATGTGATGCCAATTATGAGCTGCTATATATTCCTAACAGATGTATGGCAACGAGCTCTCAAAGTATGCTGGTCGCACGGATTATTCACCGGTATGAATGTTGAAGAGAGGAAAAGAGGATTCTGTTCGGCTCACCATGTTAAGTGAGAGTCTATGATGGATTTTTCTCTGATGGGGTTGAGTAGGGCATGTCCGCCCATGTTGGTTTTGGACCATCATGTGCGAGTGGGAGATGATGGTTTTATATGAGATGGGCTTAAGGCCCGTCCGCCCAAGTTGGGCCCAAAAAGGCCCGGCCCACGGGAATAGGGCCCGTGGATGGGAAAAGGTATAAAAGGGAGGAGAAAGAGAGAGAAGACACCCTTTGGTCATTCTAACGTACGCTTCTCACTCTCTCTTTCCCTCCAAACGCTTAAGGCACGTTGTTTCCCTTTTCAAGGCAAATTGACATCATCGAATCAGAATTTCTTCCTCGGTCTTCAGCATTGGTGTCTAATCTGTGGCTAACAAGGTACGCTCGAATCCGTGGTGTGCTTTACGATCGGTGATACGTGTTATTCCTGGGCTTCGTCTTCCGCATTGATTTAGGGGTTTGATTTAGTGTCGAATCCGCTTTTTGGGGATCCGCTATTCCCAACAGTATGCTATCAGTCATTTGCAATTCGGTGCAAGTAGTTTTTGAAGTGTTCTCGTTGAGCTGATTGTTTTGCTGATTGTCGTTGTCGAGAACTTGTTTCGTAGAGTTCAGGCAGATGCGCGGTGGCATTTGCAGCAGGAGATGAAAAATTAGGCAAACATTACTCATTCTCTTAAACGAACCGAACACGGAAAGATGAGAAAATTTTTTTCATCGAAACAAATGGAGCCATATGAACATATATTATTTTCTTAAGGTTTTGCTGAATTAAATAAAATATACCATTTTTCACATTTTAATTAAGTACATGCGGTTGAATTAGATAAAACATGTCTTTTGATAAATAAATAAATAAGGTGTAATATTCAAGAATATATTTTATTCTTTGTCGATGAGTTTTGCTAAATTACATAAATCATATCATTTCTTTCATTTTTTAGTCACATAAATTCGATTGAGTTAAACAAATTGTGTCACTTAAAAATAAATTTAAGATATTTTTCGTTTATCTTTCTTGAAAATATAACCCTAACAAGAGATGGAGCTCAGGGGTTACAAATTAATAATTGATACTGTCAACTGCGACTTTAATTCGACCAAGAAAAACTCCGAGTTTGATTAAAAAAAAAAGATACCTTAATTTTAGGACGGGCTATTGAGTTTGGGTTGCCTACTGCTAGATTTGGTGCTCGTGCCCCAGTATTAACGAAAACGAAAAAGGAGGCAAAGCGGAAAGTATTAATAAACTAAATAATTTTCTTTTTCAAAAAACTAGGTAGAAAATTGAACAGGTGAACTTGTTGAATGTTGATATTAACCTTTCGTAGCGCACGTATATGTGGGCTGAACCCAATTACATAAGACCGCAGAAGAAAAATGAGATGAAGGCCTATGTTGTAGAAACGAGTCTTGTCGCGACCTACCCTCATGGTGCACCACTTGGGAATTTAGTTAATGGATTATTGAGCCTAAACTTAACTCGGACTCTCTCAAGTCTATACCAATTTGCAACTTAAGATTTAAGGTTTTATCATGCAAACCATTTTCATTTTGGAGTCGTCACTAACTAGCTTACGGTGAGTCAATTAGAACCCCAAATAAAGTATCGAGAAAAATACTTTACTATTGTATTACTAAGAACCAGAGATTATGGGTATGGATACTTGGTTACACTAGCTTCCTTTAATACATTTTCGATACCATTCTTTTATGAAATAATATTTAGTAGACAGCTTGGATTCCATTTTATTACTCTTTAATATGTGAGGTGATTATACAAGTGTACAAACCACCAATTTAACAGCTAATAAGGCGATAAATAAACTATAGGACTTACCTCATAGCAATAAAATCATTTGCAATGTTAAATCAAAATTTACATCAATATTCATAAATATTTCTAATTAACATACAATCACTCACATTTTTTTTTTTGGGTTTTCATTTATTTAAATGAAACCTAAGAAGTACATGCAAGGTAATGCAATGACATACAAAAATGCTTAGCTAAAATGACATGCAACATGCAACTTAACAACGAACTATATTTCACGCAACATTAATTAAATGACCTAATTTGATGACGGGCAAATATTAGATGCAACTATCGTAACATGTCATGCATTTTAATTAAAATGTCCCTAAACGTGCAATTTACTATATAATGTACAATATGCAAACTAATTCTACATGACGCATGCATAATTTTTTTTTTAATTAAAATTCAGAATAAAAAATACCTAATATTTAAATATACCATCTATTCTAAGAAAGGAAATCTAATTCATCCTAAAGCAATATTTTTTGGATTTTTATTTAAAATTTCGGAAAAAAGAAATTGCCAGATTTAAAATGCTATCTAATCTAAAATAAGCAGTATTCTAGCAAGAATCAAATCCAATTTTAATATTTTTTAGGTTTTCTTTTTAAGGAAAGCAATCAAACAATGGATAAATATTTGGTTAGATAATGCAATACAAAAACGTATATTATCTATATGTAAATTTGGTAATGAAATAAGCCAATGATTATCTCCAAATGGTTATGGATATTTATGGAAAGTTGTCCGTTCAAATTTAGAATATGGGTAAATTGATGATTGTATCCAAGTGGTTATAGATAGGATGGAAGATATTCCATGCCGATGGGTATTGAATCTTTGTAGTTAGAGATCAGATGGCCGTGTGTGTGTGTTTTTTTTTTTTTTGGGTCAGAAAATATAGTCAAGCTTCATTACTTAACGCAAAAAACTTGGGCCTCAGAAACAATAAGGTCCCATAAAGTACTAGGAGGATTAGTAAGCCAATCTCTAGGAAGATAATTACCTCTATGTGCTTTAGCTACCTAGTCCGCTAATTTATTTGCTTCTCTTGGGCAATGAGCTATAATCAAGTTTTCAAATTGGTTTGGCCGTGTGTTGTTAAGTTATGAAATTTTCCTAACTACGTCGGGACAAGGAAGGTTCGGGCTTTAGTTATCACTCGCTCAAGATGCTCAAATAACAGCGCATCTCACGACTCCAGCGGATCTGGGCAAACCTAAATACTGGTTAAAGTCGAATAAAGTTGCGTGTCGAGAACAATATCAAATGAATTTCACTTTCCGCTTGTACTTGGTTTTGCGATTTCGAAGATTATGTTAAAGGTTGGGCTGCATTGAAACTGTAAGTGCTCCACTCATTCTACGTGTCTGGAGTGAGTTTTTGCCAATGAATCCAATTCTATGCTCAAGAATTGTTGGGAGCATCGAGTTATCGCAACCCAAATCTAATGTAGCAACAAAAAGAAGAACTGCAATCTATGTTCGTCGGACTGGTAATTATGGTTTTGTTTCGTTTGGTCTCTTTTTGGAGTAGGAAACGAATGGAAAAGTTCTATCAATTGCTACTGAACCAAGCTCATTATTATTATTCTCAGTTACATCGAAATAATTGAGTAGTAAGCAATTAATGCGTAAAAAGAATAAATTTGGCATTGCGTGACTCTTCACATTAGTCTTGGGGTTTCCAAATTTATCTGGAGTTTTAATTCAAGAAACCAAATTCAACAAAAAAGCAAGTTCAGTTGGTTAACAAATTATGAACAAGAGACTCGGGAAAGAAAAAAAAAAACTATGAACTAGCAATTAGGTCTTCTTATTTTTCATTCCTCATTCACATTGACCAGTCAACGCCCAAAATTTAAATCAATCACTTGAATGCTATCATTTTCACAAAATTTTAACCACAAGCATCAAATATTTTGATGCTATGCCAGATTTTTCAGCAAAAAAATAGCCAACATCACTCAAGTCAGCGCTTTTTTGAAAAAAAAAAAAAAAAAAAAAGTTATAACATTTAAGTGATCGATTGAAAAAAAATTATAGCACAAAACACATATACTTTGTGCCATAATTTCTAGAGCTTGTTATCGTTGCCCTTGCTTTTGGTGTGTACGGATGTCCAATAGGGTCGAGCATTGTTCCAAGACAGAAACTAAGAATTAGACACGTGGGAACATGTCCGGTTTCAGGTTTAAGATATGTAAAGTAGATTTTTTTTTCCCAAGAATTGAGGAATTTGTTTCAACAGATAGATTCCAGGTTCTAGGTTGATATAATTTGGAATCTAGAACCTATAACTGAAAACCTGAAACAAGTTTTATGTTTTTCTTAGTTTATGTTTCATGTGATCCTACGATATTCCAATTTGAAACCACTAGTCTACCATTTTATGAATGAGACTTACTTTATTAATGTTTCATATTTTTCGTGTCTAAATATAAATTATGATAAGTGAATAATAACAACAAGTTGTGATAATTAAATATGATAATTCATTGCAGTTATTCAATTAATAATTTAGATGGAACTTGGGTAGATCTTGGAGCCGACCTTTGGGCAAGTTCCGCAAGTTCTAGGTTTCAACCGGAACTTCTACGGAACTTGGAAACACTAAAATCTGGAATCGCTCACCCATAGCATGTACTTAATCCAGTAATTCATTTTTTTTTTTAATCCTTTTTGTTCATTTGAATCAGTTCTCATTAATTCATCCAAATATATGTAGTACAAGAGAAGTAGCCCGAGCAAACGCAACTTAGTTATCTGAGTCTCTAACAAAATAGAGAGCTAGTATGACAAAATGAAAATGAAAGAGACCATTCAATATATAAAATAGGTAGGATGGTCCAGGAAGCCATTACAAGATCATCTAGTAAAAACCATGAACTTCCTTCAGGATGCCAAATTAACTGTAAAACAAAACAATGAGCCTGCCATGCTCAAAACCAAAACGTAAAGAAGAAAATTTACACCACGAATTCTTCTAAATTGAGCGATTTCTCATTTTCATCAGCAATGGCCAATTATACCCTCTTCTCCTGTTCACGTAGTGTTTAGACTGCCGCTTCATCACGGCGCTAATGCCGCTCCCGTATGCTCTCGGCACTAGCTTTGCTTTCGTCGAATCGAACCTAACCAGATATTTTCCCAAGATAGGATAAAAAGGACGATCTGCGAAGCTCAAAAGTCGTCTCCAACAGTCAAGCAAGAGAACGAGTTGAGGTCTTGGGTCCACTGGAGACGGCAATTTGACGCGTATTAGGCACTGAGTGACTTTGTTTAATTCGAAGTCAAATCAGTTTCTATCAAAATTTAAACTTTCTTTGTTCGGTCGGATTACAAAAGTAAACTTGACTCCAAAAAAAAAAAAAACACTATTTTAAAAATTTTCTCGAGACTTTTAATACCCTTTAGAGGGATGTGCCCGGCCAGGGTTTAAGGGGAAAAGGGAGATCATAAAGGGAGGTGGGGGGATTTGAGGGTTTAGGGGATGTGATTTTATGGTCATATCTCACCATTTTTACTTGGGTAAGGCACCAATGGCACATGGTCCGTATGATATTCCCATAAATCACGTCCATTCCCAACTTTGGTCCCTTCTAAAAGACGAAACTCCTTATATCTTCACAACATTCAAATGTTAACATGTATATCATAGACTAGTTTTTTTGTTTTTTTTATAACGTTTTAAAATTTGAATTACATTTTAGATTTTGGCAAAGAAAGCCGACAAAATTGACTCTTAATGAATGTAATCACATTGCTTGTCAATGCCTTATATATTTTAATGCCGAGGCATTTGAAATGACATGAAAGCCAAATTATAAATGCCAAGGGTAAAATAAAATCTAAAGGTGGAAAGAAGTAATTCCATAAATACGAATTGCGACCTATAAGTTGGCTAACAAAATCAAAGTAATTGGGGATGTTTTTTTTCGGTAAAAATAGGGAAAGAAATCACTTGTGGGAACTCAACGTCACGCGAGGTCGGTGCAAGTGGGGAATGCAGCAACGTGAAAATGAGCACGATAGTTAAATAATCAGGATCAAAATACCTAACCACCCTTTCTTTCTATAAATAAAAAAGAACACCGTTTTTTTGGGGCTGAGCTTAAAATAGCAAGAGGGAAATTATTAATTAAAGCAGTAATTAAATGATCTGAGAGAGAGAGAGAGAGAGAGAGGGAGAGAAATTATTAAAATGCAGGAAATTAAATAAGATCTGCCTCAGACGTTACGGACAGTCTGAAGGATCGGAACATCCCTGCACACAATTCCATCATAAACAGCCTCTGTTCTCTCCTGGAGAGTCCATTGGTGGGTCTAGGCACCTGTAACCCGAAAAAAATTAAAATATTATTAATAATAAATTACCAGATTAAATCCCACTTACGAAGGGGTTTTGAAAATAGGGCATTAAAAGTGCGCCTAGTTCAATTTTGACCAAGGCATGTGAAGAAATGTTGGAGTGTTTGACAAGTATTTAAAATAGCTTCCACCCAAATACATGCTAAAAGCTCAATGTTACTTCCACTCAATATTTGGAGAATGCTAAAATTAGAATTAAAAGATTTTTTCTTCCAAAACTGCCTTCATTAATTATTTAGTTTTTCGATTTTGCCCCTTTGTTATAACTCTTCATTTTCTTCATGCAAGGGTGGCTCGTCTAGTGAAAGGACGACGGGGGTTGCACAAACCAAGCGACGTCTGCTAGAGGTCCCACGTCCTTAAGTAGCCCTCGCCTAGGTCACCCGACTCTCATTGAGGACCACTTAAGGTTACTTAAGGTCAGGCAACGTCAACCGATGACCACTAGAACTAATGGCCACTGGCACCAAATCTAACGCATTGGCAGCCGTAGCCCTTCATCAGCTCTAGTGAATGTATAAATTATTTTTTGATAAAAATATACATATAAGATACAGTAAAAGTTCATTGCAAGAGTTTTTTTTTGCCAAACACTATTTAAACCTAAAGTTCTTTTACAAAGAGTTTTTACAAAATGCAATTTGCATTTCCTTAAAGAATTTTGACTTTCAACATTTGTATTACACCTAAAATTCATTTGCAAAGTTGAACTAAATTCACCCTAAATCCAAGGAGGATACGCCTTTATCAATGGAGATAGATTAATTGTTGGGGGGCCACTTGAGATCTGGTCCCTCTTGGGGCAGAGAAAAGCTGGGAAAGGGCAGGGCGCGAGAGCGTTGTTAAAGCATACAAGAGAACGAAATCTCGAGCATCCAATGTCGGCCAGACCAATGGTTGTGGAAAAGATTGTATATGACATGCTAGCTTGGGGGGGTGGGGGCGCCGCTCTCCGACCCCTTTTTAACATATGCTGCTCTAATAAAAGGCGAAAGAATAATTTGACCTGTGCTCACCGCATGACTGCGTGAAAACAACAGAGTTACATAACATTGCATCCCCTCCCTAATGAGGATTTGGGTGATGGGTGCTCTCAAGAACCCTAATTTGGCAATTGAATTGAAGAAGTTACAGAGTTTTCTCAATATTTATTACCCTTTTACTGTGATGTGCACAGCCAGGGCTTTGCACCCTATCAAACAGCAAAGCTTACCTGCCAAATGGGTGTCGGTGCAATCAGGATTTGGTGATGGGTGTTCTCAAGAACCCTAATTTGACACCCATCCCCCCCTTCTCTCTCTCTCTCTCTCTCTCTCTTAATATTCAAAAGTCCAAAACCCTTTTCCCCTGTTGTTTTCTTCATCATCAGCGTCCTTCCCTTGTAACGGAAATATTATATTAAGCCAGAGCCAATCGCCCTCATCCCCAAGACCAAGACCGAGCGGTTCCTTTTTTGAGAGGGAGAAATTGGTGGAAGAACAGTGCATGATAGACCAATGACGACGACTCCCATCTCACCAGCACGGCAGCACCCACTCCACCCCACTTTTGACTTCCGAATTGAGAGGGGGACGGGGGTCAAGGGGGTCGTTCCTAAGTGGACCGTTTTCCCATGACGTCTTACGAAATTGACATGAATTGGCTTTAGGACCACTTTGATGCATTTATGAATTTCTGAGTACAAGACCGACGCGTGAAAACAAATGTTACACAAAACGTGTGGCGAAAAACCAAAACTTCAAGGACCACATCGAATTAGTTAAGTTCGGATCATGGGTTGGTTTCCTTTAGTCCGGATTTTATACAATTATTGTGGCCGTGCCGTGGAATTGAGCGGCCGTGTCCTTGCTTCTTGGGCACTTCCACGAAGAAAAGTAAAAATGGGACAAAGGAAAGAGAAACGCACCTTCCCCCTACCACTTGTGGAGTCCAAATGGAATCTCTTCTCTCTAAAATCGAACACGTGGTGGTCTGCTGCTGGCTTTGAAGGGGACCGGCATGGCCTCTTTTCTTCAATCGCCCTTCTCTCCCTCCCCCAACGTCTTCCCAGTACAACAGTTAATAAATTTCCATGCCCGCGTGCTTCTAGATGGGATTGACCCTTCGTACACGATTGTGCCAACAAGGCGGAGTAGCAGAGAAAAACCAGTCTCTAACTTTGACGCGCGCAGAGGCGCACAGATCGCACAGAAATGAAGGTGTTCTGGACATCCCTGGCGTCCCTCCTGGGCGTCCTGGCCTTCTGCCAGACCCTCCTCCAGGTGGTGTTCCCGCCGGAGCTCCGGGTCGCCTCCCTGCACTTCCTGAACTACATCATAAATAAGGCCAACGAGATCCGCCACAAGAACCGAGGACGCCTCCTTTATATTCATTCGCGCCGCGGGTTGCTCGATTGCCGGGGCCACCCGTGGGAATCCGAGCCGTTCAAGCACCCGAGCACCTTCGACACGTTGGCCATGGACCCGGAGAGGAAGAGGGACATCATGGAGGACCTCCGCTACTTCGCGGCCGGGCAGGCCTTCTACCAGCGGGCGGGCCGGGCCTGGAATCGGGTGTACCTGCTCTATGGCTCGCCCGGGACGGGGAAATCGAGCATGATCGCCGCCATGGCCAATTTCCTCGGCTACGACATCTACCAACTCGAGCTGCCCCATGTGCACACCAACTCCGAGCTCCGGAAGCTCCTCATGAACACCAGTTCCAAGTCCATCATCGTCGTCATCACCAGCACCGACTGCTCGGTCAGTCTGTCCAACAGGTCGGAGGCGCCCTATGCCACAGCACCTCGTAGCTACTACGACCCCGGCGCGCCTGAGGCAACCCGCGGCAGCGAGGACGGGAATAGCAACATGGTCACCCCCTCAGGGCTGTTCAGCTTCACCCATGGCCTATGGTCATGCTGCGGGAGCGAGAGGATCTTCGTGTTAACCGCCAACCACATCGAGAAGCTCGATCCAGCATTCCTCGAGAGAGGCCGCATAAACATGCGCATCCACATGAGCTACTGCTCGTACCCGGCGCTCAAGATCCTGCTCCGGAACTATCTGGGTAGCGTGGCTGAAGACCTGAGCGAGGTGGTGGCAAGCGAACTCCAAGAGGCGGTCGAGAAGGCCAAGATGACGCCGGCGGACATAAGCGAAGTCCTGATCGAGAACCGGAGGAACAAGGAGGGAGCCGTGAGCGAGTTGCTCGAGGTGTTGAAGGAGAGAGCGGAGAGGAACTGCAAGTACGAGCTGAACACGGTGGAGGAGGAGGAGGAGAAAGAGGAGCAAGAGGAGCAAGAAAAGAGGGCTCTGGAGAGCCCGACAGAAGGGAGCGACTGCGGTGACGATTCCTGCAAGGTGGAAGAGGATGATGAAGAGAAGAAAGCAATATGAGAGGGAAAAATCAGTTCGTCCCTTTTTCATTTTCTTTTCACTTTTTTTTTCTCTTTTTTTCCCCTTTATTTTCTCTTCTTTTTGGGTTAGAAATGAAAAATGGAAAAGCAAATTTGATCTGTTGGGAACAGATGGTTGATTTTTGCTCCTGTGCAAGAATTTACCCTTTTCCAAAGCAACGTATCAAATGAATTTCACTTTCTGCTTGTGCTCGGTTTTGCGATTTGGAAGATTATGTTATAGGTTTGGATTGTATTGAAACTGTAAGGGCTCCCCTCATTCTATGCATCTAGATCGAGTCTTCGCCAATGAATCCAATTATGGTTCCATTCTATGCTCAAGAATCGTTGGGGGCATCAATCTATCGTAACCCAAATCTAATGCAGCTACAGAAAAAGAAAAAAAAAAAAAAAGAACTGTAATCTCTATTCGTCAGACAAGTAATCATGGTTTTGTTTAGTGTAGTCTCCCTTTTTTCCTTTTTTTTTTCAATAACTACCGAACCAAGCTCAGTATAATTTGGTACGATTCGATGTGATTATTATTGTGATTATTATTATTCTTAGTTGTATAAAAATAACTGAGTAGTAAGTAAGCAATTCACTAATAAAAAGAATAAGTTTGACATTCTATGATTTTTCTCATTAGTTTTGGGTTTTCCCAATTTATTCGGTTTTCTAATTGAAGAAACCAAATTCAACAAAGTAGCAAGTTCGGTTGGCTAAGAAAAAACTATTCACTAGCGATTAGGTTTTTTATTTGTCATTCCCCATTCAAATTGACCAATCAATAACCATAATTCAAATTGATGATTTGAATACTATAATTTTACAATATTTTAACTACAAGCATCAATTGTTTTGATGCCATGTCCGATTTTTTGGCAAAAAAATAGCAGATATCACTCAAGTGAACTTTTTTTTATAAGTTATAACACTTAAATAATCGATTGAAAAAATAATGTCACAAAATGTGTATACTTTGTAACATAATTTCTAGAGCTCAATATCGTTGCCCTTGCTTTTGTCGTAGACAGATGTCCAATAATAAAGGGCGTGTACTTCCACTAATTCTTTTTTTGTCCTTTTTTTTTTTTTTCATTTGAATCATTTCTAATTATTCCATCCAAATATATAGCACAAAAGAAGTAGCTCGAACAAACCCAACTTTTACAGCTTTCTCTAGCTATCCAAGTCTCTAGTAGGATAGAAACCAAGTATCACCAAATGAAATTGAAGGAGACCATTCTTTATAGAAAATAGGTAAGACAGTCCTGGAAGTCACACCCCTAATGCTGCTCCTTTATGGTGTCGGCTCCAGTTTCCTTTTTTGTCGAAGCGAACCCAACCAGAACTCCTAACTTCATCATCTTAACATCATCATCCACAGCTGCCTCCCCTCCTCCAGCGCCACCATCCTCCTCCTCCTTGCTCTGCCGTTCCTTCACGACTCCATCAACAATGTCCATCGCGTCTGGGAGCGTGTGGCAGGATCATTGGCAACAAATTTATGGACAATCCCATCAATCTAAACGAAACTCCAAGTATAAACTATTACTACTTTATTTTCCTTCATAGTTTTCACAGTTGCAAGATATCATCCCAATTGCCCATCTCAACATATATATGTTGCCTGAAGGATATAGCGTCCACTATGTTAAGGTTCTAGTTTTGGATCAAATGCCTGCCTACTTTCTCTCCTAACTTAACATAGCCATGCATCGTACACCCCATTCACCAAAGATGCCTGAAATGCACCATCTGGTTAAATTTTAGAGATGAAGGGATGAAAACTAAAGAAGGCCAGACATCGTAGAACAATTAGTTAATTCTTAGCTTCAAGTAACTTTTACCAGGAGTCAACTTAGTAAATAAGTTATATTTGGTGAAACACATGCAGAAGAGAGCTCATGACAGGGCCAAATGCAGAAAGCTAAGGATGGCTAATCATTAGCTATGTGAGGATATAAGCTAGCAATACTTATAAAGCTTATCACCTATCTTTATAACGAAGAAAGAATGGCCAAAAGAACCTAATCTCCTGTCATGTCTAGAACGGTTACACGAACAGAACCTAGCCACAACGTTGGTCAGGGCTTGAATAGAAAATAGCAATGGATAATAGTATAATATGAAGGAAGTGCATATCAGAAGGTCAATCGTGTTGGTCAGGGCTTGAATATAAAATAGCAATGGATAATAGTATAATATGAAGGAAGCGCATATCAAAAGGTCAATCATCCATGGAAGATTTATGAATGAAAAGGAAAGGTCTTTTGATGTAAGATATGATTTGATCAAAAGGGAAACGGTCGTTTGATGAAAAGGTCATTAACGTGGTCCTTATTGTAGTTTGTATCAATGTGACTTGGTTTGGTTCAACATTCAAAAAACGTCTTACTCATCCTAAGAACTATAAAAAAACTTGTGACATCACTCCAATATATCTATTGTTACTATAAAATATAGGGAAAATTCCAAATAAAGGCCTAAAGTGGCCATAGTTGTTTCAAATAAGGGCCTAAAGTAGTCATGATCGTTTCAAATAAGGGCCTAAAGTAGTCATGGTCGTTTCAAATAAGGGTCTGACCTCACCGATCGTCAACTAGCTAAATATTCTGAACGGCCAAAGGCATTATCATCCAATTACAATTTTAATCTTAAATTATTTTTATTCTTTTATTTTATTTCTTCTTTTTTCACTTTTTTATTTTAGCAAGGGCTAGTGGTCGCCGACGAGGGTCCAGGGCTCTACGAGCCTCACTAACCATTGGTAAGGGCTGACCAGCCCTCATCGGCCCTAGGCGAAGCCAGCTCTCACCAAATGGCCGCGAGGGCGGCCTCCCCCAAGGTGAGGGTTGCCAAGCCCTCCTCAATCCCAAAGCAAAACTAGAAAAAGGAAAAAAAAAAAAAGAGAAAGAAAGAAAAAAAAAAAATTCGAAAAGAAAGTAAATGACTAAAATACCCTTTATCACCAAAAAGTTAGGTCCTTATTCAAAATAAACATAGTCACTTCAAATTTTTATTTGAAATAAAATCCATTTCATTTTCTTATTTGAGAAAATGATAGTACTTCGGACCCTTGTTTAAAATAAGATCCACTTTCAACTCTTATTTAAGAAAATAGTATTTCAAGCCCTTATTTAATATTTTTCTTAAGATAAATTCAAAAGCACTTTCAACTTATCTATACATATATATAATAAAAAGATCGGATAGAATAGCTTTCCATGATTGTATGAAATATCAGATTATTGTCATTTCGCACTTTTACATTAATGGACATCATTGATCCATATGACATTTGAGGGCCACAAGAAGGAAACAAAATTCTGTTTCTAAGCTCTTTCCTTTAGCCATGTGGCTGCACTTGTGTATTACATGTGGCCTTTAACTCTTTTGATGTGAAGCCAAGCTAATTACGTGCACATTTAAGCCAAGCCAAATAGTAACATTTTTGAAGCCATCAAAGGGGGGAAAAGGGCAAAATATCTTGATAACAAAGCAAAAAGAGCCAAGGAAAGCCGAAAAAGTTGAATTACATTTTAGATTTTGGCAAGGAAAGCGAAAAAGTTGGCTCTTAACGAATGTAATCACGTTGCTTGTCAATGCCCTATATATTTTAATGTCATGACGTTTGAAATTAAAAGAAAGTCCAATTATAAATGCCAAGAGTAAAATAAAATCTAAAGGTGGAAATAAGTAATTCCATAAATATGAATTGTGACTAGTGAAGTGGCTTAGAAATCGAAGTAATTCGGCATGTTTTTTCGGTAGAAATAGGGAAAGAAATCACTTGTGGAAACTGAACGTCACGCGAGGTGGGTACGGTTGGGGAATGCAGCAACGTGAAAATGAGCACAGTAGTTAAATAATCAGCATTAGAGAATACCTAACCACCCTTTCTTTCTATAAATAAAAAAGATTTCTATAAATAAAAAAGAACACCATTTTTTGGGGCTGAGCTTAAAATAGCAAGAGGGAAATTATTAATTAATTAAAGCAGTAATTAAATGATCTGAGAGAGAGAGAGAGAGGGGGAGAGAAATTAATAAAATTCAGGAAATTAAATAAGATCTAGCTCAGACGTTTCGGACAATCTGAAGGATCAGAACATCCCTGCACACAATTCCATCATAACCAACCTCTGTTCTCTCCTCGATGGAGAGTCCATTGGTGGGGTCGAGCGCCCCCGTGCTCTAGGCACCTGTAACCCAAAAAAAAATTAAAATATGATTAATAATAAATTACCAGATTAAATCCCAGTTAAGAAGGGGCTCTGAAAATAGGGCATTAAAAGTGCGCCTAGTTCAATTTTCACGAAGGGCCATCAAGAAATATTGGAGCGTTTGACTAGTATTTTAAACTAGCTTCCAGTCAAATGCATGCTAAAAACTAATGTTACTCCCACTCAACATTTGTAGAATGTTGAAATTAGGATTAAAATATTTTTTTCTTCCAAAATTGCCTTCATTAATTGTTTAGTTTTCCGATTTTGCCCCTTTCTTATAACTGTCCATCTTCTTCATCCAAGAGCCGCTAGTCTAGTGAAAGGACGACTAGGGTCGCACAACCCAAGCGACCTCTGCTAGAGGTCCCACATCCTTGAGTGGCCCTTGCCTGGGTCACGCGACCCTCACCGAGGACCGCTTGAGGTGACTTAACGTCAGGCAATCTCAATCGATGGCCATTGGAACTGACAGCCACTAGCGCCAAATTTCACTCATTGGCGGCCATAGCTCTTCATCAACTCTAGTGAAAATATAAATTCTTTTTTACTAAAAATATATATAAATGATACAGTCAAAGTTCATTGCAAGAGTTTTCCGCCAAACACTATTTAAACCCAAAGTCTTTTTGCAAAGAATTTTTACTAAACGCAGTTTACATTTCCCTAAAGAACTGACTTTCAACATTTGTATTACACCTAGAACCCATTCATAAAGTTGAAATAAATCCACTGTAAATCCAAGGAGGAAACGCCATTATCAATGGAGATGGATTAATTGTTGGGGGGGGTGTTGGCGGTGCTTGAGATCTGGTTCCTCTAGGGGCAGAGAAAAGCTGAGAAAGGGCAGGGCGCGGAAGTGTTGTTCAAGCATACAAGAGAACGAAATCTCGAGCATTCAATGGCGACCAGACCAATGGTTGTAGAAAAGATTGTATATGACATGCTAGCTGAAAAGGTGGGAGGGGGGGGCGCCGCTCTCCGACCCCTTTTTTAACATATGCAACTCATTTTCCCTCACACCCAAATTGGCGTATGCTGCTCTTTGCAGTGAGCACAAGATATTCTCTAATAAAAGGCGAAAGAATAATTTGACCTGTCCTCACCGCATGACTGCGTGAAAACAACAAAGTTACATGCCATTGCATCCCCTCCCTAATGAGGATTTGGGTGATGGCTGCTCTCAAGAACCCTAATTTGGCAACCGAATTGAAGAAATTACAGAGTTTTCTCAATATTTATTACCCTTTTACTGTGACGTGCACAGCCAGGGCTTTGCACCCTATCAAACAGCAAAGCTTACCTGCCAAATGGGTGTCGGTGCATCCCCTTCCTAATGAGGATTTGGTGATGGGTGTTCTCAAGAACCCTAATTTAACACCCATCCCCCCTCTCCCCCTCTCTCTTTCTCTCTCTCTCTCTCTCTCTCTTAATATTCAAAAGTCCAAAACCCTTTCCCCTTGTTGTTTTCTTCATCATCAGCGTCCTTCCCTTGTAACGGAAATATTATATTAAGCCAGAGCCAGTCGCCCTCATCCCCAAAACCAAGACCGAGAGCCGAGAGGTTCCTTTTTTTGAGAGGGAGAGATTGGTGGAAGAGCAGTGCATGATAGACCAATGGCGATCACTCCCATCTCACCAGCACCCACTCCACCCCACTTTTGACTTCCGAATTGAGAGGGGGACGGGGGTCAAGGGGGTCGTTCCTAAGTGGACCGTTTTCCCATGACGTCTTACGAAAATGCCATGAATGGGATTTAGGTAAACTTTGATGCACTTTTGAATTTCTGAGTACAGGACCGACGCGTAAAAGCAAATGTTACACAGGACGTGTGGCGAAAAATCGAAACTTCAAGGACCACATCGAATTAGTTATGTTCGGATCATGGGTTGCTTTCCTTTAGTCCGGATTTTATACAATATTATTGTGGCCTTGCCGTGGAATTGAGCGGCTGTGTTCTTGGGCACTTCCACGAAGAAAAGTAAAAATGGGAAAAAGGAAAGAGAAACGCACCTTCCCCCTTCCACTTGTGGAGTCCAAATGGAATCTCTTCTCTTTAAAATCGAACACGTGGTGCTCTGCTGCTGGCTTTGAAGGGGACCGGCATGGCCTCTGTTCTTCAATCGCCCTTGTCTCCCTCCCCCAACGTCTTCCCAGAACAACAGTTAATAAATTTCCGTGCCCGCGTCCTTCTAGATGGGATTGACCCTTCGAACACGAATGTGCCAACAAGGCGGAGTAGCAGAGATGTTAAGATCGTCCTTTCCCTCGTACCCCCCAAACCAACCTCTCATCATCCCATCCCTTTTCTCTCCCCAAGGCCCAAAACCAGTCTCTAACTTTGACGCGCGCAGAGGCGCACAGATCGCACAGAAATGAAGGTGTTCTGGACATCCCTGGCCTCCCTCCTGGGCGTCCGGGCCTTCTGCCAGACCCTCCTCCAGGTGATGTTCCCACCGGAGCTCCGGGTCGCCTCCCTCCACTTCCTGAACCAGGCCCTCAACTGCTTCTCCTCCTACCGGGACTACATCATAAATAAGGCCAACGAATTCCGCCACAAGAACCGAGAACGCCTCCTTTATATTCATTCTCGCGGCGGGTCGCTCGATTCCAGGGGCCACCCGTGGGAATCCGTGCCGTTCAAGCACCCGAGCACCTTCGACACGCTGGCCACGGACCCGGGGAGGAAGAGGGACATCATAAAGGACCTCCGCGACTTCACGGCCGGGCAGGCCTTCTACCAGCGGGCGGGCCGGGCCTGGAATCGGGTGTACCTGCTCTATGGCCCTCCCGGGACGGGGAAATCGAGCATGATCGCCGCCATGGCCAATTTCCTCGGCTACGACATCTACCAACTCGAGCTGCCCCATGTGCACACCAACTCTGAGCTCCGGAAGCTCCTCATGAACACCAGCTCCAAGTCCATCATCGTCGTCATCACTGGCATGTTGGAAATTTCTATAATATGGGCTTACGTTAATTAATTGATTTTCTATTTTAAATAATCGGGTTAATGGATATTCCAATATTTGTTAAACCCTAAAGTGATCTGATTGAATTGGGTATTGGTATCTATTGTTAACGGGCTTAATTGAAAGCAAGTGTAAGCGGTGTGTTTGATCGAAGCCCGTAATGGGAAGGGCCTGGGCCGACATCTTTGTTGATTAAGTTTTCTTGCCAGGCCCTCTCTAGCTTGTAAATGGGTAGGTTATACCTATCAGTTGCTTGAATCCCATTGAAAGCTGCTATATCGAAATAACTCATAGAGAGGAAGATTTAGCATTCCGATAGATCCCTGATTATCAGAGTGATCTATTTTTCTTAAAGTGAAGCAATGACTGTACGCTTTAATTCCGCCGTATTTATTGATCTTGGTGTTTTACAATCATATATGGATCCGTTTTTCTTGATTAATTAGTTGTATATGTGAATAAATTTTCTACACGGCACCGACTGCTTGGTCAGTCTATCCAACAGGTCGGAAGCGCCCTATGCTACAGCACCTCGTAGCTACTACAACCCCGGCGCGCCTGAGGCAACCCGCGGCAGCGAGGACGGGAACAACAACATGGTCACACCCTCAGGGCTGTTCAGCTTCACCCATGGCCTATGGTCATGCTGAGGGAGCGAGAGGATCTTCGTGTTAACCACCAACCACATCGAGAAGCTCGACCCCGCATTCCTCGAGGGAGGCCGCATAAACATGCGCATCCACATGAGCTATAAGCGAAGTCCTGATCAAGAACCGGAGGAACAAGGAGAGAGCCGTGAGCGAGTTGCTCGAGGTGTTGAAGGCGAGAGCGGAGAGGAACTGCAAGTACGAGCTGAACACGGTGGAGGAGGAGGAGAAAGAGGAGAAAGAGGAGCAAGAGGAGCAAGAAAAGAGGGCTCTGGAGAGCCCGACAGCATGGAGCGATTGCGGTGACGATTCCTGCAAGGTGGAAGAGGATGATGAAGAGAAGAAAGCAATATAAGAGGGAAAAATCAGTTCGTCCCTTATTCATTTTCTTTTCACTTTTTTTTTCTCTTTTTTTTTTCCCTTTATTTTCTCTTCTTTTCGGGTTAGAAACGAAAAATGGAAAAGCAATTTGATCTGTTGGGAACAGATGGTTGATTTTTGTTCCTGTGCAAGAATTTACCATTTTCCAAAGCAACATATCAAATGAATTTCACTTTCTGCTTGTGCTCGGTTTTGCAATTTGTAAGATTATGTTATAGGTTTGGGTTGTATTGAAACTGTAAGTGCTCCCCTCACTCTATGCGTCTAAAGCGAGTTTTCGCCAATGAATCCGATTACGGTTTCATTCTATGCTCAAGAATAGTTGGGGGCATCAATCTATCGTAGCCCAAATCTAATGCCAAAAAAAAAAAAAAATTATAATCTTTATTCGTCAGATGTTGTGACCTAAATTTCGGGTGCACCACCTAAAAAAAAAAATTGTAATCTTTATTCGTCAGATGTTGTGACCTAAATTTCGGGTGCACCACCTAAAAAAATTATAATCTTTATTCGTCAGATGTTGTACCATTTCTTTTTTAATTTTCAAAAATATTTTTTGCAGACAGTTTGAATTTATTTTAATCTAAATCTCTATTATGCAGAAAGGTGACCACACGAGTGCTCAATCATTATTAAAAATTCAACAAATCAAATAAATTGCATCACACGAAGCTAGCAATTTTCTTTTTGGGTTTTCTTAGATTTTTTATAAAATGCATTTCTAACTACATGGCCTAATTTTACTAACAAAAAAATTCTAATTAAATGATCCTATCATGCAAACTACTTAATATGCATCTCATATTTTTATATTTTCTTTATTGAAATTCAAAATTAATAAAAACCCTAATTAAAATATCTAAATAAAATAATTTTCTAATTTATTTTAGGGATTAATTTGACTTAAACCCTATTCTATCTTAGAAAACTATTTTTTAGAAAATTTCTAATTTACTACCTACATGTCTAATTTACTAAATCTATATGCTCATGCAAGATTTTTTTTTTTTTTTTTTTAGTGCTTTTTCCAAGATAAACAAGTTTCATATAAACTAATCAAACAACAACTAAAGGATTAAAATAATCAAAAAAATAACTTTGTCTCACAGTCGGATTAACAATTACTCTAACCCTAAACTTCACGACAAATAAGTTCAAAATAATTAAAAATCTGATCCGAAGTCTTACGGATCAAATTAATAATTATATTGATTCAAAGCAATTAAAATGCTATTAAAAAGCCCGAAAATTAATATAATTAAAAAAAAAAAATGATCCGACGTCTTACAAATCAAATTAATAATTATAAAAATTCTGGACAAAATCCCTACAGATAATGCCTACAAAATTCATGAAATCAATATTGACATACTAAGTTCTAATAATAACAAAACTTAAAAAATGATAATAAAATAACATAAAAAAAAAAAAAAAAAAAAAAAAAGTACAACTAAAACTAGACTACCTACCACAGGGACTCAACACCACAGTAAAAGGCGTGTTGTATTGACGAGTGGGCGGACCAGCAGCGTCAACGGGCGAGCAGGTTGCGGGGAGGTGCTGGCGCTGTGGCTAATGCGAGTGCGGGGTCGGCGCAGACGGTTGGGCGTCCTAATTCAAAGTGCACAATCCAAATTCGGACTCAAATGGATGACTAACGGCGGCTCGTGGTCAAGAGAATCGCATATGGGTCGTTGTTCCTCCATTAAAGAATGTATATAACTCCACACGCTTAAACTCTTCACAATCTCCTGGCCAAAAAGTAATCCTTCCACTTGCATGAAGTAAAATCACAACACCCACGAATTGTCAAATCTAGACAAAATTCAAGAGAAGACAAATCCACTGCCTGCCCTTATTTGGCCGAATTGTGATTTTTTTACCAGAACGGATTACTTTCTTCAAGCTCACCAATCTTTTACACCCATGGTTTTTAACTTTGTTCCCTTCTTGAATTCGTGGGACGCCATGGTTTCGTTGCTGGCATCGGTAAACTTGCAAAAGAGAGCGAGAACACAAGGAATCGTCTGGGATATTAATCTCAGTGAACTCGCCGGAATTGCAACGATTCAGTAATAAACAACAATTCAGTGAAACGAGGAAAGGATCGGCGTCGATGTTGAAAAGGTCAATTGAGGGACTCTTGGACTGCTAGTCACAGGTAGATGGAGTAGGTCACGGTTGGAGGTGGTGCAACAGGAACAGCCGCAGGTTTGGGGGTTTGCAGCACGGAAGGTGGCATATGGCTAGTTCTTGATTTGATCATTCGCTAGTCTCCTCCGAGAACTTTTTGAGTGGACGCCCCCCTTCTCTTGTCGTCTCTCTCTTGTCAATTATGGCGGAATATGGAATTGTGTGGCCTTTTTGTTCGGCATTGAATTGCCTGCGACCACAACATCAGAAGAAGAAGAAAACAAAGTAAATACCGAAAATATGGAGTGAACAACTTTAATAGGGAGAGAAACAACCCGATTTTATCACTGTGAAATCACTGGATGGCAATCAGCGCTTGGGTACGTTGGCCACTTCGATGTCTCGCTGCTGGAATTATCGTCAAAGATGTAGGAGTTTAATCTAGGCAAGAAACAAAAATAAAATCACCTTAGTTTGAATAGCAAATTGGAATCGCACACAATCAAACTTAAAAGAAGGAAGCTCGACTTAGCTTTATGCTTGTCGTCAATATCCATGACGCATGATGAATGTGGGACGTCATCAAGAGGAATGCACCATCTAATAGACCAATCGGAGAATTCTTGAGATTGTCGACTTGAGATGTTTCAGGGTGTGTCTCCTTTTTTTTTCTTTTTTTTTCTTCCCTCTCTGCTGTACGTCACTTCTCCCTCTGCCCTCACATCTTTTCTCTCTTTCCCTCTTTTCTTTTTTCTATGACTTTGAGGAAAGAACAAAAGAAATACAAAAAAATCCACAAAAGATGAAATTCCCTCTTTTCGCTCACGAATTCTTTTTTTCTTGTAGAAATTCCTCTCCTGAATTTTTTGCATTTCCCCTTGTCATGAAAAATGAGCCTCTCTTTTATAGTGATTCAAAACGGTTACATGGCATTTCCCGAGTTACCATTTCTTATCACATTAAATCAAATCTGTATGATTTGGCAATCGCTCCATTCTTGCTCATTTTTCACTTGATTTCAAAATTGTTGCTGCATTTAACAAAATCCAGACATCCATCAAAATTCCATATTTCCTTGCATAATTTAATCAAATCAATTTCTCTCATTTTCATTTTTTTTTTTTTTTATTTATTCAAAATGCAATTTTATTTTTCCAAAATTAGGTGTCAACATCAAACGAGTAATCATGGTTTTGTTTAGTGTAGTCTCCCTTTTTTCCTTCTTCTCTTTTTTTTTCTTTACAATTACTACCGAACCAAGCTCGGTATAATTTGGTACGATTCGATGTGATTATTATCATTCTCAGTTGTATAAAAATAACTGAGTAGTAAGTAAGCATTTCATCAATAAAAAGAACAAGTTTGACATTCTATGATTTTTCTCATTAGTTTTGGGGTTTCCCAATTTATTCGGTTTTCTAATTGAATAAACCAAATTCAACAAAGTAGCAAGTTCGGTTGGCTAAGAAAAAACTATTCACTAGCGATTTGGTTTTTTATTTGTCATTCCCCATTCAAATTGACTAATCAATACCCATAATTCAAATTGATGATTTGAATACTATAATTTTATAATATTTTAACTACAAGCATCAATTGTTTTGATGCCATGTCCGATTTTTTGGCAAAAAAATAGCATATATCACTCAAGTGAACTTTTTTTTTAAAGTTATAACACTTAAATAATCGATTGAAAAAATAATGTCACAAAATGTGTATACTTTGTACCATAATTTCTAGAGCTCGATATTGTTGCCCTTGCTTTTGTCGTAGACGGATGTCCAATAACAAAGGGCGTGTACTTCCACTAATTCTTTTTTTGTCCTTTTTTTTTTTTTTTCATTTGAATCATTTCTAATTATTCCATCCAAATATATGGCACAAAAGAAGTAGCTCGGACAAACCCAACTTTTACAGCTTTCTCTAACTATCCGAGTCTCGAGCAGGATAGAAACCAAGTATCACAAAATGAAATCCAAGGAGACCATTCGATATAGAAAATAGGTAAGACAGTCCTAGAAGTCACACCCCTAATGCTGCTCCTGTATGGTGTCGGCTCCAGCTTCCCTTTTGTCGAAGCGAACCCAACCAGAACTCCTAACTTCATCATCTTAACATCATCATCCACAGCCGCCTCCCCTCCTCCAGCGCCACCATCCTCCTCCTTCATACTCTGCCGTTCCTTCACGATTCCATCAACAATGTCCATCGCGTCTGGGAGCGCGTGGCAGGATCATTAGCAACAAATTTATGGACAATCCCATCAATCTAAATGAAACTCCAAGTAGAAACTATGACTACTTTATTTTCCTTCATAGTTTTCACAGTTGCAAGATATTATCCCAATTGCCCATCTTAGCATATATATGTTACCTGAAGGATATAGCGTCCACTATGTTGAGGTTCTAGTTTTGGATCAAATGTCTGCCTACTTTCTCTCCTAACTTAAAATAGCCATGCATTGTACACCCCATTTACCAAAGATGCCTAAATGCACCATCTAGTTAAATTTTAGAGATGAAGGGATGAAAACTAAAGAAGGCCAGACATCGTAGAACGATTAGTTAATTCTTAGCTTCAAGTAACTTTTACCAGGAGTCAACTTAGTAAATAAGTTATATTTGGTGAAACACATGCAGAAGAGAAGTCATGATGAGGCCAAATGAAGAAAGCTAAGGATGGCTAATTATTAGCTGTGTGAGGAGATAAGCTAGCAATACTCATAAAGCTTATCACCAATCTCTATACGGAAGAAAGAATGGCCAAAAGAACCTATTCTCCGATCAAGTCTAAAAAGGTTACACGACCAGAACCTAGCCACAACGGTGGTCAGGGCTTAAATAGAAAATAGCAAAGGATAATAGTATAATATGAAGGAAGCGCATATCAGAAGGTCAATCGTGTTGGTGAGGGCTTGAATAGAAAATAGCAAAGGATAATAGTATAATATGAAGGAAGTGCATATCAGAAGGTCAACCATGCATGGAAGATTTATTGAATGAAAAGGAAAGGTCTTTTAAAGTAAAATATGATTTGATCAAAAGGGAAGCGGTCGTTTGATGAAAAAGGTCACTAACGTGGTCCTTATTGTAATTTGTATCAATGTGACTTGGTTTGGTTCAACATTCAAACCACATCTTACTCATCCTAAGGACTATAAAAAACTTGTGACATTACTCCAATATATCTATTGTTATTATAAAATATAGGGAAAATTCCAAATAAAGGCTTAAAGTGGCCATGATCATTTCAAATAAGGGTTTAAAGTAATCATGGTTGTTTGAAATAAAGGTCTAACCTCACCAGTCGTCAACTAACTAAATATTATGACTAGTCAAAGGCGTTATCATCCAATTACAATTTCAATCTTACATTATTTTTATTCTTTTCTTTTCTTTCCTTTTTTTCACTTTTTTTTAGCAAAGGCTAGGGGTCGCCAATGAGGGTCAAGGCCTCTATGAGCCTCACTAACCACTGGAAAGGACTGACCAGCCCTCGCTGGCCCTAGGAGAAGCCAACCCTCGCTAGATGGCCGTGAGGGCAGCCTCCCCTAGGGTGAGGGTCGCTAAGCCCTTGTCAATCCCAAAGCAACTAGAAAGTAGAAAAAAAAAAAAGGAAAAAATTCGAAAAGAAAATAAATGACTAAAATACCATTTATCAGCCAAAAAGTAAGGCCCTTATTTAAAATAGACATAGCCACTTCAAATCCTTATTTAAAATAAGATCTATTTTATGTCCTTATTTGAAAAAATGAGAGCACTTCAGGCCCTTATTTAAAATAAGATCCACTTCAAACTTTTATTTAAGAAAATGGCATTTCAAGCCCTTATTTGAAATTTTTCTTAAAATATATTCAAAAGCACTTTCAACTTATCTATACATACATATAACAAAAAGATCGGATAGAATAGCTTTCCATGATTGTATGAAATATCAGAATATTGTCATTCCGCACTTTTGCATTAATGGACATCATTGATCCATATGACATTTGAGGGCCACAAGAAGTAGACAAAATTCTGTTTCTGAGCTCTTTCCTTTAGCCATGTGGTTGCACTTGTGTATTGCATGTGGCCTTTAACTCTTTTGATGTGAAGCCGAGCTAATTACGTGCACATATAAGCCAAGCCAAATAGTAACATTTTTGGGGCCATCAAAAGGGGAAAAAGGGGGAAATATCTTGATAACAAAGCAAAAAGAGCCAAGCTAATATATTTTTTTTTTTAGAATAAATTTATGGGAAAAGAGCAATGTGTGGAGATTTATTGTAATGAATTTGATTTTAAAGCCCCAAGTTCCGGGGGCCCGAAGGCAATGAGAATTCGAAAGGATGAATACCTTTAAAGTTACATGCGACGGAGTCATTTGTTTTCGAGTTTTTGGCGGTTGTCTTTGTATGAGGAAGATACATGACAAGTGAATTTTTGTGGGAGACAAGTTTCCTCAAGTGAGAATTAGGAAGCAAAATTGTTGATTATACCAGAGCATAACGGTGTGGGATGATACCACCGCCTTGGTGGCCATGATGGTTTGGGCTCTCTCCCCCTAACGCAAGGAGAGGAGTTCGAATCCCCTCACGGTCGCTTGGGGACTTAAGTGTGACGCCGGGGGTGGTGGGTCCTCCCGCTTACGTGTCACCCCAGGGTTTACTCTCCGGCTGTCGGTCATGCGGGGGTTCCCTGGGTCACAAAAAAAAACGGTGTGGGATGATGGTGCCAAGGCTTCTTTTTCTTTTCTCCCCCCGGGCACCCCTCCACTCATTGCGTTTCTCTCTCTGAGTGCAAGCTGGTGCCGGGACTCCCCTTGCTGTACAATTGTATAGCATTTTGCAATAGTGAATATATCTCTTACCTTTACCCAAAAAAAAAAAAAAGGGTGTGGGATGATGTCGACTAAATATCGAGGTAAGTCTACAAATGCCTTCCACAAAATATGAGACCACCTACAAATCCATTCAACAAGGTATGAGAAAAGTCTTCTTGACAAAGCCTAAATTGTATGCGTAGTAGGTTTAGTATTAAATGAGGAAATCATTACAACAATAAAGAAGATGTACAACTGAAATTAATATCCGCAAATACAGTTTTTATATCATGTCAAATTCAGGTCAAACTTAAACACGACATATATATTAATCTTGTCTTATTTTGAAGCCAAATACGAGAAGACATTTATCAAGAAGGTTACATGGCACAACATGTTTGACCTGTCTTCAATGCAAACTCTTGCTATAAGAAATCTCTAAACATATTTTTCCTAATCCGAAATGATAGATATGCCGACTTTCCAAATTTGAGTTAAAAGGAAAAGCAATTTGGATATGATCCATATTTTATACTTTTCGTGCTACGCAACCCTAACTTAAGACTCAGAGATGTGTGATTTCTGAAGCATTTACTCCCAATAACACGATCACATTTTGGTTTTACACGGTAAAAGAATTAAAAAAAAAAAAAAACATTTCACTACCTGCGGCGTTTATTAAAAAAAATAAATAAATTGGGCCCATCCAAGAACTGGCCCATGATAACCCAAGGTAGGCCCAATATCTAGAATATTATGTTTTATGAGTAATAGCCCGAGATGGACGCCTTGTCAGCAACATAAGTTCAGATTTTGATATCATTGGCATTGTTGAATGAATTCCAGAAGAAGAAACCAAAAATAAACGAAATGTAAATTAAGGTTTTTCTGAGTTAAATAAACTATACTATTAATTTCAATTTTAGTTAAGTATATGTGGTTGAATTAAATATAATATTTCATTTAAGTTAGAAAATGATAAGTTTTGCTAAGTTAAACGAATCATATTGTTTCTTTTGTTCTTAATTTGATAGATTTGATTGAGTTAAAAAAAATTATATCATTTACAAACGAATTTGAAGATATATTCCATTTATTCCTTATTTACAATTGAAACTTGATAAGAGATGGAGTTCATGGATGACTAATCAACCAATAATACTGTTAGCTTCAGTTTTATTAGAAAAAACAAAAATGCTCTATTTTCTAGAAGGATATTTCCAGAGAATAAGCTGGTTCTCAGTAGGCCCGTGAGAGCTTAGCAATTCCCTCTCCCTCTTGCTCCACAACAGTGCACACACCTGAGAACCGGTGTCCACTGAATTCAGACACATGCCCGTGCATGTGTTCCAAAATTTAACACATCGGTCCCTCCCTCCCGAGGCCAGTAAATTCGCCTGAAATGGGCACCAAGCAAGGGCTTTCACAGTGGCTGTGTGGGCTTCAATGTTCTGAAGCCACTGAGTGCCGGAATTCAAAAAGGCTCTAGATCTGTTCCACAAGTAAAGGAGATTGTCATTTCCTCCGCTAGCCAGCTATTTTCCCGAGGGCGACCATTTCAGGCCGCAGACTTCCTGGTGATGCCCCTGTAGGTTCCAACAATGTGGGATCTGAGTCTCACATCATTGTTGATGACCATACAGTCCATGCCTCCTGTAGTGAGGACGTGATTGTTCCAGGCCAAGGAACCAACTCGGAGTCGATGGCCTCCTCTTAAAGTTCTCAGCTGCATAAGAGGAAGCGAAAACAAAAAGCAAAAAGCACAGCCTGAATAAGAACCCTTCAGCCACAGGTGAAACACTAATGCTATCAAAACAAGAAGAAACCAGCTTACCTGTCTTTGAGCAGAGAAATCCCAGAGCTGGACATGAGAATTTCGTAAGCCGATGGCAATATGCTGACCATCAGGAGCCCAGCTCACGCTCGTGACAGGACCCTGCTCATTATTGAAGGTCACCTGTTCTGTAATAGAGTCGTTGGAGGCATTCCACACGTACACCGTTTCGGAAAGAGCAATCGCTACCACGTCGTTGGCACCTCAGTCCAGCAAGTTCAGATTATAATCATCCGATATATTAGGAGCATCTAGCATCCTCTGGCAGGTCTATCGATTGACAAACCAAAGAAAATATTTCAAAACACTAATTCTATGGTCTTTGAGAGCACAAGCAAAACCAGTACATACTAATGTTCCAGGGAACAAATGCTAACTTGTTGGTCAAGTTTTATGTCATCAATAAAAGAAACAGCAATGGGCATGAATTTGAGGCTACCTTGGGTATGGATCGACAGGGCTTGATGAATTTAGACTGGTAAGCAGTGGGGGAGAGCCAGCTTTTTGGGATTAGCTCTACTGGGGTCGGTGGCTTTGTTCTTGAAGGCCAGGATTCGACTTCGGTTCATGTCAAGTGCCTTTGCGAGAAGCTTCTGGTACGCCTCACATGCTGCTGACATCACCGCAGACTTCTCCTTCCACTTCTTCCCTCCAGTCAAGAGAGAACGAGCGTAGTCGAAGTCCATAGCTGAGCGGCTCGGGATGAATCTATCCAACTGTGATTATAAAAAAAACACAACCAAGAATTAGAAGCAAACAATCATATTGGAACTTACTAACAAGGAAAGAAAAAAGAAGCAAAATTGCTTCTGAATCCTCTAAAAGAGGAATTAATCCTAACTTTATTGTTCTACAGTGAAAAGTACCGTATGGTTTGTTCTTTGTCTACGATGAATGTTACAGAGAATAGTGACAAAAAAGTCCCAAGCCCCACATAATTCACAATTTTCACTCAATAACATAAAGGCCTAGAGAATTCACATTGTAACTCGAGTATCAATCAAAACCCTTTGTCTGTAGAACATTCACTACCAAAAAAACAAACGACTCTAAAAAGTCTCTGTAAAAAAAAACAAAGCACCCCACAATCAGAAGGAAACAAATCTATCGGAACTTACCAATAAGGAAAGAAAAAAGAAGCAAAATTGCTTGTGAATCCTCTATAAGAGAAATTAATCCTAACTTTGTTGTTCTACACTGAAAAGTACCGTATGGTTTGTTTTCTGTCTGCAATGAATGTTACCAGAGAATGGTGACAAAAAAGTCCAAAGCCCCACATAATTCACAAATTTCACTAAATAACATCATAAAATAAAGGCATAGAAAATTCACATTGCAACTCGAGTATCAATAAAAACCCTTCGTCCGTAGAACATTCATTACTGGAAAGACAAACGACTCTAAAAAGTCACTGTAAAAAAAAAAAAAAAAAAAAAAAAAGCACCCCAGAATCATAAGGAAACAATTCTATAGGAACTTACCAACAAGGAAAGAAAAAAGAACCAAAATTGGTTGTGAATCCTCTAAAAGAGGAATTAATCATAACTTTGTTGTTCTACAGTGAAAAAGTACCGTATGGTTTGTTATTTGTCCACAATGAATGTTACTAGAGAATGGTGACAAAAAAGTCCTAAGCCCTATATAATTCACAATTTTCACTCAATAACATCATAAAATAAAAGCCTAGAGAATTCACATTGCATCAAGCATCAACCAAAACCCTTCGTCCGTAGAACATTCATTATGGAAAAAACAAATGACTCTAAAAATTCTTTGTTAAAAAAAAAAAAAAAAAAAAAGACCCCAGAATCATAAGGAAACAATTCTATCAGAACTTACCAACAAGGAAAGAAAAAATAAGAAAAATTGCAAATAAAGGCCTAGATAATTCACATTGCAACTCGAGTATCAATCAAAACCCTTCGTCCATAGAACATACAATACCAAAAAAACAAATGAAGTCTCTATTTAAAAAAAAAAAAAAAAAGGCACCCCAAAATCGAAGGAAACAATTCTATCGGAACTTACCAACAAGGAAAGAAAAAAGAACCAAAATTGGTTGCGAATCCTCTAAAAGATGAATTAATCCTAACTTTGTTGTTCTACAGTGAAAAGCACCATATGGTTTGTTCTCTGTATGCGATGAATGTTACTATAGAATGGTGACAAAAAAATCCTCAGCCCCACATAATTCACAATTTTCACTCAATAACATCATAAAATAAAGGACTAGAGAATTCACCTTGCAACTCGAGTATCAATCAAAACCCTTCGTCCGTTGAACATTTATTACTGAACAAACAAACGACTCTAAAAATTCTCTATAAAAAAAAAAAAAAAAAAAACGACCTCAGAATCAGAAGGAAACAATTCTATCGGAACTTATCAACAAGGAAAGAAAAAAGAAGCAAAATTGCTTATGAATCCTCAAAAAGAGGAATTAATCCTAACTTTGTTGTTCTACAGTGATTAGTAACATATCGTTTGCTTTTTGTCTGTTGCGATGAATGTTACAAGAGAATGGTTACAAAAAAGTCCTAGCCCCACATAATTCACAATTTTCACTCAATAACATCATAAAATAAAGGCCTAGAGAATTTGCATTGCAACTCGAGTATCAATCAAAACCCTTCGTACGTAGGATGCATTACCGAAAAAACAAACGAGTCTAAAAAGTCTCTGTAAAAAAAAAAAGCACCCTAAAATCAGAAGGAAACAATTCTATTGGTACTTACCAACAAGGAAAGAAAAAAGAAGCAAAATTGCTTGTGAATACTCAAAAAGAGGAATTAGTCCTAACTTTGTTGTTCTACAGTGAAAAGTATTGTATGTGTTGTTCTCTGTCTGCAATGAATATTACCAGAGAATGGTGACAAAAAAGTCCTAAGCCCCACATAATTCACAATTTTCACTCAATAACATCATAAAATAAAATAAAGGCCTAGAGAACTCACATTGCAACTTGAGTATCAATCAAAACCTTTCGTCCGTAAAACATTCATTACCGAACAAACAAACGACTCAAAAAAGTCTTTGTAAAAAAAACAAAAAACAAAAAAGCACCCTATAATCAAAAGAAAACAATTCTATTGGAACTTACCAAGAAGGAAGAAAAAAGAAGCAAAATTGCTTGTGATCCTCTAAAAGAGGAATTAATCCTAATTTTGTTGTTCTACAGTGATTAGTATCATATAGTTTGCTTTTTGTCTGCTGCAAATGAATGTTACGGGAGAATGGTTAGAAAAAAGTCATAAGCCCCACATAATTCACAATTTTCACTCAATAACATCATAAAATAAAGACCTAGAGAATTCGCATTGCAACTCGAGTATCAATCAAAACCCTTCGTCCGTAGAACATTGATTACTGAAAAAATAAACGACTCTAAAAATTCTTTGTAAAAAAAAAAAAAAAAAGAGCACCCTGTAATTAGAAGGAAACAATTCTATCGGAACTTACCAACAAGGAAAGAAGAAAGAAGCAAAATTGCTTGTGAATCCTCTAAAAGAGAAATTAATCCTAACTTTGTTGTTCTACAGTGATTAGTACCGCATGGTTTGCTCTCTGTCTGCTCCGATGAATGTTACAAGAGAATGGTGACAAAAAAGTCTTTAAGTCCCACATAATTCACAATTTTCACTCAAATAACAACATAAAATAATGGCCTAAAGAATTCACATTGCAACTCGAGTATCAATCAAAACCCTTCGTCCGTAGAATATTCATTACCGAGAAAACAAACGACTCTAAAAAGTCTTTATAAAAAAAAAAAAAAAAGCACCATAGAATCAGAAGGAAACAATTCTATCGGAACTTACCAACAATGAAAGAAAAAAGAAGCAAAATTGTTTGTGAATCCTCTAAAAGAGGAATTAATCCTAACTTTGTCATTCTACAGTGAGAAGTACCATATGGTTTGTTCTCTGTATGCATTGAATGTTACTAGAGAATGGTGACAAAAAAGTCCAAAGCCCCACATAATTCACAATTTTCACTCAATAAAATCATAAAATAAAGGCCTAGAGAATTTACATTGCAACTCGAGTATCAATTGAAACCCTTCATCCGTTAAACATTAATTACCGAACAAACAAACGATTCTAAAAAGTCTCTGTAAAAAAAGAAAAAAGAAAAAAAAAGCACCTTTGAATCAGAAGGAAACAATTCTATCGGAACTTACCAAGAAGGAAAGAAAACAGAAGCAAAATTGCTTGTGAATCCTAAAAAAAAAGGAATTAATCCTAACTTTGTTGTTCTACAGTGATTAGTATCGTATGGGTTACTTTCTCTCTGCTGCGATGAATGTTACGAGAGAATGGTTACAAAAAAGTCATAAACCTCACATAATTCACAATTTTTACTCAATAACATCATAAAATAAAGACCTAGAGAATTCGCATTGCAACTCGAGTATCAATCAAAACCCTTTGTCCGTAGAACATTGATTACCGAAAAAACAAACGACTCTAAAAAGTCTTTGTAAAAAAAAAAAAAAAAAAAAAAGCACCCCAGAATGAGAAGGAAACAATTCTATTGGTACTTACCAACAAGGAAAGAAAAAAGAAGCAAAATTGCTTGTGAATCCTCTAAAAGAGGAATTAGTCCTTGTTCTACAGTGAAAAATACCGTATGAGTTGTTCTCTATCTGCGATGAATGTTACTAGAGAATGGTGACAAAAAAGTTCTAAGCCCCACATAATTCACAATTTTCACTCAATAACATCATAAAATAAAGGTCTAGAGAATTCACATTGCAACTCGTGTATCAATCAAAACCCTTCGTCCGTACAATATACATTACCGAAAAACAAACAATAGTAAAAGGTCTCTATTTTAAAAAAACAAAAAAAAAAAAGGCACCACAGAATCAAAAGAAAACAATTCTATCAGAACTTACCAACAAGGAAAGAAAAAAGAACCAAAATTAGTTGTGAATCCTCTAAAAGAGGAATTAATCCTAACTTTGTTGTTCTACAGGGAAAAAGAACCATATGGTTTGTTGTCTATCTGTGATGAACGTTACCAGAGAATGGTGACAAGAAAGTCCTAAGCCCCACATAATTCACAATTTTCACCCAATAACATCATAAAATAAAGGCTTAGAGAATTCACATTGCAACTCGAGTATCAATCAAAACCCTTCGTACGTAGAACATTCATTACCGAAAAAACAAACGACTCTAAAAAGTCTCTCTAAAAAAAAAAAAAACAAGCACCCAATATTAGAAGGAAACAATTCTATTGGTACTTACCAACAAGGAAAGAAAAAAGAAGCAAAATTGCTTCTGAATCCTCTAAAAGAGGAATTAATCCTAACTTTGTTGTTCTATAGTGAAAAGTACCAGATGGTTTGTTCTCTATTTGTGATGAATCTTACCAGAGAATGGTGACAAAAAAGTTCTAAGTCTCACATAATTCAACATTTTCACTCAATAACATCATAAACTCAAGGCCTAGAGAATTCACATTGCAACTCGAATATCAATAAAAACCCTTCGTCCGTAGAACATTCATTACCGAAAAAACAAACGAATCTAAAATGTCTCTGTAAAAAAAAAAAAAAAAAAAAAAAGACGGCACCCCAAAATCAGAAGGAAACAATTCTATCGGAATTTACCAAGAAAGAAAAAAGAACCAAAATTGGTTGTGAATCCTCTAAAAGAAGAATTAATCATAACTTTGTTGTTCTACAGTGAAAAAGTACCGTATGGTTTGTTGTCTGTCTGCGATGAATGTTACCAAAGAATGGTGACACAAAAGTCCTAAGCCCCACATAATTCATAATTTTCACTCAATAACATCATAAAACCTAGAGAATTCACATTGCAACTCGAGTATTAATCAAAACCCTTTGTACATATAACATCCATTACCGAAAAAAGAAACGACTCTAAAAAGTCTCTGTAAAAAAAAAAAAAAAAAACACCCCATAATTAGAAGGAAGCAATTCTATCGGAACTTACTAACAAGGAAAGAAAAAAGAAGCAAAATTGCTTGTGAATTCTCTAAAAGAGGAATTAATCCTAACTTTGTTGTTCAACAGTGATTAGTACTGTATGGTTTACTCTCTATCTGCTACAATGAATGTTACCAGATAACGGTGACAAAAAAGTCCTAAGCCCTACATAATTCACAATTTTCACTCAATAACATCATAAAATAAAGGTCTAGAGAATTCACATTGCAGCTCGTGTATCAATCAAAACCCCTCGTCCGTAGAACATACATTACCGAAAAAACAAACAACACTAAAAAGTCTCTATTTTTAAAAAAAAAAAAGGCACCACAGAACTAGAAGGAAACAATTCTATCGGAAATTACCAATAAGGAAAGAAAAAAGAACCAAAATTGGTTGTGAATCCTCTAAAAGAGGAATTCATCCTAACTTTGTTGTTCTACAGTGATTAGTATCGTATGGGTTACTTTCTCTCTGCTGCGATGAATGTTACGAGAGAATGGTTACAAGAAAGTCCTAAGCCCCACATAATTCACAATTTTCACTCAATAACATCATAAAATAAAGGACTAGAGAATTCACATTGCAACTCGAGTATCAATCAAAACCCTTCCTATGTAGAACATTCATTACCGAAAAAACAAACGACTCTAAAAAGTCTCTGTAAAGAAAAAAAAAATGGCACCCCATAATCAGAAGGAAATAATTCTATTGGAACTTACCAAGGAAAGAAAAAAGAAGCAAAATTGCTTGTGAATCCTCTAAAAGATGAATTAATCCTAACTTTGTTGTTCTACAGTGATTAGTACCGTATGGTTTGCTCTCTGTCTGCTGCAATGAATGTTACCAAAGAATGGTGACAAAAAAGTCCTAAGCCCCGCTTGTGACCTGTTGGTCTTTGCTCCTTGCTTGTGTTTGTTCTTTATTCTTTGTAATCTTTTTGTTTCGGCTCCCTAACACTCTCTATGCGTAGCGCTCTGAGAGTGTATGTTTTGGAGCCGGTCCTGTATTATTGTCCAAAGCTATAATACATTTTACCTTTACCAAAAAAAAAAAAAGTCCTAAGCCCCATATAATTCACAATTTTCACTCAATAACATCATAAAATAAAAGGCCTAAAGAATTCACATCGTAAGTCGAGTATCAATCAAAACCCTTCGTACGTAGAACATTCATTACCAAAAAAACAAACGACTCTAAAAAGTCTCTGTAAAAACAAAAAAGCACCTCAGAATCAGAAGGAAACAATTCTATTGGTACTTACCAACAAGGAAAGAAAAAAGAAGCAAAATTGCCTGTGAATCCTCTAAAAGAGGAATTAATCCTAACTTTGTTGTTCTATAGTGAAAAGTACCGGATGGTTTGTTCTCTATTTGCCATGAATCTTACCATAGAATGGTGACAAAAAAGTTCTAAGCCACACATAATTCAACATTTTCACTCAATAACATCATAAAATAAAGGCCTAGAGAATTCACATTGTAACTCGAGTATCAATGAAAACCCTTCGTTTGTAGAACATTCATTACCGAAAAAATAAACGACTCTAAAAAGTCTCCGTAAAAAAGAAAAAGAAAAAAGCACCCCAAAATAGAAGGAAACAATTCTATCGGAACTTACTAAGAAAGAAAAAAGAACCAAAATTGGTTGTGAATCCTCTAAAAGAGGAATTAATCCTAACTCTGTTGTTCTATAGTGAAAAAGTACAGTATGGTTTGTTGTTTGTCTGCGATGAATGTTACCAAAGAATGGTGACAAAAAAGTCATAAGCCCCACATAATTCATAATTTTCACTCAATAACATCATAAAACCTAGAGAATTCACATTGCAACTCGAGTATCAATCAAAACCCTTCATACGTATAACATTCATTACCGAAAAAACAAATGATTCTAAAAAGTCGCTTTAAAAAAAAAAAAAAAAAAAAAAAAAAACGCCCCATAATTAGAAGGAAACAATTCTATCGGAACTTACCAAGAAGGAAAGAAAAAAAAGCAAAATTGCTTGTGAATCCTCTAAAAGAGGAATTAATCCTAACTTTGTTGTTCTACAGTGATTAGTACCGTATGGTTTGTTCTTTGCAATGAATGTTACCAGAGAACGGTGACAAAAAAGTCATAACCCCCATCTAATTCACAATTTTCACTCAATAACATCATAAAATAAAGGCTTACAGAATTCACATCGCAACTCGAGTATCAATCAAAACTCTTCGTACGTAGAACATTCATTACCAAAAAACAAACAACTCTAAAAAGTCTCTGCAAAAAAAAAGGCACCCTAGAATCATAAGGAAACAATTCTATCGGTACTTACCAACAAGGAAAGAAAAAAGAAGCAAAATTGCTTCTGAATCCTCTAAAAGAGGAATTAATCCTAACTTTATTGTTTTACAGTGAAAAGTACCGGATGGTTTGTTCTCTATTTGCGATGAATTTTACTAGAGAATTGTGACAAAAAAGTTCTAAGCCTCACATAATTCACAATTTGCACTCAATAACATCATAAAATAAATGCCTAGGGAATTCACATTGCAACTCGAGTATGAATCAAAACCCTTCGTCCGTAGAACATTCATTACCGAAAAAACAAACAATGCTAAAAAGTCTCTGTAAAAATAAAAATAAAAAAGGCACCCCAGAATCAGAAGGAAACAATTCTATCGGAACTTACTAATAAGGAAAGAAAAAAGAACCAAAATTGGTTGTGAATCCTCTAAAAGAGGAATTAATCCTAACTTTGTTGTTCTGCAGTGAAAAAAGTACCCTATGGTTTGTTGTCTGTCTACGATGAATGTTACTAGAGAATGGTGACAAAAAATCCTAAGCCCCACATAATTCACAATTTTCACTCAATAACATTATAAAATAAACGCATAGAGAATTCACATTGCAACTCGAACATCAATCAAAACCCTTCGTATGTAAAACATTCATTACCGAAAAAACAAACGACTCTAAAAAGTCTTTGTAAAAAAAAAAAAAGGGCACCCCATAATTAGAAGGAAACAATTCTATCGGAACTTAACAATAAGGAAAGAAAAAAGAACAAAAATTGATTGTGAATCCTCTAAAAGAGGAATTAATCCTAACTTTGTTGTTCTGCAGTGAAAAAAGTACCGTATGGTTTGTTGTCTGTCTGAGATGAATGTTACTAGAGAATGGTGACAAAAAATCCTAAGCCCCACATAATTCACAATTTTCACTCAATAACATCATAAAATGAAGACATGGAGAATTTACATTGCAACTTGAGTATCAATCAAAACCCTTCGTACGTAGAACATTCATTATCGAAAAAACAAACGACTCTAAAAAGTCTCTAAAAAAAAAGGGCACCTCATAATTAGAAGGAAACAATTCTATCAGAACTTACTAATGAGGAAAGAAAAAAGAAGCAAAATTGCTTGTGAATCCTCTAAAAGAGGAATTAATCTTAACTTTGTTGTTCTACAGTGATTAGTACCGTATGGTTTGTTCACTATCTGCGATGAATGTTACCAGAGAATGGTGACAAAAAAGCCCTAAACCCCACATAATTCACAATTTTCACTTAATAACATCATAAAATGAAGACATAGAGAATTTACATTGCAACTCGAGTATCAATCAAAACCTTTCGTACGTAAAACATTCATTACCGACAAAACAAACGACTCTAAAAAGTCTCTGTAAAAAAAAAAGGGCATCCCATAATTAGAAGGAAACAATTCTATCGAAACTTACCAACAAGAAAAGAAAAAAGAAGCAAAATTGCTTGTGAAACCTCTAAAAGTTGAATTAATCCTAACTTTGTTGTTTAACAGTGATTAGTATCGTATGGGTTACTTTCTCTCTGCTGCGATCAATGTTATGAGAGAATGGTTACAAAAAAGTCCTAAATCCCATATAATTCACAATTTTCACTCAATAACATCATTAAATAAAGGTCTAAAGAATTCACATTACAACTCGAGTATCAATCAAAACCCTTCGTCCATAGAACATTTATTACCAAAAAAACAAACGACTCTAAAAAGTCTATGTACAAAAAAAAAAAAGCACCCTAGAATCATAAGGAAACATTCCTATTGGTACTTACCCACAAGGAAAGAAAAAAGAAGGAAAATTGCTTGTGAATCCTCTAAAAGAAGAATTAATCCTAACTTTGTTGTTCTACAGTGAAAAGTTTGTTCGCTATCTGCGATGAATGTTACCAGAGAATGGTGACAAAAAAGTCCTAAGCCCCACATAATTCACAATTTTCACTCAATAACGTCATAAAATGAAGGCCTAGAGAATTCACATGGCAACTCGAGTATCAATTAAAACCGTAGAACATTCATTACCAAAAAAACAAACGACTCTAAAAAGTCTCTAAAAAAAAAAAAGGCACCTCATAATTAGAAGGAAACAATTCTATCAGAACTTACCAAGGAGGAAAGAAAAAAGAAGCAAAATTGCTTGTGAATCCTCTAAAAGAAGAATTAATCATAACTTTGTTATTCTACAGTGATTAGTACCGTATGGTTTGTTCACTATCTGCGATGAATGTTACCAGATAATGGTAACAAAAAAGTCCTAAGCCCCACATAATTCACAATTTTCACTCAATAACATCATAAAATGAAGACATAGAGAATTTACATTGCAACTCGAGTATCAATCAAAACTCTTCGTACGTAGAACATTCATTACCGACAAAACAAACGACTCTAAATAGTCTCTGTAAGAAAAAAAGGGCACCCCATAATTAGAAGGAAACAATTCTATCGAAACTTATCAACAAGGAAAGAAAAAAGAAGCAAAATTGCTTGTGAATCCTCTAAAAGAGGAATTAATCCTAATTTTGTTGTTCTACAGTGATTAGTATCGTATGGGTTACTTTCTCTTGCTGCAATGAATGTTATGAGAGAATGGTTACAAAAAAGTCCTAAACCCCACATAATTCACAATTTTCACTCAATAACATCATTAAATAAAGGTCTAGAGAATTCACATTACAACTCGAGTATCAATCAAAACTCTTCGTCCGTAGAACATTCATTACCAAAAAAAACAAACGACTCTAAAAAGTCCCTTTACAAAAAAAAAAAAAAAAAAAAAGCACCCTAGAATCATAAGGAAACATTCCTATTGGTACTTACCCACAAGGAAAGAAAAAAGAAGCAAAATTACTTGTGAATCCTCTAAAAGAAGAATTAATCCTAACTTTGTTGTTCTACAGTGAAAAGTTTGTTCGCTATCTGCGATGAATGTTACTAGAGAATGGTGACAAAAAAGTCCTAAGCCCCACATAATTCACAATTTTCACTCAATAATGTCATAAAATGAAGGCCTAGAGAATTCACATCGCAACTCGAGTATCAATCAAAACCGTAGAACATTCATTACCGAAAAAAAAAAAAAAACTCTAAAAAGTCTCTAAAAAAAAAAAAAAAAAAGGCACCTCATAATTAGAAGGAAACAATTCTATCAGAACTTACCAAGGAGGAAAGAAAAAAGAAGCAAAATTGCTTGTGAATCCTCTAAAAGAAGAATTAATCATAACTTTGTTATTCTACAGTGATTAGTACCGTATGGTTTGTTTACTATCTGCGATGAATGTTACCAGAGAATGGTGACAAAAAAGTCCTAAGCCCCACATAATTCACAATTTTCACTCAATAACATCATAAAATGAAGACATAGAGAATTTACATTGCAACTCGAGTATCAATCAAAACCCTTCGTACGTAGAACATTCATTACCGACAAAACAAACGACTCTAAAAAGTTTCTGTAAGAAAAAAAGGGCACCCCATAATTAGAAGGAAACAATTCTATCGGAACTTATCAACAAGGAAAGAAAAAAGAAGCAAAATTGCTTGTGAATCCTCTAAAAGAGGAATTAATCCTAATTTTGTTGTTCTATAGTGATTAGTATCGTATGGGTTACTTTCTCTTGCTGCGATGAATGTTATGAGAGAGTGGTTACAAAAAAGTCCTAAACCCCACATAATTCACAATTTTCACTCAATAACAAAGGTCTAGAGAATTCACATTACAACTCGAGTATCAATCAAAACCCTTCGTCCGTAGAACATTCATTACCAAAAAAACAAACGACTCTAAAAAGTCTCTTTACAAAAAAAAAAAAAAAAAAAAAAAAAACACCCTAGAATCATAAGGAAACATTCATATTGGTACTTACCCACAAGAAAAGAAAAAAGAAGCAAAATTGCTTGTGAATCCTCTAAAAGAAGAATTAATCATAACTTTATTGTTCTACAGTGAAAGGTTTGTTCGCTATCTGCGATGAATGTTACCAAAGAATGGTGACAAAAAAGTCCTAAGCCCCACATAATTCACAATTTTCACTCAATAACGTCATAAAATGAAGGCCTAGAGAATTCACATCGCAACTCGAGTATTAATCAAAACCGTAGAACATTCATTACCGAAAAAACAAACGACTCTAAAAAGTCTCTAAAAAAAAAAAAAAAAAAGCACCTCATAATTAGAAGGAAACAATTCTATCGAACTTACCAAGGAGGAAAGAAAAAAGAAGCAAAATTGCTTGTGAATCCTCTAAAAGAAGAATTAATCATAACTTTGTTATTCTACAGTGATTAGTACCGTATTGTTTGTTCACTATCTACGATAAATGTTACCAGAGAATGGTGATAAAAAAGTCCTAAGCCCCACATAATTCACAATTTTCACTCAATAACATCATAAAATGAAGACATAGAGAATTTACATTGCAACTCGAGTATCAATCAAAACCCTTCGTACGTAAAACATTCATTACCGACAAAACAAACGACTCTAAAAAGTCTCTGTAAGAAAAAAAGGCACCCCATAATTAGAAGGAAACAATTCTATCGGAACTTATCAACAATGAAAGAAAAAAGAAGCAAAATTGCTTTGTGAATCCTCTAAAAGAGGAATTAATCATAATTTTGTTGTTCTACAGTGATTAGTATCGTATGGGTTACTTTCTCTTGCCGCGATGAATGTTATGAGAGAATGGTTACAAAAAAATCCTAAACCCCACATAATTCACAATTTTCACTCAATAACATCATTAAATAAAGGTCTAGAGAATTCACATTACAACTCGAGTATCAATCAAAACCCTTCGTCCGTAGAACATTCATTACCAAAAAAACAAATGACTCTAAAAAGTCTCTGTACAAAAAAAAAAAAAAAAAAAAAAGCACCCTAGAATCATAAGGAAACATTCCTATTGGTACTTACCCACAAGAAAAGAAAAAAGAAGCAAAATTACTTGTGAATCCTCTAAAAGAAGAATTAATTCTAACTTTGTTGTTCTACAGTGAAAAGTTTGTTCGCTATCTGCGATGAATGTTACCAGAGAATGGTGACAAAAAAGTCCTAAGCCCCACATAATTCACAATTTTCACTCAATAACGTCATAAAATGAAGGCCTAGAGAATTCACATCGCAACTCGAGTATCAATCAAAACCGTAGAATATTCATTACCGAAAAAACAAACGACTCTAAAAAGTCTAAAAAAAAAAAAAAAAAAAAAAAAGCACCTCATAATTAGAAGGAAACAATTCTATCAAAACTTACCAAGGAGGAAAGAAAAAAGAAGCAAAATTGCTTGTGAATCCTCTAAAAGAGGAATTAATTCTAACTTTGTTGTTCTACAGTAATTAGTACCGTATGGTTTGTTCACTATCTGCGATGAATGTTACCAGAGAATGGTGACAAAAAAGTCCTAAGCCCCACATAATTCACAATTTTCACTCAATAACATCATAAAATGAAGACATAGAGAATTTACATTGCAACTCGAGTATCAATCAAAACCCTTCGTACGTAGAACATTCATTACCGACAAAACAAACGACTCTAAAAAGTCTCTGTAAAAAAAAAAGGGCACCCCATAATTAGAAGGAAACAATTCTATCGGAACTTACCAACATGGAAAGAAAAAAGAAACAAAATTGCTTGTGAATCCTCTAAAAGAGGAATTAATCCTAACTTTGTTGTTCTACAGAGAAAAAGAACTGTATGGTTTTTTGTCTGTCTGTGATGAACATTACCAGAGAATGGTGACAAGAAAGTCCTAAGCCTGACATCATAAAATAAAGGCTTAGAGAATTCACATTGCAACTCGAGTATCAATGAAAACCATTCGTCCGTAGAACATTCATTACCAAAAAAACAAACGACTCTAAAAAGTCTCTGTACAAAAAATAAAAAAAATAAAAAAGCACCCCAAAATCAGAAGGAAAAATCCTATCGATACTTACCCACAAGGAAAGAAAAAAGAAGCAAAATTGCTTGTGAATCTTCTAAAAGAGGAATTAATCATAATGTTGTTCTATAGTGAAAAGTACCGGATGGTTTGTTCTCTATTTGGGATGAATCTTACCAGAGAATGGTGACAAAAAAGTCCTAAGCCCCACATAATTCACAATTTTCACTCGATAACATCATAAAATGAAGGCCTAGAGAATTCACATCGCAACTCGAGTATTAATCAAAACCTTTCGTACGTAGAACATTTATTACCAAAAAAACAAACGACTCTAAAAAGTCTCTCGTAAAAAAAAAAAAAAAAAAAGGGCACCCCATTATCAGAAAGAAACAATTCTATCAGAACTTACCAAGAAGGAAAGAAAAAAGAAGCAAAATTGTTTGTGAATTCTTTAAAAGAGGAATTAATCCTAACTTTGTTGTTCTACAATGATTAGTACGTATGGTTTGTTCTCTATCTGCTGCGATGAATGTTACGAGAGAATAGTGATAAAAAAGTCCTAAGCCCCACATAATTCACAATTTTCACTCAATAACATCATAAAATAATGGCCTAGAGAATTCACATTGCAACTCGAGTATCAATCAAAACCCTTCATCCGTAGAACATTCATTACCGAAAAAACAAACGACTCTAAAAAGTCTCTATAAAAAAAAAAGGCACCCCAGAATCAGAAGGAAACAATTCTATCGGTACTTACCAACAACGAAAGAAAAAAGCAGCAAAATTGCTTGTGAATCCTCTAAGAGAAGAATTAATCCTAATTTTGTTGTTCTACAGTGATTAGTATCGTATGGTTTGCTCTCTGTCTACTGCGATAAATGTTACGAGAGAATAGTGATAAAAAAGTCATAAGCCCCACATAATTCACAATTTTCACTTAATAACATCATAAAATAATGGCCTCGAAAATTCACATTGCAACTCGAGTGTCAATCAAAACCCTTCGTTCGTAGAACATTCATTACCGAAAAAACAAACGACTCTAAAAAGTCTCTGTAAAAAAAAAAAAAGGGCACCCCAGAATCAGAAGGAAACAATTCTATCGATACTTATCAATAAGGAAAGAAAAAGAAGCAAAATTGCTTGTGAATCCTCAAAAAGAGGAATTAATCCTAACTTTATTGTTCTACAATGATTAGTATCATATCGTTTACTTTCTGTTTGCTGCAATGAATGTTACGAGAGAATGGTTACAAAAAAAGTCCTAAACCCCACATAATTCACAATTTTCACTTAATAACATTATAAAATAAAGGCCTAGAGAATTCACATTTCAACTTGAGTATCAATCAAAACCCTTCGTACGTAGAACATTCATTATCGAAAAACAAACGACTCTAAAAAGTCTCTGTAAAAAAAAAGGAAAAAGGGACCCCATAATCAGAAGGAATTAATTATGTCGGAACTTACTAACAAGGAAAGAAAAAAGAAGCAAAATTGCTTGTGAATCCTCTAAAAGAGGAATTAATCCTAATTTTGTTGTTCTACAGTGAAAAGTACCATATGGTTTTTTCTTTGTCTGCAATGAATGTTACCTGACAAAAAAGTCCTAAGCCTGACATATTTCACAATTTTCACTTAATAACATCATAAAATAAAGGCCTAAAGAATTCACATTGCAACTTGAGTATCAAGCAAAACCCTTCGTCCGTAGAACATTCATTATCGAAAAAACAAACAACTCTAAAAAGTCTCTATATATATAAAAGAAAGAAAAGAAGAAGCACCTATAATCAGAAGGAAACAATTCTGTCAGAACTTACCAACAAGGAAAGAAAAAAGAAGCAAAATTTCTTGTGAATCCTTTAAAAGAGGAATTAATCCTAAGTTCCTAACTCTGTTGTTTTTCAATAAAAAGTACCAGGAGGTTGGTTTTGTCTGCAATGAAAGTTATCGGAGAATGGCCACCGAAAAGTCCTAAGCCCCACATAATTCACAATTTTCACTCAATAACATCATAAAATTAAGGCCTAGAGAATTCATATTGTAACTTGAGTATCAATCAAAACCTTTCGTCCGTAGAACATTCATTACCGAATATATAATTGTGGCCACAAACTAATGCTATTATCTAGTCTTGGTGAAGATGGACCGTTGCATGAATCTACAACATAAATAAGAATGCTAAAAGGATTAGGATTCTTCTATCTACTAAGATTTCAGTACTATTAGATTTGCCGAGCTTCCAATTTTACAAGGCCTTTCCTATTTTTAAGTAGGATTCATGCTCCTATCTCAACCTAGTGAAGGTCTTAGTAGAGTATCTGAAGAAGATTATTTCTTATGAAGAATGTAATGAACGCCAGGTGAATGATTTTGTTTTGAATTTTGCAAGCCTGTCTTTTGAATTGTGTGATGCAATTCTTCTCTTCATCTTGATGCTTAGGGAGGTGTGATGCTTCGAGGAATGTATCCTTCTTGACATGTGATTTGCTGCAAGTCCTTTTGGAATCTCAATCCTCGGAGGGCAGACTATTTTGGACTCAAGAGTTCCACGTCAATGCATTATATCCAGAAATGTTAAACATCACGTCTCCATTTTGAAGATAACATGTTCAGCCACAAAATATGCAATACCAATTTTGGAGTTGATTACATTAAAATTTTGTGGGTGTCCAAGTGTGCTTAAGATTGTCAAGTGTTCATGAAATGGAAACAAAATCAACTTGTGGTGGGCAGCACTTTGGTCATGGTAAGCTGTAGTAAGATCAATTGTCTTTCTTTTCTCCGATAAAACAGATCAATGGCCTGAAGAGGTGGTCAAAATGATAACTTCTGCCCAAGGTCGAAACTTGCCTAGAAAGGAAAACGGCACATGGACAAAACAAGAGTGCTTGTGCAGTGTATAGGCACTCAGATAGTATCCACCCAAAACGGCTGCTTTGGTTTTCCGGGTGGTCAAATTCCCTTATATGCTCGCTGCAGAAGCCTTTGGAAGTTGTGTATTTCTAGATGACATCGGGAAGAAGACGAAAACTTGATAAAATGAATCAAATTTTGCAATGAGACCTTATGGAAAAATGTCAAGTTCTGTCTGAACTAATCTTGTTTTGCCTCAACTCTCTTTTGTAATGTTGTGTTTGCCTATTAAGGTGGATGCTTCTCAGCGCTTCTAAGTTTTTTTTTTTTTTTTTCCATCATGCATGTTTCCTCCTCAATGACATGATTTCATCAACTAATGGGAGATTGCTGAAGGGTGTACACACGTCAATGATGTTGCTCAGAAATTGTGTCTTCCAGTGGATAAGATCATCTCTCTCTTTGTTTGGGCTATGACAGGGAAGCCATCTGTTATTTGGAAGCGGAAGGTTTGGTTTATTCGATGATTAACGACTTCCACCACAAATCAACTGCCAATACTTGATGTCCACGTTTTTTTCTAAACAGCTGTTAGGAGAGACACTCTAAAACAGGGAGATGTTTTATCCCCCTAGCATGATCTACTGCTTTAACATTTTAGCATGCCCGGCTGAGTGGGCTAATGAAAGCCTATATCTTTAGCTTGTTATAAGCCTTTTGCTGTTCCATTTATCTTTGTCATGTACATAGCAGGACATCTAGGATGGCATATCTACCTTCCAAAAGGGTAGTATAGATTGTATCATCCTCCAGGAGGATTGCTTGCATTTCTCAAACAGAGTGATTTTGCATCCACAAGCCACAAATGTTATAGAAGAGGTTGAAGTTCACATTTCACCAATTACAGTGCAAGTTGGATAACCTGGAAGTTCTCAAAAACTAATTTATACTTATCCTACAGAAGGAAGAAAGAGATACAAGAGAAGAAGTGATTAGATTAATTGGAGAAAGTCAAGGGTTCACACTGAATATGGTATCAAAGAGTAATATTGCATTGCCTCCGTCCTAGGCTCGCATAACTAGACCTTAACAATTAATGAAACATGTATCAAATCGTACCTGTCCGTGAGAAAAAGAATGATTAAAAGAGTAATGCAGTTCTGAGCAGGTGCTTCTTGGTTGTATCCTCTGTTCTGCTGTTGATCAGCATGAGGTCCATTGTATCCTCCCCGTTCGCAGCCACAAAAACCATGTCCTCTTCCTCGACTGAGCCTTTGGCATAACCTTGGTTGTGGTCCCAACCTCCATTGTCATACTCAGAATTCACAAAACCATTCCCCGAAACAAGCAATATTATAGGCTGTTACTAGCAAGCTAACATATGAAGGATTGCAGATGCAGCAGCAAGGGGTATTGCCATCTGCATATTCCTCAAAGAAGTACATTAACATTTTGGTGCCATTACAACCGAGAATGAAAACAATTTACTTAACCATGATGCAAGATCCCATATCTAAAACACTCCCTTCCATGCGATCTAAAAAATTGTTCAGCTTTGTGAATGCAATACCTCTAGATCTTGGTCTTCCTCTATCACCACAACCTCTTCCTCGCCCATTAAGTGATCCCCTATTTAAATGAGCAACATAACTAGAAGAAAATTAGAGAAACCACATTACAGTCACTAATAGACAATAATGACAGAATAATTTCTAGAAGTAACCCCCTCATAACGAAGCTCTGATGATGTCTCCACCATCTCAACAGGTAATAGAGGCTGATACCTGCAATATAGGGCATTTGAGGCTTATGATAGATCAAACGTCAAGCTCTAAATATGTCTAACTCTCACAATGAAGAATCAGTGACAAGAGACGAACACCATGAACTCATCCAACAGCCGATGTATCCAGTTCCTTCTTTGAAAGATTTACTATAATCATCGACGCATGCCTCAAGGTCTCCAACCAACCCAAACAAGAGAAAGACATTAGATGGAGAAAGAAGAGCACTTTTGAAATTGAAAATTCATGGCCGCCGTTTGCAACTACACTTACGCGACAATCTCCCATCCGAATATCAACTTGCAGCTCCAAATCCAATGTTGGTTAAGCAAATAGGCTGAAAAATTCTGGGCGAAAGCAGTAAAATGATGAGCACCGAAATCAATCTGTTGAGTTCAACGGATACCGTGCCAAAAGGCAAATGGCTCGAAGAGGTTTTGGGTGTGGGCTTAGCCACTTCGGTATCCCAAACACTTGCCAAAACATTAATCTTTCATCTGCTGCTGCGGTGCCACCGTGCATTCATCCGGACTCGCAAAATAAGTATATGACAACGAGAATCAGCGAGTGATCAATTCAACAAGCAAACTTCAAAAGTATTTACATTGAATTACGGATGACTACGATAAGCATACAAAGTAGTACTGTGCCGAATGTAACTCTAGATGTGTGTCCACTTAGCTCGCCATCCTTCGCATAGAAGGATATTTCCGAAGAATGAGCTGGTTCTCGCAGTCCGTGAGAGCTTAGCAATTCCCTCTCCCTCTTGCTCCACAACAAAGTGCACACACCGAGAACCGGTGTCCACCGAATTCAGACACGTGCCCGTGCATGTGTTCCAAAATTTAACACATCGATCGCTCCCTCCCGAGGCCAGTAAATTCGCCCGAAATGGGCACCAAGCAAGGGCCTTCACGGTGGCTGTGTGGGCTTCAATCTTGTGAAGCCACCGAGCACCGGAATTCAAAGAGGCTCGGATCTGTCCCACAAGTAAAGGAGATTGTCATTTCCTCCGCTAGCCAGCTGTTTTCCCGAGGGCGACCATTTCAGGCCGCAGACTTCCTGGTGATGCCCCCTGTAGGTTCCAACAATGTGGGATCTGAGTCTCACATCATTGTTGATGATCATACAGTCCATGCCTCCTGTAGTAAGGACGTGATTGTTCCAGGCCAAGGAACCAACTCGAAGTCGATGGCATCCTCTTAAAGTTCTCAGCTGCATGGGAGGAAACGAAAACAAAAAGCAAAAAGCACAGCCTGAATAAGAACCCTCCTCTCAAACAAAAAGCAAAAAGCACATCAAAACAAGAAGCAACCAGCTTACCTGTCTTTGAGCAGAGAAATCCCAGAGCTGGACATGAGAATTTTGTAAGCCAATGGCAATACTCTGACCATCAGGAGCCCAGCTCACGCTCGTGACAGGACCCTCCTCATTATTGAAGGTCACCAGTTCTGTAATAGAGCCATTGGAGGCATTCCACAAGTACACCGTTTGGGAAAGAGCGATCGCTACCATGTCGTTGGCACCCCAGTCCAGCAAGTTCAGATTATAATCATCCGAGATGTTAGGAGCATCTAGCGTCCTCTGGCAGGTCTATCAATTGACAAACCAAAGGAAATTTTCAAAACACTAATTCTACGGTCTTTGAGAGCACAAGCAAAACCAGTACATACTAATGTTCTGGGGAACAAATGCTAACTTGTCGGTCAAGTTTTATGTCATCAATAAAAGAAACAGCAATGGGCATGAATTTGAGGCTACCTTGGGTATGGATCGACAGGGCTTGATGAATTTAGACTGGTAAGCAGTGGGGGAGAGCCAGCTTTTCGGAATTAGCTCTACTGGGGTCGGTGGCTTGTTCTTGAAGGCCAGGATTCGACTTCGGTTCATGTCAAGCGCCTCTGCGAGAAGCTTCTGGTACGCCTCGCTCGATGCTGACATCACCGCAGACTTCTCCTTCCACTTCTTCCCTCCAGTCAAGAGAGAACGAGCGTAGTCGAAGTCCATAGCTGAGCGGTTCGGGATGAATCTATCCAGCTGTGATTATAAAAAAAAACACACATCCCAGAATCAGAAGGAAACAATTCTGTTGTTTTTCAATAAAAGTCTAACAAGTCTCTGTAAATGACACAAGAAAACCTCTGGCTTACGTTTTCTCGAGAATTCTTCTTCTGAAGGTATTCCTGGAGAAGATCCAGCGACCACTCCTCGCCCGGTGAAGCCATAGTCCAGTGAACGCCCCCGCCGCAGAGCTAGGTCAAAAGTCTGCGAAAAAAAGGAAATTTCAAGGACAGAAGAAGACCCAGAAGCGGAGGAACAAAGAGGAACTGAGCGTTGATGATGGGTCGTCAGCTTTTCTCTGGCAATGCCCTCAAATCAGAGGCGAGCGAGAGAGCGAGATTCAGAGATCGTTCGCAGAGGAATGGGTGAGAGGGAGAAGATGATGAAGAAGGAACGAGAAGACGAAGATGATGATTCAACGTTGCGGGCGGGAACGGGAATGTTATGCAAAGCCGCGTTCCTCGGACGCTAATATAATAATAATTAGTTTAATATAAAATTTACTCAGCAATATATTGTTATTGACTCTTCTTTTTCGTCTGAAAAATTATTATTGTCTCTTCACTACCCATAAAATTATCAAACAATTTTATTTTTCAATCAGCACAAGCAAAAAAAAAAAAAAAACCCACTAATATTCTCTAATCCTCACTATAATTGGTTAATCAAAAAAATTAATTGATGGCTTTTCATACGTCAAATTAGATAAAGAAATTTTGTGCACCTCAAAGTGTCACGTAAAAATCAATTTCCATGAAATGACAGGAGGCGAATTATCATTCTCATTTTTCATGCAAAGGAATACAAGGAGCTGTTGGCGGCACCGTTCCTCGGACGCCAATATAATTATTAGCTTATTTTATATAATTTACTCAACAATATATTCTTAATTTCTTCGCTTGTCAAGACTCGACCAAAAAAAAATTATCGTGCCACTTTATTCGAGTTAAATTTTTTTCTTGGGATTAAAATTTAAAATATTGTAGTACTTTATGAAATTGAGAATTTAATTTTTTTTTTTTCATTTTGTGATGCTCTTTGTTTTTTTCTTTTTTTTTTTTTTTTTTTGGGATTTTTCGATTGTTGATTGGCCATATGTGCAAACATGTTCCTTGAAGACTTTGCCATGCGCCTAACCCTTTATTTATTTGGCATAAATGAATGATATAGAAAATATTTACCTAAAATAATCACTTGAAATAATTAGCCATTGAAAAATATTTTTATAATTGATAATAATTCATGTCTAAATATTTTCATGAAAAATAAAATTTTCTTCATAGATTCATTTTTTAAATGATATATTTATATTTTTAAAAAATATTTTCTAAATCATTCATTTTTACTAAAGAAATGAAACCTTAATAAAATCAATTTTACTTAAATCTTGATGCTAAAAGAAGCTTTGTCAAACAAGTGATGGCCTCAACCAATCCAAAAGAGACTTAGGGGCTCATATGATAATTACAGGACAATTACAATTGCGATAAAAAAAATTTACTATCTTGTCTTAAGTAGTTAAGCACAAAGATCGTTCAAACTAGGGTGATCGATTTCTGATCTAGTCCAAGGAACTAAACTAGGAGAACCAATTCCCAAAATTGGTAATAAGGGATCAGACTGTTTAGTTCTAAAACCGATAATCAAATTATCCGTTTTCGATTTAGTCTGACAAAACTTGCCACATTTTTTTTCCATGAGGATTTTAGTTTATATTTAATATATATATATATATATATGTGTGTGTGTGTGTGTGTGTGCATGCACGCGCGTGTTTAAGAAAGAAAATAGTCTAATTTAAAACTTATTGATATAATCTTAAATAAAAAATTTAGTATGGTCTGATTCTCTTTCGAAATCAGGAATTGGACTGAAAATCACCGATTCCATAAAAATGGATTGAGAGCCGGACCAAACTGGTGTAAAGACACTATGTATTATAAGTTAAAATTAATTTCTTTTTTTTTAATTAGCTAAACTAAGTAATTTCATTCTAAAAAAAGTTGGAAGACGTGATTATATTGAAAAATGAAAAGGAAAATAAAAAACCTTTCAACCAAGATATATAATTTGAAATACCCGTATCATTTTATAAGAGAAGAAATTTTTTTCCCTTCTTAAATCCAATTTAGTGCTTTTCCTTATATCCACTATTCTAGAGAGGTAGATTTAGCATAGGCTTTATGTGTACATTATACTTTTCAACCGCCATATAAATTAACCAAACTACACATATGGTGACATCCGGAATTTCATATTTGGTTCTCCTCCAAAATTGGGAAATTGCAGGGGGGGCATTGTGATGATAATTTTTGTTATATAGATTTTTTACAATTTTGTTGTTATAGAAACAGGAAGGGAAAAATAAAAAAAATAAAAAGGGCATTTGCTTTCTCTCTCTTCCTTCTTCGCTTCTTCTTGGCGAAGAAGAAGAAGAAGAAGAAGGAGAAGAGGGAAGAGGATCGCTGCTTCAGGTCGATCGGGTGGGTGGCGAATGGCGGGGGGAAGGACGATTCCTTCTCCTCTGCTGCCCAGCGAATCTGCCGATGTGTACGTCCCCCATCATCTTCATTTCTAGACATTCTGCCTTACGATTCGCCGATTGCTGAATCTGCATACATGCTTGGTTGGACTCCGTGCTTTGTTGCGTTCGAGTCGTGACTGATTCTTGAACATCTGCATTTACTTCATTCTTGGGCTCTTATTAATACGCCACCGGCATCGATGAAACGGCAACTCGATCGGGTGGTTTCGGTTCCGTTAGCTATTCACAGTCCGCAATGGCAATTGCTGTCTTTCTATCCACTAACATGAGCACCGACGGAGTTGAAGTTGAAGTTGAATTTGAAAGGGTTCGTGGAAACGTACTTAAATTGTGTAGTGCAGCTTCATGTGCAGATACTTCTCTTCACTAACTGTGTTGTCGGCTATGTAGAAACATTCAAAGCCTTTCTTCAATAATGTCACCCATCGCTGCCTAGGGCAATATGTAGGCCATCTTAACGTGCACACACTTGCTGTCCCAGCTTGCCTGGCTATTTTCTGGCAAATGTAGTTGGCGTGTTCCCTTATTGTTTGTTTGGTGTTTTACCAGGATGGAATCAACGTGCAGAGCATGGGGGTAGGGAGATGAGAGAAGCGTTATTACCTGATGATTTGAATCATTTCTCTGGGCACCTCCATACTGCTTTTAGAAACTGCAAAGTGGCAGGCATTTCCTTGTTTTGCCCTCCTGAACCTAAGCTTACTTGATTTGTTTACCTCGTATTCCTCTGTCAAAAGTTTCCAATAGCACTGGGTCCTTAACATTCTCGTCATTGGTCTTCTTAGAGATGTAGAGTAGGTCGCCACTGCACCGTTGCCTTTTAGCATCTCCTACTTCACAGATTCTCATGTTGAGGCTTACACTTACTCGGCTTGAACATACAGAATGATTCTTTTTAAGCCACGCGCTAAATTTTTCCTTGGAACTGATATGTGTCTGCTCATCGGATCTTTTTAAGTTGGGAGAATTTGAGAGAGCAGTCAGGCTTAGCCATGGGCCTCATGGTGACGAAAGTACTAAGCCTCAAGATGGACTGTTCATTGCGGCCATCAGAGATCAAATCTCTTGTGTTGAAGCAGCATTGCCAGAATTTCTTAGTGAGGTGGGAGGGGTGTGGAACAGCCTGCTTTGAACATCTTTGAAGGATTTCATTTTGGAATATTATAATGAGAAGGAAAATGTGGGGTCTAATACTAGTGCTGCTTGCAGCAGTGCCTTAATGGATGAGAGCAAGAGCTTAAAGGATGGAAAACCTAATGAGAATGTTCACTCCATGATAGAGCTAGATTGCAAAAGATCAAGCAGATAAAACAGGTGGCACCAGAAGGACGTGGAGTTCACTCAGCATGGGGGGATTAGAGAATTGCTATTGCAGATAATGAAGAGAGTGATAACCTAATTTCCCCTGTTGTTGACAATCCTAAAGAAAAGAGGCCCAGAACTCTTTTTGGAACAATCGGTGTGCTGAACGTACTCAGACAAAGACATTGACTAGAATGTTCAATCAGGTTAATTTTTATCTAATTGCTAGTGCGAACGACGTTGAAAATCAGAATAAACGGGGGCCTATGGATGATTTTCTCAAAAACTTATGATAAAGAAAACATAGTCTGGCCACTGTAATGCATTTTTTTGTTTTGGCATGGGCTAGCGGTAAAACTGATTGAATTTGATGTGCATTGTTCATTCAGAGCATTGATGGCCTCCACGTCTGCAGTTATTTGGACATTGTCATGTGCTTCAAAGACAACCGCATCGTCCACAAGGCTTGGTATTTAGTTGTTCAGTTTGATTTGTGCTTGTGTATGTCATAGTTGGAACTTGGAAGGCTTTTTTTCTTATGGTTTTCTTCCTTCCTCTTCTGGTAATTATTATGTGCAAAGTTCAAAACAATATTAAACTCGATAAGATGAATGTGGCGTTTCATTGCTTCCTTGGACGTCATTACAAGTCCTCTTTTACCATCAGACAATTGATGTAGTCTTTTTCTCCTCAAACTCCTCATCCAGTATTAGTTGGATTTGATTTCACCATATACATTTGTGTGTGTGTAATCTGGATTTATAATAAGTGATCCGGAGGCCTTTCTATTATTGGAATGGTTTGTGTAAATTTTGGGCTTCTGCTCTCATCAATTCATTGCCTCATGCGCTAATTGTCTGGATGTGGACTTCTATTTTTTGTAGTTTGATTTTATTGATTAGGTAAGGCTGTAACTTTGGTATGGAATACCTCTTCTTTAATGGGTTTCATGTACTCTACTTGGATCTAGTTTTGAGTCTGCTTATTTTATTCATTTTAAGAAATAGTTTCTTGTATGAAACATTAGTTTACTTTTGCTGCTATGTGAGAAAATGGTTTTGAAGTCCAAATGAATCCAAAGGTTCTACTTCTGCCAGAGATCGAGCTACTTTTTTAAACTCGAAATGGTTAAATTTTTTAGAAGCATGAGCAGTCTTCCTACTTGCTAGTATTATATGAACCACAGTAAATTCCAATAATTCAATTTTGTAAACATTAGCTGATGAAGGATGCCTTTTTATCTTGTGCAGTGCCATTTGTGTTCTATTCGTCATAAAGCAAGTGCTTTAAACCTTAAGATCTGTGCTAAAGGTATGTTATTGCTATGTGAATGGCTTTGTTTTTTTTGTTCCCCCTTTTTTTACTATTAGCTCTCCTAGTGAGAGAGAGAGAGAGAGATGTATGGTGGGGGGTGATGGGGGAGAGAGAGAGAGATTCCGATCAGAAAAATATGCATTGCTTTGCAGAGGGAGATTCACGAATAGTGTAATCTATCTATTTACATACTTTAATTTACAATCCAATGCACTATGGATACCTTCCCAAATTGGTGTAATCTTCTGTCTGAATGTTAACTTGCAGCTCCATAAGAACAGCTCTCTGATGTTGGAAAAAATGCTGGGCAAAAGTGGCAAAGTTATGTGCATCGGTCAATCTGTTAGAGTTCAACGGATGAAGTGCAAGTTGGTGAATGGCTTGGAATAGGTCTTGGGTGTTGGCTTGGCCACTTTTGGTATCCTGAATACTTGCCAAAACATTAATCTTTCATCTCCTGCTGTAGATGCCACCATGCATCTGTCTGGACTTTGTGAAACAAGTATGCTGCAATGAGAATCAGCAAAACAATAAACTCAACAGGCAAACTTCAAAAAGTATTTGCACCGAATTGCAAATGACTACAGTAAGCATACAAGTAGTGCCTATGCCAGAAACAGAACTCTAGATGTATGTCCAGTTAGCTCTGCATCCTTCACATAGAAGGATATTTCCAAAGAATGAGCTGGCTCTGAGTAAGCCCCGAAGAGCTTAGCAATTCCCTCTTGCTCTTGCTCCACAACAGTGTGCACACCTGAGTACCGTGTCCACCGAATTCAGATATGTGCTTGTGCACATGTTCCAAAATTTGATCCACCTGTCACTCCCTCCCAAGGCCAGTAAGTTTCCTTGAAATGGGGACCAAGCAAGGGCTTTTACAATGGCTGTGTGGGCTTTGATCTTGTAAAGCCACTGAGTGCCGGAATTCAAAGAGGCTCTAGACCTATTCCACAAGTAGAGGAGATTATCATTTCCTCCGCTAGCCAGCTGTTTTCTGGAGGGTGACCATTTCAGTTCGCAGACTTCTTGACGATGCCCCTGTTGGTTCCGACAATGTGGGATCTAAGTCTCACATCATTGTTGATGACCTTACAATCCATGCCTCCTGTAGTGAGTATGTGATTGTTCTAGGCTAAGGAACCAACTCAGAGTTGATGGCCTCCTCCTACAGTTCTCAGCTGCATGAGAGGAAATGAAAACAAAAAGCAATAAACACAGCCTGAATAAGAACGTCTCAGCCACAGATGAAACACTAATGCTATCAAAACAACAAGCAACCAGCTTACCCGTCTTAAGGATGGAAGACTTAATGAGGATATGCGGTAGATCTAGACAAAAAAGATCAAGCAGATAAAACATGTGGTAGCAGAAGGACATGGAGTCCACCCAGCATGTGGGGTTGGAGAATTGCTATTGCAGATAATGAAGAAAGAGAGCCTTATTTTCACTGTTGTTGACACACCTAAAAAAAGGGACCCAATACTCTTTTTTGGAAGAATCGGTGCGGTGAACTTACTCAGGCAAAGCCATTGAGTGGAATGTTCAATCAGGTTAGTTTTTATCTAATTGACAATGCAAACTATGTTGAAAATCAGCATGCACGGGCCTGTGCATGATTTTCTTGAAAATTTAAAATAAAGACAAAATGTTTGGGCCAGTGCAATGCATTTCTTCTTTTGGCATGGGTGAGATGTAAAACTAATTGACTTTGATGTGTATTTGTTTATTTTGAGCATTGATGGCCATATTTGGACATTGTCATGTGCATCAAAGACAACCTGATAATCCACAAAGCTTGCAATGTAGTTGTTCAGTTCTATTTATGCTTTGCCTCAACACTAACGATATTTCTGATTGGTAAGAGGTTTCCTTTTATTGAACATAAATCTAGAATAACATGTATGTAATGGTTGGAACATGGAAAGCTTTTGTTTCTTATGATTTTTTTTCCTTCTTCTTCTGGTGATTATTAGGCAACGTTCAAAACAATGTTAACCTCAATAAGATGAATATGGCGTTTCATTGCTTCCTTGGACGTCATTTGAACTTCTCTTTTTCCACAAGACAATTGATTTAGACTTTTTCTCCTAAAACTCCTCATCAAGTTCTAGTTGGATTTGATTTTTTTATATATAATATCTGGAAATATAAAAGGTAATCTGGAAGCCTTTCTATTATTAGAATGGTCTGTATTAAATTTTTGCTTCTGTACTCATCAATTCATTGCCTCATGTGCTAGTTGTCTGGAGGCGGAATTTTATTTTTTGTAATCTGATGTTCTCGATTTGGTTTAGGTTGTAACTTTTATCTGGGAACACTTCTTGGCTATTGGATATTATGTACTCTACTTGGAGCTAGGTTTTTATTCTGTTTATTTTGTTTATCTTAGGATATAGCTTCATGTATGAAACATAAGTTCTACGTTTGCTGCAATGTAAGAAGTCCAAATGAATCCAAAGCCTTTACTTATACCTGAGATCGAGGTACTTTTTTTAAACTCATAATGGTCAATGTTTTTAGGGTTAATACCCTGAAAAACTTTAAACTGGTACACATGTGACAAATTTGCTCCAACTGACCATAAAAAACCATAAACTAGTCATTTACCCCAAACTGGACAAATATACCCTTCACAGAATTGTATTAATACCACAAAAAAATCACAAAAATTGTAAATTGTGACAAACGGAGCATGAAATCCCAAATTGGTATACTAGTTAGCTGTCATGTGTCATTTAACTTAATAATTTGACAGTAAAATTTAACGAAAATTAACAGAGGGTAAATTTGTCACAAGTATACCAGTTTAAGGTAAATTTGTCAAAAGTATACAGTTTTGGGTTTTTTGTGGTAAAAAAAATAGTTTTGAGTAAATTTGTTACAAGTGTACCAGTTTGGGGTTTTTCAAGATATTAACTCATGTTTTTGCAAGCATGAATAGCGTTCCTACTATATGATAATCAAAGTGAACATTTCAATTTTGTAAACATTAGCTGATGAAGGATGTCTTTTTTATCTTGTGCAGTGCCATTTGTGTTCCGTACGTCATAAAACAACCGCTTTAAACCTTAAGGTCCGCGTTAAAGGTATGTTGTTGCTATGCAAATGGCCTTTGTTTTCTCCTTACCCTCTTTTTACCATTAGCACTATGAGTCCTAGACATCTTAGACTGTTGAGAGAGAGTTTCTATGTGCTTTCTATCATGTACCTACAGTCGTGAGTGGATTATGGCTTTCCAAAACAGTCCTGCATACATCCCAATGCGAGTAATCGAATTAAAAGAAGTAACAAGGTCAGATTTTACATTTCATGTGTATGTTCATCTGTTATTCTGCAGGTGTTGGATCTGTTCTTATGAATATTTAAAGATGGATGATGCATACATGCCAATGCCAGTTATTCAAATTAAATTAAGTAAGAAGGTCAGATTTCACATTTCATGCATATGTTCATCTGTTTCATCTGTTAATGTGCAGGTGTTGGATATGCTCTTATGAAGATTTAAAGATGGATGATTGAATTTTTTTTTTTTGTCTATCTGCTAATCTTATGAGGATCTGAAGTAGAATGAGTATCCAACCAAAAAAAAAGTAGACCAAGAAAACTACCTAAAAGTCTCCAGAGTGTCGGTGGTTTGTATGGCAAGCCTGTCAATGCTTTAGTCTTTGAAAAAGCCTCATGCTGTTTCACTTATCAAGTGGCATGCAATACTGTTTTATCCTTGTAATCATTTTATACAAGCTTCTAGAAGTAGTGGATACATGGTAGCATAGTCCTTTCTGAATAAGTGGATTGACTCTAGAACTCAAACTATGTAGATGAGTAGAGGGATAGGAGAGGTTCATGGCTTGTTAAGGGAGAAATTGGGAGCTTCATTGTACTATTCTCACTTGTAAAGAGTTTCAGAAAATCGGATTGCAGCATAAAGCTAATTGTGTTGACTCTTTTTACTTCAATCCAAGCTACTGGATTTTGCAATGCGCCTTTTTTAGCACTGCAGAACTGATTGCTGTATCCACACAAGGCTGGATTTGAAGGTAATGGAGAAAAGTTTTTTGAAAAACATCTCATCTGTAATTGTCAAATCCCTTAGCAACTGCCTGTCGTTCTGTGTTCATCACATAGAAATGCAACGATCAAAGAAGAATTCACCACGAAGTAATTGTTCTGCATCCGTCTCGGGGTCCTCTCCAAGAGTACCTCTAGAGGAAGAAATCTCGAGAATAGCTTTTTTTTTTGTCCTACTCTACTCTTATTCTAACTCTCACTCTCAGACTTTTGCCCTACCTCCTTGTGTCCTTTCTTTTGTATTATTTTTACGGAGATTTTTCAGAATTGTGTTTTTTTGGTAGTAAATATTCTGCAGGCAATGGGTTTTGAGAACTGATTTTCATTGTCAATTCTCAATTAGGCCTTTATTCCTTGCGTATCGAATGACACTCACGAAATGTGTCTACTGGCAGGCCTTTGTATTTTTGTCACTTGTCTCTGATAACAATAATCGCATAGAGAGAACTACACAGTTATGTTTTTTTTAAAGTAAAAGATTAATTCCTCTTTTAGAAAATTTGGAAGTGATTATTTTATATCGAAGGTCCCAATAGAATTGTTCCGTTAAAATTCTGTGGTATGTTGTTCATCACAGTTTAATAGAGTCATCCCGAGCTGCTCAGCTATGGACATCGACTACGCTCGTTCCGTGTTTAGTGGAGGGACGAAGTGGAAGAAGGCTGATTCACCATTGAATGAGGCGTTCCAGGAGCTTCTCATAGAGGCACTTAACATGAGCCAATCCTGAATCTTGGCCTTGAAGAACAAGCTGCCAATCCCAGTAGAGTTTATCCCGTGTAGCTAACCTCACTCACAGCTATGAACGTGCTGCTTTTTCTTTCATTTTTCAATTGATAGACGTCCTAGAGGATGCTTGATTCTGCTGATATATTGGATGATTATTACTTGAACTTGCTGGACTAGGGTGCCAAGAATGTGGTAGCAATTGCTCTCTCGGAGTCAGTAAAACAAGCTGCAGCAATGATTTTTGAGTGGGAGCCAGACGACCTTGCTGCTTTTGTTTTGCTATCAAATGTGTATGCATCAACTGGTCTATGGGAAGATGCAGCAGCAATCAGGACGAGGATGAAACTGAAAATTCTTAAGTGAAAAAATAAAAGTTCTGTACGGGTGACATGTCACAGCCAAAGACTCAGGAGATCTATGATGCACAGGACCAATTGGCTAGTCGAATAAAGAAACTCAGTGATCTTCTGGATACTGAATTTGTTCTTCATCATGTGGAGGAGGGACAAAAGGAACAACATTTGAGCACAGTGAAAATATTACCATTGTTTTTGGCCTTATAAGCACCTCCAGTCCAAAACCTATCTGGGTGTTTAAGAATCTTAGCATTTGCAGAGACTGTCATTCTGTGTTCAAGTATATCTCCATGGCAACTGGAAGTTCTATAGTCATAAGGGATGCAAACCGGTTCCACCATTGCACAGACAGAACATGCTCATTGAATGACTACAGGTGAGATGCTTCTTAATTTTTTACATTCATTGTCTGCATTGAAGCTCTGTTTTAGAATTTTCTCCCTTGCACCTATGTTACTTGATCCAGGATCCATTATTCTCTATGTAAGCCCTAGATATGGTCGAACTACAGTCAAAATACCAGCAGAAGGCCTCAAATGGATCTCGCAAACTTTTAGCAATATGATATGTGAAATCTAAAACAGTCACGCTTTTTGCCTATGGGATTTTCCTGGAGCATGCAATTTTTCGGATACTAGATATTGATGCTCTGTTCTGTTCCAAAGCATTACTGATGTCACTTGGGTGTATCGCTATGGTTACTTGGTTTCATCCTTAATTATAATTCATTTATCTTATGGATACTATGACCTCGGCTAGTCCATGCACACTGTTCACATGAAGCCATATTAGTTAATACCTGACTATTTTAGTTTCGAAAACTATAAGACTGTTAGCACAGAAGTTTAAGCATCATTAATTAGCGGAACCATCCCAACGATCAACATAGACAAACTTGAATTTCCACATCTCATTTTGATCTTAAGGACAAGATAGAAAGTGATGATCTTCAGTAGTTTAATCTTCCTCTACTTAACAGGTCCTAAACATGCATCTCATACAGAAGCCTAAAACAATATAAAAGCCTAAATATGATGTACAAGCTCAACCGCTAAATATAATGAGAATTTTGTGTTCACTAAATGCTGAGACATGAAAGGGGGTCTTACATTTTTCCAGACAGGCAAACTGTGTCCGTCTGTACTAGGAGATGTATTGATTGATATATAAGATTAAAATCATCTTACTCGCTATTATCATATTTGATTCACTACCAGTTAAATGCACTGATGGGCAAAAGAGAACAAAACCGCCATGATGCAGGAAGAGATTCGCCAGTAGAAACTCCAGACCAAGTAAGGGGAATGAACGCAGAATTTCTTGCTAAACCGCATTAAATAACATGTAACACCTTCAGAGAAAGCAAAGGTGGTTTGAATCCAAGTGGTTCAAGCTACGAGCCATTAAAAGTCGATGGTTGAAAAGGTTCCCTGACGTTTGCAGCCTGGTGTCCACCTGCGATGAGGTTCGGAACTTGCGAAATCAGCATGTGTGCAGCCTCTGTCATCGCTTGTGCTTCCAACGAAGGGCGAGCAAGATTACTGTGGGGCACGAGATGTGGAGGTAGCTAGTCAGATAGATTCAGCCCTGCTCCTCGTCATTTTTCAACCACGAGCGTGATCACGAGTCAGCTTCACAACTTGAAATTGATGTTGAGGTGTTCGACTAGTTACTCTCGTGAACGATTGGAGCATCCGGGAAATCGATGTACGAACTAGCCAATGTTAAATTTTCTTGCCAGATCATCTAAATCAAGTATAGAAAATGCTCGACTAGTTCTCAGCATTAATCATTGTTCAGAACAGAAAGACAATACCCATATGTGGTGATCCAGTGATCCCTACATGAATTTCTAGGTTGCGGGCTGTTTCGTCACCATCCGTGTACAGCTGAATTCACTTCTCTATCAAACTGCAGGCCTACAAGTATACGTGTGAAAACAAAGAAAAACTTGATGCAGTTATAGACCTCTTTAACTGAAGAAATTCGGCGACCTTGATGCAATGCAATGTGAGAGATTAATTCATGAAAAGTAATAACTTGTGCTTCACTCTGTTGGTAACTTTTTTTTTGGTCGGTCTCTCTGTTGGTAACTTCAATCGCAAGTTATGAGCAGCTTTCCATCGACTAAGCCTTTGGTCCACGTCTATTATGTTTCTATCCTCAAAACCACTTTCTCAATCAAATATAATTGAAAAAAATGAAGTAATCCATCACTATTTTATATGATACCAGTGAAGTAAGAACATGCCCAAGCCTGCGCATGACACATGTTTTATATATGGTAGGACCAAGCTAACTAAGGTCGCGCGGCTCAGACTTTCTTATGTAAGAGCGCCGCCCAAGCTTGACTTAGAGCAAGCCGTCCACTCGTTAATTACCCCTGCTTAATTAAAATTTGTCAAAACTAGATGGGGATCAACAATTACGATGCAGTCTTTTCAGAAAGTGTACATTTTAAAATTTTAAAAGTCTGATTTCATTTAGAGTTTGGATTCTTTTCGATTAAATCTAAAATGTTCATCCACACTAATTGTTATAATTTGCTAGTGTCTTGCCTTTTCTTTTCCTGTTTTGAGGTTATTGTGGCATTGACAAAGGCACTTATACAGTTAAAGTCTATATATTTGACGGACTTTTGGGTGGGAAACGCCATGGTGATATTTTCTTAGCAATTAAATCAATGATCGACAAGGAAAATTATGCTAGAATTGGAAAAACTTTTTCTTTTTCTTGTTTGAGTTTTTAGATGTTCGATTCCGAGTGTTGGACTAAGTGGTAAAGAGAGACCCTCCGTGTCAATTCTCCAATTTCTAGTCGGGAATGGAATCTTATACCTGAGATTTTTCAAAGTTCGGTTATTTTTATGTTTATCTTTTTAATTTGATGGGTACTTTTTCACATTAAATGCTACCAACTCTGCCAACTGGCATGGATAAAGAGGTCCGTTCAATCTGGAAGATTTTAAATTCTAAATGAAATTGATTTTTTAAAGTTCAAATGCACATTTTTTTAGAAATACGATATCGTAATTGTTGATCCCTATCTATATATCATAACTAAGCGGAGATTTTGATATCATTATCTAATTATGAGATATAACTGCAATATTTCAATTAAATAATAAATCGTAGATATCACAATAATTAGATGATGTATTACTAGATTATACAGCAATTGCTAGAAAATACATATACTATGATATAATAAATTGAATCAAATTAAGTGTAGATATTCATGTAGTACCAAAATCATATGTGCTCTAATTATAATAATTAAATAACAACTATAATGTAATTAGACCACTGATAATATAATTATTGAATTATAATTACGATTAGATCTTTTATCTCGTCCATAGTTATATCCTTACATAATTATTATTGGTGTGTAGATAATGATTATACTAGCTTTCTTACTACTATACTAGCCATTTACTATTATACATTAAAATATAATAATCATTTATAAATTGTCAGATCTTTTCATTTATGGTTTTTAAAACCACGACTATAAAACGAATTAAGCTTTAATTAACTATCATCGAAAGTATTATGAGAATATTTTACTATTACTAACTAATTTTATATGGTATAATGGTTTTAAAAAAAAAAACAATAGGATGGTCTTGAAATTGTATGCCATTCTACAAACCAAACTACTAGCAGTTATTTTTTTTTATTCCTACATTTTCTGTTCTCATGGTTGGTTATTCCATTCTTACCTTATTTCTTTTCGTGTATCAAACGTATCATATGGGTTTTTTTTTTTTTTTTTTTTAATCATGTTCTTTGCCAAAAGCTTCTATCAACCAATCCAAGTCCACTGTCTTAAAAGCTCACCTCAAATTAATTTTTTGACCACTAAAACAAACCATGTTATGTCATAATCTCTTGCAGAGAACTCACCCAAAAAACTCACAAAAATAAATAACCGTCTTCTTGTTTTCTTTAGCATGCATTAACCAAGTAGAGATACATCTTTTCCATAAATAATATCACAAATAGGAAAACCTTTTTAGAAAAGCTACTTACATTATAAAATCATTTAAACTAAAAATGCACTCAAATAAGCAAATCTACTCGAACTAGGAAACCTATTTGCATCATATTTTCTTTAGTGGTTCAAACTTAAGATAGGAAAAATTACCAAAAAAATCATAAATCTATTACAATTGTGCTAATTTAGCCCTTAACTTTTTTTTTGTCAATTAAGTCTTAAACCTTTCACATATATGTTAATTTAGTCTATTCGGCCAATTTGGCTAGCTAATGCTAACGTAAATAATTTTTTAATCATATTTGTTTGAATTTTTTTATTAATTTTTTTCTTTTTTTTTTTTCCTCCTCCTTCCTCCAATTGATCTATGGCCAGAGGCGACAATCTGCTAGAAGAAGAAGGAAGTAGGAGGGAAAAAAAAAAAAGAAAAAGGAAAAGGAAAAATAAAAAATAACAAAAATAATAAAAAAATATTATTTGAAAAATTGTCCACATCAAATAGCGTGTTGGTGGTTAAAATTAGCCGAATAATGACTAAATCGACACAAACACAAAAGATTTAGTATTGAATTGGCCCCAAAAAAAGTTTAAGACTTAATTGACACAAAAATAATAAGTTTATGATTTTTTTTTTTTAGTTTCCACTCGAGAAATATACTCTACAAATATATGGCTTAGTTTGCAGCTTTCGTACGCATCAATCGAGTTGTCAAATAGTATAAAATTCAAGCTACCAGTCCAAGTCTTCATTTGACTTCGAAGCTTCGAAGATTCGTTTACATTTCAAATATGTCGACCGTGGGAATCCCAAACTTGACGTTCCAAAGTAAATGCAGCGACAAGCAAGTCAACATAGTAATTTGTCGCTGCCCTTTCTAGTCAATTCTCCGACAATCTCTAGCCGACCAGATTGATTCTACGGAATCAATATAATTCTCTTCAAAAAAAAAAAAATTAAACAAAACAGTAGAGAGATTTCTTATTCTATACGATGCCCCTGAGGGAGGAAAAAGCTTTGCATGTCGTACGAGGGTTCTCTATTCTTCTATTACATGGATCAAAGTTGCACACGCAAAAGTGGACTAATCCAGTGTAATTCATGCAGAAATTACATCGCTTTTCACTACTGACAAAACATAAAATAGAAGTGCCAGACTAAATTAAGTGGTTTGCTTGTTTTACGCTAATTGTACGGTGCTGTCTTGGTCGATGATACCAGTTGGCCTTTACTCATGTTGTTTGCCCGAGACGGAGATCCTTAGGTGCACCCTCTTTTGCACCATGGGGTTGTAACGCGTTGATTGATCGATGCCGTATGAAACCCGATCAAAGACATCACTCATAGAGTTGGAACTTTTGAGAAGTTTCTCAGGCAATTTCTTCAATCCCTTTCGGTGGATTTCGAGGAATTTTACGGGGAAGGAGAGACAATGACTTGTCCTCTTCTTTTCTATAACGCGTGGGGGGTTTAATGTACACTGTTACCGTGAGATATGCATTATAGTCTCATTCTATAAGTAAAATATTATAGTCTAAATTTCAAAATAATAATAATAATAATAATATGATTTAACATGATTTATTTGTCATATTTGCCCCTACTAAAAGTTGTTGATGTTGTTTCATATCAGTTGTGAAAATGATTGGTAGTCGATTTATAAGTGTGAGCGAAAACCTCATTCCTTAAGCTAATTTTTAGGATGAAAGAAGCCCAAGACCACATAATATTGGTATTAAGGCCTAGATTGCCAACAAGTCTAGACCCAAAAAAGTCACACGAGAGAGTTACGGATTGTTGTGCCTCTGACCCAAGCCCAATGTGTGAGGGATAGATTTTTGAGGTTGTCTCACATTAATTGTGGATGAGGCTAGTGGTGAGTTTATAAGTGTAAAGGTAAACCTTACCCCTTAAGTTAGCTTTTAGGGTAAGAAAGGTCCAAGATCATCCAATACAAGTCATATTACCTACCATGTAAACGAAAGCAAGGTAAGCATAGTCTCGATGGTCGATTTTCAGGACGGAGAAAGAAATTATGACGGTCAGAAAAAACAAAACCAATTTCAAAGTTTTAAATTTGCAAAACCTTACGTGAAATTCCTAATGACAAATATGATAGTTTCTAGTGGTTTAGCGGCTCAGGTAATTTCTCAAATTTAAGCCAGTGGATGTCCTCACTTTTGGAAGGCAAAGACTTGGAGTTTCAATGGCTCTAGCATTAATTTAGCCGGTCAAATCTAACTTTCTTATTTCATTATTTGAGGGGGGCAACTTTGGCTTTGAATGCCAAGTGACAAGTCTAATTAAAAAATTGGAGGCAGAATCAAAAGTCAAGAAAATAATATTCACCTAAGCACCACCTAATTGAACCAGATAAGGAGGGTCTTCCCTTGCATCAGCAAGTGGCAATTGCAAATATTCTTCTATGCAAAGTGATGTCGGTATGATGTCCGTCTCTCTTTGTTCATTGCTTAATTCTACTTAAAATATTGAGAGATCTTGGACATACATGGACTGTCTCTACGCAAGGTAAAGTGAGCTCTACATTAGAACTCATTCACTAGCTGATTTGATTTGGTCATTCTGCCTGAAAATCGATAGTACAATTTTTTATCAATTTAATCTTGACCCATGTCGACCAACTAAAGATCATATCCATTTTTTTTTCAATTGTAGATTTGTGGTAAGAAAACGTTGAAGCAAGATGCACGTTACATTTACCATGAAATGTGGGATTTTGAGATAGGTTGACCTGCAAGATAGTTGTAATAACTCGAATTTTCGTGAAACATGGAAAGTGTGATGGGCCAATCAGATTAAGCAGATACCTTAAGAGGTCCGGACACGTAATATTCTTTTAAAAAAGTCGTTTACCGAATTATGTAAGTAGAAAACAAGAGAATAACATGTATCTGATGAATCGTGACCCTTGCCCTTCAAACAATTTTATGCAATGTGAAGTTTTTCTTTTCGAAAACTTCTGTATCACTGTAATGAACTTGAGTTTTGAATATTTCATTTTCGTGCATTTAAGTCTTAAAAACTTGCAACTTTGACACACTCGAATCTTTCCGCTCAGCTTGTAAGTTTTAAGAGACAGAAATGCGGTGTGTTCTTCTTTTTTCTTTTTTTTTTTTCTTACAAATCCAACGTGACTGTTAATAGAAAAACAACTCGTGAATTACAAGGTGATAGTAATTTTTACCGTCATCTCTTAGCCTGCCTGTTCAATAATATCTATAAAAATTTTCAGTTTGTCAGTGAGCCATGAGGAGAACATGTCTTTGCAAAAACCACCCAAGAATTTATCTAAAGATGATAAAACGATATGCTCGGCGAAACGATAAACAATGGTTACGAACTAACCTTATGAGTGGCTCGTATGTGACATTTGATGTTTAACACAAATCTCACGGCGAGCTCGCGCGGATTATTGCTTATTAGTTAGTAACATGGCCTTATTAGATGGGAAGGGTTTCAAGGAAAACGTATCAGTTTACGGGATCCGCATCTCCCCATACATTTCACCTTGATTCGTTTCGTTTCGTTTTCGTCCGATGGTTCCGCGCAATTATGGATCTGGGACGAGGTGGACGGAACCACGTACGAGATGAGTTCCGTCCTCGTCATTTCTCAATATCCTCTTCACGTCGATTGGCGTAGCCACGCGGTCCAATTACGAAGAGAACTAGCATAACATCCTCAAAGTCTACAGTGGAGGTCATGGACATGAGATCCCTGAACACGAGAAAGATGCAGGGGCTACAAAACAATTTCTCTACGGGTGATGTCGTCTCCTCTATTTGTTGTGGTCTTGTTGAATCAGAGGATTTCTAAAATCATTCGCGTCATCATGGGCTTCACGGAATTGCATGATCTTTGCTAGGGCAAGCAAGTTCTTGAAGTTGAAAAAACTAGATGGAGCAACAATTTCGTGAAGCCCATGATTTGTGCTTTTTGGGTAGAAATAAATGTCCGAGAATGGAAAGAATTCTCCTTCTTATCTGCAATGATTTTTTTATTTATTTATGTTTTTGACACTCGAATAGATTTAAATCACGATGTAATAATCCGTGGATGGTATGCGCAGGTATTTTTGGTTTTGCACTATGGATAGGCTGAAGATTTAAGAGCCTAAAGAGTGCAATTATGAATCGACTGACATTCTTTTCGAGATCCTGAACCTGAATGTTTGTTGGGTTCAACATGGCTTTGTGAAGCAGATATTGCTTGATTGTAACCATTGAAATGGTTGACTCCGGCTTGACCTGAGTTGCCCACCGAACCGCCTTGATTATTTACCGGGTACTCGGATCGAACAGCCGAGATTCAATGGGTTGCCCCCCGTGTCACGGGCACGATGCTCCTAGGGATAAACACTCATTTAAGTCATGATGAACATCTGTCTATTGTTGGTAAATCACTGTAAAGCCAACAAGAAGAACAGTCACATTTGCAATGGGTTGACCACTCGGAGCACCAAAGAGACGCTCAAGACTCACAAAGGGTAATATGGCCTCGCTTTAACTATCTTTTAGGTGAATAGTCAATATATCAGTAGAGTTTCAAGTGATAGACATCAAAAAGATTCTCAGGATGTATTTATTGGATTTTTAAATGTCTTTTGAAAATGAGAAAATAGCTGTTCGATTAAGGTAATATTTATGTGCTAGTAGAAATATATATAAATCCTTTTTTTATGTTCAATTTACATGTATTTTTTACTGTTAACACTTAAATTTTGACAATTTGATCATTCACTTATTGCGTTAAAAATTAGGGATTAATTTTAATCCCTAAACAAAAATATTATAATTAAATTGCATAACATATAGTTTAAGAGCATTTTTTTTTTATTTGCATTTGCATTGGACTAGTGATGGATGAGTTTGACTTGATGGCTCTAAACTTTAATTAGACGAGTTGGATTAAGCCTACGAGAAGAAATTGGTCCAAGCCTATTATTCTCTGATGACCGGAAATTGACTTATGAGGAATGACGATTCAATATATTCGGTAAATCTTTCATATATTCATACAATATATTCCGTAGTGAATCGGAAGATTTCGAGAGACTATTGCAGGTGGGATATATATTTAGTGCTAATCTTTGGGCAATATATATTTTGACATAATAAAAGAAACACCAGATCTTCAATCGTGAATGGGCATGAGAAAAGGAAGGAAATTTTACTTCTTCCATATAGGTAGGGGTGAGCATGGTTCGGGTTGGTCCGAGTCACCCCTTAACCCTAGGATCAACCCGTACAATGTTAGTCCTCAATTTTTAGGACCAAGGACCGACCCTATTGAACCTAGAACCAAGGACCGGACCGACCCAATGGGTTCGGTCCGGTTCCAGGGTCAATCTGGGACCGATCGATAATTTTTTTCGTCTTATTTTTTATAATCCCTAAAAAAACAAACCTACAAATTCAAATTACACATCCATTGACAATGCAGCATTGTACAACTAAACTATAAATACCAATACATATTTAGCAAATTTAAGATGATATAATAATATAAATTTCGTACTTGCTAACTGCCCATCGAGATATGGGACAAAATGGAAAGTTCTTGTGATCATCTATCTTTAATATTCATAACACCATATGCAAAAGCGTTTTCCTGCATTTGATTATGTAGAGTCCACTCAACCAAAAAATGAGCCTCACACTACTTGACTAGCAAATCACCGTAGCAACTGCAGTACTACTCTACTCTTCAAAAACTTCTACCATTTGACACAAATTGAAAAACAAAGTGCAGCTGAAATTCATTAGTAAAATACAATTAAATCATAAAAAGTTCAAAATACTTAATATAAACCATGAATATATAATTTCACATCTTGTTAATTCACTTAAACTTCTAAACACCTGAAAACAAAACAAACGACACATAATTAATACTCAACAAAAGTTTTAAATTGAAATTACTATTAGTGCTATTGATAGAACATCTCAATATAATATAATATAACAGACATTTTACTTAGGTTTGAATATATAAAAGAATTATAAATATTATAATATAATATACAGGGTTAGTCCAGGGTTGAGCCGACCCAAAACTCTTAGGATCGAGGACCAATCCGCACAGTGTTGGTCTTGAAATTTCAGGACCAAAGACCGACCTAGTCCCCTTGGGAACCGGACCAGGACCGGCAGGGTTGGGCCGGTCCAGGGTCGGTCCAGGGTCGACCCTAAACCGCTGCTCACCCCTACATATAGGGGCTCTATTTCTTTGCATATAAAAGGGGAGTCTTGCACGCATGAACACGGGGAGTTTTTTTTTTAAAAAGAGTCAAGTCAAAGGGTGGGGTTTTATCCTAGGTAGCACCGACACGAGTATCGACACGACACGACACGTCGACACGTCATTTCTAAAAAATAGAGAATTCCGACACGTTGCGACATGTTATATATTAGATAAATATTTTTATTTTTAATTAATTTGATTCAAATTCATAAATAAATAAATAATTAAAAAAGAGCCTATAATAAATTTACACTAATAATATTAACAAATCAATTCATTTGAAATTCGAAAGATATATTCATAGTTAATGCGAAACATTTTTTAAATTTTAACAAAAAGTTATTAAAGAAACTAATAATTAATAAGAAATTAGAATCAATTTATTTAAATAAATCCATGATTTTCTACAATAATTAAAATTTATCATTATTCAAAATTTAATGCTTTTATTTTTCGAAATTATTTTTTAATTTTATTTATTTAATTTTTCAGTTAAAAACCAATCCCCTAAATCCATCTCTTCTTTCGTTCGTCCTTTTCCCTCCGCCCCAAGTTTATTTTACTTTTTTTCCCTCCCCACCACTTGACAGTGACAGGTAAGCTGTCACTTCCCCTCCCCTCACGCCTTTCTTTTTTTTTTTTTTGGGTTTCTTTATGAAAAACCCTAGTGAGCCGCCGAGCCCTCCTTTTCCTATTCCTCTTTGCCGCTCGCTGCACAACCCCCTTCCCTCCTCTCCTCTTCCTCTCGTAGCCGATCCATCGCAACAGTGGCGGCCCTCTCCGCTTTCTCTGGCCATCTCTCGCCATCGCGGTGGTCCATTCGTGACTTCGTCTCGTCGGCAGGAGTTTGCCTTCTCTCTTCTTTTTCTCTGTTCGGCTCTTTCTCTAGCCGTCTCTCGCCATCACGGTGGTCCGTTCGTGGCTTCGTCTCGCCGGCGCTCGCGGCCTCTACTCCCTCGCCCTCTCTCGCCTCCACCTTCCATCAATCTTCCGGACACGCGTATTGAAAAAAGTTGACCACGTGTCAGACCGTATCCACGCGTGTCGACGTGTCTGACACGCTCTGACGAGTGTCAACACGGAAGCACGGACAACGTGTCCGTGTCCGTAGTTCATAGGTTTTATCTCGTTGCACAAAGAAAGGACGGGGAAGAAGAGAAATTTTAAAAAGAGAGTACTTCTCTTTAGTCTTTTGCTTAGGTCAACAAAAGAACTTTTCCCTTTCTCAGACAAGGTGCAGAGGAAAAAGAAAGGAAGGACGTGCGAGAATAGAAAAGTGGGCAGCCCAGGCCAAAAAAAAAAAAGAGAAAGGGCAAGGGGAAGTCTTCTTCTTCATCTTCTCCGACTAGCCCGACGACGTTACCCATATCTGCTTTGCCGCTGCACCGTCACCGCTGCTGCTTGCCCAAACCGACGCCCGAGCTTCGCCGTATTAGCCTCCATCACCGACGCCTGCAACCCGCAGCTGCCCGTTGCCACGCCTCCCTCCATCCGGCAAACTCCGCCCGGCGCCGTGTCTCCGCCCAACGCCCACCACCCGCAGCTGCCGTCCCTCCGTCTACTGCCGCTGCTGTTCAATCAAGCCCGAGCATTCCCATCGTTGTTGCTGCTCAACTAAGCCGACGCCGTTGCTTCCCACCGTCTCGACGAGCCGCTGCCTTGTTCTCGACGCACCGCTCGACGACGGTCCGACACTGCTCGCCGCCCTGACGTCTTTGCTGCTCGCGTCGCTCCTGCCCATTGCTAAACTCCCTCGCCGTGGTGTTTGCTGGCTCTTCGACGACGAGCCGCCCGTGTGTCGACAAGCCACTGCATCTCCGCCCGACAACGACCTGACGTTCACTGCGCCCCCACCACCACCCCCCGGCAATACTTCCGACGGCCGTTGTCCCTAGTCACGGATTCGCCGTCCAAACCCTCAAAGCCAACTGCCGTTCCACTCGTGTCCAAATCGGGTCAATTCCGCGAGTTTTCTAATCTTGCAGGTTCATTGGTTGTGAGCCCGTTGCCGCCAAGTCTATCCTGACGCAAGTAGCCGTTTGTGAATTCTTGGCATCGGTCTCGTTTTGGAAATAAAAATCCAATCGAGGTAATTTTCTTAAATCAAATTTCGTTTTGATATTATTGTCTAAGTCAGAATATTTGATGCCAATGTTGATCCTATGGATACTTTAGGCATTATCCGATAGGATATTATTGTCCAAAAATCACTATAATTACTAATTTGATTCGTAAAACGTCGGATTTTTTTTTTTATAATTATATTGATTTTTAGGCACATTGATGATATTTTAACTTTTAAATCATTATAATTATTAATTTGATTCGCAAGATTTTGGATCAACTTTTTAATTATTTTGAATTTTCGTACATGTTGTGATATTTAGGATTAGAATAATTGTTAATTTAATCCGTGAGACAATGTGTTATTTTTCCAATTATTTTAACCCTTTATTTGATGAATATCCTAAGTGGTTTAGATATAATGCTTATTTGGAGATTGCTTGTCTTGGAAAAAACCCAAAAAATATTTGTTTGCTTGGTGTGTTTAATTCTTTTGGTGCAATTTATTTGATTCATTGAGTGTTTAATAATGGTTGAGCATTCGTGTGATCATCACATTGCATGATAATGATTTAGTTTGAAACCAATCCAAATGATAGTGATTTAGTTTGAAACCAATCCAAACTGCCTGCAAAGATATTTTTTTAAAATAAAAAAGAATGATACCGAAAAGACATTAGAGAAACTAGTGTAATCAAGTCCCCATACCTAATGTCCGTTTATTTTACTTAGGTGTCTAATCAACCTACCATAAATTGATTAGTGGTGACTCATAACTAATAATCTTTTGCATACCAAAAACTTGAACTTAAGTCGCGAATTGGTATGGATTTTGTAAAGCCCGAACTATATTTAGACTTAGTAGTTCATTAGCCAAACCCTAGGTGATGCACATGAGATTAGGTCGCGATATTTACAAAATGATAGTTGCTATTTTCAGCATTCTTAACAAGTGTCATGGAGATTACGTGTTAATGTAATTCCATCATTGTTACACCCTTTTCTTAGTTCAAAATCATTGATTGTGTAGGACACAACAAATGTCTTGCGACTTATTCAATTTGAACGCGAGAACTTTCAATATTACATCCTTTTCTTAGTTCAAAATCAATGGCCGTGTAAGACACGGAAAATGTCCTGTAACTTCAATCTGAGTGCGAGAAGTTTCTCGTGGGCTTCGGTCTAATGATTCTTCACGATTTCTTACTTTCTTTTTTTCTGAATTAAACTCTTTTTGCGCAAAATTCAATAAAGTAAACAGGCCACCCGTAAGCAAGTCTCCTTATTGCTTCCAAAAAGCAAATCTATGGATTCATGTTTTCTTACTTTTGAACTCTCCTTTTTGCGCAAAACACGACGACTATTCTCCTTGGCAACTTAATCAACCTCACACCGCTAATCTATTTTCATAACCAAATCAAAGTTTTCTTGCACATCTATATTTAATTTTTAACGAATTGGTTAGAGTTAATTAGAAGCGCAAATCAAAAGAGAGATGTCATTGATGTGAAGAGATCACACTAATGTTGCACACTAATCTTAAATCCAAATGAAAAGCTATTGGATTTACTTTTGTCTTCAATAATATTAGAAGTATTTGTCCCTTCTGATTCTAGCTGAGAAAGTTATTCCTCGTATCCATCCCGTCATCATTAGAGTGACAAAACTCTTAATAAAGAAATTGTACTAATTAGGAGGATTCACTGTTGCTTCAAATTCTCGTGCATTATATCACAATGGGATACATCTTTTGTGTGTATATATATATTTCATGAAATGATTGGAACATGTAAACAATTGAATTATGTTTGAAGTTCATTACTTAAGTTAGCAAGTATGGAGTACATATAAAGTGATTAAGTGCCGACGACCAAACAGAAAAGGTTCAAATAAGAAGTAGTAGTTTTGAGGCAAGCTAGTTTTTACTTTTGATCTTTTGCCTCTAAAACTATACATCAATTTTTCCTTTGATCGTGACCCGGGGGTGAAGGAAGAAGATGGCAGAAGAAGGGACGAGGAAAGAAATTAAGGAGATATGAATTTGTTTGTGTATTAGAAGCCAAGGGCGCGTTTGGTAACAATTCTATTCCCGGGAGCTGATTCTGACTAGAAATGATTATTTTTGATTCTGTTCCCGGGAACTGATTCTAAGTAAAAAGCGCGTTTGGTAGAATCGTTCAAAATTTTGATTCCTGAATAGAATTGCATTTGGTACCGTATTAATTGATTATGTTCCAAATTAATTTCTTTTGATTTTTAAATAAATTTTAAATAATTTCTTTACTTTTTTACTTTTTCTTTTCTTTTTCCTTTTTTTTTTTTTTTTTTTTCCCCTTTTTTCCCTATTCTTCTTCTTCTTCATTTGGCCGGTCGCCGGGCCGGCGACGCGCCGGCGAGGTCGGCCTTCGTCGGCCGAGCCTCGCCGGGCCTGGCGAGGCTCGCCCGGCCCCGCCGAGGCTCGGCCTTGCCCGATCCGGCAAGGCCGAGCCTCGCCCGCCTGCCGGTGAGGCTCGCCCGGCCACCGGGCGAGGCTCGCCCGGCCGGCCGGTGGCCGTCGGCCTCGCCGGTCTTTGGGCGAGGCCGGCTTGGCCATCGGCGAGGTCGCCGAGGCTCGCCGGAGCCTCACCGGACCTCGCCCGGCACAGCGAGCCTTCGGCGACCTCGCCGGACCGGCGACCGGCGGCGGACCGGCGACCGGCGGAGGAGGCGGGCGGCGGCGGGCGGCGGCGGATGGCGGCGGGCGATGGTGAATGGCAACCGAGATGTTGAAAGAGAAGAACAAGGGTTTTAACGTTTTGATTCTTTTTCTGATTCTCGGACGTAGAATCAAATTTTTTTTTATTCTCAAATCTTGTCCAAAATCGTTCCCGGGAACAAAAAGTTTACCAAACGCGATTCTCGTCCTAAACCGATTCTCGAACAAAAATCGGGATCTCAAGACTGTTGGCAGTTGCCAAACAGGCCCCAAGTGATTGGGGAAGAGAGAGAGAGAGATGAATTTATTTGTTGATGGGATGTGGTGTGCACCCACCAATCACGCGGGGACAGTGGAAGAACGGTGGCGCTTAAAAGTGGAGAAAGAAAGATAAAAAAAAAATGTGAAAGGTCCTTCGAATTCTTTGTGGGTGTAAATTTTCTAGATGCACTGTCTGTACACGTGACTAAAGGGGTTCTTCAATAGCGATGGCCACCGACCGTTTCTCTAATAATGGAACCTCAGTTTGGGTCCACCCCTTTAATTTCTTGACAGGCATCCATTTGTTACGTTGACTGACTGGGGCTTTTCTACAGGACAAGGTGACCGCTAAGTCTCTAATCAAACAAGATCGTCCCATCTTAAACCGTGCCTCGCCTCCACCCACACCAAACACCTTCGCCCAAAGACCAAAAGAGACATGATCAGTGCTCTCGGCTCCATGCATATCTATCAAGTGTTGCTGCCCGTTCTTGTTCTATTTCTAGTTATGACTAGTAATGTCGAGCCGAGTAATCGATGGAGTGCTTCTTCCTGTGGTGACATTCATAATATAAGCTACCCATTTCGACTGATAAGTAATTCAAAGGGAAAAGATTTCGACTTGACTTGTGAAGATAATCGCACTGTTTGCAACCTCAATGATGGCCGATATTATGTGCAGTCTATCAATTATTTCGCTAGCCAAATCAGATTGGTTGATGTCGGGCTACAAAAGGATAACTGCTCGTCTCTCCCTCATTATTCATTGTTAGCCAGCCTATATGAAAATCAAAGTGCATTGGTCATTGTGAACTGTTCAAAGCCGGTTAGTTCTCCATTCTACATCGCTTTCGGTCCATGCATTAAGGGGTCGCACTCTTCCAACACATCATCAAATTGGAACTTGTATGCTTTGCTCAGTCCAAATGCATCGGACGTTAGGGATTTTTGCAACATTAGCAGATGGACATGGATAGGTTATTCTGGGTTTCAAGAACACATTAACAGTAGCTCCTACAACTATGAGCTAATCCATAGCATCATGGCCGATGGATTTGTTGTCCCCTACGGCAGTCGATCTCCATTGAAGAGAACTTCCTTTTGCTACTTTGATTTGTATGGCCGCTCTAATTTCTACAGGTACTTTTATTCCCGTCGCTTATACTGGAGCTCCGACGGAGGTGAGGTTTGCACGAGCAAGTACTACAGAGGCAGTAAGTACCTATCGGCAATGAAATTTCACCGTAATTTTGCATGATTCTGTACATTTTAATATTTATTTATACAGTACACTCTTTCTTTTGCTACTTTCTCTTCGAAATTGGAAAATGAAAGGAATATCTAATATTAGAGAAAATTATGACCAAATATACATGATAGTGTACGTCAATGGATATACGTGTTTAGATTATAATTTCGTTGAACAAAAGGGCTAAATCTCCCACCGTTAAAAAAGAAGAAGAAAAAAAGGGATTCTTGTGCGACTATCCACGTGACTAGATTTTTGTTGGCATAGAATACGTTTTTTATTTTGTTTTCTTAATTAGATCTTTAATTAGTCACTTAACTAATAATCCAATAGACACTTGTCCACAATCCTTAAAAAGCTGTGGTTATGTATCGATCGGAGGAACAAAATTATCATTAAAAATGAAAAGCAATGTTTCTCTAGATTTGTTGACCAAAAATAAAGCAAAAGGAGCTTTTTTTATCATCTATCATCCACGTGAAAAACGACACTTAATATTTCCATTTATTTGCAAAAGTACGCATCCCACTTCCCATATTCTTTTGGACAAAATTCAACTTGTACAGAGTAGCTTGCTACTACTCCGTTTCCTCATGACTTTTGCTTTCCAAACTTGTTTTCCTTCAATTCCTTTTCATAACATTCATTCCTTCCACAGGTGTCCTCGATGATATTGCATTTTGGACCACTTGGGATTTTACAATACCATTAGGTAAGCCGCAATTATTTATTCTTACAATAATTATGTTAAAAAAATTATTCTAACCTATCAAAATTTTCTTTAGTGTTTTTTTGTATAGCGAAGTTCGTAATCAGTACACCATTTGTGGCGATATTTCTGATCTACAAGTACAAAAGAAGGCACCTAGCAATGGACAAGAACATCGAAGAATTTTTGCAAGCTCATAACAACTTTTTGCCCATAAGGTACTCTTACTCGAATATTAAGAAGATCACCAGAAATTTTAAGCACAAATTAGGTGAAGGGGGATATGGCTCTGTATACAAAGGAAAGCTTAGAAGCGGCGACGAAGTGGCCATCAAGATTTTGAAGCAGTCCAAGGCCCATGGTGAAGATTTTATTAGCGAAGTGGCTACTATTGGAAGAATTCACCATGTTAATATAGTGCAACTCATCGGTTTTTGCTTTGAAGGCTCGAAACAAGCTCTCGTATATGATCTTATGCCAAATGGATCTTTGGATAAGCACATTTTCACCGAGAAAGGTAAGTTTCTTGATTATGGGAAAATATATGAGATTGCTCTTGGAGTGGCAAGGGGGATTGAATACTTACATCGTGGGTGTGACATGCAAATATTACACTTTGATATCAAGCCTCACAACATTCTTTTAGACAAGAATTTCACTCCGAAAGTTTCTGACTTTGGACTCGCGAAACTCTATCCCACTGATTATAGCATAGTCTCATTGACTGCTGCAAGAGGGACGTTGGGATATATGGCGCCTGAGTTGTTCTACAAGAACATCGGTGGTGTATCTTATAAAGCAGACGTCTATAGCTTTGGAATGTTGCTCATGGAAATGGCAGGTAGAAGGAGAAATATAAATGCAAATGCAGAACATTCAAGCCAATTATATTTTCCACTATGGGTGTACAACCAAGTAAATGAAGGAGAAAGAGTTGAAATGGTGGAAGAGGAAATGAAGGTGATAAAAAAGATGATAATAGTTGCTCTTTGGTGTATACAGTTAAACCCTGACCATCGGCCTTCAATGAACAAAGTCTTAGAAATGCTTGAAGGAGATATTGCTAATATTCAGATGCCTCCAAAACCACTTATTTACCCACCAGATGAGCCTGTAAATGATGACAAAGCGGAGATGGAACTAGAAACATTCTCAACTGTATCAAGCACTCTAATAGTTTCCGCTAGTTTTCCTTTTGGAGAGAGCAATGATGTATAGAGAACCATGCATGGTTTGATTAGAAAAGTTGTGTAATTGTTATGTGTCCCCGCAATCTAGATTGTATATGGGGATACTTGAGCTAGTTTAGCTCGACAGTAATTACTTTCAAGATTGTCTTCTTCTAGCTCTTATGTTCATAATGGGTTATTGTATTTCATTTAGTTGTACTCTCTTGCATCATCCTTCCAAAGGATGAACAATAATAACTTGTGATCTTGCTACTTAATGTACTACTACAGGCATATGATTTCTCAAAATCAACGACTTATGAATTCATTTTAAGAGATTTTACAAAGTAGTCACATCTGTCTACGCGATAAACAAATTTTATCAAAATGGAAAGGAAGAGGTCCTAGATGAAACAATTCTATGAAGTCCATATTTGAAAGAACCCAAATTCCATTTTGAAGTTAACATGAAATTCTTAACAAGTAATTTTATGAAGTTTACTTTGTTTCTTCTTATATTAGGCCATGTTTTATTAGTTTAACTTGATAAACTTTTTGAGGAAAAATGTCAAAAAAGTCATAAGCCTATATTGCATTGATGCCAATATAGTCCTAAACCTTTTGATTAAGTACCAATTCAATCAGTTTGGTTAATTTTAGCTAGATTTTGCTTATGTGGATGTTGGTTGACTTATGTGGCACCACCGATAGTGACGAATTTTAACTATATTTTAATATTTTTTCAATTTTCAATTATTTTTTCTAACTTCTTTCTTCTTTTTTTTTTTATTTTATTTTTTTTTTCTTTCTTCTTCCTTTGGCTAGTGGTCGGCCATGGCAGGGTGAGGGGAGCCCTCCCCGAGGCTCGCCATCACCTAGGTGGGGCTCGATGAGGGTTGGCCTCACCTAGGCTAGTGGCAAGGCCAACCCTCACCTGGCCGGGCCTTGCCTGTGGCAAGCAATGGTGACCCTTGCCTTGCCATGGGTGGTTGTCGGCCTTTGCTTGTGGTTGATGGCCGGTCACAAGCAAAAGGAAGAAGAAAGGAAAAAAAAAAAATTTATTAGAAATTATCCACAATAGTGCTACGCGGTGCCGCGTAAGCCGATCGACGTTGACTGACGTTCACATCAATAAAATTCGGCCAAAATTAGCTGGAATGACTGAATTGGCACCAAGTCAAAATGTTTATGATTAAATTGACACTGATAAAAGGTTTATGACTAAATTGGTATTTCTAATTCATAAGTGGAGCATAAGGCACTTGGCTATGGCCTAAAAGATTATAGAGTTTCTACAAGTTTCTGAGATAGAACCAAAAGGAGTAGAAGAAGCATTGTCTGATGAAAGCTAGATAGAAGTTATGCAGGAAGAACTCAGACAATCTAGCATCAATCATGTGTGGGAGCTGATTCCAAAATCCAAACGTAAATCTGTGATTGGAACAAAATGAGTTTTCAGAAACAAGATGAATGAAAAAGGAAAAATAATCAGAAACAAAGCAAGACTTATGGCAAAAAGATACACACAGGAAGAAGCGATAGATTATGACGAGACCTATGCACCAATAGTAAGGTTAAAAGCCCCTACAACGCAAGTTGTGGAGAGGCTGGTGAGCCACTTGGTGACTTACCCGGTGGCATGGGGTGGTGGTTTCCTCATGTTGCCCCTAGGTTCTACCCGCCGGCTGTCGGCTTTCAAGGTTTCCTGAGTCACCAAAAAAAAAAAAAAAATATTAAAGTTAAAAGCAATTAAATTATTACTTCAAGAGTTGTCACCTTCAATAATGAGGATGGCCTTGTCACAAGCGTGAGCTGGGCTCCTGATGGTCAGCATATTGCCATTGGCTTACAAAATTCTCATGTCCAGCTATGGGATTTCTCTGCTCAAAGACAGGTAAGCTGGTTGCTTTTTTTTTTTTTTTTTCAATAGAATTAGTTTTGCGTCTGTGGCTGATGTGATCTTATTCAGGCTACGTTTTTAGCTTTTTATTTTTGTTTCCAGTCATGCAGATGAGAATTTTAAGAGGCGGCCACTGATTCCGAGTTGGTTCCTTGACTTGGAACAGTCACATACTCACGACTGGAGGCATGGATTTTAAGATCACCAACAATGATGTGAGAATTAGATCCACATTGTCAGAACCTACAGGGCATCGCCAAGAAGTCTGCGGGCTGAAGTGCTTGCCCTCAGGCAAACAGCTGCCTAGCGGAGGAGTGGATAATCTCCTCAACTTGTGGGATAGGTCCAGGGCCTCTTCGAATTTAGGCACTCGGTGGCTTTGCAGGATCGAAGCCCACACAGCTGCCATAAAAGCCCTCGCTGGGTGACTGTTTCAGGGCAACTTACTGGCTTTGGGAGGACATGAGCGATGCATCAAATTTTGGAGCACGCGCAAAGACGTGTGTCTGAATTTGGTAGAAACCGGTTCTCAGGTGTGCATGCTGCCATTGAGCAAGGGAGAGAGGGAATTGCTAAAATCTCACAGGTTTACTAAGAACCAGCTCATTTTTTGGAAATATCCATCTATGAGAAAGACAGCAGAGCTCACTAGTCACACATCCAGAGTTCTAACCTGGCATAGGTACTACTTGTATGCTACCATAGTCATTTGCAATTCGGTGCAAATAGTTTTTGAAGTCTGCTTGTTGAGATGATTGTTTTGCTGATTCTCATCGTCACGTACTTGTTTTGCATTTGCAGTAGGAAATGAAAGATTAATGTACTGGCAGGTATTCGGAACACCAAAAGTAGCCAAGCTAGCACCTAAGACCTCTTCTGAGCCATTCGTCCACTGGCACTGCATTCATTGAACTCTAACAGATCGTCTGGTGCTCATAATTTTGCCGCTTCTGCCTATAATTTTTTCCATGGCTATTTGCTTAATTCACATGGGAGATCTGTTCTTTTTGAGCTGCAAGTTGATATTTCGAGGGGAGATTACACCAATTTGGGTAAATATGGATTGTGGATTGGATTGTAAATTAAAGTATGTAAATAGATAGATTTCACTATCATGAATTGGATCATTGGAGACGGCTCAGCCCCTCGATGTCATGCACAAATCTGCTAAGAAATGCATATTTTTCTCGCTCTCTCCTGTTATACACATTTTGGCTCACTTCAGATAATTTGGTTCAGTTTTCAGTTTGTGCTCGGCATCAATGATAATAGAAGGTCAAGTTATCCATAGTCAAATAACAGTGATTGAGATATAGAATATTGGAGATGGAATTGTGAAGCACGATTCTATCCTCTCAGTTCATATGATGGTCAAAAAGCGATTCTAGTAATCTGGTATCTTATCGTCTTTAAGAACCCAAATCTCTTATTTTTCCAAGAAAAGAGGAGAGCAAAATTGGAAGGCATGTGACGGAAGTCCGATACCTTAAGTCATAGGGTTATGGACGAAGTAGGATATATTAACTACTGAACACCATATCAATATTTTGATATGGGACTTCTCTAATGCAACTCATAAGTGTATCCTAATGGTCCATTTCTCTTCAAAAGATCTCCTTGATATCAAGGCTCGGGTGAGACAAGGACAGATGACGCAGCTCAGAATCATCAAGATTAGACTAAAGCTGGGAGAGTAGATATGGATCAGTGTAGTCGTATAAGCAATGAGAGGGTTCAAGATCAGAACCTAGGCGACGCTCCTCCAATCCCAGAACGGGTACTTTGCATCGTTCTTGGAAATGGGTTGTTTTAATGGAGGGAGAATGAAGAATGCGAGTCGAATCGCAAAGTTCGGGCGATTCTTGCTTTCCGTTTTAGAAAATCATTTTCAAGGAGCAATCTGTTTCATTCTCGTTTTTGGGTTAATGCAGGCGAAATGAAACAGAGCAGAAGAGTCAAAAATGACAGAGATTTCGGTGGGTCATCTTCGGCTGTTTCTTCGGCCGAAGAGAGAAGGAGGAATTTTCCCCTAATTCAGATCGATAACTAAAATCGCCCATGAAGTTTCTGCAACTTCATGCATCACGATATCAGATTATATGTTGCCGACAGTTGTAAAGCTTTTAGTTACAATACAATTGGTTCGATAATTCACCATGCAAGTTCCAGATTTGCACTGAAAATTTGATTGTCTCAGGTTCAGATCGACGATTCCCTAGTTTACAGAATAGAAAGAAAACTGGGAAAGGGAGGTTTCGGGCATTTTTATGTCAGTTGCGCCATCGGTCCTTCAACTTCGAGCGATGAAATTAGAGTGGATCATTTTCAGATAATTTATTACATTTGCACCGTTGCTTTAGATGATTTAATATGGCACTACTAGCTGGCCTTAAAATTCGAGCATAAAGACGGCAAAGGATGTAAAGGTGGCATCCTTAATTAGTGGAAAGTTCATGAATGAGTCCTTTAGCATTATTGCTTGTACATCGTGCTATTGCATATCAAATTGGATTAGGGTGTTGAGTTTTGCATCTGCGTTCTGCATATGTAGAAGTCACGGCACACCACTGCCCCAAGTCACCCCGTTTTTGATGTCATAGTATGTGGATCCCCTTCCTTCGACATGGATTTTGTACTTTAAAGAATACAAAGTTTTTTATGATCTTTGAATAAGCAGGTCATGGATTTGCTCGGACCCAGTTTACAACCCCGTTTCGTCAACAACTTCCCAAAGTATATTTGGCCGTGAAGTTAACAGCTTTTACTGTGTCTGCTCTTCAGGTTCTCTTGAACAATTTCTGATTCTTTGTCCGCTTCTGATGCTAGCTCTTTCCCTACTGCTCCAGCCTGCCATTGGAAGCAATTGCATGTATTGCCGTTGAAGCAATCTCTATACTTGAGAAGCTGCACTTTGGAGGGTAATAGCCAACGAGCTTCAAATTGGATGTTTGTTAGTTTTTTCTTTATTAGACAGTGAAATCAATGTTTCGGTAGACCAGACTATCAGAAATATAAGCCAGATTTAACTTTTTGTGATGTTTCTCATGCATGCTTCTTTTATGGGCAGGTATATCCACGGTGACATAATACCAGGTAAATTTTTGCTTGGTCCTCCAGGAACTCTTGAAGAGAGGAGACTGTTTCTCACCGTTGGAATTCAAGTTGGCGGAAGACGACTTACCTGATTCCGATGCGCAAACAACAATTAACTCCGGAATGAATGTTGAATTGCGAATGAATCACGAACAAAATTACTTCACGTTAGTTTGGATGCAATCACAAGAAAAGCACCCGATTTCCACGGCGTAAATGCCAATTGTTCTTACAAAACTGAAATGGAGTGCCTTCTTCTTCTTTGATGGAAAGGGAGAGAAATCCGGTGCATATGTTTGCCAATCAGTCCAACGGTTGTGCTCGGGAGGCTTTTATACATCTCCCTTTATACCCCTCCATTAGTGTCTTTCCATCGTAACGCATCAAGACGAAATGGTGCGTTCTAATCGCACCCCATCATGGACGTACCAACTAAAATATAACATCTCCCACTCGGACGTGATAGGCTTAATAGCACTCTATCAAGAATATAAGGCATTCAACATTCATCAACTTTACAAAACAATTCATACTGGCAAATAAGCCATGCGACTAGTGAGTACACCTACACTTGGGAGCTCAAATTATGCACCTGTTAGAGATGACATAATGGCTACAACCCTAAAAGGAAATAAACAATCGATGTCTCACAGTGCCCCAAACATATTTTGTTACATCAGTCCAAGTATATATATCACTTAAAAGCTATACTTGACTATTCTAAAAAATACCATGTATTTATAATTACATCCGCAACCACATAGGGCGATATAATTGGTCGACCGGTAAATACATATGATAGATGTAAAACAACAATAGTCTTCATTCGCATTCATGTCTCTCTCAATTTCAAAACAACTACTTTCCTAGACACATCCCATAGGCCATATCCATTCATGACTGCCCATAACATGCTAAAATAGCAACGTTGATCTTTCACTTCGAGAACATAATCAAAAGTAACATAGGGCACAAAATTAAGGTAAATTATAAATTACCTCAAAGGCTCACATGATGAATAAATAGGGATAATTTTACTCATCTTCCCTTATTGGTCGTACAATGCACATGTAGTATGAATTACATGCTATAGTGGATTATTCTTTTTATAAGAGCGTATGTCATTTATCAAATATATACACTATACAGGTCTTAGCCTAAACATAGTCACGTATTTCTCACGTACTCATGTTTAGCCCGAGTGCTATATCAGCTCGCTTTCTATAGCGTCCAATTAAGTACTCGCATCCGGCATCTTTTAGGTATACATGATTATGAGACTATCATGTTCGGTCTTATTATAAATAAATCATAGACCTCATCTTGACTCCAATCAATGCGACATTTTATGTACCATACTTGCTCTTCAGCATTTATTTGTACATAACGTCTCATCCCAACGTGCTTTTTAAAGCACTTGAGGCGATTGCTCGTGTGAGTGAGCCAATCATTGCTTGTTGACATACTTTTCAATAATATATGTGTTTGTGCTAGTTTCATAGCAGATTTGTACTTATTGATAAAACATCAAATCACTAATTAAAAAAAAAAACAAGTACAATACATCTGTCTACAAATATATAAATCGATTATCCTCTACAATAACAGATATCACATTCTACGCAATCCTAGCGATATCCTATGGGTTAAGAATATGTCTCTAGGAATAGACTTCGTAAATGGATCAGCAACCATTCTATTGATTGAAATGTATTACAAGATCACTTCTTTTTGCATTATAATATCTCTGATGAAGTTATTCTTTATGTTAATGTATTTTGTCCTTCCATGATACTTGTGATCTTTCACATAGGCAATGGCTGCTTGACTATCGCAATAAACTGTCACCGGTCTTGAAACTTCAATGACAGTGGTTAAATTTTTTAAAAAACGTTTTAGCCATACTGCTTCTTGCACTGCTGCAGAACATGCAATAAATTCTACTTGCATTGTAGATAAGACCGTGCATGTCTGTTTCTTACTATTCCAAGAAATCGCACCTTCATTGAGTAAGAACGCATATCCAGAAGTCGATTTACGCTCATCTAGGTCTCCACCCCAATCGGCATATGAATAACCTAATAGGCATAAATCATTCCCTTGGTAAAAACATCGATAGTCCATGGTGCCTTTCAAGTATCTTAGGATCCTCTTCACTGCTTTCTAGTGTGCTTGTCCGGGATTTGATTGATATCGGCTTACCAATCCTACGTCATAGCATATGTCGGGTTGAGTACACATCATAGAATACATCAAACTTTCGACCGCACTAGCGTAAGAAACAGTTTCCATCACTTTAATTTTTTCTGGAGTCTTATGACACATCTTAGTACTTAGGCCTTCACCTTGCATGACAGGGGTAAACACTCAAGAATCTTCATAATATAAGACTCTTGTGATAAAGTAAGGAGTTTCCTTGATCGATCTCTTTCGATCTTAACTCCTAATATATAAGCAACTTCTCCCATGTCCTTCATTTCAAAATTAGAAGACAACCATTTTTTTTTTATGGTGATAACCAAAACCTTGTCATTTCTAGCCAATAGAATATCGTTCACATAAGGTGATAAAATCACAAATTTATCTTCGGACCACTTAACATATACACAGTATCTTCCTCGATCATCGTGAAACCAAAAGTGGTTATGGCTCAATGAAAATGAAGATACTACTGTCTAAATGATTGCTTAAGGCCATATATTGAGCAATGAAGCTTGCAAACTTTATGCTCTTGACCTTTAGCTATGAAACCTATCGACTGTTTCATATGGATTTCCTCATCTAGTTCTCCATTGAGAAATATCGTCTTTACATCCATTTGATGTAATTCAAGGTCCAAATGTGCAACGATAGCTAGAATAAGGCGTATTGAAGCAAACCTTACAACTGGTGAAAAAGTTTTCTCATAGTCTATACCCTCTTGTTGAGTATAACCTTTCGCCACAAGGCGAGCCTTATACTTTTCAATGGATCCATCCGCCCTTCGCTTAATCTTGAAGACCCATTTGTTTCCAATGGTCTTACAATTGGGTGGTAGATCAACCAAGTCCAAGACATGGTTTGCCCTCATTGACTCCATCTCATCTTCCAAATCTTTTTCTCCATTCTTCCTTATTAGAAGATGAGAGAGCTTCTTGAACAATCTTAGGCTCGGCATCATCATTCTAAGCAATGCTTCCCCTTTAATCTCAAAACGACGACGAGCAATATTCTTACGATTACTTTTACGCAATTGAATTTCTCTTGAATTCAATTCGTTAGGTGATGCAACACTCCCACTAGGTCTTGCATGTTGAGATAAATTTTCATTTCCCTCTACAATATCGGTGGGTGTGTTATCAGGATCTTCCATCTCATATAATTGGAAGTCCTTATCAATCTCACCTCTACTAGGAAAATCGTTCTCCAAGAACGTGACATCTCGTGACTCCATTTCGGTCACACTTCCATCAGCTTGTTCGCCTATAAACACATACCCTTTAGAGTGTTCAGAATATCTTATAAAGATACATTTCTTCCCTTTACGACCTAATTTGCCATATTTATAGAAAGAATCTTGAACATAAGCTGCACATCCCTATGGACGTAGATTACTCAAGTCTGGTTTCCTACCAATCCATATTTCATAAAGGGTGAAAGTGACCGATTTTGAGGGCACTCGGTTAAGTATAAAGGCAGTAGTCAACAATGCATATCCCTAATAGGAGATAGGTAAATTTTCTTGTCCCATCATAAACCTAACCATTTACAATAGAGTTCTATTCCTTCTCTCAGCCACCCCATTTTGTTGTGGAGTACCAGGAATAGTCAATTGTTGTACAATTTCCTTTTCATCACAAAGAGCCTTGAATTGCTTTGATAGATACTCACGTCCACGATCAGTTCTCAATGCCTTTATTGTTTTATTCAATTGATTCTCTACCATCGTTATATATCGTCTAAAGTAGTCTAATGCTTCTGACTTAGGAGAGATCAGAAAGATATAACTAAAACGTGTGAAGTCATGTATGAAAGTGATGAAATATGAGGCTCCATACCTCGCCCTCACATTCAAAAGACCACAAATGTCAGAATGTATGGGATGCAATGGAAATTCAGCTTTAGTCCCTTTACTGAATGATTTTCTAGTTACTTTTCCCGCTAGACAATGTTCACATATAGATAGACTAACATTTGTGAGTGATCCTAAAAGGCCTTCTCTAGCTAATCTTTGCATTCTTTGCAATCCAATGTGACCTAATCTAACATGCCAAGTACTTACATCAATCTCAACATTACTAGAAGATGCAATTAAAGAAAAACAACCATCGACATTAATATTGTACTGATCATAGTCACATCATAAAACCATTCGATACATGACCTAAACTATAATAAACTATTTCATACAAAATGTCAACACAATCACAATGGGAATTCAATACATAACCTAAGTTAAAAAGAACAACTATAGAGACCAAGTTTCGTCGAATATCTGGAGCATAAAGGATATTATGCAGGAATAGGTTTCGACCACCACGTAAGATTAATTTACATGTGCCGATACCCTTCACTTCAACTCTTGAGTTATTCCCAACATATATCCATATTCTTCCAAGCGGTATCTAACGATATTTCACAAATGCTTCTCAGTTCTAGCTATATGGTCTGTTGCTCCTGAGTCTACAGTCCATATTGGATGAGATTCAGCAAGCATTACATTACTAGAAATAAAAGCATTACTCAAAGTAATGAAGTAATAGGGTGCATTTTTCGGCTCAGTGCATTCACGAGCAAAGTGACCCATTTTGCCACAATTGTGGCACTCCATCTTGGCCTTGTCCTTCTTCCCACCACGCTTCTTGCGTCGGAAGGTCTTAGCCCTCTTAGGTACCTGATTAGTCCTCTTCCCTTTGTTGTTGAATTGAGAATTCCTTTTGCGCTTAAAGCCCAAAGCCTTGCACAAACTCGATTCAGTAACATAAGCATGGGTAGAGGATCTCGCAACCTCTAGGCGCTCATCCTCTAATTCCAAATGACGCGCAATATCATCGAAAGTGACGATGTTTTCATTATGCGTCATATTGATCTTCATATGTTCTCAATTGTCAGGAAGAGATCTTATAACAGCCTGAACTTGATGTTCATCAGTAAGGGAGTGACATGCCGACTTCAGCTCACGAATTATATTTGACATTTCCCGAAAATGCTGCCTCATCGTTACATTTGGGCACTTTCGGAATGTGTCAAACTTGATGGTGAGTCTTCTCAGCTTAGTGGCAGATGTACCCCCCAAACTTGTCCTTCAGGGCAACCCACATAACTTGAGCTTTATCATAACTTTCAAACTCACACATGAGATCATATTGCATACAGCTTAGCAACGTGATGCGAGCAATACTATTTTTCTTTTTCCAAGCTTGATAAGCTTTCAAATCTCTCCTGTATTGAGCTGAAGTTCCATGCTCAAATTCATTCATGGTATGGTTGAGGGTTTCCAAAACCTCTTGCTCCTCAAGGATATACTGAACCTTTCGGTGCTAAATATCATAATTGTCACAATTTAGCTTCTCACCTTTATTGAGGTCAGCCACAATAGTCTTAGATGCGGATGCCACAATCAATTGCTATAACACATTAACATAATAATAGCACACTTTACAGAGTAACACACATATTTAATTTGTAGCAAAGACAAACTAAATTAATGATAATTCAACAAAAGACACAAAAGCAAAAGTTCATTATATTCCCAATCAACTTCTATGTACAATTATTCTATTATCATTAATTAGTTTAATTTGCGTAAATTTTAAGTTCTAAGTGAGAACTCTTTCAAATTCTACCAACTTATAAACTCCCATTAGGAAAAATAATTACACGACCTCATGTAATTTCTACATTTTTCCATTAACACAAAAACATAGCATGATATGAACCAACGTGCAAATAACAATCATGCTTCAACCATAATCAAAATCGTAACTCAACATGTAATGAATTTCCTACCATTGTTCGAATTTTCTAGCAACTAGAAAATTACAAGTATATTAAACTATATACATGATATCATCAAATCAAGCTCTACACAGTATATACGACATTATTTGCACACAAGTTAGCTACTGTATTTCCTAAACCACAAGAAAATACAAGCTACAAATGAATAAACTATACATTAAACCCCAAAAATTATGCGTACATAGGGTTTCCTACGCATTTTCATGCATTTACAATATAAAAAATAAAAAAATAAGTATACTAAAGTGTAGAGAACATCTATACGAACCCAACGCCTCCGACCACGCTCCAATCGGAGCTCGCACGCACCCGCACGCGCCGCCTGAGTGCGCGACGCGTGTGGCGCACGCGCCAGCGAGCCCAAGGGCTCCTGGCTGGTCCGACCGTTGACCGATCAACGGGTTCGGTCAGGTCGGGTCAACAAGTCGGGTCAGGTCGTTGGGTCAAGTCACGGGTCAGGTCGCCGGCCGGTGATCGACCGGCCAACTATCGCCGACAATGACATCATCAATGACGTCATCCGACGACCGACTGTTGGATGACATCACGGTGACATCACCACGTGCCGGTTCACAGGCTGGCGCACATCGCGCACGTGCCGATTCGCCGATCGGTGCGTGTGGTGCATGCGCTGGCTTTGCGAGCGCTTCAGGCGCATGGCGCCCACGCACAGCGGCTTTTGACCGCGCGTGTGGGCGCGTCCGGCGTCTTCTGGCGATGCTCGACCCATCGTTGGACTCGTCTCGACGAGCTCTTTCACCTTGTATATTAAAAAAATTAATTTTGGCCAAAAAATGATTTCGAAAAATGGCCAAAACCATACGAGTGTACGCGACCCCGAACCCGTTCTTCGCTTCGGTTCGATTTCGAGTTTTCAAATGGTAATTCCAACCATTAAACATCCAAACAGTGTAGATTTCATACTCTTGATCTCAACATCAAAAGGTAAAGGAGAAAGTTCAAGGAAAAACAAGGCAGAAATTGCGACTGGGCTCTGATACCACTGTTGGAATTCAAGTTGGCGGAAGACGATTTACTTGATTTCGATGCGCAAACAGCAATTAACCCCGGAACGAACGTTGAATTGCGAATGAATCACGAACAAAATTACTTCACGTTAGTCTGGATGTAATCACAAGGAAAGCACCCGATTTCCACAGTGTAAATACCAATTGTTCTTGCAAAACTGAAATGGAGTGCCTTCTTCTTCTTTGATGGAAAGGGAGAGAAATCCGGTGGGTATGTTTGCCAACCAGTCAAACGGTTGTGTTCGGGAGGCTTTTATACGTCTCCCTTCGTACCCCTCCATTAGTGTCTTTCTATCGTAATGCATCAAGACGAAACGATGCGTTCCAATCGCACCCCATCATGGACGTACCAGCTAAAATACAACACTCACTGACCTAGGATTAGGTATCTGCCATTTGCATGAATACTTATATGCTCTAGGAATCAGTGATTGTGAAGGAGAACGCACACGTCTCATCATTTTCATTATTCATTACCTTGCAGTCACAGGATGGCGGGTATCCCACCACTGGTTCACATGTCAAGTACTACCAAACTCCAGATGATTTTGGGTTTGAACAAAATGATGTCAGTATCTTCATAGGCGCTATATCATGCCTACCTGAGTAATTACTATTCCATGCACCCAACTAAAGGATTTGTTACAGAGGAACAATTCGATTTGCGAGTGTTCACACTCAACTTGGTAGAACAAGTAGGAGGAGGAATGACCTAGAGTCTCTGGTTTACGTGCTCATGTATCTTGTCAGCGCTTGTTTGCCTAGGCCAAGACATCAGGTTTCATCCCTATACCCAGAGAAGATTTCTTGCACTAAATCCCTGTATCGGTCTTTTGATCATCGCAGTCTTTCGGGGAGAGGATAAGGCTTACCTTGTTTGCAAGCGAAAGATCGCCACTCCTCTAGACATGCTGTGTGATGCTTGTCCTGGGCCTTACTTGCAATTCACTGCGTCTGTGCTTGATCTGAAATTCGATGAAGAACCAAATACGCTGAATACATCTCTCTCTTCCTTGGGATCACTGGTCAAAATATATACGTTTGGCCCATGCACAGAGATGTTACTCAGGAGGTAGTATCCATTTCCCGTGAAAAGCAATAGATGTTGATGAAATTTTTGATTCGCGCTCGTCCTCTAATTGCGCCATATTTTTCTCCTTCATGTGATATGGACGGATTAGGTACCTTGTAAGCAAGTGCAGTTAAAGGATGACAACGAGCCATCAAAGAGAACGCGAATAGGGTTGAAATTAAAACAGTGGATGAGCGTTTACCATGTGCATTTACCAATGAAGCAAAGGTGAGGACTTGAATTTCAGATTCATTTATTTTTTCTGTGGTAACTTAAGTTTATTCGTAATCTTCCTGTTTCCTGCAGATATTTGTCTAATTCGAACGATGTCAACTTGCTCTTACACATTCAGAAGGGACGTGCGGGGGGAATGCATGTCACCAATGTGGCTTCTGGTCCCCATTCTAAGTCACGGGCCATAATAATGGATGATCGCGTCGGCTACACTGCTCAGACTTATGCTATTTCATTCAGCTATCTACCTGAGGTTTTTGTTGAGCGTCTTTACTTTGATCTTTCATGCATGGTAGATCCCATAGTTGCATATCACAATTCTTATAATACAAACCAGGATGAATTTGTGTTGGACCTATTAGGAACACATACACACCAACCTCTTACCGAGGAATTCTCGATTATGACAGTCTTAATTGCTTGTTTCCATATTCGAAGGACTGGATTCGGGCACATAGGTCGCAGAACTATCACATCACCATAGTGGCTGGAGCAGTCGACCACAGATTTCTAGTTATAAGGTCCAAGGGTTGGTCCGTGAATGTTTAATTTCTATTCCAATGACTCCTAAGTAATGCTATCCGGTTTTTATTGATATGCACACAAGGACCCCCAGAGTTAGGCAGTATTGTTGTGTTACTAATACATTTCCTTTCAAGTGAAGAGGGCAGAAGGTTTTTACGTCACCACCTTTTTGAAGTACTTCTATTCAACAGCAATACAAACTAGCTTGTAATCTGTCAAACGTACATTTTATAGTCAGAAAGCGGATTTCTTTCTTCGTTGTCACGTTCAAATGACATTTTCAATCAATCTTCATGGCTTACTTTAAACCTGAGATCATTTCTACTTCTCTGTTGATTAAATTCTATTTGACTTGTAAGGTTACAAGCAAAACCTATGAAACATCAAACTAAAAAAATTACAATTTTCAAGTTCCTCTCTTGCCCAATTTGTTTTAGAAGCAATTTAAACTTAAGCGCAAAACTATGTGATGCTCCTTCCGACATGGAAATTGGCTAAATGGCTTATCTTTAAACGACGTAACTATATTTGGAATGACTGCTTTCAGAGGAAGAAAAGAAAAGTGAATGAAATGTGTGTGTGTCTATAAATATACATATAATTTTCTTAAGGATTTGCTGAATTAAATAAACTATACCAATTTTTCCACTCTTAATTAAGTATATGTGGTTGAATTGAACAAAATGTCTTTTAATAAAATAAAAATCATTCAAAGAAATATATTTTATTCTTCATTGATGAGTTTTGTTAAATTACATAAATCATATCATTTCGTTGTTCTTACTTAGATAAATTCGATTGAGTTAAACAAAAAATATTACTTAAAAATAAAATTTAAGATATTTTTCGTTTATCTTTCTTGAAAATATAACCCTAACAAGATATGGAACTTGTGGATTGTAAATCAATAACAAATATTGTCGGCTCCCACTTTATTAAAAAAAAAAAAAAAACCTTAAATTTAGGATGGGCTATTGAGTTTGGGTTCCCTTTCGCTAGATTTGGTGCTAGGGCCCCTGAATTATCGAAACAAAAAAAAAGGAGGCAATTCATAAACTAGGTAGAAATTTGAAAAGTTGAACTTGTTGAATGTTGATATTTCCCTCCTGTAGCACACATCCATGCGGACATAACCCAGGCACACGGTGCCGCGGAAGAAAAATGAGATGAAGGCCTAAATATGTTGCAGAAATGGGCCTTTACTTTGTAGGAACTACAAAAAGAGGCTCATGAAGTCCGTGTCTTTTATCAGGAAGGTCCCATTCATAATATGCTGCAGAACAGCTTTTTTTTTTTTTTTTATTTAAAAGATTAAAAAAACGAAATTTTTTAAAAAATAAAAAATAAAAAATAAAAAATCTTGGAAAATTCAAAAATTCATAAAAACAATAGAAAATCCCTAAAAAGTTATAATTCCTTGAAAAATCTTTTAAATAGTTTGTTTTGGGTAGTCTTCTCTTAACATTGCGGGAAAATCATTAAAAAAATTCGTACAGAAAAATTAAACAAGCCCTTAAAACTCTATCTTAGGGTTTCAATTGTCTATAAGGACAATCACCTTTGTTTGCGTACTTACATTGATTTTGGCTTTCCTTTAGTCTAGTTAGAATTAGTATTTATCTTTTTCTTAATATTAGGTATTTGTTATTCGATGCAATTATTTAATGTTTTCTTAATTACTATTTGTTATGTTAATGATAACACACCTGCATGATTACCTTACACGTTATTGGATAGGTATAAAATCAATTCAGATTGCTCGATAAAAATCTTTTAATGAAATGAACAAGATTAGGTACCGAAATGGCAATAATTAGTTAATTAGTGTAATCAAATCCCTACCATAGATTTTTTGGTTATGTAGGAAGTGAAGTACGCTCTCACACTTCACTTGGTTCTTAGTCGACCATAATGGGCTAGTGGTAACTCCCTTGTTAAAATTTGCATAGGCTTAATTGATTAAAATTTTGAACTTTCGATGTCCCGTAAGGTATAAACTTGGGAGAGTTCGCATCTAAATCATCAGTCATAGGCATGTTCTTTAGACAACACCCCTAAACCTAACTCTCTCTCCCCCAAGGGATTAGGTCACGACACTCTTTTTTCTTTTCTTTTCATACACGCAACTTTAACACATTTAAGGTGAAATTCCAAGAGAGAAATTGAGTGAACTTATTTCTCTATGGCTTTGGTGTGTATTTTGAAGGTATATTTGTTCTAAACCCAACAACAATAATAGTAGGGGCAAATAATACGTTGAAAATAATGATCATCATCACGTATCAAAATATTAAGGATCTATTTCTACTTCTCTATTTTCATCCACAATCAAATTTCCCCAACAATTTACACTAGTTTATCATCGTGATAGAACTCCTTTAATTGTCAAAATAAACTAGAATCATTCTGTCAAGGGTTTTAAGGCAACTAATACCTCACTGACCAAGCCTTCCACTACTCACACTTGTTAGTTATTACTTCAGATCAATATGGGGTTGATCCCAAGGTAATCCCTTCCATGCTATCTTCTTTTAAATGGGGAAAGTGTCAAAGAAGTCCTAAACATTTTGTATTTATATCAATTTAGTCATAAACATTTTTACTAGTGCCAATTTAGTCCTAAACATTTTCACTTTATACCAATTCAGTCATTTTTGGCTAATTTTGGCCAGATTTTGCCGACTAGACATTGGTCGGCTGGCGTGGCATGATTAGCGCCGACGTAGACAATTTTTAATAATATTTTAGTATTTTTTGAAAAATTTATTTTCTTTTTCTTTTTCTTTCTCCTTCTCCTTCCTCTAGCCGGTCGCCGGGCCTCAATGACCAACCGAGGTGATGGCGGGTGAGGCTTGCCATGGCCGGCAAGGCTTGACCTTCACCAGCCCAGCGCAAGGCCACCCTCATGGCCTGGGCGGCCTTGCCAAAGGCCAGTCATTGAGGCCCGACAACCAGCTGGAGGAAGGAGGAGGAGAAATAAAAAAGAAAAATAAAATAAAATAATTCAAAATTCAAAATTCAAAAAATATTAAACTATTAATAAAAGCTGTTCACGTCGGCGCCGATTATGCCATATCAATTGACCGGTGCCTAGTTAGCAAAATTCGGTCAAAATTAGCCGGAAGTGACTAAATTGACACAAAGTGAAAATGTTTAGGCCTAAATTGGCATCGATAAAAGATTTATGACTAAATTGGCACAAATGCAAAAGATTTAAGACTTCTTTGACACTTTTCCCTCTTTTAAATGTACTCAATTTCCCAGTGGTGATATGTTGTTGCGATGCCTAACAAAAGGAGTAAGTCAAGCACTTGTCGGCCAAAAAGAAAATAGGAAGTGATGGCACTTAGATTTGAGGATTTTATTTATAGCACAAAGGTCCATTACCATTGGATTCATGATTGTCATTCCTCTTAATTTTTGAGTTCAATTGGGCTCGATTGTCCAAAACCAACGTCGACTGAACTCAATAAGGAAGGAAATTCAATCAAAGCTCGAGCTCACATGCTGAAAATCCTATAAATTTGAGAAACATATTATTTATCTATTCCTCATATCGACAAATATCAAGTCGAGAATGATCTTGTTTATTTGTTTGTAATGTGGTTAACGTGCTTTGTGACAGTCTTATTTTCCACTTCTGTTTTCAATAGAATAAATCGAGCTTTTCATCGACGTGTCTATAGTGCTATTCTTTAAGCTAATTACTCATGAGATAACTAAACTAGTTGGGGAAGTTAGTAAGAGATTTTAGTGCAACATGCTTGAGAATTCAACCAGGAATTGACTACTCAATCATGTTAGTCTGTAAGGGTCATTGCAACACAGTCGAAAATCTATCAGAGACCAGAAATAGGTCGATTTGATTGAGGTAAATAATTAAGCATGGGTGATTCCACTTAATTACAAAAAAAAAAAAAAAATTCTCGTCAATCGACACTAAATCGATTTTTATGTCGTTTTGGTACCATGTGCCCGTAAATGAAATCTCAAGATTTTTCACGATAATCAAGAGTCGCCAATGAATCGAAGATGTACATAGTGGCTCGAAAATAATTGACCACGAGTCCATTGCACCGAAAATTCCCAAAAACTACCTGATAGTTTAGGTTGCGTTGAAACCATGTTTGACTGAATTTAACTATGAAATTTATTCTGATTTCAGAAATTGAAAACTTTCATGTATCACAATTAATCTTAGGGATATTGTTGCATCTTTTCAAAATTTATTGATGACGAAAATTGTTTGTGAAAAATGCAAGAGGGGCAAATTAAAAGAATAACGGAAATGCCATATTTTAAGTAGGTTTTTGGGCCTTTAAGGTGGAACATTTGGAGAAGGAATTATAAGGACTTAAATGAGGAATTGTCCTTATTAACTAAGAGAGGAATTGTCCTTATTAACTAAGATTGTGAAATGGGAAAGTGGAGAAAAGGAAAAGCTTCTAAAAATGAGGTAAATTCGTATGAAGGCCTAAGGCATGAGATTTCATCGACATTTGAGTTTCATTTGAAAGAAATAAGTGTGTTCGAGCGAGGTGGGCCTCATGAAAGGGATAAGAACCAATTTTTCCATAGAAAAAAAAAAACCATGCTTGTGGAATTTAGGAAAGTAGTCTCCCCTAGTTCTTTTTCCCTTTTTCCTCTCACCCCCCATCCTTGCATCTTCTTTCCCCCTAGATACTGTGCGACACTCCCTTCTCTTTCTTTCATTTCTTTTTCTTTCCTTTCCTTTTCACAGCCACAAAAAGCCTTGTTTTCTTCTTCTTTACGCTAGGATATTCGGCCTCCCTTGTTTCCCCTTAGACAACAAACCGGCAACCAAGAAAACAGAGGAAGGCGTTGTTTTGTTGTCTAAGGGGAAATAGGGAGGCCGAATATCCTAGCGTAAAGAAACAGAAGACAAGGCTTTTTGTGGCTGTGAAAAGGAAAGGAAAGAAAAAGAAATGAAAGAAAGAGAATGGAGTGTCACACGGTATCTAAGCAGAAAGAAGATGCACATATGGGGGGTGAGAGGAAAAAGAGAAAAAGAACTATGGGAGACTACTTTCCTAAATTCCACAAGCATGGTCATTTTTTCCATGGAAAAATTGGTTTTTATCCCTCTCATGAGGCCCACCTCGCTTGAACACACTTATCTTTTCCAAATGAAACTCAAATGTCGATGAAATCTCATGCCTTAGGCCTTCATACGAATTTACCTCATTTTTAGAAGCTTTTCCTTTTTCGCACTTTCCCATTTTACAATCTTAGTTAATAAGGACAATTTCTCATTTAAGTCCTTATAATTCTTTCTCCAAATGTTCCACCTTAAAGGCCCAAAAACCCATTTAAAATATGGCATTTCCGTTATTCTTTTAATTTGCCGCTCTTGCATTTTTCATAAACAATTCCCGTCATCAATAAATTTTGAAAAGATGCAACAATATCCCTAGGATTAATTATGATACATGAAAGTTCTCAATTTATGAAATCAGAATAAATTTCATAGTTAAATTCAGTCAAACGTGGTTTCAACGCAACCTAAATTATCAGGTAGTTTTTGGGAATTTTCGGTGCAATGGACTTGTGGTCAATTATTTTCGAGCCACTATATACATTTTCGACTCATTGGCAACTTTCGGTTGTCGTAAAAAATCTCGAGGTTTCATTTACAGGCACAGGGTACCAAAACGACAGAAAAATCGGTTTAGTGTCGATTGACGAATTTTTTTTTTCTTTTAATTAAGTGGAATCGCCCATGCTTAATTATTTACCTCAATCAAATCGACCTATTTCCGGTCTCTGATAGATTTTCGATTGTGCCGCAATGACCCTTGCAGACTAACACGATCGAGTAGTCGATTCCTGGTCGAATTCTCAAGCCTATTGCACTAAAATCCCTTACTGACTTCCCCAACTAGTCTAGTTATCTTATGAGTGATCAGCTCAAAGAATAGCACTATAGACACGTCGATGAAAAGCTCGATTTATTTCATTGAAAACAGAAGTGGAAAATCAGACTGTCACATGCTTAAAGCATTTTGGTTGTTTGAACATCTATTCTAATGGAAAAATGAATATTAGAAAGCTTCAAGCAGTGTCATCTTTTAAGCATCTAAGTTAAAAGGCTATTTAATTAAGCTTTTTAAAAAGCTAAAGGCAATATCTTGCTTTTCAGTCAAATTTTAAAATATCATTCAAATTTCAGAAAATTATGATAAATTTATATGTGAATTTATATATTCGGTATTGGTATATTGTCGGAAAATTTTGAATGTTTCAAGTTAAGAAAAGGTAAAGGTGCGTCCATCATAAAATTTAGAGGAAGTAAGAGTTAAAAGAAAATATCTATTCATGATTTTTATTAATCTACATGATCCTCCTCGTATGGGCATTACACTTGTTCATATTGGATTCAAGGGGTCGGTTAAGTAATTGCGCTGGTGCTGACTAACTTTTGAATATGCAAGTGCTTATGAAACATAATCTATTTATTAATTCAGTTTATGAAGGTAATCAACAGAGTTGCAAATGTTAATGAAAATAATAGAGAAGAAGTTGACATCAAAGTTTCATTTTTCTTAATCATGGCTGCTTTGCACCATGATGCAAAATCAGGAAGTCCCACGGTTTCTTAATTTTTGTCCGAAATGGTCTAAATTCAATTTTCAAAATTGTCAAATTTAACCCTAATCCCCAAAATCTCTAAAATAGACCCAAACTCCCAAACTTTCCAATTAAACTAAGGGGGCGTTTGTTTTACAGAAAACGCAATGATAAGATAATATGGTTAGTCTTCCTTTATTAGGTGATATATGATCGAAAACATTTTTTGATGTTTGAATCTCATTGGAAAATGATTTTGATCTTTTGACTTTATTTCAGATAAAAAAATCAAATTTTATAATAAATTTTATTATTTTCTATTTTTTTAAACTTGAATTTTTAATCTTTTTAATTTTTTTTTAATTTTTTTAAAATCTAATTTTAATTTCATTTAATTTAATTTTCTTTCCTTTTTCTTTTTCCAACTTCCTCTGTTGCAACCGATCGGCAAGCCTAGCTCCCCACCATTGGGCAAGTCGCGAGTCAATTTGTTATGATCGGGCGAGTTGCGAGCTCGACCTCAATGGCTCAACCTACTTGGGCTCATCAAGATCGGTCAAGCCTCGAGCTTGCCAACTTGCGTCATCGGTCAATCGCTAGTTTGCCAGTTGTCATCAAGGCACAAGGTTGGTAGTAGAAGAAGGGGAAAGGAAAAGAAAGAAAAGAAAAAAAAAAAATAAAGAAGAAAAAAAGAAAAGAAATTAATAAATATAACAATAAATTGATACTTTTTAAAAATTAAAAAAATGATTTTTTAAAATGATTTTTATACAAATGAAAGTTTCATTGACTGAGGACCACAATACTAGAAAAATATTTGGGAAAACATTTCTTGTTCTTTTAAAGGAGAAATCATTTTCTTGAATTTAAATTTTGGTAGAAAAATCTTTTATGTTGACTAAGAAAATATTTTCTATTGACTTATTTTTCTAACCAAACCAAATGTTGAAAAATGGGGAAAAATATATTTTCCCAAAAATATTTTTTACGAAACAAATGGATCCTAAATTAGAATCAAAATTTTGATATTGGTTTTTAAATTAACGAAGGGAGAACAGTAGCGAGTTGAAATTTCACTATCGTTGAAGGACACCAAAAAAAAAAAAATCTTGAAAAATGTTTTACCAACTCTAGAATCAAATAAGGCTCGATTCACTTAAAAGTATCAACTTTAACTTGAATCCACTTTTGGCCCAAATTTCTTTTTGCTGCAATTCTCACCCCACTTTCTTTGTCTCATAAAAAAAGCGCCTAAATCTAACTCATGCCAAGTTTCTATCTAGTAATGCCATTGAAGATGTGATGTGTCATTCCATGTATACTTGGCAACTCACGGCTATGTTGACGTGGAAGGATCACACACAATTAGAGAGCTTCCCGTGCTTTTGGACATCTTGGACCGCGAGTTCAAGGTTCCATTCTCAAATCCAGTGAATCGCTTGTTTGTGCTCCATTTATCTTTAGTTAGTGACTTCTTCAATCCATTTTGATTTTTATGGCCAAAATCCAAACTTAGATGTTCCTGTTTCCTCCTCTTGCTTGGTTTGATTCTATTTAGATTCTGACAATGGTTTCGGCAACGACATCCCTAGGTCGCTATCATTAGACAAAAACTTAACAGGGATTAGAATTTGGGTAACCATCCAAAAAGATATTTTCTTCACTAGAAAAGAAATATTTGGGTTGGGCTATCACAAAAGTGCATTCCATAATTGGTACCCGAGCCACAATTTGTGCTTTAAAAGGGATTTGGGCCTATCAAATAACTAGAAAAGACAAAAACTATCAAGAAATGTCACCTGCCGACTCTCAACGAAAAACATTTAAAAAAGGTGAAAAAAGGTAAGAACAATAGTGGACTCAGCCATATAACCCTTTTATCTTTTTTTTCCTGTTGTGCTAAATTTTTGTGTACTCGTTGGATGATTATTTTCTTCTTCAAGTGAGTGATGTGTCACAATCAGTATCATCCCTTCAGCGTCCAAAACACGTTCGTCTTGCCGGCCACTTCGGGATAGGTCAATTCTCATCCTGTAGATAGGGCAAGGAGATGGAGAACACGCGAGTACACGAAAATCGAAGGAGCAAAGCTTTATATTCTTTCTTTGTTCTTTTGCTTTTGTCGCCATCCTTGATAATCAGCGCCATCCGAGATAAAATATCTGTGCTAGGTTTTAATATTGATTTATCATATGAATTATGATCTACGAATATTCCTGCCATGTTCCAAGACAATTCCCTCTTTACTTGCTACAGTTAAACTCCACCTTAGGCCTGTGAATTTGCTTATATTTTCCAACTAGATCCTTAAACTTTCAATTTGTTTGATCAATTTGTTGAATTTGCGTATATTGCTTATTTAAAAATTCATGCATAAGGCTAGGGAACTTTGGATGAACTAATGCGAATGGGTGTAAGTCCCGCTTAATCAAGTTCCTCACACTTAATCGGGTTAATTTGAGCTAATGCAACTAGTGAGATATATTTGTCTGATGAAATGTCTTCTCAAATTGAGTGCATGCAACTCTTTTCCTTGTTTTTGTTTTCCATGGTTTCTTCCTTCCCATGTGATTGTCCCCGGTGGGCTGTTCATCTTATAGCGATACTATTTTCTATGTCACATTCTTGACGGCTGTAATGGAGATATCCAATTTACTTGATTTGGACTGCAAAGGAACTTGATTGAAGAGGTGATTAGGCACAGCAAAAGTTCAAGGACTCGATAAGAAAAAATAGACAAGCTCAGGGACCAAAAATGAAATTCTTAACTATATAATTCCATGCACTCATTCATTCCTCCAATGAGTACATTATATAAGAAAAGCCCAAATCAGCCTAAAGAAATCAATTTCCGGTTTCAAACCACACCATATAGTTCTCTTACCATAATAAAATTCAGTGTAATCCAACTTTCTTTCTTTTTATAGAAGCAATCAATAATGCAATTTCCTCAAACTTACCAAATGGAAGTATCGTATTCATTTAGTAATAAAACGAACATCAAAGCATTCTTTCAAACATCTTAATACCATTAACCACGTGAATAGATTTCACACCTTGATCTACTGGCAACACCACATGTATCCAGTTATCCACAGTGTAATTTCCACAGTAAAGTCATGAACAGTTCTTTTGTTCCAAAAATCTCTTATATTTCATTACCTTTAATTTTGCTTATGGAATGTAATCACATTGATGGCAGTGCGAATTCATTTCTGGCCAAATTCTCCGAGCAATCCTTACTGGTTCCATGGATAATGAAATCTTTTGACAAAGTTTCATATAAATAATGCATCTTTCGACTATTAAAAAGTGATTGTCACATAAATAATGGCAAATGATGTTTGCTTATCTTTCGGGACAAAAAGAATATATAGACTCACATGACACGTAAGGCACCAGTACAAAGGATTTACCCGGCACGTGCATGGACATCGATTGAGGCTTCATGGGAAGATCTTCCATGTGTAAATATCCACCTTGACCTCAACAATCTCACATCCCGAAACCAAACGATCCCCAAAATCACTTGGCTTTCTTCCTTATTTCTGTCGAACCAGTCTTCTATAGGCGTCTTTTACTTATCCTCGTAGCTCTTCTTCGTTAGCGCCATAACCATCTTTGTTTCCTCTCCATTTTATGGTGCGGCGTTTCCGCTTCTTTAGCTTCTTTCTCTAACAACCGGTAAAAAGGATGAAGCAAAGGCCCTCCTCAAGTGCAATTCTAGTCCAGAAAAACGTAGCCAGTAATTGGGTATAGGGTCCAAAAAAGGGGATCCAATTATAATAGGGTCATGTACATGGTCCAAATCCGGAACTTGCCCACCCTGGACCGAATCACCCCCTATTAATCATCTCTATACTAACAATTTTTACTTACAACCTGTCTAATCCTAAATTGAAAAATCTGGACAGCAAGAAAATCAATGGAGTTCAACTCATTCCAAGTATTTTAAACCGTTTAGTAACTATCCAAATTTTCTGATTCTAGAATAGAATTGTGTTTGGTACCGTGCTCATTAATTTTGTTCTAAATAAATTTCTTTTAATTTTTAAATATTTTTTTTTTTTACTTTTTACTTTTTTTCTCTTTTCTCTTTTTTTCTTTTTTTCCTTTTCTCCCATTCTTCTTCTTCTTCTTCTTCTTCTTCTAGCCGACGACCTCACCGGAGTGTCGCCGGCCCTTGTCGGTCGAGCCTCACCGACAGCTAGGTGAGGCTCGCTTAGCCCCGCCGAGGCTCGGCCTCGCTAATGGCTGGGCTTACCTTTGACGAGCTCGTTGGACCGGTTGCCAGCGACCGGCGACGGTGGCGAACAGCGGTGGATGGTGGCGAATGGTGGCGCGGGATGGCGGTCAATGAAGAAATAGAAAAGAGAAGAAGAAAAAGAAGAAGAGAAAATGGAAGAAGAGTTGGTTTTGATTCTTAGATTTGTTTTCAAAACAAGAATCAATTTTTTTATTCTTGATTATGTTCCAAATTTACTTCCGGAAACAAAAAAATAGAAATTTGTTCCCGAGAACAAAAATTTTACTAAACACAATTTTGTTCCCAAATTGTTCCCAAATGCTTCTATTTTTTTTTTTTTTCTATTCTTTTATTCTTCAAAAAAAAAAAATCCATTGCGAAATAAATTTGGAATAAAAGTAAGTACAAAAAAGTAACTTTTTAACCACCGCCCGTAGCGGCGCAAGAATCGCTTGAGCTCTCTCCCCCTCACGAAGGGGAGGAGTTCGAATCCCGAGAGGCGTCGTTAGGGATTCTTACCTAGAGTACTATGATAGTGGGTCTGCGGTCACTCTCCTAGGGTTTGCTTGCCAGCCGTCGGCTTACAGAGTTCCCTGGGTTACCAAAAAAAAAAAAAAAAAGTAACTCTTTTATTTTTTAAAACAATTTTTAGAAAGAAGTCATTTTTTTCTTTTCTTTTATTCTTTTCTTCTTCCTCACCACTCACTGCCCATCTACTGCCGCCAGCCGCCAGCCGCCAGTGGACAGTGGTGGTGACCGCAATGAAGAAGAAGAAAAAAAAAAAAAAAAAGGAAAAAAATTAAAAAGAAATTAAAAGAAATTCTACATTAAAAAAAAAAATTGTCGATCATACCAAACACATTCTTGTTTTTAATCCATTTTAAGAATAGAAATTTTATATAGTTATCAAATGTGTATTTTTTTACTCATAAATTGTTAAAGAGAATAGAAATAGAAAAAGACTATTTTTTTAAAAGAAATTGTTCCCTAGAACAAAAGTGTTATCAAACGGAGCCTAATTCGGGTTTTGAAACAATTTACACTTTCTTTATTATGGGGTCTAGCTGGTACAATTATATCCACCTAGGGTCCTTCAATTTTGTAAAATACCTAGGCCATTTATGATATTTCCAAATGAGTTTATTTAGGTCCTACACCGATGAAAAATTAATTTATATGTCGTTTAATCACACATCGGTGCACCTATCCTCAACCGCAGTAAAACCTCGAATAAGTCGAGGTGCCATTCGGTGTTAAAAATTCGGATAATTACAGTTGCAAAGTACATGGACGGAAAACAAACCATCTATAATTATACCAAAAACGTGAAGAATCCGAGCATCTCTTAATCAAATACGGAAACTTATTTAAAATAAAACTCTCTGCCTTTTTACATATTTGACCTTCACCAACACAGTAATTAGATTCCATGTTTAATTAATTTGCATAATCGGACTTGTCCACACGTTGGAAGTCATTGTTTAATTAGATCAATCGCTTCGATTACGATGGCCATCCATAGCCAAAAACATATTTGACCAAGACCTTCGATTACGACGGCCGGCCACAGCAATAAAACAAAACATGAATCATTGTAATCACAATGAGATGAGTTGGCTAACGACGACCTGTCAACAGCAATAGCAATGCTACGAAGTTGCATATTTCATGATTAAAAACGACTTGCATAGACTTATGATGGTCCGTTGTAACAAATAGCAAATTGTTGTCGAGTTTGATTTACGACAATTTACAAATATCTATTGTGAAAAGTTATTGCCTAGAAAAGGTTGTAGATTTTTTTCTTTACAGAATAATAATGTAACCAAATATTATCCCGACACAAATAGGTGTCGTTTTTGCTTATGAATATATACACTCGAAGTGTGAGACGGTCTGTGGTAACGAAAAGGAAAATGTTGAGTAATCAATTAGTACACAGCATAAATTTGTGTCATTTTTTTTTTACTCAAAACTATTCACACTAAGTGTGTGACGGTGTATGGTACGAACGAAGAAAGGTCACGCAACTAACAGCACCATGCTATAGAGTTATGTCATTTGTTTTCTACTTAGAACTATTTACCCAACGTGTGCGACGGTTTGTGTGACTAGAAGAGAAAAAGAAGGCCCCGGAGTAGGGGGCAGTCTATCACTGTCCTCGTTTGACTAACGTTTTCCCCACGGCCTATCGGGGCCTCACGAGGACTTTGTTGAACCAACCGTCCCCGTGGCGAGATGTGACATTGAGACAAGACCCCCCAAACGATTGAAGACAAACTGATTGGGAAAAGGAAAACTGGGGCAAAAGAAAGATCAAGCTGGTGTTGCTCTTGGTGTTCCTGAGGATGTAGGAGGTGAAGACTGGTTCAGCGAAAAAAGAGATAGACCCGCGCTAGTCAAGTGAATCCAAGATCGTGCTAGTACGTAGAATCTTTTAATGGCACCTAGATGAGTCGCACTACTTTCCAAATATGATTTTTTAAGAAAATATTACAAAAAATCTCAAATTATGTCTATTGTGCCACATTTACTTTAAAAATTTTCCCTAATGCAAAATATTCCAAACTTATACTTATATGATATATTTACTTTTCATTAATAAACATCATTAAAAATCTACCTATATGGATCCAAGAATACTAACAATATTGACATGATGCCTATGAGATTTAAGTAAAATAAAAATGATATTGTTATGTTTTTACTAAAATTGTAAGTTTAGGATTTTTTTGTCACGAGAAAAAATTATGGTAAATATGTTACAATTGGTATAATTTAGGGTTTTTGATATCACAAAAATAGTTCAATGTAAATGTGTTTGGGATTTTTTTAAGTTTTTTCCTTTTTAAATAATTTCAACTTAGAAATTTGAGAAAATTCTAAATAAGGGCTCGAAGTATCCTTAATTCTTCAAATAAAGATTTGAAGTATACATTGTCTAAAATATAGACTTAAAGTGGACATTTTTTCAAATAAGAGTTTAAAATGATTATGTCAGTCTCAAAGAATGACTTAACCTCACTGACTAGTCAAGGGCATTTACAACCTTTAAATTTTCTTATTTTCTTCCCATTTTTTCTTCTAACCTTTAAAAAAGACAAACTAAATAAAAGAAAAAAAAATTAAAAAGAAAAGAAAACATAAATTAAAAAAAAAAAAACCCAAGCGAAGGGCTAGAGCCAGCCTCCCGCCTGTATTTATCTCTTTTTAAAGTTTTTTTTAAAAAAAAAAGAAACAGAGGAAAAATAAAAGAAAATAAGAAAAAATAAAGGATGAAAAGCCCTTAACCAACTAGTGAGATCAAGTCCTTTAAGGTTGACAGGGCCACTTCAGGCCCTTATTTAAAATAAAATCAACTTCAAGTCCTTATTTGAGAAAATGATAGCACTTTTGGCCAATATTTGAGATAAGGTTCACTTTCAACCTTAATTTGAGAAATTGAGGATATTTTAGGCCTTTATTTAGAATTTTCCCTAGAATTTTTTTTTAAACAAAAAAAATCACTTGTGGGGAGAGAGAGAGAGAGAGAGAGAGAGAGAGAGAGAGAGAGAGACCTCCATAGAACTAGAGGATGAGCGGCTTGCATGGAGCATTTGCTTGGACTTCAAAGAACCAGTAGAAGAGAGCCATTAACCACATTATGAAAATTATGAAAAAATTGCACGTGAATTTATATATCAATATTCGTATATTGTGAAAATTTGGATGATTCAATTTAAGAAAAGATGAAATTGTGTCCAACCCAAAATTTGAATGAAGTAAAGAGTAAAGAGTAAATATCCATTATTCAAATGGTTCTGATTGAAATATATGTTCCTTATATGGACATTACAAGTGTACTTAGATTCAAATTCAAGGTGTTGTTTAGGGGATTGCGTTGGTGCCGAGCAAATTTTGGATATGCGAGTACTATGTTGTTTATTAATTGATTCCATCCATGAAGACAATCTCAACAGAGTAGGTGGAAATATTATAGAAGAAATTGACATCAAAGTTCCATCACGTCTTAATCATGACTTTTCTACACCACAAGGAAAATTCGGAAGTCCTGCGCTTCCTTAGTTTTGGTCTAAAATGGTTTGAATTAAATTTCCAAATTTCCCAATCAAACTGATTTAAAAAATAAAAAGATCTTATCTTGCAATAAGGCCTTAATGGTGGGGAAACGCTATGCTGATGTAGAAGGCATTGGCCTTGACTAAGGAGCTTCAGGAATGATATTCTATCTATAAATATGTCATTAATCTTGCTAACATTATGTGTAGACCTAAACCATCTCACCACCTAAAAACCATCCATCCCCCCCAAATCATGGCTTCTTCATTATTGCTGTCCAACCCGTCTCCTTTATGTGTCTTCTTCTTCTTCTCCTTGCTCTTCTTGGCCAACACCACTTCATTTTATGGGGCAAGTGCTTCTGCTTCGTCCACTTCTTTTTCCACTATCCACACAACTAGGAATAAGGATGACGTAGAGGCTCTCCTAAATTGGAAATCTACTCTTGACAACCATAGCCAATCTCTACTCTTTTCATGGCACGGCAACAAACCTTGCCGCTTTACTGGTGTGGCTTGCAATGACTACGGAGCCATCACCCATCTAAATCTTTCCCATCTCAATTTGACAGGAACTCTAGATGGTCTCGACTTCTCGTGCTTAACTAGTGTGGTTAGTTTTGAACTTGCCAACAACTTGATCTATGGCTCCATTCCCTCAGGTATTGAGAACCTTTCCAAACTCAACTCTCTTGATCTTTGCTTCAATAAATTGTCTGGAGAAATTCCTCCAAGTATAGGTACGTTGGAGAGTCTTCGTTATTTGTACCTTTGTGCCAACAACCTGAGTGGACATATTCCTACTTCTCTTGGAAAATTAGGCAATTTAATCAAATTAGACATTTCGCAAAATAACTTTTCTGGCTCCATTCCAATAGAGATAAGTGACTTGAAGAATTTGAAGTCTCTTCAACTATGGCAAAATGGACTTTCAGGATCCATACCTTTAGAAATTGGGAGAATCACTTCTCTTATTAAACTTGACCTATCATCCAATAGTCTCACTGGCTTAATTCCTGGTTGCATCGGAAACTTGACAAGTTTATCTATTCTTCACCTCTTCTTAAATGGACTTTCAGGACTCATACCTTCAGAAATCGGGAAGCTCACTTCTCTTACAGAACTTGACCTATCAGTCAACAATTTCTTCGGTTCAATTCCTCAATCTATCGGAAACTTGACAAGTTTATCTCTTCTTTCCTTCTACGGAAATGGACTTTCGGGACCCATACCTTCTGAAATTGGGAGGCTCACTTCTATAATTAGGCTTCACCTATCAGCCAACAATCTCAATGGCTCAATTCCTTGTTCCATCAAAAACTTGACAAGTTTATCTATTCTTCACCTCTTCAAAAATGGACTTTCAGGACCCATACCTTTAGAAATTGGGAGTCTCACTTATCTTGTAAAACTGGGCCTATCATCCAACAATTTTACTGGCTCAATTCCTCATTCCATCGGAAACTTGACAAGTTTATTTCTTCTTCACCTTGATGAAAACAAATTCTTTGGTTCCTTGCCTTCTGGATTTAATAAGTTAACATGTTTAAGTACTCTGGATCTATCTAACAATGAACTAGAGGGGGAACTACCAAAAGACGTATGCCTCGGGGGATCATTGCAATATTTCTCCATCATCAATAATCATTTCACAGGTCCCATCCCAGCAAGCTTAGAGAACTGTAACACATTAATCAGATTGAGGTTAGAAGGAAACCAACTTACCGGAAACTTAACAGAAGCTTTCGGAATATATCCCCATCTATATTTTATTGACTTGAGCCACAATCATTTGATCGGCGAACTTTCATGGAAATGGGAGCGTTGTCGTAATTTGACAAGCTTAAAGATATCAAACAACTACATTTCTGGTAAGATACCTGCAATATTTGGAATGATGGCTCAGTTACAACTACTAAACCTTTCTTCAAATAGTTTAAGTGGAGAGATTCCGAGAGAATTGGGGAGCATGACGATGTTGTTAGAACTCGATTTAAGTACCAACTCGATCATGGGAAATGTCCCGACTGAGATTGGACTTTTATCACATCTGGCACATCTAAACTTGGCATCAAATAATTTGAGTGGATCGATATTGGTGCCGTTAAGCTCATGCAAAAGCTTGTTGAGCTTGAACTTGAGTAGAAACAAATTTTTGAGCAATATTCCTCTTGAGATAGCCAACATACAATTTCTTCAAGTTCTTGACTTGAGTCATAATTTCTTGAGTGGAAGCATACCAAGAGAGCTTGGAAAGCTAAGAATGCTGGAAGTTCTAAATATTTCCCACAACAGTCTTTCTGGTTCTATTCCACATACTTTTGGTGATATGTTGGCCTTGACTTCTATTGATGTATCCTATAATGACCTAGAAGGTCCTCTCCCAAATGTCAAGGCTTTCAATGAGGCCCCATTTGAGGTAATACGGCATAATAGAGGGCTTTGTGGAAATGTTGTTGGTTTACCAAAATGCAATTCCATCGGGAGTGAGAAAAACAATCGATACGTTAGAACCAAAGTCATAGTTATCCTCATTCTCTCGTTCTTGGGGCTTCTCTTTTTCTCTTGCACATGGGCCATTCTTGTAATTGTCAATCATCGTCGAAGAAGGATTATCAAGAAGGACAACTATGAACGGGCAAATGACTTGGATTTCATGCGTATTTTGAGTTATGATGGCAAAGTTTTCTACAATCGAATCATCGAGGCCACAGAAGGATTTGACTCTAAGTACTATGTGGGAGAAGGATCATATGGAATCATTTATAAAGCCGAGATATCAAAAGGTCAAACGGTTGCTATCAAGCAAACCTCTTCATCGCAAGAAGATGGTGAGATTGTTGATTTGATATCATTTGAAAGGGAAATTCAAGCCTTAACGAATATACGCCATCGTAACATTGTGAAATTTTATGGATTCTGCTCTTGTGCCCAACGCTGTTTTTTGGTGTATGAGTACATGGAAAGAGGAAGCTTGAGGACAACTTTGAATGATGATGAAAAAGCAATAGAATTTACATGGGACAAGAGGGTAAACATGATCCGAGGAATTGCAAATGCATTGTCCTATATGCATCACGAATGTTCACCTTCGTTGATTCATCGAGACTTGACTAGTAACAACATTCTATTGGATCGGCATTATGAGGCTCATGTTTCGATTTTGGCACCGCAAGGCTATTGAGGCCGATTCGTCAAATTGGACTCTTATTGCTGGCACTATCGGATATATTGCTCCAGGTACTTTGTAATTTTTTCAATTTTAATGGGCATTCGATGTCAAACATGCCTTCTAAATAATTGAACTTTCACTAGGTTCTTGATTATTTAATCTTCTTATGGAAATTAGGTTACTAATTTAGAGCTTTCAAATTTTGTGTTGACCTTCTGATTTCCTTGATAAGGAAGAATTGGCAAATGAGGAAAAAAATCATAATTGATCCATTCAAGGATATTAAGTTTGTGTTACAAAAATGATATTCATACTTGAAGTGTCAAACAAAATCCTTTGAAATTCACCGCAGCAAAAACTCCAATGCTCAAATCAGTTTTGTGAGTGTAGATTAGGTAGAAATTTGTACTTGTAATCATCACATCATGGGAAGCAATGTTGTCAACTTGAATATAGCTTGTGATCGAGGATATAAAAAAATAGGATTTTTCTACTTGCAGAGCTGGCTTTTTCTACAATTCCTACGGAAAAGTGTGATGTGTATAGCTTTGGAGTAGTTGCATTAGAGACAATCATGGGAAATCATCCAGGAGATCATGTTTCTTGGGAATGTTCATCGTCTTCCCAAATTGAGTCACCAATGATGCTGAAGGATGTGCTGGATCAACGTCTCTCACCTTCTAGACTTCATCTTCGAGATGCACAAGATGTGGTCTTGATTACCAAGCTAGCATTCGCGTGCTTGCAGGCCAATCCACGGCTTCGACCGAGCATGAGACAAATCTCACATGAGCTTTGCATTCAAGTACCCTTGGAAATGCCACTCTCTACAATCAGTTTAAAGCAACTTCGCGATCTTAGTGTCAAGAAGATTGGAGCACATAGAACAGATGGTAAGTTCTAAATTTATTTTTCACATGTTATTTTGTTTAGTTCATACTAATGATGATGATTGCCTTTTGAATATCGTCTTAGTTCTCACTCATCCCTTGTGTTTTACGACTTTCATTGCAGAGCTAGCTTCTCTTTGAACATTATAGGAATAGTGCAATGTTTATTGTTTGGAGTTGTTGCACTAAAAATAATTATGGGAAAGCTTTTGGGGAGATCTTGTTTCACCATTATTTCGAAATTTTTGCAAAGCAATCAGGAAGTGAATTTGCAAATTGCATTGGATCGATGTGTATTGCCTTCTTTTTAATCAAGATGTAAAAAACATGTAGTTTTTGCTTCTGGGAGAAATAATGATACTAGTTGTCTGTGAAATTTTATCAAAATGCAATATCATTATGAGCTTTCATTTAGTTCAATTAAATCACTTTTGACTAATGTGCGATATCATCTCGGAATTTTCAATTGGTTCAATTCCATTCTACAATTGGATCTACCCAATTTCTAGATCCAAGAAGCACAAGTTGATCATTCAAACTTATGGAGCCATTAAACTAATAAAATTGGATAGATTTCATATATTCTTATACAAAATCCATTCTCACTTGATTTAGCATCATCCACACTTGAATTTTTTTTCAGTAAATACAAGATACAAAACTAAGAAAAATTAACGTCTAAAATCTATAATCCCAACTTTATCACTAAGCAAAACATGAGATAATTCTCTAAGAGGCCACAAGTAAAATGTAGTATCCAAACGCTTCACTATGCCAATATTGACAAGTATATCAACAGGCCGATTGCCTTCCCAAAAAATGTGATGAATTTTGAATTCAAAATGAGAGCTCAATAGTCTTCTGATATCTTTAAGAAGTGTTGGTCTAGTGTTGTCCGCTATTCTCTTTTGGTTAACAAGTTCTGTAAAAATTTTGGAATCCATCTCAATAATGAGTTTACAAAAACCTCGTTATTTTGCGATGGTAAGTCCCAACCATAGCACTCATAGTTTTGCTTGTAAAGATGAGCATATTTCAAGAAATGAGATAAAATCGCCAAGCTATTCACCCCATTCATTTTGGAATACTCCTCCGGCTCTTCTAAGTGCAGGATTATCTTTAGATAGTCCATATGTATTCTATTTGATCCATGCTGAAGGAGGACGATCCCAAGCAACCATAACGGGAGAAGTAAGTGATCTAATTTTAGACAAGATTATCATGGGCAATTTCCCTTGTGTATGATTGGATGACTTGTACAGGGTTGGAAGGAAAAATAAAGTTTTTTTGGAAAAGTGACTTGTTTCGCCATTACAAAAAAAACCATCTACTTACACCAAAAATAGTACTCCAATCAAAGTGGGAATTAGATCTCCTGTACTTAGCCAGGTTGAATTTCAACCATTGAGATAAATTCATTGAGAAGAACTCTTCAAATAGTGTTGTGGGACGAGGTGAATCCATATGTTCTAAATAACTGGACAATCTGGCAAAACATGCAATGTTGTTTCCTCTAAAGATTCACAATGCGGACAATAAGGATTACCTCCCAGATTGCGAGACATTCTTAATTAAGCCAAAGGAAGGTTTTACTACGTTGAGGTCCTGTTAGTTTATTGATTATTGATCCCTTTGATAATTTCACATGCTGACTTGACAAAAAAAGATCCACTGCTATTACCTTCCCACAATAGACTATCTTTCCCATTAAAGGGTACCAACGGTTTGATGCGCGAATTCCAAGGATTTCATCTTTTGGTAAGATTCATTGGAAAAGCTTAAAGTTCCATTTCCCATTCAACACAAAATCACAAACTTTTTTGTCTATCTCAAATGGAGGTAGGTGGAGAGTAACTATGTTGAGGAGTGGCTCCAACCCTAGAATCCATCCGTCTTTCCAAAATTATACATCTTCTCCATTTCCCAAGCTCCATACCGCTCATTCCTCTAAAGTTGGCCATACATTAACAATTGCTTTCCATAATATCGATTCACCATATTTAACGTGAACAATATTTCTCTATTGTGAATAATATTTAGCATGCAAAACCTGTGACTATAGTGTGGTTGTGTCTTGAAGCTCTATGCTAGTTTCATCAATAAACCTTGGTTAGTAATTTCAAAGGGTCTAAGACCAATACTACCACTTTTTTTAGGCTTACAAATAGTCTTCCAATTCAAAAGGTGTATGCAATGCTTGTCTCCGGTATCTCCCCAAATGAAAGCATAGCAACATTTCTCAATCTGTTGACAAACATGAGTTAAGACTTTATAATATTGCATTAGGTAGGTACAGACATGATTGCAAATTGAGCTAATGTGATGTGGCCTACCATTGACAAGCTATTTGACTTCTATCCACTAAGTCCATTTCTTGTCTTCTCTAATAACAGTTGAAAATTCCTTGAAGATGTCTTCTCTAGATATTTGCCTAGGTTTGAACATATTACAAAGCCGAAGATATCGCTCGAGATGCGTTTTAGCCCTAGAGAAGTATTCTTTGAGCAAAAAAGTTTTCTTTTGGCCTTGTGGACAATTTGACTTGAGCTTTGACAAAAAGTGTCCAGGCACTCCAAGATAACCTTCATCTATTCTGTTGAGGTTTTTGTCAATAATAATAGGTCATCTGCAAACATTAAATGAGATATTCGCGGTCATCTCCGACCAAAACAAAAAGGTTTCCATGGTTTTGAATTCACTGCTACATAGACAAGATGAGATAATCATTTCATACACAATACAAAGATATTGGGAGAGAGAGGGTCACCTTGACGTATTCCCCCCAGATGGCAAGAAGGTCTCCGTAATCTCCCCATTCCACAAAACCCGCATGGACGAAGAGGTGAGACATTTCATAATGAGTTGAACCAATGAGTCTGGAATACCTTTCAAGTAGGGAGTTTCCTCAATGAAGGACCATTTCAGTCGGTCATATGCTTTCTCCAAATTAATTTTTAGAATCATGTGACCTCATTTCCTTTGGGATTTGCTCATTGAGTGAATTGCTTCTTGTACAGTAATAATGTTACACTAAATGTGTCTATCGGGAACAAAGCTAGTTTAGACAAGTTGTGGTAGAACATCCTTTAATCAATTCATGATCACTTTGGAGAGAATTTTATAGGTGACATTACACAATTTAAATGGTTGAAAGTTGTTTGTAGTCTCTAATTGCTGCACTTTTGAAATCAACACTTGAAGTGTTTTGTTAATCTCAGCCCAATTACAATTTCCTAACCAAGCATCAATAATAAAATTGGTTAATGAGTAGCTAACCAAATTCCGTTGATGTTGAAAGAAAACCCCTTGGAAGCCTTCCGGTCTGGGTGCTTTCAAAAAGTGTTTTGTAGGCTTCTTTCTTGTCAACGATTCTAGCCAGACATGAAGCTTGCGAGAAATTCAAGACTTGATAATTTCTGTCGACAATTCAAGCACTCATCCTTATAAAAGTACAAAAATAGAAAATAGTAAAAATGAAAAAAGAAAAAGGAGTGGGCTTTTCTAGTTCGTGGCCCAGTTTACATAGCTCACAAAATTAAATTTCGCTAAATCCACAAGCCCAGCAAGCCTGTCGGCTCTAATCTATCTTATGCATCAATGAGGCCCTAGAAGCTGTTGCCCCACTAGCCCATTCCATATGCTAAAGCCACAGCCCATTAGACCAAAACGCATAGAGGGTGACCCACAGGAAAATGAAAAGCCCAGTCCATCTTCTTTCTCACGCAATCTTTGAAGACGACTCACGAGAGAATGCGCAAAGGAGGAACGCGCGCGCGTAAGGGCGAACGAGGGAGGAGCTCTTGAAGGAAAAAGTGAGAGACGCCAGGGCCAGGGAGGAAGGAGCTTGAGATTTTGCAAATGCCCATCCAATGGTTGATTCTCGGCTTCCCACGGGATCCCTAATGCCATTTTTGTTGACAGAACTTGAGACCACCAAAAAAAAAAAAAAAATCAAGAAAAGCCCTCTAGAAATTGATCGCCTCTTCCTTGCCAGCCGTCCATTGTTGACACCTGAAGAAAAGGAAGAAGAAGAGGCTTGATTCTAGAATTATTCTTAGGAATAAAAAAGTAACATTTTTTTTTACTTCTCGATTTTATTCCAAATTTATCCCTGAGAACAAATTTATTTATGAGAATAAAAGAATTACTAAACGGATTTCTATTCTTTCTTTTTTTCATTTTGGGGTACAAGTGGATAGAATTAAACATTGTTTGTCACGTTATCAAATAAGCCCTAGGATTTTTGATTGCGTCGAAACCTATTTCTTAAGCAAAAAATATTGTTTTTTATTTCTTTTTCATTGGCTATTCATTTGTACTTAATTTCCTTGCCATTTTCATCGAAAACTCAAAAAGTCAGAATTGACTTTCAAGTTGACTTTTCTGAGTCAAAATTTGATTTTTTTTTTGGTACCAAAATTTTCTAAATAGTCCCAATTTCACTTTTGCATTAATGAGATTTTAGTGATTAATCACTAAAGGGTTGACCAAAAAAATGGAAAAATGTGAAAAATTCACAAACATCTTATTATAGTTTCAATTTTATTTTGGCATAGAAAATTTCTCAAAAATTGATTAAGCACCTAATTCTCTGATTATTTTTTTTTTTTGTATTTAGGTTCATAATCGGCTAAAAATAAAAATACTTTATTCCTAGTGATATTTCAATCTTTTTTCCCTTCACGACGTTTGATCTAGAGGCCATTTTGCACTGTTGAACCAAATTTGGTGAAAATCTCCAATTAATCAGGGGTCCCAATCGATCCTCCATGATTAGTGAGATTGTACATTCAATGAATATATTTTCTTAGTGGCTATCCAAAACCAACATTAATTTTGACAAAGTCATATGGGAACCTTTTAATTTGACAAGTTTGGCTTACTCAAAGGCTACGAAATTGAGCTAATGTATTCTGATTGATCCAAATCTACTTGACCCATTCTAGACTAGCATCCAAGTAATATAATTGAACTTCAATTTAGCCAATTGGAGTCCAATAAAAAATGCCGATTTAGCCTGTTTAGCCTGGCTGAGATGATCCAATTACATCCAGTTTAGTTCGATTTGCATATAAAATTTAAATTTGGTTTTAATCGAACACAAAATTAGAAAATTATGACAAATTCAAAGCGAAGACCGAACCGGTTCAACCCCCTCAAGCCCGGGTCAAACCAACCCGATTGGTTCAATTGGCATTGACCGGTGAGATCTCTCCAGCCAACTCTTGGTTGGTGATTGGCCAGGCATGGCCGACGGCACAATCCGTCTCCCTCGTGTCTTTGAAATTACAAAAATGCTTTGAAATAGAAATTACCAAAAATACCCTCGATTAATCATTAACAAAAAAAAAAGGAATTAATCTTGGCCATTCATTAAGGTCTTCATCTTGGCCATCCAATGTGACAAGTCATCAATTTATGTGCATAATATGCATCCAATCATGTAAAAAAGCTTAGCCATTAAGGATTTTTAATCTTATCTTGGAGAGTACATCCTAATCAGGATAGATTCAAAGTCGTGGGGAATATATAAAGTTTTCCCTCCAAAATTTAAAGGCGCTCATTTTACATAATATTCTCTCTCTCTTGTGTGGTGAGCAAGAGGCTGAAGCCTTGCCTGCCACTTGTCAGCCAATCGTCGCCCCTCACTGGTGAGCCACCTCATCTTTGACGACCTCTGGCCATCCCCTCGCCCGATCGCAACCTCCGCTCCACTGTGCCATTGCCGGAAGTCCCCCATCGGCAATTGTTTCCTCTCAGGCGCGAAGGCCATGCCCCATGCCAAAGCTATTCCAGCTATCATGATGGTGGCCCATTAACGTTCGGGGATTTAATGTTCTGAATTGATCATTGGATGCTTGATTGTTTGATTATTGTGGATTTAATGTTCTGGAAAATTCGTTTGTTCTTTGCACCGAAATTCTTCCACTGATGATACAAGCTAGAAAACGTTGCTCTTTCGAGATGTGATCAACTAGAGTTTTGTAAAACATGTTCTAAACTTCTAATCAACATATTGGGTACCTTAAATGGACTTCATTTGCTGTGTCAAAATGCCCCAGCAACATTGAGGCCTGATTTGGAAAATTGATATGTTTTTTCATGATTGTTCTGTTTCTGATGTACATCGGTGATTTCTTGATTTTTTTTTATAGGATTTTTGTGATTAGATTTTCGGGATGATGTCTCCATGAAAGTTGTTTGCCACATCTGGATCTAGTTAACCTAAAATTTCATTAAAAAAAAAAATGAAGGTCGTTTGGTCAGTATGATCATCATTCAATCATTTGTGCTTGCCTCTGAAAATCGGTTTTCCAGTCAGATCTTTATGTGTTCTTCAATTTTTATAAAATTTTGCGTTCATATTTTCAAAATGAGTTCTTCACGAAAGTTTGAGCTAACATCTCAAGCTTTCATTTGACGCCAATTTTATTGAAATCGATGCATGTTTGGTCATTCAAAGGATCTGATCAGTGCACATAATCAATTTGCCCCCAGATCGTGGAACTTGTTTCTCAAGAACAACCGGCTGTGTTTTGTAATTTTGATGAAGTTGAGGTCCTTTTTTGCAAATTTCCAAAACACTAAAGTTTTTCCTGAGGCTCTTATATGCAAATATGAAAAATTTCAACACCTGATTGCAAGTTTTGAAGGGCTTAGTTGCAAAACATTCGGATAAGGTTTGAGCTGCTACCGAAACTATTTCAGTTATAACAGTTAGGCACTGACCGATTTTCCAAAATATTCTCTTATGAATTTGTCAAATATAAAAACTGAAAGTTTGTTATTGATTCCCTTCCCTAACTACTCAAAAATTTTCACGCCAATTTAAAGTCGGTTGATATTTTTTCCAAATTTTTCAAAACTGGGACCTGAAACGGGTCGGATTCTGGACCCTTCGGGACAAATCGTATTTTTTTAGTCAAATGGTAAAGAATTGGATTTAATGACCTTCTAGACATTTATTCTAAACGTATTAAGCTTTCGAAGCATGCCTGAATCACTTCATTTGATGATCGTTTGTCTGGTCAATTAATTTCAAAACCTAATGATATGAATCCTGCCATTAATGAATAAGTGATCCTATTTATGATTCACTAGCTTTGTTTGATGGTTTGAGATTCAAGTCCATTTTTCATCTGAATGCATGTTTAATTGTTCACGTATGTGATTGTTCAATGCATGAACGAGGGAAATGCCAAAAGGAGATTTAGACCTTAAATTTAGGGATTAATAGAAATCGACCACTGTTTGTGAACATAAATGATGGCCAATAACTATTAATCACAATTTAATCAACTTTAGGGTCTAGGATGGGACAATATGTGTGCACAACCGAAGGCCAACTTCAAGGCTCGTGTTTCATGTTCAAAATTTGCTCGAGTTATTGGCTCTTGTTTGTACTTGCTTGGACTTGTATGGCTGCATTATATGTATTACATAAGTCGAATACTTAGTATAGTATGTCGAGACAATCTGTGAAGAAGTAAACTGAGACTCGAAAGCGGTGGCATGCCCGATGTCCAATCCGGCGTTTGTGAAGTACCATTCATTCTCGACCATTTCTCGAGTTTTTTCATTCAAATTTGTAATAATATCCGACAAGTTGCGGGTTTTATTTTTCATGCACTTAGAATAGTTTGTGCTTTAATTTCTTGAGTGTTTACCTTCCCGCAACATATTTTCAGTTATATGCGTGTTTATTTCATACCATGTTGACTAGTTTAGAATTGCATGAACGAACCATCCACATATGATCACATTTCAATGCTCAAAATGAATTTGCACAAAAACATAAAAACAAATGCATGATCACTTTAGGTAACAGCCAAACCGTTAGGTACCGAAATTGCATTAATATAAATATTAAGATAACCCAAGTTCTTTGGTTCATAGTTTCAATTCTTGATTGGGTAATGTAGCCGGCCCCCAAAAAGGAGGCTAGCAGTGACTCTTAATTAACATGTTAGGTTGTTTAACGAACATTAAAATGAATCCTTATCATGTGAGGTTTGGGAGAATCTGTATTCGTAATTAGTAGACTGAGTGCGGCTCACCAACTAGACGATGCTTCTAAAGCTGTCTTTTATGAGAACACATGCTTAAATTGTTTTACAATTAAATACCCATAAATCTATCCACTAGAGGGCCCTTCCTGCCTTGAGGGGTAGGTTGCGGCATCCATCGTTCACCACCCATCGTTTATCGTACTCGACCACCACAATTCCGGTTAGACCAATAAGGAAGCTTGGCCACAAAAGAAAACCTGATTTTGGACAACGCCGAGAGCTTTATAAACGCCTCTCATCGATTTCTCTCATCAATGAGTCTTTCCCATTTGCTTGTTAAACACTGTTAGCTCGTGCCATTGCCGTTCCTCCTCACTCTACTGTGCACTGAATCCCCTGTTTGCCCCTTTTTTGACCAAGATGGTGCGAATCAGTTCATCTTTCATTGAAGACTCCATTGTCAGCGTTTGTCCTCGCCAGTGACGATTGTCCAATTTTGTCACTCGGGACGAAATATCTTTCACCAAAAATAATTCTTTATTTTTAATTAAAAGAGACCAGGTTTTGTGCTGATTCTAGATAGAAAATATTCATGTGAATACAACCACTTTCCTCCAAACGAAATTATACAACTATAAATCATGTCGGAATTCAATCGATAGCAAGACTTGGAAAGTACAATCAGCACAAAAAAAAAACTATAAATTGACAAACTTGTCGGAATTTAATCTACAACAAAGCTTGACAACGCAATGATATTACGCTGGAATTTAATCGAAGACGTGGCACTTAGGATAAAGACACATGCTGGAATTTAATTGACAGCGTGATTCTAAAACTACAATTATGAAAAATGAAGTGTGATGTGGGAAAGTAAAGATAAAGATAAATTTGTTTGATTTGTGTTTAGGGTGGGGGTTCCAATGGGTGACTGATCGTATTCTATCCCAATTGGTTGGACCATAGGTGCAATGATTTACGTCTCAAGTATGGTGGCTGTGCAATAACTGCTTCTCAATGGTTTCCAGCGTTTGCGTCCTTCATGGTCAGTTCCCATCGGTTGTCTCCACGTTCTCTCGTTCTTTAGCATTTATTTGTCCATGATCCTTAGATGCTCTCTCTAAATGGTTATCTTCCTAAAAAAGAGTGGTAGCTACCTTCGTGATTTTGTTCTGGTAGTGACCGATGATTGCTAATCGATTACTGTCCCACAATTGTACTGCTCCTTGGTTCAGTCTTCCATATCCCTTTGTCTAATATTCAAATGGTAATTTATCCCTCCAAGCATATGTGCTTATTTCTTCCTAATTCCTGTTGTTTTGACTTGTAACCGTGCCTCTATGTCCCTTTGCTGATTTATCCCGCCTTTAAGGACCTTCAAACATCACTTTACGAATTGTATCATTGTTGAGATAGTAAATCACCTGCTGTCTGCCTTCATCGTTTTCCTGTGCCAACATGCTTCCAGTAATAGTATTGGTCACCGACAATTATAGTTTCAACAGCCTACCTACTTTAAGTGGGACTAAAACTCGAGGATTAGGTAAATATTCTTTAATCCAATTGAAGGCACTCTGATGCATCTCTTCCCAAATAAATGCCTCTTGATTCTTCAGTTTAAGTAAATGGGAAAAAGGTTCAATCTTGCCAAACAATTTAACAATAAATTGGTGTAAGAAATTTACCTTACCTATGATCATTTGCAATTCTTTCTTATTTGTTTTTGGTTAACTCCAAATTAACTTCAGTTGTATTTCTATCTATTTCGATCCCTATTTTGTTAACTAAAAATCCTGGGAAGTTACTAGCCTTAATTCCGAAGGCACACTTCAATCGATTTATTTTCGAAGTAATTTCTGCATTCTAAAAAAAAAAACTCGTTCAAGATAGTTTAGATGACTTACCTGGCATCATCTATGTAAACTTTCATGAATTCCCTAATTGTGTCATGAAAAATGAAATTCATTACTCTTTGATACATAACTCCTACATTCTCAAGACCAAATAGCATCACCAACCACTCGAAAGTACCTATAGCTCTAAGGCATTTGAATGCAGTTTTATTTACATCTTTTTCTACTATAAATATTTAATTAAACCTAGAATGGCTGTCCATCAATAACATAATTTCATTTCCTAATACTAAATCGATCAACATCTCAGCCATCGGCATTTGATATTGATCTTTAGGGGTTGCACCATTTGAGTCTCAAAAGTCAATGCATCTTTAACTTCTATTCTTCTTTTTAACCAAGACTATATGGGAAAGCCATTATACGTACCATGTAGTTTTGATAAAACTTGTTGCTAATAAGTTGCTTGATTTCTTCTTTGACCTTGAGAATAACTTCTAGAGTGAATCTTTTTAGGGGTTGCTTATGTGGCTAGAATCCTTTCTTAATTGGCGACTTGTTTTCCACTACATCTCTCTCCAAACCCGGTATTTCATGATAAATCCAAGTAAAGCAATCTCTATATTTCTTTGGTAATTCAATGAGTCGTGCTTTGAAATTGTCATCCAATAGAGTATTGACGTATATCGGCCGACCATTTTGCTCATCACCGATGTTTATCTCGATCGAAGGAATTTGAGTCTCGACCTTATTATCATATTCCTTCTACCTTGAGTGGTGATTCTTCAAAATCTGCTATATAATCGGTAACGTCAACAAAATGTTCCATGCACTTGTCCAAATAGGTAGCATACCTCTCATCGTGGTCGTCTAATGATTATACGATTCTCCATAAACAATCTCGTCCAAATGCTCTGCTAGCTAATTCTTGAGTATGTACTTGGTGCCCCTTTTATCTAAGTGGCAGAAAGCTAAGTCTCCTAAATTAGCTTTTGGGGCTCTGTAATACGCGTGTTATCAATGACAGTTTTGTTAATGTCTCGATGCACTCGCAAAGCATGTGGCAAGGTTACATATGTATTGTGATTGGTCTTGACGTATTTGACTTTATCTCCATTCCAAAAAGCCAACTTTTGATGCAGAGTAGATGATGCACATTGGTTTTCATGAACCCAGTCTCTTCGCAACAAGTTATATGATCCATTAGCTTCGATGATAGAAACAAGTCCTTGATGTTTTTTATCCAACTGTCAAATCTGTAATAAACACGCCTTGACCTCGCTTACTTCCTCTGTGAAATCTGAGAATTCTGCAATTGAAGGAATGAGCTCATCTTCCCTCTTGTTAAGTTTCTTGAAAAATTTTTAGGAATAAGATTCAATGTAGACCCTCCGTGGACCGAAACTCTGGATACACGTCTGCCGTCAAATATTAGCTGACATGTTGAGGGTTTTAAGCTATCTGGAATTGTTAGTAGTTAGTTATCAAATTCCATTACTTCTTCATCAGAGAACTATAACTCATTCATTTCTTCCTGTCGACAATTGGATTTTCATCATCTGTCATTCTTATTGATTCTACTTTAAACGTGGAGGGTAGTTTAGCCCGGACCGGACCATACATGAACTAATTAGTGACACTGATTTCGATAGTACTGTGGGTCTCTATTCGGGTTTATCTTCCACCTGAGATCTCGATGCTCTTGACTCTTCATTGGTTTGGGCTGACTCTTCAGGCTTCTTTTTCCAAGCCAAGTTCCCAGGTCTAAATATTCTAGCTTGATAAGCTGCCTTAAGGGTTGGGCCAACCGGGCCGATATGAACTTGACTTGCTGCTGTAACTTGAAAATCTTTTTTTTCTTTGCATCTTCCATTTTCTGAGTTTTAGACATACTGCCCCCAAATCGTTAAACTACTCCAAATTCGAACTACTGACCCTCTGGTATGTCGTAAGTATCTTCAATATTCGTATATGAATTGGGGTGGTAGACGAACTAGTATCTCCAAGAGGTAAGTTTTCGAAATCCTCTCCTCATCTAGTAGGAGTAACTTTGTGAGGGTATGATCGCGGTGGCCTACAACCAACGTAATAATCAAATTTGCCACTCAGTTCTCTTAAAGTGTCGATAGCAGGATCTCCTTCTTAACACATATACTTAAATGATTTTTTTCTTTCATAGGTTGCCCTTTAATATAGATGATTTAAATGAAGACTTTAGGCCGCTCAGTTTGACCAATAGTATTAGGGGCTATTTGGGAACGTTTCTGTTCCTTGGTTTTCTGTTCTTTTGCTCCCTAGAATAAAAAAAGAATAGAAATTTGTTTAATAACATCAACTAATTTTTCAATTCGCCAAAATGAAAAAGCGGCCGAGGAATAGATTTACAATAAAAATAAAAAGCAAAAAAAAAATGTTCTTGTTTCAAGGAACAATTTCTAGAAAATAAGTCATTTTTTCTTTCCTTTTTTTTTTCTTTTTTTCTTCCTTGTTGCCCCTTACCCCTCACCATTGCCCCTTGCTATTCCCCCTCTGCCATTGGCCAATCGCCACTCGCTGACTGCTGGCCAACCGCCTTCGCCACCCTTCGCCGCCTTCAACCGTCATCATTGCTCTTTGTTGCCTAGCAATTGTCGCTCGTTGGCCAACAACCAATCGTTGCCCGTCGCCCGCCGGTCAACCATCGGCCACCGACCGCCACTCGCCACTTGCCAGCGACTGACAATGACAGCCGAAGGTCAGCGGCAATCAGTGGTTGGCGGTCAACTGGTAGGCGAGAGGCAGCAATTGCCGGTGGCCAGCAAAAAAGAATAAGAAAAGGAAAAAAGAAAAAATCTTAAAAAATTAAAAGAAATAGAAATTTTGTGAATCATACCAAACATATTCCTGTTATTTTTCCATTTAGAGAATAAAAATTTTTTATAATTACCAAACACATTCTTTTATTCAAAAATTATTCCGGAGAATAGAAATAGAAAAAAACTATTTTTGAAAAGAAATTGTTTCTCAAAATAGAAGCGTTACCAAACGGACCCTCAAGGTCGCTGATAACATTATGTCCAAGATCACTCCTCATTGGGTAAATGGTAATTTCTTCGCCTAATTTCCCGTTTACATCTGGCATAGAGGTTTGATTGTTGCTACCTCTTACCTCTAAATTTTACCAATATCATCCCAGTCACAAGGGAAGTGGGCTGGCATCAATCTCCATTGGAGCCTACTCCTTTTCATCAGCAAACTTGTTCTTAGATCTGGGTTAATGAACGGTGCCATTTGTAATATTTCATGTTTGCTAATTCTTCTTTGCTTGGTATAATCGGGCCTTCAATTAACTTTATCTAGCCATTAGCTAAAAGAAGATCAAAGATCTCGTCCATCCTATTCACATCGAACGAATAATACTGAGTATCATTTGCTTTAACCATGATGTTTTCCTTCAATTTCTCCTTTACTTCTTGCTGGCCTTAATGCCCAACATATGTATGGCTCATTGATTATCATTTTGGCAACAATTATCTCAACATGTTCCCCTTGGTCTAAATCAATGTCTAGCTCACATGTCTTCCCAAAAGTGACGTCATATTTACTAGGTTTTCTGTCCTTTTCTTTTAGCAAGTTTTCATCAACTGGAAAAGGTCATTGTATGGCTGTCCTTCCATCCTTTTTCTTATGGAAAACTTCATTCCTCCAAAGGTTATCTGGGCAGAAGAATTTTTTGACAATGGTAACATACATTTATTTCTTGCTCTCCTGAATTTGGGATATCACATTGTTCCACCAATTCATTGTTTTGTTCTTTCATAAGTGTCAAATCTGCGACAATTACATCAAGAATAGCCCTTTGGAAGTGACTATTAAATAACGTCTCCATCTGTTTCCAAGAGTGAATAGAATTGGCTTAGTGTTGTGTACCATGCGAAAGCAATTTTCAACAGCAATAGTGGGAACAATCTTAATTTCCAACAATTAGCATGTGTAGCATCGACACACAATGCACTAAATCAACTTACATATTCTAATGTCAATTGGTTATCTTCACCAGAAAAGAAAAAAGAGGAAACTCGGGTATTTTGAAACCTCTTGAATATGGTATTGTATCGATCCAATAAAATACGGGCGTAACGTGTCTTGTATCATACCCATATAGTCTCATTGCCGGGTTGACTTGTTGGTTTTGCCTGGGGGCAATTGCAGGAGGCATTACAACAGGCTATGCTCCCACAGCAGGCTGTGGCAGTAGTTGCACCAAGCATTATGAAATCGATTGCAAGAATGGCTGTGGAGCTGGTCGCAGTAATGGTTACTGAAATGGTTGTGGAAGATCCGACCTAGCCCGCAACTAGAAAATATTCACCCCTTATCTTGTGCAAGATATTGTAGCTGCCAATGCAATAGCTACCTATTCGACCAAAAAAAAAAAATCAACAATTTCACTGACTCAATTCCCCTTTTCAGGAAATTTAAGGAATTTATCTCTTCTTCAAGATGGAAGATGCAATCTTTGACCCAATTTCTCGAGAAATAGGGAGATCAATACTTCTCAAATATTTAGATTTGTCGGATAATAATTTCATTGGTTCAATGCCATAACATCCCCTAAATTTGAGCAATGTGAGTATATGCTTAAATTAATTCTTGAATCATCTTTGAGGCTCCATTTCATATTTCTCACGCAAAATCCATTCTCATTCTAAATTGATATCCTCTTAAGGTTATCTCATTACCTTGGGTAGAGGTACGGACACATGGAGTGCCAAAACTTGGCACAGATAGACACTTAAGTGCCAAAAGTTATGAAAGTGACACTTAAGTGCCAAAATTGGAGCAAAACAAATCACTTAAGTGACAATCTGACCAAAATGCTGACGCGACGATTTTTCGGTGAGGTAAGTGCAAAACAACGTCGTTTTGCACGCCGATGTGACTAAAAAAAAAAAAATGCAAAAACGACATTGTTTTGTCTCTGACATAATAAAAATTTAATATAAAGTTAATTAAATTAAATTTAAAACTAAATTTATTTAAGACATTTAAAAATACAAATTCAAATATTTTTTAAAAAATGGGGAGGAGACGGCGGAGCCCTCACCGCCGCCACCTCCCCGCCGCCACCAAGAAGGGCCGGCGATGAAGGGGGAGGGTCGGCCGAGGGCCGGTAGCCCTCGCCCATATCCGGCGAGGGGGCCGGCGACCTTGGCCGACGCTCCCCCCACTGTCGCCACCCTTCCCGGCGATAGTGGGGAGGCGGTGGCGGCAAGGGCTCAGCCCTCAACCGTTACCTCCTCTCCCCCACCCCTTTTTTTTATAATTATTTTATATTATTTTATTAAAATAATTATTATTTATTTTTATAATTTAATTTAATTAATTTTTATATTAACATTTGAATCCGCTTAAAAACGACGTCGTTTTTGCCTTTGTTTGTTGAGTTAGAATTCCAACGAGCCACATAGGTGAAAAAAATAATAAAAAAAATTACTACGTAAGATTTCTAATGGGGTTCGCCGGAGATGACACTTAAGTGTCTCACTTTTCAAAAGAAGTGGCATTTCAGTATCACTTTTCTAACTTTTGGCACTTAAGTGTCCTTCTGTGCCAAGTTTTGGCACTTGGGCTGTAATTTGTCCCCTTAGGTAATGAGAAGATTAATCATTAGGAGAGTGCAACCGGATTGGATATATCTAGGAACCGGATGGTCCACTTGGAAAATTGGCGCCCCTCTTTCATCATTCCTCTTCCTCGCTCGCTTCCCTCCCTTGTTGGCTCACACTTGCACCATTCATCGTCGGCTCCCTCTCACTTTGCTTCATGATATTTGTTTATGATAATTAGTCTTGTGAATCTTTAGTTTTTCGTTTAGTCAGAAAGTTTATATACTTATTAATTACATGTACTTAATGTTTCAATACAAATTAGGACGTTGTTTTCTTGTGTATTAATGTAAAATCCGAAACTTTAAAATAGGTTTTAGTGAAAATGAGGTTGACCCGAGAATCCGATCAGAAAAATAAGATGGTTCCAAAACATGATCCAATATAAATAGAATTGGGTATAGGGTCCAAAAAAGGGGATTTGATTTTAATAGGGTTGGGTACATGATCCAAATCTGGAACTTGTCCACCCTGGACCGGTACCCCTATTAATCATCTATGTACTAAAAAATTTTACTTACAACCTGTCTAATCCCAAATTGAAAAATCTCGACAGCAACAAAATCAATGGAGTTCAACTATTTCCAAGCCTTAAAACGTCCGTTTGAGTTGAAAGATGCCATCATCAAATTAGTCCCAATGCAGATTAGATTAATGCCCCCAAAGATAAAATACCACAAATTTGTTTGTATTAGCATTATGCAAACATGACTCAATTGAAATTTTTCTTCAACCAAAGAAAAAATTGAAGAGAAGAAATCCTTTTTCTGACTTTGAACACAGACAGATTGAAACAATTTTCTAAGCTTAGTTAGAAATGTTACGTATGCTTCTTTCGAATGGAGGATACTTGATTTCAACTGATAGAGATTGAAAGGACATTATTCGAAGAGACATGTTCTTTCGGACATGTCTATTAAAACCAAGAAAACTGCAGCAAAAATGATATGAAGAGACTTTCTTTTGGACATGTCCATTAAAGACAAAGAAAATTGCTACAGAAATGATCTGAAGAGACATATTCCGTAATTACAACAAGCACATCAAGATTAGTGCCCCAAGGCCAAAATCAGGCATGCAGCAATTCAGCGATTGTCCCCTCCATTTTGCTTCAAATTGGTTTCATTTTTCCTTTCTTGTTTTTTCTAATGGCCGTACAACGGGAAGAAGAAGACTTCGTTGAGGACATGGTTGCCCATCACTTTTCTTCTCGAATTTTTACATGCAATATAAATTGGCTAGCGATTAAGGGTCTATTTGTTAACATTTCTATTCTTTTATTTTTCTGTTCTTAAATTTTTCAGAATTTAAAAAAAAAAAAAAATTGTTGCAAAATAAATTTGGAACAAAAATAAAAAGTAAAAAAAAAAAAAATTTCGAGAACAGTTTTTAGAAATAAATCATTTTTTTCTTTTCTTTTATTCTATTCTTCTTCCTCACCACTGGTTGTCTGCCACCGGCCGGTAGTGGACGGCAGCGGTTACGGAAATGAAGAATAAGAAAAGAAAAGAAAATTTTAAAAATTAAAAGAAAAATCTGCATTTCAAAAAAATTTATGGATTATACCAAACGCATTCCTATTTTTAATCCATTTCAAGAATAGAAATTTTGTATAGTTATTAAATGTGTCTTTTTTTACTTAGAAATTATTTAAGGGAATAGAAATAGAAAAAAACTATTTAAAAAAAAATTATTTCATAGAACAAAAGCGTTATCAAACAGAGCCTAATTCGGGTTTTGAAACAATTTACATTTTCTTTCTTTTGGGGTCTAGCTGGCACAATTATATCCACCTAGGGGCCTTCAATTTTGTAAAATACCTAGGCCGTTTATGATATCTCCAAATGAGTTTATTTAGGTCCTACACCGATGAAAAATTAACTCATGTCGTTTAATCGCACATCGGTGCACCTATCCTCACAACCGCAGCAAGACCTCAAATAAGTCGAGGTGCCATTCGGTGTTAAAAATTCGGATAATTACACTTGCATAGTACGTAGACGGAAAACGACCCATCTATAATTATACCAAAAATATGAAGAACCCGAGCATCTCTTAATCAAATAGGGAAACTTGTTTAAAATAAAACTGTCTGCCTTTTTACACATTTGACCTTCACTAACACAGTAAGTAGATTCCGTGTTTAATTAATTTGCATAATCAGACTTGTCCACACGTTGGAAGTCATTGTTTAATTAGATCAACTACTTCGATTACGATGGCCATCCATAGCCAAAAACATATTTGACCTACACCAATACCAACACTAACCCGGTAACTAGATTCCGCATTTAATTAATTTGCATAATCAGACTTTCCCACACGTTAGAAGTCATTATTTAATTAGACCAACCAATTCGATTACGATGGCCGTAAAACATATTTGACCAATGCCTTCAATTACGACGGCCGGCCATAGCAGTAAACAAAACGTCAATCATTGTAAATTTGTAATCACGATGAGATGAGTTGGCTAACGACGACCTTCCAATAGCAATAGCAATGCTACGAAGTTGCATATTTCATGATTAAAAACGACTTGATAGTCCATTGTAACAGATAGTAAATTGTTGTTGAGTTTGATTTACGACAATTTATATATATCTACTGTGAAAAGTTAATGACTATAAAGGTCCGTTCATTTCACGGAAAATGGGCAATTTTCGGAAAATATTTTCCTAGAAGTTATTTTCCAGGAAAATGATAATATTTTCCGGTGTTCGGTAAAGAAAATATTTTCTAAGATTTCACCACTTAATAATGCATCACTTACCAACCTATAAATCCATCAAATATAAACTTGCCTTTAAATTTAGGCAAACTTACTTCATATTTTTATTTCCTCATTGTCACAAAACGCTCATCTACTCTTAAAAATGTTTGTATGGATTTTAAAAAAAGCAAAGGAGAAAAGAAGCAAAACATATACAACTCTAATGAGAATCTTTCAGTTGAGTAGCATGTTCTCCTCCTGCGTCTTTGTGTTCCAATAAACAAAAGGAAAAAGAAGTAAAGTATATAGAGCTCTTTGCTTGAATAATGTACAACTGCATCGTAGAGTATGTTAAGAAAAAGATAAGCAATAGTGCAGAGCGCAAGCTTGAAATCAACGAGCTCAAGGTTCGCCTGGCAAAGACCAACAACTAGCCAAGAAAGAAAAAGATGGGAAACAAAAAAAAAAAAAAATAGAAAAGAAAAAGGAAATTAAAAATAATTCGAATTAAAAAATAATTCGAATAAAAAAGGAAAAGAATAAGAAGAAAAAGGGAGGAGGAAGTGAGGATTTATAGAGATGTGAGATAAGAGGGATCAAGAGAGAAAAATGTTTTCCACTTTTCAAAAGTAGAAAACATTTTCCCCTAATTTAGAAGACTTTTTTACTTTCATAGAAAACATTTTCTACAAGGAATTCATTTTCCGTGAAACGAACGCCGGAAAATTCGAAAACGTTTTTCGAAAATTATTTTTTGTGAAACGAACGAAGCAAAATGTTGTAGATTTTTTTCTTTACAAAATAATAATGTAACCAATATTACCCCGACACAAATAGGTGTCGTTTTTTGCTTATATTATATATACTCGAAGTGTGAGACGGTCTGTGGTAACGAAGAGAAAAACGTTGAGTAATCAATTGCTACACGGCATAAATTTGTGTCTTTTTTTTTTTACTCAAAACTATTTACACGAAGTGTGCGACGGTGTATGGTCCGGACGAAGAAAAGGTCACGCAACTAACAGTACCACCCTATAGAGTTGTCATTTGTTTTTAACTTAGAACTATTTACCCAACAACGTGTGCGACGGTTCGTTTGACTAGAAGAGAAAAAGAAGGCCCCGGAGTAGGGGGCAGTCTATCACTGTCTTTATTTGACTAGCGTTTTCCCCACGACCTATCGGGGCCTCACGACGACTTTGTTGAACCAACCGGCCCCCTGGCGAGATGTGACATTGAGACAAGACCCCCCACGTGATTGAGACGAACTGATTGGGAAAAAGGAAAACTGGGGCAAAAGAAAGATCAAGCTGGTGTCGCTCTCGATGTTCCTGAGGATATCATGTGTTCAAACGCTCATGAGAGTTGTAGGAGGTGAAGACTGGTTCAGCGAACAAAGAGAGAGACCCGCGCCAGTCAAGTGAGGGCCCGTTTGGTTCGGCTTTTGGGGGATGCGTTTGCCAAAATGCAAATACCTTTGGGTGAAGGAGGTTTTCCGAAATCGCAAATATCGTTTGGTAAAATTTGCATTGAAATGCAACTTTGGCCAAAATACCGTTTGGTAAAATTTGCATTTGTAAATGACTTTTATTAAATTAAAAAAACAAAAAAATTCTATTTTTCTTTTTTGAAGTCCGGCCACGGACCGTCGGATCCGGCGGCCGGACCGTCGGATCTGGCTGCCGGATCGTCGGATCCGGTGGCCGGATGGCCGGATCTGGCCGCTGGGTCGCGCGACCCCGGCGACGGTCGCCGGGTCGCGCCGGCGGCCGGATGGCCGATCTCGCCGCCCGGGTCGCGCGACCTCGGGCGGCCGTCGCCCGGGGTCGCGCGACCCGCGACCCGGCGACGGCCGCGCGCGACACCGGCGACCGTCGCTTGGGTCGCGCGACCTTAGGCGGCCGTCGCCCAGGGTCGCCCGACCCCGGCGACCGTCGCTGGGGTCGCGCGACCTCGGCGGTCGCTGGGTCGCGCGATCCGGCGGCCGACGCCCGGGTCGCGAGATCCGGCGGCCGACGCCCGGGGTCGCGAGATCCGGCGCGTCGCCTGAGGTCCGGGGTCGGGCGACCCTCAGGCGGCGGTCGCCGGCGCGCGCCATTCCTTCGCCGGTGGTCGTCGGCCTCCGATCAGCAGCTTGGAGAGGTTGGAGAAGATGAACAGTAACCGAGCTACTTGCATTCCCAGGATGCAACTTGCCAATGCACCTCAAGAGCTCCATTGGGCTAAAGGCCTTTAGACTCCTTTGGAGATGCAATTGCATCTGGCCAAAGTCGCGCAAAAATACGAACCAAACGCGTTTGCATTTGGCCAAGGGACTTTAGAGTCCCAAAGCCCATTCCCAAAGCTAAACCAAACGGGGCCTGAATCCAAGATCGTGCTAGTGCTTAGAATCTTTTAATGGCCACCTAGATGAGTCGCACTACTTTCCAAATATGATTTTTTTAAGAAAAAAATTCAAAAAATCTCAAATTATGTCTATTCCACCACATTTACTTTAAATTTTTTCTCTAATGCAAAATATCTTAAACTTATATTTATGTGATATATTTACTTTTCATTAATAAACACCATTAAAAATCTACCTATATGGATCCCATAATACTAACAATATTAACATGATATCCATGAGACTTAAGTAAAATAAAAACAATATTGTTTTTACTGAAAATGTAGGTTTAGGATTTTTTTTTATGTCACAAGAAAAATTTATGATAAATATGTTATAGTGGATATAATTTAGGGTTTTTGATGTCATAAAAACAGTTCGAAGTAAATGTGTTTGGGATTTTTTTTTTCAGTTTTTCCTTTTTAAATAATTTCAACTTAGAAATTTGAGAAAATTCTAAATGAGGGCTCGAAATGTCCTTAATTTTTCAAATAAGGATTTAAAGTATACATTGTCTAAAATATGGACTTAAAGGGGACCTTGTTTCAAATAAAAGTTTGAAATGATCATTTCAATCTCAAAGAATGACTTAATTTCACTGACTAGTCAAGGGCATTTCCAACCTTTGAATTTTCTTAATTTATTTCCATTTTTTTCTTTCTTTTTCCTTTTTCTCTTTTTTTTTTCCATAAAAAAGACAAACTAAATAAAAGAAAAATTAAAAATTAAAAAAAAAAAGAAAACACAAAAAAAAAAAAAAAAAAAAAAAAAAAAAAAAGTGGAGGGCTAGGGCCAACCTCCCACCTATATTTATCTTCTTCTTTTTTTTTTTTTTGAGTTTTTTAAAGAAAAAATAGAAACACGGGAAAAATAAAGGATGAAAAGCCCTTAAGCAACTAGTGAGATCAAGTCCTTTGAGGTTGACATGGTCACTTCAGGCCCTTACTTGAAATAATATCTACTTTAAGTCCTTATTTGAGATAATAATGACACTTTATGCCACTATTTGAGATAAAGTTCACTTTCAACCTTAATTTGAGAAATTGAGGATATTTTGAACCCTTATTTGGAGTTTTCCCTAGAATTTTTTTTTTTTAAATTACTTGTGGGGAGAGGGGGGGGAGAGGGAGACCTCCATTGAACTTGAGGATGAGCAGCTTGCAAGGAGCATTTGCTTGGACTTCAAAGAACCAGTAGAAGAGGGCCATTAACCACATTATGAAAATTATGAAAAAAATTGCACGTGAATTTATATATCAATATTCATATATTGTGAAAATTTGGAAGATTCAGTTTAAGAAAAGATGAAATTGCGTCCAAACCAAAATTTGAATGAAGTAAAGAGTAAAGAGTAAATATCCATTATTCAAGTGGTTCTAATTGAACTATATGTTCCTTATATGGACATTACAAGTGTACTTAGATTCAAATTCAAGGTGTCGTTTAGGGGATTGCGTTGGTGCCGAGCAAATTTTGGATATGCGAGTACTACGTTGTTTATTAATTTATTCCATCCATGAAGACAATCTCAACAGAGTAGGTGGGAAATATTATAGAAGAAATCGACATCAAAGTTCCATCATGTCTTAATCATGACTTTTCTACACCGCAAGGAAAATTCAGAAGTCCTGCGCTTCATTAGTTTTCGTCCGAAATGGTTTGAATTAAATTTTTAAATTTCCCAATCAAACTGATTAAAAAAAACTTATCTTGCAATAAGGCCTCAATGGTGGAGAAACGCTATGCTATTGTAGAAGGCATTGACCTTGATTAAGGAGTTTCGGGAATGATATTCCATCTATAAATATGTCATTAATCTTGCTAACAATATGTGTAGACCTCTGAACCATCTCACCACCTAAAAACCATCCATCCCCCCAAAATCATGGTTTCTTCATTATTGCTATCCAACCTGTCTCCTTTATGTGTCTTCTTCTTCTTCTTCTCCTTGCTCTTCTTGGTCAACACCACTTCATTTTATGGGGCAAGTGCTTCTGCTTCGTCCACTTCTTTTTCCACTATCCACACAACTGGGAATAAGGATGAAGTAGAGGCTCTTCTAAATTGGAAATCTACTCTTGACAACCATAGCCAATCTCTACTCTTTTCATGGCACGGCAACAACCCTTGCCGCTTTACTGGTGTGGCTTGCAACGACTACGGAGTCATCACCCATCTAAATCTTTCCCATCTCAATTTGACAGGAACTCTAGATGGCCTCGACTTCTCGTGCTTAACTAGTGTGGTTACTTTTGAACTTGCCAACAACTCGATCTATGGCTCCATTCCCTCAGGTATTGGGAACCTTTCCAAACTCAACTCTCTTGATCTTTGCTTCAATAAACTGTCTGGAGAAATTCCTCCAAGTATAGGTATGTTGGAGAGTCTTCGTTATTTGTATCTTTGTGCCAACAACTTGAGTGGACACATCCCTATGGAGATTGGACGTTTGGATTCTCTTTTGGTACTTTTTGCCCCCCAAAATCAACTTTCAGGGCCCATTCCTACTTCTCTTGGAAAATTAGGCAATTTAAGCAAATTAGTCATTTCACAGAATAACTTTTCTGGCTCCATTCCAATAGAGATAAGTGACTTGAAGAATTTGAAGTCTCTTCAATTATGGAAAAATGGACTTTCGGGATCCATACCTTTAGAAATTGGGAGACTCACTTCTCTTATTGATCTTAACCTATCATTCAATAGTCTCACCGGCTTAATTCCTCATTCCATCGGAAACTTGACAAGTTTATCTCTTCTTGACCTCTCCCGAAATGGATTTTCGGGATCCATACCTTCAGAAATCGGGAAGCTCACTTCTCTTATAGAACTTGGCCTACTTGCCAATAATCTCACTGGCTCAATTCCTCGTTGCATCAGAAACTTGACAGGTTTATCTGTTCTTCTCCTCTCCCCAAATGGACTTTCAGGACTCATACCTTTAGAAATTGGGAAGCTCACTTCTCTTACAGAACTTGACCTATCAGCCAACAATTTCTTCGGTTCAATTCCTCGATCTATCGGAAACTTGACAAGTTTATCTCTTCTTTACCTCTACGGAAATGGACTTTCGGGACCCATACCTTTCGAAATTGGGAGGCTCACTTCTCTAATTATGCTTCACCTATCAACCAACAATCTCAATGGCTCAATTCCTTGTTCCATCAGAAACTTGACAAGTTTATCTCTTCTTCACCTCTTTGAAAATGGACTTTCGGGACCCATACCTTTAGAAATTGGGAGTCTCACTTCTCTTGTAAAATTGGGCCTATCATTCAACAATTTTACTGGCTCAATTCCTCATTCCATCGGAAACTTGACAAGTTTATTTCTTCTTCACCTTGGTGACAACAAATTCTTTGGTTCCTTGCCTTTTGGATTTAATAAGTTAACAAGTTTAAGTACTCTGGATCTATCTAACAATGAACTAGAGGGGGAACTACCAAAAGATATATGCCTTGGGGGATCATTGCAGTATTTCTCCATCATAGATAATCATTTCACAGGTCCCATCCCAACAAGCTTAGAGAACTGTAGCACATTAATCAGATTGAGGTTAGAAGGAAACCAACTTACGGGAAACATAACAGAAGCTTTCGGAATATATCCACATCTATATTTTATTGGCTTGAGCCACAATCATTTGACCGGCGAACTTTCATGGAAATGGGAGCGTTGTCGTAATTTGGCAAGCTTAAAGATATCAAACAACTACATTTCTGGCAAGATACCTGCAATATTTGGAAGGATGGCTCAGTTACAACTACTAAACCTTTCTTCAAATAGTTTAAGCGGAGAGATTCCAAGGGAATTGGGGAGCATGCCAATGTTGTTAGAACTCGATTTAAGTACCAACTCGATCATGGGAAATGTCCCGACTGAGATTGGACTTTTATCACATCTGGCACATCTAAACTTGGCATCAAATAATTTGAGTGGATCGATATTGGTGCCATTAAGCTCATGCAAAAGCTTGTTGAGCTTGAACTTGAGTAGAAACAAATTTTTGAGCAATATTCCTCTTGAGATAGCCAACATACAATTTCTTGAAGTTCTTGACTTGAGTCATAATTTGTTGAGGGGAAGCATACCAATAGAGCTTGGAAAGCTAAGAATGCTGGAAGTTCTAAATATTTCCCACAACGGTTTTTCTGGTTCTATTCCACATACTTTAGGTGATATGTTGGCCTTGACTTCTATTGATGTATCCTATAATGACCTAGAAGGTCCTCTCCCAAATGTCAAGGCTTTCAATGAGGCCCCATTTGTGGTAATACGGCATAATAGAGGGCTTTGTGGAAATGTTGTTGGTTTACCAAAATGCAATTCCATCGGGAGTGAGAAACACAACCGATACGTTAGAACCAGAGTCATAGTTATCCTTATTCTCTCGTTCTTGGGGTTTCTCTTTTTCTCTTGCACATGGGCCATTCTTGTAATTGTCAATCATCGTCGAAGAAGGATTATCAAGAAGGACAACAATGAACGGGCAAATGATTTGGATTTCATGCGTATTTTGAGTTATGATGGCAAAGTTTTCTACAATCGAATCATTGAGGCCACAGAAGGATTTGACTCTAAGTACTATGTGGGTGAAGGATCATATGGAATCGTTTATAAAGCAGAGATATCAAAAGGTCAAACGGTTGCTATCAAGCAAACCTCTTCATCGCAAGAAGATGGTGAGATTGTTGATTTGATATCATTTGAAAGGGAAATTCAAGCCTTAACGAATATACGCCATCGTAACATTGTGAAATTGTATGGATTCTGCTCTCATGCCCAACGTTGTTTTTTGGTGTATGAGTACATGGAAAGAGGAAGCTTGAGGACAACTTTGAATGATGATGAAAGAGCAATAGAATTTCCATGGGACAAGAGGGTAAATGTGGTTCGAGGAATTGCTAATGCATTGTCCTATATGCATCACGAATGTTCACCTTCATTGATTCATCGAGACTTGACTAGTAACAACATTCTATTGGATCGGCATTATGAGTCTCATGTTTCCGATTTTGGCACTGCAAGGCTATTGAGGCCAGATTCGTCAAATTGGACTCTTATTGCTGGCACTATCGGATATATTGCTCCAGGTACTTTGTAATTTTTTCAATTTTAATTGGCATTCGGTGTCAAACATGCCTTCTAAATAATTGAACTTTCGCTAGGTTCTTGATATTAATCTTCTAGGAAATTAGGTTACTAATTTAGAGCTTTCAAATTTTGTGTTAACCTTCTAATTTCCTTGATAAGGAAGAATTGGCAAATGAGGAAAAAAATCGTAATTGATCCATTTCAAGGATATGAAGTTTGCGTTACCAAAATGATATTCGTACTTGAAGTGTCAAACATAATCCTTTGAAATTCACTGTAGCATCAACTCCAATGCTCAAATCAGTTTTGTGAGTGTAGATTAGGTAGAAATTTGTACTTGTAATCATCACATCATGGGAAGCAATGTTGTCAACTTGAATATAACTTGTGATCGAGGATGTAAAAAAATAGGATTTTTCCACTCGCAGAGCTGGCTTTTTCTACAATTCCTACAGAAAAGTGTGATGTGTATAGCTTTGGAGTAGTTGCATTAGAGACAATCATGGGAAAGCATCCAGGAGATCATGTTTCTTGGGAATGTTCATCATCTTCCCAAACTGAGTCGCCAGTGATGCTGAAGGATGTGCTGGATCAACGTCTCTCACCTTCTAGACTTCATCTTCGAGATGCACAAGATGTGGTCTTGATTGCCAAGCTAGCATTTGCGTGCTTGCAGGCCAATCCACGGCTTCGACCGAGCATGAGACAAATCTCATGTGAGCTTTGCATTCAAATACCCTTGGAAATGCCACTCTCTACAATCAGTTTAAAGCAACTTCGTGATCTTAGTGTCAAGAAGATTGGAGCACATAGAAGAGATGGTAAGTTCTAAATTTATTTTTCACGTGTTTTTGGTTCAGTTCATAATAATGATGATGATCACCTTTTGAATATCGTCTTAGTTCTCACTCATCCCTTGTGTTTTACGACCTTCATTGCAGAGCCAGCTTCTCTTTGAACATTACAGGAAGAGGGCAATGTTTATTGTTTTGAGTTGTCGCACTAAAAATAATTATGGGAAAGCTTCTAGGGAGATCTTGTTTCACAATTATTTCGAAATTTTTGCAAAGCAATCAGGAAGTGAATTTGCAAAAAGCATTGGATTGATGTATATTGCCTTCTTTTTAATCAAGATGTAAAAAACATGTAGTTTTTGCTTCTAGGAGAGATAATGATACTAGTAGTATGAAATTTTATCAAAATGCAATGTCATTCTTGAGCTTTCAATTAGTTCAATTAAATCACTTTTGACCAATGTGCAATATCATCTCGGAATTTTCAGTTGGTTCAATTCCATTCTACAATTGGATCTACCCAATTTCTAGATCCAAGAAGCACAAGTTGATTATTCAAACTTATGGAGCCATTAAACTAGTAAAATTGGATAGATTTCATATTTTCTTACACAAAATCCATTATCACTTGATTTAGCGTCATCCACGCTTGAATTCTTTTTTTTTTGGTAACAAGATACAAAACTAAGAAAAATTAACGTCTAAAATCTATAATCCCAACTTTATCACTAGGCAAAACACGAGATAATTCTCTAAGAGGCCACAAGTAAAATGTAGTATTCAAACCCTTCACTATGCCAACATTGACAAGCATATCAGCAGGCCGATTGCCTTCCGGAAAAATGTGTTGAATTTTGAACTCAAAATGAGAGCTCAATAGTCTTCTGATATCTTTAAGAAGTGTTGGTCTAGTGTTGTCCGCTATTCTCTTTTGGTTAACAAGTTTTGTAAAAATTTTGGAGTCCATCTCAATAATGAGTTTATGGAAACCTCGTTATTTTGCGATGGTAAGTCCCAACCATAGCGCCCATAGTTTTTCTTGTAAAGATGAGCATACTTCAAGAAATGAGGTAAAATCGCCAAGTCAATCACCCCAGTCATTTTGGAATACTCCTCCGGCTCTTCTAAGTCCAGGATTAGCTTTAGATAGTCCATTCGTATTCTGTTTGATCCATGTTGGAGGAGGACGATCCCAAGCAACCATAACGGGAGAACTAAGTGATCTACTTTTAGACAAGTTGATCATGGGCAAAGCTATGATTTCCTTTGTGTATGATTGGATTACTTGTACATGGTTGGAAGGAAAAATAAAGTTTTTCTGGAAAAGTGACTTGTTTCGCTATTACCAAAAAAAGCATCTACTTAAACCAAAAGCAGTACTCCAATCAAAGTGGGAATTAAATCTCTCATAGTTAGCCAAGTTGAATTTCAACCATTGAGATAAATTCATTGAGAAGAACTCTTCAAACAATGTTGCGGGATGAGGTGAACCCATATGTTCTAAATAATTGGACAATCCGGCAAAACATGCAATGTTGTTTCCACTGAAGATTACAATGCAGACAGTAAAGATTACCTCCCAGATTGTGAGATGTTCTTAATTCATTGGATAATAATTGCTTATGTGTGCTAGCCAAAGGAAGGTTTTACCACGTTGAGGTCCTGTCAGTTTCTTGATTATTGATCCCTTTGATAGTTTCATATGCTGACCTGACAGAAAAAGATCCGCCGCTATTACCTTCCTACAATAGACTATCTTTCCCATTGGAGGGTACCAACGGTTTCATGTGCGAATTCCAAGGATTTCATCTTTTGGTAAGATTCCTTAGAAAAGTGGAAGGTTCCATTTCCCATTCAGCACAAAATCACGAACTTTCTTGTCTATCTAAAATGGAGGTAGGTGGAGAGTAACTATGTTGAGGAGTGGCTCCAACCCTAGAATCCATCCGTCTTTCCAAAAATATAAATCTTCTCCATTTCCCAAGCTCCATACCGCTCCTTCCTCTAAAGTTGGTCATACATTAACAATTGCTTTCCATAATATCGATTCACTAGGTTTGACATGAACAATATTTCTCTGTTGTGAATAATATTTAGCATGCAAAACCTGTGACTATAGTGGGGTTGTGTCTTGAAGCTCCATGCTAGTTTCATCAATAAACCTTGGTTAGTAATTTCAAAGGGTCTAAGACCAAGACCGCCACTTTTTTTAGGCTTACAAATAATCTTCCAATTCAAAAGGTGTATGCAATGCTTGTCTTCAGTATCTCCCCAAATGAAAGCATAGCAACATTTCTCAATCTGTTGACAAACATGATTTAAGACTTTATAATGTTGCATTTAATAGGCAGGTATAGACATGATTGCAAATTGAGCTAACATGGTGTGGCCTGCCATTGACAAGCGATTTGACTTATATCCACTAAGTCTATTTGTTGTCTTCTCTAATAACAGTTGAAAATGCCTTGAAGATGTTCTTCCATGAATCAAAGGCACACCCAGATATTTGCCTAGGTTTGAGCATATTACAAAGTCGAAGATATCACTCAAGATGCGTTTTAGCCCTAGAGAAGTATTCTTTGAGCAGAAAAGTTTGCTTTTAGCCTTGCGGACAATTTGACCTGATCTTTGACCAAAATTGTCCAAGCACTCCAAGATAACCTTCATCTATTCTGTTGAGGCTTCTGCCAATAATAATAGGTCATCTGCAAACATTAAATGAGATACTTGCGGTCCTCTCTGACCAAAACAAAAAGGTTTCCACGGTTTTGAATTCACTGCTGCATAGACAAAATGAGATAATCGCTCCTTACACAATACAGAGATATTGGGAGAGAGAGGGTCACCTTGACGTATTCCCCCTAGATGGCAAGAAGGTTTCCGTAATCTCCCTATTCCACAAAACCTACATGGACGAAGAGGTGATACATTTCATAATGAGTTGAACCAATGAGTCTAGAATATTTTTCAAGTGGGGAGTTTCCTCAATGAAGGACCATTTCAGTCGATCATATGCTTTCTCCAAATTAATTTTTAGAATCATGTGCCCTCATTTCCTTTGGGATTTGCCCATTGAGTGAATTGCTTCTTGTACAGTAATAACATTATACTGAATGTGTCTATCGGGAACAAAGCTAGTTTAGACAAGTTGTGGTGGAACATCATTTAATCGATTCAAGATCACTTTGGAGAGAATTTTATAGGTGACATTACACAAATTAAATGGTTGAAAGTTGTTCGTAGTCTCCGATTGCTACACTTTCAGAATCAGCACTTGGAGTGTTTTGTTAATCTCAGCCCAGTTACAATTTCCTAACCAAGCATCAATGATAAAATTGGTTAATGAGTTGCTAATCAAATTCCATTGATGTTGAAAGAAAATCCCTTGGAAGCCATCCGGTCTGGGTGCTTTCAAAAAGTGTTTTGTAGACTTCTTTCTTGTCAATGATTCTAGCCAGACATGAAGCTTGCGAGAAATTCAAGACTTGAAAATTTCTATCGACAATTCAAGCGCTCATCCTTATAAAAGTACAAAAATAGAAAATAGTAAAAAAAAAAACAAAAAAAGGAGTGGGCTTTTCTAGTTCGTGGCCCAATTTACATAGCTCACAAAATTAAATTTCGCTAAATCCACAAGCCCAGCAAGCCTGTCGGCTCTAGTCCATCTTATGCATCAATGAGGCCCTAGAAGCTGTTGCCCCACTAGCCCATTCCATATGCTAAAGCCACAGCCCATTAGACCAAAACCCATAGAGGGTGAGGCCCACAGGACAATGAAAAGCCCAGTCCATCTTCTTTCTCACGCAATCTTTGAAGACGACTCACGTGAGAATGCGCAAGGGGGAACGCGCGCCTAAGGGCGAATGAGAGAGGAGCTCTTGAAGGAAAAAGTGAGAGACGCCAGGGCCAGGGAGGAAGGAGCTTGAGATTTTGAAAATGCCCTTCCAAAGGTTGATTCTCGGCTTCCCACGGGATCCCTAATGCCATTTTTGTTGACAGAACTTGAGATCAGAAAAAAAAAAAAACAAAAACAAAACAAAAAAAGTTCAAGCAAAGCCCTCTAGAAATTGATCGCCTCTTCCTTGCCAGCCATCCATTGTTGACACCTGAAGAACAAGAAAAAGAAGAGCCTTGATTTTGGAGTTATTCTCGGGAACAAAAAAGTAACATTTTTTTTTTTTCTTGATTTTATTCCAAATTTATTCTTAAGAACAAATTTATTTCTGAGAACAAAAAAATTACTAAATGAATTTCTATTCTTTTTTACATTATAGGGAACAAATGGATAGAATTAAACATTGTTTGTCACGTTATCAAATAAGCCCTAGGATTTCCGATTGCGTCGAAACCTATTTCTTAAGCAAAAAATATCATTTTTTATTTCTTTTTCATTGGCTATTCATTTGTACTTAATTTCCTTGCCATTTTCATCAAAAACTCAAAAAGTCAGAATTGACTTTCAAGTTGACTTTTCTGAGTCAAAATTTGATTTTTCTTGTACCAAACATTTCTAAATAGTCCCAATTCACTTTTGCATTAATTAGATTTTAGTGATTAATCACTAAAGGGTTCACAAAACATCTTATTATAGTTTCAATTTTATTTTGGCATAGAAAATTTCTCAAAATTGATTAAGACCTAATTCTCTGATTTTTTTTTTTTTTTTGTATTTAGGTTCATAATCGGCTAAAAGTAAAAATACTTTATTCCTAGTGATATTTCAATCTTTTTCCCTTCACAACGTTTGATCTAGAGGCCATTTTGCACTCACTGTTGAACCAAATTTGGTGAAAATCTCCAATTAATCAGGGGTCCCAATCGATCCTCCATGATTAGTGAGATTGTACATTCAATGAACATATTTTCTTAGTGATTATCCAAAACCAACATTAATTTTGACAAAGTCATATGGGAACCTTTTAATTTTACAAGTTTGGCTTACTCAAAGGCTACGAAATTGAGTAAAAAAAAAAAAAGGCTACGAAATTGAGCTAATGTGTTCTGATTGATCCAAATCCACTTGACCCATTCTAGACTAGCATTCAAGTAATATAATTGAACTTCAATTTAGCCAATTGGAGTCCAATAAAAAATGCCGATTTAGCCCGTTTAGCCTGGCTGAGATGATCCAATTACATCCAGTTTAGTTCGATTTGCATATAAAATTTAAATTTGGTTTTAATCGAACACAAAATAAGAAAATTATGACAAATTCAGAGCCAAGACCGAACTGGTTCAACCCCCTCAAGCCCAGGTCAAACCAACCTGATTGGTTCAATCGGCATTGACCGGTGAGATCTCTCCAACCAACTCTTGGTTGGTGATTGGCCAGGCCATGGCCGACGGCGCAATCTGTCTCCCTCGTGTCTTCGAAATTACAAAAATGCCATTGAAATAGGAAATTACCAAAAATACCCTTGATTAATCATTAACAAAAAAAAAAAAAAGGAATTAATCTTGGCCATTCATTAAGGTCTTCATCTTGGCCATCCAATGTGACAAGTCATCAATTTATGTGCATAATATTCATCCAATCATGTAAAAAAGCTTGGCCATTAAGGATTTTTAATCTTATATTGGGAGAGTAAATCCTAACCAGGATAGATTCAAAGTCGAGGGGAATATATAAAGTTTCCCCTCCAAAATTTAAAGGGGCTCATTTTACATAATATTCTCGCTCGTGTGGTGAGCAAGAGGCTGAAGCCTTGCCTACCACTTGTCAGCCAATCATCGCCCCTCACTGGTGAGCCACCTCATCTTTGATGACCTCTGGCCATCCCCTTGCCCGATCGCAACCTCCGCTCCACTGTCCCATTGCCGGAAGTCCCCCATCGGCAATTGTTTCCTCTCAGGCCCGAAGGCCATGCCCCATGCCAAAGCTATTCCAGCTATCATGATGGTGGTCCATTAACGTTCGGTGACTCCTTGATCCTTGTGGCGTCTCTTGCCGATGAGTCTTTGAGCTCGTGGCGGCCGGAGCAAGCTCGAATCCTCGCCGGACCTATTCCCATTTCTTGATCTTTCTTCGATTGTTCATTTCAAGTTCTATTGTATTTGTTCTCACTTCATGTTTTTGCGCAATGGATTCAAATTTAAGGAGCTATCGCCAGTCATCTTGTGGAGTATACTCGGTGGCCGGATAGCTTGTTTGAGCTTGAAGTTGTTTATGACTAAGGTAAGGCATTCTATTCTCTATGATTTTAGTCCAATGAAGCGGGGTCGTAAATATTGATTTTTGAAATAATATTTAGTGGCCGGGGCTAGGAGTTATTTATAGATGTTTAGAGATGGTGATTTGATTAGCTGAATTGATCATTGGATGCTTGATTGTTTGATTATTGTGGATTTAATGTTCTGGAAAATTCGTTTGTTCTTTGTACCGAAATTCTTCCACTGATGATACGAGCTAGAAAACGTCGCTCTTTCGAGATGTGATCAACCAAAGTTTTGTAAAACATGTTCTAAAACATATTGTGTACCTTAAATGGACTTCATTTGCTGTGTCAAAATGCCCCAGCAACATTGAGGCCTAATTTGGAAAATTGATATGTTTTTTCATGATTGTTCTGTTTCTAATATACATCGGTGATTTCTTGATTTTTTTTAGGATTTTTGTGATTAGATTTTCGGAATGATGGCTCCATGAAGGTTGTTTGCCACATCTAGATCTAGTTAACCTAAAATTTTATTTAAAAAAATGAAGGCCGTTTGGTCAGTATGATCATCATTCAATCATGTGCTTGCCTCTGAAAATCGGTTTTCCAGTCAGATCTTTATGTGTTCTTCAATTTTTATAAAATTTTGTGTTCACATTTTCAAAATGAATTCTTCACGAAAGTTTGAGCTAACATCTCAAGCTTTCATTTGACTGCAATTTTATTGAAATCGATGCATGTTTGGTCATTCAAAGGATCTGATCAGTGCGCATAATCAATTTGCCCCCAGATCGTGGAACTTGTTTCTCAAGAACGACCGGGTGTGTTTAGTAATTTTGACGAAGTTGAGGTCCTTTTTTGCAAATTTCCAAAACATTAAAGTTTTTCCTGAGGCTCTTATACGCAAATATGAAAAATTTCAACACCTGATTGCAAATTTTGAGGGGCTTAGTTGCAAAACATTCGGATAAGGTTTGAGCTGCTACCGAAACTAATTCAGTTATAACAGTTAGGCACTGACCGATTTTTCACCAATATTCTCTTATGAATTTGTCAAATATAAAAACTGAAAGTTTGTTATTGATTCCCTTCCCTAACTACTCAAAAATTTTCACGCCAATTTAAAGTCGGTTGATATTTTTTCCAAATTTTCAAAACTCGGACCTGAAACGGGTCGGATTCTGGACCCTTCGGGACAAATCGTATTTTTCGAGTCAAATGGTAAAGAATTGGATTTAATGACCTTCTAGACATTTATTCTACACGTATTAAGCTTTCGAACCATGCCTGAATCACTTCATTTGATGATCGTTTGTCTGGTCAATTAATTTCAAAACCTAATGATATGAATCCTGCCATTAATGAATAAGTGATCCTATTTATGATTCACTAGCTTTGTTTGATGGTTTGAGATTCAAGTCCATTTTTCATCTGAATGCATGTTTAATTGTTCACGTATGTGATTGTTAGATGTATGCATAAGTTCAATGCATGAACGAGGGAAATGCCAAAAGGAGATTTAGACCTTAAATTTAGGGATTAATAGAAATCGACCGCTGTTTGTGAACATAAATGATGGCCAATAACTATTAATCACAATTTAATCAATTTTAGGGTCTAGGATGGGACAATATGTGTGCACAACCAAAGGCCAACTTCAAGGCTCGTGTTTCATGTTCAAAATTTGCTTGAGTTATTGGCTCTTGTTTGTACTTGCTTGGACTTGTATGGCTGCATTATATGTATTACCTAAGTCGAAAACTTAGTATAGTATGTCGAGACGATCTGCGAAGAAGTAGACCGAAAGACTCGAAAGCGGTGGCATGCCCGATGTCCAATCCAGCGTTTGTGAAGTACCATTCATTCTCGACCATTTCTCGAGTTTTTCATTCAAATTTGTAATAATATCCGACAAGTTGCGGGTTTTATTTTTCATGCACTTAGAATAGTTTGTGCTTTAATTTCTTGAGCGTTTACCTTCCCGCAACATATTTTCAGTTATATGCGTGTTTATTTCATACTATGTTGACTAGTTTAGAATTGCATGAACGAACCATCCACGTATGATCACATTTCAATCCTCAAAATGAATTTGCACGAAAACATAAAAACAAATGCATGATCACTTTAGGTAACAGCCAAACCACTAGGTACCGAAATTGCGCTAATATAAATATTAAGATAACCCAAGTTCTTTGGTTCATACTTTCAATTCTTGATTGGGCAATGTAGCCGGCCCCCAAAAAAGAGGCTAGCAGTGACTCTTAATTAACATGTTAGGTTGTTTAACGAACATTAAAATGAATCCTTATCATGTGAGCTTTGGGAGAATCTGTATTCGTAATTAATAGACTGAGTGCGGCTCACCAACTAGACGATGCTTCTAAAGCTGTCTTTTATGGGAACACATGCTTAAATTGTTTTACAATTAAATACCCATAAATCTATCCACTAGAGAGCCCTTCCTGCCTTGAGGGGTAGGTTGCGGCATCCATCGTTCACCACCCATCGTTTATCGTACTCGACCACCACAATTCCGGTTAGACCAATAAGGAAGCTTGGCCACAAAAGAAAACCTGATTTTGGCAACGCCGAGAACTTTATAAACGCCTCTCATCGATTTCTCTCATTAATGAGTATTGAGACATTCTAAAACAGGGAGATGTTTTATCCCCCTAGCACGATCTCCTACTGCTTTAACATTTTAGCATGCCCGGCTGAGTGGGCTAATGAAAGCATATATCTTTAGCTTGTTATAAGCCTTTTGTTGTTCTATTTATCTTTGTCATGTACATAGCGGGACATCTAAGATTGCATATCTACCTTCCAAAAGGGTAGTACAGATTATATCATCCTGTGACCAGGAGGATTGCTTGCATTTCTCAAACAGAGTGATTTTGCATCCACAAGCCACAAATGTTATAGAAGAGGTTGAAGTTCACATTTCACCAATTACAGTGCAAGTTTGATAACCTGGAAGTTCTCAGAAACTAATTTATACTTATCCTACAGAAGGAAGAAAGAGATACAAGAGAAGAAGTGATTAGATTAATTGGGGGATAAGTACACTAATGGTGCCATAAGTTGTGTACGGCGCTCACTTTGGTGCCAAAAGTTTCCGTCGGATCACTTAAGTGCCAAAAAATTTGAAGAACGCTCACTTTGGTGCCAACTCCGACGAAATTGGCCGGAAATCCGACGTGGCCTTTTTTTTATTAATTTTTTACGCCGACGTGGCTCGTCGGAGAGTTGAGTCAGCATCCAAACACCAAAACGACGCCGTTTGGTGTCTCCCCCAATTCAAAACCCTAATCTCCGGCCGTCGCCGTCCTCGACGGTCCTTGCGCTCGGCGGCCACGGCTTCGACCCCAACCCCGACGATGACCACTCAACGGCAGCGGCTCCGACCTCGACCCCGACCCCGACCTCGACGATGGCCACTCGGCGGCCGTAGCTCCGACCCGACCTCAACCCCGACCGTGATGATGGCCACTCGACGGCCGCGGCTCAAACCCCGACCCCGACCCCGACGATGGCCACTCCACAGCCGTAGCTTCGACCCCGACCCCGACCCCGACCTCAATGATGGCCACTCGGCAGCCGCAGCTTCGACCCTGACTCCGACCCCAACCCCGGCGACGGCCACGGCTTCGACCTCGTCGAAACCCTAATTTCTTCCCCATGTGAGCTAAACGGCGTCGTTTCCATGAAGCCATCCACGTAGGACGGCAAAACGACGTCGTTTTCTTAAGGAGGACCGAAAACGACGTCATTTAAAGGCTTATCGATTTAAAAAAAAAAAAATCATTTTGGCCGGAATCTTTCGCCATAGGCCGGAATCTTTCGCCGGTGGCACCAAAGTGAGCGTTTTTCCTCCGATTTGGCACTTAAGTGATCCGACGGAAACTTTTGGCACCAAAGTGAGCGCCGTACACAACTTATGGCACCATTAGTGTACTTATCCTGATTAATTGGAGAAAGCCAAGGGTTCACACTGAATATGGTATCAAAGAGCAATATTGCTTTGCCTCCGTCCTAGGCTCGCATAACTAGACCCTAACAATTAATGAAACATGTATCAAATCGTACCTGTCCGTGAGAAAAAGAATGATTAAAAGCGTACTGCAGTTCTGAGCAGGTGCTTCTTGGTTGTATCCTCTGTCCTGCTATTGATCGGCATGAGATCCATTATATCCTCCCCATTCGAGGCCATGAAAAACATGTCCTCTTCCTCGACCGAGCCTTTGGCATAACCTTGGTTGTGGTCCCAACCTCCATCGTCATACTCAGAATTCACAAAACCATTCCCTGAAACAAGCAATATTATAAGTGTTACCAGCAAGCAAACATATGAAGGATTGCAGATGCAGCAGCAAGGGGTATTGCCATCTGCATATTCCTCAAAGAAGTACATTAACATTTTGGTGCCATTACAACCGAGAATGAAAACAATTTACTTAACCATGATGTAAGATCCCATATCTAAAACACTCCCTTCCATGCGATCTAAAAAATTGTTCAGCTTTGTGAATGCAATACCTCTAGATCTCAGTCTTCCTCTACCACCGCGACCTCTTCCTCACCCATTAGGTGATCCCCTATTTAAATGAGGAACATAACTAGAAGAAAATTAGAGAAACCATATTACAGTCACTAATAGACAATAATGACAGAATAATTTCTAGAAGTACACCCTCATAACGAAGCTCTGACGATGTCTATACCATCTCAACAGGTAATAGAGGCTGATACCTGCAATACCTCTAGATCTCAGTCTTCCTCTACCACCGCGACCTCTTCCTCACCCATTAGGTGATCCCCTATTTAAATGAGGAACATAACTAGAAGAAAATTAGAGAAACCACATTACAGTCACTAATAGACAATAATGACAGAATAATTTCTAGAAGTACACCCTCATAACGAAGCTCTCTCCACCATCTCAACAGGTAATAGAGGCTGATACCTGTAATAGAGAGCATTTGAGGCTTATGATGATCAAACGTTAAGCTCTAAATATGTCTAACTCCAAAAATGAAGAATCAGTGACAAGAGACTAACACCATGAACTCATCCAACAGCCGATGTATCCAGTTCCTTCTTTGAAAGATTTACTATAATCATCGACGCATGCCTCAAGATCTCCAACCAACCCAAACAACAGAAAGACATTAGATGGAGAAAGAAGAGCACTTTTGAAATTGAAAATTCATGGCCAATCAGTTTGCAACTACACTTACGCGACAATCTCCCGTCTGAATATCAACTTGCAGCTCCAAATCCAATGTTGGTTAAGCAAATAGGCTGAAAAAATTCTGGGCAGAAGCAGTAAAATGATGAGCACCAAATCAATCTGTTGAGTTCAACGAATACCGTGCCAAAGGGCAAATGGCTCGAAGAGGTTTTGGGTGTGGGCTTAGCCACTTCGGTATCCCAAACACTTGCCAAAACATTAATCTTTCATCTGCTGCTGCAGATGCCACCGTGCATTCATCCGGACTCGCAAAACAAGTATATGACAACGAGAATCAGCGAATGATCAATTCAACAAGCAAACTTCAAAAGTATTTACACTGAATTGCAGATGACTATGATAAGCATACAAAGTAGTACCTGTGCCAGGAACAAAACTCTAGATGTGTGTCCACTTAGCTCTGCCATCCTTCGCATAGAAGGATATTTCCAGAGAATGAGCTGGTTCTCAGTAGGCCCGTGAGAACTTAACAATTCCCTCTCCCTCTTGCTCCACAACAGTGCACACACCTGAGAACCGGTGTCCACTGAATTCAGACACGTGCCCGTGCATGTGTTCCAAAATTTAACACATCGGTCGCTCCCTCCCGAGGCCAGTAAATTCGCCTGAAATGGGCACCAAGCAAGGGCCTTCACAAAGGTGGCTGTGTGGGCTTCAATCTTGTGAAGCCACTGAGCACCAGAATTCAAAGAGGCTCTGGATCTGTCCCACAAGTAAAGGAGATTGTCATTTCCTCCGCTAGCCAGCTGTTTTTTCCGAGGGCGACCATTTCAGGCCGCAGACTTCCTGGTGATGCCCCCTGTAGGTTCCAACAATGTGGGATCTGAGTCTCACATCATTGTTGATGACCATACAGTCCGTGCCTCCTGTAGTGAGGACGTGATTGTTCCAGGCCAAGGAACCAACCCGGAGTCGATGGCCTCCTCTTAAAGTTCTCAGCTGCATGAGAGGAAACGAAAACAAAAAGCAAAAAGCACAGCCTGAATAAGAACCCTCCTCTCAAACAAAAAGCAAAAAGCACATCAAAACAAGAAGCAACCAGCTTACCTGTATTTGAGCAGAGAAATCCCAGAGCTGGACATGAGAATTTTGTAAGCCAATGGCAATACTCTGACCATCAAGAGCCCAGCTCACGCTCGTGACAGGACCCTCCTCATTATTGAAGGTCACCAGTTCTGTAATAGAGCCATTGGAGGCATTCCACAAGTACACCGTTTGGGAAAGAGCGATCGCTACCACGTCGTTGGCACCCCAGTCCAGCAAGTTCAGATTATAATCATCCGATATGTTAGGAGCATCTAGTGTCCTCTGGCAGGTCTATCAATTGACAAACCAAAGAAAATATTTCAAAACACTAATTCTACGGTCTTTGAGAGCACAAGCAAAACCAGTACATACTAATGTTCCGGGGAACAAATGCTAACTTGTCGGTCAAGTTTTATGTCATCAATAAAAAGAAACAGCAATGGGCATGAATTTGAGGCTACCTTGGGTATGGATCGACAGGGCTTGATGAATTTAGACTGGTAAGCAGTGGGGGAGAGCCAGCTTTTCGGGATTAGCTCTACTGGGGTCGGTGGCTTGTTCTTGAAGGCCAGGATTCGAGTTCGGTTCATGTCAAGTGCCTCTGCAAGAAGCTTCTGGTACGCCTCGCTTGATGCTGACATCACCGCAGACTTCTCCTTCCACTTCTTCCCTCCAGTCAAGAGAGAACGAGCGTAGTCGAAGTCCATAGCTGAGCGGTTCGGGATGAATCTATCCATCTGTGATTATAAAAAAAAAAAAAACACATTCAATAACTCTGTTGTTTTTCAATAAAAGTCTAGAAAGTCTCTGTAAATGGCACAAGAAAACCACTGGCTTACGTTTTCTCGAAAATTCTTCTTCTGAAGGTATTGCTGGAGAAGATCCAGCGACCACTCCTCGCCCGGTGAAGCCATGGTCCAGCGAAAGCCCCCGCCGCAGAGGTAGGTCGAAATTCTGCCAAAAAAAGAAAGGAAATTTCAAGGACAGAAGAAGACCCAGAAGCGGAGGAACAAAGAGGGACTGAGCGTTGATGATGGGTCGTCAGCTTTTCAACTAAAGAGGCTAGATTTTCTCTGGCAATGCCCTCAAATCAGAGGCGAGCGAGAGAGCGAGATTCAGAGAGCAGCTTGAGAAGGGAGAGCTAGTTTGCCCGCGGAGTAACCGGTGAAATCATAGTCCGACGAATGCCCCCGCCGCAGAGCTCGGTCAAAATCCTGCATAAAAAAGGGGGGGAAATTCCAAGGACGGAAGAAGACCCAGATGCAGACGAACGACGAAGGACCGACCGCCGTTGATGGGTCGCCACTTTTTCAACAGAAGCGACCAGATTTCCTCTCGCTGTGCGCTCAAATCAGAGGCGTGCAGAGAGCGAGCGAGAGAGCGACAGAGAGAGAGAGATTCAGAGAGCAGCTTGAGAAGGAAGGGAGAGAGCTAAGAGCTAAGATCGTTCGCAGAGGAATGGTTGAGAGGGAGAAGATGATGATGAAGAAGGAACGAGAAGACGAAGATGATGATCGATGATTTTGGATTCAACGTTGCGGGCGGGAACGGGAATTGTTATGTAGAGGAACAGAATGAGCCGTTGGCGGCAGCGTTCCTCGGACGCAAATGTAATAATTAGCTTATTTTATATAATTTACTCAACAATACATTGTCAATTTCTTCGCTGCCCATTAAAATTGTCAAGACTCGACCAAAAAAAAATTATCAAGCCACTTTATTTTTCGATCCGCACTAGAAAAGGGAGAAAAAAAAATACCCCACTAATGTCCTATAATCATCGCTATAATTAATTAATCAAAAAAATTACTGGTGATTTTTTTCATACAACCAAATTCTACGAATTACGAATCTTGATAATCGAATTTTGCATGATGTCATTTTGGTTAAGAAAGAACATTGTATGTAGAAGACTTAGTGATTATTTACAAATAGGAAAAAAAAAAAAAAACCACCAATAATCCTCACATTTATCTCAAACTTGTTTTATAACAGCAAAAAAGCCAAACTTCTACCCATGTAACATATTTACTCCAAGCTTTTTTTATGACATATGTGACGTATTTGCCCCAAATTATTTTTTTGACACTAAAAACCCTAAAATTATATGTGTGACACATTCACATTGGTATAAGTGGGGTAGATCACATAAGTATAATTTTAGGGTAAAGTGTTATAATAAGTGTAATTTGGGATTTTTAATGGCTTTTTCCCTTTCAAATATACTTGCCACATGCTCGTGCACATTGCATGGATAAGAATTTTTTAAAGAATTAAAGTTCAATTAGAGAAATGTACTCTAAATTTACAAAGTACTTTTACCACTTTTACACAAACAAAACTGAAATTAAGCTATCTTTTCCACTAAGAGAAATGTACTCTAAAATTAATCGAATTGTGATTGTGCTATTGACTAGATATGACAATTTTATCATTATGTGATGTCATTATAGTTACATAGCTTAAGATTTTATACTAGTTAGTGCTATTTACACTCTACTAGCCACATTGAATGGTTGGCCACTTTTGAAAATCAAAGTTCAAGAAAGTGAAGTTTGCTTTGAAGTTAGGTCTATATTTTTACTCTGTGGCAACTATAATCAAGTGTTGATCTTAACCTTCTATCAAGGTCTTAATCTTCCATCAAGGTTTGATTTAATTATATTTTCAGTTTTTTTTATTTATATTTTGTATGAATATATCATATATGTCTATAGAACTTTGATTTCTATGGCAAATCATTTTAGCCCTTGATAGAACGCAGTAATTGGAGCTTACTATTGTTTTTTAGTTTTGATTTTATTTAATTTAAATTTGTTCCTTGGGATTAAAATTAAATATTCTAATACTTTATGAAATTGGTTTTTCATTTTGTAATGTTCACTTTTTAGGACAATTAATGCTGGATTGGAATTTAATAATGCAACAGATCATTCAGTTATAGAGTAGTAACCTGATCTCAAGAGAACTTATGGTAGAGAAGCTCAAGAGCCTCCTCAAAGCTCGAAATAATTTAAGCAAAAGCAGAATTTTTGCTACTTTTGCAAACACCAAAAAAAAAAAAAATGATTACCATATTTTCATAAGCGTGAAGATTACACAAAGACACTATTTATTATAAGTAATTTTTTTCTAAACTAATTGATTTTATTCTAACAAAAGTCAGAAGACACGGTGAGTTTGAAAAATAAAAAGAAAAAACATCAATTTGGATATTTTGTTCGAAACACTTTTAATATTTTATAAAAGTAGCAATTTTTTATTCCTTCTTAAATCTAATTTACTGCTTTTCCGATCATTTCCACTATTATTGGGAGGTATATTTGCCATAAGGCTTATGTGTACATTCCAATTTTCAATCACCATATATATATAGGATAGAAATAGCGAAGAAAAAAAAGAAAAAAAAAACATGAAACAGAGCACTCTGCATTTGCTCTCTCTCTTCCTTCTTCGCTGCTTCTCAGCAAAGAAGAAGAAGGAGAAGAGGGAGGAAGAAAGAGGCAAGCCTCTTCAGCTCGAGCTTGAAGCAATAACTGCGGTGGCGAATGGCGGCGGAAGGACAATTTCTTCTCCTCTGCAGGCCGAGGAGGTCCGCGAATCTGCCGGTGTGTACGTCCCCAATCTTCACTTCTAGAGATGGTTTGCCTGCTTTATATCAAGACGTGTTGGCGGTTTGATAAACAAGACATTCTGTCTTACGAATTGTCTATTGCTGAATCTGCACACTTTCGGGGCGTATGGCGTGGTGCTTAGATGCTTCCGGTGCCTAGCTTTGTCGTAGACTGTGTCCTTTGTTGCATTTAAGTCGTGACTGACTCTTGAGTATCTGCATTACTTCATTCTTGGGTTCTTAATATGCCACCAGAGTCATGGCAACGGCACTTTTACTTTGCATCTTATCTATCTTCATGTCCGGCGAAAGCCTGTTCGCTTTATTGTCTCGGCAACTCGATCGGATGGTTCCAATCCTGCCTAGTAGTGGTATACGAAGAATGAGTTCATGACATCGTGAAGCTTCCATTTGCTATTTACGGTTCACATGGCAATCGCTGTCCTTCCGCTGCCCCGATTGTATATTAACTACCAAATGCTTGGCGGAGACAGTTTATTGCGGATATAATTTGGGACTGAAGACAAGAAATTTTGATTTTTCTAGCCTGTCAACCACTATCTTCAACTTCTCAGTCAAGTGGCACCATCTGCTAGTCTTCGTCGATCAACAGGGAGTGCCAATACATTTTCGAGACTTTACATTGTCGGAGTTGAGTCAGTCGCTTGAGATGCCACTCTGCATCCTACCATGGCAATCCCTTGTGAAACGCACACTAAGAGAGTTCTTGATGCTTTGGGCATTCGTCACAGCTTTTGGGCTGATATTAGAACAGTCTTTATGCACACGGCCTTTTGAGGATCAGATCACGGCTATTGACAGTTTGACATGACCATGAATGTGATGGGAGAACGGTAATAATTTAACAATATCGAATCAACGCAGCGGAATAAAATAATCTCCCCTCTTGTGTAAACCTAATAGAAATCGATATAGTAGAGTAAAATAAATACCAAGCACGCGAACACAAGACGATTTTTTACGTGGAAAACCTCCTCAATGTGAGGAGATAAAAAACCACGGGACCGGAGTCCACCTGAAAAATCTTCACTATCAATAAAATTGTTCTTCTCTAGCAAATACTAGTGGTACATAGCAGCAAACACCTCAAGAATATAATTCTTGGCAATACACATGAACTTCACAAGAGATCAAGGATAAATCTGACCAAAAACGCAGGTTTTGATCAATCCACGAAAAACCTGATGTAGGGAGCTTCAAACGAAAATCAAACCATTCAGATTTGATAAAATTGTGTCACGAATATGCTGACAAAATTTCAGCTCAATCGGACCACGAATCGACCTCCAACGCCAGCTTGATGTAAATCGATATTGCCCCAAACCCTGCATTTTCTGCTTTCTTTTTCTCTTGTTACTATTTCCTTTTCTGCTGCTACCTCTTTATATAGATAGTGAGAAACCCTATTTCCTCATATAACTTATTATATGGGCTCAAGCCCTTTTTAGGCTTGCAACTCATTGGACTTCCTCCACATAGGAGTGAACCCAGCTAACAAATCTCCCCCTCACGACAATGTGGAGGGATTCACCATCCCTGCTATCAAACGGCAATGTTCAAGCTTCTCTCTTGGTAGAGTCTTCGTCATCATATCGAGCCATTATGATCCGTATGAATTTTCTCGAGTTCCAACAACTTTTCATCTAGAACATCCCTTATCCAATGATATCTAACATCAATATGTTTCGATCTAGAATGAAAAGATGAATTCTTACCAAGATGAATTGCGCTTTGATTATCACAAAATAGCACATACCTCTTTTGCTTGAACCCAAGTTCTTCTAAGAACTTCTTCATCCATAGCATCTCTTTACTAGCTTCGCCGCTGCAATAAATTCAGCTTCGGTTGTAGAAAGTGCAACACACTTTTGCAATCTTGACTTCCATGACACAGCTCCACCCGCAAAAGAAATCAAATAACCAGAAGTAGATTTACGAGTATCAATATCTCCTGCCAAGTTGGAATCTGTGTATCCAACTAACTCAAGTTTCCCGGTCCCGAAACTGAGTTTCAAATTTGAAGTTCCCCGAAGATACCTCATAATCCACTTCACTGCATTCCAGTGCTCTCTCGCCCGGATTTGACAAATAGCGACTAACGACGCCAACCGCATGCGCCAAGTCTCGGGCGTGTACATACCATCGCATACATTAAGCTTCCTACAGCTGAAGCATATGGAACACTTTCCATATCTTTCTTTTCTTTATCAGTTGTAGGACTTTGCATCATATTTAACTTAAAGTGGGTAGCAAGAGGAGTACTAACCACTTTAGCCTTGTCCATGTAAAATTTCTGAATGATCTTCTCGATATATTTCTCTTGCGATAAAAATAACTTCTTAGCATCTCTATCTCGGGTAATTCTAATGCCAAGAATCTGCTTTGCCGAGCCCAAGTCTTTCATGGCAAAAGACTTGCTCAACTGTTTCTTCAATAACTCAATTCTTGAAGCATTCCTGCCAACAATCAGCATATCATCAACATAAAGCAAGAGAATAATAAAGTCACCATCAGAAAATTTTTGGACAAACACACAGTTATCCGAGGAAGTCTTCTTATAGCCCCGTTCTATCATAACGACGCAAATTTCTTATACCACTGTCTCGGTGCTTGTTTTAGGCCATAGAGACTTTTCTTCAATTTGCACACATAATCCTCTTTCCCTTTCGCTTTGAAACCCTCGGGTTGTTCCATGTATATCTCTTCCTCCAAGTCACCATGTAGGAAGGCTGTTTTAACATCCATTTGCTCAATTTCTAAATCTAGGCTAGCTGCCAAGCCTAGTACCACACGGATAGAAGACATTTTTACTACCGGAGAAAATATATCATCAAAATCAATACCATTTTTCTGACCGAATCCCTTAACAACCAATCTAGCTTTGTACCATGGTTGTAAAGTATGTTCATCTTGCTTCAACCTATATACCCACTTGTTCTTCAAAGCTCTTTTACCTTTAGGTAACTTCACCAATTCAAAAGTATGATTATCATAAAGTGATCGCATCTCATCTTGCATAGCATCGAACCAATTGCTTTTGTACTCATCTTCAATTGCTTCTGCATAACACTCTGGTTCACCTGCATCAGTCAATAATACATACTCATCTTCAGAATACCTGGTGGAAGGTCGTCGGTCTCTAACGGATCTCCGGACTGGAACATCCAGTGGAATATCTAATTGAGCCTCTGGTTCAGGAATAGTATTATCTATTTCAACATGTTCAGGAACATGTGCGTTATTTGGAACATTGACTTCCTGCTGCTCTTCATCAACCTGTGTAGGAATATTTGTAAGAGGAACTGGATCTAAATCAACGAGATTATCACTAACCTGTGGTGCTGAAATTATCTTTGATTTCTCAATATCCTCTATTGTTTGATCTTCCATAAACACAACGTCTCTGCTTCTTACAATTTTCTTTTCAATTGGATCATAAAATTTGTAGCCAAGCATATCCCGTCCATAACCAATAAATATGCACTTTGTCGTGTTTTCACATCAAGTTTAGACCTCTCATCTTTGGGAACATGCACAAATGCTTTGCACCCAAATACACGCAAATAATCATAAGAAACTTCTTTACCTGTCCAAACTCTATTAGGAACATCAAACTCTAAAGGAACGCATGGAGTAAGATTTAATATATGCACAACTGTACTTAAAGCCTCACCCCAAAAGGATCCAGGTAATTTTGACTGTGAAAGTAAGCATCTTACCCTTTCAACCAGTGTTCTGTTCATTCTCTCAGCTAAGCCATTTAACTGAGGTGTCTTGGGAGGTGTCTTTTGATGTCGAATACCTTGTTGTCTGCAGTATTCATCAAAAGGTCCAATATACTCTCCCCCGTTATCAGTTCTGATGCATTTCAATTTCTTTCCAGTCTGTCTCTCAACTGAAGCCTGAAATTGCTTAAAAGCATCTAACACTTGATTTTTAGTTTCCAAGGTATAAATCCAAATTTTCCTTGAAAAATCATCTATAAAAGTAACAACATAAAGAGAACCACCAAGTGATTTTGTTTTCATAGGACCGCAAACATCAGAATGCACTAAATCCAATATACCTGACTTTCTTGAAGGAGGGGTGCTTTTAAATGCAACTTTGTTCTGTTTTCCTGCTAAACAGTGAGCACACTTCTTTAGCGCTGAACTTTTCAATCCTAAAAGGAGCTTCTTCTTAGCCAATATTGACAAACCCTTCTCATTGATGTGACTGAGCCTCTTATGCCATAACTCAGCTGCATCTTCGCTATCTACTGCATTAATTTTGTCTATAGACAACTTTGCCTGCATAATGTATAACGAAGAATATTTTTCACCTCTAGCCACAACAAGAGAACCTTTGGTAAGTTTCCATTGACCATTACCGAAGGTGCCGCAATACCCCTCATCATCCAACTTGCCCGTAGAAATCAAATTCAAGCGGATATCGTATATGTTTAACATTACTCAATACTAACCTTGTGCCATTGCTGGTTTCTAGGCACACATCACCGATGCCTACAGCTTGAGCTAGTCCATTGTTTCCCATCTTCACGATCCGAAGTCACCCGACTCCGTATGATGTAAAGAAATCTCTACGAGACGTAGCATGAATGGATGCACCACTATCAATTACCCAACTGGTCTCATGAGAAACAAAATTCACCACATCACCATCAAAAATAGTGAGAAAGTCTTCTTTAAGTGCAGCGACACGATTGTCATCACTGTCATCATCACTTTTCTTCTCTTTACCTTTCTCCTTTTGTTTCTCCTTTTTAACCGGCGACAAAACCTCTCGAATATGTCCCTTCGATGGCAATAATGGCACTCAACATTAGCAAATTTATTATACTTACCTCTGCTTTTGTCTCCACTTTTATCTCTATTTCTCGGACCTCGAGACTCACTTCTCCCTCTTTTCTCAACAACCAAGGCATCAGAATGTGAAGAGGATGATCCATGCGTCTTCCTTCTCATCTCTTCATTCAAAATACTACTCTTGGCTAAATCCATGGTAATCGTACCATCCGGGGCAGAGTTAGACAAAGATGTTCGGAACGTCTCCTATGAGTCCGGCAAAGTACCAAGCAACCATAATGCTTGTATCTCATCATCAAACTTGATTCCCATCGCAGCCAACTGATTTATAATTCCTTGAAAAGAATTTAAATGATCAGTCAAACGAGTACCATCATGATATCTCAGAGCCATCAAAAATAACTTATTATTCCCAGTCTTTCGAGCATATAACTGTTCGAGCTTATCCCATAAACTGCGTGCATGTGTTTCCTCAATAATATGGTTCAAAACATTATCATCTACCCACCGCCCGATATAACCACACACTTGACGATGAAATATAGACCATTCAACATCGCTTTATTCTCTGGTTTCTCCTCAAAGAAATACGGGCAAATAAAAATCTTTCACATATAAAAGATCTTCCATCTTCCCTTTCCGTATATGATAATTCAAACCATTCAAAGTGTAACCATTCTACTCATATTCGTTTCCATTGTTTAACACAAGGCAGAAAAATCAAGCAATAACCCGATGCTCGATACCACTCGATGGGAGAACGGTAATAATTTAACAATATCGAATCAACGCAGCGGCGGAATAAAATAATCTCCCCTCTTGTGTAAACCTAATAGGAATCGATATAGTAGAGTAAAATAAATACCAAGCACGCGAACACAAGACGATTTTTTACGTGGAAAACCTCCTCAATGTGAGGAGATAAAAAACCACGGGACCGGAGTCCACCTGAAAAATCTTCACTATCAATAAAATTGTTCTTCTCTAGCAAATACTAGTGGTACATAGCAGCAAACACCTCAAGAATATAATTCTTGGCAATACACATGAACTTCACAAGAGATCAAGGATAAATCTGACCAAAAACGCAGGTTTTGATCAATCCACGAAAAACCTGATGTAGGGAGCTTCAAACGAAAATCAAACCATTCAGATTCGATAAAATTGTGTCACGAATATGCTGACAAAATTTCAGCTCAATCGGACCACGAATCGACCTCCAACGCCAGCTTGATGTAAATCGATATTGCCCCAAACCCCGCATTTTCTCGCTTTCTTTTTTCTCTTGTTACTATTTCCTTTTCTCGCTCGCTACCTCTTTATATAGATAGTGAGAAACCCTATTTCCTCATATAACTTATTATATGGGCTCAAGCCTTTTTTAGGCTTGCAACTCATTGGACTTCCTCCACATAGGAGTGAACCCAGCTAACAGAATGTGCAATTGGCCACCAAAGAGGAAATTGAAATGGAGGACACTGAGGAAGCCTCTACTGGAGTATATGAGTCAGATCCCAATCAAGTTACACGGGGTGTCTCCAGAAGCACCATTGAAAAGCTTGAGCGAAAGAACCGCTCGGTCCGAGACAAAGACGGATGTTGTTGTATTTGTTCAAAGGAACCGAATGGGGCGGGCAAAGCGATAAAGATACCACATTCACATTTCTTTCATAGCATATGCATGCTCAAGTGGCTCGAGAGGGATGACTCGTTCCGTTATGTCGTAGCAAAGTAGAAGTAGAAGATCCGAGTAGTTAGTTTTAGCTTGTAAGATTTTCTAATAAAAAATGAATTCTCTCTCTTTTCTTTTCTTTTTTTTTGCCTTTTCTGATGGATCAAGTAATTTGCTGTGATTACTTTGGAACTGCTTGGAGCATTAAAAGCAAAAAGATGCTCTCTCCATGTCTTAGAAATATTTGCCTTTACATTCGTGAAAGAAAATACTGCGGTTTCTGATGTTGTTTGTTCCTTCTTTAATTAGAAAATTTGACCCGCTCTGTCGTTTGGAGAAAAGAGGAAAATTCAGAGCATGATATTTGCTTGCAATGCACTTCCAGCCCAGTCATCATCAGACTGAATCAAAGATAAGTCATTTCCCATTACCTATTAAGAGCAAAAGACAAAATAACAATCATCCCATCCCTGTTTTTAAAGTAAAGCCGCCAAGGAAAGAAAGGACTCGCAAATGGCAAAATTGCGTTAAACACTTACCGATACATCACCGACAATTTCCCAACATCTTAAAGTTCAGCATGTTGCACTTTGTGGAAAAAATTGCATCAGGACCATGCCACGACCATTTGTAGAGGAATCAATCATGCATGCTGAATGAAATTGGCTTCCGAAGAGAAAGCGATGAAATAAAAAGGAAGCGCCCTTTTTGATAGACAAATTAAGAAACGCAAAGGAATTATATATATGTTTTAATACTCAAAAGGTTCAAGAGCTAGGAACAGCAAAGAAATCGTCAGTCAATGTACAATAATAAAAAGATCACTAGTTCATCGTCTGTTTTCTGCTTTATGCTAACATTTTAAATGGCCAATCATGATGGATATGCCAGGCTCATGTACGTTTGTATGTATGTGAGATCCATTTGTCAGAGAAGCAGAAAGCTTTTCTTGAACCATGTGATGTGATTTGCATTTGCATCGACGAATCTGAACTCCCAATCTCGCATGGATGCTTACTTTTAATGTTAACCCTTGACGACAGAAATACAATGCAACTCACGCATACATTGATTAGAATCACATTGATATGAAGGAAAACAAGTTCTAACTTCTTCTTCTTTTCCGCACATACATGAAAATGACCATTGCGCGAAAAGATTTAGGCGTGTAAGCAGCGTCCTAGGAGACGGGGTTTTTGGAGAGCAAAATGAGGATCGTAAATGTCAGATGACTTCCAAACGACAAGACCTAAGTGCAATGTAATGAAGGTTGAGTAATGAGTAAAGAAGCATTCGGATTATGAGGGAAAGGGACAGTATGATCATAAGCAAAAACAGTCTTTTAGGGACTCTCCCTAAAAAAGTAAGTACGGGCTTGTCCAAGCAGTATAAATGCCCAACCAAATAAATTATAAACTTTAGGCTCCGTCTATTTTCCGTTAAATAAACAATTTTATAAAATATTTTTCATAATTGTTTGTACCATTTTAATAATTAGTCGAGGAAAATATTTTTATTGTTGAGAATAATTTATGTCTAAATATTTTCTTGAATAATGAAAAGAAGTTTACGGTTATTCATTTTTGTTAGCAATCGTTCTTACGAAATATTATTCAAATTATTAATTTTCTGCCAAACTCACGGAGTGTTTGTGATAGAATCAAGTGTTGTGAGGAAAATTTACCATATCCATTGACCGAGCTAAAGAAGGGGCTTCGTATCAAGTCGTGTCAATTTAAAAAGAGGGAAACCGATATTTGCTTGGTGCACTCGAGGAAAACATATGAAGCAGAGGATTTACTTCCGTTGATGTTCTTTTTTCTTACAATCTATTTGCAGTCATTCCATTTGAAATTCCGATCATTCCAATTATTTATTTCCCTTTAGTCGATTAAACATTTTCTCTTCTTATTCTTTTAGAAGGATTTGTGTTATCATTAGTGATTTCATTTCATCAGCATCAGAACCCAAATGATGAAATTCTTGGTCCAAAATCGTCTTTCAATTTCAAGCACAATAACTAGCGATGTCCTGTCAGAATCTTTAATTAGTCGAAGAACCATAATTTCCACTATCAAGTCGACGATTCAAAGAGAGTGGTTTTCAAGCAAAACAGGACTACGAATACTTATCCAGATAGCACTTGATGAGTGCATTTATCAACCATGGCATTCACACAGATCATATAGGACTTTACCCATATAATCGGTCAGGGGAGAAAGCCCGAACCAGCCTGTGAAACTCCAAAACAACCCCAAGACTGTAGCACAAGAAACAACCATGTTCAAAGAAATCTTAATGGAAGCAATGCGAGTCATGCCCGCACTCGTTGCCCTTTTTCATCCTCGCAAGGACAGATGCACTTTCTACCGTCCGGATTCCTCCCACATAATTATTCTCCTAAACAAAGTGATCCGATCATGTAACACAACTTACAGAAATCAAATTGACACAGGCTTTCTCTCGGTCAAAAGTGACACCAACCAAAAAATCCACACTGGCAAGTATAATTATCCCAGATGAACTCAGAAACTCTTGCGGCTTCTTCCTCCACTGTCAGATGCAGGAAACAGAGTATGGAAGAAGGGTTTTCCTTCAGAGTGTCGCCAACACATCTACACCTCAAACCTCAGATTGAGCCTGCAGAATGAAAGGGTACAGAGAGAAATTATCTCAATATGCTGGGTTAATTTCTTGCTCAGTGACCTCTTTCTGCATGACCAAAACACCGAACAAGCATATGTGCAAACAGTACAGGCTAATTCATGTCAAACTAATGGAGACAATTCATTTTGTCAAATAGCATTCAGCGTGACACATTCCGCATCCAGAACATGATTCTGAAATGTGAGCTCACTATTGCTTTGAACTACAGATGCTAGCAATGCGAAAAATGACATTTCCGTAATCCAAATAAAGTATACCCCAATCACCCTCCATCTTTCATAAATGAATTTGACATGAGATGCCATTGCACATCGTCTGATTCTCCAACGAATTCTCAGCTTTTCTGTTCGTCAAAGGGGGGTAAACCCCATTCTGATGGATCGAAATCCAACAGACATTTCAGCACTTGGTCTGCTACATCATGAAAAGAGCTATCAAGCCTGGGATCTGGCACCATAACCGCAAACCTGCCAAATGTGTAGGAAAATATTATCAGAGGGAGCAAGAGATAAATCCATCCAATGCTGCAATGTTTGATATTAACAGCAGGAACAGTAGATTGGGTAAAAGAAAATTCCTTGTTAGAAATCAAAATGGTCAAGGGATAAAAAAGAAGAGATCTACAAAATAGAATAACCAAATGCACAATTGATCATTTAAGTAACAAAAACAAAATGAGGGCAGCAAGTAAAAGAACTTACCTTATTTGGAAGAATTAAGTTGAGCAGGAGGGAAATGTAATTGCAGGAGAAAAGGAAAACCATAGAGGATGGATCGTCTAAGCCACATTAGCACTATAAATTTCAGCACCAGAACATTTTGCTAATTCTACCTTCTACTTCGAAAGTCCCAGACAGCAATCCCAAAGTTAGGCCCCCATTATATGTCTTGTACAGCCTAACTCATGTGATTGAGCCCTATATTACCGCATGCCACTGTTCACATCCCTGAGTGCAGTTAAAATCACCCCTCTGCTAATTATTCTAGACCAGGGCTAACAATGATGAAATTCATAAGGAAAAAAAAAAAGATGATCATTCAGCGATCCAATTGCATAGAAATAACCACTTCATGGAACCTCTACCATCAGTACATGTGATGTTCCAAATTAAAATTTTACAAGGATGATCCTTTAGTTGTTATGGTTGTTGCAAATGCACATTCATAAGTACAAATGCATACAATGTCCTCAACTATTTGACTGCATTGAATTTGAAAGGAGATTGGAATTCCTACAATATGCAACAATTCAACCAAATTTTGAATCTATAATGGTCATACTTCAAGCATTACCCCGCAAGAAGAATCTACAGAAGAAGCCAGTCTGAACATGATCTGACTATTCAAAATTGATGACAACCTTATTATTGAATCAAGCATATCCACTAATCTGCCTTCAGGTGTATCAGCCAGCTACGGAATCCACTTTTTGAACTGTAGTGTGGAAGAATGGACTGCATATCATTTCAGTCATGCCCCTATGAACTCAAACACTATGGGAACTTTCATGATGGTACTTTGCTATCGGTTGAAACTGTTTTTCTGCTTTCACGATTGAGAAAGACTAACAATGATTGCACAATATCACCGCCAAATCAGAGTAAAGCACTTTGAGTGGATAACAGATCTGAATTTTGCTACGAAGTTTTCATATATAGTACCACTTAGAAACAATTCCCAAAGTTTCTTGGTCTTCCTCTACCACCGCAACCTCTTCCTCGCCCATTAGGTGATCCCCCTATTTAAATGAGGAACATAACTAGAAGAAAATTAGAGAAACCACATAACAGTCAACTAATAGACAATAATGACAGAATAATTTCTAGAAGTACCCCCCTCATAACGAAGCTCTGACAATGTCTCCACCATCTCAACAGGTAATAGAGGCTGATACCTGCAATAGAGGGCATTTGAGGCTTATGATGGATCAAACGTCAAGCTCTAAATATGTCTAACTCTCACAATGAAGAATCAGTGACAAGAGACGAACACCATGAACTCATCCAACAGCCGATGTATCCAGTTCCTTCTTTGAAAGATTTACTATAATCATCGACGAATGCCTCAAGGTCTCCAACCAACCCAAACAAGAGAAAGACATTAGATGGAGAAAGAAGAGCACTTTTGAAATTGAAAATTCATGACCAATCAGTTTGCAACTACACTTACGTGACAATCTCCCATCTGAATATCAACTTGCAGCTCCAAATCCAATGTTGGTTAAGCAAATAGGCTGAAAAAATTATGGGCAGAAGCAGTACAATGATGAGCACCAGTCAATCTGTTGAGTTCAACGGATACCGTGCCAAAGGGCAAATGGCTCAGAAGAGGTTTTGGGTGTGGGCTTAGCCACTTCTGGTATCCCAAACACTTGCCAAAACATTAATCTTTCATCTGCTGCTGCAGATGCCACCGTGCATTCATCCGGACTCTGCAAAACAAGTATATGACAACGAGAATCAGCAGAATGATCAATTCAACAAGCAAACTTCAAAAGTATTTACACTGAATTGCAGATGACTATGATAAGCATACAAAGTAGTACCTGTGCCAAGAACAGAACTCTAGATGTGTGTCCACTTAGCTCTGCCGTCCTTCGCATAGAAGGATATTTCCAGAGAATGAGCTGGTTCTCAGCAGGCCCATGAGAGCTTAGCAATTCCCTCTCCCTCTTGCTCCACAACAGTGCACACACCTGAGAACCGGTTTCCACTGAATTCAGACACGTGCCCGTGCATGTGTTCCAAAATTTAACACATCGGTCGCTCCCTCCTGAGGCCAGTAAATTCGCCTGAAATGGGCACCAAGCAAGGGCCTTCACAGTGGCTGTGTGGGCTTCAATCTTGTGAAGCCACTGAGCACCGGAATTCAAAGAGGCTCTGGATCTGTCCCACAAGTAAAGGAGATTGTCATTTCCTCCGCTAACCAGCTGTTTTCCCGAGGGCGACCATTTCAGGCCGCAGACTTCCTGGTGATGCCCCCTGTAGGTTCCAACAATGTGGGATCTGAGTCTCACATCATTGTTGATGACCATACAGTCCATGCCTCCTGTAGTGAGGACGTGGTTGTTCCAGGCCAAGGAACCAACTCGGAGTCGATGGCCTCCTCTTAAAGTTCTCAGCTGCATGAGAGGAAACGAAAACAAAAAGCGAAAAGCACAGCCTGAATAAGAACCCTCCTCTCAAACAAAAAGCAAAAAGCACATCAAAACAAGAAGCAACCAGCTTACCTGTCTTTGAGCAGAGAAATCCCAGAGCTGGACATGAGAATTTTGTAAGCCAATGGCAATACTATGACCATCAGGAGCCCAGCTCACGCTCGTGACAGGACCCTCCTCATTATTGAAGGTCACCAGTTCTGTAATAGAGCCATTGGAGGCATTCCACAAGTACACCGTTTGGGAAAGAGCGATCGCTACCACGTTGTTGGCACCCCAGTCCAGCAAGTTCAGATTATAATCATCCGATATGTTAGGAGCATCTAGCGTCCTCTGGCAGGTCTATCAATTGACAAACCAAAGAAAATATTTCAAAACACTAATTCTACGGTCTTTGAGAGCACAAGCAAAACCAGTACTACGTACTAATGTTCCGGGGAACAAATGCTAACTTGTTGGTCAAGTTTTATGTCATCAATAAAAGAAACAGCAATGGGCATGAATTTGAGGCTACCTTGGGTATGGATCGACAGGGCTTGATGAATTTAGACTGGTAAGCAGTGGGGGAGAGCCAGCTTTTTGGGATTAGCTCTACTGGGGTCGGTGGCTTGTTCTTGAAGGCCAGGATTCGAGTTCGGTTCATGTCAAGTGCCTCTGCGAGAAGCTTCTGGTACGCCTCGCTCGATGCTGACATCACCGCAGACTTCTCCTTCCACTTCTTCCCTCCAGTCAAGAGAGAACGAGCGTAGTCGAAATCCATAGCTGAGCGGTTCGGGATGAATCTATCCAACTGTGATTATAAAAAAAAAAAAACACATCCCAGAATCAGAAGGAAACAAGTCTGTTGTTTTTCAATAAAAGTCTAAAAAGTCTCTGTAAATGACACAAGAAAAACCACTGGCTTACGTTTTCTCGAGAATTCTTCTTCTGAAGGTATTGCTGGAGAAGATCCAGCGACCACTCCTCGCCCGGTGAAGCCATGGTCCAGCGAACGCCCCCCGCCACAGAGGTAGGTCGAAATTCTGCCCAAAAAAAGAAAGGAAATTTCAAGGACGGAAGAAGACCCAGAAGCGGAGGAACAAAGAGGGACTGAGCGTTGATGATGGGTCGTCAGCTTTTCAACTAAAGAGGCTTGATTTTCTCTGGCAATGCCCTCAAATCAGAGGCGAGCGAGACAGCGAGAAATTCAGAGAAGACCCAGAAGCGGAGGAACAAAGAGGGACTGAGCGTTGATGATGGGTCGTCAGCTTTTCAACTAAAGAGGCTTGATTTTCTCTGGCAATGCCCTCAAATCAGAGGCGAGCGAGACAGCGAGAAATTCAGAGAAGACCCAGAAGCGGAGGAACAAAGAGGGACTGAGCGTTGATGATGGGTCGTCAGCTTTTCAACTAAAGAGGCTTGATTTTCTCTGGCAATGCCCTCAAATCAGAGGCGAGCGAGACAGCGAGAAATTCAGAGAAGACCCAGAAGCGGAGGAACAAAGAGGGACTGAGCGTTGATGATGGGTCGTCAGCTTTTCAACTAAAGAGGCTTGATTTTCTCTGGCAATGCCCTCAAATCAGAGGCGAGCGAGACAGCGAGAAATTCAGAGAGCAGCTTGAGAAGGAAGGAAGGGAGAGAGCGAGCGAGACAGCTAAAGATCGTTCGCAGAGGAATGGGTGAGAAGACGAAGATGATGATCGATGATTTTGGATTCAACGTTGCGGGCGGGAACGGGAATGAGCCGTTGGCGGCAGCGTTCCTCGGACGCGAATATAGTAATTAGCTTATTTTATATAATTTACTCAACAATACATTGTCAATTTCTTCGCTGCCCATTAAAATTGTCAAGACTCGACCAAAAAAAAAAATTATCAAGCCACTTTATTTTTCGATCCGCACTAGAAAAGGGAGAAAAAAAAATACCCCACTAATGTCCTCTAATCATCGCTATAATTAATTAATCAAAAAAAATTAATTGGTGATTTTTTCATACAACCAATTTCTACGCACCTTAAAATATCATATGTGGAAATCAATGTCCATAAGATAACAGGAGACAAATTATAATTCCCTTTTTTACTTTAACGAATTACGAATCTTGATAATCGAATTTTGCATGATGTCATTTTGGTTAAGAAAGAACATTGTATGTAGAAGACTTAGTGATTATTTACAAATAGGGAAAAAAAAAAAAAAAAAAGCACCAATAATCCTCACATTTATCTCAAACTTGTTTTATAACAGCAAAAAACCCAAATTTCTACCCATGTAACATATTTACTCCAAGCTTTTTTTATGACGTATGTGACGCATTTGCCTCAAATTATTTTTTTGACACTAAAAACCCTAAAATTATATGTGTGACACACATTCACATTGGTATGAGTGGGGTAGATCACATAAGTATAATTTTAGGGTAAAGTGTTATAATGAGCGTAATTTGGGATTTTTAATGGTTTTTACCCTTACAAATATACTTGCCACATGCTCGCGCATATTGCATGGATAAGAATTTTTAAAAAAATTAAAGTTCAATTAGAGAAATGTACTCTAAATTTACAAAGTACTTTTACCACGTTTACACAAACAAAACTGAAATTAAGCTATCTTTTCCACTAAGAGAAATGTACTCTAAAATTAATCGAATTGTGATCGTGCTATTGACTAGATATGACAATTTTATCATTATGTGATGTTATTATAGTTACATATCTTAAGATTTTATACTAGTTAGTGCTATATACACTCTACTAGCCACATTGAATGGTTGGCCAATTTTGAAAATCAAAGTTCAAGAAAGTGAAGTTTGCTTTGAAGTTAGGTCTATATTTTTACTGTGTAGCGCGTATAGTCAAGTGTTAATCTTAATCTTCTATCAAGGTCTTAATCTTCCATCAAGATTTGATTTAATTATATTTTCATTTTTTTTTTGGTATGAATATATCATATCTATCTATACAACTTTGATTTCTATGGCAAATCATCTTAGCCCTTGATTGAACGCAGTAATTGGGGTTTATTATTGTTTTTTAGTTTTGATTTTATTTCATTTAATTTTTTTCCTTGGGATCAAAATTAAATGTTCTAATACTTTATGAAATTGGGATTTCTTTTTCATTTTGTAATGTTCACTTTTTAGGACAATTAATGCTGGATTGGAATTTAATAATGTATCAGATCAAGAGCTTCCTCAAAGCTCGAAATAATTTAAGCAAAAGGATAATTTTTGCTACTTTTGCAACACGAAAAAATGATTACCATCTTTTCATAAGCGCGAAGATTACACAAAGACACTATTTATTACAAGTTTTTTTTTTTTAAACTAATTGATTTTATTCTAACAAAAGTCAGAAGAAGAAGGAATAAAAATAAAAAACATCAATTTGGATATTTTGTTCGAAACACCTTTAATATTTTATAAAAGTAGCAATTTTTTATTCCTTCTTAAATCTAATTTATTGCTTTTCCAATCATTTCCACTATCATTGGGAGGTATATTTGCCATAAGGCTTATGTGTACATTCCAATTTTCAATCACCATATATATATAGGATAGAAATAGCGAAGGAAAAACAGAAAAAAAAAAAAAAAAAAAAAACATGAAACAGAGCACTCTGCATTTGCTCTCTCTCCCTTCTTCGCTGCTTCTCAGCAAGGAAGAAGAAGGAGAAGAGGGAGGAAGAAAGAGGCAAGCCTCTTCAGCTCGAGCTTGAAGTAACTGCGGTGGCAAATGGCGGCGGAAGGACAATTTCTTCTCCTCTGCGGCCGAGGAGGTCCGCGAATCTGCCGGTGTGTACGTCCCCAATCTTCACTTCTAGAGATGGTTTGCCTGCTTTATATCAAGACTTGTTGGCGGTTTGATAAACTAGACATTCTGTCTTACGAATTGTCTATTGCTGAATCTGCACACTTTGGGGGCGTATGGCTTGGTGCTTAGATGCTTCCGGTGCCTAGCTTTGTCGTAGACTGTGTCCTTTGTTGCATTTAAGTCGTGACTGACTCTTGAGTATCTGCATTACTTCATTCTTGGGTTCTTAATATGCCACCAGAGTCATGGCAACGGCACTTTTACTTTGCATCTTATCTATCTTCATGTCCGGCGAAAGCCTGTTCGCTTTATTGTCTCGGCAACTCGATCGGATGGTTCCAATCCTGCCTAGTAGTGGTATATGAAGAATGAGTTCATGACATCGCGAAGCTTCCATTTGCTATTTACGGTTCACATGGCAATCGCTGTCCTTCCGCTGCCCCGATTGTATATTAACTACCAAATGCTTGGCGGAGACAGTTTATTGCGGATATAATTTGGGACTGAAGACAAGAAATTTTGATTTTTCTAGCCTGTCAACCACTATCTTCAACTTCTCAGTCAAGTGGCACCATCTGCTAGTCTTCGTCGATCAACAGGGAGTGCCAATACATTTTCGAGACATTACATTGTCGGAGTTGAGTCAGTCGCTTGAGATGCCACTCTGCATCCTACCATGGCAATCCCTTGTGAAACGCACACTAAGAGAGTTCTTGATGCTTTGGGCATTCGTCACAGCTTTTGGGCTGATATTAGAACAGTCTTTATGCACACGGCCTTTTGAGGATCAGATCACGGCTATTGACAGTTTGACATGACCATGAATGTGCAATTGGCCACCAAAGAGGAAATTGAAATGGAGGACACTGAGGAAGCCTCTATTGGAGTATATGAGTCAGATCCCAATCAAGTTACACGGGGTGTCTCCAGAAGCACCATTGAAAAGCTTGAGCGAAAGAACTGCTCGGTCCGAGACAGTGACGGATGTTGTTGTATTTGTTTAAAGGAACTAAATGGGGCAGGCAAAGCGATAAAGATACCACATTCACATTTCTTTCATAGCATATGCATGCTCAAGTGGCTCGAGAGGGATGACTCGTGTCCGCTATGTCGTAGCAAAGTAGAAGTAGAAGGTCCGAAGTAGTTTGTTTTAGCTTGTGAGATTTTCTAATAAGAAATGAATTCTCTCTCTTTTCTTTTTTCTTTTTTTTTCCTTTTCTGATGGATCAAGTAATTTGCTGTGATTACTTTGGAACTGCTTGGCGCATTAAAAGCAAAAAGATGCTCTCTCCATGTCTTAGAAACATTTGCCTTTACATTCGTGAAAGAAAATACTGCGGTTTCTGATGTTGTTTGTTCCTTGTTCAATTATAAAATTTGACCCGCTCTGTCGTTTGGAGAAAGAGGAAAATTCAGAGCATGATATTGCTTGCAATGCACTTCCAGCCCAGTCATCATCAGACTGAATCAAAGATAATTCATTTCCCATTACCTATTAAGAGCAAAAGACAAGATAACAATCATCCCATCCCTGTTTTTAAAGTAAAGCCGCCAAGGAAAGAAAGGACACGCAAATGGCAAAATTGCGTTAAACGCTTACCGATACATCACCGACAATTTCCCAACATCTTAAAGTTCAGCATGTTGCACTTTGTGGAAAAAATTGCAGCAGGACCATGCCACGACCATTTGTACAGGAATCAATCATGCATGCTGAATGAAATTGGCTTCCGAAGAGAAAGTGAAGAAATATAAAGTAAGCGCCCTTTTTGATAGACAAATTAAGAAACGCAAAGGAATTATATATATGTTTTAATACTCAAAAGGTTCAAGAGCTTGGAACAGCAAAAAAATCGTCAGTAAATGTACAATTTTAAAAAGATCACTAGTTCATCGTCTGTTTTCTGCTTTATGCTGACATTTTAGATGGCCAAGCATAATGGAAATGCCAAGCTCATGTACGTTTGTGTGTATGTGAGATCCATTTCTCAGAGAAGCAGAAAGCTTTTCTTGAACCTTGGGATGTGATTTGCATTTGCATCGACGAATCTAAACTGCCAATCTCGCATTGATGCTTACTTTTAATATTAACTCTTGACGACAGAAATACAAGGCAACTCATGCATACATTGATTAGAATCACATTGATATGAAGGAAAACAAGTTCTAACTTCTTCTTTTCCGCACATACATGAAAATGACCATTGCGCGAAAAGATTCAGGTGTGTAAGCAGCGTCCTAGGAGACGGGGTTTCTGGAGAGCAAAATGGGGATCGTAAATGTCAGATGACTTCCAAACGACAAGACCTAAGTGCAATGTAATGAAGGTTGAGTAATGAGTAAAGAAGCATTTGGACTATGAGGGAAAGGGACAGTATGATCATAAGCAATAACAATCTTTTAGGGACTTTCCCTAAACAAGTAAAGTACGGGCTTGTCCAAGCAGGATAAATGCCCGACCAAATAACTCATAAACTTTAGCCTCCGTTTATTTTTCGTGAAATAAACGATTTTATAAAATATTTTTCATAAAATGATTGTTTGTACCATTTTAAATAATTAACCAAGGACAAATATTTTTATTGTTGAGAATAATTTATATATATATATATATATATATATATATATATATATATATATATATATATATATATATATATGTATGTATATATATTTCTTGAATAATGAAAAGAAGTTTATGGTTATTCAATTTTGTTAGCGATCGTTCTTACGAAATATTATTCAAATTATTAATTTTCCGCCAAACTCATGGAGTGTTGGTGATAGAATCAAGTGCTGTGAGGAAAATTTACCATATCCATTGACCAAGCTAAGGAAGCGGCTTCGTATCAAGTCATGTCAATTTAAAAAGAGAAATCGATATCTGTTTGGCGCACTCGAGGAAAACATATGAAGAAGAGGATTTACTTCCGTTGATGTTCTTTGTTCTTACAATCTATTTGCAGTCATTCCAATTGAAATTCCGATCATTCCAATTATTTATTTCCCTTTAGTCGATTAAACACTTGCTCTTCTTATTCTTTTAGAAGGATGTGTTATCATTAGTGATTTCATTTCATCAGCATCAGAACCCAAATGATGAAATTCTTGCTCCTTTTCTTGGTCCAAAATCGTCTTTCAATTTCAAGCACAATAACTAGCGATGTCCTGTCAGAATCTTTAATTAGTCGAAGAACCATAATTTCCACTATCAAGTCGACGATTCAAAGAGAGCGGTCTTCAAACAAAACAGCACTACGAATACTTATCCAGATAGCACTTGATGAGTGCATTTATCAACCATGGCATTCACACATATCATATAGGACTTTACCCATATAATCGGTCAGGGGAGAAAGCCCGAACCAGCCTGTGAAACTCCAAAACAACCCCAAGACTGTAGCACAAGAAAACAACCATGTTCAAAGAAATCTTAATGGAAGCAATGCGAGTCACGCCCACACTCGTTGCCCATTTTCATCCTCGCAAGGACAGATGCACTTTCTACCGTCCGGATTCCTCCGACATAATTATTCTCCTAAACAAAGTGATCCGATCAACAACTTACAGGAATTAAATTGACACAGGCTTTCAGTCAAAAGTGAGACCAACCAAAAAATCCACACTGGCAAGTATAATTATTTCAGATGAACTCAGAAACTCTTGCGGCTTCTTCCTCCACTATCAGATGCGGAAAACAGAGGATGGAAGAAGGGTTTTCCTTCAGAGTGTCGCCAACACATCTACACCTCAACAACCTCAGATTGAGCCTGTGGAATGAAAAGGGTACAGAGAGAAATGATCTCAATATGCCGGGTTAATTTCTTGCTCAGTGACCTCTTTCTGCATGACCAAAACACCAAACAAGCATATGTGCAAACGGTACAGGCTAATTCATGTCAAACTAATGGAGACAATTCATTTTGTCAAATAGCATTCAGCATGAAACATTCCGCATCCAGAACATGATTCTGAAATGTGAGCTCACTATTGCTTTGAACTACAGATGCTAGCAATGCGAAAAATGACATTTCCATAATCCAAATAAAGTATACCCCAATCACCCTCCATCTTTCATAAATGAATTTGACATGAGATGCCATTGCACATCATCTGATTCTCCAACGAATTCTCAGCTTTTCTGTTCGTCAAAGGGGGGCAAACCCCATTCCGATGGATCGAAATCCAACAGAGATTTCAGTACTTGGTCCGCTACATCATGAAAAGAGCTATCAAGCCTGGGATCTGGCACCATAACTGCAAACCTGCCAAATGTGTAGGAAAATATTAGCAGAGGGAGCAAGAGATAAATCCATCCAACGCTGCACTGCTGCAATGTTTGATATTAACAGCAGGAACAGTAGATTGGGTAAAAGAAAGTTCCTTGTTAGAAATCAAAATGGTCAAGGGATAAAAAAGAAGAAGGGATCTACAAAATAGAACAACCAAATGCACAATAAATCATTTAAGTAACAAAGAACAAAATGAGGGCAGCAAGAAAAGAACTTACCTTATTTGGAAAAATTAAGTTGAGCAGGAGGGAAATGTAATTGCAGGAGAGAAGGAAAACCATAGAGGATGGATCGTCTAAAGCCACATTAGCACTATAAATCATTTTAGAATGTCTCTCCTAAAAGCTGTTTAGAGGAAAACGTGGACGCCAAGCACTGGCAGTTGATTTGTGGTGGAAGTCGTTAATCATCGAATAAACCAAACCTTCCGCTTCCAAATAACAAATGGCTTCCCTGTCATAGCCCAAACAAGAGACTCAAAGCTAAAGACAGATTAGAGGTGAGGCCGTGGGTTTGTGTTGGTGAGAGAGAGATGATCTTATCCACTAAAAGACAATTTCTGAGCAACATCATCGACGTGTACACCCTTCAGCTGACACCCTTCAGCTATTTCCCATCAGTTGATGAAAGCATGTCATTGAGGAGGCAACATGCATGATGGAAATAAATAAATAAATAAAACTAGAAGCGCTATAGGCATCCACCTTAGTAGGCAAATTGACTACTGACACAACATTACATAAAAGAGTTGAGGCAAAACAAGAGGAGAACTTGACATTTTTCCATAAGGTCTCATTGCAAAGTTTGATTCATTTTATTAAGTTTTCGTCTTCTTCCCAATGTCATCTGGAAATACACAACTTCCAAAGGCTTCGGCAGCGAGCATATAAGGGAATTTGACCACCCGCAAAACCAAAGCAGCCGTTTTGGGTGGATACTATCTGAGTGCCTATACACTGCACAAGCACTCTTGTTTTGTCCATGTGCCCTTTTCCTTTTTAGCCGATTTTCGACCTTGGGCAGAAGTTATCATTTTTACCACCTCTTCAGACCATTGATCTGTTTTATCGGAGAAAAGATAGACAATTGATCTTACTACAGCTTACCATGACCAAAGTGCTGCCAACTACAAGTTGATTTTGTTTCCATTTCATGAACACTTGACAATCTTAAGCACACTTGGACCCCCACAAAATTTTAATGTAATCAACTCCAAAAAAAGGTATTGCATATTTTGTGGCTGAACATGTTATCTTCAAAATGGAGACGTGATGTTTAACATTTCTGGATATAATGCATTGACGTGGAACTCTTGAGTCCAAAATAGTCTGCCCTCCGAGGATTGAGATTCCAAAAGGACTTGCAGCAAATCACATGTCAAGAAGGATAAATTCCTCGAAGCATCACACCTCCCTAAGCATCAAGATGAAGAGAAGAATTGCATCACACAATTCAAAAGACAGGCTTGCAAAATTAAAAACAAATTCATTCACCTGGCGTTCATTACATTCTTCATAAGAAATAATCTTTATTCAGATACTCTACTAAGACCTTCACTAGGTTGAGATAGGAACATGAATCCTACTTAAAAATAGGAAAGGCCTTGTAAAATTGGAAGCTCGGCAAATCTAATAGTACTGAAATCTTAGTAGATAGAAGAATCCTAATCCTTTTAGCATTCTTATTTATGTTGTAGATTCATGCAACGGTCCATCTTCACCAAGACTAGGTAATAGCATTAGTTTGTGGCCACAATTATATATTCAATTTTGTGGGAAGTCTCCAAACGTGTTGTGCCCAATAACTTTTAAAATCTCACAGAAGCAACTGAAGATCCTTACCCTTTTTAGGCTTGTGCTTGGAAATCTATAAGAAAGAGGTGAAGCGCCGTTAAATTCAAAATTGGAAGACGGAAGAAGAGTTTCTTTTTGGCATGACATGTGGTGTACATGTAGTGAAGCGCCTGTTAAATTCTTTTCCCTACTTCATTCTATTTAGCAGCCAACTACCATGCCATGGTTGCTGACTTTGTGTTTTGAGGGTGGTACCATTCATTGGAACAGAGTTTGCATTAGAAATTCTCATTATCGGGAGCTTTCCCCAATTAGCTCCCTGTTGGCCCGTTATTCATTCAAAATTCATGGTTTTGAGAATGACAAGATGGTGGTACCCAGCAAAGAACAAGACATTCAGTGCTAAATCATTTTATTCTATCTTGGGGAATTTCTACCATCGTTGATTCCTCTCTGAAGCAATCTGGCCGTCACATATCCCTTATAGGATTTCTGATCTTTCGTTGGAGGGTAGCTTGGAACAAGATTCTTACAATTGAAAATCTCAGGAATGGAATTTTATTCTCATGAATCGGTGTTCAATGTGTAAGCACTCGGCTGAATCTGTGGATCATCTCTTGCTTCAGTGTTGTCCTCTTTTATTCAACTTTAAACATCTGATTCTAACTCTTTTTAGTATTGTGATGTTTTGCTTTTTTCCTTCTTTTTTGTTTTCATTCTATACTTCTACATTTCCAATGTTCTAGGATTTCTGCTTTTACAAAATCCTTTTTAATCTATAAAAGAAGGAAACCAACATCAGAAAAGCAGGAATTTTAAGGACTTATATGTTGGCCGAGCTTCGAATGTTACATGTGTTTTTCCAACCAGTGACTTATATGTTGGCTGAGCAATTTAGTAATTTATGCCATGAGACTAATACACTGAATTGCATAATTAGCTAAAAATATCATCTGCCAAAGTGATCAGTGAGTAACTTTTGAGCTTGAAATCCAACTCTGCTTCCGTGATGTTTTCAAACATTCTTTCGAGTTAGAAACGCATATACGGTAAACAAGATCCAACCCTTTTTCTTGCCATGAGTCCTTCCCTCCACAATCGGCTTTTGGCACTAGTCCCACACTATTGTCATCCTGTTCTCATTCACCGTAGATTTGCCTATTCAAAAGTTGGGATAGATTGACCGTTTTGAAGCACCGGGATCACATTTTGTGATGCACCGTATCTCCCAAGCCAGCAATCTAGCTTAAAGGGTAGGTTTTGGAGGGGAAGCTCAAAACAACAGCAATGTCCACAGCAGATGCAACTTCAACAAAGATCAGACAGTATCATAAGTTCTCCTCATTCCTAAAGACCCCACTGTGGAATGTGGGATTTCACTAACCAAATCAAAACCCCCTTTTTTTTATTGTTTTTTTCTCGCAGAGGAAAAATCATCACGAAAGACGACATATATAGAAATCAAAGGAGCAAGGAAAATAAAAGAAAAGCAGTCGGGTTCTCCCAAATGCCTAATCCTGCCACGATCTCCCCCAAATCAGAACATGCCACTCTAGCCAAAAGAGAAAAGAGCATGCGGTGCTACTGGCGGGAGAGACGAAAGAAGGATCAGCATACTGCACAGTGGTGTGAGAGGGGGCATGAAACCACCCCGGAGATGTCAATATAAATAGAAGTAATGACCTGTACCTGGATGGCCATGGTCCCGCAAGAATGGAACAAAAGGATGCAGGTGAAGAGCATAACTATTCTCTGAATTTGGGATCCTGAAGCCTGAGAATCAATTTTGGGTTCCCATTGCCCGGTTTGAAACACGAAAAGCAAGAAAAGAGTGACCTAGGGCAAATTATGAATGTAGTAGGGATGATCTTCTTCTTGGACCGCCACGAGGAAGGAACGAGGAAGGAAAGGAAATATCTCTCCACCTTCTTCTCTACTCCCAACATCGATTAAGGCTCGTAAAAAATCCAATCTTTTGCTTTCTCTTCCTCTCTTTCGTACTGACTGCGCGACCTTGCTTTCCGTATTTCAGAGAAAGAAGCACCGGCTCCGCTGGTTGGGGAAGCCGGGGTGATTCCCAATTGATTCTCAAGCTGCAGGACCCAAATTCAGAGAACCTGCTTGTTTGGTTCTTTCCTCTCTCTCCTCCTGTTCGATTTGTCAAAAGAAGAGGGAAGAGGACCTGTAGAATAATCGCAGAGCGGGATTTCTTTTATCATGGGTTTAGGGTCAACAGGAACAGACCTTTGACTGAGCATAGACCGGCCCAACTCAATTAGTACTTATGCGGTGCCAAGAGCCCTTGGTCGGTCGGTCCGTCCTAGAATGCACCGGATCAATCCTGTACATAATATATATTTAATATATTATACAATATATGATTTTATCTACTTCAATCCTCTATTCTCTTTGCACTTCAGTTTACCATATAAATTAGAAAGTAGAAAGAAACCTAACTCTAATTTAGAAAAAAAGTAAGAAAAGAAACCCTCTTTACTCACCTCAACCTCACTTGCCTGCCTTGGCTTCGCTCGCCTCTATTCACTCACCTCACCACTCGTCTCTGTTGGCTTGCCTCACGTGTTCATTTTTATAGTTTGTTGCTTTTAGTAAATATAAATTCCGATTGTCATCTCATCTTATATTAATATTTGATATGAATTGGTGTCTATAATTTGCTTGTTCACTATCGCTTGTATGTGTAATGTCGTGGAAATTTCAAGCGGTAGGGGCCTTCCGAACATGGCCATCTTCCCTGTTTTCTTTTTTTCATTTCACAGAAAATCACTACTAAAAATCAAGAAATAGAATTTGATGGCTATTGATTTAATTTCATTTATTGCGGCACTCGCGTAGCGCGCTCTTTGAAATGCACCGCCAGTCCACAGAACAGGAAACTTCAGTTCACTTCCAACGGCCATATAAGACAACGAACCCAGGCTACGTAGGATGGAGAGAATTTACAATTCTGCAGAAACACTAGATTTTGATTTTGAAACTGATTAGATTTTGATTTTGAAACAGATTGCTTTGTTCGCCGGAGGGAATAGTTCCAATTGATCAGTGCGTCGAATTCTCAGATCCTCTGTTTTGGAGCTTCTTTTCCATCCTCGTCCTTTTCCGGAAACATTTCGAAAATATCTCACAAAAAAATTCCTTAGCTTTCCCGCGATTGCACTTCAACGTTACCCGTGAGATCCTCTTCAATCCACTCCTAATAGCAACCGCATGGAAAAGACACTCTACTGTGGATATGGTTTGAGGTTGAAGACAAGAAATTCTGATTTTTCTAGCCTGTCAACCGCTGTCATCAATCCATCTGCTAGTCTTCGTTGATCAACGGGGAGTGCTAATAAATTTTTAAGACGCTACCCTGTTGAAGTCGAGTCAGTCGCCCGAAATGCCAGTTTGCATCCTTCCATGGCAACCCCCTGCGAAAAGCAAATGGTAGCCTGAATGAGATCACATCAGCCACAGACGCAAAACTAATTCTATTGAAAACAAAAAAAAGCAACCAGCTTACCTGTCTTTGAGCAAAGTGCTGACCATCAGGAGCCCAGCTCACGCTTGTGACAAGGCCATCCTCATTATTGAAGGGGACCACTCTTGAAGTAGAGCCACTGGAGGCATCACATGACTACTGACTCCGAGAGAGCAATTGCTACCACATTCTTGGCATCCCAGTCCAGCAAGTTCAAGTAATAATCATCCAATATATCAGTGGCATCAAGCGTCCTCTAGCACGTCTATCGATTGAAAAAGGAAAGAAAAAGCAGCACGTTCATAGCTTGTGACAAGGCCATCCTCATTATTGAAGGGGACCACTCTTGAAGTAGAGCCACTGGAGGCATCACATGACTACTGACTCCGAGAGAGCAATTGCTACCACATTCTTGGCATCCCAGTCCAGCAAGTTCAAGTGATAATCATCCAATATATCAGTGGCATCAAGCGTCCTCTAGCACGTCTATCAATTGAAAAAGGAAAGAAAAAGCAGCACGTTCATAGCTTGTGACAAGGCCATCCTCATTATTGAAGGCGACCACTCTTGAAGTAGAGCCACTGGAGGCATCACATGACTACTGACTCCGAGAGAGTAATTGCTACCACATTCTTGGCATCCCAGTCCAGCAAGTTCAAGTAATAATCATCCAATATATCAGTGGCATCAAGCGTCCTCTGGCACGTCTATCAATTGAAAAAGGAAAGAAAAAGCAGCACGTTCATAGCTGTGAGTGAGGTTAGCTACGCGGGATTAACTCTACTGGCATCAGCAGCTTGTTCTTCAAGGCCAAGATTCAGGATTGGTTCATGTTAAGTGCCTCTATGAGAAGCTTCTGGAATGCCACATTTAATGGTGAATCAGACTTCTTCCACTTCATCCCTCCACTAAATATGGAACGAGCGTAGTCGATGTCCATAGCTGAGCAGCTTGGGATGACTCTATTCAACTGTGATGAACAACATACCACAGAATTTTAAGGGAACAATTCTATTGGGACCTTCGTTATAAAACAATCGCTTCCAAATTTTCTAAGAGGAATTAATCTTAACTTTTTTTTACTTTAAAAAAACATAACTGTGTAGTTCTCTGTATGCGATTATTGTTATCAGAGACAAGTGACAAAAGTATAGTTCTCTGTATGCAATTATTGTTATCAGAGACAAGTGACAAAAGTACAAAGGCCTGCCAGTAGACACATTTCATGAGTGTCACTCAATCCACAAGAAATAAAGGCCTAATTGAGAATTGACATTGAAAATCAGTTCTCGAAACCCATTGCCTGCAGAATATTTACTACCAAAAAAACACAATTCTGAAAAATTTCTGCAAAAATGATACAAAAGAAAGGACACAAGCTATTCTCGAGATTTCTTCCTCTATAGGTACTCTTGGAGAGGACCCCGAGACGGATGCAGAAAAATTACTTCGTGGTGAATTCTTCTTTGATCGTTGCATTTCTATGTGATGAACACAGAACAACAGGCAGTTGCCGAGGGGTTTGACAATTACAGATGAAATGTTTTTCAGAAAACTTTTCTCCATTACCTTCAAACCCAGACTTGTGTGGATAAAACAATCAGTCCTGCAGTGCAAAAAAGGCACATTGCAAAATCCAGCAGTTTGGATTGAAGTAAAAAGAGTCAACACAATTAGCTTTATGCTGCAATCCGATTTTCTGAAACTCTTTACAAGTGAGAATAGTACAATGAAGCGCCCAATTTCTCCCTTAACAAGCCATGAACCTCTCTTATCCCTCTACTCGTCTACATAGTTTGAGTTCCAGAGTCAATCCACTTATTCAGAAAGGACTATGCTACCATGATTACAAGGATACAACAGTATTGCATGCCACTTGATAACTAAAGCATTGACAGGCTTTTTCAAAGACTAAAGCATTGACAGGCTTGTTATACAAACACTGACACTCTGGAGACTTTTAGGTAGTTTTCTTGGTCTACTTTTTTTTTTTTTTTTGGTCGGATTCTTGGTCTACTTCAGATCCTCATAAGATTAGCAGATAGACAAAAAACAAAAAAAAACAAAAAAACATCAATCATCCATCTTTAAATCTTCATAAAAGCATATCCAACACCTGCACATTACCAGATGAACATACGCATGAAATGTGAAATCTGACCTTCTTACTTCATTTAATCTGAATAACTGGCATTGGCATGTATGCATCATCCATCTTTAAATCTTCATAAGAACAGATCCAACACCTGCCGAATAACAGATGAACGTACACATGAAATGTAAAATCTGACCTTGTTACTTCTTTTAATTCGATAACTGGCAATGGGATGTATGCAGGACTGTTTTGGAAAGCCATAACCCGCTCACGACTGTAGGTACATGATAGAAACGCACATAGAAACTCTCTCTCTCAACAGTTTAAGATGTCTAGGACTCATAGTGCTAATGGAAAAAAGAGGGTAAGGAGAAAACAAAGGCCATTCACATAGCAACAACATACCTTTGACGCAGATCTAAAGGTTTAAAGCAGTTGTTTTATGACGTACAGAACACAAATGGCACTGCACAAGATAAAAAGACATCCTTCATCAGCTAATGTTTACAAAATTGAAACGTTCACTTTGATTATCATATAGTAGGAACACTATTCACACTTGTAAAAACATTGACCATTTCGAGTTCAAAAAAAGTACCTCGATCTCAGGTAGAAGTAATGGCTTTAGACTCATTTGGACTTATTACATTGCAGCAAACGTAGAACTTATGTTTCATACATGAAACTATATCCTAAGATGAACAAAATAAACAGACTAAAAACCTAGCTCCAAGTAGAGTACGTAATATCCAATAGCCAAGAAGCGTTCCCAGATAAAAGTTACAACCTAAACCAAATCGAGAATGTCAGATTACAAAAAATAAAATTCCGCCTCCAGACAACTAGCACATGGGGCAATGAGTGATGAGTAAAGAAGCAAACATATTATACAGACCATTCCAATAATCGAAAGGCTTCCCGATTACCTTTTATATATCCAGATATTATATATAGAAAAATCAAATCCAACTAGAACTTGATGAGGAGTTTTAGGAGAAAAAGTCTAAATCAATTGTCTTGTGGAAAAAGAGGAGTTCAAATGACGTCCAAGGAAGCAATGAAATGCCACATTCATCTTATTGAGCTTAACATTGTTTTGAACGTTGCATAATAATTACCAAAAGAATAAAGAAAAAAAATCATAAGAAACAAAAGCTTTCCATGTTCCAACCATGACATACATGTTATTCTAGATTTATGTTCAGTAAAAGGAAACCTCTTACCAATCAGAAATATCGTTAGTGTTGGGGCAAAGCATAAATAGAACTGAACAACTACATTGCAAGCTTTGTGGATTATCAGGTTGTCTTTGATGCCCGTGACAATGTCCAAATACGGCCAGCAATGCTCAAAATAAACAAAAACACATCAAAGTCAATTAGTTTTACATCTCACCCATGCCAAAAGAAGAAATGCATTGCACTTGCCCAAACATTTTGTTTATTTTAAATTTTCAAGAAAATCATGCACAGGCCCGTGCATTCTGATTTTCAACATAGTTTGCCCTGTCAATTAGAAAAAAACTAACCTGATTGAACATTCCAATCAATGACTTTGCCTGAGTAAGTTCACCGCACTGATTCTTCCAAAAAAGAGTTTTGGGCCCCTCTTTTTTAGGTGCCAACAACAGTGAAAATTAGGCTCTCTCTCTTCATTATCCGCAATAGCAATTCTCCAATCCCACATGCCGCGTGGACTCCATGTCCTTCTGCTACCACATGTTTTATCTGCTTGATCTTTTTTGTCTAGATCTACCACATAGTGAATATCCTCATTAAGTCTTCCATCCTTAAGACAGGTAAGCTGGTTGCTTGTTGTTTTGATAGCATTAGTGTTTCGTCTGTGGCTGAGATGTTCTTATTCAGGCTGCGTTATTTGCCTTTTGTTTTCATTTCCTCTCATGCAGCTGAGAACTTTAGGAGGAGGCCATCGACTCTGAGTTGGTTCCTTGGCCTAGAACAATCACATACTCACTACGGGAGGCATGGATTGTAAGGTCATCAACAATGATGTGAGACTTAGATCCCACATTGTCGGAACCAACAGAGGCATCGTCAAGAAGTCTGCGAGCTGAAATGGTCGCCCTCCGGAAAACAGCTGGCTAGCGGAGGAAATGATAATCTCCTCTACTTGTGGGATAGGTCTAGAGCCTCTTTGAATTCTGGCACTCAGTGGCTTTACAAGATCAAAGCCCACACAGCCACTGTAAAAGCCCTTGCTTGGTCCCGTTTCAGGGAAACTTATTGGCTTCGGGAGGGAGTGACCGGTGCATCAAATTTTGGAAGATGTGCACGAGTGCATATCTGAATTCGGCGGTCACGGTACTCAGGTGTGCATGCTGTTGTGGAGCAAGAGCAAGAGGGAATTGCTAAGCTCTTCGGGGCTTACTCAGAGCCAGCTCATTCTTTGGAAATATCCTTCTATGAGAAGGATGCAGAGCTAACTGGACAAACATCTAGAGTTCTGTTTCTGGCATAGGCACTACTTGTATGCTTACTGTAGTCATTCGCAATTCGGTGCAAATACTTTTTGAAGTTTGCCTGTTGAGTTTATTGTTTTGCTGATTCTCATTACAGCATACTTGTTTCACGAAGTCCAGACAGATGCATGGTGGCATCTACAGCAGGAGATGAAAGATTAATGTTTTGGCAAGTATTCAGGATACCAAAAGTGGCCAAGCCAACACCCAAGACCTATTCCAAGCCATTCGGCAACTTGCGCTTCATCCGTTGAACTCTAACAGATTGACTGATGCACACAACTTTGCCGCTTTTGCCCAGCATTTTTTCCAACATCAGAGATCTGTTCTTATGGAGCTGCAAGTTAACATTCAGACAGAAGATTACACCAATTTGGGAAGGTATCCATAGTGCATTGGATTGTAAATTAAAGTATGTAAATAGATAGATTACACTATTCGTGAATTTCCCTCTGCAAAGCAATGCATATTTTTCTGATCGGAATCTCTCTCTCTCCCCCACCCCCCCCAATACATCTCTCTCTCTCTCTCTCTCTCTCTCACTAGGAGAGCTAATAGTAAAAAAAGGGGGAACAAAAAAAACAAAGCCATTCACATAGCAATAACATACCTTTAGCACGGATCTTAAGGTTTAAAGCACTTGCTTTATGATGAATAGAACACAAATGGCACTGCACAAGATAAAATTGAATTATTGGAATTTACTGTGGTTCATATAATACTAGCAAGTAGGAAGACTGCTCATGCTTCTAAAAAATTTAACCATTTCGAGTTTAAAAAAGTAGCTCGATCTCTGGCATAAGTAGAACCTTTGGATTCATTTGGACTTCAAAACCATTTTCTCACATAGCAGCAAAAGTAAACTAATGTTTCATACAAGAAACTATTTCTTAAAATGAATAAAATAAGCAGACTCAAAACTAGATCCAAGCAGAGTACATGAAACCCATTAAAGAAGAGGTATTCCATACCAAAGTTACAGCCTTACCTAATCAATAAAATCAAACTACAAAAAATAGAAGTCCACATCCAGACAATTAGCGCATGAGGCAATGAATTGATGAGAGCAGAAGCCCAAAATTTACACAAACCATTCCAATAATAGAAAAGCCTCCGGATCACTTATTATAAATCCAGATTACACACACACACATGTATATGGTTAAATCAAATCCAACTAATACTGGATGAGGAGTTTGAGGAGAAAAAGACTACATCAATTGTCTGATGGTAAAAGAGGACTTCGCAATGACGTCCAAGGAAGCAATGAAACGCCGCATTCATCTTATTGAGTTTAATATTGTTTTGAACTTTGCACATAATAATTACCAGAAGAGGAAGGAAAAAAACCATAAGAAAAAAAGCCTTCCAAGTTCCAACTATGACATACACAAGCACAAATCGAACTGAACAACTAAATAGCAAGCCTCGTGGACGATGCGGTTGTCTTTGAAGCACATGACAATGTCCAAATAACTGCAGACGTGGAGGCCATCAATGCTCCGAATAAACAATGCACATCAAATTCAATTAGTTTTACCGCTAGCCCATGCCAAAACAAAAAAATGCATTACAGTGGCCAGACCTTGTTTTCTTTATCATAAGTTTTTGAGAAAATCATCCATAGGCCCTTCTGATTTTCAACGTCGTTCGCACTAGCAATTAGATAAAAATTAACCTGATTGAACATTCTAGTCAATGTCTTTGTCTGAGTACGTTCAGCACACCGATTGTTCCAAAAAGAGTTCTGGGCCTCTTTTCTTTAGGATTGTCAACAACAGGGGAAATTAGGTTATCACTCTCTTCATTATCTGCAATAGCAATTCTCTAATCCCCCCATGCTGAGTGAACTCCGTGTCCTTCTGGTGCCACCTGTTTTATCTGCTTGATCTTTTGCAATCTAGCTCTATCATGGAGTGAACATTCTCATTAGGTTTTCCATCCTTTAAGCTCTTGCTCTCATCCATTAAGGCACTGCTGCAAGCAGCACTAGTATTAGACCCCACATTTTCCTTCTCATTATAATATTCCAAAATGAAATCCTTCAAAGATGTTCAAAGCAGGCTGTTCCACACCCCTCCCACCTCACTAAGAAATTCTGGCAATGCTGCTTCAACACAAGAGATTTGATCTCTGATGGCCGCAATGAACAGTCCATCTTGAGGCTTAGTACTTTCGTCACCATGAGGCCCATGGCTAAGCCTGACTGCTCTCTCAAATTCTCCCAACTTAAAAAGATCCGATGAGCAGACACATATCAGTTCCAAGGAAAAATTTAGCGCGTGGCTTAAAAAGAATCATTCTGTATGTTCAAGCCGAGTAAGTGTAAGCCTCAACATGAGAATCTGTGAAGTAGGAGATGCTAAAAGGCAACGGTGCAGTGGCGACCTACTCTACATCTCTAAGAAGACCAATGACGAGAATGTTAAGGACCCAGTGCTATTGGAAACTTTTGACAGAGGAATACGAGGTAAACAAATCAAGTAAGCTTAGGTTCAGGAGGGCAAAACAAGGAAATGCCTGCCACTTTGCAGTTTCTAAAAGCAGTATGGAGGTGCCCAGAGAAATGATTCAAATCATCAGGTAATAACGCTTCTCTCATCTCCCTACCCCCATGCTCTGCACGTTGATTCCATCCTGGTAAAACACCAAACAAACAATAAGGGAACACGCCAACTACATTTGCCAGAAAATAGCCAGGCAAGCTGGGACAGCAAGTGTGTGCACGTTAAGATGGCCTACATATTGCCCTAGGCAGCGATGGGTGACATTATTGAAGAAAGGCTTTGAATGTTTCTACATAGCCGACAACACAGTTAGTGAAGAGAAGTATCTGCACATGAAGCTGCACTACACAATTTAAGTACGTTTCCACGAACCCTTTCAAATTCAACTTCAACTTCAACTCCGTCGGTGCTCATGTTAGTGGATAGAAAGACAGCAATTGCCATTGCGGACTGTGAATAGCTAACGGAACCGAAACCACCCGATCGAGTTGCCGTTTCATCGATGCCGGTGGCGTATTAATAAGAGCCCAAGAATGAAGTAAATGCAGATGTTCAAGAATCAGTCACGACTCGAACGCAACAAAGCACGGAGTCCAACCAAGCATGTATGCAGATTCAGCAATCGGCGAATCGTAAGGCAGAATGTCTAGAAATGAAGATGATGGGGGACGTACACATCGGCAGATTCGCTGGGCAGCAGAGGAGAAGGAATCGTCCTTCCCCCCGCCATTCGCCACCCACCCGATCGACCTGAAGCAGCGATCCTCTTCCCTCTTCTCCTTCTTCTTCTTCTTCTTCTTCGCCAAGAAGAAGCGAAGAAGGAAGAGAGAGAAAGCAAATGCCGTTTTTTTTTTTTCCCTTCCTGTTTCTATAACAACAAAATTGTAAAAAAAATCTATATAACAAAAATTATCATCACAATGCCCCCCCGGCAATTTCCCAATTTTGGAGGAGAACCAAATATGAAATTCCGGATGTCCCAATATGTGTAGTTTGGTTAATTTATATGGCGGTTGAAAAGTATATATATTAAATTTAAACTAAAATCCTCATGGAAAAAATAAATGTAGCAAGTTTTGTCGACTAAATCGAAAATTGATAGTTTGATTATCGGTTTTAACTAAACAGTCCGATCCCTTATTACCAATTTTGGGAATTGGTTCTCCTAGTTCAGTTCTTCAGACCAGATCAAAAATCGATCACCCTAGTTTGAATGATCTTTGTGCTTAACTACTTAAGACAAGATAGTAAATTTTGTTTATCGCGATTGTAATTGTCCTGTAATTATCATTTGAGCCCCTAAGTCTCTTTTGGATTGGTTGAGGCCATCACTTGTTTGACAAAGCTTCTTTTAGCATCCGAGACTTTAAGTAAAATTGATTTCATTAAGGTTTCATTTCTTTAGTAAAAATGAATGATTTATAAAATATTTTTCTAAAAAAATAAATATATCACTTAAAAAAATGAATTAATGAAGAAAATTTTATTTTTCATGAAAATTATAAAAATATTTTTCAATCGCTAATTATTTCAAGTGATTATTTTAGGTAAATATTTTCCATATCATTCATTTATGCCAAATAAATAAAGGGTTAGGCGCATGGCAAAGTCTTCAAGGAACATGTTTGCACATATGGCTAATCACCAATCGAAAAATACCAAAAAAAAAAAAAACAAAGAGCATCACAAAATGAAAAAAAATTAAATTCTCAATTTCATACAGTACTACAATATTTTAAATTTTAAACCCAAGAAAAAAATTTAACTCGAATAAAGTGGCTTGATAAATTTTTTTTTTTTTTTTTTGGTCGAGTCTTGACAAGCGAAGAAATTAAGAATATATTGTTGAGTAAATTTTATATAATAAGCTAATAATTATATTGGCGTTTGAGGAATCAGTCTTCCTAACCAACTCATTATATTCCTTTACATGAAAAATGAGAATGATAATTCGCCTCCCGTCATCTCACGGAAATTGATTTTTACATGACACTTTGAGGTGCACAAAATTTAATTATCTAATTTGACGTATGAAAAGCCATCAATTAATTTTCTTGATTAACCAATTATAGTGAGGATTAGAGAATATTAGTGGGGTTTTTTTTTTTTTTTTCTGCTTGTGCTGATTGAAAAATAAAATTCTTTGATAATTTTATGGGTAGTGAAGAGTCGATAATAATTTTTTCAGACGAAAAAGAAGAGTCAATAAGTTAACAATATATTGCTGAGTAAATTTTATATTAAACTAATTATTATATTAGCGTCCGAGGAACGCGGCTTTGCATAACATTCCCGTTCCCGCCCGCAACGTTGAATCATCATCTTCGTCTTCTCGTTCCTTCTTCATCATCTTCTCCCTCTCACCCATTCCTCTGCGAACGATCTCTGAATCTCGCTCTCTCGCTCGCCTCTGATTTGAGGGCATTGCCAGAGAAAAGCTGACGACCCATCATCAACGCTCAGTTCCTCTTTGTTCCTCCGCTTCTGGGTCTTCTTCTGTCCTTGAAATTTCCTTTTTTTCGCAGACTTTTGACCTAGCTCTGCGGCGGGGGCGTTCACTGGACTATGGCTTCACCGGGCGAGGAGTGGTCGCTGGATCTTCTCCAGGAATACCTTCAGAAGAAGAATTCTCGAGAAAACGTAAGCCAGAGGTTTTCTTGTGTCATTTACAGAGACTTGTTAGACTTTTATTGAAAAACAACAGAATTGTTTCCTTCTGATTCTGGGATGTGTGTTTTTTTTATAATCACAGCTGGATAGATTCATCCCGAACCGCTCAGCTATGGACTTCGACTACGCTCGTTCTCTCTTGACTGGAGGGAAGAAGTGGAAGGAGAAGTCTGCGGTGATGTCAGCATCGAGCGAGGCGTACCAGAAGCTTCTCGCAGAGGCGCTTGACATGAACCGAAGTCGAATCCTGGCCTTCAAGAACAAGCCACCGACCCCAGTAGAGCTAATTCCGAAAAGCTGGCTCTCCCCCACTGCTTACCAGTCTAAATTCATCAAGCCCTGTCGATCCATACCCAAGGTAGCCTCAAATTCATGCCCATTGCTGTTTCTTTTATTGATGACATAAAACTTGACCGACAAGTTAGCATTTGTTCCCCAGAACATTAGTATGTACTGGTTTTGCTTGTGCTCTCAAAGACCGTAGAATTAGTGTTTTGAAAATTTCCTTTGGTTTGTCAATTGATAGACCTGCCAGAGGACGCTAGATGCTCCTAACATCTCGGATGATTATAATCTGAACTTGCTGGACTGGGGTGCCAACGACATGGTAGCGATCGCTCTTTCCCAAACGGTGTACTTGTGGAATGCCTCCAATGGCTCTATTACAGAACTGGTGACCTTCAATAATGAGGAGGGTCCTGTCACGAGCGTGAGCTGGGCTCCTGATGGTCAGAGTATTGCCATTGGCTTACAAAATTCTCATGTCCAGCTCTGGGATTTCTCTGCTCAAAGACAGGTAAGCTGGTTGCTTCTTGTTTTGATGTGCTTTTTGCTTTTTGTTTGAGAGGAGGGTTCTTATTCAGGCTGTGCTTTTTGCTTTTTGTTTTCGTTTCCTCCCATGCAGCTGAGAACTTTAAGAGGATGCCATCGACTTCGAGTTGGTTCCTTGGCCTGGAACAATCACGTCCTTACTACAGGAGGCATGGACTGTATGATCATCAACAATGATGTGAGACTCAGATCCCACATTGTTGGAACCTACAGGGGGCATCACCAGGAAGTCTGCGGCCTGAAATGGTCGCCCTCGGGAAAACAGCTGGCTAGCGGAGGAAATGACAATCTCCTTTACTTGTGGGACAGATCCAGAGCCTCTTTGAATTCCGGTGCTCAGTGGCTTCACAAGATTGAAGCCCACACAGCCACCGTGAAGGCCCTTGCTTGGTGCCCATTTCAGGCGAATTTACTGGCCTCGGGAGGGAGCGATCGATGTGTTAAATTTTGGAACACATGCACGGGCACGTGTCTGAATTCAGTGGACACCGGTTCTCAGTGTGTGCACTGTTGTGGAGCAAGAGGGAGAGGGAATTGCTAAGCTCTCACGGACCTGCTGAGAACCAGCTCATTCTCTGGAAATATCCTTCTATGCGAAGGATGGCAGAGCTAAGTGGACACACATCTAGAGTTCTGTTCCTGGCACAGGTACTACTTTGTATGCTTATCGTAGTCATCTGTAATTCAATGTAAATACTTTTGAAGTTTGCTTGTTGAATTGATCACTCTGCTGATTCTCGTTGTCATATACTTATTTTGCAGAGTCCGGATGAATGCACGGTGGCATCTGCAGCAGCAGATGAAAGATTAATGTTTTGGCAAGTGTTTGGGATACCAGAAGTGGCTAAGCCCACACCCAAAACCTCTTCTGAGCCATTTGCCTTTTGGCACGGTATCCGTTGAACTCAACAGATTGACTGGTGCTCATCATTTTACTGCTTCTGCCCAGAATTTTTTCAGCCTATTTGCTTAACCAACATTGGATTTGGAGCTGCAAGTTGATATTCAGATGGGAGATTGTCGCGTAAGTGTAGTTGCAAACTGACTGGCCATGAATTTTCAATTTCAAAAGTGCTTTTCTTTCTCCATCTAATGTCTTTCTCTTGTTTGGGTTGGTTGGAGATCTTGAGGCATGCCGTCGATAATCTTTCAAAGAAGGAACTGGATACATCAGCTGTTGGATGAGTTCATGGTGTTCGTCTCTTGTCACTGATTCTTCATTGTGAGAGTTAGACATATTTAGAGCTTCACGTTTGATCATCATAAGCCTCAAATGCCCTCTATTGCAAGTATCAGCTTCTATTACCTGTTGAGATGGTGGAGACATCATCAGAGCTTCGTTATGAGGGGGGTACTTCTAGAAATTATTCTGTCATTATAGTGACTGTGGTTTCTCTAATTTTCTTCTAGTTATGTTCCTCATTTAAATAGGGGGATCACCTAATGGGCGAAGAAGAGGTCGCGGTGGTAGAGGAAGACTGAGATCTAGAGGTATTGCATTCACAAAGCTGAACAATTTTTTAGATCGCATGGAAGGGAGTGTTTTAGATATGGGATCTTGCATCATGGTTAAGTAAATTGTTTTCATTCTCGGTTGTAATGGTACCAAAATGTTAATGTACTTGTTTGAGGAATATGTAGATGGCAATACCCTTGCTGCTGCATCTGCAATCCTTCATATGTTTGCTTGCTGGTAACAGCCTATAATATTGGTTGTTTCAGGGAATGGTTTTGGAGGTTGGGACCACAACCAAGGTTATGCCAAAGGCTCGGTCAAGGAAGGGGACATGGTTTTCATGGCTGCAAACGGGGAGTATACAATGGACCTCATGCTGATCAACAGCAAGACAGAGGATACAATCAAGAAGCACCTGCTCAAAACTGCAGTACTCTTTCGATCATTCTTTTTCTCTCGGACAGGTACGATTTGATACATGTTTCATTAATCGTTAGGGTCCCGTTATGTGAGCCTAGGATGGAGGCAAAGCAATATTGCTCTTTGATACCATATTCAGTGTGAACCTTTGGCTTTCTCCAATTAATCTAATCACTTCTTCTCTTATATCTCTTTCTTCCTTTTATAGGATAAGTATAAATTAGTTTCTGAGAACTTCCAGGTTATCCAACTTGCACTATAATTGGTGAAATATGAACTTCAACCTCTTCTATAACATTTGTGGCTTGTGGGTGCAAAATCATTTTGTTTGAGAAATGCAAGCAATCCTCCTGGTCACAGGATGATACAATCTATACTACCCTTCTCGAAGGTAGATATGCAATCCTAGATGTCCCACTATTTACATGACAAAGATGAATGGAACAACAAAAGGATCAAAGTAAAGATATATGCTTTCATTAGCCCACTCAGCCGGGCATGCTAAAATGTTAAAGCACTAAGAGATCATGCTAGGGTATATAACATTTCCTGTTTTAGAATGTCTCTCCCAAAAGCTGTTTAGTAAAAAACGTGGAACAACTAGTTGCATTAATAACAAAAGGATGCCCTTTCATAGTTTGTTGAAATGGTCGATCTCCATGTCTCAAAAACATTTGCTTTTACATTCATGAAAGAAATACTGTAGTTTCTGATGTTGTTCCTCATTCAATTAGAAAATTTAGCTCACTCCATTGTTTGGAGAAGAACAAGAGGAAAATTCGAAGAATATATTGCTTGCAAAACAACCCCAAGACTGTAGCACAAGAAAATGGTGAAGATGAACAGCATGAACGAACACTGAAGAAAGATTATGAAACTTTCTTCTCTTTTGTATTATCTCAGTATATGCAATACAACACAGAGCACATTTCAATGGTGTGCTCTTCCTCTGTTTCTTACTTTTCTGTTACATCGACTCAATGAAGAAGAAGAAGGCTAAGCTCTTCTATATAATGCGGAAGCTAAAAGAAAGAACCAGCTGTTATACAAAACAGAATCACCGAAAGACTTAAAGAAGAAAGGAACTATCTCATCTATTCTGTTATACATCGAAAACTGAACTAACAACAAACTTCTCTTCTCTGTTTGAGCAAATGGCATGTGCTGTTTACACCGATTTATTTCCATCGCATTGTGTAGACACATGGCTGATAACGTCCCTGGCCCTGACTTGTGCACTCCGCTTCTTCTGACCTTTTTCAATGACAGCAGTCTCTGTCTCTGCAATGCTTTCATTCTCTGCCTTCGTTATCTCCATAGCAGCATAATAATCTTTCTGAGTTTGTGTTCTCATGTTCTTAACAAAAACAACCGTGTTCAAAGAAATCTTAATGGAAGCAATGCGAGTCATGCCCGCACTCGTTGCCCTTCTTCATCCTCGCAAGGACAGATGCACTTTCTACTGTCCGGATTCCTCCAACATAATTATTCTCCTAAACAAAGTGATCCGATCATGTAACACAACTTACAGAAATTAAATTGACACAGGCTTTCTCTCGGTCAAAAGTGACACCAACCAAAAAATCCACACTGGGAAGTATAATTATCCCAGATGAACTCAGAAACTCTTGTGGCTTCTTCCTCCACTGTCAGATGCAGGAAACAGAGGATGGAAGAAGGGTTTTCCTTCAGAGTGTCGCCAACACATCTACACCTCAACAACCTCAGATTGAGCCTGCAGAATGAAAGGGTACAGAGAGAAATGATCTCAATATGCTGGGTTAATTTCTTGCTCAGTGACCTCTTTCTGCACGACCAAAACACCGAACAAGCATATGTGCAAACAGTACAGGCTAATTCATGTCAAACTAATGGAGACAATTCATTTTGTCAAATAGCATTCAGCATGACACATTCTGCATCCAGAACATGATTCTGAAATGTGAGCTCACTATTGCTTTGAACTACAGATGCTAGCAATGCGAAAAATGACATTTCCGTAATCCAAATAAAGTATACCCCAATCACCCTCCATCTTTCATAAATGAATTTGACATGAGATGCCATTGCACATCGTCTGATTCTCCAACGAATTCTCAGCTTTTCTGTTCGTCAAAGGGGGGTAAACCCCATTCTGATGGATCGAAATCCAACAGAGATTTCAGTACTTGGTCTGCTACATCATGAAAAGAGCTATCAAGCCTGGGATCTGGCACCATAACTGCAAACCTGCCAAATGTGTAGGAAAATATTATCAGAGGGAGCAAGAGATAAATCCATCCAATGCTGCAATGTTTGATATTAACAGCAGGAACAGTAGATTGGGTAAAAGAAAATTCCTTGTTAGAAATCAAAATGGTCAAGGGATAAAAAAGAAGAAGAGATCTACAAAATAGAATAACCAAATGCACAATAAATCATTTAAGTAACAAAAACAAAATGAGGGCAGCAAGTAAAAGAACTTACCTTAATTGGAAGAATTAAGTTGAGCAGGAGGGAAATGTAATTGCAGGAGAAAAGGAAAACCATAGAGGATGGATCGTCTAAGCCACATTAGCACTATAAATTTCAGCACCAGAACATTTTGCTAATTCTACCTTCTACTTCAAAAGTCCCAGACAGCAATCCCAAATTTAGGCCCCCATTATGTCTTGTACAGCCTAACTCATGTGATTAAGCCCTATATTACCGCATGCCACTGTTCACATCCCTGAGTGCAGTTAAAATCACCCCTCTGCTAATTATTCTAGACCAGGGCTAACAATGATGAAATTCATAAGGAAAAGAAAAAAAAAAAAAGATGATCATTCAGCGATCCAATTGCATAGAAATAACCACTTCATGGAACTTCTACCATCAGTCCATGTGATGTTCCAAATTAAAATTTTACAAGGATGATCCTTTAGTTGTTATGGTTGTTGCAAATGCACATTCAAAAGTACAAATGCATACAATGTCCTCAACTATTTGACTGCATTGAATTTGAAAGGAGATTGGAATTCCTACAATATGCAACAATTCAACCAAATTTTGAATCTATAATTGTCATACTTCAAGCATTACCCCGCAAGAAGAATCTACAGAAGAAGCCAGTCTGAACATGATCTGACTATTCAAAATTGACGACAACCTTATTATTGAATCAAGCATATCCACTAATCTGCCTTCAGGTGTATCAGCCAGCTACGGAATCCACTTTTTGAACTGTAGTGTGGAAGAATGGACTGCATATCATTTCAGTCATGCCCCTATGAACTCAAACACTATGGGAACTTTCATGATGGTGCTTTGCTATCGGTTGAAACTGTTTTCTGCTTTCACGATTGAGAAAGACTAACAATGATTGCACAATATCACCGCCAAATCAGAGTAAAGCACTTTGAGTGGATAACAGATCTGAATTTTGCTACGAAGTTTTCATATATAGTACCACTTAAAAACAATTCCCAAAGTTTCTTTCTTGATGACTTTGTTGGCAAACGTAAGTGCTGTAAGGATTTTCATTCACAGCTTTCTAAATTGCACAGTTTTTCCTCCTCTTGCTTTTTCTCTATCTTTCTTCAGATTTCCAACTCACTAAACCCATGGACAATCTCGTTATCTCTCTCTTGCATATTCATAGTTAGAATGGGATACATAGATCTAGGCCTAACTCAACTAATCCTCCTTTCTTATTGAGTGATTATTACGAAACTCCGTAATAGCCAAAATGCTCCCGTTTTACAATAAACCTGTTACTTTTTCTTAAAAATGGTAATTCAGGGCCATGCCTCCCTGCTTTGCTTACTTTTCAAATTACATAGTTCCAGGTATTAAACTATGCCGGAACATCTAACAAACATGCCCAAGCCCTCATGGTAATCTAAAACTTGATCTTTTCAAAATTAAAGCATGAGATGCAATGCAGTTCGACAATTTCCACAATTATCAAGAAGCATATACACTATCAACAAGTTCACTTACATCCCAGCATTTTTCGCTGCGTTAACTCCAGCAGGAGCATCTTCAAACACAACAACATTGAGTGGATCAACCGGTCCACCCTGTTAATCCACAAAATTGAACAATATGTCATACCAATTTAAGTCTTCAGAATGGTTGCATCATTTGGACAAACAGTGAACAGAAAAAGATTGACCGAAATAGCACCCATCAGAGAGCCATTACCTCAAATCTCCTGGCTGCTGCCAGAAATATATCTGGTGATGGCTTCCCTTGTTTGACTTCTGGGTCATCACCAAGCACCACATGATGCATCAAGGAAAAAAGTTCACCATGTCTTTGAGTCTTCAGTTCAAAATGGCGCCTATGGGAGCTGTGGAGTACATGTCGGATTGACAGTGTCGCCATCCAAGAAATGTAAAAGGAGTGTATGCATGATACCCAGAAGTCGAATGTTCAGACAATACTTGTGCTTTTCTTTGTTCTCTCAAATCTCAACAAATACCAGAAATATGTATAGCTGTTTGTTGTTTCTGCTTTTGTTTGTTGTTATTCTCTCAGCAGACACCATCCCCACATAAAAAGGAAAGAAGATCGTTTGATCAGATTCTTACCCTGTAGCCAAGCAGATTGGTATCCCTTTTGCATGAAGATGTCTGATCAAGCGGCTAGCCCCTAAAATGAGTACAAGATTAATTATACAAAACTGTATTACATGGGTGAGATTAGAACTTAAAAGAAGAAACATAAAAATTTTCAAAGCATGATGGTGCAATGAGATCCACCTGGCATTAGCTCACTCGTGGGAAACATTGTTTTTAACATCTCTTCCCTTTCCACAAGAAAGTCCTCAGCAGTGAGAACATCACTGATTCCAGTTTCTTCAACAAAGACTCATGCAGCTTCAATTGCTTTCTTGCCCATCATTTTTGCCTTGAGAGACCAATCAAATGTTTTATTATATCTTGCAAGTATAATTTCCTGGACTTCTGTATAAAATTTCTCCGTATCTGCAGCATACAGCATCAGAATGCCCCTCAATTATTGCTCTTTTTCCAAGAAACTGGAAACTAATGGCCCTTGTGCATAGTTACTTCAAAAAAAAAGAAAGAGGGGCAGGACAATCATCCAAGCAGATACAACATTTGGAGCATAAATGGCAATTCATTCATCAAGCAATGCAAAAGGGCTTTCAGTTTTCGAGAAATGTGAAGTTCAACATCCTTTTTCAGTTCAACCACACCAGGAGAGACTAGAATGGAAAGAGAACAGCATGCTCATAAGATAGACAATGCTTGCATATTTTGATAAGAAGTTCACAAAAAATTTCAGCACATATTAGGGGAGGCGCTAGGTGTATTAAGTGTGCCTTAGGGGTGGTGGGTCCTCCTGCTTAAGTGTCACTTGGGGGTTTACGGCGCGGCTGTCGGCTGCAAGCCGGTTCCTCCAATACCAAAAAAAAAAAAAAAAAAAAAAAACAGTTCTTACATGTGCCAACCCATACTTCCAATATTAGTAAGACTTTTTTAGTAGAGAGTTCTGGCTTCATGATTTTGTGTCGAATAGATGCTTAATGCTTAACTTATAGTTAACAATCAATGACAATCATAATATATGTGATTTTGAAACTTTAACTGTTTATCTTCAAAACTTGAGAATATATCCAAGATAAAAACACTCTCTAGACTCAACTCAATTTTTCCCACTCTAATCTTTTATCCTTTTTTCTCATTTTTGACAAATAAGATAGTTTACTTAACAACACTTTATAGGAAGTATGTGCAAGGATGGGATTGAGATAACAATGACACAGATTAAAAACGGAAAAAAATTATCACATGTGAAATGATTCAAAGATAGTCAATGTTCCATTAATTATCTAAATTGGCTGCACCTCAACCCGAAATGTTCTCCAATTACTGTCAAACAAAATTTTCAACATAATGCTGTGAGGGACAGCCTACAGAATGTTGCATTCAAACTGGAGGGTCAACAAGGCAAAAAATCCTTTTTATGATATGTGGGATTACTGACCATGGCCCAGCAAAGATATCTCTGAATTTCAACTAACTTGTGCAGTTCATAATGTAGTAAAAGATGGTCGACCAGTTACCCTGACTTAACATACATATAACTGCAATTTGCTATAAAAAATCATCTTTTCATCAAATTCTCCATTACAAGTATTCTTTCCAAGATCATTGTTCACATAAACAAAGCAACTTTAGTCACTCCACTCAGCTTTCAGATTATTTCGTCAAAATTAACAGCGATAATCCTCTCCTAAGCATTGTAATATGCATTTGCAGTGGAAATTGAGGTTCTTGTTGAAGTTCCATTCCCAAGAGTTAACCTCTTTCTATGTCCATGGAATTTTATCAGATCAAAAAAGTGAGATCCACCCCAACTCTCAGCCTCTTAACTTCCCTAGTACAAATTGAGAACAGAAGGTCATTATCCACCTGTCACACCATGGGTTTTACAAGAGCAACTTTACCAGAAGCAAATGGAATTCTGGGAAAGAGACTTTCAAAGGTTGCTTACCCACCCAATATCGTGAAAAAGGGAACTTCCTTCCCTAGTTCAATTCTTAACAAAAAATAGTTTCCCACCCCTTCGAGATGTGTTTTCAATGACTCTGATCATGGCCTATTTGGGTTCACCAGCCACCAACATCCAGTCCACATTTTGAGACTACAATTGATTTTCCACAAGCCATCACCATTTGCTGCAAATCTCTATTGGAGTTTTCCCAAAAGGCCCTTATTAGCAGTCCCAAGACTTCTTATACCCAGTCCACCTCTCTTGAGAGGAGTGCAAGGAGCATTTTGACTAATCGAATGAAACTTATGGCCTTCGATTTCATCTCCCAACAAAAAATTCTTTCCATGACATCCGGATTGTATGCCACTAAGAAGGAACATGGCACAAGGAAACATGAAGGAAGCTTGATGATCTACTTCCAATCTAACAACCTTCTATCCATTGAGGAATGGATGTTTCTTCTAATTGCTAGCTTCCTTTCCATGCTCTCTAAATTGCCTCTCCAAATAGATTGGTGGGGACAAACACCAAAAGGAAGACTATTCATTGGCACAAACCAACTTTACAACCCAAAGTGTCGGCAAGACTGTCTTATATGTTTACATCGATTTTCAAGCAGACTTAGCTACAGAACAGAGGAGCAAGCATGTCAAATCTCAGTATATCTCCATCAAGCATCTGGTTGATGTTGATGACATGGCAAAAGCTAGTGCATCATTAGCTTATAAGAGATGTGAGTTGAACCTAACCTACTTCACTCTTTGCAGCATTAAAACATGTATATCATCCCTCTACTGCTCTAAGAATACTCTCAAAGAAAGCTTATTCACCGAGACAGAGGATTTCACAGTAGAAACGCAGACTTCAATCAACTTCTTCCACTTAGCCTAAATGCCATTTTGTCCCACTGATATAGTAAAAGGATCCAATTAACACAGTCAAAAGTTTCTTCTTCGTTTTTCTTAAAATAACACTTGATCAGCAAATCATTCCTAAACTACTTGAGTCAATCCCACTGTCCAAGCACCCATTAGCCATTGCAACAGCATCCATAATTTTTCTTCACGAGTAAAAGCATTCTGATAAGTGGAAATAGTCTTTGCAATCGGCAACTTCAGCTTATTAACCAAAACCTCCACGATAAGCATAAAATTACTCACCACAACAATGATTCTAAAATGTTTTCCATTCTCAGCATTATGATAAAGTCCTTCACCAAATTCCTACATCTTAAAACAATGAACTATATAACCCACAATCATTCCAAGGCCAATTCCGTGTAAACAGGGTTCTGTTCCCATTCCCACTTCACCAAACAAATCATGCACTTAATTATACAGAACCAAGCGCCACTCCAGCACAATTCGAAAACTTTCAGAGATAGATCGCGAAAACTCGTGAGTTCAAGGTCGACCCGCCAAATCTCCCAAACTTCAGGAGGCTAAATGAGCATAAATTACGCAAACAGAGCTACCACTTTCTACGAACAACCCAGAGACAGCACCATACAACACAAGCACACGCACCCCATTTCCCAATGGAAACACATCGAAAACTTCCGCCCCATTATAACTGGAGGGGGGATCCAGATCTCTCCCATTGGAGGAGAAAAAAACGAAGTCCCGCAAAAGGGTTCGAGCGGAAGTACCGAGCAGGAGGCCGTCCATGTCGAAGACGACGTGGGTGATGGTCCCTCGCCTCGCCACTGCGCGCGCGGCCGGCGCTCGATGCCGGAGTTCGAGGAGAGAGAGAGAGAGAGAGAGACCGGGAAGGGAGCCGGAAATGGAGAGAGATGCCGAAGAGATATTCCTTCCGACTTGGAAAGTTCAATTCCTCAGGCCGGCGGTCATGTCGTACGAGCAAAGCTTCTCGTCCGGAATATATTCCAATTTCCAATTACTTTCGCTTCTTATTTTAATCATGAAAATCCTTTCACGTTGAGGGTAAGTACGCTAGATATATCAAAAATGAGGTACGGTGCTCACTTCAATATCAAAATTTTTAGTATCATCTAAAAAAGAAATCATTTAGGTGCTAATTCCGATTTGTGTCTCTGAAAATCGGACGTGATTATATTTTATTAATTTCTCAGTCATACGCGACTTACTAACGTATTTAGTCAGGATATAACCCTTAAATGACGCCCTCCAAAAATTATAAATAGTAATTATTTGAGTGCCAAATTTTATGTAAAGTGATTATTTAAGTGCCGAATTTTATTTAAAATGATCATTTTTGTGAAATAAGGCTATCTCTTATGTCATGAGGATCGGAGTTATTAAAAAAATTTGTCATATCATATTATAAATTTAATTATAAATGGCAAGTAATTAATTTGGTCGGATATTGATAAAAATTTGGAATATTGATGAAACGGAAAAATATTGGAAATCTTAATATCTTGCAAACTATATAAAGTTCAGGTTTTTTTTGCTGTGAGATATTCCTTCTTCCTTTCTTTTCTTCTCTTTTTTCCTTATATCTTTCTTCTTAGCATAATCACGCTCCAATGTTGTTTTTCAAAAAACAATTCATCGACTTGCGGTTGCGGACTCGGGTGGCTAGTTTTGATAATTCACCAATCAATCGAGCCAATCCTTAGACAATCCAGATACCGCATTCCTCTATAGCTTGAGAAAAAGGCCCAGACCACCATTGCCAATGGAAACAAAAAAAATTGGGCTGCCATTATTCATTAATCTCATCGACACGGGCTACCGGTCACTTTTTTGGAATCGTCTAAGAAAGACTCCGAGTTCGGGATGGAATTCCATTTATTGGCGGACTCGAACGCCTTATCTTAGATCTGTATGTGAGATTTTAATGAAATTCTTTTGTCATCTGTGATGGCCGGCACAAGAATGGCAAGGCAAGCATGGAGGATTACGTACTTTTACGTATGCTCCCGGTCATATTGGTTCAAAGAGCAAAGCATTTGCCTTCACGTGGGCCAATGGCAAAGAAGGCCAAGCTAGTGAACAAAAGATTGAATAGACGTTCTATTTTTTTCAATAAATATTTTTAAAATATTTTTTAATTAATAATACACCACTTCAACAATTTGCTACAGCAATATTTCCGAAGGACTCCACTGGGATTTTGCCCAAAGGTTTTGAGCTTTGCATTGATAAAATTAGAAAGTTTAAGATTTTTTTTTTTTTTTTTGTTGAGTCTTATCTTATACTATTTCTATTTTACAAATCCATGTATATATTATGTGTTGCATCCCCACTCTCAGCTTGCAAAAAGGTGGGGAGTCGAGCTCTTATTAAATAATGGCTACTAGGACAACTTTCAGCGATTGAAAATTTAGGATTGAATTGATATTTATACAATAATATTTATAACCATTCTGTAACTGAGTTTGGTTGGGCATCTCCAAACAAATTTGTAATATGCATTAGCCGTTTGCTTATAATATAATCTCTTTGCTAAAGGAAAAAATTTGAATGATAGACTTTGCTTTTGTCATTTCTCTCTTCTCAAGCAGACCCACTGTCCCACCGCCGGTCCTAGATAGACGTCTTTCCTCCACTGGAATGTCTCTTTCTGCCGACAATGTCGACCATGAAACGTTAACATTTTACCAAGGAAATAGTACTACAATAGGAGCAACTCCAAAGGGACATGGATGCTTTTTGATAATCTCGATTAACCACGGATGACAAAATTCTCCATTTGCTGTTGAGCCTTCTTCTGTTTTTATTATGAATCCATCGAATTTTCTTTACTTTTCTTTGTCGCACCCCGACACATATAGGGACGGGGATCGCAACCCTCTCCATTCTCTTTACAGTTTTTCTTCTTTATTTTGTCGATTTTCTCTTCTCGTTGTTTTGTTAAGGACTGACGTTGAGCCTAGTTGGCATCATATCGTTGCCATGTCGTTTCCAACGAGACACCATGTCCGATTTCCAGACTCCAAAGATTAGTAGAAAATGATCCGAGCACATCAATTCAACAAAATCAAAAATTAAGGGATCATATTACATTAAGGGTATGCAAAATAATTAAGAACCACCCGAACCACCCGGAACCAATGACTCCCAAGAGAAATAGTCCGATTCTTGGTTCTTATTTATTGGAACTGGTGGGTATTGGTCTAATTCTCGGTGGTGTGAAACTGCCCGTCTACCCACTTGAACTGGACTAATAATATATAGATATATATTTAATTTTTAAGAAAAATTTTTGACCCAACAAATTTAAGAAAAATGAAAAATCCTAAAATTTCTAATTTAGAACTCAACACTCATTAACTGAGTACTCATCTTGCCTTACTCACACCTTGTATGAGTCGTCTCTTTATCTCTCACTCACGGCCTTGACTCCCAAGCTCAATGCATATCGACTTTTAATATGAACTCAATCTTTTTACTAATCTTGCAATTAAAAACCGCAAGTTCTTTTTCTTTTTTCTTTTGGCTTTACTTTGGCTTGTCGGAAAATATTATATTGAGTGCATGAAGCTTGATGAGACCAATTCCATGGATATACTTGGGAACCGAACCCGACCGACAGTCCAATTCTCGGGATTGACGGTCCAATTCTCGAGTGGATCCATCAACAGACGATTCCCAATTTCAATTTTTTGAAACCGGTCCTTAGTGGGCGGCTTCCGGTTCCAGTGTGAGAACTACCCACCCGGCCTATACTCACCCCTAGATTGCAAATCACACATCAGTTTACTAACGATCTTACCCTGATTACTTAGGGCTTGCATGTTTGTGTTTATTTTTTTTGTTCATGAACCGATTTTCTGTTTTTTTGTTCCGGGAACAAAATTAGAACAAAAATAAGAAACAAAAAAAAAGTTATTTTTTTGTTCCAGAAACACTTTTGAAAAACATTTCTCTCTCATCTCTTTTCTTCTCTCTTTTTTTTTCTTCTTTTATCTTTGGCCGGTCGCCGGCCTTAGCCATGGCCAGCGACTAGCTGTCGAGGGCCGGCGACCTCACCGGAGGGTTGTCGGCCCCTAGCGAGGCTCGGCCTTGCTAAAGGAAGGTTTTAATGTTGAGTTCCTGTCAATTTCTTGATTATTGATCCCTTTGATAATTTCACATGTTGACTGACAGAAAAAGATCCACTGCTATTACCTTCCCACAATAGACTATCTTTCCCATTGGAGGGTACCAACGGTTTGATACGTGAATTCCAATGATTTCATCTTTGGAGAGAATTTTATAGGTGATATTACACAATTTAAATGGTTGAAAGTTGTTCGTAGTCTCCGATTGCTGCACTTTCGAAATCAACACTTGAAGTGTTTTGTTAATCTCAGCCCAATTACAATTTCCTAGCCAAGCATCAATAATAAAATTGGTCAATGAGTAGCTAACCAAATTCCGTTGATGTTGAAAGAAAACCCCTTGGAAGCCATCCGGTCTGGGTGCTTTCAAAAAGTGTTTTGTAGGCTTCTTTCTTGTCAACGATTCTAGCCAGACATGAAGCTTGCGAGAAATTCAAGACTTGAAAATTTCTATCGACAATTCAAGCGCTCATCCTTATAAAAGTACAAAAATAGAAAATAGTAAAAAAAAAAAAAAAAAAAAAAAAAAAGGAGTGGGCTTTTCTAGTTCGTGGCCCAATTTACATAGCTCACAAAATTAAATTTCGCTAAATCCACAAGCCCAGCAAGCCTGTCGGCTCTAGTCCATCTTATGCATCAATGAGGCCCTCGAAGCTGTTGCCGCACTAGCCCATTCCATATGCTAAAGCCACAGCCCATTAGACCAAAACCCATACAGGGTGAAGCCCACAGGACATGGAAAAGCCCAGTCCATCTTCTTTCTCACGCAATCTTTGAAGACGACTCACGTGAGAATGCGCGCGTAAGGGGGAATGAGAGAGGAGCTCTTGAAGGAAAAAGTGAGAGACGCCAGGGGCCAGCCAGCGAGGAAGGAGCTTGAGATTTGTAAAAGATGTTCTAAACTTCTAATCAACATATTGTGTACCTTAAATGGACTTCATTTGCTGTGTCAAAATGCCCCAGCAACATTGAGGCCTGATTTGGAAAATTGATATGTTTTTTTCATGATTGTTATGTTTCTGATGTACATTGCTGATTTCTTGATTGTTTTTTTTTTTTTTTTTTTTTTAGGATTTTTGTGAGTAGATTTTCGGGATGATGTCTCCATGAAAGTTGTTTGCCACATCTAGATCTAGTTAACCTAAAATTTCTTTTAAAAAATTAAAGGTCGTTTGGTCGGTGTGATCATCATTCAATCATTCGTTAAACTTTGCTCGAAAATCGGTTTTCCGATCGATCTTTATGTGTTCTTCAATTTTTATAAAATTTTGTGTTCATATTTTCAAAATGAGTTCTTCACGAAAGTTTGAGCTAACTTCCCAAGCTTTCATTCGACACCAATTTTATTGAAATCGATGCATGTTTGGTCATTCAAAGGATCTGATCAGTGCGCATAATCAATTTGCCCCCAGATCGTGGATCTTGTTTCTCAAGAACGACCGGGTGTGTTTAGTAATTTTGACGAAGTTGAGGTCCTTTTTTGCAAATTTCCAAAACATTAAAGTTTTTCCTGAGGCTCTTATACGCAAATATGAAAAATTTCAACACCTGATTGCAAATTTTGAGGGGCTTAGTTGCAAAACATTCGGATAAGGTTTGAGCTGCTACCGAAACTAATTCAGTTATAACAGTTAGGCACTGACCGATTTTTCCACAATATTCTCTTATGAATTTGTCAAATATAAAAACTGAAAGTTTGTTATTGATTCCCTTCCCTAACTACTCAAAAATTTTCACGCCAATTTAAAGTCGGTTGATATTTTTTCCAAATTTTCAAAACTCGGACCTGAAACGGGTCGGATTCTGGACCCTTCGGGACAAATCGTATTTTTCGAGTCAAATGGTAAAGAATTGGATTTAATGACCTTCTAGACATTTACTCTAAACGTATTAAGCTTTCGAAGCATGCCTGAATCACTTCATTTGATGATCGTTTGTCTGGTCAATTAATTTCAAAACCTAATGATATGAATCCTGCAATTAATGAATAAGTGATCCTATTTATGATTCACTAGCTTTGTTTGATGGTTTAAGATTCAAGTCCATTTTTCATCTGAATGCATGTTTAATTGTTCACGTATGTGATTGTTAGATGAATGCATAAGTTCAATGCATGAACGAGGGAAATGCCAAAAGGAGATTTAGACCTTATATTTAGGGATTAATAGAAATGGACCACCGTTTGTGAACACAAATGATGGCCAATGACTATTAATCACAATTTAATCAATTTTAGGGTCTAGGATGGGACAATATGTGTGCACAACCAAAGGCCAACTTCAAGGCTCGTGTTTCATGTTCAAAATTTGCTTGAGTTATTGGCTCTTGTTTGTACTTGCTTGGACTTGTATGGCTGCATTATATGTATTACGTAAGTCGAATACTTAGTATAGTATGTCGAGACAATCCGTGAAGAAGTAGACCGAAAGACTCGAAAGCGGTGGCATGCCCGATGTCCAATCCAGCGTTTGTGAGGTACCCTTCATTCTCGACCATTTCTCGAGTTTTTCATTCAAATTTGTAATAATATCCGACAAGTTGCGGGTTTTATTTTTCATGCACTTAGAACAGTTTGCGCTTTAATTTCTTGAGTGTTTACGTTCCCGCAACATATTTTCAGTTATATGCGTGTTTATTTCATACTATGTTGACTAGTTTAGAATTGTACGAACGAACCATCCACATATGATCATATTTCAATGCTCAAAATGAATGTGCACGAAAACATAAAAGCAAATGCATGATCACTTTAGGTAACAGCCAAACCGTTAGGTACTGAAATTGTGCTAATATAAATATTAAGATAACCCAAATTCTTTGGTTCTGTGGAAATCAAGGGAATACTTTCAATTCTTGATTGGGCAATGTAGCCGGCCCCCAAAAAAGAGGCTAGCAGTGACTCTTAATTAACATGTTAGGTTGTTTAACGAACATTAAAATGAATCCTTATCATGTGAGGTATGGGTTTGGGAGACTCTGTATTCTTTAGCATTTCCCTACCCGTGATCCCTACATTCTCTCTTTAAACGATTATTCTCCCGAAAAGGAGTGTTAATTGCCTCCATGATTTTGTTATAGTAGTGACTAGCGATTGCTTATTGATAACTACCTCACAATTGTACAGCTCCTTGGTTCTGTCTTTGATATCCCTTTGTCTAATATTCAAATGGCAATTGTTCCCTCCAAGCGTGCATGCCCATTTCTTCACAATTCAAATTGTTTTGTCTTGTTTCCATGCCTCTACGTCTCTTTGTTGATTTCTCGTGCCGTTAAAGATCTTTAGATGGCACTTTGCTATTTGTATCATTGTCGACATTCATATCGATGGTTTATCGACATCTCGTCCCCAGGTCTTGATAACTAACTATATACCGCATCACCGTCAGCTGCCACATATCATCTTTTATGGTCATTGACAGGACACCATGCATTTGGCAATGTTTCCCATGTGATTGTGTATGCTCACATGCCAAACATGTGCTTATCGATGACCCAACCATATTTAGGTGTAAACATTTCTGGAATTTTCTCGTGATAGCCAGGGGAGCGATCTCGCCTAGAACTCTTTGTTGTCAAGGTAAAGCTCGAAGCACTATATTATCCCGCAAATAAGACTTGGGTTTGAAATTGCTACTGATATTTGCACAAATTAAACCCTCTCTGCATGTCTCTGGACAGAAATGTTGCATTAGTATCTCATATAAAATCGTTTTCCCAAGATGCGCAGTGTGGGTTCGTCGAAATGCATAAGTCAGATCCACGATCGTTAGCTAGCGTTATTGATCGTTTGAGAAGCAAACCTGTCATATTTTAGATTTTTTTTTTTTTTTGGTTCAAAATACTGATCGCTTGATGTATTTGTCGGTTTTGTTCCTTGTAAACCGAGAATCTCCTTCACTTGTCTTCGATTTGATTTTACCATATTTGAGCACTTTACTAAACATCTGTTTCTGCTATCACATGCATTCTAAGTGGCTCAATGGTGATGGACGGTGGTTCCGGACGAGAAATATGATCTTCAAATCACGTACGCACGACAGCTTTCTGGTAAATTCCACGTTAGCCGCATCCCAGCTCTTGCGTTCACATACTGTGCGTATTTTAGTAATGCCTGGCTTGTGTTTGTTGAACCTTTGATGGCTAATGGCAGGGGGAGGTAAGGGCCAGCATGGTCGAAGATGAAATCCGTCTGGGGTTGTCCTGCATATACATACACGAGAGGCTTTCTTTCAACTTGTACCCAGGAAGTATTGTCTTCCCTCCTTGTATCTTGGAATTTGATTGGATGACTCTCAGTTGGAGTGATACTGGACATTTGTACAGAGCAAGAGTCTATTGGAAAGGGTGCTTACTTTATTTCATTGCTTTCTATTTGGAAGCCAATTTCATTTAGCATGCACGCTTGATTCCTGTAGAAGAGGTCCTGGCATGGTTCTGCTGCAATTTCTTTCAAAAAGTGCATGATGCTGAACTTTAAGATGTTGAGGAATGGTTGGTGATGTATCAGTAAGTGTTTAACGCAATTTTGTCATTTGTGTGACGTTTCTTTCCTTGGCGGCTTTACTTTAAAAAACAGGGACAAAGTGCGGTTCTTAGTAAACCCATGAGATTTTAGCAATTCCCTCTCGCCCTTGCTCCATGGCATAACAGCATGGACACCTGAGAACCGGTTTTCTACCAAATTCAGACATACGTCTTTGCACGTGCTCCAAAATTTTTCGCTCATGTCCTCTCAAAGCCATTAAGTTGCCCTGAAACAGTCACCCAGCGAGGGCTTTTACGGCAGCTGTGTGGGCTTCGATCCTGCGAAGCCACTGATGAGTGCCTAAATTTGAAGAGGCCCTGGACCTATCCCACAAGTTGAGGAGATTATCCTCTCCTCTGCTAGCCAGCTCTTTGCCTGAGGGCAACCACTTCAGCCCACAATGTGGGATCTAATTCTCACATCATTGTTGGTGATCTTACAATCCATGCCTCCAGTTGCAAGTATGTGACTGTTCCAAGTCAAGGAACCAACTCGGAATCAGTGGCCTCCTCTTAAAATTCTCAGCTGCATGAGTGGAATAATAAAATAAAAAGCTAAATGGTAGCCTGAATGAGATCACATCAGCCACAGACGCAAAACTAATTCTATTGAAAAAAAAAAAGCAACCAGCTTACCTGTCTTTGAGCAAAGAAATCCCATAGCTGGACATGAGAATTTTGTAAGCCAATGGCAATATGCTGACCATCAGGAGCCCAGCTCACGCTTGTGACAAGGCCATCCTCATTATTGAAGGCGACCGCTCTTGAAGTAGAGCCACTGGAGGCATCACATGACTACTGACTCCGAGAGAGCAATTGCTACCACATTCTTGGCATCCCAGTCCAGCAAGTTCAAGTAATAATCATCCAATATATCAGTGGCATTAAGCGTCCTCTAGCACGTCTATCAATTGAAAAAGGAAAGAAAAAGCAGCACGTTCATAGCTGTGAGTGAGGTTAGCTACGCGGGATTAACTCTACTGGCATCAGCAGCTTGTTCTTCAAGGCCAAGATTCAGGACTGGTTCATGTTAAGTGCCTCTATGAGAAGCTTCTGGAATGCCACATTTAATGGTGAATCAGACTTCTTCCACTTCATCCCTCCACTAAATACGGAACGAGCGTAGTCGATGTCCATAGCTGAGCAGCTCGGGATGACTCTATTCAACTGTGATGAACAACATACCACAGAATTTTAAGGGAACAACTCTATTGGGACCTTCGTTATAAAACAATCGCTTCCAAATTTTCTAAGAGGAATTAATCTTAACTTTTTTTTACTTTAAAAAAACGTAACTGTGTAGTTCTCTGTATGCGATTATTGTTATCAGAGACAAGTGACAAAAGTACAAAGGCCTGCCAGTAGACACATTTCATGAGTATCACTCAATCCACAAGAAATAAAGGCCTAATTGAGAATTGAATTGAAAATCAGCTCTCGAAACCCATTGCCTGCAGAATATTTACTACCAAAAAAACACAATTCTGAAAAATTTCTGCAAAAATGATACAAAAGAAAGGACACAAGCTATTCTCGAGATTTCTTCCTCTATAGGTACTCTTGGAGAGGACCCCGAGACGGATGCAGAAAAATTACTTCGTGGTGAATTCTTCTTTGATCGTTGCATTTCTATGTGATGAACACAGAACAACAGGCAGTTGCTGAGGGGTTTGACAATTACAGATGAAATGTTTTTCAGAAAACTTTTCTCCATTACCTTCAAACCCAGACTTGTGTGGATAAAACAATCAGTCCTGCAGTGCAAAAAGGCACATTGCAAAATCCAGCAGTTTGGATTGAAGTAAAAAGAGTCAACACAATTAGCTTTATGCTGCAATCTGATTTTCTGAAACTCTTTACAAGTGAGAATAGTACACAATGAAGCGCCCAATTTCTCCCTGAACAAGCCATGAACCTCTCCTATCCCTCTACTCGTCTACATAGTTTGAGTTCCAGAGTCAATCCACGTATTCAGAAAGGACTATACTACCATGTATCTACTACTTCTAGAAGCTTGTATAAAATGATTACAAGGATACAACAGTATTGCATGCCACTTGATAACTAAAGCATTGACAGGCTTTTTCGAAGACTAAAGCATTGACAGGCTTGCCATACAAACACTGACACTCTGGAGACTTTTAGGTAGTTTTCTTGGTCTACTTTTTTTTTTTCTTTTTTTTTTTTTTGGTCGGATTCTTGGTCTACTTCAGATCCTCATAAGATTAGCAGATAGACAAAAAAAAAAAAAAAAAAAAAACATCAATCATCCATCTTTAAATCTTCATAAAAGCATATCCAACACCTGCACATTACCAGATGAACATACGCATGAAATGTGAAATCTGACCTTCTTACTTCATTTAATCTGAATAACTGGCATTGGCATGTATGCATCATCCATCTTTAAATCTTCATAAGAACAGATCCAACACCTGCAGAATAACAGATGAACATACACATGAAATGTAAAATCTGACCTTGTTACTTCTTTTAATTCGATAACTGGCAATGGGATGTATGCAGGACTGTTTTGGAAAGCCATAACCCGCTCACGACTGTAGGTACATGATAGAAACGCACATAGAAACTCTCTCTCTCAACAGTTTAAGATGTCTAGAGACATAGTGCTAATGGTAAAAAGAGGGTAAGGAGAAAACAAAGGCCATTCGCATAGCAACAACATACCTTTAACGCAGATCTAAACGTTTAAAGCAGTTGTTTTATGATGTACGGAACACAAATGGCACTGCACAAGATAAAAAGACATCCTTCATCAGCTAATGTTTACAAAATTGAAATGTTCACTTTGATTATCATATAGTAGGAACACTATTCACACTTGTAAAAACATTGACCATTTCGAGTTCAAAAAAAGTACCTCGATCTCAGGTAGAAGTAATGGCTTTGGACTCATTTGGACTTATTACATTGCAGCAAACGTAGAACTTATGTTTCATACATGAAACTATATCCTAAGATGAACAAAATAAACAGACTAAAAACCTAGCTCCAAGTAGAGTACGTAATATCCAATAGCCAAGAAGCGTTCCCAGATAAAAGTTACAACCTAAACCAAATCGAGAATGTCAGATTACAAAAAATAAAATTCCGCCTCCAGACAACTAGCACATGGGGCAATGAGTGATGAGTAAAGAAGCAAAAATTTTATACAGACCATTCCAATAATGGAAAGGCTTCCAGATTACCTTTTATATATCCAGATATTATATATAAAAAAATCAAATCCAACTAGAACTTGATGAGGAGTTTTAGGAGAAAAAGTCTAAATCAATTGTCTTGTGGAAAAAGAGGAGTTCAAATGACGTCCAAGGAAGCAATGAAATGCCACATTCATCTTATTGAGCTTAACATTGTTTTGAACGTTGCATAATAATTACCAAAAGAATAAAGAAAAAAAAATCATATGAAACAAAAGCTTTCCATGTTCCAACCATGACATACATGTTATTCTAGATTTATGTTCAGTAAAAGGAAACCTCTTACCAATCAGAAATATCGTTAGTGTTGGGGCAAAGCATAAATAGAACTGAACAACTACATTGCAAGCTTTGTGGATTATCAGGTTGTCTTTGATGCCCGTGACAATGTCCAAATACGGCCAGCAATGCTCAAAATAAACAAAAACACATCAAAGTCAATTAGTTTTACATCTCACCCATGCCAAAAGAAGAAATGCATTGCACTTGCCCAAACATTTTGTTTATTTTAAATTTTCAAGAAAATCATGCACAGGCCCGTGCATTCTGATTTTCAACATAGTTTGGCCTGTCAATTAGATAAAAACTAACCTGATTGAACATTCCAATCAATGACTTTGCCTGAGTAAGTTCACCGCACCGATTCTTCCAAAAAAGAGTCTTGGGCCCCTCTTTTTTAGGTGCCAACAACAGTGAAAATTAGGCTCTCTCTCTTCATTATCTGCAATAGCAATTCTCCAATCCCACATGCCGCGTGGACTCCATGTCCTTCTGCTACCACATGTTTTATCTGCGTGATCTTTTTTGTCTAGATCTACCACATAGTGAATATCCTCATTAAGTCTTCCATCCTTAAGACAGGTAAGCTGGTTGCTTGTTGTTTTGATAGCATTAGTGTTTTGTCTGTGGCTGAGATGTTCTTATTCAGGCTGCATTTTTTGCCTTTTGTTTTCATTTCCTCTCATGCAGCTGAGAACTTTAGGAGGAGGCCATCGACTCTGAGTTGGTTCCTTGGCCTAGAACAATCACATACTCACTACAGGAGGCATGGATTGTAAGGTCATCAACAATGATGTGACACTTAGATCCCACATTGTCGGAACCAACAGAGGCATCATCAAGAAGTCTGCGAGCCGAGATGGTCGCCCTCCAGAAAACAGCTGGCTAGCGGAGGAAATGATAATCTCCTCTACTTGTGGGATAGGTCTAGAGCCTCTTTGAATTCTGGCACTCAGTGGCTTTACAAGATCAAAGCCCACACAGCCACTGTAAAAGCCCTTGCTTGGTCCCCGTTTCAGGGAAACTTATTGGCTTCGGGAGGGAGTGACCGGTGCATCAAATTATGGAAGATGTGCACGAGTGCATATCTGAATTCGGCGGTCACGGTACTCAGGTGTGCATGCTGTTGTGGAGCAAGAGCAAGAGGGAATTGCTAAGCTCTTCGGGGCTTACTCAGAGCCAGCTCATTCTTTGGAAATATCCTTCTATGTGAAGGATGCAGAGCTAACTGGACATACATCTAGAGTTCTGTTTCTGGCATAGGCACTACTTGTATGCTTACTGTAGTCATTCGCAATTCGGTGCAAATACTTTTTGAAGTTTGCCTGTTGAGTTTATTGTTTTGCTGATTCTCATTGCAGCATACTTGTTTCACAAAGTCCAGACAGGTGCATGGTGGCATCTACAGCAGGAGATGAAAGATTAATGTTTTGGCAAGTATTTAGGATACCAAAAGTGGCCAAGCCAACACCCAAGACCTATTCCAAGCCATTCGCCGACTTGCGCTTCATCTGTTGAAGTCTAACAGATTGACCGATGCACATAACTTTGCCGCTTTTGCCCAGCATTTTTTCCAACATCAGAGATCTGTTCTTATGGAGCTGCAAGTTAACATTCAGACAGAAGATTACACCAATTTGGGAAGGTATCCATAGTGCATTGGATTGTAAATTAAAGTATGTAAATAGATAGATTACACTATTCGTGAATCTCCCTCTGCAAAGCAATGCATATTTTTCTGATCGGAATCTCTCTCTCTCCCCCGTCCCCCCCCAACCATACATCTCTCTCTCTCTCTCTCACTAGGAGAGCTAATAGTAAAAAAAAAGGGGGAACAAAAAAACAAAGCCATTCACATAGCAATAACATACCTTTAGCACGGATCTTAAGGTTTAAAGCACTTGCTTTATGACGAATAGAACACAAATGGCACTGCACAAGATAAAAAAGGCATCCTTCATCAGCTAATGTTTACAAAATTGAATTATTGGAATTTACTGTGGTTCATATAATACTAGCAAGTAGGAAGACTGCTCATGCTTCTAAAAAATTTAACCATTTCGAGTTTAAAAAAGTAGCTTGATCTCTGGCAGAAGTAGAACCTTTGGATTCATTTGGACTTCAAAACCATTTTCTCACATAGCAGCAAAAGTAAACTAATGTTTCATACAAGAAACTATTTCTTAAAATGAATAAAATAAGCAGACTCAAAACTAGATCCAAGTAGAGTACACGAAACCCATTAAAGAGGAGGTATTCCATACCAAAGTTACAGCCTTACCTAATCAATAAAATCAAACTACAAAAAATAGAAGTCCACATCCAGACAATTAGCGCATGAGGCAATGAATTGATGAGAGAAGAAGCCCAAAATTTACACAAACCATTCCAATAATAGAAAGGCCTCCGGATCACTTATTATAAATCCAGATTACACACACACACATGTATATGGTGAAATCAAATCCAACTAATACTGGATGAGGAGTTTGAGGAGAAAAAGACTACATCAATTGTCTGATGGTAAAAGAGGACTTCGCAATGACGTCCAAGGAAGCAATGAAACGCCACATTCATCTTATCGAGTTTAATATTGTTTTGAACTTTGCACATAATAATTACCAGAAGAGGAAGGAAAAAAACCATAAGAAAAAAAGCCTTCCAAGTTCCAACTATGACATACACAAGCACAAATCGAACTGAACAACTAAATAGCAAGCCTTGTGGACGATGCGGTTGTATTTGAAGCACATGACAATGTCCAAATAACTGCAGACGTGGAGGCCATCAATGCTCCGAATAAACAATGCACATCAAATTCAATTAGTTTTACCGCTAGCCCATGCCAAAACAAAAAAAATGCATTACAGTGGCCGGACCATGTTTTCTTTATCATAAGTTTTTGAGGAAATCATCCATAGGCCCCCGTTTATTCTGATTTTCAACGTCATTCGCACTAGCAATTAGATAAAAATTAACCTGATTGAACATTCTAGTCAATGTCTTTGTCTGAGTACGTTCAGCACACCGATTGTTCCAAAAAGAGTTCTGGGCCTCTTTTCTTTAGGATTGTCAAACAACAGGGGAAATTAGGTTATCACTCTCTTCATTATCTGCAATAGCAATTCTCTAATCCCCCCATGCTGAGTGAACTCCATGTCCTTCTGGTGCCACCTGTTTTATCTGCTTGATCTTTTGCAATCTAGTTCTATCATGGAGTGAACATTCTCATTAGGTTTTCCATCCTTTAAGCTCTTGCTCTCGTCCATTAAGGCGCTGCTGCAAGCAGCACTAGTATTAGACCCCACATTTTCCTTCTCATTATAATATTCCAAAATGAAATCCTTCAAAGATGTTCAAAGCAGGCTGTTCCACACCCCTCCCACCTCACTAAGAAATTCTGGCAATGCTGCTTCAACACAAGAGATTTGATCTCTGATGGCCACACTAAACAGTCCATCTTGAGGCTTAGTACTTTCGTCACCATGAGGCCCATGGCTAAGCCTGACTGCTCTCTCAAATTCTCCCAACTTAAAACCATCCGATCGAGTTGCCGTTTCATCGATGCCGGTGGCGTATTAATAAGAGCCCAGGAATGAAGTAAATGCAGATGTTCAAGAATCAGTCACGACTCGAACGCAACAAAGCACGGAGTCCAACCAAGCATGTATGCAGATTCAGCAATCCGCGAATCGTAAGGCAGAATGTCTAGAAATGAAGATGATGGGGGACGTACACATCGGCAGATGCGCTGGGCAGCAGAGGAGAAGGAATCGTCCTTCCCCCGCCATTCGCCACCCACCCGATCCACCTGAAGCAGCGATCCTCTTCCCTCTTCTCCTTCTTCTTCTTCTTCTTCTTCGCGAAGAAGAAGCGAAGAAGGAAGAGAGAGAAAGCAAATGCCGTTTTTTTTTTTTTTTTTTTCCCTTCCTGTTTCTATAACAACAAAATTGTAAAAAAAATTCTATATAACAAAAATTATCATCACAATGCCCCCGGCAATTTCCCAATTTTGGAGGAGAACCAAATATGAAATTCCGGATGTCCCAATATGTGTAGTTTGGTTAATTTATATGGCGGTTGAAAAGTATATATATTAAATTTAAACTAAAATCCTCATGGAAAAAATAAATGTAGCAAGTTTTGTCAGACTAAATCGAAAATTGATAGTTTGATTATCGGTTTTAGAACTAAACAATCTGATCCCTTATTACCAATTTTGGAATTGGTTCTCCTAGTTCAGTTCCTCGGACCAGATCGGAAATCAATCACCCTAGTTTGAATGATCTTTGTGCTTAAATAGTTAAAACAAGATGGTAAATTTTTTTTATTGCAATTGTAATTGTCCTTTAATTATCATCTGAGCCCCTAAGTCTCTTTTGGATCTGTCGAGGCCATCACTTGTTCGGCAAAGCTTCTTTTAGCATCGAGATTTAAGTAAAATTGATTTTATTAAGGCTTCATTTCTTTAGTAAAAATGAATGATTTAGAAAATAATTTTCTAAAAAATAAATATATCATTTTAAAAAATGAATCAATGAAGAAAATTTTATTTTTCATGAAAATATTTAGACGTGAATTATTATCAATTATAAAAATATTTTTCAATGGCTAATTATTTCAAGTGATTATTTTAGGTAAATATTTTCTATATCATTCATTTATATGCCAAATAAATAAAGGGTTAGGCGCATGGCAAAGTCTTCAAGGAACATGTTTGCACATATGGCCAATCAACAATCGAAAAATACCAAAAAAAAAAAAGAGCATCACAAAATGAAAAAAAAATTAAATTATCAATTTCATCGAGTACTACAATATTTTAAATTTTAATCCCAAGAAAAAAATTTAACTCGAATAAAGTGGCTTGATCATTTTTTTTTTGGTCAAGTCTTGACAAGCGAAGAAATTAAGAATATATTGTTGAGTAAGTTTTATATAATAAGCTAATAATTATATTGGCGTCTGAGGAACGCTGCCGCCAACGACTCCTTATATTCCTTTGCATTAAAAATGAGAATGATAATTTGCCTCCTGTCATCTCACGGAAATTGATTTTTACATGATACTTTGAGGTGCACAAAATTTCGTTATCTAATTTGACGTATGAAAAGCCATCAATTAATTTTCTTGATTAACCAATTATAGTGAGGATTAGAGAATATTAGTGGGTTTTTTTTTTTTTTTTTTGCTTGTGCTGATTGAAAAATAAAATTTTTTGATAATTTTATGGGTAGTGAAGAGTCGATAATAATTTTTCAGACGAAAAAGAAGAGTCAATAAGTTAACAATATATTGCTGAGTAAATTTTATATTAAACTAATTATTATGTTAGCGTCCGAGGAACGCGGCTTTGCATAACATTCCCGTTCCCGCCCGCACGTTGAATCCAAAATCATCATCATCTTCGTCTTCTCGTTCCTTCTTCTTCATCATCTTCTCCCTCTCACCCATTCCTCTGCGAACGATCTCTGAATCTCGCTCTCTCGCTCGCCTCTGATTTTGAGGGCATTTGCCAGAGAAAATCAAGCCTCTTTAGTTGAAAAGCTGACGACCCATCATCAACGCTCAGTCCCTCTTTGTTCCTCCGCTTCTGGGTCTTCGTCTGTCCTTGAAATTTCCTTTCTTTTTTTGGCAGAATTTCTGACCTACCTCTGCGGCGGGGGCGTTCGCTGGACCATGGCTAATGTGGGATTGCTGTCTGGGACTTTCGAAGTAGAAGGTAGAATTAGCAAAATGATTTATAGTGCTAATGTGGCTTAGACGATCCATCCTCTATGGTTTTCCTTCTCTCCTGCAATTACATTTCCCTCCTGCTCAACTTAATTTTTCCAAATAAGGTAAGTTCTTTTCTTGCTGCCCTCATTTTGTTCTTTGTTACTTAAATGATTTATTGTGCATTTGGTTGTTCTATTTTGTAGATCTCTTCTTCTTTTTCATCCCTTGACCATTTTGATTTCTAACAAGGAATTTTCTTTTACCCAATCTACTGTTCCTGCTGTTAATATCAAACATTGCAGCATTGCAGCGTTTGATGGATTTATCTCTTGCTCCCTCTGGTAATATTTTCCTACACATTTGGCAGGTTTGCAGTTATGGTGCCAGATCCCAGGCTTGATAGCTCTTTTCATGATGTAGCGGACCAAGTACTGAAATCTCTGTTGGATTTCGATCCATCGGAATGGGGTTTGCCCCCCTTTGACGAACAGAAAAGCTGAGAATTCGTTTGAGAATCAGATGGTGTGCAATGGCATCTCATGTCAAATTCATTTATCAAAGATGGAGGGTGATTGGGGTATACTTTATTTGGATTACAAAAATGTCATTTTTCGCATTGCTAGCATCTGTAGTTCAAAGCAATATTGAGCTCACATTTCAGAATCATGTTCTGGATGCGGAATGCGTCACGCTGAATGCTCTTTGACAAAAATAAATTGTCTCCATTAGTTTGACATGAATTAGCCGTTACCATTTGCACATATGCTTGTTCGGTGTTTTGGTCATGCAGAAAGAGGTCACTGAGCAAGAAATTAACCCAGCATATTGAGATCATTTCTCTCTGTACCCTTTTGTTCTGCAGGCTCAATCTGAGATTGTTGAGGTGTAGATGTGCTGGCGACACTCTGAAGGAAAACCCTTCTTCCATCCTCTGTTTTCTGCATCTCATAGTGGAGGAAGAAGCCGCAAGAGTTTCTGAGTTCATCTGGGATAATTACACTTCCCAGTGTGGATTTTTTGGTTGGTGTCACTTTTGACTGAGAGAAAGCCCGTGTCAATTTAATTTCTGTAAGTTGTGTTACATGATCGGATCACTTTGTTTAGGAGAATAATTATGTCGGAGGAATCCGGACGGTAGAAAGTGCATCTGTCCTTGCGAGGATGAAAAAGGGCAACGAGTGCGGGCATGACTCGCATTGCTTCCATTAAGATTTCTTTGAACAAGGTTGTTTTGTCTTGGGGTTGTTTTGGAGTTTCACAGGCTGATTCGGGCTTTCTCCCCTGACCGATTATATGGGTAAAGTCCTATATGATCTGTGTGAATGCCATGGTTGATAAATGCACTCATCAAGTGATATCTGGATAAGTATTCGTAGTCCTGTTCTGCTTGAAGACCGCTCTCTTTGAATCGTCGACTTGTTAGTGGAAATTATGGTTCTTCGACTAATAAAAGATTCTGACAGGACATCGCTAGTTATTGTGCTTGAAATTGAAAGACGATTTTGGACAAAGAAAGGAGCAAGAATTTCATCATTTGGGTTCTGATGCTGATGAAATGAAATCACTAATGATAACACAAATCCTTATAAAATAATAAGAAGAGTAAATGTTTAATCGACTAAAGGAAAATAGATAACTGGAATGATCGGAATTTCAAATGGAATGACTGCAAATAGATTGTAAGAACAAAGAATATCAACGGAAGTAAATCCTCTTCTTCATATGTTTTCCTCAAGTGCACCAAACAGATATCGGTTTCTCTCTTTTTAAATTGACATGACTTGATACCAAGCTGCTTCCTTAGCTTGGTCAATGGATATGGTAAATTTTCCTCACGACACTTGATTATATCACCAACACTCTGTGAGTTTGGCGGAAAATTAATAATTTGAATAATATTTCGTAAGAACGATCGCTAACAAAAATGAATAACTGTAAACTTCTTTTCATTATTCGAGAAAATATTTGGACATAAATTATTCTCAATAGTATAAATATTTTTCCTTGACTAATTATTTAAAATGATACACACAATCATTTTATGAAAAATATTTTATAAAATCGTTTATTTCACGAAAAATAAACGGAGGCTAAAGTTTATGAGTTATTTGGTCGGGCATTTATCCTGCTTGGCTTGTTTAGGGAGAATCCCTAAAAGATTGTAATTGCTTATGATCATACTGTCTCTTTCCCTCATAATCCAAATGCTTCTTTACTCATTACTCAACCTTCATTACATTGCACTTAGGTCTTGTCGTTTGGAAGTCATCTGACATTTACGATCCCCATTTTACTCTCCAGAAACCCCGTCTCCTAGGACGCTGCTTACACACCTGAATCTTTTCGCGCAATGGTCATTTTCATGTATGTGCGGAAAAGAAGAAGAAGTTAGAACTTGTTTTCCTTCATATCAATGTGTTTCTAATCAATGTATGCGTGAGTTGCATTGTATTTCTGTCGTCAAGGGTTAATATTAAAAGTAAGCATCAATGCGAGATTGGCAGTTCAGATTCGTCGATGCAAATGCAAATCACATCACATGGTTCAAGAAAAGCTTTCTGCTTCTCTGACAAATGGATCTCACATACATACAAACGTACAGGAGCCTGGCATTTCCATTATGATTGGCCATTTAAAATGTTAGCATAAAGCAGAAAACAGACGATGAACTAGTGATCTTTTTATTATTGTACATTGACTGACGATTTTTTTGCTGTTCCAAGTTCTTGAACTTTTTGAGTATTAAAACATATATATATATATATATATATATATATATATATATATATATATATATATATATATATATAATTCCTTTGCGTTTCTTAATATGCCTATCGAAAAGGGCGCTTACTTATATTTCATCGCTTTCTCTTCGGAAGCCAATTTCATTCAGCATTGCATGATTGATTCCTGTGCAAATGGTCGTGGCATGGTCCTGCTGCAATTTTTTCCATAAGGTGCAACATGCTGAACTTTAAGATGTTGGGAAATTGTTGGTGATGTATCGGTTAAGTGTTTAATGCAATTTTGCCATTTGCGTGTCCTTTCTTCCCTTGGCGGCTTTACTTTAAAAACAGGGATGGGATGATTGTTTTTGTGTCTTTTGGTCTTAATAGGTAATGGAAAATGAATTATCTTTGATTCAGTCTGATGATGACTGGGCTGGAAGTGCATTGCAAGCAATATCATACTCTGAATTTTCCTCTTTTCTCCAAACGATAGAGCGGGTCAAATTTTCTAATTGAACAAAGAACAAACAACATCAGAAACCGCAGTATTTTCTTTCACGAATGTAAAGGCAAATGTTTCTAAGACATGGAGAGAGCATCTTTTTGCTTTTAACGCACCAAGCAGTTCCAAAGTGATCACAGCAAATTACTTGATCCATCAGAAAAGCAAAAAAAAGAAAAGAAAAGAAAAGAAAAGAAAGAGAATTCATTTCTTATTAGAAAATCTTACAAGCTAAAACAAACTACTTCGGACCTTCTACTTCTACTTTGCTACGACATAGCGGACACGAGTCATCCCTCTCGAGCCAAGCGGTTCTTTCGCTACTTTTCAATGGTGCTTCTGGAGACACCCCGCGTAACTTGATTGGGATCTGACTCATATCCTCCAATAGAGGCTTCCTCAAGTGTCCCCCATTTCAATTTCCTCTTTGGTGGCCAATTGCATGTTCATCGTCATGTCGAACCGTCAATAGCTGTGATCTGATCCTCAAAAGGCCGTGTGCATAAAGACTGTTCTAATATCAGCCCAAAAGCTGTGACGAATGCCCAAAGCATCAAGAACTCTCTTAGTGTGCGTTTCACAAGGGATTGCCATGGTAGGATGCAGAGTGGCATCTCAAGCGACTGACTCAACTCCGACAATGTAAAGTCTCGAAAATGTATTGGCACTCCCTGTTGATCGACGGAGACTAGCAGATGGTGCCACTTGACTGAGAAGTTGAAGATCGCGGTTGACAGGCTAGAAAAATCAGAATTTCTTGTCTTCAGTCCCAAATTATATCCGCAATAGACTGTCTCCTCCATGTTGTTATCAAGAGTGGATTGAAGAGGATTTCACGGGTAATGTTGAAATGCAATCACGAGAAAAGCCTAGGATATTTTTTTGTGAAATCTTTCTAAAATGTATTGGAAACAAACGGAAAAGAAGCTCTAAAACAGAGAATTGGAGAATTGGACGAAACGAACAGTTAGAACTATTCCCTCCTGCGAGCAGAGCGCAATCTGCTTCAAAACCAAAATTTGGAGTTTATGCAGAATTGGAAATTCTCAGTGAAGATGACAAGCAATTGGAATGTTATGTTTTTACCAAAAAAAAAAAAATTGGAATGTTATGCATACCATGTAGCCTAGGCTTTGGGTCTTATTGTATAAGCCATGGGAAGCGAACGAAACTTTCGTGTTTTGTTTTGTGGAGTGGCGGCAAATTTCAAAGAGCGATGTGCCGCAATAAATGAAAGAATTTCCTTTTTTTAATTATTGATTTTATGTAAAAAATTCCGATTTGGCGAGAGATCGTAGCAAGATTAGGCACTGATTGGGGGAGAATGGTTGTCAGTCCATCTCTCCTTTCGGCTCTCCTTCTCCTCTCTTTTCATTAATCTTGCTTTTCTTTTCTTTGCTACTTCAATATTTTTATACAAGCCTTTCGTGATGATTTTTCCCCTTCATAAAAAAAAAAAAAAAAAAAAAAAAAAAAAAAAAAATCAGAACAGGGGTTTTGATTTGTTTAGAGAAATCGTACATTCCACAATGAGGACTTCTGGAACGAGGAGAACTTACAATACTCACTAGGAGAACTTATAATACTCACTGGAACTTTGTTTTAAGTGCGTGCGTCTACTGCCAATGTTGTTGTACCCTTTTAACAAAGTGTGATCCTAACGCTTTTCTATGCCTACTTTAAATAGGCAACATATACAGAGAACGGAAATAGAAGGACAAAATTGTGGGACTAGTGCCAAATGTCAATTGTGGAAGGAAGGGCTCATGGCAAGAAAAGGGTTGGATCTTGCTTGCTGTATATGCACTTCTGACTTGAAAGAATGTTCGAAACATTAGGGAAGCAGATTTGAATTTCAAGCTCAAAAGTTATCCAGTGATCACTTTCACAGATGATAATCGAAGCACGTGTCGATGCCCAAATACCTGCAGAACATGGAGGCCATCGATGCTCGAAATAAAACAAACACAAATTCAATTAGCTTTACATCTAGCCCGCACCAAAAGAAGAAATGCATTACACCGGCCCGAGCATTTTTTATTAATTAGAAATTTTTTAGGGAAATCATCCACAGACCTGTTCATTCTGATTCTCAACATCGTTCGCATTGTCAATTAGATGAAAACTAACGTGATTGAACATTCTAGTCAATGACTTTGCCTGAGTACGTTCACCACACCTATTCTTCCAAGAAAGAGTTCTGGGTCCCTTTTCTTTTGGTTTGTCAACAACAGTGAAAATTAGGTTCATCTCTCTCTCCATTATCTACAATAGCAATTCTCCAATCCCCCCGTGCTGGGTGAACTCCATGTCCTTCTGTTGCCGCCAGTTTTATCTGCTTGATCTTTTGCATTCTATATCTATCACACAGTGAAGATCCTCATTAGGTTTTCCATCTTTTAAGCTCTTGCTCTCATCCATTAAGCCACTGCTGCAAGCAGCACTAGTGTCAGACCCCATATCTTCCTTTCTCATCATAATTTTCCAAATTGAAACCCTTCAAAGATGTTCAATGCAGGCTGTCCCCTCCCCCCACACACACTAAGAAAATTCTAGCAATGCTTGCTTCAACATGAGAGATTTGATCTCTGATGGCCGCAATAAAAATGCCCTTCTCAAGCTGTCGTAGTTTCATCACCATGAGGCCTGTGTCTAAGCTTGGCTGCTCTCTCAAATTCTTCCAACTTAAAAACATACAAAAGGCAGACATCTCAGTTCCGAGGTAAAAAAGAGCACGTAGCTCAAAAAGAAAAATCGTTCTGTATGTACAATGGACTGTATGGTCATCAACAATGATGTGAGACTTGGATCCCACATTGTTGGAACCTACAGGGGTATCACCAGGAAGTCTGCAGCCTGAAATGGTCGCCCTCGGGGAAACAGCTGGCTAGCGGAGGAAATGACAATCTCCTTTTCTTGTGGGACAGATCTAAAGCCTCTTTGAATTCCGGCACTCAGTGGCTTCACAAGATTGAAGCCCACACAGCCACTGTGAAGGCCCTCGCTTGGTGCCCATTTCAGGTGAATTTGCTGGCCTCAGAAGGGAGCGACCGATGTGTTAAATTTTGGAACACATGCACGGGCACGTGTCTGAATCGGTGGACACCGGTTCTCGGTGTGTGCACTGTTGTGGAGCAAGAGGGAGAGGGAATTGCTAAGCTCTCACGGGCTGTTGAGAACCAGCTCATTCTCTCGGAAATATCCTTCTATGCGAAGGATGGCGAGCTAAGTGGACACACATCTAGAGTTATGTTCCCGGCACAGGTACTACTTTGTATGCTTATCATAGTCATCTGCAATTCGGTGTAAATACTTTTGAAGTTTGCTTGTTGAATTGATCATTCCGCTGATTCTCGTTGTCATATACTTGTTTTGTAGAGTCCGGATGAATGCACGGTGGCATCTGCAGCAGCAAATGAAAGATTAATGTTTTGGCAAGTGTTTGGGATACCGTGGCTAAGCCCACACCCAAAACCTCTTCGAACCATTTGCCATTTGGCACGATATCCGTTGAACTCAACGAGTTGACTGGTGCTCATCATTTTACTACTTCGCCTAGAATTTTTTCAGCCTATTTGCTTAACCAACATTGGATTTGGAGCTGCAAGTTGATATTCGACGGGAGATTGTCGCGTAAGTGTAGTTGCAAACCGACCGGCCATGAATTTTCAATTTCAAAAGTGCTCTTCTTTCTCCATCTAATGTCTTTCTCTTGTTTGGGTTGGTTGGAGATCTTGAGGCATGCGTCGATGATTATAGTAAATCTTTCAAAGAAGGAACTAGATACATCGGCTGTTGGATGAGTTCATGGTGTTCGTCTCTTGTCATTGATTCTTCATTGTGAGAGTTAGACATATTTAGAGCTTGACGTTTGATCATCATAAGCCTCGCCCTCTATTGCAGGTATCAGCCTCTATTACCTGTTGAGATGGTGGAGACATCATCAGAGCTTCGTTATGAGGGGGGTACTTCTAGAAATTATTCTGTCATTATTGTCTATTAGTGACTGTAATGTGGTTTCTCTAATTTTCTTCTAGTTATGTTCCTCATTTAAATAGGGGATCACCTAATGGGCGAGGAAGAGGTCGTGGTGGTAGAGGAAGACTGAGATCTAGAGGTATTGCATTCACAAAGCTGAACAATTTTTTAGATCGCATGGAAGGGAGTGTTTTAGATATGGGATCTTGCATCATGGTTAAGTAAATTGTTTTCATTCTCGGTTGTAATGGCACCAAAATGTTAATGTACTTCTTTGAGGAATATGCAGATGGCAATACCCCTTGCTGCTGCATCTGCAATCCTTCATATGTTTGCTTGCTAGTAACAACTTATAATATTGCTTGTTTCAGGGAATGGTTTTGTGAATTCTGAGTATGACGATGGAGGTTGGGACCACAACCAAGGTTATGCCAAAGGCTCGATCGAGGAAGAGGACATCGTTTTCATGGCTGAGAACGGGGAGGATACAATGGACCTCATGCTGATCAACAGCAAGACAGAGGATACAAACAAGAAGCACCTGCTCAGAACTGCAGTACTCTTTCAATCATTCTTTTTCTCATAGACAAGTACGATTTGATACGTGTTTCATTAATGGTTATGGTCTAGTTATGTGAGCCTAGGACGAAGGCAAAGCAATATTCCTCTTTGATACTATATTCAGTGTGAACCCTTGGCTTTCTCCAATTAATCTAATCACTTCTTCTCTTGTATCTCTTTCTTCCTTCTATAGGATAAGTATAAATTAGTTTCTGAGAACTTCCAGGTTATCCAACTTGCACTGTAATTGGTGAATGTGAACTTCAACCTCTTCTATAACATTTGTGGCTTGTGGGTGCAAAATCATTCTGTTTGAGAAATGCAAGCAATCCTCCTGGTCACAGGATGATACAATCTATACTACCCTTCTGGAAGGTAGATATGCAATCCTAGATGTCCCGCTATTTACATGACAAAGATAAATGGAACAGCAAAAGGATTATAACAAGGTAAAGATATATGCTTTCATTAGCCCACTCAGCCGAGCATGCTAAAATGTTAAAGCAGTAGGAGATCATGCTAGGGGGATATAACATCTCCCTGTTTTAGAATGTCTCTCCTAAAAGCTATTTAGAATAAAACGTGGACATCAAGTACGTTTGTGCTGGTGTGTGTGTGAGAGAGAGAGAGAGCGAAAGAGAGAGATGATCTTATCCACTGGGAAAGACTCATTAATGAGAGAAATCGATGAGAGGCGTTTATAAAGCTCTCGGCGTTGCCCAAAATCAGGTTTTCTTTTGTGACCAAGCTTCCTTATTGGTCTAACCGGAATTGTGGTGGTCGAGTATGATAAACGATGGGTGGTGAAAGATGGATGCCGCAACCTACCCCTCAAGGCAGGAAGGGCCCTCTAATGGATAGATTTATTGGTATTTAATTGTAAAACAATTTAAGCATGTGTTCCCATAACAGACAGCTTTAGAAGCATCGTCTAGTTGGTGAGCTGCACTCAGTCTATTAATTACGAATACAGATTCTCCCAAACCTCCCATGATAAGGATTCATTTTAATGTTCGTTAAACAACCTAACATGTTAATTAAGAGTCACTGCTAACCTCTTTTTTGGGGGCCGGCTACATTGCCCCATCAAGAATTGCAAGTATGAACCAAAGAACTTGGGTTATCTTAATATTTATATTAATGCAATTTCGGTACCTAACGGTTTGGCTGTTACCTAAAGTGATCATGCATTTGTTTTTATGTTTTCGTGCAAATTCATTTTGAGCATTGAAATGTGATCATATGTGGATGGTTCGTTCATGCAATTCTAAACTAGTCAACATAGTATGAAATAAACTTGCATATAACTGAAAATGTGTTGCGGGAAGGTAAACACTCAAGAAATTAAAGCACAAACTATTCTAAGTTTATGAAAAATAAAACCCGCAACTTGTCGGATATTATTACAAATTTGAATGAAAAACTCGAGAAATGGTCGAGAATGAATGGTACTTCACAAACGCTGGATAGGACATCGGGCATGCCACCGCTTTCGAGTCTTTCGGTCTACTTCTTCACAGATTGTCTCGACATACTATACTAAGTATTCGACTTATGTAATACATATAATGCAGCCATACAAGTCCAAGCAAGTACAAACAAGAGCCAATAACTCGAGCAAATTTTGAACATGAAACACGAGCCTTGAAGTTGGCCTTTGGTTGTGCACACATATTGTCCCATCCTAGACCCTAAAGTTGATTAAATTGTGATTAATAGTTATTGGCCATCATTTATGTTCACAAACAGTGGTCGATTTCTATTAATCCCTAAATTTAAGGTCTAAATCTCCTTTTGGCATTTCCCTTGTTCATGCATTGAACTTATGCATACATCTAACAATCACATACGTGAACAATTAAACATGCATTCAGATGAAAAATGGACTTGAATCTCAAACCATCTAACAAAGCTAGTGAATCATAAATAGGATCACTTATTCATTAATTGCAGGATTCATATCATTAGGTTTTGAAATTAATTGACCAGACAAACGATCATCAAATGAAGTGATTCAGGCATGCTTCTAAAGCTTAATACGTGTAGAATAAATGTCTAGAAGGTCATTAAATCCAATTCTTTACCGTTTGACTCGAAAAATACGATTTGTCCCGAAGGGTCCAGAATCCGACCCGTTTCAGGTCCGAGTTTTGAAAATTTTGGAAAAAATATCAACCGACTTTAAATTGGCGTGAAAATTTTTGAGTAGTTAGGGAAGGGAATCAATAACAAACTTTCAGTTTTTATATTTGACAAATTCATAAGAGAATATTTTGGAAAATCGGTCAGTGCCTAACTGTTATAACTGAATTAGTTTCGGTAGCAGCTCAAACTTTATCCGAATGTTTTGCAACTAAACCCCTCAAAATTTGCAATCAGGTGTTGAAATTTTTCATATTTGCGTATAAGAGGCTCAGGAAAAACTTTAATGTTTTGGAAATTTGCAAAAAAGGACCTCAACTTCGTCAAAATTACTAAACACACCCGGTCGTTCTTGAGAAACAAGTTCCACGATCTGGGGGCAAATTGATTATGCGCACTGATCAGATCCTTTGAATGACCAAACATGCATCGATTTCAATAAAATTGGTGTCAAATGAATGCTTGAGATGTTAGCTCAAACTTTCGTGGAGAACTCTTTTGAAAATATGAACACAAAATTTTATAAAAATTGAAGAACACATAAAGATCTGACCGGAAAACCGATTTTCAAAGGCAAGCACGAATGATTGAATGATGATCGTACTGACCAAACGACCTTCATTTTTTTAAAAGAAATTTTAGGTTAACTAGATCTAGATGTGGCAAACAACTTTCATGGAGACATCATCCTGAAAATCTACTCACAAAAATCCTAAAAAAAAAAAAACAATCAAGAAATCAGCAATGTACATCAGAAACACAACAATCATGAAAAACCATACCAATTTTTCAAATCAGGCCTCAATGTTGCTGGGGCATTTTGACACAGCAAATGAAGTCCATTTAAGGTACACAATATCTTAAACTTTCTAATTTTATCAATGCAAAGCTCAAAACCTTTGGGCAAAATCCCAGTGGAGTCCTTCGGAAATATTGCTGTAGCAAATTGTTGAAGTGGTGTATTATTAATTAAAAAATATTTTAAAATTATTTATTAAAAAAAATAGAACGTCTATTCAATCTTTTGTTCACTAGCTTGGCCTTCTTTGCCATTGGCCCACGTGAAGGCAAATGCTTTGCTCTTTGAACCGATATGACCGGGAGCATACGTAAAAGTACGTAATCCTCCATGCTTGCCTTGCCATTCTTGTGCCGGCCATCATAGATTACAAAAGAATTTCCTCAAAATCTCCTATACAAATCTAAGATAAGGCGTTCGAGTCCGCCAATAAATGGAAATTCCATCCCGAACTCGGAGTCTTTCTTAGACGACTCCGAAAAAGTGACCGGTAGCCCGTGTCGATGAGACCAATGAATAATGGCAGCCCAATTTTTTTGGTTCCATTGGCAATGGTGGTCTGGGCCTTTTTCTCGAGCTATAGAGGAATGCGGTATCTGGATTGTCTAAAGATTGGCTCGATCCCTAACAATTGCAGCATAAAAGAGGCTCGATCGATTGGTGAATTATCAGAACTAGCCACCCGAGTCTGCAACCGCAAGTCGATGAATTGTTTTTTGAAAAACAACACTGGAGTGTGATTATGCTAAGAAGAAAGATATAAGGAAAAAGAGAAGAAAAGAAAGGAAGAAGGAATATCTCACAGCAAAAAAAAAACCTGAACTTTATATAGTTTGCAAGATATTAAGATCTCCAATGTTTTTCCGTTTCATCAATATTCCAAATTTCTATCAATATCCGGCCAAATTAATTACTTGCCATTTATAATTAAATTTATAATATGATTTGACTATTTTTTTAAAAACTCCGATCCTTGTGACATTAGAGATAGCTTTTTTTCACAAAAATGATCATTTTAAATAAAATTCGGCACTCAAATAATCATTATTTATAATTTTTGGACGGCGTCATTTAAGGGTTATATCCTCACTAAGTACGTTAGTAAATCACGTAGGATCGAGAAATTAATAAAATATAATCACGTCGGATTTTCAGAGACACAAATCAAAATTAGTACCTAAATGATTTTTTTTTTAAATGACACTAAAAATTTTGATATTGAAGTGAGTACCGTACCTCATTTTTGATATATCTAGCGTACTTACCCTCAACGTGAAAGGATTTTCATGATTAAAATAAGAAGCGAAAGTAATTGGAAATTGGAATATATTCCGGACGAGAAGCTTTGATCGTACGACATGACCGCCGGCCTGAGGAATTGAATTTTCCAAGTCGGAAGGAATATCTCTTCGGCATCTCTCTCCATTCCCGGCTCCCTTCCCGGTCTCTCTCTCTCTCTCTCTCCTCGAACTCCGGCATCGAGCGCCGGCCGCGCGCGCAATGGCGAGGCGAGGGACCATCACCCACGTCGTCTTCGACATGGACGGCCTCCTGCTCGGTACTTCCGATCGAACCCTTTTGCGGGACTTCGTTTTTTTCTCCTCCAATGGGAGAGATCTGGATCCCCCCTCCAGTTATAATGGGGCGGAAGTTTTCGATGTGTTTCCATTGGGAAATGGGGTGCGTGTGCTTGTGTTGTATGGTGCTGTCTCTGGGTTGTTCGTAGAAAGTGGTAGCTCTGTTTGCGTAATTTATGCTCATTTAGCCTCCTGAAGTATGGGAGATTTGGCGGGTCGACCTTGAAGTCACGAGTTTTCGCGATCTATCTCTGAAAGTTTTCGAATTGTGCTGGAGTGGCGCTTGGTTCTGTATAATTAAGTGCATGATTTGTTTGGTGAAGTGGGAATGGGAACAGAACCCTGTTTACACGGAATTGGCCTTTGAATGATTGTGGGTTATATAGTTCATTGTTTTAAGATGTAGGAATTTGGTGAAGGACTTTATCATAATGCTGAGAATGGAAAACATTTTAGAATCATTGTTGTGGTGAGTAATTTTATGCTTATTGTGGAGGTTTTGGTCAAATAAGCTGAAGTTGCCGATTGCAAAGACTATTTCCACTTATCAGAATGCTTTTACTCATGAAGAAAAATTATGGATGCTGTTGCAATGGCTAATGGGTGCTTGGACAGTGGGATTGACTCAAGTAGTTTAGGAATGATTTGCTGATCAAGCGTTATTTTAAAAAAAACGAAGAAGAAACTTTTGACTGTGTTAATTGGATCCTTTTACTATATCAGTGGGACACAATGGCATTTAGGCTAAGTGGAAGAAGTTGATTGAAGTCTGCGTTTCTACTGTGAAATCCTCTGTCTCGGTGAATAAGCTTTCTTTGAGAGTATTCTTAGAGCAGTAGAGGGATGATATACATGTTTTAATGCTGCAAAGAGTGAAGTAGGTTAGGTTCAACTCACATCTCTTATAAGCTAATGATGCACTAGCTTTTGCCATGTCATCAACATCAACCAGATGCTTGATGGAGATATACTGAGATTTGACATGCTTGCTCCTCTGTTCTGTAGCTAAGTCTGCTTGAAAATCGATGTAAACATATAAGACAGTCTTGCCGACACTTTGGGTTGTAAAGTTGGTTTGTGCCAATGAATAGTCTTCCTTTTGGTGTTTGTCCCCACCAATCTATTTGGAGAGGCAATTTAGAGAGCATGGAAAGGAAGCTAGCAATTAGAAGAAACATCCATTCCTCAATAGATAGAAGGTTGTTAGATTGGAAGTAGATCATCAAGCTTCCTTCATGTTTCCTTGTGCCATGTTCCTTCTTAATGGCATACAATCCGGATGTCATGGAAAGAAGTTTTTGTTGGGAGATGAAATCGAAGGCCATAAGTTTCATTCGATTAGTCAAAATGCTCCTTGCACTCCTCTCAAGAGAGGTGGACTGGGTATAAGAAGTCTTGGGACTGCTAATAAGGGCCTTTTGGGAAAACTCCAATAGAGATTTGCAGCAAATGGTGATGGCTTGTGGAAAATCAATTGTAGTCTCAAAATGTGGACTGGATGTTGGTGGCTGGTGAACCCAAATAGGCCATGATCAGAGTCTTTGAAAACACATCTCGAAGGGGTGGGAAACTATTTTTCATTAAGAATTGAACTAGGGAAGGAAGTTCCCTTTTTCACGATATTGGGTGGGTAAGCAACCTTTGAAAGTCTCTTTCCCAGAATTCCATTTGTGGTAAAGTTGCTCTTGTAAAACCCGTGGTGTGACAGGTGGATAATGACCTTCTGTTCTCAATTTGTACTAGGGAAGTTAAGAGGCTGAGAGTTGGGGTGGATCTCACTTTTTTGATCTGATAAAATTCCATGGACATAGAAAGAGGTTAACTCTTCGGAATGGAACTTCAACAAGAACCTCAATTTCCACTGCAAATGCATATTACAATGCTTTAGGAGAGGATTATCGCTGTTAATTTTGACGAAATAATCTGAAAGCTGCGTGGAGTGACTAAAGTTGCTTTGTTTATGTGAACAATGATCTTGGAAAGAATACTTGTAATGGAGAATTTGATGAAAAGATGATTTTTTTTATAGCAAATTGCAGTTATATGTATATTAAGTCAGGGTAACTGGTCGACCATCTTTTACTACATTATGAACTGCACAAAGTTAGTTGAAATTCAGAGATATCTTTGCTGGGCCATGGTCAGTAATCCCACATATCATAAAAAGGATTTTTTGCCTTGTTGACCCTCCAGTTTGAATGCAACATTCTGTAGGCTGTCCCTCACAGCATTATGTTGAAAATTTTGTTTGACAGTAATTGGAGAACATTTCGGGTTGAGGTGCAGCCAATTTAGATAATGAATGGAACATTGACTATCTTTGAATCATTTCACATGTGATAATTTTTTCCGTTTTTAATCTGTGTCATTGTTATCTCAATCCCATCCTTGCACATACTTCCTATAAACTGTTGTTAAGTAAACTATCTTATTTGTCAAAAATGAGAAAAAGGATAAAAGATTAGAGTGGGAAAAATTGAGTTGAGTCTAGAGAGTGTTTTTATCTTGGATATATTCTCAAGTTTTGAAGATAAACAGTTAAAGTTTCAAAATCACATATATTATGATTGTCATTGATTGTTAACTATAAGTTAAGCATTAAGCATCTATTCGACACAAAATCATGAAGCCAGAACTCTCTACTAAAAAAGTCTTACTAATATTGGAAGTATGGTTTGGCACATGTAAGAACTGTTTGTCTTCAATATGTGCTGAAATTTTTTGTGAACTTCTTATCTAAATATGCAAGCATTGTCTATCTTTTGAGCACGCTGTTCTCTTTCCATTCTAGTCTCTCCTGGTGTGGTTGAACTGAAAAAGGATGTTGAACTTCACATTTGTTGAAAACTGAAAGCCCTTTTGCATTGCTTGATGAATGAATTGCCATTTATGCTCCAAATGTTGTATCTGCTTGGATGATTGTCCTGCCCCTCTTTCTTTTTTTTTTTGAAGTAACTATGCACAAGGGCCATTTTTTTCCAGTTTCTTGGAAAAAGAGCAATAATTGAGGGGCATTCTGATGCTGTATGCTGCAGATACGGAGAAATTTTATACAGAAGTCCAGGAAATTATACTTGCGAGATATAATAAAACATTTGATTGGTCTCTCAAGGCAAAAATGATGGGCAAGAAAGCAATTGAAGCTGCTCGAGTCTTTGTTGAAGAAACTGGAATCAGTGATGTTCTCACTGCTGAGGACTTTCTTGTGGAAAGGGAAGAGATGTTAAAAACAATGTTTCCCACGAGTGAGCTAATGCCAGGTGGATCTCATTGCACCATCATTCTTTGAAACTTTTTATGTTTCTTCTTATAAGTTCTAATCTCACCCATGTAATACACTTTCGTATAATTAATCTTGTACTCATTTTAGGGGCTAGCCGCTTGATCAGACATCTTCATGCAAAAGGGATACCAATCTGCTTGGCTACAGGGTAAGAATCTGATCAAACGATCTTCTTTCCTTTTTATGTGGGGATGGTGTCTGGTGAGAGAATAACAACAAACAAAAGCAGAAACAACAAACAGCTATACATATTTCTGGTATTTGTTGAGATTTGAGAGAACAAAGAAAAGCACAAGTATTGTCTGAACATTCGACTTCTGGGTATCATGCATACACTCCTTTTACATTTCTTGGATGGGAACACTGTCAAATCTGACATTCTTACCAAAAAAAAAAAAAAAAAAAAAAAAAAATACTGTCAATCTGACATGTACTCCACAGCTCCCATAGGCGCCATTTTGAACTGAAGACTCAAAGACATGGTGAACTTTTTTTCCTTGATGCATCATGTGGTGCTTGGTGATGACCCAGAAGTCAAACAAGGGAAGCCATCACCAGATATATTTCTGGCAGCAGCCAGGAGATTTGAGGTAATGGCTCTCTGATGGGTGCTATTTCGGTCAATCTTTTTCTGTTCACTGTTTGTCCAAATGATGCAACCATTGAAGACTTAAATTGGTATGACATATTGTTCAATTTTGTGGATTAACAGGGTGGACCGGTTGATCCACTCAATGTTGTTGTGTTTGAAGATGCTCCTGCTGGAGTTAACGCAGCGAAAAATGCTGGGATGTAAGTGAACTTGTTGATAGTGTATATGCTTCTTGATAATTGTGGAAATTGTGGAACTGCATTGCATCTCATGCTTTAATTTTGAAAAGATCAAGTTTTAGATTACCATGAGGGCTTGGGCATGTTTGTTATTTTTTTAGTTTGCTTTATCATTTTTCGTTAGAGTATTGTACAGTTTCACAGATGTTAGATGTTCCGGCATAATTTAATACCTGGAACTATGTAATTTGAAAAGTAAGCAAAGCAGGCAGGCATGGCCCTGAATTATGATTTTTAAGAAAAAGTAACAGGTTTATTGTAAAACGGGAGCATTTTGGCTATTACGGAGTTTCGTAGTAATCACTCAATAAAAAAGGAGGATTAGTTGAGTTAGGCCTAGATCTATGTATCTCATTCTAACTATGAATATGCAAGAGAGAGATAATGAGATTGTCCATGGGTTTAGTGAGTTGGAAATCTGAAGAAAGATAGAGAAAAAGCAAGAGGAGGAAAAACTGTGGAATTTAGAAAGCTGTGAATGAAAATCCTTACAGCACTTACGTTTGCCAACAAAGTCATCAAGAAAGAAACTTTGGGAATTGTTTCTAAGTGGTACTATATATGAAAACTTCGTGGCAAAATTCAGATCTGTTATCCACTCAAAGTGCTTTACTCTGATTTGGCGGTGATATTGTGCAATCATTGTTAGTCTTTCTCAATCGTGAAAGCAGAAAAACAGTTTCAACCGATAGCAAAGCACCATCATGAAAGTTCCCATAGTGTTTGGGTTCATAGGGGCATGAGTGAAATGATATGCAGTCCATTCTTCCACACTACAGTTCAAAAAGTGGATTCCGTAGCTGGCTGATACACCTGAAGGCAGATTAGTGGATATGCTTGATTCAATAATAAGGTTGTCATCAATTTTGAATAGTCAGATCATGTTCAGACTGGCTTCTTCTGTATATTCTTCTTGCGGGGTAATGCTTGAAGTATGACAATTATAGATTCAAAATTTGGTTGAATTGTTGCATATTGTAGGAATTCCAATCTCCTTTCAAATTCAATGCAGTCAAATAGTTGAGGACATTGTATGCATTTGTACTTTTGAATGTGCATTTGCAACAACCATAACAACTAAAGGATCATCCTTGTAAAATTTTAATTTGGAACATCACATGTACTGATGGTAGAAGTTCCATGAAGTGGTTATTTCTATGCAATTGGATCGCTGAATGATCATCTTTTTTTTTTTTTTTCCTTATGAATTTCATCATTGTTAGCCCTGGTCTAGAATAATTAGCAGAGGGGTGATTTTAACTGCACTCAGGGATGTGAACAGTGGCATGTGGTAATATAGGGCTTAATCACATGAGTTAGGCTGTACAAGACATATAATGGGGGCCTAAATTTGGGATTGCTGTCTGGGACTTTCGAAGTAGAAGGTAGAATTAGCAAAATGTTCTGGTGCTGAAATTTATAGTGCTAATGTGGCTTAGACGATCCATCCTCTATGGTTTTCCTTTTCTCCTGCAATTACATTTCCCTCCTGCTCAACTTAATTCTTCCAAATAAGGTAAGTTCTTTTACTTGCTGCCCTCATTTTGTTTTTGTTACTTAAATGATTTATTGTGCATTTGGTTATTCTATTTTGTAGATCTCTTCTTCTTTTTTATCGCTTGACCATTTTGATTTCTAACAAGGAATTTTCTTTTACCCAATCTACTGTTCCTGCTGTTAATATCAAACATTGCAGCATTGGATGGATTTATCTCTTGCTCCCTCTGATACTATTTTCCTACACATTTGGCAGGTTTGCGGTTATGGTGCCAGATCCCAGGCTTGATAGCTCTTTTCATGATGTAGCAGACCAAGTACTGAAATCTCTGTTGGATTTTGATCCATCAGAATGGGGTTTACCCCTCTTTGACGAACAGAAAAGCTGAGAATTCGTTGGAGAATCAGACGATGTGCAATGGCATCTCATGTCAAATTCATTTATGAAAGATGGAGGGTGATTGGGGTATACTTTATTTGGATTACGGAAATGTCATTTTTCGCATTGCTAGCATCTGTAGTTCAAAGCAATAGTGAGCTCACATTTCAGAATCATGTTCTGGATGCGGAATGTGTCGCACTGAATGCTGTTTGACAAAATGAATTGTCTCCATTAGTTTGACATGAATTAGCCTGTACTGTTTGCACATATGCTTGTTCGGTGTTTTGGTCATGCAGAAAGAGGTCACTGAGCAAGAAATTAACCCAGCATATTGAGATCATTTCTCTCTGTACCCTTTCATTCTGCAGGCTCAATCTGAGGTTGTTGAGGTGTAGATGTGTTGACGACACTCTGAAGGAAAACCCTTCTTCCATCCTCTGTTTCCTGCATCTGACAGTGGAGGAAGAAGCCGCAAGAGTTTCTGAGTTCATCTGGGATAATTATACTTCCCAGTGTGGATTTTTTGGTTGGTGTCACTTTTGACCGAGAGAAAGCCTGTGTCAATTTAATTTCTGTAAGTTGTGTTACATGATCGGATCACTTTGTTTAGGAGAATAATTATGTCGGAGGAATCTGGATGGTAGAAAGTGCATCTGTCCTTGCGAGGATGAAGAAGGGCAACGAGTGCGGGCATGACTTGCATTGCTTCCATTAAGATTTCTTTGAACATGGTTGTTTTTGTTAAGAACATGAGAACACAAACTCAGAAAGATTATTATGCTGCTATGGAGATAACGAAGGCAGAGAATGAAAGCATTGCAGAGACAGAGACTGCTGTCATTGAAAAAGGTCAGAAGAAGCGGAGTGCACAAGTCAGGGCCAGGGACGTTATCAGCCATGTGTCTACACAATGCGATGGAAATAAGTTGGTGTAAACAGCACATGCTGTGTGCTCAAAAGGAGAAGAGAAGTTTGTTGTTAGTTCAGTTTTCGATGTATAACAGAATAGATGAGATAGTTCCTTTCTTCTTTAAGTCTTTCGGTGATTCTGTTTTGTATAACAGCTGGTTCTTTCTTTTAGCTTCCGCGTTATATAGAAGAGCTTAGCCTTCTTCTTCATTGAGTCCATGTAACAGAAAAGTAAGAGACACAGGAAGAGCACACCATTGAAATGTGCTCTGTGTTGTACTGCATATACTGAGATAATACAAAAGAGAAGAAAGTTTCATAATCTTTCTTCAGTGTTCGTTCATCTTGTTCATCTTCACAGTTTTCTTGTGCTACAGTCTTGGGGTTGTTTTGGAGTTTCACAGGCTGGTTCGGGCTTTCTCCCCTGACCGATTATATGGGTAAAGTCCTCTATGATCTGTGTGAACGCCATGGTTGATAAATGCACTCATCAAGTGCTATCTGGATAAGTATTCGTAGTCCTGTTTTGCTTTGAAACCGCTCTCTTTGAATCGTGGACTTGATAGTGGAAATTATGGTTCTTCGACTAATTAAAGATTCTGACAGGACATCGCTAGTTATTGTGCTTGAAATTGAAAGGCGATTTTGGACCAAGAAAAGGAGCAAGAATTTCATCATTTGGGTTCTGATGCTGATGAAATGAAATCACTAAAGATAACGCGAATCCTTCTAAAAGAATAAGAAGAGCAAATGTTTAATCGACTAAAGGGAAATAAATAACTGGAATGATCTGAGTTTCAAATGGAATGACTGCAAATAGATTGTAAGAACAAAGAACATCAACGGAAGTAAATCCTCTTCTTCATATATTATCCTCAAGTGCACCAAACAGATATCGGTTTCCCTCTTTTTAAATTGACATGACTTGATACGAAGCTGTTTCCTTAGGTCGGTTTATGGATGTGGTAAATTTTCCTCACGACACTTGATTCTATCACCAATACTCCGTGAGTTTGGCGGAAATTAATAATTTGAATAACATTTCATAAGAACGATCGCTAACAAAAATGAATAACCGTAAACTTCTTTTCATTATTCAAGAAAATATTTAGACATAAATTATTCTCAACAATAAAAATATTTTCCTCGACTAATTATTAAAATGGTACAAACAATTATGAAAAATATTTTATAAAATTGTTTATTTAACGAAAAATAAACGGAGCCTAAAGTTTATAATTTATTTGGTCGGGCATTTATACTGCTTGGACAAGCCCGTACTTACTTTTTTAGGGAGAGTCCCTAAAAGACTGTTTTTGCTTATGACCATACTGTCCCTTTCCCTCATAATCCGAATGCTTCTTTACTCATTACTCAACCTTCATTACATTGCACTTAGGTCTTGTCGTTTGGAAGTCATCTGACATTTACGATCCTCATTTTGCTCTCCAAAAACCCCGTCTCCTAGGACGCTGCTTACACGCCTAAATCTTTTCGCGCAATGGTCATTTTCATGTATGTGCGGAAAAGACGAAGAAGTTAGAACTTGTTTTCCTTCATATCAATGTGATTCTAATCAATGTATGCGTGAGTTGCATTGTATTTCTGTCGTCAAGGGTTAACATTAAAAGTAAGCATCCATGCGAGATTGGCAGTTTAGATTCATGCAAATGCAAATCACATCACATGGTTCAAGAAAAGCTTTCTGCTTCTCTGACAAATGGATCTCACATACATACAAACGTACATGAGCCTGGCATTTCCATTATGCTTGGCCATCTAAAATGTCAGCATAAAGCAGAAAACAGACGATGAACTAGTGATCTTTTTATTATTGTACATTGACTGACGATTTTTTTGCTGTTCCAAGTTCTTGAACCTTTTGAGTATTAAAACATATATATATATACTTCCTTTGCGTTTCTTAATATGTCTATCGAAAGGGCGCTTACTTTTTATTTCATCGCTTTCTCTTCGGAAGCCAATTTCATTCAGCATTGCATGATTGATTCCTCTACAAATGGTCGTGGCATGGTCCTGCTGCAATTTTTTCCATAAAGTGCAACATGCTGAACTTTAAGATGTTGGGAAATTGTCGGTGATGTATCGGTAAGTGTTTAACGCAATTTTGTCATTTGCGAGTCCTTTCTTTCCTTGGCGGCTTTACTTTAAAAAGAGGGATGGGATGATTGTTATTTTGTCTTTTGCTCTTAGTAGGTAATGGGAAATGAATTATATTTGATTCAGTCTGATGATGACTGGGCTGGAAGTGCATTGCAAGCAAATATCATGCTCTGAATTTTCCTCTTTTCTCCAAACAACAGAGCGGGTCAAATTTTCTAATTGAACAAGGAACACACAACATCAGAAACCGCAGTATTTTCTTTCACGAATGTAAAGGCAAATGTTTCTAAGACATGGAGAGAGCATCTTTTTGCTTTTAATGCACCAAGCAGTTCCAAAGAGTAATCACAGCAAATTACTTGATCCATCAGAAAAGGCAAAAAAGAAAAGAAAAGAGAGAGAATTCATTTCTTATTAGAAAATCTTACAAGACAAACTACTTAGGACCTTCTACTTCTACTTTGCTACGACATAGCGGACACGAGTCATCCCTCTCGAGCCAAGCGGTTCTTTCGCTACTTTTCAATGGTGCTTCTGGAGACACCCCGCGTAACTTGATTGGGATCTGACTCATATCCTCCAATAGAGACTTCCTCAAGTGTCCCCCATTTCAATTTCCTCTTTGGTGGCCAATTGCATGTTCATCGTCATGTCGAACCGTCAATAGCCGTGATCTGATCCTCAAAAGGCCGTGTGCATAAAAACTGTTCTAATATCAGCCCAGAAGCTGTGACGAATGCCCAAAGCATCAAGAACTCTCTTAGTGTGCGTTTCACAAGGGATTGCCATGGTAGGATGCAGAGTGGCATCTCAAGCGACTGACTCAACTCCGACAATGTAAAGTCTCGAAAATGTATTGGCACTCCCTGTTGATCGACGGAGACTAGCAGATGGTGCCACTTGACTGAGAAGTTGAAGATCGCGGTTGACAGGCTAGAAAAATCAGAATTTCTTGTCTTCAGTCCCAAATTATATCCGCAATAGACTGTCTCCTCCATGTTGTTATCAAGAGTGGATTGAAGAGGATTTCACGGGTAATGTTGAAATGCAATCACGAGAAAAGCCTAGGATATTTTTTTGTGAAATCTTTCTAAAATGTATTGGAAACAAACGGAAAAGAAGCTCTAAAACAGAGAATTGGAGAATTGGACGAAACGAACAGTTAGAACTATTCCCTCCTGCGAGCAGAGCGCAATCTGCTTCAAAACCAAAATTTGGAGTTTATGCAGAATTGGAAATTCTCAGTGAAGATGACAAGCAATTGGAATGTTATGTTTTTACCAAAAAAAAAAATTGGAATGTTATGCATACCATGTAGCCTAGGCTTTGGGTCTTATTGTATAAGCCATGGGAAGCGAACGAAACTTTCGTGTTTTGTTTTGTGGAGTGGCGGCAAATTTCAAAGAGCGATGTGCCGCAATAAATGAAAGAATTTCCTTTTTTTAATTATTGATTTTATGTAAAAAATTCCGATTTGGCGAGAGATCGTAGCAAGATTAGGCACTGATTGGGGGAGAATGGTTGTCAGTCCATCTCTCCTTTCGGCTCTCCTTCTCCTCTCTTTTCATTAATCTTGCTTTTCTTTTCTTTGCTACTTCAATATTTTTATACAAGCCTTTCGTGATGATTTTTCCCCTTCATAAAAAAAAAAAAAAAAAAAAAAAAAAAAATCAGAACAGGGGTTTTGATTTGTTTAGAGAAATCGTACATTCCACAATGAGGACTTCTGGAACGAGGAGAACTTACAATACTCACTAGGAGAACTTATAATACTCACTGGAACTTTGTTTTAAGTGCGTGCGTCTACTGCCAATGTTGTTGTACCCTTTTAACAAAGTGTGATCCTAACGCTTTTCTATGCCTACTTTAAATAGGCAACATATACAGAGAACGGAAATAGAAGGACAAAATTGTGGGACTAGTGCCAAATGTCAATTGTGGAAGGAAGGGCTCATGGCAAGAAAAGGGTTGGATCTTGCTTGCTGTATATGCACTTCTGACTTGAAAGAATGTTCGAAACATTAGGGAAGCAGATTTGAATTTCAAGCTCAAAAGTTATCCAGTGATCACTTTCACAGATGATAATCGAAGCACGTGTCGATGCCCAAATACCTGCAGAACATGGAGGCCATCGATGCTCGAAATAAAACAAACACAAATTCAATTAGCTTTACATCTAGCCCGCACCAAAAGAAGAAATGCATTACACCGGCCCGAGCATTTTTATTAATTAGAAATTTTTTAGGGAAATCATCCACAGACCTGTTCATTCTGATTCTCAACATCGTTCGCATTGTCAATTAGATGAAAACTAACGTGATTGAACATTCTAGTCAATGACTTTGCCTGAGTACGTTCACCACACCTATTCTTCCAAGAAAGAGTTCTGGGTCCCTTTTCTTTTGGTTTGTCAACAACAGTGAAAATTAGGTTCATCTCTCTCTCCATTATCTACAATAGCAATTCTCCAATCCCCCGTGCTGGGTGAACTCCATGTCCTTCTGTTGCCGCCAGTTTTATCTGCTTGATCTTTTGCATTCTATATCTATCACACAGTGAAGATCCTCATTAGGTTTTCCATCTTTTAAGCTCTTGCTCTCATCCATTAAGCCACTGCTGCAAGCAGCACTAGTGTCAGACCCCATATCTTCCTTTCTCATCATAATTTTCCAAATTGAAACCCTTCAAAGATGTTCAATGCAGGCTGTCCCCTCCCCCCACACACACTAAGAAAATTCTAGCAATGCTTGCTTCAACATGAGAGATTTGATCTCTGATGGCCGCAATAAAAATGCCCTTCTCAAGCTGTCGTAGTTTCATCACCATGAGGCCTGTGTCTAAGCTTGGCTGCTCTCTCAAATTCTTCCAACTTAAAAACATACAAAAGGCAGACATCTCGGTTCCGAGGTAAAAAAGAGCACGTAGCTCAAAAAGAAAAATCGTTCTGTATGTACAATGGACTGTATGGTCATCAACAATGATGTGAGACTTGGATCCCACATTGTTGGAACCTACAGGGGTATCACCAGGAAGTCTGCAGCCTGAAATGGTCGCCCTCGGGGAAACAGCTGGCTAGCGGAGGAAATGACAATCTCCTTTTCTTGTGGGACAGATCTAAAGCCTCTTTGAATTCCGGCACTCAGTGGCTTCACAAGATTGAAGCCCACACAGCCACTGTGAAGGCCCTCGCTTGGTGCCCATTTCAGGCGAATTTGCTGGCCTCAGAAGGGAGCGACCGATGTGTTAAATTTTGGAACACATGCACGGGCACGTGTCTGAATTCAGTGGACACCGGTTCTCAGGTGTGTGCACTGTTGTGGAGCAAGAGGGAGAGGGAATTGCTAAGCTCTCACGGGCCTGTTGAGAACCAGCTCATTCTCTGGAAATATCCTTCTATGCGAAGGATGGCAGAGCTAAGTGGACACACATCTAGAGTTACATTCTCACAGCACAGTACTACTTTGTATGCTTATCATAGTTATCTGCAATTCAGTGTAAATACTTTTGAAGTTTGCTTGTTGAATTGATCATTCTGCTGATTCTCGTTGTCATATACTTGTTTTGTAGAGTCCGGATGAATGCACGGTGGCATCTGCAGCAGCAAATGAAAGATTAATGTTTTGGCAAGTGTTTGGGATACCAGAAGTGGCTAAGCCCACACCCAAAACCTCTTCTGAGCCATTTTCCCTTTGGCACGGTATCCGTTGAACTCAACAGATTGACTGGTGCTCATCATTTTACTGCTTCTGCCCAGAATTTTTTCAGCCTATTTGCTTAACCAACATTGGATTTGGAGCTGCAAGTTGATATTCATACGGGAGATTGTCGCGTAAGTGTAGTTGCAAACTGATTGGCCATGACTTTTCAATTTCAAAAGTGCTCTTCTTTCTCCATCTAATGTCTTTCTCTTGTTTGGGTTGGTTCGAGATCTTGAGGCATGCGTCGATGATTATAGTAAATCTTTCAAAGAAGGAACTGGATACATCGGCTGTTGGATGCGTTCATGGTGTTCATCTCTTGTCACTGATTCTTCATTGTGAGAGTTAGACATATTTAGAGCTTGACGTTTGATCATCATAAGCCTCAAATGCCCTCTATTGCAGGTATCAGCCTCTATTACTTGTTGAGATGGTGGAGACATCGTCAGAGCTTCGTTATGAGGGGGTTACTTCTAGAAATTATTCTATCATTATTGTCTATTAGTGACTGTAATGTGGTTTCTCTAATTTTCTTCTAGTTATGTTCCTCATTTAAATAGGGGGATCACCTAATGGGCGAGGAAGAGGTCGCGGTGGTAGAGGAAGACTGAGATCTAGAGGTATTGCATTCACAAAGCTGAACAATTTTTTAGATCGCATGTAAGGGAGTGTTTTAGGTATGGGATCTTGCATCATGGTTAAGTAAATTGTTTTCATTCTCGATTGTAATGGCACCAAAATGTTAATGTACTTCTTTGAGGAATATGCAGATGGCAATACCCCTTGCTGCTGCATCTGCAATCCTTCATATGTTTGCTTGCTGGTAACAACCTATAATATTGCTTGTTTTAGGGAATGGTTTTGTGAATTCTGAGTATGATGATGGAGGTTGGGACCACAACCAAGGTTATGCCAAAGGCTCGGTCGAGGAAGAGGACATGGTTTTCATGGCTGCGAATGGGGAGGATACAATGGACCTCATGCTGATTAACAGCAGGACAGTTGATACAACCAAGAAGCACCTGCTCAGAACTGCAGTACTCTTTCAATCATTCTTTTTCTCACGGACAGGTACGATTTGATACATGTTTCATTAATGGTTATGGTCTAGTTATGTGAGCCTAGGACGAAGGCAAAGCAATATTGCTCTTTGATACCATAGCCAGTGTGAACCCTTGGCTTTCTCCAATTAATCTAATCACTTCTTCTCTTGTATCTCTTTTTTCCTTCTATAGAATAAGTATAAATTAGTTTCTGAGAACTTCCAAGTTATCCAACTTGCATTGTAATTGGTGAAATGTGAACTTTAACCTCTTCTATAACATTTGTGGCTTGTCGGTGCAAAATCATTTTGTTTGAGAAATGCAAGGAATCCTCCTAGTCACAGGATGATACAATCTATACTACCCTTTTGGAAGGTAGATATGCAATCCTAGATGTCCCGCTATTTACATGATGAAGATAAATGGAACAACAAAAGGATTATAACAAGGTAAAGATATATACTTTCATTAACCCACTCAGTCGGGCATGCTAAAATGTTAAAGCAGTGATCATGCTAGGGGGATAAAACATCTCCCTGTTTTAGAATGTTTCTCCTAAATCTATTTAGAATAAAACATGGACATCAAGTACTAGCAGTTGATTTGTCGTTAATCATCGAATAAACCAAACCTTCCGCTTCCAAATAACAGATGGCTCCCTGTCATAGCCCAAAGAAGAGACTCAAAGCTAAAGACAGATTAGGGGTGAGGCCGTGGGTTTGTGCTGGCGTGTGTGTGTGAGAGAGAGAGAGAGCGAGAGAGAGAGATGATCTTATCCACTGGGAAAGACTCATTAATGAGAGAAATCGATGAGAGGCGTTTATAAAGCTCTCGGCATTGCCCAAAATCAGGTTTTCTTTTGTGGCCAAGCTTCCTTATTGGTCTAACCGGAATTGTAGTGGTCGAGTATGATAAACGATGGGTGGTGAAAGATGGATGCCGCAACCTACCCCTCAAGGCAGGAAGGGCCCTCTAGTGGATAGATTTATGGGTATTTAATTGTAAAACAATTTAAGCATGTGTTCCCACAATAGACAGCTTTAGAAGCATCGTCTAGTTGGTGAGCCGCACTCAGTCTATTAATTACGAATACAGATTCTCCCAAACCTCACATGATAAGGATTCATTTTAATGTTCGTTAAACAACCTAACATGTTAATTAAGAGTAACTGCTAGCCTCTTTTTTGGGGCCCGGCTACATTGCCCAATCAAGAATTGAAAGTATAAACCAAAGAACTTGGGTTATCTTAATATTTATATTAACGCAATTTCGGTACCTAACGGTTTAGCTGTTACCTAAAGTGATCATGCATTTGTTTTTATGTTTTAGTGCAAATTCATTTTGAGCATTGAAATGTGATCATATGTGGATGGTTCGTTCATGCAATTCTAAACTAGTCAACATAGTATGAAATAAACACGCATATAACTGAAAATATGTTGCGGGAAGGTAAACATTCAAGAAATTAAAGCACAAACTATTCTAAGTGCATGAAAAATAAAACCCGCAACTTGTTGAATATTATTACAAATTTGAATGGTTAGGATCTAGTTATGTGAGCCTAGGACGGAGGCAAAACAATATTGCTCTTTGATACCATAGCCAGTGTGAACCCTTGGCTTTATCCAATTAATCTAATCACTTCTTCTCTTGTATCTCTTTCTTCCTTCTATAGGATAAGTATAAATTAGTTTCTGAGAACTTCCAGGTTATCCAACTTGCACTGTAATTGGTGAAATGTGAATTTCAACCTCTTCTATAACATTTGTGGCTTGTGGGTGCAAAATCATTCTGTTTGAGAAATGCAAGTAATCTTCCTGGTCACAGGATGATACAATCTATACTACCCTTTTGGAAGGTAGATATGCAATCCTAGATGTCCCGCTATTTACATGACAAAGATAAATGGAACAACAAAAGGATTATAACAAGGTAAAGATATATGCTTTCATTAGCCCACTCAACCGAGCATGCTAAAAAGTTAAAGCACTAGGAGATCATGCTAGGGGATATAACATCTCCTATTTTAGAATGTCTCTCCCAAAAGCTGTTTAGTAAAAAACGTGGAACAACTAGGTGCATTAATAACAAAAGGACGCCCTTTCATAGTTTGTTGAAATGGTCGATCTCCATGTCTCAAAACCATTTGCTTTTACATTCATGAAAGAAATACTGTAGTTTCTGATGTTGTTCCTTATTCAATTAGAAAATTTGGCTCACTCCATTGTTCGGAGAAGAACAAGAGGAAAATTTGAAGAATATATTGCTTGCAATGAACTTCTAGCCCGATCATCAGACAAATCAAAGATAAAGCGTTTCCCATTACTTATAAAGAGAAAAGGATGCAAAAACAATCAAAATCTATCCTTGCAAGTGGCAAGTGAAAAAGATAGGGAGTAGGCCAAGAAGAGAGAGGCATATAACAAGGTAGATGAAACCATTCTCTTAGAGCTCTCCCAGCACAAGTTGCATCAACTTTCATTCGACAAATATCTGCAACAAAGCTAACTCCATGACTCAACGCACAAGCATACGACATTATAATGACATCCCACTGAAATCTTCCCCACGCCCATAGATTTCAGAGTTTTCTACAAATGGTCATATGTAATGAGACAAAACTTGTGCTTCGTGTGGTAAGGGACAGAACCACCTCGGTAGGATTCCTGCCCATATGTATTATATAAATATCAAAAATTAAGTAAGGTCTAAGCAATAGATCCCTATAATATATTATCAGGTAACTACACCAGTCTCATAATTGATTAAAAGTCCTTGGCAAAGGTATTTGGAAGGGACATCACAGATTTGTGGATGGATCCTATTCTGAATAGACAACAACATTGTTGCGTATCTAGCCCTTTGAAATCTCACAAAAGATCTCCTATAGCAAAGTCCCAGCTGCTTTGCCAATAACAGTGGTAGGAAGCTGCTGTGGATCCCCAACTAGAAACACAGAGCAGCACCAGCAGAAAAGGAAGGAAGAACTGCCACCTCATTGGCCTGGACTGCCTCATCAATGATTATCAAGTCGAAACCATGAGAAACGTGAGAGAATGACTTTCTATCACTGCTTGAAAGGGTGGTGAAGACAGTCTGAGCTCCATTGGCGGAACCTGCCTCAAGACTGGCACAGGCTTCTTCCATATTAAAATACAACCGGAAACTTTACTCCTACAGTGAGAATGCAAGACATCTCAAATAGCACTTTGTCCCCGTTCTCAACTGCCTGAGCAAGTTGCTTGAGCCACGCATCATGATTCTAGTCCCTTGCCATCAAAACTTCAGGATCCACACCAATAAATCCTTAAAAACGAATAGCAGCAGTTGCACTCTTGAGTTTCATTTGAATTTTGGCTATCTCCCGAGAGTATAGAGCTTCACTATTTCTCAATCTGGGCAACTAGGCATACACCTCCTCTTTACTCATGGCAAGATGTTGCCTAGTTCCCCTTTCAACGGAGGAAACCTGCATAATTTGTGTAGAGAGGAAAAGATCATCAGATAGCATTGTCCTAAATAACAACACGCAGCTCATTCCAAGATGCGAGGGAAAGAAGTGCTATGCGGGCATCTCCACGAAGTTCAAGAAGAAGCTAATGCATAGCAACCTTGGGCGCTTGTTGCGGTTACCTGCTTCTGCAGGGCTGCATGAAGACCCATGTGCTCCCACGAAGTTGGCAAAGGTACATCAAGTAATAATTTTCAGGTACCTAACAAGAGATAAAGCCAGAAGTTTAAAGACCATAAAAGTGGAACGTCAAATGAATAATGGCCTTTCCATATCCTAATAAAAGAATAAATTAGAAAAACTAATCCCAAAAGCTTTGTGAAAAAATAATGGACTTACCAAAAAAGGAATAATTGACAGACCCAATCATTTGCTACAAATATATTGAGCTTATTCAAGTTATAGATGAAATGCACGACATGCAACCTTCGTGTTAAACACTAACTGATACATTCCATCCTTGTTTTTAAAGTAAAGCCGCCAAGGAAAGAAACGTCACACAAATGACAAAATTGCAGTAAACACTTACTGATACATCACCAACCATTCCTCAACATCTTAAAGTTCAGCATCATGCACTTTTTGAAAAAAAATTACAGCAGAACCATGCCAGGACCTTTTCTACAGGAATCAATCGTGCATGCTAAATGAATTTGGCTTCCAAATAGAAAGCAATGAAATAAAGTAAGCACCCTTTCTAATAGACTCTTGCTCTGTACAAATGTCCAGTATCACTCCAACTGAGAGTCATCCAATCAAATTCCAAGATACAAGTGGGGAAGACAATACTTCCTGGGTACAAGTTGAAAGAAAGCCTCATCCTGAGTAAAGATATGTAGTAGTGGCATACTCATACTTCGCACACACTAATATTCTATTATTCATGTTAAGAAACAACATATTAAGAAACACAGAGGAGTTATATATTTGTTAGAATATTCATAAGATTAAAGAACTCAGAATAGCCATCAAAGGTTCAACAAACACAAGCCAGGCATTACTAAAATACGCACAGGATGTGAATGCAAGAGCTGGGATGCGGCTAACATGGAATTTACCAGAAAGCTGTCGTGCATATGTGATTTGAAGATCATATTTCTCGTCCGGAACCACCGTCCATCACCATTGAGCCACTTAGAAGGCATGCGATAGCAGAAACAGATGTTTAGTAAAGTGCTCAAATATGGTAAAATCAAATCGAAGACAAGTGAAGGAGATTCTCGGTTTACAAGGAACAAAACCGACAAATACATCAAGCGATCAGCATTTTGAACAAAAAAAAATAAAAAAATCTAAAATATGACAGGTTTGCTTCTCAAACGATCAATAACGCTAGCTAACGATCGTGGATCTGACTTATGCATTTCGACGAACCCACACTGGGCATCTTGGGAAAACGATTCTATATGAGATACTAATGCAACATTTCTGTCCAGAGATATGCAGAGAGGGTTTAATTCGTGCAAATATCAGTATCAATTTCAAACCCAAGTCTTATTTGTGGGATAATATAGTGCTTTGAGCTTTACCTTGACAACAAAGAGTTCCAGGCAAGATCGCTCCTCTGGCTATCACGAGAAAATTCCAGAAATGTTTACACCTAAGTATGGTTGGGTCATCGATAAGCACATGTTTGGCATGTCAGCTTACACAATCACATGGGAAACATTGCCACACGCATGGCGTCCTATCAATGACCATAAAAGATTATATGTGGCAGCCGACAGTGATGTGGTATATACTTAGCTATCAACACCTGGGGACGAGATGTCGATAAACCATCGATATGAATGTCGACTCTGATACAAATAGCAAAATGCCATCTAAAGATCTTTAACGGCACAAGAAATCAACAAAGAGACGTAGAGGCATGTGTCACGGCCCGAAAGAAAGCATGTCCAAGAAGTTTCTCTAGCACGGGCGTGACACATTAAAGACCATCGGCTTATGTCCCCAAGACGTAGAGTATTCTCCTAAGGGCGGGCGATACTGTATTTGTACGCATACATTATAAATGCGAGTAGTTGGTAGTTGACAATAAATGCCGATAGTTGGTAGATGGAGAGGTGCAATCTCCACCGTTAGATCTAAGGGAGATCTACAGATACGATTTGCCTTATACTTTTATATAAATTGGTCTCCGCTCTCATTGTAATTCATTCACAAGCAATAGAAAAATCAGAGCTTCTCTCTCTAAGTGTTTCTCTCTCTACATACGAGTCTTGTGAGTCAAGTGTTGAAAGGCTGCTTAGGGGTAAAACCTTAAGACCGCATGGGTCAGCCCACATGTGATTGAGAGCGAATCGATTAGACTGTGACAAGTGGTATCAGAGCTGATTTGTGATCCAAGTGCAAGTGCAATGGTTGATCCACGATTTGATGAGACACTAGCCATGGGTGTGGCATCCCAGAAATTCAAAGCCAAGCCATAAGGTGTGTTAAAGTCTTTAATTAGGGGATAGAATTTCCATGGCTTATGTTTTAGCCATTAGTCTTTTAATTTGATGATTTGTGCTTGTGATTGTGGAAATTTAAATTTAATAGATTAATGCTTGGCCATATGATTTAAATTTCAATAATAAAAAATGCCCTAAGACTTTGGCCAAGATGAAAATTGGAATTTAAAAATAATTATAGAAAGGAATTCAAAAAAAAAAGAAAAGAGAAAAACAGGTTAAAATTTGATTGGGCCTTAAGCCCAAGAGTGGAACCTTAATGGGCCAAGTTGGCCGGCCCATTAAAGCCCACAAGGAGGCTGTCGACCAGCCCAAGGAGGAGTGGCCGGATGGGCCCAAGCCCAAGCCCAACTCCAAAGCCCATCTTGCATGGATCAAGACAAGTGGCAAGGGAGAAGGCCATGCATTGGCCATTGGTGAGGCAATCTCATGATTGCTAATCATGAGAAATTGGGGAAATAAAGGGAGAGAGAGGAGAGTGGCCGGTTCATTTGGCCGAGAAAGAGAGAGTGAGAGAGAGGAACCGTGCGAGAGAGGAGGAGCGGCCGAGAGAGAGAGGAAGGAGGGAGTCGCCGTCGCCGCCGTGTCCCGCCGTCCGTTCGCTGTGTATGCCGCCGTACGCCGTCGTTTGTCCATCCTAGAGGCAAGTGGGAGTCCTCTAGCTTCTCTTGCATGGTTGTGTGTTGGTTGCATGTCGAATTTTTGGGTGTTAGATGTGAAAAACCGAAGCATGGATGAGTTGTGTGTGGATGGTGTGGCTATTTGTGTTCGGACCGTGTGAGTCAGTGACTTGTTTGAGCTTGCATGTGTGTTTGGAGTCCGATTTTGGCTTCGATGTCTTCATGGAAGTTGTAGCTAACATCTTGTAGTATAACATACTGAAATTTCGTGGAAAATGATGAAGATATGAGGGGTTAAAGTCCTATTCTACGGAGACCCCAGATCTGTGAAGTGTTCACTGACCTTTTGTTGGATTCTTGGTTGCATGTTGGTTTGTGATGAAAATTTGACTTCGATGTCTTCATGCAAAGTTGAAGGTAACATCTTAAACTACAACATACTCAATTTTGAAGGGAAATGAACAAGTATAGCCTAGTAAATCGGCTAGATCTTGGAGACGATAATTCTGGTGATGTGTTCTGAGACACCCGAGACTTCAAGGACTTAAATGGTGACCATACTTTGGTTATTTAACCTAGATCTCTTCATGAAACTTGTAAAGGACACTTTGATACATAACATACCCAAATTTCAGAGGAAACGAAAGAGAATAGCTAGGTGAAATCTCAATATTTCGGAGATGTGTATTCTGGACGAAGCGGTAATAGTCCCAGAAGCTTCGTGAGGTTGTATAAATTAATATAAAAAGAATATGACTTGGAGTTCTTCATGAAAGTTGCACGAAAATGTCTTGGCTATCACCCTGTAAAATTTCGTAATTTTTGGAGGCCGTATGAGTATTTTAATCGAATTTATTTGGAAACTGTGCATTCTGGTCATTATCCGAATATCATGTGCTATTTTGTGGAAATTGTGAAATTTGTGTGAAATTCAATTTGGTCATGAATTTTGTATGAAATTGTCATCCTATTGGTTGGTTTAATGATTGTTTGAATATTATGATTTTGGGAAAATCATAGATATTGAATTTAATATTTATTTATGAAAATAAATAAATATAATAATAAAATAATAATAAAATAAAAAGGGATTATTCTATTGGCCATAAATTCCATTGAATTTATTATGCATTGTTACATGTGTGATAAGACATTGGTGCATGTATGATCATGAATTGTGATGCATGTGTGAAACATATGCCGTGTAATAATGAGATCAAAAGGATGACGAATGTGGATAATGATAAGTGAGTAAGAGGTGATGGTGGAGGATGAGGCCGGAATGTACAGAGATGCATTGCCGGAATTCCACAGGAGATTCAGGGATGCCCGGAATGTGGGGGCCGGAAGCCTTGTCGGAGGTCTTTGCCCGAAAGGAATGCCTCGCGATGCCAGGATTTGGGTGCGGGATGCCTGGCTAGAAGGGTAAAGGCCGGAAGCCCTGTCGGAGGTTTCTGCCCAAAGGGAATGCCTCGTGATGCTAGTTGAGATGCGAGATGCCCGGAATGTGGAGGGCCGGAAGCCTAGTGGCCTGGGAGGCTGAATGCTGGGAACCCTGTCGGAGGTCTTTGCTCGAAGGGATGATGAAAATGATAATTGAGAATGGGTGATGTGGTGATCAAATCTAAAGATAAAAATGGAAATTATATGCATGAGATGATATGCATGATGATGTGATAAAGATGATATTGATGTGATATGATGATCACCCATGATATTATATGCATAATGATATGCATGATGATGATGATGATATGTGATGTGATATGATGATCACCATGATATTATATGCATAATGATATGCATGATGATGATAATGATGATGATATGCATGATGATATGCATGATGATAATGATGATGATGATGATATGCATGATGATATGCATGGCGATGGTGATAATGATGATGATATGCATGATGAAATGCATGACGATGATGATGATAGTATGCGCATGGCTGTAAGGTAAGCAATGCCTACAACGCATGATGATATGCATGGCGCATTGAGTTGTTATTGGATTTCCTTATCTGATAAGTGGTTGTACTCACCCCTTTTGGGGAATAACATTTCAGATTAGCAGTATGCCGCTTCCTGCCGTCTCGCGGGGGGTGTTTTATGGTCTATCGTCTGATATAAAGGTCGAGTGTGCGGAGATAGATTGTCCCTCTGTTCCCGGACTGACTTACATTCGAGTACGCTGTCTAGTGATGTATGACATCAGCCTGGCTGGGGGCCCTGTCATACAAGAGTTCATTTCTGTGCACGTTCGTCGAGATGGAGCTATGCGAGGGATGTTGCCGCCGCCACCGCCTGATGCACCGGATTGGGTGTGAGACCCGCGCGCGATGAGTAGGAGCTGGATCTCTTTTTGATGTAGATAGTCGACGCTTTCGATGGGGGGTTTTGTGCTTGCATGATGTTAGGGGTCGAGGTTTCTTTTTGAGATTTTAGGTAGGACATGGCGAGTCCTAGCCTTTCTTGTTTTGTACCGACCCAAAGGGAACCTCATCTTGCTATATATATGTATGTAAGCAAAGCGTCGAAGTTGTTTATAAAATCCTGATGTTTAGCTGGTGTGTATTTGTATCATGGATTGGTAGGGGGATAGATAGCGATGTTTGATTTGCTTCCGCTATGAGTCGCGCTGGGACCGCTTTTAAAAAAAAAAAATGCCTGTGATTGGCGACGCTTGTTTAAGTACAAGATAGAAAACGGAAATAGGATGTAACATCGGCGCTGGTGATGACCTGCGAAGGGTTCGGGGTGTCACAATGGGTGGTGACTGCGCTGATCGTGGGCGGAACGCCGAGAAATGTGGTGCCAAGGGGAAGAAGACCCATGGTGGTTCCAGGGATCCAATAGGGGATCTTGCACAACGGATGGCGAAGCTAAAGTTGTTCGTCTCCGATGTCCAAGGATCGGTCGATGACTTGACCCAGACCATGGATGGAGTTGACGTTAGAAGGGAGGAGCTGGTTGCGAAAATGCAAGAGCTCAATACCGGCATGGGAGAACTCCGCCACAAGTTGCTGGGGACCTTGCAGGAGGAACTCGCGCAGTGGTGCGAACCAATGGAGGCCACGATGGCGGCCATGCATGCGGAGATAGCGGAGCTTATGGGTAAGTTCACTGAAGCACAAGCTACATGCGTGAATGGAGTGATCACGGTGCAAGGTCCACGAGTGGACATGCTGAAGCCAAAGGAGTTCCGGGGCTCGTGGGTGACTAAGGATTTGGACAATTTTCTATGGTACATGGAGTGGTACTTCCAGGCCATGGGAATCAACGACGACCAAACACAGGTAAACACTGCATCTATGTACTTAGCGGATAATGCTTTGTTGTGGTGGCGTCGTCGGTCGGATGATAGGTGTGGGAATCCTATCGCGACCTGGGGTGATTTCATCGAGCAGTTCCGGCGGAACTACTTTCCCGCTTATGCGAAGGAGAAAGCTCGTGACAAGCTGAAGCGTCTCGAGCAGAAAGGTGGTGTCCGCGACTACATCAAGCAGTTTTCAGAGTTGCTGCTCCAAATCCCCTCGATGAATGAAGTTGAGGCATTTCACCAGTTCATGAGTGGTCTCAAGCCATGGACAAAGCAAGAGTTGAAGCGATACAACGTGGGAGATCTTACTATGGCCATGACCGTAGCCGAGTCGCTCATGGAGTACAAGACATTGCCTTCCACATCCCGACCGGACACTCGTTCTAGGGACAAAGCCAATGGTGGGGGAGATCAGGGTAGATACAATCGCTCGACCGGAGGTAGACCACCACTAGCTAGTCCTCACCCTCACCGGGCTCATGCGGGGCCAAACGGAGGAGGGCAAAGGAAGGTACACTCATAAAGCTGTTTCTTTTGCGACGGTCCGCACATGGCGCGGGATTGCTCGAACAAGGCCAAGCTGGCCGCTCTTTGCAAAAGGATGAGCCTAGGGAGGAAGTGCAATTGGGATCGTTGCGACTCCTTAGCACGATCAAAGCCAAGAAGGTAAAGGTGCCTAAAGGCTTGATGTTCGTAGACGTGAAGATTGGAGTGACCATGGTGAGTGCACTTGTGGACACGGGAGCTTCCGACATCTTCATCTCAGAGGAAGCTGCGAAGAAGCTTAACCTACGGGTTGAGAAAGGAGCTGGTTGGCTCAAGACAGTGAATTCAAAGGAAGTCCTTGCGATCGGGGTTGCAAGTGACGTGGAACTATAACTCGGATCATGGAAAGGCAAAGAAACTCTAGAGATAATTCCACTTGACGACTATGATATTGTTATTGGAATCAAATTCCTAGATAGAATCCATATGGTTGTAGTTCCCGTCAATGCGTGATTCCGGTCCATCGTGAGTTGGATCGTGATCAGAAGATGATCTCGGCCATGCGACTCACCAAAGGAGCAAGGAGGGGCGAAGTGACCTTCATAGCAACCTTGAAGATTGCGGAAGACAAGGGTGAAGGGAAGGAAGTCCCGACGGAAACAACCTAAGTCCTCAACTCGTTTAAGGATGTTATGCCTTCGGAGCTACCAAAGAAGTTGCCACCCAAGAGGGAGGTGGATCACCGGATCGAGCTAGCGCCTGACGCTCGACCGCTTGCCATGGCACCTTACCGTATGGCGCCGCCTGAATTGGAAGAGTTGAGGAGGCAACTCAAGGAGCTACTCGATGGGGGCTATATACGGCCGTCAAAAGCCCCGTTTGGTGCGCCGGTCCTATTTCAGAAGAAGCACGATGGGTCACTCCAGATGTGTATTGACTACCGAGCGCTGAACAAGTTGACTGTGAAGAACAAGTACCCGATCCCGCTCATTGCGGATCTATTTGATCAACTTGGTGGAGCTCAGTGGTTTACTAAGCTGGATCTCCAATTGAGCTACTATCAAGTTCGAATCGCTGAAGGGGACGAGCCAAAGACAGCCTGCATGACGCGGTACAGATCCTACGAGTTCCTCGTGATGCTATTTGGCTTGACCAACGCTCCGGCTACCTTTTGTACAATGATGAACAAGGTACTCCACCATTTCCTAGATAGGTTTGTAGTGGTTTACCTAGACGATATTGTTATATATAGTCGAACGTTGGAAGAGCATATCGAACATATGGCAGGTCTTCCAAACTTTACGCGAGAACGAGCTATATGTGAAGCGCGAGAAGTGTACCTTCGCCCAAGAAGAAGTTCCATTCTTGGGGCACATTATCGGGGGTGGACATGTGCGGATGGATAAGGCAAAGATTCAATTGATCGTCGAATGGGAGCCGCCGACGAAGGTGCCTGCATTGAGGTCATTCCTAGGCCTCACTAACTATTACCGGCGGTTCATCCGGAGGTACTCGAGCATCATCATGCCACTCACGGACCTACTGAAGAAGGAAAAGGCGTGGGAGTGGACGAATCGATGTCAAAGAGCCTTCGATCAGTTGAAGCAAGTCATGACCGAGGAGCCGGTGTTGGCGTTGCCTAACCACACCAAACCTTATGAGGTAGAGACGGACGCATTAGATTATGCAATTGGTGGCGTTCTTATGCAGGATGGACATCCGGTGGCGTTCGAGTCCCAAAAGCTGAACGACACCAAGTGTCGATACACCGTCCAAGAGAAGGAGATGACCGCGGTGGTGCACTGCCTTTGAACGTGGAGACACTACATCCTAGGATCGAAGTTCGTCGTGAGGATGGACAATGTGGCCACGAGTTACTTCCAAACCCGAAAGAAGTTGAGTCCGAAGCAAGCTCGATGGTAGGATTTTCTAGCTGAGTTCGACTATGCGCTGGAGTACAAGTCGGGGAAGGCCAACTCTGTGGCAAATGTGTTGAGTCGGAAGACGGAGCTGATGAGCCACACTATGAGTCAGCCGAGCTGTCCTTGGGTTGATCGCATCCAGGAGGGGTTGACGCATGATCCAAGAGCTCAAGCCCTTATCGGGTATGCCAAGGAAAGTAAGACTCAACAGTTCTGGTGTGAGGACGAGCTCCTCTACACCAAGGGAAGGCGGCTGTATGTGCCCTTCCATGGGAAGTTAAGGAAAGAAATCTTGCACAAGTGCCACGACTCGAAGTGGGCAGGTCATCCAGGGATCCACCGCACGTTAGCCCTCGTCGAAGATCAGTACTATTGGCCACAAATGCGCGACGACATGGAGGCATATGTGAAGACTTGTTTGGTGTGCCAACAAGACAAGCTGGAGCAACGGTCGTCGCTGGGTTTGTTGGAGCCACTTCCTGTTCCAACTCGTCCATGGAAAAGCATTTCCATGGACTTCATTGTCAACCTGCTGAAGTCCGAAGGGTGCTATACGCTAATGGTTGTGGTTGACAGGTTTTCAAAGTATGCAATCTTTGTGCCTGCGACAAAGAATTACCCGGTCGAGGAGGCGGCCAAACTATTCATGAAGCATGTGGTGAAGTATTGGAGAGTACCACAAACGATCGTGAGCGATCGAGATCCTCGCTTCACGAGATGCTTCTAGTCTGAAGTGTTCAGACTACTAGGGTCGAAGCTAAATATATCGACAAGTTTGCATCTCCAAACCGACGGTCAGATGGAGCGGGTCAATGCTCTCTTGGAGATTTACCTCCGACACTATGTGAGCATGACGCAAGTGAATTGGGCGAAACTAATCGACGTAGCCTAGTTCTCCTACAACTTGCAACGGAGCGAGTCGACCGACCAGAGTCCATTCGAGGTTGCAATTGGGCAGCAATCGAACACCCCGAGCACAATTGCTTCGGGTTATCGGGGGAGTAGTCCGCCCGTGTACAAGTTCACCAAGAATATGCAAGAAGAGGCAGACTTGGCACTGGCGTGTTTACACAAAGCCTCCAAGTGCATGAAGAAATGGGCGGATAAGAAGCGACGGCACGTGGAGTTTCAAGTTGAGGACCAAGTGTTGGCCAACTGCATGTGGTCCTTCGATACAAGGACGTGCACAAGGGGTTGATCTGTCGCTACGAGAGGCCATTTTGAGTGCTACAACAGGTTGGAAAGATCGCATACAAGCTGGAGCTACCACTAAAGCTAAAGGTGCATCCGGTTTTCCATGTAAGTATGCTTAAACCCTTCCAAGTTGATGAGGAAGACCTGGATTGAGGGGAGTCACAACGAGCGCTGCTCGGGGCAAAGACCTCATATAATCGAGAAGTCGAGAGCATCTTGGCGGATCGAGTCATACGGAAGAGGTATTGCGCGGCCAAGCGTGAGTATTTGATCTGATGGAAGGGCCTTTCGAAGAGTGAAGCCAGTTAGGAGCTCGAGGAGAGTCTTTGGCAGTTCAAGAAAGAGATCGAAGCCTTTCATGCCGAAGACGCGATGAGGGCGTCGCCTGATTAAGTGGGGGAGAATGTCACGGCCCGAAAGAAAGCATGTCCAAGAGGTTTCTCTAGCATGGGCGTGACACATTAAAGACTCTCGGCTTATGTCCCCAAGACGTAGAGTATTCTCCTAGGGGCGGGCGTTACTGTATTTGTGCGCATACATTATAAATGCGAGTAGCTGGTAGTTGGCAATAAATGCCGGTAGTTGGTAGATGAGGAGATGCAATCTCCACCGTTAGATCTAAGGGAAATTTATAGATACAATTTGCCTTATAATTGTATATAAAAGGGTCTCCTCTCTCATTGTAATTCATTTACAAGCAATACAAAAACCAAAGCTTCTCTCTCTACATACAAGTCTTGTGAGTTGAGTGTTGAAAGGCTGCTTAGGGGTAAAACCTTAAGGCCGCATCGGTCAGCCCACGTGTGATCGAGAGCAAATCGATCAGCCCGTGACACATGGTTACAAGACAAAACAATTTGAATGGTGAAGAAATGGGCATGCACGCTTGGGGGAACAATTGCCATTTGAATATTAGACAAAGGGATATCAAAGATAGAACCAAGGAGTTGTACAATTGTGAGGTAGTTATCAATAATCAATCGTTGGTCACTACTATAACAAAATCATGGAGGCAATTAACACTCTTTTTTGGGAGAATAACCATTTAAAGAGAGAATCTAGGGATCATGGGTAGGGAAATGCTAAAGAATGAAAGAACGCGTAGACAACCGATAGAAAACTGACCTTGAAAAGCGCAACCACTAGAAATAACTCCTAGTCCCGGCCACTAAATATTATTTCGAAAATCAATATTTACGACCCCACTTCATCGGACTAAAATGATAGAGAATAGAATGCCTTACCTTAGTCATAAACAACTTCAAGCTCAAACAAGCTATTCGGCCACCAAGTATAATCCACAAGATGACAGGCGATAGCTCCTTAAATTTGAATCAATCGCGCAAAAATGAGAAGTGAGAACAAATACAATTGAACTTGAAATGAACAATCAAAGAAAGATCAAGAAATGGGAATAGGTCCGGCAAGGATTCGAGCTTGCTCCGGCCACCATGAGCTCAAAGACTCATTGGCAAGAGACGCCACAAGGATCAAGGAGTCACCAAACGTTAATGGACCACCATCATTATAGCTGGAGTAGCTTTGGCATGGGGCATGGCCTTCGGGCCTAAGAGGAAACAATTGCCAATGGGGGACTTCTGGCAATGGCACAGTGAGGCGGAGGTTGCAAACGGACAAGGGGATGGCCAGAGGTCGTCAAAGATGAGGTGGCTCACCAGTGAGGGGCGATGATTGGTTGACAAGTGGCAGGCAAGGCTTCAGCCTCTTGCTCACCACAAGAGAGAGAATATTATGTAAAATGAGCCCCTTTAAATTTTGTAGGGGAAACTTTATATATTCCCCTCGACTTTAAATCTATCCTGGTTAGGATTTACTCTCTCAATATAAGATTAAAAATCCTTAATGGCCAAGCTTTTTTACATGATTGGATGAATATTATGCACATAAATTGATGAATTGTCACATTGAATGGCCAAGATTAATTTTTTTTTATTAATGATTAATCAAGGGTATTTTTGATAATTTCCTATTTCAATGGCATTTTTGTAATTTCAAAGACACAAGGGAGACGAATTGCGCCGTTGGCCATGGCCTGGCCAATTACCAACCAAGAGTTGGCTGGAGAGAGAATATTATGTAAAATGAGCCCCTTTAAATTTTGGAGGGGAAACTTTATATATTCCCCTCGACTTTGAATCTATCCTAGTTAGGATTTACTCTCCCAATATAAGATTAAAAATCCTTAATGGCCAAGCCTTTTTACATGATTGGATGAATATTATGCACATAAATTGATGACTTGTCACATTGAATGGCCAAGATTAATTTTTTTATTAATGATTAATCAAGGTATTTTTGATAATTTCCTATTTCAATAGCATTTTTGTAATTTCAAAGACACAAAGGAGACGAATTGCGCCGTTGGCCATGGCTTGGCCAATTACCAACCAAGAGTTGGCCAGAGAGATCTCACCAGTCAACGCTGATTGAACCAATCAGGCTGGTTTGACCTGAGCTTGAGGGGGTTGAACCGGTTCAATCTTGGCTCTGAATTTGTCATAATTTTCTAATTTCGTGTTCGATTAAAACCAAATTTAAAGTTTATATGCAAATTGAACTGAACTGGATGTAATTGGATCATCTCAGCCAGGCTAAACAGGCTAAACCAACATTTTTTATTGGACTCCAATTGGCTAAATTGAAGTTCAATTATATTACTTGTATGCTAGTCTAGAATGGGTCAAGTTGGTTTGGATCAATCAGAACACATTAGCTCAATTTCGCAGCCTTTGAGTAAGCCAAACTTGTCTAATTAAAAGGTTCCCATATGACTTTGTCAAAATTAATGTTGTTTTTGGATAGCCACTAAGAAAATATGTTCATTGAATGTACAATCTCACTAATCATGGAGGATCGATTGGGACCCCTGATTAATTGGAGATTTTTACCAAATTTGGTTCAACAAGTGAGTGCGAAATGGCCTCTAGATCAAACATCATGAAGGGAAAAAGATTGAAATATCACTAGGAATAAAGTATTTTTATTTTTGGCCGATTATAAACCTAAATACAAAAAAATCGGAGAACTAAGTGCTTAATCAATTTTTGAGAAATTTTCGATGCCAAAATAAAATCGAAACTATAATAAGATGTTTTGTGAATTTTTGCATTTTTCAATTTTTTTGGTCAACTCTTTAGTGATTAATCACTAAAATCTAATTAATGATCAATCTTTGAGTTTTTCTAGAAAAAAAATTAATGCGAAAGTGAAATTGGGTCTATTTAGAAAATTTTGGTACAAAAAAAAATCAATTTTTGACTCGGAAAAGTCAACTTGAAAGTCAATTCTGACTTTTTGAGTTTTCGATCAAAATGGCAAGGAAATTAAGTACAAAAGAATAATCAATGAAAAGGAAATAAAAAAACGATATTTTTTGCTTAAGAAATAGGTTTCGACGCAATTAGAAATCCTAGGGCTTATTTGATAACGTGTCAAACAATGTTTAATTCTATCCATTCGTTCCCTAGAATGAAAAAAAAAAATCGAAATCCGTTTAGTAATTTTTTTGTTCTTAGAAATAAATTTGTTTTAAGGAATAAATTTGGAATAAAATCAAGAAGTAAAAAAATTGTTGCTTTTTTGTTCCCAAGAATATCTCCAGAATCAAGCTTCTTCTTCTTCTTCTCCTTCAGGTGTCAACAATGGACGGCTAGCAAGGAAGAGGTGATCAATTTCTAGAGGGCTTTTCTTGATTTTTTTTTTTTTTTTTTTTTTTTTTTGTGGTCTCAAGTTCTGTCAACAAAAATGGCATTAGGGATCCCGTGGGAAGCCGAGAATCAACCTTTGGAAGGGCATTTTCAAAATCTCAAGCTCCTTCCTCGCTGGCCCTGGCGTCTCTCACTTTTTCCTTCAAGAGCTCCTCTCTCATTCGCCCTTACGCGCGCGTTCCCCCTTGCGCATTCTCGCGTGAGTCATCTTCAAAGATTGCGTGAGAAAGAAGATGGACTGGGCTTTTCATTGTCCTGTGGGCTTCACCCTGTATGGGTTTTGGTCTAATGGGCTGTGGCTTTAGCATATGGAATGGGCTAGTGGGGCAACAGCTTCGAGGGCCTCATTGATGCATAAGATAGACTAGAGCCGACAGGCTTGCTGTTCTTGTGGATTTAGCGAAATTTAATTTTGTGAGCTATGTAAATTGGGCCACGAACTAGAAAAGCCCACTCCTTTTTTTGCTTTTTTAACTATTTTCTATTTTTGTACTTTTATAAGGATGAGCGCTTGAATTGTCAATAGAAATTTTCAAGTCTTGAATTTCTCGCAAGCTTCATCTCTGGCTAGAATCGTTGACAGGAAAGAAGCCTACAAAACACTTTTTGAAAGCACCCAGACCAGATGGCTTCCAAGGGGTTTTCTTTCAACATCAATGGAATTTGATTAGCAACTCATTAACCAATTTTATTATTGATGCTTGGTTAGGTTAGGAAATTGTAACTGGGCTGAGATTAAGAAAACACTCCAAGTGCTAATTCCGAAAGTGTAGCAATCGGAGACTACGAACAACTTTCAACCATTTAATTTGTGTAATGTCACCTATAAAATTCTCTTCAAAGTGATCATGAATCGATTAAACAATGTTCTACCACAACTTGTCTAAACTAGCTTTGTTCCCAATAGATACATTCAGTATAATGTTATTACTGTACAAGAAGCAATTCACTCAATGAGCAAATCCTAAAGGAAATGAGGGCACATGATTCTAAAAATTAATTTGGAGAAAGCATATGATCAACTGAAATGGTCCTTCATTGAGGAAACTCCCCACTTGAAAGATATTCCAGACTCATTGGTTCAACTCATTATGAAATGTATCACCTCTTCGTCCATGTAGGTTTTGTGGAATGGGGAGATTATGGAGACCTTCTTGCCATCTGGGGGGAATACGTCAAGGTGACCCTTTCTCTCCCAATATCTTTGTATTGTGTATGAAGCGATTATCTCATCTTGTCTATGCAGCACTGAATTCAAAAACCATGGAAACCTTTTTGTTTTGGTTGGAGAGGACCGCAAATATCTCATTTAATGTTTGTAGATGACCTATTATTATTGGCAGAAACCTCAACAAAATAGATGAAGGTTATCTTGGAGTGCTTGGACAATTTTTGTCAAAGCTCAAGTCAAATTGTCAGCAAGGCCAAAAGCAAACTTTTCTGCTCAAAGAATACTTCTCTAGGGCTAAAACGCATCTTGAGCATATCTTCGACTTTGTAATATGTTCAAACCTAGGCAAATATCTGGGTGTGCCTTCAATTCATGGAAGAACATCTTCAAGGTATTTTCAATTGTTATTAGAGAAAACAACAAATAGACTTAGTGGATAGAAGTTAGATAACTTGTCAATGGCAGGCCATTAGCTCAATTTGCAATCATATATGTACCTACATATCAAATGCAATATTATAAAGTCTTAACTCATGTTTGTCAATAGATTGAGAAATGTTGCTATGCTTTCATCTGGGGAGATACCAGAGACAAGCATACACATTTTGAATTGGAAGACTATTTGTAAGCCTAAAAAAGTGGTAGTCTTGGTCTTAGACCCTTTGAAATTACTAACCAAGGTTTATTGATAAAACTAGCATGGAGCTTCAAGACACAACCCCACTATAGTCACAGGTTTTGCATGCAAAATATTATTCACAACAGAGAAATATTGTTCACATTAAATCTGGTGAATCGATATTATGAAAAGCAATTGTTAATGTATGGTCAACTTTAGAGGAAGGAGCAGTATGGAGCTTGGGAAATGGAGAAGATGTATATTTTTGGAAAGACGGATGGATTCTAGGGTTGGAGCCACTCCTCAACATAGTTACTCTCCACCTACCTTCATTTGAGACAGACAAAAAAGTTTGTGATTTTGTGCTTAATGGGAAATGGAACTTTCCGCTTTTCCAAGGAATATTACCAAAAGATGAAATCCTTGGAATTCGCGCATCAAACCGTTGGTACCCTCCAATGGGAAAGATAGTCTATTGTGGGAAGGTAATAACAGTGGATCTTTTTCTGTCAGGTCAGCATGTGAAATTATCAAAGAGATCAATAATCAAGAAACTGACAAGACCTCAGCGTAGTAAAACCTTCCTTTGGCTGAATTAAGAATGTCTCGCAATCTGGGAGGTAATCCTTACTATCCACATTGTGAATCTTCAGTGGAAACAACATTGCATGTTCCGTCGAATTGTCCAATTATTTAGAACATATGGGTTCACCTCGTCCCACAACATTGTTTGAAGAGTTCTTCTCAATGAATTTATCTCAATGGTTGAAATTCAACTGGCTGAGTAGGAGAGATTTAATTCCCACTTTGATTGGAGTACTACTTTTGGTGTAAGTAGATGGTTTTTTTGGTAATGGCGAAACAAGTCACTTTTCCAGAAAAACTTTATTTTTCCTTCAAACCCTGTACAAGTAATCCAATTATACACAAAGGAAATCATAGCTTTGCCCATGACCAACTTGTCTAAAATTAGATCACTTACTTCTCCCGTTATGGTTGCTTGGGATTGTCCTCCTCCAGCATGGATCAAACAAAATACGGATGGACCTAGACTTAGAAGAGCCAGAGGAGTATTCCAAAATGAATGGGGTGACTGGCTTGGCGATTTTATCTCATTTATTGAAATATGCTCATCTTTACAAGCAAAACTATGGGCGCTATGGTTGGGACTTGCCATCGCAAAATAACGAGGTTTCCATAAACTCATTATTGAGATGGACTCCAAAATTTTTACGGAACTTGTTAACCAAAAGAGAATAGCAGACAACACTAGACCAACACTTCTTAAAGATATCAGAAGACTATTGAGCTCTCATTTTGAGTTCAAAATTCATCACATATTTTGGAAAGGCAATCGGCTTGCTAATATGCTTGTCAATGTTGGCATAGTGAAGCGTTTGGATACTACATTTTACTTGTGGCCTCTTCGAGAATTATCTCATGCTTTTCTTAGTGATAAAGTTGGGATTAGAGATTTTAGACATTAATTTTTCTTAGTTTTGTATCTTGTATTTACCGAAAAATAAAATAAAATTCAAGTGTGGATGATGCTAAATCAAGTGAGAGTGGATTTTGTGTAAGAAAGTATGAAATCTCTCCAATTTTACTAGTTTAATGGCTCCATAAGTTTGAATGATCAACTTGTGCTTCTTGGATCTAGAAATTGGGTAGATTCAATTGTAGAATGGAATTGAACCAACTGAAAATTCCGAGATGATATCGCACATTAGTCAAAAGTGATTTAATTGAACTAATTGAAAGCTCAAGAATGACATTCCATTTTGATAAAATTTCACAGACAACTAGTATCATTATCTCTCCCAAAAGCAAAAACTACATGTATTTTACATCTTGATTAAAAAGAAGGCAATATACATCGATCCAATGCTTTGCAAAAATTTCGAAATAATTGTGAAACAAGATCTCCCCAAAAGCTTTCCCATAATTATTTTTAGTGCAACAACTCCAAACAATAAACATTGCACTATTCTTCTAATGTTCAAAGAGAAGCTGGCCCTGCAATGGAAGTCATAAAACACAAGGGATGAGTGAGAACTAAGATGATATCAAAATGTGATCATCATCATATGTGCTCCAACGTTCTTGACACTAAGATCACGAAGTTGCTTTAAACTGATTGTAGAGAGTGGCATTTCCAAGGGCACTTGAATGCAAAGCTCACGTGAGATTTGTCTCATGCTCGGTCAAAGACGTGGATTGGCCTGCAAGCACGTGAATGCTAGCTTTGCAATCAAGACCACATCTTGTGCATCTCGAAGATGAAGTCTCGAAGGTGAGAGACGTTGATCAAGCATATCCTTCAGCATCAATGGTGACTCAATTTGGGAAGACAATGAACATTCCCAAGAAACATGATCTCCTGAATGCTTTCCCATGATTGTCTCTAATGCAACTACTCCAAAGCTATACACATCACACTTTCCATAGGAATTGTTGAAAAAGCCAGCTCTGCAATTGGAAAAATCCTTCTTCTTTTTTAAAATCTTTGATCACAAGCTGTATTCAAGTTGACAACATTGCTTCCCTTGATGTGATGATTAAAGTACAAATTTCTACCTAATCTACACTCACAAGACTGATTTGAGCATTGGAGTTTATGCTGCAGTGAATTTCAAAGGATTTTGTTTGACACTTCAAGTACGAATATCATTTTGATAATGCAAACTTAATATCCTTGAAATGGATCAATGACGTTTTTTTTTCCTCATTTGCCAATTCTTCCTTATCAAGGAAATCAAAAGGTCAACACAAAATTTGAAAGCTCTAAATTAGTAACCTAATTTCCATAAGAAGATTAAATAATCAAGAACCTAGCAAAAGTTCAATTATCTAGAAGGCATATTTGACACTGAATGCCCATTAAAATTGAAAAAATTACAAAGTACCTGGATCAATATAGCCGATAGTGCTAGCAATAAGAGTCCAATTTGATGAATCTGGCCTCAATAGCCTTGCAGTGCCAAAATCAGAAACATGAGCCTCATAATGCCGATCCAATAGAATGTTGTTACTAGTCAAGTCTCGATGAATCAATGAAGGTGAACATTCGTGATACATATAGGACAATGCATTCGCAATTCCTCAGACCACATTTACCCTCTTGTCCCATGGAAATTCTATTGCTCTTTCATCATCATTCAAAGTTGTCCTCAAGCTTCCTCTTTCCATGTACTCATACACCAAAAAACAGCGTTGGGCATGAGAGCATAATCCATAAAATTTCACAATGTTGCGATGGCGTATATTCGTTAAGGCTTGAATTTCCCTTTCAAATGATATCAAATCAACAATCTCACCATCTTCTTGCGATGAAGAGGTTTGCTTGATAGCAACTATTTGACCTTTTGATATCTCAGCTTTATAAACGATTCCATATGATCCTTCACCCACATAGTCCTTAGAGTCAAATCCTTCTGTGGCCTCGATGATTCGGTTGTAGAAAACTTTGCCATCATAACTCAAAATACACATGAAATCCAAATCATTTGCCCGTTCTTCATTCTCCTTCTTGATAATCATTCTTCGACGATGATTGACAATTACAAGAATGGCCCATGTGCAAGAGAAAAAGAAAAACCCCAAGAACGAGAGAATGAGGATAACTATGACTCTGGTTCCAACGTATCGATTGTAACGTATCGATTGTGTTTCTCACTCCCGATGGAATTGCATTTTGGTAAACCAAAAACATTTCCACAAAGCCCTCTATTATGTCGTATTGCCTCAAATGGGGCCTCATTGAAAGCCTTGACATTAGGGAGAGGACCTTCTAGCTCATTATAGGATACATCAATAGAAGTCAAGGCCAACATATCACCAAAAGTATGTGGAATAGAACCAGAAAGACCGTTGTGGGAAATAATTAGAACTTCCAGCATTTTTAGCTTTCCAAGTTCTCTTGGTATGCTTCCACTCAACAAATTATGACTCAAGTCAAGAACTTGAAGAAATTGTATGTTGGCTATCTCGAGAGGAATATTGCTCAAAAATTTGTTTCTACTCAAGTTCAATTTCAACAAGCTTTTGCATGAGCTTAACGGCACCAATATCAATCCACTCAAATTATTTGATGCCAAGTTTAGATGTGTCAGATGTGATAAAAGTCCAATCTCAATCGGGACATTTCCCATGATCGAGTTGGTACTTAAGTCGAGTTCTAACAACATCGGCATGCTCCCCAATTCCCTCGGAATCTCTCCGCTTAAACTATTTGAAGAAAGGTTTAGTAGTTGTAACTGAGTCATCCTTCCAAATATTGCAGGTATCTTGCCAGAAATGTAGTTGTTTGATATCTTTAAGCTCGTCAAATTACGACAACGCTCCCATTTCCATGAAAGTTCGCCGATCAAATGATTGTGGCTCAAGTCAATAAACTATAGATGTGGATATATTCCGAAAGCTTCTGTTATGTTTCCAGTAAGTTGGTTTCCGTCTAACCCCAATCTGATTAATGTGCTATAGTTCTCTAAGCTTGTTGGGATGGGACCTGTGAAATGATTATTGATGATGGAGAAATATTGCAATGATCCCCCAAGGCATACATCTTTTGGTAGTTCCCCCTCTAGTTCATTGATAGATAGATCCAGACTACTTAAACATGCTAACTTATTAAATCCAGAAGGCAAGGAACCAAAGAATTTGTTGTCATCAAGGGAAAGAAGAATTAAACTTGTCAAGTTTCCGATGGAATGAGGAATTGAGCCAGTAAAATTGTTGAATGATAGGCCCAGTTTTACAAGAGAAGTGAGACTCCCAAATTCTAAAGGTATGGGTCCTGAAAGTCCATTTTCGAAGAGGTGAAGAAGAGATAAACTTGTCAAGTTTTTGATGGAACAAGGAATTGAGCCATTGAGATTGTTGGTTGATAGGTGAAGCATAATTAGAGAAGTGAGCCTCCCAATTTCAGAAGGTATGGGTCCTGAAAGTCCATTTTTGTAGAGGTAAAGAAAAGATAAACTTGTTAAGTTTCCGATAGATTGAGGAATTGAACCGATGAAATTGTTGGCTGATAGGTCAAGTTCTGTAAGAGAAGTGAGCTTCCCAATTTCTGAAGGTATGGATCCCAAAAATCCATTTCGGGAGAGGGCAAGAAGAGATAAACTTGTCAAGTTTCCGATGGAACGAGGAATTAAGCCGGTGAGACTATTGGATGATAGGTCAAGTCTAATAAGAGAAGTGAGTCTCCCAATTTCTAAAGGTATGAATCCCGAAAGCCCATTTTGCCATAATTGAAGAGACTTCAAATTCTTCAAGTCACTTATCTCGATTGGAATGGAGCTAGAAAAGTTATTCTGCCAAATGTCTAAGTTGATTAAATTGCCTAATTTTCCAAGAAAAGTAGGAATCGGCCCTGAAAGTTGATTTATGGGGAAAAAAAGTACCAAAAGAGAATCCAAATGTCCAATCTCCATAGGGATGTGTCCACTCAGGTTGTTGGCACAAAGATACAAATAACGAAGACTCTCCAACATACCTATACTTGGAGGAATTTCTCCAAACAGTTTATTGAAGCAAAGATCAAGAGAGTTGAGTTTGGAAAGGTTCCCAATACCTGAGGGAATGGAGCCATAGATCGAGTTGTTGGCAATTTCAAAACTAATCACATTGGTTAAGCACAAGAAGTTGAGGCCATCTAGAGTTCCTATCAAATTGAGATGGGAAAGATTTAGATGGGTGATGGCTCCGTAGTCATTGCAAGCCACACCAGTAAAGCGGCAAGGGTTGTTGCCATGCCATGAAAAGAGTAGAGATTGGCTATGGTTGTCAAGAGTAGATTTCCAATTTATGAGAGCCTCTACTTCATCCTTATTCCCAATTGTGTGGATAGTGGAAAAAGAAGTGGATGAAGCAGAAGCACCTGCCCCATAACATGAAGTGGTGTTGACCAAGAAGAGCAAAGAGAAGAAGAAGAAGACACATAAAGGAGACGGGTTGGACAGCAATAATGAAGAAACCATGATTTTGGGGGGATGGATGGTTTTTAGGTGGTGAGATGGTTCAGGTCTATATATAGTTAGCAAGATTAATGACATATTTATAGATGGAACATGGTCCTTAGCAAGACTTTAAAAGGCTATGACCATCAGGAAAGGCTGGGTGCAGCCAAGTAAGGGGCTGGAAAAAGATTCCTTCCCCATGGGGGGCCCGCCAAGGACCATTTTAAAGGGATTCCTCACCCCCCCCCCCGGCCCGAGAAGAAGAGGCTGGCCGCTTAAATGCGAACATCAATCCTGAACTCATTAGTCAAGGCCAATGCCTTCTACAACAGCATAGCATTTCCCCACCATTGAGGCCTTATTGCAAGATAAGATCTTTTCTTTTTTTTTTTAACCAGTTTGATTGCGAAATTTGGAAATTTAATGCAAACCATTTCGGATGAAAACTGAGGAAGCGCATGACTTCTGAATTTTCCTCGTGGTGTAGAAAAGTCATGATTAAGACGTGATGGAACTTTGATGTCAATTTCTTCTATAATATTTCCACCTACTCTGTTTGAGATTGTCTTCATGGATGGAATAAATTAATAAACAACGTAGTACTCGCATATCCAAAATTTGCTCGGCACCAACGCAATCCCCTAAACAAGACCTTGAATTTGAATATAAGTGCACGTGTAATGTCCATATAAGGAACATATAGTTCAATTAGAACCACTTGAATCATGGATATTTACCCTTTACTCTTTACTTCATTCAAATTTTGGGTTGGATGCAATTTCACAATATATGAATATTGATATATAAATTCACGTGCAATTTTTTCGTAATTTTCATAATGTGGTTAATGGCTCTCTTCTACTGGTTCTTTGAAGCCCAAGCAAATGCTCCTTGCAAGCCGCTTATCCTCTAGTTCAATGAAGGTCTCAACACCCCCCTCCCCACAAGTGATTTTTTTTTTTTTTTTTAAATTCTAGGGACAATTCCAAATAAGGGCCCGAAATATCCTCAATTTCTCAAATTAAGGTCGAAAGTGAACCTTATCTCAAATAGTGCCATCATTTGCTCAACTAAGGACTTGAAGTATATCTTATTTTAAATAAGGTGCAAGTGACGATGTCAACCTCAAAGAACTTGATCTCACTAGTTGGTTAAGGGCTTTTCACCCTTTATTTTTCTTTAAGAAAACTCCAAAAAAGAAGAAGAAGATAAAAACGGGTGGAAGGCTAGCCCTAGCCCTCCGCTTGGTTTTTTTTTTTTTAATTTGTGTTTTCTTTTATTTTTTTAATTTTAATTTTTCTTTTCTTTAGTTTGTCTTTTTCATGGAAAAAAAAAGAGAAAAAGGAAAAAGAAAGAAAAAAATGGGAAGAAAATAAGAAAATTCAAAGGTTGGAAATGACCTTAAAAAAAAAAAAAAAATCTAGGGACAATTCCAAATAAAGGCCCGAAATATCCTCAATTTCTCAAATTAAGGTCGAAAGTGAACCTTATCTCAAATAGTGCCATGATTTTCTCAAGTAAGGATTTGAAGTAGATCTTATTTTAAATAAGGGTCTGAAGTTACCATGTCAACCTCAAAGAACTTGATCTCACTAGTTGGTTAAGGGCTTTTCACCCTTTATTTTTCTTATTTTCTTTTATTTTTTTCTTTAAAAAAATCAAAAAAAAAATAAAAGAAGAAGATAAAAATGGGTGGGAGGCTGGCCCTAGCCCTCCGCTTGGGTTTTTTTTTTTAATTCGTGTTTTCTTTTATTTTTTAATTTTAATTTTTAATTTTCTTTAGTTTGTCTTTTTATGGAAAAAAAGAGAAAAAGGAAAAAAAGAAAGAAAAAATGGGAAGAAAATAAGAAAATTCAAAGGTGGGAAATGCCCTTGACTACTTAGTGAGGTTAGGTCATTTTTTGAGATTGATATGATTATTTTAAACCATTATTCGAAACAATATCCACTTTAAGTCCATATTTCAGATAAGGTATACTTCAAATCCTTATTTGAAAAATTAAGCCCTTATTTAGAATTTTCTCAAATTTCTAAGTTGAAATTATTTAAAAAGGAAAAACTAAAAAAAAAGAAATCCGAAACACATTTACTTTGAACTGTTTTTATGATATCAAAAACTTTGAATTATGCCCACTGTAACATATTTACCAAAAAAATTTCTTGTGATATAAAAAAATCATAAACTTACATTTTCAATAAAAAACAATATTGTTTGTATTTTACATAAGTCTCATAGGCGTCATGTCAATATTGTTAGTATTCTTGGATCCATATAGGTAGATTTTTAATGGTGTTTATTAACGAAAAGTAAATAGGGTTAATATCTTAAAAAACCATAAATTGGTACACCTGTGACAAATTTACCCAAAACTATTTTTTTTACCATGAAAAACCCCAAACGGGTACACTTGTGATAAATTTACCCCGACTAATTATAAAAAAAAAACCCTAAACTGGTACATTTACGATAATTTTACCCTAAACTAATTTATTCGACCACAAAAAACCCCAAACTGATAAATTTGTGATAAATATACCCTTCGCTAAATTAGATTAATACCACAAAAAAATCACAAAAATTGTAAATTATGACAAACAATGTGTAAAATCTTAAATCGATATATTAGTCAACTATCATGTGTAATTTAACTTAATAATTTAACAATAAAATTTAACGAAAACTAACGAGAATGTAAATTTGTCACAAGTGTCTGGAGTTTGGGATAAATTTGTCAAATGTATACTGGTTTTGGGTTTTTGGTGGTCAAAAAAAAAAATAGTTTGGGGTAAATTTGTCACAAGTGTATCTTAGTTTGGGATTTTTCAGGATATTAACCCAAGTAAATATATCATATAAGTTTGGGATATTTTGCATTAGGGAAAAAATTTAAAGTAAATGTGGTATAATATTTACATAATTTGAGATTTTTTGTAATTTTTTCTTAAAAAATCATATTTGGAAAGTAGTGCAACTCATCAAGGTGCCATTAAAAGATTCTACGTACTAGCACGATCTTGGATTCACTTGACTGGCGCGGGTCTCTCTCTTTTTTCGCTGAACCAGTCTTCACCTCCTACAACTCTCATGAGCGTTTGAACACATGATATCCTCAGGAACATCGAGAGCAACACCAGCTTGATCTTTCTTTTGCCCCACTTTTCCTTTTCCCAATCAGTTCGTCTCAATCACGTGGGGGGTCTTGTCTCAATGTCACATCTCGCCAGGGGGACGGTTGGTTCAACAAAGTCGTCGTGAGGCCCCGATAGGTCGTGGGGAAAACGCTAGTCAAATAAAGACAGTGATAGACTGCCCCTCACTCCGGGGCCTTCTATTTCTCTTCTAGTCACACAAACCGTCGCACACGTTGTTGGGTAAATAGTTCTAAGTAGAAAACAAATGACATGACTCTATGGCGTGGTACTGTTAGTTGCGTGACCTTTAGTTCGTTCGTACCATACACCGTCGCACACTTCGTGTAAATAGTTTTGAGTAAAAAAAAAAAAAAAGACACAAATTTGGGGCTGTGTAGCAATTGATTACTCAACGTTTTTCTCTTCGTTACCACAGATCGTCTCACACTTCAAGCATATATATGCATAAGCAAAAAATGACACCTATTTGTGTCGGGGTAATATTGGTTACATTATTATTCTGTAAAGAAAAAAATCTACAACCTTTTATAATTGATAACTTTTCACAGTAGATATATGTAAATTGTATTAAATCAAACTCAACAACGATTTACTACAACGGACTATCAAGTCGTTTTTAATCATGAAATATGCAACTTCGTAGCTTTGCTATTGCTATTGACATGTCGTCCTTAGCCACTCATCTCATCGTGATTACAATGATTGACGTTTTGTTTTATTGCTATGGCCGGCCGTCGTAATTGAAGGTGTTGGTCAAATATGTTTTACGGCCATCGTAATCGAAGTGGTTGGTCTAATTAAATAATGACTCCCAACATGTGGGAAAGTCTGATTATGCAAATTAATTAAACATGGAATCTAATTAGTGTGTTGGTGAAGGTCAAATGTGTCAAAGGGCAGAGAGTTTTATTTTAAACAAGTTTCCGTATTTGATTAAGAGATGCTCGGATTCTTCACGTTTTTGGTATAATTATAGATGGGCTGTTTTCCGTCTATGTACTTTGCAAGTGTAATTGTCCGAACTTTTAACACCGAATGGCACCTCGACTTATTCGAGGTCTTACTGCGGTTGTGAGGATAGGTGCACCAATGTGTGATTAAACGACATATAAGTTAATTTTTCATCGGTGTAGGACCTAAATAAACTCATTTGGAAATATCATAAACCGCCTCGGTATTTTACAAAATTGAAGGCCCCTAGGTGGATATAATTGTACCAGCTAGACCCCAGAAGAAAGAAAGTGTAAATTGTTTCAAAACCTGAATTAGACTCCGTTTGATAACGTTTTTGTTTCAGGGAACAATTTCTTTTAAAAAATAATTTTTTTCTATTTCTATTCCCTTGAACAATTTCTGAGTAAAAAAAAAAAAAACACGTTTAATAACTATACAAAAATTATATTCTTGAAATGGATTAAAAATAAAAATGTGTTTGGTATAAAACATAATTTCTTTAGAAATGTAGAATTTCTTTTAACTTTTAAATTTTTATTTTCTTTTCTTCTTCTTCCTTGCCGTTGCCGCCACCGTCCACAGTCGGCCAGCGGCAGGCATCAAGTGGTGAGGAAGAAGAAAAGAATAAAAGAAAAGAAAAAAAATGATTTATTTCTAAAAATTATTCTCGAAATAAGAAGTTACTCTTTTTTTTTTACTTCTTATTTATGTTCTAAATTTATTTTGCAACCAATTTCTTTTTATTTTAATTATGAAGAATAAATAAAAAGAAAAATAAAAGAATAGAAGTGCTAACAAATAGACCCTTAATCGCCAGCCAATTTATATTGCATGTAAAAATTAGTGGAGAAAAGTGACGGGGCAACCGTGTCATCAACGAAGTCTTCTTCTTCCCGTTGTACGGCCATTAGAGAAAACAAGAAAGGAAAATGAAACCAATTTGAAGCAAAATGGAGGGGACAATCGCTGAATTGCTGCATGCCTGATTTTGGCCTTGGGGCACTAATCTTGATATGCTCGTGTAATTACAGAATATGTCTCTTCAGATCATTTTCTGTAGCAATTTTCTTTGTCTTTAATGGACATGTCCAAAAGAAAGTCTCTTCATATCATTTTTTGCTGCAGTTTTCTTGGTTTTTAATAGACATGTCCGAAAGAACACGTCTCTTCGAATAATGTCCTTTCAATCTCTATCGATTGAAATCAAGTATCCTCCATTTGAAAGAAGCATACATAAGTTTCTGAGCTCAGAAAATTGTTTCAATCTGTCTGTGTTCAAAGTCAGAAAAAGCAACCACTGGGATTCGTCCCAGTGGCCACCCTTCCAACATGGAAGAGGGAGATGAGGAGTTCAAATCCCCACCTTCTCGAGGGGGGATGGGGTGGGGACGCGTAAGTTTCAGGAGTGGGTTTCGACCCCCACGCCCTACAAGAGGTAGGGCAAAAGTCTGAGAATGAGTTTAGAGTAGGAATAGAGTAGAACTGACCAAAAAAAAAAAAGTCAGAAAAAGCATTTATTCTCTTCAATTTTTTCTTGGTTAAACTAAAAGTTCAATTGAAACCTATTTGCATAGTGCTAATACAAACAAATTCATGGTATTTTATCTTTGGGGGCATCAATCTAATATGCATTGGGACTAATCTGATGATGGCATCCTTCAACTCAAATGGAAGTTATAAGGCTTGGAAAGAGTTGAACTCCATTGATTTTGTTGCTGTCGAAATTTCTCAATTTGGGATTAGTAAGTAAATTTTTTTAGTACGGAGATTATTAATAAGGGTGATTCGGTCTAGGGTGGGCAAGTTCTAGATTTGGATCATGTACCTAACCCTATTATAATTGGATCCCCTTTTTTAGACCCTGTACCCAATCCTATTTGTACTAGACCATGTTTTGGAACCATCTTGTTTTTCCGATCCGATTCTCGGGTCGACCTTGTTTTCATAGAAACTATTTTACAATTTCAAATTTTACATTAATACACAAGAAAACAACGTCCTAATTTGTATTGAAACATTAAGTACATGTAATCAATAAGTATATAAAATTTTTGACTAAACAAAAAACTAAAGATTCACAAGACTAATCCTTACCAAAAAAAAAGATTCGCAAGACTAATTATCATAAACAAACATCATGAGGCAAAGCGAGAGGGAGCCGACAATGGACAGTGCGACTGTGAGCCAATAAGGGAGGGAAGCGAGTGAGGAAGAGGAATGATGAAAGAGGGGGCCATGCGAGTTTGCGAGAGAAAAACCGCCGTGCGAGTAAGATTAGAAATTATGGGAAAAAGCAAGGTTTTGGACTTTTGGGCTTACAAAACTGGTTCCCAAACCAATCTAGTCAATCTGGTTCCTAGGTGAGTATTCACTTGGAATTGGGAATCGGACTAGTTCAAATCGGTTCCGAATTTCGAGAATCAGTTACCGAACCGATTCCAAGCCCTATTTTTTAGGTGGGCTAATCCGGTTCCCAAATATACCCGGTCCAGTTGTACACTCCTAACGATTTATCTTCTCATTACCCAAGATAATGAAATATCCTTAAGAGGATATCAATTTAGAATGAGAATGGAAATATGAAATGGAGCCTCAAAGATGATTCAAGAATTAATTTAAGCTTATATTCACATTGCTCAAATTTAAGGGATGTTATGGCATTGAACCAACCAAATTATTATCTGACAAATCTAAATATTTGAGAAGTATTGATCTCCCTATTTCTCGAGAAATTGGGTCAAAGATTGTTCCAAGATCCTTCGTCCTTGTGGAGCCGTGTCTTTAAAGGTTTGTACTTTCATTTCAAAACCTTCTAGCATGCTGACAGAGGTCATAGACCTTCCTGGGGTTGGCTAAGCATCCTGTTAGGAAGAGATTCTATTAGTCCAAACCTTCAATTGTCAGTGGGGAATGGCCAATCAATAAAAGTCCGTGAGGATAGATGGTTACCTGCCGGAATTCTAGGTGGTCCTGCTCTCCGAGATGAACCCCACACCGTCGCTGGTCTGATATGCCCCTCTTCGAATGAATGGAATATCGCTCTGCTCAATCGTTTCTTTGATGACTCCACTGTACAGCAGATCCTCCAATTAAAACTTTGGCCACATTCAACAGCAGATAAACTCATATGGACAGGCACACAGGATGGCATCTATTCTGTCAAGAGTGGCTACAACGTTATTCATCGATCCACACACCAGCAGGTAAACTCTCAGGCTTCATCTTCCTACCAACCACCCAAACTTGTTTGGAAAAAGATGTGGAAAGCACAAACTCCACCTAAGATTCGTAATTTTTTATGGTCAGTATGTCAGAATGCTTTACCAACTAGGGACAATCTATTCCGCAGAAGGATCATTCAAACCCCAATCTGTGGTCTCTGTTCCTCTGTTCCTCTGCCTCCCCAGAAACTACAGAACACCTCTTCTTGCATTGCCCTTGGACTCAACGCATTTGGGCTCATTCAAAAGTACAACTCAATATTTTTGCTTATACCCCTACCCGAATGGACTCATGGTTAGCAAATTTCCTCGATCAAAACAGAGGCTTACCAGACTTTGAGCAAGTCGCAAGCCTTCTTTGGGAAATCTAGAAGGCGCGGAACAACTTCATCTTTCGCCGCATTCGGAGGTCCCCAGATCAGATTATAGAATCTGCTTTTGCCCTGGCCTCTCTCCAGAAACGAGTCCATAAAAAGGATTTCAAGGGCCATTCCTCTTGGCTGAGCCCTAATCAGTCTTGGCAACACCCCCGCAGGGCACGATGAAGATCAATCTGGACGGCTCCTTTCCCACGGCATCTCACAGAGGATCGATTGCTAGTATGGCCCGCGACCACTCGGGTAGATTGCTTGGTGGAATCACTCGCTCTGTTCTGCCTCCTCTGCTCTCGAGACCGAGATCCAGGCGTTAATTTTGTCTCTTAACGATCTGATTCAACAAGAGTTAACAGATTCTAACCTGCTTGTGGAGTCCGACAGCATTGTCCTCGTTGAAACCCTAAATCGGGGTCGCCTGCCGCCGTGGGAGTGCCGCGCCCTCTTCACCGAGTGCTTTGATCTCCTTCACCGATTCTCTCATCTCCGTGTACAGCACTGTCGTCGGGAGGCTAATACCCTAGCAGATTGGGCAGCAAAGGCCCATGGCCGCGGATCCCTCTCTTCCGCTTGGTTTGTCTCCCCTCCCCAAGTTATGCTCGATATTCTCTGTAAAGACGCCCTTGCTCAGGGTTGCTTTGTCTTTCCCACGTGACTATCTATCAATATACATTATCTTTTCTGATCAAAAAAAAAAAAATTCCTCAAATTTCCTGAAAAGGGGAATTGAGTCAGTGAGATTGTCGGTTGATAGCTTAATTCGAGTAAGAGAGGCAAGGCCCCGAATCTTTGAAGGTATAGTCCTATGAGTGCGTTGCCTCATAAATAAAGAATCTTTAAATTCCTCCAGTCACCCATCTCTGAAAGTTCATTTTGTCGTATGCTCCGCTTCATTAACTTGCCTAATTTGCCAAGAGAAGAAAGAATAGACCCACGAATCACTCGTCAATTTGTCGCGAAATTTGAGGCTAACCACATTGGTTAGGAGGCTGAAGTCAAGACCATCTAAAGTTACTCTTAAACCGAGATACGAAAGATCAAGACAGGTGACGGCTCCATAGACTCGCAAGTGCCACAAATTAAGTCGCATGATTTGTTATCATGCCATGAAGAAAGGAGAGATTTGGCTATGTTTTTCTGGACTAGAATTCCACTTCAGGAGAGCTTTTGCTTCATCCTTTTTACCGGTTGTTAGCGAAAGAAGCTAAAGAAACGGAAACGCCTGCACCATAAAATGGAGAGGAAACAAAGATGGTTATGGCGCTAACGAAGAAGAACGACAAGGATAAGTAAAAGACGCCTATGGAAGACTGGTTCGACAGAAATAAGGAAGAAGCCAAGTGATTTTGGGGATCGTTTGGTTTCGGGATGTGAGATTGTTGAGGTCCACACGGTTGTTTAAAAGATAGATATTTACACATGGAAGATCATCCCATGAAGCCTCAATCGATGTCCATGCATGTACCGGCTAAATCCTTTGTACTGGTGCCTTGCGTGTCACATGAGTCTATATGTTCTTTTTGACCTGAAAGATAAGCAAAAATCATTTGCCATTATTTATGTGACAATCACTTTTTAATAATTTTTTTTTTTACAGAAAACACACTTATATATTGATTAGAGATGGAAATTGCATCCTGCAGCTAAAGCATTCGCATACAATAAATCCAGCAGATCCAGCGGAAGAGAAAGAGTGAAGTTTTGGGCCGGATGAGCTAACTGGGCTTTGGTAGCCCAGTCAGCCACTAGGTTAGCCATGCGGCGGCAATGTCGCAAAGAGAGAAGAGAAAAGTGGGATAACCAAAATAGGGTTTCGTCGATCACTGGCCTCTGCTCCCATGGCGGCAGATGAAGACCATTCACGATCTCAACTAGTCGAAGACAGTCGGTATGAAGATCGATGGGGGTCTTGTGGAGTCCGCGATGATAAAGATATTGGAGAGACAGATTCAGCGCCTGGAGCTCCGATTCAAAAGGTGAGGTCGCTGGAAAACATCTTGAGTAAATGTCAGTGATTTTACCTTGATCTTCGCGGCAAATACTGGCCATAGATCCTTCTGAATTGCCCTGTTGATAACTCCCGTCGATATTACATTTGAGGACGCCCTTCGCCGGAGGTCGCCAAAGCTGATCGGGTGGAACAGAGTCAAGGCCAAAGCTTAAACTCGATCGATGGATGCCTGCAACAGAAGACTGATATGCTGATAGTTGAGCCAGAGCTGATTCCACTACCATGGAGGGATTCGGACAGTGATTCCGAAAATAAGATGGTTTCTTTTCTTCCAGATCTGCCAAAAGATGGTGGCAACTACCGCTAGGCCGGGAGAGGGATCAGGTAACATTACATTTTCAATTAGCCACTGTGCAACATTGGAAACGGAAGCTGTAGAGGAGGATAAAGCAAGCTGTGAGTGTGACCAAATAGTGCTCGTCCATGAACACTGAAGAAGCAAATGTTCAATTGTTTCAGGAACAGATTGGCAACAAATTGGGCAGAAGGAGTCTTGAACAATCCGACGGTTGAAGAGATTAGCTCGGGTTGCGAAAGCATTCTGGCAGACGGACCAGAGGAAGCTACGGATTTTTGGAATGGTCTTCATCGACCATATTTTCTGCCAGAGACTCTAATTATTCCGGTAAGAATTTGAACCCTGTAACTCTGGTAGTTGGCTGTCTGATTGTACCATTGCATAATAGTTGCTCTTAACCGTGTATGTACCAGTCGTTGTAGCTGACCATATAAGTTTATCTTCAGAAAATAGTGGTCTGATAGGTAATGATAGTATTTCTTGAACCACTTGTTCGTCAAAAAAATTTCGAATTAGTGGCATCTTCCAGGATTAGGTATCCTGATCGATAATATCTGCCACTCTAACTGGTTCTGCTTGAGCTATAGGTCCGTAGATGAGTCCCATAGGTAACCAGAGATCACCACGAATACGAATAGAAGCCCCATTCCCAACAGACCAGCGTAGATTTGGTAGAATAGAGTCCCTTCCTTGTAGGATGCTCTGCCACCCCCAGGACGGCCTATTTCCTCGGACAGCCGACAGAAAATTTGAAGAGCGAAAATACAAAGCTTTAAACAAAGTTCCCCATAGCGAGTCAGGATTAGTTAACATTCGCCAAGCCTGTTTTCCCAAAAGTGCCTTGTTCAAAGAGAGTAGATCACGAAATCCCATTCCCCCTTGAAGTTTCTGAGTTTTCAAAACATCCCATCGCTTCCAATACACCCCTCCCTTTTGCTAATTAGTTCGCCACCAGAATCTCGCGATACACTTCTCAATAGATGAACAAATAGAAATAGGCAACTGAAAAATCATCATCGCATACTGAGGAATAGCCTGAATAACAGATTTGATTAGGATTTCCTTACCCCCCTTAGAAATGAACTTCTCCTTCCATCCCTCAAGCTTAGCATTAACTCGAGCAATAATCCATGAGAACATTTCTTTCCTTGACCTGCCCCAATCCGACGGTAGGCCTAGATATTTTCCAATCCTTTGTAAAATGGGAACCCGAAGCTCTTCAGCCATATTTTGCTGTAAAGTAATAGGACAGTTCTTGGAAAAGATAAGGCCAGACTTGTTACGATTAATTAACTGACCAGTAGCCACACAATAGAGGTTCAAAAGATTTGCTAAATTGTGACATTCTGAAGTTGTGCCAGCTAAAAAGAAGATGGTGTCGTCAGCAAAAAATAAGTGCGATAATGTAGGACACCATCTGTTCAACCGCAAGCCTTTAAGATGCCCAAAACTGATAGCTTGAGTAATTAACAATGATAAAACGTTCGCCACAAGAATAAATAGATAAGGTGAGATGGGATCACCTTGTCTCAGACCTCGAGTTGGAGAGAAATAGGGTAGGATTTCACCATTGAGTTTCACACCGAGTGAGGAGGTAGTAACACATAACATGATCCAATCTACCCATCTTGGATGGAAACCGAGCTTAAAGAGGTAATCACGTAAGAAATCACATTCAATTCTGTCGTAGGCTTTTTTCATGTCTGTTTTCAGAATAGCGTTAAAAGTTTTGGTAGTCTGGTGCGTGCGGAAATGATGAAGGACTTCTTGTACAATTAGAATATTGTCTTGGATCTGGCGGCCTTGGACGAAAGCTGATTGTTCTTTAGAAATTAGAACAGGCAATAAAGGTTTAAGGCGATTAGCAAGCACCTTGGATATAACTTTGTATGCAAAGTTGCACAAACTTATGGGGCGGTATTGATCCAGTGTTTCAGGTTGGGAAGTTTTGGGAATGAGGGTGAGGATAGTTTGATTGAGACCTGGAGGCATTTCCTTAGATAGCATAAAATTCTGGACTAATTCAAACAGGCTGTCTTTAACTGTTTCCCAATGCTCTTGATAAAACAGGCCTGTTAAGCCATCCGGTCCCGGAGCTTTGGTGGCTGCCATTTGGAAGGTAGCCTGGCGAACTTCCTCAAGGGTGAGAGCAACTGTCAGCTGGTGATTCATCTCTGGTGTTACAACTGTCCTGCACTGGTCGAGGAGCGGGAGGTAGTTACGATGCCCCTCTGAAGTATAGAGCCTGGAAAAATAGGAGAGAGTCATCATCTGGAGGGCTGGTAAGTCGCGTATCCACTGCTGATTTTCATCTTGTAAAATAGTTATACAATTCCGTTGGCGGCGCTGAATAGTTGATGCATGAAAGAAACGAGTATTCTTGTCTCCCCATTTGAGCCATTTAATTCTAGAACGTAAGGCCCAATATTGTTCCTCTCTCTGCCAAACTTGTCTTATTTCGTCTTTCAAAAGTAAGACCTGATTCTTGTCAACCGGAGAAGTCTGATTGATAAGATGTTTTAATTTGTCCTGCAAGATGACGAGTTGTTGTTGACCATTGGAGAATTTCCGACGGCTCCATCTTTGAAGGGCTGCTGTCACATTCCTGACATTCCGAGTAAAATCAGCATATTGTGAGTCAGCTGAGTTCCATACTTCTGAAATAAGTTGGCTGCATTCAGGGTCATCGGTCCAGAAGGCCTCAAAGACAAAGGATCTACTCACTTTAGGAAGAATTGGTGATGTATCAAGCACCAAGGGACAATGGTCAGAACCCACTGGTGGCAGAGCAATAACTTCTGCTGTAGGAAACATGAAACGCCAGTTCATCAAGCATACCATCCGATCCAATTTTGTTTTGACCAGCTCCTCTCCATCTCGATTATTCAACTAGGTAAATTTACAACCTTTGCCTTCTGATTCAGTGAAAGCACAATCATCTAACATAGTACGGAATGATTGCATTCGTTGTAGCAAGGCAGGTCGTTTACCAATCTTCTCCCAAGGGTAGAGCACATCATTAAAGTCCCCCGCACAGAGCCAAGGCAAGGTATTGTGGGAGTGAATGTGCCGAAGATCATCCCATACCACCTGGCGTGGTTGGAAATCAGTTGGAGCATGGAGAAAGGTAAGACGAATTGTCCGTCGTTGTTGGCCTAAATCACAATTCATGTCTAACCAATATTGTGTAGATGTGAGCACCTTTAAAGAGATGGGATCATTCCAGAATGCGGCTAAGCCGCCCGCCAGACCCACTGGATCAACAAAATAGGAATGAGAAAAGGTTAGGATTTGTTGCACTTGCTTCAGCTTTGCTGCAGTATTTTTAGTCTCCATAAGAAGTATTACGTCGGGCTTTTCTACGGTCATCATGACCCATAGGGCTCGAATTGTCAGGGGATTGCCCAAACCCTGATAGTTCCAACAGATGAGCTTCATTTGTGAACAGGTGGCTGTTTAGGGCCAGCCACCAGAGCCCGATCTGCAGTCTCCGTTGCGAGGAAAACAGGTGCATCCAGCAAATTGAGGTTAGAAGGTTCCTCAATGATAATACTCTTAGATTCATATGGACTGTATCTTCTCTGTTTTTTAGCTGATCCAAGAAGGGGTTTCGAGCGAGGATTAATTAGCTTCCTGGATGTTTTGCTGTCCATAGGTGAGGATTGAACACCCTTTAGCTTTTTGTCAACAGCTACAAGGGCTGTACTATGCATTACCAATGGTTGTGGAATTGATGCGGAAGGTACAGTAGACTTATTGCGGTAATCTTCGAACTCCCTGTGTGAAGTATCGTCTACAATCATAGATGGAGGAGGCATTAATTGAGCTGTTGTGACCCTTGTAGGGGGAGTTTCAGGAATAACTTCTTCTGTCTGCTCTGTAGAGATTGGTGAGTCATAAAAGAGTTTCTAGTAAGGACTATGCAGTTTAACTTCAGCTCGGAGCCACGGTCCATAGGCCATCTTTTCTCTTCCCTCATGTTTATCTTCAGAGTAGGGAATATCTTTACAATACATCGCGTAATGTCCAAGTTTGCCACAGGAAAAACAGAAATGAGATAGCCGTTCATAACGAAAATCTAGCCAAAAAGGTGTGCCCTGAATTCGTATAAGTTTTCCTGTGATTAGAGGTGCATTCACATTGAGTTGAACACGAACTCTACCTGTTTTTGTTTGATAGCCTTCCTTTGAATCCATCTTCACATCTTTAATCTCACCAAGGTGCTGGACAACTTTTCTTAGCATACATTCTGAAAACCATTCAAGAGGTAAGCCAATGACTTGTACCCAAAAGTCACAGGTTGAGAAGTCATAACAGTGTAGAGGAGTATTAGGAATCCATTGTTTAAAATTAACCAAGTGGCCAGAAAAGAGCCAATGTCCACCATCAAGAACTTTTTGCATATCTTCATGGGTCTTAAACTTTGTGATATAGAAACCTGTCTCACTCTGTGATATTTCTGCAGAATCTATACGCCATGCTTTCCGGAGCGTAGTTTGAAGTGTTGGAAGATTAATAGATGGATCCGACAGAATTTTTGCAACTAAAGTTAAACGGCATGCCTCGACCGTGTCAGCAGGTGGTGCATCATCCCAATCTTCAATAATTTGTTCTGTAGTGAGACGACTAAGACTAGAACAGAGAGCCGCTAGACGTGAAGATGTGGCGGATTCATTGGAGTCCATCTTGCGGATAATCTCATCGAATTAAGCAGAGAACAGCAACAGAGGCTGCGACAAGTGCAGTGGATGGAGAAGAACAACAATTCAATCCCATGCAAGACAATCACCAAGTAAAGAAGACATGCAGAAGCTAACCCGTGACAATCGGCATCAAAATTGGCAGAGGCAACATGATTCTGAGTCCAACGGAGACGAGGGATGAAGCCGATGCAGGAAAAACTAGACACCCTTCAAGCCATGCAGTCCGGCACAGGTGAGAAGAGAGCATTAACACCAGACTTGGGGAGACTGTGTAAGTTGCCAAGTCGAGAGAAACTAATGTAGTGTATGGGTTGAAAGTACTATAGGATACTGGTGGGTTTTCTGTAGAGAAATATGGATGAGGGTTTCAAAGAAAACTGCCATTAGAGGTAGAGAGAGCTCGACAAAACGAGAGTTTTTATGAAAATGCTAAATTTGGAACTTTTTAATAATTGAAAGATGCATTATTTATATGAAACTTGGTCAAAAGATTTCATTAACCAGGGAACCGGTAAGGATTGCTGGGAGAATTCGCACTTCCATCAATGTGATTACATTCCATGAGCAAAATAATTAAAGGTAATGAAACCAACACACGAAGTCGAAATATAAGAGATTTTGGAACAAAAGAACTGTTCATGATTTTACTGTGGAAATTACACTGTGGATAACTGGATACATGTGGTGTTGCCAATAGATCAAGGTGTGAAATCAAATTCACATGGTTAATGGTATTAAGATGTTTGAAAGAATGCTTTGATGTTTGTTTTATTACTAAATGAATACGATACTTCCGTTTGGTAAATTTGAGGAAATTGCATTATTGATTGCTTCTATAAAAAGAAAGAAAGTTTGATTACGCTGAATTTTATTATGGTAAGAGAACTATATGGTGTGGCTTGAAACCGGATATTGATTTCTTTAGGCTGATTTGACTTTTCTTATATAATGTACTCATTGGAGGAATGAATGAGTGCATAGAATTTTATAGTTAAGAATTTCATTTTTGGTCCTTGAGCTTGTCTATTTGTTCTTATCGAGTCCTTGAACTTTTGCTATGCCTAATCTCCTCTTCAATCAAGTCCCTCTGCAGTCCAAATCAAGTAAATTGGATATCTCCATCACAACCATCAAGAATGTGACATAGAGAATAGTATTGCAATAAGATGAACAACCCACCAGGGACAATCACATGGGAAGGAAGAAAGCATGGAAAACAAAAACAAGGAAAAGAGTTGCATGCGCTTGATTTGAGAAAAGACTTCATTAGAAAAACTTATCTCATTAGTTGCATTAGCTCAAATTAACCCGATTAAGTGTGAGGAACTTGATTAAGCGAGGGTTACACCCATTCACATTAGTTCATCTAAAGTTCCGTAGCCTTATGCACAAATTTTTAAATAAGCCATATATGCAAGTTCAACAAATTGATCAAACAAATTGAAGGTTTGAGGATCTAGTTGAAAAATATAAGCAAATTCGTAGGCCTAAGGTGGAGTTTAACTGTAGCAAGTAAAGAGGGAATTGCCTTTAAACATGGCAGGAATATTCGTAGATCGTAATTCCTCTAGTAAATCAATATTAAAACCTAGCACAGATAATTTTATCTCGAATGGCGCTGATTATCAATGATCGCGACAAAAGCAAAAGAACAAAGAAAGAAAAAAGCTTTGCTTCTTCAATTTTTGTGGACTCACGTGTTCTCCATCTCCTTGCCTTGTCTACAAGATAAGATTTGACCTATCCCGAAGTGGCCGGCAACACGAACGTGTCTCGGACGCTGAAGGGATGATATTGTTTGTGACAAATCATTCACTGAAGAAGAAAATAATCATCCAAAGAGTGAAGAAAAGACAAAAACTATCAAGAAATGTCACCTACCGACTCTCAACGAAAAACATTTTAAAAAGGCGACTAGTTATTTGATAGGCCCAAATCCTTTTTAAAGCACAAATTGTGGCTCGGGTACCAATTATGGAATGCACTCTTGTGATAGCCCAACCCAAATATTTCTTTTCTAGTGAAGAAAAGATCTTTTTGAATGATACCCAAATTCTAATCCCTGTTAAGTTTTTGGCTAATAATAGCGACCTAGGAATGTCGTTGCCGAAACCATTGTCAGAATCTAATAGAATTAAACTAAGCAAGAGGAGGAAACAGGAACATCTAAGTTTGAATTTTGGCCATAAAATTCTAAATGGATTGAAGAAGTGACTAACCCAAGGTAAACGGAGCACAAACAAGCGATTCACTAGATCTGAGAATGGAACCTTGAACTCGCGGTCCGAGATGTCCAAAAGCACCGGAAGCTCTCTGATTGTGTGTGATCCTTCCACATCAACACAGCTGTAAGTTGCCAAATATACATGGAATGACACATCACATCTTCAATGGCATTACTAGATAGGAACTTGGCTTGAGTTAGATTTAGGCATAAACTAAAAGTTTGTGCTTTTTATATGGGACAAAGAAAGTGGGTGAGAATTGCAGCAAAAAGAAATTTGGGCCAAAAGTGGATCCAAGTTAAAGTTGATACTTTTTAAGTGAATCGAGCCTTATTTGATTCTAGAGTTGGTAAAACATTTTTTCAAGATACCTTTTTTCTGGTGTCCTTCAACGATAGTGAAATTCCAACTTGCTACTGTTCCCCCTTCATTAATTTAAAAACCAATATCAAAATTTTGATTCTAATTTAGGATCTGTTTGTTTCGTAAAAAATATTTTTGGGGAAAACATTTTCCGGCATTTGGTTTTGTTAGAAAAATAAGTCAATGGAAAATATTTTCTTAGTCAACATAAAAGATTTTTCTACCAAAATTTAAATTCAAGAAAATGATTTTTCTTTTAAAAGAACTGAAAAATGTTTTCCCAAATATTTTTCTAGTATTAAGGTCCTCAGTCAATGAAACCTTCATTCATATAAAAATAATTTTTTTTAAAAAATTAATTTTTAAAAAATATCAATTTATTATTATATTTATTATATTTTCTTTATTTTCTTTAATTTAATTTTCTTTTCTCGTTTCTTTCTTTTCCTTTCCCCTTCTTCTACTACCAGCCTTGTGCCTCGACAACAACTAGCAGACCAGCGATTGACCGATGATGTGAGTTGGCGAGCTCGAGGCTCAACTAATCCCGATGAGCCCGAGCAGGTTGAGGCCGTCGAGCTCGCAACTTGCCCGATCATGGCAAACTTGCCCACGACTTGCCCAATGGTGGTGAGCTAGGCTCGCCGATCGGTTGCAATAGAGGAAGTTAGAAAAAGAAAAAAAAAAATTAAGTTAGATTTTAAAAAATAAAAAAAATGATTAAAAATTTCAAGTTTTTTTAAAAATAGAAAATAATAAAATTTATTATAAAATTTGATTTTTATTTGAAATAAAGTCAAAAGATCGAAATCATTTTCCGATGAGATTCAAACATCAAAAAATGTTTTCGATCATATATCACCTAATAAAGGAAGACTAGAAGACTAACCATATTATTTTATTATTGAGTTTTCCGCAAAACAAACACCCCTTAGTTTAATTGGAAAGTTTGGGAGTTTGGGTCTATCTTATTGAGTTCAGTCGACTTTGGTTTTGGACAATTGAGCCCAATTGAACTCAAAAATTAAGAGGAATGGCAATCATGAATCCAATGGTAATGGGCCTTTCTGCTATAAATAAAGTCCTCAAATCTATGTGCCATCGCTTCCTATTTTCTTTTTGGCCGACAAGTGCTTGACTTACTCCTTTTGTTAGGCATCGCAACAACATATCACCGCTGGGAAATTAAGTACATTTAAAAGAGGGAAAAGTGTGAAAGAAGTCCTAAATTTTTTGCATTTGTGTCAATTTATTCATAAACCTTTTATTGATGCCAATTTAGTCCTAAACATTTTCATTTTGCGCCAATTTAGTCATTTCTAGCTAATTTTGGCTTAATTTTGCTAACTAGGCACCAATCAGTTGATGTGGCACAATCGGGCCGACATGGACAACTTTTATTATTATTTTTTTATTATTTTAATATTTTATTTTTATTTTATTTTATTTTTTATTTCTCCTCCTCCTTCCTCTAGGCGGTTCTTGAGCCTAGACGATCGGCCTTTGGTGAGGTCGCCTAGGCCACGAGGGTGGCCTTGCGCTGGGCTAACGAAGGTCAAGCTTTGCCGACCATGGCAAGCCTCGCCAGTCATCACCTATGACAGCCTAAATTTTCAAAATTTGTTTTCGATTAAATAAATCGGGCCTTTCGTCGACACGCCGATAATGCTATTTTCTGAGCTGATCACTCATGAGATAACTTGACTATATGAGGAAACAATTAAGGAATCAAAATGCAATGGACTTGAGAATTCGACCATAAATCGACTGTTCGACCATGTTGGTCTGCAAGGGTAATTACAACACTGTCAGAATCAATCAGAGATCACAGATAGGTCGATTCGACTGAAATATGCGATCAAAATGTGGGTGATTCTACCTAATTGCAAAATTCTCATCTATCGGCACTAACTTGATTTTTTGACGTTTTGGGTACCCTGTGTCTGTAATTGAAACCTTGAGATTTTTACGACAACCGAGAATCGCCAATGTGTCGAAGATGTACATTCTGACTCGAGATAAATCGATCATTGGTCAATTGCACCAAAAATTTCTAAAAGTTACTATGTAGAATAAGTCACGCTAAAAGCGCGTCGGATTGAAAACAACCACGAATTTGAACCCGATTTCAGAAATTGAAAGTTCGGGTGTCACGAGCTATTTTAGAAACGTTGACTAATCCTCCGAAGATTTTTCAGAGATTCCAAGATTTTTGCGGAAAATCGGTATGGACGTTGCGAAAAATTAACGGAAATTTGGATCGGTCAAATTAAAAGAAATTTGGACTTCCAAGCCGTGCCTTTAAATGTCGGGGATTTACAGAAAATTGTTCGGACTTTTCTTCAACAAAATTGGACCTTGATTTGGAGAATCGGCGAAGAAATTTAAGAGAATTTAAGTGAAATTCGGAATTAAGGAGGAGGGCTGCATTTTGGCATTATTTGGGTTAGTTCTTGGATTATATTTGTTAGAAAGTATTGGAGGGATAAAGATGGACTTTTAGCCCTTCTTCCTTATCTTTTCTTGCAATCCACCGTGAACGACTTCCCCTTGGAACTTCGGCTTTCATTTATCTTCTTCCACTTTGCTTTTCATTTTCTTTTTCCATTCCTTGGAAGTTCACCCCAATTCCTCGCACCCCTCTCTCCGTCTGCCCATACTCCCCACCGAATCGATCTCTCTCCTTTGAGTCTTCGATTTGGCCGCACAAAAAGGATCGAGCAAGCCCACTCACGAGCACCCTCCAGCAAACTTTGTCTCCCTTCGGTCATCAGCATCATCCACCAAAAAAACCCTCCCTCCTCTCACCAATCAACCCCATCTCCCCACTCACGCACACCCACGGCACCACCCACACGGTCAACACCTCTTCCTCCACGAAGTTTTGTTGACCAAAGCCCTCACGCCTCCGCCATCCACACGGCCAACGTTCAGCTGTTCCTCGAGTCTTCCGTGTGTGCAGTCAACCGAAGCAGCTCACACGCAGCAACTTCATTGGTTCCTTTACTGTTGGACTGCGTTTAGTCGACTGGATAAAAATCAGGATATGATATGTTTTATCATATCCCGTGTTTGGTAGCTGTCTAGGATAGGATAAGGTCGGATATAAAAAGGATATAGACCGAATAAAAAAATCCGAGGGGAGATGGGATAAGGTCGGATAGGATTTCTTTTATCCGAAACATAAAACCCTACGCTTTTTTTTTCTTTCTCCGTCGTTCACCCACAGACAACTCTCTGTTTCCAAAGTATCGACATTGAAGCCTTCTCCTCCATAGCTCTCCGATTCTCATTGAAATTTTACGAAAGCGATGAATTTTCAAAGGTAAATAATCATTCTCTCTCTCTCTAACGTTGATTTCTAAAGTAGTTGTGGATTGTTTTCCTATTTCATCTATGTTTCAGCTTACGTAGGTCAGAATTGTAGTTCTAGGTTTTTTTGCCGGTTGATTGGAGATCGTCTTCTTGGTAGTTTTGAATCTGTAGATTTATAAAAGGCCTTTATGTTTTTGTGCAAAATATTTGATATCTTCGACGTGAATTGTTCGTTCTTGGTTCTGTTCTTCAATACCCAGATTTCCTAGGCTACTTTCATCTCTCTCTCTCTCTCTCTCTCTCTCTCTCTCTCTCTCTCTCTCTCTCTCTCTCTCTCTCTCTCTCTCTCTCTCTCTCTCTCTCTCTCTCTATGAGATAATTAAATAATTTTGGAGAAATCGACAATGTTCCTATGGTGGCTGACTCAAAAGATTCGCAATTGTTCCTGTCTTGCCGTGCTTTTTCTCTCCCTTCTCCAACCCCCCCTCCCTCGCCCAACGCCTTTCCCACGATGACCACGCATAAGAGATGCAAATTGTGGCCATAACGATGCCGTGGGTCAATCTGTTTAAGCAGGAGACTATCAGTAGTATTCTTTATTTTTAGATCTCCTCTTCTTAGAAAGAAAAGTAACCTTGCTGTAGCATGTCTCAGGAGTTTAAGGGACTTACAGCTTCAAGCCGGTCTTTGTAATGCTAGCTTTTGAGCCTTCTCGTCTTTTGACAAACCTTTTCCTACCTGAAAGATAATTTATCAACGTCCTAATGATATTGTTAATTGTCACGTAAGTTAAAAACAGGAAAACAAAACAGGCTCTTTCAAAAGATTGCCTTTTATGTACCTTGGCGACTCTAGTTCTTGCCCTCGCCCATCAAGAACCAACTGTTTCAGGCTTATCATCCTTGTAGAATGATACGAAACTATGCTTCAAGGCTGCAAAGTCTATCGCCTTCCACCTGAAACATTGGCATATATCTGAAAGTTTCTTTGGTTATAATTTTTGCACACTTCTTTTGTTTGGGACCTTTCATGTAGCATGTGCTGGAGTTCCATTATAAATTTATTTAGGAATAGATATATAAATGTATATGTATATAACCTGGCACTGATATTGAAAATATGACATTCAATGCTACATTGTTCTACTCTTTGGAGAATTAATCAAGATCATTGATAGATTACAATGAGTTAGGTTGTTAACATGGCCCAATTAGCAAAAAGTAAAAGTATAACTCAAATGTAAAACCCTATTGATTATGCCTTTATAGGTCATACATTATGTATTGATCTTCTCACTCCAGGTAAATCTCAAGTAAATTTCTTTCTAGTAAGAAAAGTTCAAGTAATGAAGGAGATCCCTGTATTTAGTAGAAATTGCAAGATATTATCGTATGAAGGAGATCCCTGAATTTTGTTGTGTGGGTTGAATATCGTGGCTGATTGAATGCTGAGCTAGTTTTCTTTTTCTCTATTTTTTGTTACTTTAAGAAATCTGGGAGTGGTTCAATCGACATATATGCTAAGTTAGTTTTCTGTTTAGGAATGGAATGTAGCAATTTCAGTCAATCTCAAGGAAGGGGAACAAAGAGAGACCGACGTATATGGACAATAGATGAAGAAAATGCACTTATAGATGGTCTTGAAGAATTAGTTATGCGAGGAATGAAAGCCGATAACGGCTTCAAGAGTGGTTACATGGTTATGTTAGAGAAGTGGTTTGAAGAAAAGTTCCCTTATTCTGGCATTATTCTGGCATCAAGGGTAATCCTCACATAGAATCGAAATTGAAAAATTTGAAAAAGTTGTATAATCAGATATATGACTTGAGGAATCAAAGTGGTTTTGGGTGGGATCATGAAAGGCATTGTGTCGATATTCATTCTGAGGATAGTTGGCAAAAATATTGCAAGGTTTGTGTCACTTCTTCTCATTTGTCTTCTTTACTAATTGTTTCATTTTTAACAAAATAATATAATTTTCGTTGTAGACCTATCCAGGAGTTGCTTCTTTGAGAGGGAAGTCCTTCCCTCAATATGATCGACTAGCAAACGTATTTGGAAAAGACCGTGCCAAAGGAAATCTTAGTGAAGACCCTTCAGAAGCTCATGCGGCTGTAGATCATGAGGAATGTGAAAATCATGATAATGTGGCAACCAACAGTGTAAGTCAAAACTCACTTTGCCACTATCATCTTCTCGGGCACAAAATGTTTCGATTCTTCAAGAAGAAAAAGGGCTAAAGCAAGTGACAAATGGGCTGCTGGCTTAGTTGAGATAGCGAGGAACTTTTGGCTCATTCTTGGAAAAAGCTAACGAGAGAATGGAGATGATCGCTAGCCGCATCGGACATGCCAAGGATTTGGATAATGACATATGAGGAGCTTCTTCAAATTTCTTTAGGTACTATGGATAAAATAAAATTATGTAGAAAAATTGTGAAGGATCCTTAGAATATTCATCTATTTTTGGGATTTCAAGGAGATGACAGGAAAGCATTTGTGGAATTACTTCTCTAAGAGATGAGAGAAGAGAATGAGTGATGATGAGTTGTTTATGAGTTTATAGGAGATATGTTTTCTCTCCGTACTTTTTCTTTTTTTTCTTCTTTATGTTTTTTTTAAAGGGTTTTTGGGGCTAGCTATAAGCTTTAATGTTATCTTTTTGGACTTTTCGGTTGTAGCCATGACTTGAAAAGAGGTGGATATGGCTTGAAACTTTATCTCTATGTTCATTGCCAAGAAAACCATTATTTATAATATTATTTGCCTCTGTCTTTTATTTTCATAAATAGTTTCTCTGTCTCTTTGGCAAAAAACCTAGCCATGATTTTGTATTGGACCTATAACGAAATGGAAACAAATGAAATACTTGTAAGAGAGAAAGAATTCATGTTTCAAAGTGAATATATTGAAATTGAGGTTATTCTAAAAACGTTTGACGTTGAAGGGGTATCCAAAAGATTATTTCAAAGGAACGTAAAAGATTATTACGATGAGTAATCATGAAATTCAATGAGAATCTGTTAATTTGAAAAAGATATATTGTTTTGGATGATTTTGTGAATATTAAACCTACAAATTTGTACTTGCCTAATGTTATTGTTTTTAAAATATCCAAAATTAAATATATAGTTCACCAAACGATAGATTAAGATATGAGCATATCAAACTTTAAATTCGTAGTTCACCAAACAATAGGTTGGATAGGATATGAAGATATCTGACTTTAAATCCGTAGTTCACCAAACAGTTGATGGGATATGAAGAAATCCATGGATTTCTTATCCTATCTTATCCAGTCCTATCCCGTTTAAAAATCCGAACAACCAAACGCAGCCTTGGTGTCTTCATCTTGCTGCGTGAGATCGACCGAAGCAGCACACGCCAGCGCAGCAACTCCACCGACCCACCTCTGCTCGCACGTTCGTGTTTCCTCAGTCAACCCATATCTCCAGCGAAACCGTCCCCTCCAGCAGCATGTCTTCGGCCCAACTTTCAGCAGCAGTCCACGCAAGTTTTCGTGGCCCGACAGTTGGGCCCGTGTCTTTAGCGTCCATCAAGCCCAGTTGAAATCTTCAAGTCCAGCAAGTGTCTTCAACCCATTGGATTTTGGCCCAGTCCAACGAAGCCCAACAAGATCATAAGCCCGCAATTTTGAGGCATAAGCCTGCGAAGTCAGCCCGCTTCAGGCCCGGTCCAATTCAAAAGCAAATCTCATATTGGACTGAGATTTGTTGGACATGTTTTAGGCCCGGCCCGAGAGTTTGCCAACGCTGTCGAAAATTAAGATTTCAGCCGCCGTCGCGTCGTCGTCGCGGTGAACCGGTTTCCGCAATTAACCGGTGAGTTTATACTCTAAACTCTGCTAAGTAAGCTAATGACATTTAAGAGGTGTTTAGATTTATTTTATGAGGAATTAGGTGGTTAGTTAGATTAAATTAGAAATGTAATTATTTAATTAAGCATGTTAAGTGGTTAGCATGGTTTATCTATGGCCTAAATAAATTGTACTGTTTATCTAGAAGGGTTTGGGAATTTTCCAAGTCCGTATTGGTATTTAATTTAATAATTTTGGCCTAGGTTAGTATTTTTAGAAATTAAATTGAATTAATTAATTAATTTTTGAAATTAGTTAATTATTAATTATTTTTTCAGAAATTAGGTTGGGATAGTCGGTGACCAGAATTTCGTGCTAATTGCAATGGTGTGGTTAATTTCTGCAATTGAATTTTAATTTATGCAAATTGAGTGCTAATTGGATTTTGGTATTTAATTCCAAAAATTGTGAATTTCCAATATATATGCAGAAAATTCCGGTGTCGGATTTTAATACCAAAAATGGTTTTCTATATTATATAAACTGAAAGACATCACCTTTTCCGGGTCGAGTTGATTATGTACCCACACACGACTAATTTACAATGTATTTTTAATACGAAGAAAGTAGGCCAGGATCGCTATTTAATAGCGGCATTTGTATGTAATACACAGTGTCCTGGGTCGAGATTGAGTGGTCGTGTGCTCGTCCGTCCTAGCGTTTACGCCGGACGTTACATCCCACTTTCGGGTTACCCATGCATTAGGGTAGCGGGTCGCAATAGATTCTGGACCTAAGCTCCTTCGGGATAGCTGTCAATGTGACGTAGCCATGCTCTATGGGGAAGAGACGATGCCTGGCTATGCCAGTAGACTTCCGAACATGAATGTCGACAGTGCCTCGAGTGGCTTAATTAACAATTGGAACGCATGATTAATTAAGTGTGGTGTTTTAGTTATTGGAGCTTATTTGTTGCTCATGCTCTCATGTTGTCTGTGATATAAATTGTACTGACCTACAGGGTGGATCTGAGATGAGGTAAGTCTCATTGATTGTGTGGTTGTGTGATTATGACACTTCTGTGCGTAATTCCCTCTTAATTAGGGTTTAGAGCTTAGACTCGCTGAGATTATATCTCATCCCATTGTGGGACAACATTTTCAGGGTCGTCGAGTGGAGGACCTGGAGCTGAGAGGAGGTGATCGGAAGTGTAGATCAGTTAGGACCGCTTCTTTTTCGAAGGCTAGTCTTTTGTAGTTTTTTTGCCATGGATTTTTGTACATGATTCGGTGTGAATATAAAAGCATGTTTGTTTGTGAATTCGTATCCTGCTTTTCTATCTCGAGATGATTAATGTCAGGTGATTTCTTTTCGCTTCCGCATGTGCAATAAAATGAAAAGGGTCAGCAACTCGTCCTGGGAAGTCGCAAATTATTATCGGCCAGATAGGAATTGGCACGCGCTCGGGGTTCGGGGCAATGACATCACCTCTGGTTGGTCACCTCTAGTTGACCACTGGGCAGACTATTATGGACTCAAGAGTTCCACGTCAATGCATTATATCCAGAAATGTTAAACATCACATCTCCATTTTGAAGATAACATGTTCAGCCACAAAATATGCCATACCTTTTTTGGAGTTGATTACATTAAAATTTTGTTGGGGTCCAAGTATGCTTAAGATTGTCAAGTGTTCATGAAATGGAAACTAAATCAACTTGTAGTTGGCAGCACTTTGGTCATGGTAAAGTGTAGTAAGATCAATTGTCTATCTTTTCTCCAATAAAACATATCAATGGTCTGAAGAGGTGGTAAAAATGATAACTTCTGCCCAAGGTCGAAACTTGGCTAAAAAGGAAAAGGGCACATGGACAAAACAAGAGTGCTTGTGCAGTGTATAGGCACTCAGATAGTATCCACCCAAAACGGCTGCTTTGGTTTTGCGGGTGGTCAAATTCCCTTATATGCTCGCTGCCGAAGCCTTTGGAAGTTGTGTATTTCCAAATGACATTGGGAAGAAGACGAAAACTTGATAAAATGTATCAAACTTTGCAATGAGACCTTATGGAAAAATGTCAAGTTCTTGTCTGGACTAATCTTGTTTTGACTCAACTCTTTTATGTAATGTTATGTCAGTAGTCAATTTGCTTATAGTGCTTCTAGTTTTATTTATTTATTTATTTATTTCCATCATGCATGTTGCCTCCTCAATGACATAATTTCATCAACTGATGGGAAATAGCTTAAGGGTGTACACATCGATGATGTTGCTCAGAAATTGTCTTTCAATGGATAAGATCATCTCTCTCACCAACACAACGGCCTCACCTCTAATCTGTCTTTAGCTTTGAGTCTCTTGTTTGGGCTATGACAGGGGAGCCATTTGTTATTTGGAAGCGGAAGGTTTGGTTTATTTGATGATTAACGACTTCCACCACAAATCAACTGCCAGTGCTTGACGTCCGCGTTTTCCTCTAAACAGCTTTTAGGAGTGACATTCTAAAACAGGGAGGTGTTTTATCCCCTAGCACTAGTGCTTTAGCATTTTAGCATGCCCGACTGAGTGGGCTAATGAAAGTGTCTATGAGTCGATTGATTGGAATCGTGACCGCACGGCGACTCAGGCAATTTTGGATTACCTAAGCCAAGCCTAACTCGATCAAACTCTCACTCGCTCGCTCACCCGGATCGTAGAGAGAGAGTTTCTAGAGAGAGGAACTCTGAAAAGAAATGAGCTTTGTATTACTGAAATACTTGGATGGTTCCAAATGAGGGGGAGGGCACCCCTTCTTATACTCGATGCCCTCAGATTGCATCTGTTGATCTAGAATTTATCCGGCGGATGAGATCACACCACCTCAACTACTGACACTAATGACAATTACTAGCTACTAACATAAATAGATAGAGATTTCTAGAACTTGGCGGCTCAATTACCATATTGCCCGAATTTGGAAAATTCTGGAAAAAGACTTGTTGGTAATCCAAGCGAGCACAAGAGGTCCTCCACAGATGAGTCACGGCCGTCCCTCAGGAACCTCTTGGCCGGCCTTCTTTCGGGTCGTGACAAACGCATATATATCTTTAGCTTGATAAAATCCTTTTGTTATTCCATTTATCTTTGTCATGTACATAGCGGGATATCTAGAATTGCATATCTACCTTCCAAAAGGATAGTATAGATTGTATCATCCTGTGACCAGGAGGATTGCTTGGATTTCTCAAAGAGTGATTTTGCATAAATGTTATAGAAGAGGTTGAAGTGAAGTTCGCATTTCACCAATCACAGTGCAAGTTGGATAACCTGGAAGTTCCTAGAAACTAATTTATACTTATCCTATAGAAGTAAGAAAGAGATACAAGAGAAGAAGTGATTAGATTAATTGGAGAAAGCCAAGGGTTCACACTGAATATGGTATCAAAGACCAATATTGCTTTGCCTCCGTCCTAGGCTCACATAACTAGACCCTAACGATTAATGAAACATGTATCAAGTCGTACCTATCCGTGAGAAAAATAATAATTAAAAGAGTACTGCAGTTCTGAGCAGGTGCTTCTTGGTTGTATCCTCTGTCCTGCTCTTGATCAGCATGAGGTCCATTGTATCCTCCCCGTTCGCAGCCACGAAAACCATGTCCTCTTCCTCGACCGAGCCTTTGGCATAATCTTGGTTGTGGTCCCAACCTCCATCGTCATACTCATAATTCACAAAACCATTCCCCGAAACAAGCAATATTATAGGCTGTTACCAGCAAGCAAGCATATAAAGGATTGCAGATGCAGCAACAAGGGGTATTGCCATCTACATATTCCTCAAAGAAGTACGTTAACATTTTGGTGCCATTACAACCGAGAATGAAAACAATTTACTTAACCATGATGCAAGATCTCATATCTAAAACACTCCCTTCCATGCGATCTAAAAAATTGTTTAGCTTTGTGAATGCAATACCTCTAGATCTTGGTCTTCCTCTACCACCGCAACCTCTTCCTCACCCATTAGGTGATCCCCCTATTTAAATGAGGAACATAACTAGAAGAAAATTAGAGAAACCACATTACAGTCACTAATAGACAATAATGACAGAATAATTTCTAGAAGTACCCCCTCATAACGAAGCTTTGACGATGTCTCCACCATCTCAACAGGTAATAGAGGCTGATACCTGCAATAGAGGGCATTTGAGGCTTATGATGGATCAAACGTCAAGCTCTAAATATGTCTAACTCTCACAATGAAGAATCGGTGACAAGAGACGAACGCCATGAACTCATCCAACAGCCGATGTGTCCAGTTCCTTCTTTGAAAGATTTACTATAATCATCGATGCATTGCTCAAGGTCTCCAACCAACCCAAACAAGAGAAAGACATTAGATGGAGAAAGAAGAGCACTTTTGAAATTGAAAATTCATGGCCAATCAGTTTGCAACTACACTTACGCGACAATCTCCCATCTGAATATCAACTTGCAGCTCCAAATCCAATGTTGGTTAAGCAAATAGGCTGAAAAAATTATAGGCAGAAGCAGTAAAATGATGAGCACCAATCAATCTGTTAAGTTCAACGGATACCGTGCCAAAGGGAAAATGGCTTAGAAGAGGTTTTGGGTGTGGGTTTAGCCACTTCTGGTATCCCAAACACTTGCCAAAACATTAATCTTTCATCTGCTGATGCAGATGCCACCGTGAATTCATCCGGACTTTGCAAAACAAGTATATGACAACGAGAATCAACAGAATGATCAATTCAACAAGCAAACTTCAAAAGTATTTACACTGAATTGCAGATAACTATGATAAGCATACAAAGTAGTACCTGTGCCAGGAACAGAACTCTAGATGTGTGTCCACTTAGCTCTGCCATCCTTCGCATAGAAGGATATTTCCAAAGAATGAGCTGGTTCTCGGTAAGCCCGTGAGAGCTTAGCAATTCCCTCTCCCTCTTGCTCCACAACAGTGCACACACCTGAGAACCGGTGCCCACTGAATTCAGACACGTGCCCGTGCATGTGTTCCAAAATTTAACACATCGGTCGCTCCCTCCCGAGGCCAATAAATTCTCATGTCCAGCTCTGGGATTTCTCTGCTCAAAGACAGGTAAGCTGGTTGCCTCTTGTTTTAATGTGCTTTTTGCTTTTTGTTTGAGAGGAGGGTTCTTATTCAGGCTGTGCTTTTTGCTTTTTGCTTTCGTTTCCTCTCATGCAGCTGAGAACTCTAAGAGGAGGCCATCGACTCCGAGTTGGTTCCTTGGCCTGGAACAATCATGTCCTCACTACAGGAGGCATGGACTGTATGGTCATCGACAATGATGTGAGACTCGGATCCCACATTGTTTGAACCTACAGGGGGCATCACCAGGAAGTCTGCGGCCTGAAATAGTCGCCCTCGGGAAAACAACTGGCTAGCGGAGGAAATGACAATCTCCTTTACTTGTGGGACAGATCCAGAGCCTCTTTGAATTCCGTTGCTCAGTGGCTTCACAAGATTGAAGCCCACACAGCCACTGTGAAGGCCCTTGCTTAGTGCCCATTTCAGGCGAATTTACTGGCCTTGGGAGGGAGCGACCGATGTGTTAAATTTTGGAACACATGCACGGGCACATGTCTCGAATCGGTGGACACCGGTTCTCGTGTGTGTGCACTGTTGTGGAGCAAGAGGGAGAGGGAATTGTTAAGTTCTCACGGGCTTACTGAGAACCAGCTCATTCTCTGGAAATATCTTTCTATGCGAAGGATGGCAAAGCTAAGTGGACACACATCTAGAGTTTTGTTCCTGGCACAGGTTCTACTTTGTATGCTTATCATAGTCATCTGCAATTCAGTGTAAATACTTTTGAAGTTTGCTTGTTGAATTGATCATTCGATGATTCTCGTTGTCATATACTTGTTTTGCGAGTCCTGGATGAATGCACGGTGGCATCTGCAGCAGTAGATGAAAGATTAATGTTTTGGCAAGTGTTTTGGATACCAGAAGTGGTTAAGCCCACACCCAAAACCTCTTCTAAGCCATTTTCCCTTTGGCACGGTATCCGTTGAACTCAACAGATTGACTGGTGCTCATCATTTTACTGCTTTTGCCCAGAATTTTTTCAGCCTATTTGCTTAACCAACATTGGATTTGGAGCTGCAAGTTGATATTCAGATGGGAGATTGTCACGTAAGTGTAGTTGCAAACTGATTGGCCGTGAATTTTCAATTTCAAAAGTGCTCTTCTTTCTTCATCTAATGTCTTCTCTTGTTGGGTTGGTTGGAGACCTTAAGGCATGCGTCGATGATTATAGTAAATCTTTCAAAGAAGGAACTGGATACATCGGCTGTTGGATGAGTTCATGGTGTTCGTCTCTTCTCACTGATTCTTCATTGTGAGAGTTAGACATATTTAGAGCTTGACATTTGATCCATCGTAAGCCTCAAATGCCCTCTATTGCAGGTATCAGCCTCTATTACCTGTTGAGATGGTGGAGACATCGTCAGAGCTTCGTTATGAGGGGGGTACTTCTAGAAATTATTCTGTCATTATTGTCTATTAGTGACTGTAATGTGGTTTCTCTAATTTTCTTCTAGTTATGTTCCTCATTTAAATAGGGGATCACCTAATGGGCGAGGAAGAGGTTACGATGGTAAAGGAAGACAAGATCTAGAGGTATTGCATTCACAAAACTGAACAATTTTTTAGATCGCATGCATGGAAGGGAGTGTTTTAGATATGGGATCTTGCATCATGATTAAGTAAATTGTTTTCATTCTCGGTTGTAATGGCACCAAAATGTTAATGTCATTTTTTGAGGAATTTGCAGATGGCAATACCCCTTGCTGCTGCATCTACAATCCTTCATATGCTTGCTTGCTGGTAACAGCCTATAATATTGCTTGTTTCAGGAAATGGTTTTGTGAATTCTGAGTATGATGATGCAGGTTGGGACCACAACCAAGGTTATGCCAAAGGCTCGGTCGAGAAAGAGGACATGGTTTTCATGGCTGCGAACGGGGAGGATATAATGGACCTCATGCTAATCAACAGCAGGATAGAGGATACAACCAAGAAGCACCTGCTCAGAACTGCAGTACTCTTTTAATCATTCTTTTTCTCACGGACAGGTACGATTTGATACATGTTCCATTAATCGTTAGGGTCTAGTTATGTGAGCCTAGGATGGAGGCAAAGCAATATTGCTCTTTGATACCATATTCAGTGTGAACCTTTGGCTTTCTCCAATTAATCTAATCACTTCTTCTCTTGTATCTCTTTCTTCCTTCTATAGGATAAGTATAAATTAGTTTTTGAGAACTTCCAGGTTATCCAACTTGCATTGTAATTGGTGAAATGTGAACTTCAACCTCTTCTATAACATTTGTAGCTTGTGGGTGCAAAATCATTCTGTTTGAGAAATGCAGGCAATCCTCCTGGTCATAGGATGATACAATCTATACTACCCATTTAAAAGGTAGATATGCAATCCTAGATGTCCCGCTATTTACATGACAAAGATAAATGGAACAACAAAAGGATTATAACAAGCTAAAAATATATGCTTTCATTAGCCCACTCAGCCGAGCATGCTAAAATGCTAAAGCACTAGGAGATCATGCTAGGGGATATAACATCTCCGGTTTTAGAATGTCTCTCCCAAAAGTTGTTTAGTAAAAATCATATGTTGACAAATATTCTAACAAATATATAACTCCTCTTGTTTCTTAATATGTTTTTTTTTTGCACCTTTCGTTATTAATGCACCTAGTTGTTCCACGTTTTTAATTAAACAACTTTTGGGAGAGACATTCTAAAATAGGAGATGTTATATCCTCCTAGCATGATCTCCTAGTGCTTTAACATTTTAGCATGCCCGGCTGAGTGGGCTAATGAAAGCATATATCTTTAGCTTGTTATAATCCTTTTGTTGTTCAATTTATCTTTGTCATGTAAATAGCGGGACATCTAGGATTGCATATCTACCTTCCAAAAGGGTAGTATAGATTGTATCATCTTGTGACCAGGAGGATTGCTTGCATTTCTCAAACAGAATGATTTTGCACCCACAGGCCACAAATGTTATAGAAGAGGTTGAAGTTCACATTTAACCAATTACAATGCAAGTTGGATAATCTGGAAGTTCTCATAAACTAATTTATACTTATCCTAGAGAAGGAAGAAAGAGATACAAGAGAAGAACTGATTAGATTAATTGGAGAAAGCCAAGGGTTCACACTGAATATGGTATCAAAGACTAATATTGCTTTGCCTCCGTCCTAGGCTCACATAACTAGACCCTAATCATTAATGAAACATGTATCAAATCGTACCTGTCCGTGAGAAAAAGAATGATTGAAAGAGTACTGCAGTTCCGAGCAGGTGCTTCTTGGTTGTATCCTCTGTCCTGCTGTTGATCAGCATGAAATCCATTGTATCCTCCCCGTTCGCAGCCATGAAAACCATGTCCCAACCTCCATCATCATACTCAGAATTCACAAAACCATTCCCTGAAACAAGCAATATTATAGGCTGTAACCAGCAAGCAAACATATGAACGATTGCAGATGTAGCAGCAAGGGTATTGCCATCTGCATATTCCGCAAAGAAGTACATTAACATTTTGGTGCCATTACAACCGAGAATGAAAACAATTTACTTAACCATGATGCAAGATCCCATATCTAAAACACTCCCTTCCATGCGATCTAAAAAATTGTTCAGCTTTTTGAATGCAATACCTCTAGATCTCAGTCTTCCTCTACCACCGTGACCTCTTCCTCGCCTATTAGGTGATCCCCCTATTTAAATGAGGAACATAACTAGAAGAAAATTAGAGAAACCACATTACAGTCACTAATAGACAATAATGACAAAATAATTTCTAGAAGTACCCCCCTCAAAACGAAGCTCTGACGATGTCTCCACCATCTCAACAGGTAATAGAGGCTGATACCTGCAATAGAGGGCATTTGAGGCTTATGATGGATCAAACGTCAAGCGCTAAATATGTCTTTAACTCTCACAATGAAGAATCAGTGACAAGAGACGAACACCATGAACTCATCCAACAGCCGATGTATCCAGTTCCTTCTTTGAAAGATTTACTATAATCATCGACGCATGCCTCAAGATCTCCAACCAACCCAAACAAGAGAAAGACATTAGATGGAGAAAGAAGAGCACTTTTGAAATTGAAAAAGATTGAACAATATGTCATACCAATTTAAGTCTTCAACGGTTGCATCATTTGGACACACAGTGAACAGAAAAAGATTGACCGAAATAGCACCCATCAGAGAGCCATTACCTCAAATCTCCTGGCTGCTGCCAGAAATATATCTGGTGATGGCTTCCCTTGTTTGACTTCTGGGTCATCACCAAGCACCACATGATGCATCAAGGAAAAAAGTTCACCATGTCTTTGAGTCTTCAGTTCAAAATGGCGCCTATGGGAGCTGTGGAGTACATGTCGGATTGACAGTGTCGCCATCCAAGAAATGTAAAAGGAGTGTATGCATGATACCCAGAAGTCGAATGTTCAGACAATACTTGTGCTTTTCTTTGTTCTCTCAAATCTCAACAAATACCAGAAATATGTATAGCTGTTTGTTGTTTCTGCTTTTGTTTGTTGTTATTCTCTCACCAGACACCATCCCCACATAAAAAGGAAAGAAGATCGTTTGATCAGATTCTTACCCTGTAGCCAAGCAGATTGGTATCCCTTTTGCATGAAGATGTCTGATCAAGCGGCTAGCCCCTAAAATGAGTACAAGATTAATTATACGAAACTGTATTACATGGGTGAGATTAGAACTTATAAGAAGAAACATAAAAAGTTTCAAAGCATGATGGTGCAATGAGATCCACCTGGCATGCTCACTCGTGGGAAACATTGTTTTTAACATCTCTTCCCTTTCCACAAGAAAGTCCTCAGCAGCGAGAACATCACTGATTCCAGTTTCTTCAACAAAGACTCGAGCAGCTTCAATTGCTTTCTTGCCCATCATTTTTGCCTTGAGAGACCAATCAAATGTTTTATTATATCTTGCAAGTATAATTTCCTGGACTTCTGTATAAAATTTCTCCGTATCTGCAGCATACAGCATCAGAATGCCCCTCAATTATTGCTCTTTTTCCAAGAAACTGGAAACTAATGGCCCTTGTGCATAGTTACTTCAAAAGCAAAAAGAAAGAGGGGCAGGACAATCATCCAAGCAGATACAACATTTGGAGCATAAATGGCAATTCATTCATCAAGCAATGCAAAAGGGCTTTCAGTTTTTGACAAATGTGAAGTTCAACATCCTTTTTCAGTTCAACCACACCAGGAGAGACTAGAATGGAAAGAGAACAGCGTGCTCATAAGATAGACAATGCTTGCATATTTTGATAAGAAGTTCACAAAAAATTTCAGCACATATTGAAGACAAACAGTTCTTACATGTGCCAACCCATACTTCCAATATTAGTAAGACTTTTTTAATAGAGAGTTCTGGCTTCATGATTTTGTGTCGAATAGATGCTTAATGCTTAACTTATAGTTAACAATCAATGACAATCATAATATATGTGATTTTGAAACTTTAACTGTTTATCTTCAAAACTTGAGAATATATCCAAGATAAAAACACTCTCTAGACTCAACTCGATTTTTCCCACTCTAATCTTTTATCCTTTTTTCTCATTTTTGACAAATAAGATAGTTTACTTAACAACAGTTTATAGGAAGTATGTGCAAGGATGGGATTGAGATAACAATGACACAGATTAAAAACGGAAAAAAATTATCACATGTGAAATGATTCAAAGATAGTCAATGTTCCATTCATTATCTAAATTGGCTGCACCTCAACCTGAAATGTTCTCCAATTACTGTCAAACAAAATTTTCAACATAATGCTGTGAGGGACAGCCTACAGAATGTTGCTTTCAAACTGGAGGGTCAACAAGGCAAAAAATCCTTTTTATGATATGTGGGATTACTGACCATGGCCCAGCAAAGATATCTCTGAATTTCAACTAACTTGTGCAGTTCATAATGTACTAAAAGATGGTCGACCAGTTACCCTGACTTAAGATACATATAACTGCAATTTGCTATAAAAAATCATCTTTTCATCAAATTCTCCATTACAAGTATTCTTTCCAAGATCGTTGTTCACATAAACAAAGCAACTTTAGTCACTCCATGCAGCTTTCAGATTATTTCGTCAAAATTAACAGCATTAATCCTCTCCTAAAGCATTGTAATATGCATTTGCAGTGGAAATTGAGGTTCTTGTTGAAGTTCCATTCCGAAGAGTTAACCTCTTTCTATGTCCATGGAATTTTATCAGATCAAAAAAGTGAGAGCCACCCCAACTCTCAGCCTCTTAACTTCCCTAGTACAAATTGAGAACAGAAGGTCATTATCCACCTGTCACACCACGGGTTTTACAAGAGCAACTTTACCAGAAGCAAATGGAATTCTGGGAAAGAGACTTTCAAAGGTTGCTTACCCACCCAATATCGTGAAAAAGGGAACTTCCTTCCCTAGTTCAATTCTTAACGAAAAATAGTTTCCCACCCCTTCGAGATGTGTTTTCAAAGACTCTGATCATGGCCTATTTGGGTTCACCAGCCACCAACATCCAGTCCACATTTTGAGACTACAATTGATTTTCCACAAGCCATCACCATTTGCTGCAAATCTCTATTGGAGTTTTCCCAAAAGGCCCTTATTAGCAGTCCCAAGACTTCTTATACCCAGTCCACCTCTCTTGAGAGGAGTGCAAGGAGCATTTTGACTAATTGAATGAAACTTATGGCCTTCGATTTCATCTCCCAACAAAAACTTCTTTCCATGACATCCGGATTGTATGCCATTAAGAAGGAACATGGCACAAGGAAACATGAAGGAAGCTTGATGATCGACTTCCAATCTAACAACCTTCTATCCATTGAGGAATGGATGTTTCTTCTAATTGCTAGCTTCCTTTCCATGCTCTCTAAATTGCCTCTCCAAATAGATTGGTGGGGACAAACACCAAAAGGAAGACTATTCATTGGCACAAACCAACTTTACAACCCAAAGTGTCGGCAAGACTGTCTTATATGTTTACATCGATTTTCAAGCAGACTTAGCTACAGAACAGAGGAGCAAGCATGTCAAATCTCAGTATATCTCCATCAAGCATCTGGTTGATGTTGATGACATGGCAAAAGCTAGTGCATCATTAGCTTATAAGAGATGTGAGTTGAACCTAACCTACTTCACTCATTGCAGCATTAAAACATGTATATCATCCCTCTACTGCTCTAAGAATACTCTCAAAGAAAGCTTATTCACCGAGACAGAGGATTTCACAGTAGAAACGCAGACTTCAATCAACTTCTTCCACTTAGCCTAAATGCCATTTTGTCCCACTGATATAGTAAAAGGATCCAATTAACATGGTCAAAAGTTTCTTCTTCGTTTTTTTTTAAAATAACGCTTGATCAGCAAATCATTCCTAAACTACTTGAGTCAATCCCACTGTCCAAGCACCCATTAGCCATTGCAACAGCATCCATAATTTTTCTTCATGAGTAAAAGAATTCTGATAAGTGGAAATAGTCTTTGCAATCGGCAACTTCAGCTTATTAACCAAAACCTCCACAATAAGCATAAAATTACTCACCACAACAATGATTCTAAAATGTTTTCCATTCTCAGCATTATGATAAAGTCCTTCACCAAATTCCTACATCTTAAAACAATGAGCTATATAACCCACAATCATTCCAAGGCCAATTCCGTGTAAACAGGGTTCTGTTCCCATTCCCACTTCACCAACAAAGCATGCACTTAATTATACAGAACCAAGCGCCACTCCAGCACAATTCGAAAACTTTCAGAGATAGATCGCGAAAACTCGTGAGTTCAAGGTCGACCCGCCAAATCTCCCATACTTCAGGAGGCTAAATGAGCATAAATTACGCAAACAGAGCTGCCACTTTCTACGAACAACCCAGAGACAGCACCATACAACACAAACACACGCACCCCATTTCCCAATGGAAACACATCGAAAACTTCCGCCCCATTATAACTGGAGGGGGGATCCAGATCTCTCCCATTGGAGGAGAAAAAAACGAAGTCCCGCAAAAGGGTTCGATCGGAAGTACCGAGCAGGAGGCCGTCCATGTCGAAGACGACGTGGGTGATGGTCCCCTCGCCTCGCCATTGCGCGCGCGGCCGGCGCTCGATGCCGGAGTTCGAGGGGAGAGAGAGAGAGAGAGAGAGAGAGACCGGGAAGGGAGCCGGAAATGGAGAGAGATGCTGAAGAGATATTCCTTCCGACTGGAAAATTCAATTCCTCAGGCCGGCGGTCATGTCGTACGAGCAAAGCTTCTCGTCCGGAATATATTCCAATTTCCAATTACTTTCGCTTCTTATTTTAATCATGAAAATCCTTTCACGTTGAGGGTAAGTACGCTAGATATATCAAAAATGAGGTACGGTACTCACTTCAATATCAAAATTCTTAGTGTCATTTAAAAAAAAAATTATTTAGGTACTAATTCCGATTTGTGTCTCTGAAAATCCGACGTGATTATATTTTATTAATTTCTCGGTCCTACATGACTTACTAACGTGTTTAGTCAGGATATAACCCTTAAACAATGCCGTCCAAAAATTATAAATAGTAATTATTTGAGTACCAAATTTTATGTAAAGTGATTATTTGAGTGCTGAATTTTATTTAAAATGATCATTTTTTGTGAAAAAAAAAAAAAAAAAAAGCTATCTCTAATGTCTCGAGGATCGGAGTTTTTTAAAAAAATTGTCAAATCATATTATAAATTTAATTATAAATGGCAAGTAATTAATTTGGCTGGATATTGATAGAAATTTGGAATATTGATGAAACAGAAAAATATTGGAGATCTTAATATCTTGCAAACTATATAAAGTTCAGGTTTTTTTTTTTTGCTGTGAGATATTCCTTCTTCCTTTCTTTTCTTCTCTTTTTTCCTTATATCTTTCTTCTTAGCATAATCACACTCCAATGTTGTTTTTCAAAAAACAATTCATCGACTTGCGGTTGCGGACTCGGGTGGCTAGTTCTGATAATTCACCAATCGATCGAGCCTCTTTTATGCTGCAATTGTTAAGGATCGAGCCAATCCTTAGACAATCCAGATCCCGCATTCCTCTATAGCTCAAGAAAAAGGCCCAGACCACCATTGCCAATGGAAACAAAAAAATTGGGTTGCCATTATTCATTGGTCTCATCGACACGGGCTACCGGTCACTTTTTCGGAATCGTCTAAAAAAGACTCTAAGTTCGGGATGGAATTCCATTTATTGGCGAACTCGAACGCCTTATCTTAGATCTGTATTGGAGATTTTAATGAAATTCTTTTGTCATCTATGATGGCCGGCACAAGAATGGCAAGGCAAGCATGGAGGATTACGTACTTTTACTTATGCTTCCGGTCATATCGGTTCAAAGAGCAAAGCATTTGCCTTCACGTGGGCCAATGGCAAAGAAGGCCAAGCTAGTGAACAAAAGATTGAATAGACGTTCTATTTTTTTAATAAATAATTTTAAAATATTTTTTAATTAATAATACGCCACTTCAACAATTTGCTACAGCAATATTTCCGAAGGACTCCACTGGGATTTTGCCCAAAGGTTTTGAGCTTTGCATTGATAAAATTAGAAAGTTTAAGATTTTTTTTTTTGTTGAGTCTTATCTTATACTATTTCTATTTTACAAATCCATGTATATATTATGTGTTGCATCCCCACTCTCAGCTTGCAAAAAGGTGGGGAATCGAACTCTTATTAAACAATGGCTACTAGGACAACTTTCAGCGATAGAAAATTTAGGATTGAATTGATATTTATACAATAATATTTATAACCATTATGTAACTGAGTTTGGTTGGGCATCTCCAAACAAATTTGTAATATGCATTAGCCGTTTGCTTATAATATAATCTCTTTGCTAAAGGAAAAAATTTGAATTGATAAACTTGGCTTTTGTCATTTCTCTCTTCTCAAGCAGACCCATTGTCTCTCCGCCGGTCCTAGATAGATGTCTTTCCTCCACTAGACTCTCTCTTTCTGCCGACAATGTCGACCATGAAACATTAACATCCTAGAAAATAGTACTACAACAGAAGCAACTCCAAAGGGACATGGATGCTTTTTGATAATCTCGATTAACCACGGATGACAAAATTCTCCATTTTCTGTTGAGCCTTCTTCTATTTTTATTATGAATCCATCGAATTTTCTTTACCCGGCACAAATAGGGACGGGGATCGCGACCCTCTCCTTTCTCTTTACAGTTTTTCTTCTTTATTTTGTCGATTTTCTCTTCTCGTTGTTTTGTTAAGTACTGACGTTGAGCCTAGCTGGCATCATATCGTTGCCATGTCGTTTCCAACGAGACACCATGTCCGATTTCCAGACTCCAAAGATTAGTAGAAAATGATCCGAGCACATCAATTTAAACAAAATCAAAAATTAAGGGATCAGATTACATTAAGGGTATGCAAAATAATTAAGAACCACCCGAACCACTTGGAACCAATGACTCCCAAGAGAAATAGTCTGGTTCTTGGTTCTTATTTATTGGAACTGGTGGGTATTGGTCTAATTCTCGGTGGTATGAAACCGCCGGTCTACCCACTTGAACTGGACTAGTAATATATAGATACATATTTAATTTTTAAGAAAAAAATTTTGACCCAACAAATTTAAGAAAAATGAAAAATCCTAAAATTTCTAATTTAGAACTCAACACTCATTAACTGAGTACTCATCTTGCCTTACTCACACCTTGTATGAGTCGTCTCACGGCCTTGACTCCCAAGCTCAATGCATATCGACTTTTAATATGAACTCAATCTTTTTACTAATCTTGCGATTAAAAAAGGCAAGTTCTTTTTTCTTTTTCTTTTTTTGGCTTTACTTTGGCTTGTCGGAAAATATTATATTGAGTGCATGAAGCTTGATGAGACCAATTCCATGGATATACTTGGGAACCGGACCGGACCGACAGTCCAATTCTCGAGACTGATCGTCCAATTCTCGAGTGGATCCATCAATGGACGATTCCCAATTTCAATTTTTTGAAACCGGTCCTTAGTAGGCGGCTTCCGGTTCCAGTGTGAGAACCACCCACCCGGCCTATACTCACCCCTAGATTGCAAATCACACATCAGTTCATCAGTTCACTGACGATCTTACCCTGATTACTTAGGGCTTGCATGTTTGTGTTTATTTTTTTGGTTCATGAACAGATTTTCTGTTTTTTTGTTCCCGGGAACAAAAAAAGAACAGAAATGCGTTTGTTTGCGTTTTTGTTCAAAACCTATTTTTTTGTTCCAGAAACAAAATTAGAACAAAAATAAGAAACAAAAAAAAAAGTTGTTTTTTTGTTCCAGAAACACTTTTGAAAATCATTTCTCTCTCATCCCTTTTCTTCTCTTTTTTTTTCTTCTTTTTTTCTTCTTTATTCTTTGGCCGGTCGTCGGCCTCGGCCATGGCCGGTGACCGGCCGTCAATGGCCGGCGACCTCGCCGGAGGGTCGCCGGCCCCTGGCGAGGCTCGGCCTCACTAAAGGAAGGTTTTACTATGTTGAGTTCCTGTCAGTTTCTTGATTATTGATCCCTTTGATAATTTCACATGTTGACTAACTAGAAAAAGATCCATTGCTATTACCTTCCCACAATAGACTATCTTTCCCATTGGAGGGTACCAACAGTTTGATACGTGAATTCCAATGATTTCATCTTTTGGTAAGATTCCTTGGAAAAGCGGAAAGTTCCATTTCTCATTCAGCACAAAATCACGAACTTTTTTGTCTGTCTCAAATGGAGGTAGGTGGAGAGTAACTATGTTGAGGAGTGGCTCCAACCCCAGAATCCATATGTCTTTCCAAAAGTATATATCTTCTACATTTCCCAAGCTCCATACCACTCCTTCCTCTAAAGTTGGCCATACATTAACAATTGCTTTCCATAATATTGATTCACCAGATTTAACGTGAATAGTATTTCTCTGTTGTGAATAATATTTAGCATGCAAAACCCGTGACTATAGTGGGGTTGTGTCTTGAAGCTCTATGCTAGTTTCATCAATAAACCTTGGTTAGTAATTTCAAAGGGTCTAAGGCCAAGACCACCACTTTTTTTAGGCTTACAAATAGTCTTCCAATTCAAAAGGTGTATGCAAGTCTTGTCTCCGGTATCTCCCCAAATGAAAGCATAGCAACATTTCTCAATCTGTGGACAAACATGAGTTAAGACTTTATAATATTGCATTTGATAGGTAGGTACATACATGATTGCAAATTGAGCTAACGTGATGTGGCCTACCATTGACAAGCTATCTAACTTCTATTGACTAAGTTTATTTGTTGTCTTCTCTAATAACAGTTGAAAATGCCTCGAAGATATTATTCCATGAATCAAAGGCACACCCATATATTTGCCTAGGTTTGAACGCATTACAAAGTTGAAGATATCGCTCAAGATGCGTTTTAGCCCTAGAGAAGTATTCTTTGAGCAGAAAAGTTTGCTTTTAGCCTTGCGGACAATTTGACCTGATCTTTGACAAAAATTGTCCAAGCACTCCAAGATAACCTTCATCTATTCTATTGATGCTTCTACCAATAATAATAGGTGATCTGCAAACATTAAATGAGATATTTGCAGTCCTCTCCGACCAAAACAAAAAGGTTTCCACGGTTTTGAATTCACTGTTGCATAGACAAGATGAGATAATAGCTCCATACACAATACAAAGATAGTGGGAGAGAGAGGGTCACCTTGATGTATTCCCGCTAGATGGCAAGAAGGTCTCCGTAATCCCCCCATTTCACAAAACCTACATGGACGAAGAGGCGATACATATTATAATGAGTTGAATCAATGAGTCTAGAATACCTTTCAAGTGGAGAGTTTCCCTCAATGAAGGACCATTTCAGTCGATCATATGCTTTCTCCAAATTAATTTTTAGAATCATGTGCCCTCATTTCCTTCGGGATTTGCTCATTGAGTGGATTGCTTCTTGTACAGTAATAATGTTATACCGAATGTGTCTATCGGGAACAAAGCTAGTTTAGACAAGTTATGGCAGAACATCCTTTAATCGATTCATGATCACTTTGGAGAGAATTTTATAGGTGATATTACACAATTTAAATGGTTGAAAGTTGTTCGTAGTCTCCGATTGCTGCACTTTCGAAATCAACACTTGAAGTGTTTTGTTAATCTCAGCCCAATTACAATTTCCTAACCAAGCATCAATAATAAAATTGGTCAATGAGTAGCTAACCAAATTCCGTTGATGTTGAAAGAAAACCCCTTGGAAGCCATCCGGTCTGGGTGCTTTCAAAAAGTGTTTTGTAGGCTTCTTTCTTGTCAACGATTCTAGCCAGACATGAAGCTTGCGAGAAATTCAAGACTTGAAAATTTCTATCGACAATTCAAGCGCTCATCCTTATAAAAGTACAAAAATAGAAAATAGTAAAAAAAAAAAAACAAAAAAAAGGAGTGGGCTTTTCTAGTTCGTGGCCCAATTTACATAGCTCACAAAATTAAATTTCGCTAAATCCACAAGCCCAGCAAGCCTGTCGGCTCTAGTCCATCTTATGCATCAATGAGGCCCTCGAAGCTGTTGCCGCACTAGCCCATTCCATATGCTAAAGCCACAGCCCATTAGACCAAAACCCATACAGGGTGAAGCCCACAGGACATGGAAAAGCCCAGTCCATCTTCTTTCTCACGCAATCTTTGAAGACGACTCACGTGAGAATGCGCGCGTAAGGGGGAATGAGAGAGGAGCTCTTGAAGGAAAAAGTGAGAGACGCCAGGGGCCAGCCAGCGAGGAAGGAGCTTGAGATTTGTAAAAGATGTTCTAAACTTCTAATCAACATATTGTGTACCTTAAATGGACTTCATTTGCTGTGTCAAAATGCCCCAGCAACATTGAGGCCTGATTTGGAAAATTGATATGTTTTTTTCATGATTGTTATGTTTCTGATGTACATTGCTGATTTCTTGATTGTTTTTCTTTTTTTTTTTTAGGATTTTTGTGAGTAGATTTTCGGGATGATGTCTCCATGAAAGTTGTTTGCCACATCTAGATCTAGTTAACCTAAAATTTCTTTTAAAAAATTAAAGGTCGTTTGGTCAGTGTGATCATCATTCAATCATTCGTGCTTGCCTCTGAAAATCGGTTTTCCGATCAGATCTTTATGTGTTCTTCAATTTTTATAAAATTTTGTGTTCATATTTTCAAAATGAGTTCTTCACGAAAGTTTGAGCTAACTTCCCAAGCTTTCATTCGACACCAATTTTATTGAAATCGATGCATGTTTGGTCATTCAAAGGATCTGATCAGTGCGCATAATCAATTTGCCCCCAGATCGTGGATCTTGTTTCTCAAGAACGACCGGGTGTGTTTAGTAATTTTGACGAAGTTGAGGTCCTTTTTTTGCAAATTTCCAAAACATTAAAGTTTTTCCTGAGGCTCTTATACGCAAATATGAAAAATTTCAACACCTGATTGCAAATTTTGAGGGGCTTAGTTGCAAAACATTCGGATAAGGTTTGAGCTGCTACCGAAACTAATTCAGTTATAACAGTTAGGCACTGACCGATTTTTCCACAATATTCTCTTATGAATTTGTCAAATATAAAAACTGAAAGTTTGTTATTGATTCCCTTCCCTAACTACTCAAAAATTTTCACGCCAATTTAAAGTCGGTTGATATTTTTTCCAAATTTTTCAAAACTCGGACCTGAAACGGGTCGGATTCTGGACCCTTTGGGACAAATCGTATTTTTCGAGTCAAACGGTAAAGAATTGGATTTAATGACCTTCTAGACATTTATTCTACACGTATTAAGCTTTCGAAACATGCCTGAAGCACTTCATTTGATGATCGTTTGTCTGGTCAATTAATTTCAAAACCTAACGATATGAATCCTGCAATTAATGAATAAGTGATCCTATTTATGATTAACTAGCTTTGTTTGATGGTTTGAGATTCAAGTCCATTTCTCATCTGAATGCATGGTTAATTGTTCACGTATGTGATTGTTAGATGTATGCATAAGTTCAAGGGAAAATTTCAATTAAGGGCCTGAAGTGAAACCGTTTTCTCAAAAAATGGCATAAAGTGAATATTGTATCAAATAATGGCCTGAAGTGACTAATTAAGTCTCGAATAAGGGTTTCAACTTGAAAGCCAGTCAAATCTTATTTGCAGCTAGAGGTATTTTCGTCTAAAGACTTTTTTTTCTTTCCTTTTTGTTTTTCTTTTCTTTCTTTTTTCATCTTGCTCACCTCCTTCTTGACAAATGCATTAGACTCCTCACACACGAGCTTGCACAGGTACAAAACAATTTGAACAATTTAGGAAAAGGAAAAAACGAAAAGATATTGGAGAAGTTATGCAGTTTTGCTAAACTGCAAATTGCATACTTCAGTTCTGCAGCCTCCCCATCAGCAAACTTTAAAGCGCATGCTCTACATTATGCAATTTTGCATCCTCACCCAAGAACTCATCGATTTCGGTATAAGTCGGTTTTTAAGTTATTCGCAAAAGATTACCTTCTCTGATGATGATAATGAACTTGAGAATCAAGAAATATCCATCAGCGAATTTTGTTTTTATTCAATTTGCTTGTAAAAACTTATTATGGCAATTAAAGTAACAGTTTCATGCTCTCCCCGCCAATGAAATTGCCTATGCCACGATAACTTTCACTCGTAGCTTCTTGGGAATGTTTTATTGGGTCCGGGTTAGATTATTCATAACATTCATAGACGCAGATTGCATTGAGGTGGAATATGTGGCTTCTTGAGAGGGTCCAATTGTGTCGTGCATGCTGGTTATTTTCAAAGGTTGCTGAATTATTCTGACCCGTGATTGAAGATATTCGCATTTGGTGGCGATTTGAATTAGACAGCACTCAATCTAAAAACGAATTACTCTAGTCTACACATGTTCAAACAAATTTGCCTCTCTAACTCCAAAATATTATCTACACAAATTTGAGAGAGAATAACAAGATGAAAAATGTGCAAAATCGCTTAGAAATTCCCAAAACCACGTATTTCACTAAACAAATCAATGCACATGAGTATTATAGAGAATCCTTAAAAACCTCTAATAAATTTGGCGTAGGCACTTCAATCTAGCTTCTCCTTACTAAGATCGATCATAGCTTGCATGAGCACCGATTTGAATTCAAGCATCGATGACAACGAGGGCAGCAAGCTAATGGCTTACACCTCATCATGCTTCATGCTTGACCACGACCACAAGATGTGGGATCGAATCGAGCTGAGTGTCACATCTTGGTCCACTCGTGCTCAATCTAGGGCTTCGATTGACCTTCATCTTTCAACAAAGGTACTAGAATTGCTGTTGAGGGCAATGACAAATGAGGTTGAGGGTGTTGATAGCTAATTCGGCAAGGAAGATAAAGATGGACTTTGGAGAACGCGATCCAAAGAGTGAAAAAGGTGAAGGCATGATGATGATGATGAATAAAAGAAAGAGAAGGAGAAAATAAATTTAAAAGAAAAAAGAAGGAAAAAAAGTATTTAGACAAAAATACCCCTAGATCAAATAAGATTTGGTTGGCTTTTAAGTTGAGGCCCTTATCTGAAACTAAGTTGGTCACTTCAGGTTCTTGTTTGAGACAATGTCCATTTTGGGTCCTTTTTTGAGAAAACGATTCTACTTTAGGCCCTTAATTGAAATTTTCCCTAAGTTCAATGCATGAACAAGGGAAATGCCAAAAGGAGATTTAGACCTTAAATTTAGGGATTAATAGAAATCGACCACTGTTTGTGAACATAAATGATGGCCAATAACTATTAATCACAATTTAATCAACTTTAGGGTCTAGGATGTGTGTGCACAACCAAAGGCCAACTTCAAGGCTCGTGTTTCATGTTCAAAATTTGCTCGAGTTATTGGCTCTTGTTTGTACTTGCTTGGACTTGTATGGCTGCATTATATGTATTACATAAGTCGAATACTTAGTATAGTATGTCGAGACAATCTGTGAAGAAGTAGACCGAAAGACTCGAAAGCGGTGGCATGCCCGATGTCCTATCCAAATACAGCGTTTGTGAAGTACCATTCATTCTCGACCATTTCTCGAGTTTTTCATTCAAATTTGTAATACTATCCGACAAGTTGCGGGTTTTATTTTTCATGCACTTAGAATAGTTTGTGCTTTAATTTCTTGAGTGTTTACCTTCCCGCAACATATTTTCAGTTATATGCGTGTTTATTTCATACTATGTTGACTAGTTTAGAATTGCATGAACGAACCATCCACATATGATCACATTTCAATGCTCAAAATGAATTTGCACAAAAACATAAAAACAAATGCATGATCACTTTAGGTAACAGCCAAACTGTTAGGTACCGAAATTGCATTAATATAAATATTAAGATAACCCAAGTTCTTTGGTTCATACTTTCAATTCTTGATTGGGCAATGTAGCCGGCCCCCAAAAAAGAGGCTAGCAGTGACTCTTAATTAACATGTTAGGTTGTTTAACGAACATTAAAATGAATCCTTATCATGTGAGGTTTGGGAGAATCCGTATTCGTAATTAATAGACTGAGTGTGGCTCACCAACTAGACGATGCTTCTAAAGCTGTCTTTTATGGGAACACATGCTTAAATTGTTTTACAATTAAATACCCATAAATCCATCCACTAGAGGGCCCTTCCTGCCTTGGGGGGTAGGTTGCGGCATCCATCGTTCACCACCCATCGTTTATCGTACTCGACCACCACAATTCCGGTTAGACCAATAAGGAAGCTTGGCCACAAAAGAAAACCTGATTTTGGGCAACGCCGAGAGCTTTATAAACGCCTTTCATCGATTTCTTTCATTAATAAGTCTTGAGACATTCTAAAACAGGGAGATGTTTTATCCCCCTAGCATGATCTCCTACTGCTTTAACATTTTAGCATGCCCGGTTGAGTGGGCTAATGAAAGCATATATCTTTAGCTTGTAATAAGCCTTTTGTTGTTCCATTTATCTTTGTCGTGTACATGGTCTAAGATTGCATATCTACCTTCCAAAAGGGTAGTACAGATTGTATCATCCTGTGACCAGGAGGATTGCTTGCATTTCTCAAACAGAATGATTTTGCACCCACAAGCCACAAATGTTATAGAAGAGGTTGACATTTCACATTTCACCAATTACAATGCAAGTTGGATAACCTGGAAGTTCTCATAAATTAATTTATACTTATCCTACAGAAGGAAGAAAGAGATACAAGAGAAGAAGTGATTAGATTAATTGGAGAAAGCCAAAGGGTTCACACTGAATATGGTATCAAAGAGCAATATTGCTTTGCCTCCGTCCTAGACTCACATAACTAGACCCTAACAATTAATGAAACATGTATCAAATCGTACCTGTCCATGAGAAAAAGAATGATTAAAAGCGTACTGCAGTTCTGAGCAGGTGCTTCTTGGTTGTATCCTCTGTCCTGCTGTTGATCGGCATGAGGTCCATTGTATCCTCCCCGTTCGCAGCCACGAAAACCATGTCCTCTTCCTCGACCGAGCCTTTGGCATAACCTTGGTTGTGGTCCCAACCTCCATCGTCATACTCAGAATTCACAAAACCATTCCCTGAAACAAGCAATATTATAGGTCATTTACCAAAGAAGCAAACATATGAAGGATTGCGGATGCGCGGCAAGGGGTATTGCCATCCGCATATTCCTCAAAGAAGTACATTAACATTTTGGTGCCATTACAACCGAGAATGAAAACAATTTATTTAACCATGATGCAAGATCCCATATCTAAAACACTCCCTTCTATGCGATCTAAAAAATTGTTCAGCTTTGTGAATGCAATACCTCTAGATCTCAGTATTCCTCTACCACCGCGACCTCTTCCTCACCCATTAGGTGATCCCCCTATTTAAATGAGGAATGTAACTAGAAGAAAATTAGAGAAACCACATTACAGTCACTAATAGACAATAATTACAGAATAATTTCTAGAAGTACACCCTCATAATGAAGCTCTGACGATGTCTCCACTATCTCAACAGGTAATAGAGGCTCATACCTACAATACCTCTATATCTCAGTCTTCCTCTACCACCGCGACCTCTTCCTCACCCATTAGGTGATCCCCCTATTTAAATGAGGAACATAACTAGAAGAAAATTAGAGAAACCACGTTATAGTCACTAATAGACAATAATGACAGAATAATTTCTAGAAGTACCCCCCTCATAACGAAACTCTGACAATGTCTCCACCATCTCAACAGGTAATAGAGGCTCATACCTGTAATAGAGGGCATTTGAGGCTTATGATGATCAAACGTTAAGCTCTAAATATATCTAACTCTCACAATGAAGAATTAGTGACAAGAGACTAACACCATGAACTCATCCAACAGCCAATGTATCCAGTTCCTTCTTTGAAAGATTTACTATAATCATCGACACATGCCTCAAGATCTCCAACCAACCCAAACAAGAGAAAGACATTAGATGGAGAAAGAAGAGCACTTTTGAAATTGAAAATTCATGGCCAATCAGTTTACAACTACACTTACACGACAACCTCCCGTCTGAATATCAACTTGCAGCTCCAAATCCAATGTTGGTTAAGCAAATAGGCTGAAAAAATTCTGGGCAGAAGCAGTACAATGATGAGCACCAGTCAATCTGTTGAGTTCAACGGATACCGTGCCAAAGGGCAAATGGCTCAAAAGAGGTTTTGGCTGTGGGCTTAGCCACTTCTGGTATCCCAAACACTTGCCAAAACATTAATCTTTCATCTGCTGCTGCAGATGCCACCGTGCATTCATCCGGACTCTGCAAAACAAGTATATGACAATGAGAATCAGCAGAATGATCAATTCAACAAGCAAACTTCAAAAGTATTTACACCGAATTGCATATGACTATGATAAGCATACAAAGTAGTACTGTGCCGGGAACGAGAACTCTAGATGTGTGTCCACTTAGCTCGCCATCCTTCGCATAGAATGATATTTCCAGAGAATGAGCTGGTTCTCAGTAGGCCCGTGAGAACTTAACAATTCCCTCTCCCTCTTGCTCCACAACAGTGCACACACCTGAGAACCGGTGTCCACTGAATTCAGACACGTGCCCGTGCATGTGTTCCAAAATTTAACACATCGGTCGCTCCCTCCCGAGGCCAGTAAATTCGCCTGAAATGGGCACCAAGCAAGGGCCTTCACAGTGGCTGTGTGGGCTTCAATCTTGTGAAGCCACTGAGCACCGGAATTCAAAGAGGCTTTGGATCTGTCCCACAAGTAAAGGAGATTGTCATTTCCTCCGCTAGCCAGCTGTTTTCCCGAGGGTGACCATTTCAGGCCGCAGACTTCCTGGTGATGCCCCCTGTAGGTTCCAACAATGTGGGATCTGAGTCTCACATCATTGTAGATGACCATACAGTCCATGCCTCCTGTAGTGAGGACGTGATTGTTCCAGGCCAAGGAACCAACTCGGAGTCAATGGCCTCCTCTTAAAGTTCTCAGCTGCATGAGAGGAAACGAAAACAAAAAGCAAAAAGCACAGCCTGAATAAGAACCCTCCTCTCAAACAAAAAGCAAAAAGCACATCAAAACAAGAAGCAACCAGCTTACCTGTCTTTGAGCAGAGAAATCCCAGAGCTAGACATGAGAATTTTGTAAGCCAATGGCAATACTCTGACCATCAGGAGCCCAGCTCACGCTCGTGACAGGACCCTCCTCATTATTGAAGGTCACCAGTTCTGTAATAGAGCCATTGGAGGCATTCCACAAGTACACCGTTTGGGAAAGAGCGATCACTACCACGTCGTTGGCACCCCAGTCCAGCAAGTTCAGATTATAATCATCCGATATGTTAGGAGCATCTAGCGTCCTCTGGCAGGTCTATCAATTGACAAACCAAAGAAAATATTTCAAAACACTAATTCTACGGTCTTTGAGAGCACAAGCAAAACCAGTACTACGTACTAATGTTCCGGGGAACAAATGCTAACTTGTTGGTCAAGTTTTATGTCATCAATAAAAGAAACAGCAATGGGCATGAATTTGAGGCTACCTTGGGTATGGATCGACAGGGCTTGATGAATTTAGACTGGTAAGCAGTGGGGGAGAGCCAGCTTTTTGGGATTAGCTCTACTGGGGTCGGTGGCTTGTTCTTGAAGGCCAGGATTCGAGTTCGGTTCATGTCGAGTGCCTCTGCGAGAAGCTTCTGGTACGCCTCGCTCGATGCTGACATCACCGCAGACTTCTCCTTCCACTTCTTCCCTCCAGTCAAGAGAGAACGAGCGTAGTCGAAGTCCATAGCTGAGCGGTTCGGGATGAATCTATCCAACTGTGATTATAAAAAAAAAAAAACACATCCCAGAATCAGAAGGAAACAAGTCTGTTGTTTTTCAATAAAAGTCTAAAAAGTCTCTGTAAATGACACAAGAAAAACCACTGGCTTACGTTTTCTCGAGAATTCTTCTTCTGAAGGTATTGCTGGAGAAGATCCAGCGACCACTCCTCGCCCGGTGAAGCCATGGTCCAGCGAACGCCCCCGCCACAGAGGTAGGTCGAAATTCTGCCCAAAAAAAAAGGAAATTTCAAGGACGGAAGAAGACCCAGAAGCGGAGGAACAAAGAGGGACTGAGCGTTGATGATGGGTCGTCAGCTTTTCAACTAAAGAGGCTTGATTTTCTCTGGCAATGCCCTCAAATCAGAGGCGAGCGAGACAGCGAGAAATTCAGAGAGCAGCTTGAGAAGGAAGGAAGGGAGAGAGCGAGCGAGACAGCTAAAGATCGTTCGCAGAGGAATGGGTGAGAAGACGAAGATGATGATCGATGATTTTGGATTCAACGTTGCGGGCGGGAACGGGAATGAGCCGTTGGCGGCAGCGTTCCTCGGACGCGAATATAATAATTAGCTTATTTTATATAATTTACTCAACAATACATTGTCAATTTCTTCGCTGCCCATTAAAATTGTCAAGACTCGACCAAAAAAAAAAATTATCAAGCCACTTTATTTTTCGATCCGCACAAGAAAAGGGAGAAAAAAGAATACCCCACTAATGTCCTCTAATCATCGCTATAATTAATTAATCAAAAAAATTAATTGGTGATTTTTTTCATACAACCAAATTCTACGCACCTTAATATATCATGTCGAAATCAATGTCCACAAGATAACAGGAGACAAATTATAATTCCCTTTTTTACTATAACGAATTACGAATCTTGATAATCGAATTTTGCATGATGTCATTTTGGTTAAGAAAGAACATTGTATGTAGGAGACTTAGTGATTATTTACAAATAGGAAAAAAAAAAAACCACCAATAATCCTCACATTTATCTCAAACTTGTTTTATAACAGCAAAAAACCCAAATTTCTACCCATATAACATATTTACTCCAAGCTTTTTTTATGACGTATGTGACGCATTTGCCTCAAATTATTTTTTTGACACCAAAAACCCCAAAATTATATGTGTGACACATTCACATTGGTATGAGTGGGGTAGATCACATAAGTATAATTTTAGGGTAAAGTGTTATAATGAGTGTAATTTGGGATTTTTAATGGTTTTTACCCTTACAAATATACTCGCCACATGCTCGCGCACATTGCATGGATAAGAATTTTTTAAAAAATTAAAGTTCAATTAGAGAAATGTACTCTAAATTTATAAAGTACTTTTACCACGTTTACACAAACAAAACTGAAATTAAGCTATCTTTTCCACTAAGAGAAATGTACTCTAAAATTAATCGAATTGTGATCGTGCTATTGACTAGATATGACAATTTTATCATTATGTGATGTTATTATAGTTACATATCTTAAGATTTTATACTAGTTAGTGCTATTTACACTCTGCTAGCCACATTGAATGGTTGGCCACTTTTGAAAATCAAAGTTCAAGAAAGTGAAGTTTGCTTTGAAGTTAGGTCAATATTTTTACTCTGTGGCGACTATAATCAAGTGTTAATTTTAACCTTCTATCGAGGTGTTAATCTTCCATCAAGGTTTGATTTAATTATATTTTCAGTTTTTTTTTTATATTTTGTATGAATATATCATATATGTCTATAGAACTTTGATTTCTATGGCAAATCATTTTAGCCCTTGATAGAACGCAGTAATTGGAGATTACTATTGTTTTTTAGTTTTCATTTTATTTTATTTAAATTTTTTCCTTGGGATTAAAATTAAATATCCTAATACTTTATGAAATAGGGATTTCTTTTTCATTTTGTAATGTTCACTTTTTAGGACAATTAATGCTGGATTGGAATTTAATAATGCAACAGATCATTCGGTTTTACTCGAGAACTTATGGTAGAGAAGCTCAAGAGCCTCCTCAAAGCTCGAAATAGTTTAAGCAAAAGCAGAATTTTTGCTCCTTTTGCAAACACAAAAAAAAAAAAAAAAAAAAAAAAAAATGATTACCATCTTTTCATAAGCGTGAAGATTACACAAAGGCATTATTTATTATAAGTAATTTTTTCTAAACTAATTGATTTTATTCTAACAACAGTCAGAAGACACGGTGAGTTTGAAAAATAAAAGGAAAAAACATCAATTTGGATATTTTGTTCGAAACACCTTTAATATTTTATAAAAGTAGCAATTTTTTATTCCTTCTTAAATCTAATTTATTGCTTTTCCAATCATTTCCACTATTCTTGGGAGGTATATTTGCCATAAGGCTTATGTGTACATTCCAATTTTCAATCACCATATATATATAGGATAGAAATAGCGAAGGAAAAAAAGAAAAAAAAAACATGAAACAGGGCACTCTGCATTTGCTCTCTCTCTTCCTTCTTCGCTGCTTCTCAGCAAAGAAGAAGAAGGAGAAGAGGGAGGAAGAAAGAGGCAAGCCTCTTCAGCTCGAGCTTGAAGTAACTGCGGTGGTGAATGGCGGCGGAAGGACAATTTCTTCTCCTCTGTGGCCGAGGAGGTCCGCGAATCTGCCGGTGTGTACGTCCCCAATCTTCACTTCTAGAGATGGTTTGCCTGCTTTATATCAAGACTTGTTGGCGGTTTGATAAACTAGACATTCTGTCTTACGAATTGTCTATTGCTGAATCTGCACACTTTGGGGGCGTATGGCTTGGTGCTTAGATGCTTCCGGTGCCTAGCTTTGTCGTAGACTGTGTCCTTTGTTGCATTTAAGTCGTGACTGACTCTTGAGTATCTGCATTACTTCATTCTTGGGTTCTTAATATGCCACCAGAGTCATGGCAACGGCACTTTTACTTTGCATCTTATCTATCTTCATGTCCGGCGAAAGCCTGTTCGCTTTATTGTCTCGGCAACTCGATCGGATGGTTCCAATCCTGCCTAGTAGTGGTATACGAAGAATGAGTTCATGACATCGTGAAGCTTCCATTTGCTATTTACGGTTCACATGGCAATCGCTGTCCTTCCGCTGCCCCGATTGTATATTAACTACCAAATGCTTGGCGGAGACAGTTTATTGCGGATATAATTTGGGACTGAAGACAAGAAATTTTGATTTTTCTAGCCTGTCAACCACTATGTTCAACTTCTCAGTCAAGTGGCACCATCTGCTAGTCTTCGTCGATCAACAGGGAGTGCCAATACATTTTCGAGACTTTACATTGTCGGAGTTGAGTCAGTCGCTTGAGATGCCACTCTGCATCCTACCATGGCAATCCCTTGTGAAACGCACACTAAGAGAGTTCTTGATGCTTTGGGCATTCGTCACAGCTTTTGGGCTGATATTAGAACAGTCTTTATGCACACGGCCTTTTGAGGATCAGATCACGGCTATTGACAGTTTGACATGACCATGAATGTGCAATTGGCCACCAAAGAGGAAATTGAAATGGAGGACACTGAGGAAGCCTCTACTGGAGTATATGAGTCAGATCCCAATCAAGTTACACGGGGTGTCTCCAGAAGCACCATTGAAAAGCTTGAGCGAAAGAACTGCTTGGTCTGAGACAGTGACGGATGTTGTTGTATCTGTTCAGAGGAACTTAATGGGGCTGGTAAAGCGATAAAGATACCACGTTCACATTTGTTGTTGTATTTGTTCAGAGGAACTGAATGGGGCAGGTAAAGTGATAAAGATACCACGTTCACATTTCTTTCATAGCATATGCATGCTCAAGTGGCTCGAGAGGGATGACTCGTGTCTTCTATGTTGTAGCAAAGTAGAAGTAGAAGATCCTGAGTAGTTAGCTTTAGCTTGCAAGATTTTCTAATAAGAAATGAATTCTCTCTCTTTTCTTTTTCTTTCTTTCCTTTTCTGATGGATTTAGTAATTTGCTGTGATTACTTTGGAACTGCTTGGTGCATTAAAAGCAAAAAGATGCTCTCTTTGCCTTTACATTCATGAAAGAAAATACTGCGGTTTATGATGTCGTTTGTTCCTTGTTCAATTAGAAAATTTGACCCGCTCTGTTGTTTGGAGAAAAGAGGAAAATTCAGAGCATGATATTGCTTGCAATGCACTTCCAGCCCAGTCATCATCGGACTGAATCAAAGATAAGTCATTTCCCATTACCTATAAAGAGCAAAAGACACAAAAACAATCATCCCATCCCTGTTTTTAAAGTAAAGCCGCCAAGGAAAGAAAGGACACGCAAATGGCAAAATTGCGTTAAACGCTTACCGATACATCACCGACAATTTCCCAACATCTTAAAGTTCAGCATGTTGCACTTTGTGGAAAAAATTGCAGCAGGACCATGCCACGACCATTTGTACAGGAATCAATCATGCATGCTGAATGAAATTGGCTTCCGAAGAGAAAGCGATGAAATAAAAAGTAAGCGCCCTTTTCGATAGACAAATTAAGAAACGCAAAGGAATTATATATATGTTTTAATACTCAAAAGGTTCAAGAACTTGGAACAGCAAAAAAAATCGTCAGTCAATGTACAATAATAAAAAGATCACTAGTTCATCGTCTGTTTTCTGCTTTATGCTAACATTTTAGATGGCCAAGCATAATGGAAATGCCAGGCTCATGTACGTTTGTATGTATGTGAGATCCATTTGTCAGAGAAGCAGAAAGCTTTTCTTGAAGAAGGAAAACAAGTTCTAACTTCTTTTCCGCACATACATGAAAATGACCATTGCGCGAAAAGATTTAGGTGTGTAAGCAGCGTCCTAGGAGACGGGGTTTCTGGAGAGCAAAATGGGGATCGTAAATGTCAGATGACTTCCAAATGACAAGACCTAAGTGCAACGTAATGAAGGTTGAGCAATGAGTAAAGAAGCATTTGGATTATGAGGGAAAGGGACAGTATGATCATAAGCAAAAACAGTCTTTTAGGGACTCTCCCTAAAAAAGTAAGTACGGGCTTGTCCAAGCAGGATAAATGCCCGACCAAATAACTCATAAACTTTAGCCTTCGTTTATTTTTCATGAAATAAATGATTTTATGAAATATTTTTCATAAAATGGTTGTTTGTTTCATTTTAAATAATTAGTCAAGGAAAAATATTTTTATTGTCGAGAATAATTTATGTCTAAATATGTTCTTAAATAATGAAAAGAAGTTTACGGTTATTCATTTTTGTAAGCGATCGTTCTTATGAAATGTTATTCAAATTATTAATTTTCCGCCAAACTCACAGAGTGGTGGTGATAGAATCAAGTGTCGTGAGGAAAATTTACCATATCCATTGATCAAGCTAAGGAAGCAGCTTCATATCAAGTCGTGTAAAGAGGGAAACCGATATCTGTTTGGTGCACTCGAGGAAAACATATGAAGAAGAGGATTCACTTCCATTGATGTTCTTTGTTCTTACGATCTATTTGCAGTCATTCCAATTGAAATTCCGATCATTCCAGTTATTTATTTCCCTTTAGTCGATTAAACATTTGCTCTTCTTATTCTTTTAGAAGGATTCGTGTTTAGTGATTTCATTTCATCAGCATCAGAACCCAAACAAAGTGATCCGATCATGTAACACGACTAACAGAAATTAAATTGACACAGGCTTCCTCTCAGTCAAAAGTGACACCAACCAAAAAATCCACACTGGCAAGTATAATTATTTCAGATGAACTCAGAAACTCTTGCCGCTTCTTCCTCACTATCAGATGCAGAAAACAGAGGATGGAAGAAGGGTTTTCCTTAGGAGTGTCGCCAACACATCTACACCTCAACAACCTCAGATTGAGCCTGCGGAATGAAAGGGTACAGAGAGAAATGATCTCAATATGCCGGGTTAATTTCTTGCTCAGTGACCTGTTTCTGCATGACCAAAACACCAAACAAGCATATGTGCAAACGGTACAGGCTAATGCATGTCAAACTAATTGAGACAATTCATTTTGTCAAATAGCATTCAGCGTGAAACATTCCGCATCCAGAACATGATTCTGAAATGTGAGCTCACTATTGCTTTGAACTACAGATGCTAGCAATGCGAAAATGACATTTCCATAATCCAAATAAAGTATACCCCAATCACCCTCCATCTTTTATAAATGAATTTGACATGAGATGCCATTGCACATCATCTGATTCTCCAACGAATTCTCAGCTTTTCTGTTCGTCAAAGGGGGGCAAACCCCATTCCGATGGATCGAAATCCAACAGAGATTTCAGTACTTGGTCCGCTACATCATGAAAAGAGCTATCAAGCCTGGGATCTGGCACCATAACCGCAAACCTGCCAAATGTGTAGGAAAATATTAGCAGAGGGAGCAAGAGATAAATCCATCCAATGCTGCAACGTTTGATATTAACAGCAGGAACAGTAGATTGGGTAAAAGAAAATTCCTTGTTAGAAATCAAAATGGTCAAGGGATAAAAAAGAAGAGATCTACAAAATAGAATAACCAAATGCACAATAAATCATTTAAGTAACAAAAACAAAATGAGGGCAGCAAGTAAAAGAACTTACCTTATTTGGAAGAATTAAGTTGAGCAGGAGGGAAATGTAATTGCAGGAGAAAAGGAAAACCATAGAGGATGGATCGTCTAAGCCACATTAGCACTATAAATTTCAGCACCAGAACATTTTGCTAATTCTACCTTCTACTTCGAAAGTCCCAGACAGCAATCCCAAAGTTAGGCCCCCATTATATGTCTTGTACAGCCTAACTCATGATTAAGCCCTATATCACCGCATGCCACTGTTCACATCCCTGAGTGCAGTTAAAATCACCCCTCTGCTAATTATTCTAGACCAGGGCTAACAATGATGAAATTCATAAGGAAAAAAAAAAAAAAGATGATCATTCAGCGATCCAATTGCATAGAAATAACCACTTCATGGAACCTCTACCATCAGTACATGTGATGTTCCAAATTAAAATTTTACAAGGATGATCCTTTAGTTGTTATGGTTGTTGCAAATGCACATTCAAAAGTACAAATGCATACAATGTCCTCAACTATTTGACTGCATTGAATTTGAAAGGAGATTGGAATTCCTACAATATGCAACAATTCAACCAAATTTTGAATCTATAATGGTCATACTTCAAGCATTACCCCGCAAGAAGAATCTACAGAAGAAGCCAGTCTGAACATGATCTGACTATTCAAAATTGATGACAACCTTATTATTGAATCAAGCATATCCACTAATCTGCCTTCAGGTGTATCAGCCAGCTACGGAATCCACTTTTTGAACTGTAGTGTGGAAGAATGGACTGCATATCATTTCAGTCATGCCCCTATGAACTCAAACACTATGGGAACTTTGATGATGGTACTTTGCTATCAGTTGAAACTGTTTTTCTGCTTTCACGATTGAGAAAGACTAACAATGATTGCACAATATCACCGCCAAATCAGAGTAAAGCACTTTGAGTGGATAACAGATCTGAATTTTGCTACGAAGTTTTCATATATAGTACCACTTAGAAACAATTCCCAAAGTTTCTTGGTCTTCCTCTACCACCGCAACCTCTTCCTCGCCCATTAGGTGATCCCCTATTTAAATGAGGAACATAACTACAAGAAAATTAGAGAAACCACATAACAGTCACTAAATAGACAATAATGACAGAATAATTTCTAGAAGTACCCCCCTCATAACGAAGCTCTGACGATGTCTCCACCATCTCAACAGGTAATAGAGGCTGATACCTGCAATAGAGGGCATTTGAGGCTTATGATGGATCAAACGTCAAGCTCTAAATATGTCTAACTCTCACAATGAAGAATCAGTGACAAGAGACAAACACCATGAACTCATCCAACAGCCGATGTATCCAGTTCCTTCTTTGAAAGATTTACTATAATCATCGACGCATGCCTCAAGGTCTCCAACCAACCCAAACAAGAGAAAGACATTAGATGGAGAAAGAAGAGCACTTTTGAAATTGAAAATTCATGGCCAATCAGTTTGTAACTACACTTACGTGACAATCTCCCATCTGAATATCAACTTGCAGCTCCAAATCCAATGTTGGTTAAGCAAATAGGCTGAAAAAATTCTGGGCAGAAGCAGTACAATGATGAGCACCAGTCAATCTGTTGAGTTCAACGGATACCGTGCCAAAGGGCAAATGGCTCAGAAGAGTTTTTGGGTGTGGGCTTAGCCACTTCTGGTATCCCAAACACTTGCCAAAACATTAATCTTTCATCTGCTGCTGCAGATGCCACCGTGCATTCATCCGGACTCTGCAAAACAAGTATATGACAACGAGAATCAGCAGAATGATCAATTCAACAAGCAAACTTCAAAAGTATTTACACTGAATTGCAGATGACTATGATAAGCATACAAAGTAGTACCTGTGCCAGGAACAGAACTCTAGATGTGTGTCCACTTAGCTCTGCCATCCTTCGCATAGAAGGATATTTCCAGAGAATGAGCTGGTTCTCAGCAGGCCCATGAGAGCTTAGCAATTCCCTCTCCCTCTTGCTCCACAACAGTGCACACACCTGAGAACCGGTTTCCACTGAATTCAGACACGTGCCTGTGCATGTGTTCCAAAATTTAACACATCGGTCGCTCCCTCCCGAGGCCAGTAAATTCGCCTGAAATGGGCACCAAGCAAGGGCCTTCACAGTGGCTGTGTGGGCTTCAATCTTGTGAAGCCACTGAGCACCGGAATTCAAAGAGGCTCTGGATCTGTCCCACAAGTAAAGGAGATTGTCATTTCCTCCGCTAACCAGCTGTTTTCCCGAGGGTGACCATTTCAGGCCGCAGACTTCCTGGTGATGCCCCCTGTAGGTTCCAACAATGTGGGATCTGAGTCTCACATCATTGTTGATGACCATACAGTCCATGCCTCCTGTAGTGAGGACGTGATTGTTCCAGGCCAAGGAACCAACTCGGAGTCGATGGCCTCCTCTTAAAGTTCTCAGCTGCATGAGAGGAAACGAAAACAAAAAGCAAAAAGCACACCCTGAATAAGAACCCTCCTCTCAAACAAAAAGCAAAAAGCACATCAAAACAAGAAGCAACCAACTTACCTGTCTTTGAGCAGAGGAATCCCAGAGCTGGACATGAGAATTTTGTAAGCCAATGGCAATACTCTGACCATCAGGAGCCCAGCTGACGCTCGTGACAGGACCCTCCTCATTATTGAAGGTCACCAGTTCTGTAATAGAGCCATTGGAGGCATTCCACAAGTACACCGTTTGGGAAAGAGCGATCGCTACCACGTCATTGGCACCCCAGTCCAGCAAGTTCAGATTATAATCATCCGATATGTTAGGAGCATCTAGCGTCCTCTGGCAGGTCTATCAATTGACAAACCAAAGAAAATATTTCAAAACACTAATTCTACGGTCTTTGAGAGCACAAGCAAAACCAGTACATACTAATGTTCCGGGGAACAAATGCTAACTTGTTGGTCAAGTTTTATGTCATCAATAAAAGAAACAGCAATGGGCATGAATTTGAGGCTACCTTGGGTATGGATCGACAGGGCTTGATGAATTTAGACTGGTAAGCAGTGGGGGGAGAGCCAGCTTTTTGGGATTAGCTCTACTGGGGTCGGTGGCTTGTTCTTGAAGGCCAGGATTCGAGTTCGGTTCATGTCGAGTGCCTCTGCGAGAAGCTTCTGGTACGCCTCGCTCGATGCTGACATCACCGCAGACTTCTCCTTCCACTTCTTCCCTCCAGTCAAGAGAGAACGAGCGTAGTCGAAGTCCATAGCTGAGCGGTTCGGGATGAATCTATCCAACTGTGATTATAAAAAAAAAAAACACATCCCAGAATCAGAAGGAAACAATTCTGTTGTTTTTCAACAAAAGTCTAAAAAGTCTCTGTAAATGACACAAGAAAACCACTGGCTTACGTTTTCTCGAGAATTCTTCTTCTGAAGGTATTGCTGGAGAAGATCCAGCGACCACTCCTCGCCCGGTGAAGCCATGGTCCAGCGAACGCCCCCGCCGCAGAGGTAGGTCAGAAATTCTGCCCAAAAAAAGAAAGGAAATTTCAAGGACGGAAGAAGACCCAGAAGCGGAGGAACAAAGAGGGACCGATCGTTGATGATGGGTCGTCAGCTTTTCAACTAAAGAGGCTTGATTTTCTCTGGCAATGCCCTCAAATCAGAGGCGAGCGAGAGAGCGAGATTCAGAGAGCAGCTTGAGAAGGGAGAGCTAGTTTGCCCGCGGAGTAACCGGTGAAATCATAGTCCGACGAACGCCCCCGCCGCAGAGCTCGGTCAAAATCCTGCATAAAAAAGGGGGGGAAATTCCAAGGACGGAAGAAGACCCAGATGCAGACGAACGACGAAGGACCGAGCGCCGTTGATGGGTCGCCACTTTTTCAACAGAAGCGACCAGATTTCCTCTCGCTGTGCGCTCAAATCAGAGGCGTGCAGAGAGCGAGCGAGAGAGCGACAGAGAGAGAGAGATTCAGAGAGCAGCTTGAGAAGGAAGGGAGAGAGCTAAGAGCTAAGATCGTTCGCAGAGGAATGGGTGAGAGGGAGAAGATGATGAAGAAGAAGGAACGAGAAGACGAAGATGATGATCGATGATTTTGGATTCAACGTTGCGGGCGGGAACGGGAATGAGCCGTTGGCGGCAGCGTTCCTCGGACGCGAATATAATAATTAGCTTATTTTATATAATTTACTCAACAATACATTGTCAATTTCTTCGCTGCCCATTAAAATTGTCAAGACTCGACCAAAAAAAAAAAATTATCAAGCCACTTTATTTTTCGATCCGCACTAGAAAAGGGAGAAAAAAAATACCCCACTAATGTCCTCTAATCATCGCTATAATTAATTAATCAAAAAAATTAATTGGTGATTTTTTTCATACAACCAAATTCTACGCACCTTAAAATATCATGTCGAAATCAATGTCCATAAGATAACAGGAGACAAATTATAATTCCCTTTTTTACTTTAACGAATTACGAATCTTGATAATCGAATTTTGCATGATGTCATTTTGGTTAAGAAAGAACATTGTATGTAGAAGACTTAGTGATTATTTACAAATAGGAAAAAAAAAAAAAAAACCACCAATAATCCTCACATTTATCTCAAACTTGTTTTATAACAGCAAAAAACCCAAACTTCTACCCATGTAACATATTTACTCCAAGCTTTTTCTACGACATATGTGACGCATTTGCCCCAAATTATTTTTTTGACTCTAAAAACCCTAAAATTATATGTGTGACACATTCACATTGGTATAAGTGGGGTCACATAAGTATAATTTTAGGGTAAAGTGTTATAATGAGTGTAATTTGGGATTTTTAATGGCTTTTACCCTTACAAATATACTCGCCACATGCTCGTGCACATTGCATGGATAAGAATTTTTTAAAAAATTAAAGTTCAATTAGAGAAATGTACTCTAAATTTATAAAGTACTTTTACCACTTTTACACAAACAAAACTGAAATTAAGCTATCTTTTCCACTAAGAGAAATGTACTCTAAAATTAATCAAATTGCGATCGTGCTATTGACTAGATATGACAATTTTACCATTATGTGATGTTATTATGGTTACATATCTTAAGATTTTATACTAGTTAGTGCTATTTACACTCTACTAGCCACATTGAATGGTTGGCCACTTTTGAAAATCAAAGTTCAAGAAAGTGAAGTTTGCTTTGAAGTTAGGTCTATATTTTTACTCTGTGGCGACTATAATCAAGTGTTAATCTTAACCTTCTATCAAGGTCTTAATCTTCCATCAAGGTTTGATTTAATTATATTTCCAGTTTTTTATATTTTGTATGAATATATCATTTATGTCTATAGAACTTTGATTTCTATGGCAAATCATTTTAGCCCTTGATAGAACGCAGTAATTGGAGCTTACTATTGTTTTTTTAGTTTTGATTTTATTTTATTTAAATTTTTTCCTTGGGATTAAAATTAAATATTCTAATACTTTATGAAATTGGGATTTCTTTTTCATTTTGTAATGTTCACTTTTTAGGACAATTAATGCTGGATTGGAATTTAATAATCGGTCAGGGGAGAAGCCCGAACCAGCCTGTGAAACTCCCAAACAACCCCAAGACCGTAGCACAAGAAAACAACCATCAACCATGTTCAAAGAAATCTTAATGGAAGCAATGCGAGTCATGCCCGCACTCGTTGCCCATTTTCATCCTCGCAAGGACAAATGCACTTTCTACCGTCCGGATTCCTCCGACATAATTATTCTCCTAAACAAAGTGATCCGATCATGCAACACAACTTACAGAAATTAAATTGACACAGGCTTTCTCTCGGTCAAAAGTGACACCAACCAAAAAATCCACACTGGGAAGTGTAATTATCCCAGATGGACTCAGAAACTCTTGCGGCTTCTTCCTCCACTATGAGATGCAGAAAACAGAGGATGGAAGAAGGGTTTTCCTTCAGAGTGTCGCCAACATATCTACACCTCAACAACCTCAGATTGAGCCTGCAGAATGAAAGGGTACAGAGAGAAATGATCTCAATATGCCGGGTTAATTTCTTGCTCAGTGACCTCTTTCTGCATGACCAAAACACCAAACAAGCATATGTGCAAACGGTACAGGCTAATTCATGTCAAACTAATGGAGACAATTCATCTTGTCAAATAGCATTCAGCGTGAAACATTCCGCATCCAGAACATGATTCTGAAATGTGAGCTCACTATTGCTTTGAACTACAGATGCTAGCAATGCGAAAAATGACATTTCCATAATCCAAATAAAGTATACCCCAATCACCCTCCATCTTTTATAAATGAATTTGACATGAGATGCCATTGCACATCATCTGATTCTCCAACGAATTCTCAGCTTTTCTGTTCGTCAAAGGGGGGCAAACCCCATTCCGATGGATCGAAATCCAACAGAGATTTCAGTACTTGGTCCGCTACATCATGAAAAGAGCTATCAAGCCTGGGATCTGGCACCATAACCGCAAACCTGCCAAATGTGTAGGAAAATATTAGCAGAGGGAGCAAGAGATAAATCCATCCAATGCTGCAACGTTTGATATTAACAGCAGGAACAGTAGATTGGGTAAAAGAAAATTCCTTGTTAGAAATCAAAATGGTCAAGGGATAAAAAAGAAGAAGAGATCTACAAAATAGAACAACCAAATGCACAATAAATCATTTAAGTAACAAAGAACAAAATGAGGGCAGCAAGTAAAAGAACTTACCTTATTTGGAAGAATTAAGTTGAGCAGGAGGGAAATGTAGTTGCAGTAGAAAAGGAAAACCATAGAGGATGGATCGTCTAAGCCACATTAGCACTATAAATATCAGCACCAGAACATTTTGCTAATTCTACCTTCTACTTCGAAAGTCCCAGACAGCAATCCCAAATTTAGGCCCCCATTATGTCTTGTACAGCCTAACTCATGTGATTAAGCCCTATATTACTGCATGCCACTGTTCACATCCCTGAGTGCAGTTAAAATCACCACTCTCTGCTAATTATTCTAGACCAGGGCTAACAATGATGAAATTCATAAGGAAAAAAAAAAAGAAAAAAAGATGATCATTCAGCAATCCAATTGCATAGAAATAACCACTTCATGGAACTTCTACCATCAGTACATGTGATGTTCCAAATTAAAATTTTATAAGGAGATCCTTCAGTTGTTATGGTTGTTGCAAATGCACATTCAAAAGTACAAATGCATACAATGTCCTCAATTATTTGACTGCATTGAATTTGAAAGGAGATTGGAATTCCCACAATATGCAACAATTCAACCAAATTTTGAATCTATAATTGTCATACTTCAAGCATTACCCCGCAAGAAGAATGTACAGAAGAAGCCAGTCTGAACATGATCTGACTATTCAAACTTGACGACAACCTTATTATTGAATCAAGCATATCCACTAATCTGCCTTCAGGTGTATCAACCAGCTATGGAATCCATTTTACGAACTGTAGTGTGGAAGAATGGACTGAATATCACTCAGTCTGACGCCTGTGTCTAATTGAGTGCATGTTTGGAGTCAGTTGTTTGCTGTGCCTTTGTGTAGCTCTTTGGTTCAAAAGTTATATTATTCTTACTTCTTACCAAAAAAAAAAAAAATGGACTGAATATCATTTCAGTCATGCCCCTATGAACTCAAACACTATGGGAACTTTCATGATGGTGCTTTGCTATCAGTTGAAACTGTTTTCTGCTTTCACAATTGAGAAAGACTAACAATGATTGCACAACATCACCACCAAATCAGAGTAAAGCACTTTGGGTGGATAACAGATCTGAATTTTGCTATTCATATATAGTACCACTTAGAAACAATTCCCAGAGTTTCTTTCTTGATGACTTTGTTGGCAAACGTAAGTGCCGTAAGGATTTTCATTCACAGCCTTCTAAATTGCACAGTTTTTCCTCCTCTTGCTTTTTCTATATCTTTCTTCAGATTTCCAACTCACTAACCCCATGGACAATCTCATTATCTCTCTCTTACATATTCATAGTTAGAATGGGATACATAGATCTAGGCCTAACTCAACTAATCCTCCTTTTTTATTGAGTGATTACCACGAAACTCCATAATAGCCAACATGCTCCCGTTTTACAGTAAACCTGTAACTTTTTCTTTAAAATCGTAATTCAGGGCCATGCCTGCCTGCTTTGCTTACTTTTTTCAAATTACATGGTTCCAGGTATTAAACTATGCCTGAACACCTAACATCTGTGACTGTACAATACTCTAACGAAAAATGATAAAGCAAACCAAAAAAAAAATAACAAACACGCCCAAGCCCTCATGGTAATCTAAAACTTGACCTTTTCAAAATTAAAGCATGAGATGCAATGCAGTTCGACAATTTCCACAGTTATCAAGAAGCATATACACTATCAACAAGTTCACTTACATCCCAGCATTTTTAGCCGCATTAACTCCAGCAGGGGCATCTTCAAACACAATAACATTGAGTGGGTCAACCGGTCCACCCTGTTAATCCACAAAATCGAACAATATGTCATACCAATTTAAGTCTTCAGAACGGTTGCATCATTTGGACAAACAGTGACCAGAAAAAGATTGACCGAAATAGCACCCATCAGAGAGCCATTACCTCAAATCTCCTGGCTGCTGCCAGAAATATATCTGGTGATGGCTTCCCTTGTTTGACTTCTGGGTCATCACCAAGCACCACATGATGCATCAAGGAAAAAAGTTCACCATGTCTTTGAGTCTTCAGTTCAAAATGGCGCCTATGGGAGCTGTGGAGTACATGTCAGATTGACATAACGGCATCCAAGAATTGTAAAAGGAGTGTATGCATGATACCCAGAAGTCGAATGTTCAGGCAATACTTGTGCTTTTCTTTGTTCTCTCAAATCTCAACAAATTCCAGAAATATGTATAGCTGTTTGTTGTTTATGCTTTTTTTTGTTGTTATTCTCTCACCAGACACCATCCCCACATAAAAAGGAAAGAAGATTGTTTGATCAAATTCTTACCCTGTAGCCAAGCAGATTGGTATCCCTTTTGCATGAAGATGTCTGATCAAGCGGCTAGCCCCTAAAATGAGTACAAGAATAATTATACGAAACTGTATTATATGGGTGAGATCAACTTATAAGAAGAAACATAAAAAATTTTAAAGTATGATGGTGCAATGAGATCCACCTGGCATTAGCTCACTCGTGGGAAACATTGTTTTTAACATCTCTTCCCTTTCCACAAGAAAGTCCTCAGCAGTGAGAACATCACTTATTCCAGTTTCTTCAACAAAGACTCGAGCAGCTTCAATTGCTTTCTTGCCCATCATTTTTGCCTTGAGAGACCAATCAAATGTTTTATTATATCTTGCAAGTATAATTTCCTGGACTTCTGTATAAAATTTCTCCGTATCTGCAGCATACAGCATCAGAATGCCCCTCAATTATTGCTCTTTTTCCAAGAAACTGGAAACTAATGGCCCTTGTGCACTTTACCAAAAAAAAAAAAAAAAATGGCCCTTGTGCATAGTTACTTCAAAAAAAAAAAAAAAAAAAAAGAGGGGAAGGACAATCATCCAAGCAGATACAACGTTTGGAGCATAAATGGCAATTCATTCATCAAGCAATGCAAAAGGGCTCTCAGTTTTTGACAAATGTGGAGTTCAACATCCTTTTTCAGTTAAACCACACCAGGAGAGACTAGAATGGAAAGAGAACAGCATCCTCATAAGATAGACAATGCTTGCATATTTCGATATGAAGTTCACAAAAAAATTCATTACATATTGAAGACAAACAGTTCTCACACGTGCCAACCTCTACTTCCAATATTAGTAAGACTTTTTTAGTAGAGAGTTCTGGCTTCATGATTTTGTGTCGAGTAGATGCTTATCTTATAGTTAACAATCAATGACAATCATAATATATGTGATTTTGAAATTTTTAACTGTTTATCTTCAAAACTTGAGAATATATCCAAGATAAAAACACTCTCTAGACTCAGCTCAAATTTTCCCACTCTAATCTTCTATCCTTTTTTCTTGTTTTTGACAAATAAGATAGTTTACTCAACAACAGTTTATAGGAAGTATGTGCAAGGATGGGATTGAGATAACAATGACACAAATTAAAAACGGAAAAAAATTATTACATGTGAAATTATTCAAAGATGGTCAATGTTCCATTCATTATCTAAATTGGCTGCACCTCAACCCGAAATGTTCTCCAATTACTGTCAAACAAAATTTTCAACATAATGCTGTGAGGGACAGCCTACAGAATGTTGCATTCAAACTGAAGGGTCAACAACGCAAAAGATCCTTTTTATGATATGTGGGATTACTGACAATGGCCCAGCAAGGATATCTCTGAATTTCAACTAGCTTGTGCAGTTCATAATGTACTAAAAGATGGTCGACCAGTTACCCTGACTTAAGAAACATATAACTGCAATTTGTTATAAAAAAATCATCTTTTCATCAAATTCTCCATTACAAGTATCCTTTCCGAGATAATTGTCCACATAAACAGAGCAACTTTAGTCGCTCCATGCAGCTTTCAGATTATTTCGTCAAAATTAACAGCGATAATTGCAGTGTCAGTGGAGGTTGAGGTTCTTGTTGAAGTTCCATTCTGAAGAGTTAACCTCTTTCTATTCCCATGGAATTTTATCAGATCAAAAAGTGAGATCCACCCCAACTCTCAGCCTCTTAACTTCCCTAGTACAAATTGAGAACAGAAAGTTATTATCCACCTGTCACACCACGGATTTTACAAGAGCAACTTTACCAAAAGCAAATGGAATTCTGGGAAAGAGACCTTCAGAGGTTGCTTACCCACCAAATATCATGAAAAAGGGAACTTCCTTCCCTAGTTCAATTCTTAAGGAAAAATAGCTTCCCACCCCTTCGAGATGTGTTTTCAAAGACTCTGATCATGACCTGTTCGGGTTCACCAGCCACCAACATCCAGTCCACATTTTGAGACTACAATTGATTTTCCGCCAGCCGTCACCATTTGCTGCAAATCTCTATTGGAGTTTTCCCAAAAGTCCCTTGTTAGCAGTCCCAAGACTTCTTATACCCAGTCCACCTCTCTTCAGAGGACTGCAAGTAGCATTTTGACTAATCAAATGAAACTTATGGCCTTCAATTTCATCTCCCAACAAAAACTTCTTTCCATGACATCCGGATTGTATGCCATTAAGAAGGAACATGGCACAAGGAAACATGAAGGAAGCTTGATGATCTACTCTCAATCTAATAACCTTCTATCTATTAGGAATAGATGTTTCTTCTAATTGCTAGCTTCCTTTCCATGCTCTCTAAATTGCCTCTCCAAATAGATTGGTGGGGACAAACACCAAAAGGAAGACTATTCATCAGCACAAACCAACTTTACAACCCAAAGTGTTGGCAAGACTGTCTTATATGTTTACATCGATTTTCAAGCAGATTTAGCTACAGAACAGAGGAGCAAGCATGTCAAATCTCAGTATATCTCCATCAAACATCTGGTTGATGTTGATGACATGGCAAAAGCTAGTGCATCATTAGCTTATAAGAGATGTGAGTTGAACCTAATCTACTTCACTCTTTGCAGCATTAAAACATGTATGTCATCCCTCTACTGCTCTTAAGAATACTCTCAAAGAAAGCTTATTCACTGAGACAGAGGATTTCACAGTAGAAACGCAGACTTCGATCAACTTCTTCCACTTAGCCTAAATGCCATTTTGTCCCACTGATATAGTAAAAGGATCCAATTAACATGGTCAAAAGTTTCTTCTTTTTTTTTTTGAAAATAACACTTGATCAGTAAATCATTCCTAAACTACTAGTGTCAATCCCACTGTCCAAGCACCCATTAGCCATTACAACAGCGTCCATAATTTTTGTTCATGAGTAAAAGCATTCTGATAAGTGGAAATAGTCTTTGCAATTGGCAACTTCAGCTTATTAACCAAAACCTCCACAATAAGCATAAAATTCCTCACCACAACAATGATTCTAAAATGTTTTCCATTCTCAGCATTATGATAAAGTCCTTTACCAAATTCCTACATCTTAAAACAATGAACTATATCCCACAATCATTCCAAGGCCAATGCCCACTTCACCAAACAAATCATGCCCTTAATTATACAGAATCAAGCGTCACTCCAGCACAATTCGAAAACTTTCGGAGATAGATCACGAAAACTCGTGAGTTCAAGGTCGACCCGGCAAATCTCCCATACTTTAGGAGGCTAAATGAGCACAAATTACGCAAACAGAACTACCACTTTCTACGAACAACCCAGAGACAGCACCATACAACACAAACATATGCACCCCATTTCCCAATGGAAACACATCGAAAACTTCCGCCCCATTGTAACTGGAGGGGGGATCCAGATCTCTCCCGTTGGAGAAAAAAACGAAGTCCCGCAAAAGGGTTCGATCGGAAGTACCGAGGAGGAGGCCGTCCATGTCGAAGACGACGTGGGTGATGGTCCCTCGCCTCGCCATTGCGCGCGTGGCCGGCGCTCGATGCCGGAGAGAGAGAGCGGGAAGGGAGCCGGGAATGGAGAGAGATGCTGAAGAGATATTCCTTCCGACTTGGAAAATTCAATTCCTCAGGCCGGCGTTCACGTCGTGCCCGGAATATATTCCAATTACTTTCGCTTCTTTTTTTAATCATGAAAACCATTTCGCATCAGTACACTAGAAATGGTCAAAAATTATGTACGATACTTTAATACCAAAATTTAAAGTGTCATTTTTTAAAAAGAGATCATTTAAGTGCGATTTATATCACTGAAATATTTTATTAATTTCTCAATTTTATGTGACTTGCCGACGTGCTTACTCAAGATATAATGTCGTCCAAAAATTATAAATAATAATCATTTGAGTGTCAAATTTTATTTAAAGTGATTATTGAAGTGTCAAATTTTGTTTAAAATGATCATTTTTGTGAAAAACATATCTCTAATGTCACGAGGACTAGAGTTTTTAAAAAATTTGTCAAATCATATTATAAATTTAATTATAAATGACATGTAATCAATTTTGCTGGATAAGAAATTTGAGATTTGATGAAATGGAAAAATATTGGAGATCTTAATGTTTCGTAAACGGGATAAAGTCCGGGCTTTTTTCTTCTTCTTTTTTTGTGAGATAACCCTGGTATTGTGTGCCTCTATAGCTCGAGAAAAAGGCCCAGACCACCATTGCCGATGGAAACAAAAAGATTGGGCTGCCATTATTCATTGGTCTCATCGACGCAGGCTACCGATCACTTTCTCGGAATTGTCTATGAATGCGGTGAGAATGGGAGATTGATGTGCTTTTTTACTTGTGCTCCCATACCAGCTGATTGCTAAGAAAGACTCCGAGTTCGGGATGGAATTTCATTTATTGGCGGACTCGAACGCCTTATCTTAAATATGTAGGGGAGATTTTAATGAAACTCTTTTGTGATGTGAGATGACCGGCGCAAGAATGGCAAGGCAAGCATGGCGGATTACGTACTTTTACGTATGCTCCCGGTCTTATCGGTTCAAAGAGCAAAGCATTTGCCTTCACGTGGGCCAATGGCAAAGTAGGCCAAGCTGCTAGTTGAACAAAAGATTGAATAGACGTTCTCTCTCTCTCTCTCTCTCTCTCTCTTTTGATGAATAATTTAAAAAATATTTTTTTAATTAATAATACACCACTTCAACAATTTCCAATAATAATAAGTCCAAATGACTCCATTGGGATTTTGCCCAAAGGTTTTGAGGTTTGTATTGATAAAATTAAAAAAGTTTAAGACTTTTTTTTTCATCCAATCTTATTTTATACTATATCTATTTTACAAGTTACTGTGTATGCTATGTGTTGTATAAAGGTTACAAAACCGTATTCCCTCATTTATGCATCCCCATCCTCAACTTCCAAAAACGTGGGAAATCGAACTCTTCTTTTCAAGTGGAAAGAGAGGCAATTTCCGATGATTGAAAATTTATGATTGAACTGACATTTATGCAATAATATTTATAACCATTCTGTAACCGAGTTTGGATAGGCATCTCCAAGCAAATTTGTAACGTGCATTAGCCGTTTGCCTATAATAGAGTCTCTTTGCTAAAGGAAAAAAATTGAATAATAAACTTGGCTGTTGTCATTTCTCTCTTATGAAGCAGACCCATTGTCTCTCCGCCGGTCCTAGATAGGTATCTTTCCTCCACTACTAGAATGTCTCTTTCTGCCGACAATGTCGACCATGAAACATTAACATCCAAGGAAATAGTACTACAACAGGAGCAACTCCAAAGGGATATGGATGCTTTTTGATAACCTCGATTAACCACGGGATGACAAAATTCTCCATTTGCTGTTGAGCCTTCTTCTATTTTTATTATGAATCCATCGAATTTTCTTTACTTTTTCTTCGTCGCACCGCGGCACAAATAGGGACGGGGATCGCATCCTTCGCATGTCATGGGGAAGGGTCGTCGCGACCCTCTCCATTCTCCTTACAATTTTTCTTTTTTTCTTTTGTCGATTTTCTCTTCTCATTGTTTTGTTAAGGACTGACGTTGAGCCTAGCTGGCATCATATCGTTGCCATGTCGTTTCCAACGAGACACCATGTCCGATTTCCAGACTTCAAAGATTAGTAAAAAATGATCCGAGCACATCAATTTCAACAAAATAAAAAATTAAGGGATTAGATTACAATAGGAGTATGCAAAAGAATTAGGAATCACCCGAACCACCCGGAACCAATGACTCTCAAGAGAAATAGTCTAGTTCTTGGTTCTTATTTATTGGAACTGGTGGGTATTGGTCTAGTTCTCGATAGTGTGAAACTGCTCGTCTACCCACCTTGACTAGACCAATAATATATAAATATATATTTAATTTTTAAGAAAAAATTTTGACCCAATAATTTTAAGAAAAATGAAAAACCCTAAAATTTATAATTTGGAACTTAACACCCGTACTCATTTTACCTTACTCACACCTCGTATGAGTCGTCTCTCTATCTCTCACTCATGGCCTTGACTCTCAAGCTTAATGCATATCGACTGTTAATATGAACTCAATCTTTTTACTAATCTTGCAATTAAAAAAGGGAAGCTTTTTTTTTTGCTTTACTTTGGCTTGTCAGAAAATATTATATTGAGTGCATGAAGCTTGATAAAACCAATTCCATGGATTCACTTAGGAACTAGACCGGAGCGATGGTCCAATTCTCGAGACTGACGGTCTAATTTTTGGGTGGATCCATCAATGGATGATTCCCAATTTCAATTTTTTTAAACCGATTCTTAGTGGGCAACTTCCAATTCCAATATGAGAACCACCCACTTACCTATTCTCACCCCTAGATTGCATATTGCGTATCTATTTTTTTTTTTTTGTGACTCAGGAAACTTCCGTGTGCCACTTCGCGGCGGAAGTAAATCTTGGGGTGGACTAGGCTGCCACCACTGACCCAGCCCACAGATAAATCGCCATATCGTGCATCTGTTTACCGACGATCTTACCCTAATTACTTAGTTAAATACATTTGTTAATTTGAATGGTTCCTTAATCTCTCTGTCTCTTATATAATATGCTCTTCTTCGAGAATGATCGAACGGTATAAGCTCGCTTCCTCTCTCTCTCTCTCTCTCTCTCTCTCTCTCTCTCTCCCGATGGCCGGCGAACCATTCGAACTTCAGGAGCGGCCGGAAGATCCGGAGGAAGACGGCGAGGCCCTCTCGCTCTCCGACTTCCCGCTCGCCACGACGGCTCAGCCCCGCAATGACTCCGGTCCCAACCACTTCCCCGACCGCCCTCGCCGCTCCTCCTCCGAGCCTCCGGAGTTCTTCGAGTTCCTCATCGACCTGGGCGCCCACATGCGCTCCGCCGACGACCTCATCGTCTCCGGGAAGCTCGTCCCCCTCCACGACCAGTCTCCTCCGCCGTTCTCCCGCCGCGGCGCGCCGACGTGCCGCCGCTGCGACTCTCTCTCCGAGCTCGAGCGGTCGTCGGTCTCTCGGTCGAGCAGCCCGAAGGCGCAGCTCGCGAGGAGCAGCCGCTCGCTCAACTACCGGAAGCCCCGCCGGCCGTCGAGCTCTCTGGTGGCGCGGGAGGCGGAGCGGACGAGGTCGTCGTCGTCGGGCAGGGGCGTCGCGAGGTCGGACTCGTTGGCGAGGAAGCCGTCGCGGCCCCGGTGGCGCGTGCTGCCGTTCGGGGCCCTGAGGCTGCCGGCGGAGATGGAGCTGCGGGACATGCGGAGCCGGCAGCTGCGCAGGAACCCGTCGACACTGTTCGCCGCGCCGGCGCCGGCGCCGTCGCCGGCCGACGGGGGCGGATGGAAGGGCTCGTGGAAGCTGATCCGGGCGCTGAGTTGCAAGGACCCGACGAGCGTCGCCGTCGCGACGTCGCTCGCCTGCCTGCCGCACGTGTGAGGCTCTCCCCTCGCGCGTGCGGGGCACGTGATGACGCTAGCCTTTTTATGTGAATAGACCGTATTACCCATATATGGCTTGTAGATTTTGGGCGAGTTGGTCGGAGGGCATATATGTCCAAGCGGGAAAATTTGGATGGCTCGCACGTGTGGAATTTATAGTAATTTTGACATTGCGTCGAAGAAGGGACGAGGCGGGAATTTTCCGCTGGGATGTATGATGAAGAATGATGACGTCACTGCCACAGTGCCATTGGCTGGTTACATGCCACGTGTAATTAATGAGTACCACGAGAATCATGACGGTAATTTAATGGGTTCCGGTAATGTACTAAATAGGAATTTCACGAGTTTTTGAATTGTTGTTGTTCAGTACTTTTTCGGGTATTGTAATTTTTTTTTTTTGGCTATTTTAATGTTTGGCATATTAATGAATTGGTATGCAAAATTTGACATATTTAATCCGAAACTTACAGTGTACTTGGGATCGAATGATCTTCTTTTCAATATTTATGTCGCATCAAAAATAACATTCTTTTTACAATTTTAAATGTTAGAATGTTGAGATATGTCAGATTCTTGAAGCCATTCAAAACATCTCCGTTATAAGTACTACAAATTGGGATGAGAGACTGTCCATGACCATGACTGCCTTTTCAAGAGCCAAATTTTGCAATGAGAAGACCCATTTTGCCTTACATGAAAATTCAAAAACCTTATTTTGGTAATGAATGGGGAGCAAACTGTCCCGTGCATTATACGGTCATCCAGAGTGAGAAATGAGTAATTCAAACATGTGATTTTCTATGTCAATTAGAATGCTTTAACCATTTAACTCACTTCTTAACTTAAGACTATGCTGTTCTTTTTTTTTTTTGAGAAATACTTATAAAGGACACACGTGCACATATTGAAAAGAGAGAAAAGAAAAGAATAAATGTGTTTGAAGGGAGATAGCCGTTTAAAATGGCTAATCAGTTTAGGAAAGAAATTCAAAGGATTGTGAAATGGGGGAGATTTCAATTCAATCTTGTAAAGTGATATTATACTTTTTATTGTACTATATTCCGGTCATACATCATAATATTCCTAAGGCTGAAAACCAGCCAAGGGTCTTTTATTTTTCCTAACAAAAAGAAAAGGGCTCCTTTTCTATTTGCCTGGCCATGAATGAGTCAAGTCTTTTGCCCCCCGTAAAAATTGAGTAAAGAGATCAAAACCCTAATAGTTTATCTAACAAAGAAAATAACAGCTAATTAACAAGACTTTAGAAAAGAAAGTTGCATAAGATGACACTTCTGGAGTTGCAATTGCCCAACTCGCAAGCCTTGTGCACGCAATGATTTCGTGACCCCAATGTACGAATTTCAAGAGTTGATTACAGTGTCATACGAAAGAAGAAGCAAGGACACATGTCGAGATACATTGGAAAACGCCGAACGTGGTTCAAGAAAAACCGCCCGCATTAAATAAGGGAAGACTAGGTTTTAAGGAAAGATGCATGTTTTAGTGAGGTTAAGATATCTTTAAGGGTAAGGCAAATGAGATGCCTTGGGGTACGTGCATTACACTTGCCATTTGTACCAGCAAAGTCAGAATAACTCAATTGCATTACTTTGATGATGACCAAGACGACTCCGAATGTTTCGTGCACCCTTTCGGGTCATTTCTAAATAACTATATAATTATTTAAAAAGTCATAAACATATTGTGTAGAAGTCAATTTAATCTTAAATATTTCGATTGTATCAATTTAGTTCTAAACATATTGCATGGCAGCTAATCCAATTCTAAACCTTTTAACCGTGTCAATTTTAGTTCTAAACATTATGATAATTTGCTAATTTAGTCTTGAACCTTTTGACAATTCACTAATTTAATCATAAACTTTTTATTGATTTGTCAATATAGTCATTAGGCCATTTCCAGCTAAAATTGCCCAAAAGAATTATATTGACAAATCATTAAAAGATTTAAAACTAAATTGTCAAATCGTCAAAATGTTAAGACTAAATTGACATAACTAAAATATTTAGGATTGAATTTGCTGTTGTGCAAAAGTTTTATGACAAATTAACATAATTAAAAGATTTATAACTAAATTGGCCATTATACAATAGGCTTAAAGCTTTTTGGACAATTTTTCCTCTGCATGGCTATACATGTTACGTATTGCTCGATGAATATTTCAGAGAACCAAATAGTTTTTCACAGCACAACCCCTATTTTGATAAGAGAAGTCACAGTTTCTAGGAAAATCTAAATGGAGAAGGCTTCTTTTGGAGTTTGGACACATACTAAGGTGCGCCAAATCATGGTAATCATGCCTGCTTTGCAACATTGTACTTATTGCCCTGTCCATGCTAGCGAAGCCAAAAGCTTTACTTATTCATCAACACGGACAGGTCTAATTCACAGAACAAACTGTAGCTTTCGATCGATTATGTCGCGAAATCATGTTGCAGATGCTTATGGTCGAAGCTCTAATAATTCTTCGAATTACTCAGTCAACGTGCCCCTGTCTACAATATAATTACAAGTCACTTGCTTCTGAAGCAATTACAAGGATTATAGCCGATTCTCATTGAAGCTTCACATCATTTTAAAATTTTTCAACACAATTTAAAAGAGGGCGAAATAATTATGTTATTGAAGTCAAAGGAGGTGGGAAATCATGTGCTTGACATCATTTTTTTTTTTATATTATTACCTCTAATTATGTAATCTTTGTGAAAAATAAGGATGCCTTGCATTATTCTTTGTTCGTACGACTTACATCGTGTCCTCATCCCATACGGAGATGTTTTTCATGGGGACAACCAATTTGGTTCTTGCCAAATTTGGAGTCTTTTTTGACTTTTCTGCCTCCCATATTGAGACTGCATGATGTTGCCGTAATGATTTTGCACTTGGTGCTGTTCTACAAGCTTCAGATGATTGGACGTAAGACCCCATATTAAAAAGACTTAAGGGACTTTCGATCGAAACCACTGTTCGCATGCACTCGTGGGACCGATTTTCGAAAAAAAAAGTTCATGAGATTTCTCTAGAAATATAGTAATTGAAAGTCGTCTTATATTTTAGCTAGAAGTTCCCGATCAGGACTGTTCCATTCAAGAATCAAACCACCCAATCGATTTCACTTCAATTCACGCATGACCAGATAGGTTCCTCAACAAAAAATTGGAGTATATATATATATATTTTATGTCCTCGACTAATTCGATTATCTTTTTTAAAATGCAGTTTCTCAAGTAGCTTTAAATAAAAGATATATATGTTGGAAATGGATTTTGAACTTGGCAAACCTATGAAAGCCGTCAATGTCTTAATCAATATGTCCCATATTGTTCACATAGTATGCTTTCTTAAAATCATAGTTATACTATTTGCAAGTCAACCCAGGAATTGGCAATCAACATGTCCCGTATTGTTCACATAGTATGCTTTCTTAAAATCATAGTTATACTATTTGCAAGTCAACCCAAGAATCGGCATTAGATTGGTTGATTTTGGTTTGAGGTCAGTTTTGGAAGGGAATTGACTCTAATAAGATAGATTTTAGGTTCTTGATTTGAAACATACGAATTCTTTAACCTGTTCACCTCTAATTCCAATTCTACTTTGGTCTCTTTGTTTGGAATCTACCCGTCTTAGAACCATTCAACCTTAATACTCACGCACTCACATTGATAGCTGTCATTTAAAATATGAAGTGTTAAGTCATAAACTAATCGTATGTGAGTTAATTAAGTCATAAATTTTTTAATTGGGTCAATTCAATTCTTAATCTTTTGAGGATTTATCAATTTAGTCCTAAACATTTTAACGAATTACCCATGTAGTCTTCCCAACTAATTTTAATTGGAAATCATTGAGATAACGATCCAAGTAACGCCAGCAGTCTTATATGGCATGATTAGTACTGACATTAATAATGTAGTGGCTACATTGGTAATTCATTAAAAAGTTTGGACTAAATTAATAAAAAAAAAAAATCAATAAAAATGAGGAAATTATTTAAAAAATTTTAAAAATATCTATATCGGTCTTAAATTTTGCCATCATGTAAACGTTAGCAATTATTAGTTAAAATTAGTTGGAATGACTACATTGATAAAAGTTTAGGACTAAATTGATAAATTTTCAAAAGGTTCAAAACTAAATTAACATAATTAAAAGATTTAGACTGGATGACCTTTGTAGAATAGATTTAAGATTTTTTAGACAATTTTCTCGGTTAGTCTTATATTCGCAAAGTACCAAAACTAGTAAGTATGGGTCATACTTCACTGATAATCGTTGGGTTAGGAACTTTGAGATCACTTGCATTTAGATTGTGAACTTCAGTTGCTGTGTCCTCGAGTGCTATAAACTTTGACCTTACTCGCAATTGATTAATTTTATGTATTTTCAGATCAAATTTTCCACCAGACGTGCTAGTCCAATTTGGCAACTTTTCCATTTGGCACAACGCTCCCCACACGCCAGCCTTAAGTAATGAACCATACCTATTCACACGTGCCTGCGGGTAGAGAGAGGGAGAGAGAGGCGGGCATGTCCAGGGGTGATATCAAGTCTGACTAATCACCACAGCAACAGCAAGGGTCGCACGACCGTTACCGTCGTGAGGGCTAGAGATATCATCGCGGCGCAGAGGAGGCGGCTCACCGCCTCGGCTCCCAGCGATGGCCATCCAGAGCCTCGGCAATGGGTCACGCTTATCGATTAAGACGCTCTTCAGAACCGTAACGGTACCAAAAATTAGCAGGGTTTCTCCGGAACGTCTCCCTTGGCTAAAAGACCGCATGTTAAGTATTCACACAATGCCCTGGGAGAAGTCCAAGGATAAGAGTCGTAAAACCCCAGGAGTATCATGCAGAGCAGCATGCGGGTTTATTTATGATTGGCCTAAACAGAAGAAAGCAAACAAACAGTCAGAGGTGTTAAGAGCACTTATCTACCCTGAGTGCCGGAGAAGACACGCCAGAACCTTCTCATGAGAATGGAATCTGTGCATAGGAAGCCATCAAAGAGGGCAAGTCCTAGCTATAGCTTACATCTTTGTTATTTGCGATCGCGCATCTATCGACTGTGGTAATCTCAGCACGCACAATTACTCTTATTCGACACCCCCGTGATTGGAGTCAAGCTAGGAGTATGTGACGATTGGATCGCAAAAGCAACAAGCAAGAACGGACAAGGACGATATAACGAGAACCTTAAGAAGACAGTTTTCTTTCGTCCAAATGCCTGTTACATATGCTTGCTCAATACATGGACAACCTGGAGTAGACAGGGAAAACTATACTTTATACATTCAGTGACCATAGACACCAATTACCAAGCAATCATGAAAATCACGCACTCGGAGTCCATCAACCGAAACCCATTACTGCCCTACAAACAGGGTACTATCCCATTTCATGGAATGCAGTAGTTTCTTCTAATAACCATCAGTGGCATGGGATACTTATACTCTTTCTTACCAACAACTAAACTGTTGGACATATGGTTCCAACATGAAAAAAAATAGGCAAAGGATTGCATGGAACTGAATCACGAGCAAAGCATCATCATCACCTAAACAAGCAAATAACTATAAATAGGCCCTCAATGAAACTTTGAAAGTCTAAATCAACGAATACCCCATCCCACCTCCCCCTACAATGAGAAAATTCTAATAAAGAAGCTGTTTCACCAGTCACCAGAACTGATCGTAATACCACATCAGAAAGATCAAGCAAGAGAAAGGTGCAAGCAATGCACCCAGGATCACGAATCCGTTCAGATGAGAAAACATTCCTGAATGGTTTTAGCATCTTGACAGAAAAATGATGTATGAATTGCCATCTGTAATACTCCCAAACAACTCCATTCTTACATTAGCTTGTATTAGATGCTAGGATGAGAAACATCGAAGAAAATGCTAACAAATCTAAAAACACTAAAAGAACTTCAAACGAACGGTAAAAACAGGGGACACGAAGAGTGATTTTTTCAAATAAAAAAGGTCCAAACTCATCTCTGTATCCCAATCTCAAACAATCTCTAAACACTAGACAACCAACTTGACAGAAACTTCAATGAAAAACCCTTTCAAACAGTCTCTTCTATACCTCTAGGATTAAATCACCAGATGCTGCAGTTGCAGCTACCCCAAACACAAGGATAAGACCATCCTCATTTTTCCTTGCAATGATAACCGGGATGAAGATCCCTATACTATTTGTAATACACCCATAAATAAGAGAAGAACAGAAAATGAAGTACTTAATCAGCAAAAAACATCAGCAAATTTGCACATCATCTTTGAAGAATACCAAACAATTTAAAAATGAGAATTATTATATCGAATTTGACTTCTCCCAGAACCATAACTGCTAGAATAGGGAAAAGATCCCCATATTATTTGGAATAAGCCCATAAATAAGAGAAGAACAGAAAATGAAGTACTTGATCAGCATAAAAGCATCTGCAAATTTGCGCATCGTCTTTGAAGAATACTGAACAATGAAAAAATGATATCTATTATGTTGAATTTGACTTCTCCCAGAACCAAAACCAAACTCATTTTTCTCATTTCCTTTGGCCGGATTACCCAAAAAAAGAAAAAAAAATGAACCATAAAATGCAGCACTTGATCTTGAATAATTCTATCCCATAGTGACATTCAATTGATGTTAAAGCTGGAAGTGTTGATGAACAAGTGCTAATTTGGCCCTCACATTGCTATCAACTATAGCAAGTTGACACATCACCTATGCAAAACAAAATACTAGCATAACCTTCAAAATGATATACAGTGAAATTTAGTGCATATGTGGACCAGGAAAAAGAAAAAGGAAAAAACACAAATTCCCCAAATAACATGGTCAACTAATCAACTTACATTTGTACTCACTAGCACCAGCTACACCACTATCATCGCTCAAAGGGCAACTGTCACCACACAAGTTATTCTCATTCTTCAGACTACATCTTGCAAATGTCGCACTTCTTGAGCTCAATCAACATCCCAAATCTGAGAACCAGCACCTCATGAATCTCACCGTTGCCTTGGGACAGTCCACTACATCCCATGTTTCATTTCTCTTGCTCACCGAGGGAGTTTCATTATTCTTATGTCAAGAAAGATCTTTACAGATCAACCTTATCACATCCCCAAAACCATTTAATCTTCAATCTTCTGTACTAAAAGGCTTAGTACATGCATCAGTGGCCAATGTATATTGAAGTTTCCAATTGATGCTATAGCTGGAAGAGCTGATATACAAGGTGCTAAATTATAAATGCTAATTCCAAGCATCAAAGCCCCGGACAAAAACACTGTTGAGCTATCGACATATAAAAATGCAGTGACTTTTGGCAATGCAATGTTTATTAGATCAAGGACCAGAAAATTTCCAGGTAATTAGAATGCTTTTTTAATTTTTCTCAAAATGTTTATGTTGACAAAAAATATTGCTAGCTAAATATTAAGTTTTCATTATCTTGCAGCGGAATGTAGAGCCTATTTGGAAATTCAACACCAAACCTACAGAAGTTGGCCAATAAATTCTTGACTATAACTTGTAGTGCACCGGGTTGTGAGCATAACTGGAGTGCATTTGAGTAAGTAAGATTTATGTTTACGACGCATCAATCTTTCTCATCTATCCTCCGTATATAACTTATATTCTAAGCATTCAACTTATGCAACATATTAAACACAAAGAAGAGAAGTGAAGCAGATTTGAGCATCAAAAGCCATAATCTCATGTATGTCAAGTACAAGCTATGATTTGCAAGATGTGACTGATCTCATCCCGCTAAATGACTTTATTGAGTAATTAATGATTGAGTGGGGAGATAGAGGGTCACTACAATGCTGAGGATGACGAGGTTTTTATGGTGAAAATCCACATTGGGGTGAGAGAATATCTCGTTATTACAAGTAAGGACATACACGAGGGAACAAGCGATATTAAAAACAAGTGACAGAGCTTTGAGTTCTAGAGCAGTAAGCATTGGAGATGATGAAGCTGATTTAGATGAAACATAGGACACTGAACAGTTAGATATAGAGATGGAAGGGATGAAAGCTTGGATGGTGGTGATGATGATGAAGATTATGGGGTTATATTGATGAATATTAGGTTATTTAAGAATTTTTATATAGAGATTTTGCATGCTGAGTATAAGTTTTAGACTTATATACATTGGATTTTAGCTTTATTATGAATTTCAAAAGCATTTCTAGTGTTTTGTGAACTTCTTGCATGGTATATGGTGCCAGGATATTCAATCTGTTTATTTTGAGTTATTTAGACTTTCCATAATTTGCCAGTGAAGGATTTTATCCTAAAAATTCAGCTCTGTCTCCCTTCGCTTGGGCCAGCACCTTGGTAGGCACCTAGGGCCCATACATTACAGGAGTCCTCGCGCAATAGGAGCACCTAGCGCTTTTAACAGCACCAGAATATTCAATGCATAGCCATCACAGCCATCAAAAACCCAACTAAAACATCACCAACTTCCTCTGCTCAAATGACGAAAAACTACCAACCTAGCCCAATGATTAGTTGAGATGCCTAAACCATTCTCCACAAATCCAAATTGTCGGCCATTACAGAAGTACCACAAAGCTAAATGCAAGCCAACTCAAGGTAACAAGACGCTAGCAGAAACCACATATGCGATATAAACAACTACATTGGAACTTTGGAGAACTGAAGAAAATGGAAATCTGTAAAAATTGAGGCAGTAGTTTGGAAATTACAGAAGGCATCAGGTGTGGATTTTGGTCTCTGATAAGGGGGAGGGGAAGGAAGAAAAAGAGAGCCGGGGGGGTGTGTGTGTGATGTTGGGGGGGGTGGGGGTGGGTGTGAGAGAGAGAGTAGACCGGTCACTGACAATGGTGACAGTACGGTGAGATGGAAAAAGGTTTGATCTGGCTATAGGAATGGCCAGTAGATGTGCAATTTATGAGGGCATCGACTGAGTACAAGTAGTGTATGTTTTTTTTTTTTTTTTTTTTTTGGTAAGTTACAAGTAGTGTATGTTTATCCATGATTTTAAAAAAAAGGATAAAAACTTGATGCATAGCAGCCACTATAAAACTTCACCAATGTAAACAACTCCATCACACACTTAGATCTAGTTGTGCTAGTGACCAAGAGTCCATGCCAACCTGCTCTTCGATTGCATAGTGGCCAAATGCTTTCGAAAATGCATAAAGTTTTTATTCTCCCATATTTTACCTTTTCCAGATCTTAGAAATCTCATAATTTGACTATTATTCACTGTGAAATAACTGACACTTTTCAAAGTGTGCAATTACTAACATATACAATCATGTTTTAATTTTATGGTTTGCCAGGAAAGTAAGTAACTTTCTGCCTTGAGAAAACCAAAACAAGCAGGGTCAATCATAATCATCACAATCATGTCGAGGAATATATGTCTGTACTTCATTATCCACTGTTCTGCTAGACAGACCCAGTTCTTATTAATTATTTCTTGAGCACTGTAAGAAGAAAGTCATATGATCTGATAGAAAGTGTAACCTCTCACTCCTCATCATCCGCTTATGATCAGAAAATTACAATCATAAGAAGCTAACCTATCAAAACATTCAACACACACACATGAAAAAATGTGGTATCCGCGTATATAGAAACAGAGAACAATCCGTTAACTGTTGCAGAAATAGTAGTAATACAAGTCGCAAGCTGCATAGGACACAGTAAGAGGATATAAGAACTTCAAAAGTGCATGTCTGCTTAGATAAAGATAGTCACAAAAAGAAAGAAGGTGATTTCACTGTTTGTTGTTGCAGATCACTCCCATGTTTTGGCAAGTGCTAGTTCTTCTTCTGTTTAGAAACAATTAAGCATCATGCTTATCTGTATATGATTATATAAATTCTCCAGAACCATCACCATTGCGAGGGAAAGGGGCAAAGGGGGCAGACAAGAGGATTGGCTTGAGACCACAATTTTCCCTCTATGTATATCTTCAGTGAAAAGACATAAATGTCACTAATTATCTTGACAATTTCAGCGGACCTACTAAATTGGGGGTGCTCCTCTTTTAGTTACTAAATAATAAGCAAAAGTCAATTCTTGGCTAAGTATGTAGCAGCTGTGTACTGTAAGAAATCTTTTTGTACAGCCTTGTGCATAGCATTTCATTCATGAGCACCAACAAACCAAACCGCAGCGATACCATGAAAGGCCCAAGGCATTTAAAGCTTCTACTAAGTTACATAGGTAAGCGCAATACTTCATAGAGGTTCCCAAACTATTATACGCTTGTTTAAACTGGAAAAGACATGACAAATAAAACAACCGAAGGTGCAATACTCACAGAAAAATGGAATTTGAGCCAACAATATCGTATTCAAAGAATGCTACAAACTAATAACAGCTTCACACACCTAGTACAAACCTCACAATGAGATACAGTCTAACCAGAAAATCAATTTTGTCATAATCAATTACAAGTATAAACCCCACTCTCATACTTGTGGTTAACCTCATAAAATTCTGTATTACCTTCAGAAGCAGGCCGTAAACAAACCCCAGATAAAGAGCTAGTGTGTTGTGAAGAAAATTTAACATAACCCACAACCTCAATCTCCTCATCACCCTCTTCTGCACTTGTATCCACAGGCATTCTAGCCCTTAATTTGCCTGGAGCACCATTCAGAGGGATCTCCGGGACAAACCACTTCAATTCTTTTTCTGATCTGTTCAGCATGGCTTTTGGTGAAACCTTCAGTAGACTTGGGTCAACTGGAAGTTTCAGGATAAAGGTCACATCGTGCAATGGTGCTGGCAATTCAGGATTGGAAGCATACTGTATCATCACAGAAAGTAAAGTCCCACTATGTCGTTTTGTAAGGCGAACCCTCAATGGTAGCGGTGTTAACCTTGGGAGCAAGCTATACTTCAGAATAGGTATAGGCTCATCTGAAGGAGCCGTTCTCACATGGAATAAACCATTACCGAGGCTGCTAACACGAGAACTCTGCATTACAAACCGTTTAACAGCACTCGTACCATCAACCCGGAAGGAAAACTCAGTTTCTTTATCACCAGCAGTTTTAGGCGGTAATGTTCTCAAGTAAACAGCACCCATCAGTCCTACCCTAGCAACCAGTGATTCCCTAAATTCTGCACTAATCTCCTCCGAGATATACATCTCAGGACCCTTCATTTCAGTTTTCTTCACCAAAAGATTCTCAAGCGGAGTACCCTCTCCCGCTTTACCCGCTGCAGCTTTATCCACTGCCGCTTTGGCTGCACCACCATCTCCCGTTCCCAGAAATTCAAGGCCACCGAGACCTTGAGGTTTAGGAGCATTTTTGGGACCAACAAACTCGGACGGATCCAAACCCCCGCCCCAAGCTTCACCGAACCCTTCGAAAGTCTCCCCTAGAGAAGCCTGCTCATTCCCAAACTCTATGCCACCATAATCCCCTTCGAAACCCTCCACACCAATATGCGTGGATTGCGTGGCCTCGGCAGGCGGCAGGGTCGTCACCTCCAGCCCTACCAAGGCCAGCGTCAAATCCGTGGCCGACGGATCCCTGTTCTTCTTAAACCCGCTCACTAACGCCTCAGGCTTACTCAAAGCATCGCTAGCTGCAAATGGGTCCTTAGGCCCTTCACTCTCTTCCTCATCTTTCGTATCCTGGCTATCGCTCTGCTCAATTTGAGTCACGGGAGCAATGGTCGCCACCACTTCATCCCCCGCCTCCAGCGTCTCCGGCGGCACCTCGAACCGCGCGCTGGCGAACACCTCGATGCCCGCCAGGCGCTCGGCGGAATGCACCTCGACGCCGGCCCAGCTGTCCGCCCCGCGGATCTTGCTCTCGGTGTCGATCCCGGAGTGCACCAGCTTGGCGATCCCGTCGCCGTGCATCGACGACAGCATCGCGGCGAGGCGGATGCTGCTCGCCCCGCGGAGGACGATGTCGAGGGCCATGTAGATCTCGGCGTACTTGCGGCCGAGCTTCTCCGGGGTGACGTCGACGCCGCGGCAGGCGGCGACGACGACGCTGACGGCCTGGTTGACGATGTGGATGCACTCGAACACGTTGACGGAGTTGTCCTGGTCGGCGGTGGTGATGCCGAGGACGTAGATGCTGTTGACGAGGCGGTAGATGACGCGGTACCGCGACTCGACGCCGACGATGACCTGGCCGCCGGAGGCGGCGAGGGGATCGTCGCCGATGGATTCGGAGGAGGAGGAGGGGTCGGGATCGGCGGCGGCGGCGGAGGAGGGCTTGGAGTAGGAGAAGCGGGTGAGGCGGAAGGCGGAGAGGGCGACGAGGGCGCGGGCGGGGGGGAACCACTCGCGGGTCTGGAGGAGGATGTCGGATCCGTTGACGGGCTGGAGGGAGAGGGCGAGGCACGACATGGCTGCTGCTTCGGATCTGCGGCGGCGGCGGCGGCGGAGGCGGCGGGAGGTGGTGGTTCCGGCGGGGGATCCGACCCGGGTTCTTGGATTCAGTCGGAATCGGATCGGTCCGGCGACGGTTTCGGGAGGAGGAAGGCGGAAGGGGATCGGCGGCGAATCGCGATCGCTCGGTCTATTATCTCATGTTGCGGAGCTCAGTCGAAGAAATGGAGGAGAGAGAAAGCGAGAGGAAGAGAGAGGGAGATTAAACTTTGATCTTGTTTTAAATCAATGAAAATGTTTTAATTATTGAGTAATAATTTGAGTCTAAATACTTTTGTGGAGGATAGATTGTTTTTACAAATGAGATAAGCGATCATTTTTCAAGAAAATGTTATCAAATTATTTATTTTTTGTAAAATAAATAAAATTTGAAGAGGAATAATCATATGGATAATAAAAATATTTTTTTATTCAAAGTTGGAAGAGTGTTTTTTTGAAATAATTCATTCTTTTGGAACAAAATAAAAATCATTTCTGAATTTTACGAACCAAAATCATTCCTCTTTCTTGTTGGTCAAAACCAGATCTCTCCATCATGACTCATGAGCATGGGCCGCAATTGCTTTCCGCAACTGCTTTCATGCTCTTGTTTGCGTAATATTAAAGAATCTAAATCTAAGGGTGCATTTTGTAACGATTTTGTTCCTGAAAACAAATTATGATTAGAAATGATTATTTTTTATTCTGTTTCCGAGAACTTTCTTAGTAAAAGAACGCGTTTGATAACTATACAAAATTTCGATTCGAAATAAAATTTGCGTTTATCTGTGTTCATTGATTTTATTCCAAATCAATTTCTTTTAATTTTTATAATTTTTTCCTTTTTTTCTTTTTTTCTCATATTCTTCTTCTTCAAGCCGGTCGCCAGACCGGCGACCGGCCAGACGAGGGCCAACGACCTCACCAGAGCGTCACCGGCCCTCAGCAAGGCTGGCCCTCATCGATGGCCAAGCGGGCCTTGCCAAGGCTAGGTGAGGCCGGCCTAGCCACTGGCGGGGCTGGGCGAGCCTCATCGGGACTCGGCGGGCCTCGCCTAGCCCCAGTAAGGCCGAGCCTCGCCGGTGGCCAGGCTGGCCTCACCGGGGTTGGCGAGGTTGAGCCTCATCAGTGGTTGGGTTTGCCTTCGGCAAGCTTGTCGAACCTCGCAAAAAAAACCTCGCCCTGGCCTGACGAGCTTCCGACAAGCTCGGTAGACCGGTTGCTGACAACTGGTGGCGACGGACGATGGCGATCGGCGGCGGCGCGCAGCGGTCGCAGGATGGCGGTCGATGAAGAAGAAGAGTTTTGATTCTCAATTCTGATTCTGGAACAAGAATCGCATTTTTTTTTTTTTTTCTTGATTCTACTCTCAATTTATTTACGGAAACAAAAATTTTACTAAACGCAATTCTAAGAACAAAAAATCAGAATTTGGCCATATTTAGATGGTTACCAAACAAGGCCTAAATGACCAAATCGAGCAACACGAAAATTATGAAATGTTTTTACACGGTAAATTAAAATTAAAATTTTATAGAAAGACATCATGAAATTAGAGGTTGGCAGAAACATGTCAGTGACTGAATTTGCGCCTAGCTATCATCTTAGCGAATAATTTGAGTTAAACATTGTGGGTGCGTATCATATTTTGGATTAGTGAATAAGTGGTATGTACTTCTCCATCCTTTTCGACCTTTTTAATGGGTGATAAAAATTTGATTAAACAATAGATTTCGATAAAATAATCCTAGAAAAGAAATCAAATATATATTTATAAAATATAGGGTTGGGCGTCAAATTTCAAAATGTGGCTATTATGATTAGGAGTCAATAACCATATGCTTTTTAGTGGCAACCGGTTAACCATCAACTAAACTTGTGTTTTCTATAGTTGATGAAACGCTTCTATCTCTCATATGATTAATGATGATAGGCTTAATAGATCTGAAATATTAATGCAATAAGATTTACTTGTTGCAGGGTTGCTTAAAACGTGTTAAAAAAGGGTAAATTGTGTTTTTAAGTGGATGGTAATAGACATTCAGGTCGCGTTAACAAGTATATTAGCATCTAAACATATGGAAACACTACTTCGATTTCAAAACATTGATTAGGGGCAGGCTAAGCTTTAAAAGTTTGTTGAAACTTAAGAATATGGTAGGGTTTTTCAAACCGTTACTACCCCCATTAAAATTTCTTAAAAATACACCACTATGCCAAAGTAAATATTTCCCACTTCAATCCCCCTTTCCCCTCCACAAGATAATAAAAAGATAAACAGAATCTATACAATCTTATATTTAATAATATTTTTAAGTGTAGGAGATATTAATTAGTCAGACTACTAATCGATAAAATTTAGCCGCATCAAGAGATATTTCTTGATCCGTCCCTCATATTTATAATTGCCAATGTCACCTACGCCATGCCGATGTGACCTTGATTCCCTCCTTCCACAGATTGTTTTTTTTTATTTTTTTTATCACTATTATTATAAGTCACTTTCAGACATTATACAAAACAATTGGTCGACATTCTAGTTAATGTTTCCGACTTGCTTAATTTGCGTGTCACAGATATAATTCAACAAAACCATTTTCCATTTGTCATGTGCTGTGCTGTCTATTCGCCAATCGCCAGCGATTTGCCTAAAGATTGGAAAAATGCAGCATTGGCTTTCCAAAAATATGTTTCGCCCTTTTTATCTCCGTGAAAACTTTAGCTTTTGTTTTTCCCTTTTAAATCAGAGGATTTCACAAAATAAAACTCTTTTATAAAGCTGCCTCCCGGTGGAAGTTACCCAAGCCAAAGATTTAACTGATTTCTCCAGAAAGTCTGGCCTTCTTCCATATCCAACCATGGCAATGCAGTAAGTACCCTCTGCAATACGCAAGCATTGCGGTAACGGGCTAATGAAACTCTACTCCCTGATGGTTACATTCAGCAAGTTGAGCTGGCCCGGCAAAGGGAATTGGGAAGAAAGACCAGAGAATCCAGAACAATAAGGAATCTTTCGGGTGCATTCGCTACTTAAGTAGCTACTTTCCAGCAAAAATCTTTACTGAGGATTAGCATGTAATACCAGATAAAAAGCAAATTGCGAAGCACAAGATATACAAGGCATCGAGATAATTAAACTACTAATGGAAGAATTGCCTATCGAACGGTGAACTTAACCAGGCAACCAAGGACAAATCAAGCAGTAAAGCATGGGAAGAGATTTGCGAGGGCTGGCTTGACATCGCTAAAAGGTAAAAAGGCTGGATGCAGAACCGGTTCTTCATGGCAAACCTCTTCTCTGATCGTTGCACATTCCTGTGATGAACAGAGGACAACAGGCAGATGCCGAAGGGTTCGACAATTACAAGTGAGATGTTCGCTCTGCTTCAGCGAACATTCCCACTTTACCCTGAAACTCAAACCCTGGCTTGTATGCATAGAAAAATCAATTCTGCAGTGAAAGAAAGGCGCATTGCAAAATCCAGATACCTTCTAACTTCACATTTTAGATCAACTACACCTTGGACATTGGGCAGATTGGCATTCACCAATCAGTTTTGTGCCACTTTTGCAGGGTGGAAGGCATCATCTCATGTAACTTGGGAATGAAATGAAAAGAGTCGACACAATTAGCTTTATGATGCAATCTGATTTTCTGAAACTCTTTACAATTGAGAATAGTACAATTAAGCTCCCAATGTCCCACCATAACAAGCCGTGAATCTATGCCTCTATTCATCTACATATTTTGAATTCGAGACTCAATCCTCTTATACTAACAGGACTCTGCTTCCATGTATCCACTACTTCTAGAAGCTTGTATGGTTATGAGTACCAAGGATACAACTGTATTGCATGCCACTTAATATATGAAGCAGCATAAGGCTTTTTCGATGAGCAAAGCATTGCCAGGCTTGCCATATGAAGTACTGGCCCTCTGGAGACTTTTAGGTAGTTTTCTTGGTCGACCTGAGATCCTCATAAGATTACCAGATAGACAAAAAGAATCAATCATCCATCTTTATATCTTTGAATAAACAGATCCAACACCTGCAGATTACATTCGAATGAAATAAACAATCTGACCTTGTTACTTCATTTAATTCAAATAACTGGCATTCATAAGCTTGCAGGATAATTTGGGAAAGCCATTTTGGGTAACCCACCAATGACAGAAGATTTAGCACATGACAGAAATAACATCAACTCTCCTTCTCTCAAGGACTTCTGCATTTCGTAGTGTGATGAAATGGCACAGTGCAATCACGAACGTAATGTAAATAAGCATCTCCGGAATAGAAATTAGACATAATTTACAATGTCTATGGAATTTATTAGTCCCTTGAATGTTGATAAATAATTAGAGTCAAACACACTGATCAACGTTTCTTTGCAATAATGAAACATTGATATCCAAATGTATGGATACAAACCAAATTCAAAGGGCGAAGATCTGGTCAGTACCATGTGTTAGCACATTAATAAGAAAAGAAGAGATAGAACACCTTTTTTCTCAAATGTCTTAAGATGTCTAGGACTAGGAGCTTCATTTTCCCTGGTCATAGTGCTAATGGCAGAGAAAAGGGGAACCAAAAAACAAAAAGAAGGCCATTCACATAGCAATAACTTACCTTCAATATGGATCATAAGGTGTGAAGCACTTGCTTTATGATGAATAGAACACAAATGGCACTGCACAAGATAAAAACACGTCCTTCATCAGCTAATGTTTACAAAATTGAAATGTTTAAGTTTACTTTGATCATCATACAGTAATTCGAGACTATTCATGCTTCTACAAACTTTGACTGTTTCGAGTTAAGAAGATTATACAAATGTGAATCATTCAATGGTCACAATAATATAAAAGTAGCTTGATCTCAGGTAGAAGTACAACCTTTGGATTCATTTGGACTTAAAAACTACTTATTATTTTGCAGCAAAAGTAGAGCCTATGATTCATACATGAAACAATTTCTTAGATGAACAAAATAAACAGGCCTAAACCTAGCTCCAAGTAGAGTAAACGAAATCCATTAGCCAAGAGGTGTTCCAGATCATGGTTATGTCATAAACCAAATTGAGAATATTGAACAACAAAAAATTGAATTCCACCTATGCGGCAACAAATTGATGATTTCAGAAGCCTAACATTTGCATAAACAATTCAAATAACGGAAAGGCTTCCAGATAACTTTTTATACATCCAGATTTTATGTATATGGTAAAATCAAATCCAATTAAAACTTGATGAGGAATTTTAGGAGAGGAAGACTGCGTATGGTGTCCTATGGAAAAAGAGGACTTCGCCATGACGTCCGAGGAAACAATGAAATGCCACATTCATCTCAATGAGGTTAACATTGTATTGAAATTTGCACATAATAATTACCAGAAGAGAAACAAAAAAAAAAAAGAAACAAAAGCCTTCAAAGTTCCATAACCATGACATACATGTTATATAAATTTCTGTTTAGTAAAAGAAAACCTCTTACCAATCAGAAATATCGTTAGCAGTAGGGCAAGCATAAATTGAAGTGAACAACTAAATCGCAAGCTTCGTGGACTATAAGGTTGTCTTTGTAGTACATGACAATGTCCGAATGCCTGCAGAACATGGAGACCATCAATGCTTGAAATAATCAGATTCAATTAGTTTTACATCTCAGCCACGTTGAAAGAAGAAATGCATTGCACTGGTCCAACCTTCTTGTGAGAATCACGCACAGGCCCGTTCAATCTGATTTTCAATGTAGTTCACACTGCAATTAGATAAAAACTAACCTGATTGAACATTCTAGTCAATGACTTTGCCTGGGTACGTTCACCACACCTATTCTTCCCAAAAAGAGTTCTGGGCACCTTTTCTTTGGGTGTGTCAACAACAGTGGAATTTAGGTTATTTCTCTCTTCATCATCCGCAACAGCAATTCTCCAATCCCCCATGCTGGGTGAACTCCATGTCCTTCTGGTACCACTTGTTTTATCCGCTTGATCTTTTGCGTGTAGATCTATCACGCAGTGAACATCCTCATTAGGTTGTCCATCCTTTAAGCTCTTGCCCTCATCTATTAAGCCACTGCTGCAAGCAGCATTAGTATTAGACCCCACATCTTCCTTCTTATCATAATTTTCCAAAATGAAGCCCTTCAAGGATGTTCCATGCTCTGTAAATTCATCCTTCACAATTTGTGATAGTTCTGAAGTCCCAGAGAGAAACAAGGCTAAATCATCTCGCTCTTCTTTGTCAAGATTTACCCACTGAAGGGGCTGTTTTCCCCCCTCACTAAGAAATTCTTGCAATGCTGCTTCAACATGAGCGATTTGATCTCCAATGGCCACAATAAACTGTCCATGTCGAGCTGTCGTAGTTTTGTCACCATGAGGCCCATCGCTAAGCCTGACTGCTCTCTCAAATTCTTCCAACTTAAAAAGATCCAATGAGCAGACATATATCAGTTCCAAGGAAAGAAAACATATCAGTTCCAAGGAAAGAAAACAGCACAAAGCTTCATTAAAAAAGTTTCTTCTGTATGTTCAATGGGTCAGTAATCAGAGTTTTTAAGATGTGATGTGATGTCCAAATTCAAGCCACAAACCAAGAAAGTGTAAGCCTCTACATGCCAATCTACGAAGTAGAAGGTGCTAAAAGCCAACAAAAGTGCAGTCTGAGGGAAAAAAAAAAAAATTGAGCAATCTCATTTTCAGATGGGCAAAACAAGGAAATACCTGCCACTTTGCTGTACCTAAAGCGATTTGGAGGTCCCTAGAGAGATCATTCAAATATTCAGGTGATGATGCTTCTCTCATCTCCCTAGCCCATGCTCTGTATGTTGATTCCATCCTGGTAAACCAAACAAACAATAAGAGAACATGCCAACTGCATTTGCCAGCAAATAGTGGACATGACAAAATAACAGCGGAGCCGCAAGCTAAACAGCAAGTGTGCACTCGTTAAGATAGCCTATTGCCTAAACAGTAATGGTGAAACTATCAAGATGGCCTTTAAATGATTTTATTACAATTGGTGAAGAACAACATTCATACATGAAGCTGGACTGAAACAATTTTAGTTCACTTCAATGCTTTCAAATTCAACTCCACTGCTACTCATGCTAGGTCTTTAAGCAACCGCAATTCCAGACTAGCTTCTACTTACATATAGAAAATGGAAAATGCATTAAAATACATGTAAAATAACTCAATTAACTGAAATGCCCACACCAAGCATTTGTTTTTGGATATACAATCGGCAGTACAAGACAGCAATTGCCATGTAAACTGTAAATATCTCATAAAAGCTTCACAATGTCATGAACTCAATCTTCATTCTCCACTATTAGCAGGACCAAAACCAACGGATTCAGCTCCGAGGCAATAAAGGAATCCGGCATTCAGCGCAACAAGAAATTAAAAAGAAATGCAAATCAAAGTGCCATCTCACTAATTTCGACGGCACATTCGAACCCGAGAATGAACTTATGCAAATATTCAAGAATCAGTCGAAACCCAGAAGCAATCAATCAAGCACAAATTCCACAAAGCTAGGCACCAGAAGCATCTCAACACCAAGTTACATTCCCCAGCTGATCCTAGAGGACACTGAATCACCAGATGTTCAACATACAAAAAGCTCCACCTAACAACCCGACAAAATTAGACTAAAATAATGGAACAAACGAGAACCACCACAAATGAACAAAGAAACGTATGCAGATTCAGCCATCCATGATCATAACTCATAATCTTAACTTCATCCGCCCTCAAAAAAATAAAAAAAAAAATTGACAATTGAAACAAAAGGAACAACTTTTCCCCCGAAACCCAAAAAACGAAGCTTTGCGAGCAACAAAAAAGAAAATGCAATCGAACCGCCACAACGCGTCCGTAAATCACGCGAAAAAATCGAATAGAAAAGCGGATTGGGGGACGCACACGTCGGCGGATTCCTGGACCTCCTCGGCCGCGGAGAAGAAGGCGTCCTTCCGCCACATGTCGAAGCTGTTCGCGACCAGCATCTTCGCCGACCGCGGAGCAACCTCAGAAAGAAGAGAACCGCAACGACAGCGACAGCAACAGCGACAAAAGCTCCTCAATCCGTCCGAGCGCGAGGAGATTCCCGAACTTTCCCCCACCGACAAAATCCTCTTCCGCTGCTGCTGCTGCTGCTGCCGGGAAGGTGGAGATCGCTTCGAGCTCGAGCTGGAAGCTTTCCCCCTCTTCCCCCTTCCCCCTTCCCCTTCCCTTCCCCCTTCCGCTTCTTCTTCTTCCTCCTTTGCTGAGAAGAAGCGAAGAAGGAAGAGAGAGAAAGCAAACGCAGAAGAGATAGAGAGAGAGAGAGAGAGGGGCCGAATGATGGAGACGTTGCAGCGATTCTTCTCCCTCTCTTTCTCAAGTTGTTCCGCTTCCGCCTTTGTTATTTATTTATTTATCATTTTCCACCCCCTTCCCAGTTTCTGTCGAAAATGGGAAAATTCTATCCGAAGAAAATTAGTGGCATCACAAAATTGTGGAGATAGCCCTCGGCTAGGCGATCTTTTTCAGGTATATAATTAATGCCATAAAAAATCCTAAATTATGATTACCATGATATCATGCCCCTAGACACTTTTCATGCATAATTTATACTCACTGCAATATCAATAACTCAGACCACCGCCTTGGTGGCCACGATGGTTTGTTCACCGACTATCGGTGGGATTCCTTGGATCATCAAAAAAATAATAATAATAATAATAACCCAGACCCACTCACGCATGATTGCGCTGGTTGAGGCTTGACCTCCTAACCGTCAGGTCAGAGATTCGACTCCTAGAATCTGTCACGGCTGGTGGTTTGCTGGGCTAGTCTCTCCCGAGATATAACCAGTACTGTGCTCCCGTAAGGTAAGTTAAGCCGGATCCTCGGCATCAAAAAAAAAAAAAAAAAAAAACCCAGAATTTTGGGATATAAATATACAGTCTTGAGGCATAATTAGTGTAAGAAAAAAAGTTTCGAGTAATAGTGCAATGGAGTGGCAAATTTTAGGGAATTGGATGGTGGGGTATGTGTGTCAAACTGGTGCAAATTTAAGCATTTTAGCTATCCAAAATAAGAAAAGGAGTTCAGCATATTGGCATCGCAGCGGACATAGTTCAAATTTTTTTATTTATGTAATCTCTTCAACATAGTAATTAAAAAAATGGAAAATGGCTTTCGTTAATTAAAAAAAAGAAAGAATGACGTATTAAATAACCAGCAATGAGTTTTCTTGATTAACGAACATGGTGGTGATGATGACGAGAGAATATTAGTAGGCCTGTTCTTTTAATTATATATAAAATAAGAAATTCCAATGGTGGTTGGGGAATGGAATTGATTTGATAATCACGGCGGAGGGCGGTGAAGGGAGCGGCGTCGGCGGAGGAGGAGGGCGGAGGGATGAGGTGGCGGAAAACGACAAAGAGTCGAGTGGGGGGTGGGGCTGTCGTTTTCTCGCTTCTTCCAGCCACCGGCCAGTGCATGTTTTTTGTCATTGGCCAGCTCGAACGACCGAACACCCTCCTCTCCTCTGGACGGTGGGCCCCACGGGTCTCGTGTTTCCTCTCGTTGAAAATCTGCTTTTGAATATTGAGGATCGGTGGGGCCCGCCCGCCCCCATGCGCCATGTGTCGCGCGCTGCTTTGGACGGCCGCTCGATGGTCGCCGGAAAAGTAGGAGGGTGGGTTAAGAAAAGAGTGGGATTTCGCCGGAAAATTTTAATTATTCCCTTCCTTTCGAGTCACATGAAGAAATAGGGGTCGTACAATTAATGTAATCGTTCTCGTATCTTTTATCGTTAGTGATTAACTCGTCTGTTTAGAGTTAATTTTTTCTTATAATTTTTTTGACTTCTTTTTATGGAAATGTCTACAAAACTCACAATTCGGCTTTTACTTTTTTCAAATTGGTCAAGAGAGCATTTAGTCGAAGATTGCAGATTTTAGTTCGCACACCACTACCCATCAGGCAAGCCATCGCCTTTGTCCCACCACGATTTGAGTAGAGAACTCAAGACAGCCAATACACCTAATCAAAGGCTCTCCTTCATAGGCTAATTAAGATTTACTTGAAATCAATGATAGATTGGGGAATCGAACTTGTGGCACTCGGCTTGCAAACTAGGACTTGGAACCAGTTGACCAATCGTCACGGCGACAAGCGGAAGTCCAGAGTGGCCGAAAAGTGTAGATATAAACAAGCTCTTCATTTAAATAGCATGAAATGAAAGAGGGTGATTACATCATAGCCCACGAATCCTTCCCACTTTTTGGCGCCCCCAGAGGAGGGTGGATAGGGGAAGGGAAGACTTTGTTAGGTATGACACATCAAATTGAATTAGCATCATTAGATTACAGGAAGAGATTAGATGAGTCATGCTCTTTCGATGTGTGGTGGGAGAGTTGCGCAGGACATCGCCATCCTCCTACCCCTTTAAGCCACAGCCACACGTAACCAAACCACCTCTGACTAACCAACCTTTTGCCCTAATTCGTTTCCTTCCTAGCCGGTTTTCTTTATGTAGATGAGACCGAAGGGCCAAATTCGTTCTTGCGCGGAGAAAATGGGTCATTTTGGCACTAAATTTGTTGCCAACTATGTTGATGTTGATATATGGTTGTACTTAGATTTGCTTCTCGTTTCGATTAAAGAATTCAATTGTGACTAGAAAGGGAATTTTCTTTTTTCTTCTTTCTTTTTTCTTTTTTTCAAGATAGAGGGTTTGCATGGTACAAAGTTTCTTTCCCCTTCATGTAGGCGAACACAATGAGGAGCAGTAATTGGTACAACAATCCCCTCTAAGCAATTCTATAATGTTTTCCCATGTGTTGAGAAATGTCAAATTTGAACAGTCGTAACTCAAGGTTTGAGGTTGATAATTCTATCACTATAGCCTAATCGTCATGCCCGATGCTATATAAGGTTCTCACAAGAGGGCCAATGCCTAATGTACCGGGTAGTTTGAGATTTACTTTTCAAATTTGTGTCTTCTTAAAAGACGTCATCATTTTATCACTAGGCTACCACCAAGATAGTCAATCGAGCAATAACCTATAACGGGACAAAAAAAAAAAAAAACAAGTAGTCTTCTACTATTTTTAAGCATTAATACGAGAATCCAAGCTTTCAGCGAAATAAAATTGTCCCTTATTAAATTAATAAATCGAAAAACGGAGGTAAAAAATCATGAAATGTATGTTTTTGTTATTATTAGGAGGCATATTAATCAACTAACTAAAGAGGAATAAGCACAGTAACCCATTGCCATGATGGTTCATATTTAAATCTGAGTCCTCGATGCAAGAAACAAAAACAAAGTGTGAGAACGACTTTATTAATGAATCAGTCTCAAGATAGTATATATATATATATATTTAATAACACGAAAACTCATTTTAAGTGAAAATAAAATCCTCGAATTTCTCAAACAATGCTCCGTTATAATTATGAGAGCATGTAAGACAACTACCATAAATTCAGGCAAAGAGCAAAAATATGATACTATCCTACAGGGCAAGATATCAAATATGAGTCGTGTGTTAAAGCCACACGCTCGCTAAGTAAACCGTTCACTCGAAACATAATTTGCACTGTTTTCTTTCTTCTTCTTCTTCTTCTTTTTTTTTTTTGGGTAATGAGAGGCTTGACATGTTTTAGAAAGTTACTATGTTGGGAAGTTCCAATGTTTGAGCTGTGACTGAACAGGATCTTGTCCTGTTTCGAGAAGATTTCAATAATTATCCCACTGACTCATCGTCTGGAAATCGACCGACATCTTCACACGGGACAAAATTCACGCACACCAACAAAAGTTGACCTGTTGTAAAATGTTGACAGGATGGCCCTTCGGAAATCTAGGTAGTCGATGATGTTACGCAACGGCTAATAGACAGGACAAAATGATTACTAGCCACCAAACTTTCTATATTATTAAAAAGATAAAAACAACCACAAAATCTTTTATTATACACATTATAACATATTTATCCGAATTTTTTTTTATGACACCAAAAATTCAAAACTTATAATTATATGACACACTTATCTTAAATTTTTTCCTGTAACAAAATATTCAAAATTTATATCCGTATGACATATTTGATATAAAAAAAAATTGAGGTTTTTGAGATAAATATTTCACATATGTGTAATTTTTTGGGTTTTTTGTGTCGTAAGAAATTTTTTGGGATAAATATATCATACATGTATAAGTTTGGGGTTTTTAAAGTCACAAAAAATAGTTTAAGATAAATATAGTATGATAAACAAAGTTTTGGGTTTTTGTGACTTTTTTCACTTTGTTAACTAGGAGGAGATTAAAGGAAAAATTATTCAATCAATTTTAAATTATTATATAGACATTAATGAAATTTTAAACATTTCAATTTTACCAATTGAATTTCAATGTAGATATTTTAGTCAATTTTTATCGAAAATTGCTAACGTGAGGGTCTAATTGTCATCGAAAGTCCCACACGACACATCGCAATGTCAACTATTTTCGGTGAAAATTGATCAAGAGAACTATATCTAAATTTTATACAAAAATTTAGGACTAAATTCATAAAATTGAAAAGTTTAGAACTAAATTAGTAATCCGTACTATAGATTTAAGATTCATTATTTAATATTCTGTAATACTATGTGTATGGAATTATCGTAAAGGGGAGAAATTTTGGGTTGCTATTAGTCTAGTCAATCATTGTCGATAAATTAGTATTTTTATTTAATATTGTAAATGGGTTACGTCCATTCCTGCATGATCACTCCTCGGTTGGGTGGTTCTGATAAGAATTTTTAGTGGTTTCATCTGAATGGCCATCAACTCATCAACTTCTAGAGATTCTTTGGAGAAATGACAAAGTATTGTAGTCAAATCAAGTTACCCAAATCACATGTATTCACAAATCGGCAATCGAATAAGCTGTGGAAAAAAAAAAAAATACATTTGACCCCTAACTTTGGACCATTACATTTTCGTCAGTCAATATCACGAAATAAAAGAATATGAAAAAATTGGTAAGCAATCAATTCGTGCCGACCAATACACAAATAGTGTCTGCATTAGGTTTCCACTCCCGTTACTAATGGAATAAAGACAAATAAAACCAAAATAGATCACCGCTTTGGTGGCCGCGATGATTTAAGCTCTCTTCCCCTCATATGAAAGGGAGGAGTTCGAATTCCATCACTTGGCCGCCGGGTCTTAAGTAGACGCGCTGGGTGGTGGGGCCCTCCCGCTTTACGTGTCCCCCTGGGTTTACTCGCCATTGCCTACATTTGCGGGTTCTTAGTCACAAAAAAAAAAAAAAAAAAAAAAAACCGAAATGGATGATGTGCCAAGTTCGACGGAGGCTATGAATGTATATGATATAATCTAGCAACGTATTGAACACATCAAAAGCTAGATCACCGAATTATCCTTTGTTCTAATCTGCTACACCAAAAGTTATATGGTATGGATTTGTACATGCAGGTCAATTAATCACAGCACCTACAAAATGGAGTTTGTCACATGATCATGTTTCCAAAATCATGTCTTCCTAGATATAATGGTCCCCTCCAATCATAAAATAATTTCAAAATTCCCAAGAGAAGCAAAATAAATAAATTAATAAATTAATTAAATACTGACGTTGTGCATCTCTCCTCTCTAGACCACAGAAAGTGCCGGACCTAAAAAATAAATTATATAATATCCACGTGTATACACACAAGAAAAACACTAACCACGAACCACACATGCAAAGGCTGTCGCATGATGTCCTTTGACGATATTCATTATTCTTAGATTGACGTGAGTTTGCGGGGATAAAGTAGATGCCCCACTTACTGAAAATCCAAGCCACATCTTTGTCTGCCCAGCGTTGGTTGCACTGTTACGCCAACCTTTTTCCAGGTGGGGATGCTGAGTTAGGATTGGGGCGGCCCATAGTGCATCTCTGATGCAAGCAAAGGATATGGGAATGAGAGCATTTGAATGAGATATTCCTTCCTGGAACAGCAACACTTTCTGCAAGATGTCTTTGCAAATTACCATAGAACAGAGATAGAGAGAGAACAACCTGGCTTGGCTTCTTCCATGCTGAGAAAACTAGAGCAAAGAAGCTCCAGAACGTGCTGGAAATATATTGCACAAGAAAGGGACAGTCCCCAGATTTAATTAACTATCTTGTCACTTCTGTTTCGGCTTTGGTATTGCAGTTAGGTGATATCTTGAGGCAATTTTCGTTACACCATATGAAATATACCACTCTATACCACTTTATTCGATGAGGATCGAAAGATTCAAAGAGAATTATTTTCTTAACGCGTGAATTATCGGTTTTTTTTCTTTATCTATCACTTAACAACTGACCCTGAAGAGTCCGTGGAAACATTACAGTCTCCTTTAATAAGTTATGGCTGCCATCTCTGAGAAGAAGTTCCTTAATTATTTTTGTACTCCGTGTCTATTATTGTACTTCTTCCCATCTTCCGGAGACTCTTCCCGGTCCATATTTTCGGCAATGTCTCCCGGCTTTCTTGTTCTAACCTGCATAATCTTCGGAACTCCCATCTCGAGAGCACTGCTTTAGTTTCCGTTATCGACCATTCAAGAAACAATTCGAGGTGATACTGTTCAGTCAATAAAGAGAACATCCATGGTGAAAATAATGAAAAGAGACCTTTCGCTCGAGAGGGATATCTTTACATGGGTCTGGATACAACTTTAAACTCGACCACATGGAGAGAACAAAACTGGCAAATGGACGTTCCTTTCGGATTCACCAATCGCATATTCTTCTTATGTAACAGTCACCAAAAACTCTGAATGTTAAGAAATGAAACCTCACGAGCAACACATCTTCATTTAATGGGCAACTGGAAAAGATCGCCAAAACTTCAGGCTTCGTGCTGATTATGATGAGTTCCACATCCAAAATCTTAGTGCTCAAGACACTTGAGACTGGCAGCTCTGAAGGTGTGCCGAACAATGATCGTATGAGGCATGAGACATGAAATCATTGCCAGATCCTCCCATGGTCAGCCTTAGGTTCCAACCTCCAACCTTCTTTGGTATGAAGACAAGGTTCCGTCTGTAGAGAGTGACACTTTCAAGCTGACTCCTTTCTACTAACAAGGGCTGCCGTCGTCCTTGGCCAAAGATTTACAAAGTTCGTCCTCAACCAACTTGCGACCAGCATAACATGAGCTCAAAATCGAGGAAATTATCCTCCTCTGAAGATTTTTGTACTCTTCTGCGAGCTTCACATCCCAATCCATGTTCTCCCTGCAAAGTCAAATCATCAATTAAGCACAAATGAAATCTAGTCCTGATGAAGTATAGACTGTGCTCACATATTAAAGATGCTTGGATGTCAAATTATTCTAACTAAATCAGTTCAAAGACTCTTTCTTGTAGATTATCATATGCCAATCAACTTTTTTTATCAACGAGGACGACCTGAAAAAGATTTCAAGAAAATGGAACTTTGTCAAAAATTCCTTCAAAATTTTACAAGGGCCATTATTAGCATATAGGTACATGCATGAGTACCCATGCGCTAAGAAAAAGCTAGAAATTTCACATGTTTTCTGGAAAAGTAGGTAAATAGTTTCCTGAAGAGTTCCCGGAGAAGGTTATTTACCTGGACTCACTATCCACCTCACCGAGGTTTTCCATCATCCCACTGAAAGTCGAGGAGAGGTCCTCAAGAATCTCAATTTCTATCTTTAGCTTCTCCAGCAGCTGCTTATATAAAGAGAAAAAAAACGAACATTGCAATCACAAGACAGACTCAAGTCACAGTAAAAAATTAACCCCCAAATCAATAGCCAACTCAAATGGGCAAGAAACTATTTATTTTCTTTTTCCAATTGTCATCGTTCTCTTGTGGTCTTACCCGCATACAATTTTACAAATGATATCGATTTTCAGACAAGCTCAAAAAATGGGTAGTGGCATGGAAGCAATCAGAAACTAAAAGGTACTCACTAGAGAGATATCTTAAGACTCAAGCCTAAATGTAGAAAATACATTCCACCAATCATAAGATGCATTTATCCTATGCTTACACGGATAAGGTGCAATGAGTAGTATTCATGAAATCTCTCTATTTTCCATTTGGATTTTGTTAATGGTTAAGCAATGCTTTTGTATGATCATCTTGTTGAGGACTGGACACATATTCTTATGGACATTTGAGGTAAAAAGGTTCAACGGATCACAAAAGGCCAGGTGTTAAGGCGCTAAATCTTATTAAATTAAACTCACAAGAAGAAGAGAAGCAATCATACAGGAGAATCAGCATCCAGGATATCTTCCCGAGCTCTTCTAAAATGGTTCAGCAATGGAGCTGGCAGGCCATAATGGAAGATGCTATGGTTATCTGAAAACCAAGTACCCCTCACCATATGAGTTGTGCCACTGGATGTGTCAAATTCATCAGAACAAACATCCTGAGAACCATCTATATCTGCGCAAAGAGGATTGAAATCACATCCTACCAATGCATATAAGCCACAAATAGGAGCAATTGTGAACACTTCCATCTCTACCCTGTTTCATTTGGAATAGAACTTCTATTCTGCATACTGTCCAAGAAATACAACATTTCATCCCAAATGAATATGATGAAATTTGAATTACCCAGTTCAATGACGTCATACGGGTTATCCATTTGAGGCATGAACCCATAAAAGGTAATTAGATGCGAACTGGAGAAGTTCCCATAACTAAGATAGCACTGTTCTCCCGCGTGACATGGTCTAGACATGCGAAACTTCAAAGTGTTTGTTGCAGAATCAACTTTGCCATACTGCGTGATATGTGGATACAGCTGTCAAAATAGAGTAAATAATTGATGAGGAGGAACCCAAACAGAGTGAAACAGAAGGCCATTAAACCGAATCCACAAATATGAACAACAAATGACTAGTTCCCCAACTTATTCTCAGCGAAGTGGAAAAGTGGGAGAGGTATATGAACAAAATACGTGCCAAAGATCCATGATCCCCCATGAGCAACCCATCCAGAGACACGGAAGCACATGCAAATGCAAATCATTGATAGATGCAAAATCAAAGACAAGGAGGAGATTTAACACATTTCAAAAGGAAAATCCAGTTGAACTCGTATTCTTGCAATCTTTGAGCAGTTAGGTGTAATGATAACTTTTTTGTGCAGTTCTGTTTACTCAATGGCAATTCTGCTACTGCAATGAGGTCAGATCCAAGAAAAAAGAGTCTGAGTCAGACTAAACCAAAGCCAATTGGAAGATAGCCACATCAAAATGGTAAACAAACACATAGAGAAATGCTCAAGAGACCTGAGAAATCATGAAAATAAAATGAGAATACTCAAACGACATACCGAATGGTTAAGAAATCCAGCAATGGGGATTAGGCAAGTCTTGAGTGCTCCATCAGCAAACTGAATTTTCATGCTGTTAGAATACCAAAGTTCGCAAGCCCATAAAAATTGTTCCCATGTATAAAGCTCTGGAGGAAATATGTTGGGGTGATCTTCACACAATGCAGGAAAAAGTTCGTCATATTGATTCCTCAAATGCTGCAAATTTAAAATAGAAAGCCTTAAAATTTATCTTCTATAAACTCAATTTAATATCTGAAGTAGAAGGAAAGAGACGTATATAAGCAAATTTTCTATAAGCAATTTTGGGACTGTTTGCTTTCTTGGGCTATGTTGAGCAAGAAGAGGTTGATTCCTCAATAGATGCTTTATCTAGGCCTTTTTCCAGCGCAATAAGGATATTCTTTTTCCTTCCATTTTAGAGTTCTTTCACCACCAAATTGATGGAAATAATTTTTTTTCCTCTTTAGGAAACTAAAAATTTCCAAGCATCAAACCATAAACAGCTCAAAGAAGCAGAATGCAAAGTTGTGAAGGAATCAACACAACCCCTATCAAAAGGTAAAAAGAAGGAAGTCAAAGCAGCGAATGCGATTCCCATTTTCCTTCAATACAGAAAACATGATCCAGAAAACTTATAACCTCTTTTGCTTGGATTAGTTCTTCTAACAACAGTGTCCCGTCCAAAGCTACAATTGCATCGATGCCGAAGCTCAATCCTGCAGCACAGAAAAGCATGAGAAGACTAGACAATATAACAATAAGCAGACAGGCCCAAAAGATCATCTGTTTTTATCAAGCAAAGAAACATTACAATTAAATAGACACATTGCAGCAGTAAAGAAAAGGGAACCCTCATGGCCCAGAAAGGAGAAAAGGGAATCTTCTCTCTGTCGGTGGAAATGAACTACCATTGCAGTGGCATCATGGAGCATGTTATCCTTATCCAAGACTCATTGCGTGCCAGATTGTCTAATATATCAACCACAGTCTCAGTTCTTAGCTTACCAAAAAATCGCTCTCTGCACCTTGACCTATTCTTCCATTCCTCTTCCTCTATACCACCCTAATGTTCTAGGAGAAATCTTTTATAAGAGCTCCTGCTTTGTCTTTGCACAATTGCATTCCTGCCAAGCCTTCACCTCCTCCACTAATTTGACAGTACCTAACCAAAAACTACACCAGTTTAAATCATATTTCAAGAAACATGTGTTCAGGAGAACCGCTTTAAGAAATAGTCTATTGTTCCTACTGCAATAGAATTGTTCTTCCATTCTGCTAAATGTCAGAAGCTAAAATACTTGACCATGAGCTCCGCACCAAAACGATATCTCAGCTTGCAGCTATGATTTCTTGAGGTGTCGATGGTCATTCTTGCCCATAAACGAAATTAAACTGCTTATACCCCATTCCTAGCGACTTCCAATTTCACGACATATACCTCATTCCCAATAAGAGTTACCTTTCTCACTTCTTAAAGAAAATTGTAACAGTCCTATGATGAATTAAGATTTTTACGACAATTCCAAAGTAAAGTTAGTTTTGCCACCAAAATAATGGTGATTGGAGCTGACAGATTCTCCTTTTCAAGGCAAAACATGTCATATCATCCATACTTTCAGCATCATCATGCCTCTTAAACATGTTGCTGTGACAGCTCTGCCATGTGAATATAAGAACAGCTTTGCGCAAGTAAATTATAGTATCTCTTCATTGATTATGTGAAAGTTTGTATATACACTTGCCTTGGTAAAAGTGAACTATTTCCTGGGTAGTTCTTTTATTTGTTTGGGGAGGGCATAGGAAATTCAAGGTATATCAAGCACGTTTCAAGCGAAAGGAATTTGTCAGACTGTAGTGAAAATCACTTGTCAGATTGCAGAGTTAATGTTGCAATGTAGGATAGAAATTTATAACATAAACTGATTTCCTGGAGAAAATTTAAAATGCCAGAAGCAAATCAAGAGCAACAGAACCCCTACACAACATAAATCCCCGGTCTTCTGGACTTTAAAGTTGGGAAAGAATAACTTTTGGCCAAATGGACTAATCCATCCAATTAAAGTTCATGGCGAAAATAAAAGAAAACAAAGAAACGACAAAAAAAGGTCCAAGTGCAGCCCTATGCCTGCAAGAGTGCATGAACATGTAATCTATATTTTCAAATAACATGTGACCACTTTAAGTGAAAATGACATACATGGGCGCAGGAAATCTTAGTTTAATGCTCATATTGTCGCAGATGCTAATTTGCCTATTCCATTAACTAATTTTATGCAACTGGAGCATTCAAATCTTCTTGGAGCCCACTCATTCAAGAAAACTAGAAGATAGCATCCAGGTATAAAGGCGTCCAACATATTCATGACCTACTTCGCATTGAGGATTTACATACTATGCTACAAAAAGAAGAGATTGACCCCATCCTTGCTTTTACATCCTTTATGTCAAGCATTGTTTCTCTGGGGAAAATCGATCACATAGGCATTTGAACAAACTATTCTTACACAAGTGGCTGGTCTGCCTTTGACTAGGAACTATAAGGTTTTTTTTTTCCCTCAAAACTTCTTCTTTGATGCATTAAAGTACCATCACCTCCAGAATATTCCTTTTACAAGTCATATGAGATTCCTTGAGAATAGCTAGTAGTTCATCATGAATTCCACTTCCCTAATAATATCCCTGTAGCCAGTGTTGTAAAATGCGCGTGATTAACGATTCAAGTCACACAATTCGGTTTCATTCACTTTTCGAACAATTTGTCTTGCATCATGAATCATAAGAGTGCGTGCATGGTCGGTGAACCATACTTTTCAGTATGAACCATACAATTCTATTATTCTTTACAGTTCAGAAGGAAAACCACAATTTGCACTGTTGTCTCTATAATAGAGGTTGAGCTCAAAAGTATTGGCTTCTAAAGAGGAAAAAGGGCCAAAAAAAGAAGAAAGCAACTAGAAGAAAAAGCAACGAACAAACGGAAGGAAAAAAAGAAAAAAGAAAATGCACAAGCACACCAGAAGACCTGGTTCTCTCAGACCAACTTAACTAAGGCACTCAAAAAGCTGCTAGATGGCTTCTTGCCAGATCTTGAACAGCCGTCGCCAGCTCCAGCACCCACCACCACCTCCTCTGGTGATGACGCCAGCTGTCACCGCCTCTGGCACCAGCCATGGCATCTCCTTTGACTTGGAGACTCATGCCTCTAACCCTCCTACTTAAGTTTCTTTAAATGGCAAGCTTGGGTGACAGTCGCAGCACGGGTATTTAAGATCAGTCTAGTCACTTTAGCTAGCTTTAATAGATTATATTAAAGTTTTGATTTTTTTTGTGTACGTTGAGGTTTTTAAGTGTTGTTGACAGGTCTTTTTTCTTTGTAAGTGTTTTGGGCCTTTCTGATTTTGCACTCCTATAATATTCAGAAGTTTGAATTTAGATCAGGTATTAAGGATAGACTAATCAACCGGAAACTCAGTGTATACCTCAGTGTACTCCCCATACTTCATATCCTAGGACATAAACGACAATTCAAGCCCTTACCGCGATTGATCTCAATATAGATAATTTAACCCACAGCCACTCCATATAAAGGAAATTTATTAAAACCATTATAATTCTGAAGAAGAAAGACTTCATGAGAATTCTCATTCAAGCTAAGCCTTAATATAATGTACCAGAGTCATTCTTAAAAAGTAAAATAAACCAGAAATACCCGTGTTAAATTCTTCTGGCAATGTGTCAAAGTAATCCTTGAATGTTGAAGAAGAATTGTATCTCTCCTTCATACTCCAGAGTAACAGCATTGTCTCTGTTGAAATGCCATCAACTTTTTCCAATGCGGGAAACTGCATCAAGGGGTATACTACAGATTAGACCCATCATTTCACAGGGTAGGATAAAACTAAGAGGCATCCTCTGGATCTCTGTCAAGATGCATGAGCGTAGAGGCAAGCATAAGAACTTAGGACTCTGCAATTTACATTTCTAGAATTGGATAGTGTCTGCTGTGTAGCCAACCACATATAACTGGGAAAAGATCAACAGACTTGGTTTTTGCGGTTATAATTATCTATATTACTCAAAACTTGATTGGTCATCAACACCTAGAACTTTGCACTCAAAATCAAACTAGTGCCCTAAAACTCAGATAGACAAGGCCAGTGATGCATCAGTTATAATTGTTCAGCTCCTAGCAGCCTGGTGAGAATTTACAGCTCTATTATTAGAAAATCTTTTCCTTCTTTGGCAGGGATTCATGGTCTGCCAGCCCAAGCACAGGAGCTATAACCAATAAAAGAAATATAAGGAAACAAAATTTAAAGAGGAGTAATATATAAAATTGAAGAAAATATGATATCCAAAAAGAAAGAACTACATGCCGATAAAGCTATAAAATAAAAGGCTCTAAGTCCCAAGTTCAGGTAAATACCACCTGAGGTGATGTGCAGAAGAATGGTTTTGGTGGAACTCTTGAGTTTAGCCTGTATCTTAATTGGACTTGTTTAATGGCCTAAACATCATTGATCCCTCTCTTTTGTTTGGTCCACAATTCCGGTTTACACAATGTGTTTTAATGTCGAAATTACTCTTTAAGGAAGAAGTGAAATGCTACAGCTTGATAGGCAAAGTGTACTTTACACTAGCAAAAGCCACAGGAATCCACCATTCAACACCAAAAGTACGTAACTTCTAAAGTCTCCAAGATTTTACAACTGGGCTCAGGTAAAAAGACTATTTGCACAAGTAAGAGCAATTATCACACAAAAACTAATAACATCTCACACATGCACGTCGCTGGTCATAATTTCTGTTAAGGAAGATTCCCAACAGATATCTGATTCTTCTCAAAGCAAAGTTTATCTGAACCAACACCAGTGAAACCTAATAAAGCTATAAAAGTAAAGAAATGTCTTGAGATGCAGAAATATACCATGTCAGTATTCTTCATATAGTCCTCACTAATAATGGCAGAGACAGGAATCTCTAAAGCAACGTCTCCAACTTTTAGATCTGTGACAGCAATGGCCCCCCTTCCAAACCCCTTGACATCTATTGAATGGATTAGCATAGAGGAATGAGTACAGAACCTTATGTTTCTCACTATTGACCAAATCTAGACAAAGCTAAAATAAAGCACTGTGATACAATAAGAATGTGCTACAGCTATAGAACATAAATATGTCAGCCTATACCCATGATTTCAGTTGAATACTTACGAGCTATCTGCAACCTGTTTTTTACACCACTTTTTTCACCCCACCGTAATAGATAGTTTTCCTTGTCACAATTCTGGGAGTTGATGACTGTGGCTTCTGCAATGTTCTCATCCCCAAAGTCACAGATCAGCTGCATAATTGCTTCCCGCAAATCTTGCAGGACGTCCTTGTGAGAGCAAGTATCATCCAGAAACGAGCTATTGACAAGAGAAAGCATCGAATTTAGAGCTTCCAGTTCATTTTTCTGGGTGTAGTATCCCATGGATGAACAGCTATCATCCTCGCGAAAATAGAGTTCAGCCTGCATGTTAGAGAGTCCATCGACTCATATTAGTAACAATCACTCACAGTAGAACCTACTCGGACATTTTTGCCACCCCTTATCTATAGTAAAGGTAATATTTAGCCAAAGCGCCACACAGATGGAGACATGCATACCTCATCCAAGTGCATAATTCTTGATGTTTGCAGCATTGCTTCAGCAGTAGTACGTGCCCATTTGGGATGCGAAGCATTCTTGAGCTGTATATGCACTTCCACATCATATCCCTTGCTTTGCAATAATTTCTATCAGAAAAGGAATGGATAAAAGATACTTAGTACACATAGATGGCAAACTTAAAAGGAGGTGCAAAACTAAGATAATACTTTCTACGACATTTTGGAATATAAATTCAAAGGTAGTAATATCATTTCCATTTTCCTGAGTCGAAAGCAATTGCGACAGAGATACAGGTGTAGAACACCAGCTCATCATCTACTTGTTAGCAATACAAATCACATGGTTCTCTGGTGCTTTCATTGTCATTCTCTTGCATGAATTCATTACTCTCCCAACATGTGCTCTTCTGACGGACAAATGTACTACTGAAACACATATGGATACTCATCTAATTGCTAAAAAAGAGCATGGAAGAAGTGGGGCACATAAACTAAATAAATAAATAAATCTGTGCAAACCCTGACCTTCTTTTTGTCAAATAAAGGGTCGCTTTCAGAGAGTCTAAGAACTATTGCATCCGTGCACGATGAACTGTCTGAGGGGCTTTTCTGCAATCGAAGTATAAGCATTTCGTGAATGCTGAGGTTCAACCATCAAGAATGTAGAAAAGAATTTGCACTTTGATACGAGATTAGCGACGCAAGATCGACTCGGATAAGCAGTAAAATCCCAATAAAACCAGTAGTGCCCACGTAATATACGAAGAGTGAACGAGAGTATTCAATCCAAGCATATTATAAGATTGAAAAGGAAGTCATACTAAAACCTGAAATGCGAAACGTAATCAACACAAAATATTGAAAAGGAAGTCATACTAAAACCTGAAATGCGAAACGTAATCAACACAAAATCAGAGACAAGTACAGCATCATCACACAATACATCAACTCAAACTAAGCACCTACACTTCCCGGGCACCACAAGAACCACAACTTCACACACTACAAATTACACCCCAAAAAAGTAAAAACAAATGGTTCAAATCCCATGACACTTAGTCATTGCAGATTGGTAATGGCCATAACCCAAAAGATGGACCCTTCAGAATCCCTTGCAGGACAACCCGGTTTTCTCGACCATTCATCACGTGAAAAACGTTCTCGTTTCAGTTTCCTCAAGTCACAGAATCCTAAGCGACCAAACAGAGCACAGTAGGGACCAGAAACTGGGTTGAGATTGTACACAACGAGAGAGCACAAAAACTGAGAAGCAAATTAGTGGAGAGAAACTGAGAAAAATAGATGGTCACTTTGCAATCTTCCATTTCTTGCAGTTCCAGCGGAGCTCCAAAGCGGAGTGTGTCGACAAGGTAGCCGAGAGAGGGAGAGAGAGTACAGGCTCCGCCGCTCTTCCTCGGCGTCGCACCGCCGTCTTCGTCTTTTCTCTTCTTTTGAACTTTCTTAAGAATAATTCCAATTCTTTTTCTTTGTCGGCCAGGTGTAGTAGTAATTCCACTCTTTACTTCGACAGGCAAATTTCCAAACTTTACGAAAGACCAGTTATTTACCGTGATCGTGATTGAGATAAGAACACTCGTAATTTTTCAGCCAAATTTTGTCGACTTAAAAGCTCATTTACATAAAAATATCCTCTTCACAAAATACCCAGAAAGAAAAAAAAAATGATCCGTCTGTGGATTTTTTGTCCTCAAAGTTAAGTACCTTTCCTTTCCGGTCGAACAAAATTAAGTCCTTAGCGAACGCGAATCTCCACGACATGTTTTTATCCCTACCATCATACATTAATTAGATTGTCAATTACTTATATTGTTATTTACTCTGATTTAAATATTCTACCATCTGAAGTAAAGGATTTAAAACACTATAAACTTTGAACGCTCAATTTCTTTAAAGTGAGCTCCAGGGCATCTGTTGAGTAACTAATAAAGAAAACCAAGCAATTTTTAATGCACCATCTGTCTTGTTAGACGTAATTAGTGTAATCAAAATTGAAATATTTTCCTATTAAGTATAATCGGGCATTCATTAACAAGATCCATAAAGAAAAAGGACAATCTAAAAGACCCAAAAATGAATTGTCTCGTGTTTAGCTTAGTGATAAAGTTGGGATTGTAGACTTTAGATGTTAATCTTTTTCAGTTTTGTACCTTATATTTACCCAAAAATAAAGACCCAAAAGCAATATTATAAGAATAAGAAAGGTCTAAAAAGATAGATTAAAGATAAATTTAACATTTAATTAGATTGATTTATTTGTTTGATCTTTGCTTCAAGTGCCGACATTCATAAATTCAGGTGTTGGCAACAAGCCACTTCTTTTTCTCTCTTTCCCTGCCTTAGTACTCCATTAATCTTATATTAAAGAATTTCCTTTTTTCTCATTAATTTCCTAGTTTCTGAACTTCTTTAAGTTAATGAAACCAAATAAATGAAGAGTGTGACAAAACACACTTAAATAATCCATATATCTATTTCTGCAAATACATACACAGTGTCTTCTTCAAGGTTACCTGAAATTGACACAGGACTCTAATTTGTGAGGAAACGATCTATCTCCTTACAATGAGTACTTTTCTCTTACACTACTCCACTCACTCTGTTTCCAACTGAGATAAATACTTGACTCATTGGATATCACAAAATCCACGATACCTGACTCCCTGAAGTGAGAACTTTTCTTCCTTTGTCCACTTACTTTATTTCCAACTGGGATTGATATTTAACTCATTGGATATCATGCATTTTGTTTCACAAAAATTTTAGTTTTAAAAAGTTCCATTGCTCTTTGACACCAAATTTTCCCTAGGACCAAAAAAATCTAACAAATAGACCTAGGGTCAACTGAAAAGTGACCAATCCTCGATCCACGAGCTACAATCTTTATCATGGATTGCAGAGAATTGCAATATCTAACCTCTCATCGACCAAGTTTTGGAAGCCAAAAGGTACTGAGTCACTCAAGGCCTAGCAGGCTGATCAGATGCATAAGTAAGAACCACAGCATCAGCCTGCCTGATTTCAAATTCATACAAAGACAATATCAATTGAACACACACAAGCCCAGTTCAAAACAAATATAACTAAACTCTTTGATGATGATAGCCAAGCATAATAGTTTAGAGAGCATCTCAGATAGCTGTCGACAATCATATTCGATGCACATCACAGATTGACAAGATTGATTTGAAAACTAAAAGTACTAAAAGCAAAACCGAAAGAACATTGCTACAAACACAAAGGAGAAAACTCGAGACAAAAAGTTCACGGAGTTTTGGCATAGCCCGAGCGTCAGTGCTCCTTCTGCATTCCATCTCTTTATTGACCTTGAATACCCGTCGACAGTTATTACATTTCTCCATGTGAGCCTCCATCATTCGGTCACTGTTACTAGCTTTTGAATTTGAACAGGTCAAACTCCTCTTGTTCCATGCTTTGGTATATCGAACAACTTTTATAGGCTCTAGGGCGGGCCCTGACTTCTCATCTTCAATATTATCCATTCCTTTTGTCCTCAACCTAAAACACGAACAATGTCTCTCTTTACAAACTGCATAATAAGGATCGACCAAAAAAAAAAAAACTGCATAATAGGGTGTAATTTTACACCACTAAATGACAAGCATGATCCCTGAGCTCAACTAATTTGAGGTGAAAAGGCATTTTAAAAGGAAGAAACAAAAAGGCGCTTACAAAGAGATTTTCCTTTTGGCTCAATTTCTTTCACTTACAGTTTTTGATAATACAAAAAGACAACACCATTACGAAAAAAATCGTCTGCTCTTCTTCCCTGCAACTAGCTGTGCAATCTTTCCATAAAAGAAAAGCACCTTCAATATATAGATGAAGACATCATTCCTTAAATTTGATATTACACAGTAATTGAACCTGATGGCAATATTTGCAGCCAAAAAGGGGCGGCATCCAGCATAATTCTTCAAAGCAGGCACTTCCTGAATCTTCTTAAACTAACTGAAAGCAACACACATCTTCAATCTCGAGACACGCAACACCATTGATTTGACCTAATTTCCTGGTGGTTCTCTCAATAGAAATTGGAAATGCAAGCCTCCGAATTCTATCCAGCTACGGCTGAATAACAGCTACATTTTTTCACAGGTACTAGCTTCCATGTTTTGCAGATATCTCCTATATTCATACAGTTGAGACACTCTTTGCCATAGAGATCGATGAATCAGCCTGTGCTCATGGAGATCACAAAACTATTCGTCTATATTGATCTCTAGTAGGACTGATTTAACTGCAAGTTGTTCTTGCACTATAGAATAGCCTCCCACCATTACAACAAATGCTTAAAGGGTAATCTTCCTGCAAGGCCCTACACAAGACGTTAACTTACCATGGGGCAAGATGCGTGAATCACCAAAAGGAAAGATACATTCTACACCTTACAGTTCCAAGAAGCTGGAGAAAATAAGGTGAAGGTTGTAAAAGATGATTGGATAACCAAATTATTATAAGGCAACATATAGGTAATTCCAAAGTCACATTCGCTCACCTGAAGTAATGGTGCAATGGCAGCAGAGATCAACCACAAGTCAACCCTCGATAAAGGGTACTGGCATAAGGTAGTAGACCAATGTGCAACCTCAAGGATCCAGAAACTGCCTTGCATTTCATTGAGGCCATCCTACTGATCACAAAGCTAGGAAGCCCTTCCCATTTTGCGTTGTGAAGAAGCCTTTAAATATAGCAGTGGTAGAATGAACATAGAACACATGCATCATCACGGAGGCAACAAGTTACATCCCTTTGCTTTCAATTTTCTTTCCAGACCAAAGAACTTCAGTCCCGATAAAACTAGGTCTGCTGTCTTCTTCTGCATGTGTTCAACCAGCATGTCATCGTAAACAATTGCATCTGATTCCCTCAAAAGCTTGCGCTCTTGCATACTTGAAAAGACTTTTCTAGCTTCTTCTATTGTCCCATGCTTACAAAATCCAGAGATGACGGCAGAGTATGCAACATCACTTGGAGGGAAACCCTCTTGCACCATCTCTTCCAGGACTTCAACCACTTTCTCAGCCTGCCCTGACTTAGTTGCATGGAGAATCGTCAGAGAGTATTTGAACTCCATGGGTCCACTCATAACACTGGCCAGGCAATCACGGATGAGCATCATAGTCGCATCAATCTCCCCAATTTTGCTGAGTCCTTTAGCAAGAGAACAATATGCATCTATAGAGGGGAGACATGACATCTCCATTATCTTATTATAACACGTGCATGCCTCTTTTATTTCCTCGAGCGCAACAAGACATTCGATAGCGATACTGTAAGTCAAGGAATCGGGCTCGATTTGGGTGTTCTTCATTTCATCAAATAGAGACATTACCAATTTCACATCCCCAGACTTTTTCAAAGCCCTCATCAAGATATTGTAGATCGACACGCTGCAGTAACCTTTTACCTTCAAGTCCCTGAAAACATCTAAAGCTATCGGTATCCTCTCTTCCACACAAACGAAAGATGAGAAGAAACTGGAGAGATCGTTTATCACAGAAAATCCAAACTTCTCCATCTGCATCAGCAACTTGCTGAAATCCTCCATTCTTCTCATCTCAGCGTAAGAAACCAGAATGGGATTAACTGTCCCAAAATCTGGCTGGAGATCCTCCTGCAATGTTACAAAGAAAAGCTTGTGAGCCTTATCAACATGCTTGACACTACACAAGCCTTCGATGAGAGAGTTATAGATCCGCAAGTCAGGCCGATATCCTGAGTCAATTAAATCCTTCAATAAGCCACAAGCAGATTCAACTTTGCCACCTGCAACAAATGACTCAACTAATGTGCCATAAGTCGCCCGATCAATTAATAAACCTTTTGCTTTCATCTCCTTGAACAGCTCAAAGGCCTTGTCCGTTCTCTTTCCTTTACACAATCCCGTAACCAAGGTTCCATATGCCATAACATCAGCCTCGACACCATCTCTCTTCATTTCCTCCCACACCCCTAAACATCCGTCTAAATACCCTTCCGAAACCAATATCTTAACCATTGCCGTATATGCAAAAACATCCGGCTTGCACAAGTTTGCTCTCATTTTAGCCAAAAGCTCCATCATTTCATCAATTTTCCCTGCCTTACACAATCCTTTTATCAGGATCATGTAAGTGACGCTATCCTCAACCAGCCCATCACTCCTAAAATCATCATAAACAGACAACGCCAGATCCAAATGATCAGTCCTCACCAACCCATCAATAATCTTGTTATACAAAAACACACGCGGCTTCACGCCGAACTTCTTCATCTTCTCATACACATAGTAAAGCCTCAACCCCCTATTGGCATCCACATGCATCCTAATCAAAATCTCGAATTGCTTCTCACTAGGCGGCTTCCCCTGCGAGTCCATCAACTCGGGCACCTGGTCGGCAGCTCGGAACTTGTTGTTCCTATTCAAGCAATAAGCAAGTGCATTGTAGGCCGCATAGTCGTGCCTATAACCCTTTTGCCTACCTGCCCAAGCAAAGAACTTGGAGGCGATCGTGGGGTTATTCTCCGCCTTGAGCACCTCCGCGACGAGGCTGGGCGTCACGCGGCGGAGCTTGCAGAGCTCGGCGACGACGGGCGGGCCCCAGTCGCCGCGGTTCCGGCGGAACGCGTCGACGATGAAGCGGGCTATCGGAGAGAGGCGGCGGGAGGCGGCGAGGGAGGAGGGAGGCTCGGGCGCCGGCGGCGGAGACGGGAGGGGGCCGCGGTGGTCGGAGTCCCATCTGTGGAGGTGGAAGGGAGCCGGCGGGCTCGTGGGTCTGGGGCTCTGCCGGGCGGGGATGGTCTTGCGGGAGGAGAAGAGGCCGCCGTAGACGACGGGGCGGTTCTGGGAGGGCTTGCGGTGGCCGTAGAAGAAGTACGGCTTGAAGGGCTTCGGCGTCGGAGGGTGGTTGGGCGGCATCTGGAGTCCTTCTGGGGTGGCGGCGCCGCCGTCGGACGGTGTAGGGAGTGGCGGAGAGACGCTGCCGCGAGTGTAGCTAGAAAATACCGGCTAGGTTGTAGCCGATTTGCTTCTCGACGTTTACGGTTTCTGAAATTGCAATGTGCACCCTCTACTTTGGAGTCCGTTTCAAATGTACCCCTTGATTATGACTTTCGGCCATATTCTCATCCAAATTTCAATGTCGTAGTCTCCCATTGATGGTGTCTACTGAGCGGGCAAATCCATCCTGCAAATTAGGCAAATCTACATTGTGCCCCTGATCTTATGGAAGTTCATTGTAATGCCCTTACTTTGATTGTAAAATCAAAAGGAATTAATCATAGTAGGAGGAGAAAATGGGGGGGGAACGAGGAACAGGCTGGACGATAGGAGGGAAAAGGGAAAAGAGGCGCCTCCGCTCCCTTTTACCATTTGAGAAAAATTTTTATTTTAAAAAAATTACATGTGATATTTTACTTATCTTAGAATTCTCTTTCCATCATTACTATACCCATAGCGGCACTCAAGGGTGTATGGGTGTCAATGGATTGGGTCGCGGTTTTGATGTTACCCGACCCGACCCAAAAAGCATGTGACCCGAAGAAAAAAGGGTCAGTTTGGGTGGGTAAGGTCGGGTTTCGAATCTTTTTATTTTTTTTATTTTATAAAAAAAGGGACAATAATATCCCACTTAAAAAGGAAAAGGAAATTTAATAAGATCTTAATAATACTCAAATCCTAATTGATAAGATTACTAAGGCCTGTTTGTTAACGTTCTTTTTTTCGTTTATGAACAAAAATCCTGTTTTTTTTGTTCCGGGAAAAAAAAAGAACGAAACGCGTTTGTTTGCGTTTTTGTTTTCAAATCTATTTTTTTTTGTTCCTGGAACACATTTCGAACAAACGAAAACAAGAAAAACATGTTTCTTGTTTAACAATTTTTAAGAACAAATTTTCTCTCTCCTCTCTTTTTCTTCTCTTTTTTTTTTTCTTCTTTTCTTTTTCTTTTTTCTTTGATCGGTTGTCGGCCTCGGCCATGGCCGGCGACCAACCGTCGAGGGCCGGCGATGCCGTCGAGGTCCGGCGACCTCGCCGGAGCGTCGCCGACCCCCAGCGAGGCCGAGCGTCACCAGCCCCTAGCGAGGCTTGGCCTCACCTTGGCTAGGCGAGCTCGGGCTTGCCCAGATCCGGCGAGCCCAAGCTTGCCTAGCCACCGGCGAGGCTCATCAGCCTGGCGGTGGCCCAGCGACCTCGAGCTCGCCTAGCCAAACCGAGGCCGAGCCTCGCCGGTGCGAGGCAAGGCTGGGGGAGGCCGCCGGCCAAAAGAAGAAAAAAAGAAAAAAGAAAAAAGAAACAAAAAAAGAATAAAAATTTACCAAACGTGTTTTTGTTCATTTTTTATTCCCTAACAAGTTTACCAAACGGCTTCTTCTGTTAAAAAATTGTTCTCCAGAGCAGAAATAGTTTTTTCTATTTCTGTTCCCTTGAACAATTTTTTAACAAAAACGTTACCAAACGCACCCTAATTCAACTAGAAAATGAACATATCCATTTAAAACTCCCTTATGATAATTTCATAGAGCTTCATAACTCTTGGCATCAAACCAGCTCAACCTCGGTCAAGCATCCTTCTAGAATTTATTATGCATCGAAAAGTTTCATAAACATAAACCTTAAGAATATGCAAAAAATCAATAAATTTGAGCTAAACAACCAATAAAGCAGTACGAACTTTTGGGGTAGTGAGAGAAAGATAATTGACAAAATCACTAGCATCACAAACTTCAGGTACCATGATTATCTGTAAGTAAATCAAACAACCTGCACTCGACGAAAACCCACGTTTAAGACTCTTCTCTTAATCTTCGTTTCTTGAACTTTTTAATTTGGTCGTTGCGTAAGGACATATCTTCCCCTCCCACCACAGAATGCTCCTGTATCTTCATTTCATTCTCACTCTCTCTTTTTGTTATCATCGAGTAATGACAGCTTAGATTCTCTAATAACAACAATTGGTTCAAAGGAATATCCAGTTGTGATAGATAGTAGAGACCTATCTATGAGGGATATTTCTTCAAAATCTTTATCCAACCAATGAATGCTTCCTGTATTGGTTGGTATTAGGGAACCACAAATGCCCAGTATTTCCTCATTCAAACTGCAAATAAATGATTCTCAGGCTCTCAAAATACATTTACAGTCGCATCATATAATAAGCAATGATCATCATGCTCTCAAAATATACATCACATCATCCATTAAGCAATGACCCTAATGCTCTCAAAACTGTTCTTTTACAAAAAAATTTATAAAGCACAACAAAAGACATTGTGCCGGTTCTTTAAGAATCTCAACCACCTAAAAAGCCGATCTAAGTAAAAGTTTATAAAAGTAACATACACAGTCCAAATGTCTCTTCCTTTAACCTTGTAATAGCTTCGTATATGGGTTGACAACCCATTGATGCTCTTCAATGAAATTCATTTATTCATTGAAAGGCAATAAACAACCGTTTATCAATAGGAAAACAACCTGCATAGAAGCAGAGAACAACTAAATAGGGAACTTAATCACGCAAATAGTGGAAAAGGTTATTGGAAGTGCCATTGAACTAACCAATTACCATGTTGACATGAAATGTGATAAGTCAAGCTGTGTCAAATTAGAGGTCAAAATCGAAGGTAGTTTTACCATCATGAAACACATGGTGGAAAGTTGAAAAAAAGTATCAACCACGAACTCCAATGAGTGCAACATGTGTTGATCTGATCAAAATTGCCACGGATAAGATATAGTGATCCCAATAGTAGTTTCACATATACGAAGCATGGGAGTGGGTCAAGATAAAAGCCTCATAGTTTTTTCTGCAACTTCAAAGTTGTGCTTTTATATATATATATATTTCTACAAGTCACCATCCTGGTAGGGGTATCAAAAATCGAACTACAAACCGAACCAAACTGAAAAATTCGGTCATTTTTGGTTTGGTTCTTATTTGGTTCAGTTCTCATTAAAAACCAAAACTTTTTTAACTAGTTCGGCTTTTATTGATTCGGTTAATTGAATGAAACCGATAAAATTTTAAATTTTCTTTTTATATTTTAAAATTTTCTTTTATTTTTTAAAAATCGTTTTTTTTTTTTCTTCTTTTTTTTTTCTTCTTCTTTTTCATTGGCCGGCAACCGTCGACCGGCCGGGCGAGCTCAAGCCTCACCACAGCCGGTGAGGCCTCACCGAGATCAGGCGAGGCTCAACCTCGTTGGAATCTGGCGAGCTCGAGCCTCGCCGAGTTGTGGTGAGGCTTGAGCTAGCCTTTGGCCTGTCGTTGGCCTCCACCATGGCCAAAAGAAGAAGAAAAAGAAAGAAAAAGAATAAAAAATAATTAAATTTTGATTTTAAAAAAATAAAAAATTTACAAAAAGGGGTGTATGTAGGGGGAAAAAAAACAAACACAAAAGTTAAAACCGAAAAATCAAACCGAACCAAATCGGGATTTTGGTTTGGCTCAATAAATTTCCTTATCGGTTCGATTTTTAAAAAAAACTTAGTTGAAACCGAACCATTTACACCTCTACTCACTGAAAGTTCTTTTTATAGCCAAAGGAAAAAGAAGAACTTGAACCTCCTTTCAATATCCTTTTGCAGTTAATGTTAGCTATCTAAATCGTTTTCCACATGCTATTACTCGACAATAAACATCATCTAATGGTGCTTCCCCCTTAGAAAACTATTGACAAACTGCTGATTATTAGTCATGGACCAATTTTACCATTCTAATATACTGATGACCACCACATTCAAGGCTGTACTCACATGCAGTATCATGAAGCTTAGAGCAGTTTTATGTCACCATACCAGACTGAGGATTATACATATCGACTGAAGAATCCATAAGGTCAAAAGGAAGACATATCAGAAATAGAGCACAAAAAAAAAAACTTATCTTGACCCTCCCTTCATTCGTTTCAAGCAAGTGAACGATCAGAACTCAACGCCAACCAACACGGGCCAAGAAACAACCACGTCTCTCTCTGTCAGGCACTTAATCAAACACTCGATGCGCGCCCCCATCAACGACCACATCCCCACAAACCCAAGTGAGATTGCTCCCGAAAAACACCACCACGACGATCTCACAAGAAAAAAAATCAAAACACTCCCCCACTCCTCTCCGTCTCCGATACATCTCGACCCGGCACAAGAAGCTGGATCGGCGAAAGCGCCTTACCTTTTCTGCCGGTCGTGTGAGATCGAGGCTTGGACGTTAGAAGAGGTCCTTGATCAGCCGGCCGGGTGAATCGTCGTCGCTTCTCATCGCCCGATTTCCCTTTTAACGTCTTCCGCTTCTAATATTTTAGAGCCTCTTTTTATTCCCAACCTCCTCTTATACTCACGCACGCTCTCTCTCAAGTTTCCGACCTATTAACGCAATGAAACTGGAAAAAAAAGAAAAATAACCTTGTTGATTTTATTTTTTTTGGCGAAATTCCAAAAAAATCTAAGACTAAGGGCACGTTTGGTAAAGATTCTGTTTCCGGGAGTATATTCGATCGGAACCGATTCTTTTTTATTCTCGTTAACCGATTCTAAGATTTTAAGCTCGTTTGGAATCGTCCAAAATTTCGATTCGGAATAATCAAGCGTTTGATCGTCTTCATTAATTACATTCCAAATCAATTTTTTTAATTTTTAAATAATTTTTTTTACTTTTTTTCCTTTTTTTTTTCTTTTCATTTTTTTCATTTTTTTTTCATTTTTCTTTTTCTTTTTCTCATCTTCTTCTTCTTTGTTTGGCCGGTCGCCGGACCGCCGACCGGGCCAAACGAGGGGCAACCTCACCGGAGCGTCGCCGGCCCTCGTCGGCCGAGCCTCGCCGTAGGCCGGGCGAGGCTCGCCTAGCCCCACCGAGGCTCGACCTCGCCGGATCCGGCGAGGCCGAGCCGCGCCGGTGGCTGCCGGCCTCGCCGGGGTTGGGTGAGGCTGCCCGGCCACCGGCGGGGCTAGGCGAGCCTCACCGTGGCTGAGCAAGCCTCGCCCGGCCACCGGTGGGGGCAAGGCGTCGCGAGGCTTGCCCGACCCTTGCCCGGCCCGGCGAGGCGGGCCTCGCCTAGCCCGGCGAGGCCCACCCGGCCACCGGCGAGGCTCGGCCTCGCCGGATCCGGGAGGCCAAGCCTCGCCGGTGGGGGCGGGCAAGCCTCTAGCGAGCTCGCCGGTGGCTAGGCTTGCCTTCGGCGGCGGACGGGCGACGGTGGCGGGCGTGGTGGACGACGGTTGCGAGATGGCCGAAGGGAAGAAGAAAATTTCTTGATTTTGATTCTCAAATTCGTTCCCTAACAAGAATCAACTTTTTTGGTTCTTGATTCTATTCCCAACTGCTTCCGGGGAAATTTGTTCCCCTAACAAAAATTTTACCAAACGTGATTCTAGGCGGCCGATTTCGGGAACAAAGAATCGGAATTTGGCCCTATTTGGATGGTTACCAAACAGGGCCTAAAAGGCTCCTATCTGAAGTATGGAGGTCTCTCAGTCTCAAGTTTCTGACCAATTATTAATTCAGCGAAACTGGAAAACAAACCTTGCTGATTTTCTTCTCCAAAATTAAGAATCCAAGACTAAAAGAATAACTTTTATTTATTATTTATTGATTGAAATGTTACAGTGACCGCACTGCAATCAAATGTTGACATTTATATTCACATATTATATTTTTACAGTTTACTGAAATTTGAATAATATTTTAGATTTTTATGGGAAAGCGAAAAAAAAAAAAAAGAGATGGGCTAACCACTGTGTTTGTTTATATTTTATGTATTTCAATGTCGATGCAATCAGCAATCAGAACTAAATGCCGAAAAATAAATTAAAATACAAGAGTAAAACAAGCAATTTCGGGGGCACAGATTGTATCCTCTAACTCTCTAACTTGTCTCTGGAAATGCCATCAACGAATTTTGAACAGAAGTAATTTAACATATTTTGGCAAAAATTGGGAGGAGATGACATGTGGAAAGAATTTCCTGGGAAGTAAGAATCATCCCGGGCTAGAAAGGAAACAATTGCCACCCCTTTTTTTTTGGCTTTATTCTCTCTTTTTTGACTAATTAATTTTCCCATATCAACCGCATTTTACTATTGCTCGGAATCCTTCATACACAGCAAAAGCAAGTTGGTTAGGATCATGAACTTAATAACCTCGCCAGTCCCCAAGAATGCTCCGGTGAGGAGCACAACTTCTCTGGCGACATCATCCTCAATATGTACGAAACATCTCTTGTTGAAACCAAGTACTACGAAGACGACGTGAATGGGCTGTTGACACCTGAATTTTGTCAACAGTTGAAGTGTCCATTTTTTGCAAAAAATATAAAAATACAAAAATAAGAGAGGGAGATAGCAAAAGTTTAATTAGAAAAAAGAGCAAAAAATGATGTCCAGCGGGTCGGCATGTCCGGCCAACTCTTTTAATAAATTTTCGGTCAGCCCCTTCTTTCATCTGGCTCGTCTTTCCTTTTTCCTTTAAATCTACGATTTAAGCCCACATCAGAACCTAAAAAGAGAAGGCCCAGCTCATCACCCATCTTCTCTCTGCTGCAGGCACGCGCGCGCGGACAGCAGAGGGAAGGGGGACGGGCGAGTGACGTCACCGCCGTGATGCAAGCAGAAGGAATAATCTAGCTGTAGTCAGAGGAGAGGTGGGCAAATGGGCGAGAAGCATGACGGAAAAGATTCGGGAGGAGAGGGGAGGAGAGGAGGCTCCATGCTCGTGTTCACACAAGAAAAGAGAAGGAGAAGTTCATGGAGAGAAGGGTTAGTTCTTGGGGTAGAAGAAGAGGGATAGTCGGAGCTTGGCTTCAACCTGTTCGGGTTTATTCCACATCGTTTGTGGAAAAGGGCGGGTGGTTAATTTATTAGTGTGAATGATGACCTCATCTCTTAAGTTAATTTTTGGAATGAGAGAGGTCCAAAGATCACCAAACACAATCCTAGTTGAGTCACCATTGGCCACCGCCTTCATCCATAGTAGGATGCTATGTTCTATTGAGCTTGCCTTTTCGCTGGAGGATAGAAAGGGGCCGTGGTTGTTTGATGAAGTTAAGCACAATAGCAACAAACAGTTTCATAAACTTATACTCGAGCGATGAACTCACAAGGATTTAGGTGAAAACTTTTGCTTGAGCGGTGAACTCAGTTAAGGTCGGTTTGCAATAATTGGTGTTGATCTGGACATTGATACACCATGTTTAAGTTAAATGTAGGTGAAGTTAAGGTCGGTTTGCAATAATTGGTGTTGATAAACAATTTCATAAACTTTTGCTTGAGCGGTGAACTTAGTTAAGGTTGGTTTGCAATAATTGGTGTTGATCTGGACGTTGATGCACCATGTTGATCTAGACATTGATGCACCATGTTTAACATATAAGTTAAGGTCGGTTTGCAATAATTGGTGTTGATTTGGACGTTGATGCACCATGTTTAACATATAAGTTAAGGTCGGTTTGCAATAATTGGTGTTGATAAGCAATTTCATAAACTTTTGCTTGAGCGGTGAACTCAGTTAAGGTCGGTTTGCAATAATTGGTATTGATTTGGACATTGATGCACCATGTTTAAGCTAAATTTTTTTCTCAAGTTTGTAACCCGGGGTGCACACTAAATGTTTGATGATTTGCCTAAACGAACTGCATAAAGATTTAATCCCCAAAATCGAGTTTCAGAGTTATTGATGAGTGATCTATCTATGGATTATGAAGAACACGCCTATTTCCACTTTTTGTTTTGGTTTGTCTTGATTTATATCATTGAGCCAATATTGTCGCTAGACCTTCATCCCCTTCGTCAGTGTTTTCGTGATTCAAACCTGGTTTGGTTAGCTTTCTATTCCCCATTCATTGATCATATGTGCATCTAGTCAGTAAATACAAGTTATTAATTTTTGTGGTAAAAATATAAGTGTCGTGAAAAGGCGAGCTTGCGCCGACCGTCGTCGGTGATTGGTTAGTCACTTTTGTTTTTCTGGCTAAGCGGGCCAAATCTGGTGTCGTCGTCCAGCGTTTTTTATTGACAGCCAATATTGGATGGTCTCGGAGAGCCAAGTCAGTGTGGTCTCCAACCACTCACGTGGTGCCACGTGGAAGCGTGGGCCCTTTTGCTGTCTTATGCATTTTTCCTTTCTTTCTCCTCTCCCTAGCCTTCTTCCTACCCTCTCCTAGTCTACACACACCCACTCTACTCCCACCCTGCACATTCTCTCTCATTTGCAATGCATTTATTATAGCACAAAGGCTTTTCTCTTTCATCTTCAAACGAAGAAAAGAGAAGCATAGGCTTTATGTTGCTCTCCAACGGTTGCAAATTACCATTTCCCATTTCTTTCACTTGACAAAGGTTTCAAAATTTTGAATTTCAAAATCTCTCTATGCTCATCGCTGCTCCGCCGTTCGTTGGGTGGCCGTTCCCCACCGTTGTTGATGAACCACATTACAAGCCCCCCTGCTCTGGCGTCGTTACTTCTCTCTTCGCTCTCATTGCTACTCCGGTGTTCACCAAGCGGTTGTTCCCCTGCTGTCGTCAACGAACCACATTATGGCCGCCCCTACTCCGGCGCTCGCTTTCTTCTCTCTCCGTGCTCTTTGCTGCTTTGACGTTCTTCTCGGAGTTCATCAAGCAGTCGTTCCCTTGTTGTTGCCGGCGAAGCAACTGCCCCTACTACAACGCTCACTCGCTTCTCTTTCCGCGCTGCTCCGGTGTTTGTTAAGAGACCGGAGGAGGAGGAAATGCCATTTCTTCCTAAAGCGGAGGGACAGGGATAGACATTTGGCCGTGGTTTTGCGGGAGCAATGCCTGAGGCACATATCCTACCACTACACGCTGTGGAGCTGGTCGGTGATTACACGCTGCTCTAGAAACTTAAGTCCCAAAAGGAGGTCATCGACTGGCTAAACTCTATCATTCAAGGTGCGTTTAGGGCTTTCACGATGGCGATTGCTTTTGCGAAAATATCTTCACCTTGTGAGTTGGAATGGGTGGCTTCTTCCCTAGGGATGCGTTTGTGGAGACGTCCCAACTCTTTCTTTGGTGATAATTTAAACCTCTGCCGAAGGACGTTTCAAAAGGCCAAATATAGGTCAAATACAAGCGACAACTGATATCCTACATGTCCCGTCCAACACAAGTCTTCTCCTGGACCGTCGAGATAAATAAGCAAAGTTTTTTTAGAGAGAGAGAGAGGGAGAGAGACGTTGTTTGCTAATTTGAGAAATGCACGAAAGTTAGGTGGTGATGTGGTCTTCTTCCAACGTTTACTTTCCGCTTTTTGTTTTTATTTTTCATGATTTTTTATTTTTATTTTTATGGTACTCATCCTATGATATCTCTACTTAAGATACTTGAAGATGATCGTGAATGTGACAAAGATTTATCTTTTCCTCGGTGCAATCTATTAGTCAATCCATTTTTGTATATATGTTTTCATGAATTCTGTTTTAATGGTTAAGTAATGGCATGCTTTGATGTTTTATGCCTATAGTCATTGAACCAATCTCGATATTTGATTTCGTGTTATTTTTCTTCTATCCATTAGATCCCTTCTGATCAAGTAAAGCCTTTGCGCCCATAAATTCGTAGTATAAGGTTATCCGATGGCTGAATTAGAGGTAATTTTGAACTTCTACTATGTGAAAGATATTTGCTTTCTAAAAAGATGGAAGAAATTTTATTTTTCTCGTAAAAGCACTATGTTAAAAACCTTTTGTTATTTGCTTATGGCATGAAACTGCTCATCTTGCACATGTAACCCATGATTTGGAAAAAGATTTTGAGTTTACGATAGGAATGGTTTTTGCAAATGAACTTAAATTATATCATAAATATGTGGCCTATGCTATAAGCAAAGGTTTTGGAGTGAGGAAGTCTAAGACTAGAAAAAACGACAAAGGAGAAATAACTCGACGGATTTTTGTGTGTAATTGTGAGGGGTATTCTGTCAACTCATCTGATCAAGAATGAAAATATGAAAGACTTGAAGTTAGATGTGGTTGTCCTGCTTTTATCAAATTTAAGGTTGAGAATGACGTTCACAAAGTCGTGGAGTATGTTTCCGAGCACAATCATGAGTTTATACTCGAACATCAAAAGCACTTAATAAGATGTTGAAGAATGAATTCTAAAACTTGCAAAGTAGTTTTAGGGTGTGCATGGAAACACTCCAAAAAAGTGTTTCCGGCACACTTCTGTACGGAAAGTGTTCCCGGGAACAAAAAATGAACGAAACGCGTTTGGTTGCGTTTACATTCCTTTTTTTTTTTTTTTGTTTCTGGAACGAAATAGGAACAGAAAAAAGAAACAACAATTTGTTGTTTCTTGTTCCAGAAACAAAAATGAAAGAAACGTTTATATTCTCTCTCTTCTTCTTCTCTTCTTCTTCTTTTCTTTTCTTCTTCTTTTTTTTTTTTTTTTCTTTCGCCGGTCGCCGGCCTCGCCGAGGGCCGGCGACGCTCGGCCTCGCCGGATCTGGCGAGGCCGAGCTCGCCCAGCCAAGGCGAGGCCGCCCGACCCCGTCGGCCGGTCGCGGAGGCCGGTGACCGGCCGAAAAAAGAAAAAATAAAAAAGAAAGGAAAAATGAAAAATAAAATAAAAATGTTTAAAAAATTAAAAGAAACAAAAAAAGAATAAAATTTACCAAACGTGTTTCTGTTCATTTTTTATTCCCGGACCAAACGTTACCAAACGCGTTCTTTTGTTCAAAAATTGTTCCCCTAACAAACACTTTTTTTTTTCTTTCCCGAAAAAAAAAAAAACAAAACGTTACCATTCGCACCCTTAGTTGACATGGCTAAAGTCGGCATTAGGGGGACAATGGCATATAAATTCTTAGCTAACGAAGTGGGAGGAAGCCAAAACTTAGGTTTCATTCTACGTGATTATCAAAATTTTCTACAAAGTGAAAGATCAAATCTTATAAGAGGGTAATTGTCAAAGTCTATTATTTTCATTGTATGCAAATGTAAAATCCAATGTATTTCTATGCACAATAGGTAGATCAAGATAGTAGATTGACAAATCTATTTTGGAGAGATAATTTGTCCAAATTTAATTATGACTGTTTCAATGATGTTATGATTTTTTATACCACCTATCGTATTAACAAGTAAACTTGATATGTGCACCTTTTGTTAGAGTTAATCATCATTGGAATAATACTTTGTTTGGTTGTGCATTTTTATCGAATGAAACTGCAAATTCATTTATGTGGTTATTTGAAGTGTTTTTGAAGTCTATGGGAAATAAGGTTCTAAAAATCATTTTCACTTATCAAGACCGAGCAATGGTAAAAGCCATTCGAACGGTGTTCCCAAATACTTAACATCGTTTATGTACTTGGCATATTGGGAAAAATGCCAATCGAAACATTCCACATCTTTATCACGAGTCGGAGTTTAGGGATAAATATTTCTCAAAACTTATGTATAGATGTAAATCAGAAGATGAATTTGAATATACTTGGAGAAAAATTGATGAGGAGTGGGGCACTGAGAATAATATTTGGCTTTAGAGGTCGTATGACTTGAGACATAAATGGAGTTCGGCTTTTGGTCGTGATATTTTTTCTTGTGGTATAACATCAAGTCAAAGAAGTGAGAACACCAACAATGTTTTCTAACAAATGTCAGCTAAGGCATTAAGTCTTGTAGTATTTGTCCGCCACTATAAAGAACAATTGAAACATATGAGAGAGATTGAAGGTCAAGATGATTATAGTTCTCGTGGGCAACCCAAATTGCATATTTTGCATAATTGGATATTGACGCATGCCACTTTGGTGTACACTTATGCCATTTTTAAAATGTTTTATGAAGAATTTTTGCAAACTGTCTCCCAACAGATTTCAAATACTACTTTCAATGGGTTGGTTTATGAATACACTCTCAAGTGTAAAGGGATTCAAGGTGAATATATTGTCAGATTCAATCCTGTTGACTTTTTAGTTTCTTGTGAATGCAAGTTATTTGAATCAAATCGGTGATTGTGTTGCCATGCTTTGTACGTGTTGAATGAGAACACGTTAGTTTCAGTCATTCAATCTTCTTATATTTTGAAAAAATGGACTAAAAGTGCGAAGCAAAGATATATGAATAATGAATATCATGAAATGTCAGCAGGTCTATCTACCTTTAATAGATTTTCCACATTAATGCAAAATGCTTTTGAAGTGATGAGTTTAGGAGCCTAAGATGGAAATACTATGAGAATAGCGAAGAAGAACTTGGATGCAACAATAGCTAAAATTTCATCATACAACTCAAGCATAGTTGTGACAAATGATGCTAGTGATAATAATGATAATCAGGCTTCTTTGTGTGAGATGTCGGTGTTGGACCCCATTCAAAAGAAAGGAAATGGAACAAGTTATGGAAGGCTTAAAGCCTTAAGTGAGAAAAAAATAAAAAATAAAAATCTAAGAAAGTAAAACCCTTGATGCTAGTAGAAAGTCGAGGTGAGCTGATTGACATAGAATTCTAGTTAATATGTTTAGTTTATTCTTATACTACATGTTGCCAATTAATATATTTCTTATTTTGTAATGTAGAGCTGGCTATTCAAGCAACACGTATTGAAACTCATTTATCAGATTATTCCAGAAATTCAAATCAAATTCAAAATGCCTTTTATCCTGGCAATATCGGCGGTTCTGTAGTAAATCTTAATTTTTATAATCAAGTGTGTCTCTTTTGGAGTTCAACATTTGTTTTTACATTGTACTAATTTGATAATTTTTTTTATTTAATATACATAGATGCAACCAGCATACATCATACCGCCAGGGATTATGAATGGGTTTTTCCCATTCACTAATCAGGTATATAGTAGTTTATGTTACTAATTTAATGTTTGGTTGAAATTTAATGTCCCATGAAATCATTTTATTACATTATATTAATGATGTCATTTTTTTTTATATAGATACAACAATCATATATCATGTCGCCAAGGATTATGAATGGGTATTCCCCATTCATTAGTTAAATACATATTATGAAAATCATTTGAGATTGCAATATTGTTTCATCTTTAGTAAATTATTTTAATGCTTATTGATAATACTTTATTATTAATAGATGTTGGAATATCATAATAGATTTCATGAAAACATTTTGAGTCAAGTACTAGTCGTCTTACTTTTGTTGACTTGCATTTTTGAGATAATATTTATGCACGCTCATTGTTTAGAAAATTGTGTCTTTTCTCAAAATATATTTTATTCCTTTGTATAGGAGTCATCTAATTCTTTTAGATATCCTAAGATGAATGAATTGAATGATTCTAAAGGCATAGACAATGCATGATCACAAAAAAATTCGTCAAGAGGCGAAAGATAGCAACATGGTCGTTGTTTTGTATGCTTGTTAGAATTCTTTTGTCTTCCATGTTTGGGAAGCTTAATAGTGGAATGATAATGAAGAATGCACATGTTTTTATGTTGAGCAATTCATTGAGTATATAGGATGATGTGTTAAGAAGTCCTAATTTGACCAAAAAAAAAAACATGTGGTTTTGGTGTGTAATTGTATATACTTTTGGCAACACGATTATTGCTTTTTATGTTTGTAAGAATTCCTTTGTCTCCTGTGCTGTTTAGGAAACTTAATTGTTGAGCACTTATACCCTATTTTTGCAATTATAGATAATAGATTGTTTGGAGTGCTCATCCACAAAAGGGATTAAAGCCACAAAAGTACTCGAAGAAACCATTCATTACCCTTTTCGATTTGCCTGCTTCATTGATGACAATTCATGGATATGAATGTTGGAAATGTTTAACGTGAGAGAGAAAGAGCCAAAGGGAGAGTAACTGAGTTGGCTTTGGCCAATGGCAATGTGATGAAGATAATGAACGCAAATTCAAGAATGTAATTGTAACTATTTGATTCAAGCTGTCAAAATTACAAGCTCCAAACATCTATACATTCAATGCTAAGATCTTGAAGACTAAAAAGAAGATCTCTATCATAAAAAAAAAAAAAAAAAAAAAAGCAAGGCAAATCAAGCCTACCCTCATCAATTTTGTGAAACCATTGTACTATAACCATCTTATTGCCCTTGGAAATCTCAAACATATCATTTAAGTAAGCAATCGGTTGTTTATCCTATTCGGCAAGAACGTATACAAAGCCATGAACTTGAAATTATTGAGAATATAGTAATTCACAACGAGATATTCATGCCAAACAAAAAGAAAGGATAAAGAAAAAGAAACGAAGATCAAAATAGAACTTAGAGAGACTTTGACACCTCTATAGAAAAAAGAAGGAAACTGCTTCTGTTTTTTTTTTTTTTTTTTTTTTGCATGTCATGCGGAGCTACCTACTGGATTTCCTTGGAAGACTGACCTAGTTTCGCAGTTAGAGAATCCTGAACAAGGGGAAAAGAATTGTGGAAGCAATGAATAATTAAACAAAGCAACAAAAAAAAAAAAGATAATAAATTAACAGTTAAGTGCTCATTACTGCTAACAAATACCACAATCAACCGAAAAACTAGAATCTCCCATCATTTTGACTCTGAGATCGAGTAAAGTCATAAACTTTACAGTGAGTTTTATATCGATCTTATGACCTTGTACTTATAAGGACATCTGACAGAAAACTCGAAAGAAAATGAAACACTAAAGCTATTTGGTAATACTAAGGGCCTTAATTCCCAAATCACATAAAAATGGTAAAAGGCTAAAAGATAGGATACACTCAGGTCAACAAACTCAATTTTATAATAGTAAAACAAAAACATAAATTTTTAAATAAATTACAAGTCCAATTGGATTGGCACAAAATTGTTTACCACAGATCCAAAAGTCTCAACTTAAGGAAAAAAAAAAAAGCATAAGATAGAAAATATGTTAAGAGGGATGATGGGTACAAACCTAGGGAAACGAACATCTAGCTTTTGTGTACCTTCTCTTGCCAAAAGCCACTGTCTGCATGATGCTGTTGTTCAAATGACTAACTTACAAAAGTACAATTCATGAAATTGAAATCAACAATCAACAATCAATCAATCAATTATCTTTATTTCCTGCCAAAGTACAGACTTCTTAGCTCAAACATCACACTAAAAAATAGGGTCTATTCAAACTACCAACTTCTCAACTAAAAAAAAATTGGAAACATTTCTTAACAACCACCAGAGTAGGAAATCAAGGAAATCGGCAACATCACAGACTAGTCGATGATGGGTGGAAATTTGCTCATGCTGGAGGGCAAAAAGGGGTTTTTGAACTTCACTACGTAAATGGTCAGTGAATGAGGACAAATGTGGCCACAACTAATAAGGGCATGTTTGTTTGTGTTTTTTTTTTTTTCTTCTAACACATTTTTGTTTTTTGTTAGGGAACAAAAAAAAACGTAAATCAGATTTTGAACAGAAATAAGAAATAATAAAAACTTGTTTCTTGTTAAAACACTTTCGAGAAACAATTTTTTTTTCTCATATTTTTTCATTCTCTTTCTTTTCTTCTGCTTTTCTTTCTTCTTTTTTCTTTGGCCAGTCGCTAGCCTGGGCGAGGCCGCCAGCCCTTGTCGGCCGGTCGCCGACCATGGTCGAGACCGGCGATCGGCCAAAAGGAAGAAAAAAGAAAAAAGAAAAAAGAAAATAAAAATATTAAAAAATTAAAAGAAGCAAAAAAATTATACAAGTTTACCCAAGTGTTTCTATTCTTTTTCTATGTCGGGAATGATTACCAAACGCGTTCTTTCCGTTTAAAAATTGTTAGGAAGAGAAATAGTTTTTTTTATTTCTTTTCCTGAATAATTTTTGAATAGAAATATTACCAAATGCATTCTAAGTAAGCACACGCCACTCTAATTTGGCAAACATTACATACAAGAATGAGAGATTAGGAAAAGCATGTTTCTAAGCAATTGAAAGCAGATCCACCTTTCAATAGAAAAAAAAACACAGATCCACCAGAGAATGAGAGAGAGGAACCTGCAGAGAGATGCGAAGCCAACGAGCAGTGCCAGAACCTGGAAATTTAACGTCGATGGGTCATGGCTTGACGGCCCACTGGAGGGATCGGCGGCCGGAGCGTGTCGTGACCATAGGGGAATACTCACGGTCGGCTTCGCGAAGCAGGTGGCCGCATCCTCAGCCCTAGAGAGTAGAGACCGAAGCTGTAGCAACAGCGGAGGCGTTGTTGTGGATCTCGGAAGCTACATCGCGGCAGAAACTTCCCGGTTTGCACGTGGAGCTCTCGACAGATAACAAACATGGTAGATTTGTTGCTGACTCAAGCCTCAGCCCATGGGCCTTGAAGAGCCTCTTTGAGGAGTGCAAAGAATTATTAACCCATTTAAAAGTTCTCTTTAGCCCATTGCCGATGGGAAGCCTATCAAGCCGCAAACTAGACTACCAAGACCTACCGATTGGAAATCATTTCGTCTAATTGACCATCAGTACCACCCCCAACCTCTTTGGGATATTTTATGTATCCACTCTTGTTATCAACGCATATTATGTTCTGCCTTTGAATGAATGAAATGGGATGTTTAGACCCCCCCAAAAAAAAAAAAAAAAAAAAATGCATAAAAGGAGGCAAAAGTGGACTTTAATAAGATTTTGAGGACAAAGAAGGTAGGTGGAGATTCATTAATTGATGGAGTAGCATTCTTGTCTCATGCTTTGCCAAGACTAGCATTTGGCCAAAGAGATCTCAAAAAAAATTTCCAACACTCAAAATTTTTGTCAAGAGGCTTTGAAAGCCTAAAGCTGTTTGGGAAATTTGAAGCAAAGGCATCCTAAGTAGGCCTTTGCATGTTGGAAATCCAATTAAAGAAAAGAAAGAAAAGAAAAGAAAAAGGAAAGGAACAAATTTTGTAAAAATCATTCATATTAGCAATTTATGGCTAAAATCGACTGGAATGACTATATTAATAACTTGTTATAAAATGTAGGACTAAATTGATAAATTGCCAAAGGCTTAGGACAAAATTGACAAAATTAAGAGGTTGAAGATTAAATTAACCGACGTACAATGGGTTTGTGACTTTTTGGACAATTATTCGTTTCAACGATTTTGTTATTAAACTTTCCTTAATGATATAGAACCTACATCTCATGAATTGAGGGAGCTCTCTCCATTTATTATTTATATGCCATGTCGCCAAAAATGTGAAATTCAATAGACCTCCATCTAATTTCATAAAATCTTCATCCTCCATGCCAATACCGTATTGATGCATGATTATAATTTACAACCCACGAGCTTAGGAGGCCAAACATGCTCGCAGTAGTAACACATGATTATCGTGCTAACAAATAAGCTTTTGGACTTTTAGTACTTCAGTGATATTCCGGCGATTTTTTAATAAAACGACTCATTGGAAGCTTGTGTGTTGAGTGTATGGCGGCCTTTTTGGCAACTTTCAGAGGGCATTGTTAAGTTGGTCGCCTCTCCCAACTCTTTTATTTTACAAAGAAAAAATCGTAATCTTCAATAATTAATTGTTGACTTTTGCCTTCATGTACACGAAAGAAAACTTCCCAGAAAAGTCTTCCCCTTTTAATATTCAGAGTCTTTTCCTTCCAACCTCTTCTTTAATTCACGCGTTTCCTGTCTCAAGTTTCCAACCTATTAATGCAATGAAACTGGAAAAAAGAAAGCAAAAGCTTTGTTGCTTTATTTTCATTTTGGGTGAAATTCTAAATAAATCCAAGACTAAAAAGCTCCTATCTAAATTAAGTAGGTCTCTCAATCTCAAATTTCCGACCAATTATTAATTCAACGAAACTGAAAACAGACTTTGTTGATTTTCTTCCCCAAAATTAAGAATTCAAGACTAAAAGAAATAACTTTTACATATTATTTATTGATTGAAATGTTACGGTGAGGGCATCCTAACCCTTTTAAGTCTGAAACTCTTGACATTTTTGCACCATTCAAAGATTGACACGTAGATTCTCGTATTACGTATTTATAATTTACTAACCTCACAAGAGCCCCAGTTTGGTAATGTTGGTTGACTCCCTTGGCTTTTATTCGACCGGTTGCCTGTTGCACATTTTGAAGCAATAGCGACCTAAAGCGACATAAGCCATTATATTTTCGATGAGGGAGTGAAAAGACAGATTTTGCCGTTGTGCTGCAGATTTAAGAACTTAAAAAGATTGTCTGGCACAGTTTTCTGGCAATAGTTACAATTCTGAGAATGAGTGTTTCTATAGTGAATGAGGTATTCAGCATCAGCGAGCTCATTATAGTTGCAGCACATTTAAAACAAAGTTGGCTCGTCCAGTTTTGAAATGCTACAATTAGAAGTGATCAAATGGGTACGTGGTGTCATTTAATATGACTTAGGTAATACGTGAGTAGCGGATTGGACTACGTCCGGAAAATTAAAGGCCAACCATGTTTTGGTCTTAATGGGCTTGTGCCATATCCATTGTCAGCCCATTAGCCCAAAAGACATAGTAAATAAAACATAAGTCAATAAAAGACGCAATATTTGGTACGGCAATTTTGTAGACTAAACCTTAGAATATTTAGCATTATTTTTTTTGCAATTTATTTATAAATAACATCATGATACTTCTAATGATAATAATATTAATCTAGCGGGGAATCATTCTATTGTACCGTAATTAAATTAATGGCAAAAAAATCAGATTTTGGATGCGAATTTAATTGTTTGTGTACAAGAAAAAGTTTGGTCATTTTATTCCGTTTGAATATCAAGTAAAGATACCACCGGCCATAGTGGCTCCGCTGGGTAGGCTTCAGATCCTTTGAGGGAAGGTCGGGAGTTCAAAACCATTGCGATGCAAGTTACAAGAAGGCTGGCGGGCTATTAGGTGATTGACACGTGGTGCCGGGGTGGTAGTTTCCCTGCTAGCATTACTTGGGAGTTTACGTGACGACTGTCGGCCAAAGCGGTTCCTTTAGCACCAATATATATATCAAGTAAAGACGAGCTTTGCATGGCAAGCATTGAAAGTTCAATAAGACGTGAAGCAAATGCATTTCCTCTGTTTTACTTTGATGCGATTCACTTTCAAAAATAGATGGTGAAATTTTATTGTCAATTCAAATCGGCGTAGAAAAAGTTTTTTCATAACTAATTTAGGATAATCTCGTGGAGACATATTGTTTTTAGTATCCTAGTAAAAAAATAGAGCCGCAAATGAAGTAGTGAAAACAAGAAAAAACAGGAATTGCAATTCGTGAACACAAAGAGATCAACTAATTGAATTTTCATCCCTTAAGCTTGGTATAATTGGTTGGGGCGTTGTAGAGATTTCCAACTTAGACGCTGTAGATCATCTATTTGAATATCCCAAATTGTGAGCAAACCTCTTCAATAAAGCCACCTGCATAGATCAAAGACTTGAACTTAATTGGTTCACAAGACTCACAGAGTAATTCACGGATCTCCGCATATGTGCCCTTGGGTTGTAAAAGTATAATTAGCATATTCATATAAATATATATAAACTTTCACAAAAAATTATAATATAGTCATTTTAGTTGATTTTCACTGAAATTCACTTATGACGGTCAATAATAACTACACTGCCATGTTAGCGATTTCCAGCAAAAGTTGGCCCAAATGACTACATTATCATTTCGCAATAACGTCTAAGACTTAATTGACAAAGTTGAATAATTTATAACTAAATTAATATCCATACAATAGATTTAGGATTAACCATGTAGTGTTTCCTAAGATTTCCAAATTGCGCTTGAGTTAGAAACAACGAATAAAGTACCAATTATATATGCCTTAATTATACGCTCCTACCGCGTCTTGGAAGAAGAAATCTGGTGGTAGATGCCCTTAGATACGGTCGCAATTGCACCTTTACGCCACCAAAGTATTGGTGTAAGAATCCAATTTAATCTTTGACAAATTGTAGAAAAATCATTCATACCCACCATTCTTATTTTTGGTGCGGAATCATTCGCACTTTTTTTGACGGTCCAGAACCATTTGAAGGACGCACTCCATCAGTTCCAAAAAGATTGCAAATATTATCTTTTCTTTCGCCTTTTTGGACTATATGCCTTTGATCGGAATATTGAATGTTGATTAACTCTAATTAATGTGTGAAGATCGATCCATGCGATTCATCTATGTTATAGATACTATATAATACACAGCAAAAAGACTCCGTATTCTAAGAAGACCTCGGCCTTTTTTTTAATTAAAGATATTATATCCATGATTAAAAAAGTTTAAAGTCTAAAATTTTATTTGATTTCTCGTATGGTTCTATTTTAAGTTTGATAATTTTCTATTCTACAAGTTCTTTGTAGAATGCTTTTCCCTTTTCATACTTTGCACAAATTCTTTGTACTATGTCACTGATTTCTTTTTTTTTTTTATTTAATAACTGAAATGACTTTACTAATTAAAATGTGAGATTTTATTTTATTTTTTGCACACATGCAACGTGTATAAGCGTTTGTTACTAATAGGAAAAAGAGTACTATGTTTTCAGGGTTTAAAGATAAAAATTGATGATTACGAAGGTATGATTTATCTAACAACAATACCTTTTTAGTAGATAGCCACATTGTTGTGATCACCATTGGATAAAAACCCTAATTACACCATTTTGTGTTTGGACCAAGTTATCGGAGAAGTAGTGAAAAGATACATACATTGAATTGTGCAGGCTTTTCTACAAAATCTAATAAAGGTTAATCAAATGTAAAAATACCGACTAAGTAGTACTTAGAGAAGCTAATGTGAATTATGAATATCAGATGATATATCATTTATATTTTCTGTGGAAATATTTGAAACATTCTGTTGTAGATCTCAAGACCCTTTACATCTTACTTTATTGGGGACAAAGTGCTCCAGCCTTTTTTTTTTTTTACTGCTGTTTTTGGTCCCGGCTCCAGCTCTATAATTAATCCAAGAGTTACTCATCAGAACATGAACAGGCGCCGTGACCACAAGTACCCCGTACAATTCCAGGTTGGGACCAACTTCCTGCGTCCCGTTTTGTGACATTGTCGGCTGCTCTAGACGCATCCTTCCCTGACTCGTCCATTTAGCTAATCACGAGTTATAAAAAGTCGTGAACAACGCATCCTACAATTGCATAATTCGAGACCAACTTCCATCGTCTGGTTCTGTGACATTGTTAGGTGCTCCAGAAGGATCATGCAACTCATCCGTTTAACCAATTACAGGTCATAAAAAGTTGTGAACTAACATATCAGACAATTACATAATTTGACACTAATTTCTAGCATCCCATCTATGACATTGTCAAGTGCTCTAAAAGTGTCATGTGACTCGTTTGTTTAACTAATCACAAATTCTACAAAGTCATAAACAACATATTGGACAATTACATAATTCATACACACAGTACGAATAACATATCAGGCAATAAACTTTAGTTCCATATCGAAAATAGTTAGGGATGGAAGTGGGTCGGCTTTTATCGAGTTCCCATTCCCCTCGACCTTAATAGGACTTCTGGGATTTTCGGGTTTAGGGTTTTGTGACGAATTCAGGATCCGATTTGTTGTCTTGTGGGATTGGACGGGCTTGGGATTCAGCTGACGGGCAACATGAAACCCCCATAAGTGATTTACCAGTCGACCCTTACCTCCTTTTCTGCAGGAAAAAAAAAATCAGTTATAGATATATGTCGAGTTCATAAATTCTACAGTCCATACATAACATTTTCGTGCGATAGCCGCCACTTTTAAGTCCAACCTCTCATTTCCGTGTCATTCGATCGTATATTTTTGTGATCGTGTAATGATATACTTCTGTGATCTTATATCACACAATTTTGGTGATTTTTTAATCGAAAGTTTAGGGTCGATATTATACATTCGGCTAAAATTCATGGACTATATTGAACAAGTTTAAAAGTTCATAGATTACGTTGCACATTGGATCAAATTTATGAACCACTTATATCATTTACCTTTTGAGCGTAGACCAAAAGTAATTTTATTCTTATCAAAATGGTCTTATGATATGCTCGAATTTCAAGTGCTATGCTAAGTAAACTACATAGCTAAAGTACATAATAACTAATTAAAATAAACAAAGGGAAGATATGCCGATGCCGATACCGATATTTACATACAAAAAGTGCAATGAGAATACACAATTCATCGTGTACATTTAGAGGACAAGATGAAAAGGAGAAAACTAAAGCAAGTAGGTACAATCGTGTGAATTTTAGGGTGAACATATTAGAGTCTAGATGGATTCATGTGCTTTAGTAGTTCCATAAATATATCATCTACAAGACGAATTCTTAAGTTTAAAAATAAAATAAAATTTTGAAACAACTCTTCCTGTAAGTGCTCACCTATGGCCCTACTTACCAATAATATTGTCTGCTTTAGGTCAGAGCTCATACGATTTTGTTCTTTTGAGCTTTGTCTAGAAAAGACCTCATTGGTAGTTAAAATTGGTGCTACTCCTTCTATAGCATATCGCCTCATCACACTCAGACGATGTGAGATTTGGTTCATTTCTATCATCATGCCATTTTAAAGTTAAAGTCGCACTTTATCCAAACCCTCTTTGGCTCCAACGACCACTCTCGTTCCCGTTAGATCGGATTGTGACACTTTCTTCTAATGATTTTGAAGATAACCAAGGAATGTCGATCAATTTTGTTGTGAAGGAGAAAAAAATGCACTTAATTACATTGAAGAGATTTGCGGTCTTTTGGTATCAAAATTTTGCTTCATTAATTTGAAATTGTTTTTTTTTTTTTGTCGGAAAATAGACTATATTACTCATTAAGTAGGGAAAAGAGTACAACCCGCTAGCAGGGCTTCATTACAAATCAGATCTAACAAAGGTGGAGGAGGTGAAGTGGCCCAAGTTGGGGAAAGGGAACCTTGACCGTGGACTTTCGCAGCCCAGTTGGCTAGGGCATTTGCCGATCTTCTGCAGTGATGCACTTTCAGATTTGAAAAAGAGGGCAAAATATCTTCGCACTCGGCAAGAAGGGCACGGCATTCCCACGGTGGGAGACGCTCGTGATTGATTGCTTCGACCAAAATCAGGCAGTCGGTTTCAATGATTAGGTCAGAGTGATGCTTTCCTTGTTGTAGAAGATCTTTTAGAGTATATAAGAAAGCTTGAATCTCCGTTGCAAGTGCGAGAGGTTCTTGGAACGCTTTTGGTAAAGCCTCCGAGCAGATTGCCTGTATGATCCCGAGTGATGCTGGAGATCGCACCCAGATTTTCTGCAATAGGGAAGGCACCATCTATATTCACTTTGATCATGCCCTGCAACGGTGGGAGCCAGGTAGTGTTAGGGTTTGGCGATTTTTTGCCTGTCTTCGGTTGCTGCTTCGATTGATGTTTCTGAACTGTAATATGCAGGTGGGTGAGAGCTAGAGCTGATTCAACAAGCTGGTCCGGGTGCGTGAAGTGATGGCGGAAGATGACATGGTTTCTGGCCTTCCAGATCTACCATAAAAGAGCTGCTATGGTCTCAAAATCTGGTACGTTACCTTTCTGTTATGATATATCACCATCCAAAAACTATTTTATCATTTTATCACCATCCAAAAACTATTTTCATTTAAAATTACCATTTTATTTTGCTTTCAGATATGAGAAAACGATTACGTACACGTAACCAAATGGCCTCTTATTTCGAAGAGAATCTGCATCTTCGGTCCTTGATGTCTAAAATCTTTGAGCTTTTACTCTTTTTTTTTTTTTTTTGGTCGAAATAGAATATATATTAGATGAACGAGGATATACAACCAGCGAGAAGTGCATCACTAAGTACAATATTTAGGAAAGCAGGAGGAGGGAAGATCAGCCAATTGCTGTTGAACCATGGGCCCTATGGGCTTTAGCAGCCCAATCTGCGGTGAGGTTAGCTTCTCGACTAATATGATTGATCGACGCATTAGGTACTGGGAAAGCAAATCGTCTAGAGCGGCAAAAAGGTGTTGCTCTCGCCGAGTCCGCGGCCGCTTCCGTTGAAGAACCTCCACCAGCTGAGACAGTCGGATTCGATCGTTACACATTGAAGCCGCACCCCGCTTGATGAGATCTTTGGAGAGCCCGATCATGGCGTAGATCTCGCTTGAAACGCCGATTGCGCAGTACGATCTTGTAAACATGTCTGTTAGTTCTCCTTTACAGTTTCGATAGATACGGCTATTGCCCCTTGTGAAGTTCCGTACAAAAGCCCCATCGATGTTACATTTGATTGTGCCGGCATCTCGGTGGTTTCCAACGATAATCCATACTAACATGTGATTTTGGAACCCTAGATTTTGGGGTTGAAGACTATTGAAGATTTTCCACTGGGTTATAGCATTCTCAACCGCTTGAATGGAATTCGGAGCTTGCTTTGCGGAAGATGGCGTTGTTCCGTTGACACCATATCTCCCATAAAAGGTTAGCAATCACTTCGAAATTGGGGGAAGAGCGAGGATGCGTCGCTCGGTTAGCCAACCAGGCGTCCAACCTTTTAACTGAGGTGAGAGTAACTGGTATACTGATCTTAGAGTTTTTCCAAATGCCTCGTGTCCATGTGCAGTAGAAAAATAAGTGTTCAACAGTTTGAGTTTTTACGTTCACAAAGGTGACAAAGAGGGGTGGGGAATGAGATGTCGATATAGAGATTGGCTTTTGTTGCGAGGGCATTTTTGCGGGCCAACCACGAAAAAACTCGATCTTGGGAGCTGTGTGCATATGCCATATCCGTTTCCACAATTGATCCGGAGGTTGATAGGAAGATGAGGCCGTTGCAGGTAGGGCGTGATGAAGTGACAGTAAGTGGTGATAGCAACTCTTTACTGTGAATGATCCTGATGTTGTGGCTGTCCATACTAATTGATCAGAGTCAAGGGAGGGATTTATAGGAGTGTTATAGATAGCTGCACTAACCTGTGCAGTAAAGAAATTGGAAATAATCTCCTGTTTCCAAGTTGCTGATGAAGAATCTAAGATATCTGCGACTGTAATTGGTTCCCCTTCATCTGCACTTCCTCCTAATTTACCAATAGGAAGCCAATAATCATTTCTGATATTAATGTTGGCTCCATCTTTCACGAGCCATCGAGTTGTAGGAAGAATAGCATCCCTACCCTTTAAAATGCTTTTCCACCCCCATGAAGGCCTATAACCCAAAGTAGCAGTTTGAAAAGAAGAGTGTTTAAAATACGAGACCTTTGAACAACCTGCTCCAAATTGCATTAGGTGTCTTTGAAGTAGACGCCACGCTTGTTTGCCGAGCATCGCAAGATTAAAAGTAATCGATCTACGAAACCCATGCCCCCATTTGTTTTCGATTGCTTGACATCCAACCATTTCATCCGAGTGTATGCCCGATTCATTATGCTTTGTTTACTCCACCAGAAATTTGATATCTTACGTTCCATTGATCTGTAGAGGGATAGAGGGAGCATAAAAAGGGACATGGCGTACTGGGGTAAGGCCTGGATGACCGCCTTTAATAGAATCTCCTTTCCCCCTTTGGATAAAAATTTTTCCTTCCAGCCAGCTAATTTAGCATCTATTCTTGCCAAAATCCAGGAAAACATCTCGCATTTTGAACGGCCCCAATCCAAGGGTATACCCAGGTATTTACCGAATCTGCTCACCACAGTATTCGAAGTTCTCTTTGTAAAGTATCCCGTAGTGGTATAGGACAATTGTGGCTGAAAAATATGGCAGATTTGTTTCGGTTTAGAAGTTGACCTGGCACAGGCAAGATGCGATTTATAAGATTATTGATATTTTGGCATTCGAGAGAATGAAGCTTTGAGAAAGAAAACGCATCATCTGCATAGAAAAGATGGGAAAGCTGAGGGCATGCTCTGTTGAATTGAATCCCCCGTAAGTGGCCAATATTAATTGCTTGTTTGATAACTGTCGATAAAGCATTGGCCATTAAGATAAAAATATAAGGAGAAAGGGGATCTCCTTGACGGATTCCTCTGGTAGGTGTAAAATATGGAAGCTGTTCTCCATTGAAACGGATGCTAAAGGAAACTGTTGTGATGCATGCCATAACCATCCTTACCCATTTATGCGAGAAACCTAGTTGTGTTAAATAAGTTTCAAGGAAATCCCATTCAACACGATCATAGGCTTTCTGCATGTCTGTCTTGAGTATAAGGTTGAACTGTTTTGTTTTGGATCGAACCTTAAACTGATGAAGTACTTCCTGAATAACCATAATGTTATCTTGAATCTGTCTGCCACTTACAAACGCTGCTTGTTCTTGATTGATCAGTGTGGGGAGCCAACACTTTAATCTGTTTGCCATGACCTTTGCTATGATCTTATATGCAAAGTTACAGAGGCTGATAGGACGATACTGTTCAATGCTTTCAGGGCGATGAACTTTTGGGACCAAGGTTAGTACCGTGCGATTTAAATTTGGATGCATATGGCCAGATTCAAAAAAGTCTTGCAAATGCTTGACAATTGTATTTTTGATTATGGTCCAGTGATGCCTATAGAAGAGGCCATGGAGGCCGTCTGGACCAGGGGCCTTGGAAGGACCCAGTTGAAAGGTAGCTTGAGAAACCTCCTCTTCTGTTACTGCCCTGATAAGATGTTCATTCATTTGTGAAGTTACTATTGCTGGACATTGGCGGAGGAAGGGATGAAAATCTCTATGGCCTACTGATTGATAGAGTTGGGTAAAAAAACCCATTGTCATAGATTTAAGCTGATCAGGCTCTCTATGCCAGTTCTGGTCTGCATCTTTAAGTAAGCAAATTTTGTTTCGCTGTCTCCTTTGCACTGTACAAGCATGGAAAAATTTTGAATTCTTGTCTCCCCATGCTAACCAGTTGAGCCTTGAACGCAGCGCCCAAAATTGTTCCTCCCGATGCCACGATTCTTGCTGAATTTCATGTCTAATAGAAGTGGCTAACTCTTTATCTCCCCTTCGATAGGATGTTTCATTTGTAATATTCTGAAGTTGTTGCTTGAGTTGCATAATACGTTGCCCGGCATTACTGCGAAGCGAGATCGACTCCGGAGTAGTGAGCTTATGAGATACTGCCCGTAATTTAGAGGGTAAGGAGGAATGGTTTCTTTCCCATGCTTTGCTTGAACTATTTCAAAGACATTCTCGCATGGTGACTCCAATAAGCTTCATAATGAAATCTCTTCTGTGGCTTATCAGGCAGATAATGAGTGTGCAAGACAAGTGGGCAGTGATCAGAACCGATCGATGGTAAGGCGAAGACCATGGAAGATGGATAAGTAAAATTCCAATCCGAAGAGCAAAAAGCATGATCCAGCTTCTCCTTCACTAGCTGATCCCCATCTCGATTGTTTGACCAGGTGAACTCACATCCTTTACTTGCTAACTCTATTAAAGCACAATCATCAAGTAATTTCCGAAAAGATGTCATTCTGGAATAATGAGCTGGTCTTCTTCCCGTCTTCTCCCAGGGATATTGGAAGTCATTGAAGTCTCCAATACATATCCAGGGTAAGTTTGTGGAGGCATGAATTATCCGGATCATATTCCAAAAATCCTGCCTAGGATGGAAAGAAGCTGGAGCATGGAGACAGGTAACTTGCATAGATATAGAAGTCTGGGTATCCAAAACTAACATATTTACATAATACTGATTCAACGAAAGAACTGTAATGTCAAACAGGTCATTCCAAAAAACTGCAAGACCTCCAGATAAGCCGACAGGATTCCTCAAAAAGGAGTGAGAGAAAGGAAAACGCCGCTGTAAGTTCTGTAACACTGAAGCTGTATTTTTCGTTTCCATTAAAAACACAATATCGGGCCTTTCAGAGGCTACCAAAGCCCTTAATGCTTGGATTGTCAGGGGAGTGCCCAACCCCTGACAATTCCAACTTAATAGTTGAGCTTTTACTCTGTGTACTTTAATTTTGTGCTATTTTAGTCCCCGACCATCATCAATGTGCAATCTTATTGATATATTACACGGCGTATCTGGACAGTTAAAAAAGAATACTATATTAAACATCTGAATTCTTATTTACGCGCACAATCTGTGGTCCATTTTCTGCATCATATGGCCACAAGAGACTGAAATTACACACCAAATAAAGGGAAGAAATTGGTAAATTTGGAACAAGAATGTTTTTTCACCACGTATCGTCCTTTGGACCATCGAATTCTTGGTGGATCGAAAAAGGTAAAATTTCAATTTTGGTTCCCGAGCTTATTCATTTTTCTTTTTCCTTTTTTTTTTTGAATTTTTCACTTGTCCAATTTAAACCTTGAACTTTCGTAATTCTCCTAGTCAAGTCCCTCCAGTTTCAAATCCATTTAACGGGCGTGTCCATCAGAGCCTAAAAGAGATCTGATGCGGAAAAGCCTGAGTGTAGAAAGCGTGTGGAGAATTCTCCTGACTCAAGATCTGATTATGGTTTTGATTTTCAAGGTTTTTATTCTCGTGCATTAACTGATGCTCCAACGTGGGAAGGAATCTTTCCTTGTTAGAATGTTGCTAGCTCCAACGGGTAAGTTAGTTCTAATCATCTCGATTTGGAAGCGAATGGACTTGATTAGAAAATCTATGCAAATTTAAGGACTTGATTATGTAAATCAAAAGTCCAAGAAGTTGATCAAAAAAATGTCCAGGTTTAGGGACCAAAAATGAACTTTTGCCTAAAAAAGATAATGGCCAAATCCCCCAAAAAAAAAAAAACAGCCTTTAGCATTTTGGGCAAAAATAACATAATGTTTCAAATGTCCTAGAAAAGGTGACACCTATTAATAATTCTATTCATTCTCACTGTTAAATCACTGTACTCATCCTAATCTTGCGTTTTGTAAACGATGTCACTTTTGTCGTGAGCAACGTGGTTCATTATGTGCCTCAATAAAGTGAGTTGCCTTCGATGATGAGCTGCGATTTGACGATGAGGACGGACGGAAACTATAATGGATATCATTTGTATCCCAATGGTGAAAAGACTTGCCTTTTTAACTCTTTTATAATGTTTGCAAGATCCCAGATGGAAAAAGTTGGGCTTTTCTTTGAGACATTTGAAAGATTGTATTATTTTTTTTCAAGGTGCGAAAGATTAAACTTCTCTTTTGGGGATTTGGCCAAGAAAATAATAGAAGAATACCCTTTGTCATTGTCAAAAGAAAATTTCACTCATTTATCACAATCAAATATGAGAGAAATATAAAAATCTCCCAAATAAAGCAAATTTCAAAAGTGCTAGAAAATAAAAATAAATACAAAAGAGAAGAAGGGTTTTCTTGAGGGAGGGTTTTTCGGAAGGGGAAGGATTTTATTAACGAATATCCATATTCAATTAGCAAAAAGGTACGGTTCAATGCACACAACACCGGGACGAGGACCATGGCCAAGGCCACAAGCACCGTTCAATCAATCGACGGACCAGGACAGCGCATGGCTGGGTACACTTTACGACGTTCCCTTCTTTGTACTTTAGCTGATAAGAGTCCTCGCCTTCCAAATAATTGAGCAGAGGCATCCAAAGAGTACCGCCAAAACTTTGTCCTTGCATGGCCGGGAAGAAATCGTGAAATTCTTTGACCTAGTTGAGGAGGAGAATGATGGAACAATCTTTCCCCCTAGCAATTAGGTGGACACATGAACATGCATGTTTCAATCATGCCGTGGAGGAAAGTTTCGGGGTAGGGATTGTGGAATGTGACGTGTTGCATGAAACAACTAGGAAGGATCCTCTGTCTCTCTCCACTACTCGGCCCAGCTCCTCCGCAGTAGCCGCAGCCGCCGTGACCGGCCCCCCCCGCCTCATCCAACTTTTTGCACATTCTGTCCCTGCGTCTGTCCCTCACCACCAGCTTTGGTCTGCAAGCCATGGCGTGGAGGGTGGTTGAGGTGAAGGGCGGCACAATGGCGAACCAGATTTGCAAGCAAGTGCATGCATGAAGTAGACCTCACCCACGGCTTTTCTCGTCTTTTTGCTTATTTTCGTCTTCGACCTCAAGGTCGACACCTACATGACTCATCGTCACATAAGCGATTTATACCGGAAATTGGCCAAAATGACTACATTAAAATTTTACTCGAAAGTCTAAAGTTAAATTTATAAAATTAAAATGTTTAGAACTGAATTAGCGTACGATAAGTTTTGAGATTTAATGGGTAAGTTTTTCCTTGCTCGAGCCATTGTCATCTCTTGGCCTACGCCCTTGGTTGGCCTGGTGCATGTCATTTCTTGGTCGGGCCATAATCATCACAACAAAGACAATTACTTTTGTTGTTATCAGCCTCTAGTGACGAATATATATTCATCTCAAAACCTAATTAAGTAGGAAGATGCCTTAAGACATCCATTATCGGGACTACTGCTTTTGTTTCAACTAAATTAATTTAGAAAAAAGTTACGTTTGCCTCATATTTATGAGATAGGGACAAAATATATGTTTCTAACAGAGTAAACGTATGTCACGAAAGATCCCCAACAGATGCAATTACTTTTGTTACAATTGAAATATTATGGAAAATATAGTAAATAATAAGATAGAGACAAAATATCTGTTCCTAAAAGTTATTATCAAAGACACTGTATTTTGTTTCGCTACACCATTATTAGTAGGACATATCAACTTGACGCTAATACGTAGCTATAATATTTTTAAAATAGAGAGCACTTTTGTCAAATAATTTATTTGTTTCAAAAAAAAATTAGGAACATGACAAAGAGTTGCCAATGTATATGCCTTTAAAAGCCAAGAATATTGTCCAATTAGTTCTAAATCTATTGTACGGATATCAATTCAATAGCAATGAGTTATGTAGGATGGCCAATGATGATTGGATCACCACCTTAGCTCTTTCCGTCGAAAATTGACCCAAAAGAATTATATTATAATTTTGCACAAAAATTTTAAGATAAATTGGTAAAATTGAAAAGTTTATAACTAAATTGACATCCATACAATAAATTTAATAGGTAATATTTCCTTAAAAAGCCTATTTTGCTGTAATTAGTTGCGGTATTGAAAAGCTATCATGGAGTAGTAACTCTTCCATTAGCACAATCAACCATTGGACTAATGGCCTAATCTTTCTTTTCTTTTTATGCAAAAACTAGCATCCTTATTCTTACATTTACACTTAAGTAGTAGGGGTGAGCGTTTCCAAATTCCATACAAGTTTCACTTAGAACTTGGAATCTATCTACTAGAACAAATTCTTATTTTTTGGAATCTAAAACTTACCCTACAATAACCCATAACTTAAAACATATCCTATCGCAAGTTCCAAGATTAGTTTAGGTTTTACCTAGATTCCACCCGTATTATTAATTGAATAGTTGCAATGAATCCATCAATAAATCCATCACATTCAATGATGCTATAATCCACTGATCACAGTTTATATTTAAACACGCAAGGAATTTGAAACATTAATAAAGTAAAAGTCTTAGTTATAAAATAGAAGCTTAGATTAATAGTTCCAAATTATATGCTCATTATTGGAAGCCATGAAATACCGCAGGATCGTGCGAAGATATGGACCGAGAAAAATACAAAATATTATTTAAGGTTTCAGATTTCACCTACTTAGAACCTGCAACTTATCATACATACCTTAGAACCTAGAACTTGACAAGTTCCCACAGATATGGTTTTTCAGTTCCAGATTCTATCTTAAAATCATGCTCCTCCTATTAAGAATTAGGGGATCAAATCATACCAAACATAATTAGAGCTAATCTGTGACCACTAACTCTTCTATCAATCAATTATTTTGATGCAATTCAAAGTGCAAGATTTGGAAAATATTTTTCAAAAAATGATTAGTTATTTTGTTTAAAAAAATAAATCAACATAAAACATTTTCATTTTCGATAACAACTTATGATTCATTACTTTCGTGAATGAAAGTAATTTTCTTTTGTTTATTTTTGTAAGCAATACAATTGATTATTCTTCAGAAAAATATTTTCAAATTGAATTTTTTGTTAGACAAAAAATGCATTCTTAAAACGAAAAGGATCTTGAGAACCTAGACCACGTTAAACTGGCCAGAGCTTTTCTAATATTCAATTAAAAAACCCTGAAAATTTCTACGTTCCACCGACCACTATATGGCAAGCCACCATCTCGAAATTGAAGAAAAAGGAAAGTAACATTAGGAAAAAGATTAAAGCTAGGATTCAAAAAATGGCCGATTTGCAAAAGCAACTTTTGACAGATACGATCCTTGACTTTTCCTCCATTACGCCTTGACTTTTCCTCGACTGCACTTTGCATCATCTGATTTTCCATTTATTGTTTCCCATGCGATAACAAAAATTATCCAATCAACTATGAATCTATTATACAAAATCTATGAATAATAATTTAATCATAAGTTCTTTAATTTTATCAATTTAGTCATATATTTTTATGTAAAATTATAATATAATTCTTTCAATAAATTTTCGCAAGAAACTGGTGACGTGAGAATGTGCCTTGTAAGACAATCAAAGAGGGTTGGACCGCCATATTAACAATTTTCAACAAAAAATAGTTAAAATGAATACATTAAAGTTTCGCGTAAATATTTAGAAATGAATTGACATAATTGAAAGGTTTATAACTAAATTGATATCTATACAATAGGTTTGGGAAGGAGGGGAAAACAAAACAAATAAAAATTTAGGTGGAAATGAAGAGAAAGTCAAAACCTTTGGAGAAGGAAAATGTAGGAACTTTTGAAAATTTTGTGTGTTTTCTACAATTTGCATTCCTCGCCCCACTTCCCAAGTGTTCAAGGAAAAAAATGGATTCCCTTTTTCATAAACAATATTAGGGCATAAAATGCATATTCTATGATAATCGATGTAGAATAAAGGATAAGAAAAAACTCTAAAATGATTCATGTAATTTTCTTTCAAAAATACGATGCACCAAACCTTATGTAGTAGGTTTGGAACATCTTCAATCCATCCAATAGTGATCACACTATGTTCAATAAATTCAATTTTTAAACCCAACATAATATATCTACGCATTATTATGTGGCTGACTATCAATATAAAAATACATACATTTACCAGGGACATGTATATTTGGAAAACAAATACAAAGAGATCAACTAACTGAATTTTCATCCCTTCAGGTTGGTATAATTGGTTGGGGCGTTGTAGAGATTTCCATCTTAGACGTTGTAGATCATCTGTTTGAATATCCCAAATTGTGAGCAAACCTTTTTGATAAAGCCACTTGCATAGATCAAAGATTTGAACTTAATCAGTTCATGAGACTCACAGAGTAATTCATGGATCTTCACATATGTGCCCTTGAGTTGTAAGTATAATTAGTGTATTCATATAAATATATATAAATTTTTACACAAAATTATAATATAGTCATTTCAGTTGATTTTTACTGAAATTCACTTATGACGGCCGATAATAATCAAGGGAAAAAGGCAGAGGGTAATTAAATGAGATCTGCTCGCAGGACGTTTCGGACAAACCAAGAAGGACTGGAACATCCCTGCACGCGGCCCATCGTAACCAACCCCTGCTCCTCCTCGATGGACGAGAGAGTCGGATTGGGGGGGCCTCTTCAACCCCTTGCAATTAGACACCTGTGACCCCCAAAAGAAATTGAAAAATTAGAAAGGAAATTAAGGTAATAAATTACCGGATTAAATCCCAGGTCCAAAAGGAAGGGAGGGATGGTCGAGATCTGGTTCCTCAGCCAACGAGGATCCGAGCAGAGAGCAAAAAGCTGGAGGAACGGGCGTAGGCGGGCGGGCGGGCGTCGCCTGCCGTTTCGAGCAGATCGAGAGACCGGATCCAGGAGTATAGAATCTCGAGCAATCAATGTTCGACCAGACATAGCGGGACGTGGACAACGTGGAGTTGGATCCTTTTCGCTTTGCGAAGTTGCGAACCACCGCCTAATTTAGGAAGCGCATGGAAGGGATTACTTGGGTTTTTTTCCCTCGAGATATATTTTGCCCCTATTGGGAGATTTCGATTTATAACTTTGGCAAGGAATTTAAACGGGGTGCCAGCAATATATACATAGGCCCCGTCCGTTCCCGATTCCATGGTCCCTTCTCAAACACCTTGATCCATCACACCCTATATCTCTCTGTCTCTGTCTCTGTCTCTGTCTCTGTCTCTCTCTTTCACTACACCATCGCGCAGAGTCCTTCGCAGCAAAGAGGACCAGCAGGCAGCGGCAAGTTGCAACAGAGCCTCCTTCCATAATAGAGTAACAAGGATAAAGTTCAACCCCAAACCCAATACCAACCGGGCCCCAAGTCTCTCTCCCTCTCTGTCTCGCTCTAAAATCCCAAGACTCCACAATCCCTTTTTTCCTTTTGCTTGTTTTGTTCACCAGCTGTTTCCCCTTGCGTACTTAAAAGGAAAAATTATATTAGCCAGAGAGCCAACTCTCTCTCTCTCTCTCTAACTTTCTTGAGGCTTTTTGGTTTTGCTTTATTCTCTCTTTCTCTCCGCAAACTCCCCCGTTTCTACCCGCCCCTCCTTGAAACATCAGAACCCACAAAGCCCATCAGCCCCTCCTCTATAAATAATCCAAGACCCATTTGTCCCTTCCTCAGAAGAAAACTCACTTCCCCAGAAAACCCAAATCCCCATTTCTCCCTCACCCTCCACTCTCCTGTTCTGCCGCTTCATCGTCTCCTTTGTCCACACACCCAGAGATCTCCAGAAAAATCTCAACTTTGCGTCGCGCGAGGGGGACAGATCGCGCAGAAGGGCGAAAATGAACGAGTTCTGGACATCTTTGGCCACCCTCCTGGACATCCTGGCCTTATGCCAGAGCCTCCTGCAGATGGTGTTCCCGCCCGAGCTCCGGTTCGCCTCCCTCAAGTTCCTGAATCGGTTGTTCAACTGCTTCTCCTCCTACTGCTACTACGACATCACCGAGATCGACGGCGTCAACACCAACGAGCTCTACAACGCCGTCCAGCTCTACCTCAGCTCCTTCGTCTCCGCCTCCGGAAGCCGCCTCTCCCTCACCCGCGCCGTCAACTCCAGCGCCACCACCTTCGGCCTCTCCAGCAACGACTGCATCAATGACGTCTTCAAGGACGTTGCCGTCCAGTGGGAGCACGTGGTGACGCAACGCCAGTCCCAGACCTTCTCGTGGCGGCCCCTCCCTGACGAGAAGCGTGGCTTCACGCTCCGGATCCGGAAGTGCGACAAGGACATCATCCTCGACTCCTACCTGGACTACATCATGGATAAGGCCAACGACATCCGCCGCAAGAGCCAAGAACGCCTCCTTTATACTAATTCGCGCGGCGGGTCGCTCGATTCCCGTGGCCACCCGTGGGAATCTGTGCCGTTCAAGCACCCGAGCACCTTCGAGACGTTGGCCATGGACCCGAAGAGGAAGACGGCCATCGAGGAGGACCTCCGCGACTTCGCGGCCGGGCAGGCGTTTTACCAGCGGACAGGCCGGGCCTGGAAGCGAGGCGACCTGCTCTACGGCCCGCCTGGGACGGGGAAATCGAGCATGATCGCCGCCATGGCCAATTTCCTTGGCTATGACATCTACGACCTCGAGCTGACCGAGGTGCACTCCAACTCCGAGCTCCGGAAGCTCCTGATGAAGACCAGTTCCAAGTCCATCATCGTCATTGAGGACATCGACTGCTCAGTCAATCTGTCGAACAGGGCGAAGGCAACCCACGCCGGCGCGCCGCGGAGCTACTACGACTCCGGCGCGCCCGACGCGGCCCGCGGCGGCGAGGATGGGAACAACAACAACACGATCACCCTCTCGGGGCTGCTCAACTTCACCGACGGCCTGTGGTCGTGCTGCGGGAGCGAGAGGATCTTCGTGTTCACCACCAACCACATCGAGAAGCTCGACCCGGCATTGCTCCGGAGCGGCCGGATGGACATGCACATCTACATGAGCTACTGCTCGTACCCGGCCCTCAAGATCCTGCTCCGGAACTACCTGGGCAGCGAGGCCGAGGACCTCGGCGAGGCGGCGGCGAGCGAGCTCCGGGAGGCGGCGGAGAAGGCCAAGATGACGCCGGCGGACATAAGCGAGGTCCTGATCAAGAACCGGAGGAACAAGGAGAGAGCGGTGGGGGAGCTGCTGGAGGTGTTGAAGGCGAGGGCGGAGAGGAACGAGAAGTACGGAGGGTTGAGGGAGGAGTGCGAGCTGAACGGGGTGGTGGAGGAGATGGAGGAAGAGGAGCAGGAGAAGAGGGCACTGGAGAGCCCGAAGGAAGGGAGCGACTGCGGTGACGATTCTTGCAAGAAAGTGGAGGATGATGATGATGAAGAGAAGAAGAAAGCAAAATGAGAGGGAAAAAAATCCATTCGTCCTTTTTTGTTTTTGTTTTTCACTTCCATTTCTTCTCTCTTTTTTGCACCTTTTTTTTCTCTCCCTTCTTTTGGCTTAGAAAATGGGGAAAACAGCAATTCGATGATTTCGCTTCGTCATTTGTGAGGGCTAGTTGGTAAGTTTCGATTTTTAAAGAGCTCTCGAATTCGTGTCTTATTATGGAATTAAAAGCTCGCATGACTCAGCAAATATTATAAGAAAATTAGAAAATAAAAAGCTCTTACGACATATTGAGTTTATCCACTTTCGAGGGTATTCTGTTGTGTTGCTTTGTTCTTTTTGAGATGGCCAGCCGGCCACATCCATGTTTGGTGTTTAGGCAACGTGCATCATGTTATTTTGGAGTCGAAAATCTTAACTGAGGGGAAAGTAAATCTCTTAGTTATTTTCTGCTTTTCTTTTGGAAATTTAATTGCTCCATTCTTCCAAATGAAACTCCCATTTTACTTGCTTTCAAAAAAAAAAAAAAAAAAAAAAAAAAGTGGTAAAGAAGGGGGCAAAGAAAAAAAAAAAGGATTTCATTTCACGTCCGACCATGGAAAGTACAAGTAATAGTGACTCATCGCGTTGTCCAAATGCTTCACATGCGACATCTCCCCGGTTTTTTTGGATTATGTATGGGTGTGGGCAATTAATTTCAGGTCCCACGATTGTTCTTGAGATGGTCTAAAGTGATTCTCCAAACATAGTCAGTAGTTTATCCCTTATGAAGTGAATAAGGATTTTAGAAATACGATTGGAGGAGCAAGCAAGAATCCAGAGGTGTTGCTAGTGCAGAAGCCGAAACAGGGCGAGATCTAGAGGTTTTCTGAGGTTCGCTGGACGGGGTTTTCTGAGGTTCGCAATCTCGCCGGCAAAGTCCATGGCGCATGCCCTGATCATCTCCAATTCCCTTTTATCCTCTAGTTTAAAGTTTTATTTTAAATTTTTTTAGTTTCTCTTTTTTGTTTGAATCTTAATCTTTGTCTAAATTTCATTTTGGACAATAATGCCTTGTCCTAGCTGCCGAAAAAATTTAAGTGCTCTTGGATCGACGAACTCAAACTCTTATTTTAACAAAGTTCAATTGGTCATCTCTTGAGAAAACAACTTCATTTTAAATTCTTATATGGAATTTTCTACCCATTTTATATGGACACAAAAGTAGATGAGAGGAGAAACTTGTCCCTTTTGCTTACTCAATGAACGTACCAATGTGCGCTTATTACGTGGGGTTGGGAGAGCTTGCCAGTACGCTAGTGAGGTGACGGTATCGCGGGATTGCAAATTTTGTTCATGGTATAGGATCATATTGCAAATTGAGGACCGACCTCCCTCTCTCCATTTATTGCTTATAGATGCAACGTTGCTAAAAATGAGAAATACGGAATATAAAGGTGTGATCATTACTTGATGTGGTATTTATTCACTTAGAATTTCCCGAAAGTGCGCTTTTTCCTCTCCCTAGCAAATGTATTAACCTTTGTGCATCCCCCTTTTTAACATCTTTAACCTTTCTAAAAAGCGTTCCCCCTTTTTGGCCGTATCCTTTTTTATTTATTGATTTCATATTTCTTTTCTTATGGGTCCCACGTCCCACGTCCCACGTCCCCTGTCCTTTTTAGCTTCTTCCTTCTCTCTATTCTCTCTATTCTCTCTCAAGAGGCAAATAAATGAATATTCCGAAAGATCATATGCTTGTGCTCGAATATCCTAGCCAGGGCCACATGAACCCACCACCAAAACGTCGATGAAACCCTCCTCAACCGCCTATGTTTCTACAGCTACCGATAAGACCCACTCAACCTCAACATAATTCATGCTCTTTGTGAGGAAATTTAGTATTTTTTTTTGACGAATAGATGGGTAGAAGGCGAGAAAATTGATTCTCAACTTCTTGGGGGTAATGAAATGCCCAGAGGATTTGCTTGAGAGCAAAACTTATCACGAATTTACAATTAAATAATAATAATTTTTTTAAAAAAAAAATTATTGGGAGCAAAACAAAATCGAGTCTTGAAACTTATTAAATCTATCCAATTGAGTCCATTTATTATTTATATTTTTTTAAAAGTTTTAGAATTTAGTTATACCGTCATGACAAGTTTTATGACTAAATTTCATTTTTTGAAAATTTCAGGATTTGATTGTATTTTTATTACGAATTTTATAGTTTGAATATATTTTTTTGAAAGTTTTAGTGCTTTTTAATTAAAAGAAAGTTTTAAATTTTAATTAAATATATTTGATGAGTGTTAGGACTTACTTAACCCTTTTCCTTAGGCGAATGCACAAGTAACTTTATAAACGAATGAAGAACTTGTTCATCTCAAAGAGGTGTGGAAAGAAAATTTCGACAAAATCGAGGGGCCAAAAATGGGAACCGGGGGTGACCCGCCGTGAATCGAGGTGGATTAGGGGCCGTACATGGGGGAATCTCGGTGTATAGGGGCAAATATGGGAACCGGGTGGCGGATCGGGAGACGCGGCGACGGAGTGGGGCCGTATGATGTCGTCATGTAGCGCGTGGGGGGGCGAGATCACGCCAAATTCACGGAGAAAAGGAGGGCAACGCCAACGAACACTAGCACTGACACTTTTGACCGGAACGGCCCAATCCGAGTGCGGCTCTACCTCCCCATTCCGACGCAACCTCACAGCTCATGCGTGCCACCGCTGACTCATCACGAACTCACTTCGACACGCCTCCCAGTCGTCATCAGCATTAGATCACGGCTTAGGGGAAGATAGTATTCCTTTTTCTGCCGTCATGTTGCTGACTTTGTTGCTTGGAGCGTTTCAGGCAATGAAATAGAGACCCGGATAAAATATGTTTTATGAGTTTTAAAATTGGTCTAGTTAGTTATTCGTCATATTGAATTTCAGAAGAGCCAACGTGTGGGAATTAGGTTTCCTTCCTCGGTTGTGGCCGCAACAATGGTTATGTACAATGCTATAGGTTTTCTACTGTCTCCCACTGTTGCAGCATAAAGCGAATGTCGGTTGCATTAACAGAATCGTTATGCCTATAGCCCTTTTGCCTACCTGTTTGAGCAAGGAACTTGGTGACGACCGTGGGGGCTATTTTCAACCTTGAGCACCTCCGCAATGAGGCTGGGCGTCATGCGACGAGCTTTCCGGAGCTCCGTGACGACCATAGGGCTATTTAACCCTTTTATTATTTGATAAGTTGGAAAATCATCACACCCCATTATCGTCACATGCAGTTGTGGTTCCGTCTACGTATTCTTTTTCCTTTTTGTCAACGGGTTTCCATCTATGTGTAGGTTCAAATTGTTGGTCCCAGGCATCTTCAACTATTTTGAGTCATTTAATTTAGAGCATTTTATTAATAGTTGTTTTTTTTTTAACTCTTCTAACTTAGCTCGCAAGAAATGGTTTTCTTTAGAGGGTAGGGCAGGCAATGTGACATGTGGGCCACAAAGTGAGTGTGGTAGAGAGAGAGAGAGAGAGAGAGAGAGAGAGAGAGAGAGAGAGAGAGAGGGCGCTGTTCTCTAGCCTTTCCATTCCTGTAAGCGATTCCTTGCGTTTGCCACGCCCACCCAATTTAGGAAGCGAACTGAAGAAATTCCTGGATTTTCCTTTGAGATTTATTGCGCCTTTTGGGCAATGTTGCAGGCCCCGTTTAAAGGGGAGGAAAGGGGGGGAGAGGTCGGAAAGGGTTTAGAGGGCATGTGAATTGAGGGGTCATATCTCACCCCGTGTTCATTTTCTTCACCAGCTGTTCTCTCTTGCATTGGAGGGCATCGAAAATTAAATAGAAGTCAAGTTATAATTGGCAACAATAAACTAAAGTTTTAAGAGTAAAAATATGCAATTCCAGGAACTCAAACATGACATGACCCTCGAAATGCCACCAACAGTTATTCAACTGGTGTAATTATACATTTTTTGGCCGTATGTGGAAACTGTTTCCTAGGAAATAATAATTATTTCGGGTCGAAAATGTTGGCTCTTAATGAATGGAATCACTATGCTTGTCGATGCTTTATGTATATTAATGTTGAGGCGTTTGAAATTAAATGAAAGTGAAATCACAAATTTCAAAAGTAAATTAAAATCTATAATGCTTTATGTATATTAATGTTGATCAAGTTTGACTGAAGCTTAGACACAAATTCTTGAACAATTGGTGAATGGCTATTTCTAGCTAATTACCTTTTCAATGCAGACAATAAAACATCAACGAAATTAATTAATGTGAGTAATGATAAATCCAATGTCGAATCGCATGATCGGCAATACAACACGTGTTGGCTTTGCAAACAAAAAGGAAAATAATATATTACTGTAACTTTATTCACAACACAAAAGATGGCCCATGTTGTCTATCATGCGATGATTGGTAATACAACACGTGTTGGCTCTGCATACAAAAAGGAAAATAATATATTAATGTAACTTTATTCTCTCTTTTTTTTTTTTTAACTATATTAATGTAACTTTATTCACAACACAAAAGACGGCCCATGTTGTCTATCATGCGATGACATGAGAGTCAACATGTACGGACATCTTTTTCTGGAAGGTAAAAGAGGTACAAGACAAAAAGACTTATAAATTTTCTTACATTAATTTATTATTTTCCTTTTTGTTTACAGCATCAGCTCCCATGCACCGTTACCGCCACGCATAACAAACATCCGTGAAATAAACCGCCGGTTTTGCGCCATCCAACGTCCCCCACGAGATCCAATAAACCGCCGGTTTGGCATCAGGACCCAATCCCCTTTTCTTGTATATAAATATTCCTCCTGCTCAGAAGAAAACTCACTTCCCAGAAAAACCCTAATTCCGAATTCTCCCTTCCACACCCAGAGATCTCCAGAAAAATCTCAACCTCGACACTCACACAGCAAGGCAGAAAAGAAGTCGTCTTCCACGTCACGAGCTCTACAATTTCTTCTTTTTCATTTTCTTTCAATTAGACTTAATGTATTTTTGTAACTCTCTCTCTCTCTCTCTCTCTCTCTCGTGAAGAATGCAAAAGGAGACGGAAAAGTCAATTAGTCCTGCCAAGACATGTCTGTAGGTCGCCATCGCCGATGACATCCCGGGGCCAGCCCACCTCCCGGGACCACGGCCGGAATCCTCTTGCAATGCTGGAGTCCCTCGGGCTTTTCAAGAATCTTTCTATAGCTTGAACTCGTACGGCTAGTCCCATGTGTCGTCTATTGCATGGTCCCCGTATCTGGGATCACTATAATCCCTATCGTAATGTCGTAGTCTTGGACTTTGACGTCCTGGGTCAACAGCCGTGAGAGGCGTAGATTCTCTTTGGCGATTGCCGGTAGGTAATGCTTTTTCTCAAAGACGGTAATGCTTTTTCTCAAAGACTTCATCAGTTATTACTGGCTTGCCACCGGCAATTTCGTGGATCTTGTCCGCCAACAGTCCCTTAAGCTCCTTGCCCTGGTCGCCGTAGCTGTACTTCCTCCGTAGAGCCACCTGTATGATGTTCGTCAGCGACGTGGACACGTCATTCGTATCCACCGAGCGGTGCTGCTCAATCTTGTCCATCAACATAGAGGTGTCATCATTACTTAATGTGCTATTTGTTCACTTAGAATTTCCGGGAGGGGCGCTTTTTCCTCTTCCCCTTTAGCTAAAACACTCCTCATAGGGTTATGACAATATTGCTCTTTGCGGGTCTCACTTTTTAGCATCTGTGGTCACTGTTCTAAAAATGTTTCCCTTTTTTTGCCGTATCCTTTTTTTTAATTTATTGATTTCATATTCCTTTTCTTATGGGTCCCACGCCCACTTTCCTTTATCTTCTTCCTTCTCTCTATTCTCTCTCAAAAGGCAAACAAATGAAGATTCCGAAAGGTAATGTCCTTGTGCAGCTGTGCTCGCATGTCCTAGCCAGGGCCACATCAACTTGCCACCAAGACATCGATGAAACCCTCCTCCTTGACCACCTTTGTCTATGTAGCTACCGATCCGACCCGCTCAACCTTAGCATAATTCATGCTCTTTGCAAGGAAATTTATTACTTTTTTTTTTTAACAAACAGATGGGGAGAAGGCGAGAAAATTGATCCTCAAGCTCTTGGAGTTAATGAAATGTCCAGAAGATTTGCTTGAGAGCAAAACTTTATCGCAAATATGCAATTGAATAATAAAATTTATGTTAAAAGCACAACAAAATCAGGTCCTAAAACTTATCGGATTTGTCCAATTAAGTCCATTTGTTAATTACATTTTTTGAAATTTTTTGAACTTAGTTACACCGTCATAACAAGCTTTATGACTAAATTTTATCTATCGAAAGTTTTAGGATTCTATTATATTTTAGTGACGAGTTTTAAAATTTGATTATATTTTTTGAAATTTTTAGGATTTTCTTGATTAAAAGAAAGTTTAAAAATTTAATTGTATATATTTGATAAGTGTTAGGAGTTTTGATTCACTTATTTCCTTTCTTTAAATGAATGAATAAGTAAGTTTATAAACGGATGAGTAACTAGTTTTGGTTTTTTTTTTTTTTTTTAAATTAGCTAAGAAAATAAACGGAAATTTCGAAGTACTGTTCATCTTTTCAACCTCGATCGCGCGGCCAAAGCTTCCTTGGCACTCGCCATGGCTGCCAACTGCCACGTAGACCTCTGGCGGCGCTGGTTCGCCCTTACTTGACTCCCTACCGAATCTAGCCACGGCGGCTGCAAGCTTCGAGGTCAAATCTTATAATATGGGGCCCATTAATTCAGCCCACATGTTTAACGACCCAAGCCCTCAACCCAGCCCATGTCTCCTATAAACCAAGCACCGTTCATCTTTATTTTTCTCTTCAACAGATCGTGCGTGATTGTAAGAGGAAGAAGACCAATGACATTACCAAAGAAGGCAGCTTGTCCACGAGAGAGAGAGAGAGAGAGAGAGAGAGAGAGAGAGAGAGAGAGATTTACACGTTGATGATCCGAATGACCCATCAAGCCAATTTAATACCGTTTTACAATACCTAGTAAGTACTCAAAGCCTCTATTCATCTAATTGAAGGAATTGTCAAAGTTATAGCATAAAATTCAAGTTTATGCCAATTCTAAGTTGCTGTGTTCAATTGAGAAGTTCTCAGGCTGTTCACACACGTTTATGACAATTTAGGGTGTTGTGAAGTTATAACATTTTACTGATCTTAATTTGAGCTTACAGTTTTCCCGAAACGAAATTTTGAAATTGGCTACGCATGCTAAACAATTTACGAATAGTAAGTTAGGAGTTTAATTTTATAGAGATACACCACGTGAAGATGGGCTGAGCTTGGTTTATAGGAGACATGGGCTGGGCTGAGGGCTTGAATAATAAAATATGCGGGCTAAAATAAATGGGCCTTATAGTACAATCTACTTTTCTTTACAAAAATTTCGTACTTGAAATTTAGTCATACGTCAATCATCAAACAAATGAGGGGTCTATGTCTTGCTTTCCCCTCTCTCGTCATCACAAAAACTTTTTTAGTAGCCCTTTGCCTTTGTTGATTTTTTTGGGAACTAAAAGTGTACTCTTTTTCATGGGGCGAGTACATGTTAGATGTCTAGTTTAGGGAACTTTTTCGTAAGGACTATATGTAGCTAATGAGTTTCTAACTTAATTTTGTTGGATATGTATATATATTGTGTTGGTGGATTATATAAAACTCTAATATCGTAACTATTGTACTTAATTGGTACGTCCATGATGGGGTGCGATTGGAACACACCGTTTCGACTTGATATGCTATGATGGAAAGACACCCTTTGAAAGGATATGGAGGGAGATGTATAAGAGTTTCCTGAAGATAACCGTAGGCACGGTTGGCAGAGCGTACGCTCAGAAAGAATTTTTTTTTCCTTTCTCTCCCCTTTCCATCAAAAGAAAGAAGGCGTTTCATTTCTCCTTTATAAGAACAATCGGCATTTACGCAGTGGGAATCGGGTGTTTTCCTTGTAATTGTATTCAGACCAATGTGAAGTGTTTTTGTTCATGATTCATCCGCAATTCAGCGTTCGTTCTGGGATTAATTGTTGTTTGCGCATCGGATAAAGGTAAGTTGTCTTCTGCCAACTTGAAATCTAACAATAACCAAATGACTTTTTGTAGTATGTATTTTGATATCATGTTGAGTTTTGATTATGATAAGATTACGCCCCCCTTTGTAGAAAGAACGGTCATGTCATGTCCTTATCCTTATAAAGTCTGGGTGCGATAAATGTAACTTCGAAGATCCCTGCTGCCACAGTCAATCAGAGCTTAATGCTTGGCCCGATAGTCTGCTACCGACAACTGTAGCTACGGTTATATTGATGGTTCCTTTCGTCTGTATTGACAGTTCCTCTGTAGCAGAGCAGCTGGAGATTATGTCTTGCAGAAGGGAGCTCTATCCATCCCTGTCATCTCCGAGATTTCAGTGAAACTTGGTTGTGGCTTCCACCGTTTGAGACTGATACCGTTGAAATCCCCCCTGATAAATCTCCTGCTGGCGGTGGCGGGGAGAGCGTAAAAAAGTTGCCATCATAAAATTGACAAAACCACTTGGAAGATTTTGTTTTTGGTCGAACACCTGACTGACCCAACGAAGAGTGGCCACAGATGTCCCCCATTTGACCGTCAAGAAGAAATGGAAGCAAAAGGGTTGAACAAAATCATCAAATCATTTTCCGCCGAAAAGAGGGCAATTATGAAGGCCCGATAGGCCCTCAGGCCGAGCTCAAAGCTCGCGATCATCTTGGCCAGAACTAGCGGGTGGTTTAAGCACGAGCCGACCAACGTCGCCAGAGGTCCCGGGGGGCAATGGGCGGCGACAGACGAGTGCAGGAGGAGCATTTTATTCAAATGTTCATGAGGTTGAAGATGATCTAAACAAGAACTTTGAAATTTCTTTTTCTCCTTTTTGTCTTCAATTTTTTTAATACAGCGCCACATTGGATCCACGTCATATTTTAACAGCAATTTTTAACAAAATTCTAATGGAGGATAAATGTATCGCTTGAGTACAAGTTTGTGGTTTTTTGTGTTGCAAAAAAAAAAAAATTAGGGTAAATATTATTATAATAGGCATAATTTGGGATTTTTTTTTGTTGTTGTGGTTTTTCCCTTTTTCTTTTCATTTTCTTCTTTTTACTATAATTAGTTCCTTTGGGTAAGGGCATCACGATGAATGTTTAAAAGATTAGGGGCACAATGTAAGTTTGCCGAATTTGCAGGATGGATTCTTTTACTGTCGTGGTCGAAACACTTTTTGATATTGTTAAAACTCAAGAGTTTCTAAAACAAGAGCTCGACCATAGGCATCCAAACATAAAAGATCCCATTAAAGTTGGGGCTGACAGGCCACCCAAGTGGAAGAGAGAGTGTTCATATAATGGGCCTTCACAACTTAATCAGCCACTTTGTTTGCGGGCCGGTGATAGTGGGCCAAGGAGAGATAATAATATTGGACCAAAAGAGAGCTAGAACCTTCTTAGCAAAATCATCTGATAGAGCACCCTTCTCGTCATGAAGGATCCTTGAAATGGCTCCAGCTGTATCACCTTCGAGAAAAATCTCCCTCTACATTGATTTTTCAATGTACGCAGCTTTGGTGGGTTTCCAATTCTTTGCCAGTTGAGTCTTTTCTGTGTATAAAGTTTAAACCTTTGGTGATTCCACTTATTGAATTTACTGAGCATTGTACTCGCCAATTCAATTAGGGTTTTTCAATTTGGGGGTTGGTCTTGGAAACGCAAAATTATTCCTCGCTTTCAGACAAACCTCTTATGAGGGCTGCTGTTTCCTTGAATATAAGTAAATTACGTGGCTATTCGATTCAGTCTTGGAGCCACACGATATTTGCCCCCTCAGCAAACACCATCAATGGGAGAGTATGAGATTGAAATTCGGATGAGAATTTGGCCAAAAGTCAAAGGGAAGGGGTACATTGAAATGGACTCCAAAATATAGGGTGGAAATTGCAATTTCAGATATTAAGTCATGGCTATTTGAGAAAGTGGTTGAAGTCCTAGCTGAGATGGTGCAAGAGGGCTTCCTCCGAGTGATGTTGCACACTCTGCTGTCATCTCTGGACTGTGTAAACACAGGACAATAGAAGAAGCTAGAAAAGTCTTTTCAAGCAAGAACGCAAGCTTTTGAAGGAATTAGATGTGATTGTGTACGACGACATGCTGGTTGAAAACATGCAGAATAAGACAGCAGACCTAGTGTTATCAGGATTAAAGTTCTTTGGTCTGGAAAGAAAATTGAAAGCGAAGGGTTGTATTCTGTTGCCTTGGTAATGATCCATGTGTTTATGTTCATTCTACTCCCACTATATTTAAAGGCTTCATAGCAATGCAAGATGGGATGGGCTTCCTAGCTTTTCGATCACTAGGATGGCCTCAATGAAATGCAAGGCAGTTTCTGGTTCCTTGAGATTGCACGTTGTTCTACTGCCCTATGCCAGTATCCCTTATTGAGGGTTGACTTTATGTTGATCTCTGTTGCTATTGCACCATGACTTCAGGTAAGCCAACTTGACATTGGAATTACCTACGTGTTGCCTGGAAATAATTTGCTTATTCAATTGACATGAATAATATCCTTTTACGACCTTCTCCTGGTTTTCTCTAGCTTCTAGTTACTTTAAGGTGTAAAATGGATCTTTTCCCCGATCAAGATCTAGGCCCAATTTCTAGGGTTTGATTAGCTTCCTTCCCAACTAAACGGTTTTGGTTATTCGCATGTCTTGCCCCATGTTAATTTAACGTTTTTTGCAGGGCCTTGCAGGGAGATTACCCCATATGCATTTGTTGCAATGGTTGGAGGCTATGCTATAGTGCATGAATAGCCTACAGTTTATCAGTCCCACTGGAGATCAATACAGGTTAATAATTCTTTACCAAAAAAAAAAATACAGGTTAATAATTTCGTGATCTCCACGGGCATGAGCTGATTCATTGATCTCTACGGCAATGAGTGTCTCAACCGTATGAATGTAGGAGCTATCTGCAAAACATGGAAGCTAGTACCTGGGAAAAAACATCTTGCTGTTATTCAGCCGTAGATGGATAGAATTTGAAGGCTTGCATTTCCAATATCCATTGATAGCATAACCAGGAAATGAAGTCAAGTTAATCGTGTTGTGGGTCTTGAGATTGGAGATGTGTAGCCGTTGCTTTGAGTTAGTTTTGCACCCAAGAAGATTCAGAAAGTGCCTGCTTTGAAAAATTATGCTGGATGCCACCCCTTTTTGGCTGCATACGTGACCATCAGCTTCAGTTACTGTGTAATATCAAGTTGAGGGAATGATGTCTTCACTTATTCTATTGAAGGTACTTTCCTCTTATGGAAAAATTCTGCAGCATGATCGTCAGTTGAAGAGAGAAATTGTTCACGTATTAGGTCGAAGACAAAAGGAACGGATTATATCAAAAATGAGAAGTCAGGCCTCGACCTAGAGCCTGTAAAAGCTGTTTTATCTACCTAGGCACAAAAGAGGAGGAGTTCGATTGGATTCAAAAGCGGGAACAGTTGCTGCACGCGAGCAGATTCTCGGACGATGGAGCGGTTAATGAGGAAGGAGGAAAATCTCGGAAACAGGGAAGCTATCAAAGCTCATGGAAGTAGAAAAAATCATGGAGACACGGGATCGGTTGAACAATGGAGGTTCACATGGAGAAGTCTAGTAACCGTCGGAGGGGATTCAAGGCCTATGAACAGAAGGAATGCAGAAGGAGAACGGACACGCTCGAGCTATGTCAAAACCAGGTCAAATTTTCATCTCGAGTCTTCTTCCTTTGTGTTTGCAGCCATGTCTTTCGGTTTCACTCTTAGTTTTAGTTTTCGAGTCAATCTTGTAATCCACGAATTGCATTATGAATTTGGTAATTGACAGTAGACTCAATGTCATTCATAATGAAAAGTTCATACAAGTGAGCGGGCATGCTTATCTTAGACTTTCTTGACTTTATCTGTCCCTTTATAAGCTACTTCTTACTCCTCGCATATTCATCAGCGTCAAAAGCACAACAAAGCAAAGTTGATAGGTTTAGCATTGAATTGGACTTGTTCAGTAATTTTGCGATCGAATAAGAGTTCTCACCCTCGCTTTTCCAGTAGTCGTAAGTTTACAGCTGAGAACAAAGGAGGTCTAACGATCGATTGGCATTTGCCTAAGGCGGTACCAACAACATTTCAAGCCATGTTCTTTAGCTAAAAAGATCCAATAAATCACAAGAGAAACACCCATCCATTTTTGAATCACTTGCGTTGATACCAATTGTTTGATGCCAAGATAATATGATAAATAAATCAAATTATTCAACTATTAAGCACAAAGAGTAAGTAAGCAATTCAACGATCAATTGGTATGCGTACAATAAAAGAGCCAAGGGAAAGAGAAATGTTTAGCCGGTTTATAGTGTTTGGAACCTCGCCTCCTGAACTTCCCGAATCCACTGGCCCAAAATCCACAAATCGAATCTAAGTACAAAGGTGGGTTGACCGAGAGCCCACTTTCCAAAATACAATCTTCATCTCAAGCCTTTTAAGGCTTTTTCATTTCACATCCAAGTGTATATCTCACCTCACTAGTGATTCACAATAGTAAATCTAAGTACAAGAGGTTTCTCTCACTTAGATAGGGAAAATTACGTGTATATATTATATAAACTTATTATGTTTGTGTCAATTCAATTCTAAACATTTTAATTTGACTAATTTAGTTTTCAACATTTTAATGATTTGTTAATATAACAATTCTAATCAATTTTGGCTGAAAATCGCTACTGTGGGCGTTAGCCATGCCACATGAAATGGTTAGCACTGATGTGAATACTAATCTGAATTTTAAAAAAAAATTAACTTACTTTTATTATGTTTATTTCTTTCTTTTTCTTATTGGACGACCACAAATTGGGTGACCGCAAATTGGGTCTCTCATGCTTTTTCAGGCTTTTTTTTTATTTTTGGGTCTCACTCTTGGCATCAATGCACACGTGTGTGCAATACTGACGTGGATCCAACTCAAGAGCCGGTACTATCCGGCCCCAACCCACTTTTTCCTTCCCCTCCGATCCCTTTTTTTTTTTTTTTTGGTCAGTCCTACTCTATTCCTACTCTACACTCACTCGCAGACTTGTGCAAGAGGGAATCCCCTGTGCTGCATGCCCGATATCGAATCCCCTGTGCAAGAGGGATCGGGAGAAAAAGTCTCCATGAACTCCGCATTTTCTACGCGCCCTTCATTGAAAATTCAGGAAAGGGCCATCACCGAGGAGAGAGAGGGTGTCACAGTCACATCTCCATACTTTTGAGGGAAATAAATTCCAACCCCTCGCTCGTGACCCGCCCATAATGGGTCAGTCAGACATACTCATCCGCCCTCTTCCTTTTTATCTTTTTTTTTTTTTTTTTTTTTTAAATTTTATTCTTATAGGGTAAAGTTGTTGTTCCCTAGCGAATTGAGTTCACATGGACGAAAAATTGTACTGGAGCCTCACGAAATAGATGAACAGAGCTTACATGAACTCGATGCACACTTGAATATTTCCCCACAAGACCGACGTGCAAAAACATGTATTATGAGGAACCTATGGTGAAAAATCAAAATTCCGTGGAATCTATGTTGAAATAGTTATCTACGAACCATTGATCGGAATTTGTTGATCCAAATTTTAAACATTATTGTAGATTTCTATCATTCATTCGGTTGCTTAACAAATATACCCGGGGCACGCTTCAGGAAGCCCTTTACATTTTTGTGGTCGTGCCATGGAATTGAGCAGCCATGTTCCTGGGCACTTCCGCGAAGGAAATGAAAAAGTGGAAAAGGAAATCTAACAGGTGGTGGTGGTGGTCTGCCGCTCGCTTTGAAGTGGACCGGCATAGCCTCTTCCCTCGCCCACCCCCACGTCTTCTTCATCATCTGCTTCTTCCACACCCAGAGATCTCCAGGAAAACCTCCACTTTCACTCACACGGAATGCCTGATATGAAGGAGTCTTGGACCTCTCTGGCCTCCCTCGTGGCAAGAATAACATCAAACAAATTTTATTAACTTGAGTAATGAAAGAATAACATTAGATATTTTCTTACAAATTAGGAATTACATAAAAAATTCAAGAAAAATTTAAGGATTACATTGAACAAATTAAAGGTTCAAAGACAATATTACATTTATTAAAATTTAAAAATGACATTACATATTAAGAAAAACTTCAAAAATCATTTGTATAATTATACCGAACAAAAAGACTTCTATACATACTTGTGGTGCGTCTCTTCCCGACTCTCTCCACCGTCTGACGGCCACAACACCCAAAAAAGATTCCGAATGCCACCGGTCATAGCGGAGCTTGGCAAGCTCCATCGCATGACGCCCAGCCTCATTGCGGAGGTCATCAAGGTTGAAAGTAGCCCCACGGTCGCCACCAAGTTCTTTGCTCGAGCAGGTAGGCAAAAGGGTTATAGGCATAACTATTCTGTTAATGCAACTGGCATTCACTTTGTGCTGCAACGATGGGAGACAGTAGAAAACCTATAGCATTGTATATCACCATCGTCGCAGCTTCAACAGAGGAAGGAAACCTAATTCCCACATGTTCGCTCTTCTAAAGTTCGATTTGACGAAGAACTAGCAGACCAATTTTAAGACTCATAAAACACATTTTATCCGGGTCTCTGTTTCATTGCCTGAAAGGCTCCAAGCAACAAAGTCAGCAACATGACGGCAGAAAAAGGAATACTATCTTCCCCTAAGCCGTGATCTAATGCTGATGATCATAACCCCGAATGCATGATTTTTTTAACCCATAGCAGAAAAGAAATGGTCCTGTACCAGCAAAAGCTTTAGCACCTCCGACCAGAGTGTCCTTGAAAAGAGGCACTCTAAAATAAAATAGTACTTTGTATAGTCAAATTAAGTAGAGTAGCTCAAGCTCTAAATTGAAAATATCCTAGATAGATATCATACAAATCGTACAACAATTTGGTAAAATCTGGAAAGGCTGCACTTTTTCCACTCCCTCTTTCGCCAAAACACTCCTGAACACAATAATCTGATTATATCGCCGTTTGCAGATCCAACCCTTTGGCTTCCATCTTTTGCTAACGTTCTAGGAAAGTGCCGTTCCCTTTTTTTTTTCCAGTCGCGTCCCTTTCTTAATTAAATTTTTATATCTTTTCTTGTGGGTCCCGTGTTCAGTTTCCCTCACTTCTTCCGTCTCTCCAAGAGAGTTCTCTCTCATGTACCCACTCAAAGCAATAGGGAGTTAGAAAAATAGAAACTTCCACACGCTTGTGTAGGCGGAAAGCGACCGAGCTGGTCCTCATGAGACTCGCACAAGGGAGGCAGCAGAAATGCTTCGCTGAAATACAGGGAGGAAAGGGCGAGATGGGTCTGGTCTTTTGAGCGAAGGAGATCCTCCTCGCCGGAGCTTATCGCCCGTCCTTTTACAATTATCCATCCGCCGGTATTATGATTGAACTTTGCTTAATGATATAGAATCTACATCATGCAAATTGAGGATCTCTCTCCATTCATTATTTGCATATGCCATGTTGCTAAAAGTGCGAAATTCAATAGACCTCCTAGGTCTAATTTCATAAAATCTTCATCCTGCATGTCAGTGCCCGAGCGATGCATGACTCTACTTTCCAACCCACAAGCTTAATAGGTCACTTGCTCAATGTAGTGACGCGTGATTTTTGTGCCCAAGAATAAGCTTATGGACTTTTATTTATTAAACGAAACGACCGATTCGAATCTTTTTGTCTACTTGTAGAGGGCCTTGTTGAGTTGGTCCCGTCTCCCAACTCTTTTATTTAATAAAAAGAAACAAAGAAAACGTTAATATTTAATAATTGAACTATCCGTACGGTGCGAGAGGTCGATTGTGCAGCCTTGATCCTCAATTAATTATTAATTTTCGCTTGTGTGGTCGAACATTGTTCCCAATTTTTACTTCATTTGCACGAAAGAAAACGAAGACAGAAGGTGTTTGGGAGGTTAACGTCTTTCCTCTTTTAATTTTCAGAGTCTATTTTATTTCATCCTCCGGGGAGGGGAAGAGGAAGGGTTTTTCAGGGGCGCGCCAAATTTCCAACCTATTAATTCGAAGAAACTGGAAAAAAAAAAAAAAAAAACTGTGGACTTTTTTTCCCTAAACTTCTAAAAATTCCCAGGCTGAAACAATTAAACTTTTACTTTTTTTATTAAAATGTCACGGTTCAGACATTTCGAATCTTTTAAGTTTGAAATACTCGAAATTTTTGCAGTATTGAAAATATTGAGACGTAAATTCATGTATTGCATTTTTATAATTGATTAAAATTGGAATAACATTTTGGGTTTTCACAGGAAAGCGAAAACAGATGGGCATTTTAAAGCTGTAATTGTTGATGCTTAATGCATTTTAGTGTCAAGGCATTCGAAATTAAATGCCAAAAAACAAACTAAAAATTTAAGAGTAAAACAAGCAATTCCAGGGGCACAGATTGCATCCTCTAACTCTCTAGCTCGTCTGACCAAAGGAAAAAACTCCCTGACTTGCCACTCAAAATGCCATTGACAAATTTTAAACAGAAGTAATTTCAAATTCATGGAAAAACAAAGAATCAAAAGGAAATAATTGCTACTCTATTTGTCAGGTGGCATCTTTCATATCAGCGAAGAAGGGTATAAATTGCTTGTGATTTTAAAAGTATTCAATTATATGGAAAAACAAATAATCAAAATAGATATGATCCAAATTTGTATTTAAACAGTTGCATAGCCAAAACCAAAACACACATAAAATAGAGAAAACAATTACATCCACTTCTCCTTTTCCTTTTTTGATAAGTGCACCAAAAATCTTAAAATTTAATGCGAAAATGTAATTTAGTCGTGAAATTTTCAAAAAGTGCATCAAGTCACAAATCAAATATTTATGTTGATTGCATTCTTTGAAAATTTTAATACTTGAATGTATTTTTGTGACAAGTTTGGAATTTGATTGCATTTTTTAAAAGTTTTATGATTAAATTGTACTTTCGTGATAAATTTTAAAACTTAATTGTACTATTTGATAGTTTTAGAACTAAAATACATTTATTTAATAAGTTTTAGAATTTCAACGAGTGGGGGCCTGCGGCCACGTGAGGATCGACACAGTAGGGTTAAAAACAGGACAAAGCATTAATTTTATATTTTGTGTCATTTTCTGACCAGGTCGCATCTTCCAACCTTTCCATTGTTTCCGAGCATATTCTCGAGAAATTTGTTAAGCTGCGTTTGGTCGAAGAGAAGATAGGACCAAACATGGGAAGAGAAGATAGGACCAAGGGAATGCCAGCTGCATCAACAGGATAGTTATGCTTAAAACCCTTTTGCCTACCCGCCCAAGGAAAGAACTTGGAGGCGATGGTGGGGTTATTTTCCGCCTTGAGAACCTTCGCAGCGGGCTCGGGCGTCATGCGACGGAGCTAACCAAACTCCGCCATGATCAGCGGGCTTCAATTGCTGCGGTTTCGGCGGAGAGAGGTGGCAGTGGCAGTCAGGGAGGAGGGAGGCTTGCGCGACAAGGGCGGAGGTTGGTGGGGACTGTGGTGGTCTGGGTACCATCTTTGAAGGTGGAAGGGAGCTGGGTGGTATAAGGGTTTCAAACTCGTCCATGTCGATGATCGGTGAATGAAGACAAGGGGGTTCGTCATTTTTGGACAACCATCCGTCCCAAACATCAACCGTGTTGTGATTAAACTTAATGTTATAGAATCTACATCTTGCAAATTGAGGATCTCTCTCCATTTATTATTTATATATGCCACATCGCAAAAAGAAAAAAGAAAAACCGTAACTTCTAATAATTGAATTACAGTACGGCGGTGGAGGTGGATTATGCACCGTCGATCCTCAATTAATCATTAATTTTTGCTTGTGCGGTCATTGTTTCCAAAAATTTTTTTTCATTCACAGGAAAGAGCACGAAAAGAGAAGGTTTGGTGGGGCCGACCCAATCATCAACCTATTAATGCAATGAAACTGGAAAAAAGAAAACAAAAAACTTGTTGCCTTTTTTTTTGGGTGAAATTCTAAAAGAAAATCAGAGACGAAAAGGCTCCTATCTAAATTAAGGAAGTCTTGGACCTGAGCATGTCCTTAAAAAGCTTATGTTATCGGAGTCAACCCCAACAATAAAATAAGGTAATGATAAATCAGGAAAGACCAAACCACCCTCAACTGGGTCTCTCCGCCTTGATTTCCGTGAAGTCCTTCTCCTAGCAAACTTGATGTCTTTCTTTTGGGTGAAATTCTTAAAAAAATCAGAGACGAAAAAGGCTCCTATCTAAATTAAGGAGGTCTCAGTCTCGAGTTTCTGACCAATTATTAATTCAACGAAACTGGAAAACAGACCTTGCTGATTAATTCAATAAATGGACGTTATCGTTTCAGTCATTTTTCCTGTTCAAACACCCATAGCTTTTTTCAGCCCTTTTTCCTGTTCAACGCCCATCGCTGTTTTCAGTCCTTTTTCCCGTTCAACGCCCATCGCTGTTCTAGCCTATCAGTTTTTGGTACTCTCAACCCGAAAGCCCCACCTCGTACATCGCTTACAAGCTCTCTTTTTCTTTTCCCTTCTCTCTCTCTCTCTCTCTCTCTCTCTCTCTCTCCCTGAAATCTGTGGAATGCAGTGGGGGATTGGGCCAGTTTGGATTTTTGTCCCCTCATCTCATCGCCTGATGTTCGTTCGCCCGTCTAGGATGTGTAGGCATCGCCTGGTGTCTGTCTCCCGGTCTGCCGTGTCTCTCACGTCATCCGGTGCTGCTCCCTTTTAATGTCTCCCACTTCTAATATTTAGAGCCTCCTTTTCTTCCAGACTCTTCTTTAACTCGCGCGCTCTCAATATCTCAAGTTCCCAACCTCGTCGATTCTTTTTTTGAAATTCTAAATAATAAAAGACTGATATTTTCCTATCTAAATTATTTTTTTTTTATTTTTTTATTTAATCAAAATCTTACAGCTCTCGCAATTCGATATTCTTTTTATCCATAACTCCTGAAATTTTACGTTATTCATTTGTTAGCGTACATTCACATAATAATTTTTTTTTATGACATTTCAAATTTCGAATTACCTGATACATTATGATGGGAAAGTAGGAAATGTGCTTGTGGGTGTTTTCATGTATTTCAATATCAAGGCATTCAAAATTGAACAAAAGTCAAATTATAAAAGGAAAAAAACCACAGAAAACTTCAAATTATACTCACTATAATATATTTACTTTAAATTTTTTTCTACGGTACAAAAAATCTAACATTTGTACCCGTGTGATATATTCACTATTTGTTAAAATTTCATCAATGAACATCGTTAAACACTTATTTATATGGATGCCCAAAAGCATACAGTTCATGTGGCTTGAGTGAAAAAAAAAAAAAAAAAAAAAAGACATTATTTTGTCTGAAAATTATCTTATAAACTATTAACAGAGAGTAAATATGTCAGATGTATACATGTTTGTGGTTTTTTTTTATCACAAGAAAAAGCTTAGGATAAATGTATCAGAGTGGGCATAATTTGAACTTTTTTATGTCGCAAAAAATTTAGGATAAATATGTTACACTAGGTATAATTTGAAATTTTCTTGGACGGTTCTTTCCCAATTATAAATGCCAAAGGCAAACCAAATTCTATAAAAGTGAAAATAAAGTAACTCTGAAAACACGAATCGCGACCTTTGACCGTCTAACGAAACCAAAGTAATTGCACATGTTTTTGGCAAAAAATAGGGAAAAGAAATTCACAACGTTGGGGCTATTTCATCCCCCTTCTAGAAGTAACAATTTTGGCCATTTTGGCAAATTTGAACCGTGGGAACAGAACTTTCACGCGACGTCGGCGCGAGTGGGGCCGGGGGAGCAAAGAGAAGATCAGTACGGTGACGGATTATTAAATCAACCAGCTCTCGAACCCACCCCCCCCCCCAGGGCCCCCGCCCGGGGCCCGCCGCCGAGGGTGATAGCAAACCCGGTCGTACGTTAATGAGTCCGCCAAAGGGACAGGCGTCTCCTCTCTTGGAATATCTAGAATCGATGTTCATTTAATTTAGTGCATTTTATAAATGATTGTTTTTTTGGCTCTACTAACCTTAGCTCCTAAGAAAAGGTCTTCTTTAGAGGGTTGGCAATTTTATGCTTATTATGAATAATAATACATGTAAGATCGTATATGACATGCGCGACTCCTTCCTAATGAGTGCTGGTGTGCAGTCACTTGCATCCCCCCTTCCTAATGAGGCTTTCGGACGATGGGTTAGGGTTCTCAATAACCCAAATTTAGGAAGCGAATTGTAGGGATTACGTGGGTTTTTTCCAGGGGATGTGCAGGGACCGTAAAGGGTTCCCCCCCCCCTCCCCTCTCTCTTTCTCAACCTTTCTTGATGCTTTTTTCTTGATGCTTTTTGTTTTTTTGGCTTTATTTTCTCTCTCTCTCTCTCCACAAACTCCGCACTCCCCTCCTTGAAACATCAACCCACAACCCCCGTCCTCTATATAATTCAAGACCCAGCTTGTACCTTCCTCAGAAAAACTCACTTTCCAAGAAACCCACAATCAATGGGCTGCTGATCTTCGCGTTTCTATTTCGAAGATCAGCTTAAAAGAGTAAAACAAAATTAATAACCAGCATAAAAGATCAACCATTTTTCACTGGTTGTGACAAATTATTGGTAATCAGCATAAAAAATACCTAACCCTCTTTAAAAACCCTCCTTTATGGGCCGATCTTAAAAGAGTAAAACAAAGTTTTATTAATTAAACGTTGTAGATTTTTTTTGGTCGAAATTAAATGTCGTAGATTAAATGATCAAAAAGAGAGAAAAAAAATACAATTATTAATAAAACGCAGTAAATTAAATGATCTGTCTCGGACGTCGGAGAAAGTCCAAGAATATTTTAGACAGGGGCATATGTAATGTGCCAAAAGGTGGTGGGCCCCAGCTTTGGCCAATTTGAGATCACATTTAATGTGCCAAAGGTAGTGGCCAATTTGAGATCATATGTAATGTGCCAAAAGGTGGTGGGCCCCAGCTTTGGCCAATTTGAGACCAGCGTAGGTGGACTTGGACTTGGCCCCAGAGCAATGGAAACATTGGCTGATGATTAGGATGGGTGGGCCCCAGCTTTGACCAATTTGCACCCCATCAGAACCCGAAGCCTGGAAAATGAGAACCCAAAAAACCATTTGGACAAGGAAAAACCCATTTTCCAGTAATTGTATTTCTTTGTGTGTCTTTGCTTGCTTTATGCACCACTTAAAAGTTGGACAAGGGAAAATGACTTCTGCAGAACGTAGAACCACATGTAAGTGGCCTCCTGTGCTGTGCCCTAATATTTCTCCATCACCTGTCTCGTTCCTCGCCCTTTTTCATCGTCCCCTCCTTCCACTCCCTGAGATCTCCAGAAAGATCTCAACCTTGACACTCACACAGGAAGGCAGAAATGGAGTCGTCTTGCACATCTCTGGCCTCCGTGTCCTCCCTCCTGAGCATCATCGCCTTCGTCCTGAGGATCCTGCATGTGCTCCCCCGGAGCTTCGGTTTGCCTCCCTCGAGTTCCTGAGCTACTTCGACGTCCCCAAGATCGACGGCGTCAACACCAACGAGCTCTACATTTTGTTATTTTTCATTTTCTTTTTCACTGTCTCTCCACAAACTTTGACTCACACGGGCACAGATCAGACAGAGAGACGGAAATGAAGGAGTTCTGGACATCCCTGGCTTTCCTCTTGGGCGTCCTGGCCTTCTGCTGCCGGGCCTTCCTCCAGGTGGTGTTCCTGCTGGAGCTCCGGTTCGCCTCCCTCCCCTTCCTGAACCGGGCCCTCAACTGCTTCTCCTCCTTCCTGGACTACATCATACATGAGGCCAACGACATCCGCCGCAAGAACCAAGAACGCCTTCTTTATACTCATGGGTGTGGCCTCGGTTCCTGTGGCCACGCATGGAAATCGGCGCCGTTCAAGCACCCGAGCACCTTCGACACGTTGGCCATGGACCCAGAGAGGAAGAGGGCCATCATGGAGGACCTCAGCGACTTCGCGGCCGGGCAGGCCTTCTACCAGAGGACGGGCCGGGCGTGGAAGCGGGTCTATTTGCTCTACGGCCCGCCTGGGACGGGGAAATCGAGCATGATCGGTGCGATGGCCAATTTCCTCGGCTATGAAATCTACTACCTCCAGCTGGCCGAAGTGCACTCCAACTGCGGGCTCCAGAAGCTCCTGATGAAGACCAGCTCCAAGTCCATCATCGCCATTGAGAACATCGACTGCTTATTAAATCTGTCGAACAAGTCGAAGGCAACCCAGGCCGCCGCGCCCCAGAGCTACTACAACCCTAGGGTGCCTGAGCCAGCCCGCGACGGTGAGGATGGGAACGGCAACACGATTACCCTCACGGGGCTGCTCAACTTCACCAACAGCCTGTGGTCGTGCTATGGGAGCGAGAGGATCTTCGTGTTCACCACCAACCACATCGAGAAGCTTGACCAGGCATTGCTCCGGAGCGGCTGCATAGACAAGCACATCCACATGACTTACTGCTCGTACCCGGCGCTCACGATCCTGCTCCGGAACTATCTGGGCAGCGAGGCCAAGGACCTCGGCGAGGCAGTGGCAAGTGAGCTCCAGGAGGCGGTCGAGAAGGCCAGGATGACGCCAGCGGACATAAGCGAAGTCCTGATCAAGAACTGGAGGAACAAGGAGACAGCAGTGAACGAGTTGCTGGGGGTGTTGAAGGAGAGAGCGAACGGGGTGAAGGAAGAAGAGCAAGAGAAGACGGTTGTGGTAAGCCCTAGGGAGGAACTAGACGATGAAGCACAGCTGCTTGTGTGAAAAGGAGAGAAGAATGCAAAATGAGTTCATTTTTTCACTTTCACATTATTCCCTCTCTCCCTCTATCCCTCCCTCCCTCTCTCTCCCTCTCCCTCTCCCTTCTTTTTCTCTCTGTGAAGAATGCAAAATGAGAGGAAAAAAATCAATTTGTCCTTTTAAATTTTCTTTTTCACTTTTACATTACTCTCTCTCTCTCTCTCTCTAAAGAATGCAAAATGAGATGGAAAAATCAATTTGTCCTTTTTCATTTTCTTTTTCACTTTTGCATTATTCTCTCTCTCTCTCTCTCTCGCTTAGAAATGATAAATGGAACAGCAATTTGATCTGTCGGGAGCAATGGCGATTTCGCTTCGTGGTATGTGAGGGCAAATTGGTATATTTTAATTTTTAAAAGATCCGAATTCGTGTCTTATTATGGAATTAAAAGCTCGCATGACTCAGCAAAAATTATGAAAATTAGAAATAAATGCTCGTTCGACTTGTTTTTTTTATTTTTTTATTTTTTTTTATGGTCCGTTACGAGATATTGAGTTTATCCACTTTCGTGGGTATTGATTGTGTTGTGTTTGTTTTGCTCTTTCCAAGATGGCCGGCCGGCCACATCCCATGTTTGGTGATAGGCGCCAGGCGCGCAGCTTCTTTTTGGAGATGTTGCAACGTGCACAATGTTATTTTGGAAATTAAATTGCCCCTTTTTTCAAACGAAACGTACATTTTGCTTGCTTTCAAAAGATGGAAAGAAGGGAAAATAAACCAGATCGTAAGAGTATTTCATTTCTCATCTGACCATGGGATGTTCTAGTGAAAGTGACACAATGTGTTGTCCAAATGCTTTACGTGCGACATCTCCCCCAGTTTCATTAAGAAAAATGTTTAATTATTTTTGGATTATAATTGGGTTTGGGCAAATGATTTCAAGTCCCAATATCAGTCTTGAGATAGTCTAAAGTGATTCTCCAGAGTCACTAGCTTATCACTTACGGAGAAAGTAGCTCTAGACGCAATTCATAGCCGTCTTCTTTGGTTCTTTGGTCATCAAGGGTGAAGCTAAAACGTCCTAACATCAATTGTGTTTATTTCGTAGAAAATAAATAATTTGAAAAATATTACCTAAAAAGTTGACCACTCTCATTGCTCGGAGAAATGAATTCATGGAAAATATTTTGTTCATCGACAAAAATATTTTGACATATATTGTTGCTAATAAAGGAAATATTCTACAACGAATAATTTGGTCATTTTGAAATTATCAGTTTAATAATCCATGCGTGTTTGAACCCATAAACAGTGGTAATGCGTGATTATCGTGCTAATGAATAAGTTTCTAGACCTCTAGTGTTTCGATGATATTGTGATCATACGTAAACGCAATGACTTAGTCAAACCTTGTGTGCAAAGTGTTTGACCCCTTTGGTGAAGTTTAGAGAGCTTTGCTAAGTTGACCACATCTTTCAATTCTTCCATTTTATGAAAATAAATGACGACGACGACGACGATGCCACACGGCCTTCAACGATTGATCTATTAATAAACTGTCGGCTCATCCCCAATAAATCATTAATCTCACTTGTTAATCAAATATATATTTCAGTACAATCATGTTGGCTTTCTTTGTTCCTTCGTCTTGGTACGTTCATTCATAATGTTGCGGAAGTCCTTAGTTCAAATTGCAGTGTACCCCGATTATGGACGTGTTGATTTATGCAGAAACTTGAATCTGAATATGCCACTATTGTGTAATGTAGTTGGTTTTTTTTTTGCTTCCTAAAGGGAGCGAAAACGATCAATAGAGACCACTCTTCATTACGGTAAAGCCTTGACATCAAACTAGGTAAATGAACAAAAATGGTTAGAAGGTAGGTTTAAGTTTGGTTCGCATACGATGTGGTATGCACATTCATTCTCGATTAGACGAAAGACATGATGCTAAGATTAATCTCCCATCATTTAAGTACAGAATTATAATACCAATTGTTTCCCTTTTGAGAGCATTTGAAAATCTCAAATCTGATATATATATTTTTGGGAAAATGACATAATAGTCCCTGAACTTTGGCCCGATGTGCAAAGTGTTTCATGAACTTTTAATTTATTCAATATGATCCTTAAACTTTTGCCAAATGTGCAATGTGATCCTTTAACTTTTGCCAAATGTGCAATGTAATCCTTTAACTTTAATTTGTCCAATATAGTCTCCAAATTTTTTGTACATGTTCATTTGGATTATATGAAACTATTTAATGTTATTCTTGATTTTAAATTAATGGAAGGATCACATTGAACATTGTCATATAGTTTAGGGACTACATTGAACATGTACCAAATGTCCAAAAAATCATATTGAACATATTAAAAAGTTCAAGAACCACGTTGAATAATAAGCTAAAGTTTAAGGACTACATAGAACAAACGAAAAGTTTAAAGATCACATTGCATATCTTTTACCAAAATTCATAGATTAATTTGTGTCATTATCCTAATTTGTTTTTCGTGTAGTTTATGGATTATATTGAATATGTACTAAAAGTTCAGGGACCACATTGAATAAATTAAAAGTTTATAGACTATATTGAATATAGTTTATGGGATGTTCTAGTGAAATGACACAATGTGTTGTCCAAATGCTTTACGTGCGACATCTCCCCCAGTTTCATTAAGAAAATTGTTTAATTATTTTTGGATAATAATTGGGTTTGGGCAAATAATTTCAGGTCCCAATATCAGTCTTGAGATGGTCTAAAGTGATTCTCCACATAGTCGCTAGCTTATCACTTACGGATAAAGTAGCTTGAGATGGTCTAAAGTGATTCTCCAAATAGTCACTAGCTTATCACTTACGGATAAAGTAGCTCAAGACGCAATGCATAGCCGTCTTCTTTGGTTCTTTGGTCATCAAGGGTGAAGCTCCAACGTCCTAACACGGATCGTGTGTGTTTCGTAGAAAATGAACAATTTTAAAAGTATTGTCTAAAAAAGTGACCACTCTCATCGCTCAGAGAAATGAATTAATGGAAAATATTTTGTTTATCGACAAAAGTATTTTGATATAAATTGTTGCTGATAGATAAAATATTCTGCAACGAATAATTAGGTCATGTCGCATGTTATTAGTTCAATAATCCATGCATGTTTGAACCCATACACAGTGGTAATGCATGATTATCATGCTAATGAATAAGTTTTTAGACCTCTAGCGTTTCAGTGACACTGTGGTGATACGTATAGGCAATGAATTAATCAAACCTTGTGTGCAGAGTGTTTGACCCTTTTGGTGAAGTTTAGATAGTTTTACTAAGTTGATCACATCTTTCAATCCTTCTATCATATAAAAAGAAATTATGATAATGACGATTATGATGCCGCATGGCCTTCAACGATTGAATTATTAATAAGGTGTCAGTTCATCCTCAATAAATTATAAATCTCACTTGTTAATAAAAAATTTATTTCATTACAATCATGTTGGCTTTCTTTCTTCCTTTGTCTTGGTATGTTCATTCAAAATGTTGCGGAAGTCTTAGTTCAAATTTCATTATACCACGATTATGGACGTGTTGATTTATGCATAAACTTGAATCTAAATATGCCACTATTGTGTAATGTAGTTCCTTTTTTGGCTTCCTGAAGGGGGTGAAAATGATCAATAGAAACAACTCTTCGTTACAGTAAAGCCTTGACATCAAACTCGGTAAATGAACAAAAATGGTTAGAAGGTAGGTTTAAGTCTGGTTCGCATATGACGTGGTATGCACATTCGTCCTCGATTAGACGAAAGACATGATGGTAAGATTAATCTCCATCAATTAAGTACAGAATTATAATACCAATTGTTTCCCTTTTTAGAGCATTTAAAATTTCAAATCTGATATACATTTATTTATTTTATTAAACAATTTCTTTTTAGGAAAATGACACAATGGTCCATGAATTTTGGCCCGATGTATAATGTGCTCCATAAAATTTTAATTTGTTCAATGTGATCATTGAACTGTTAATTTGTATAATATAGTCTTTGATTTTTTTTTTATACGTGTTCATTTTAGTCATTGAATTATATGAAATTGTTCAATGACGTCCTTGATTTTTAGTTAATGGAAGGATCACATTGAACATTTTCATATACTTTATGGACTGCATTGAACATGTATCAAATGTCCAACAAATTATATTGAATAGATTAAAAGTTCAAGAACCACATTAAATAATAAGCTAAAGTTTAGAGATCACATTGCATATCTTTTACTAAAATTTAGATACCATTTGTGTCATTATCCTATTTTATTTTCATATAGTTTATGGATTACATTAAATATGTACCAATAGTCCGAGACTACATTGAATAAATTGAAAATTCATGGATTAATTAAACATTAGACTAAAGTTTAGAGATCACATTGAATATATGTAAAGTTCATGGACCACATTATATTATTTTTGCATGGACTAATTAAATATTAGACTAAAGCTTAAGGATCACATTGAATATATGAAAAGTTTATGGACCACATTATATTATTCTTACTAAAATTCAGGAACCATTTGTAGTATTATATCATTTATTTTTTGCCAATGGTTAATTCACTTGTTAGAAAGAAAGAAAATAAATAAGAAGGTTTGGTGGGAGGTTGAGCCAGTTTTGATTCTTATCGCTTGATTTTCCCTTTAAGGTGGGCATGATAACCATTTTTTTTTTTACTAGTCAGAACTATTTTTTTATTCCTGGAAATAGTTTTGGAACAGAAACCCATTTGATAACACAATTTCATTTTTCTATTTTTGGAACAAATTTTTAGTCTAGAATTAGGTTTGGAACAAAAGTGAGAATTAAAAATTTTACTTTTCATTTTTGGAATATAATCGAGAAGTAAAAACTTTTCTCATTACTTGTTCTTGCTACTAGTTGACCACCCACTTGTCGCTATCCGTGGCTGCCAAACCATCCGTCAATTGCCACTTGTTGCGTCTAGTCTCCCATCGACGCCTACCTGCCACCACTAGTTCTCGCTAGGGGTGCGCAAAAGAATCAAGACCCACTCGGACCACCCGGAACCAATGGTTCTTAAGGGAACTGGTGGGTACTAGTCCAGTTCCCAATTCCATGGGCGTATTCGCCTACCCGGATCGAACCAGTTATATTATAATAATATATTAATTTTTAATATTAAAAAATTCGAAATTAGCAAATCTAAAATTTGGGGCTCCAATCACCATTTTGTCTCAATTCACTACTCTCCTACTCCATCTCTTCTCTCTTAGTTCAAAATCTCCCTGAGCTCCATCTTTCTCCCCAATTCACCTCCGGATCTACTTATCTCCCTTCGAGTCCTAGTTCGAACTCGGCAAAACAATAAGTTGATTCTCTTTTCCCCCCTTGAACTTGAACTCTCTCTCCACGTCGTCGCTATCCTCGTAGCCACCTCTGCATTCACTGTCACTATCGTTCTTTTTGTTGTTGGGCTCGTCCCGCTTCTACCTCCCCTCTTCCTCCTCCCCCTCCTCAGGCCTCCCCCCATCGTCCTCATTTTCAGGGACAAGGGCGAACTCCAAGTCTAAGAATGGCTCATTATCCCCATTGTCCTCGTCATTGTCAGTGTCGAGGGAGGAGCGGGAGACGATGGAGGCGGTGGCAAAGATGGTGGTGGTGGTTGGGACGAAAGCGGCGTGAGGGTCACGACCGCCACTGCGGTACTAGTACTTGAGGAGAATAAAGCTACCATGGTCGGGAGAGCTAGAATAAGTAGATGTGGGGAGAGCAAAAAGTGGAAGGTGCGGAGGTTGGACCGGTTATGGATCCACCTGGGAATCGAACCGGACCAATGATTTGATTCCCGGGTGGAATTATGCAACTAGTGGGCGATTCCCAGTTCTAATTTTTTGGAACCGGTTATTGGCAGACGGTTCTTGGTTCTAGGTCGGAAATTGCCCACTTGGACCATGCACACCCCTAGTTCTTGCCTCCAATTGCCGACCGAGAGGAAGAAATTTCGTATTGTTATCAAACAAATTTATATTTTGAGAAGAGAAATTTTATATCGTTATCAATCATGTATTTTCGTTTAAAGGACTACTTGGCAACTTACAAAAAAAAAAAGAGTTGGTAACTTAAAAACAAATAAATGTTGATAACCTAACTCAAATAAGAGTTGGGAATGCAATACTAATTGATAACTTAATCAAAAAATTGCTGGCAATCATTGCAATTGAGGTTAGTAATTTTTGAAAGCAATAAGTTAATTTACTCACTTTACCTTTATCGCTTCATTGTGGTTGTTTATTTATTTGATTGTGTACTCATGGAGGTACATTGTTTAGTGGCATAGGATACTAAAATAGGTGACAATCGCATTAAAATCATTCTCAAAAGATCAGGAATTTATATCGAAAGTGCATTAATCAAGTCTCCAATTTTGGAATTTCCGGTTCATAGAAAGTGAAGTGTCCCCTCACACTTCACTTAGCTCCTAACCATTCTCAATTGGATTAATCACTACTCCATATAGATAGAAAATTCTCATTAATAGATTGATTACCTCAAATGTCGTGGTTGGTAAGGTTTTGAGTCAAATGAGAGTGAGCACCTCAAATAGAGAAGCCGTCCGTTCCTTTTCAACATTTTGCTAAACCGGCTCCTCTCAAGATGAGCCAAGAGGGAGGATCACAACAAAGTACAAGTAAACGTAACACAACGAGTTATGGTGTCTGTTGAGGGGGCAAATCCATCCAGCAAATTCGGAAGAAAGAACCCAAATCCATGCCTTACAGTAAATGAGAGTGTAGCAATTCAGCAAAACTTCAGAAGATGGAAACAATTGAGGAACCCGACCAAGTCACAAGCAAGGAACTCACCATTGGTCTGGTCTCCACTGAACAAGTGTTAGCTGAAGATTAACATGGGGTGGTCGCTCATTGAGGGGTCAACTGCCGAAGCCATTGCCGGAGTATGCAGGGATGAGAAATGGGAAGCTCGTCGACGGTTTGCCAAACCAGGACGGGTGTCGTCCGTGCTGCAAGTAGCAACCCTCTAGCCTTTCTAGAGGCGTTGAAAGATGTGAAGTCCACGAACTGAACGAACTGGATAGAGTTGGACCATGGAATGGAGTCAGCCAGCGGAAGTTGATGTTGGAGGTTATAGGTTTGAGAGAGAAGAAGCGTATTACACCAAGAGATGTCAAGTTTGGAACGCTCAACAGAGTTACTTCTAGCGTAGGGAAATCCTAGAGTTTTTATATAAAAGTTATTGGGCTCCGGCCCATATGGACCCAAATAACCATACTTTTACCTATTGGGCTTGTACGTGAATATATTATTTTGGACTATATTAATAATATATCCAACAATCTCCTCTATGTTCACCATACAGCACAATCCAATAAGCTCAGTGTAATGTTCAAACAAATATGAATCATCCACATCCAGTCCAAGACAATCAACTCAGATCGGTTAAAGAATATTTCAACAGTAAAGTATTAAACAAATCATGAATCTATTATGAATCTATTATGAGATTCATAATAGATTAACTCATCATTCTTATCATGAATCTATTATGAGATTAACAAAATCCAAATCCCAAAATAAATCTCAGACTCAGTTCACAACCAATATATGCATAATAGTCAAGTATAAATAGGCTAGTCAAAATAGTCTAAGGCCTTACAAATATAAGAAACAAGCATAATAATGTCCACAAAATAGAAATAGCAAAATGCAAGTCTCAAGTAAATGGACTTCATCAAAATAGGCAATAGCAGGTAAACTGTCAAGTCCCTATACGCTTTAAATAATATATATGTATATGTATATATGTGTACATATGTATACATATACACATGTACACATGTGTACATGTGTATACATATACACATGTACACATGTGTACATGTGTATACATATACATATGTACACATGTGTACATGTGTATATGTATACACATGTACACATGTGTACATGTGTATATGTATACACATGTACACATGTGTACATGTGTATACATATACGATGTACACATGTACACATGTGTATACATATACATATGTACACATGTGTACATGTGTATACATATACATATGTACACATGTGTACATGTGTACATATATACATATGTATAAATAAATAAATAAATAAATATATATATATATATATATATATATATATATATATATATATATATATATATATATATATATATATATATATAATTTCATCAAGTAGGTCATCCTGGTCAGGATCCCACTCATTAAGCTCTCCTCCATCTCTGTTATCCCCTGTAGAATGTCAAATATGAATTTCATATTATCATGAAGTCAATTATTTGAATAAAAACTTAGCAACATTCCATCAGGCAAAGAAGAACATAAACATAAAGTATCATAATATCATGTTCATAAGTATCAATCAAGTTTCATATATTATGAATAAGACCTAAACAATGTGATTTACAAAGAGCCATCAACTTAAGTTTATTTGTAGGAGAATAACTATTGTCTAGTTTCAAAGAACGTGACCAATAATCAAGTCACCTACAATAACCTAGTCATGTAATGTCAAGTTTCAATTAAGAACAAGATCAGCATGCTTCTTATGTAAATAATTATTTCTATGTTTCAATTTGAAATGTCACAGTTTATTGATTCCTTAAAGTCAAATAATCTAACATCAAGTTTGAAATGAGATCATTTAACCAAAAAGTATAGTCCAATCTAGTTGAATTGTATCATCAAGTTTGGAATGATACAATTTTCCCCGATAGAACATTTGAATTAAGTTAAAGTCATCTTCATCAAGTTTGGAATGAGATAACTCACCATTTTCAAATTAGTCAGCAACTGTGAATATCGATGAAACATATAAACTGTGCTGATCATTGTAGCCAATAAAGAAAGGTTCGATAATTCAAAACACACAATTAGAAGGTAAGTAAATGGTAGTTAAGACTTGCCTATATAGTCTCTAACCCCAGTTCCCTCACTGTTTTGAATAATCTATCTTTAGGCATACCTTTGATGAGAGTATCGACTATGTTATCTTTTGATCTCACATCGATCAAGGTGATAACCCCTTGTTCTCTCAGATAATTCAACAACGCATGTCTCAGTCTCACATGTCTTTTCTTTGAATTAAAGAGAGCGTTATTGATGACTTGGACAGCTACTCGATTATCACATAATAGGCTTAGAAAATTAATCTTTAGCTGAGTCAAAGGAATATCCATAATCAGATTATTTATCCACTCTGCCTCTTCACCGGCTGAGGCTAAAGCAAAAAGTTCTGATTCCATAGACGACAATGTAATACAAGTCTGTCGTTTGAATTTCCAAGTAATAGCAGCTCCACCCAAAGTGAATACATATCCACTAGTGGACTTACTATTTTCAATATCTAAGCACCATGAGCATTAGAATATCTATCCACAGTTGGAGGATAACCAGAATAATAGAGAGCATAATCTTGAGTACCATTAAAGTAACTTATTAGCTTATCGAGGGCATCCCAATGCTCTTTACCAGGATTACTAGTAAAATGACTCAGCATGCCAACTGTAAAGGCTATGTCGAGTCTAGTGCAACTCATAGCATACAATGTAAAGATCATTTCCTTCACGAGTACGTTCACCTACTCCTCCAAATACGGATACCCCCCCATGAGCTTTAGCAATGTTGTTGATCAATTCCATAATGAGTACTGTTTTACCCACTCCAGCCCCCCCGAATAGTCCTATTTTTCCTCCACGCCGATAAGGGGCTAAAAGATCTACTACTTTAATTCCTGTTTCAAAAATAGATAATTTTGTATCTAACTAGTGAGACTACCAAGCAGTTTTGAGTACTTTAACTGATCCACACTAATCCCTTCATTAGAATTCAATTTGTTATTATAATCACATGGTGTCTCACTCGGTTTACACTTATCACATCCTCAAGTAGAAAGTAACTGCTCAATATAATGAGTCTGGCTAAGGGAGATGACTTGCCGTTTAAAGCTTACTTTCATACCAAGAATGGTATTAGCAATACCAAGATCTTTCATGTCGAATTCTTTAGCTAAAATAGCTTTCACGTCACTCACTGCAGAATAATCGAAACCAAGAATTAATATGTCATCAACATACAAGCAAATGATGACTATTTTATTTGACATAGAACGATGGTAAATGCATTTATTTGAATAACTAGACTAAAAGTCATAACTCTTTACCACTTTGTCAAATTTAAGATACCACATCTTAGGTGCTTGTTTAAGACCATATAGGGATTTATTCAATTTACAAACTTTGCCCTCAAGACCTTTCATAATATATCCTTCCGGTTGTTCCATGTAAATTTCCTCATTTAAATCCCCATTTAAGAAAGCTGTTTTTACATCCATTTGATGCACTACAAAGTGTTCAATAGATGCCAAAGCAAGAAGAATTCTTATAGTTGATAGATGACACACAGGTGAATAGACATCAAAATAGTCTATTCCACTCTATTGTTTATAGCCTTTAGCTACTAAACGTCCTTTGTATCTGGCTATTAATCCACCACTATTCAGTTTCTTCTTCAACACCCATTTATAGCCTATAGCTTTAGCCCATTTTGGCAAATTTACTAGCTGCCAAGTGTGATTCTGTAGCAGAGAGCTCATTTCATTATCTATGGCTTTTGTCCACAGTAGAGATTCCCTAGATCTCATTGCTTCTTGATATGAGAATGGATTATCTTCAAGATGGTAAGCCACAAAGTCCTCACCAAAACTTTTGGGAATTCTCTGTCTTATAGATACTCTAACTGGAATTGGTTCAATAGCCAACTGTGTGGAATTAGTGTCAGAAGGGTCTGTTTCAGATTCTACATGAGATTTTGAAATTATATTTGTAGATCTAGAACATTCAAGCCTTGATCTCTAAGAAACTTATTTTCGAAAAACACTGCACCTCTAGATTCTATCACTGTGTTAGTAGATAGATCTAAAAACTTATTTGTAGCGCTATCTTCTGCACTACCTAGATATACACAATTATGGTATACTTACATAAGCAATACAGCCCCAAGTCTTAAGGGTATCATATCTACAAGGGCGCTTATGTCATATCTCATAAGGTATTATAGATAACTTAGAGTGTAACAACCTGTTCAAGATGTGATTAGCAGTTAGAACTACTTCTCCCCAGTAGAAGGAAGACATGCTAGCCGTAAGTAATATAGAGTTTAATATTTCAGTTAACGTTCTATTCTTACGCTTTGCAACACCATTTGATTGGGGTAAATAAGGAGCATTGGTTTTAAGTATTATACCTTCTAAAATACAAAATTCCTTAAATCTTGACATAGTATATTCTCCTCCTCTATCACTCATAAATCTCTTAATTTTCAAGTTGAGTTGATTTTCTACTCTACACTCGAAAATCTTAAACTTTTCAAAAGCCCCATCTTTCAATTTCAACAAATAAACATGACAATATCTAGAAATCGTCTATGAATGTTATTAGATACTTCCGACCACATTTAGTGATGTAATGTCTAAAGTCACAAATATCATAATGTATTAACTCAAGAAGTTGTGTGCTTTTAGAAACCAACTTAAAGGGTTTTCTAGTGATTTTAGCCTGTGCACACACTTCACACTTATCAAATCGAATAGAAGTATCTACTGGAATGTTGTGAGTTTTAGCTAGATGTTGCATTTTTCTATAATTCACATGTCCAAGTCAATTGTGTAGCAACTTTGGATCAATCAAAGTAGAATTCACATGGTTTATGCTATCATCATTTAAACTCAACCTATACATACTATTAACCATGAATGCACAACCAAAATAATATGAGTTAACAAATAAAGTTACTCTACCATTCATAGTTGAAAAAGACATACCAGCTTTATCGAATAAACTCATAGATATCAAATTCTTCTTAAGTAAAGATACTACTCTAACATGTTTCAGGATTAATAATTTACCTAAAGAAAGTACCAGATTTGCAGTTCCAGCATGAGTCACATTTGCCTTACCACCATTACAATTTTCCATAGTGTCTTTCACTTTTGTGACCTCAGTGAGTAAGTTCTTGTCATTTGTAGTATGAAAGTAGCGCCACTGTCCAACCACCACTCAGAAAAGACATTGGCATTTCCATTCTTCATCATTCCAATGAAGGCTCGAGGCTTAAATCCTCTAATCAGCATATTGACCTCATTATGTGGTGTGTCATTATTTGGCTTCCTCGACAACTTACACTCTACTGCCGAGTGACCCCACTTTCCACAATTATGGCACTTGCCATTCTTCTTCTTCTTGAAGATAATCTTTTTGGCCTCTAACTGTAAAGTGGATTTACCTTTTGGTGACTTGGACTTTTTCTGAGGTTTATTGGAGTGTGAAACTAAGTTGGCAACTGATTTTTGTTGTCCCACTTGTTCTAAACTCTTCCTAGTAATATTTTGATCATTAATGTGAATATACCTCTTTAATTCATCCAATCACATCTGTACCTTCAGTCTATGCATTTCAGTCTTGAAAGAACTCCATTCAGTTGGTAGTTTGCTCAACACAAGACTAACAAAGAGATTATCGGACATATCAGAATTATTATCTTTCAGCTTGTTCCTCATGTTCTCAAATTCAACTAATTGAGAGGTGATGCTTGTATTCATAGTGAATTTAAAGTCAAAGAATTTCTCCGCCAGGAGAGTTTTAGATAGCCCTTCTTCTTTTTGGAATTGAGCGTTCAAGTGATCACATATCTCTTTTGCCGTCTTATACTCACTATAAGTCATAGCCATATTAGGATTTAGAGAGTTTAATAAGTAATCTCCACAAAAATCCTCATCTTTGTTCCATTGATGTTCATTCACATCTTTAGTGGTAGATGCAAAATCACTCAATATAGTATAATATGTCACGTTCTTTCATGCCAAATTAAATATGTAATTTCCAGCCATGAAATTCAGTAACATCAAAAGATTGCAACTTTATAATATCATAGGATCTACGCTTTGCCACTTTAATCAAAGCAAAGTGTTAGAAAGAATGCACATTGAAGTCCTAAGAGCAACAAAGTCGAATAACTCCCCTAACCTTGATCAAACCGCTTTGTAGAGATGGAATTTGCCAAAAAAACCCCAAAAACAAATTTGGAGCTCCAAAAAACCTTAAGATGGACTGCCCTTGTCGCTGAAACTTGCTAGAATTTCCGCCGCCGAAATTCCTTGAAATTTCGTCCCCGAAATTCGCTAGAAATTCAGATGGAAACTTCCGGATATCGTAACTTCTCTATCTGACCTCCGATTGCTGTGAGTGACCACTCAAAACGTTCGTATCGACAAGTAGAACAAAGAACAAGTGGTTTCACCCTTTAAAATTGGCTATAATTTTTGGATTCTTGAATCAAAGATTTCAGTCACCCGAATCTTCAAACTTAGATCCCGACCAATATCACCGTCGAAATCGAAAAAATTACACCCTTGAGTTCGTCTTGACGAAATCTTCAAGAAGACGCCTTACTCGCTCAAATCCGACACACGAACATAATACTTCAAGATTGTTGGAGGTTATAAGTTTGAGAGAAAAGAAGCGGTTGCTTGAAGTATTACACCAAGAGACGTTAAGTTTGGAATGCTCAACTGTGTTACCTCTAGCGTAGGGAAACCCTAGAGTTTTTATATGAAAGTTATTAGGCTCCAGCCCCTATGAACCAAAATAACCATATTTTTACCTATTGGGCTTGTATGTGAACATATTATTTTGGACTATATTAATAATATATCCAACAGTTGATACGTACACTCGTAGATCGCGATAAGATGCGGTGGGATGTCGGCCATATTGGCCCTCTTATCTCAGAATGCAATGCTTTATTGGGATTGGGCTTTTTCTTAGAGACATCAAAGCAGTTCATAATACTAGAAGGCGAATCAATTACCAGACTAAACAGTTAAAAGCCCAACGCTTAAACTCTCTGCCATTTAATTGGTTTTCTAAGGCTCCTTAATCTTTACGAGACCATTTGACTTGTTATCCAGGTTTCTTCTAAGAGTAATGAAGGCGAGTTTGTTTGGGCTAAAGAAAAACTTTGGAAAAAACTAATTTTGTTGATAAGAAGGATAAATTGAAAAAAATTAAAGTTAAAAAAGGAAACAAACTAGACGAGTGGGTAATAATGATCTATGGTTGACCTATGGCAACCTTGCTACAGCGAAGGCGAAATTACATGTGACAATTTACTCATCTATCTTCGTCTCAAATTCTCTTTCCGTCGTCAGCAATGTTTGTAGTAGAGTATGCAATTTAAGGGTGTTTGTGGTATTTTTGTCCACTCCAAAACTTACCTTGTCAGTAGGCTCTCGTTGGCTGGAAATTCAATTAAAGAAAAAAAAAAGAAACGAAAGAAAAAAAATGATAAGAAAAAGAAAAGAAAAAATTGCATAAATTATCCACGTTAGTAATTTTTAGCTAAGATTGATTGTATTGATAAATTGTAAAAATATATATGACAAAATTGGCATATCGTTAAACTATTTAGAACAAAATTAACAAATTTGAAAGGTTTAAATTGAATTAGTCGCCGTATAATAAATTTAAGACTTTTTGAACAATTATTCATCTCAGTAATGTTGATGATATAAGAATCTACATCTTACAAATTGAGGCTCCCTCTCTCCATTTATTATTTATTTATGCCATGTCACAAAATGTGCGAAATTCGCAATATCTCCTCCATCTAATTTCATAAAATCTTCATCCTCCGTGCCAATACCTTAATGATGCGTGACTATATTTTTCAACCCAAAAGCCTAGGATGTCAAACCCAAACAAATAAGCTTTTGGACTTTTAGCATATCGGTGATACTGAGACCATTGTTAATTAGAACAACTCATTTGAATCTTGTGTATTGAGCGTATGACAGGCTTTTTGACACCTTTAAGAGGGCATTGTTAAGTTAGCTCGTCTCCCAACTCTTTTTATTTAATAAAAAGAAAAAAAGATACCTGTAATCTCTAAAAACTGAATTATCAGGACAGGGTGAGTGGATTGTGTAGCTTTGATCCTCAATCAATCATTAATTTTCGCTCGTGTGGTCAAACATTGTTCCCCTTTTTCCCTTTATTTACACGAAAGAAAACGAAAACAAAAGGTTTGGTTGCCACTTCTGATTCTTATCTTAATTATTTTTTGCGGATCGGTTCATTCACTTGTCAGAAAGAAACAAACGCTGATGGGGGGGGAGGTGGGAAGGGATTCTTATCTCCTCTGCTTTTCTCATCGCCTAGATGCTCTCCCGCCCCTGTCTACGATGCCTATGCCTACTGAGCCTATGTTCTCTCTCCTGCTCGGCCAACTCAATCAACCGGTGCTGCTTCCAAGGGTCACTATTGATGCTTCCCTTTTAACGTCTTCCTCTTTTACTATTTAGAGCCTCTTTTCATTCCAACCGCTTCTTTAACTCACGCGCGCTCTCAGTCTCAAGTTTCCAACCTTGTCGATTTTTTTTTTTTTTTTTTTTTGAAATTCTAAATAATATAAGACTTAAAAGTTCCTATCTAATTAATTTTTTATTTAATCGAAATCTTACGGCCCTTGCAATTTGATTTTTTTTTTATTCGGAACTCTTGAAATTTTTACAATATTCATATGTTGTTGACGCCCAAATTTACACATGAAGCCACGTGCTGGTCACAAGGGAGTTTGGGATAAAATGCTCCGTTTTGATTCACAAAATCAATGAAATATAGTTTTCATGGAGGCTACTTAAGCCGAGTCTTGATTGGATTCTAGAAGCCAAACTCAGAGTCGACGGCCAAGGAATTAAGGGCCACATGTCAGGCTATGAGGATAGCGTATCAAATTTGAAAGCTAAAAGGGATTAGTACTAGAATTCAAGTCAGAATAATTGCTACGAGAAATGTATGTAAAAATAGGAAACAATTATTTACTTGATGGACAAGCTGCACGAGCATTGTCGGCAAGTCAGGGAGCTGTTGCTAAAGGATAAAGACGTCAAGAAGAAATGAAACACGTGGAGATTGCAAAGAGTAGTGCCCAAGAAGAAACAACCGACTGAGGAACAGTAACTCCTTATAAGGGTTCATTCGTTTCGCTGAAAATTTTATGTTTCCAGAAAATATTTTCTAGGAAGTCATTTTCCAAGAGAACGACTTTATTTTTTGGTGTTCGGCCGAAACCCGAAATTTGAGTGGAAAATATTTTATCTTGTTCGTTATCTAATTTTATTTTTTGGGGAAAATTACCAAAAAAATTAAATTTTAATATTTTTCATTGACCAAAAAAATTAATATTTTAATATAGTTTTTAAAATTGAATTTTTAATTATTTTTATTTTAAAAACTAATTTTTATTATTTTTAATTTTTCTTTTTTTCCTTTTTCTTTTCCTCCCTCTTCTTCCTCCTCTTTCCTCCGCTACTGCGTGCCTCAACGTGGTCGACTACCTGGCGGTTGACCAAGACGCAATTGCCAGATCTAGCGAGCTCGAGGCTCAACCGATCCAGGCAAGCAGCTAGCTCGTTGGCCAACAGACGCGACTCGCCTGCCTCTACGGCCAACTCAATTTAGATGAGCCTAAGCTCCACCGAGGTCAGTGAGCTCACGGCTCACCAGATTCGGCGAGCTTGAGCTTTGCTGAGGCTGAGCCTCGCCCTTGCCGGATCTAGCCTTGGGTGAGGCTGGAGTTGGCCTATGGCCGATCACCGGCCTCCACTGTGGCTGGCGATCGGCCAAGGAAGAAGAAAAAGAAAAATAATTAAAAACTCAATTTAAAAAAAATAAAGAAAGAGAAAACATAAAAATAAAGAAAGAGAGGGAAAACAAAAAATAAAAAATAATTCGGATTAAAAAAAGAAGAAGGAGGAGCAGGAGGAAGTGAAGGCTTATAGGAATGTGAAATAAAAGAGATTGAGTGAGGAAAATGTTTTTCACTTTTCAAAAGTGGAAAACATTTTCCCTTCGTTTGTAAGACTTTTTTTTTTTCTCTTCATGGAAAATGTTTTCCTTAAGTAATTCATTTTCCGTGAAACGAATGCCAGAAAATTCAGAAAATATTTTCTCGGAAATTATTTTCCATGAAATGAACAAAGCCTAAATACCACAATTTCTCAATTGAGAAGCCCCCCGTGCGATACAATAATTATCTTTACTTCATCGTGTTTTAGCTAACTTTCAAGATTCTCGTCGTCAATTAAATTACGGCATGCATCTCTATTCGGTCTAGTACCGTTGATTAAATTCCGATGTTGTTCCATAAAGCCCAGCGTCGTTGATTAAATTCCGTCATTGCGTCTTCTATTCAGGGGTATTGTTGTTGATTAGATTCTAGCTTTACATTGAAACAAGCTATGTCGTAGATTGAATTCCAGCATAATTTGGGTTCGAAGCATAAGTTATTTAGCTATTTGTACCAGGTTACATCATGGATTGGACTCAGGTGTAGTTTGGCCCAATGGTTGTTAGTCTTCGAGTCATTTGAGTATCGGTCGTCAAGGTTGTATATACAAATTGATAATCAAATTCCCTTTACATTTGACATTCTCTGTCCAAACTCAACATAGAACCCGAGTCTCCTATAACAAAACCAAAACACAGCGTTAGATGAAAAATTATTCACGGGAGTTAAAACTGGTGAAACATATGTTAACATACATTCACATACTAATGTTTTTTATTAACATTTTGAAATTCGAATTACATGATAGATTATGATGGGAAGCCGGAAGTGTGCTTATGGGTGCTTTCATGTATTTTAATGTTGAGGCATTCAAAATTGAACAAAAGTCAAATTATAAAGGGGAAAAAAACCAAAAACTCCAAATTATATCTATTATGACACGTTTACTCTAAACTTGTTTCCATGGCACAAAAAACCCACATTTATATCTATGTGACACACTCACTTTGTTAAAATTTCGTCAATAAGTATCATCAAACATTTGCTTATATGGATGCGAGAAAGCATACGGTCCATGTGGCTTAAGTGAAATAAAAAGCAAATGACGTTATTTTGTCTAAAAAAATCATATGATAGAACATTAACAAAAAATAAATATATCACATAAGTACATATTTGGGGTTTTTTACATTACCAGAAAAATTTTAGGATAAATATATCATAGTGGGCATAATTTGAACTTTTTTATGTCACAAAAAAAGATGTAGGATAAATATGTTGTAATGGATATAATTTGGAGTTTTTTGGACGGTTTCTTTTTTAAATTCTATAAAAGTGAAAATAAAGTAATTCCAAAAAATGAATCGCGACCTCTGAAACCAAAGTAATTCCGCATGGCTTTGGCAAAAAATAGGGAAAAGAAATCAACACGTTGGAACCATCTCCCCTTTTTTTTTGGTCGGTAACTATCTCCCCCCATTTTTTTTTGTCAGTTCTACTCTATTCCTACTCTACACTCACTCTCAGACTTTTGCGCTGCCTTGCAGGGCGTGGGAGTCGAAACCCACTCCTGAAACTTATGCGTCCCACTCCATCCCCCCCTGAGAAGGTGGAGATTTGAACTCCTCACCTCCCCCTTCCATGTTGGAAGGGTGGCCACTGGGGCGAATCCCAGTGGTTACCATCTCCCCTTTGAGAAGTAACAATTTTGGTCATTTTGGCAAATTTGAACCATTTTCTCCCGAAATGGGAACTGAACTTTCACGCGACGTCGGCGCGAGTGGGTTGCAGAGCGGGGGACTTGCAGCAACGAGAAGATCAGTACAGTGACGGATTATTAAATTAATCGGCTCCCAAACCCCCGTGATAGCCGCACGTTCGTACGTTCAATGGACAAGCAAAAGGGGCACGTTTCTCTTCTATAGGAATATCTAGTACGATTTTCATTTAATTTAGTGCATTTTATTAATAATTGTTTTTTTTTTATTTTACTCTTCTAATCTTAGCTCCTACGAAATGGCAACCGCCAATCAAACAGAAAAGTTGCATGCCAAATGGGTGCTGGTGTGCAATCACTTGCATCCCCTCTTCTTGACGAGGACTTCGGCCGATGGGTTGGGGTTATCAAGAACCCTAATTTACGATGCGAATTGAAGGAATTAATTGGGTTTTTCCTCGAGATTTATTTGCTCCTTTTGGAGGATTTGCAGGGATCGTGAAGGATTTTAGGGGAGGTGATTTCATCTCGCCCATTTTACTTTGGTAAAGGCTTTGATGGCACGAGCATATTGCGTTGGACTGATTTCAGGACCCCTTCTCAAACACCTTGATCCATCACGCCCTCTCTCTCTCCCCCTGTCTGTCTTTCTTTAATTTATCCATCGCGCAGAGTCCTTCGCAGCAGGCTAGCGGCAACAGCGGCAAGTTGTGCAAAGCTTCCATTATAGAAAACGGGGGATAAAGTTCAGCCCCAAACCCAATGCCGACCGGCCCCAAAACTCTCTCTCTCTAAAATACCAAAACTCCAAAGACCCTTTTTCCTTTCCTTGTTGTTTGGTTCACCAGCTGTTCTCCCTTGTACTTAAAAGGAAAAGTTATGTTAGCCAGAGCCAATGCCCCTCTCATCCTCAAAACCCAAAACCTAAAACCAATCTCTCTCTCTACCTTTGTTGAGGCATTTTGTTTTTTCTAGCTTTTATTTTTTTTAATAATAATTGTTTTTTCTAGCTTTATTCTCTCTTTCTCTCCACAAACACCCCAGTTTCTGCACGCCCCTCCTTGAAACAACAGATCCCACGGCCCTCCCCTCTATAAATAATTCGAAGACCCGGTTTCTCCCTTCCTCAGAACAACTCACTTCCCAAGAAACCCACGGCCACTGCTGTGCTGATCTTCGCGTTTCCATTTTGAAGATCGGCTTAAAAGAGTAAAAAAAATTAATAATCAGCTTAAAAGATCAACCATGGTAATCAGCATAAAAATATCTAACCCTCTTGAAAAAACCCTCCTTTGGGGACCTAACTTAGAAGAGTAAAACAAAATTTTATTAATTAAACACTGTAGAATTTTTTTTTGGTCGAAATTAAACGTCCTACATTAAATGATCTAAAAGAGAGAGAAAAAAAGCCAAAAACAATTATCAATAAAACACAGTGCATTAAATGATCTGACTAGGACGTTTGAGACGGTCCAAGAAGATTGGAAACATCCCCGCACGCAGCCCCATCATAACGAACCTCTGCCTCTGTCGATGGATGAGAGTTGTCGATTGAAGGAGTCGAGCTCTCGGCCCTTCGTAATCTAGACACCCGCAACCCAAAAATAAATTAAAAAATTTTAAAATAATTAATAATTTTCCAGATTAACTCCCTGTTTAAAAGGGCTTTGCAAATAGGGTATTAAATCCGAGGAGGAAGTTCCAAAGACCCCCTTCTGACAAAAAAAAAAAAAGCAAGAAAAAAGGAAGTTTCAAGGACCATTTAAAAAAAAAAAAAAAGATGGCAAGGACCCAGTCTCCCAGAGCAGAGAGGAAACACCATTATGGGTGTGTTTGTGTAGAGATTGGGTAATTTACAATATATACATAGGGTTTAGGGCTAAAACAGTACAATGACAATTATGTCCTTTGGTATAAACCCAATTTCCCAATACTCCCCCTCAAGTTGGTGAATGTAAACACGTCAACAACTTATTCCTAAAATTACAAAATAAATCACGTGCGACCGGTTTTGTGAACAAGTCTGCGAGTTGGGAATAACTGGGAATATAAAGAGTACACAAATTGCCATCTTGAATTTTTTCACGAACCAAGTGACAGTCAATCTCGATGTGTTTGGTGCGTTCGTGGAAGACAGGATTACTGGCGATGTGGATGGCCGCTTTATTATTACAAAAAAAGATTGGCAGTAGTAGTGTTGACATGGAGATCCGAGAGAAGCATGTGAAGCCATGTGATATTGCATGCGATAGACGTCATAGCACAATATTCGGCTTCTGCTGAGGAACGGGCAATAGTCGTTTGTTTTTTTGGAACGCCATGAGATAGGACAAGCACCAAGAAACATGCAGTAGCCAGAAATAAATCGTCAGGATGTAGAACATGATGCCCAATCAGAATCTGTATAACCATTAAGTTGGAGAGTTGAATCAGATGGGAAAAATAAACCAGTGCCAGGATCATGCTTGAGATACCACATAATGCGAAGGGCAGCATTCCAATGGTCTTCATGAGGAGAGTGCATAAATTGACTAAGATGTTGCACTGCAAAGAGTAAATTTGGACGAGTTGCTGTAAGATAAAATAATCTACCAATAAGTCGTCTATATGAACCTGGATCCTTAAGAGTTGGAGAGGACTCCGAAAATTGTATATTGGGTTCCATCGGAGTATTAATAAGACGTCCACCAAGAAGACCAATGTCAGACAAAATATCAAAAGCGTATTTCCTTTGTGACAAGAAAATCCCAGACTTGGAACGAGAAACTTCAATGCCCAAGAAATATTTGAGAGTGCCCAAGTCCTTAATACGAAATTGTGTGTCGAGAAATCGCTTGAGAAGTTGAATCATAACTTCATCATCGCCCGTTATAACCAAATCATCAACATAAACAAGGACAATGGTCAAGAGAGAGCCACGGACTAATGTAAAAAGTGAATAGTCCGCCTTTGACTATTGAAAACCAGCATCAAGTAGTGCGGAAGAGAATTTAGCGAACCATTGCCTTGATGCCTGTTTAAGGCCATAGAGTAATTTCTTAAGTCGACAAACTAAATTCTTCCCCTTAGTATGAAAACCTGGTGGAACCTCATATAGACCTCTTCGTTAAGATCACCATGCAGAAAAGCATTATTCACATCTGATTCGTAAAGAGGCCAATGACGAATTGAAGCAAGAGCTAATAAAGCCGAAGTATTGGAATTAAAATAATTCAAAGTTAAGCTGAGAACATTACTTGAGAGGTTGGCTTTCGGGATGTTTACCTCTTGCAACAAGCGCATCAATTGCTTATACTGATCATTTGTGAATGGTGGAGGTGCCGCATCAGAAGTATGACTGGACTTGTTATTTGCAAGTCGGGAGGAAGTAGATGGCTGTCCATGGCGTTGCTTATGGTTAGGAGGGAAGCCATGAAGTTGATAACACACATCCCGCGTATGTGCCGGGATGCCACCGTGGGCACATCTTTCTTAGCTGCGAGACGTGTTCATCCGTTTAGCTAGGTTAACGAACGGAGCAGGGGCACCAAGAGAGTTGGGCTGTCCATGGTATGAGGAATTCGTGTACAACTGTGGAGCATTATTTCTGTGAGTGCTAAGCAAAATGCTGGCTTGGTCGGATTGGGGGCGGTCCAATTGGACATGGCGATGTGATTCATCTTGAAGAACTAGCTCATATGCACGTGCAACACTAGATAACGGATTCATTTATAAAATCTAACTAATAACATTAGCGTACCCCGGATTGAGACCCATGAGAAATTGAAACAAGCGCCAATTCTCTTGTTGTGTGGTGATGATAGAATGACCCGAACAAGAGCATTGCGGTAACTGATCCAAATTATTAAATTCATCACAGCAACTTCGCAAATTGTTGTAGTACTTAGTCACAGCATCGTCACATTGAGCAAGGGTGCATATCTTTTGCTCGAGATGAAAAATCCGAGGACCATTCGATGGCGAAAAACGTTCACGAAAATCGGCCCAAACATCCGCAACTGACTTTATGTAGAGAACTGTTGGCACCAAATCTGGATGGATGGAATTAAGGATCTAAGGTAAAATCATATTGTTCACACGAATCCAAGACGCATAGGCAGGATCTGTTGCAATTGGCTTTTTTATTTCTCCAGTAACAAACACCATCTTGTTCTTGGTGGAAAGGGCAATCTCCATGGCACAAGACCAATTGTTGTAATTGTCACCCGTAAGGACCATGCCAATGAGATTAGATCCCGGGATATCAGAATGATGCAAAAAATAAGGGTTGCCCACCCGCTCATGTGCGGGAACGGTGGCTGAAGAAGTTTGAGACTCGGTTGCCATGATTACTTGCAGCCAAAAAATCAGAGAATGAACGACGATCAGAGAATGAACGACTCGGATGAGGTCTTGAGTGATGATCCTCGGCTTAACTCTAGGATTAGAGCACTGCAAAGAAATGGGTCGTCATCGAATTGTATTCACATTCCTGAGGACTTCAAAATCAGTGGAATCAGGGGAACCTCCAAATCAAGGAGGAATTATCCGCATGCACCGGAAGTTCTTGCTGTCCACCGAACCTTGATCTTGGAGTCAGTGATTTTGATGCAGGACGAGTCGCCTATGTGGATCCCATCTGTGTTGGGGCTTTCGTCGAGGGCAAGGGGATCAGTGAGGATCAAATCAGACTTCCAAATCGGTGAGCGCCAAGAGGAAAACGGCCAGGCATTTGTGAGTGCCAAGAGGAAAACGGCACCAAGGGGGTCAATTGGTGCCCTGAAGAATCACAGTGAGGCGGAGAGACGGCAAAGAGTGAGGATCAACACGCATCTCGACACGCTTCGTGGGCTAGTTCCCGAGGCAAAGAAGGTAGACATTGTCGCAGTTTTTGTGATTGTTGGTTCAAGCGAGAAGGCCAAAGAGAGACGTGAGAGATGGGCTCCAAGAATCGCCGCTCTGATACCATGTAGAGATTGGGCGAACTCACTTGCATCAATGAAGTAATTTACAATATATACATAGGGTTTAGGGCTAAAACAATACAATGACAATTATGCCCTTTGGTATAAACCCAATTTCCCAATATTTTGGGAACCACTTTTGGGGAAAGTCTTTAGAAAAATGCAAAGACCTTTAAGTTAAAGGTGTTTTTCAAAATGCAACTATGTTTGGTAAATTGTATTTTGAAAGCCCATTGTGAAGGATGGGTTACTAAATTAGGGTTCTTAAGAACACCCATCATCGAAATCCTCATGGGGGAGGGGATGCGCCAGCACCCATTTGGCAGTTGACTTTGGGTGCATTTGGGAATTGCTTTAGAAGGAGCTTTGAGGGGCTAAAGGCCTTTGGGCCAAAATGGAGGTGTTTGGGAACCACTTTTCAAGGGGCTTTGGAGAGATGCTAGCATTTGCAAGGTTGAAAGCCCAAGGCAGGTCCTAGGCTGCCTTGGGCTTTGAGCATTCTTAAAATGCCCATGTTACTGTTCATGAACTACTGTTCATCTTCTTCTCCGGCAGCGCAGACAAGCTCGAGAGGCCGGCAAGGTCGCGGCTGAGGTCGGCAAGGTCGCGGCGACCGTCACCGGCCAGTCGCGGCGAACGCCCGCGAGTCGCACGACCTTGCCGCTACCTCCGTGCAACCAAATCTAGTCGCTTGCTGGTTGCTTGACCTCATCGTGACTAGATCTGGTCGCCGCGAGGTCACGCGACCTTCGCCCGACCAGATTTGATCGCCACGAGGTCGGGCGACTAGATATGATCGTGCGACTCGCGGGCGGTCGCCGCAACTCGCCGGGGTCACGCGACTAGCCGGTGATAGTCGCCGCGACCTCGCCAGCCTCTCGAGCTCGTCTACGCTGCCGAAGAAGAAGATGAACAGTAACATGGGCATTTCGAGAATGCTCAAAGCCCAAAGTAACCTAAGACCTGTCTTGGGCTTTCAGCCTTGCAAATGCCAGCATCTTCCCAAAGCCCCTTGAAAAGTGGTTCCCAAACACCTCCGATGGCCTCAATGAAATGCAAGGAGTTTCTGGATTCTTGAGATTGCACATTGTTCTATTGCCCTATGCCAGTACCCCTTATTGAGGGTCGACTTGATGTTGATCCCTGCAGCTAGTGCACTATCACTTCAGGTAAGCCAACTTGACTTTGGAATTACCTACATGTTGCCTGGAAATAATTTGCTTATTCAATTGACACGAATACTATCCTTTTACGAGCTTCACCTAAATTTCTCCTGCTTCTTGTAACTTTAAGGTGTCAAATGTTTTCTTTCCCTGAGCCGGATCTATTCCCATTTTACAGGGTTTGATTAGCGCTTCCTTCCCAACTAAAATTAACGGTTTTGGTTATTCGTATGTCTTGCCCCGTGTCATTTTAACGTCTTGTGCAGGGCCTTGCAGGGAGATCACCCTATATGCAATTGTTGTAAAGGTTGGAAGCCATGCTATAGTGTATGAATAGACTACAGTTTAATCAGTCCCCCTGGAGATAAATACAGACTAAGAATTTCATGATCTCCACAAGCATGTCCTAATTCACTGATCTCTACAGCAATGAGTGTCTTAAACGTATGAATGTAGGAGGCATCTGCAAAACATGGAAGCCAATACCTAGGAAAAAAGTCTCGCTGTTATTCAGTTGTAGTTGGATAGAATTTGAAGGCTTGCATTTCCAATGTCCTCTGATAGCATCACCAGGAAATTAGGTCAAATTAGTCGTGGTGTATGGACTCGTTTGGTTCAGCTTTCCCAAGAGGCTTTGAGCCCCCAAAGCCCCTTGAGAAAAAAAAAATAAGAGTGTTTGGTTCAGCATTTAAAAGCTACTTGGCAAAATGCTAGCATTTGGAATGCTGAAAGTCCAAAGCAGATCCGGACCTGCTTTGGGCTTTCAACATTTCGGAAATGCAAGTCCACCTACTGTTCATCCGTTGACTTTAAAAAAAAAAAAAACTGATCATCTTCCCGCACCTCAACCGTTAGCGGCCGAGATCTAGGGAACCTAGATTTGGCTGCCAGCGAGGCTGCCTGAGGTCGCGCGACCTCAGGTGGCGCTGCCTGGGCCTCGTCAGCGGCCACGTCTGGGTCTGCGCAACCTTAGCTAACGCCACCTGGGTTGGACCTGAGGCCGCGCGGCCTCAGGCGGCGTAGCCTGGGTCGTGATGGCCTCGGGCGGCGTCACCTAAGGTCGAGCAACTAGGGCATCGCTTGAGGTCGGTGACCTTAGGCCCCCCACTGCCACCACCACCGCCACCAGCGTCACTGCCCCTGCAGCTGCATCTCCTCCTCCCTTTTCTTTTCTTTTTTTCATTTTTCTTTTTACTTTGAAATATCTTTGCAAAACATACACAAAAAACTGGTTTCCAAACACACTTCCCTTCCCAAAATGCTCATTCTCTCAAAGATACTTGGGAAAATGCAAAGCCATTTCCCCAAAGTTGAACCAAACGAGGCCATCCTAGTGATCACAAAGCTAGTAAGCCCATCCCGTCCTGCATTGCTAAGAAGCCTTCATATATAGTGGTAGTAGAATGAACATAAACACATGTATCATTACAAAGGCAACAGGTGACAACCCTTTGCCTTCAATTTTCTTTCCAGACCAAAGAACTTTAATGTCGATAACACTAGGTTTGCTGTCTTCTTCCGCATGTGTTCAACCAGTATGTTGTCGTACACAATTACATCTGATTCTTTCAAAAGTTTGTGTTCTTGCATACCTGAAAAGACTTTTCTAGCTTCTTCTATTGTCCCGTGTTTACACAATCCAGAGATGACAACAGAGTATGCAACATCACTTGGAGGGAAGCCCTCTTGCACCATCTCGTCCAAGACTTCAACCAATTTCTCAACCTGCTTTGCCTTATTCTCATGGAAAAAAGTCAGAGAGTACTTAAAATCCATGGGTCCGCTTGTGATATTGGCCAGGCAATCACGAACGAGCATCATAGTCACATCGATCTTCTTATTTTGCTGAGTCCTTTAGCGAGAGCACGATATGCATCTACAAAGGGAAGACACGGCATTTCTATTATCTTGTTATAACATGTGCATGCGTCTTTTATATGCTCCAATTGCAACAAGACATTCGATGGCGATACCGTAAGTCAAAGAATCAGGCTTGATATGGTGGTTTTTTATTTCGTCAAATAGAGACATTACCAATTTCAACTCAACATACATTTTCAAAGCCCCATCAGGATATTGTACATCGACACGCTGTAGTACTCCTTCTTTCCTCAGAAGAAAACTGAGAAAAATATTGGCCATAAGGATGCGACACGTGTCCAAAGCGGGCCCCAATTTCGGACTCTTTCTTCTCCCTCCTCTGCACGCTCAGACTCTCTCTCCTCTCCTCTCTCCTCTCCCCCGCACGCTCTCTCAGGCCCCACCACACTAGCGAGAGCAACAAAGAACCTGTTCACTTGTTCAGCAATTCCAGCAAAGCCATTTGGCAACGGCGGACGATGGGTTTCGATGGAAATGCGGCGGCTAAGAGCTTCTGAGGAGGGCGGCGGGCCAGCGCCAGGCCGTGCGACAACTGCAGGTCCGCCACGGCCACCGTGTTCTGCAAGGCCGACGCGGCTTTCCTCTGCCTGGCCTACAACGCCGGGGTCCATGGCCCCAACAAGCTCGCCTCCCGCCATAAGCGTGCGTGGATATGTGAGGCGTGCGAGCGCGCGCCGGAATCCTTCGCGTGCAGTGCCGCCGCCGCCGCCCTGTGCGTCGCGTGCGACATGGTCGTGCACTTGCCATGCCAACCCCCTCGCCGGCCACCACGTGCGAGTCCGCAGTCGTTGCTGCCGCCTGGCCCGTTGCGACGGGCTCCGTCCCTGACTTCCTCAACGCCAAGTGCTGCAGCCCCACGAAGATCGCGAAAGGGGCCGGACCCCCCTCTCTCTCTAGATGTTCAAATTCAAAGTTCATCAGCTACATACAATCCATACCAAAATGTTCCCTAAACTAGACATCTAGCATGTACTTGCCCATGAGAAAGAGTAGGCCTTCGGTTGATAGGCCCCAGGAAAATCAACAAAGGCTATGTTTGATCGTTCGAATTTCTAACTAGAATAGGACTGGATAAGATATGATATGAAATCCTTGGAATTTTCTATATCCTATCAACTGTTTGGTAAATCGCAGTATTAAAATCGGATATATTCACATCATATTATATACATTTTTTTTAAATATAAACGGCATATTATTGTTAATGAATCTAAAAATTTATAAATGGAGATAGTGAAAATCTCGTGACACTATTCCTTATTTTGTTTTTGTTTTTATTTTATTTTTCCTCTTTTATAAATTATTTTCTTTATTATTTCTTTTTTCCCCTTTCATCATTCTTTAATAAAATTTTATGAAATAGTAAACTATACTAACATACCTAAAATACAAAAATAACTACAATATATATAATAAATAGAAATATATAATTTATAGATTGAATGTTTATTGTAAGATAGAATTAAAGTTGAATATATAAATTAAAAAAATAAATTTTTATTTTTAATTTTTAATTTCTTAAATCATAATTCAAATATTATTTATGTTGAAATATAATTTTAATTTGTTAGTTTAATAAATTATTATTTGAGAAAAATAACTTTCCTATTATAAATATTAAAATCCTATTCACATTTATCCCATCTCCCTCATGAGATAATTTTATCTGGTTTATATTTCTTTTATATCCGACTTTATCCTATCCTAATCAAGCACCAAACATAGGACATGATAAAATCATATCCTATTCTGAATTTTATTCTGACTGTCAAACACAGCCAAAAGGCAAAGGGCTACTGAAAAAGTTTTGTGATATTGAGTGAGGGGGAGGCAAGACACAAACCCCTCACTTGTTTGATGATTGATGTATGTGCAAATTTCAAGTACGAAATATTTGTAAAGAGACTAGATTGTAATATCAGGCCCATTTATTTAGCTCGCATATTTTATTATCCAAGCCCTCGACCCAGCCCATGTCTCCTATATACCAAGCTCAGCCCATCTTCGTGTGGTGTATGTATATAAAATCCAGTCCCTAACTTACACTTCGCAAACTGTTTAGCATGCGTAGTCGACTTTAAAATTTCATTTTTTGGGAAAATTGTAAACTCAAATTGAGATTTGTAAAATGTTACAATTTCACAACGCCCTAAACTGTCATACGTGTGCACGTGCAGCCCGACAACTCCTCAATCGAACACAGCAACTTAGAATTGACATAAATCCAAATTTCATGTTATCACTTCGATAGTTCCTTCAATTAGATGAATAAAGGTTTTGAGTACTTAATAGGTGTTGTTAAATGATGTTAAATCGGATTGATGAGTCGTCTTGATCATGAATGTGCAAACTCTCTCTCTCTCTCTCTCTCGTGGACAAGCTCCCTTCTTTAGTAATGTGATTCTTCTTCTTCCTCTTACAATCACGCACGATATGTTGAAGAGAAAAATAAAGGTGGACCGTGCTTGGTTTATAGGAGACACGGGCTGGGTTGAGGGCATTGATTGTTAAATATGTGGGCTGCATTAATGGGCCCTATATTATAAGATTTGACCTCAAAGCTTGCAGCTGCCGTGGCTAGATTTTTTTTTTTTTTGGTTGAAACCATGGCTTGATTCAGTAGGTGGTCAAGTAAGAGTTACACAACCACTGGGATTCGCCCCAGTAGCCATCCTTCCAATATGGAAGGGGGAGGTGAGGGGTTCAAATCTCCACCTTCTCAGGAGGGGATGGGGTGGGGACGCGTAAGTTTCAGGAGTGGGTTTCGACTTCCACGCTCTGCAAGAGGCAGGGCAAAAGTCTGAGAGTGAGTATAGAGTAGGAATATAGTAGAACTAACCAAAAAAAAAAAAAAATAAGGGTTACGCCGCCAGAGGTCTACGTGGCAGTGGGCAGCTATGGCGAGTACTAAGGAAACTTCGGCCGAGCAATCCAAGTTGAAGAGATGAACAGTACTTCGAAATTTCCATTTATTTTCTTAGCTAATTTTTTTTTTAAAACCAAAACTGGTAAAAAAACATAATATAACAAATAATATACTCTAGCATTTGGTAGGTCAGCTCTCGGGCATTCATTAGTCAAAATTTCAATTGCCAAGTCCGAGGTCATTAAACTTCAACGTCTCTAGTTTATATGTCCAGAAGAAATTTGACAGGAGAAAAAATGGATACAGGACATCGAGAGATCGAAGTGATAATATTTTTTTTCCCCAATTAGGGGTTGAATCTTGACATTATCAACGAATTCGATTTCTTAGACAATTTTCTTAAAAAAATGCATGTTTAAATTTATCGGCAAAATCTAAATGTCAACATGGTCTTTATATAACATTTAAAGGGCATCGTTACATTGGCAGAAACTTCCATCCTTTTCATTTTATAAAAAGAAGAAAATATATGTTATCATAGTCTTCAATGATTGAACTATCGGTATGGTGTTAGAGACCAATTTCATAACGTCCATTCTCAATTTATTATTAATTTTAGCGTGCGGATCATTCCCTTTTTTTTGGCATTTTTTTATTACACGAAACATGTGACGACAAAACAAATCTCACATCATATTTCCAAAACGTCCAATGATTTGAGCTTTTAGACCGATGATGGTCCCATTTCGATATATTTATTTATTCACTAAATAACTTCTTATTGCCGAATTTTCTTTCACATGTAAGAAAGAAGAGAGCAAGAACATAATTTCTTCCTCATTTTATAAAAATGACCTACTAAACTCGGCAATTAGCTCTTTTATAGCATGCCCGAGATTACATGTTCATCGTCATCAAACATCAAGCACTGGTTTCGTTGTTCGATCAAAGATGCGGCCAGAATTCACCGAAATAATTTTATTTTATTTTTATACAAAAAACACCGACCCCCCATTTCCCTGATGATAAAACCCTCAAATTGAACTGGCCCAAGCGTCACTATCAAGGGGAAACGAGTTCTTCCCCACCACAAAACGACCCGCTCCCAAGATCTAACAATTAGGGCCGAGCATCATTCTGACAAAATCTGCCCGGAAAAAATCCCCAAAATACTCCGACTCGCGGGCGAAATTGAGCTCCACTGAGTTGCATTTTCCCTTTGATCCGCGAATCGGAAAGCGAAACCGCTCGGGCGTCTGCTAAACAGAGAAAGCAACGCCAACGCCACGTCTCCAATTCAACATTTTTCCTCATCAATTTATCCAATTTGAGCCCCAAAAACGCAACCAAAAACAGCCCTATGATTTTTTCGATCCAAAATACCCTTCGAATTTTTTGCCGAAAAATCTTCGGAGGATGAGTTGACGTTTATAAAAAGACTCGTGACATGACAGAACTTTCAATTTCTAAAATCGGATTCAATTTTGTGGTTAATTTTAATTTGGCACGATTTTAGCGTGACATAATCTACTAGGTAGCTTTTAGGAATTTTTAGCGCATTTGACCTGTAATTGATTATTTTCAAGCCACAACATACATTTTCGATACATTGGCGACTCTTAGTTGTTGTGAAATCTCGAAATTTCGAATACGGACACAGGGTACTCAAAACAACAGAAAAATTGGTCTAATGCTGATCGACAAAAATTTTGCAATTAGGTGGATCACTCACACACTAATCACATACCTTTGTCGAGAGAGAGAGAGAGAGAGAGAGGAGGGTGTGGTACCATTGCTTTGATAGAGAGAGAAGGAGAGAAGAAGTGGCGCAGATTGAGGATGAAGAAAATCAAGGGAGGAAGCTACTTTAGTTGATAATTGATGGGGATCCGATGATAAGATTGGCATCTCTGAGCATAAGCTTAATAAATTTCTAAATTATATATTTATTTATTTATTACTTACAGATTTTTGCGTTGGAACGTGGTATATGTAGTTCAAAAGATTTTTATCAACTCTTAAGGTTCAATTTTTTAAAAAGTTTCTTCACAAAATTTTTTCATCATATCTTGAAATTTAAAATAGTCAAATTTTTAATCAAACAGACGAGTTTTGAATCTTGAACCAAGCTGGTTTTGGAAAACATAATTTATGAACACGGACACAGTTTTGGTAATGATTTGAACGATTTACTGCTCCTATAATATTAGATTCTCTTTTTCTCCTCTCATTGTCTGATGGCAGTTTTTGTATCAGCCTAAAAGGATATAAATATCTTATAATTTATTTTTATCAACTAATGAATATATCCTTTTGTCCTTTTTGGGGGAAACTTATGTTAAATTAAAAATAAAAGGTTGAAGGATTAACAAAAAAAGAAAAGAAAAGAAAAATATTTGGCCTTTTATTAGGGCTAATTCCGTTAAAAATTCCTAACTTTAGATTATATTCTAATTCTACCCCAATTTTTTTATCTCATAAAAAAATATATTTTTACTTCATATCTAAGTCTATCCTCCGTTATATTTCCATTTAATTTCATTGTTAGAATCTAAGGTGTCTCGTGTCCTTGGCATGGTTCTTAGCGAACCATTTGGCTTGTTGTGGTTCTTTCTTGAGAAGATGGCGATGGAGGCGTGAAGAAAGAAAAAAAAGAAAAAAAAAGAAGAAATAAGGACAATGAATAGAGACGAAAATCCCATAATGATTTATTTCAAATGTGAAAAATTGCTATGTTGGAGAACCGACAGCGATTTTGGACCGCCAAGTTAATGGGACAAATTCGAAACTATAATGAAAATAGGCGATTTCTTTCTTCTACACAAAAAAAAAAAAAAAAAAAAAGTGCGACCCAAAAGAAATTATGATTAGTCCTAAAATTGAGGATTTTTATTTCTAAAATTAGGTCCGTCTTTTATCAGAGCGCTTAAGTAAGTGACAAAAGAAAAAAATTGAGAACTATTGATAAAATGCAATAATCAAAAGATCTGTTGTCAGTCAGAATCTCGACGGACGGGAGGTGGTCAAGCTCATGACACCCCCCTGGGCTTTAGCCACTTGTGAGGCTGTGAGCCACACACGTTTTTTCTTCATTAAAACATCCGACCCGACCGAACCGACCCGACCCGACCCGACCCGATACCTCTATAAATATCTTCCTTTCCTACTGAGTTCACCGTTTCCTCTTTCGACATTCGGAAATATCCAAGAAAATCTCAGCCTTGACACTCAAAACGGAGATGGCAGAAAGGAAGGAGTCTTGGACATCTCTGGCCTCCCTCCTGGGCACCCTGGCCTTCTGCCAGACCTTCCTCCAGCTGGTGCTCCCGCCGGAGCTCCGGCTCGCTTCCCTCAAGTTCCTCACCCGGGCCCTCCGCTGCTTCTCCTTCTACTGCTACTTCGACGTCGCCGAGATGGACGGCGTCAACACCAACGAGCTCTACAACGCCGTCCAGCTCTACCTCGGCTCCTTCGCCTCCACCTCCGCCTCAGCCAGCCGCCTCTCCCTCACCCGCGCCCGCAACTCCAGCGTCACCACCTTCGGCCTCTCCAAAAACGACTCCATCGCCGACGTCTTTGACGGCGTCGCCGTCCAGTGGGAGCACGCGGTGACGCAGCGCCAGTCCCAGCCATCCTCGTGGCGGTCCTCCGTCCCCGACGAGAAGCGCGGCTTCACGCTCCGGATCAAGAAGCGCGACAAGGACCTCATCCTCAACTCCTACCTGGACCATATCATGGACAAGGCCAACGACATCCGCCGCAACAACCAAGAACGCCTCATTTATACTAATTCGCGCGGCAGCGAGTCCCGGGGCCGCCCTTGGGAGGCGGTGCCGTTCAAACACCCGAGCACCTTCGACACGTTGGCCATGGACCCGGAGAAGAAGAGGGACATCATGGAGGACCTCCGCGACTTCGCGGCTGGGCAGGCCTTCTACCAGAGGACGGGCCGGGCCTGGAAGCGGGGCTACCTGCTCTACGGCCCTCCTGGGACGGGGAAATCGAGCATGATTGCAGCCATCGCCAATTTCCTCGGCTATGACATCTACGACCTCGAGCTGACCGAGGTGCCCTCCAACTCCGAGCTTCGGAAGCTCCTCATGAAGACCAGCTCAAAGTCCATCATTGTCATCGAGGACATCGACTGCTCAGTCAATCTGTCGAACAGGTCGAAGGCGTCCAAAGCCCCCCCTCCTCAGAGCTACTCTGCTCCTGACGCCCCCAATGCTGCGCCTGGTGGTAAGGACTGGAACAACAACACTATGACCCTATCGGGACTGCTCAACTTCACCGACGGCCTGTGGTCGTGCTGCGGGAGCGAGCGGATCTTTGTGTTCACCACCAACCACATCGACAAGCTCGACCCGGCATTGCTCCGGAGCGGCCGGATGGACATGCACATCTGCATGAGCTACTGCTCCTACCCGGCGCTCAAGATCCTGCTCCACAATTACCTGGGTAGTGAGGGTGAGGACCTCAGCGAGGCGGCAGCAAGCGAGCTCCGAGAGGCGGTCGAGAAGGCCAAGATGACGCCGGCGGACATAAGCGAAGTCCTGATCAAGAAACGGAGGAACAGAGAGAAAGCAGTGAGCGAATTGCTGGAGGTGATGAAGGCGAGAGCAGAGGGGAACGAGGAGTACGGAGGATTGAGAGAGAAATGCGAGTCGAACGGGGTTGAAGAAGAGGAGCAAGAGAAGAGGGCTCTGGAGAGGCCCAAAGAAGTCGGCCACCGTGAGGACGATTCTTGCAAGAAAGTGGAGGACCAAGAAGAGAAGAAGGCAAATTGAGAGGGAAATGTGAACATGAGCAGAATGAAAGAAAGATGAAGAATGAACAAGAACCCTTTTGGATTCAATTCTCTCTTTATATATTCAAGGTACGAAAGTGTTCATCTCAATCTGTTACAATGACTTGCTCTGTTTTCCTATTTATTTACATAAACTCAATGAAGAAGCAAAACCGACTTAAAAAAAAGAAAAACTAACTAAAAACAGAAAAGAGAAATTATTGTTTCTTCTGTTACATAAGCTAGAATTGAATAACAGTTAACAGTTTTTCAGCAAGGAATCTTCTCTTCATAGTCGAACACGTGGACACCTTCATTCTTCTTTCTTCGTTGAAGCCACAACACTTTGTGCAGAGTATGCTTGAATAGGTTGTGCTTGCTGTTGCTGTGCTCTGAGATTAAGCTGTGCTTGCTGTGCTCTCCTAACAGGAAAATTAATTTGTCCTATCCTTTGAAAACCTTCTGAATTCGTGTCTTATTATGTCTTATCATGTCTTAATTAAAGCCCCTATGACTCAGCAAAAATTGTAAGCTCATACGATGTATTGTGTTTATCCACTTCTGTGGTTATGTATTGTTTTGCTCTTCTTGGGATGGTCGGCCACATCCATGTTTGCATTAGGCGCCCCACTTTAGAGATGTTGCAATGTACATAGTGTGACTTTGGGTCAGTTATCTTTGTTAATATGGGAAAAGTACAAGTGAAAGTAAATAAAATGTGTACTGTCAGATTGCTTCACACTGTCCGGTTGCCATTTATCTTGACTTTCTGTTGCTCTAGTGTGGTCGTCCATTGCGCTGATCAAAAGAAATATTCATTCTTCATGTTTAAGCATAGTCAGTGATTAGTATAGATTATTTCTTAATTGGTTAAAGCCATTATAGGTAGTTCCCTATTTTAAATCATAAAAAGAAAATACAAAGAATAATTAAAATTGCATTGCTGGGTCATTTTTAATAAAAGTCATTAGGTGTCCTTAAATTTAATCTTCATTTTTGTAAGAAAAGAAAATACAAAATCTCTCGGCGAATTTAAATAATAGGATCGTTTCATAATTAACCATATTTCATGTCATTAGAGTTGCATATAGGTTGCATGTATGTTGATCAATATGAGAAAATTATCAAATAAGTCCTAAATCTATTGTAATTTTTCCAGATCAGTTCTATTTTTTTTTTGTCAATTTAGTTTTAAACTTTTTACAATTGTGACAATTCAGTCTATTATTTTAATTTTGGTTGGGTGGTATTGGTGTGGACGCCGGCTATATATATATATATATATTATTTTTTTATTTTCCTTTTCTTCCTACTTTTTTTCTTCTCTTCCCTGGCAATGGCTGGTGAGGGCTTTGGGTTGGCGATTGGCAACCCTCGCCTAGCCTCACCAAATTAGGGCAAGGCCTAGGGATCGCAAGCGAAGGTGGGTTTGCCTTGGTCTAAGTGAGGCTCGCTTTGCTTGCAGTGCCCGCTGTGAGGTTGGTGTCCCCTGTAGCTTGTGTGGCCCCTAGGTCTCGCCCAAATCTAGGCGAGGGTCGTTGGTTGCCGACAGGGGCTTCGCGGCCCTCATTGGCCATTGTGGGGGAGAGAATAAGAAAAGGAAAAAAAAAAAATAATTAAAAATTCGAAAAAATAAAAATATTATTAATAAATTGCCGTTAGCGTTGGCTAGCCAAAATTGGCTGAATGAATTAATTGGCTCAATTGAAAAATGTTTAGGACTGAATTAACCAAAAAAAAGTTTGGGACTGATTTGGGAAAATTGTAATAGATTTAAAACTTTTTTGGTAGTTTTTCCAAATCAACACAACATGCATGTTATTTAGATTTCATGTTATTACTTAATTTCAAACTCATATAGACATTGAATTTATATGTATTCATGCTTATTTTCAAAGAAAACCCAAAAGGAATTAATTGCAATAGCCTTGGTCATGCATACATCACATAATTGTTTGGTCTTTAGTTAGCATTTTGCAGGACACTTGATGTGTGAGACAATAATAAAGCTTCGCTTTTTTGAGTTGCTTAGCCCATAAAGGTCTTTCTTGGAAAGAATGATGTGAACTAATGGGTGAATTTGTGTGCATTGGCTTTGTTTTACAACTATCTGGAAAGTTTTCAGCTGATATTAGCTGAACATGTGTGGAAGACAGTTAGGGTTGCTTGTTTTTTGCGTCAACTATACTAGGATGTTAGCATAACTGTTTATGTGTTAACTACTTATGTGTTAGCATAGGAGATGCCAAATCAACACAAGTACATCAAGTTTTTCCCAAAGTTGCTTGTCTTCATTCAGAGCTAGATCCATCGACAGCAAACAAGGAAAGGTTCTTGGACTAAAATCCATCTTTCATGTCCTAAAATAGACTCTCTCTCAACAACGTATGTATTTCAATGCTTTTGTCTTCATGGTGGTGCATAAGCATTTGTAGACACTTGAGTCTCGTCCTAATAGATCCCTCATACGTACTTGGCATGCGCCAGGTCCAACGTTTCCTACATCAACTTGAATCCTAGATGCGGATGGACTAACAGCTGCATGAACATCATTACTTCTAGGCATCCATACCACATATTTTGTGTTGATAAAGAAGACACTCAGATACTTTCAGGGGCCTACAAACCTTGGAATCTTTACGTCTTCTTTTAATTACTTTTATTAAGTCTAGCACATGGATGATGGGGTTGTGATGATTTTTCAACTTGTCAAATAAAACACTTATATTCAAATTAAGTCCGCTAGTATAGAAGATAGAGCTCATCTATTTTTCCAATGTGAATTGACAGGTAGAATCTGCTGTATATCTTAGTGCAGCATGGGATTAAGTATTTTTTAGGAGGATGGAATGAGAAATTTCAATAAATGGTTAGCGCACTAAAAGCAAAGATTTGGTGGCGAGACTCTTCAAGGCATTTTTTTCTAGCAATCATATATTGCATTCGGATGGAGTGTAACGCTAGATGGTTTCCAAATAAGTCAGTGGACATCCATATTATTTTGGTCAAGGTGTGTAAAAATATAAAAAGTATAACTTCACTTTATCAAAAAATTAAACATTCCTAGACAAATGTTGTATTGGCTAATATATGGAGACTTTCTATCTCCATTTTTTTGAATTATTAATTCTATTTGCAATGCTGGGGATGCCCCTAAGTTGCTATACTTCATCTGTTCTATAATACATGCATATTAAAGAAATAAATTATTTACAAACTGGTTTCATATGCTTAATTTTCTTTCTTTTTTTCTTTTTGGTTTTATTTTGTAAGAATGATTTCACCTTTCGCAAAAAGACGTACTTTCAATTAGACAGTTTTAGATCAAATTTCTATTGAGACTTGTTTTATAAAGAGAGAAGTGGGTGAGTGGAGAAAGGTGTGTTCCCTTTTGCTTTCTGATTTAACTTTTACAATGAACGAGGGGCTTAAGTGGGGTCGGGAGGGCCTGTCAGCATGCAGGTAAGACGACGATGTTGTGACTGAACTTTGTTTAATGATAACAGAATCTCCGTATTGCAAATTGAGGATCTCTCTCCCCCTATTATGTATTATATTTATATATATTGAAATTAGGCGTAGGAGGTCTATTGAATGAAAATTTAAGGGAATCAGGTGTAGGAGGTCTATTGAATTACACAATTTTAGCGAAGTGGTGCTATTTTATATATGTATATATGATATATATATACATACCTAATTTCATTAAATTTTCATCTTTAATATCAGTAGTCCCAAAGTTTAGGCGATCAAACCTACTCACGATAGTAATGCGCCTCTAGCGCTTTTGTGACTTTTGTGATATTGATGATTCTTAAATGGAATTGACTCATTCCAACCATGTGTATAAGAGTATTCGGTCCCCTCCCAATTCTTTCATTTTATAATAAAAGAAAAGTACCATAATCTTCAATAATTGAACCATCACTGTGGGGGTGGGAGACCGATTTCGGACGGTGGTTCTCAATTAATTATTAATTTTCTCTTGCGTGTTTAAACGTTGTTGGCATATTTTTGATGTGAAAGTACAACGTCATATGAAATGACGACACCATATCGAGATATTTATATATCAATTGAATAAATTATATTCGCCTATCTGTACATTCACTTCTCCCAGAGAAACAAGACAAAAGCAGGCGGGGGGGCAGTTGGAGGTGGGTGGTGAACGAGTTTTTATGCTTACAGTCTCGTCTTGTCTGATCTCTTCCATTGACTGCACGTGCTTTTCTCCTCAAGCCTAAGGCGGCTCGGTTTGAAGTTCCCTACCTGTTAAATCCACGAAACAGTGAGCACACCTTGTTGATTTTCTTCTTTAAAACTGAACATCATGTACTATTTCTTTTTTTTGTAACATACGGAAATTTGAATAACATTTTAGAATTTCACGAGAAAGACAAAAAAGAAGAAGAAAAAAATAGGGTTCTGATGGGTTGTATTACTGTATTTGTCGATATTTTATGTACTCCGATGTCGAGGCGTTCGGAATTAAACGGGAGTCGAATTATAAAATGCCGAAAAACATAAACAAACTAAAGTTTAAGACCGAAGGAGTAACAAGAAAAACAATCTTTTACCTTCGCAGTCTGCAGTGTAGCAGTGGCAGTGGTTGCGACATAGATACTCCATCGTCACTCCCCAATTCTTTCTCATCCATAACACCCCCCGTTCCTCTTCATAATATTTCCTTCTTCTCCGGTGAAAATCTCAACTTTGACAAGGATCAAACAGAGATGGCAGAAAGGAAGGAGTCTTGGACATCCCTGGCCTCCCTCCTGGGCACCCTGGCCTTCTGCCAGACCTTCCTCCGGATGGTGCTCCCGCCGGAGCTCCGGCACGTTTCCCTCAAGTTCCTCACCCGGGCCTTCCGCTGCTTCTCCTCCTACTGCTACTTCGACATCGCCGAGATGGAGGGCGTCAAGACCAACGAGCTCTACAACGCCGTCCACCTCTACCTCAGCTCCTTCGCCTCCACCTCCGCCTCCGCCAGCCGCCTCTCCCTCACCCGCGCCCGCAACTCCAGCGTCACCACCTTCGGCCTCTCCAGCAACGACTCCATCGCCGACGTCTTCGACAGCGTCGCTGTCCAGTGGGAGCACGCGGTGACGCAGCGCCAGTGCCAGCCATCCCCGTGGCGGCCCCTCCCCGACGAGAAGCGCAGCTTCAAGCTCCGGATTAGAAAGCGCGACAAGGACCTCATCCTCAACTCCTACCTGGACTACATCATGGGCAAGGCCAGGGACATCCGCCGCAACAACCAAGAACGCCTGATTTATACTAATTCCGGCCGCAGCGAATCCCATGGCCGCCCTTGGGAAGCGGTACCGTTCAAACACCCGAGCACCTTCGACACGCTGGCCATGGACCCGGAGGAGAAGAGGGACATCATGGAGGACCTCCGCGACTTCGCGGCTGGGCAGGCCTTCTACCAGAGGACGGGCCGGGCCTGGAAGCGGGGCTACCTGCTCTACGGCCCTCCTGGGACGGGGAAATCGAGCATGATTGCAGCCATGGCCAATTTCCTCGGCTATGACATCTACGACCTCGAGCTGACCGAGGTGCCCTCCAACTCCGAGCTCCGGAAGCTCCTCATGAAGACCAGCTCAAAGTCCATCATTGTCATCGAGGACATCGACTGCTCAGTCAATCTGTCGAACAGGTCGAAGGCGCCCAAAGCCCCTGCTCTTCAGAGCTACTCTGCTGACCCTGACGCCCCCGATGCTGTGTCTGGTGGCAAGAATTGGAATAACACTATGACCCTGTCGGGACTGCTCAACTTCACCGACGGCCTGTGGTCGTGCTGCGGGAGCGAGCGGATCTTCGTGTTCACCACCAACCACATCGACAAGCTCGACCCGGCATTGCTCCGGAGCGGCCGGATGGACATGCACATCTGCATGAGCTACTGCTCCTACCCGGCGCTCAAGATCCTGCTCCACAATTACCTGGGTAGCGAGGGCGAGGACCTCAGCGAGGCGGCAGCGAGCGAGCTCCGAGAGGCGGTCGAGAAGGCAAAGATGACGCCGGCGGACATAAGCGAAGTCCTGATCAAGAAACGGAGGAACAGAGAGAAAGCAGTGAGCGAATTGCTGGAGGTGATGAAGGCGAGAGCAGAGAGGAACGAGGAGTACGGAGGATTGAGAGAGAAATGCGAGTCGAACGGGGTTGAAGAAGAGGAGCAAGAGAAGAGAGCTCTGGAGAGCCCCAAAGAAGTCAGCGACCGTGAAAACGATTCTTGCCAGAAAGTGGAGGACCAAGAAGAGAAGAAGGCAAATTGAGAGGGAAAATTAATTTGTCCTTTCCTTTGGAAACCCTCCGAATTCGCGTCTTATCATGTCTTGTTTCTGCTCCTATGACTCAGCAAAAATTGTAAGCTCATACGATGTATTGTGTTTATCCACTTTTGTGGGTATGTGTTGTTTTGTTCTTCTTGGGATGGCCGGCCACATCCATGTTTGCATTAGGCGCCCCACTTTAGGGATGTTGCAATGTGCATAGTGTGATTTTGGGTCAATTATCTTTGTTAATATGGAAAAAGTACAAGTGAAAGTAAATAAAATGTGTATTGTCAGATTGCTTCATGCTGTCCGGTTGCCATTTGTCTAAACTTTGTGTTGGTCTAGTGCCGTCGTCCATTGCACTGATCGCTGATCTGAGTTTCTCTATAGTGCACAAGCGATTGGGGGTAGGGTGAGTTTATTTATTATTTGATGGGCTTTTATTTTAGGAACGTGTCTTGCTTGCAATGAAAACATCATTGTCATGTCATATCTTGCATTAGGAGATTGCATATTCTTTTCTCATTATAAATCAAAAGAAATATTCATTCTTCATGTTTAAGCATAGTCATTGATTAGTATAGATTATTTCTTAATTAATTAAAGCCATTATAGGCAGTTCCCTATTTTAAATCATAAAAAGAAAATACAAAAAATAATTAGCATTGCATTGCTGGGTCATTTTTAATAAAAGTCATTAGGCGTCTTAAAATTTAATCTTCATTTCTATAAGAAAAGAAAATACAAAATCTCTTGCTGAGTTTATATGATAGGATTGTTTCATTATTAACCATATTTCATGTCATTAGAGTTGCGTATAGGTTGTGTGTGTGTTGATCAACACGAGAAAATTACCAAACAAGTTTTAAATCTATTACAATTTTTCCAAATTAGTCCTAGAATTTTTCATTTTTATCAATTTAGTTCTAAACTTTTTATAATTGTGTCAATTCAATCCATCTCATCAATTTTAGTTGAACGGCATTGACGTGGACATTGGCTATCCAGTTGATGTTGACGTTACCATTTTTAATAACTTTTTATTTTTTCCCTTTTTATTCCTACTTTTTTTCTTCTCTTCCCAAGCAGTGGCTAGTGAGGGCTTTGGGCTGGCGGCTAGTGTCACGCCCCAATCCTTTGAGCGTGTGCCCATCCCTCGGTGGTCGATAAATATGCGACGTCCTAGGACGCATTGCCGATCTATTTATTTTATGACGCATGCGGAACCAAAACAATACCCCTGACAACAAACGCTTGGGATAGAAAAGCGGGCAACAAATCACAATTACAACAAGCCTTTTATAAACACATAGGTTTATATATACAACACTGGGTTGTCTACAAAAAGACCGGCTCAACAAAAAGGGGAATTGTCCTAGGACTAACTAGTCGGAAACTTCCACTGATCCTTTAGTCTCCACCTCCCTAGGCTCTGGGGTTTTGGGTCCTCCATGACTACCATCTAAGGACTTGAAAATGTTGAGCCCACGACAGAGTGGGACAATGTTTCACCTCCTAAACTCCGACTAAGAAGGAAATACGCATAGATGCAATCTATGCACACAAGGCATATGACTTACCTTGCTTTAGTCCTTTCTGCACCTCGGTACTATTCATATTCAATCATTGCTCACATAAGCATGTACTACCGACACACATCGGTCCATCCATTCAATCAACCTAATCAATCAAACTATCACTACTCACACAAGCTGATGTTTATTAATGCTCACACAAGCTGACTGATTCTTAGCTCACACAAGATGTCAATTCAACATTACTCACACAAGCTGGTATAGTACTTAAAAACCACATTCGGTGTTACAACTCGACACTCGGTATTTTCGAGTTAAATACCAAAATTTCACTAACATCACACAATTGTACCATTTAACAATCAATTTGCACAAACTAACCACACTGTTGTGATCAGTGCGAAATTTTAACAAATGGCTCTCCTGGTATAATTTTCGAAAAATATTAATTAATTAATTAAATTCCGAAAATTATTTTAATTTAAATATAAAATAATATACTTAAATAATATTTAACTAATCATGATTACATTAATCTAATTGCATAATTAGACTAATTAATCCATCCACTAAACTAATCATCAATCTAATCTAATTAACATTTAACTAAGCTAATTTAACCACATAAACATACTTAGGCTAATTTAATTACCCCTTAAGTATAATTAACTCCATAAGTAGAGTTTAGTGAGTAAACTCATCGGTTTTTGCGTTCCGGTGAGTCCACGGCGACGGCGATGGAGACACGGAGGCGGTCGACAATCCTCCTAGCAGCAACACTAAGCAAGGCTGGGAAGGGCTTGGAAACGGGTCTCGAAGATTGAAGACCCCTGCTGGTTCGACTTTTTATATTGCTCTTGACTAAACCGAGAAGAACCAAGGCTGAACGGCAAGGAAGCGGGTTGATTGGAGCTCCGGCGAGGGGATGGTTGGCGACCGGTGGCACTCGGGGGTCAAGGGGGACTTGCTGGTGGTTGGTATGGGTGGAGGAAGGGTCGGAATGGGAGGAAAAACAAAGAAAACGCAAAATAGTTCACTGCAGGCGGACTCTAGGCGATCTGGTGACCAGTGGCTTCTTACTGGTGGACAGGTTGGCCAGAGGATTGTTCCGGCGAACGGCAAGGTGCTGCCATACGGTTTGGATGTCCTGAAGACGATGGTGGATGGCACGAGAGCCGATTCGCACGGGTATACCACTTTTAACTTAGATCTTTGGAGAAAGGTCAGCTGGTGTAGAACAATGCCAGACGATCAAACTGCCGCTGGCTTCTGGCCAGCCGGCAGGTCAGCTGGCAGCTCCAACTGGCGAACGGCCAAGTTAGGGCGGACGGTCTAGATGTCATGAGCACAGTGGTGGGTGGCATAAGAGCTTATTTGAGTAAGTCTAGCACATGGATGATGGGGTTGTGATGATTTTTCAACTTATCAAATAATACACATATTCAAATTAAGTCCGCTAGTATAGAAGATAGCGCTCATCTATTTTTTTTTTTTTTTAATGTGAATTGACAGGTAGAATCTGCTGTATATCTTAGCGCAGCATGGGATTAAGTATTCTTTAGGAGGATGGAATGAGAAATTTCAATAAATGATTAGCGCAATAAAAGCAAAAATTTGGTGGCAAGACTCTTCAAGGCATTTTTTCTAGTAACCATATATTGTATTTGGATGGAGCGTAACCCTAGACGGTTTCCAAATAAGTCAATGAACATCCATATTATTTTGGCCAAGGTGTGTAAAAATATAAAAAGTATAACTTCACTTTATCAAAAAATTAAACATTCCTAGACAAATGTTGTATTGGCTAATATATGGAGACTTTCTATCTCCATTTTTTTGAATTATTAATTCTATTTGCAATGCTGGGGATGCCCCTAAGTTGCTATACTTCATCTGTTCTATAATACATGTATATTAAAGAAATAAATTATTTACAAACTGGTTTCATATACTTATTATTATTATTTTTGGTTTTAGTTTGTAATGATTTCACTTTCGCAAAAAGACATACTTTCAATTAGATAGTTTTAGATCAAATTTCTATTGAGACTTGTTTTTTAAAGAGAGAAGTGGATGACCCATCCCGTGGTGGACGAGATTGTTCGCGCCTTGCCCCTCAACCGGCAAGGAAGAGATTCGAAACTTCTCGCCCTTATTGCGCGACTCAACAAGGTGGGTCCTTGCAGATTGCCCCGAGTTTACGTCGCCGGCTGTCGGCTGTACGGCGGTTCTCGGGTCATAAAAAAAAAGAAAAAAGAAAGAAGAGAGAGAGAGAAGTGGGTGAGTGGAGAAAGGTGTGTCCCCTTTTGCTTTCTGATTGAACTTTTCCAATGAACGAGGGGCTTAAGTGGGGTTGGGAGGGCTTGTCAGCATGCGGGTAAGGCGACGATGTTGTGACTGAACTTAATTAATGATAACAGAATCTCCGATTGCAAATTGAGGATCTCTCTCCCCCTATTATGTATTATGTAGGAGGTCTATTGAATGAAAATTTAATGAAATTAGGTGTAGGAGGTCTATTGAATTACACAATTTTAGCGACGTGGTGCTATTTTATCTATGTATATATATTTACCTAATTTCATTAAATTTTCATCTTTAATGTCAGTAGTCCCAAAGTTTAGGCGATCAAACTTGCTCACTATAGTAATACGCCTCTAGCGCTTTTGTGATATTACGATGATTCTTAAATGGAATTGACTCATTCCAATCATGTGTATAAGAGTATTTGGCCCTCTCCCAGTTCTTTCATTTTATAATAAAAGAAAAGTACCATAATCTTCAATAATTGAACCATCACTATAGTGTGGGAGACCGATTTCGGACGTTGGTTCTCAATTAATTATTTATTTTCTCTTGCGTGTTTATACGTTGTTGGCATATTTTTAAATCGTATGAAAGACGTGGTGAAAATACAATGTCATATTAAATGACGACATGTCATATTAAATGACGACACCATATCGAGATATTTATATATTCATTGAATAAATTATATTCGCCTATCTGTAGATTCACTTCTCCTAGAGAAACAAGACAAGAGCAGAAGGCGGTGGGTAGTTGGAACTTGGAGGTAGGTGGTGAACGAGTTTTGATGCTTACAGTCTATCCCATCTTTTATATATTAGTCTCGTTTTATCTGATCTCTTCTATTAACTGTACGTGCTTTTCTCCTCAAGCCTAGGGCGGCTCGGTTTGACGTTTCCTACCTATTAAATCCACGAAACGGTGAGCACACCTTGTTGATTTTCTTCTTTAAAACTTAGAAATATCGAACATCATGTCCTTTTTTTTTTGGTAACATACTGAAATTTGAATAACATTTTAGAATTTCACGAGAAAGCAAAAAAATAAAATAAAATAGGGTTATGATGGGTAGTATTACTGTATTTGTCGATATTTTATGTACTCCGATGTCGAGGCGGTCGGAATTAAACGGGAGCTATGTAGCACCGACACGGACACACGACACGTGACACGACACGACACGATATGCCGACACGTCATTTCTTAAAAATAGAAAATTTCGACACGTTCCGACACGTTATATATTAAATATATTTTTATATATAAACACATAAATAATAATAATAATAATAATAATAATAATAATAATAATAATAATAATAATAGCCTATAATTAATTTACACGAAAAATATTAAATAATATCATTCATTATTTTAATTTGTTACAATAATACACAAAACTTAGAGGAAAAAAACATTGTTTAAAGAAAAATGCCGAAATGATATTTTTAAATTTATTTATTTATCATATATAGCATTTTTTATTACTTCTTTCATAGTAAAAGACTTTTAAAAAAAAAATAAAACAATTCTAAAAAAAAAACTGAAAAAAAAAAATTGATCTCGTGTGTGTATATTTATAGCAATTTTATTACTTCTTTTATTACTTCTTTTGTGTATATTTATATTTTGACCCCTCAAGTATTATAAATTTTTAAAATTGACCCCGTGCGTGTCGGAATCGCGTGTCGGAATTACGGACTCGCGTGTCGGAGCGTGTCGGAGAGAGTTGACCACGTGTCGGATTTTTCGACACTCGTTGACCGCGTGTCGGAGCGTGTCGGGACGTGTCGGAGCGTGTCGGACACGTGTCGAAGTGTCGGGCCGCGGCACGACGAACTTCCGGAGAGTGTCCGTGCTACATAGAACGGGAGTCGAATTATAAAATGCCGAACAACATAAACAAACTAAAGTTTAAGACCGAAGGAGTAACTAGAAAAACAATCTTTGACGTTTGGAGTTTGCAGTACAGCAGTCGTTGCGACATAAAGTACATGCGTATAAATACGATATCTTTCCTCGGGGCCCCGTCTAAAAGGGGTAGAAAAGGAAAAACAATCATTAAACAGTTGAGCCACACGTGTGTCCTCGTTGAAACACCAGAAGAACCCTCCATAAATACTCCATCGTCACTCCCCAATTCTTTCTCACCCATCACCAATCACCCCCCATTCCTCTTCGTAATCTTCCTTCTTCTCCGGTAAAAATCTCAACTTTGACACGGATCACGCAGAGATGGCAGAAAGGAAGGAGTCTTGGACATCCCTGGCCTCCCTCCTGGGCACCCTGGCCTTCTGCCAGACCTTCCTCCAGCTGGTGTTCCCGCCGGAGCTCCGGCTCGCTTCCCTCAAGTTCCTCACCCGGGCCCTCCGCTGCTTCTCCTCCTACTGCTACTTCGACGTTGCCGAGATGGACGGCGTCAACACCAACGAGCTCTACAACGCCGTCCACCTCTACCTCAGCTCCTTCGCCTCCACCTCCGCCGCCGCCAGCCGCCTCTCCCTCACCCGCGCCCGCAACTCCAGCGTCACCACCTTCGGCCTCTCCAGCAACGACTCCATCGCCGACGTCTTTGACGGCATCGCCGTCCAGTGGGAGCACGCGGTGACACAGCGCCAGTCCCAGCCATCCCCGTGGCGGCCCCTCTCCGACGAGAAGCGCAGCTTCAAGCTCCGGATTAGAAAGCGCGACAAGGACCTCATCCTCAACTCCTACCTGGACTACATCATGGGCAAGGCCAACGACATCCGCCGCAACAACCAAGAACGCCTCATTTATACTAATTCGCGCAGCAACGAATCCCGGGGCCGCCCTTGGGAAGCGGTGCCGTTCAAACACCCGAGCACCTTCGACACGTTGGCCATGGACCCGGAGAAGAAGAGGGACATCATGGGGGACCTCCGCGACTTCGCGGCTGGGCAGGCCTTCTACCAGAGGACGGGCCGGGCCTGGAAGCGTGGCTACCTTCTCTACGGCCCTCCTGGGACGGGGAAATCGAGCATGATTGCAGCCATGGCCAATTTCCTCGGCTATGACATCTACGACCTCGAGCTGACCGAGGTGCCCTCCAACTCCGAGCTTCGGAAGCTCCTCATGAAGACCAGCTCAAAGTCCATCATTGTCATCGAGGACATCGACTGCTCAGTCAATCTGTCGAACAGGTCGAAGGCGTCCAAAGCCCCCGCTCCTCAGAGCTACTCTGACCCTGACGCCCCCGATGCTGCGTCTGGTGGCAAGGACTGGAACAACAACACTATGACCCTATCGGGACTGCTCAACTTCACCGATGGCCTGTGGTCGTGCTGCGGGAGCGAGCGGATCTTTGTGTTCACCACCGACCACATCGACAAGCTCGACCCGGCATTGCTCCGGAGCGGCCGGATGGACCTGCACATCTACATGAGCTACTGCTCGTACCCAGCGCTCAAGATCCTGCTCGATAACTACCTGGGTAGCAAGGGCGAGGACCTCGGCGAGGTGGCGGCGAGCGAGCTCCGAGAGGCGGTCGAGAAGGCCAAGATGACGCCGGCGGACATAAGCGAAGTCCTGATCAAGAACCGGAGGAACAAGGAGAAAGCAGTGAGCGAATTGCTGGAGGTGTTGAAGGCGAGATCAGAGAGGAACGAGAAGTACGGAGGGTTGAGAGAGGAGTGCAAGTCGAACAGGGTGGAAGAAGAGGAGCAAGAGAAGAGGGCTCTGGAGAGCCCCGAAGAAGTCAGAGACCGTGAGGACAATTCTGGCAAGAAAGTGGAGGACCAATAAGAGAAGAAGAAAGCAAAATGAGCGGGAAAACTAATTTGTCCTTTCCTTTGTCGACCCTCCGCATTCGTGTCTTATTATATGTCTTTTTAAATCACCAAAAGTATCAAATCCAGAACACATAACCCAATTCAGACCCATTAGCCTTTGTAACTTTACCTATAAAATCATTGTCAAACTGCTGGCCAACAGGCTTAAACCATGGCTGCCAATGTTCATTGCAGAAGAACAAACCGCTTTTATGAGCAACCGGCTGATCCAAGACAATATCTGCATTGTTCAAGAAGTGATCCATCAATTAAGGGTGAGGAAGCGGACTCGCAAGCATCAAGCGATTCTTAAATTAGATATGCAAAAAGCATATGACAGAGTGGAATGGGACTTTCTTTGTAATTACATGCTCAAGTTGGGCTTTCATGCGAGATGGGTTCAATGGATTAAAATATGCATCTCTTCCGTATCTTTCAATATCCTAATTAATGGAGAGCCATCAGCGGAGTTTAAACCTACGAGAGGTATTCGACAAGGTGATCCCCTCTCACCCTATCTTTTCATCATCATGACAAACCTCCTATCCTCACTCATGCGCACAGCTGTTATAGATGGAACTATCAAGGGCATTCGTTTAAATTCTACCTGTCCTACCCTATCACATCTCTTATTTGCAGACGATGCCATTTTCTTCCTAGATGGCACAATCAGAGAAGCCCAAAATGTTTCAAATGTTTTGAATCAGTATTGCTTTGTCATAGGCCAAGCGATTAATCTCAACAAGTCTGGCCTCTTTGTGGGGAAGAGCTGTCCTCTTCAACTTAGACAGAACCTAGCCTCAGAGTTAAGAGTGGCTATTACAGAGCATTTAGGGAAGTATCTTGGAATTCCAGCTGATTGGGGAAAACAAAAAAGCAAATGTTTGCTTGGCTATTGACAAGAGTTGAACGGAAATTGGAAGGGTGGAAAGAGAAATTAATTTCAAAAGCCGGGAAGGAGATCCTTATAAAAACAGTTATCCAGGCCATTCCTTAGTATGTGATGTCTATATTCAAAATTCCGACTTCCATATGCAGATCTATAGAAAAAAAAAAAACAGCTTCATTTTGGTGGAAACAACATGCCGATAAAAGAGGAATCCACTTTGGAAAAAATGGGAGGAGTTGAAAATCAGGAAGGATAATGGTGGTTTGGGTTTTAAAGATTTGCAAAATTTTAACTTAGCCATGTTGGGAAAACAGGCATGGAGGATTATAAACCAACCAGACGCTCTCTGGTGCAAAGTACTGAAAAGCATTTATTTTCCAAAAAGTGACTTTTGGGCAGCAAGAAATGGAAATCGACCATCATGGAGCTGGAAAAGCATTTTACAAGGGAGAGAAATCATTGAACCAGCTACCAGGTGGGAGATTGGGGATGGCAAACGGATTAGAATCCGAGAAGACCTATGGCTGCCTACGGGGAGACTTATTGGTCCAGCAAACAAAGATGAACCACGTTTTGTGGCTGATCTCATCGACAGTGAAAGAAAGATGTGGAATGAAAACAAGGTTATTGCTCTGTTTCAGAAAGAAATTGCAAGCGAGATATTAGCCCAACCTCTATGTCTCATCGACAGGATAAAATTGTTTGGACAGCTAACAAGTCTGGCAGTTACACAGTCAAGAGCGGGTACAATCGTATGCAAAGCCAAGTCACGCATCCCAGCAACATACCTCCATCCACATCATACCAGACACCCAAAACACTCTGGCCTACAATATGGTCCCTCCCCACACCACCAAAAATTCGAATCCTAATATGGCAGATATGCAAAAACTCACTCCCAACTAGAGAAAACCTTCATCGCAGGAAATTGTTACCTGACCCATTGTGCCAGATATGCGGCCAAGCCCCCGAAACCATGGAGCACCTCTTTATCCTCTGCTCCTGGACAAAAGCCATATGGTTAGATCCTCAAAACCAAGCCGACACCAACCCAGACCACATCACCAGAATAGATACATGGCTTTTCGAGAATCTCACCACCAGAACTGATGCCGAATCAAAAGCCCTTTTCGCAGCTCTTCTATGGAATATCTGGGTGACCCGCAACACCGCAATCTTCGGGGAACCAAGCCGCCCCTCCCGCACCAAAGAAAAGGCTCGATTCTAGCGGATCTATACCCGAAATGGGGAAATCGGGGAAGAAACCGTCAAAGCGGGATGCGAAGACACAAACAGAGATGTAAATCTTGGTTACCTCCCGACCCTCCCTCGTTGAAGCTGAATATTGATGCGGCTTGGAGTTGTTCGGATCACGCAGGGATCGGTGGCAGGGATCTGTCGAACCGCTGCTGGAAGCCTCGTTGCTGGTTTTGCTGAATCGATCTTCGCCCCATCAGCCCTAATTGCGGAAACCCTAGCTCTGCGTCTGGCTTTGAGATGGATCAAGGAGAAGCGAACCCTAGCCGCACGAACTGAAGTCTCCCTCGACTTTAACTCCTTTGATCTGCCCATTCACGTATCTACTGATTGCTTATCCTTAGTTGAAGGTGTTTTGGGCCGAGAAGACCCCCCTTGGCAGGCCCAACCATTCATTCTGGACTGCAAACTCCTCCTAGCCCAAATGGAAGACATAACTATTATCTATGAGCCCAGGCAAACTAACATGGCAGCGGACTGGGTAGCAAGTGCGCATCGAGCAAATTCACTTCCATGTACTTGGGTTAATTATCCTCCTATGCCTCTCTTTTCAATCTTATGTCTAGATGTACCTGCTTATGGTGCCTATGTTATGGGCTAGTAATGAATATCATCTCCTTTCGACAAAAAAAAAAAAAAAAAAAAAAATCACCAATGACTCAGCAAAATTGTAAGAAATAGGAATAAAGCTCGTACGACATATTGAGTCTACCCACTTTTGTCGGTATGTCTTGTTTTGTTCTTCTTGGGATGGCCGGCCACATTCATGCTTGCATTAGGCCTCCCCATTTAGAGATGTTGCTATGTGCATAGTGTGATTTTGGGTCAAGTATCTTTGTTAATGAAAGAATTCTGCTATGTGTTTGTCAAATTGGTTCACACTATTGGATCGCCACGCTGTTCAATCGCCATTCATCTAGACTTTTCATCGTTCTAGTTCCGTCGTCCATCATGGTAATTGTTGAGATGAGTTTCTCTGCAATGCATTGGTGGTTGGAGATTGGGTATTGTTGGGTTGAGTTTATATATTAATGGGGTTTTATTTTAGAAACTTGTCTTGCTTGCGGTGAAAATATCTTTAGGCATGGTCATGGCATAGCATTGTATTTTGCATTTCTTTTTCACATTTTTAAATAATTAAAAATCTCATATCATATCTTGCATTAGGAAATTGCTCATTCTTTTCTCATTAGAAAGCAAAAGAAATATTCATTCTTCATGTTTAAGCATAGTCATTGATTAGTGTAGATTATTTCTTAATTGGTTAAAATTATTATGGGCAGTTCCCTATTTCAAATCATAAAAAGAAAATACCAAAAATAATTAGCATTGCATTGTTGGGTCATTTTTTTTTTTTTTATAGAAGTCATTTGGTGTCCTAGAATTTAATCTTCATTTCTATAAAAAAAGAAAATACAAAATCTCTCACCGAGTTTTAATAAGAGGATCATTTCATAATTAATCATATTTCGTGTTATTAGAGTTGCATCTAGGTTGTGTATAATTTAATTAACACAGCATAAATGTTATTTAGATTCTACATTAGTTCATGAATGCATGTTAATTTATGACTCATATAGACATAGCATTTTAATTAATTCATGCTTATTTTAAAAAAAAAACCCAAAGGCTACGTTTTGTAATTGGAATAAAATAAAATAGGATAAATTTTATGTATCCTATGTAATTTAATTAACACAACATAAATGTTTTGTGCCTACTCAAAATAAGATAAAGTCGGTTATAAGATAGATGTAGCCCGAATGAAATTATCCCATAAGGGAAGTATGATAAAAGTGGATAGGATTTTTAATATCTATAATATAAAATTATTTTTCTTGAATAACAAACTTCTTAAATTAATGAAACTAAAATAATGTTTGAATGTAATAGAAAAAAATTCAAAGTAACAAAAAAACAACAATTTCATTTTTATTCATCTTATTTTATTTATATATTCAAATTTCTTTTTATCTCAAAGCATAAATTCAATATATATAAATATATATATTTAATATTTATATTTATTGCACATTTTAGTTATTTTAGCATTTTAGGTATACGAGTATAGTTTACTATTTAATAAATTTTTATTAGAGAATGATGGAAGGGGAAAAAAGAAAAAAAGAAGAGAATTTTAAAAAAGAGAGATAAAATTAATAAAAATATGCAAATAAAAATGAAGTAGGCGGGGGTGTTGTGAGAAATTCTTACCATCTTTAATATGTTGGTCATACTAAACAGTAGACATGATAGTATGTGAAAATATCATGTTTTAATATTGTGATTCGACAATAAATGGATAGAATAGTAAAATATTTGAATCTCATATCATATTCTATCCAGTCATATTCTAGAAATTCAGATGATCAAAGATGGTTAAAAAGAATTAATAACATTAGCCTAGGTCATGGAAACGTCACATCATTTTTTTTTTTAATGACCCAGGGTACCCCGTAAGTCGACAGCCGGCGGGCAAACCCTGAGGCGACGCTAGCGGAGGACCCACCACCCCAACGTTGCACTTAAGATTCCGTGCGGCCAGCAGGATTCGAACTCCTTTCCTCCTCGCAAAGGATAATGGGAGTCTTATCCAACTGAGCCACCGCAGGCGGTAGTTAGAAACGTCACATCATTGTTTGGTCTTTTGTTAATGTTTTGTAGAACACAATATGTGAGACAATAATAAAGCTTTACTATTGAGTCACTCAACGCATTGGGGTATTGCAATCCTTAAGCAAATATTATTGCTTTGATATCAAGTGTTAAATTCTTACATGTGCACTCGCATGATCATCAATCATATGTTAGTGGCTTAGGATTAAAATTCAACCAAGCCTTTTTTTGAAGGGTTAATACATTGAAAAACTCTAAATTGATACACTTGCAATAAATTTATTCAAAACTAATTTTTTGACCAATAAAAATCCCAAAATGGTATATCTTTGACAAATTACCCAAATTTGTATACTTATGACAAATTTACTCTTTATTAATTTCCGTTAAATTTTATTATCAAATTGTTGAATTGGATGTATGTGACAATTGACTAGTGTACTAATTTGGGATTTTATTATTTGTTTGTCATAGTTGTAACATCTTTGTGGTTCTTTTGTGGTATTAATCTAATTTAATGGACAATATATTTATTCCAAATGTATCAATTTGGGGTTTTTGGTAATTGAATAAATTAATTTGTAGTAAATTTATTACAAGTGTAACAATTTGGAATTTTTTGTAGTCATTTGGAGTAAATTTGTCGCAATTGAATAAGTTTTGAGTTTTGATGGTTAAAAAAATTAGTTTGGAGTAAATTTATTGTAGGGGTAATAGTTAGGGGTTTTTTAAGATATTAACCATTTTTTAAATAAAGAGTAAAGGTACCCAAAGAGCGTTATATTTATATAGCATAATCAAAGCCCTATATTCGTGAAAAATCTAGTTTGCAGAAGGGGTTTCTAATTGACCTATAATAGTTTAGTGACAACTCTTAAACGAATTGATCTACATGTTTAACTAATTAAATTAAAACCTCAAAGTTGTGATTAGTATGGGTTTAGAAGAATCTATGCTACGTGTTTACTTGGAATTTCATTAGCTTTTCCTTGATGGTTTACCTCTAGGGACAATGATGTTGAAGGTTGATAGGAGGCTACAATTTTCATTTTCTTAGGTTCTTCTGTATTCGTATATTTGGTGCAATGATGTACAAGGGTCTTTCTTGGAAAAAAATTGTGGACTAATGGGTGAATTGGTGTGCATTGACTTTGCTTTACGACTATTTGGGAAGTTTTGATTTTTGATATCAGCTAAACATGCGTGGAAGAGACTTAGGGTTTGCTTATTTTGTGCATAACTATCCTATGATGTTAGCATAAAACATTTTATGCGTTAACTGCCCATGTCTTAGCATATGAGATACCAATGGTACGTTTGGTAACATTTCTGTTTCAGGGAACAATTTTTGAACAAAAATAGTTTTTTTTTTTTGTTTCTATTCTCAGGAACAATTTCTGAGTATAAGAACGCGCTTGATAACTGCAAAACATTTCTGTTCCAAGAATAGAAAAGCGTTTGGTAAACTTGTATAATTTTGTGGTTTCTTTTAGTTTTTAAATATTTTTATTATATTTTTCCTTTTTTTTCTTCTTTTTTTTTTTTTTTTTCTCTTTGTGGCCGGTTCTTTGGCCATGGCGGGGCGAGCTCCGAGGCTACCGCAAGGCTTGGCCTCACCGGATTTGGGTGAGGCCAAGCCTCGCCGATGGCCTCGGTGGCCAGGTGAGCCTCACGTTACCTGGGCGAGGTTGAGCCTTGCCGGTGGCCTCGCGAGGCTCACCTCGGCCACCGAGGCCACCAAAGTGAGGCTCGAACTCATCTAGATTTGGTGAGGCCGAGCTCGCCTAGCCACCGGCGAGGCTCAGCGTCTCCGGGGGCTAGCGACGCTCTGACGAGGTCACCAGCCCTCGTTTGGCTAGTTGCTGGCGCCGACCATGGCCAAGGCCGGTGACTGGCAAAAGGAAGAAGAAGAAGAAGAAAAGACGAAAAAAAGAAAGAGAATAAAAAAAGAGGAGAGAGAAAATTGTTTCTTGGAATTGTTCCAGAAATAAGAAATAAGTTTTTTCTACTTCTTGTTTCTATTTCAAATCTGTTCCCGCAAACAAAAAAAATAGATTTTTTGTTCCTAAAAATAAAAGTTTTACCAAACGCGTTTCTGTTATTTTTTTGTTTCCCGGAACAAAAGAACATAAATTTTTGTTCCGGGGAATAGAAACAAAAATAAACAAACAGGCCCTAAGTCAACACAAATACATCAAGTGATTCCCAAAGTTGCTTGTCTTCATTTAGAGCTCGATACATCGACAGCAAATGAGGAAATTTTCATGGACTAAAATCCAGCTTTCATGCGCTGAAACAGACTCTCTCAACATCATATGCAATACAATGCTTTTGTCTTCATGGTGGTGCAGAAGCGTTTGTAGACTCTTGAGTCTAGGACGCCAAGGGCGTGCACTAGGTCCAATGCTTCCTACATCAACTTGAATCCTAGATGCAGATGGACCGATAACTGCATGAACATTGTCACTTCCAGGCGTATATATACAACATATTTTTTGTTGATAAAAAAGACGACCAATTACCTTCAGGGGCGTGCCAACCTTGGAATATTTATGCCTTCTTTGATTTTTTTTTTTTATTAAGTCTCGCACATGGATGATGCGGTTGTGACGATTTTTCATCTTATCGAATAATAAACTTATATTCGTTTTGAAGAAATTAATTATTTACAAACTGGCTTCATATACTTATTATTTCTTTTCGGTCTTATGTTGGAAGAATGGTTTTACCCTTCGCGAAAGACGTACTTCAATCAGATGTTTTCAGATCAAATTTCTATATAAAAGGGAAATACGAGACTTATTTTATAAAGAGAGAAGTCGGTGAGTGGAGAAATTTTGTCCCTACCTGCTGACTGATTCTTACGAACGTTAGGGCTTATGTGGGGCTGGGAGAGCTTGTCAACATGCAAAAGGACTTGACATGGAAACGTGCGTCGTGCCAAATGACAACACCATGTTCGAGATATCTACGTATTCTTCGAATGATTTATGTTTGGCCGATCTGGACATTCACCGCTTCTCCCCCAAGAGAAACAAGACAAAAGCAGAAGGAAGCCAGGTGGGCGGGTGGAACTGAGTTTTGATCCGTATCACCTCCTCTCACCGCCACTGAGAGTTCCCTTTCAAACGCTTTTTCCTTTTGAAAATTAGAGTCTCGTTCTCTTCAACCTCTTCTCCTCGCCTTTCATTGAAACATCAGAAATGATTTGATCCTGGTGATGCAGACAGGATTTTGGCCGGAGGCGAGGGATGAAGGTAAAGAGCCGCTGTCGCAGTCAACTAGATTCCATTTCTTTCGAGAGGGGCCAATCAGCCAACCCTCATCCCGCTCTTTCCCCCTATTTTGTTCTCATTAAATAAATCCATCATAAAAGGGGTCGTTCCCGAGTGGATTGAGTCTACGTGGACCATCACAAAATCAACGGACCAGCCATGTTCTTGGAAACTTCCAAAAAAAAAAAAAGAAAAAGAAAAAGAAGAGAGAAACACACACTTATTGAGGCCAACTGGTGTCTCTTTTCTCTCTCAAATCCCGACACGTGGTGGTGGTCTGCCGCTGGCTTTGAAATGGACCGGCATGGCCTCTTCTCTCCAATCCATGTTGTGCACTGAATGCGCGCGCGCGCTCTCTCTCTCTCTCTGAGGATTCACCCCTGTTGAACCCAAAAAGAACAAAGATACAAAAGAGAAGAAATTGTAAACAAAGATATAAGTAGCAATCAAATCCCAGTTTAAGGGGCTGACAAAAAAATGGTGTTACTCTCGTCGAACTCCCACAGACATCCAACGGCTCTCCATCAATTGTCTTCTATCTCTCCCCCTCTTTATAAGTACCCAATCCCCCTGAGAAAAACTCGCACCACAATTAGGGGTGAGTGATTCTAAATTCATTACAGGTTCTACTTGGAATTTGAAACTTACCATCGGGTACAAATTCTTTATTTTTTGAAATCTGAAACATATTTGTTGAAATCCGGAATCTGTAACCTATCTTATCATAGATTCTAGGGTTAGTTCTAGGGTCCAATAATTTTTTTTTTTTTTGGTTTCATTTTTAGTTAAACAAAATGAAAATGAACGTAACAATAATGAACAAGTTTAGACATGTTTGGCCTCTTAAAAATGATGGAAGAGCAGCAAAAGAACTTCTTAAAAGAAACATATAGAAACCCTATTGATTGTCAATTTCAAATTTTTCTAGCTTTAGATAATCATTCATCTATGAGTTTTCTATGGTCATCCAATTTTCTTTTGAGAGAAACCATAAGTATGTTGCAACCACAATCATGAAAAAAGCAAAGGGAACAAAGAAGAATCTAGGTCCTTGTAGACTATCTAAATATATTTTTCAGAAAATACTTGCTTGGGGAAGAATGATAAAGCAACGGGAAGACAAAACAAATTTTACTTCTTAACCTGATGAATGTCTCACTAAATTACATAACAAATCATGGGAAATGAACTTGAATTATTCTCTTTAGACCAAAAAAAAAAAAGAAGAAGAACTTGAATTCTTCTCTTGTTTGTCTTTGTAAAGAGCTCACTAAATTGACCCACAAATGTGCAGGACTCAATTAAACAAATGGATAGAGTCCATTAACGTTATATTCCATGAATTCGATGATGGAAATCCCATAAGAACGAAAATGTATTGGTAAAAGGCAAAAAGAAAAGCAAAAAGAAAAAGAACCAATGAGCTTATGGCCTCAACTAACAACCACCATAGTACCAAGCATTCTATGTTTCCAATTATTCCTCTCCCATAAAGGAAAACATGAAGAATGAGAGTGTTGGGGAGAGAGATGACGTGAAGAATGAAGATTGAAGATATTAGGGATTTTAGGTTTAGGAATCTCGGTTTGGTTTCGATTTCGGTTCCTATAAGAACTAGGAATCGCCGATTTTGAAAAAAAGAGGAACTGGGAGTTGGAGCCTCCCTCCCTAGAATCGGGAACCAAACTGAACCCATTGATTTGGTTCTTCGGTTCTCGGTTCTACTCGAGAACTGTGCTCACCCCTAATCACAGTAGCACAAACCACCCATCCTCACTCACTCTTCTTGATCATCTCTTTCTTCCACCACAACTCAGAGAAAGATGATCTCCGTGAGAACCTCCACTTTCATAACACACAGAATGGCAGATATGAAGGAATCTTGGACCACTAGCCTCCCTCTCGGGCACCCTGGCCTTCTACCACCTTCTACCAGACCCTCCTCCAAGTGATGCTCCTGCCACACCTTGTCTCCACCTCCATCAAGTTCCTAAAGTGTGCCCCCGGTTGCTACTACTCCTATTACTACTTTGAAATTGCAGAGACCGATAGCGTCAACACCAACGAGCTTTACAATTCCATCCAACTTTACCTTAGCTTCTTTGCCTCCACCTCTGCCTTCACCAGTCGTATCTCCTCTGTAACTCCAGTGTCACCACCTCTGGACTCTCCAACAATGACTCTATCGCCAATGTCTTTGATGTCGTTATAATTCAGTAGGAGCACATGTTGAACGCAAAAACGCAATCCTATGATCTTCATAGTTAGAAGCAAGAACACATATAATCAAATAGAGAGATTCACGCACAGTTTGGAATTCATCGTGGAAAAGTGACGATCCAAAGTACAAGTGCTTTTCCTCTATTGCCCTTTGTATCATTGGCTCAATAAGATGGCCCCTTACCTTTAGTGTTTAGTAAATGTTCTTCATGTGAGGATAATTGTACGTGTTAGGGTTAGAAAAAAAATTTGAGCATTATTTATAGAGTTTTCAGCTAGGTCCTTTCATTATGGATTGGGCTCAACTTGGCCCACATTAACCGGCCTCATATTAGACTACTCAAGAAACTTTCTATAACACCTTATTAGACTGATATAGTAAAATGGTAAATTACAATATCAATTAATATAGTTCACTTAGAAAAACTCTTACATTCTCCCACTTGGCTATATTAATTGAAATTATACTGTATGTGTGTACCTTGGTTTAAATATAGTTCTTAATAGTCAATCCTATCCCACAAAATCTTAAATACTGAATCACGGCGATAATTGCATGTATACACACAAAGACTTCCATGGTCATAAGTGCTATTAACTTTATTGATATTGATTCAATATGATAGCATGACAAATGGATAGTACCTCTCATAGGGTGTAACCTCATTTGTCATCCTCTTTGTTAGTCAACATCCTCTTACCTTAAGTATTATAAAAATCTGTGCCACTAAGGGAAATCTTTATAGTTCCAATGACTCCACGTATATCTTATCCTTATGATTAATCTTCCTTTATGTGTAACAAGATATATGCACAAGACTAATAACCAAATGCCTTTAGCCTTTATTCAAGGTCTATATAATACCTTGAGATATTCAATAGATATATGTATATATATTCAACTTGATAACAATGCTTTTAGAATCACTTTGTTGAATGTATAAGAGTTGATATGTATCATAATGTTACTAAATGTAATAAACACATGTGTAAATTTTATTAGAGCAAAGTCAAAATAACTCTCACTAAACAACAGCATCTCATGATACTCCTAAGCCCATGGTAATGATATGTTGTTCAAGAGCATAAGGGCGAAAGCATTTAGTTAGTGGATTTGTAACCATATCATTTATAGAAATATGTTCTACTGCAACATCATTATTTCGTACCATTTCTTTATGGTTAAAAAATTTAATTATCATATGTTTAGACCTCTTGAGACTTTTGTTGTTGTTAATATATAAAACTGGAAAGTTATTGTCTCAATACAACAATATGGGTTTATCCACAAAGTTAAATATGATTAACTCTTGAATGAGATTCTGGAGCCAAATAACCTGAATAACAACCGAAAAATATGCTACAAACTCCGCTTACATGGCAAGAGATGACATAGATTTTTGTTTACTACATCTCCTACTAAACATAGAGATGTATCATCTTAATAGCTAGCAAATTTTGCATTTGAATATCCTACAAGCTGTAGGACTCGAACATGTTCGTAAATCAGCATATAGTCTTTTGTCATTTTTAAGTATCTCAAAACCTCATTGGTAGACCCAATAGTGGGTAGCTGTGTCGGATTAGAGTCTCTCCCTCATTGCCGAGGTCGATAGTTCGAAACTCGTAGTTGCTGAAGCATTGTAAGTGGGGGCCATGGTGTTAAGGTCCTATGCTAGTCTCCCCTGAGGTATAGTCGTTCGGTACTAGTGCTATAGGGCCATGGTGTTGGAGAAATCTATCCAGAATATTTTGAAGCTGACAAAACATTTCTATCAGTTTAGTCTGGATAACTGCAAGCCTTCTGTTTAGCGTCTGAAGACTTTCAGATCACCAGACTCAGCACTCAAAACTCAAGACTCAAGACTATTCTCATTGACAGTTCTTCTAATCCAGTGACGAAGGCAATCCAGAGCCGAAGTATTTGGTTGAGGATTTAGTCCTATCCTTTGGAGAAGATCTCTTGGCTAGATTAATATAACGGATTCTTTCATTCGTTATCAAGATCGTTTATCGTCGAAGTATTCTTGGAAGGTTCTATTCTTGGAAACCAAGATCCTAATTGTATGGGCGAACAGGATTGATGGGCTATCGTCAAGTTCCTTTAATAGCTCGAATGATCTTCTTGATTGATTCCGTCCAACGAGTAGACTGGAGGAATTCCTTTGGTAAGTGCCAACGGGTATGATGGCATAAAGGAGTATAAAAGGAAGTCGTTTTAGTTGCTTTAGTGCATGATCGATAGAGAAATTCCAGAGTCTGAAGCACCTTGATTATTAGTCGATACATTATGAGCAATATTGTACACACAGAGAGTGTCTATACTTAGTGATACCTTGAGCGAGTGTGGTAGATCATCTACACCGAGAGATCAAGGGAGAACATCGCTGTAACATCTCTTTGTTCATAGTGGAATCCAGCCAATAGGCTATCAATGCAGAAGAGTGGACGTAGGCTTGAAATAAGCAAAACCACTATAAACCGCATGTTCAATTTTCTCTTCCCTTCTCTCAGTCTTACTTTGATTATTGTTTATCTCAAATCTATCAACTGTCTAGTATTGTGAAATTATCAAGAAAAATATTGCATATACCTATTCACCCCCCTCTAGGTACTTATTCTAGCTATATCAATTGGTATCAGAGCTCGTGTACTCACTTTATTTGAAGTGTTTTACTTCAGAGTAAAAGATCCATGGCTAGTATGCTAGCACCAGGGCTGGTGGAAGGGCAAAGCAATACCAGACCACCCTACTTTGATGGAAAGGATTACAACATCTGGAAAAACAAGATGAAAGCCTTCGTACGATCAAAGGATCCTCTGGAATGGGACGTTGTAGAAAAAGGAATTACTCCTACAGGCCGCATCGGTCTCGAAAGAGGGAAAGAAACTGTTGAGACCAGGCGAAATGACTCAGGAAGAGATTATCAAGAGACAAGCACTTGATGCAAAAGCAATTTACTCTTTATATTGTGCTTTGTCACCAACTGAATATAACAGAATATCTTCTTGTGTTACAGCAAAAGAAGTTTGGGATAGATTACATATCACCCATGAAGGAACAGATCGAGTGAAGGAGACCAGAATTAACATTCTCCTCGGTCAATATGAAGCCTTCAAAATGAAACCAGGATAATCAATAACTGACATGTTTAGCCGTTTTACAGATATTGTCAATGGTCTTGAGAATCAAGGACAAAAATTTTTTGATCCCATGAAGGTGAACAAGCTACTGCGTGGACTCTCCAAGGATTGGAATCACATAAAGACTTCAATCAGAGAGACGCAAAGAATTATGCCACTGTCTGTCGACGAGTTGATTGGAACTCTTCAGTCTTATGAAGTGGAACGAATCAATGAAGACAAAGATCCAAAAGGTAAGAAATCCATTGCATTAAAATCAAATGATGATTCGATGATACTGATTCAAGATGACATGGATGATGAGGAGCTTGCTCTCATGATAAGAAGATTCGAAAGCTGAATAGAAAAGGAAGAAGGTTCAACTCAAGGAAACAAAGTTTTCAAAGACAAAGACTAAGTCTGTTGATGATGAGGAACCAAACAAAGATGTAGTTTACTTTGAATGTAAGAAAAATGGACACATCAGACCCAACTGTCCTCTTCTGAAGAAGAAAAGAGGAAAAGCTGAAAAGTTTCGGAAAGCTCTCAAAGCCGAAACCTGGAGTGGTACAGAGTGTGAAGAAAGTGATAATGAATATGCAAACCTATGTCTGATGGCACATTCGGACTCGGACTCAAACTCGGATCGATTCGGACGCATGTGAATTTGAGGTAAATGATTTTAAAATTCCTGTCAAAGTTTCTAAATACATTGATGAATTGTGTTTTAGTCTTAAGACTTCTCTCAAAAGAATTTCCGAACTTAAAAAGGAAAACTTAGCTCTAAAACAAAAGGAAATCGTTTTAGAAGAAAGAGTTAAAAGTTTAGACTTAAATGTCTCCACTATTAAAGAAAATAAAGACAATCTTTTGAAAGAAAATTCCCTTTTAAAAACTGACTTATCGAATATTTCAAAGAAATTTTCAATAGGGTCCGAAAAACTTGAAAAAATTCTTTCAGCTCAGAGGCCTTACTTCAATAAGTCCGGTCTAGATATGACAACGGAAACTATTCCCTTGATTGATTTTCCTAAAGTAAAAGAAAGAATTAAGAAAAGACCCCCGAGAGAGGCTTACAAAAATCATTTCAAGAAAGTTTTTGTAAAGTCTGTAAGTCGAAATGCCCTCAGGTGTTCAAAGTGCAAAAGTCTGGATCACTTTGAAAAAGAGTGTCCTATGGTTTGGAAACCCGTTAAAAAGTATGGGCTGATACTGTTTATTTTACTAACACCAAAGGACCCAAGAAAATTTGGGTACCAAAGAAAGCTTGAGACTCTCTTTTAAATGCAGGTCTCCGTCAAGAAAAAGGTAAAGTGGTATCTTGACAGTGGATGCTCAAGACACAAGACAGGAGACTCAAATTGCTTCATAAAGCTTGTACAAGTAAATGGTGGAAATGTTTCATTTGGAGGAAACAGCAAAGGAAGTATTGTGGAATTTGGAACTGTGAAAATTGGAAATCTCACAATAAGTAATGTTTCCTTAGTGGAAGGACTCAATTACAATCTTCTCAGCATTAGTCAATTGTGTGACACTGGTTTTAAGATCTTCTTTCAAGAAGGAACATGTTCTGGAACCAGTAAAGACTCAATTCAGTTTTTCATGGGTCGAAGACATGGAAATATCCATCTTCTGGATGTAAAACCAGATGAATCGCAATGCCTAATCTCAATTCAAGACGAAGCAAGCTTATGACACAGAAAGCTTAGTCATGTCAACATGAAGCAATTAGCCAAAATTTCATCAAAGCAGCTTGTTCGAGGTCTACCCAAATTACCATACCAAAAGTTTAATCCATGCACTCCATGTATTCTGGGAAAACAAGTAAGAAATTCATTTAAGCCGATAAATCATGTCTCTACTAATCATGTACTGCAGTTGTTGCATATGGATCTCTTCGGACCAACCAGAACCTAGAGTATTGGAGGTAAGAAATATTGCCTAGTAATTGTGGACGATTACTCCCGCTTTACTTGAGTATATTTCCTTGCAAGTAAGTCCGAATCCTTCGCATATTTTGAAAAATTTGCTAAAAATGTTCAAAATGAAAAATGATGTGTTATCTCAAGTATAAGAACAGATCATGGAGGTGAATTTGAAAATCAAGATTTTACAAAGTTTTGTGATGAATCTGGCTTTAAGCATGTGTTCTCTTCTCCATACACTTCTCAGCCAAATGGAGTTGTGGAAAGGAAGAATAGATCTCTTCAAGAAATGGCTAGAACACTTTTAATTGAAAGTATGATTTCTTCACGATTTTGGGCTGAAGTCAAGCTTTCTTTCAACAAAGATGCTATATAATCAATAGAGTCTTTTTAAGACATTCTCTTGAGAAAACCCCTTATGAGTTATTCAAAGGTAAGAAGCCTATTGTTTCATACTTTCATGTGTTCGGTTGCAAATGCTTTATATTGAAAAATGCTAAAGATCGAATTGGTAAGTTTGAAGAAAAATCGATGAAGGCATCTTCCTTGGATATTCTTCATCAAGCAAAGCCTACAGAGTCTACAACAAGAAGAGTCAGTCTGTGGAGGAGTCAATGAATGTCAAATTTTAAGACTCTATGCAAGACGATTCCAATCAAACTCATCATGAAGAGTCTGAATCTGCTCCAGACCCTCCAAAGCTTACAACTCAAGAAGCATCTCAGACTCTGGAAGACCAACATCAAGCTGTTCGTGAAGATTCAAATAAAGAAAGAAATCATCAACCTGACAAATCAACCAGTAACTGAAAGCATAAGTCCAGTCATCCCAAAGATCTTATCATTGGCAACATCAATGAAGGAATTCGCACCAGATCTAAAAGGCATGAAGAATCTAGTGCTGTGGCTCTCAATTCTGAAATTGAACCAAAAAGCATAGAAGAAGCTTTAACTGATGAAAGCTGGATTGAAGCTATGCAAGAAGAGCTCGGACAGTTCAACATTAATGATGTCTGGGAATTGACATCTAAACTCAAAGGTAAAACTATTATTGGAGCTAAATGGGTGTTCAGGAACAAGATGAATGAGAAAGGAAAAGTCGTACGAAACAAAGCAAGACTCGTGGCGAAGGGATATACGCAAGAAGAAGGAATAGACTATGATGAGACCTACGCTCCAGTATCAAGGTTAGAAGCTATTCGATTATTACTTGCGTTTGCTTGTTACAAAAATTTCATGTTATTCAAAATGGACGTCAAAAGTGCCTTCCTAAATGGATTTATCCATGAGGAAGTTTATGTGGAACAACCACCAGGGTTTGAAGACCCAAAGAAACCAGACTCAGTCTTCAGACTGAAAAAAGCCTTGTATGGTTTAAAGCAAGCACGGTAAGATAGGCTAAGTAAGTTCTTAATACAGAATGGTTTTGTCAAAGGTAAAGTAGATACTACTTTATTTATCAAAAAGGAAAACAAAAGCTTTTTACTTGTTCAAATATATGTAGATGATATTTTTTTGGATCCTCTAATGAAATTCTCAGTGCAAGAAATTTTCTAAGTCTATGCGGGATGAGTTTGAAATGAGTATAATGGGAGAGTTAACATTCTTTCTTGGACTTCAAATAAAACAATTGAAGGAAGGAACTTTTATTTATCAAGAAAAATATGCTAATGATCTTGTCAAAAGGTTTGGACTGGAAAAGTGTAAAAAGACCGACATACCAATGTCAAGTTCTTTGAAGATAGACAAAGATGAAGAAGGGAAGAAAGTTGATCAAAAGCTGTACAGGAGCATCATTGGTTCACTTCTCTATCTTACTGCTTCTAGACCTGACATTTTGTTGAGTGTTTGTATCTTTGCTAGGTTTTAATCAGATCCAAGAGAATCTCATCTTAGTGCTGCGAAACGTATTATTAAATACGTTGCATCATCTTCAAGCATCGGTCTTTGGTATCCTAAGAGGGGAGACTTTAATCTTCTGGGATATTCAGACGCAGATCTGGTCGGTTGCAGAGTTGATAGAAAGAGCACTTCGGGAACTTGCCAGTTGCTTCGAAGCAGGACAGTGTCTTGGTTTTCAAGGAAACAAAGCACTGTGGCTCTCTCAACAACAGAAGCAGAATATGTAGCTCTTGGAAGTTGCTGTTCGCAAATTCTATGGATAAAACAATAGCTACAAGACTTTGGAATAGAAGACTCAAGCACAGAGATTAGATGTGACAACACTAGCGCAATCAATCTCACCAAAAATCCAATCCTTCACTCAAGAGCAAAGCATATAGAGATTCGACATCATTTCATTCGAGATCACGTTCAAAATGGAGAAATCTCGATTCAATTTGTTGATTCAAAAAGCCAACTAGCAGATATATTCACAAAGCCTTTGGAGAAAAATTAATTCGATTTTATCTGTTCCAGACTCAACATCTTGAAGCTTGAGGAAGTTAAAGTCTAGAGACTATCCAACCCTCAGACTCAGACTCAGATGGCTATCGACTGTAAGTTGTTATTATATTCAATCTCGAAAAGGTACGATCATTAGTTCAGTTAATTTATAATCTCCGTGAAAAAAGAATCATGTCTTTTCAAAAAAAAAAAAAAGATTAACTTAAATTTGGCAGTTATCGATTTCAAAAGAGACGTCTGTTCACTTTCCTTGTGCTGATTGGTTATATATATATACAGTTTTTCTCGATTAAACTTCAAAACCTTAAAAAGGCATTCTCCTCCCAATCATGTCTCTACTTCGTGTTCATCTTCGAGAAAGTTATCAACTTTTCTTGGGAAAGCAAGTGAAGTAATCTTTCAATGACAAGGAAGGATGTCTTCTTCGAGAAAGTCATCAAGAATCGCGAACAGGGGACCATAGAGAATGAGGAAGGGGCCTACCCATTTCGATCTCACTGAGGAGGAAGATTTACCAAGTCAGCAACAGAGCCCGATTCGCTCTCCTCCACATCAATCTTCACCATCTACCCCACAAGGTGTGGGTCATCAACTGGAGGAAGAAATAATCGAGGACGCAGATCCTGTAAGAGTCCAAAAACCCGCTTTTATTTATAAGCTCTATCGTGCGTTGAAAAGCATTGGGTCTCCACTGAATGTTGTAGATGAATTTCTTAAAGATAAAAATTATGGGAATGAGTATATTTTTCTGCGGAAAATGGAGGATTTGGGAGTTGCTCCCAAAGGAAAGGCTGAGGAAGCACTTGTGAACATTCCAAGTGACCCTCGTGTACCAGGACAGAATCCGACTAACGGGAACGATGATGATAAAATGTTCCTTGAATTCCAACCTAGAATGGGTGTTGCAGCAAAAGTGAAGGGAAATCGGATGGATTTATTCAAATCGAAGGATCAGGAGAATTTGTTTTTCAGACTGTTGAAAAGAGGGGTGATAAACCCTAGGAGTGTTGATTTCGACTTCTTGGATGCCATCAATGTGAACTTAAGGGAGAAGTTCAATCTGCTTCAACTTGAGCAATTTTGCTCCGATACCACAGACGGTTATGCACAATTGACAGCATACTTCTATTCGAATCTCAGCTTTTTAGATGCGAATAGAATTTCCTTCAGTGTTCGAGACCAAGTCTATGTGGTAGATGTGGACATGTTGGCAGATATAATTGGAGTTGAAAGAGAACGCTATCAACCGATCAAAGTTTCGATTGCTCGTACCACATTGGAGCTTGTCAAAGACAGGGATACAGAGAAAAGAATTACCTACTCAAGGATGTGTGCCATCAACATCGTGCTTCACAAAATTGTGATCAACTGTCTCAGGCCAAAGTCTATATCAAAGACTGACGTGTCTAACTCCGAGGCAAAATTGATGTATGCGATCAATTCAGGGAAGAAGTTCTCTCTCCCTCACACCATTCTCTTTCACATGTACAGAGCAATGGTAAAGGACAAGGGCCAATTGCCTTACGCAGTCTTGTGACCAAGATCTTCGAGACACTTGAACATTGAGCCTCCACATACTCTTTGTGTTCGACCATGCGACAAAATGGTGGTGGGTTTGAAAATGCCGATAAAAATGCGTCCGAAAGAGCTTAGCAAGGCAATGGAGAAGTTCAAAGTGAAGACTCCAGTATCTTCTGCATCAAAGAGAAAAGGGAAGGAGCCCATGAGTGCTCCATCGAAAAAGAAAAGAACTCTTATCTTGGAGGATGAAGATGAAGATGAAGATCTCTCTATTCCTGCACTGAAAAGAACCAGACGTTCTGTACCAGAATCAACAGAACAAAGAGAAAAAGAGAGACAAGCAAAGAACAGAGAAGCAGAGGAGCAACAAGAGAAAGAGAAAGAGGTTGAAGATGAAGAAGAAGAAGCAGTGAAAGAAAAGTCTGCAGATGAAGCAGGAGAGAAAGGGAATCAAGGCGCTGAAGAGCATGACCATCACTCTTCCCCAATAGAGGTCTTAGAGACAGGGAGAGATGGCGAGCAAGAAAGGACTACACCACAGGCTGTTCACAATGAAGGTGTGAGTTGCTCACCAGCAAATCCAGAAGATTTTCAGGCTTCTCAAATGCCTGAGGAAGGACATGATACATCAACACCAAATTTGCTCGATGTCATCGAAGCTCCATCGTCTGACTTTACTCCATCTGAGAAAGCAAATGCAAGCACACATACGGACAATTCAGCAGATTTTCGTCGTATCCTTGATGTTCTTCTGGAAATGCGTGGTCAAATATATGCTCTAGACTGTGAACTTCAAGTCCTGAAGAATGCTGGACAAGCATCTTCTACTACCCTAGCGGATTAAATGAAAGACATCGCTCTTCAAATTCAAGCCAATGCCAAAGGAGAAGAGGTGGCTCATCTACGGGAAGACTTGAAGAGGCTAGAAGGCATCGTACAATCGATGGGAGATTTCCAGATTGTGCGCATTCCCAAGCAGAATTGACTCTTTTCTCACCTTTTTAATGATGACAAAAAGGGGGAGAATTGCAATTTGAACTCAACTCTCTTTAAAACTTTGACTTTAAATTTCTTTTTGTGTGATTGAATGTTTTTGAGTATGACTTGGGTGTGAACTTAAATTTGGCTGATTTGGATGTGGATTTTGATGCTTGACTATTTGCATTTATATCAAGTATTGCTATATGGTTTTACTCATGAAAGACTAACCGATTTTCTCGTGGATGCGAGTCCGGTTGTTGATTTTATTAATCTTTATGAGATAGCCATATTGCTTGAGTAATGTTTTGCAGGTCAAAGTTGTTCAAATCTACAGGAAAGTTTTGTCACCATAAAAAATGGGGAGATTGTTGGAGAAATCTATCCAAAATATTTTGAAGCTGACAAAACGTTTCTATCGATCCTAGTCCGGATAACCGCAAGCCTTCGTTTTAGCGTCCGAAGACTTTCGATCACCGGACTCAAGCACTTAAAACTCAAGACTCAAGACTATTCTCATTGACATTCTTCTTCTAATCCAGTGACGAAGGCAATCCAGAGCCGAAGTATTTGGTTGAGGATTTAGTCCTATCCTCTGGAGAAGATCTCTTGGCTGGATTAATATAACGGATTCTTTCATTCGTTATCAAGATCGTTTATTGTCAAAGTATTCTTGGAAGGTTCTATTCTTGGAAACCAAGATCCTGATTGTATGGGCGAACAGGATTGATGGGCTATCGTCAAGTTCCTTTAATAGCTCGAATGATCTTCTTGATTGATTCCGTTCAACGGGTAGATTGGAGGAATTCCTTTGGTAAGTGCCAACGGTATGATGGCATAAAGGAGTATAAAAGGAAGTCGTTCTAGTTGCTTTAGTGCATGATCGATAGAGAAATTCCAGAGTTTGAAGCACCTTGATTATTAGTCGATACATTATGAGCAATATTGTACACATAGAGAGTGTCTATACTTAGTGATACCTTGAGCGAGTGTGGTAGATTATCTACACCGAGAGATCAAGGGAGAACATCGCTGTAACATCTCTTTGTTCATAGTGGAATCCAGCCAATAGGCTATCAGTGCAGAAGAGTGGACGTAGGCTTGAAATAAGCCGAACCACTATAAACCGCGTGTTCAATTTTCTCTTCCCTTCTCTTAGTCTTACTTTGATTATTGTTTATCTCAAATCTATCAACTGTCTAGTATTGTGAAATTATTGAGAAAAATATTGCATATACCTATTCACCCCCCTCTAGGTACTTATTCTAGCTATATCACATGGGACCCTGAGCGTAAGCACGGGGGCCTGGCGGATCCTCAATTACCAAAAAAAAAAAAAAAAAAACCTCCTTGGTAGTAATCCGATGTTTATGTCTTGGATTTAACTAGTATCTGCCTAAAAGTCTTGTAGCAAAAGTGATGTCTTCAAGTGCACTAATACAAGGAACATCCTTCAATTGGATTTTCTTGATGTTTGAATAAGAATATCGTGACAGATTCAATTCATCACCTTTAATGATAGGAACGATGTCGCGACCCGATCTTGCCGCCCCTCGAAAAGTATCCAAGGTGGGGAAAGGTCGGGTTTAGGGGTACTTGATCTCAAGATCGCGAGCTCTCCCAAGCTTGTACCCTGCGTGACAGTAGCTTTATTATGCGATCTAGTTGTTTATAACAACTTAAAAATATACAGGAGTCGCCACTAGCCTTATTTTTGGGGGTCGGCTAGAAACCCAATCGAGGGTCGGGAGTATTCCCTCGATTCCTACGCAACCAGATATCTAGGTTCGGGGACTTGGGTTACGCTAATATTGCTATTAGCGCCCTTTCGGTACCTAAACAGTATGTTGTGTTTTTCCTAATATGTCCATACATTTCTTTTTATATTTTCAGGATCGTCAATTCTATACTAAATGATTATGCGTTGTGAATTACTTTCATTCTATTCTATTTCTAAAAAAAGAAAGGAAAACAATCAATAAAATTGAAAGTGCAAGACATTAAGTAAACAATCAAGAAAAACAGTTAAACCTAATCATGTATTCTAAAAATATAAAAGAGAAAACAATCGGGAAAAAAAGGAAACCCGCAACTCGTCGGGTTTTATACAATGTATGGAACCCGAGACATATGTCGGGAAAACAAATAAAACATGACAATGGTCGGAATGGACATCGACCTCCACTGTCTTCATGCTTTATCCATGTTCAGGATTCTATTCTAAACCTAATCTAAGAAACAAGGATCCCTTGCCTCATCTTATATGACTAAAACAACGCATAGAAATCGTTATTATAATGAACAGACATAGGCATCAGACATGAACATGAATCTAGCAAATTCAAATCACAAACAGGACAAAATACAATGCATGCTTAAAGGTTCGTAAGACCACCTAGACAATGTACAAAAATGTGAAACTTGCACATGACATAAGGTTGAATGCGAAAAAGGTTTGGGTAAACATTTAACCCTAAATCAGAATGCAAAGAAGTCACACAAGTCATTAACATTGCAAAGTGACTTGGAACTAAGAATGTCATGCTTGACAAATTTCAATTGCAATTAGCCATAGAAAAGACAGCATTTTTTCAGATTCAGTATGCATATTTTTTTCTAAAAAAAATTCAAAAGCAGAGATGTATCAATTGGCTAAAAACAATCTACACAAGAATAGAGCAGCAATTATAGCATATTGATATTCACAAATGGAGTGTATCATGAAAAGACATATAACTTCAAGAAAGCCAAAAGGAGCTTGGAAGTCGAAATAAGAAAAGACAGCAAGCAAAGAAAAATTGACACTAAAGAACAATATAACTCGGACATCTTTACAAACAAAAACACATAGGGTTTGGATCAGTAGAACACAAATAAGCTATTGGGCAAAGCGATTAATGTTGGAAATTGGTTTGATGGTGGATATCTAATATCAATTATCAACAACAGAACTTTGCTAAAAAAGAGAACAATAGAGCAAGACCATCTCACACGTGATTTACTTTTTTTGGTATTATCAACCTCAAAATCTATGCTCAAAAGGTTGTAGAAAAGTGGCAGACAATCAGGCTCACCCAAAAACAGAATACGCATTTCTGACCAAGGCAAATTCCAGATTTCAGAATGGATTTAAAAAAAAATGTTAAACATGGCAAATGATGGTCGATTCAGGCATGCAATATGTCATTTTAAAGCTTGAGATGCCTATTACAATTATCTAGAATACATTAAGTCCTAATAACATCATCTACTAGTTCATATCAAGTGGTTTACATAGAAGGTCATCCGAAACAGAGAGACATATTTGGCAGATTCTGGACCAGACTTTGGACAGACAAAAACCATATTAAATGAAGTCCGATTAGGGCATTCTATAGCTCATTGGAAAGATAATCAAACCATCTTCAACTTCCATGAAGACTTCGAACACAGAAAACCACAACAACCAACTTATATCAGTTAAAATAGAAAATCGCAGAACAGCAAATCAACCTTAAAACTACTGCAGAATTGATAGACTTTGTAGGTGTTTTTCAGTGACCAAATGACGTTCGTTCAAGGCGTGCGACATATCAAATCGAAGCTCTACAAGTGTATTTTTTTTATGTCTAGAAGGGCTTAAGACCAGAAAGCCTCATCTATCACTTCATTTAAGCCAAAACAGAAAGTCTATCACAAACACACGAAATTGCAGATTAATAGAAATCAAACTCAATCAACCTCAAGTTTGTGATCATTGATCATCAAATTAAGGTACTTATCAATGTGTACATATACATAATTTGCGCTAATCCTCACATAACAGAACATGTAATTCATATTCACTCTCAGTGGACAAAATCAGAACATGCTGAGCATTTCATCGAGCAGAAAGTATGCATCTCGGCCATGAGTCTAAAATGCAACAGCCAAATAGGAAAGCACAACCAAACTATCACAACAACAATATTACAAGCTCAAATTACCCAATGAACTTTGATAGTAGGTAAGTTTCTCATAAACACAAATCAGAATCTTCAGTCACTTTTCAACCCAATGAACATCCGGATATGGAAGATGAATTTATGTTCAACGTACCTTGAATGAAGTGGTGATGGATCGTAAGTCGTCACTACCGTCGATGCTGTCTGAACTCTAAACTCCAAACTCCTCGATCGGCCGTTTGAGCAAGTCAAATCCGGCGCACAAGACAGAGTCGAGAGAAAATGTGCAAGGTTAGAGAGAGAGAACGGGAGAGAGAAACCAGAGGCCAAAAATTTTAACGGATCGAGAGAGAAAGAGGGTTCACCGTTCTAGTGAGTTCGATCCAAAGAGAAGCTCGGTTAAGCGTCGTCGTCACCGCAGCTGTCGCCGATCCGCCCACCCTAGAGAGAAAGATCATTGGCGAGCCTCTGCACCAGAGGACCGAGAGCCGAGCGAACAGGGGTTGAGCATAGGATCCGGTGGAGAGCCGAATCACGCCATAGATCGGGAGCTGCTGTCACCGCCGCCGTCTTCGCAAATGTCGCCGCGATCGAGCAAACCAAAGAGAGGATCAGAGAGAGAGGGAGTCCGAGAGAGAAAACCCCAGTGAATCCCCGACCGCCGGCCTCTGATCTTCGATCCCTCGCCAATGACGCGGTCTAATCCTTAAACTCCAAGCGTTGAGCGAGCAAGCGTCCGATCTCCGAGAAGAAACCAGATCCGTTGAATCCGAGAACCAAGAGAGAGAATCCCCGATCCAGATAAAGTCAGATCCAAGAGAGAAAATCATTGGTCGGGTGAGCGAGCGTTCGATCTCCGAGAAGGAACCATATCCGCCGCCGTCGTCGTCGTCACTGTTGCTGCCATCGCTGCTCGGCTTCGAATATGAGCCCGAGCCTTGAACTCCTTGGCCGGCAGTTGCTCTCCTTCTAGGGTTCAAGGATCGTCGGATCCGGTGCTGATCACGAGGGAGGCGATCGCTAGGGTGGCGATTGCCGCAAAGAGGCGGTGGCGGCCGGCTGCTTCCTCCGGCTTCTCTCGTCGGAGATGGTGGAATTGACCAATGGATTCCCCGGTATTTTTCGGTTTTAGGCCAACTCCCTAGCAGAGAGAGAGAGATTGAGAGAGAATTTGAGAGACTGTCTCAGAGGATAGAGAGAGCGAGCCAAAAAAACCCCCTGAGAGAGAATCGTCATCCCCTTTTCTATTATTTTTTTCTTTTATTTTTTCCTTTTTCTCTCCTTTTTCTTTTTGTTTCCTTTTTTGTTTTCTTCTCTTTTTTTCTTTTTCTTGTTTTCATTCTTTTTCTTTCTTTCTTTTCTCTCCTTTTTCTTTATTTTTCTTTATTTTTTTTTTTTTTTTATTTTACTTTTGCAAATTATTGTTTAAAATGTCGACGAAAATTTCGGGTGTCAACAAATGCCCCTCTTTGGGTGGGAGCTCGAAGAGGTTCTACTCACAGAAAAAATTGATACCTGAAATTTTTAGTCGACTCGACTTTGAAAAATAGAATTTGACAAAAGCAATGATGGTTGGTTAAGGATGTACCTGATACTTACATTTGCTCATCAGGGTATCTAAACTCTTATTGGGGTTTATTCACTCTGTCTCTGTTTCTCTCTCTCATGGGATAGAATGAAGACAATGAAATCACTAAATGGAAAATGAATGGTTTAAGGATAATCTGGAAACGTGTGGTTTAAGGATGGGAGAAAGGTCTCACCGTATAAAAACGGATTTCGACTGGGGGAAGTTGTCTCACTGGATGTGATGTCTTACCGTGTAAAAACGGGTTTCGACTGGATGCAATAGTCTCACCGTGTAAAAACGGATTTCGACTGGATGTGATAGTCTCACCGTGTAAAAATGGGTTTCGATTGGATGTGATGTCTCACCGTGTAAAAACGGGTTTCGACTGAGAAAATGGTCTCACCGTATACAAACGGGTTTCGACTGAGAGAAAGGTCTCACCGTATACGAACGGGTTTCGACCGATTATGAGTTTCAAAATTGCTGGAGAACCAATCTTGCGAAATAACATTGATTGTCAAATCCTTTCAAAGAAGATTTTAACAAAATGAGATTTGATTAACCATCTAAGGGTTAAATCAAATATGCCAAGTGGAAATATCCTAATCAAAAGAGGTCTTTCACACTAGCTCTCAAAAATGGCTTTTGTTCCCAACTATTGATATGGGAAAACTGTTTAAATCTTACTAAAGAAGTCTCACTCAACCTATGTCTAAGGTTTTTAGAAACGTTCACAGTGAATACAATCCATTAATCAAAAGGTCTTTTAAAGGGACCATAATGATGGCTTGGTCATGGGCTTACACAAAGGGTATGCACTTTGAGGCCAAGAAATGAATATTCAATCAATATATTCTTCAGGTTTATAAGTCAAGAACCTTGAAGATAAGATAAGATAGGATTGCTTCCACTCCTTCTGGCGGTAGCTCCTATGTGATATTCTCATTTCAACTCGCACCATCCCAATCGGAAGAGACTTCGGATAAGGGTTGTAGTGTTGGTTCGGGTAAGGCTTAAAAAGGCTTGAGAAACCTTAAGATATCAAAGGGTTAAAAAGTGAGTGATTATCTTGGCATCATTACCATCACACGACTTCTCAAAAATTCGACTCTTGAAATTCAACCTATCTCGAGAGTCCTTTTGGTAATTTGTCTTGAGACATGAGAGCTTCGCTCTTTGTTCTAATGACATTACTTGCAATACATGTTTTCTCTTGCAAGATATTTCTTTTGTTTTTCAACAGATGGTCTTTTGCATGACCATGGACTTCGCTCCTTTTTGCATTCTTGCTTTTTTTTGCATTTTTTTTCCTGGGCATTGGCCTTACTTTTACCAGGTACACTGCTTTTTCATGCCCCCTAGTTCTCATTCTCTTTTGAGTATCTAGGACTTTTGAGTGGCATTTACAAACATTACCAATATTCTCAATTTTGTTGGTAAATCATGTGCCTTGCCCTAGTGTGGGGAGATAATCATTTCCTGGGGTTATGAAAGAATTGCATAAGGCTCAAATTGGCTAAGTAAAGGATAATTGTGTTTGTGGTAGTGAATGGAATGCTCTTCGTCACTTTGGGATGCTTCGAGTTTCGACAAGAAATCACCTTAAGCTAGCATCAGAAGATTGATGCAAGTGAAAGCAATAAAATCTTTCTTAATCTTTTTCTCCATAATTTTCAACCAAGACCTCCTATTTTGCCTCAATGTGGGGTTGTTCTTGACAGGGTTATTTTGAAATGCTCCCTATTTGGCTCGAAGTGGCTTGCAATGGATATCAATAGTGTTTGGGCATTGAGAAATGAAAATGCCTTTATCATTTCAAATCATGTATTCACTATGAATGAATCCTATGCCCTAAGACATGGTTCTTTCCACTCAATTCTCTCAAAAAGTGTATGAGGACGTGTTTGGTAAAGGGGTTGCCTCTAATCATTTTAAGCACTACCACCTGGCATATTTAACAATCCTTTTCAGGTTTTCCAAAACCCACTTTAGTTAAATTGAACTCCTTAGGGAAATGAAAATATAATGAAATTTTGTCTGAAAAGACATGTTTCCTTAACCCTATTGGGGAGATTTTTGGAAGTAAGATTGGACAAAACTTGTAGACAGAACAGGCTTTGCTTAGCAAATGGGTTCATTTCTAGAGTTCTAACTATACTTCTAGAGTTCTAACCGACTCTTTTGGCATTCTAAAGGATAAGGTCACTTCTAAGTTCTAAAGAAGAATGGATACTTTTGAAAGTTTTGTACTCTTGAAATGAACCTCTTGCGGATAGGTAGAATTTTCATCAGAGATCTTGCAAAATGAACAAACATGCAGATGCAATATGTATGCATGCAATGCATGATGCAAACATCCTAAAGTGGCTCGGATTCAATCAAAAAATGGCTCAAAGGCCTTTCACTTTATTCATGGATAATATTTCTTGACAGCATCAGCATTTATAGGTCTTGGCAATTCTTGACCATCCATTTCTACAAGAATTAATGCCCCACCCGGTAGTACTTTTCTTACAATATATGGACCTTCATAGTTTGGGGTAAACTTCACACGAGGATCTGGAATGATAGGTAAAACTTTTCTCAAGACAAGATCGTTAATCTCGAAATGCCTTGGTCTAACCTTGCGGTTAAATGACCTAGCTACTCTCTTCTGATAACTTTGTCCATGGCATAAGGCTTTTACCCTCTTTTCATCAATCATATTAAGTTGTTCAAATCTTTATTGAACCCATTTAGCTTCAAAGAGCTTGATTTGAGAAAGTACCCTCAGTGAAGGAATTTCCACTTCCACGGGTAATACAGCTTCCATCTCATAAACCAATGAGAACGGTGTTGCCCTAGTTGAAGTACGAATTAAAGTTCGATAAGCAAACAAAGCATACGGCAACCGATCATGCCAATCACGATAATTTTCCGCCGTTTTGGCTAAAATATTCTTGATGTTCTTATTTGCCGCTTCCACAGCTCCATTCATTTGTGAGCGGTAAGGAGAAGAATTCAAATGGCAAATGTGAAATTCTCCAAGTAAATCATCCACCACTTTATTGTTCAAGTTTGATCCATTATCTGTGATGATCGCTTCAGGAACTCCATATCGGGCGATGATATCACGACGGATGAACTTTGCTACGCTTTTTACAGTAACATGAGTATAAGAATTGGCTTCAATCCATTTGGTGAAGTAATCAATTGCTACTAAGATAAAGCGATGCCCATTCGATGCTTTAGGATTAATCGGTCCGATGATGTCGATGCCCCACATTGAAAAAGGCCAAGACTTGAACATTTGATGTAACTCATTAGGAGGAGCATTGATCTTGTCCCCATAGACTTGGCATTGATGACAGCACCTCACATGCTGAATACAATCGGCTTCCATGGTCAACCAATAGTAACCGAGCCTCATAATTTTTCTAGCCAAGAGATGACCGTTCATATGTGGACCACACTCTCCTTCATGTATTTCTTTCATCAGGAGTTTAGCTTCTTGTGCATCCACGCATTTCAGTAAAACTGAATCGAAAGACCTTTTATAGAGGGCTCCTCCACTGAGGAAGAATTTGGATGCCAACTTCATCAAGTATTTTCGATCATAGGCTTGACTCCCTTGGGGGAATTTGCCTTCTTGAAGGTAATTCATGATGTCATAATACTAGGGTTGACCATCAGGTTCTTCTTCTATCATCAGGCAATAAGCAGGCTTTTTCAAAACGTCGATTTGCAAAGGATCAACACTCAAACCATCAGTTACTTGTAACATCGAAGATAAAGTTGCTAAGGCATCGGCAAACTGATTTTGTGATCTTGGCAGATGATCAAAAGAGATCCCATCAAATTCCTTGACCAAGTCTTCGAGATATTCATGGTAAGGGATTAACTTTACATCCCGTGTTTGCCATTCACCTTCCGTCTGGAGAATGATGAGTGCAGAATCACCATAAACTTGAAGCTTTCTAACTTTCATATCGATGGCTAATTGCAAGCCAAGGATGCACGCTTCATATTCAGAAATATTGTTGGTACAAGGGAATACCAATTTTGCAGCTACTAGATAATGTTGACCTTCTGGGGATATTAAAACCGCCCTAGTGCCAGAACCAGAAAGGTTAACAGCACCATCAAAATACATGGTCCACTTGTCAGGCGAGACCAAATAAATTCGTTCATCGATTTCATCCCAATCATTAGATTTCCCGGGATTTTTTGCTAACATATCAGCTATAGCTCGCCCTTTGACGGACTTTTGTGCCATGCTTTGAATATCAAACTCAGAGAGTAATATTTGCCATTTAGCGAGCCTTCTAACCGATGCAGGCTTTTCCAAAAGATACTTGATCGGGTCATTTTCAGTCACCAGAAGGATGTGGTGATGCAAAATATATTGTCTCAGTCGGTGTAAAACCCAAATCAAGGCTACACAGGTCTTTTCCACATTAGGATATCGAATCTTGGAAGTAGTAAACTTCTTATTGAGGTAATATATAGCACGTTCTATTCCATCACTTGGTCCTTTTTGTGCTAACATGGCTCCTAAAGATTCCTAATGAATGGTGAGATACAAGATCAGAGGCACGCCTTGGATAGGTGGTACAAGTATAGGAGATTGCGAAAGATATCGCTTTAGTTCTTCAAATGATTTATGACATTTTTCATCCCAGTTGACCTTAGCGTTCTTCTTTAATAGCTTGAAGAATGGCTTAGCAGTTTCTGACAATTGAGAAATAAATCTTGCAACATAATTCAATCTTCCCAATAAGCTTCGGACTTCTTTAACAGTAGAAGGAGGTTTCAAATCGCATATGGCCTTCACCTTAGAGGGATTTATCTCGATACCCTTGTCACTAACCATAAATCCAAGAAGCTTCCCAGACTTTGCCCCAAATATACATTTTGCGGGGTTAAGCCTCAGCTTGAATTTCCTCAAACGGTCAAATAATCTTCTTAAGATTTCAACATGATCTTCACCTTGTCTTGACTTTGCAATCATGTCATCAACATAAACTTCAATCTCCTTATGCATCATGTCATGGAATAGTGTCACCATGGCTCTTTGATATGTTGCCCCTACGTTCTTTAAACCAAAGGGCATAACTTTGCAGCAAAATGTTCCCCACGGGGTGATGAATGAAGTTTTAGTCTTATCATCCTCTTTCATTCGAATATGGTTATAACCAGAAAATCCATCCATGAAGGAGAACAATTCAAATCCAGCAGTGCTATCAACTAAAACATCAATGTACGGCAGAGGAAAATCATCCTTAAGGCTTGCCTTATTCAGATCACGGTAATCAACACATACTCGGACTCGTCCGTCCTTTTTCATAACCGAGACTATATTAGCAATCCAATCTGCATATTGGGTGACTTCAATAAAACCAACATTTAAAAGCTTCATGACTTCTTCTTCAATCTTTTTCGACAATTCAGGTTTTGTCCTTATGAGCTTTTGCTTCTTCGGCAGAATATTAGGATCAAGTGGTAACGCATGTTCCACTACCTCAGGATCTAAACCCGGCATATCGGCATACGACCAAGCAAAAATATCTCGGTATTCTTTCAAGAGCCCAATTAATCTACTGGCATCTACTTGAGAGAGACATGCCCCAAACTTGGTTTCTTTAGGGTTGTCTGAATCTCCCAAATTTATAGTGACTGGCTGTTCGGTGGTAGGAGGTTTGGATTCTTCATGTCTGAGCCATTCTTTTTCAATACCTCGAGGATCATCTTCATTCTCTGAGTCGGAATAATCGGGTTCATCAAAATCTTTTGAATGCGAATCCGAGCCATGTAAATGACTATCGTGAAAAATGGTTAGTATATATACATATAAACGAATGCAATGTATGTAAATATCATGAAAAATTTGTTTTCAAATTCAAGTTTTTTTTTTTTGAAAAATTTATTGGGAACTAATCCTCATGTCATTGGACGTCTTCGTTCCACTAAAGCATTTTGAAACTATAGATCGTGTGGAGGCTCAGGCCTCAAAGCATCATCATAGGACTGATTTGGGCCTCACACGCCTATTAACAAAACATGAATTTTATTGATATGCGAAAATTGGATTACAACATATATCATCTTGGATCTAAAAAGTTTATGATCCAGATTATTACAAGCACAAATGAATGAAATGAACGAACTTCCCTCGCAGGGGAGAAATGAATAAAATTCCCTCGTAGGGGAGAAATGAATGGAATTCCCTCGTAGGGGAGAAATGAATGGAATACAACTAAGAATTAAATGCAAGAACTAGAAACATCCCTTACACAGTGGGAATTGTAGACTCTTCATCTTTACCAATAGTGCCAAACCAGACCATCTTCAAACAAATCAACAAAGTGATAGACATTGGCCTCTTCTTCTTGCAAGAGCTTCGATGGTCCAGGAAAGAAATCTTTCAAAGGTGGAGGCAAGAGACGTTGGTAGCTTTTACCTTTGATGTTTGGGCCTTTGCGATTACCTTGACCCTTAAGGTCGCGTTAATAACCCAAGCCTTCACGCTTGTTGATCTTGACCACTTTAATAGGATCTGGCATGCCTTGGGTGAACTTACCTAAACCTTTCCCCATAGCAAAACCATTCTTGAGCAATTCTCTACTTGCCATTAGGGAGGCCTCTGAGAACCGAGACTTTTTGATAATCGATCCAACAGGCACATGAGTGACAGACACCATCTCAAACGAGTGATAGCTCGACTCTCCCTTGACCTCAGGCTCAATGAAAGGTATGGCCGTGTTATGGGAAGTCTCCACATCTCTTTCACGTCGGATAGTCACAATCTTTCCATCGATATGAAGTTTCATCATTTGATGAAGACTGGAAGGAATGATTCCTGCAGCATGGATCCAAGGCCGTCCTAATAGCAGGCTAAAGTTGCTCGAGATATCCAGCACTTGAAACTTTTGAGTCATGGTAATAGGGCCAATTGTCAGTGGTAAGTCGATTTCCCCTATTGTTTCTCTCTTCATCCCATCAAAGGCTCGAACGAGAATTGTTGGAGAAGAGACATTTTCCATTTCTATCCCCAATTCACGAAGGGTGGATAAAGGGCAAATGTTCAAGGCAGAGCCATTATCGATCAAGACCTTTGAAATCTTTGTCTCAAAATGTTGAGCGGGCATATATAATGCCTTAGTGTGTGCTTGGCCCTTAGGAGGGAGATCTCTCTCAGAGAAAGTAATTTGATCTCTTAGAAGTATAGCACCCACAAACTCCTCCAACTGTACTTCTCCAATGGCCTCAGGTACATGAACTTCATTTAAAATTTTGAGGAGAGCATTTCTATGCTTTTCAGAGGTCTTGAAAAGCTCCAATAGAGAAATCTGCGCAGGCATCTTGCGCAATTGGTCAATCACTTCAGCCTCACTTGTCTTGAGTGTTTTGAGGAGTTGTTCAGCTTCCTCATCAGTTATGGCCTTCTTTTCCTCACCTTCACGTGGTGGGTAGATTCGACCCGATCGAGTGACGGCGTCGATTTCATTTGTATTATAATTCCAAGGGATCGCCCTAGTGTCAAAAGTAGGAATCATTTTAGTATTGGAACATTCACCTAATTCTGGTGGCAACTCGATCACAACGGGACCAAAACCCGTGTTTGAGATCTTCATGGCTCAAAATTATCAACTAATGAGCCGACTTCGATGACACTCTTGGCAATTGTATCACTCCCACATGGGATTTTCCCTTCGGTCAGATCAATCACAACAGGTTCAATCATAGCCATGAAGTCATCCTCGAATTCCTCTCCCCATCCACTAGGGACGATGTCTTTAGGGTTTTGGAAATAACTTGGAGGAGGAGTATACTTGACTATAAAGTCGTATTTCCCACTTGGTTGTCCCAAGGTGTCTACCACTTCACCCTTCTCACGGGCTTTTTTCACAAATTCACGGTCTGAGTGGGAAGTTTTGTATTCATCTTCTTCTATGTTATATGAGTAGACTTCTTTATCCTTTGGCAAAATTGAAATAAAGTCTTCTTCATCATGAACGATGTGACCTTTCAACTGGTGATCATCGAATGGCATGCTCTGTTCCATCTCTTGGATACCCATCAGGGGTATATCCTCGTCAACATCCCCATAAATCATGTTGACATCTTCAGAATGCTTTGGAATGGGATTTTGTTGGACATTCGGTGCTGAATCCTTAAAGGTGAGCAGCTTTTTATCCAGCAAATTCTGGATCTTATAACGGAGCACAAAACAATTATCTACATGATGACCTTTTTTCACCCATATGATACTCACATGTCTTATTAAGGTCGAATCCGGCAAACTTTGGCGGATTATTCCTCGGGATCTCTTTTGCGACAAGATGATTTTTGATTAGCATTGGAAGTAGTTGGGACATGGGCCTAGGCAATGGAGTAAATTGCCTTTGAGGGGCCTTTGCTTTGTGCTCAAAGTTTCTGGAAGAACCCCCTACTTCCATGGCGGGTTTATGAATTTGAGGATTATACGGCTTCTGAGAAGAGGAATTTTGTACATAGGTGATCTCCACAGTCGATTCCTTATCCCTCTTCGGGGTATATCGACGATTTGTGTTCTCAGACAAACTTCCTTCCCATATGATCCCTTCGATGCGTTCTCCCAACTCTACAAATGTAGCAAAGTTCATACAAGTATGGTTGTACATCTTTTCGAAAAAATCACGGGGCATAGCTTGAAGCAGCAACTTCATGGTCTCTTTCTCAGACAATCGCGGTTTTACTTGAGAGGCAGTGACCCTCCATCTTTGAGCGTAGGCCCTAAATGATTCAGTTCTCCTTTTCTCGACCCGAACTAATTCTTCCCGAGTTGGAGCAATTTCAGTATTGAATTTGTATTGCTGAAGGAATTCATCAACTAGATCTTCCCATGTACAGATTTTCTCCATGTCCAACTCTATAAACCAGGTTAACGCAGGACCAACCAAGCTGTCCTGAAATGAATTGATCAAGAGTGGGGGATTATCTGAATAACGGGCCATCATCTGAATAACGGGCCATCTTGCCCAGGTAGTACTTCAAATGAGTCTTAGAACATCCAATGCCGTCGTATTTTCTTGTGAACTCCGGCTCCTTATAGAATTCAGGGATCGTAACTTTGGCAAAGGGCAACAGTTTATCAAGCCCCTGCAACTGATAACCTTGCAGCATGCAAAGGCGTTCTTCGATCTTTGCTAGGCGCCTTGAATTCTCTTCATCGAAGTGCGAAGTCGGAATCTCTTTAGATGGAGGCTCTGGACCGATAACTATCGGGATTGTAGTGGGGATTTCTTCCGCAGGCCCTTTTGCCATTGGCTCTACTACCAACACTTCAGGGGGTGCGGTAGGAATATTCATGGTATAAGAAGCAGAATTTACAGATGTCAAGTTTTTGACTTGGCTAGAGAGATCGGCCAATAATGTCATCATTTGTGCCATTTGATTTTCCATATTAATGACATGGGCTCGGGTATCTTCGTTTTCCATCTTTGTTTGGCGGCGAGTTCGTATAACAAATCTTTCTTCGGCCGTTTTTCAAAACCTCATGTAAAAGAAAAAGACTCAGATTAGTACCAATCAAAAGAAACCATTAAAGTACAAATCCTAGTCAATTTTATATTTTCTTGAGATGAAATAATGATAAGAAGTGTATATGATCCCAGTATCATATAACATCCTCTTATCAAAATTTCTTCAAAAGAAATTATACAATTGAAAAGGAACGACGACAAATATTTAATCAGAATGCCCCTTTTCTAAAAATTACATGAAAATGTTCATGAATTTCATTCATTTCAATTGAACAATTACAAGGGAAAACAGAACCTTGCTTTCTTGAAGCTTACAAAGTAGTTCGATTTTACAAGGGCTATGAAAAATGAATACAAGGAAACCTTGATAGAAAAGAGGGAAATACAAAGGAAATCCCTTTACAAGAAAAGAAACCTAAGGACTAGGTGGGATCGCGCGGAGACGCTTGTTATCATGGGCCAAGCGTTTCTCATTGATCAAAGCACTGTTTTCTTGTTCCTTAATATGAGCTCCTTGAAATCCCTGAGGCTTGGGAATTTTTCCACAGTCTTGATGTCTTGGGTCGAGATTCACCAATAGTCTTGAGATTCCCAATCATGGGATTACATCCACTTCAGGTCTACCCATCTAAACCTAAACTTAAAGGGGCATCCATGATTAAAACATATCGCCGTTGGAATATAAAACGCATAATTGAAATATGAAAAGTAAAAAGATAAGGACGATAAAAAAGGAACAATCACTTACCCACCAAACACATGGCAAGCACAAGTCACATGTCGCATGAAACTGTGAGGTTTTGACGCCTAAGGTGAGGGTGCTAAAGGCTCAAGGTCCTCATCCCAAAGGATAAAAATAGTTTACCCACCGCTACTATCGTCAGTTAGTGCTATTTTATCGGTTGGGATGAGCGGGTTTATGTAAGTAATGGATTACCATGAGCATCCACTTGCAGATTCCACCCATAAACCCTCCTAAGGTCCTAAATTGGGCGATCGGGGTTTTAGACCGCGGTTGTGTGTGCAGTGTCGTGCTAAAGCTTGTAAACATGCATTTAAACTTAAACATCCAGTACTTCCATATAAACCCACATACATTCATACATCCTTACACCACCTGCAAAACAAAGGGTTTACAACCACGCCTCCCCTTATAACTCCCACTTATAAAACCATTTAACACAAGGTTAGCGACTAACTTGATTTTCCACGTGACTTTGACATGCAGGCGATCCTACATAAGACGTGTTAGTTAAAACACAACAACCACTTTTAAACGGCTTCAAGTCCTCTTAATCTAGTAACCAGTCCCCAGCGGAGTCGCCAAGCCTGTCGCGACTCGATCTCGCCGCCCCTCGAAAAGTATCCAAGGTAGGGAAAGGTCGGGTTTAGGGGTACTTGATCTCAAGATTGCGAGCTCTCCCAAGCTTGTACCCCGCGCGACAGTGGGTTTATTATGCGATCTAGTTGTTTATAACAACCTAAAAATATACAGGAGTTGCCACTAGCCTTATTTTTTAGGGTCGGCTAGAAACCCAATCGAGGGTCGGGAGTATTCCCTCGATTCCTACGCAACCAGATATCTAGGTTTGGGGACTTGGGTTACGCTAATATTGCTATTAGCGCCCTTTCGGTACCTAAACAGTATGTTGTGTTTTTCCTAATATGTCCACACATTTCTTTTTATATTTTCAGGATCATCAATTCTATACTAAATGATCATGCGTGGTGAATTACATTCATTCTATTCTATTTCTAAAAAAAGAAAGGAAAACAATCAATAAAATTGAAAGTGCAAGACATTAAGTAAACAATCAAGAAAAACAGTTAAACCTAATCATGTAATTCTAAAAATATAAAAGAGAAAACAATTAGGAAAAAAAGGAAACCCGCAATTCGTCGGGTTTTATACAATGTATGGAACCCGAGACATATGTCAGGAAAACAAATAAAACATGACAATGGTCGGAATGGACATCGACCTCCACCGTCTTCACGCTTTATCCATGTTCAGGATTCTATTCTAAACCTAATCTAAGAAACAAGGATCCCTTGCCTCATCTTATATGACTAAAACAACGCATAGAAATCGTTATTATAACGAATGACATAGGCATCGACATGAACATGAATCTAGCAAATTCAAATCACAAACAGGACAAAATACAATGCATGCTTAAAGGTTCGTAAGACCACCTAGACAATGTACAAAAATGTGAAACTTGCACATGACATAAGGTTGAATGCGAAAAAGGTTTGGGTAAACATTAACCCTAAATCAGAATGCAAAGAAGTCACACAAGTCATTAACATTGCAAAGTGACTTGGAACTAAGAATGTCATGCTTGACAAATTTCAATTGGAATTAGCCATAGAAAAGACGGCATTTTTTCAGATTCAGTATGCATATTTTTTTCTAAAAAAAAATCAAGAGCAGAGTTGTATCAATTGGCTAAAAACAATCTACATAAGAATAGAGCAGCAATTATAGCATACTGATATTCACAAATGGAGTGTATCATGAAAAGACATACAACTTCAAGAAAGCCAAAAGGAGCTTGGAAGTCAGAAATAAGAAAAGACAGCAAGCAAAGAAAAATTGACACTAAAGAACAACATAACTCTGGACATCTTTACAAACAAAAACACATAGGGTTTGGATCAGTAGAACACAAATAAGCTATTGGGCAAAGCGATTAATGTTGGAAATTGGTTTGATGGTGGATATCTAATATCAATTATCAACAACAGAACTTTGCTAAAAAAGAGAACAATAGAGCAAGACCGACGCGCGGACCCCCTGGTGCCATAACTTTGGTCAAAGGGACACTTAAGTGCCATAACTTACGAAAGTACACTTAAGTGCCACTTTCAAAAAAACGGATCACTTAAGTGCCAATCCCGAGAATCCGGCCAAAATATCGACGTGGCACTTTTCCGGCGACCAGCTCAAAACGACGCCGTTTTGCACGGCGACGTGGCCAAAACGGCGTCGTTTTGGGCGACGTGGTTAAAAAAAAAATTTTAAAATTAATTAAATTAATTTTAAAATTAAATTTAGTTAAAATATTTTAAAATAATAATTTTAAATTAAATTTAGTTGAAATATTAAAGAATTAATAACTAAAAAATTTAAAAATTTAAAAACTTAAAAAAATTAAAAAATTTAAAAAAATTTAAAAAATTTTTAAAAAAAATTAAAAAATTGTAAAAAATTTTAAAAAATTAAAAAATTAAAAAAAATTGTAAAAAATTGAAAATTTTTTTAAAAAATCTAAAAATTTTAAAAAATTTTAAAAAATCTAAAAAATTTTAAAAATTTTAAAAAAAATTTAAAAATTTAAAAAAATTTTAAAAAAAATTAAAAAAAAATTAAAAATTAAAAAAAAAAAAAAGGAAAAGGGGAGGCGGTGAGGGATTCCCTCGCCACCTCCGCCGCCGCCCCCGTCACCGTCGTCGGGAAGGGCCGGCAACGACGGGGGAGGGTCGGCCGGGTCGCCGGGCCTTGGCCAAGGGCGGCGACCACGGCCGACTAGCGGCGAGACCCTCCCCCGTCGTCACCGGCCCTTCCCGGCGGCGGCGGCGGGCGGCGGCGGAGGTGGCCGAGGGAGTCCCCGCCCGCCTCCCGCGCTTTCCTTTTTTTTTTTTTTTTTTTTAAATTTTTTAAAATTTTTTAAATTTTTTTTAAATTTTTCTAAATTTTTAAATTTTTTTTATATTTTTTTAAATTTTTTTACATTTTTTATAATTTTTTTAAATTTTTTTAAACTTTTTTTACATTTTTTTAAATTTTTTTAGTTTTTTTTTAAATTTTTTAAATTTTTTAAATTTTTTTTTAAGTTTTTAAGTTTTTAAATTTTTAAATTTTTTAGTTATTAATTCTTTAATATTTCAACTAAATTTAATTTAAAATTATTATTTTAAAATATTTTAACTAAATTTAATTTTAAAATTAATTTAATTAATTTTTTAATTTTTTTAACCACGTCGCCAAAACGACGCCGTTTTGCGCCACGCGCACGCAAAACGGCGTCGTTTTGAGCTCAGTCGCCGGAAAAGTGCCACGTCGACATTTTGGCCGGATTCTCGCCGGACGGACTCAAGTGATCCGTTTTTTCTTGAAAGTGGCACTTAAGTCGTACCTTCGTAAGTTACAAGACTTAAGTCATGTCCCTTTGGCCAAAGTTATGGCGCTTGAAGCGTTCTTTTGCCGAGCAAGACCATCTCACACGTGATTTACTTTTTTTGGTATTATCAACCTCAAAATCTATGCTCAAAAGGTTGTAGAAAAGTGGCAGACAATCAGGCTCACCCAAAAACAGAATACGCATTTCTGACCAAGGCAAATTCCAGATTTCAGAATGGATTTAAAAAAAAAATGTTAAACATGGCAAATGATGGTCGATTCAGGCATGCAATATGTCATTTTAAAGCTTGAGATGCCTATTACAATTATCTAGAATACATTAAGTCCTAATAACATCATCTACTAGTTCATATCAAGTGGTTTACATAGAAGGTCATCCGAAACAGAGAGACATATTTGGCAGATTCTGGACCAGACTTTGGACAGACAAAAATCATATTAAATGAAGTCCGATTAGGGCATTCTATAGCTCATTGGAAAGATAATCGAACCATCTTCAACCTCCATGAAGACTTCGAACACAGAAAACCACAACAACCAACTTATATCAGTTAAAATAGAAAATCGCAGAACAGCAAATCAACCTTAAAACTACTGCAGAATTGACAGACTTTGTAGGTGTTTTTCAGTGACCAAATGACGTTCGTTCAAGGCGTGCGACATATCAAATCGAAGCTCTACAAGTGTATTTTTTTATGTCTAGAAGGGCTTAAGACCAGAAAGCCTCATCTATCACTTCATTTAAGCCAAAACAGAAAGTCTATCACAAACACACGAAATTGCAGATTAATAGAAATCAAACTCAATCAACCTCAAGTTTGTGATCATTGATCATCAAATTAAGGTACTTATCCATGTGTACATATACATCATTTGCGTTAATCCTCACATAACAGAACATGTAATTCATATTCACTCTCAGTGGACAAAATCAGAACATGCCGATAGAGGTGGCAAATGGGTGGGTCGGGTCGGGTATGGGTTGGGTCGAAAATGGGTCGACCCATATTCAACCCATTTAACCCGTTTTGACCCATATTCTTATAATGTAAATATAATGACCCATACCCGACTCGACCCATATCCAACCCATACCCGACCCGACCCATATTGCTAAAACTTACTAATATTCTAAAAAAAAAAAAAAAAAAAAAAAAAAAAAAAAAAAAAAAAAACCACGCTCACTTTAAGCTATATGCTAATTGGATAAAAACCTCAAATTAAATTAAAAAATAGTAAATAAAATAAAAATTGTTAAAAAAACCTATAAATTGAAATATTTATGAAGAATTAGACTATACACATGCTTCTCTTATTTAAAGTAAGCATACTATTGAGGTCAAATTATTTACTCACAAATGAGTTCATCATCTTGATTAAGATATGAAGCTAACATTTCTAGCCTTTTGAGTAAGAAATTCGTATGGTGACCATACGAAGGAATAATTCTTCAGCACTGCAGAAAGATACTTCACTTCAAAGTTTCTCGAATTTGCCAAGGTTGGCAAGACGAACTGGACTCACCACCACTCCCACATTGTTGCTCCCCTTTGTTGGATCCTCAAACAGCACAGTCGCCCTTGCTTTATCCACCTTCAATTACAACAAAAAACTAAACCAGCAAAGAATCTCCTCTTGGGGAATCTCCTTAGTGGCTGCTGATAGACTAGGGCCTGCAAAATAAGGGGCAATACGTCATAAATAGTGGGAGGGAAAACACACCTTGGTAAAAAATGAATGGTTGGCCACATAAGAGAAAAAGGAGTAAGCTAGCTTCAGGCCAGTGCAACAAAAGACTTGGTTCAAAGGCAAATTCAGGCAAGAACAAGAGACATCATCTTGAAGATTGTCACAAATGGAAAATCCATAAACCATAGGCTAAGATCCAGACAACAACATAAAAATCTCCAACTCAGCTGAGTGACAAATATGACATTGAACAGCATCAATGTAGGAAATGAAAGATTGCCAAGAGAACCCAAAAAAGTAAAGATAAAGCTCTGAAAAACAAACTCAATCTGATTATATGACTATGAAACAGTAAATTCATTGCAGTCTAAGCTTCCCTTCACATGGCTACTAAACCAATAGCATATGATTTCAAGTCTTCAATGCAGAATCACGACAAGCACTGCAACAATGCAAAGAACTGTTCTTGTACTTGTGGACTCAAGATGCACAATTCAACTTTTTGTTTTAGAAAAACAGAAGCTATCTCAATCATATGACATCAGGTTTGCAGAAGCCCTAGCCTTGTGAAATGCATATTCCAAAATGGGAGACAGGGTATTACAATATCACAAGAAGATAGTGCCTTTAAGATCTTTTAGGAACAACCAAACCCAAAACCCACAAAGTAAAAAAGCAAAAGAGAACTTCTCCCAAAAAGGTTAACATGTTATTACTTCCCACGACCGCAAGGTCGAGAACAAAGGAACAGACTCATAACACAACCTCTTTCTCAAGTGGCAAATATGCCGAAAAATCTGTCGACTGTCAAAAACATTTACTGATTTGGTAGAATACATATGAGATGATGTTTCTTCTTCACAAATTAGTAGCATATGTCTAATAATGGCTCCCATTTTCAGATAAGCCAAAGAAGATTATGGATAACTACTCGGAGAAATTCTTCCACAAGCAACAACCACAACTGATTTATTATTTCAAGAGATAAACAACGAACTTCGCCACTGTCCAATCACAGGTCTCCTGACTATAGCAATGATATTTAAAATGTTGATCTTCAAAAATAACTAGAACTACTCTGAAAATATCACTGCTAATTTAGGAAATTCCACCTTTAAATGACAGTCGATATTAGTCAAAGCTCTATTTGTTCATGGACAAGTACATCTGCAGGAATTGACTCGGTAACAAAACTAACATAGATTGTGGCTTTATGGTACCGATGACTAACCTTTGACTTTTGAAATAGCTTGCCAATCAGTGATATCAATATCAACAATGGCAACAGCAATACAAAAAGACCCAGAGGGCAACCACAGGAGATGCCTCAAGGGGCACTGCAACTAGAAACAGAATTTCAGAAACCAAATAACATCTGCATATGGGAACTACCGAATTACCATCCGCAATTACTGCCTGTGTTAGAATAGCAAATAAAAAAAAAAATTAATGCACGCTTGCTGAGTCATGATGATAAAAAAAACCAGCTATGCACACAGATGAAAATGCCTCGTTTCGTCTCGATAATCAGTTGCTACATCTTCTTGATGAGCAACGATTCAGGATACCAACATTGACGCGAACCCAATGCCGCTTAATTCCAACATCCCCGAGACGAGAGGGCAATACAAAGAGCGAATAGAAAGTCCCCCGCCCGCACCAACGGAAAGGGAGAAAAAAAAGGGGTTACTGATTGGTAGGCGGATTCAAGAGGGTGAGATCCGACGATCTTGCTCCTGACGCCATGGAGGCTGAACCGCAGGGCGTCGGCCCGGACACCTCCGATTTCGTGGGCGAGCCACGGAGGCGAGCAGCGAAGGTGGGTGACGAAGCTCGTCGACCTTCGAGGGAGCAGCAGAGGCGAGCCTCAGAGGGGGGCGGCGGAGGCGACTCGGAGGTGAGCCGCGGTGGCGAGTGGCAGAGGCGGCTTGAAGGCGCTTGGAGGCGACCGACGGAGGTGGGTCGCAAATGGGTCACTGAGTCACTGACGAAGACGAAGGTCGAACTTCGAAGACTTGAACACTCGAAGGTGAAGGTCGAAGACGAAGACTCGACGTTTTTTGGGTTTTAAAAATGGGTCGAAAATGGGTCAGAGAGTGTGACCCATTTTCGACCCATATAAAGTTGAACTAAAAACGGGTCGAACGTGGGTTAATAGTTGTAATGGGCTATTAACCCATATTCGACCCATATATGAAAAATATGGGTGCAAAATGGGTCCATGACCCATTTTGCCACCTCTACATGCTGAGCATTTCATCGAGCAGAAAGTATGCATCTCAGCCATGAGTCCAAAATGCAACAGCCAAATAGGAAAGCACAACCAAACTATCACAACAACAATATTACAGGCTCGATTTACCCAATGAACTTCGATAGTAGGTAAGTTTCTCATAAACAGAAATCAGAATCCTTAGTCACTTTTCAACCCAATGAACATCCGGATATGGAAGATGAATTTATGTTCAACGTACCTTGAATGAAGCGGCGAAGGATCGTAAGTCGTCACTACCGTTGACACTGTCTGAACTCTAAACTCCAAACTCCTTGACCGGCCGTTCGAGCAAGTCAAATCTGGCGCACAAGACAGAGCTGAGAGAAAATGTGCGAGGTCAGAGAGAGAGAGAACGGGAGAGAGAAACCAGAGGCCAAAATTTTTAACGGATCGAGAGAGAAAGAGGGTTCACCGTTCAGGTGAGTTTGATCCAAAGAGAAGCTCAGTTAAGCGTCGTTGTCACCATAGCTGTCGCCGATCCACCCACCCTAGAGAGAAAGATCACCGGCGAGCCTCTGCACCAGAGGACCGAGAGCCGAGCGAACAGGAGTTGAGCATAGGATCCGGTGGAGAGCCGAATCACGCCATAGATTGGGAGCTGCTGTCACCGCCGCCATCTTCGCGGATGTCGCCGCGATCAAGCAAACCAAAGAGAGGATCAGAGAGAGAGGGAGTCCGAGAGAGAAAACCCCAGCGAATCCCCGACCGCCGGCCTCTGATCTTCGATCCCTCGCCAATGACGCGGTCTAATCCTTAAACTCCAAGCGTCGAGTGAGCGAGCGTCCGATCTCCGAGAAGAAACTAGATCTGCTGAATCCGAAAACCAAGAGAGAGAATCCCTGATCCAGATAAAGTCAGATCCGAGAGAGAAAATCATTGGTCGGGTGAGCGAGCGTTCGATCTCCGAGAAGGAACCAGATCCGCTGCCGTCATCGTTGTCATTGTTGCTGCCATCGCTGCTCAGCTTTGTATATATTTATTTTTTACACTTTTAGATGCTAAAAAAAATCTCATGTCATATCTTGCATTGGGAAATTGCTTGTTGTTTTCTCATTAGAAATCAAAAGAAATATTCATTCTTCATGTTTAAGCAAAGTCACCGATTAGTGTATATTATTTCTTTATCGGTTAAAGTCATTATAGGCAGTTCCCTATTTTAAATCATAAAAAGAAAATACCAAAAATAATTAGCATAGCATTGTTGGGTCATTTTCAATAGAAGTCATTTGGTGTCCTAGAATTTAGTCTTCATTTCTATAAGAAAATACAAAATCTCGACCGTTTCATAATTAATCATATTTCATGTTATTAGAATTGCATCTAGGTTGCATGTAATTTAACTAACACAGTATAAATATTATTTAGATCTCATGTTAGTTCATGAATGTATGTTAATTTAGAACTCATATAGCCATAGCATTTTAATTAATTCATGCTTATTTCAAAGAAAAAACCAAAGGCTTCGTTTTGTAATTAGGATAAAATTTAAAATAGGATATATTATCACATCTTATGTTTAGTCCCTACCCAAGATAGGATAAAATTGGCTATAAGAGGGATGTAGTCCGGATAAAATTATCTTATAGGAGAGATAGGATAAAAGTGGTAAGGATTTATAATATTCATAATATAAAATTATTTTTCTTGAATACCAAACTACTTAAATTGACAAAAATAAAATAATCTTTGAATCTAATATAAGAAATTCAAAATAACCAAAAAAATTTCATTTTTATTTATTCCTATTTTTATCTATGTATTCAATTTTTTTCCTATCTTCAAATATAAATTCAATATATGTAATATACAGTATTTATATTTATTGCACATATTAGTTAAGTATTGAAGGTATACGGGTATAGTTTACTATTTAATGAATTTTTATTAGAGAATGATGGATAGATAAAAATACAAAAAGGAAAATAACTTAAAAAAGAGAGGGAAAATTAATAGAAATATGCAAATAAAAATGAAGCAGGCAAGGTGTTGTGAGAAATTCTTATCATTTCTATTTGTACAATTTTTAGATTCATTTTTACTTATATGTTGTTCATACCAAACAATGGACATGATAATATGTGAAAAATATTCTGTTTTATTACTATGATTCATCAACAAGTGGCTAGATATACCAAAATCCCTGAATTTTATATTTTATCTTATCTGATCCTATTCTAATTAGAAATTTAGATGACTAAACATAGCAAAAAAGAATTAATAACATTAGCCTAGGTCATGGAGACATCACATCATTGTTTTGTCTTTAGTTAATGTTTTGTAGAACACGGTGTGTGAGACAATAATAAAACTTCACTATTTGAGTCGCTCAACGCATCAAGGTTTTGCAATCCTTAAGCAATTATTCTTGCTTTGATTTATCAAAAGTCAAATTCTTACTTGCGCACCCTCATGATCATCAATCATTTATTAGTGGCTTAGGGTTAAAATTCAACCAAGCATTTTTTTAAATAAAGAGTTAAGGTACCGAAAATATGTTATATTTATATAGCATAACCAAAGCCCTATATCCTTGAAAAATCTAGTTTGCAAAAAGGGTTTCTAATTGGCTTGTAATTGATTAGTGACAACTCCTGAACAATTTGATTTACATATTGCGATTGATATGAGCTTAGAAGAATCTATGCTAAGTGTTTACTTGGTAATCCATCAGCTTTTCCTTGATGGTTCACCTCTAGGGACAATGATGTCGAAGGGCTGATAGGAGGGTACAACTTTCATTTTCTTAGGCTGGTTTGTATTAGTATATTTCGTGCAATGATGCACAGTGGTCTTTCTTGGAAAGAATGTTGTGAACTAATGGGTGAATTGGTGTGCATTGACTTTGTTTTACGACTACTTGGAAAGTTTTGATCAACTGAACATGTGTGGAAGAGACTTAGGGTTTGCTTGTTTTATGCATAACTATCCTATGACGTTAGCATATAACTGTTATGCGTTAACTGCCCATGTCTTAGCATATGAGATGCTAAGACAACACGAATACATCAAGTCTTTCCCAAAGTTGCTTGTCTTCATCCAGAGCCAGATACGTTCATGGACTAAAATCCAGCTTTCATGTGCTAAAACAGACTCTCAACATCATATGCAATCCAATGCTTTTGTCTTCCTGGTGGTGCAGAAGCGTTTGTAGACTCCTGAGTTTATACGTACTTGGCGTGCACTACGTCCAGTGTTTCCAACATCAAGTTGAATCCTAGATGCAAATGGACCAACAGCTGTATGAACATCATTACTTCCATGCATCTATACAAAATATTCGGGTTGATATGCAAACATAACCATGATAAAAAAGAGACTTTTAAGGGCTTGGAAACCTTAGAATCTTTGCCTTCTAACTTTTTTCTCAAAGTCTCGCACGTGGGTAACGGGGTTGCGGCGATTTTTCAACTAATCAAATAATAAACTTATATTCGTTTTAAAGAAATAAGTTATTCACAAACTGGCTTCACATACTTATTGCTTTTCGGTCTTATATTGTAAGAATGGTTTCACGCTTCGCAAAAGACGTACTTTCGATTAGGTGGTTTCAGATCAAATTTATATTTAAAAGGAAATACGAGACTTATTTAATAAAGAGAGAACACGGTGAGTGGAGAAACTTTTGTCCCTTTCTGCTGACCGATTCAACTTTTCTTACTAGCCTTGAGGCTTAAGTAGGGGTGGGAGAGCTCGTCAACATGCAAAAGGACGTGACATGGAAACGTTCGTCGCACCTAATAATAATACCATGTTCGAGATATCTACGTATTCGTCCAATTATTTATGTTAGGCCGATCTAAACATTCACTGCTTCTCCCTACAGAGAAACAAGACAAAAGCAGAAGGAAGCCAGGGGGGTAGGTGGAACTGAGTTTTGATCCGTGTCGCTTCCTCTCATCGCCCACTGAGTTCCCTTTCAAATGCTTTTTCCTTTTGAAACATCAGAATGATTGGATGGATTTTGGCCGGAGAGGGGGGGTGGGTTGAGACGAAAGGAAGAGTCACTGTCACAGTCAACTATTCCATTTCTCTTGAGAGGGGCCGATCAGCCAGCCTCACCCCACCATTCCTCGTTGTTTTGTCCTTATTAAAAAAAATCCATTGTAAAGGCGTCCGTCCCCGAGAGGACCGACTTCACGTCCTCAGAGAGTTTTATGCAAGACCGTCACAAAATTGATGGGTCGAGCGTACGTGAACTTGATGTGCCCTCGAACTTCTCACTATAAGACCGACATGGAAAAGTAGATGTTACGCGGAACGCGTGGTGAAAATAATTGAAATCTTATAAAAATTCACGTTGAAATAGCTATTTTCAAACCATCGATCGATTTTCTTTAATCCAGATTTTATACCTTATTGTAGAATTTTGTAGTTTGGTTACTTAGCAAATATACCAGGGGCACACTTTAATCCATATAATAGGTCTAGGACTTTTGGACAATTTTCCCTAGATTCATGCATTATTATTATTTTTTTTTTTATGATTTATTGAAATTTGATCAACATTTTAGGTTTTTACCAGGAAAAAAAAAAGGGCTTTTAATGATTGTAATTGAAGAGATTTGATGAATAGAACTGAACGTGAAAAAGAGAAAGAGAGAGAGAGAAATGATGCAGAGAGAAGATGTATTCGTATTTCCTGAAAGGTTGCTTACATCAAAAGAACTCCACACGATTTACTCTTTCCTCATCAGTTTTTTTATATCACCCGGAGAATGATAACAGGATGAAAACAACCGGTTAACAGAACAACTAATTGACTGAAGCAAAAGAACATAAAGTTTTGACTTTACAAACTTAACACTGAATACTGATTCTTTAATGGTAAATCAGTTTCACACGTGTTATAATTTTTGTAGTTGCCTTCTTTCTTTCCTCTGTTCTCGAAGTCTTCTCTCTTTCCTCTGTTCTCGAATTCGCCTTCTTTCTTTCCTCTATTCTTGAATTCGTCTTCTTTCTTTCCTCTGTTCTCAAAGTCTTCTTTCTTTTCTCTGTTCTTAACAGTAATCACCGTGTTTGTCAATATATATGTATGTACAATATTCACAGAGATCGAACTCCGGAGGTGGTATTGAACGGATCCATCCCTCTCCCCAGATCCATTTGTTAGTAGGGCCCCATGCTGGGTGGTGATTGCCTTTTCTCACGAATCCTGGGGTCAAGAGGGTTGGTCGAAATTGGTTTCAACACGTGTTTTTCTCTCATCCGGTTCCGGATGGATTTACCGGCAGCCCCGTGAGCCAGCACGTCTCTTGATTGAAAACATCGGAACCCGCGGCCGGAATCTTCCTAGTTCCTTCCTCGGAGAATTTCCCACGGAGCTTCTCTGACCCTGGCGCCCCCCACACTGTGTTTGACGGGAAGACGGGAACAACAACACGATGACCATATCAGGATTGTTCGACTCACCGACAGCCTGTGGTCGAGCTGCGGGAGCGAGAGGATCTTCGTGCTCACCAACGACCACATCGACAAGCTCGACTCATCATTGCTCCGGAGTGGCTGGATGGACATGAGCTGCTGCTCGTACCTGGCACTTAAGATCCTACTCCAGAATTTGTTAGCTGGATTTACTTTTATGTTGAGGTCTGAGTTCTGGAAATGAGTTCAAAAAAAAGACTTGAAATTCATATGATAAGTTATATTGAGAAATATGATTTCTCATTATTTATATAAAGAGGTAGTCGCAAAAAAGGAAATAGTAACAAGATAAAAAGAGAACACAGAAAATCTGAGATTTGAGGCAATATTTAATTTACATCAAGCTGGCATTGGAGGTCAATTCGTGGTCCGATTGAGTTGAAATTTTGTCAGCATGTTTGTGGCGCAATTTTCTCGAATTTGAACGGTTTGATTTTCGTTTGAAACTCCATACATCAGGTTTTTCGTAGATTGATCAAAACCTGCGGTTTTGGTCAGATTTATCCTTAATCTCTTGTGAAATTCATGTATATTGCCAAGAATTATGGTATTGAAGTCTTTGCTACTATGTACCTCTAGTATTTGCTAGAGAAGAACATTGTTCAGCCAATTTTGTTGATAGTGAAGAATTTCGGGTGGACTCCAGCCCCGTGGTTTTTGATCTCCTTATATCGATGAGGTTTTTCACGTAAAAATCGTTTTGTGTTCGTGCGCTTAGTATTTATTTTACTCTGCTTTATCGATTCCTATTAGGTTTACACAAGAGGGAAGATTATTTTATTCCACGGCATTGATTCGATGTTGTTCAAATTGTTACTGTTCTCCCATCAGAACTACCTTGGTTAGGAGGGCAAGGACCTCGGAGAGGAGGCGGCGAGCGAGCTTCGAGAGGTGGTGGAGAAGGCCAAGATGACGCCGGCAGACATAAGTGAAATCCTGATCAAGAACGGGAGGAACAAAGAGAAAGCAGTGAGTGAGTTGGTGGAGGTGTTGAAGGCGAGAGCAGAGAGGAGTGAGAAGTACGGAGGGTTGAGAGGGGAGTGGGAGTTGAATGGGGTTGAAGAAGAGGAGCAAGAGAAGAGGGCTCTGGAGAGCCCCAAAGAAGTCAACGACCGTGAGAACGATTCTTGCAAGAAAGTAGAGGATGAAGGAGCGAAGAAGGCAAAATGAGAGGGAAAACTAACTTGGAAGTAGAAGTTTCAAGATTAAACGCAAAATGCTAGGAACAATCTTATATTGATGATATCGAAGGCTGATAGAAGGATACAACTTTCATTCCTTAGGTTGGGATCTCGCTGCTATGATAATCAGTATCGTATACATTGTGCAACGATGCAAAATGATCTTTCTTGGAAAGAATGTTGTGAACTGATGCATGGATTGGTGTGCATTGACTTTGTTTTATGACTATCTTGAAATCGGCTAAACATGCATGGAAGAGAGTCAGGTTTTGCTTGTTTTATGCGTTAACTGTATTATCATGCTAGCATAACTGTATTATCATGCGTTAGCATATTAGATGCTAAATCAACACAAATACATCAAGTCTTTCCCAAAGTTGCTTGTCTTCATATAGAGTTAGATACATCGACAACAAATGAGGAAAGGTTCATGGACTAAAATCCAGCTTTCATGTCCTAAAACAGACTCTCTCAACATCTTATGCAATCCAATGCTTTTGTCTTCATGGTTGTGCAAAAGCGTTTGTGGACTCTTGAGTCTAGCCTTAACACATCCCTTATATTAGAGATAATTATGATATTTCCCTATATTAAAAATAATTAGAATATTTCTATTGGGTTTCTGTATCTTTCAAGATTGCACGAATATCTCATTTGATTGTGTATATCTTGATTATTATATATTGCCTTTGATAATTGCAGATAAAGCCTATAAATAGGCTGATGCACTTTATCATAATATATCAAATTATATAGAAAATTCTCCAATTGTCTTTTCTACTTCATTTTTAACATGGTGCTAGAGGCTTCTTCCCTGAGGCAATCCTAGTGCACTGGGTGCACTTCGTACCGAGCCTAGTGCATTTTAGAAATTTCTTTCCGCTTTGTACCCTATGCATCCCTAGTAAAATAAATTCATCCCGCCACCCTTGCCAATATTCACTCAAATGTCCCAATTCGCGTTTGAGTAAGCGTCATGGTGGTTGTGTTATGGTGTCTCTATAGGTTGCCAAATCGAGCTTTTCTTTTTCATGCAAGTATTTTTCAACGCTACAAAGATGTGTCTTTGCATAGTAACTTTTCCCTTAGCAAAGCCCGGCTCGTTCCACTTGCTTTTACCATGCCAGCCGTATTAGCCATTTTAAAGTTATTGTCCTAACAGAAAAGTTGAGCGCAAAAGGATGCATGCTACTTAGCTCCAATTCCTTCGATTCTCGACTTTCCACTTCTCATTTCAAGAAGTTGGCACCACCACTAGACTCCCCACCCTTAGACGAGCAAGATTTAGAAGACTATCTCACACACCACCCCACCATGGATCAACAAGGCCGATGCCTTGCAATGTCGTTAGAGAAACAAGTTTTTGTGGCACTAAGTGACATGAATTCAAACTTCAATTGACTTTTTTGACGTCACCTTGAGTTTGAGGGAGAATGTTAAATATAATTAGAATATTTACCTATATTAGAAATAATAAGAATATTTTTATTGATTTTATGTATTTCTCAAGATTGTACAAATATCTTATTTGATTGTGTATATATTGATTGATATATATATATATATATATATATATATATATATATATATATATATATATATATATATTTTCTCATAAAGCCTATAAATAAGCTGATGTACTTTGTTATAATGTATCAAATTATACATAAAATTTCCCACTTTCTCATAAAGCCTATAAATAAGCTGATGTACTTTGTTATAATGTATCAAATTATACATAAAATTTCCCACTTCTCTTTTCTACTTTATATTTAATTCCTTATACATACTTGGCATGCACTACGTCCAATGCTTCCCACGTCAACTTGAATCCTAGATGCAGATGGACCAACAGTTACATGAACATCGTCACTTCCAAGCATCTATACAACATTTACTGGGATGATAAAGAAGACACCCAAATACTTTTAGGGGCCTACAGACCTTGGAATCTTTATGCTGTGACGATTTTTCGTCTTATCAAATAATAAACATATATTCATTTTAATGAAATTAATTATTTACAAACTGGCTTCATATACTTATTTCTTTTCGGTCTTATATTGTAAGAATGGTTTCACCCTTCGCGAAAGACGTACTTTCAATCAGATGTTTTGAGATCAAATTTCTATTTAAAAGGGAAATACGAGACTTATTTTATAAAAGAGAGAAGTTGATGAGTGAAGAAATTATGTCCCTTCCTGCTGACTGATTGAAGTTTTCTTGCGAACGTTGGGGCTTGAGTGGGGCAGGAAGAGCTTGTCAACATGCAAAAGGACTTGAGATGGAACCATACGTCGTACCAAAATACAACCCCATGTTCGAGATATCTACGTATTCTTCAAATGATTTATGTTTGGCCGATCTGGACATTCACTGCTTCTCCCCCCACACAGAAACAAGACAAAAGCAGGAGGCCAGGTGCGCGGGTGGAACTGAGTTTTGATTTGTGTCGCCTCCTCTCATCGCCACTGGGAGTTCCACTTCAAACGCTTTTTCCTTGTAAAATTAGAGTCTCGTTTTCTTCAACCTCTTATCTCTCTCTCTCTCTCTCAAGAGCTTTCTTGAGGCTTCTATTTTGCTTTTATTCTCTCATTTCCTCCTCGTCCTTCATAGAAACATCAGAAACGATTGGATGCTGATGATGCAGACCTCAGAGTTTGGCCGGAGGCGGGATAGGAAAGTAAAGAGCCTCTGTCGCAGTCAATCAAATATTCCATTTCTTTCGAGAGGGGCCAATCAGCCACCCTCATCCCGCCCTTTACCCCTGTTTTGTTCTCATTTAATAAAGCCATAGTGGAAAGGGTTTAACGTGGACCATTACAGAAACGGACCAGTCATGTTGTTGGAAACTTCCAAAAACAAAAAAAAAAAAAAGAAAGGAAAAAGAAGAGAGGAACACACACTTATTGTGTCCAAATGGTGTCTCCTCTCTCTCAAACCTTGACACGTGGTGGTGGTCTGCCACTGGCTTTGAAGTGGACCGGCATGGCCTCTTCTCTCCAATCCATGTCGTGCACGGAATTTCCTTCTCTCTCTCTCTCTCTCTCTCTCTATGATTTCACCCTTTTGTAACTCATCCCACCCTGTTGATCCCAAAAAGAACAAAGATATAAAGGAGAAGAAATTATAAACAAAAATATAAGTAGCAGTTAAATGGTGTTTCTCTCGGCGAAACCCCAGGGACGTCCAACGGCTCTCCATCAACTGCCTTCCACCCTCCCCCTCTCTCTGTAAATACCCCATCCCCCCGAGAAAAACTCTCTCCTCAATAGCACAAATCCCCCATCCTCACTTTCACTCTTCTTGATCGTCTCCTTCTTCCACCACAACCCGGAGAGAGATGATCTCCACGAGAACCTCCACTTTCACAACGCACGGAATGAAAGATATGAAGGAGTCTTGGATCTCTCTGGCCTCCCACCTGGGCACCCTGGCCTTCTGCCAGAATTTCCTCCATGCGGTGCTCCCGCCACACCTCTGCTCCGCCTCCCTCGGGTTCCTGAAGCGGGCGCTCGGCTGCTACTCCTCCTACTGCTACTTCGACATTGCCGAGATGGATGGCGTCAGCACCAACGAGCTCTACAACGCTGTCCAGCTCTACCTCAGCTCCTTCGTCTCCACCTCCTGCAGCCGCCTCTCCCTCAGTCGCCCCCGCAACTCCGGCACCACCACTTTCGTCCTCTCCAATGACTGCGTCGCCGACGTCTTTGATGGCGTTGTCGTCCAGTGGGAGCACATGGTGACGCAGCGCCAGTCCCAGACCTCCTCGGGCCGGCCCCTCCCTGATCGCGGCTTCACGCTTCGGATCAGGAAGTGTGACAAGGACCTCATCCTCAACTCCTACCTGGACTACATCATGGACAAGGCCAACGACATCCGCCGCAACAACCGAGAGCGCCTCATTTACTCTAATTCGGGCGGCTGGTGGACACCGGTGCCGTTCAAGCACCCGGGCACCTTTGACACGTTGGCCATGGAGCCAGAGAAGAAGAGGGGCATCATGGAGGACCTCCGCGACTTTGCAGCTGGGCAGGCCTTCTACCAGAGGACGGGCCGGGCCTGGAAGCGGGGCTACCTGCTCTACGGCCCACCTGGGACAGGGAAATCGAGCATGATTGCCGCCATGGCCAATTTCCTCGGCTATGACATCTACGACCTCGAGCTGACCGAGGTGCCCTCCAACTCCGAGCTCCGGAAGCTCCTCATGAAGACCAGCTCCAAGTCCATCATCGTCATCGAGGACATCGACTGCTCAGCCAATCTGTCAAACAGGTCGGAGGCACCCCAAGCCTCCACGCCCCGGAGCTCCTCTGACCCCGGCACCCCTGATGCTGCGTCCAGTGGCAAGGGCGGGAACAACAAGAAGATCACCCTCTCAGGACTGCTCAACTTCACCGACGGCCTGTGGTCGTGCTGCGGGAGCGAGAGGATCTTTGTGTTCACCACCAATCACATCGAGAAGCTCGACCCGGCATTGCTCCGGAGCGGCCGGATGGACATGCACATCTACATGAGCTACTGCTCGTACCCGGCGCTCAAGATCCTGCTCCAGAACTACCTGGGCAGCGAGGCTGAGGACCTCGGTCAGGCGGCAGCAAGGGAGCTCCAAGAGGCGGTCGAGAAGGCCAAGATGACACCGGCGGACATAAGCGAAGTCCTGATCAAGAACCGGAGGAACAAGGAGAAAGCAGTGAACGAGTTGCTGGAGGCGTTGAAGGCGGGAGCGGAGAGGAACGAGAAGCACGGAGAGTTGAAAGAGGAGTGCGAGTTGAGCGGGGTTGAAATTGAGGAGCGAGAGAAGAGGGCTCGGGAGAGCCCCAAAGAAGGGAGCGACTGTGAGGACGACTCTCGCAGAAAGTGGATGATGAAGAGGAGGAGAAGGCAGAATGAGAGCGAAAACTAGCTCGTCCTTCTCTTGCTCATTTTAAGTTAATTTTCTTTTCTTCTTTCTTTTTTTGTTTAGAAATGAAAATAAAAAAAAAGCAAAATTGATCTGTTGGAAACAGATCGGGATTTTGCTTTGTTGTGGGCGGAATTATGATTTGCGAGGGCAAATGGGAACACATATGGGTGTCTAATATGTCTCTTGTTATAAAAATAGTGATGGCTTTTTTATTGGTTGGGCCAAAGCAGGCCTATTCACTTATGTTGGGCCAAAACCTGGCCCATAAGACAAAGAGTGTAGTTATTTCTTAAATAAAAATAACTGCTGTATAAATATCGAAAAGGAAAATGTTGAAAATATGATAATAAAAAAAGTACATTCTTTTTCTCTTTGGATAACGATGTATTCTTTCTCGAAGAACGGAACTGCAAAGCTTCGATCAATCTCTTTGAGATTGCAATACGTATTTAATCCATGAAATATCCACGTTTGTTTTTAGTATTCATTCGTCTAGGTACCTGTTCGTTTTAGGAATTGTTTTCATCATTGATATCAGAGCAATAGTGTCCATGTTTCCCGATCTTTGTTGACGTTTTTATTTTTATTTTTTTAATGGTCGAATTTTTTTAGAATCGTCACCGATGGAAGTTCGAGGACGGAAATCCTAACACCCACGTACTATTTGCACCCCCTTTTTAATTTTTCGTGAGTCAAATTTTATTTTTAAAAGTGCAGGATCATAGTTCTTGTTGAGACGAGAAAGACGACGGGTGGCATGGGCCAGGAGATATTGGACGCGCCCCTACACTTGGCCGGAATGTGCATGCTTTGTTGAAGGCAATTTCCCAGGCATGTGTGCGGCATGCGTGTGCGGAAACCGTAGGGGCGTGCGTGGCACGCGCGCACCAACTGCTAGCATGTGCGTGGCACGCGCCTACCTTTAGATTACCCTTTTTGCCCCTATTTTTCTAGCAAAATTACGATTTTGCCCTAAACGGTGTTTTTACGTTTGTGTCCTTCTTCTTTCACTGAGATTATTATTTTGCCCTCGGATGACCCAACCCGAATGTTCGACCCAGCTAACCCATTGACCTGACCTGGTAATCCGTTGATCGGCATTGACCATTGACGTACTATTGATTGGCGTTGACCGTCGTTGATCGCAGTTGACCATTAACCCAAAAAAAAATAGAAAATGTGTTTTTCAATTGTATTCACTAAGGATGATGTGTTATCCCTTTTTGTTTTATATTTGTTGCAGGAACAATGATGTGTTTAGTATGCATGCCTATATTCATGAGAACGGATGAACAAAATGCGAGACTTGAAGGGCTAATGGCGGAATTAGCTAATTATCGGTGGAATAACGGTAATATAGTGTCATATATGGTCCAGGTCAATCAAATGATACAACAAATCACTTGGAATGGTTACTTTATGCTAGATTTTCAAAAGGTGCCGGCTCTAATGATTACTTTTCCATCAAAATAGCAAGTAGTATTAGATCGCCTATATAAGGTCAACGTGGTCCTAGATTATAAGAAACTTGTAGTGGCTTTTGTGAGAGAATATTATAGGATTGAGGCAACGAATACTTCAACCTTCGAGTTGTGTCACTTGCCGTAGAATGAATGCACCTTAGAGAAGCCATAAAGGATCTTTGATGGTATTTCCATGGTTGCCTAATGTGCCTATAAAATTCTCAGAGGAATTAACTAAGAGATTAGAAGAATCTTTCCCTATTTATGAGATAAATGAATATCTTTGAATTTATTATTTATTTTTCTTAGATTGGTTTGAGATATTTTAGATGTAGATATTTCTTTGATGTTGATGTTGATATCTTTTTACTAGACATATTACTTCGTGTAAATGGCATGTTTAGTTAATGAAAGTTTAATGTTATTTACTGTTGTAAATTATTATGTTAATTTACAATTATTTGTGAGAAGTTCAAGAAAGTTTTATGATTTTTGTGAAATTATTTTTGCATAAATGATTATATTAATGATAATTTCAAATTAGGAATTTTGGATGATGATTGGAAACAAAATGACCTTTCGATTCTAAAGCCTTGTTTGATCTTATTCATTAATATGATTAGTTTATACAAACTAGATGCATAAATGTTAGGCATTAATAATTCATGCAAATATGTCTGATTTGTTCAGATACAATGACTTTAGTTTCTAAGAACATAGTGACTGAACTAGACAAAGAAGAGAAATTTGATGAGATATTGAATATGAAAATTCAATATGTACTAAAAAAGCAAGAAGTATTAAAAGCTCTTAACCAAGTTGTGAAGGAGCTTGAGAATGTCATGCCCCACCTTGAGCTGGTAGAGCATCATCTTCTGGTGGTTAAGCCAAAAACAACATATTTGGTTCTAGATCAGAATGAGCTTCAAGGTTTAAATACAAGCATCTTAATTCGTTCAAAATGTGGAAAGGCAAAGGATCAAGCCCTTCAAGCAAAAAATCAAGAGTTGACTAACATGAGAGAGGAAAACGTTCTCGTCTAAAGAGAATGTCAAGGGTGAAGTGTTACAACTATGGTTAGAAAGGTCACTATGCTCACAGCTGTGACGAACCAAAAGGTAAACACCGATTGTATTCTTGAAAACTTTACTTATGTGTCAAGTTTTGTATTTTTAATCGAATCTAATCCTTTGTGGACTATAGATTCGGGAGCAGTAAACTATGTAATAAATGATAGAGAACTCTTCGTGAAGTTTTGATGAGTTTCGATTGGAACAAAATGGATCTACATATAAAACAACTTTAGAGCTGAAGTAAAAATGATTGACACCTGTCAATTAAATATGCATGGTGGACGCACTTTGTTCCTACATGATGTCATATATGCTCCGGAGATTCGTCGGAATTTAGTGTTTATATGTGTGTTTGTTAAAGTAGGCTTCGGTTTAAACTTTCATAATAGTGGTGCAGATTTATATTTGGATATAAATTACTATGGTTATGGTTATTTTCTAGATGGTTTTATTATATTAGATGTTGATTATAGTAATGTTAATGTTTATTATTCTCTCGTTACGTCTTTTAATTCATATGATAATGATGTGAATGTGTGGTATGCTAGACTTGATCATATTGGTCAACAATGAATGAATAGACTAGCCAAAGAGGGCTTGTTGGACAAATTGAAAAATTCAACTTGTCAATATATGAGCATTGCCTAGTAGGAAAACAAGAAGTAAACAATTTGGAAAAGATACATGAGTTGAATTTCATTTGCAATTAATCTATTTTAACATCTGTGGTCCAAAGAATGTAACAGGAAGGCAGGGGGTATTTATTTTATCATGTTTATTAATGATTATACTCAAATTGGACATGTCTATTTGATCTCTCATAAATCTAAAGCATTCGGTTGTTTCAAGAAGTTTATGAGTTTGATAGAAAATCAACTATATAAAAAAAAAAAAAAAGTGCTAAGATCCAATCGAGGTTGTGAATACCAATATGATGAGTTCAGAAATTTATGTGATGAAAAAGAAATAAAGAAAAAATTGTCTATTCTCTATATTCTTTAACAAAATGGTGATGTAGAAAAGACAAACAGAACCCTACTAGAAATAGTTAGGTTCATGATAACATATGCTAACTTTCCTATTATCTTTTGGAGTGAACTTTATTAACTGCTGTCTAGGGGTAATCTGGTCCAGGGTGGGTAGGGTCCAGACCTGGACCTTATACCCAATCCTGTTATAATTGGTTCCCCCTTTTTTGGACCATATACCCGACCCTATTTGCATTAGACCCTGTACCCGGACCATCCTATTTTTCTGATCCAGTTCCAAGATCAATCTTGTTTCCACTGAAACCTGCTTGGTTACCTTCCGATATCTTATACATGAAAGTCTCTCCGCTTTGCTCCTTCCCTTTGACCAGGGCCGCCCACTTTACACATACTTTTTCGATCGACCCGGAAGCTTTACTTGAGCATTGATTAAAAGTAGAGCAGAAGGCAAAGAATTAGTAGGGATGCAGTGAACAAAGGCGTAGCACGCTATTAATACAAACCTAAAAATTAGTAAAAGAATGCACTTAAATTATCAACATAGAGAAACAGCATTAGAGAGGAAGCTCATTTCCAAGACATTCATCCGAATGTGCAAAATAATACATCATAGCAGACACCCATATGTGCAAATTCAAGAACAACAATACACACCTTCATAGGGACTTGCAACCATCTAATTCACTTGTATAAAGAGGACAAACAGCGATGTGCATATAGTTTTCAATTTTAGATAATAAAGGATTTGATATTACAGCCGTAGCTTCATATCGCAATCAATTCCTATTCCACTTATTCTCTCAACATCATTAAGCAAAATGATTGAAAAGAAAACTTGGCTCAGAGGATACTGCTAAGCTTTCGACGATGAAAGCTATGTCGGATCCCTCGCGGATTTCGACCTCATTGAGCCAAGTAATAAGCTGAACCCGAGTCTCGACCACCTGCAAACACATCCCTCGCAAGGACATGCGTGAAACTTTGAAGCTGCCGGTTCTTTGAACCTAGACAGTGATCGGCCAAACGAACAAGACGACAATTGATGGAATTGACGGCAGATTTCGGAGGCAGAGGGCTTATGTTGACGAATTTGATGGCTTCGACGGCGCAAAGCAACCTAGCTTCCGAGTCAATCGGGATCTTATGAGCTTGAAGAGAGATTGAGAAAGAAATACTGCTGCTATTAAGAGAATGGGGGGTAGCAGAGAGAGGGGGGGGCACAATCGCATGAAAAGAGAGAGATTGAGAGAGGGGCGCAGAATGCTTAGGGTTTTATTTTTTTTAGTAATTTTTGAAAATCGGGTCCAAAATCAGTCCAGTTCTTGGGTGGGTCTTCACTTAGAACTGGGAACCGGACCGGTTCTAACAAGTTCCCAAAAATTGGAATCGATTCCTGGACCGGTTCTACTAGGAACCGATTCCTGAACCGGTTTTCCGGGTGGTCCGTTCTAGGTTCCAGGTAAACCTGGTCTAGTTGCTCACCCCTACCGCTGTCTATATATTTAACTATATGCCTTCCAAATGAGTTATTTTTATTCCATAAGAATTATGGATAGGTAGAAAACTTGACTTAAGTTTTTTTAAATCATAGGATTGTGCTTACTTTACTTACGAAACTTTTCATAAGTATGAAAAATTGGATCCTAGAGGCAAAAAGAGTATTTTCATAAGATACTCAGAATACTCGAAAATGTATGTATTTATAGGTGAGTAGGAAAGTTAGAGTATAAATAAATTTGAATCGGGGGATGTCACATTTATAGAGAATGAATGAATTTCCTAAGAATGATGAAATAGGCGAAGACTACTCCTTATTTGAAACATTGGATCTAGATAATGAATTTAATGGAGCTTGTCTAAGTGGGAGTAATGTGAAATGTGATGAATTAAATTCGATTCAATCTTTATTACAACCACTTGATGAGATGATATCTCCATAAGATGAATATGAGCCAAAAAATGTAAATGAAACTCTAAATTGTCATAATAAAGAAAAATTGATGTATGTAATGGAAGAAAAAATGGAGTCAATGAAGTTAAATCATGTTTGGGAACTAGTTGATCTTCCAAAAAGACGCAAAGCCATTGGAAACAAGTGAGCTCTCAAAATAAAGCATAAAGCTGATGGTTCAATAGAGAGATATAAGACTCGCCTTATGGTGAAGGAGGTATAATTAACATGAATGAATTGATTATGAGGAAACCCTTTCTCCTGTAGTGAGATTTACCTCAATTCGTCTTATTCTGGCAATAATGGTTAGTATGGATCGTGAACTACCGTTTTCACCCCCTTGAGAATGTTTCGAAAACCCTAGGTGACTTTGGACGATCCTTTTCGATTAAGCACGGTCCTTTAGTCATGAAGAACCTTGAGATCATGACACTACCATATAAGATTTTGAATCCATCGCAAAACCTACAACCTAGAGACTCTAGAGGTTGAATAGAACCATATATTACCTTGTATTTTTTTTTCAAAATTTATTGTTAAATAATAAATAAGAAATCAAGTGTATTAAATAATAAAGCAAACACATATTCATGTATAACAATAACATAATGCTATGATATAACATCAACAAAAGTAAGATACAAGGTACCTTTTTACGGTGGAGGTTCCTAGCACAAGGTACCTTTTTACAGTGTAGGTTCTCGGCTTTAAAATTGCTGACTTGGTTAACAGGCAGAGTCATAAACCCATTGTCATCATCTAGCATTCACCATCTCCACCCCCCTCACTCTCATGAAACATCATGGGAGTTTTGACAATGGCCAAGAATTAGAGAAATCATGCATGCCAAGAATTAGAGAAATCATGCATGCCTGTATAATAAAACTCTATTTGTTTCGCAAAAAATACTTTTCATGAAAATATTTTTCTTTTTCTTGACATTTGGATCACTTGGGAAAATTAGTCAACGGTTTTCCTAATCCACAAAAAATCTAAACTTAAATTCAAGAAAAAGATTTATGATTTATGATATAAAATCATTGTTCAAAATATAACTAAATTTCAACGCTTTGATAACAAAGCCTGCTTTTGGGTACAGGAACTTTAACTCTCAATCCTTGGTGCCTGGCGCCTAGGCCTGCAACCCCAATGCTAGTCCCCGGCAAGTATCCCCAAGTCCATCATGGCGGGGCCACGAACACCTATGCTTGTGGTCGGGTCCCCGGTGCCTAGGCCTATATCCACAAAGGCCAGGCCTGGGATCCTGTGCTTATGCCTGTGTCTCCCGCATTGAAGCTAGAATCCACCGAGGTTGAGGCCAAGGCCTAGGATGCCAAGAAGATGTGCACAAGCACAGGGTTCTTGGTTTCAGCTTTAGTTGATACTAGATTGGTGCTTGCACTCTCACTCGGAACCAAAGTGGCCTTGCCTGGGTCAAGGTCCATCAAGGTTGGAGCAAGATCCTGGTGTTTGTGCTTAGTTCTCAATTGCCCATGCGTATGTCACTAGTACTCGATACTATATATAAATTTAGAAAAATCAAATATGATTTTTCTTTCCAAATAACAGAAAATATTTTCTGATTCTTTTCCAGATTTCAGTTAAACACTGAAAGCTTTGCCATTTTTCTTTAAAATGACTTATTTGAAAACATTTTTCTAAAAATACCACATTTTTTCTAAAAATACCACATTTTTCATGAAATAAGTTGAGTGTAGATGTCATATTGAGTAATCATATTGGGCCACACATCATATTACCATCATATCGAATCACTCTATATATTCGAGGATCATACTGCCATGTCATCATATATCTTTCGCCAAATGAAAAGTACCCCATTATAGTTGATATGTCATTTGATCATAGTCACTACACCGATCTTGGATTCACAGGCAGCTTTTGTCCCAAATAGGTGACTATTAGGGCGAATAGAAGGGGTGCCGTGAGAAAAACGACAACACTCGGCAAATTTTAAGTTGGCGCTTTTACGCAATATGCTTTCTCCAATTTTTTATTTCTGAAAGGAATTGGGGTTGGAAGATCTTGTCAGCACGCAGGTGACGACGTTCCCATTGACCTTGGCTAAGTGACGGAATCTACATTTTGCAAATTATTTATATATGCCACTGTTTGCCGAAAAGTATTCACGGAACATCTTTTAAAATATCATCGATGTAGAAATCAACAAAAGATGTAAGGGGTTCTTCGCTGGTTCTTGGAACGGAAAGCAAACTAGCTAGAATATTTAAAATACAAAAATTAAAGGGAATCACAGCCAATCATATGAAATTATACTGGAATGTAATGATGGCAAGAAAATAATATTGGACAATTGGAGTTTATTAATCGATTGGCAGTCCTTTGCTTGAATTGCAATCCTAGTACTTATTACTACTAGTGATGATTAACGATTATTATAAAGAAAGTAAATAACATCCTACGTGGCTTCTAGAATTTAGCAATATATATTCACAATCATAAACCCACTACTTCCACCATCGTGGCCTCATCACTTGCCCCATATTGATAGTTACTTTTCTAGTTTGCAACTCCTATTCCCGATGGTTATAACAATCCATGTTTCTTGGCCGTTGTGACTTGTGACTTTTGAGATTTATGGCTCGGCAATCTGATGATCATGTTGGCTTTATGATAGAATGCGTCATTATGGTTGTACTTGAGATTGTTGGCTTCGTGATTTGAACAATTATCCTATTCTTGATTCATTGATCTTCACTTCAATTTTGGTTCTTTTGTCAATTGAACCAAGTCTCACTTATCGACACCCATGACTCAACGCTTAGTGCTTTTCTCTTTAGTCACCTATCGGCAATTTCTTGTCACCTATGTTGATTTTCTATAGTTGCCAACCAAAAGGACTTAGCAAATATTACCTCTACTATGTCTTGCTTGATCTTTCTAGTCTGAGTTAATAGTCAAAGACTTGAGTAATTTTTTGTGTCGATAGCCACACCGCTAAAAATCGGAAAGTCAATTGACCTCTTCAATCTAATTTCATAAATTTTCATCCTATATGTTAGTACCCTACTGATCCATGACTATTTTTTCCAAGCCACAGGTTGAGAAGGTCAATCCGCCCGTGCTAGTAATGCATGATTATTATGTCAATGAATAAGTCCCCGGACCTCTAGAGCTTCAACGATATTACAACGATTCTTAGACGGAATGACTCATTGGAACCTTTGTTTATTGAGTGCACGGCTCTTTTAGCGACAATGGAAGGGCATTGTCAAGTTGGTCAATTCTCCTAATTCTTTTATTTTACAAAAAGTTAAAAAAAAAAATACCGTAACCTACAATAATTGAACTATCGAGACTATGCGAGAGACCGATTTCGCACCGTTCATACTAAATTAATTATTAATTTTCGCTCGTGCGGTCAAACATTCTTTCCATTGTTCTATATTTCTTTTTTAATTACCCAAAAGATGTGACCTCGAGACATTGGAATACCAAAAGACAAAACCCATGCTGAGAGATTTATATATTCATTGAATAATTTATTTTTCAAGGTCTGTGCATTGTAGGAGTAAATAAAACAAAAGCAGAATGTAGGGGGTCGAACGAGTATGTTGTTATTGCCTCCCCTCCATCTCCACTGAGCTCCTCTTCGACGTCTTACTCTTTAAATATTAAAGTCTATTTTTCTTGATTTTAGTCCTAAATTTTTTAATTGCGTCCATTTAATCTTAAATTTTATAAGTTTTGCCGATTTAATCCTAAATCTATCATTTAGATAATTAGCCGAAATAACTACATTAATAAATTGTCAAAAAAATTAAGACTAAATTGACAAAAGGGGGAACTCACATGTGGAGACCATTTCACACATTTGGGCAAAAAAGGGGGGAAAACCACATGTGGAGGCCATTTCCTTGGAAGTAATCTACTACTCTATTTGTCTGATGTCATTTATATTCTCCGCGAAAAATAATACAAATATCTTATGATTTCTTTTTATCAAATGCTGAAAATATCCTCTTTTTTTGGTCTTTTTGGGACGAAACTTGCGTTAATTTAGAAAGAAAAGACGGAAGGGTCAACATAAAAAAAATCTTTAGTGGGGAACAGCACGGCAGTGGTTGCGACAAATTGTTAATAATCACCATAAAAGTGCCTACCTCTTCAAAAAAAAAAAAAAAAGGCATTTCTTAGGGGCCGAGCTTAGTAAAGTTAAAAAAAATCATTAAAAATTTGCAAAAGCGGAGAAAATTAGATCTCTCATGCTTTTTTATTTCTTGGTCTCACTTTCCGCGTCAATGAAACTGTGTGTACGATACTCACGTAAATCCAACTCTTAGAGCCGGTACTGTTCGGCCCCATCCCCCGTCCTCCTTCCCCTCCAATCCCTTTATCGGTAGGGCCGCATTGCCCGATATCGAATCCCTTTATGGCGTCAAGATGGGTAGGGGGGAAAAAGTTTCGACACGTGCCGCATTCTCAATAGGCACCGGAGCACGACAGGAAGACCTAAATTTTTTCTCTCATCCGAGAGCCGCACGTCTCTTGACTGAAACATCGGAACCCGCGTCTTGAATCTTTGTGGTTGCTTCCTGCCTTTCGGTTCTGCCGCAATAGAATATAGCGGCGAAAGTTCATCCAAGAAAAAAAAAACATCATTCATCCTCAGCCCCAAAAGTCTCTGTCTCCTCTCTCTCTCTCTCTCTCTCTCGCTCTAGTGAGGCTTTTTTGCTTTTATTCTCTCTTTTTGTCCACAAACGTCCCTTTTTCACGCGGCCTTTATTGGAAAAGTAAGGGTCACCGAGGAGAGAGAGGGTGTCGCAGTCACTTCTCCGTTCTTTTGAGGAGAGAAGTACCTCCACTTCTCTCCTGACACCCCCCCCGCCCTTCCCCCATAAGGGGCTAATCAGACACACTCGTCCCCCCCTCCTTATTAAGTGAAGGAGTCTGTTCCCAAGCGGATCGAGTTCGCGTGGATGAGGAGTCTTACTTGAGCCTCACGAAATAGATGAATCGAGCCGACGTCAACTCGTTGCACCCAATATCTCATCACAGGACTGACGCGCAAAAACATACACTATGAGGAAAATGCGGTGAAAAATCGAAATTTTGGTGGAATCCATGTTGAAATAGTTATTTACGAACCACCACCGATCGGATTCTTCTAGTCCGAATTTTATACATTATTGTAGAATTCTATGGCTCGGTTGCTTAACAAATATACCCAGGGCACGCTTCAGGAAGGCCTATACATTTTTGTGGTCGTGCCATGGAATTCAGCTGTCATGTTCCTGGCCAATTTTCTCAGCTATGACATTTACGACCTCGAGCTGACCAAGGTGTGCTCCAACTCCGAGCTCCGAGAGCTCCTCATGAAGACCAGCTCCAAGTCCATCATCGTCATCGAGGACATCGACTGCTCAGCCGATCTGCCCAACCGGTCGAAGGCGCCCCAACACCCTGCGCGTCGGAGCTGCTCCAACCCTGGCGCCCCTGTTGCCCCGTTGGGTGGCAAGGACAAGAACAACAACACGATCACCCTCTCCGGACTGCTCAACTTCACCGACGGCCTGTGGTCGTGCAGCGGGAGCGAGAGGATCTTCGTGTTCACCACCAACCACATTGACAAGCTCGACCCAGCGTTGCTCCGGAGCGGCCGGATGGACATGCACATCTACTTGAGCTATTGCTCGTACCCGGCGCTCAAGATCCTGCTCCAGAACTACCTGGGCAGTGAGGCCGAGGACCTCGGGCAGGCAGCGGCGAGCGAGCTCCGAGAGGTGGTCAAGAAGGCCAATATGACGCCGGCCGACATAAGCGAGGTTCTGATCAAGAACCGGAGGAATAAGGAGAAAGCAGTGAGCGAGTTGCTGGAGGCGTTGAAAGCGAAAGCGGAGAGGAACGAGAAGTACGGGGAGTTGAGAGATGAGCGCGAGATGAACGGGGAGGAGGAGATGGGGAAGAGGAGCAAGAGAAGAGGGCTTTGCAGAGCCCCAAAGATGGGAGCGACGGTGACACCGTTTCTTGCAAGAAAGTGGAGGATGCTGAAGCGGAGTAGGCAAAATGAGAGGGAAAACTTGAATTTGAAGGGTTCCGACAGGTAATGAGAGTTCAACATGTTGGTTTCTTAAAAAGGGTTTGAATGTTGGGGTTGTCCAATTTAAAATCTGTTTTGCTGATGGTATGGTGGTCAAATAACAAATCCTGGTCCTATATCGAAAAATCGGGTTTGATGTTTTCTTCTCTCTCTCCATGGAGAATTGTTGCTTGGGGACTTGATTTGGGACCTGTTGTTTTAACCGTTGTCTCATTAATCTGGAGTGTAACGGTGTTCGCTCCGTGCATATCCAAAACTGGCGCTTGCCGGGTCGCTTTTAATCCATTCTCATATCCTCGGTATCATTGTCTATCAGTGCGTGTTTTTGATTAGTTTCACTTAGTGATTTAACTTTTTGTAGATACTTCTCTTTAGTCAAGAAGACTTTGATTTAACTCCTGGGGTTCTTGTCCTTAGGCTCAATAATGAGGCCCTATATAATTTTTGCCCAAACCTTATCGCGTTTGCTTTATCTCACTTTATCTTTATCGCCTTGATTGTGGTTGTTTACTTATCTGATTGCATATCCATGCATGAACATCGTTTAGTGACATAGGACAATAAAATGGGGAAAGATCGTGTGAATATCATTTTCAAAAGATTGAGAATCAATATCAAAAGGTCGTTAATTAGATAACTAGCATAAGCAAGTCTTTGAATTTGGAATCTCTGGTTCGTAAAAAGTGAATCATCCCTTCATGTTTCACTTGACTACTAAGGGCGCGTTTGGTAACATTTCTGTTTAAAAATTGTTAGGAAAACGAAATAGAAAAAAGTGTTTACATTAAAACAATTTTTGAACAAAAAAACGCATTTGGTAAACTTGTTTTTAAATAAAAAAAATGAACGAAACACGTTTGGTAAATTTCTATAATTTTTTTATTTCTTTTATTTTTTAATATTTTTATTTTATTTTTTCTATTTTATTTTTTATTTTCTTATTTATTTTTTTTTTTTTTTTTTTCCTTTTTCTTTTTTTTCTTCTTTTGGCTGGTCGCCGGTCTCGGCCATGGCTTGCGACTGGCCGACGAGGGCCGGCGGCCTCGCCCGGCCACGGCAAGGGCTTGCCGCCCCCAACGAGGCCCAGTGGCCGGCGAGGCTCGACCTTGCCGGGGGCCGGCGACACTCCGGCGAGGTCGCCGACCCTCGCCGGCCCTCACCCTCAACGGCCGGCCGCCCGCCCGGCCGAGGCCGGCGACTGGCCAAAGAAAAAAAGAAAGAAAAAAAAAAAAGAAAAAAAAAGAAAAGAAAATGGAAAGTGTTTTTAAATTTTGTTTTAAATAAGAAATAACTTTTTTTTTTTTTCTTATTTCTGTTCCAGATGTGTTTCTTAACAAAAATAATTTTAGAACAAAAACGCAAATAAACGTGTTTTTGTTCCTTTTTTGTTTCCAAAAACAAAAAAATAGAAAAAGTGTTTAGAAACAGAAAAAAGAAATAAAAACAAATGTAGCCTAAGCGGTCTTAAATTGGTTAGTGTGGCTCTAAATACCATGAACTTTTTTATATTGATGATGGCGAACGCTGATGGGAGGATACAACTTACATTCCCCTAGGTTGGGGGGATCCTGTCGCTTTGCTAATTTGTGTTCGTGTGATTGGTGCAACGATACAAAATGGTCATTGTCGAAAAGAATGTCGTGTACTGATGCATGAACTGGTGTGCATTGGCTCGAAAGTTTTGATTTGACATCGGTAGGACACGTATGGGAAAGAGTTGGGCTTTGCTAGTACGCGTTAACTGTACTGTGGCGTTGGTATAACTGTTTTACGCAGAAATGCATCTAAGCTTTCCCAAAGTTGTTAGCCTTCTTTCAGAGGCAGATGATCTGAAAACAAAGGAGGAAAGACGCATGGACTAAAATTCAGCTTTCATGTGCAATTCAATGATTTTTTCTTCATGGTTGTGGAGAAGCATTTGTAGACTCTGAGTCTAGTCCTAGCACATCCCTCATATGTACTTGGCCTTCACTTAGGTGGAATCCTAGATGTAGATGGACCAACAACTGCATGAACATCGTTACTTCGAGGCATCTATACAACAAATTTGTGTCCATGATAAAGAAGACACCCAGAAACTTTCAGCGGCTTGCAAAGCTTCGAGTCTCTATTCCTTCTTTTACTTTTTTTCTCTTTAAACCTCGCATATGGATAGTTGGTTGGGACAATTTTTCAACTTATCAAATCATAAACTTATATTCATTTTTTTCACCCAAAAAAAAAAAAACTTATATTAATTTTAAAGAAATTATTTACAAATTAGCTTCATATACCTTTTTTTTTTTTTTTTTTTTTTGGGTTTTAAGAATGGCTTCACCTTACGCAAAAGAAATACTTTCAATTAGATAGTTTGAAATATAACTTCTATTCAAAAGCCAAAAGGAGACTTATTCTATATCAAGAGGAATAGGTGAGTGGAGAAAATTGGGTCCCTTTTGCTTACAAATTGAACTTTTCCCAGAAATGTGGGCTTAAGTGGGGTTGGAATAGCTTGTCAGCATGCAAGTGAAGATGAAATAGAATCTACATATTGCAAAATTGAAGATCTCCCTCTCCTCCCATTTATTATTTATATAGGCCTCGATGATATAAATGAGAAATTCATTAAACCTCCTCCACCTAATTTCGTAAGACTTTCATCCCGGATGTCAGTAGGCTAGTGATGCATAACTATACTTTCCAACTTACTAGCTTATAGGAGATCGAACCAGCTCACAACACTAATGAGCGATTATTGTGCTGATGAATAAGTTCCTTGACCTCTAGTGCTTTGATGATACGGCCCTTATAACAGCGTTCAAAGGGCATTGTTCAGTTGGTTCCATCTCCCAACTCTTTTATTCTATATATACATATATAAAAGAATAAAAAGAAGTATCATGCACTTCAATAATTGAACTATCGCTATGGTGTGATAGATGGATTTCGCACCGTTCATCCTCAATTACTTATTAATTGTCTCTCGTGTAGTCAAACATTCTTCTAGTTTTTCTTCCTTTCTTATAGCACGAAAGATATGACTGTCGAAACATCGTAATACCAAACGACCATCCCGTATCGAGATAATCATTGAATAATATATTTTTGCCAATCTGCACATTCACTTCTCCCAAAGAAACAAAGCAAAAGCAGAAGGGGGGAGGGGTTGAGCGTGTTTGGTTCTCATCGTCTCCTCTCATCACCACTTAGTACCTTTTAAGCGTGCGTGGGACGCACTGGCCATCTCTCACCTCACTTGCCTTTTATTTTACTTTTATTATAATGGACTAATAACACAAAAAGCTCCAAACTAGTATATTTATAACAAATTTATTCTGAATTAATTTTTTATCACAAAAAAACCTAAACTGATATACTTATGACAAATTTACCAATTGAACAACCTGACATGATCGGGACAACACGAGCACCGGCTCCTTGCATTGCTTGTTTTAGCCAATCGAAAGTCTTTTGGTATTGATCTATCCACTCCTATAGCATCTTGTTTTTCAGCATATCCGTGAGTGGCATGGTAATACTTGAATAATTATGAATGACTTGCTGGTAGTGGTTGGCAAGACCAAGGAACAATCTCATCTCTATGACCCTAATCAGCAACTCTCAATCCATGATGGCTCGGATATTGGTTGAGTCCATCCGCACCTGTCCACCCCCAATGATGTACCCTAGGAATAGCACTTCCAACTATGCGAAGGTGCACTTCTCATGCTTAATTTCTATGTCCTTAGCCATGCTGCATGTTGGGATTTCTTTGGATTTCACCGTCTTGAGCCACCTGGCTCCTTCCTCGACTCAAAAGTTGACTTTCTTTGTGGCCTCTTCCAACATGAATAGATCGGATGCCCTAGTATCCACGAGTGCACTCATTGTGGTTCCTCCAATCGTCACCTTCAAAAACATGAGTCTTTTGGGCTTGTTCACCTTATTGTACTTGATTGAGCTTAAAATTTGCAATGAACCTAGTCACGCCTCCTCTTGCTTTTCCTTGTGAACCTTGACAAGCATTACAAACTTGTTTGGGGTTGACATTCACAAGCCATCTCACACTGTTGCACCAAAAACACTTGGAGGTTGGGCACTCCTTCTTATGTCCTCCACCGCTCAACTTCGCCTTTGTCTTAGAAGGGGCCACTAGTGGCTTGCTTCCACTTGGGTAGTGGAACTTACTGCAATCTCCCCCATTAGTGACCTTGTCCCTTGATTGGGAGTCCAATTTGCTATCGGAAGGTGCTTTGTACTCCACAAGGGCCTCGGCCATGGACATGGCCATAGAGAGATCCCTCGCGTTGTGTCGCTTCAACTCTTGTTTCACCTATGATTTGGGGCCACCCACGAATTGCTAGTAAGCCTTTGTGTCATTCGTGGACAAGATTTAAAGTAGCAACTCCGAGAATTTCTTCACATACTCCCAAAGTCCTCCCTTTTGCTCTAGGCGACATAGTTCCTCCTGAGCTTCCTTTTCCGCATAGACGGGATAGTATTATCACCAAAATTCTTTGATGAACATTTCCCGGGTCGTGATAGGTTCATTACTCCTATCATTAGACCTACGACACCACCACAACAAAGCATTATCGATCAAGTACATAGTTGCAATACTTACCCATAGTGCACTATTGGTAACCCCTGTGGATTTTAAGTATAGTTCCATGTATCACAGGAAGTTGTCAACATCCTTAGCCACCCATGAGCCCTTGAACTCCTTTGGCTTTAGGGTGTCCACTTGTGGACTGGTTTGCAAGGTCACCACCCCGTTCACGCATGCTACTTCTACCTTGGTGACATTTGCCTAAAGCTTTGCCATTTCCACGTGCATGGTCTCTACCAAGGCCTCCAAGGCATCGTCCCCCTACTTGAGTTCTTCGGTTATGTTGGTTAGGCTTCCCAGCGTCTCCCCTTGGAGTTCTCCCAATCCATATCTATGCCCTTGCACCATAGCCTTGAGCTCCCCCATTTTGGTCTCACATCCTTTGATGGTCATGAAAGGTTCCTCAACCATTCCTCGGAGGTTAGTGACGGCATTCTCCATCTTCACCATGCAAGTCTCCAAGTTGGCTAGCACATCCCTCGAACTCGATCTACCACGGCCCTTCTTTGCTTGGATGGCTAGATCCTTGGTGGCTCTCCCACGATCCTCAACAGCCTTTCCATTTTGGTGCTCCTCACCATGGATGGTCGATAGGCCAGAACATGGGTCAACTGTGCCTTGGAACAACCTGGCTCTAATACCATTTGTCATGGATCAATCAATCCAGCCCTTCCTTACATGTGCGGCCTTAGGAATTTTTCCCAAGTCAGTCTCACTCACTCACACTCATGAGAACCATAGAGAGAAATTCTAGAGAGAGAAGCTCTGAAGATTATATTCACTTGTGAGATGGATACGAATGAGAGAAAGGAGGCCCTAACCGTAGCCGTATATCTCTCATCAATTTGATGGTAGAGATTGCATCATCTCATTGACTTAATTGCCCTCATTTATTACAATAGTGTACATTCACAATATTGCCTACCCCCAGGATTATTCTAGAATATGTAAGAAACCTTAGGACTTGGGAGATTCGAGGGTTGCTCTTTAATGGATCAGTCATGATCTGTCATTCAAAGCCCACTTCGGTCATGTCATTTCTCTAGGCAATGACACGGTGATGGACAAAGGATTGAAACAATAATGAGGTGGTAGTGGAAGGCGATTCACGGGTTTGAGTTGACAATGAGTCTAAGTTGAGTATGTTCGTTGTGGTCCTAGTGGAGTGAATGGAGGAAGAATAAAGGAAAGAGAATAGAGAAAATAAATAGAAGGAAAAGTAAAAAACTGATAATTAAAATGTGTCGCATGGTGAATGGATTATTGCATAAGTGACATGGCATTGTAGTTGTATGTAACATTTTCTCGCCCCAACAATCCACCCCACCAATAAAACGTTGATAAAAAAAAGTATATCTCATATATGTTTTACACAAAAATAACATTTACATATTAATATTTTTTTGCATATTTAGGGATGTGATATTAAGATCATATCGCCCCCATTGGTAGACTTGAATGGTGCGTGCATCAAAGATTGGACTAAATAATGTTCCCATTAGCCACATCCTTTCCCAATCCCATGGTCCCCTCTTAAAGACCTTGATACATCGCCCCCCTCTCTCTCTCTCTCTCTCTCTCTCTAATCTCAAAAACTTCAAAAAGCCTTTTTCTTTTCTTGTCGTTATCTTCATCGGACTTTTCTTCTTGTACTTAAAAGGATATATCAATTTAGCCAAAACCCAAAGCCGATCTCTCTAAACCTTTCTCGAGACCTTTTTTTCCTACACGCAACTCTTTGAAACATCAAAATGATTGATGTAGACCAAGATTTCGGGTAAGGGGGATGAAAGTAAATGTCATGAAAATATATTAGACAAGAGAATCGAATAGTAAACATAAGGAAGGAAATAAATCTGTCATCAAAATTACTTGTACCGATTTGATTAGCAAAACATGCATTCATGGGAAAGCAGCATATAATTTCACTATGAAATAAATGATTAATATTACGAAAAACTCCAAAATAGTACACTTATGACAAATTTACCACAAATTAATTTTTTAACCAGAAAAAACCTCAAACTGATACATTCATGATAAACTTATTTCAAACTAATTTATTGACTACAAAAACCCTAAATTGGTACACTTATGATAAATTTACCCTTTATTAACTTGTCAAATTTTACCATTAAATTCATTGACTAAATGACACATGGTAAAATCCATCAAGTTAATGTAAAAAAAAAAAATCTCAAATTTGTCACAAGTGTATTGTTAAGTTTATTATAGGAGTATCATTAAATTTATCATAGGTGTATCATTTTGGGGTTTTCCGTGATATTTACCTTACGGATTGTTACGTTTACCTGTCATGTCACCATACCATGTCTCCATGTGTCATCTAGGTCAGTAAATTTAATGATTAAATTTCACGAAAGCTATAATGGAGTGTAAATTTGTTACAAGTGTCTACTTTGTGGTTTTTGATGGTCAAGAAATTAGTTTTGAATAAATTTTTCACGAGTGTACTAATTTGGGATTTTTTATAATAAAAAAATTAGTTTTGGGTAGATTTGTCATAAGTATTCCAGATTGGAGTTTTTTCAAGATATTAACTTTAAAATAAATGATACAATGAAAATTACAATCATTTGAGTATTTATATACTCTCTAGGTGTTTCCCGACTTCTAATTACACTAAATAACTCACCAAGTATTTAGCCCCTCACAATTACTAGTGAAATCTCACTTAAAGAATTACACAAATTCTAATCACATGAATTTAACCGGCTAAAATTACTATAGGATACGTTTACAACAAGCAAGACCCTCACAAGAAGAACTCTCCGCACAATTCCCTTTTGTGCAATCTGAGAGTTCAATCTTCTTTGTAAGTCGCAAAAGCGTATTCTGTGATCTCCATAGCCAAAATAAATAACATATGTATGATCAAGTAAAGATATTTGCATATTTGATTTGGAATTCATGGTTTTTGATACATAATAATGACAATCCAAACTCAATAATTATTGCTCCATGTATCACTAGCTCAATGAGACTGTCCTTCACCTTTAGCAAATGCTCCTTATGTGATGATAATTATGTGTTATGGGTAGAGGAGAGATTTGAATATTATTTATAGAGTTTTCAACCATATCCTCTTATCACGAGCTAAGCTCAACTCAACTCACACTAATTAGCTCAATATTAGACAAATTAAGAAATCTTTTATCCTATCTTATTAGACCAATCTTGTAACATGGTAAATTATAATATCAATTAATGTGACTCATATTAAAAAAAACTCTTACATTTTCTCGACGCTCAAAGGCAAACCTTCAATGTTAAGAGAACTCTATTTATAACTGAGAGAAGCCTCCATCATTTCTTGCTGCACAAGCAAGGTTTCTTCAGTGGGTTGAAAAATAGCAGAAGGTAACACGGATCAAGTTAGGACCTAGAAAAGTAGCATGCACTTCAATTAACTTCTTTTTGCCAGAGCTAACAACCTTATTTGCATTGGAAAAGGCCTCCAAGTGAGTATCATTGGATCGAGAAAGAAGCAAACCAAACAACCTTGTACACTTGAGATAGCACAAATGTGTTTTACCATTTATTAGTGGTCTTTACTCGATGCATGCATGGATTGAAAGGATTTATTAACAGCAAGGGAGAGATCCGGTCGTGTTATTGTCACATATTATAGGGAACCAACTATAGATTGATATATAATAGGATCAAACATTAAAGTATCCCATTTCTCATATGGTTCTGTAGTCATGGCCTTAGAAGCTTATACATGCTTGCAATCAAACATCCCAACCCAGTGAAGAAGATCACAATGCAACGTCCTTGAGAGAGAATCAATCCTTCAAAGTGAGAAATAGCTATATCCCAAGGAAGAAGTGGAGTGGGCTTAGATCCTTAATTGAATACTATGTAGATAATTTCTGTAAGAATGCACTCATAGTAGAAAATGCATTACCTATAATTAGAATGTCAACGACATAGATAAATAAATAAAAAGAACAAAGAAAAGAAAAGAGAGAGACATTAGCTAGGTAGCACAAACACGCGACACAGACACGCGACACAACACGACATGACACGTCAACATGTCATTTCTCAAAAATAGAAAATTCCGACACGTTGAGACACGTTATTATTGAATAAATATTTTTATTTAACACTCAATTTTTTTTGAAATTATTTTTTAACTAATTTATTTATTTTTATAACAAAAATAACAATTATTCTCCTAAAAATCTCTCAAAAATCTCTCAAAAATTATTTCCCTCTCTTTTTTCCCTCTACACTCATCCTCCAAAAATCATTTGCCCTCTCCCATTTCTCTCTCCCCTTATCCCCAAGGCCCACGCCAACCCCAAAGTCCAGACTCAATATTTTCTCCATTATTTTCTCCCCCATTTCGGTTTCTTCCCTCCTCTCTCTCTCCCCTCCCCCCGACGACACCATCCCCTTTCGTTTTCTTCCCTACTCTCTCTCCCCCCTCCCCCGACGACACCACCCCCTTTCAATTTCTTCCCTACTCTCTCTCTCCCCTCCCCCTGATGACACCACCTTCTCCTTGCCCCCATCAATCATCCCCAACCCACGCCACCACCTTCCCCACCCCCATCAATCACTCGCCCCCTCGATTTCTTCCCCCATCCCTCCCTCCTCGGTTCATCTCTTCCCCACCCCATGCCACCCCATCCACCCTCCTCTCCGGCTCCGGTTTCTTTCCGCCGTCCCCCGCCACCCTCGCTCTGTTCTTGCTAAACCCTAACCACAGCCTCTTCTTCCTCCTCGTCGCACAATCCTCTCAGATCTCGCCTCATCGCAGTCGCTCTCCGAAGGGCCTCAGCTACAGCCTCGCCATTGGTGGCATTGCCTCCACTCCTTGGTCTCGCCTCCACCCTCCATCTTCTTCTTCAACAATTCTCTCCCTCGAACACGTGCGTCGGAACGTGTCGAGAAATATTGACCACGTGTCGAAAAATCCGACATGCGGTCAACGCATGTCCGAGCCTGTCCGAGCATGTCGACGTGTCCGACATGCTCCGACACATGTTGGATACGACATGGAAGCTTTGGTGACGTGTCCGTGCTACCTAGGACATTAGTGCCTCTTCAATAGATAAATAATGAGGGATTTGTTTGTGACACCAAAAATCCCAAATGAAGCGAAATTGTGAAAGTCATTGTAACTAGGCTCTTGAAGCTTGCTTGACACCATGTAGAGAACGGTGAAACTTATAAACATAGTCACGATAAGCCAGCTCCTCAAACCCAGTGACTTGTGTGAGTTGCTTTATGTACACCTCTTTAGAAAGAACCCTATGTAAGAAAGCATTGTGCACATCCAGTTGTTGCACTGGTCACCCTTAGAAGATAGCCCAAAAAAAAAAAAAAAAAAAAATTGGAGTGAACAGCGGTAATCTTCACAACTAGACCAAAGGTTTTCATAAGTGTTAAAATATTTAAATAATAAATCACATCTTCATTTAATAATTTAAGCTTGTAGAATAATTGATAGTGATCTCACGAAATCTAATATGGTATCAAGCAAGAGATCTTAAGTTCAAATCTTTCCAAACTCCAATTTCCTTCCCAATTAAATATGTCAATGCTTAGTATTAGACAAAATGATTAAAATATAAGTATTAGAATATTTAAATAATAAATCATGCATTCATCTAATAGCTTAAACTTTTAAATAGTTGGTAGTAATCCCATCAAAATCTCACATGGTAATTAAGCTAGAGGTTATGAGTTCAAATTTTTCTAGGCCCAATTGCCTTCCCAATTAAATATGTCCACTTAGTACCATGCAAAAAAACTAGAATGAGTATTAGAATATTTAAATAATAAACCACGCTTTAATCTAATTAGCTAAGTCTTTAGAATAATTGGTAAAGATCCCACAAAATCTCATGCACTACAATCCTTGTGCTCTCACAAGTACCTCTTAGTCCCTGTGTTCATTTCTAACCAACATGGTGTTGTTTGTCGGTTGCTTGGAGCATTGCCAATTCTTCTTCTTTCAATGTCACTTTATCTTGGGCTTCTTAGTTGTTTGACTACATGGTTCTTTCTTCGGTTCGACCATCACCATATTGCCTCGCAAGTACTCTACTTCCGAAAAGAGCACATCTATCGACATGTTATGAAGAGTTGGAGGGGGATAATCCAACCTTACCTTCGGCTTCTCTAAAAGTTGTGGCTGCATGTGTGACTCGATTATGGACCCCTCAACTTTCAACCTTTCATCCACAAATCAGATCGTGGAGATATTCTTGGTCTTCGTTAACCCATGGAACATAGGTACCACTGTTGGGCATGCCAATGATTATGATGCATTGGGTCCTCATGTTGACCATGGCCTTTGCATTGTCGAGAAATTCTAAACCCAAGATTGGATCATAACCATCGAGTGGAATTACCTCGAATGAGAGTTTGCCTTCCGTCCATCAATTTGGACTTCCACGTCTTGGGTTGCGCCTATGGCCTTTATGTCATCCAAGTTGATAGCCTTGTACCAAATCCTAGTTGGCTCACGTGAAGTCCCAAACTCTTCGCCACTTCAGTCGATATGAACATATTCGAAGAACCCATTTCAACCAAGGCATATGGAATTGTGTCACAAACCATGACTTCCACAAAAGACAAATTTGTATTTATGGACTTCTTCTTGGGTGGTGTTTGGGCCCTCACGGAGTTGAGAACCTCTACAGCTTTAAGTCACACTTGCCTTCTCTCTTGCTTTGGCTCCTCCTCCTCTTCTATGGTGAGAAGGGCATTGATCTTGCTCTTCTTAGAGCTTTTTTGGGTCCAAGCATGGGAATGATAGTGGCTTCCCATGATTTCTCTTGACTACCATGGTCTCTTTGGTGGGAAGTTTCTCCTTTTTCGTCCTAATAGTGGCAATTTGTTCCCCATCCACTCACTTTGGACTTGGAGGATTCTACTTTGGTGAGGTCGGTGAGAGACTTGGCATGGTGAGGGCTCTCAAGATACTTCGAGCATCCGTTCGTTTGAGCTCGAGTCGGGCCCACAGTTTCAATCTATCCATGAATGCCCCAAGAGCCTCCTCCTCCCCAAGGTTGGGAATTTAAAGCTTAAGCTCGGGGAATTTCTTCATGTACTCTCTCATTGTGCATTGCTCAAGGCGATGGAGTTTGCTATTGGCCTCTTGTTGAGCAAACTCAAGGAAGAAGTAATCCTGAAATTCCTTGATAAAACTATCCCACATATGGATAGGATCAGCGCCTCATTTGGTCTCATCACACCTATTGCGCCATCAAAGCATTGCATTATCGGTTAAGAACATCGAGGCAATCCTTACCTTGGCCATCTCGTCTTGTATGTTGACGGTCCCAAAGTATTGTTCTATGCTCCATAGAAAGTTGTCCACCTCTTCGATGGATCAATTGCCCTTGAATTCTTTGGGCTTTGACACATCTAGCTTGTGTGCTACTTGAACGGGCATGACTCCATTCATGATGCTAAGTTTGCACAAGGAGAGCTCAATCTTGAGATCTTAGACCTCCACCTTCAAGGCTTCAACCTTGTTGATTTGATCCTTCACTTTATTGAGTCCTTCCATGAGTTCCTCCATGGCACTTCTGCTCATTGTAAGCTTTTTATCAAGGGCGGACATGACATCCAAAGAGACATCCCTCTTCTTGGCTTGACTGTGGGTCCCCTTTACTTGGGTGACCTTCTCTTGGGCGACCTCTCTACCCATAACAGCATCTTGGCTCAACATTCTTTCAACCAATTGGTGTGCTCCTTGATCTCTTAGAACGTCTCTCCTCTACTTGATATGATACCACTTGTCACGGGCTGATCATTTAGAATTGAGACTATGTAGTGACTTAGCCTTCCTTGGATCAGTGGAGTGTCTAAGCTAAGCCTTCCAAAGGGATCAATCACTCGCTAAATATTACGAGTCTATTTTTCTTAATTTAATCCTAAATTTTTTAATAATGTCCATTTAATCTTAAATTATTTAAATTTTATTTATTTAATTCTAAATCTATCATTTGGATAATTAGCCAAAATGATTACATTAACAAATTGTCAAAAAATTTGAGACGTAATTGGCAAAAAGGGGGAGTGGGAAATCCACGTGTGGAGACCATTTCGCACATTTCAGCAAAAAAGGGGGGAAAACCACACGTGGAGACATTTCCTTGGAAGTGATCTGCTAGTCTATCTGTCTGATGTCATTTATATTCTCCGTGAAAAAAGAATACAAATATCTTATGATTTCTTTTTATCAACCACTGAAAATATCCATTTTTTTTTCTTTTTAGGACGAAACTTGCGTTAATTTAGAAAGAAAAGACGGAAGGGTCAACATAAAAACAATCTTTGGTGGGAATGCGAAGATCGGCATGGCAGTGGTTGCGACAAATTGTTAATAATCACCATAAAAGTGCCTATATCTTCCCAAAAAAAAAAAAAAAAAAAAAACATTGCCTAGGGGCCGAGCTTTTTTATTTTTTGGTCTCACACTTCGTATCAATGCACATGCGTGCGCGATACTCACCTGGATCCAACTCTAGAGCCGGTACCGTTCGGCCCCATCCCCCTACCTCCTTCCCCTCCGATCCCTTTGTCGTAGGGCCGCATGTCCGACATCGAATCCCCCATGACGGGTCACGAGAAATAGTTTGGACACGTGCCGTATTCTCAGCGGGCACCGGAGCACGACAGGAGTACCCAATGTTTTTCTCTCATCGGAGAGCCACAAGTCTCTCCGCTCTTGACTGAAACATCGGAACCCACGACCTGAACCTTCCTGGTTGCGCTTCCTTCCTTCCTTCCTGTTCCGCCGCAGTAGAATTTACCGGCGAAAGTTCATCCAAGAAGAAACACGACAGAGAAGAAACACGACCCCAAAGTCTCTGTCCCCCGCCCTCCACCTCCGTCTCTCTTTCTCTCTCTACCTTTTTTGAGGCTTTTTTGTTTTTATTCTCTCTTTTTCTGCACGAACTCCCCATTGTCAACCGCCCTTTATTGAAAAATGAGGAAAGTGAGTGTCGCCGAGGAGAGAGAGGGTGTCCCAGTCACTACTCCAATCTTTTGAGGGAAGTGAAGTTCCTCTGCTTCACTCCTGATCCCCCTTAATGGGCTAATCAGATACACTCAGTGGCCCCCTTCCCTTTTCTAATTCTTATCAAGCGAAGGAGTCGTTCCCAAGTGGATCGAAATCGCGTGGATAGAGAGTTTTACTTGAGCCTTACGAAATAGATGAATCGAGCTTACGTCAACTCGATGCACCCTCGAATATCTCCCCACGATACTGACGCACGAAAATATACGCTATGAGGAACATGCCGTGAAAATTTGAAATTTCGTGGAATCTATGTTGAAATAGTTAGCTACGAACTATAGATCGGATTCTTTCAGTCCGAATTTTATACATTATTGCAGAATTCTATGGTTCGGTTGCTTAAAAAAATATACCCGGGGCACGCTTCAGGAAGGCCTATACATTTTGGTAGTCGTGCCATGGAATTGAGTAGTCATGTTCTTGGGCAATTCCACGAAGAAAAGGAAACATGTGAAAAGGAAAGAGACACACTAATGGAGTCCAATGGAGTGGTGGTCAGCTGCTCGCTTTGAAGTGGACCGGCATGGCCCTCTTCTCTCACCCTATATTAACATACCAACAACGCTACCCCCCCATCTTCTTCATCATCTCCTTCTTCCACACCCAGAAATCTCCAGGAAAACCTTCACTTTCATTCACGAAGAATGCCAGATATGAAGGAGTCCTGGACCTCTCTGGCCTCCCTCCTGGGCACCTTGGCCTTCTGCCAGACCCTCCTCCAGGCGGTGCTCCCGCCGGAGCTCCGCTACGCCTCCCTCAGGTTCCTGAAGTGGATTCTCGGCTTCTCCTCCTCCTACTGCTACTTCGAAATCACCGAGGCCGTTGGCATCAACGATCTCTACAACGCCGTCCAACTCTACCTCACCTCCTTCCTCTCCGCCTCTTGCAGCCGCCTCTCCCTCAGTCGCGCCCCCAACTCCAGCTCCACCAACTTCGCCCTCACCAACGGTGACTGCATCGCCGACATCTTTGACGGCGTCTCCGTCCAGTGGGAGCATGCGGTGACGCAGTGCCAGTCCAAGCCCTCCTCGCGGGGCGAGAAACGCTTCTTCACGCTTCGGATTAGGAAATGTGACAGGGACCGTATCCTCGACTCCTACCTGGACTACATCATGGACAAGGCCAACGACATCCGCCGTAAGAACCGAGAACGCCTCCTCTACACTAATTCGCAGGGCGGGTGGAACCCAGTGCTCTTCAAGCACCCGAGCACCTTCGACACATTGGCCATGGACCCGGAAACGAAGAGGGACATCATGGAGGACCTCCGTGACTTCGTGGCCGGGAAGGCCTTCTACCAGCGGACAGGCCGGGCTTGGAAGCGGGGCTACCTGCTCTATGGCCCGCCCGGGACGGGGAAATCTAGCATGATCGCTGCCATGGCCAATTTCCTCAGCTATGACATCTACGACCTCGAGCTCACCAAGGTGCGCTGCAACTCGGAGCTCCGAGAGCTCCTCATGAGGACGAGCTCCAAGTCCCATCATCGTCATTGAGGACATCTGTTGGAGAAATCTTTCCAGAGTCTTTTGAAGCTGACAAAACGTTTCTATCAGTCTAAGTCTGGATATTCGGAGACCGAAGATTAAAGTCTCAAGACTTTATTATCTCAAGACTCAAGACTCAAGACTCAAGACTCTGGCTCAAGACTATTCTCACCGACAGTCTTTCTATTCCAAAGAAGAAAGGAAATCCAGAGCCGAAGCATGGTTGAGGATTCGATCCTATCCTCTGGAAAAGATCCCTTGGTTGGATAAACATCTCGGAGTCTTTGTTTGTTCTTATCTAGATCGATTAAAGATCCGATGGTTGTCGAAGTATTCTTGGAATGTTCTATTCTTGGAAACCAAGATCCTGATTGTATGGGCGAACAGGGATTGATGGGCTATCGCCGAGACTCCTTAAATAGCTCGAATGATCTTCGTAATTGATTCCGTCCAACGGGTAAATTGGAGGAATTCCTTTGGTAAGTGCCAACGGCTATGATGGCATAAATGAGTATAAAATGAAGACATTCCAGTTGTTTTAGAGTGTGTGATAGAAAAATTCCGAGTCTCAAGATCTCGATTATTAGTCGAGACCATTTTGAGCGAAATTGTATACACAGAGTGTTCATTTCTAGTGACACCTTGAGAGTGTGGAAGATCGTCTACACCAAGAAGTCAAGGAAGATCATCACCGTAACATCTCTTTGTTCATAGTGGAATCCAGCCAATTGGGTGTCGGTGCGCGAAAGAGTGGACGTAGGCTTGACACAAGCCGAACCACTATAAACCTCGTGTCTAATTCTCTCTTTCCCTTACTCGCCTTACGATTGTTTTTCTTAATTGCTGCAAATCGTTTATTTATCTAAATAGTGTGTAATTATCAAAAGAAAAATCCTTTATACCTATTCACCCCCCTCTAGGCAATCGTACTAGCTATATCAACATCGACTGCTCGGCCAATCTGTGCAACAGGTCGAAGGCGCCCCAAGACCTCGCGCGTCGGAGCTGCTCCGACCCTGGTGCCCCTAATACCGCATCGGGTAGCAAGGACGGGAACAACAACCCGATCACCCTCTCCGGACTGCTCAACTTCACCGATGACCTGTGGTCGTGCTGCGGGAGTGGGAGGATCTTCGTGTTCACCACTAACCACATCGACAAGCTCGACCCAGCGTTGCTCCAGAGCGGCCGGATGGACATGCACATCTACATGAGCTACTGCTCGTACCTGGTGCTCAAGATCCTGCTCCATAACTTCCTGGGCAGCGAGGCTGAGGACCTCGGTGAGGCGGCGGTGGCGAGCGAGCTCCGAGAGGTAGTCAAGAAGGCCAAGATGACGCCAGCAGACATAAGCGAAGTCTTAATCAAGAACCGGAGGAACAAGGAGAAAGCAGTGAGCGAGTTGCTGGAGGCGTTGAAGGCGAGAGCGGAGAGGAACGAGAAGTACGGGGGGTTGAGAGGGGAGTGCGAGCTGAACGGGGTGGAGGAGGAGGAGGAGGAGGAGGAGCAAGAGAAGAGGGCTCTGGAGAGCCCCAAAGATGGGAGCCACTGCGGCACCGATTCTCGCAAGAAAGTGGAGGATGATGAAGCAGAGAAGGCAAAATGAGAGGAAAACTTGAATATGAAGGGTTCCGACAGATCATGAGCATCTAACATGTTGGTTTCTTAGAAAGGGTTTGTTGGGGGTGTCCAATTTCAAATCTGTTTTGCTGATGGCATGGTGGTCAAATAACAAATCCTGGTCCTATATCGAAAAATCGGGTTTGATGTTTTCTTCTCTCTCTCCATGGAGAACTGTTGCTTGGGGACTTGATTTGGGAACTGTTGTTTTTACCGTTGTCACATTAATCTGGAGTGTAATGGTGTTCGCTCCCTGCATATCCAAATCTAGCGCTTGCTGGATCGCTGTTAATCCATTCTCACATTCGCGGTATCCTTGTCTATCAATGCGTGTTTTTAATTAGTTTCATTTAGTAATTTAACTTTTTGTTGATAGTTCTCTTTAGTCAAGAATTAGACTTTGATTTAACTCCTAGGATTCATGTCCCGTGGCTCAATAACAAGGCCCTGTATAATTTTTGTCCAACTCATATTGGGTTTAATTTCTCTCACTTTACCTTTGTCACTTGATTGTGGTTGTTTACTTATATGATTGCATATCCACGCATGAACATTGTTTAGTGACATAGGATAATAAAATGGGGAAATATTATGTGAAAATCATTTTCGAAAGACTAGGAATTGATATCGAAAGGTCATTAATTAAACAACTAGTATAATCAAGTTCCTGAATTTAGAATATCTAGTTTGTAGAAAGTAAATTATCTCTCCACGTTTCACTTGGCTCCTAAGCGGCTCCAAATAAGTTAGTGGCAGCTCCCAATGCTATGTACGATTTTGTATTGAATGCTGATAGGAGGATACAACTTTCATTCCCATAGGTTGGGATTCTGTTGCTTAGTTAATTTGTGTTCATATAATTGGTATAACGATGGAAAATGGTCATTCTCGAAAAGAATGTCGTGAACTGATGCATGAACTGGTGTGCTTTGACTTAAAAGTTTTGATTTGACATTGGTAGAACACTCATGGAAGAGAGTTGGGCTTTGCTTGTTTTAGCGTTAACTGTACTGCGGTGTTGGTTTAACCGTTTCATGCAGAAATGCACCTAAGCTTTCCCAAAGTTGTTAGCCTTTCTTTCAGAGCATGGACTGAAAATGAGGAAAGACTCATGGACTAAAATTCAGCTTTCATGTCCTAAAACATTCTCTCGACAGAATATGCGATGCAATGCTTTTGTCTTCATGGTGGTGGAAAAGCATTTGTAGACTCTTGAGTCTAGTCCTAGCACATCCCTCATATGTACTTGGCCTGCACTTAAGTCCAATGTTTCCGACATCAACTTGGACGAGAAAATATTCAGTGGTTAGAGATCACTATGTCATCTGCTGACCTGGCATGTATGTTTTTACTTTCAACCACTCACGATTTGACACGCGTTCATGTTTGCCACTTCAATAACTGACAAGAAAATAAATAATAATCTAAGGCTCTATTCGTTTCGCAGAAAATAATTTTCAGAAAAACGTTTTCCGGATTTTTCAGCATTCGTTTCACGGAAAATGAATTTCTTGGGGAAAATTTTTTCCATAAAAAGAAAATGTTACATTTTCCTCATTTAATCTCTCTTATCTCACACCTCTATAAATCCTCAGTTCCTCCTCCCCTTCTTCTTTTTCTTTTCTTTTTTTTTATTTGAAATGTTTTTTAATTTTCATTTTCCTTTTTTAATTCAAATTATCTTTAATTTCCTTTTTCTTTTCTATTTCTTTTCTTTGTTTTCTTTTCTTTGTTTCCCATCTTCTTCATTCTTGGCTAGTCATCAACTGTTGCTAGGCGAACCTCAAGCTCATTGATCTTAAGCTTGTGCTCTGTACTCTTGCTTATCATTTTTTTTTTTTTTTGTTTATTCTACCCTACAGTTGTACATTGCTCAAACAAATGGCTCTACATGCTTTATTTCTTTATTTCTTTTGTTTATTAGAATACAAAAGACACTGGGGGAGAACGTTACCAAAAAAAAAAAAGACACTGGGGGAGAACAGGCCACTCAACTGGAAGATTCTCATTAGAGTTATGCGAAGGTGCACTACTCATGCTTAACCTTATGTCCCTAGCCATGTTGCATGTTGGGACTTCCTTGGAATTCACCGTCTTGAGCCACTTGGCTACTTTCTCAACTCAAAAGATGAGTTTCTTTGTGGCCTCTTCCCACGTGAATAGATTAGATGCCCCAATGTGAGTACACTCACCGTGGTTCCTCCGATCGTCACATCCAAGAACATGAGTCTTTTGGGTTTGTTCTCCTTCATGTACTTGATTGAGCTTAGGATTTGCAACGAACCTAGTCACGCCTCCTCTTGCTTTTCCTCATGAATCTTGACAAGCACTACAAGCTTGCTTGGAGTTGGCATTCACAAGTCATCTGTGCATCGTTGCACAAAAAACACTTGAAGGCTGGGCATTCCTTCTTATGTCCTCCACTGCTCCACTTCGTCTTTCTCTTAGAAGGGGCCACGAGTAGCTTGTTTCCACTTGAGTAATGGAACTTGGTGTGATCTACCCCACTAGTGACATTGTCCCTTGATCGGGAGTTCGATTTGCAAGGGGAAGGTGCTTTGTACTTCCCAAGGGTCTCGGCCATGGATATGGTCGTAGAGAGATCCCTTGCATTGTGTCACTTCAATTCTTGTTTCACCTACGATTTGAGGCCACCCACGAGTTGCTAGTAAGCCTCTGTGTTGTTCGTGGATGGGATTTGAAGTAGCAACTCCAAGAATTTCTTCACGTACTCCTGAAGTCCTCCCTTTTGCTTTAAGCAGCGGAGTTCCTCCTAAGCTTCCTCTTCTACATACGTGGGATAGTATTGTCGTCGGAGTTCCTTGATGAACATTTCCCAGGTTGTGATAGGTTTGCCATTCCTATCATTGGACCTATGGCACCATCACAACAAAGCATTATCGATCAAGTACATAGTTGCAGTACTTACCCATAGTGCACTAATGGTAAACCCCCCATGGAATTTAAGTATAGTTCCATGTACCATAGGAAGTTGACCATATCATCGGCCATCCATGAGCCCTTTGAACTCCTATGGCTTCGTGGTGTCCACCTGTGGACTTGTTTGAATGGTGACCACCCCATTCACACATGCTACTTCTACCTTGGTAACCTTTGCCTAAAGCTTAGTCATTTCCATGTGCATGGCCTCTACCAAGGCCTCCAAGGCATTGTCCCCCTACTTGAGTTCTTTGGTTATGTCAGTTAGGCTTCCCAATGTCTCCCTTTGGAGTTCTCCCAATGCATATCTATGCCCTTGCACTTTGGCCTTGAGCTCCCTCATTCCAGTCTCACCCCCTTTGATGATCACGGAAGGTTCCTCAACCATTCCTTGGAGATTCGTGATGACATTCTCCATCTTCACCATGCAGGTCTCCAAGTCACCCATATGTCCCTCTAACTTGAGTTACCATGGCCCTTTTTTTCCTGGGTGGCTAGATTCTTGGAGGCTCTCCCATAATCCTCAATGGCCTTTCCATCTCGATGCTCCTCATCCTGGATGGTCAATAGGTCAGAACATGGGTCCATTGTGTCTTGGAACAACCTGACTCTAATACCACTTGACACGAGTCAATCAATCTAGTGTTCCCTTACATGTGCAACCTTAGGAATTTTTTCCCAAGTCAATCTCACTCACTCATGCTCATGAGAACCATAGAGAGATAAAATCTAGAGAGAGAAGCTCTAAAGATTGTATTCACTTGTGAGATGGATATGAAGGAGATAAAGGAGGCCCTAACCATAATTGTATATCTCTCATCAATCTAACAATAAAGATCGCATCTCCTCATCTACTTAATTACCCGCATTTATTACAATAATGTACATTCACAACATTGCCCACCCTCAGGATTATTCTAGAATACATAAGAAAACATTAGGACTTGGGAGATTCGAGGGTTTCTCGTTAATGGATCAGTCATGATCCATAGTTCAAAAACCCTCTTCAATCATGTCATTTCTTTGGGCTTTGACATGGTGATGGACAAAGGACTGAGACGATAGTGAGGTGGTAGTGGAAGGTGATTCACAGGTTTGAGTTGACGATGAGTCTAAGTTAATTATGTTTGTTGTGGTCCTAGTGGAATGAAAGGAATGAATAAATGAAAAGGAATAGGGAAAAAGAAATAGAAGGAAAAAGTAAAAACTTATAATTGAAATGTGTCACATTGTGAATAGACTATTGCATAAGTGACATGATATTGTAGTTGTATGTAATATTTTCTCTGTCTCTACAATTCACCCCACCAATAAAATTGTTGATAAAAAGTATATCTCATAAATGATTTACACAAAAATAATATTTACATATTTATATTTTTTGCATATTTAGGGATGTGATATTAAGATTATATCCCCCCCCCCCATTTACTTTGGTAGACTTGAATGGCGTGTGCATCATAGATTGGACCAAATAATGTTCCCATTAACCACATCCTTTCCCAATCCCATGGTCCCCTCTCAAAGACCCTGATACATCGCCCCTCTCTCTAATCTCAAAAACTTCTAAAAACCATTTTCCTTTTCTTGTTGTTATCTTCACAAGACTATTCTTCTTGTACTTAAAAGGATACATCATTTTAGCTAAAAACCAAAGCCAATCTCTTTATTTCAACCTTTCTTGAGACATTTTTGGCTTTATTCTCTCTTTTTCTTGATGGACTCCCCAGTTCCTACACGCAACTCTTTGAAACATCAGAATGATTGATGTAGACCAAAATTTCGAGGGAGGGGTATGAAAGTAAGTGTCATGAAAATATGTCGGACAAGCAAATCTGATAATAAACATAAGGAAGGAAATAAATCTGACATCGGAATTATGTGTTCTTATTCGAATAGCGGAACATGCATTCATGGGAAAGTAGCATATAATTTCGCCATGAAATAAATGATTAATATCACGAAAAACCCCAAATTGATACACTTATAACAAATTTATCATAAATTATTTTTTTACTAGAAAAACTCTCAAACTGGTATACTAACAACAAATTTATTTCAAATTAATTTTTTCACCATAAAAAACCCCAAATTGATACACCAGTGACAAATTTATCATTTGTTGACTTCAGTCAAATTTTACCTTTAAATTTATTGACGTGGATAATACATGGTCATGTGTTGCATGGAAATCCATAGGGTTCATGCCAAGAAAAATCTCAAATTTTTCACAGGTGTATTGTTAAATTTATCATGGGAGTACTATTAAATTTGTCACAAGTGTACCAATTAATGAAGTTTTGTGATATTTACTTTATGGATTACTACGTGAACTTGCCACTTCACCATGTGTCATCTAGGTTAGTAAATTTAATGATTAAATTTCATGAAAGCTAATGGAGGGAAAATTTATTACAAGTATATCAGTTTGTGGTTTTTGGTGGTCAAAAATTAATTTGAGATAAATTTATCACGAGTATACTAGTTTGAGGTTTTTTATGATCAAAAAATTAAATTTGGGTAGATTTATCATAAGCATACCAGTTTGGAGTTTTTCATGGTATTAACCCTACAATAAACAATACAATGAAAATCACAATCATCAAAGTATTCATATGCTCTCTAGGTGTTTCCTAACTTCTAATTACACTTAATAACCCATCCAGTGTTTAACCTCTCACAATTACTAATGAAATCTTACTCAAAGAATTACACAAATTCTAATCACATGAATTCAACTAGCTAAAATTACTATAGGATACAATTACAACAAGCAAGACCCTCACGAGAAGAGCTCTTTGCACAATTCCCTTTTGTGCAATCTCAAAGTTCAATCTTTTCTATAAGCCGCGAAAGCACATCCCACAATCTCCATAGCTAGGATTAAGAACATATGTATAATCAAGTAAATAGATTTTTATATATAATTTGGAATCCATGGTTCTTAATACGAAATAATGATGATCCAAATTCGAGAGTTATTGTCATCTATATCATTAGCTTAATGAAACTGTTCTTTGCTTTTAGCATTCAATTAACAGTTCTTATGTGAGAATAATTGTGTGTTAAGGTTAGAAGAGGGATTTAAGCATTATTTATAAAGTTTTTAATCATACCCTACTAGTTATTTCTATATTAGACTAATTAAGAAATCTTCTATTTTACCTTAGACTAATCCCATAAAATGGTAAATTATAATATCAATCAATGTAGCTCAGAAAAACTCTTATATTTTCTCGACGCACAAAGGCCCACCTTCATCGTTAAGAGAACTCTATTTATAACCAAAAGAACCTTCCCATCATTTCTTGCTGCACAATGAAGGCTTCTTCGGTTGGTTGAAAAACATCAGAAGGTAACGTGGGAGCTCCACCTACTCTTTCCCTTTGTGCAGCCACGCTTGAAGAGAGTCTCCGAGAGGGACAAAAGAAGTACACAGCTTTCATCAATTATTCAACCCGCTGACCCCACAAATAATTATAATATAATATGTTAGTCCCTTTTTCTGTGTGAACAAGATAAGTCTTTCGGCGGCAATAAATTCAACGTCCGTAGGATTCCAATATGTAAATTGGACATAGAGAGGGCGACGGGCCCCGCGCAATTGATTCTTCTTCACGCTTCGTGAAATCTCGACCAGTAATTCTCCTACGCAAATTTTTGACTTACATGCAACCCATTTCACATATTTTCAGCAGTCGTTTAACAAGCTCAAATAATACATATTTTAACCGTGAAGTGTCGTGTACCGGTAGTTGTCACAGTGACTCTCACTCCTTTTGAGATGGAGAAGTTGGAGGAGGACGCGCATAAGAGACCAATGGCGATGGCACTCATCTCCCCAAAATCCACTCCACTCCTAAGCTTCCCATGATCGGCCAATCAGTCCCACTCATCCTGCCCTTTCCCTTTTTATTCTTATTAAATAAATCCATCGTTCCGAGTGGACTAATCCATGTGAACTCGACCCATCGTAATCATTATGTTATATGAACTTTGTGTCAGACCTCATAAAATCAATGGAGCAAGCTTACAAAAACTCGACACGCTCACGAATTTCTCGCTACAAAACCAGACATACAAAAGATCGAATCTTTAGGGCATCTAATTTTGAATAGTTATTTCCAAACCATTGATTGGATTCCTTTAGTTCGGATTTTATACATGGATCCTGCCGACAGTCGGACGATTATGGTAGAATTCTATGGATTGATTGCTTGACAAATGTCCCCAGCGCACGCTCTACGAAGTCCTTTTACTTATCAGTGGTCGTGCCATGGAATTTTTTTTGGTCATGCCGTGGAATTGACCGGTTTTCTTTGGCACCTTCCTAGAAGAAACGGAGAGGAGAAGAGGTGAAAAATGGACCCATGTAATATTTTCTCCTTATAAAACAAACTCACCCCCAGTAGCCCAACCTCTATTCTTCCTGATCGTCTCCTTCTTCCAAACCCAGAGATCTCCAGGAAAACCTCAACTTTTACTCACCCGAAATGGCAGATATGAAGGAGACTTGGACATCTCTAGCCTCCCTCCTGGGCACTCTGGCCTTCTGCCAGACCATCCTCCAGAATGTGCTCCCACCACAGCTCCGTTCCGCCTCCCTCGAGTTCCCGAAGCGCGCCCTTGGCTGCTACTACTCCTACTGCTACTTCGAAATCACGAAGAATGACGGTGTCAACGAGCTTTACAACGCCGTCCAACTCTACCTCAGCTCCTTCGTCTCTGCCTCCTGCAGCTGCCTCTCCCTCAGTCGCGCCCCCAACTCCAGCTCCACCACCTTTGCCCTCACCAACAACGACTGCATCGCCGACGTCTTTGACGGCGTTTCTGTCCAGTGGGAGCATGTGGTGATGCAGAGCCAGTCCCAGCCCTCACGAGGCGAGAAGCGCTTCTTCACGCTCCGGATCAGGAAGTGCGATAGGGAGCGTATCCTCGACTCCTACCTGGACCACATCACGGACAAGGCCAACGACATTCGCCGCAAGAACCGAGAACGCTTCCTCTACACTAATTCGCACGGCTGTTGGAGACAGGTGCCGTTCAAGCACCCGAGCACCTTCGACACATTGGCCATGAACCCGAGAGGAAGAGGGACATCATGGAGGACCTCCGTGACTTCGTGGCGGGGAAGGCCTTCTACCAGCGGACAGGTCGCGCCTGGAAGCTGGGCTACCTGCTCTACGGCCCGCCTGGAACGGGGAAATCGAGCATGATTGCTGCTATGGCCAATTTCCTGGGCTATGACATCTACGACCTCGAGCTGACCAAGGTGCGCTCTAACTCCCAGCTCCGAGAGTTCCTCACGAACACCAGCTCCAAGTCCATCATTGTCATCGAGGACATCGACTGCTCGGTCAGTCTGCCGAAAAGGTTGAATGCGCAACAAGCCGCGCCGCAGCGTGCGGCACACGGTGGCGAGGACAGGAACGACAATACAATCACCCTCTCGGGACTGCTCAACTTCACTGACGGCCTGTGGTCGTGCTGTGGGAGCGAGAGGATCTTTGTGTTCACCACCAACCACATCGAGAAGCTCGACCCAGCATTGCTCCGGAGCGGCCGGATGGACATGCACATCTACATGAGCTACTGCTCGTACCCGGCGCTCAAGATCCTGCTCTGGAACTACCTGGACATTGAGGCTGAGGACCTCGGAGAGGTGGTGGTGAGCGAGCTCCGAGAGGCAGTCGAGAAGGCCAATATGACGCCGGCGGACATAAGCGAAGTCCTGATCAAGAACCGGAGGAACAAGGAGAGAGCGGTGGGCGAGCTGCTGGAGGTGTTGAAGGCGAGAGCGGAGAGGAACGAGAACGGAGAGTTGAGGGAGGAGTGCCAGCTGAACGAGGTGGAGGAGCAAGAGGAGCAAGAGAAGAGGGCACTGGAGAGCTCCGAAGATGGGAGCGACTTTGACGATGATTCGAGCTACTAGATATATTTAGGATGATGGTTCTATGTATCTTTGAAAATTGTGTGAATATCTTTTTCTATCGTACGTGTATTTATGTTATCTTAATTAATCATTTCATACTGCCTTTAATAAGTTGATATAATTTTCATTATGATAAATCAAAATATGCATAATTACTTTCTTTCGCAAACCATTCTTGCTTTTGTTAGAAAGCAGAGGATAATGAAGCGAAAAAGGCATAATGAGAGAGAAAACGAATTGGTAAATCGGGGGGAGGATGGACCAATGAGAACACGTATGGTTGTCTATTATAAAAATAAAAATAAAAACCTCGTGTAACATCCCATCTTGTGTTAGGCGCAACTTCTGGAGATGTGCAATGTGCATAATGTGATATTAGGTTAATTATCTTATTAAAAGAAGAATTATGCTCTATAATCTTAATTAAGGTTATTTCATAATTAATTTTAATTCATTAAGGATCAAATTGTCCCATCTTGCACATGAAATCCCTTTTTGACATAAGAGATTTCATTTCACAGTTGACTAATGCGAAACATTTCGATATCTGAAATTTCTTCCAACAAACCAAGTATGCATATTTTTTGTAAAGATTAAAAAAAACGACAGTAAAAAAATAAAAATAAAAGCTAAATGGAACAAATAAGAAATCATGAATATAATACCAGTCTCATGCAACAGAATCGTTGGAGGACCAAAACGTGGCCGAAGAAATCCTCCCCCTCCTCCCTGCCGGAAGCCAACCGCTCTCTAATCAATAAGATTGACCAGAACGGTGGCGTCAGAGAACCTAAGCGTGGAACAGGAAGAGGAGATGGTCCAATTCATGTAGAAACTGGTCGAAGTGGCCGCTGAACTCCCTGTCGAGCAGCGGAACCTCCTCTTTGTGGCCTACAAGGATGTAATCGACCCGCCCGCCCTTCGAACAAAAAAAGTAGGAAAAAAAAAGAATAAAAATAAAAGTAATTAAAAAAACTTAAAAATTATCCACGTCCGAGTTAGGCGTGCCACGTTAGATGACCAATGTTGATTAGACTATCACGTCAACATTTTATGGTCAAAATTAGCCGAAATAAATACGTTGGTAATTTGTTGAAAGGGTTAAAGCTAAATTGGAAAATTCACAAAAAATTCAGAGCTAAATTAGCATATTTGTAAAGTTTAGGGCTAAATTGACAAATTGACAAATTAACAAAAAGTTTATGACTAAATTATCAAAATTAAAAATTTAGAACTGACTTGACCTACCTACAATAGGTTTTGAACCTTTTCAACAATTTTGACAATGTTCACGTGGCATACATTTGGGAAAAAAATAGAATGGAAAAGGGAACGGAAAGGAATAAATAAATGACAAGGAATGAAATTGGTATATGGATGAGCGACGGGAGAAAGATTGTAATTTTATCCAATTTGATTTTATGCTATTGATGAAGGGGGATTTTCAAGATTTTTAACTCATAAACTAAACAATATTTGTTTGGATTTTATCAATTGCATGCGACAAATCTTTTTAGGAGACCGACCCAAAAAAAAAAATCTTTTTAGGAGAAGGGCTGTTTGCGCAAGTAAAAGGCTTGGGCTTACAACCGCTTTGCGGGGCTTTCCATAAATATCAAGATAGCCAAGCCTTGATGCTCGTAGCACTAGGTTGGGCTTTCATTGCGATATCTCAAGATTTCCTTGTAGGAATGTGGTTATCGGCCCACTTTCAAAGAAAACAGTAAAAGCCCATTACGATTATGTAAGATTGGAATTACTGGCCCAAGTAACCCCTCTATTGAGTTTTGGGCCTCAACCTTTTTATTCAATTAAACACCTTAACTATTAAGAATCAATTCAATTTTGTATTTTGGTTAAATCGAGCCCCATGTCATGTGTCTTTTGCTGATGTGTACTATCAACTTAGTAGTTTTCGAAGAAAAAATAATGATGTCGTAGTTCTATGTTGGATGTGTAGTAGTGCTCAATTCGCACCGGCGGGCGTTGGTGCTACGTAAGAGGTTCTTTGAAATTATGGTTTGCATGTAGAATATATATAAAAAAAAAAAAAAAAATGAATGACATGGATGCATCTTGATCATATAATGTGTATTTGGTGACTTGGCATAATCTCAAGACAAATGTTCAACTAATGGCGACTTAATGGCATACTTGTCCATGTGAATATCATTTATAATTTTTGTTATTTGAAGGACCAAACTGAGCTGATCTTCAAGAGTTTGAGTAAAAAAAAAAAAAAAAAAAAAGCAAAAAAAAGTACTAGTGGAACGAGGAGTAGAAGTTTAGTATATGTGGTTTCAATACCCCTTAACAATTTAAGTGCCTCTAGCTTGAGAAGTCCACTACGGATGATCCTAATTTAACAAGTAGGCCTTTCTCTTTAGAGGTAGAGAGTATTTAGAAAAGTAAGCATGATAGCATCATTCATCCTGCTTAACTTGATAAAGAATATACTTATAACTTGCTCTTCGAATTAACTCTAAAGTCATGCTTGGTAACTGGATATAACCCTAAATAAGATATAGATTAACACTATTTGAAGTTTTGTTACAAATTTTGGAATGGACAAAGTCAGAAGAACCCGGATTAAACCTCGGACAAACAATCTTGGGTCCTTCGGATGGACAAAATTTCCCATCTACATTACATGTGAACTGAAAAGTGTGGAGGAAGAGAAGAAAGGCGGGTAGCCCCCGCTCCTGTGCCGTCAACTGAGGGAGAGAGCGATGTGGACATAATCAGTCCTGTCGTCTTAGGGCCTATTTGGCAACGTGCCAAACAGTGCCAGATTCTAATTTTTTGTTCACAGAATCAGTATGGGACGAGAATCACGTTTGGTAAAATTTTTGTTCCCGGGAACAATTTTGGACAAGATTTGAGAATAAAAAAAAAATTTGATTCTCCGTCCGAGAATCAGAAAAAGAATCAAAACGGTGAAACTCTCACTCTTCCCTTTCGTCATCCCGATTGCCATCCGCCACCGTCCGCCGCCGCCCGCCGCCACCTCCCGCTGCCGGTCGCCGGTCTGGCGAGGTCGCCGGAGGCTTGCCAGGCCAGGGCGAGGTCCGACGAGCTCACCGGAGGCAAGCCCAGCCACCGACGAGGCTGGGCCTCGCTGGTGGCCAGGCCGGCCTCGCCTAGCCCCCGGCGACGCCACTGGCCACCGCGGGGCTGGGCGAGCCTTGCCGGTGGCTAGGCGAGCCTCGCCAACAAACGGGCGAGGCTCGGCCTCGCCGGATCGGGCGAGGTCGAGCCTCGCCGATGGCTAGGGGAGCCTCGCCCGGTTGTTGGTGAGGCTCGCCTGGCCACCGGTGGGCTTGCCCAGCCCCGCCGGTGGCCAAGCTGGCCTCGCCGAGGCTGGGCGAGCCGCCCGGCCACCGCCGAGGCTCGGCCGACGAAGGCCGACCTCGCCAAGGGCCGGCGACGCTCCGGTGATCGTCGCCGGCCCTCGTTTGACCAATCGCCGGTCCGGCGACCGACCACATGAAGAAGAAGAAGAAGAATAGGAAAAAGGGAAAAAAAAAAAGGAAAAAAAGAAAAGTAAAAAAGTAAAAATTTATTTAAAATTTATTTAAAAATCAAAAGAAATTAATTTGGAACATAATCAATTAGCACGGTATCAAACGCAATTCTATTTCGAGAATAAAAAATTTTGGACAGTTACCAAATGTGCTTTTTTACTCAGAATCAATTCCTAGGAGCAGAATCAAAAATAATCATTTCTAATCAGAATCAGCTCCCGGGAACAGAATCGTTACCAAACGCGCCCTTAGTGGTGGCAACCCCCACGTGGTGGTATTTGTTCTCGCAAACCCTTCGGCGATAACTGCACAGTGGACATTGTGTTGTGATGAGGTTGGGATTTTCTTACTTCTAAAAAAATATTCTTTTCATTCTTTTTTTTCTCCAATATGCATTGTATGTTCATATCTGATCTCATATTCAGTCACTTGCTAGATAGAAAATCTCTTCACATGTATGATCCTATATTCTCTTCGGCAAAACGCAACCTAAGAATTATGAGCTAAGTAAGGTCTAATTACCGTCTCTCAGGCTTCATTATGATATTTAGTTAATTTAGATAAATGAGTCAACGGAAAATCTATGCTTAGATTAAATAAAATGAATCTCTTTAAGAAATTAAAAATCATTTTCTAAAATATGATTAATTATTGGCGATTGAATCCGAAACTCCGTGCTTGAATGTAGAAACCCCAACGCTAGGTCTTGACATCCTAGACCATGTCTCTGGTGCTTGTGCTTGGGCTTGTGCCATTGAGATTGAGTTCGGGACCCCAATGCTTGGATCCCTAACGCCCATGCTCGGTCCATTGAGGCAAAGCCTAAGACCCCGACGCTCATGCTCGGATGCATTAAAGCTAAGCCCAAAGCCCTGATGCCTCAATGCACATACTCAGGTCCATAATGATTGAGCACGTGATCCCAGTATCCAAGCTCAAATACCCAACAGTCAAGCCCGAGTCCACAAAGATTGTGCACGGGTCCATTGAGGCCAGGCTTGAGACCTTGGTGTCCCACTCAAGTGCATCAAGGTAGGTTCTGGGACACATGTGCCCATGCCCTAATCCTTAGTGCCCAACTCGAGCTCTAGGAGGCTAGACTTGGAACTCTAGTGCTTGTACCTAGTTTTCCAACTGCCTATGTGCAAGTTAATGATGTTCAAATAGTGTATATTTAAACAGCAAAATCAAATTAGATTTTCCATACCAAAATAATGAAAATATTTTTCAATTTATTTTAAGGTTTCAGCAAACATCAAATTTCTAGAAAACATTTTTCAAAAATGTCACATTTTCTGCGAAACAAACAAAACATTAATATCATTCTCAAACTGCAGTTGGAACAAAGGAAAGGGAGAAAAATGAGATGTGGTCAGAAAATGATATGAAATCTAGAATTAAAAAATTTATATAATCACATATTATTTGATTGAACTTAAAACCATACTCATAAATTGATTATTAGATGATAAATAGAAGTTTATAAAATAATGTGTAAAATATCTTGATGATATATATGAGGTATTACACTCATGATTAATTATCAAAACGACAATTATTATAATGTCGTATTTATTTTTACATAATCGCATGGTATGTGCTAACTTTTAGTTTATAATCATACATAAATTACTAAAATATATGTAAAAATATTTGATACGATAGAATGTATATTTAATCTTATGTGACTATTATAATATTCCCACTAGTTATGATTGAAGGGTATTTGAGGAATTTTCATACTAATCCTCTCTTATAACTTATGTCATTTATGAAACCCAACAGTGCAATAGGAATTACATTATTTAAACCAAACGGTGTAATGTTAATTACAACTTTATTACATTAGAACGTAATAGCCAATATATTACCATCTTATTCCATTGCTGCAATCAAATGAGCCCTTAGATGTTGAATTTCTTGTGAGATGCTTTGAAGAAATTCTCCTATAGCCTCCCTTTAGACTAGAAGTACTTGATTTGATTGGCTCGTTTAGTGAAAAAGAAAAAAGAACTTGACCTTAGCTGTAGGTTTTGTTAGCTATATAAATGGAGTCTCCTTATGAAACGGGGCTTTCTGGTTTTTGCTATCGAACTCCTACTGATCTTGATTCCATTATTTAAGAAGACATAGCTTCATAACTAGACGGTATTTTCCAAAACAAAAATACATGTCACTCATCCAACAATAAAAATATAAATATATCTATGCCGGCGGTCGACCAAACACCATGTCTAGAAATAGTATGCCAGGTTTATAAAAGTTAATTTATTGAATACAATGTGACCATTGTTGAATGGTTTGAAGATGTTCCAAACCTTCGTAGAGTTTCACACATTATTTTTTCAGAGCAAATAGAAAAAAATCATTTTCGAATATTTTCTTCTCCTGCATTCTGCATCGATTACTTGCAGAATCTATATTATATGCCCATAAAATATTTAAGAAAAAAAGCATCATTTTTTTTTTCTTTGCCTTGGACACTTTGGAAGTGGGGTTTGAATATTTAAGAAAACATTTACTTGCATCGATCACTCTAAAATAAATCATTTTATGCAAGTTTGTAATATCTTCACTATGCAAAGTTCCACGAGCTCCACTTATGGGCCCATTGTTATAATATCAATAATGTGACATCACATTTAGTTTATTATTGCACACAATAATTAATTTCATTGATATTTTATTATGCGCATTAAATTGTGTGATAAAGATGGTGATCACCTAAGAGAACTATCTGGATGGAAGACGCTATATGAAAGAGTTAGAATGGGGATATAATTAGGTTCAAGTCAAACCCTCTCATTATCTCAATAATTAGAGAAAACATACCATTTACATTGAGAGGGCAATTAGCTAAGAACACACTCAACGATTGTTCAAGGCTTTGCAAATTTAAGCTTCAATTGAACTTCATCAATGGTTAGAAGTTAGTATAAATTTTACACATTTCAGCATTCAATCCTAATTATCGGGATCGGAGCTTCTTTATATCTCTACCTTGATGACTTTTCGTGATATTTTTATTGAATTAAAAATTGGGGCAAAATCTAGTTGAGAGAGAATTTAGCAATTCTAGCCAATTTAGGTGACTCATTACCTAGCTTCGGACTAGTATGGTCGTACCACCGTGGGCAATAAAAGCCTTGTGTTAATTCGGCATTACGATGATTGTTGAAAACTAATTGCGTGGTGGAAGTCATGATGGTTAGGGTTTGCATTTTGGAAAATTTTACTTGATCCCAACCAATTTCTAAGTCGTTTTCATCGAATCTTGAATCTATGTGGTTGGGCCAGCATAGTCTACAAAACCCACGACTTAATTTACTCTAAGATGGGCTGCCAAAGAAGACAAGGTAGTGGAAGGCAGTGGAGACAAGAGAAGGGGGAGAAGTACACTATCAATGCCATAAGTTGTGCATGACGTTCACTTTGATGCCAAAGGTTTCCGTTGGATCACTTAAATGCCAAATTGGAGAAAAAACGATCACTTTGGTGCCACCGGCGAGAGATTCCGGCCAAAATGATTACGTGACTTTTATATTTAAAAAAAAAAAAAATCGACAATTCTTAAGATTGTCCATGGTGGATGGCATAAAATGACACCGTTTTCCTTTCTTCGTAAGAAACAACGTTGTTTTACCATTCCACGTGGATCACTTACAAAACAATCGTCGTTTTGTAAAATAGAGGATTCACTATAGTAAAAAACAACGTGGATTCACTATGGCCAAAAAAGGTGTTCGTATACGATTCTCGCTCAACGCCACCGGCCGTAGCTCGCTCACCCACCATCGTTTGCTTGCCCGCCGTTGCTCAGCCATCGCTGTAGTTGTGCCGTCGTTCACGTTCGTTCGCTGGCTATGTCCCCAACTCTCGCTCACTCAGGTTTGTCATGTTCTTTATGTGGGTTAATTTAGTGAAAAATTTAGGGTTCCAATGGGCAAGTTAGGCCGTGGAAGGCAAATTGAGGGCTTGGCTCAGGGGGGAAAGTGATGGGGACCGAATAGAAAAATTGAGGGTTACGTCGTTCATTCGCTTTCTTTTGTGGGGATCGAATAGAAAAATAGGGCGCGGAGGGGAAAATGGGGCTCGACTCAGAGGGAAACAGTGGTGGGACCAAATTTGTTTAATTAATTAGATTGCTTTTGTGGGAGAAACAATGGGGGACCGAATGTGATTGAATTGAAAAATGGGTAGTGGGGACCTCACTTTATTTATTTAATTCGGTTTCTTTTGTTTCTGTAAAGGCACCGAATTTAGAAGATTAGTTGCATTTGTTTCTTGACAACAAAACGACAATGACCTACATGTGAAGTTGATGATTTTGTCATGTGATCCCAACAAGAAATGACTTTTTTTTTTTTTCATTGGGTGCAACATTAACATGAACACAAATTAGGTATGTGTCATTTTTGCTATGGTGGAAAGTTTCTTATTGGCACCAAGGATTGGGAATATACTGGTGGAAATGAATGTATTATCTATGTCAATGTTCGGAAGCCATCATATATTGATTTTCTGAAGGATTTTGTATATTTTTTACGATGCAAAGTGAAAAAACTACATTACTGTGTTCTTGAGAAGGAATTGAATGATGGCTTGAGATTTTTTAATGACGATAATGGTATTAAGGATATCATTTACCATTATCTTCACGGCAAATAAGTTAAGGTATATGTTGAGTATTATGGTGATGGTGAGGATGAGGATGAGGATGGGGATAAGCAGACCACCACTAAAAGAGGAGAAGTGAGGGATCCTATTCAAGCGAGTAATCAGGTCAGGGATGAGTTTAGGTTAGATAAAAGGCAAAATGAGAGGGAGAGAAGTCATATTGATTGAGATGAACAAACAGGGAGATATCCTGAAATCTTGGGTGAAGATTTGGGTGAAGATGTGGATGATGAAGACTTCATTGGATTAGAATGGGAAATTACTTTATCCAATGAATCGGAAAATAAATATTTGGCTTCAGTAAATTTCCCAAGTGACGAAGATGATGATGAACTCGCAAAGTCAAGACAAAAGCAAAGGAAATTTTTTAGAAAAAAACTTGCAGTTTCAACAAAGAGGCCCGAGCCAGTAAATAAGGATGGAGCTCCAGCTGAAGGTAATAGAAGTGAAGATGAAGAAAGCTGCGGCGATGAAGTTGCTGGTTCGGAGAATAAGCTTGACAATGATGATGAAGAACTTGTTCGACGAAGAAAAAGTAATTACCCTTGCTATGATTCGACTGTTGATAAACTTGTTTTGTCTATGGGCATGAAATTTGACAATGTCAAATAGTTCAAGGAAGCTGTTGTGAAGAACTCCATTGGTGAATAGAGGAGCGTTCAATTCATTAGAAACATGAAGGAATTTGTGAGAGTCAAGTGCTCACAATCCAATTGTTTATGGAAGCTCTATGACGCACTGAGTAAGAATGGGTCATTCCGGATTAGGTCCTTCCACGATGAGCATATTTGTCCAATTATCTTCAACAATAAAAGGGTAATAAGTGTGTGGTTATCGAAACATTTTTTCAATACTATCAAAGTAATGCCCGAGATCAAGAGTCCTCAATCTCAATAGTTAGTGAAGGAACAAGTAGATGTTAATGTGTCAAGGAATCAATGCAAGAAAGCTAAGATGATGGTGATGAAAATATTGATGGGTGGATATAATGAAGAATATGCGTAGGTATGGGATTATGCTAACGAATGCATGTTTCAAAACCCATCTAGTATGGTATATGTAGAGGTTGTAGAGAGGCCACTCCCTGATCTTGAGCCTAGATTTGATAGATTTTATATCTTTTTTATGCATGCAAACGAGACTTCTTAGCTGGTTATAGAAGAGTTATAGGATTGGATTGATACTTTTTAAAGGGTTTATGCAAGGGAGAGTTGTTGGCTGTTGTGGGGAGAGATGCCAATAATCAAATGTTTTCGATAGCTTGGGCAATGGTGAAGATAGAGAACAAGGATATTTGATCATGATTCATCAAAAATTTAATGGTTGACCTTGAGATAACCGATAGGGGAGGATGGGCATTCATAAGTGACCAACAGAAGGTAATTTCATTGTCAATTAATTCACTCCCTTTTAATAATAATTACTCGCATATTTTTCCTTGACTTGTATTTATTGGTTTAAATTTTTGTAGGGACTTATTCCTACATTGGCTGAGTTGATGCCACATGCTGAGCATAGAATATGCGCAAGGCACATATATACAAACTGGTCAAGGAACTTCAAAAGAGATAGGCTGCAGAAGCAGTTCTAGCAGATAGCAAAGAGTACCAACATGGCTGATTTCAGATTAGCCAAACAAGGATTGTTGCAGTTGATAAATGAATGTTTTGATGCACTCTTCCAGATAGAAGTTAAGCACCGGTGTTGAGCCTTCTTCAGCGAAGTGTTCAAATGCGATATCATTAATAACAACTTCAATGAAGCTTTCAATGGCAGAATTTTAGAGGCTAAGTGCAAACCAATCATCAGCATGATTGATGATATTTAAGTTATGGTGATGACTAGACTACATAGGAAAAGAGATGGGGTTACAAAATGGACTAGAGACTGTTGCCCTAAGATTGTGAAGATATTAAATGCAAAAATTGCTGCTAGTAGATTCTGCCATCTAGTTTGGAATTGAGATAATGGATATGAGATTATTTAAAATTAGGATAAGTATGTTGTCAACTTGGATAGAAGAAAATGTTCATGCCGAGCCTGATAACTGAATGAAATTCCATGTGCCCATGCCATTTGTGTTATTCAAATGAAGCAAGAAAATCCAAATGATTACCAAACCCAAATGATTATCTATATGATCGGTACAAAAAAAGCTCATACCTTGCTTCATACCAATTCATGATGCAGCCTATTAGAAGCAGCAAATTTTAGGAGCCAACAAATCATAAAAGCCCTCTACCTTTGCCATTGAAGAAGCAAATAGGAAGGCCAAAGAGGACATGAATAATGTAGCAGGAAGAGGTATCAAGTCAGAGGATGAATAGGACTGTGACAAAGATAAAATGCTCCTATTGCCACAAGGAATGGCACAATAAGAAAAGTTGTGAGCTGAAAAAGCAGCATCAACAGCAAGTCGATTTAGTGCCAGGGACAGGACTTACTGAAGAGCTTCTTCTTAGGCCTATTGAAGGGAGGACAAAAGGCCATGCTATAATGCCAACTGAAGGGCAAACAGAAAGCCCTGCTGTAAGGTAAGTATCCTCTTTACCTCAGTAACTTTTCAATTCATATTCAATAAAGTTTGATGGTTGACTAGGTGTACTAGCTTTTCTTGTGTTTTTCCTCTGTCATGCACTTGTAATTTGAGAAGTTTTCTTCATTTGTTTCCCACCATGAAAATAAGTAAATATATAATTATTCAAATCATTGTAGTTGGTCATAATCTTGATACTGTACATTGTTGTAAGGCCTACTAAAGGGCCAGAAATATGCCCTATTGTAGGCTCAAGTGCAAGAACAGGGACTAGAACAGGTAAGACAGAAACAACAACAACAACAACTGAGTCCATTGTTGAGCGAACGAGAAAAAAAAATATCATGTAAGTTGTTAATCGCTGTATTTGTCTTTTATAGGCTGAAATTTAAATTTGTTATGTGTTTTTCAGGTGAGAAGATGAGCAACTGCACAAGTTACAGAGGTTGCTCATCCAGTTTTTACTGAAAATAATGCACCACAATGAACAAAATGGGCTTTTGGAAAAAAAATTACGGTAATATGGTTATGAGATTTACACAGATGAACGTACTGGAATGACTATCTTGAATGTAAGATTTGTAGACCTCATGCATTTAATTTGTTATACTTCAATTCATTTGGTTGACAATATCGCTATGTTCTTGTAGTCTAGGAGAACTTCGGAGGTACTTCTCTCTCAAGGTGGGCCAACTCAAGAATTAAGAGCGCAGCGAAAGAAGAGTGCTCCAAAGAAGAAGATAGCGGGTATAGTTGCAAAACAGCCATCTAAAAAGAATCTAGCACTAGTTCCTTATCAACCAACGATTGGGAACAATAATGATGATATGGACCAACACATGACACGTGTTAAAACAAAAATAGTCGTTGTCAAGAATAAGGAAAAATGAAGTGACAGAAAGCCCAATTAAAGAACTTGCATATCTAGTTCGAAAGAGTGCTCGGATTATAAATCAATTCAAAGCTCCAAGATGAAAAGGAGATCAAGGTGTTGTCTATATTGGCTGATGGAAGGGTGCTGGACATGGTATCTTTTTATGTGGTGCTGAACATGGTCTCTTTTTTTATGTTTTTATTTTTTTTTAGGAGAGTGCTGGATATTATATCATTGATGGTAGTTGCTACCTGCATATTGCCATTATTTTTTTTTTAAGAGGGTGCTGAACCTTCAGTGATTGGGGAGTGAAGTTAGACATGTTTTTCTTTTATTTTGTAAACAATCAATCAATGTTAATGACAATAGTTGTTTATGTTATTTTCTCTTGGCTTGGTTTCGGTTAGTAATGCTAGTAAGACAGTTATCAGTTATGCTATATATTTTTTTACTATTGGTGCTGAAGTTGATATTATTTTTAAATTTAGATGTGTGCATATAGTATTTCTGGTTGAAGTTGTGGATGTTATTTGTGGGGTTCTGGTTGTATGTGTTAGTGCAAGAACAAGATGCAATTTTGGGTGCTAGTACATCTTGTTGCATTAACACTTATATGAGTTGGTGCAAGAAAATGTACCAGCAACCCAACTGGTGCAAGAAAAAGATGTCCTTGTACAATAAGATGCAAGATACACCATGACTAGTGCAAGTTTGAAACTTAGCACTCAAGCGATCACTATTTACAATTTGTGCAATAAAAGTGATCACTTTACAATCGCGATTGGCACTTAAATGATCACTTTATAAAAAAATTGGTATTTAAGCGATCACTATTTATAACTTTTGGCACTGAAATTGTCAATCGGGAATTTGCCACCATCCCTTAATTTCGCTATGATTTGCAGTTGCAGCAAACCAGCAAACCATTAGAACGATAAAAATGCAACAACCATTCTATTTAAAGCAAAAACTAATCAAAACAAACATTGACAATACATAACTAAACAATAAAAATTTTAAATGCTCAGAGTTAATGCATTCCAACTCCAACCTTCCATTTCACCATGGTTTGCAGTTGCAACAAACTAGCAAACCAGCAACCAAATAAAAAATGCAGCAAGCAAACCATTATACCTGAAATAAAAACTAATCAAAACAAACATTGACAATACACAACTAAATAATAAAACTTTTAAGTGCTCACAATTAATGCATTCCAACTCTAATCTTACATTTCTACCATAGATTACAATAAAACCTTCTACTTCATACAAAAATTGCAGCAAACCAAAAACACATTTTACTTATAAATAATGCTATACAAGTGCATATTTCACGTCTTCGACTATGGTAGACATATAAACTTCTTTTAATTACTCACTTTACATTTAAATAAACTACTCAAGAGAATAAGAACACAATCAACGCTCGATAAAAGTTTATTTCAATTTTCAGCATTGAAACCTCCCTCTTCAAATGGTCAACCAGAGATGTTAAACCCTTCATTTGAGCTTGCATTGAGTCGACATGCTCCAACTCGTCCATTAACGTAAGTAGAGGTTGATTCCGGCCTTCAAGGCCCCGTTTGGCAACTTGCCCAACAGGTACCAATTTCTGATTTTTGTTCCCGCAATCGGTTTGGGACGAGAATCGCGTTTGGTAAAATTTTTGTTCCCTGGGAACAAATTTGTTCCCAGAATCGCTTTTGGAGTAGATTTGAGAATAAAAAAGTTGATTCTACGTCCGAGAATCAAAAAAAGAATCAACACAATAAAACTCTTCTTCTTTCCTTCCGCCATCCCGCGACCATCGCTCGCCACCGCCCGCTGCCATCCGCCGCCACCACCGCCGCCGCCCGCCGTCGGCCGCCGGCCGCCGGCCGCCCGCCACCGGTCCGGCGAGCTGGCCGGAGGCTCGCCCGGCCGGGCGAGGTCCGCGAGCTCGCCGAAGGCTCGCCCGGCCCGGCGAGGCCCGCCTATCCACCGGCGAGGCGAGGCCTCGCCCGGCCCAGCGAGGCCGAGGCTCGCCTAGCCACCGGCCGGGCTCGCCTAGCTCGACCGGTGGCCGGGCGGGCCTCCGCCCGGCCCCGGCGAGCCTCGCCCGGCCCGGCGAGGCCCGCCTCCACCGGCGACGCTCGGCCTCGCCGATCTGGGCGAGGCCGAGCCTCGGGGGGCTGGGCAAGCGTCGCCCGCGGGCGAGGCGAGGCCGCCGCGACGCTCGACCGACGAGGGCTGGCCTCGCCGGGGGCGGCGACGCTCAGTGAGGTCGCCGCCCTCGTCCGGCCGGTCGCCGGTCCGGCGACCGGCCACAAGAAGAAAAGAAAAATAGGAGAAAAAGGAAAAAATGAAAAGAAAAAATGAAAAAGAAAAGGAAAAAGGTAAAAAGGTAAAAAAAATAGAAAAAATTATTTAAAAATAAAAAAAATAATTTGGAACATAATCAATGGACACGTTATCAAACGCAATTCTATTCCGAATCGAAATTTTAGACAGGTTACCAAACACATGTTTTTACTCGGAATCGGTTTAGGGAACGTAATCAAAAATAATCATTTCTTGTCGAATCGGTTCCCGTGAATGTAATCGTTACCAAACGCGCCCCAAGTAACTCTAGGATCACCTCTGTTGCTCGATCAGAGAATTTCCTATCAACCCATTTGAAATATTTGCACTTCGAGCTTTCTCTATATTTGCCGCACCCATGGAATCTTTTCTCGAGATTCAACCGAGTCCCATATGTTCTTCTCGGGCTCAGTAACCACATTAACAGTAACACTCACCATCTAATTCGTTTTTTTTTTTTTTTTTTTATAGGAATGTGAGCCGTTGCTGAAGTTTCTGCCCTCCATTTGCAAGAGCGAGTTGATAACTTTGGGAGAAAATTGAAATATGCACTCGAATTGGTTGAATTAGGGATTTAGGGTTTTCAATTTCTGATTCTGCTCGAATTTGGGAATTTAGGGTTTCTTATTTGGAGGAAAAGACGTTAAACAACGTCATTTTGTTGTTTGCATGCTGATTGTACTCTTCAGCGATCCATGTCAGCTTCAAATATTAATAAAAAAAACTGCCACGTCGAATTTCCAACCAACCAGATCAGCGTTGGCACTGAAATGAACGTTTTTCAAAAAAATTTGCACTTAAGTGATCCGACTGAAACTTTTGGCACCAAAGTGAGCGCCATACACAAACACTGATAGTGTACTTCTCCCCAATTGTTGTATGCATTTTTCTATCCCATAACTCTTATTTATTTCTTGAGATAGATTATTAATAGATTATTACACACTAGTAAGATTTGTTCTTTACATGATTTATTACTGGACATTGTCCTATTGAAATATTAGCTTAATTATTTTTTAAATTCTGCATATTCATCTGTTCACCCTCTCTAAGTGATAGTTCTTGTGATGTCCCAAAATTTGACCCCTATTTCGAAATATATGAAATGGTTATTTTATCAATGCACTTATAGTTATTTTACTCTGAACTGATCACGTAAGAGTTAATTAATCTATTAGGTGAGACTGTAAAGGATTATAAACATGACAGACTAGAGAATTCGATTAGAAATTGACCACTCGACCATAAGGATCGACGATGGTCAATACTACACTGTTATAAATCAATTAACGAACGAATATAAGCTAATTCGATGGAAGTACGTAGTCAATTTGCAGGTGATTCCGCATGATTATGATATTCGTGTTGAATAGCAATAAACCAATTTTCTATTGATATTATATTCATGGTACATAATTGAACTCTCGCGATTACACAACAACCGAGGGTTGTCAACGATTCAAAGATGCATAAATGTGGGTAAAAAATTATCGATCATGGGTTAAACGTGCGAGAACCCCTAAAAGCTACCCAATAGATTAGGTCATACTAAAGTCACATTCGATCAATTTTTAACCACGAAATTTAATTCGATTTTGAATATCGAACTTTTGAGGGTTTCGCGATTTAATTATTGGACGTCGTCTCATCATTTGTCAAATTATCGACAAGTCCAAAATTTTTCGGAAAAATGAATTATCGGACAAGAATAAAAGGGAAATGAAATTCGGATGAAGAAGCAACACTGCAATTTTGCTACCCAAAAAGATTGTTTTTAAGAAATTAGAATTAAGAAGATATTTGGGGAGATAATACTAGGCTTAGAGGACTTTAGGGGCAAGTGGGATTAATGTGATGATAAGTTTTGGGGATAATATCTTAGAAAACCTTTTGTTTTTCTTTATTTTCTTGTCTCTCTCTCTCCCACTTTTCCTCCTCCGCACGCCAACCCCAATCAGCCCCCTCCCTTCTTCTTTTCTTTCTCTTTTCCCCACGTTCTTCTTTTCCCCTCGATTTTCTTTTCTTCCCTTTGCCGCCAACCCCCATCTTCTCTTCATCTTTTTCTAGTTCTCTTTTTTTCTTTCATTTTGCTACCTTCATCATCCCACTGCCACCATCACCACTACCACCTTTGGCCACACCACCACCGCCGCCCCTTGCCGCCGTTGCTTCGCCATGACCACCACCGTCCACCCAAGTCACCCCCGAGGCCACCATCAAGCTGAACCACCATAGGTGGCCGTGAGCTTGAGGAGCCGCTACCGCCACTGTCAAGCCTCCGTTTGAGCCGTGAGCGTCACGTTCTCGATGCCGTCGCATTGCCGCCGCTACAAGCCTACTGTCGCCGAAAATCCGTGAGTTAATTTCCTAATCGTGGATTATGGCGTTAATTGTGTTTAGGGGTGGTTAGTTTAGTACTAATGGCGATTAGTATTAGTTAGTCTTAGTTTTTCTTAATTGCGGTTAAGGATAGTTTAGATTAAATTTAATTACAATTAGTGTAAATAATTTTGATTAATTTAATTAATCATGGTTAGATTAATTAATTGAGTTTAGTTTTATTAATTGTGATTTATTTAATTAATCATAATTAGTGTAATTAATGACAGATTAATCCTTAAGTAGAATTTTATGCTTGTTTTCTTGGATGAGATTGTGTGTGATTTCGATTGTTTGCACGTACTATGCCATGTTATTGATTGCTCTATGATAAGTTTCTCTTATTATTACAAAAAGAAGGTTTTATAGGCAATTAAATGGCAAAGTTTGAGGTGTCGGGTATGGACGTCGAATTTTACGTGCTAAATACAATAATGGGGTTTTAAAATAAAAGTGTGCAAAATGGGTTGATTTTAAATACATGACCACATACGAATATTTTACAAGGATTTTTAAATATGAAAAATTGCCAAAGTTTATTATTTGAAAATGAAATATTGTGTTATTGGCTAATTAACAGCAATATTAATTTGCTTGATTGATGGTGTGCTTGAGTGGTCATTTAATCAAACCCGTCACCTAACGGGAGTTTGGAGGCGATGCCCGATTTTATTGGATGACGAGTCGCGGTTGAGGCCAAACCGATGCTCCTTTATGGAATGTCATCTGGGCGGGGGTTCTAGATGTTGCTGTGCCTAATGGGGCGAGACGATGCCCGCCAGAAGACCGCTGACTCTTGTGTTGCCCGTGGCCCAAGGGGTCGTAATAATCGGAGCATGTGTGAATGATTGTGATGCATTGTACTTGATTATGGGGTAAAACTGTTAGGCATGGTATGGGACATGCCAAAACAGGTTTTACCTTATAATGAGGACCCGTGTGGATGCTTGGTGCATGAGAGTTATGTGTTCTGATTATTGATTATGCTTATTGTATTTATAATGGCATATGTGACATACTAATATGTAGGGGTGCGCCGAGGCGAGGTAAGTTTATATGTAGTGCGTGTTTAAGCTGCATTCAAGACGAATTTGCGTCCTAATCGAGGTTTAGGAAGTTGACTTGCTAAAATTTTATCTCACCCCGTTGTTAATAACCATTTTTAGGGCTGTAGCGTGAAGATCTGCTGAGTGCAGATGTGATAGGCGCGAGATGCAACACTTTTTAGCTGGCCTTGCCATTAGTGAAGTTTAGGTTAACCCTAATCCCTGAAGGTTTTTAAGAGGGTTGATAGGAAGTGGCCGTAGAAATGCTTGTAATTATTAAACTTCCTAGGGTAACAGTGGATAAATAAATATGTTGTTTTCGGCAATATTTGATGTGTTTTACTATCCCTATTTTGTTGATTGATTGAGAATTTAATTAAGTCATTTCTGCATGGGTTTAATTGAAAGATAAATCGGTCGGCGATATGTCATGAGACATCGTAATTTAATTGACCACTGAAGGATGTTCGCACGCTCAGGATTTAGGGTGTGACAGTTCTAGCCCTAACAATTGGTATTAAAGCTTGGTGCTTATTACTTTTGAAGTGCTTTATTACTTTTGAGCTAATGATTTATTATGGCTAGCAACATTACACTAGGACCTATGGAAGAACAAAGTGACACAAGGTCTCCATACTTCGATGAAAAGGACTACAGCATCTAGAAAAACAAGATGAAGGCATTCATCAAAGCCAAGGATCCCTTGGAGTGGATGTAGTTGTCAGAGGAGTAACACTTGAAGCCTCATCATCCTCAAAAAAGGAGGAAGATGGCAAAGCACCAATGGCTGAATCATTATCTGATACTAAGAAAACTAAGAGAGAAGCATTAGATGCTAAGACCATTTATTCATTATATTGTGGTTTGTCCTCCACAAAATATAACTGCATTTCTTCATGTGAAATAGCAAAGGAAATTTAGGACAAATTACACGTCACATAAAAAGGAGCTGATCGAGTGAAAGAGATAAAGATAAATATCCTCCTTGGGCAATACAAATCCTTTAAAATGAAGCCAAACAAAACAATGATTGACATATTCAGTAAATTCTATGATATTGTCAATGGCCTAGCTCATCAGGAACAATCAATTGTGGACTTTCCAAGGAATGGAACAATATCAAGACATCCATTCATGAGACTCAGGGGATAATGCCGTTGTCCATAAACAAACTCGTGGGATCACTCTAGTCATACGAAGTGGGACTGGATAAAGAGGGAGACTCAAAAGGTAAGAAAGTCATAACGATCTCAACTCTATCTCTAGGATCTTGAGCGGAAAGGATTATTTTCGCGACGTCACAGACTCATCGCCATCTCAATTTTTTTAGATATACATCACACATAACACATTACTTTATATTGCAAAAGTACACTTACAAGCCCTTTCTCTACATGCCCTCCTTCCTTTTTACATCACACTGTAAGTATCCAGATAGGCTAAGGAAATTCCTATCTTCTCTAGTGTCACTGTAGCTCCCAAAACTAATGTGAAACATCCATGCCCACAATGCTAAAAAATAATAAAGTGAGTCAGGAGACTCAATAAGTAAAACCCATAATTCTCTACTAGGAGGATATCTTATCATCAAAATCTAGTAAGTACAGTACTCGTAACACAATGTCAATGATAGATCAATAGCAAACTTATTGTTACACCTCAACTACATGCAGATGTCCATTACAACATACTTTAATACATGCTTACGTTCGGCTTGTCAATAAATACATTAACATATCATATTTATGCATATACCGGCATGCATAAAAGATTCATTTAACTTTGTCCCAGCTCGACCAAGGCATCTCAACTCGATTGAGGCTTCTTGGGGCTTAGCTTCTCAACGCTTTCGGGCTCAAATTCAAGCATCCTAACTCAACTAAGGCATCATGTTCTCATGACGAGGCATCTCGTTGGTATGGGGGCATCGTTGCCACCTCAAGTAACGTATGTTCTTATTCTTTCATTATGTGAAATAGATAGGAAAAACACCTTTGAAACATGCCAATTGCTAGGTAGTATGTTAATCTTGTGGTACTCCAGAAAGTAAAGTACAATAGCTCCTTCTACAGCCGAAGTTGAGTATGTACCACTCGAGAGCTGTTGTGCTCAGATCCTTTGGATGAAACAATGACTAAAAGATTTTGGCATTAAAGAATCAAACACCACAATCAAATGCAACAACACCAACACCATCAATTTAATAAAGAATCCTAACTTACACTCTAGAGCTAAGCACATAGAGATCAAACACCACTTCATACAAGACCATGTTCATAAAGGTGAAGTTAACATCAATTCATTGATTCAAAAAATCAATTAGCTGACATTTTTACCAAACCTTTGGGGAAAAAAAGAGCATTTGATTTCATACACAATGAGTTAGGAATTATTAACCCGTTTGAACAAAGTGCCTAAGATATGTTCATCCAGAAGATAAGCTTAAGATGATCTTGAACGGATGACTTTCCCATTTTTAAATTTTCAAAAGGTAAGATTTATATCTAGAAGAAAATCAAGTACGTTTCATTTTTGTCTAATTTATAAAATTTGAATGTTTGATTGAATGGAAAATTGCTTTAAGGTTACCCCTTAAAATTTAGACCAATTTTCAAAAATTCTGGAAACTAACTTTTTAAAAAATCATGACCTTTCATTTTTTTTTAAGTTGAAAATTTCCATTTTTTTCTCTCAACTTTCTTCCAGACATTTCAAAACTTTCGAAAGAGTTATCTTTGCAAAACCCTTTCTTTCTTCTTCTTAAAAGATCAAAACTCTTCATCTCTAAGTTCTTCATGGCCTCGAAATTTGCTCAAGGATCAAAAGCAAAGCCAACAACTTCTTGAAGATCCAATCGCATTGCGAGAATGGCATCTAGGGCAAGGGGAAGCACCAAGCATTTCAAACTATCCAATTCATCTAAAAGTATCAAAGGTATGACAAGTGAAGCACCCTCTATCTCAAAGAATGTATCATCTCCTCAGTTATTGAAGTTAAGATCTTTTATTGCTTCACTTCGAAGTTTGCGTAACAGTGAAGAGGTAACCTTTGATCTTTTGGCTAAAAATGGGTTTGAGAGTGAAGAAGCATCAGAGCTTATGTTTGCGAACTCGTTTAGAGTTACACCACCAGCTAATGTTGGGGAATCGAGTGGTGTGAGTATTGCTACAAAGAGAAGGAAAGAAAAAATTGTTGAGACTTTTATTTTAAAGAAAAAAGGAAAAATCTTCTAGTAGGAAAGTTATTGAAATAGATGATGGAAGAAGAGGTGATGATGATGAGAAGCTTTTTGCGAACTTTAAGAAAAAGCTTGCTAATTTTGTTGTCATAGAAAGTCGAGTTGGGAAACTGATTATGTCAGGGACATTTAAACTATTTCAACTCTTTGTTGTGTAGAGGATTCATCAATCATAGAACGGTGGACTTTGAATTTTTCAAATCATTTGGTATCAAGATCAAACACTACTTTGACCAACTTCGGATGGTCAATTTTTGTGCTATAGACTTTCCAAACTACCCTACCCCGACAGCCTATTTTTACTTAAGTTTGTCTTTCTATTCTCTAGACATAATCAATTTTACCATTTTTGATAAGGCCTATCTTCTTCATGCATCTGATTTGGCAAAAATTTTGGGAGTTAATCATTCTCATTTTGTGCCCATTGAATTTGAATCTAGATTTTGCATATTGTTCTGTCTCTAGTATTTCTGACTTCTTCAAAGATACAATGTCTCATGTCCCTCATCATCATTTTCCACTCAAGTAGATTGTTCTCCACAAAATCATCATAAATTGTCTTAAACCCAAAGGGTCATCAAAAACTGATGTGTCTAGGTATGAGGCAAAAATTAATTGGTATATTTTAAATAACCATCCTTCTTCTCTGGCACATATGGTGATTCTTCATATATACAAATCTGTTATGAAAAATAAGGGTTAGTTGCCTTATGGATCCCTTGACTACAAATATTTTCCAACATCTAGATATTAAGATTCTAGACAAACTTTGTTCAAAGGCACTTCCTTTTATGACTATAGAGAGAAAATGATGCGTAAGATGAGCTTCAGATTCACTAAAGAAGGTTGGAAGGATAGGAAGGGTAGGACAATGAAGGTGGATGTTGAAGACCCTATTCTAGAACTTGTCTCACCATCGAAAAGAAGAAAGACTCAAGCACAAAAAGGAGATCCTTAGACCTTTCTACAAAGGTTAACTGAAGAATCCTCTAAGGATTTGGACATCGATTTGTCAAAAGAAGAGGAGGCCGATCTCGATAATTTGATCAATGAGAATGTGCTTGGTGAGGACATTCAAGATGATGTTGATTTGGATGTGGAAATTGAAGCTGAGAAGTCGACTGATCAGACCTCAATGGAACTACTAGTGAATGAACAACAAGAAAACAATATTGATCTTCAAGACACATCTCTCACTAGTGAACAGAACAAAGGGGAAACTACCGCTGATGCTCTAGTCACTAATGAGGTTCAAGAATATTAGATTGTTGCTAATGCCGATCTCACAAGAGAGGCAACCGATACCGAGATCATGTTTTTCAACAAGAGGATCCTCCAACTGATGAAGTTTAGCAATATATTGTTAACAGAGCTCAAACTTCTAGTTAGCCCATTTTGCCCGATTCTCTAATTGAGCAAAATAATGAACAACATAATCAAGATGAGAAAACAATAACTGAAAAGGACACTACAATTGTTGTTGCTAATAAAGATGCTGAGCAAACTCAAAATTTTGAAGTCACGGGGACTAAAAAGGTAGCCCAAGTTGGGGGGGAGCATGTAAAAGACATCAAGACTATACAGGATGTGCAAGTTGATGGGGAGATTGCAAAGGATCCACGTGCTGAAATTGATTGTCTACCAAACTAGACATCTAATCCAAATGGTAGTTGTCATGACCTCAACTCCAACTCTAGGGTCACGAGCAGCAAGGGTTATTTTCGCAACATCCTAAGCGTGTCGTCATCCCATTTCTTTTTCTTTTTTATTATCTTTTCATTAAGCACATGCGGAAGCGTACATATAACACCCGAAAAATAACAAGCAGCTAGGAAAACAACCATTTATAAACACACAATTACATCAGCTACATTTACAAGCCATTCTATCATGGGCCATTATGTTTACAACTACCATATCTTCAAAAGGTCGGGGTAAACCTTAGCTCCTCTAGCGAGATTGCAACTCTCAAAATTGACGTGAGACTTCCTCGCCTAAAAGACTGAAAAGATGAGGGGTGAGTTTTGGGGAAACTCAATAAGTAAAACCCCTAATCCTCTACTAGGAAGACATCTCATCATAAAAAAACTAGTAGGTACAACACTCGCAATGCAATATCGATTGCAGATTATTAGCAAACTTATTGCTACACCTCAACTACATGCAGATGTCTATTACAACATGCTTTAATGCATGATTACCTTTAGCTTGTCAATGAACGTATCAACATATCATATTTATGCATATATCGGCACTCATGCAAATTCATTTACCGTCATCCTGGCTCAAACAGGCCCTCCCAACTCAACCGAGGCATCCAGCTTCCAACTAGGCATCTTGGCTCAACTAGGGCATCCCGGGGCTAGCTTACCCGAGGCATCCAGGCTCAAACCCAGGCATCCTGGCTCAACCAGGGCATCATGTTCAATGAACGACGCATCGCCGCCAACGCTATGTGGTGACGGGCACTTTTTCCTCTTTAAGTGCACACATAAATCCATCACACAAGCCATTTTTCATCTCTTATCTTAGCCGACACATGCATACCCCGAGGGCGTGCTCATTCAAGTGAGTGTGCCATGATCCTCAACATCATATTATAAAATATGCCGGGAACGATTCTTGGTTCGTAGCTTGAGTCACATGCTTGGGCCATCGCGACTTGACGTTGATCCCAAGTCGAGCAAACCTTGACCTCGTCCCGGGGCATGAAGACACTCAAGCATGCAAACATGAGTAAACACACAAAAGAACATTACAATATACACACGGCTTACACGGGTGAGCACACCATTAAACTCGACGATGTAGGCTATCGTCCTAGCCAAGAGTTAGAGATTCCACTTACCTTCGATGAACCTCGAGTTAAGACACGAACTACAAAGGAATGGCGCTTTACTTTGAAGGCCGAGAGAGAGATGTGAGGTGGAGGGCGTTCAAGGAGATGGAGGGTGGAGAAAATGAGAGCAAAGTGAGGAAAATAAAGAGAGCTCCTCATATTTATAGCCCTTGGAGCCATCATTACCATGTCAAGCGGCCCATTCCAATGTTTCCAAGTGTCCCACTTAAATTCCTTGGGTGGCAAGGCTATGGGTCCAATAATTGAACCCTAAATGATGAGTTAGAAGGCTAAAAAGCCTTACTTGGCAACCTAAGCTTATAGGTGTCGTCGATGATGACCCGCTTTTCACTTTTCCATTGGTCCACCTATACCCTGCATTAAATGAGCATTTAATGAAGTTTGAAAATAATAATGCCAAAGTTACCAGCTCAGCAAATTCTAGAATCTTCGCTCATTAATGAGGGCCCATGTATCCCTCTACAATTAGTCCATGTGTATGCCACTTTTCTAGAATATCCAAGATATTTTGGACCAAAATCATGACCTTTGAAGAGTCAAGGGACACCTCACCTTCTTCATAAAGGAATTCTAGAATTTTCTTTCTACTTTCATTTCTTTCTTTAAGAAGGCAAATTTTCCTTCCTCAAGAAGGCAATCCAGAAAGGTCTATCATCCAAGTTGATTCCGGGCCGATGAAGAAATCATTAGTTAAACCTCAACATGGCATTTAAGGACTTGAGTCCAAGCTTGGGTGTGACTCATACCTCTTGGGTGAGAAATATAGTTTTAAATAATTTCTGAAATCAGTGTCTTTACCTTATTAAACGAAATCGAAAACTTATGAAATTTTAATATGTTTTAGAAAAGACCTTAAATGAAATTTTTCATGAAAAAAGTCAAGTCAAATTCAAGTTGTGGAAAGAGCAACAAATCATTGAACACAACCCAAATATTCATCTGTTGAGCAAATTCAACAGTCGAAGAGAGAGACTCATTTCGAAATCCAAATCTTCACAAAACTCTTTGAAAATTTTGATATGTTATAGATATGGATGTCATTTAAAACTTTCATGAAGGAAGCATGGTTAAATTTGAAAGGGAAAATTTTATAAAAATTCGAGAAGGCAACCTGGTCACCGTTTTCACTACACAGGATAGGTTCCAAACGATGAATGATTGAGCCTTCGTCCCTACCATTTCACCTCAGAAAAATATGATATTTAAGGATCGTTTAGATCAAGATGTTTAGAACAACTTTAATGAATAAAGTTTCTTTAAATTCGCACTACAAAAATCTGTATGAAATTGGCAAATAGGAGAGATTCAGAAATTTCGAAAATCAAAGGTGGCAACCTTAGTTGGGAAAAGGAGGCATCCCACTTGGTCAATAAGCATTAATTGTCGAGCATCCTTATCTCCCAAGTTTCCAACTAGGTCCTAGGTTAGCTTAGACACTTCATCTCGGCATCAAATAACCAGAAGCCAAATATATTTAATGTGCTATTATCTTGTTCAAGAAGGTTTGACTTCCTTGCTCTTTCTTCCAATGGATGTACAGTCCATTTCTTGGCCTCCAAGATCTCATACTTAGCTTAGGGTTATAATTAGGCTAGGCTATAGGGACACATAAGCCTTTACATTCATCATCCTCATTTAATGTTTTTCTAACTTGTTCACACTTATTTTCTAGGAAGGTTTAACTAATCCAAAGCCTATCTAGCTTATCCTCCTAGTTGGGACCTAGATAAGGGTCAAAATCGAGGATGTTTCAACTCTCCCCCCCTAAAAAAAAATTCATCCTCGAAATTTAAATGCGTACCTGGTCATCCAAGATGATGTGGGTACTGGTGCGTCATGCTTTCCTCACTTTCCTATATTGCATCTTTCATTCTATGGTGTCACCATAGGACCTTAACTAAGGGAATGGCCTTATTTCACAAAACTCGCTCTTTCCTGTCCATGATCCGCACTGGCTCCTCAACATACGACACTCTGTTGTTTATTTCAGTCTTCTCAAAGTTCAGCACATGTGTCGGATCGGACTCATACTTTCTCATCATCGATACATGGAATACATCGTGTATTCAAGCAAGTCTCGGTGATAAAGCCAATCGGTAGGCTAAATTCCCTATTTTTTTCAAGAATTTCAAAGGTCCTACTTACCGTGGACTTAACTTACCTTTCTCACCAAGACAAGACATACCTTTCAATGGAGACACCTTGATAAACACATGGTCTCCTACTTGGAATTTTGGGGGCTTTCGTCTCCTATTTGCATAACTCTTTTGCCTACTTTGGGCGGCTCTAAGTCTCTTTCTAATTACATGTACTGCCTCAATAATAAGTTGCACTGACTCAAAACTAGTAAGCTTCTTTTCCTAGACCCCATTCCAACAAGTTGGAGTTCTGCAAGCTCAACCATACAGTGCCTTAAATGGAGCCATGCCAATGCTTTGCTGGAAACTACTATCATAGGCGAACTTAACAAGAGATGGGCGTTCATCTCCACTTCTCTTGAAATCGATAACACAGTTCGTAACATGTCTTATGGTATTTGGATAGTTCTCTCGATTTGACCATCTGTCGGTTGTAGCGCCTTGATTTTCAAAAAAAATTCTGGCTCGATCACACTTTCGCTGCGCACTCTGATAAAATAAGGCCTTCCTCAAAGATAGTCTATTCTTATAATAATGTCGATGTTGTACATGGTTTACACAACCCGATCCATTGCTTCCTCTTATTTATTTATAATAGTTTAACACTCCTTGCATTCTATAGTGAATAGTACTTCATTATGTAACAACGGTCTTGGAGTTTTCCATTTCCTCCTGAGTGATTGCATAAACCTTTCCCTGTGCTGGCGAATGTTGGAAGTTGTCGTATTGCAGTGCTTCGTTTTGCAACATCGTTTGCGGCTGCTACAACGATGTCATCTACTGTCGTTGTGGGCAATCTCTAATAATATGGCCTTGCTGACCACAACCGAAACAAGCTCCCATTCGAGTCAAGCATGGTGTATTACCATGTCGTTTTCTGCAATTACGACGTACATCCTTTGGAGTGAAGGCCTCGGGGTCTTATTCTTCTTTTTGGAAGCGAATGAACATTTTTCTTCCTATCTCAATCTCTTGTCACGATGCTAATTAACTTGAGAAGTTGGATGATAAGGCCCTCCTTGATAAGTTGTTATGGCAGCTCGCTCTAAGAAATCTCTTTCTATTAGCTGGCTCACTCATATAACTTGCTGTAGTTCTTGAGGTTCAGTGGCACTAATAAACTCCAGATTTCAAGTTTCAGGCCATCTTGAAATCTCTTCGCTTTATCCACTAGATCCTCAACCAACTTGGGGGCATATCTTGACAACTTGGCAAATTTTGCCTCATATTGATCAACAGTCATGTTGTTTTGTTGGAGTCACAAAAACTCCGCCATCTTCTTGTCACGAGCACATTCAAAAAAATATTTTCCATTAAACGCCTCAATAAATGCATTCCAAATTACAGCAATATCAGTGGGGAACACCATTCCTTACGTTGCCTTCCACCAGTGACTGGCATTACCTTCCAGCTAGTACACCACTAGGTTCACCTTATCTTCATCATAACACCTTAAAAGTGCGAATATCTTTTCTAACTACCCATGATTCGGCTTCTCCGGATCTCCTATCCCAGCAAACTTCGGGGGTCACAGCTTTAGGAACTACTCCACTAGTCCCTGCATAGGACACTCGCCATTTCCACTTTCGTTTCTAGCCATAGTGGCATTCCTAGAAGCAGAAGCCATTTGGTGCTATGCTTGCTGCCCCATTATGCTTCCAATGGTCTCAAGAGCTTGTAGAATTCCATCTAGTCGGGGGTCCTCTTTTGACTTCCCTTTAGAACTCGCCTGGTCCTAAGTCAAGTACTCATGTTGCAACTACAGGAATTCTAGAAAGGCTTTCTACAACACAAAAAAAGGTTATGAATCAAAATCTCCTACCGAAAACCAAGCAAGTAACAATCACATGCACAAGGTGTTTTCCTAGCTATCTATCCCATATCCCAACACACCTTATCACTCCAGATAATAACCCCACTCTGATACCAAAATGGTCACGACCTCAACTCTAACCCTAAGGTCACGAGCAACAAAGGTTATTTTCGCGACGTCCTAACCGCATCATCGTCCCATTTCTTTTTTATCTTTTCATTAAGCATAAGCATAAGTGTACATAAAACACCTGGACAACAACAAGCAGCTAGGAAAACAACCATTTACAAACACACAATTACATCAGCTACGTTTACAAGCCCTTTTATCATGGGCCGTTATGTTTACAACTACCACATCTTCAAAAGGTCGGGGTAAACCTTAGCTCCTCTAGCGAGATTGCAATTCCCAAAATTGACGTGAGACTTCCACACCTACAAGACTAAAAATATGAGGGGTGAGTTTTGGAGAAACTCAGTAAGTAAAACCCCTAATCCTCTACTAGGAAGACATCTCATCATCAAAATTTAGTAGGTACAACACTCACAATGCAATATCGATGGCAAATCATTAGCAAACTTATTGCTACACCTCAACTACATGCAAATGCCAATTACAACATGCTTCAATGCATGCTTACCTTTAGCTTGTCAATGAACGTTCAACATATCATACTTATGCATAAACCAACACTCATGCAAATTCATTTACCGTTGTCCGGACTCAACCAAAACCTCCTAGTTCAACTGAGATATCCAACTTCCAACTAGGCATCCTAGCTCAACCAGGGTATCTTGGCTCAACCGAGGTATCCTGGCGCTAGCTCACCAAGGCATTTGGGCTTAACCCAGGCATCTTGGCTCAACCAAGGCATCTTGGGGCTAGCTTACCCAAGGCATCCAGGCCCAAATCCAAGCATCATGGCTCAATTAGGGCATCCCGTTCAATGAACGAGACATTGCTACCAACGCTATGTGGCGACAGGCGCTTTTTCCTCTTTAAATGCACACATAAGTGCATCACACAAGCCGTTTTTCATCTCTTATCTTAGCCGACACATGCATACCCTGAGGGCGTGCTCATTCAAGTGAGTGTGCCATGATCCTCAACATTATATTATAAAATATGCCGGGAACGATTCTTGGTTCATCGCTTGAGTCGCATGCTTAGGCCATCGCGACTTGACGTCGATTCCAAGTCAAGTGAACCTTGACCTTGTCCCGAGGCATGAACACACTCAAGCATGCAAACATGAGCAAACACACAAAAGAACATTACAACATACACATGACTTACACGGGTGAGCACACCATTAAACTCGATGATGTAGGCTATCGTCCTAGCCAAGAGTTAGAGATTTCACTTACCTTCGATGAACCTTGAGCTAAGACACGAACTATAAACAAAGGGTGGCTTACTTTGAAGGCTAAGAGAGAGACATGAAGTGGAGGGCGTTCAAGGAGATGGAGGGTGGAGAAAATGAGAGCAAAGTGAAGAAAATGAAAAGAGCACCTCATATTTATAGCCCTTGGAGCCATCATTACCATGCCAAGTGGTCCATTCCAATGTTTCCAAGTGTCCCGCTTAAATTCCTTGGGTGGCAAGGCTATGGGTCCAATAATTGAACCCTAAATGATGAGTTGGAAGGCTAAAAGGCCTTACTTGGCAACCTAAGCTCATAGATGTCATTGATGATGACCTGCTTTTCACTTTTTCATTGGTCCACCTATACCCCGCATTAAATGAGCATTTAATGAAATTTAACAATAATAATGCCAAAGTTACCAACTCAGCAAATTCTAGAATCTTCGGTCATTCATGAGGGCCCATGTATCGCTCTCCAATTGGTCCATGCGTATGCAACTTTTCTAGAATATCCAAGATATTTTGGACCAAAATCATGACTTTTGAAGAGTCAAGGGACACCTTACCTTCTTCATGAAGGAATTCTAGAGTTTTCTTTCTACTTTCCTTTACTTCTTTAAGAAGGCAAATTTTCCTTCCTCAAGAAGGCAATCTAGAAAGGTCTATCATCCATTCCGGGGCCGATGAAGAGATCATTAGGTACACCTCGACATGGCATTTAAAGACTTGAGTCCAAGCTTGGGTGTGACTCATACCTCTTGGGTGAGAAAAACAGTTTTAAACAATTTCCGAAATCAGTGTCTTTACCTTATCAAATGGAATTGAAAACTTATGAAATTTTAATATGTTTTAGAGAAGACCTTAAACGACATTTTTCATGAAAAATTCAAGTCAAATTCGTGCTGTGGAAAGAGCAGCAAATCATTGAACACAACCCAAATATTCGTTCATTGAGCAGATTCAACAATCGAAGAGAGAGACTCATTTCGAAATCTAAATCTTCACAAAACTCTTTGAAAATTTTGATATGTTGTAGATATGGATGTCATTTAAAATTTTCATGAAGGAAACATGGTTAAATTTAAAAGTGAATATTTTATAAAAATTCGAGAAGGCAACCTAGTCACCGTTTTCACTACACGGGACAGGTTCCAGAATGTGAATGATTGATCTTTCGTCCCTATCATTTCACCTTAGAAAATTTTGAAATTTATGCATCTTTTAGATCAAGATATTTAGAACAACTTTCATGAAGGAAGTTTCTTTAAATTCGCACTACAAAAATCTGTGTAAAATTGGCAAATAGCGAAGGTCTAGAAATTTCGAAAATTAAAGATGGCAACCTTAGTTGGAAAAGGGAGGCATCCCACTTGGTCAAGAAGTATTAATTTTCGGGCACCTTATCTCCCAAGTTTCCAACTAGGTCTTAGGTTAGGTTTGACACTTCATCTTGGCATTAAATAACTAGAAACCAAATCTATTTAATGTGATATTATCTTGTCCAAGAAGGTTTGACTTGCTTGCTCTTTCTTCCAATGGATATGTAGTCCATTTCTTAGCCTCCAAGATCTCCTACTTAGTTTAGGGTTATAATTAGGCTAGGCTATATGGACACATAAGCCTTTACATTCATCATCCTCATTTAATGCTTTTCACACTTGTTCACACTAATTTTCTAGGAAGGTTTAACTAATCCAAGGCCTATCTAGCTTAGCCTCCTAGTTGGGACCTAAATAACAATCGAAATCGAGGATGTTACAATAGTGTTCTTCTTCATACCTTGCTAGAAATCAAGGAGAAACAGATCGTCTTGGAAGAAGGTATTAATGAATTGAAACTTCAGATGCATAAAACGTCGCGTGATGTAGATAAAAGGCTAAAAAATGTAGAGCAAGCTGTGACAAACATGAGCTATTTACGTTCTAGCTCACGTTCCTCTCGAGGATCCATCTTCTCCAACTCTCTTGTCCAAAATCCAAATCAATCATCCTCTTCGAAATAATCTTTTAACAGTTTCTTTGCAAATAATTTCTTTTGAGTTTGGTTTGACTTTGTGTGTTTGAACTCCAGTTTCAATTGTATTTTTGCACTTACATGTTGGTGTGATAACTTTTTAATGGTTTATGGTTTGCTAATATTATGCCACATTCCTCTAGTTTGAGATAGATATTTATATATATATATATATATTATTGTTGTTGACTAAAGGGGGAGAAGAATTGAGGTTGCAGAACTTTCAATTTTTTACTTATGAGATTTATGCAAGACTCACTTTTTGATATTTCTAGCCTACAAGATTACTATGAGTATGCAAATCACACAAGATCGGTCAAAAACTTCTTATCTCTTATCTTGTGCTCTTTAGAGTATATAGAAATTCTATAAGAGTCCTCGTTTATCTTTAATTTCCTCTTCGGTATTCTTATATATTATAAATCGTGCTTTATTTAAAATCTTGCTAAAAATAAAGTAGTTTCAATGTCAACAAATTTTCAAACTTCTAAGTTCTACTTGGAAAGTTTTATCATGGTCAAAAAGGGGGAGATTATTGTGAAAACATTCATAGATAATTTTGAAGATTGACAAAACTTTTCTTGAGTGACTTCTATTTTTTTATGATAAGTCTTTCCATGTGGAAATTCTGGGATGTATGATCAGATGTTATTCATCAGATTCAAAGTTGTCATGAGGATCTTATGTGACAACCTAGATTCAAGGTAGTACGGAGGGATGGATTAAGATCGCCTCAGCAGTATGCAGGCGAGGCTAGGCGCATATCTCTAGTCCCACATCACTTTGGGGGGGAGTCCTAAGCTAGTTGATAAGGCTTGGGTTCCCTTAATTGTACATACGTGTTTTCTTGGGGTAATATGAGCTGCCCCGAGAAGAACAAAACCGCGAGGACTTAGTGTCCAAAGTGGACAATATGTGTACAATGGAGACCCGGTCCTTATGTCTTATCCTTAATATTCATAATCAATGGAATAAGGATATTGACCAGACTTTAAACCCTTGTGCAACGACTAGTAGATTGGCATGAATTCCTTGTCATATGTATTGATTGTCCAAAAGGAAAGTATATTGTATACAATCTCTCAAAGTTGGAATATCGAAATCATTGGAACAATCAATTGGAGACAAAATATTATTTCTAAAAGAATGACTACTTATGAAAACCTAATTTGTTGTATGGGTGGTAGAATCCTAGGGAAACTTTATTCTCAACAATCTTAAAGCAATCAAATCTTCTAGCAAAATTCAAGTCCAACGGGTTAATTGAATGAATTATCCTCAGAGCTTGTGTCCAACGGTAAGCTTGGACATTGAGGAGTATTAAAGGAAGTCGTGATACTAAAGGAGCCAAGAACTGAAGTTCAGAATTTTGAAGTTCATAAAAAGTCTCATCCTTAATACATTCGTCTTCATGAGCATAACTTTGTAATCTCTCAGAGGTCATGAGTGTGAGATCAGAAAATCTGTACACACGAGTTTGAGTAATGGATACTTAGTTCTTGTGACCTCCAATTGACTCATTTTATTGGAATCCAACTGATAAGTTGTCAGTGTGGGAGAGGGGATGTAGGCTTGTCAAAGCCAAACCATTATAATTGTTGCATGAACTTTTCTATCCTTTAAACTCTTATTTATATCTTGAGATAGATTATTGCACATCAGTAAGATCTGTCCCTTACACGATTTATCACCAGACGTTGTCATGTTGCTATATTAGTTTCAATTATTTCTTAAATTCCACACATTCACTTCTTCACCCCCCTTCTAGGTGATAATTCTAGCCCTAATAGATTATACCTTGCTAAAGAAGGTTGATCCTACTGGATGACATTTTTCTCATTTTTGTCAGCTGTTGGAAGCCAATCTATTGCATTGTCCATGATTTTGAATTATGCATTAATCATTGTAAGATTGATATCAGGTTGGATATAGATATGCTTTAGAATTGTGCCTTGGTTTCAGCCAGCTTTTGGTTTTACAGTTGAAATATCCTGCAATTCATTATTACAAATTGCTTTCTGAGTTGTGCAAGAAATAGCCGAGATTGGGTTCGTTGGGGAATCAATATTACTATTGGCTTTTCCTATGTGAATTATAATGATATATTACAAGCCAAAAATATATGAAGTCTTGATCCAAACAATAGTCTCGTGTCTATTATATTTAACGCGGACTTTGTGCATTATCTAAGTAACTGCATAACAAAGAATTATCCTATGGTAAAACAAAGAGTTATCTGGCTAGATCTCACTAGGTTCATCATGCATTTTTTTGGCATACAAATTTGCCCTGTACTATCGATTTTTCTATTTTCTCCTAGTGCAGACTATATAACTTCTCTTACAATTTCGTCTCTGTTTCTATAATATGAAGGATAAAGAGCCTCCCGCACAATTTGAGCTCTCATGCACCTTGCTCTGAGAAAACGGTTTCTAGGATACTTTTGAATCAATCGTAATCAACTGCGTCAGATCTCGTTTTTCTGGTCAGCTGGACTACTTCATCTGTTAATTTTTTAGTGCATCCTAAGACCTACAAAAGTATAATCCAGTCGATCACTTTGAAGCATCGATCTCATTCGAATACACAATGTCGTGGCTGTTGAATTTGTTTAATCAAGTTGGCATGTTTCCTTGTCTGAATAACTTTCTGCAAAACGAAACTGGAAGTTCAACTCGAACAAAATTGTGTGCAACTTTTTAAAATCAAACTTAGAATCAGCTCATTGTTCTTGAACTTGGAGAAAAATTGTATCATTCCTTAATTTGTGAGGTTTCTTGCTACACAGACCTTTTTCCTCTATCAGCCTTTTAATCTATAGCATGGCTCCTATGAATCATTAGTGCTAAGTGAATCATTAATGCTTGTTTATGGTGTATTTGTAACATGATTTAAGGATGGAAACTAAGCATTATGTTCCAAAACTCCTCTTTCGTGTATTTTCCTTTTGCTCCTGTAGATCCATATCCTGTTCATTTGTGGAACATTCAAAATGGATAGAAGTCGGACAAACCGATCTAGGGCAACCCTATATTATTGGAACGGGTTGCAGCGATGTCTTAACATTTGCCAGTGAAAGTGTCAATGTAAAGATCTCATGTCCATGTAAAAAATGTGTGATTGGCATGTGGGTGATTAGACAATGCAGAACACCATCTACTGTGCAATGGATTTATTTTTCAAGTTGAAACGTCTTCACCCATTCCGCTAGACAGTCCAGCACATGATTTTGATGTCGGACATGAAATGCATGGATCATTGAATGATGCATTTTGTTCGATGAACGACGACAGAAACATACGTGATGCCATCGATGATGATGAGCAACCTAATGAAGCAGCCAAGTCCTTTTCCGAGTTAGTAAAAGACGCTGAGCAAGAATTGTATCCAGAATGTAAAAGGTTTTGCTAAATCACCGGGAGCACTGTTCGACTCTTTCACATAAAATGTCGTCACGAATGGTTAAACGACTCTTTTGTTGAATCACTCGAGTTCGCAAGGGATATACTTCCAGCGAGAGAATAGTCCATGCATGCCCGCACGACTGTAAGCATATCTAAAAGAGCGCGGAAAGGATGCCGGTTGCTATCTCAAAAACCCATGCTTACGAGGGGGCGTGAAGAGAATCACGTTAACTATGGTTTCCAGAGACACCCCGCCAATTCCCTGCCCGGAAATAGAGAGTTAGCCCAAGATCCAGGAAACGTTATAACGGGTTAGCTCATCGGATGCAATTCAATCCGCTCGAGACGACAAGTGTGATCTGTAAATCTGCGCACTTGGCTCTGTATGAAAGGATGGAGGACGTTTCATGCTATCGCTATCGATGACCTGGTCCTCCGACCTCCGGGAATAAGAAAGAACGTGGATATCGATCTACGACCCGTGATCTTGTTGGCACGGGACGCATTGCGATGCATCGACCAGACAAAATTGTACGCTGTTCCCCTTCAATTATCATCACATGCCTGTAATTTGCAGCACGAACATTTTGGCACGTGCCACGTCAATTTTGTCCCTTTTTATTTTCAGGAATATTCAAGTTTTCGTTTTTTGTTTTTGTTTTGGTTTTTACGTTTATCTTGTAGAACATTCCAAAAAAAAATACGCCTCTGATTACTTGTTGTGACTCGTTCCCTTTAACGACTTCTGGCCCTTCAGATTTGTTTCTGTGATTTTGCCCTTTAAGTGACCAGAGGGGGCAAGTCTGTCCAAAGGCGAAAACGATGGCGAATCCTGATGTTGCCCATGCTCGTCCAAACCGGCCTCAAAAAGCGATTAAAAAGCAAAGCCCTTCCTAAAGCCCTCCCCCACCAATCTAAGCTAAGAAAGCTGCCCCAACATCTAACCATCGCTGACCTCGTCATGGAAAAAGTACAAAAAAAAGGTCAAAAATATCAATTCAATTCTAAATCTTTTTTTTTTAAGAGTTGGATTCCCTACTTTCTTACGAGGGTTATAGGTGGGAATATTTAATTTCAAGTGTGAGATTCGACTCTCATACTTTATAAAGAGGTAAAGCAAAAATCTAAAAAATGAGTTGAAAGTTAAAATAAGACAAACAAACAAGAAATTCATAAACCTTATAATAATTTTCAGTAAATTTTGGCCGAAAATCGCTAACATTAACGCCGGTCGTATTATGTGGCATGATCGACATTAATGTCGACAATTTCTTTTAATTTTTCTAGATTCATATCACTTTTTTTTCATTTCTATTATTTCCTTTTTTTTCTCTCAACTATGGCCACCAGACAACGATCGCCGGCCACAACTAAGGCTGGCAACCCTCGTGTAGTGTGGGCAAAGGCGTCATGGCCCTCACTAATCATGGCCTCCCCCAGATCTAGGCAAGGGCTGCAAGCCCTATAAATATTGTGAAATTTGTTTGCTAGAATGTGATTTAACGACAAGGTTAAAGGGTATTTTTTTATTTCAATCATTCATTCGTTTTATGAGCTACATTGGTCTCACTTCTGAAATAACTCAGCTGCAGTTTCGACACAACAATTCTACTAATGCGTGATTAATAATGCGGTCCATCGTGTTTGCACTGTCTTGTCACGTCGAGCCCGTTTTCATCCCCACTTTCGCCCTTCCCAGTTTGTCGGATGACTGCGACGCAAGGGCTAAAAAATTTGTCCACCAATTGACTTGTCCACGTTTATTTTCAGATATTTCGATGTCCTTTTCTTTTGGGGGTGGGGGGTGTTGAGAGGATTGATGGATCAAGGGCTACAAATTTCTCTCCCCACATTTCTTTTTCTATTGGTAGGACGAACGGAGCGCAACGACCAGCGTTAGAGATCGCTTTTGTGGTGTTATCAAAATAGGCTCACATCCGCTATAGAGATCGAGCCGTAACTATTCAACACGACTGACCACTAAAATGTTAGCAACGGTTCACCAACCTCAAACCACCACGAAGGTCCGAGGTTGGTGAGTGGCCAAGTACTACTGAAAATGCTAACAATTAGGAAAATCTATACACAAGAAGTAAGACGTGGCCGCACAATGCAATGCACGAGCTTGCAAAGTGCTAGGATTAGGGGCACAAATATAACAAAATAGAGAGTAAAAGCGAGAAAGAAAAATCGAGACCCATAAGTTTCTCTCGATTCACCCTTCAACTAAGGCTACATTCAACAAAAAATTCCACTATGATTAGAAACTCTCATCTCTTTGTTATAATTTTCACATTTATGTTATAACTCTCAATTAAGATAAAAATAAAAAAGCTAATATATAGGAAGCAGCAATTATTTATGGACTTAAACCAAAACTATCTATAAAATTCGCGTTGAAACTCTAAAAATCCTCTAACGGTCAAGGCACTACCCTTATACCCCGACAAGCGATTCTCTGATCCTGCCTATTTATGGAAGGACAGACCACTAAAATGCTAGCAACAGTTTACCAACCTCGAACCACCACGAAGGTCCGAGGCTGGTGAGTAGCCACTGAAAATGCTAACAACTAGGAAAATCTATGCACAAGAAGTAAGGCATGGCCGCACAATGCAATGCAAGAGCTTGCAAAGTGCTAGAATTAGGGGGACAAATATAACAAAATAGAGAGTAAAAGTGAGAAAGAAAAATCGAGACCCATAAATTTCTCTCGATTCACCCTTCAACTAAGGCTACATTCAGCAAAAAATTCCACTATGATTAGAAACTCCCATCTCTTTGTTATAATGTTCACATTTCTATTATAACTCTCAATTAAGATAAAAAAATTAAAAAAAAAAAAAAAGCTAATATATAGGCAGCAGCAGTTATTTATGGACTTAAACCGAAACTATCTATAAAATTCGAATTCAAACTCTAAAAATTCTCTAACGGTCAAGGCACTATCCTAATACTCTAACAAGCGACTCTCTCATCTCGCCTGCTCATGGAAGGAGCGACATGCCGTGCCTTTCTATTGATAAAGAGTATGGATCACACACTAACACAAAACAACTCCGTGTGAGGTAAGCCGTAGTCACACGATGCAATGCAACAGCCTGAGGAGATTCTCTCCTGAGGGGAATCAAATTCGTGATTTTTCGAAAGGCGTGAGGTCCCTTCATCACTCGACTACATCTCCAAGGGTTGTCCCCTTCACTCGGCCAGGACAACACGTTTACATCACCGCGGCTTCTCCCCGAATATCCGTGCATGTCACCCTGACGCAACGCGACGCAACCAAGCAAGAGAGCCGAGAACGGAGAGTAAAACAATAAAAATCTGACATCGTGTAGACCGTACAGTCTTTTCCCACGTACCGCTCTGGCAATGCGGCCAAGTTGAAATCAGAATTGGGACAGGAAGAGAAAAATGCAGAGGGCTCAGACCTCAGCGTCACGGGGCATGTAAAAGCGAGTCATCGCACAGTAAGAAAATAGTAACAAAAAAAAAAAAAAACAAACAAACAAAGTTCAATACTCATAAATATTTCAATTATATTAATTTAGTTCTCGACATTTTAACAATTTGTTAATATAATCCATTAATTATAGACATGGTAATTTAGTCAGCATCGGTTGTCTTATATTTTTTCGATCAAAAGTTTTCTTACACGATGTGATCAATACTAACGTAAAAAAAAAATTTTCATTTTTTCTTATCTTTTGCTTTCTTTTTTTCCTCCTTCTTTCAATGGCCGGTTGTCGGGCCCTGGCGATGGCCAAAAGGTGAGGACGAACGAGGTTGACCTCACCGGAGCTTCACCCCCACCCTTGGCAAGGGTCAATCTCCCTGTCACTAGGTGAATTCAGCCTTGTCAGAAACTCTAGTTAAGCTCGAACCTCACTAGATTTAATGAGAGCAAACCTCACCAAAAGGAAGAAGAAGAAAAGAAAAAAAGACACAATAAAAAATTTATAAAAAGACAAATAAAAAAATATCGGTCATATGATTGGTTTAGAATATTTTCAACAATTTTCTCACATGCAATTATGTAAGACTAAGTCAGGACGACTCGGGCCACGCATGTGAAGCACAGAACACATGTCAACTCACGCGACACTGTCATCAGCTGGCAATTCTTGGTTTCTTTCGTTCAAATCGCATGCAGGAGTTCATTGTCTACCCCTCTCAATTGTCCCAAGATCATGCGTTTTGCTGGACTTAATCCGGTGCAGTTTTCATTGATGGTCCGTGTAGGGAAATCGATCCGGCCTCTGGCAGTAATGGCTTGAGGTCACCTTGTCTTTTGCCGTATTTGATATACATAATGTCATGACATACGCCGAGGACTTCTTATCTTATATTCATGTATCAACGCGATTATGCATCCATTTATAGGACTCCTTATAGAAAGGGATTCTCCAATCCCTCGAGGATTGGTCCTTCTATGACTTGATGGCAGTGGGATTACAAAAGATTAGATCTCAGTTGTTGATCGGAAACTTTTCGAGTATTGGAATGTCACTAGACACTTTGTAAACGGATTTCGGCATAGTACGCTTGATTAGAGGAGTTATGGTAGGTGGGATTTGTGCCTCGAGGGGATCCAATATGCAGGACTTCGATCTTGGACCCGAATGCAAAAGCATTAGTCCTTCAAATTATATAGATGCAATACTGGGCCAAACAGCAATCGATCGAGAAAGAGTGATCCATCGCCACTCCCTGTACGTTCTACTCCGTTCCTTTGAATAATGTTGTTCTTGTTCGGCTTGCTAAAGTTGATGCGGTCAATGCATCAATAGCCCATCGAAGGAGGATACAGCCTTCGTTCCTTAGATTGTGATTCCGTTTCTTTATTGATTTGTATTCAATGCTTGGTGGAACGATGTAAAATGGTCTCTCTTGGAGAGATTGGTGTGAACTGATATGTGAATTGGGTTGAACACTTATGGAAGAAAGTTAGGGTTTGCTTGTTTTATGCGTTCATTGTACCATGGTGTCAGAGTAACTATTTATTCATTAACTATTAATGGCGTTGGCATAGGAGATGCGGCTAATAATACCTCATTTGTATGTAAGGTGCACATTGCAATGTACAAATTGCAGCTTAGATGCACAACCAACACAGCTAAAGTACACTCGTAGCAAAAGCCAACATAGCCACATGGTACATTCGCATCAAGGTAAATCAACACGAGCACATCAAGTCTTTCCCAAGTTGTTTGTCTTTGTTAGCAAGTCCAACTCAAAATCTTGAATTAATATAGGGAGGGAGATCATATTTATATAAAGAGCATATAAATCCTATAGTGATTCATGATAGTTCAACACAATTCTCTCACTTGCAAACCAAATTACGAATTATATGTGAAATTCGACAAACAAAGACTTGGGACAAAACCTGACTTTGAGATCATATTAGAAAACTCAACAAAAAAACTTAAGCCAACGGATGGAAAGAAGCTACATTTAAACAAAGGGCATACGTCTTTTCTGTTATGATACATGTGTGAGTGAGTTGTATTAGGAAGTCCCACATTGAAAAAATAATGTAGTGTAGAGCAATTAATATATCATAATTGATCCATAACTCATTAATTTAAACTTTTGAATGAATATGGGTCCAATTGAATATATTAATAGGATCGAGCTTGAGCTCTCGCTTAGTGATCTCCTCAGACGAAAGGTGTCCTCAGACGAATGGTGTTAGACTTCTGTTGCGCACTCCTAACGAATAGTATCAAAGCCAATGATTGTGGTTTCCAAGTAGGTGAACATTGTGGTGTAGCAACATTAGCCCATAAGGATAATGTTGGGCCAAAAGAATACCTAAATTAAGGGACAACGGGCCTAACACTAAACTCACATATGATAGGAAAATTGAATGTGTGAGTAAATTGTATCGGAGAAGTCCCACGTCAGAGAATTAATATGGTGTAGAGCAGCTAATATATCCTAGTTGGCTCATAATTCATTGACTTAAGCTTTTAAATAAAAGTGAGTCTAACCGAATATATTGATAGACTTAAGCTTAAACTCTCTCTTGGCGATCTCCCCAGACAAAAAGTATCGGACTTCTATTGTACACTTCCAACATTTTCAACTCCGGAGAGCCAAAAAGTCTTTTCTCTTTCTTCTCTCTCATTTCCCATCATTTTCTTCAACCTTCACCTATAGGGGAGGATTTTAGTTAGTTTCATCCTTCCCTTTCTCTTTTGTTGATTGTGTTCACTTTTTATAGTTCTTTTCTTACTTTTTCTTCTATCTCAATTTAGATTTGGGAGCTCTCTTCTCCAAATCTAGTTCTTGATTAAGAGTTTGAATTATTTTGATCTAGTTCTAGATTTGGGTGCTATTCTCTCTCAATCTAAATCCAAAAGTTAATAAATATGCCTTTGGGGATTCGATGTCCCTCTGCTCTGTTCGTGTATAGATTCTTGCCTCCAAGTTGAATTATGATTGTATGAGTTTTGGTCCCTCATTATGAAGATTTGTTCCTACACATGTTAGATATGTGTTTGTTTAACCTATTCTTGTTGTTTCTATACGATAATGGCATAGAGGAAGCCGAATTTAGGCGCGCACCACCAACTAAAATGTCGTAATTATTGAAAGAGAAATTTCCAGCGTATGCTCATCACTAACAAAGACACAAGATCCAATGATTGACCGTAGATTTTGTTTGACAAATCCGTTATTGTGGAATGAGTTTATGCTTAACTTTGCTAGTGCTCCACTTAACCTCATTGTTTTTTGGATTTGGCTTTGTTTTTTAATATTCATGCTCTATTTCGATTTGTTTTGTCATGAAAATTATATATTTATGTATCCTTTTGAGTAATGGATACAATTTTCTTTCGAAAAAAACAAAACAAAACAAAACAAAACAAATGGCGTATAGAAGTCTTCATTTAAAGCTAGAGACATCAACAACAAATAAAAGATTAATGGGCTATAAATCTGGCTTTCATGTCCTAAAACACTCTCCCAACAAATTCGTGAAGTTAGAGAATTCATGTTCATAATTTTAAGCATGCATATTTTCTTTAACCACAATTTTTTTTTTGTTGACTAATATTTTTAACAAATCAAATGCGTAAAAGTCCTTAAAACTAATTTGTGAAAAATTCTTTCTCTCAAACAATCTCAACTTGTTATATGATCAACTTAAGGGTGCATTTGTTTTTATGAAAATGATTTCGAAGAAATGATTTTCTGAACTTTTATGTGTTTAAAGTGGAATACCAATGGAAAAGACTTTACGATTGAGAAAAACAACCATAATTAAAATTAAAGAGAATGATTTTTCCACTTTAAAAGAAGACATCATTTTCCATGCTCCTTTTCCTCATGCACTCTCACATAGAATGGAGAACCATTCTCAAGTTTAGCTTTATTAGCACTGAGATATTAAGTTTGTTAACTATTTACAACTCGTATTATTTTGGCATCTTTTATTAGTTCCTTTTATATCAAATGAATATACGTAAAATTCATACTTTAATATTACTAATGTCTCAGAGAAAGATTTTGATATCATCTTAATATTTTATATTCGGTACAAAATATTATTATAGCAAAGAGAATTTTTAAAAAAAAGGTAAGATCTAAAGATTGAAAAAAAAAAAATATAACACCAAACAATTGAAAACTGATTATTTTCCTTGAAAGTAATTTTCATGAAAATCATTTTCCTTTGTTAAGAAGTTTTTGCAAAACAAACTCTCCCTAAACTTTATGGTAAAGGAATATTCCTTCCTGAAAATTGTTTTCCAATTTTCAAGTTATGAAATTCATTTTCTTAACTTTAAGCATACATTTTTTCTTTAGCTGTAAATGGTTTTTCATTAACCAATCATTTTTCAGCTAACCAAACACATGAAAGTCCAAAAGACTAACTCTCGGAAAATTCTTTCGCTCAAACAAACACACCCTTATTTTCATTAATAGCAACAATTTATTTACAAATGGGCTTAATATGCTTAACTTGTTTTTCGTTTTACTTTGTGAGAATGGTTTCGCCTTTTGCAAAAGAAATACTTCTAATTAGATGGCTTTTAATCAAATTTCTATTTCAAAGAATATATGAGACCATCCGGATAGAGAAATAGGTGAGTGGAGGAAGAAAATTATCTATTTATATCTTCGTAAGTGGATAAAATTAGGTCACCGATTGAACTTTACATACAAGCGTGGGGTTAGGGAGGGGTTGAGATATCTTTTCAGCATGCAGGTGACGATGGTGTGATGTAGAAAACTAGTAGTAGTCAGAAGATGCAAACTCTCAATCAAGGGCGATAAAATCTGCAAAACCGAGAACTCTCTCTCCATAACAAACGAAGTTTAAATGCGAAATTCAACAGACTCCCCCGCTCTCCGTTTACTACTTGCATAATGAACGTCGCTTAAATGCGAAATTCAACAGACCCCATATGTCTAATTTCGCGTTTGATTCTCGTGCTGACGAATAAATTTCCAAACCTCTAGCACTTTCGGTGATATTGTGGTGATATGTAAATGCAATGGTTCCATCGAACCTAGTGTCTACAGTATTTGACCCTTTTGGTGAAGTTTAGAGGGCTTTGCTAAGTTGACCGTGTCTTTCGATCTTTTTATTTTATAAAAAGAAAAAGAAAATGCCACCATCTTCGACAATTGAACTATCAATAAGGCGTCAATTTGTCCTCAATAATCATTATTCTTACTTGTGAATCAAATGATTCAAATGATTATTTTGTCGTAATCGTGTTCTCTTTCTTTGTCTCAATACGTTCATTTCTAGTGTTCCCAAAGTCCTAAGGTTAGATTCCACCGTATCTTGATTATAGACGTAGAGTATTGATTTATGTAAAAACTCGGATCTAAATATATCATTATTGGGCAATGTAGTTCATTTTTTTCTTCCTACAGGTGGCGAAAGTAATCAACAAAAAGAACTCTTCATTATAGAAAAGCCTCGACGTCAAACTCGATAAACGAACAAAAATGGCTCCAAGCTCGGGTCGTTTTTGACACGGTATACATATTCGTTCTCGATAAGAGGAAAGACGCCATGTCACGATGAATTTCTCATTAGTTAAGTATGGAAATTATAATACTAATTGTTTCACCTTTCAGGGTATTTTAAAAACCCAAATCTGATATATACTTATTAATTCCATTGAATAATTTATTTTCTGCCGATCAGTTCATTCACTTGTCAGAAAGAAACAAACGAAAACAGAAGGCTTGATGGGGACTCGAGCCAGTTTTGATTCTTATCGCCTCTTCTCATCGCCTGATTTCCCTTTTGACGTCTTCCTCTTTTAATATTCAGAATATCTTTTTCTTCCAACCTCTTCTTTAACTCGCGCACCCTGAATCTTACGTTCCCAACCTACTAAATGAAACTGGAAAAAGGAAAAACAAAAACCTTGTTTCGTTATTTTGGTGAAATTCTAAATAATGCAGGACTAAAAAGTTCCTGTCTAAATTAATTTTTACTTTTTATTTTTTTATCTAATCGAAATGTTATGGCTCTTACAATTTGATTTTGTTACTCCATAACCCGTTGAAATCTCTGCAATACTCGGATATTAACATGTACATTCACATTGTAATTTTGTTATATTTTAAATTTTGAATTTCGTGTTAGACTATGATGGGAAAACCAGAAAAGTTGGCTCTTAGTGAATTTTACCGTGCTTGGCAATGATTTATGTATTTTTATGCGGAGGCATTAAACAAAAGTCAAATCATAAAGGGAGTAAACCACCAAAACTATTAAACTATACCAACCGTAGTATATTTATTCTAAACTTTTTTTCATGGCACAAAAAATCTCAAAACTTGTATTTATGTAACAAATTTACATTCTTTTAAGATCGAACACCATTAAAAGTTTCTCTATATGGATGTTGAAAAATATACAATGATGACATAGTATTCACCTTATTTTGCCTGAAAATCATCTGACGAAATATTAATTGAGGGTAAATATGTTTATGAATTAGATGTATTTCTATGTCATAAGAAAAATTTATGATAGGTGTGTTAAAATGGGCATGATTTGGATTTTTTTACATCACAAAAAAATTCGTGTTTTTTTTTTTTTTATGTCACAAAAATTTCAAGGTAAATGTGTCGGAATGAGAATAATTTAGAATATTTTTGTGATGTTTTCCCAATTATAAATGCCGAAGGTAAAACTAAATCCGAATTGAAAAAAAAGAAGAAGAAGAAGTGATTTCGAAAACACGAAAAGAAGCCTCTGACCGTCTAACGAAACCGAAGTGATCCCGCGTGTTTTCGGCAAAATATAGGGAAAAGAAATCACATGTCGGAACCATTTCCCCCTTCGAAGTAACAATTTTTGCCCATTGAACCGTTTTCTTCCGAAAGGGAAACTGAAGTTCACGCTACGTCGGCGCGAGTGGGGTGGAGGGGGCTGCGGCAACGTGAAGATCAGCATAGTAGTGGTTACGACGGACTATTAAATTAATCAGCATATAAATACCTAACCAGTAACCACCCTCTTTTTATAAATTTTTTTTTTTTTAAAAGCCATTTTTTCAGGGGGCTGAGCTTAAAAGAGCAAGAGGGGAAAATTATTACTTAAAATGCAGTAATTAATGACCTAAAGATAGAGAGAGAGAGAGAGAGAGAGAGAGAGAGAGAAGGAACAATAATAATCAAGGAAAAAAGCAGAGGGTAATTAAATGAGATCTGCTCTCAGGACGTTTCGGACAAACCAAGAAGGACTGGAACATCCCTGCACGCGGCCCATCGTAACCAACCCCTGCTCCTCCTCGATGGACGAGAGAGTCGGATTGGGGGGGCCTCTTCAACCCCTTGCAATTAGACACCTGTGACCCCCAAAAAAATTTGAAAAATTAGAAAGGAAATTAAGGTAATAAATTACCGGATTAAATCCCAGGTCCAAAAGGGCCTTTTTGAGTAAATGGGGCGGTGTTAAATCCGAGGAGTTTTAAGTTCCCAAGGGAAAAACGCCATTATCAATGAAGATTAGATTAATTGCAGGAAGGAAGGGAGGGGTGGTCGAGATCTGGTTCCTCAGCCAAGGAGGATCCGAGCAGAGAGCAAAAAGCTGGAGGAACGGGCGGTAGGCGGGCGGGCGGGCGGGCGTCGCCTGCCGTTTCGAGCAGATCGAGAGATCGGATCCAGGAGTATAGAATCTCGAGCAATCAATGTTCGACCAGACATAGCGGGACGTGGACAACGTGGAGTTGGATCCTTTTCGCTTTGCGAAGTTGCGAACCACCGCCTAATTTAGGAAGCGCATTGAAGGGATTACTTGGGTTTTTTTCCCTCGAGATATATTGCCCCTATTGAGAGATTTCGATTTATAACTTTGGCAAGGAATTTAAACGGGGTGCCAGCAATATATACATAGGCCCCGTCCGTTCCCGATTCCATGGTCCCTTCTCAAACACCTTGATCCATCACACCCTATATCTCTCTGTCTCTGTCTCTGTCTCTGTCTCTGTCTCTCTCTTTCACTACACCATCGCGCAGAGTCCTTCGCAGCAAAGAGGACCAGCAGGCAGCGGCAGCAGCGGCAAGTTGCAAAGAGCCTCCTTCCATAATAGAGTAACAAGGATAAAGTTCAACCCCAAACCCAATACCAACCGGGCCCCAAGTCTCTCTCCCTCTCTGTCTCGCTCTAAAATCCCAAGACTTCAAAATCCCTTTTTTCCTTTTGCTTGTTTTGTTCACCAGCTGTTTCCCCTTGCGTACTTAAAAGGAAAAATTATATTAGCCAGAGAGCCAATCTCTCTCTCTCTCTCTAACTTTCTTGAGGCTTTTTGGTTTTTGCTTTATTCTCTCTTTCTCTCCGCAAACTCCCCTGTTTCTACCCGCCCCTCCTTGAAACATCAGAACCCACAAAGCCCATCAGCCCTCCTCTATAAATAATCCAAGACCCATTTGTCCCTTCCTCAGAAGAAAACTCACTTCCCCAGAAAACCCAAATCCCCATTTCTCCCTCACCCTCCACTCTCCTGTTCTGCCGCTTCATCGTCTCCTTTGTCCACACACCCAGAGATCTCCAGAAAAATCTCAACTTTGCGTCGCGCGAGGGGCACAGATCGCGCAGAAGGGCGGAAATGAAGGAGTACTGGACATCTCTGGCCTCCCTCCTGGGCGTCCTGGCCTTCTGCCAGAGCCTCCTGCAGGTGGTGTTCCCGCCCGAGCTCCGGTTCGCCTCCCTCAAGTTCCTGAACCGGTTGTTCAACTGCTTCTCCTCCTACTGCTACTACGACATCACCGAGATCGACGGCGTCAACACCAACGAGCTCTACAACGCCGTCCAGCTCTACCTCAGCTCCTTCGTCTCCGCCTCCGGCAGCCGCCTCTCCCTCACCCGCGCCGTCAACTCCAGCGCCACCACCTTCGGCCTCTCCAACAACGACTGCATCAACGACGTCTTCGCCGGCGTTGCCGTCCAGTGGGAGCACGTGGTGACGCAACGCCAGTCCCAGACCTTCTCGTGGCGGCCCCTCCCTGACGAGAAGCGTGGCTTCACGCTCCGGATCCGGAAGCGCGACAAGGACAGTCTCGACTCCTACCTGAACTACATCATGGATAAGGCCAACGACATCCGCCGCAATAGCCAAGAACGCCTCCTTTATACTAATTCGCGCGGCGGGTCGCTCGATTCCCGTGGCCACCCGTGGGAATCTGTGCCGTTCAAGCACCCGAGCACCTTCAAGACGTTGGCCATGGACCCGGAGAGGAAGACGGCCATCGAGGAGGACCTCCGCGACTTCGCGGCCGGGCAGGCGTTCTACCAGCGGACAGGCCGGGCCTGGAAGCGGGGCTACCTGCTCTACGGCCCGCCTGGGACGGGGAAATCGAGCATGATCGCCGCCATGGCCAATTTCCTTGCCTATGACATCTACGACCTTGAGCTGACCGAGGTGCACTCCAACTCCGAGCTCCGGAAGCTCCTCATGAAGACCAGCTCCAAGTCCATCATCGTCATTGAGGACATCGACTGCTCAGTCAATCTGTCGAACAGGGCGAAGGCAACCCACGCCGGCGCGCCACGGAGCTACTACGACTCCGGCGCGCCCGACGCGGCCCGCGGCGGCGAGGATGGGAACAACAACACGATCACCCTCTCGGGGCTGCTCAACTTCACCGACGGCCTGTGGTCGTGCTGCGGGAGCGAGAGGATCTTCGTGTTCACCACCAACCACATCGAGAAGCTCGACCCGGCATTGCTCCGGAGCGGCCGGATGGACATGCACATCTACATGAGCTACTGCTCGTACCCGGCCCTCAAGATCCTGCTCCGGAACTACCTGGGCAGCGAGGGCGAGGACCTCGGCGAGGCGGCGGCGAGCGAGCTCCGGGAGGCGGCCGAGAAGGCCAAGATGACGCCGGCGGACATAAGCGAGGTCCTGCTCAAGAACCGCAGGAACAAGGAGAGAGCGGTGGGGGAGCTGCTGGAGGTGTTGAAGGCGAGGGCGGAGAGGAACGAGAAGTACGGAGGGTTGAGGGAGGATTGCGAGCTGAACGGGGGGGTGGAGGAGATGGAGGAAGAGGAGCAGGAGAAGAGGGCGCTGGAGAGCCCGAAGGAAGGGAGCGACTGCGATGACGATTCTTGCAAGAAAGTGGAGGATGATGATGATGAAGAGAAGGAGAAAGCCAAATGAGAGGGAAAAAAATCCATTCGCCCCTTTTTCGTTTTTCCTTTTCACTTCCATTTCTTCTCTCTCCTTTTTGTACCTTTTTTATTTTAACTCTCTTCTTTTGGCTTTAGAAAATGGGGAAAAAAGCAATTCGATGATTTCGCTCCCTCATATGTGAGGGCAAGTTGGTAAGTTTCGATTTTTAAAGAGCTCTCGAATTCGTGTCTTATTATGGAATGAAAAGCTCGCATGACTCAGCAAATATTATAATAAAAATTAGAAAATAAAAAGCTCTTACGACATATTGAGTTTATCCACTTTCGAGGGTATTCTGTTGTGTTGCTTTGTTCTTTTTGAGATGGCCAGCCGGCCACATCCATGTTTGGTGTTTAGGCAACGTGTACCATGTTATTTTGGGGTCGAAAATCTTAACTGAGGGGAAAGTAAATCTCTTAGTTATTTTCTGCTTTTCTTTTGGAAATTTATTTGCCCCTTTCTTTCAAATGAAACCCCCATTTTACTTGCTTTAAAAAAAATGGTAAGAAGGGGGCAAAAAGAAAAAAAAATAGAAAGATTTTATGTCACGTCCGACCATGGAAAGTACAAGTAATAGTGACTCATCGTGTTGTCCAAATGCTTCACGTGCGACCTCTCCCCGGTTTTTTTGGATTATGTATGGGTTTTGGGCAATTAATTTCAGGTCCCACATTGTTCTTGAGATGGTCTAAAGTGAATCTCCAGACATAGTCAGTAGTTTTTTTTTTGGGAGATAGGAGGAATCAGCTTGCGATCGACAGTGGATTTGAACTCATCCCCTTCGTGAGGGGAATGGAAGCCCAAGCCAACACGACCACCACATGGGGTGGTTACATAGTCAGTAGTTTTTTTTTTTTTTTTTGTGACCTAGGGAACCCCTGCTCTGGCGACAATTTGGGAAGTAAACCCCGGGAGGCACGTAGGAAACCACCACCCACGCACCCCGGGTAAATCGCCAAATGATTAGTCAGCCTCCCTGCAACTTGCGTTGCAGGGGCTTCGAACTCCAGACCTCCTGCGTGGAAGTCTGAAGCCTACCCAACTGAGCCACCGCGGTGGGTGGTTACATAGTCAGTAGTTTATCTCTTATGAAGTGCAAAAAATGTTTTGGTGCAAATGATAATCATTATATTTCTCTATTTCTCTGCTTTTTTGTTTATTGGGGTAATTTGAAACGGAAATCCGTTTAATAATATAATTTTATTTTTCTATTTCTGGAACAAATTTCTACTCTATGAATCATATTTTTTCTATTTTTAAAACAAAAGTAATAAATGAAAACTCATCTCATTGTTTATTCTAGTTATCGTCCGTCACCCACTCGCCTCTTGTGGGACGCCAACCACTGACCACCAAACATAGGTCGTCGGTCACCAAATGCTTGTGCTCACCACCAGTTGCCGACCGTCAAACCACGGCCTTCAATCGCCGATCACTAGTCACCACCTGTTTGCCATCGATCTCTAGCCGCCACTCGCCTGCCATTAATCTCCGAACGCTACCTGCTTGCCTCTCGCCATCCATTGCTCGTTGTCGGATGCCTCCCACCATAACTCAAGATGGAGAAATTTTATATCATTTATCAAACGAATTTTTATTTTACAAACAAACATTTTATAAGATTATTAAATGTATACATTTGCTCAAAACTTTATTTGGAGAATAAAAATAGAAAAAATAATTTTTAGCCATAAATTAATTTTTGAAACAGAATAGTTATCATTCGTGTCCTTAAATACTTCCAGTGAGAAATTCTAATAAAAAATAGTACTTGATTTTTATAATCTAACTTGACATTTTAATATTAAAAACAAGTTCACATGGATTTCCAAAATGACATCGCACGAAATAACATGGCTAGTTTGCCTAAAAATGACATCGCATGAAGCCTAAGCCAAAAATAACGCATAGATTTTCTCAAAATAGATGTTCCAGAAAACAACGTTGCACAAACTTTTCTTGAAATAAATGCATTATGAAGCTTTGTTTAATGCTTGTGTTTTGTACTCTCTCCCTTTTACTCATAGCAAGTCACTGTTGTTTGGTCACTATAGTCACGTTGTCGCTTTCACTAAGGGCCTGTTTGTTTTTACTCCAAATAGTGTCCGATTCTGTTCTTTTGTTCTTCAAAACAAAAAAAGAAAATAAATACGTTGGGTAAATTTTTGTTCCCAAGAACAAAAATCTTTTTTTTTCTTTTGTTCCCGATAGTAGATTTGGAGTAGAATCAAGAAATAAAAAAAAAACTTGCTTTTGCTCCCGAGAATAATTCCTAGAATAAGTTCCTATTTTTTTCTTTTCTTCTATATTCTTTTTCTTTTTTCTCTTCTTCTCTTCCTCTTTCTTCTTCTTCCCTTTGGCCGGTTGCCAGCCTTGGTTATGGCTGACGACCGACGAGGCTTGGGTCGGCGACCTCACTAGAGTGTCACTGGCCTTCAGCCAAGCCGAGCCACGGTGAGGCTCGTCAGCCCGAGTCTCGCTGTGGTTGGGCGAGGCTCGGCCTCACCAAGCCACCTTCAGGTTGACGTCACTTGATGATGGCCTAGCCTCACCGTGGTTGGGTGAGGCTCTGGGTTGGGCGAGGCCGAGCTTGCCTAGCCATTGGCGAGGCTTGGCCTCACTAGGCCACCTCCAGGTTGGCGTCGCTTGACGATTGCCTAGCCTCGCCAATGGTTGGGCGAGGTCAGTCTCGCCTAGCCTAGCCAAGGCGAGGCCGAGCCTCGACAGGCCAGGGCGAGGTTGGACTTGCTAACCGGCGCAAGGCTTGGCCTCGCCCAGATCTAGCAAGCTGGCTGGACCTCACCCTAACTTGGTGAGGCTTTGGCGAGCTTGCCGGACTCACTCAGCAAGTGACCGACAAAGAAAGAAGGAGGAAGAAGAGAAAAAGAAAAAGGAAAAAGAAAAAAGAAAAAAAAGAGAAAAAAAAGAAGAAAATAATAATAAAAGTATTAAAAAATTAAAAGAAACAAAAAAATTTACGAATTTTACCAAATACATTTACGTTCCGAGAGTAGAAATTTTGGACAATTACCAAACATGTTCTTTTGTTAAGAAATTGTTCTCCGGAGCAAAATCAGAAAAAATTCATTTATGATAAAAAATTGTTCATTGAAACAAAATGATTACCAAAAGCGCTCTTATTAACCATTTTGTTTTCAAGAACAATTTTTGCTCAAAAATAATTTTTTTATTCTGATATGGGAATAATTTCTCAGTTTCTAAATACGCTTGTAACTATCTATTCTTAGGATAAAAATGCATTTGGTAGGATTCTTAAATATTTTTCGTTTCCTTTAATTTTTTAATATTTTTATTATCTTTTTCTTTTTTTCATTTTCTCTTCTTCTTCCTTCTTTGTGGCCGATCGCTAGCCACAACGGCGGCCTGGCCGGGTGAGGTCCGGCGAGCTTGTCGGAGCCCTGATAAGCCAAGGTGAAGTCCAACAAGCTCGTTGAAGGCTCACTGTGGCCAGGCAAGCCACAAGCCTCACTAGGCCACTGGCAAGGCTCGTCCTAGCCTGATTTGGCAATGAGAGCCTTGCCCAACCATCGACAAGGCCGACCTTGCACTGCCTAACCGAGGCTGAGGCTCACCATGGCCAGGTGAGCCTCCGGCAAGCTCGCCATGGCCTCACCCAGTCAATTGCCAGTTGTCGCTATCATCGACGGTGGCAGATGACCAATTGAGAGGAAGAGGAAGAGGAAGAAGAGAAAAGGAGAAAACAAGAAAAGAAAAGGTTGGGCTTGATTCTTGAAATTATTCCCATGAATAAGAAGTTACTTTTTTTCTTATTACTTTTTGATATTCCAAACATATTCCCCACAAGAAAAAAAAATGGATTTTTGTTCCTAGGAACAAAAAATTTACTAAACGGATTTCTATTATTCTTTTGTTCTAGAGAACAAAAGAACATAATCATTTGTCCTCAAGAGTGTTACCAAACATGCCCTAAGTGACTCACTCGAGGTTCATCATCCTCTCTCACTTGCTCAATTGGTTGGAAAAATTAACAGAGAAATTAGGGCTCAGTTCTTGGTGAGTGAATATGGAGACGTCGATGCGAGGGGAAAACTGAATTAGGGTTTCAATTTAGATTTATATTTGGGAAATTGGTTGAATGGTCGATTTTGGATTTATATTTGGAGCAAAACATGTAGATGACATCATTTAGATGTATATATATTGACTAGACACAACGATAAGCCATGTCAAATGGAGAAATTAATAAAATATGATTACATCAGATTTTCGACAATCTAAATTGAAGTTAGCACTTAAATGATTTTTTTAAGCAGTACTTAAGTGATTTGATTTTTTTTATTATTGGTCACCAAAGCAAGCATTATATATAACTTTGGGCACTTCTAGTATTCCTATGTCCTTATGGAGAAAGTAGCCTAAGACATAATGCATAGCCATCCTCTTTGGCTGTCAAGGGTGATGCCATAACATCTTTACACAGAAAATCAACGACTTGAAAAGTTTTGTCGGAAAAGATGACAGCTCGAATTGCTCAAAGAAATGAATTCACGGAAATTGGTCTGTTCACCAACTATTTGACGGTAATCTTTGTTGACAAAGAAAATATTCTGCATCAATTTTTTTAAACACAAATTATTTCTCAATCACTGATTTTTCGTACGACAGACATATTATATTAATAGCTATTATTACAATAAATCCCAAAGTGGTAACTTCACAATGCATTTGCCGCAAATTGACTTTCATCTTACAAAAAAGTCTCAAATCGATATTCCTAAAACCAATTTGCCTCAAAATAATTTTTGCGTTTCACAAAAAAATCTCAAACCGATGCCTCTTATTTTGGGTCAGGGATTCCTACTTAGGATCTATTGCAAGGTCAAGGTACAGAATTTAAGATTTTTCATGAGATGATTTAAGATAGATATGTTATGATGGAGTACCAATTTGACATATTTTGCGGCATGAACCTCTGTCTTAAAAGTAGCATTAGGCCAAGTGAAAAGCTCTTTAAGACATGATCGAAGCGTGCGTGGTATCAGACCGCATGTTAGAGGCCACGTGGTCCCAGCGAAATGTGGTAGTGGGAGCACCAAAATGCACGTGCGACCTCGTTCGAGCTTCTCCGCAAGAATTTGCCATTTCCCAAAGCAAACAAGCGTTGCCGACAATTTGAAGGGGTACCGCATAGACAACGTGGAATGAAATTGGCATATAGATGAGCATTGGGAATAAGAAGGGATGTAATCCTACTTGATGCAAGAATCCGTTTGTTTCGTAAAAAATGAATGGTTCATAAAATAATTGCTTAGGAAAATCACTAATATTGCTTAAAATATTTTTGAACATTTTCATAAATAATAAAAGTGCTTTCCATTTATTCATTTTTATTAGCAATACGAGTGATAATTTTTTCAAACAAAGTAAGTTGGAGGACTTTTAGTTCACGAATGGGAAGTGGCCTATTGGAATCCTATCAATTTGCATGCAAACTTTCTGTTTTTGGTATGATCACATTGACAGGTCAAAGGCTTAAAACTTATAACTAATTTTTGGGCTACAGTGTGTTCTAAAAACATCAAGATAGTGACGCCTCAGTGCTCGTGGCCCTAGGTCATTAAAAAGAGAGAAAAACAAATGTACCAAGTTATCTCTTATTCGACGATAGACCAAAAAAAAAAAGTCTTTTATTCAACGTGGGACTTAGGCTCTTATAATGATATGTTGATATGTTTGAAAGCGTGGGATTTAGTTATGTAAACAGATGTGCTATATCATTCACTGATCCCTGACTAGATGTCACTGCAACCATGTGGCGATAGCCGTTCTTGAGGGAGGATATTTTTTTTCCCGGAAAATTTCCTTTTTTTCTATTTTTGTTCAATATGTAATTTATTTTCATAACTTGCCTGATATTCAATCACTTACCATATATAGAAAATCCTGTCACATATTTTCAGGCATCTTATCCTCCCACCAAACGTAGTCTTAGGAATTGGGAACCAAATTGGCCAGATAACAATGACAGCTTCAAATAAGGTCAAATGGCCAACTGTCTTCTCATCATATTTCCCAAGATTATGTTTGGAAAATATGGAAAGAGTGGAGACGTGGGTCGAGAAATGGTTCAAAATGGCAAGCGCGGAGACTTGGGTCGAGAAATGGTACGAAATCTAACCCTAAATTGGTTGCTATGATTGTACCCAAACATTAAATGTGGTCCTATCTCCTGCCCTAACATTAAATGTTGTCCTATGTTCTATCAGACTTGCCCAAATGGAGTAAAAAACAAGCGAAGAGACAAAAACGGGAAAATGGGTTTTCCATTTTTGTCGAAAGCATGGCGGAGGACCGGGGCAATTCCAGTAGTTTCATGTACCAATATTCATGATTATTACATTGAAATAAAAGAAGAAAGAAAACCCTAGACACCCAAATGATGCTTGTGGAGTAAGCTCTATCCAAATCCTTGAAACCATTCGCTTCCTCAAATGGTGACTTTTTGAATTAGTATTTTTATTGATCGGCAACTTTTTAATTCGTTGAGAATAGCAAACTTGTTGACCAATTTAAAAGCAATTGAAAGGCATGATCATTAAGCGTGGAAGGGGTGACCTATCTTATCTGTTTTCAGAACACTTTCAAAGCTTCAATTTCACTCACCCCAAGGAAAGTTAGTATGGGGATTCGGATGGAATTACGTTGGATGGCATCATAGACTCGATACGTTCAACAAGAATTTATGGCACGATAGCACAAATATAATTACGCGTGGCCAAATATCCTCGAGGTTGGTGCTGCTAATTGAGAGAAATGAGGATTTCAATTCAGAAACTTAACATCACTTATTCAAATCTCATCAACTATGTACATACTACTTTGAATTATGGCCATATGTAATGCGCAAAATTCATTCATGAAATTTTTAAGTTGTTCCATGAATCTTTAAGTAGCCAGACCTCTGCACGCACATCCTTAGATGTGAAAAAGTGATCCACAAAGAAAATGAAATGTAGAACCATTTCATGATTGGGGCGGTCAAGGATTTTAATTGTATTTTAGAACATTTAAAATAAAATAAAAAACAATTCACCTTCTCCCGATCCTAGTTTTATAATTTTTGCTATCATGTGTTTGACTTGATGTAGAAGATTGAATCATGGCATATTTGATTGTGGTAGTGGCTCTTACATCACATGTATATGAGTGATTACAATGTTTGCTTACACTAAAGCTACTACAACATTATAGCTATTATATGGATTCCTCTGTGTGATGACTATCACTCTAATAATGTTGATTAGTAACAATAATTAAATATACGTATTGGTTATAACTAAATTTATGTATGGTATTTATGTAATGACTGAATCAATTATACTTAACTTTAATCACATAATGTACTATTAATAAATAAAAATTAAATGATTGGTAAATAATCAATGTCATAGTAAAAACGTTACCTTGATTATACATAATTATAAATTATGTCAAAAGTTATTCATGATATATTTAAAAGAAATAGTAGTTGCTCCCCAGTAGGAATGGTTATCTAAACTTTCAGAACTCAATGATATATTCATAATATATGATCATCTTATTCTATAATTATATTTAATTAATGCACACATTGTGATGCAATTACTATTTCAATCATACTATATCTATGTGATCATAATTTTTTTTAGATGATAATAAATTATATGATTAAATTTAAATCGTATCACTAGTTTAATTATTAAATAATTGATAAAATTTTAAATTTTAAATTTTTATATCCTGATGATATGAATGAAATGGTACACTCATGATTGGTCATTAAAAAGTGATAATCATTACAATATATTATGTGAATATAATCACATGCTATGTGCTTAATTTTTGTTATAATTATAAATAAGTTATTAAATTATAAACAAATATTTGATGTAACAGATTATATAAGCATATACATATATATATTATAAAATATGTGAGGTATTAGATTTATGAATCGTGATTGACTATTAAAGTGATTGATTATAATATTCCCTCTAATATTGATTTTAGGGATTATCTTCAGAATTGTTTTATAACAATTCTTTGTTATTACATGTCATTCATGAAACCAAAAAGTATAATATGTATGATACTACTTAAACACTACTTAAACAAAACAACATGACGCTACTTAAGCGTGAAATCCGCGACATTACAACCTCGTTTCCTTCCAACAGTTGAACGAGCCACTTAACGTCGAATTTCTCGTGAATGATTACATTCTATGGAATGCAACTATAGCCTTGCTTTAGATAGGAGGGACTTGATTTGCCTAAAGTATAACATTACATGTCATTCATGAAACCAAAAAGTATAATATGTACGACATTACTTAAACGAAACAACGTGACACTACTTAAGCGTGTTATCCGTTACGTTACAGCATCATTTCCTTCTGGTTAGCCGAGTGAGCTGTTAAATATCGAATCTCTTGTGAATGATTACGCTCTGGATGGAACGGGACTGTAGCCTTGCTTTAGACCGGAGGGACTTGATTTGATTGGCTATGTTTGGTGAAAAGAAAGAGTTTACTTGAAAACTCCCAGCTTTAGGTTTTGTTGGCTTGTCTTGTGGAGTCACCACCCTTCCTTGGGGACGTGGAGGCTCTTCTGTTCTCCTTTGTCAAGCTCCTACTGATGTTTTGATTCTATTATTTGAAAAGACAACAGGGGCCGTTCATAATGGATAGAACGAGAGGGGCTGTCTTCGGACACGACGCGAGGAAAAAGGAAGGGCGGGAGGAACAAGAGAACAAGCCCCCAGATCTGATGTTGGGAAAAAGGAGGATCCGCGAAGCTCAAAAGTCGTCTCCAGCAATCAGCGAAAGCTTGACGATCCCTTTTGCTTTTTGGGTTTTTTGCGTCGTTGATTCTGATGGAAATGAGTTGGAAAGGAGATCGACCTGGAAAAAGGGGCGGGGAGAGGGGGGGCCGGTGAAGTGCAAAGTGACCGGGTATTGCTGGCCTAACGTGGGGATAGGTGAAGAAAAAAAAAAGGAGAACGTGAAAATCCGACTTCTTGAATTTCGGCCGTGGAAAACATGCGAAACTTGACGTGGAGAAGCATGAAAAAGCGGACTTAACTTGCTCTGGATGATGCATGAACGTTTCCAATTTGTTCCGATCATCCTATGTATTTGTTTTCCAAATATACGGGTCACTGGTAAATGTATATATTTTATATTGGTGGTCGGCCAAATAATAATGCGTAGATATATTATGCTGAGTTTAAAAATTGAATTTATTGAATATAGTGTGATCACTGTTGGATGGATGGAAGATATTCCAAACCTACTACATAAGGTTTGGCACATCGTATTTTTGAGAGAAAATTACATGAATCATTTTAGAGTTTTTTCTTATCCTTTTATTCTCCATCGATTATCGTAAAATATACATTTTATGCCCTAATATTGTTTATGAAAAAAGGAACCCTTTTTTTTTCCTTGAACACTTGGGAAGTGGGCGAGGAATGCAAATTTCTAGAAAACACACAAAATTTTCAAAAGTTCCTACATTTTCCTTATCCAAAGGTTTTGACTTTCGCTTCATTTCCACCTAAATTTTTATTTGTTTTGTTTTCCCTCCTTCCCAAACATAGCATGGGAAAAATTACCCAATGATCCTTAAACCTATTGTATAAATATCAATTTAGTCATAAGCTTTTCAATTATATCAATTCATTTCTAAATATTTACACGCAATTTTAATGTATTCATTTCAGCTATTTTTTGTCGAAAATTGTTAATATGACGGTCCAACCCTCTTTGATTGTCTTACAAGGCGTATTCTCACATCACCAATTTCCTATGAAAATTTATTGAAAAAAATATATTAAGATTTTACATAAAAATATATGACTAAATTGATAAAATTAAAGAATTTATGATTAAATTAGTATTCATAGATTTTGTATAATAGATTTATAATTGATTAGATAATTTTTGTTATACCATGGGAAACAATACATGGAAAATCAGATGATGCAAAGTGCAGTCGAAGAAAAGTCAAGGCGTAATCGAGGAAAAGTCAAGGATCGTGTCTGTCAAAAGTTGCTTTTGCAAATCGGCCCTTTTAAATTTTCTCGTTTTTTAATCCTAGCTTTAATCTTTCTCCTTATGTTACTTTCCTTTTTCTTCAATTTCGAGATGGTGGCTTGCCCAATAGTGGTCGGTGGTCGGTGGAACGTAGAAATTTTCAGGGTTCTTTAATTGAATATTAGAAAAGCTCTGGCCAGTTTAACGCGGTCTAGGTTCTCAAGATCCTTTTCGTTTTAAGAATGCATTTGTCTAACAAAAAAATCAATTTGAAAATATTTTCTGAAGAATAATCAATTGTATTGCTTACAAAAATAAACAAAAGAAAATTATTTTCATTCACAAAAGTAATTAGTCATAAGTTGTTACCGAAAATGAAAATATTTTTTGTTGATTTATTTTTTTTAACAAAATAACTAATCATTTTTTGAAAAATATTTTCCAAATCTTGCACTCTAAATTGCATCAAAATAATTGATTGAAAGAAGAGTAAGTGGTCACCAATTAGCTCTATTATGTTTGGTATGATTTGATGCCCTGCTACTTAATAGCAGTGAGCATGATTTTAAGGTAGAATCTGGAGCCGAAGAACCAAATCTATGGGAACTTGTTTAGTTTTAGGTTCCAAGATATGTATGGTAAGTTGCAGGTTCTAAGTAGGTGGAATCTGAAACCTTAAACAAGATTTTGTATTTTTCTTGGTTCATATCTTTGCACGATCTGACGGTATTTCATGGCTTCCGATAATGAGCATATAATTTGAAATTACTAATCTGAGCTTCTATTTTATAACTAAGACTTTTATTTTATTAATATTTTCATATTCTTTGTGTGTCTAAATATAAATTATGATAAGTAGATTATAGCATCATTGAATGTGATGGATTCATTGCAACTATTCAATTAATAATACGGGCGGAATCTAGATAAAACCTAAACTGATTTTGGAACTTGCGATAGGATAAGGTTCAAGTTCTAGGGTATGCATAGTAAGTTTTAAATTCCAAAAAATAAGAATTTGTTCCGGCGGATAAATTCCAAGTTTCAAGTGAAATTTGTATAGAATTTGGAAATGCTCACCCTTACTACTTAAGTGTAAACGTAAGAATAAGGATGCAAGTTTTTGCATAAAAAGAAAAGAAAGATTAAGCCATTAGTCCAATGGTTGATTGTGCTAATGGAAAAGTTACTACTCCATGATAGCTTTTCAATACCACAACTAATTACAGCAAAATAGGCTTTTTAAGGAAATATTACCTATTAAATTTATTGTACGGATGTCAATTTAGTTCTAAACTTTTCAATTTTATCAATTTAACCTTAAAATTTTTGTGCGAAATTATAATATAATTCTTTTTGGTCAATTTTTGATGGAAAGAGCTAAAGTGGTGATCCAATCATCACCAGCCATCCTACATAACTCATTGCTATTGAATTGATATCCGTACAATAGATTTAGAACTATTTGGACAATTTTCCTGGCTTTTAAGGCATATACATTGGCAACTCTTTGTCATGCTCCTAATTTTTTTTTAAACAAATAAATTATATGACAACAGTGCTCCCTATTTTTAAAATATTATAGCTACATATTAGCGTCAAGTTAATATCTCCTACTAATAATGGTGTAGCACCACAAATTTAGGAACAAATATTTTGTCTCTATCTTATAATTTTGAATCACTTATTATCTTTTCCATAATATTTCAATTGTAACAAAAGTAATTGCATCTGTTGGGGATCTTTCGTGACATACGTTTACTCTATTGGAAACATATATTTTGTCCCTATCTCATAAATATGATGCAAACGTAACTTTTTTCTAAATTAATTTAGTTGAAACAAAAGCAATAGCCCCGATAATGGATGTCTTAAGGCATCTTCCTACTTAATTAGGTTTTGAGATGAATATATATTCGTCACTAGAGGCTAATAACAACAAAAGCAATTGTCTTTGTTGTGATGATTATGGCCCGACCAAGAAATGACATGCACCAGGCCAACCAAGGGCGTAGGCCAAGAGATGACAATGGCTCGAGCAAGGAAAAAGTTACCCATTAAATCTCGAACTTGCTGTACAATAATTTAGTTCTAAACATTTTAATTTTGTTAATTTAACTTTAGATCTTTGAGCAAAATTCCAATGTAGTTATTTTAGCCAATTTCCGCTATAAATCGCTTATGTGACGATGAGTCATGTAGGTGTTGATCTTGAGATCGAAGACGAAAATAAGCAAAAAGATGAGAGAAGCAGTGGGTGAGGTCTATTTCATGCATGCACTTGCTTGCAAATCTGGTTCGCCATTGTGCCGCCCTTAACCTCAACCGCTCTTCACCTCAACCACCCTCCACGCCATGGCTTGCAGACCAAAGCTGGTGGTGAGGGACAGACGCAGGGACAGGATGCGCAAAAAGTTGGATGAGGCGGGGGGGGACGGTCACGGCGGCTGCGGCTACTGCGGAGGAGCTGGGCCGAGTAGTGGAGAGAGACAGAGGATCCTTCCTAGTTGTTTAATGCAACATGTCACATTCCACAATCCCTACCCCGAAACTTTCCTCCACGGCATGATTGAAACATGCATGTTCATGTGTCCACCTAATTGCTGGGGGAAAGATTGTTCCATCATTCTCCTCCTCAACTAGGTCAAAGAATTTCATGATTTCTTCCCGGCCATGCAAGGACAAAGTTTTGGCGGTACTCTTTGGATGCCTCTGCTCAATTATTTGGAAGGCGAGGACTCTTATCAGCTAAAGTACAAAGAAGGGAACGTCGTAAAGTGTACCCAGCCATGCGCTGTCCTGGTCCATCGATTGATTGAACGGTGCTTGTGGCCTTGGCCATGGTCCTCGTCCCGGTGTTGTGTGCATTGAACCGTACTTTTTTGCTAATTGAATATGGATATTCGTCAATAAAATCCTTCCCCTTCCGAAAAACCCTCCCTCAAGAAAACCCTTCTTCTAATTTGTTTTATTTTATTTTATTTTTATTTTCTAGCACTTTTGAGATTTGCTTTATTTGGAAGATTTCTATATTTCTCTCATATTTGATTGTGATAAATGAGTGAAATTTTCTTTTGACAATGATAAAGGGTATTCTTCTATTATTTTCTTGGCCAAATCCCCAAAAGAGAAGTTTAATCTTTCGCACCTTGAAAAAAAATAATACAATCTTTCAAATGTCTCAAAGAAAAGCCTAACTTTTTCCATCTGGGATCTAGCAAACATTATAAAAGAGTTAAAAAGGCAAGTCTTTTCACCAGTGGAACACAAATGATCTCCATTATAGTTTCCGTCCGTCCTCATCGTCAAATCGCAGCTCATCATCGAAGGCAACTCACTTTATTGAGGCACAAAACGAACCACGTTGCTCACGACAAAAGTGACATCGTTTACAAAACGCAAGATTAGGATGAGCACAGTGATTTAACAGTGAGAATGAATAGAATTATTAATAGGGGTCACCTTTTCTAGGACGTTTGAAACATTATGTTATTTTTGCCCAAAATGCTAAAGGCCGTTTTTTTTTGGGGGGGGATTTGGCCATTATCTTTTTTAGGCAAGAGTTCATTTTTGGTCCCTAAACCTGCGCATTATTTTGATCAACTTCTTGGACTTTTGATTTACATAATCAAGTCCTTAAATTTGCATAGATTTTCTAATCAAGTCCATTCACTTCCAAATCGAGATGATCAGAACTAACTTACCCGTTGGAGCTGGCAACATTCTAACGAGGAAAGATTCCTTCCCACGTTGGAGCATCAGTTAATGCACGAGAATAAAAACCTTGAAAATCAAAACCATAATAAGATCTTGAGTCAGGAGAATTCTACACAGGCTTTCTGCGCTCAAGCTTTTCCGCGTCAGATCTCTTTTAGGCTCTGCATCTTCGGTCCTTGATGTCTAAAATCTTTGAGCTTTTACTCTGTATACTTTAATTTTGTGCTATTTTAGTCCCCGACCATCATCAATGTGCAATCTTATTGATATATTACACGGCGTATCTGGACAGTTCAAAAGGAATACTATATTAAAACATCTGAATTCTTATTTACTCGCACAATCTGTGGTCCATTTTCTGCATCATATGACCACAAGAGACTGAAATTACACACCAAATAAAGGAAGAAATTGGTAAATTTGAACACGTATCGTCCTTTGGACCATCGAATTCTTGGGGTAGATCCAAAAAGGTAAAATTTCAATTTTGGTTCCCGAGCTTATTCATTTTCCTTTTTCCTTTTTTTTTTTGAATTTTTCACTTGTCCAATTTAAACCTTGAGCTCTCGTAACTTTCCTAGTCAAGTCCCTCCAGTTTCAAATCCATTTAATGGGCGTGTCCATGGAGGAACCTAGAACCTAGAACCTAGAATCCGAAATTTGTAACCTAAAACCTAGAATAAATTTTAATATTTTTCTTGGTTCATATCTTTATGCAATCTCATGATATTTCAATTGTTCGATAATGAGTGTGTAATTCGTAAGCACTAGTTTGAATGCTCCTCCTTTGCCCCCGGCCAGCCACACCACCACGGCCATGGTCCACCTCCCGCTCTCTTCAACATCCAAGGTCCCTACAGGGACAAATCAATTGCACTCTCACATGGAATATATGGATGAAGTTCCTAATCATACCGCTTTGATACCTGCTTCAGTTAAAATGAAGGGGCTTCAGCTTCCTACTATGGACACTCAGACCCCCAGGAAGATCAAGAATTCAAAGACGATACCTATTCTGACTGCTGCCAAAAAACAGAAACGGTATACACCTTATGACAAAAAAAGTTTATTGCTCTATGACTTGGATGAAGCAAACCTGATGGACACACCTGTGCTTGGCATTGAAGACGACCGCACTCGGGCTCCGGTAGCTGGCCCAACACAGCAGTGTGACACTCCCATACTTATTGCTGACAAGCAAAGTACAAGGGCTGAGGTGGCTTGCCCTCAAAAGCCACCGCTGGCAAAATGAAAATGCTGAGTTGGAACTGTCAGGGTCTTGGGTCTACCCTGACAGTTCACGCCCTTCGGGCCCTTGTGGCTCGAGAACGCCCAGATCTCCTGTTTTTAATGGAGACAAAGAATGGTCTTGCAAAGTTAGCAAAAATTCAGAAACAGCTTAAATTTCCTCACTCTTTTTTGGTTAACCCTATTGGTCTAGCAGGGGGTTTAGCTATCTTTTGGCATGCTCATCTCAATATCAGCATAGTTCATTCGGATCCTGATTTTATCGACCTGTTTTGCACTGACTTGGGGAACCATATTCCTACTCGCATCACCTGTATTCATGCGCCAGCAGTGTTTAGGCTTCGGCAGCAATTGCAGGAGGTTCTTCGGCGGATTGCGGAACTAACTCTTTACCGTGGCTCTGTATAGGAGATTTCAACGAAGTAATTTACCACTGGGAGAAAGTAGGGAAAAAGTTAGTTGATTTTCATCGTATGTCCTCTTTTCGCGAGGTGTTGCATGACTGCTCCTTGATTGATATGGAGAGCAAAGGCTGTGCATTTACCTGGGTAAATAACCGTCAAGGCGAAGATAGTATTAAGGAACGTTTGGACAGATCTCTGTGCAACTTTGAGTGGAGACTAGCTTTTCCGGATGCTGTTGTCAGCGCTCTTCCAGCAGTGGGTTCTGATCACAGCCCGCTCCTTCTAAATACTGTAGCTTCCCAACCCCGGCGAGCCCGCCCCTTCACTTTTGAAGCCTTTTGGCTCGAACACCCGGACTGTAGCAAGGTTATTTCCAATGTTTTGCAGCAACCAACCAATGCTCACCATGATTTACCATACCTCTTAAAAAAGGTCAGTCTTGCACTTTCCTCATGGAGCCGCCGGACTTTCTCCAATGCTAACAAGCGAATCTGCGAACTGCAATATCAACTTCAACAGATCATCAATCAACAGGATATTCCCTATGACAGAAATGAAGTAACAACACTTAAATCAGAAATTCAGCAGCTTTGGCAACAAGAAGAGAAGTTCTGGGCTATGCGCTCGAGAATCAAATGGTTGCAATGGGGCGACAAAAATACTAAGTTCTTTCACGCCACTACCATTCAAAGAAGGCAGCGAATCGTATTACGATGTTACTCGATGAGGATCTTGGTCAAGTTAGAGATGAAACTATATTAAAGGACAAGACTCAACTTTATTTCTCAAACCTATATCAATCCGTTGGGTTTCGTGATTATGGCCCAATCCTCGACCGGTGCCCCCGCTAGTCACCCCGAAATGAATATGGCTCTCACCGCCAATGTTACTAAGGCCGAAGTTCGTGCAGCCACCTTTCAGCTAGGAGGGAACAAGGCCCCGGGCCTGGATGGCCTCAATGGACTGTTTTATCAGTCCAACTGGGACACTCTAGAGAATGTAGTGTTCAATTCCGTCCAGGAGTTCTTCCTTTCTGGTCACATGCCCTTGGCTCTCAACCAAACTGCTGTTACCTTAGTACCAAAGATCCCCCTCCCACAGAGTCTCGACCATTACCGTCCTATTAGTTTATGCAATTTCGCCTATAAGATCATCTCCAGAGTCCTAGCTAATCGGCTGAAACCTATCCTGCCACAACTGATTTCACCTGAACAATCGGCTTTTGTTAGTGGGCGTCAAATACAGGACAATATTTTGGTGGTCCAGGAGGTTATCCATCAGCTTAAAACCAAAAAACGTCGGCATCACTTCCCGGCAATCATTCGTATGGATATGCAGAAAGCTTTTGACAGAGTTGAATGGGATTTTTTGAAGGCCTACCTACACAAGATTGGCTTCCATCCTCAATGGGTTCAGTGGATATTCCAATGCATATCAACCGTATCTATCAGTATCAAGTTTAATGGTCAACAGTTGGCTTACTTCCGACCTACTAGAGGTATTCGTCAAGGGGATCCTTTATCCCCTTATCTTTTCATCCTCTTGACGAATCTATTATCCAATCTCATTCATCGAGCCATAGATACGGGACAACTCACAGGTGTTAAACTTAACAGGTTTAGTCCTACCCTCTCTCATTTGTTCTTTGCAGACGATGCTATATTCTTTGTAAATGGCACTACTACTGACTGCCATGCCCTAGCAAGTATTCTGTCTCAATATTGTTTAGCTTCGGGTCAATCCATCAATCGAAATAAGTCTGGTATCTTTCTTAGTAAGGATTGCCCGATCCGTCTTAAAGTTAACCTAGCAGGTGAACTCCGAATACCTGTGCTGGAACGAATGGGCAGATATCTAGGCATCCCCACTGATTGGGGTCGATCAAAACGGGAGCTCTTTTCTTGGATCTTAGGTAAGGTCAATTTTAAATTGGAGGGATGGAAGGAGAATCTAATCTCAAAGGGTGGCAAGGAAGTCCTTATTAAAACAGTTGTGCAGGCCATTCCCCAGTATGCGATGTCTGTTTTTAAAATTCCATTATCTATCTGTAAATCTATTGAAACACAGATTGCTAGATTCTGGTGGCAGAATGATTGTCGAAAAAAGGGGATACACTGGAAACAATGGACTGTGTTGAAAGAGCCTAAGGCGAAGGGAGGATTAGGCTTTCGTGATTTGGCGGCTTTTAACAAAGCCATGTTGGGTAACCAGGCATGGCGACTCATCCAACAGCCGTCCTCACTGTGGAGCAAACTATTTAAGGCACTCTATTTTCCTACACAAGACTTTCGCTACGCCCGGAAAGGAGTTCGCCCTTCTTGGGGCTGGCAAAGCTTACTGTTAGGAAGGGAGGTTATACTTCCTAATCTACAGTGGTCGGTTGGCGACGGCACAAATATCAACATTAGGCAGGATCGGTGGCTTCCTAGGGGTATTCTTGGTGGACCTCTGCATCGTGAAGAACCAACAATGGTGGCTGATCTACTAGTCCCGAATTCAAATAACTGGGATATCGAGACTCTAAACACCTATTATGATGCACAAACAGTACATGACATACTCAGCATTCCAGTGCGACGAAACCTCATCAATGATAAACTAATCTGGACAGATACAACAAATGGCCGATTCGCCCACAAAGTGGCTATCATTATATCGAGGATCAGAAAGAGAGTCCCTGACCTTACATGCCTCATCGTCATATCAGGCGCCTCCTCATCTTTGGAAGCGCATCTGGAAGCTACACCTCCCACCGAAGCTCAAGGTCTTCTGCTGGAACGTCTGCCATAACGCCTTGCCCACAAAGGACAACCTCTATCGACGTCATATCAACCCTGATCCTCTTTGCCCTCTTTGTAACACCCATCAACCGGAGACGATCGAGCATCTCTTCTTGTTCTGCCCCTGGACATCTGACATATGGTCATACCCGTCAATCGGTCTTTCTTTCGCAAATGCCAGTATCAGCCGCATCGATGAATGGTTTGCTCGCCTTATTTGTGATAAAAAGCTCGTACACGCTCTGGAGTTTATTGTTGCCGTCGGTTGGCAGCTCGGAAAGCCGAAATCGCGCGATCTTCTCCAACCGTCGCCTCGATCCATCCTCTGTTGTTCTTGCCGCCATAGCCCAGTTTCGTTCTGCTCAGCTCTCCCATCCCTCTCTGTTGCAACATAGTCACCAAGGCGACAGTTTGGCTTGTTTCTGGCAATCTCCTCCTCCGGGATCCATCCGAATCAACATCGATGGGGCTTTCATCTCCGGAAACCTCACCGGATCTATTGCTGTCATTTGTCGTGACCATTCGGGGCTTTTGAAGGATGGATTTACCAGATCTGTCTAGGCCGCGTCCGCTCTGCAGACAGAAACACAGGCGCTTCTTTGTGCTCTCCGGTACGTGCTTCAGCTCCCTTCAATGACTAACCATTTTGAGATTGAATCGGACTGCCTTGTTTTGGTTGAAGCCCTCAACGGTCGGCAAGAACCTCCATGGGAGATCCGCCCCCTTCTCCACGAAGTCGCTCTCCTCTGTCGCTCTATCCCTCTTTTGCAAATTCATTTTTGTGCTAGGGTTGCCAATTCGGTTGCCGATTGGGCAGCACGTGCCCACAATACGGGCTGCCTCTCCCCTTGTTGGGCCGAAGCCCCCTCCCCCTTCTCGACCTGCTGTTATCCGACCTAATAGCCGCCGACTGTATTTCCTCTATTTATAATTAAGTTATATTTCCTGATCAAAAAAAAAAAAAAAAGAGGCCATTTGGTTACGTGTACGTAATCAGTTTTCTCATATTTGAAAGCAGAATAAAATGGTAATTTTAAATGAAAATAGTTTTTAGATGGTGATAAAATGATGTTAATCAACAATTTCAAATTAATGAAGCAAAATTTTGATACCAAAAGACCGCAAATCTCTTCTATGTAATTAAGTGCATTTTTTTTCTCCTTCACAACAAAATTGATCGACATTCCTTGGTTATCTTCAAAATCATTAGAAGAAAGTGTCACAATCCGATCTGACGGGAACGAGAGTGATCGTTGAAGCCAAAGAGGGTTTGTATAAGGTGCGGCTTTGACTTTAAAATGGCATGGGGATAGAAATGAACCAAATCTCACATTGTCCGAGTGTGATGAGGCGATGTGCTATAGAAGGAGTAGCACCGATTTTAACTACCAATGAGGTCTTTTCTAGACAAAGCTCAAGAAAACAAAATCGTGCGAGCTCTGATCTAAAGCAGACAATATTATTGGTAAGTGGGGCCATAGTCAGCACTTACAGAAAGAGTTGTTTCAAAATTTTATTTTATTTTTAAACTTAAGAATTCGTCTTGTAGATGATATATTTATGGAACTACTAAAGCACATGAATCCATCTAGACTCTTGTTCACCCTAAAATTCACACGATTGTACCTACTTGCTTTAGTTTTCTCCTTTTCATCTTGTCCTCTAAATGTACACGATGAATAATGTATTCTCATTGCACTTTCTGTATGTAAATATCGGCATCGGCATATCTTCCCTTTGGCTGCGTTTGGCAGTCGGGATAAAATTCGGGATAGGATATAATTTATCCTATCCTACGTTTGGTGCTCACTCGGGATAGGATAAAGTCGGATATAAGGGGATATAGACAGGGATAAAATTATCCCACGGGGGGTGGGATAAAGGTGGATAGGATTTCTAACGTCCATAATAGGAAAGTTATTTTTTTTAATAACAAATTTATTAAATTAACAAAATTGAAATTATATTTCAATATAAATAATATTTGAATTCTAATTTAAGAAAATAAAAATAAAATTTTATTTTTAATTAATCTTATTTTAATTCTATTTTATAATAAACATTCAATCTATAAATTAAATATTTATATTTATTATATATTTTAGGTATTTTTGTATTTTAAATATGTTAGTACAGTTTACTATTTGATAAATTTTTATTAAAGAATGATGAAAGGGAAAAAAGAAATAATAATGAAAATAATATAAAAAAAAAGAGGAAAAATATAATAAATAATAAATAATAAATAAATTAAGGAATAGTGTTACGAGATATTTTCACCATCTTCATTTATGAACATTTATGTTCATTTATAATGATATGTCGTTTATATAAATAAATAAAAATGTATACATGTGAACATATCCGACTTTAATACTTGTGATTCACCAAACATCAGACGGGACATAAAAAAATCCTGGATTTCATATCCTATCCTATCCAATCCTATCCCGATTAGAAATCCGGACGACCAAACGTAGCCTTTGTTTATTTTAATTAGTTATTATGTACTTTAGCTATGTAGTTTACTTAACATAGCACCTGAAATTCGAGCATATGCTAGGACCATTTTGATAAGAATAAAATTGCTTTTCGTCTACGTTCAAAGGGTTTATGATATAAGTGGTTCATAAATTTGATCCAATGTGCAACGTAATACGTAAACTTTAAATTTGTTTAATAAGTGCTTTTCGTCCTTGAATTTTAACCCAATAACTCTTCGATTAGAAAATCACCAAAATTGTGTGATATAAGATCCCAGAAGTATATCATTACGCGATCATAAAAATCTACGATCTAATGACACGGAAATGAGTGGTTGGACTTAAAAGTGGCGGCTATCGCACGAAAATGTTATCTATGGGCTGTAGAATTTATAAACTCGATATATATCTATAACTAAATTTTTTTTCCCGCAGAAAAGGAAGTAAGGGTAGACTGGTAAATCACTTATGGGGGTTTCAGTTTACCCGTCAGCTGAATCCCAAGCCCGTCCAAACCCCCACAAGACTTCACAAATTGGATCCTGAATTCGTCACAAAACCCTAAACCCGAAAACCCCATAAGTCCTATTAAGGTCGAGGGGAATGGGAACTCGATAAAAGCCGACCCGCTTCCATACCTAACTATTTTGGTCACAATTATCTTTGAAACTACTTTGAAGGACATGTCCTAATCGTGCTATAGGCCATTTTCGGCATGTACTCCCGTGGAAGAATATATATAAACTTGAAATTGTTCTTTGTCAACCCTAAATTAGCTGGGAAGGATGCTGTCTCCAGACACCATAGATATAAAGCACAAACATCATATTCTTTTTTTCTTCTTTTTTCTTTTCGTCGCTATTTTCGTTTTTCTGGGCCAATAAATTCACCGATATTAATGTCTTGGTCTGCCCATTTTCCGTAATTTATTCTCCACGAAGAACAAATTCAGTGGTCCAGCTTGCTTCCAACTTGTGAAGAACATCAGGATCTTTGGCCAGTATTTCTGCATTTTGGGAGGATGAAAAAAATTGAAATATCGTCTGCTAGGTCTGAAATTATCACAAATTAAACCTTTGCGATTTGTCAAAAGCTTTACGATTTAGCGGTGTCCATTTAAAGTAGAACTTAGCTCTTTACACGAATATGGACCGTACCCTTCCTCTTTTATTCTTTCCCTTGTCTTCTCTGTTCCTTTGTCGTTCAAATGTTAGATTGCGCCTTCAGTTATAACTATTTGAATCTGGCACTTACCTTTCATAGAGCAAACTTTCGTGATTAGTTACTGACTCACAATGACTGTTCGGTATGAAACTAAAGTTTATTGCCTGATATGTTATTCATACTGTGTGTACGAATTATGTAATTGTCCAATATGTTGTTTACGACTTTGTAGAATTTGTGATTAGTTAAACGAACGAGTCACATGACGCTTTTAGAGCACTTGACAATGTCATAGATGGGATGCTAGAAATTAGTGTCAAATTATGTAATTGTCTGATCTGTTAGATCACAACTTTTTATGACCTGTAATTAGTTAAACGGATGAGTTGCATGATCCTTCTGGAGCACCTAACAATGTCACAGAACCAGACGATGGAAGTTGGTCTCGAATTACGCGATTGTAGGATGCGTTGTTCACGACTTTTTATAACTCGTGATTAGCTAAATGGACGAGTCAGGGAAGGATGCGTCTAGAGCAGCCGACAATGTCACAAAACGGGACGCAGGAAGTTGGTCCCAACCTGGAATTGTATGGGGTACTTGTGGTCACGGCGCCTGTTCATGTTCTGATGAGTAACTCTTGGATTAATTATAGAGCTGGAGCCGGGACCAAAAACAGCAGGAAAAAAAAAAAAGGCTGGAGCACTTTGTCCCCAATAAAGTAAGATGTAAAGGGTCTTGAGATCTACAACAGAATGTTTCAAATATTTCCACAGAAAATATAAATGATATATCATCTGATATTCATAATTCACATTAGCTTCTGTAAGTACTACTTAGTCGGTATTTTTACATTTGATTCCTTTATTAGATTTTGTAGAAAAGCCTGCACAATTCAATGTATGTATCTTTTCACTACTTCTCCGATAACTTGGTCCAAACACAAAATGGTGTAATTAGGGTTTTTATCCAATGGTGATCACAACAATGTGGCTATCTACTAAAAGGGTATTGTTGTTTGATAAATCATACCTTCGTAATCATCAATTTTTATCTTTAAACCCTGAAAACATAGTACTATTTTTCCTATTAGTAACAAACGCTTATACACGTTGCATGTGTGCAAAAAATAAAATAAAATCTCACATTTTAATTAGTAAAGTCATTTCAGTTATTAAATAAAAAAAGAAATCAGTGGCATAGTACAAAGAATTTGTGCAAAGTATGAAAAGGGAAAAGCATTCTACAAAGAACTTGTAGAATAGAAAATTATCAAACTTGAAATAGAACCATACGAGAAATCAATAAAATTTTAGACTTTAAACTTTTTTAATCATGGATATAATATCTTTAATTAAAAAAAAAAGCCGAGGTCTTCTTACAATATGGGGTCTTTTTGCTTTGTATTATATAGTATCTATAACATAGATGAATCGCATGGATCGATCTTCACACATTAATTAGAGTTAATCAACATTCAATATTCCGATCAAAGGCATATAGTCCAAAAAGGCGAAAGAAAAGAGAATATTTGCAATCTTTTTGGAACTGATGGAGTGCGTCCTTCAAATGTTTCTGGACCGTCAAAAAAAGTGCGAATGATTCCTCACCAAAAATAAGAATGGTGGGCTATGAATGATTTTTCTACAATTTGTCAAAGATTGAATTGGATTCTTACACCAATACTTTGGTGGCGTAAAGGTGCAATTGCGACCGTATCTAAGGGCATCTACCACCAGATTTCTTCTTCCAAGACACGGTAGGAGCGTATAATTAAGGCATATATAATTGGTACTTGATTCGTTGTTTCTAACTCAAGCACAGTGTTGGAAATCTTAGGAAACACTACATGGTTAATCCTAAATCTATTGTATGGATATTAATTTAGTCATAAATTATTCAACTTTGTCAATTAAGTCTTAGACGTTATTGTGAAATGATAATGTAGTCATTCTGGCCAACTTTTGTTAGAAATCGCTGACATGGCAGTGTGGTCATTATCAGCCGTCATAAGTGAATTTCAGTGAAAATCAACTAAAAGGACTATATTATAATTTTGCGTGAAAGTTTATATATATTTATATGAATACGCTAATTATACTTTTACAAACCAAGGGCACATATGTGGAGATCCATGAATTACTCTGCAAGTCTCGTGAACCGATTAAGTTCAGGTTTTTGATCTATGCAAGTGGCTTTATCGAAGAGGTTTGCTCACAATTTGGGATATTCAAACAGATGATCTACAGCGTCTAAGTTGGAAATCTCTACAACGCCCCAACCAATTATACCAACCTTAAGGGATGAAAATTCAATTAGTTGATCTCTTTGTGTTCACGAATTGCAATTCCTGTTTTTTCTTGTTTTCACTACTTCATTTGCGGCTCTATTTTTTTACTAGGATACTAAAAACAATATGTCTCCACGAGATTATCCTAAATTAGTTATGAAAAAACTTTTTCTACGCTGACTGAATTGACAATAAAATTTCACCATCTATTTTTGAAAGTGAATCGCATCAAAGTAAAACAGAGGAAATGCATTTGCTTCACGTCTTATTGAACTTTCAATGCTTGCCATGCAAAGCTCGTCTTTACTTGATATATATATTGGTGCTAAAGGAACCGCTTTGGCCGACAGTCGTCACGTAAACTCCCAAGTAACGCTAGCAGGGAAACTACCACCCCGGCACCACGTGTCAATCACCTAATAGCCCGCCAGCCTTCTTGTAACTTGCATCGCAATGGTTTTGAACTCCTGACCTTCCCTCAAAGGACTGAAGCCTACCCAGCGGAGCCACTATGGCCGGTGGTATCTTTACTTGATATTCAAACGGAATAAAATGACCAAACTTTTTTCTTGTACACAAACAATTAAATTCGCATCCAAAATCTGATTTTTTTTTGCCATTAATTTAATTACGGTACAATAGAATGATTCCCCGCTAGATTAATATTATTATCATTAGAAGTATCATGATGTTATTTATAAATAAATTGCAAAAAAAATAATGCTAAATATTCTAAGGTTTAGTCTACAAAATTGCCGTACCAAATATTGCGTCTTTTATTGACTTATGTTTTATTTACTATGTCTTTTGGGCTAATGGGCTGACAATGGATATGGCACAAGCCCATTAAGACCAAAACATGGTTGGCCTTTAATTTTCCGGACGTAGTCCAATCCGCTACTCACGTATTACCTAAGTCATATTAAATGACACCACGTACCCATTTGATCACTTCTAATTGTAGCATTTCAAAACTGGACGAGCCAACTTTGTTTTAAATGTGCTGCAACTATAATGAGCTCGCTGATGCTGAATACCTCATTCACTATAGAAACACTCATTCTCAGAATTGTAACTATTGCGAGAAAACTGTGCCAGACAATCTTTTTAAGTTCTTAAATCTGCAGCACAACGGCAAAATCTGTCTTTTCACTCCCTCATCGAAAATATAATGGCTTATGTCGCTTTAGGTCGCTATTGCTTCAAAATGTGCAACAGGCAACCGGTCGAATAAAAGCCAAGGGAGTCAACCAACATTGCCAAACTGGGGCTCAAAACTCATGACCTACCAGGATTAGGCGATTTGGCGGTTCGTTACCATGTCCAAATACTCAAAAGACTACAAAAAAGGCAGCTTCAGAAAATCAACTCTTTATACATTGGACATGAATAGGGTGTACATTTAACAGTTCTAGCCATGAGATGAAAAGCTATCGAATCCCCACTCCGAAAGGTATGACATGAACCATGACCAGGTATGAACTATGACTATAAAAGACTCCGACGACGACTGATATATTGTGGCGGCACGCTAAGGCCCAAAATGGATAGAGTCATAAGGAGATGCAAGAAATATAATATCATGACAAACATGATCTCGAGGAAAACTCCAGTGTAAATGTATTGGAGATACAGTTGTTAATGTGGGTCACCACCATGAGAGGCGAGCTTGACAATGCTTTATTAATCTATGGCAATTATGAGAAAACCAACCGATACATACATGAGAAAGACAGGGTAGAGGGCAAGAGCTTTTCTCCTAGGATTGACGGCTGAGCTCATGAATGGATATGCAGCCCAGGAGCTCCAAGCCAACGTCACGCACACAACAATCACTTTCAGTATTACGTTGTCCTTCAACAAGCAGATCAGGGCTCCGACATCCAAAGGGAAGAGACAATAACCAAGGAGGCTCAGGCTCTGAAAGAAAATGATATGACCACCCTGAAACAATGCATAAAAACACTCATCACACAAAAGGGTAGATATTTATATAAGAATGAAACAAAGACTACTGCATGATTTAAGTATATTCCCACCTTGAATACTCCACTACGACAAAATATGAGTTCACCAACACTTTAGTCATCATACTTACAATAAGTACATTGTTTGTTTAAACAAAACTAAAGAGCTTTACCAGCAACAGCACATTCAGTGTCAGAATAACAGCTCCAGCTGCAAGTAGTGCAAATGCAACAGCAAAAACCTCAGACTGCACAAAAAGAACGAAGTGAATTAGTGTAAGTAACTGCATCATTGTGTAATGAAATTAAATTAGCATATTTCATACTAAGAAGTGACAGTTCTACAGTTCATATATATCATCATGTACACCAAGAAGCTTCAAAGGGTACATGCATACAAGGCAGGAGTGAAAAAGAAAAACAATGAAACCAACACCTCATTAATAGGGAAACAGTGAAACTATGCCACAAGAAACTATACAATAAGAAGTGGGGGGAAAAATGAAATTTGTTTCTTCCAGATTACTCTTATGTTGTCCTCTTTAAAAAAAAACTCGAGGTTTGGGCAATTGTTCATCAAATGAAGGGTAGTCATTTACAAGAAACGTAATGGACTAGAAGAAGCCCTTTAATGATGACTGCCAAAGGAAAATTCTATTACTCATCCTCTTGAATACAATTACAGTGCTTGATACCTTCACTTGTAGTTGATACATACACACACTTCATTATCTAAGTCCATGAAGTAGATACTAGGAACACTGCATAACACGAGCAATGCTATCGACAAGGACAAACACATCACCAAGCCAAACACCCCCCCCCAAAAAAAAAAAGAATAAGAAAAAAGAAAAAAGACATACCCTATTCAATTAGGAACGCCAAGCACTTTAGGTTATACAAAAAATTTGATCCATTAATGTAACACCTCAAAGACAATCACCCCATGCACCCACATGAGTCCGGCATGTTTGTTTTCCTTTAACCATGCAAGGGATTCGATTTATTTAGCTGCCAAATATATACTGTGTAAGTAAATCACGTACAACATTAGGTAAACTCCTTTGATGGTTGCTCCAAAGACTTGGAATACCGAATACCCTTCTGCTCACAGGGTTAGGGGGTTTCATGTAAGCAGTCATCCCTAATGCCAGCTCTTGTACTTGAGTTTTCTTACTAAGCAAAACTAGTTAGGTTATCAAGCAGGATCAAGGAGACTGAATGGAGTCAAACAACCTGAGCCTACACAGACATGATCTACATATTGCATGGCAAATGATTTGACAATGTGATACATAGATAATCATGGGCAGCCACTAAACAGGCGTTCACCTCACTGACTATGTGAACTGAGCAGACTCTTCACACAGTGTCTGATTTTTCTCTTTTATCGTTTTATTTTCTCCAAGAAAATCACCTACTACTTGGCTCAATTCTCATGGTACTAGAAGATGCTGAATGAGTTGGTTGTGATGCTTCAGAATTACAGCTTTGACAGAGTGCAAGAAAAGTACAAACAATGCAATTTGGTCACAATGCATCAATGGCCCAAAGATCATTTCTCCCCTTCAGTTTGAAATAAAAGTCACAACCTGTCCAGCAGTATTTGAAAGTAAAAGTCACAAACCCATTGTCAAGTTCATTCATTATCCTATTTAGAGTTGAATCAGTCCCCTTCAATTCTCCTTGTTAACTTACTCTTTCTCATCTAATGGCTGTTGAAAACTCCACGCACATGCTTCTATCTTCAGTCTCCATGTCTTTTTTACATTCAATGCATTCTGAATATTGTGGATTTTAGCTGAAATGATCTAAGGAGGATTGGCTTAGGTTGAGAATACATAGCTGTGCAGCTTTCATACACTCTCTCAAAGCTGCATTTCCAATACTATTAGAACTGGGCCAAGTATTAGATGATTATGTATTTATCATGGAAAATGAAGTGATAAAAGGAAAACCAAACACATTGTCTTCATACATCATCCTGGCACTTGAACAATGGATATTCCCAAATAATTACTCCCAGGAGAATGCCCACTTCAGGTTATTTGGTTTCGTAAACCAGCCCTACCCCTACCCAATCAATGTTCTACGTGAGTCATGACTAGTGCAGTTCAATGTGCCAGCAGTCGTGTCCTTGTGGCTGTAATTGAGCTAGTGGTAAGGTGATTATTTTAAGTTCTTAACCCATTAATTGCGAACCAACATCCAACCAAGGAAATAGAATGATTCCAGAGGGTCAGAGACTCATTGATTTGACCAATGACAAACATGGACACATGTCTAGATGTCTGGCTGTTTGTCTGTCAAAGTCTAGGTCATATTAACTTGGCTGAAGAGGTTTTGAAAATTGGACATGGATATAAGTACGAGTCCACTGCATTGAGAGCAAATTGACCAGATGAATATACATGCAATATCTTGAATATTTCTGATACAACCATCTGAAAAAATTTGTATCAAGAAAAGAGCTGCAGCTTCCATCTTATGTATATCCGTTCTCTCTCTTTCTCTCTCTAAAACGAAGTACAGCAACACAGATAACCCCATGTCAAGATTAATCCGACAACAAATTCAACCTCACATAGTCGTTTTATAATAGGAATCCCATTCTCCAGCAGCATATCCTATTTCAAATTACACAATTGAGAGATATGTCCCTGTACGGAGTCTTAGCAAGTTAGCAAACAGCCAAATATACCCAGTAATGCCAATGGTTCCCACATGCTTTGTTCCATAAATAACATAATTGCATAGAAAACCTCAAAAGTATAAGAGTTAAAATTTTTCCCAGGACAAAGTGGTTACCCTATGAACTAGAGAACCAAGTGGGGATCTGGGACTTGAACCCTGGATTAACAAGCTCTACAAGGCGCAGAGAGAGAACCCTGGATTAACAAGCTCTACAAGGCGCAGAGAGAGAGAGAGAGAGAGAGAGAGAGAGAGAGAGAGAGAGAGAGAGAGAGAGAGAGAGTTTATTGTAACTGGATACCATGATGGTTCCTGGATGGTTTGTGTCACCAAATAACATAACTGGCATAGTCAACCTTGGTGAAGAAGAAGAAGAAGAAGAAGAAGAAGAAGAAGAAGAAGATTCTCTTCCTTGATAAAGCGGATACCCAGTCAAAAAGAAGCTTGGGATGCAAGCGGGAAAACTTAAACTTGACTGACTACCTATTCAAGGCAGAGTGACTACCCGCTCAAGGCAGAGAGATCTAATATATCAACTATTCTTCGAAATTTGCTTCTAGAACTATGAGATCACAATAGAAAGGCAGTCAAGTAGGCTATTGCTGCCACAATTTGTGGTCAAAGTTATGTTGGCAACGGATGATAAAGAGATAGGTAATGACAAGCATAGAGGCGGACAAATATTAAGATGAATGCAAGAGGGATTGAAAAGTTGTTGAAGAGAGCTCATAACAGTATAGGGGCAATTACTAGAGCTGTTTCACAATCAGTTACGGTCAGCACTAGCAATGACCATCATGTGGTTGGCACAAGGCCATCTTTAAACCATAGATATACTGAAAGTGGTTGAGCCCTGTGACTGTATCTGAAGCTGCTGATCCTACTATAGTCAATACAAGCCATCTCTAAAACCATGAGCCTATAGAGGTCAAACACTCGGTAAGTTGACATCTCATATTATTGAAGTTGCTTCCCCCAAGCCTCTACAATTCTACCAAAACATTGTGGGCTGGCTAAGCCCATCCAATAGGAAAGAATCATCATACAATCAGCAAATCTATTCAAATTTTCCATTTTGAAGGAAACATGCCTAGTTTCATCCCTAAACCAAAGTCTGTCTTTGTTATTTTCTTTCAAAAGAAGAAAAATGGTACAAACTCCACCCAACTTTTTGCACGACTATTACCCCCTTCATGTAATATTCCCATTCTTAACAGGTGAATTGACTTAAATTGTGACGTAGGAGAAGAGAAATACCCAAACAAGAATATGCTAACATGAAATGAGATCCAGCATGTGTTTCAGCAACATAAAGAATCCTCGAACTTACACTCGAACTAGTGGAGTAACTTCAGTATGTAAATCTAATCATGGGTTTAAAGGAGGGGTTTTTAAATGCATAATTGATGTATCCGTGGTTCAGAGGGGCTTAAACCTTATCAACAGGTGTAGAGGACCTGTTAAACTTGGGTTTCAGCAACATAAAGCACCCCCTTGAACTTACGCTCAAACTAGTGGAGTAACTTCAGTATATAAATATAATCAGGGGTTTAAGGGAAGAAGAAGAGAAAAAGCAGAAAAGGGGGGTGGGATTTAACTGCATTAATAAAGTTTCCATGGTTCAGATGGCTTAACCTTATTAACGGGTGTAGAGGACCTGTTAAACTTGGGCGCTAACAAAAAAGTTTGTTAGGATCCCCTGATTGTGATCCAGACATACTAGACCCAACAAAAACTGCTGTTTCAAGCAAAGGCCACTCAATTATCTTATTCAAGAAAAGACATACCATAATATAGTCTTCCTTCTGGACAGATCAGGTACCCAAGGACAGAATTTGACCGACGATCTTAACAAGCACTATATATCGACTGTTCATTGTCTGATCCAATGCAATCTCATTCACTAAGCGTAAAACCTCCTACCCATCAGGTAAACATGTGATAGTCAGACAAGATCTATTGGCAATAACGGCTAGGTTGATGCACTTCTCATGAGATTCACGTTTTTCAACTTAGCAGTTACATTTCCTCCAAATATTTTTCTTACTAAGATGTTCCATCAACACCATAATGCCTGAATTTTCCAAGTGCAACTCAGATTGAAATACCACAGGTGACATATTCTCCGCATCTTGTTAAAGCCTCCTTTTGATTTCTTAGTCATCAATAATAAATGTTCAGTTATTTTTCGATCTCTCTTTAAATTTGAGCCATTTCTTATCACCAAGAAAACTGACGATTAAATTGTAAATCCATTTCTAATGCATCCTCTCTCTTGAAAAGCAGGCTCCTCAGTTATCAAGTGTATTAGATGAGCTTATCCACCTCCCTCTTAGTCCAATAAGAACATCATGGAATCTTATTGTACTGACTGTGACGTAAATTGCATGAGTGTCAGCCCCCAACAATTCCTATATCTTGACTATATCAATGTCGACAGCCTCTGAACAGGAATAACTACATAGTCAATCACAATGAGTGACTTCTGAAGGAATCACCTATATCTCCTACTACAGAGAGATATCCAGTTCATGCCTTCTCTGCAACTATAGATAATGCAGCTTTGCATCAACGTTCAAATTCTAGTCACATCGCATCAAGAAGAAATAAGTAATGCATATACCAAAAGGAAACCATAACACAAAAGAAACATCAAGATCGGCGTGAAGCAACAGGAGTAATTTAGAATGTTTATCAGCTAGACTAAAAACAGACACCAGAAGCCAATCTACTATGCCAAGTAGAACCATCTGCAAATTCTGGACTTAGAAATCTCAGTCAACCACGCATCAGATATACCGAACATCCCAACAAACAATGCCCAGATCAAGACCCTAATTTCATGCAAGAGAAGACAAAAACTCGACCACCCAGCACTCTAGATCCATAATTCGAAGCACAGTGTTTCTGCATGCATCGCCATGCCATAGCCATAGCCCGAAAAATCACGCGTCAAAGAATCGCGCATAGTAAAAGACAATACAATATCAACAAGAACTCACCTTCTTGACCGATGCAGACCACGAAAGCACGAGACCCAGAAACACGATGAAGAAGAAGGGACCCCAGAGATCCCAATCCCTCAGGGCCTTCCCGGGGTCTTCCCGGTACGGGTTCGGGAACACCACCAGCTTCAAATTGCTCACGATCCTCGACATGTCCCGCTTCACCGTGTCCCAGACGGGCTCCGTCAGCGTGTTCGGGCCCGGCCCGAACCCGGTGGCCTCGAAGCCCTGCCGCGGGCCGCCGCCGCCGCTGCTAGCCGGGAGCGGCGGCGGGGGGCGGAGGGGGCGGCCGGGGGGCGGCAGCTGGCACGGAGGGCACGAACTTCTGGGCGGCGGAGGAGGGCTTGAGGGGGGCTCGGGGGGATGGAGGAGGGGAGGAAGGGGGAGGAGGAGACGGGGATCTGGGCGCGGGCGGGGCTGGGGGGCGGGCGGGGAGGACGGTGGCGTTCATGAGGTTCTCGATCTCGTCGATGTCGGACTGGGAGGAGGCGTGGAGAGGGACGGTGTCGCTGTGGGAGTGCGACATCTTCTTCTTCTTTACCCTTCTTCTTCTTCTTCTCGGGAAAGTTGTTGCGGGGGCTTGTGGATTTTCTCGGGAAAGTTGCGGCGGGTGGTGATTATGATGATGGAAATGGCGGATCTAGAAAAAGAGAGAGAGATGGGGGTTGGGATGTTTCAGAGGGGGAGCGAGATCTGGAGAGGAGAACGAAGCAGGGAGGCGGAGCAGGACATGGTGGGGGCGACGATGCGGGGGAAATGCGAGGAAGATGATCATGACGCATGAGATCGAGATCGACGTCTTCGGCACGGGGAATGGCGGATTCGGATCCGGTTTTGGGGCCTGTTTGAGCCTCTTCAGGCTTGAGATGCTCGAGCCCTAAGAGCGTACGTAACAAAATTTCTAGAGTAAAAATCAATTTCTGACTAGAAATTGATTTTTTTAATTTTTATTATATAGACAAGTTTTTCAACAAAGAAACTCAATTCGTTTAATAAGAGAATGACATTTTTATTTCTAGAAACGGTGATGGCCAGCATTCAGTGGCTAGAGGTTGACGTCCAGCGATCGACATCTGGTTTTTGGTGATCGACGGCAGGTGGTCGAAGGTCAACGTCTGTTGTCCGACGTTTGATGTTTGGAGGCCGGTGACCGACAACTAGCAGCAGGTGGCCAATGGCTGAAGTCTGGTGGCCGACGGCGGGTGTCCAAGCCAAAGTCCGACGGCCAACGACGAGGGCCCAAAGGCCGAAGTCCGACGGTTAATAAATATATCTCGTGTGTATGACCCTACAATATTCATGTGCATATGTTATTTGCCCTTGCCTTAACCTTGAAAGTCATGTGCATATTTTATAAGCTCCTATTTAGGTCTTGAAAGTCACGTGCATATTATATCTGCTATTATTCGGGTTTTGAGAGTCACGTGCATATCTTGTATGCCATTATATGATTTTGGCCATGACTGTTTTATAAGTATTTGAGGGCTCTTGCTTGTTTTAGTCAAGGTAAAGCATGTGTTATATTGTTGATTTGCCACCGGCACTTATTTGAAGTCAAGACTTGCATGTTTCGGTTCGGTGATGAGGTGCCATCCTAACCATGATTTAGTGGTTTTACTTACTAAGTCCATGACTCATCCCATTGTTGTTGTTGTTGTTGTCGTTTTTTTTTTTTTTTTTTTTAAGAACTGTAGGCATGGAGGAGTTGCAGTCTTGCTAGGGGAGCTAAGGTTTACCTCGGCCTTTTGAAGATATAGTGATTATAAATATATCAGCCCGAGATAGAAGGGTTTGTAAATATAACTGATGTAATTATATGTTTGTAAATTGTTATTTTCCTAGTTGTTTGTTGTTGTTTGGGTGTTGTTTGTAATGCTTCTGCGTGTGCTTAATGAAAAGATAAAAAGGAAATGGGACAGCGACGCGCTTGGGATGTCGCGAAAACAATCCTTGTTGCTCATGACCCTGGGGATGAAGTCAGGGTCATTACAAAACCCATGATTTCACACACTCATTGATGAGATTTTCCATTTTGTCATTGTTCTGCAATTGTACAATTTCTCTAACATGTCGAAGGTAAACCCGCGACTATTTTTTTATGCCTTCCTAATACTAGCTTATTAGAAACTATTAAAATAATAATTTATAGGCTCTAAGTGTTATAAATAGAAGGATTGCTGATATCTTCAGCGGGTGATTCTAATGTCATAGATAGAAGGAGGAGATCTACAATGTGGGAACATTTTAAAGAAATTTCAAGTCAAAAAAAAGACCGAGTGTTTATATTGTGGGACCCTTATTGGTTGTGCTAGTGGTCAAGGGATTAGGTCGATGCATTGTCATCTAGGTAGATGTAAGGAATATTCATATGCAGACATTGGAAAAAAAGGCAAAAAAGTACCTCGAGTCAAGTTGTTGGAGGTAGTAGTTCGTCAGGTCCTTAGAAATTTGATCAAGATGCTAGCAGAAAAGAATTAGCGATCATGTTTTTTCTAAGTGAGTTGCATTTTAAGTTGGTGGAGCATGAGGAATTTCATCGATTTGTGAATAAAATCCAGCCAAAATTCTTAATCCCGACACGCAACATATTGAGGTGCGATTGTTATGATTTATACATGGAGAAAAAAAGTAAGTTACAGAAATATTTCTCTGAGACATCTCATAAAGTATATCTAACAACTGACACATGGACATCTTGTCAAAATTTAAGTTACATATGTCTGACTGCTCATTTCATTGATGCTAATTGGAAATTGCTAGAGAAGAAGATATTAAATTTTTGTCAAATCTCTGGTTATTCTGCTGAGATAATAGGAAAAACAATTGAGAAATGCTTGACTGATTAAGGGATTCATAGTGTTTTTTATATTACTGTAGATAATGCTAGCTTGAATGATTTGGGAGTTCAATATATGAAAAAGATACTTAACTCTTGGAACTCTTTGTTATTGAGAGGCTTTGTGCTCATATATTAAGTTTGATTGTTAGAGAGGGGTTAAAAGACATAAACGATTCAATTGCTAGAATACACTGGCCGAGCACTACGTGAAATCTTCCCCTAGTGAGTTAAGAAAGTTCAAGGGTTTTGTTGAGTTAGAGAATATTGAGTCGAAGAGTTTTGTATGTTTGGATGTGGAAACTCATTTGGAATTCAACATACATGATGTTGTAATCAACTTTGAAGTTTGAAAGAGCTTTTAGTAATATGGAACTTTGGAATAGCAAATATGCCCAAGAGCTTTCCAAGGGGAAATATTGCCTACTAGTGAGGATTGGAATTATACACGTCACTTTCTTCATTTTTGTCGCGACCCGATTTTTCAGAGTTTGGACTACCTAAAATTAGGTTAATGGACTACTAAGCCTTTAAGCTTAGTTCAGGCTCTCCCAAGCCCATACCAATTCGCGACTTAGGTTCAAAATGCAAATTGACTTTATTTAGGAGTCGTCACTAATCAGTTTATGGTAGGTTGATTAGACACCTAAGTAAAATAATGGGAGAATTACTTTACTCCTACGAACTAGAGACTAAGGATACAGGGACTTGGTTACACCAAACTATCCTAGTGCCCTTTCGGTACCTTTTATTTCATTTTCAAGAAAATGTTTGGCAATTGAATTGATTTTAATTTAACTTCCTAACATGTGAGGTGATCATACATGTGCACATACCACCAATTTAACACTCAAGAAAGCAATTAAATATTGCAAAACATACCTAGAAGCAACGAAAGCATCTGCATTGTTAAATCAGAATTCACATCAGCAACCCTAGATATGATTTCTAATTAACACGCAATTTCAATTTTTGTTTTTGTTTTCACTTTATTTAATGAAAATCATGCGATGCATACTAATAATCTAATATGACATGGCAGCATGACATAAACTATATGACATGAAGAAATGCAATAATTAAATGCAATCTAAATGACCTAATTTTAATGACATGCAATGTGATGCAATGACATACAAAATTATTTAAACTAAAATGACATGTAGCATATAATTTAGTATGCGAGTTATATGTCATGCAACATTTATTAAATGACTTAGTCTAATGACAAGGAAGTTCTAATTAAATGAACTTAATAAAAACTAAATGACGTGCATTTGCTATTTAAATTTTTAAAAATGCAAAAATGATCTAGTTAGATTAAAATTCTATCTAATTCAAACTAAGGATTAAGTCACATTAAATCCTAATTTAAACCATGCAATTTATCTAATATGCAATGACGTGCAAGAATACCCTAATTCAACATGATATATACATGATAATTTATTTTTTATTAAAAATTCGAAATTTAAAATTGCCATGTAATTAAAAATGCAACTTAAATTAAACTGAAACTAAAAATCCTAAATGAATGCATTTTTTAGTTTTTTTGTATTTTCCGAACTGAAATCCCTATCCTAGATATGCCGGATAACAAAAAATATTCCAAAATAAACTGAATCCTAATTCAAATATTTTTTAGATTTTTTAGTGGCTTTTTAAAACAATGCGATTACCAACTAAAAATCAAATCTAAACTAATCAAGGCATCCAAATAAATGATCAAAATAATCGAAAAAATAACCTGTTGTCTCACAGGTCAAATTCACGATTATCCTAACCCTAATTATCACGACAAAGAGTTCAAAATAACTAAAAATCTGATCCGAATTCTTACGGATCAAATTAATAGTTAAATTGATTCAACACTTAAAATACTATCGATAAATCTCAAAAATTAATATAATTAAAAAAATGATCCGACATCTTACGGATCAAATTAGTAATTACAATAATTTTAGGGAAGACCCCAATGGATAATGCCTACAAAATCCATGAAATAAAGATCACTCCTAAACTTAAAAGGAATAAATAAAGTAAATAGAAAAAGAAAATAAAACTACCTAATTTCCCTTTCTTTTTGCTTTCTTTCTTTTTTTCTTTTCCGAGGCACCACTCGTGGATCTCCAAGGGAATCGATGAATCGGCTCGGCAAAGGAGGCTCCGGCCAAGGTGAACCGGCGACGGCAGCAACATAGGAGTGGAGCTAGGGAAGCTCGGGTCTGGACGGACAGGGCCGGCGTTGGGTGGATCGGCGTCGGTGCTCGGCGGTGTGGGCGCGGCAGGCTTGGGCGTCGCGGGTTGCAAACGAGTTGGGGGTGAGACCAGCAGATCGGGCTCTGAACAGGGACGTAGGCGAAGACGTTGGATACTCCACTGGGCAGACCGCGAACGGAGCAAAGGCGTTGCTCGGGTCGTCGTGGCTTCTGGCGTTAGGCGGCAACAACGTCGCAGTAGTGCAAGCTGCTGGTGGGCGCTCGGGCGAAGTGAACGCGAGCGGAGCAGGGGTAGGGCTCGTCGCTCAGGCGGCAGGTCATCGCGGATCGACACGACAAGGCGGCGGTGCGAACTCACGGGCAAAAGGAACCACCGGTGGAGTCGCGAGCGGCAAGCGGAGTCACGGCTCGGCGGAACTTCGGGTCGGGAATCTCGGCGGCGCGGCGAGCGTTGGTGGGCGACGCGTGGCGTCAGGTCGTCGCGGCGAGCTTCGTGGGGAGACCGACGAAGCGGGCCGTGGCGGACGCACGGTGGTGGAAGCCTTGCGGATGGAAGTTGCAGAGGAGGGGCAGCGGATTTGGGGAAGATGATGAACAGTAGGGGTCAAATCACCTTTGCCTTTTTACTTTTCTCCTCTCTCTCTCTCTCTCTCTCTCTCTCTCTCTCTCTCTCTCTCTCACGTTCTGACTTTTCCTTTTTTTCTGCAGTTTTTTTCTTCTTTTTTCGCAGAAGCAAAACCTCTCTTTACCTTTCTCTTGACCTTTTTCTGAATTTTTTCCCCCCCCGGACGAAGAGAAGGCCACCTCTATTTATAGAGTGAAAACCTAGTCTGTTCTACCTACGAAGATTTGCATAACAACCCAATCGTTGAAGATCATCCTTTGAAAAGATGAGATGTGCTCAACCAAAAAGTAGCTCTAAAATCTAAAATTATCTGTTAAAATCTTCCAAGCTGACTCACTCGTCCATTGAAGATTATCTTTTGATCGGGCTTCATTATCCAAATTCTAAAATCTTTCAAAATCTCACTCCATAACAAAATATATTTTTTTAACAACTTTTTTTAAAAGATAAGTTAAATATCATTGTTACCCTAAAAATAAAAATAAAAAACTAAAATTTAGGTGTCGACAGCTGCCCCTCTTTGATGGTGAGCTCGTAGAGGTTGCCTTCAAAGATAAATTGAGACTTAAATTTTGGTTATGCATATGCAATGGATGATTTTTGTTGGAAAATGAATTCCCTTTTAAAATGCAATTTATATGATGCATGGAAATGCTAATGCAAAATGCATGATGTGAAAGGAAAGAACGTACCTGCAATTACTTACCAGTCAGTGTGGTAGAGCATCTTGAGGTACATGATAAGTTCCTGTTTACTCTACAAGTACCCAACTCTCACTCAGGTTCCTTGAAAAGTGTAACAGGGTAATAGATGGAGACATCTAGATCCAGGCGAGATGTCAAGATTTTTTTGCTCGAAATACCTAGATCCAAACTAAGGTATAACGAGGAAGATCGAAGAACATTCACATCCAGAGTGAAATGTTCAACAAAGAGAATTGAGACATCCAGATCCAGACTGAGATGTCAAAATTTTGGAATGCAATTTGTATGCAAACGGTAAGGAACCTATCTGGAATATCTTACCTTCAAGGAGGGTAGAGTGATTCAAGATAGTTGGTGTTACATGTTCAGGACCCGTACCTTTCTACGGTCGCCTAAAATAGTAACGAAGAGACTACCTTCCTAGGACCCGTACCTTTCTACGGTCGCCTAGTAGGGCAGCAAAGTTTTGTAAGGAAACTACTTTCCTAGGACCCGTACCTTTCTACGGTCGCCTAGTACGGCAGTGTTTGGTTGTGTCTAGGACCCATACTTTTCTACGGTCGCCTAAACGGGGATTTACCTTCCAGAACCTGTACCATTCTACGGTCGCCTGAATAGAGAAATAGGTTTTGTCTAGGACCCGTACCATTCTACGGTCGCCTAAACTGAGGTTTTTCTTGGCTAGGACCCGAACCATTCTTCGGTCGCAAAGCCTTGCAGCAGAGATCAAACTGATCAGGACTCGAACATTTCTTCGGTCGCCTTAATCAAACTGAATCTGGAGAAAGATCTTTGGGGGACAGCTCGATCGAGTGTCGGTGTTTTCAAAAGGGAATACCTGCACAATGACAAGTATTTAAGGTATGGATAGAGATATACTTACCTGGTATCATCTCTGTTCTAGGGGGAAATGTCTTCTGCAAAACATGGTCATAGGAGAAGCAATATGCATTTGTGATCACAAAATGCATTAATTTAATGGAGGTTCATGCGTTGTGATTTATATCAAGCCTGCATCACCTAATTTCCATTGGGAAGGATTTCACAAAACATGTTCCAATCTGAACATATGAGTGTCATGGATGTGTCAAATGGGGAACCTCTTGGTCTGAAAGGACTTTTACTCATCCTCATTAAAATGGGTTGTTTTATCCTGACCTTTGATGTAGGATTTTTGACAATCACTATATCTTTCCATCATCATGCCAAACAAGGGTTCGAGCAATCTCGCAAGTGGTACGACCTTACCAATCTGAGAGGTCTTTAACAGGGACCGTAATATAGGCTTGGTCAACGGTTTAATAAAGGAGACTCTTTGAGTCGAGGCTTTTGAAAAATAAGTGATATTCCGCAATTATCTTGGGGTTTACAAGCCAAGAAACATGAGAAATGAAGCAGAAATTATCTTACTCGCACTTCTTCAAGCGATGCTTTCAAACATATGAACTTCTACGTTAATTCAAATGCCCTAATCTGAAGAGACTTTGTAAGGGACGCAACGTAGATTGGGTTCATGAGTTGAGAGATGAAAGGATCATTCGTCTCAAAAAGTGTTTAGGGGGTCAAAGTTGGTGATCATTTTGACATTTCCAACAATTTTCCTCCCCATCGTCGAAGATTTTCTTCACATCATAACTCCATTGATTGCAACATCACAACATTTGAGTTTTTTTTGGTACCATCTTATTGGAGATACGACTCACTTCATCAAGTGTTTGATTTTTTCCTTTGGGCATTGGCCTTGCTTTTACCAAGCACACTGCTTTTTCATGCCCCATTTTTTGCACTTATTTTCTTTGGACTTGCACAACCTTTCATCTTTTATCAGCATTGTAAACCATGCTACTTGAGAGGTTCGATTTTTCTTGCCTTGCCCCAGTGTGGGGGATGATCACCAACTGGGTTTAATGTGAAATGAATTCATAGGCTCAAGGGGGCTATGCAATGGATAAAGTGTATAGGATAGAGAAAGAACTGCTCTTCGTCGTCCTAAGGCACTTTAAATTATCATACAAGTCACACTTTGTAAAAGCAATACTCGAAGATTGATGCAAGTGTGAGTAAGAAAATTCCTATCATTCATTTCAAATCTTGTCCCAGTATGAGACGATTCTTGACAGGGATAATTTTAAAAGCTCTTCATGTGTGTGGGTTTAAAGGGCTGAACAATGGATATACTTGTAGTGTTTTGGGTAACGTAAGAAAAACGCCTCTCATCACCTCGGTTGACGTACCCTTTGCGAGATCACCCTTTTCCTCATAGGCATGGAATTTTTCCACACAACTCACTGGGGGTCAGTGTATGGAATAGGGTTTGCCTTTCATCATTCCAAAGTATCCTATTTCACACATTCAATCCATCTCACACAATTCATCAAGGAAAACATGCAATATTTGCAACTAATGTGGACAATTGAATTTGTAACTCAATGAGATAATTTATTCATCATAAAATGTTTGCAATTCAAAACATTACATTGCAAATTCTATTATGGGTAATATTTCTTGACAAAGATCGAATTAACTGGAGTGGAAAACTCACGACCATCTATTTCAGCCAAGATCAAGGCGCCTCCAGGAAGTACCTTCTTCACCACATATGGGCCATTGTAATTTGGAGCAAACTTGCCCCCAGGATCCGGAAAAATTGGTAACAACTTCCTTAGAACAAGATCATTTACCTCAAAATGTCTTGGTCGTACCTTCCGATTAAAGGATCTGGCTAACCTCTGTTGATATGTTTGGCCATGGCAGAGAGCCTTCAGTCTTTTCTCATCGATCAAGTTTAACTGTTCAAGTCTTTGTTGCGACCATTCTGCTTCAGATAATTCCACTTGGGATAATACTCTCAGGGAAGGGATCTCCACTTCCATAGGCAAAACTGCCTCCATGCCGTATACCAACGCAAAAGGAGTTGCCCCGGTAGAAGTACGAATCGATGTCTGATACGCCATCAGTGCGAAGGGTAATCTGTCATGCCAATCTCGATAATTCTCAACTGTTTTAGCCAAGATCTTCTTAATATTCTTATTGGCTGCTTCAACAGCCCCATTCATTTGAGGGCGATAAGGGGACGAATTCAAATGCTTGATATTGAACTTGCTGAACAACTCATCAACAAGCTTGTTGTTCAAATTTGTCCCGTTATCAGTGATAATCGTTTCAGGGACACCATAACGAGCAATTATGTCACGTTTGATGAACTTCGCAACATTGCGAGCAGTGACACTTGCAAATGACATAGCTTCAATCCATTTTGAAAAATAGTCTATGGCCACTAAAATGAATCTATGCCCATTGGAGGCCTTTGGGTTTATTGGGCCGATCACATCAATGCCCCACATTGAGAAGGGCCATGGCTCGGAAAACTGGTGCAGCACCGTTGGAGGAACATTTATCTTATCACCATGGACCTGGCAACGATGACAACTTCGAACATGCTGAATACAGTCACCCTCTAACGCGAGCTAATAATAGCCTAATCTCATGATCTTCTTAGCCATCATGTGTCCATTCATATGGGGGTCACACACTCCTTCGTGAACCTCTTGCATAATTTGAGTGGCTTCAACTGCACCCACGCATCGCAACAAGACTGAATCATAAGATCTCTTGTACAAATTTTCACCACTGACAAAGAATTTTGAGGCCATTTTCATAATGTACTTCCTATCAGCTAGAGTGCTTCCCTCGGGGAATTCCTGTTTTTGGATGTAGTTCATGATATCGTAATACCATGATTTTCCGTCAGACTCTTCTGTCACCACCATACAATAAGCCGGTCTTGGCAGAACTTCTATCTTCAATGGCTCAACCTCTAATCCATTAGTAACTTGCAACATAGATGATAAAGTTGCAAGTGCATCTGCAAATTGATTGTGAGACCTCGATAAGTATTCGAATAAAATTTCATCGAATTCCTTGATCAAATCTTCTAGGTACTTGTGATACGGGAGCAATTTAGCATCCTTAGTCTTCCATTCACCTACGGTCTGCAGTATGATCAACGCGGAATCTCCGAACACTTTTAATTTGGCTACACCCATCTCGATCGCAGCTTGAAGCCCGAGGATGCAAGCTTCATACTCAGCTGTATTATTAGTGCATGGGAATATCAGTTTCGCAGCTACTGGGTGATGCTGCCCGTCTGGGGATATCAAAACTGTCCCAGTGCCAGAACCAGACAAGTTCACGGCTCCATCAAAGAACATTGTCCATGAATCTTCATTTATACTCAAGATACGGTCATCCAAGGAACGATCATCATTATATGAGATTTCTGGATTCTCAGCCAATAAATCGGCGATCACTCGACCCTTAACCGACTTCTGTGGCATATATTGCACATCAAATTCCGAAATCAAAATTTGCCACTTAGCCAACTTACCCACCAAAGTTGGCCGATCAAGTAGGTACTTGATAGGATTGTTCTTAGTTACAAGAAATGTCTGGTAATGCAGTGTATACTGTCTCAATCTATGTAACACCCACACTAATGCAGCACAAGTCTTTTCCATATCAGAATATTTCAGCTCTAACACGGTGAATTTTTTACTCAGGTAATAAATGGCTCGTTCTTTTTTGTCGACGGGACTTTCCTGTGCCAACATCGCACCCAAAGACTCACTATGAATGGTGAGATAGAGAATTAGAGGATGCCCTGATGATGGCGGGACAAGAACTGGTGGATTCATCAAGTACTGTTTCAACTTGTCGAATGCTTTTCGACACTCATCATCCCAGTTGACTCGTGCATTCTTTTTCAGGAGCTTGAAGAATGGCTTAGCAGTTTCGGAAAGTTGGGAAATGAATCGAGTAATATAATTCAATCTGCCCAAAAGACTTCGAACTTCTTTCACTGTTGATGGAGGTTGCAGCTCACATATGGCTTTAGCTTTAGCCGGGTCGATCTCAATCCCTTTACTGTTCACGATGAATCCAAGTAATTTACCAGATGTTGCTCCAAACACGCATTTAGTGGGGTTTAGACGAAGCTTGAACTCACGGAGCCGATCAAACAACTTCTTCAAGGTTTCAACGTGGCTTTCTCCAGGTCGAGTCTTGGCGATCATATCATCAACATAAACCTCGATCTCTTGATGCATCATGTCATGAAATAGTGCTACCATGGCTCGCTGGTAAGTTGCCCCTGCATTCTTGAGTCCAAAGGGCATGACCTTATAATGAAAGGTTCCCCACGGAGTGATAAATGCGATTTTCTCTTTGTCTTCCTCTTTCATCCTTATCGATTATACCCCGAGAAAAACCATCCATAAATGAGAATAGTTCGAATCCGGCGGTACTATCAACAAGGACATCTATGTGAGGTAGTGGGAAGTCATTTTTGGGCTAGCCTTGTTCAAATCCCGATAATCGACACAAACTCGAACCCGACCATCCTTCTTCATCACGGCACGATGTTTGCTACCCATTCAGGATATTGCGAGACTTCAATGAATCCGACTTTCAAAAGCTTCATCACTTCTTCTTCTATCTTCTTTGAGAGCTCGGGTTTAGTCCTCCGCAACCTCTGCTTCTTAGGTGGCACGTCCGGATTAATGGGCAAACAGTGTTCTACAATTGACGGGTTTAACCCAGGCATATCAGCGTAGGTCCATGCAAATATGTCTTGATATTCCTTCAGTAGTTGAGTCAGGCGCTTGGCTTCATCTTTGGGGAGATTTGCTCCAATTTTCACCTCATTGGCTTCTTCAATATCACCTAGATTAATAGTGATAGTTTGCTTAGACATAAGAGCTTTGTTTCTTTCATGTTGTTCCCAACTACGTTGCACGTCAATGGAATCCTTGATCGAATCTTCAGGATCATCATTATCAGCACTTGTTGCATTAGATTGGACCATTTCCACACCTTTGCATGCTATATGATCATCCCTGAAACATGAAATAGAAGGGTCAAAAAGACAAACAGGGTAAATCATATTTTATTATTTTTTTTTTGTGAAATTTTTTTTGAAACTCTTTTGCAAAAGCATTTTTCGAAATATTTTGACATGAGAAAGCATGATGAAGCCCAGGCCTCAGAATTCTCCTTAGATTCTGATTTTGTTTTATCGGCTGGATATCATCACTGGGCTAGTTTGGTGTACCTCATCATGCCCTCAAAATAAAACTTGCAATTTCATTGAAATTCATCAATTAATTACAATTTATTGAATGGAAAATGCAATTCGAGTCCTAAGAAGAAAGTGAAAAAGAAGAAATCGAAAACAATTCCTAGAAAGTAATAAAAATTCCTTGCAGGGGAATGTGCAAAAGTGATAAACGGGTTACTCTTGTGGGCCGGGGCTGTTTCTTCCAGAGGCTCTCCATCAATGGGTCCAATGAAGAGGTCATCGAACAAGCTTGAAATTCCTTCTAGGGTGTCGTCAGAGTTTTCCGTCTTTGAAGGCGTCGGATCATCCATGCCATTCCATCCACTTGGAACTATGTTGTGGGCATCAAAGTAAAAGCTGGGAGGAGCTGAATACTTCACCATATAGTCGAACTTCCCACTTGGCTGTCCGAGAGTATCCATCACTTCAGCTTCATCTTGCATCATAATTGGAGGACCAGGGAACGTCTCATGAATGTTTGGAGGTGGTAAATTTTGCCTCCCTCGCCTTTGCTCAGGTGGCGAGTTATGCCTTCCCTGTCTTTGCCTTCCAGAACTTCCTCCACCTCTTTCATGGTACTCTAACCCAGCAGATCGGGACCTCTGAGGGGCTTCAATGGGGTTTCGAATGCCCTGGCCATTTCTTCCAAGCCCATTGCCAGGGACGAAACCATTCTCAACCATTACTCTTCCTACCATGAGGGCAGCATCTGAAACCTCAGGAGTGGGCGGCGATGAACCTCGAGAAGCATGTAGGTAGACACTAACTCAAATGAGTGGTAACTTGATTCGAGCTCAGAATCCGGCTCTACATAAGGGATAGCCGTCTCGTGATAAATTCGGTGGTCTTCTTCACCATACACAGTGACCAGCTTCCTTTCGATCACAAATTTTACAACTTGATGTAGACTTGAAGGGACTGCACCAGCAGTATGTATCTAGGGACGACCTAGCAGAAAATTGAACCCAGTAGGGATATCCAGCACTTGGAAAGGAATGTTGAAGATGACCGGCTCTATTTGCACATCAAGGTGGATTTCCCCGATCACCTCCTTCTTCGTTCCATCAAAAGCTCTCACAGAAGTCTTCGCAGCATGAATCTTGGACGGGTTTACCTTGAGGCGGTGAAGAGTGGCCAATGGACATATGTTTAGGGCAGACCCATTATCGATGAGCACTCGGGACACATGAGAAACCTTGTGCTTGACAGATATGTAGAGTGCTTTATTATGCCCCCTACCCTCAAGAGGGAATTCCTCATCAGAAAAAGCGATCATGTCCTTGAGAAGGACCGATCCCACAAAATCCTCCAATTTATCTGCCTCAACTGTTTCGGGTACACGAATTTCACTTAGAACCTTCATCAGCGACTTTTGATGCACAGAGGAGGTTTAGAGGAGCTCGAGCAAAGAGATCTGAGCAGGCATCTTTCGCAACTGATCAACGATATTATACTCACTTGCTTTAATCACAGCCAAAAATTCCTTAACCTCTTCGTCAGTGACAGGCTTTGCAGGTTGAGCATTATTTTGAGCATAGGTTCGACCAGACCTTGTAACGAGGTCAACATCTAGGTCATAAGACCAAGGTACTGCCTTATTGTTGATATACTCATATGGTTGAGGTATCTCGATCACAATCTCCTCATCAGTTGCATCTTCTAATGGGGGCATATCTGCGAGTGACGGGTCTACTTCTTCCTTACCATCATCAAGAGCAGCCTGCTCCTCCTCCCAATCGATGATGATATGGGAAATAGTGGAAACCACACAATTATGGTCAGCATACACGATAATGCTGTCATCCACCATTTCGGCAATTCTTTCCTTCATCAGTGATAGGGGAACATCTTCTTGATCTGGATAATATCCAGCTCTCACCAGTCCATTGTAGGCATCTGCCACACGCACCTTCGAGTTCTTAATCTACCTAACTTCAGGTTCCAAGATAGCATTCACTGTACCCTCATGCTCTGGTAGTGGATTTTTCTGGACATTTGGCTGAGCAGTTTGGAATGAAAATGCTTTCATGTCCAATAGGCTTTGGATCCGGTGCTTGAGGGTGAAACATTCATCAGTCGAATGTCCCAGTTCACCATTGTGATAATCACACTTCTTTGTTGGCTCATAACTGCGAAGGTTTTCGCGGTTGGGGCGCTTTGGTTCATTAGTAAGCAAACCTTTCTTTCTGAGGATTGTCAGCACTTGGGATGGAGACCCAGGGAGAGGAGTGAATTGCCTTCTATTATTCGCTTGGGCAAATGATTGACGGCCAGCAGTTTGTGGTTGTCTTGGATTCATTTGGATGGCCGGGGCACGTTTGACATTTTCTTGGTTAAAAGCCACATTCACATTCACAGCCGCTTCCTTCTCCTTCTTGGCAGTGAATCTTTTACTAGATAGCTCAGTAAACCATCCTTCCCTTATCCCCATCTCGATTTGTTCTCCTACAGGAATAAGCTGATTGAAGCTTTCGACGTATGTACTGGCCATCCGGTTACGAAACTCAGAAGGGAGAGTCTTTACAAACAATTTCATCAGCTCCTTGTTGGTAGGCTCAGGAGTAATTTGAGCCGCCAAGTTTCTCCATCTCACAGCATATTCTTTAAAGGACTCGCTTCTTTTCTTTTCCATACGCTCCAAGTCTTCTCGGGAAGGTGCAATGTCCATGTTGAATTTGTACTGTTTGAGGAACGCATCAGCCACTTCGTTCCAGGTGCCGAGGAGGTTCACATTTTTCATCACATACCAGTTCAGAGCGGGCCCAGTCAAACTTGCATGAAATGATTGGATCATGAGAGGCTCATTCTTAACATACTGGGCCATGCGTACGTGGTACATCTACAAATGAGCCTTTGGGCAAGAAGTACCGTCGTATTTCTCAAATTCCGGCATTTTGAATTTCTTTGGCATCTTGACTTTCTCGTACACGGACAAGTCGAACGGGAGTGAACTCTGTGACTCCTGCAATTGTTTCAACTTTTCTTCCAAGCGTTCATCCTACTCCGTCTTAGGGATGCTGACAGGCTTAGCCTTTTCCACATTGATCGGGAACGGATCATCTTCTAGCCCGGGCATGTCATCCTCACCCGTTTGGGCCTTTTTCTCGCCGGCCGGGACGACTATCTCAGGAAGAGCCGGTGCAGCTGCTAGATTCGCTTGAAGAGCGGGTGCAGCTGTTGGATTCACTTGGAGGGATTGGATTTGAGCTGTTATAAGCTCCATAGAGGCAGCTAACTGTTGGAGTTGGCCTTCCATAGCGGAGACACAATCACGCATTTCGGTTTGTTCGGCCATTCTAGCTCTTAGTCGTGTGATGATTGGTGAACGTGGCGGATCCGTTATAACCTAATTGGATAAAAGTAATGTAAGAACCAATGACGAGATAGGAAAAATGGCCCATGACAATGGTCTAATCGCCTGATTTTATTTGAAATTTTAACCAAGTTTCCTAACAACGAACTAAGAATTGAAATCCAAAATCCCTAAACATCAAATCTAAAAATTGAAAACATTGAGCTAGAAATGAAAGTCCCTAAACATTGAACTAGGAATCAAAATTCAAGACGTCTCATTTTATATGCTTTTGAGATTTCAACGCCTTGCGAAGCTTCTCATTTTCCGCTTCAATCATTTCCACTTTCCGCTTAAGATGCTCAATTTGTGCTCGTTGGGTTGGCTTTTCGGTCACATCGGGGGACCACTTTGGACGCGGGGTGGCGAAATCGATGTTGTTGGATGTAGAATGTTGACGCACGGTGAATCTCCTTCTCGCCTTTTAGTCTCTTGGGCACCAAAATCTTCTCTGGGTGGCATTCATTCCATGCAGCAATGATTATCTGGATCTCCTTGAAGTAGTCATAGTTTGCTTGAATAAAACGAACTTGGAACAACTCTGTCTTGAGTGGCGAAGGAATTTCTTGAAGAGCTTTATACTGACGGGCCACCCTATACGGGTAGTAAGAAGTCGCACCAGAAAAGCCCAACAATGGAATTGGCCCATCATACTTGTGTGAGAAACGAACTTCCTTCACTCGAAACCATTTAGAATGCCATAGGAATGCTTTAGGATCAGGATTTTTCAAAAAATTAATCCAACGAGCATACTGTTTATTTGGGGAAAAACGTTCTAAGACCGCAAACTTTTGTATGGGGTGCCTAAAATCATCAATCTTAAATTGCTTCATAAGGTGCCCAAATCCTCTTATGTGGGAGAAAAACCATATTTGCAAAAGTTCGGGGAGGGCCCGCATGGTCTTTTCCTCATTTTGTTTGAAACGGGTTAATGACAAAAATGTTTTGGCTAAAACCATATTAACATAATTCAACCCGTTACAAACACGATTAACCACCCATGAAATCGAAGGATTAATGGCATTTTTTCGATAAGGAAAAACGATCAGTCCAAAAAATGCTAAGATGAAAATCCTAGCTTTTGAGATCATCGGTCAGTTTGAAAAATAGCCTTTCAAGAATGAAAATGGGCATGCATAGCAATTGGCTTTAACAACCTTCCTCACTTCTTCGGCTTCAATTTCTAAAAACTGTGATAATTCAGAAATAGAATCTATACCGATAGGCGGTCTAACAAGTTCCTTTTCCAAGGGCATTCCAATGGCGACGCTATATTCTTCAAGTGTTGGAGTCAATTCAAACTTACCAAATATGAAGGTGGAAGTTTGTGGGCACCAGAAGTGAGGGAGTGCCTAAATCACACCAGAATGGATGTTGATCTCTAACAGTGGAAGAAGTCGGGCAATTCTGGCTTTCACATATCTCTAACCATCTTGATCCAATTGTTCCAACCACCTTTTGAGCTCTTTTTTTGGAGTGGAAATGAATTGTACATTAGTTTTCCCCATTGCATATAAAACAAGACTGGCGGCGAAACCTAATTGTCATGGACCGACAAAATTACAATAAAGTAAATAAATTGCGAAGAATTTAAACAACTTACTTTCACTGGAAATGGATGACAATCACATAGACACACACATGAAAAGTGAAGCTCGATTTCTGTCTAGATAGCTTAACAAGGTGGAGCTAAGAGGATGATCTGACTGTTGCAGTCTCGCATTAACATGTCAGGTCCCCCTAACTCCGGCTCAGTCGAATGGAATACTCAATAATCACGCAGTCTCACGAATATGGACAAACACATTCGACACCATAAAAGAAATTTCGGGGAAGAGAAGGTCAACCTCTACATAGCAGTCTCGCTTTGGAGGAAGTATCCTTCTCAACACCATCCTAGAAATCCTATCGCAGCCCAGGTTCGACCACAGGTTGTGTGTGCAAATAGTGTGGTGCCAAAGCAATAAAGCATGCACAATAGTTTAAATGCAAGCAACACTTCTATAATTTTAATTCAAACATTCATCCCTAACTCCAACCTGCAAGACAAGGGGTTAGCAAAGACTACTCCCCTTATACCTCCCATCTGCAGGAACATTTAACACCTTAGGAATGTTAGGGATGTACTTGAGATCCTCGCTGCCAAACAAAAACATTTTTAAAAGAAAAAGAAAAATTGGCCTAAGTCCACTAAGTGTTCTAACACAAGTCCCCAGCAGAATCGCCAAGCTGTCGCGACCTGATTTTTCAGGGTTTGGACTACCTAAAACTAGGTTAATGGACTACTAAGCCTTTAAGCTTAGTTCAGGCTCTCCCAAGCCCATACCAATTCGCGACTTAGGTTCAAAATGCAAATTGACTTTCTTTAGGAGTCGCCATTAATCGGTTTATGGTAAGTCGATTAGACACCTAAGTAAAATAATGGGAGAATTACTTTACTCCTACGAACCAGAGACTAAGGATACGAGGACTTGGTTACACCAGACTATCCTAGTGCCCTTTCGGTACCTTTTATTTCATTTTCAAGAAAATGTTTGGCAATTGAATTGATTTTAATTTAACTTCCTAACATGTGAGGTGATCATACATTTGCACATACCACCAATTTAACACTCAAGAAAGCAATTAAATATTGCAAAACATACCTAGAAGCAACGAAAGCATCTGCATTGTTAAATCGAATTCACATCGCAAACCCTAGATATGATTTCTAATTAACACACAATTTCAATTTTTGTTTTTGTTTTCACTTTATTTAATGAAAATCATGCGATGCATACTAATAATCTAATATGACATGGCAGCATGATTGCAATAATTAAATGCAATCTAAATGACCTAATTTTAATGACATGCAATGTGATGCAATGACATACAAAATTATTTAAACTAAAATGACATGCAGCATATAATTTAGTATGCGAGTTATATGTCATGCAACATTTATTAAATGACTTAGTCTAATGACAAGGAAGTTCTAATTAAATGAACTTAATAAAAACTAAATGACGTGCATTTGCTATTTAAATTTTTAAAAATGCAAAAATGATCTAGTTAGATTAAAATTCTATCTAATTCAAACTAAGGATTAAGTCACATTAAATCCTAATTTAAACCATGCAATTTATCTAATATGCAATGACGTGCAAGAATGCCCTAATTCAACATGATATATACATGATAGTTTTTTTTTTATTTATTAAAAATTCGAAATTTAAAATTGCCATGTAATTAAAAATGCAACTTAAATTAAACTGAAACTAAAAATCCTAAATGAATGCATTCTTTAGTTTTTTTGGTTTTTTATATTTTCCGAACTGAAATCCCTATCCTAGATATGCCAGATAACAAAAAATATTCCAAAACAAACTGAATCCTAATTCAAATATTTTTTAGATTTTTTAGTGGCTTTTTAAAACAATGCGATTACCAACTAAAAATCAAATCTAAACTAATTAAGGCATCCAAATAAAGGATCAAAATAATCGAAAAAATAACCTGTTGTCTCACAGGTCAAATTCACGATTATCCTAACCCTAATTATCACGACAAAGAGTTCAAAATAACTAAAAATCTAATCCGAATTCTTACGGATCAAATTAATAGTTAAATTGATTCAACACTTAAAATACTATCGACAAATCTCAAAAATTAATATAATTAAAAAAATGATCCGACATCTTACGGATCAAATTAGTAATTACAATAATTTTAGGGAAGACCCTGTGGATAATGCCTACAAAATCCATGAAATAAAGATCACTCCTAAACTTAAAAGGAATAAATAAAGTAAATAGAAAAAGAAAATAAAACTACATAATTTCCCTTTCTTTTTGCTTTCTTTCTGTTTTTCTTTTCTAGGCACCACTCGTGGATCTCCAAGGGGAATCGATGAATCGGCTCGGCAAAGGAGGCTCCGACCAAGGTGAACCGGCGACGCGGCAACACGGGAGCGAGCTAGGGAAGCTCGGGTCTGGACGGACGGGGCCGGCGTTGGGTGGATCGGCGTCGGTGCTCGGCGGTGTGGGTGCGGCAGGCTTGGGCGTCGCGGGTTGCAAACGAGTTGGGGGCGAGACCAGCAGATCGGGCTCTGAACAAGGACGTAGGCGGAGACGTTGGATACTCCAATAGGCAGACCGCGAATGGAGCAAAGGCGTTGCTCGGGTCGTCGTGGCTTCTGGCGTTAGGCGGCAACAACGTCGCAGTAGTGCAAGCTGCTGGTGGGCGCTCGAGCGGAGTGAACGCGAGTGGAGCAGGGGTAGGGCTCGTCGCTCAGGCGGCAGGTCGTCGCGGATCGACACGGCAAGGCGGCGGTGCGAACTCACGGGCAAAGGGAACCCTGGCAGTGGAGTCGCGAGCAGCAAGCAGGTCACAGCTCGGCGGAACTTCGGGTTGGGAATCTCGGCGGCACGGCGAGCGTCGGTGGGCGAGGCGTGGCGTCAGGTCGTCGCGGCGAGCTTCGTGGGGAGACCGACGAAGCGGCTGTGGCAGACGCACGGTGGCGGAAGCCTTGCGAATGGAAGTTGCAGAGGAGGGGCAGCGGACTTGCGGAAGATGATGAACAGTAGGGGTCAAATCACCTTTGCCTTTTTACTTTTCTCCTCTCTCTCTCTCTCTCTCTCTCTCACGTTCTGACTTTTCATTTTTTTCTGCAGTTTTTTTTCTTCTTTTTTCGCAGAAGCAAAACCTCTCTTTACCTTTCTCTTGACCTTTTTCTGAATTTTTTTCCCCCCCGGACGAAGAGAAGGCCACCCCTATTTATAGAGTGAAAACCTAGTCTGTTCTACCTATGAAGATTTGCGTAACAACCCAATTGCTGAAGATCATCCTTCGAAAAGACGAGATGTGCTCAACCAAAAAGTAGCTCTAAAATCTAAAATTATCTGTTAAAATCTTCCAAGCTGACTCACTCGTCCATTGAAGATTATCTTTTGATTAGGCTTCATTATCCAAATTCTAAAATCTTTCAAAATCTCACTCCATAACAAAATATATTTTTTTAACAACTTTTTTTAAAAGATAAATTAAATATCATTGTTACCCTAAAAATAAAAATAAAAAACTAAAATTTAGGTGTCGACAATTTTATGATATAACTATAAAATTTTTAGGTTTTTTTTTTATGTCACTAGCAATAATATGGCGAAGGATATGTACGAGATTTATATGATGATTGAGAGATATTGTAGAAATGAGGACCAAAGCTTGCAAGAAATGGCTTAGAGAATGAAAAAGAAATTTCATAAGTATTTTGGCAACATGAACAACATCAATCTCACTTTATTCATTGCTTGCATACTTGACCTGCAACATAAGTGGGACTATGTGAACTGGATGATTAGTCATGTTTATGAAAGTAAGTAGGTAGAAACTTTACAAGAAAAAGTAATAACATCTCTAACATTATTGTTTAAGCAATACCGCACAAGTGTGTGCCCTCAAAGCAACTTAAGGCTAAAGAGCACAAGGATAGTAAGCACGTTAAGGTCCCTAGTGGTTGGTGTTGATATTATGACTAAAATGTAATTTAGCCAAACTGGACAGCGGTATTCAATGAAAAATCTGAATTGGACAAGTACTTGGAGGAAGCATGTGAACATTATAACTTTGAGTTTGATATATTAAGTTGGTGGAAAGGAAATTCATCAAGATATCCTATCATTTCTACCGTTGCTAGAGATATCTTGATTATGCTCAATCTCGACTGTAGCATCGAAGGCTGCATTTAGCGTAGGAGGTCATGTGCTCGATGTATTTCGTAGTTCCTTGACCCCAACCATGGCGGAGGCTCTTATTTGTGCTCAAGATTGGTTACGATTCATGCCACTTTCATGTTCGATTGAAGAGGACTTAGAAGACTAAGAAATATTTGAGTTAGGTGGGAAAATATGGTTGTAGAATATTTATACATTTTTTTTTAAATTTCAATGCATACGTTAATTCTCATTTTCATCGTGAATTTATTGTAGAGTTGCCAAATATAACCACAAAGGCAAACTCGATATCGACTTCTCTCGATGATTGACATATTGGAGGTTAGTATGAGTAGTTTCTATCTAGGATTTTTGGCCCTATGTTTCTTGCTTCTCATTCAAAAAGTTGAATGATTTATGTCTGCTTGTGTGGAATTGTTTGTTGCCCCTTTTGTTTTTCTAGTTGTGGGCCTAAGAGAATTTTGCTATTGGCACATGTTTAAGTCACACTTTAACTTATGCTTGTTGCTTTGCAGATGCTGGTCTTTATGTTATACTTTCTTTTTTTCGTTTTAGCTTTGAATGATGCTGAGGTTCTGAGATTTCAGTGCTTCTTTGTGTTACTATTTGGCGAAAAAATGGAGGATGTTCAATGAATGCCCTCATCCAAATGAGAAGCAGTGGATAGAGTCAAGCTAGGAATTAGGATTGGCTTTGAGACAGATTAAATTTTGGTTTCTAAATAGGAGAGCCCAAATGGAGGTTTCTTCACTTAATTCATTTATTTTATCTTTCGTTTGTTGGGATAGTTTTGAAGATGATAAGAAGTTGTTTGTTTTGCCTTTATTGCAACCTTAAACCCTCCTATTATGTTTAAATCAGGCCCAACATGAATGGGCTCATAATTGTGCATTGAGGGCAGAAAACGATAAGATTCAATGCAAAGAAATTGTGATAAGAGAGGCCTTAAGGAACGCCATTTGCCCAAGTTGTGGCAACATGTTGTCATTTGCCCGAGTCGTGTCTCTCCATTTGGGAATGCTATTCCCCATGTTAGACCTTTTATCTACAATTTTTTAATTTTGGGATGATGCCCCTCAATTTAGCTGTTATTCCTATTGCATCTTTATATGTTCCAATGTATATGTCTACTATTTATGATCGATTGCCCACCTATGGGTAAGTCTGTTTTCAATTTATGCTTATGGTAAAAGTTCCTAAAGCCTTAAGGGTGAAGGCACTATCTTTCAAATTTGTTGTTCTTCAAAAGTTTAATGGATTTTTACTTCAAAAAATCTTACCAAGAAAAAAAGAAAAATTTAGAAACCTAACCTAGACAGACCCGACCCAACCTGAAATTTAGATTAAGGTCTTATGTGTTTCGGGTCGGGTCGGGTAACATCAAAACCTGACTTGACCCGGCCCGACCTGGCCCAACCCATTAACACCCATGTCTAGCAGAGTGCTTCAACAAGGCAAAGTATCTAAGTGCTTATTAATTCATGATGCCTATAATGAGAGGATAAAATTTTTGGAAGAAAACCAATAATATAGCTCCTCAAGGGTAAGTGAATGGTTTGTTCTACCTACAATGTGGTTGGACATAAATGTAATGGCTGTCCTTTAAAAAAAGGTATTTTTAAAACTAATTGATCATGTTGATGCTAAGCATGTTATCGTGACATGTTGTCAATTAATGCTTACTATGTGCTTCTCAAGCCAATGCTTAGACCAATGTATGTACATCTAGTGCTCACGCCAATGCAAGTACAATTGAAGCTCATGCTCAATCTTAGACCTATTCCATTTGACCAAGGCCCGAAAAAGGACAAGTAAATTGTGATAGAACCATCTATTGTATGTTATATGTCAAGGTTCCAATTTAATGATGATGAATATATATTCAAGCTAAAGCAACAAGTGTGACTGAAGGAAGATCTAAAAGCCAGGCCAATGCTTCTAGGGAGGCTAGTGCAATACAAGACAATAGTGAGTAGGCTAATGCTTTTACTTAGGCTAGTGTAGATGTGAGAGAATATAATGATGTGCAAATGCGTGACATTCTAATTTTCAGGCTCTGTTTTCAATTGAATAAGTTAGACTTTTCATCAGTGCGCCTATAGTTTTTTTCTCTGAGTTGACCACTCACGAGATAACTAACATATCAGGTAAAGCCGCTAAGGGATTTTAACGTAATAGATTTGAAAATTTGACCAGAAATTGACTACTCGACTGTAATAATCGACATGGGTCAATATGGCACCGTTATAACTAATTAGTGATTGGATATAGGTCAATTCAACGGAAGGATGCAATTGAAGTGTGGGTGATTTCACCTGATTACAAAATTCGCGTCGAACGGTACTAACCTAATTTTCTGTCAGTTCGGTACTCGTTGTTCGTATTTGGAACCTCGAGATTTTCACGACAACCGAGAGTTGTCAATGTGTCGAAGATGTACGGTGTGGCTTGAAAATAATTGACCACGGGTCAAAGCGCTAAAAATTCCTAAAAGTTACCCGGTAGATTAGGTCACGCTAAAATCGCGTCAGATTGAAATTAACCGTGAAATTGAACTCGATTTTAGAAATTAAGAGTTCAAGCATGTTACGATTCATTTATAAGACGTCACCTCGTCTTTCGGCAAATTTCCATCAAGCTCGAGATTTTTATGGAAAAATCAATTCGGATGATTCAGAAACAAAAGGAAGTTTGGAAGGGCCAAATTGAGGGGATGTTTAGCCTCCTTAGAGAGCTATTTGGTGAAGGGAATTTGTGAAATTTGTGTGGGCTTCTTCCTCAGCAAAATTGGACATCAAATTGGAGAAATTGATGAGAAATTAAATTGAATTTGGAGGGAAATGTGTCAAATTCGTAGGTCCAAGGGGTGTGCAACATTTGGCCACCAAATTGAGACTTGTTGATGAAGATTAAAGAGAAAAAGGGTGGCTGTGGATAAGGCTTGGCTGGTGGGGCCTTGTGATGAGTGAAATTGGATAATTGAGAAGATTTTGTGGCCAAGTGGTGGCCCCTTCAGCCAACACTCCCTCATTCGGTCTCTCTTCCGCACACACTAGCTTCATCAACTCTTCCTCTTTCCCGGCTCCAGCTTCTCCATATTTCCCTTTTCTCTGTTACCAAGCGTCCCCCCTCCATTTCACTGCCCCCAAACCCCCATCGATTGCTTTGACGCTTACTTGTGTCCCCATCTCCACGCTCGATCAACCACAGTCGCATCCCTCGAAGCTGACTTCACCGCTTTGTGCTCCCCTCCTCTCAGCAGCAACGCCTGCAGCTCACACCCTCCACTGAACTTTGCAGCTCCATTATTTTTTGTCTTTTCCATCGATTCTTCACACCAGCAGCTGCCATGAAGACGCCGCTAGCCCACTTCACTGAGTCAACATAGCAGCAATGTCCCACGAAGCCAACCTCCATGCATGCCCATCTCCACTCACCTAAGTAGCCCACAATCTCCTCTCATGTTGCCAACAGTCCAGCCCATCTTGCGTCATCCCACACTCCAGTAATTTGGCCAAGCTCAGCACCGTTCGAGCAGCTCTCCTTGCCTCCAATCTAGCCCGCAATTCAGCCTCAAAGCAAGCAGAAGCCGGCCCGCTCGGACCGACAAGCGGCCCCTGTAGAAGCTAGACCCAAAGCTCAGCCTTCGCTAAGCCGTGTCAGGTTGCTTTGAGCTTGGTCCGGACTCCCGTTCGCGTCGTCGTAAGCTCGAGTTTCGGCCGCTGTCGTCGTGGACTCACCGACCCGCTAATCCGGTGAGTTTACTCACTAAACTCTGATTATGGAGTTAATTATGCTTAAGGTTTGATTAGTTTATGCTAAGTATAATTTATGTGGTTAGTTAGAACGGATTAGCGATTTAATTACTCGTTATTGCATGTTAGATGGTTAGATCGGCTTAATTAGCAACTAGATAGGTTGTATTATTTATCTAGATAGGTTTGGAAATTTTCCGGGCCCGTTTCAGTATTTAATTAGGCTTTTCCGGCCAAATTTTCTATTTATGGCATTTAATTGTATTTATTTAATTAATTTTGGTATTTATTTAATTATTTATTATTTTCCGGAAATTATACCGGGATAACTAGTGACCAGAATTTCGTGCTGATTTTAATGATATGCTTGGTTTATTTACTTGAATGCTAGATTGTGCAAATTGAGTGAAATTGGTAAATTTGGGTATTTATCCCAAATTGTGTGATTTTGGTATTTTAGTCAGAAAATACTAGGCGTCAGTTTACAACGCCAAAAATGTGTTTATAGACTATTATAAATAGTAGGATTTTCTAAAAGAAATGTATTGCGTTTTTGTCTCAGGCCGATCGTGTACCCACGCACAATTATTTTTATTGGGTATTTTTAACTCGGTGTTTTATCAGCTTGTGAGAGCATATTTTATTAGCTTGTGTGAGCATACTTATTGTCAACTTGTGAGAGCCCTTTTCCACGTCAGCTTATGAGAGCAGTATACTATATTAGCATATGAGCTCGATATGTCAGCTTATGAGAGCAGTATACATTTTATCAGCTTTTGAGACCCTTTGCATGTTAGCTTGTGAGAGTAGTATACCTTATCAATTTGTGTGAGTTAAGATCGTTTTATCAGCTTGTGCGAGCATGATTTATATATTTATCAGCTTGAGTGAGCTATCTATCTATCTATATTAGCTTGAGAGAGCTATGGCCATTTATTGCAGCTTGTGAAAGCAAAGACCATCTATTTCAGCTTGTGTGAGCCGTGGTTGTATCAATTGAATCGATAGACGGAATTGAATTATATATGGTCTGGATTGATAGATAGTATTGTTGGTATCGAATTGAACTGATTGATTGATTGACTAATGGTTTGATTTGAATTGAGTGGATTGGTTGCGATCATGAATTGTACTGACTTGCAGGAATGAATTGATGCGAGGTAAGTGTTTTATCTTATGTGTACATAGATGGCCTTTAGGCGTATTTTTTTCCCAGTCGGAGTTTAGGGGGTGAACTTGCTAAGACATTGTCTCACCCCGTCGTTGGCTTAACTTTTCAGGTCCCTAGTGTAAAGAACTCGGAGCTTGAGGCGGAAGGGTTGGGAGCATGTGTGGCTCAAAAGTTCTTTTTGGAGATAGATCTCCTGTACTTAGATCCTAGCGTTGGCCTCTGTTTATAAACCAAATTGTTTATAAAAGCTATGTTAATTGATTTGAAATTTGTTGTCTTGCTTTTCTATCCCACGTTTGTTGTGGTTGGCGACGCGTCCTGGAACGTCGCAAATTTATCGACCATTGAGGGATAGACACGCGCTCGAGGATCGGGGCGTGACAAAATGTAAGAGAATGTATACTACTGGAGGAGCCCATACAGGATGCACGACTACTTTGGATGTAAGAGGATGTAGTAGTGAGGTTAATGCTTTTGCCAAAGTTTGTTCTGATTAAAAAGAAAAAAGAAAAAAGAAGGCACTTATTGTGCTCAAGCTAGTGTAATAGCTTAGGATAGACCTCAGAATATCCCAGTGAGTAATACCCTAATCCCCATGCATACATGTGTATTCTCATGTCAAATGATTTTTTTTTTTTTTTTTTTTTGGAGTTTAAAAGACCTGCAATTGAAAATGAAATGATGCAAGGACAATCACAAGGAAGAAAATGGTAGAGTTGGGTGTTGACACAAATCCTATGAGAAATCTTCAAATTCTCAGTATCAATAATATTTTAACATTTTACCACCACCCTCAGCGGTGTAGCTGGCTCGGGCTCTCTCTCGTTCACAAATGGGAGAAGTTCGAATCCCAGATGCGTCATTAGGGATTCTTACCTGGAGTACTGTGATGGTGGGTCCTGTAGTCGCTCCCCTAGGATTTGCTCGCTGACTGTCAGCTTATGGGGTTCCTTGGGTTACCAAAAAAATAAAATAATAATAATAATATTTTAACATTTTCTAATAGCAATTGACTATCCCCTTAAACTAAAAACATGCTCATTGTTATGTAGCCTAGTATAATTGGTGGAAGACTATCGATCCTATCACACAAAGAGGTAGTTCCATGAGCTACTTCAATGGCAAGGGCACATGCCAAAGCTAGTGCACAACCTCAACAATTAATAATTTGTCCTCGAGAGCATGTTGTGTAAAGCGAAATGCACAATTACAACTCCAGGCAAGTTCCCAACCCTAGTCATTTCATACTATAATAGTTCAAAAGCAACTTGTCATAAAGTGAAAGGCACCATTACAATCACAACCCAAAAGGAGTTCCCAACCTCAATCATCTCAAGCTACAATAGCTCAAAAGCATATTGCAAAAAGTGAAAGGCACCATTATAACCCTAGGTGAGGCCAACCTCAATCATTTCATGCTATAACAAAATCTCGAAAGCATGTTGTGGCGAAGCTAAAGCCGCTATCACAACCCAAGGCTAATTCCCAGTCTCATTCATCTCAAGTTATAACAACTCCTCCAAAGCCTATTCTTACATGATTATATATAAGGAAAAGCCCAAGAATTATGAATAAAGTGAAGGTTGAACCTACTGGATCAATAGAGACCATAGAATTGGATTAATGGTTTTATGTTGAAAATGGTTTTTTTAGGTAAATTTATGTCAATTATCAGCTAGTATTTATTATGAGACATATGTAGCTTTGTTTGTTCAGGAACTCGATGGACATATGTAAATTTGTAGGCATGTTGTTGAATAGAATCTTTTGTGTACTAAAAGTGCAAGCATTTTATTGAATAGGATATTCATCGTCAATTGTTCATTAGTACGTGCGGTATCAAATAGTGCTTGAGTTGGTACTTATCTTCTATAGCATGATTTATACATCTGAATAGGTATCAATGCTACTTAAGTTGCTACATGCAATACCAAGCCTCGAACTTCTTGTGAATTGTTCATGCTTTTGATATTGATGTTGGTCTCGTTCACTAAGTAATCACATTTTGCTGTCATTTGCAGTGCAAATTTTCATTTCTCAAAACTATTGGATCTCTTGATTATAATCTACACACTATCCCATAGTGAAGACTCGAGTTTGAAGGTGAACTTGAATGGACCTAGACTTAGAACCAGGGAAGGAGAGTAAATTTCCTGTAGGTATGCATCTCATAGTGGGCGAACAACTCCTGTTCAAGCCCTTCAGGAATAGCCTTTTAGCAAAAAACCACTCAGCCCTTTAATTCAGAGCCTAGAGATACTCAGAGATGCCAGGATGGAAACGTTTCTAACCTACCCAATCTGCATTTCTTGGCGGATCCTACCAGGCTGGAGATGAAGAGGAATTTAGAAAGCCATAGAGAGGATTTTCATAAAACACTCACTTTACTTTAAAGGACTCTGCCCAACACATTATACCATTCTTGCCTTATATAGACAATAAGAGGTCACAAACAAACACACAAGGACCAAGCTCATGGGTCCGGATACAAACAAAGGCACCGGAAACTTCTGGGAGGGAATTATTCGCACACTATGAACAGTGACTGTACTGTGAATAGTACCTTCCCTAGCCTAATGCTACAGTGAAAGTGAACAATAACTTGCTACAGTGAAATTGTACGGCCTCAGCGGTCTCGTCCGTCACGAGCATTGTAGTTAGAGACTGAGTCATCTGAGCTGTATTCTAGAAGATGTTTCTCATATTTCTATTCAAGAGCTTTAAGATCTTCTGGTGAGAGGATTTGGTTCAGCTGTCTTGATGAGGATGCTTCTACGTGAGCCTAGTGGGATGCTTTTTCTCGAGCCCAATCTGTATTGTCATGTATGGCAGTGTCGGCAGGAATGCTTGGCTGAGGCTAGTTGGATGGCCGTGCATAGAAAGATGTATCTATGTTCTGAGATAAGGACGAGGGTCCTTGTTCGTAGGGATCCTAGGACAGGGGACCTCCAAAACGTGCATAGGGGTCCTGAGTGGATTGGACAATGTCATCTGCTCCTGTCATTTCATGATCTTGAGATGATGTAGCTTATCTATATTGCCTGAGTGCTTCCTTAGCTTCTGGTGCTAGGTCATAATGATCCCACATAGTGGGTACATTATTCCATACATCTTCGGGAATGGTTTTGTTTTCCTGGCACAAGATTCTCTAGAGTTCTCGGTACTGGTGTTCACAAGATCTAATAGATCCTGGATAAGATTTGTGAATCCGAGCTTTTCTACTATCTAAGTGAGGTTTATAGGATGTGGTTCCTATTTCCTATGGGGCATTAATGATGCTACCGTTATTTCTGAAAAAATGCCATGGACGTCGGAAAAACAGGATGGTATGGACTTTAGGATTTGGTGTCATGGTTCTTAGTTCTTTCTCCAAGAGATGTTTCAAGTGAGTAGGAAGATAGAACCAATTGAGAAAGTCTAAGAGATTTTGATCACTTTCTCTCTCGATATTTCTTCCAAGTAAGAATATCCTGGTGAGGCTGGCAATGAACCTTCTAGTTGGGATTTCAATAGCTAACAAGTACTTATTGGTTAAGTACCATAATAACGCCTTGAGTTGATCCGGGAAATCATTTTCCTTCCAGATAAGATGATGTATGACTGGATAATCCGAGTTTAATCCAAAAGGATAAAGAATCGAACCTCCATTAAATCTAAACAGATCTGTGTGGCATTGCCACATGAGATTTTCCAGGTTCTCAGCGAGACTGTCATTCTAGATTTGTTGAATAATCTCCTGGAGATATTTCCAACTTGGCAAATCTTTAATCTTCTCAATCTTATATTTCACACCATGATTGAGCATATGAAAAGCAGGCCTCTTGATGTACATGTTGATTTCTGCTAGTGCTTTTGGTCTTGACAAGAAGTCAGCAAACACATTCTTTTTTCTAGGAATATGTTTGGTTTCAAAAGAGTATTTTGAAAACCATTCAACCCATCGAAACAGTTGAAAATTTGGAATCTGCTTCCGTTTAAACTTGGTCATATGAGGGAAAGATGCCATGTCTAATTCTACTAGGAAGTGATGGCCGATGAGATGGAATTCAAACTTTTTTATTCCATTTTTTACTGCTAGGATTTTTTTGAAAGTGGAATGGTAATGCATTTCGACCTGGGAAAACTTTCCACTTTTGTGAGTACAAAGAAATCTCTTACCATCAATTTCTTCAAGTAGGATGGCTGCCCAGTATTCATCACTGGCATCGGTTTGAAGAATTCTTTTTCCTATTGATGATATTTGCAATGGTGGGAGATTCTGCATAATCTCCTTAAGCTCAGCGACTGCTTTGGTTTGAGTTTTTCCCCAAGGTGGGAGATTCTTCTTCAGCATAGATTGCAAATGAATAAGGAGTTTTGCAATGTTTGGCAACAAATCCTTGAGATAATTGATTATCCCAAGAAATTGCTAAACTTGTTTTGTAGTGAAGTTATCTTCAGGAAACTTCAATAATTCTTGAGCAATATGTGGCCCTGGGTAGTATGTACCTTTATTGAGGTGCATGCCGAGGAATTCAATTTCTGTGTGGACAATATTCATTTTTCTTTGAGAAAGCATTATGCCATGCTTCTTTACGATTTCTGCAAACTGCTCAAGGAGTTGACAGTGTGACTGCTCATTAAGACTGTAGAGTAGGATGTCATCAATGTAGATTGCTGCACTTGATAGAATTGGTTGGAAGATACGATACATGGCCTTTTGGAAAAGGGATGGTGCTACCTTTAGGCCAAAATGAAGAACTTTCTACTAGAAGTGCTGGTTTGGAATACATAATCCTGTTTTGGATCTGTCTTCAGGATAGATGCCCAATTGCCAAAATCCGGTTTTGAGATCGAATTTGGAATAGATGTGGGCCTTGGTTAGACCAGTAAAGAGGGAATCTCTGGAGGGTAAATGGAATTTATCACCCTGGAGAAAAAGGTTGTGGGGTTGATAGTTGATTACCAGTCTCATTTTTCCTCTGTTTTGTTCGGCACACTTATTGACATAAAAGGCTTCACAAGCCCATTGGGAGTTGGAGATTTCAATAAGGCCTTGTTGCAATAGTTCTGAATATTCCCTTTGAACCAAAACCAGATGTTCTGGCTTCATTCCCATATGACTCGCTTTGGTTGGATTTATATCTTCATTTTTCTTGAAATGAAGGTGAACAAAGAATTCTAGATTTTCCCACAAAGGATGGGAACACTTTTGAGCGAATTCTGAATGAGACTCCGAACAATATTCTAACAATTTTTGCATGATTGGATCTAATAGACTCATCTGAATGGAAAAGAGTCTCTGAATATTGACAAACTCAGAGAATTGGTCTTTGTATCTAAGACATTTTCCAGGAATAATACGGAGTTGAGAGATCTGAGTCATGATGTCCCACCCAATTATCATATCTTTATTGGGGAGACTGGATCCAAAGATCTTTGTGTTTATGGAACACTGAGGAAAGAATTGAACGGTTACGGGAGCAGTTCTGACATTTGTGGAGAAAGTGTCTCTAGAGGTAGAGTTGAAATATCGAACATGGAGAGTCCAATATTCTTCAGGTAGAACTTTAGTATCTAGTATGGAACAACTTGCTCCGGTGTCAATGAGAGCAATAACAGTGATAGGTTTGGCAAACTTCGAGGTGAGAATTTCCACAGGGAAATGGGGATACTGAGTTTGGCTTGAAAATATATTAGGAGTTTGTTTTGAAGATGTGAAGGATATATGAAAAATATCTTTAGAATCTGAGTTCGACTCAGTTTCACTGGAAGTTTGGTAAGAATGAATGACACAAAGAGTTTGTTCAGATGGTTCTTCATCAGCAGAGAATAATGATTCAATATCATCATTTTCAAGAGATATACCTGTTTCATTTTCAATGTGATGAATTAGACGATTTTGACATTTTCTTGCTTGGGGACAATTTTTGGCAAAATGTCCTTTCTGATTACAGATGAAGCAACGGTTTGATTTCTTGTGGCCTTTGCGATCTTTCCTTTTGCGTAGGTATCGCCATTTCTTATTTTTCCGGAAGTTCTTGGGGCCATGTTTGGATTTCTTTATCCAGAACTTCTTAAAATGTTTCTTTTTCCGAGAAAACTTACCACAAGTACCATTACAGTCTTGCTTGGAACATTTGATCTTTAACTTCTGGCGAGAGCAAACTGTCTCGAGGCTTTTGTCATATGTGATATAGGCACGGACCATCTGGCGCTTTAAGCACAATTCTTTGAGGCATAAATGGATTTCTTGCTATATTTCTCCTAAGGGAGTATCTTGTATTCTCCTTTGCCTTCCAAAGAAAGATCTTTCAACCATTTGGGACAGTTCTTTAGGGATGGAAGTCAAGAAAACATGCTTCAGATTTGGATCAGCTCCAATCTGATGGAAAAGTTGAAGCATTACTCAATAATGCTTATCAAGATATTTCTTTTGGAGAGAGCAACATTTTCTTTCGAAGAATTCTCTTCTTTTCATTTCTATGAGGTCAGTGGGTTTTTTCCACAAAGAAATGATATAAGAGAGTGATGGCATGACTGAAATCAGGTGCATCAAAAAATGAATTCGGTTTTATTCTGAAACCGATTTCCACCAAAGTTTGAGGCTTCTTGTGAACCCCGTGACAAAGTTGTAAATGACATCATTCATATCATGATTGGTGATGGACTGAGTATTCAACCAAGTATGAAAATTTTCAAGTCTTTCTGGCCATTTGTGATAAGGAATGTCATCAATGGTGAAAAACTGTTTTGATGCCATGGACACATGCTGTCCTGGATTGTTTGTCTGAACAATCTCTGATTTAGAGTAATTTGATTCCATTTCTTGATCTGGAGGATCAGCCATGAATATTGATGAAGTTACTGGCGCAATAGGGAGGGAATCAAGAGCAGGAATTGAGAAGGATGAAGAGGACGAAAGGGATACTGAATCTGATTCAGTATCAAAGATGTTAGGAAAAGTTTGCTCAGCTGAAAATAGAATCTGATCATTTGGAATGGCAGGATCTGGTTGTTGGATACCAGGATCAAGTTGTTCCTGAGTACCCAAATCCTTTAGAAAAGATTCTAATGGATTGGATAACATCATATGATCTGGCCTTTCTTTTATGACGATCGAATTTGATTCTGTGGGCATTTTCTCTTTTCCTTTGTCTTTTTGTAGACTTTTGAGACGAGTTCTGACTTCTGCCATATATGGTTCTCTTCTGAAAGAATCTTGTGGGATGGCAGCAGAAATAGACGTTTGGGGTGGTGGAGGCAAATACCCAGTTCTGCCAATAGTTGCAAAGGGATCAAAGGGTTTGAACCTTCCTTCTTCAAGGAGCTGGATTTGCCTCTTGAGCTTTTCTATCTCCGGCTTTGGGCTCTTCAGATGATGATACCCTAAATGTTGTCTTGATTCCAAGGCATTTAGCCTCTTTTAGAATTTAGAAACCATTTTCTTGGTGGTCTCATCATATTTTCGAAGATCTTGTTGCACATTTCCAATTTTGGAATCAATTGCTTTGAAAGCATTGTTTTGTGCTAACAAGGTCTTTGATTGCCAATTTAGAATGGCTTCAGCAGCATGAGTTTTTCTCTATCTCCCATGTTCATCCACATTAGTGAGAGTAGGAATCTTAGGAACATGACGGTATCTGCCATGTGAATCAATGAATTCTTCCGGAGCAGGAAATGAAAGTTTAGAACTTTCTCTGACAAGAGGGGGAAAGTCAGTTTCATGGAACATGGCAATGGAAGAAGTGGGTGGTGTTTTTGCTGGAGCCTCAAGTGGGTAAGAATGCTTCTTAGCTCATTTTAGGATTGGCTTATAAAACGGGGAGAGAGCTTGTTTTTTCTGAAGAGGAGATGGTGGAGGTGATTTTGGTGGATCTGGTGAAGCTTGGGGTTTAGTAGTGAATTCTGGTGGTAGAGATGGTGCATAAGAGACCATGAACTAGTACTTATCACTTTCACCAAGAGTGTCTACGGATCTCCGTTTAAGTACATTTGGTATACTTTATCCTTTGGCCTTTTCTGTCGAGGTGGAGGTTTTGCAAGAGGATCTACCTCATCAGGGGAGTTTGTACAATAGGAACATTGGCAAAAGGGATCCTAGAAACAATGACCATATTGGTCTTTGTAGTAATGGACATAATGTCTGTCCATCACTGTTAAAGTGTCGAACAAGCTTTTTTGGATCTGGCTCGGAAATTGATTCTGGAACGCATGGTTCAATCATAAAGAGTGTTTGGAAGATAAAATGACTTTCTTCATTTTCCTTGCCAAATTTGATGGAAACAGTTCCATCTTTTTTCCGGACAAACTCAGAGTCCGTAGACTAGAAAGGCTTGTTATGCTGGTGTAACTTTTCATAATTGGTGATCCAAGTCTCTGGAAGGAGCTTGGCCAACATATCTTTCAAGATCTATCTGGGAACATGGATGCAGGAAGCCTGATCATTCTGCATTTCTTGGCGGATCCTACCAGACACTCATACAGGAATATGAGTGGTTTTCTGCTAAAAGGTTGTCCCTGAAAGACTTGAACGGGAGTTGTTCACCCACTGTGGGATGCATACCTGTAGGAAATTTACTCTCCTTCTATGGTTCTAAGTCTAGGTCCATTCATGGTATCTCTGGAGAAAATTTACCCAAGCTGCATTTCTTGGCGGATCCTACCAGGCTGGAGAAGAAGAGGAATTTAGACCAGTAAAGAGAGAATCTCTGGAGGGTAAAGGGAATTTATCATCCTAGAGAAAAAGGTTGAGGGTTTAAACAAGTGCCCTCTATCTTATCTGTTTCTTAAATCCTGATATTGAAAGTACATGACTTTGGGTAATCTTCCTCTAGGATACTACTATTATCCAATCAAAGTGGCATTTTCAAATTGAGAAATTACTTCAAAATGAAAAGGTTGTCATGTTCAAAGTAATACTATTAATTCTTGAAGACATTGGACTAGGATTGGTTTGAAGGCATTTGACTCATTCTTGCAATTTACATCCTTACTGTTATATGACAAAACACTTAGTATGTTCCTCTACATGTGGAACAAGCCTCTTACGACTGTTTACATCAATGATATTGGAGAGCTCAATGAGTCTTCTAGTTTACCTTAATTCCATCCTTGAATTGAATCAGATTTTGACAAGCACATAAATCAAGCACACAATTTTCAATGCAAGAGTAATTTATTGTACGGCTAGCAACCAATCTTGCAAACTTACAAATTCACATTAGATTTCATTCCCATCTCAATTACCCACAATTGGTATTACAAACTTACAAACCTAGAAACAAGGTACTATAAAAGACTTAGAAAATTCCAAACATCTTTCACATTACATATATAATGATACAATGTATGCATAAAATGAATGCCAATTGATATAACATTTTTTCTTTCTTTACTCATGCGAACTTCTCCTTTAAACGTCTATGTTTCGCCCTTTGAGTCTTCATTTCAACTAGCAATGAGCTCACATTGACCTCATCACGTCTCGATTGGCTTGATTCTCACAATGCTTGAAGGAGGTTGACTATTATGTCTGTTGCTCGGTCTGATATCTTCGGGTCAACCCACATGAAGAAATCATAGTAGATTGGACCATCAAACTTAGCACATCCATGAACCCTCTTCTTGCATTTTTCCTTGTCTTTACCGTTAAAAATTGGCGATTGAAGACCATAATAGCATGTTAGCTCTAACTCGACCTCATTAGGAGTTATGCCACTTGATTCAAATGTTGGCACGCTCATTCTTCTGGTTGTCATATTATAAGAATTTAATAGAAATATATTACCTGTATTATGATTCTTTCATAAAATTTTGATAAATATTTTACTGGTCTCTTTAAACAGTTTGTCAGGTGAAACATATTGTTACGAGAACAAATACAAACACTAGATGTACACAAAAATTCTATCCATAGGAATTGTTATCATTCATTCTCTACTAAGGCAAGTAGCAGCTGATTTACCTAATGCTTGCAATGACTGAAACTAAGAAAAGGAGGAAAATCTTGGGAAACAAACTAAACCAAAAGATTTGCCCAAAAACAAAAAAAAGTTCACTACATGTTTCTCGCGAGAAAATTCATTTGTGTTGTTGTCCAATAAATATTTCCAAGGTCTCAGACAACTTCGATCAAATCAAGCAAGAGCTATGAACAAAGAGGAAAAGGAATTTGAAGTTTAAGTATATGGCGACAATGCTAGAGCCACATAAATCCTCACTCAATACCAAGTCAACCACCAAATATATGCTTCAAAGGAAAATCAACCAACACTTCATATGGAAGACATTTACATGCATATTGAAAAATTTAAAAACTGTGCATCACATAAGGCACTTTGTTCAACAATCTGAAAAGGTACCATTCTCTTACTTGAGAAATTTAAATAATAGATCAAAGTGCCATAATAGATGTTCTCTCCTCTTTTTCCTAGTCACTTAAGTAAGGCAATTTCGTTGTGTCAACAAAATTTCTCCTTGAATTTGTCAAGCGACTTTGGTACTTGACATAGCAAACCCATTTCCCAACAGTATAAATAACTTACATTTCCCACAAGGATCAAATTGACCTAACATTGGTGAATGATGCGTGCATGGGCAAGGGATTATGGGATGTAGGGATTTTTGTGTTTTAGTGTTTAGGAAATAGTGTTTATGAGGATGGTTTCAATGGGTAAATATAAAAATAGGATAGAATGGGATATATGGGGATGTATATTGAAGGATGAATTGCAAAATAAAAATAGATTATGATCCCACCAAGGTCTAAAGTACGTGCCACCAACCGAAGATGAAGATCAGGATAAATGAAGTTCACCACCAAAGCTTAAATGACAAATCACCTACTAATGATAAAGGACTTCGGGATAGGAGAAGCTCACCATAAGGGCCTAAAGGAGAATCCACAAGCCGATGATAAATGGCTTTTTGGCTCACTACCGAGAAATAATCCACTTTCCAAGGATAAAGAGACCGAAATAGGAGTTATCCACTCTCCAAAAATGTTTGTTCACATAGAGGAAATCTCAAGTATTTTTCATTCATCAAATTTAGTCTGGTTACAATTGAGAGACTTCCTCTATTTATATGACGAATACAACTTAGGAAATAGAAAAAATAGTAAATAGACATGGGAACTAGCCTAACATAAAGACCTAGGAACTCATAATTTTGACTCCTGAAATTTACATAACAATAAAGACTCCTAGAAAATAAAGAAGTATTTAATGACTTGGAAACTTGCATTCTTGATTATTCAGCCTTGCAAAATTCGTGCTCCCACCTTGACCGAAGGATAAATACCCCAAGACTTCATCAACTAACCACGAAAGTTGTTCAGAATGGTCTCCCATTGATATGTTGTTAAGATACTTCAATATTAGCAACTGATAAAGTGTATCGAGAAATCAATAGCTAATATATCATACCGAGAATTGGGTAACTCATTAATTTTCGGTATTGACAAATTCGGTAACTCATTAATCGTCGGTATCGATAACTTCAGTAAAAATGGTTCAATATGGCTTTAGTTGGAAACTTCAATCTTGACCCATTGAAGCACGTTATACCCAAATTCTATATTGACTTGAATGAGCAATGATGGTGCTGAGTGAGCTGATGGAGCTAAGTTGGATGCTCCTATATCAGTGAATGTTAGTTGCCAAGCTCTTTCTCCAATTCTCATCATAGACCTATCACCTACCTATCTAACATAACCTGGTAATCCACCGACAAACTACAGTAACACATTGATACATAGTGGTTTGAGATCACTCTCCCCACCCCCCCCGGCCCGCCCCCCCTCAAAGCTCTACATACTTTCTTTTTCCTCTATTGTGCTAGATCCAGTCCATATGCATTGGATGAACAAATAACAAATTACTTTACATTGCAGAAATATTTTAATTTGTTCTTAGTACCAGAGAATGCAAAACAACCATGGCAGGAGATGTGCGAAATGCTTAATGACAACATAGAGATTGAAATGTAGAACATTTTCAACTTGGAAAGAATCAAAAGCACCTATCTGATACCCAAATGACAATCAGCAGTAATACTTTGTCTATTTATCCCGTATGTTCCTAGAGGCATCCACAATATTGAAAAAAGTTGGAAACAAAAGAAATCATAACATTATTGTGAAAATCTTTAATTATTAAAACATGCAAAACTAGTATTAGCGATTTACACTACAAGATACTCAAATGCGATAATGTAGGGAGCGACACTTGCGTGAGGAGGAGTCGCTACCACCGTCGCTATTGCTATCGCCCTCTCCATCGTCGGCACTGCTAGATCCATCGCCGAGACTCCCACATGACAGGTCTTTGCATGAACTTGTGATTGATGAAGAAGAGAACACAAACTCACGATGGGCGTCGAACTCGAACTCTATGAACTCTAGATCACAATTGAACTCCAGATGATGATGGGCGTCCAACTCCAACTCGCGAAAGGACCCAAATTGCAAGTGAACTTCATATCATTGAACTTGATTTGGGACTTAGGGTTCAAAGGGAGATTGAGTGTTAATTTCGTTCAGAGGGAGAAAGACAATGATGAGTTTGGGCTCGAGATTCAGAGGGCTTCAATCTGGGAAGAAGAAAACGAGATGTTTCAACAGAGATTGCATTTGAGGCTTACGGTTTAGAGAAGGAAGAATGAAGGAGACGATGTTCAAGGGGAAGGAAAGAGATGACGTTCAAGAAGAAAGAGGGACGTCCAAAACAATGTTGTTTTGCAAGTGTGGATATTTTTTCTTAAACTATTTGCCACGTATGAGAGAGAAGAGATTAAAAACGCCAACGTTTTTCATTAATAAGTTTGACGATATTAACTTTATGACTTGATTGAACCAATTTGACAAGTTATAATACTTGATTACATTTATTACAAGTTTTAGAACTCAATTATACTTTTGCGACAAATTTTAGGATTTTCATTGCGCTTATTCCAACTAATTTTATATAAATAAAACATACACATATATAATAATTACAAATATTATATATATAAGATATGTTAATCATTCTCTTAACACTCTAATGAAGTCATAAATGAATTTAGAAAATGAAAGCACCGAGGTCAAAAGAGCAAGAAGTGACGTCCTGACATTAGTTCCATTTGGAAAGGCCAAATAAAATATATCGAAAATGTGAATTTTTTTTTTTTTTTGGCTGGTCCCATGGTGTCAAACTTTGAACTAGCTTTCTAGATTGTACTTTCTAGGCGTGTGCTACTCTTATCTAAATCAAGAGTGACGCATTGTTGAAGTTGAGGCGGTCGAAATTTGTTATTAAAATGCCATTTGTATATCAGAAAGTAGCAACATGTTAATCAGAAGCATCACTCTGCCCGGAGCATGGCTACAGCTGGAGTACTTTGTTGATAGGAGGTGCGAGAGGGAGCAAGACCGTCACGTAACGACGCGTGTTTCGGACGTCGCCGAGATCGCCGGCACGATTCCTCGGCCTTATCATCTCGGTAGCTTATCAAGAGGGGGCGTCTCCAGCTGTTGATGTGGCTGTTAAAGATTACCTACCTTGATGCGGCTGTTAAAGATTGCCTACCTCGCTTTCTTTTATGAGAATGATTGAATCCACATCGCTTTTGTTTTATTTAGCCTATAAATTTTAAACTTCTTACCGCACACCGTGGTCGATTGAGAGGCTGTAACCCATTATGAATATGCAATATTTCATTCCTAGATTCAGAAGCAAATATTTAATGGTATCAAAGTACCACTTAACTTAACCCATTATGAATATACAGCATTTCATTTTCCAATTCGAGCAAATATTTAGAAAGTGTCACGTCAGCTGCTAAGGTGGTATGCATTTACTTAGTCAGATTCACTCACAACTTGACACATGGCAAACAATTAGAATATAATAAAAGCAATTTGAAAATCTGATTGTTTGCAAAAGTACCACCAATGCACAGGTAGTTCCTAGGAAATTGAAATGCCCGCCCAAGGCCCATTTTTTTGTCTTCTATCCATATTTTAAGTTTCTTCGAGAGAAAAGCTTTGTCCTTCCATTTTTGTTTCCAAAGGAGCTCCGTCAGAGAAAAACTTTGGCTGCGTTTGGTTCAGCATTTGCAATGGGCTTTGAGTCCAATGCAAATGCTGAAAGCCTAAAGTTATTTTGGGAAAATGCAGTTGTGTTTGGTAAAAAAATTTGCAAATGAACTTTGAGTTGGATGTGTGTTTGGTAAAAAAACTTTCGCAAGGGGCTTTGATAGGTATTATTTTTTTTTCTTTTCTTTTTTTTTTTTTTGAAAATTCAACTAAACCCTTCGCCGGACCGGCGAAGGGTTGCGGCCGTCCCGGGCCGAGGTCGCTCGAGGTCGGGCGACCTCCGGCGAGCGATCTGCGCCGGCGGCCGTCGAGAGGTCGCCCGAGGTCGGGCAACCTCGGCGAGGGTCGCGCGACCCGGCCCGAGGGCCGCCGGAGGTCGCCCGACCTCGGGCGACCCTCGGCGAGGGTCGCTCGACCCAACCGAGGGCTGCCGTCACCCGACCTCGGGCGACCGTGGTCGCTCGACCCGGGGGCCGTGCGACCCGGGTGACCGCCGCCTGGGTCTCGCGGCCGCAGGCGGCCCTCGCCATCGCGCGAGGGTCGCGAGACCCAGGCGAGGGCTGCTCCTTTTACATTTAAAAATAAAATAAATAAAAGGGTAATAACGGAAATATGAAAAATCAATGATGGTAATTTAGGAAGAAAAAAAATATTTTCAGCATTTCCAAGGACTCCACTTTCATTTGAAAGTTCCTTGAGGAGGTTGCCAAACACCCTCTTTTTGGCTGAAGGGGCTTTGGGGGCTGGATGGGCTTTCTAAATGCCCATCCAAACGCACCCTTTGTCCTTCCATTTCAGGTTCTGAAGAGCTCTAAAGATGAGCTCTCACAACTAAGGGAGACCACGTTTGAGCACTCCAGCTCATTGCGACCATTGCGAAGGTTGAGCACGTTCCATTTCCGATCCAATCTTCAATGGCCTCCATCCAACTTTCCGGGCTTTATTTCCCGTTCTCGGCCTTGTTTGACTCCTACAATGAGACCCATGTCTTCATTCCCTTCATATCTGCATGAATCGGCAACTTGTTCCCGGTTTTGCGGGTACTTGCTGTATATGTGGCTGTGATGTTTCGGCCATGGGGTTGGAATCGTTTTTGAGGCCCGACCCAGCCTCTCCCTGGACTTTCCCGGCGGTCAGAGTCTTTTAATGTCCTGCTCAAAACCAGTTCTCTTGTGTGGATGTTTTTAGATTATTTGGGCACACTTTTATGTAGTTGGCGATGACTAATAAGGTGATAAATTACTCAAGCACCCTCGTGCTCTAGTTATAATAGGATCTCTCTCTTTATGTGGGATGCTTTTAGATTTCTTGGGCACAATTGACGATGACCGACCAGGTTAATGCGCGCCACATAAATCTCTCCGTATCGCGTTGATATCACTAGACATTTTCTCGGCTCATCGTCGACCAGAGTGGCAATCTCTTTTATATTAGTCGCCAACGTTGTGCGGGAATGTCCAACTACAGAAAAATGCACCAATCTCGTTGACCCCACCCCCACTCCTTTCTCATTTCATCAAATCATTCAGAGAAAAAAATTCTATCTCCCCCTCACTCTGTCCTTCACTGATGAACATGGACAATTGGCCTGTGCTGAGTCGCCTCAAGAGGGCCGTGAATAAGGCGAGACTCCTCATTGACTTCCGCCGGTGGCGCCTAGTGTTGATGATCGCCAACACTTCAGGCAGGAACTGGCAGCGGCGCCGCTTGAGCTTCAACGACCGGCCTGGGCTGACAGGTTGCACAGACAACGGCCGCTCTGTATCTGAGAGCTCAGGCTCTCGCCAGGAGCTTCAAAGGACGATGAGCTGCCTGTTGTCATCGGAGGATGACGTCGACAAGAGAGCGGACATGTTCATCTCAAACTTCCATCGGCAGCTTCGGATGGAGAGGCAGATCTCTCTTCAGCTCAGATATTGCAGGGCAAATAGTTTTGGCCCCATGTCTCCTTGATGGTTTTTGGGCTGTGAGATGGTATTTGATCTAAGCTTCAGATTAACTGGTCTGGGATTGTTATCTATATTTTCGGGTAAATTAAGAAGTTTTTTTTTCCCTGTTTCCGGAATTCTGTTGATTATAGATTTGTTTTTCCATTTGGTGTTAATTGTAGAATTTGTTTTTTTCTTAGTGAGTATTTATTTGGAGCAACAGTCAAGTTTTGCGAGAAAAGGACAACACAAATGCCTAAGTGCTCACTTAAATTGGTAAAACTATTTCTTTTGAGATAATAACATAAATAATCCCTGAATTTTGGATCAATGTGTAATGCAGTTTCTAAACTTTTAATTTATTCTATGTGGTCCCTGAACTTTAATCCAATATACAATGTCATTCCTGAACTTTCAATTTATAACAATGCAGTCTCTAGACTTTTTGTACTTATTCAAGTTAGTCCTTTGGCTTTATGAAAATATTTAATATTGCCCCTGAACATCAAATATCTTTATATAGTCCAAGGACTAAATTGAAATATCAGAAGTTGAAGGACTACATCAAACAAATTGAAAGTTTATAGACGACATTATACATTAGACTAACGTTCAGGGATTACATTAAACAAATTAAAAATTCAAGAATGGTATTGCATATTGGGTCAAAATTCAGGAACCAGTTGTGTCATTTTCTCTATTTTTTTTTTCAATCACTCAAATGTCGATGTTTATTTACATGATGCCATGTCAGGTTTTGGGCCACATGACTTGCCAACAGCATTCAAGTGAACAATTTGTGACTAATGTGGTAGTTAAGTGATCTGAAAAAAGTTATAGCACTCAAAGGAGTACCACACAAAAATTATAATACTTTTGCCGTCCTTTTCTTGTCGAGTCATATTAGTTATATACCCATGCTCGATGATTATGAATCGACTTCATTTACATTACACCTGGTATGCATGTGCAATATTCAGCGCTATTATTTCGTAGACAAGAAATGGAAAGGTCAAAAGTAATTTCACGATCAACTTCTTCTTATTAATTAATTTAATGTAGCTGTTTAATGGGTGTTTGTATAAAACTTTTCTTAGTGGACAACAGCGTTTGTAATTAACATTTCATCAATAATTTCGGGTCGCATTTCAGTTACATAGGTACAGACCATAATCGCAACGTAAATAATTAGTAAGTGCACGAGTCCACTTATACATAATTTACATGAATTTTAGAAAAAAAAGGTTCACCTAATCATGGGTTAATACCATGAATAATTCCAAACTGATACACTTGTTCTAAATTTATCTTAAAATAATTTTTGGGTCACCAAAAATCTAAAATACCTATAACAAAATTCACCATAAACTAAATTTTAAGTTATCAAAAACCCCAAACTAGTACACTTATGTCATATATATCCTTTGTTTGCTTTCGTCAAATTTTACCGTGAAATTGTTGAATCGGATGAACATGCAATAACATGCAATAATGGCAAATCCATGTGGAATCTGTATCAATTCGGATAAATTTATCATAGGTATATGAGTTTGAGGTTTTTGGTAAGTTAAATATTAATTCGGGGTAAAGTTGTCATAAGTATATTAGTTTGGAGTTTTCGTGGTATTAACCCATCAATTATAGACCTACTGTACAAATAACAATTAATACAAAACTTTTCAAATTTTGCTAATTTAATCCTAAAATTTTCGCGAAATTCTAGTATAGTTTTTCCAGCCAATTTTTGCCAAAAATCACTAGGTATCTGTTCATTAGGTTTAGGGCTAATGGGACAATTTCCCCATTTTAAAAAGCAGCAGAGTGTGGTTAGTTTTAAGTATTGAAGAAAAATACCTAATTGGACTATCAATATATCTTTAAGAACCAAATATCTCTTTCTTCACCACCTGAGCACTATTTCAAGCTTATAGAATTTCCAAAAACAAAAAATTCTCACCATTCAATCTCTTAAATTGCTTATTCCCAATTAAATTCCTTCACTTATAAATCCGTAACAAAATATTAAAATTATGATAATATATATATAAGAATAATAATCATGTATATGTATGTATAGGCTTAAGCCTTTGCCTTGGCTACTCCTTAGCTAAGTTTTGGGCTCTTTTTATTTTGACAAGTGGACAGGTTGTTTTCTACAAATGGGTTGAGATTGGTTCAATTAAATATAATTAGTGGTTTAGGCCCAAAAACATTGCTAGTGTTTCCAAATGTCGCTTCTAATTTGCCATAGCTTCATTGAATAGTACTGGAAATTTATCCGTTAAAACTTAGTAAGACCTTAGTCCATATATATGTCATGATAATGCACTTAAATTCCAAAACTTTCATTTAGTGAGTTTAAGTCTTAAAATACTTACAACTTCAATACATTTGAGTTTCTTGACTCAAAGGACGGAAAATGTCACTCGGCTATTTTTTTATTTATTTATTACTTTTTAATCCCATATGGCCATTAAAGTTGTTACAGGCCTCTCTCGAAACCTAAAAAGAAATCTTACGTAGTGCCACGTAAAGAATACAAAATATGTTTAAAATAAGTTTAGCGAATTGAAGAAATGGATTAAACATCTGAAAAAAAAATGAGTATTAAAATTAAGAAAAAATGTGAAAGAAAATATCATTGTAGGGCAGGGACTGCTGAGGCAGCGCTGTTGCTGCCTCTCTGAAGGCAAGTGGGTTGGCAACCTCGCCGGGGTTGCGGTGAGGACTAATAGCCCTTGCCAGTTGCCACGAGCAAGCAATGGCGATCATCTTACCCGTGTTAAGGTAGGGGCATGGTCGCCACCATCTCTTCAACCATATCTCTCCACTTTTGGTTTTTTTTTTATCAAATTTGCCTTTTATTTTCAACCTTTAAATATCTTTTGAATTTTTTTATACAGGGTCACAGAATGACATCTTTTAATGTTCAAGGACCGGTAAGATGATTAAAAAAGAGCCACCTAAGCTAGAAAAAATAACTAAAGCAAAAGGCATGAAACATGTTCCGTCCATAGAAACCGATGGAGTTGATGAAAGAATGAGCGCATCGATTTTCCCAAGTTTGAGGAACTAAATACAAGAAATGAAAATTTTGGACTTTTAAGTGCACGAGCACTACAAATTATAGGACTTTTGCTGTTAATGTCCTTGTGCATATTCATTTGACTGACCTTTTCTTCTCACTCACTCCTCTGGAATTTTTTCTCTTCAGCATCACTTCTTTTTCTTCATTAATGTTGGATTAGGGTGGCCAAAGATTTTCCACATTGCAAGAAATTACCCCACCTGGTTCCACATCCAAAATTAGCCAACTTTGTCCCTTTGTCCTTTTCGTTGGTGTCTCTCTCTCATCCTTTCATTTCATTCTCCTCTTTCATTGCTTTCACGTTAAGTGCGCCATCCTCATTTCCTTTTCGTTTAGTTTGTCTTCCTCTTTTTCACCCCTTTGGGGAAAAAGCCAAACAAGTCAATCACATAACTTTTGGTTTAAGAAAGGCTCTCTTGTTGTTTTCGTTGGAGTTGAACTTCGACAGGCACTTTTTTTTTTATCTTGGATCGATCAATTTCCTTGGCTTGTTTATGTTGGTTGATAAAACATTTCTCCTTCGCTTTTGTTACTTGTTGCGATAGGACAAGCGATCGAACAATAATATAGACAAAAGAAGAAAATATATCGGACACCAGATTTACGTGGTTCAGTCGTAAAGACCTACGTCCACGGGGAGAACAGCAGCGAATTTTACTATAAATCAAGCGATATAAGGAGATTACACACTCAAGTCACTCAAATACTCTGTCGGTATTTCCCAAGCCCCAATTAAATCCCAAACCCAACTCATGGCACAAAATTATCACACAAGCTCAAAACAAATGCTGAAAAAGAACTCATTTTCTTGATCGCGCTTCAGCTTGAAGACATGCGGCTCCTCCTTTTCTCTCGTACGGGTGCAGCAGCAACACACCGAACAGAGTAAAACCCTGCGTAAAACACTTCTGTTTTTATACGTGTGCCTAGAAAAGGTCAAACAATTGACTTGGGCCCACCATCCACGTATTTAGCTTCACGCGGCAGACTTCCTCTCTCGATGGACGCTTGTGTGTGCGTGTGTGCCCAAGGTCAAAACTTTGACTTTAGGCCCCACCAATAAACCAATCTTCGCATGAAGAGGAAATCCCGTGCAGGAGCTTCACAAGTTTCGGATTCCGCATAATTTTTGAAGAGGAAATTCGTATCTATTTTATTTTTATATTTCTTCTTTTATAAATCCATCAAAAGTCCAATGAATCTCAAACTCAAGCCATAAATTAACAATCTCCACCTTGACTCGACGTTTGATCCTAGTCGCAATCGCTTTGCAAAAATTCAAATTCTGCTGCTACTTTCCCATAGCCCCCAATGGGCTCAACCGCCACAGATATTATCCAAGTCCAAGCCTTGCTTGAACTTGGCCATACCCAAGAACCTCATCATAATACCAACTCCACATGCATCTTTAACTGCTCGGATTTTCCGACGCAACCTCCTCAACCGCAGATAAAGTAAAACCATTGTTGCATCCATATTTGTCAGGAGATCAAATAGATACCTTGTCAATATCAGCAGTTATATCAACCATTGGCTCTATAGGCTCCACCTCGCTATAAGCACCATCTATGTTGATTACTTTGCTAGTACTCATACTCGCTACCTCAAGAGTTTCTAGTTGCAACTCCACCTCAAGCTAAACACCGTCCAGATCCGTATTAACATTGCTACAAACACTCCTAGCCAGAAGTATTGGAGACTCATCAATGGTAACTTCTCTGCTGTCAACAGGTGAATTTATATCCGGGCACCACAACTGATTGCCCCGCTTACCTTGTACATAGCTATGAAATATGTACATTGCCCTCCAATCGAGGTTACCATCACTCACTCGAAAATAACACGGGCAACCAAACATTCTAGTAATAGAATAACCAGTAACGTTACCTGACCATAGAGGAGTCCGCCTCTCAATAGCAGTTGATGGGGATCTATTCACCAGGTAGCTTACCGTACTTAGCACATCAGTTAGGATTCTCCTAACAATACCAGCACTAGAGATAATTTTTCGGGTCATCTTTAGTAATGTTCTACTCATCAATTTTGCAAATTGTCGTGATTTATTGGCACTAGTGTGGTGTTTCACTATGCCCTCTTTCATGCAGAATTTATTTGCCAGCTCCGAGCAGAACTCCATGCTATTGTCAGTCCGCACATGCTTGATCGACTTACCAGTCTCCCTCTTAATCAAAGCTCTTGACTGCGTGATCCTGACACCAGCATCAAACTTGTGCATTGGCACAAACACCCAGGTTTTCCTCGAGCAGTCAATAGACTCTCGAACAGATGCATCCAACGTCTCTGGGGCAAAATCTGTCATTGTCTCACCTTGAAGTTTATACATGCCTCCGTGCTTGATTTCTTTCATTATCACCAAGGCACCTCGAACAACCTTCAGAATTTCACCTTTTGAAGAATATCTGTAACCAGCTGAATCTATGGCACCTAAGGAAATTAAGTTATTTTTCAATTTTGGAACATGCCTCACTCCAGTCAATGTCCTCACGATACCATCATGCATTCTGATTTTAACATCACCAACACCCACAACATCGTACTCAGCGTTGTTCCCTAACTGGACTTTACCACTACTTGTGCACTGATAAGTGATAAACCGGTTTCTATTTGGTGTGACGATTTCTATTTGGTGTGACATGAAAAGAACAACCAGAATCCATAATCCATCCATCAAGCGATGAATCATTAGTGACAGACAAGACATAATCGGCATTATCTGCTACAGGTGCAACATTATCTGCAGAATCAACCATAATTCCCTTACCCTTCTCATTCTTTAACTTAAGGCAATCCCTTCTAAGATGCCCCATCTTGCCACAGTTCCAACAAACTACATTAGCAATCCTAGACTGATTACGCCTATTCATATTAGTACTACTGTTACCCACACGTGTTCTAAATCTTCCTTTATTTTCACCTACTAAAGCAGCAGATACAGGTTCGCCAGATTCTCTTCTACGAATGTCCTCGCTCAAAATCAAATCTCGAATCCTATCAAACGTCAAACTTGTTGACCTAGAGGAATTACTAACATCAGTAACGGTAGTATTCCAACTATCAGGCAATGAGGATAATAGAATCAAAGCACGTACCTCATCTTCAAAATCAATTTCAACTGAACTCAATTTACTAACAATCACATTGAATTCATTGATATAATCTGCAACTAACGCACCTTCGCTCATCTTCAAATTAAACAAACGTCGCATCAAATAGACCTTGTTGATCGTAGAAGGCTTCTTGTACATATCCGACAGGGCTTGCATCAAATCAACAGTGGTTTTCTCCTTCAGGATGTTAAACGCGACGTTACGAGCCAACGTCAGCTGAATAGCACCCATAACTCGTCTATCCAGCAAATCACAATCAGCTTGCTTCATCGTCTCTAGTTTCTCCCCATATAAAGGCAAGTGCAGATTTATTTGGTAAAGATAATATTCAATTTGCATCTTCCAAAAACTAAAATCCTTCCCATCAAATCTGTCAATTCTCACTTTTACTTCTTTTGTCGCCATCAATTTGCTTCAACTTAGCCAAGCCTGGCTCTGATACCACTTGTTGCGATAGGACGAACGATCGAACAATAATATAGATAAAAGAAGAAAATATATCGGACACCAGATTTACGTGGTTCATTCGTAAAGACCTACGTCCACAGGAAGAGCAGCAGCGAATTTCACTATAAATCAAGCGATACAAGGAAATTACACACTTAAGTCACTCAAACACTCTTTCAGTGTTTCCCAAGCCCCAATTAAATCCCAAACCTAACTCACGGCACAAAATTATCACACAAGCTCAAAACAAACGCTGAAAAAGAACTCCTTTTCTTGATCGTGCTTCAACTTGAAGACATGCAGCTCCTCCTTTTCTCTCGTATGGGTGTAGCAGCAACACACCGAACGGAGTAAAACCCTATGTAAAACACTTTTGTTTTTATACATGTGCCCAAAAAAGGTCAAACAATTGACCTGGGCCCACCATCCACGTATTTAGCTTCACGCGGCAGACTTCCTCTCTCGACGGACGTGTGTGTATGCGTGTGTGCCCAAGGTCAAAACTTTGATCTTGGGCCCCACCAATAAACCAATCTTCGCATGAAGAGGAAATCCCCTGTAAGAGCTTCAAGAGTTTCGGATTCCGCATAATTTCCAAAGAGGAAATTCGTATCTATTTTATTTTTATATTTCTTTTTTTATAAATCCATCAAAAGTCCAATGAATCTCAAACTCGAGTCATAAATTAACAATATGTTGCTTTTCCTTTAGCTTTTCATCTTGCAGTTCATAGTGAGCATTCTTTTCCGTTGGGAAGATATAACATGTCAGAGAATTCTGACTAGAGGGCATAGTACTAATTGGATAATTTGAAATCAAGAGCTTGCTATAAGTTACATAATTTGCTTGAATCTGAGGTAATTGATCATGAGAAGGATATATCATCCTTAAACTATGGCCAAGCTTGTGATGTTTCCCTATCAACAGGGGCTTTTTCCCAAAATTCACCAAATAAATGCCAGCCTTCTTGAGAAAGATTCCTCTGTAAGAACTAAGCTTGAAATGGGCAAATATGTGAAACGTGCAGTCTTGCATTATCGATAAGACGATTTGCAGCTGAGAAAGAAATACGAGCCCAACTTATGGTTAAGTTAGAGCTAAAAATACTAACGGCATAAGCTCATATCAAATCGACAAGAATGAGAATCTGACCTAAAAAACAAAAGAAGGAACAAAAACTTGAATAAAGTGGGTACAATTTTATTATTTGGTTGAGGGTGAGTGTCCTCCTTTTCTATTAAGGCATCTTTTTTTTAGGAATGGGTCTCTGTAATTTCTGTCCTAGCACCTATTCCCATGATTTGGATGAACCAACTTTTTTTTTTTTTTGACGTGTTCCCCTCGTTTTGAACATGGGCCCCACGCATTGGTTTCAACCTGTAGTCACGGGTAGGGGCGAGCACGGGTAGCGGGTAGAACCGGGAACCGGAGAACCGGAACCGGAACCTCGGTCCGGTTCCCGGTTCTTAAAGGACCGGTTCCGGTTCCCGGTTCCATTTTTCCGGGAACCGGCAATCCGGTTCCGGTTCGGTTCCACTTGGAACCGGAACCGAACCGAAACCGGCGCGGAACCGGAACCGAACCGCCGCGGAACCGAACCGGAACCGGCCGCGGAACCGGACCGGAACCGGCCGCGGAACCGGTTTCGGAACCGGTTAGGGTTCCAAAAGAACCCCCCGCTCGGCGCTCCAACTCCAAGCCTCCGGCCTCTCCCGTCCTCTCGTATCTTCCTCACTCGGTCCTCCGATTTCAGCTGGACGCCGCTCGCCCTCAAAGCCACCGCCGCCGGACGCCGCTCGCCCTCAAGGCCACCGCCGTCGGACGCCACTGTCCGGACTAGACGCCGAGTCCCGACGTCGCTCGACGCCCGCATTCGCGACACTTGAGGCGTCGTTGCCACAAGACCCGACCGACGTCCCTGCTCACTCCTCCTCGCGCCGGCCACCGTCGCCGAACGCCGGTCGACGCCCGTCGCTCGCTCGGCGCCCGGCCACCGTCGCCGAACGCCGCTGGACGCCCGCCCCCCGACGTCGCTTGAGCCTCGACGCCCGCATTCGCGAATCGCCAGAAGTCCCTGCTCGTGACCGGCCGTTGCCCGACGTCCCTGCTCGACGCTCGTGACCCACGCCGCTCGCGCCAGAAGCCCCGACGCCCCTGCTGCTGCAACGAACCGTGGCCATCGCCGCCATTCCCGTTCGGCACCGGGTTCCCTCTCTCTCTCTCTCTCTCTCTCTCTCTCTCTCTCTCTCTCTCTCTCTCTCTCTCTCTCTCTCTCTCTCTCTCTCTCTCTCTCTCTCTCTCTCTCTCTCTCTCTCTCTCTCTCTCTCTGTGCAACTGATTATTTACTAGGATATTCCGACCTTAACTATAACTGTTCGGTATAGTATGTATTGCACGAAAAGGAAATGCTCTGGGAATGCCATGTTTAAAATTAGACCTGGATGGAAGCATCATTATGTTCTTTTGAAGTCTGATGGTTTATTCTCTACCATTTCTGTGGTGGAGAGATTTGGGACAAATGCATGCGAGTGCAGAGTGCATTGCATCATCTTGTCCTGAGGCTCCCTCTCAAGCGAGCCACATGATGCCACTTTCTTCTACTCGTTTGCAGTCAAGCAGAAAGGAATTGTCCAGTGACATTGAAACGCTGAAGAAAAGATTGCTGGAAGTGAATAAAGCTGCAGGAGGATGGGAAGTTGTATTTCTTAATTCTGGTAATTAACTAATGTTTAGTTCTATTGCAAAGATTGTTCTTGTTTAGTCAGTGTCATGGTCCCATCTAATTTTGTCATTTTCTGCTTAAATTCGCATGGATCCAACTTCTGTTTGTACTTTGTAGTGCAATATACTCTATGCTAGTGTAATACCCGAAACTTTGGGGGGAAATGCAAATACCCTCGATTACCATTGGTATTGTTGTACAAACGAGTTAATTGGGTAACAAAAGTTTCGCTTTTGCACGCTTTCCTCCGTTCACTAGACTCTCTGAAGAGTCTTGAAACATGACGGCGAATTAATCCATGTAAATATTTCACAGTGGTGGAAAACAAGCCAGAAGCCCAAAAAAAAAAAAAAAAAGGCAAGCTGTGGACATTAGAGCTATGCCCGTCTTTAATTCTTCTTGCCTTTCTGATAAAAATATGGAGAAAGCATGTTGAGAGATATAGAAGAAAAAGAGGACAAGATGACAGTTGTTGCAGGCAAAGAAAGGAAATCTTTGACCGGAGCCATCTTTGGGATCTAGTGAATCACATGATTTGTGCTTACTTCCGTTCCTAAAAGGGAGGGAAGTACGGTCAATGACTCAGGTATTCGTTATGAGGGCAGTGGTAAATTTGAGGTGTGAGTAGTTTTGTTATTGGTATTGAGATTACAGTTTACCTGTATTGTGTTACTTGATCTGGTTAACAATGGCCAATATGAGGTTATGACAAGGAATGAATGTGGATAATTTTGAACACTTCTAGAGATAGATTTATTGGGAGATTTTGTTGAACAGTTTACCTGTATTGTGTTACCTGTTTGACACGTTTTCTTGTATTGAAGGGTCACGTGGCACCATCGTCTACCGACTCTGGTTCTTCGGGGAATATAATAATCGACTTCTATTGGGTGAGTGTTTTCAGAAAGTTTTAGATTCTTTGCTGCACTAAATGTGGAAAAGCTCAAGTTGGGTGTTCTGATGTGAAAATTTGGCAATTTTAGAAGAAGCCAGATGTTTTTTTTTTCTGATCTTTTGACACGCCATGATGTCTGAAAGTCAAAACAGAATTTTTCAAACTGTATTGTTGGGTTTTGTGTGAAATTAAGCCTCACAAACTTGTAGTAATTGTAGGTTCCTTCAAAAGATTTCACTGTTTTACTCCTCCTCTATGATTTTCATCTTTCCATCTTGAGGCAATTCTAGAATCCTCTTTTGTGACATATATGGAAATGCACATTTAATTAGTTTTAAGGATGCTAATTGATTACGCTTATACAAATCGTGTCGCAGATATTTATTTGACCTGGAGATGATGCCAATTTTTTTTAATATGATGAGCGGTCTTAAAAATTGATAGTTTTTAAAACACATGCTGGGACAACTGTATGGCCACAAATAAGGGCATATTTGAATAAATCTTTTGCATTTGTATTGATAATATGATATAGTCCTAAAGTTGTGTATTGATTTGATTTTTAGCAATTGCTTGCATATTCTATAACTCAATTCACATTATGTTTTGAATTTTCTAATTATATTATATTATTGTTGTGTAGTGCAGAATTAATGTATCAAGATAACACGTCAATGGAGGTGGAGGGACGTGAGGAGATGACTCCGGGTATGGAATTTGAGTTTTCTGGCAATGAAATTGAAGAAGATGCACCCCCTACCTTGAGTGCCACAAATAAGGTATCCGATTCTCATGATAAGAAATATACATCTGAATGCTGGAATCATTATTCGAAAATCAGTGATAAGGATGGAAAAATATATCAAGTAAAATGCATTCATTGTGGGTCTATGCTTAAGTATCGTGTTGCTAATGGTACTTCTGCAATGAGGAAGCACTTAAACACATGTAAGAGGTTTCCTCGTAATCTAGATAAGAGGCAGAAATTCTTTGTACCACGTAATGTCAACACGGCTGGTAAGGCAGGAGGAGATTCTAGTACTGGTAGCGTCTTATCGACATGGTCATTTAATCAAGAACGAGCTAGGCACATGCTTGCTCGGTTTATCATCATTGATGAGCAACCTTTTTCCTTGGTTGAGCGTATTGGATTTCGTGAATATGTTAGTGAGATACAACCTCTCTTCAAACATATATCACGTTTCACAGTGGCAAAAGATTTTATGAAGTTGTTTTTATGTGAAAGAACCTCTTTGAAGAATTATTTTGGAAAGATTAATTCTAGGATCGCACTCACGACTGATACATGGAGTTCCAATCAAAATCTGAATTATTTGTGTCTCACTGCACATTTTATTGATGAAAATTGGAAGTTGCATAAAAGAATCATCAATTTTGTGGTGATGCATAGTCACAGGGGTAGGGAGATTGGGAAAATGGTGGAGACATGCATTGAGGAGTGGGGAATAGAAAAAAAGGTGTCCACAATTACCGTGGATAATGCTAGCTCGAATGATGTTGCAATTGGCTATTTGAGGGATAAACTTTCCAAACAAAGCTCGTTGATATTAGATGGTAGTGTTTTGCATATGAGATGTACAGCTCATATATTAAATTTGATTGTGAGAGATGGCTTGACTACGGTACGTGACTCCATTGCACGTATCCGAAATGTGGTTAGGTATGTAAGGAGTTCTCCCACAAGAGCCCAAGGATTTAAATCTTGCATTGAGAGAGAAAAGATCACTTATAAGGGTTCGGTAGTTCTTGACGTTGCCACTAGATGGAACTCCACTTACCTCATGTTGGACACCGCCATAAAGTTCAGAAAAGCTTTTGAAAGGATGGAAGATCACGATCCATCTTTTGTAAGTGAGCTAGATCATGAAACTCCTAGGGATGATGATTGGGAAAATGCTATTATTCTTTCGAATTTTCTGAAAGCATTCTATGATGCCACCAAGAAGATGTCTGGAACTTCATATGTTACTTCAAATGATTATTTTGAAGGGATAGCTATTTTGTATAGATATTTGAAAGATGCGGTCAATGCTTCGGATCCTAAGCTTCAAACTATGGGTTTGAAAATGAAAGAAAAATTTGACAAATATTATGGAAGCTTGGATAAAGTGAATATTATGGTGTTGATTGCGGTTGTGTTAGATCCTAGAGCCAAGTTAAATTATGTGAGATTCTTGTATGGACAAATTTATGATGATGAATTGAAGATTGAAGAGATGTATTGCAAGGTGAAGAATACATTGGAGCATTTGTATGAATTTTATGAGCAATCTTCTCTTATTTCAAATGATCAAGATTTTGGTGGCCATAATTTGGGTGCAAGTAGTAGTAGTTCCACTTCCCAACCCGATACGGGTGGTAGTGAAGAACTAAAGATGCATGAAGCTCAAGATTGGAAGAAAATGTTTTTATACTCGAATGAACAAGGGCGCGATGATAACAAGTCCGAGCTTGATGAGTATCTTCAAGAAAAAAATGAAAAGAATCTCGGTCTTGACATTTTGATTTGGTGGAAGGCTAATGGTTCAAAATATAAGATCCTTTCTTTGATGGCTCGAGATATTTTGTCCATTCCTGTAACAACCGTTGCTTCAGAGTCAACTTTTAGTACATCGGGTCGTGTGCTTGATGGCTTTCGAAGTTCTTTAACTCCTAAAGTAGTGGAAGCTTTGATTTGCACTCAAGATTGGTTGAGGGCCGCTCGTGTACCGCTTGGTGATGAAGAGTGTATCGAGAACGCAGAACAATTTGAATTAGGTAAGTAATGTTTATATCTTTATATATTATAATTCTTTTTGTATATTTGATAAGTGGATATTTTATTTAACCTCTTCTTTTTTTTTTTTCAGATATGGTTGGCCTTAATGCGGAGATTATTGTTGATAAATAGAGTTGGTGGTGTCGCAACGGCAATGGATTTAGCGGTAGAGAATTCAAGCAAGGTTTTTTATTGACTTTGTGTTGCTTTAACTATATTGTCAAAGAGTTTATGAGCCTTTAAATGGTTGTTGTGATCTCACCATTGATAAGTTTAATGCATGGAAAAACATTGTTGTCAAAGAGTCTATGTCTTGTTTTATTGTTTTCATAGCTCGGGAAGTATATTTATGGCATGATTTTGATGTTAGAGGATTATTGCGACAGTGCTGAAGAGTCCGATAATATGCACGTATGTTATAATTTTTTTTTATTCATTTTTAGAGTGCGTATATTATAATTCAACTCTAAAAATGAATAATAGAAAAAAAAAAAAAAAACTGTTGGCATTGGTATGTTTCCTAAGATGTGAGAAGTTACCGTATAGTATACGCGTACGTTATAGTTTATTTTGGTAACACGTGCATACGTTATATTTTTTTTTTTTGTAACGTGCGCCCACGTTATAGTTTTTTTTTTTGATAACATGCGCGCACTTTATAGTTTTTTTTTTTTTTGATAACGTGCGCGCACGCTATATTTTTTTTTTTTTTTTAACGTGCGCGTACGTTATATTTTTTTTTTTTTTATAACGTGCGCGTACGTTATAATTTTTTTTGATAATGTGCGTGTACGTTATATTTTTTTTTTGGGAACGTGCGCGTACGTTATAATTTTTTTTTTTTTTTGGTAATATGTGCATACGTTATAGTTCAAATCTATAAATAAAAATAAAAACAAAAAAAAAAAAGGAACGCGGAACCCGTTGGAACACTGGAACCGACCACGGAACCCTGTGACGGGGTAGGTTCCCAGGTTCTCGCTTCCCGACGGGTAGGTTCCAGGTTCCTCATTTTGAGGAACTGTACCCGAGGGTAGGTTCCAGGTTCCAGACGGAACCGAACCGGAACCTGGAACCGCTCACCCCTAGTCACGGGTTTGGTATTCATGCTATTTACTTTTACCACATGCCAATTCCCTCCTACCACGTGCTTGACTAGAAAGTAATCATTTCTGCCGTTTTTTTTTAGCCTTCTAACCATTTAACATCCTGCCTACTGCTTCCGGCAGGTGTAAGCCGAACGTTTCTACCACGCATACACCAACAGCCTGTGCCATGTGTTTGGCCATGATCCCCACGTTGCGAGATTCTAGGATTATGGCTTAATTGCCTCTACTTTTCTATGTTGGCATCTTTACAAATGGCTAATATCGATATTGTACATGGCAAATCTCCTATTGGCCAAACGTGTGCCAATCACAACTTGTTGGCATAATTTCGATGACGTCACAAAATTATAAAGCCAATATATTTCTTGATATGGTCGATGCCATGCAAAGCTAACGTTACTCTCAAAATTGCCAATATATAAAAAATTCGTATAATTAAAAAAGTCAAGATTAGGTCAAGTTAATTAATTGTTAGTAAAGATTAATATGTCAGGTTTTATGGACAAACTTCAAAATCCAAAAGAAGCTCTGAGAACAAGTCTACAAATAGGTGCAAGACAAAATATCCAATTAGTGTTAAATCTAATATATGGATGTCAATTTAATTTTAACTTCTCAATTTTGTTAATTTAATCCAAACCTTTATGCGAAAATTCCAATATAGTCATTTTCATTAACTTTTGCCGAAAATTGCTGACGTGATAGTTTAATCATTGTTGGCTATTCTAAGTGGCGCACTGCAAACTTAGTTACTTTTGGTGAAAAATTGGTAGGGATGATTATATTGAAATTTTGTACAAATATTTAGGATTAAATTAGCAAAATTGAAAAATTTAGGAACAAATTGACATGCATATTTATAGATTTAGGATTGATTGGACATTTTTCTAATAAGTGTAGGAGACTCTTTTGTCTAGGCAACTCTATAAGAGTTTCCTAAGCTACAGATGGAATACAAATAAATCCTTTATAATTCCTTTATAATAGAGTCTCAAATTCAACGTCATCTAAATAGGGAAATTTTTTGAGTTAAATGCTTTGACAATTATACTCTTAGGGCTTGTTTGATAACACTCCCGAAAACAACTGATTTCGTTCTTTTGTTCTCGAGAGCAAACAAAGAATAGAAATCTATTTGATAAATTTTTTGTTCCCGAGAATAAAAATCAGTTTTTTTGTTCCTAGAAATAGATTTTGAATAAAATTTAGAAGCTGGAAAAAAGTTATTTCTTATTCCTAAGAACAATTCCTAAAATCAATTCCATTTTTTTTCCCTTCTCTTTGTTTCTCTTTTCTCTTCTTCTCTTCCCTTTTCTTCTTCTTCCTTTTGGCCGGTCGCTGGCCTTGGACGAGGGCTGATGACCTTGTCGACCCGAGCCTCACCGTGGCTGGGCTAGGCAAGGTCAACCTCATCCAAATCTAGTGAGGCCAAGCTCGCCTAGCCACTGGCAAGGTTGGCCCTTGCCAGGCCACCTCCAGGTCGGCGTCGCCTAGCGGTGGCTCGGCGAGAATGAGCCTCACCATTGCTTGGGAGAGCTCAACCTCGCCGGATTTGGGTGAGGTTGACCTCACCCAACCAAGGCGAGACCGAGCCTCGTATGGCCATGACAAGGTTTGGCCTTGCCCAAAAAAAAAAAAAAAAAGAAGGAAAAAAAGAAAAAAAAAAAGAAAAATATAATAAAAGTATTAAAAAATTAAAAGAAACAAAAAAATTTAAAAATCTTACCAAACGTAATTCTATCATGAGAATATAAATTTTGAACATTCTACCAAGTGCGTTTTTTTTACTTAAAAATTACTCCAGGGAATAAAATCAGAAAAATCTGTTTATGATAAAACAATATGGCCACACAGGCACAATATACCCAACACTCAGCAATACGGCCACATAGGCACAATCACTCACGCATCATCACACTTAACTTCTATGCATATCATAAACCAACCATATCACCGAATATGCACAAATTAACCATTAAATGCAGAAATTGATTGCGCCACGACAATCGGTACAAAATTTTAACAATCGGCTATCCTGGTATAATTTCCGAAAAATAATAAATAATTAAATAAATTACAAAATAATTAAATAAGTGCAATTAAGTAAATAAATAAATTGTGATTACCTAAATTGAACTACATAATTAACCCAACCATGCAGACACCTGATCAATCAGGTCAACCTTAGCCTCCTTCATATAGCCAAAACTCCAAAACACTATTTTAAAAATAAACTTGGCACCCTCTTTTTTTTTTTTTTTGTTCAAACTCTCTGAAATAAATTTGTACGGGGTCCCGTAATTGAAATTAACACACCAAAATTTGCACGCATCTCATACAAAACCTTCTCGTTTTATTGGGCAAATAATTTTTGGTGTCCGGACCCGACACCTCATTTATTGTCAATTTAATAGTCCAAGATGTCACTTTTTGCAATAGTAATAAATCGCCAACATAGAACAACCATTCATATCACCTCATGCGTAAGTCCTAAGCAAGCCAAAAGTCAACCACATCACCAAATACACATGATTCAACAAGCACTACACCAAGAACACCAACAAAATCACAACCGGTCCTAACCGGTAGAAACCAGGTTACTCGCGCGTCTCCAAGTTTAAATGTAAAAACCTAATCAAACGAGTTCAGAAAATTCCCAAATTTAAATATGTTGTAAAGAACACATAAAAAAACATTTTTCATGCAGACACCTTAACTCAGATCCTTCTAGATTCGGCCCAGTAAATTGCTCAATTCAGTACCAAAAACTAGATTCGTTTCCAGAAAGTATGTTTTCCAAAATCAGTTTGGTTTGAGCTCCAAAACTTATTCATTTGATCTAAAATTAAAATATGTTAAACTAGAAGATATAACAAACAATTTTTGTGAAGAAACCATTTTGAAATTCGAACCCTAAGAGTTGATAAAAACCCCTAGAATCTTAAAAGGTCACAAATTCCAGTACAATCCGAGATTCTGTTTGCAAATGACGGAGCTGAAATATCATACTTTTAAATCTCTAAAAATATTGAGTAAAATATATATTATAGCTAAGGATGTCTAAAACATTTCTCAAGAAAGAATCAACCTCAAATTCGCAACTCATTTCAATCTACAAAAATGACAAATGGTGAGAGTCCTGAAATCAGAACTGCAAAAAGTCCATTCCGACTTCAAAGGTGTTAATCTCACTAATTAGATTAACATTAATCCATTCTAAGGCTAATATAACCATTATAGATATCACTAATCAATTCTTAAGTTAATCTAAACAACCCTTAAGTATAATTAACCTCCTAAGCAATGTTTAGTGAGTATACTCACTCATTTAGCGGTCCAGTGAGTCCATGGCAACAACACAAAGATGAGCGAAACACAAGCCCACGGCGTCGTCTAGCAGTAGCCCGACGAGAATGAGCCTCACCATTGGTTGGGAGAGCTCAACCTCGCCAGATTTGGGTGAGGTCAACCCCACCCAACCAAGGCGAGACCAAGCCTCGCACAGCCACGGCGAGGCTTGGCCTCGCCCAAAAAAAGAAGAGAAAAATATAATAAAAGTATTAAAAATTAGAAGAAACAAAAAAATTTAAAAATCTTATCAAACGTAATTCTATCATGAGAATATAAATTTTGGACAATTACCAAGCGCATTTTTTACTTAAAAATTGCTCCCGGGAATAGAATTAGAAAAAAATCCGTTTCTGATAAAAAAATTATTTCCGAGAACAAAATCATTACCAAACGTGATCTTAGACTCCAAATCATAAGGTCTCAAGAATAGAGGGAGCTGGACTCAGGTGGAGACATGCTTATGTTCAGTCTAATTTTTTTTAGGGTTCTAGAGCGAAACCCAAAAGCATGCATGTACTTGAGTTTTAAATTTTCCTTCATCCGTTTAGGTCTTAAAAAATTTGCAACTTCAATAGACTTGAGTGATTAAAAAAAAAATCAATATGTAGATTTCAGCTCTCTTTCTTTCTTTTTTTTTTTCCATAGCACTGCCCTTTTTTGATCTAATTGGCTTTTATTTTTCCTTCCACTTTTAATAAAAGACGAATCTTGGTTTTGTTCCTTTCCCGTCCACTAATATTCCATTAAGCTTATCAAATAAACTCCTTGTTGATAAATTATTTCATCGAGATATAATCCAAATCAAAATGTCAATTTCTTATTTTTGAATGATCCTATTTTCAATTTTTGAATAGAAAAGCAACATTGTTTACGTTTCATCATAAAATTTAAAAAATAAAAACAATTTAATTGAAAAACTCAAGATGAAGAGAGTACATGTGAAAATTATAAAAAAAATGAAAATAAAAAGAAAGCATTAGGATGAGAGTCTGAACAAGGGACAGCAACCGCGTTGCTGGGAAGGGTTGGTGACTCTCACCAAGATTGAGGTGAGGGTGGTCAGCCTTTGTCTAGGATGAAAGGGCCATTGTTCTGCCCCTCACCCCTTCATCTCTATTTTTGCTTTTCTTGATTTCAATCCCTTTTTAGTTTGTTCTAATGTGATACCGATTTGACGCCACATTAGCCTCATTCGCACAAAAATTAATAATAAAAGAGATGCCAGATAGATTTTCTAAGCAAGAAAGGCTAGGGGAATTTATGAAAGGACAGTGTCAAGTTTAGGATTTAAATGCACGAAAAGAAAGTCAGTGAATTAAAATGCATTATCATGACAGTTTTATGATTCTCACCATAATTATCCTTTTTCTCCCTTTTCTTGGTAAAATAAGAAGATCGTACTCTTTGATTGTCCAATTATCAGAATGAGCTAAGCATGTAAAGGACCATATGACATGAAATACTATTTAAAATCACGAAATACATATTATGTTCAAACGTATGAGACGCGACTAAGACCTTGAGTGTGTTGCTTTCGCATTAAATTAATCACTATTTAAAACACAAGCTACAAATTAATTACTAATAAATTCGGTCACATCACTTTTCTATAGTAATAAATCCACGATGTATAACCACTCCACCATTATATATATAATGCCTCTAATAATATTATTGAAGTTGTTGCAAGCTAAGCAGCTATCGTGAGTTATCCATTGCTATAAATGTATACTTGCATATTTCTGAAAATTTAATGTAACTATTAATTCTAACAATCTCGTCCGACATTCATGCATTCCATCTCTGCCGGTCTTTTCTTGTGATCTTCATAATATGACGCAGTCAAATCCCACCTAATTTCCACCTTCTTCCCTATTTTTTATTTGCAATATGGAACTGTTGACACAATCAAGATCTCAAGCAATCCCCAGATAATTTCATGGTGGTCGTCGTCTAATCAGCATGGACAAAGACCGTGTCATGCTCCATAGTGGCTTCTAATCCTAATCAGTTGGTACTCAGCATAATATAATTAGAGATATTGAAATGACAACCCATATTAGAAGTTTTCAATTAGGAGAAAAAAAGCAGACATTCTTTTATTCTTATACTTTATGCAAAGTTAAAGGAAATGTGTATTGACGCACCATCGACCTTTTCTTCTGTTGGCCAGTTTGCTTTCACCATTAAGCTTAAAGTGTGCGAATCCAAAGAATGTATTGAAAGATGATGGATTGATGTAACAATAAGCAAATCCAGTCTAACCAATGATGAATTCTCTTAAACATAGAAATGTCTAACGAGGGGTTAGAGTGGCCGTGGCGTTGAAAAATTCAACCTTTCATAGAAATTGTGTGACAACTGTCCAATAATCTAAAATAGTAAACTATTGAATTTATATAAATTATGTATTGGCAAAAGAGAAATGCCTGGTTACAAAAGGAATTTTTTTTTTTTTTTAAATTTGTGTGGACCATAGGGATGCAAGTTAGGTTAGAAAAAGAAGTGGTTGATGAGAGATTTATATTCCATGTTGAAAGTAAGATGCTCAGGGGACTGGTTAACAACTAACTTGACTATTCTATCGATAACATAATTAAGTGCTATTTTTTTTTTTAAATCAGCACTTAATGAGATTGAGATTATTTGATAACCGTAATAAAAAAAATGACTTAAAAATTCAATTAAGTCAAACATTAACTTAATGGCAGTAAGTGAGGAAAGGATTACTTAATTCATTAAGTAGAAAAAGTGATTGATAGCAATTAAAATCTTACTAATTAAATTGCTAAAACATATCAGTAGTGGACATAATTCCATGCATGGCAAGAAATCCATGATATTCATCATCAATTTTCAATTACTAATGAACAATTTGTAAGTTCTATTTTTAGCACTTAAAATTATCAACACCTAAAATTTAGTATCTAAATTTGTAACACTTGCCTTGTGGCTATCCTTTCCATTTAAGAAGGGCGAGGTGAGGAGTTTGATTTCTCACCTTATCATGGGGGCGGGATTGGGGATGCGTGAGTAAGAGACTGAATTTTGCAACCTATGCATAATACATAATACACACAATGGTTTATAAAATAGATATATGATATGATATGACTAGACCAATTTTTTTCCTAAAACTTATATTTCAGATTTATTAAATAGGCCCGAGATTCTGTCTATTTTATCGTCATGTATTAAAAGCGTCATTACACCATTCTCCAATGTTGGAATCTGAATTCCACCATCCGACACAGTATAGCTTAAAATCTATTTGTTTTGCGATAAAAAAAAATTAGAGAACATTTTCATAAAAATAATCACTTGTATCATTTGAAATATTTAGTCAACAAAAAATAGTTTTATTATTGATAACAATTTATGTATCATAATTTGTGTGGATGATGAATTTTTCTTATTTATTCATTTTTGCAAGCAATACAAATAATTATTTTCATGAAAACATTTTTCAAAACATTCACTTTTCGCAAAACAAGCACTATTATGCACTTAAAATTCTCTCTTTTTTGATCTAGAGATTTTCTTGTTTGAGAGAACCATGTTGGGACAGTTATTTCCAATTCATTAGCTTTGCATTTTAGTAAAGCTTGGGAAGCTCTTAGTCATTTACTCAAATCTTTTGTGCGACTGTGTAAATCGATACGACAACCCTTTGAAATTATAAACTACGAGTGCTATCTCTCTATTATACGGAAATTATTATTTCTTAAGTCAAAGTAGTGATTTTAAGTGTATCTTCATGACTGACAAAATTGTTAGATAAATTATGTTTAGGGTTATTGATGCGGTTAATTATACTGGTCACATTGTTAAAATATATATGATGACCGTTTTTGTCTGCGACACCAATATAAGCGCCATTAGAAATGATTTCAATTACCAAATGCGGTTTTAGGTAATATTCTTCGATAAGGAAAAAGTAAATTGCGGATTATTCCATCAAATTAATAGCATGACATATGAATGAAGATTCATCATAGCCCAAAAGTACATTATTTTGCGATTACTCTCATATGATATTGTATCTAAGCCCTGCATCTTAAACATGTAGCACTTAAAGCACACGTCACTTTCGCCTATGTCCTCAAAACTTGGTTAACTCTATCACATCATCACTCTTAGGTGCATCAACCACTAATTGCAAGGTAACATTGTTGAGGCCAATAATACAATCTAGAGAGGGAGTGAGTGAATAGGTTGTTTAAAAGAATTATGACAAATTTTCATGGAACACTTCGAGTTTAACTTTGATAGACATGGAAATAGATTCATAACATCATATGCATGATCTTTCTATCAAACAGATACTTACAAAAATAAACAGATAGAAGATATTGCACATAAATATATAGTGATTCGGCTTATAATTAAGGTTACATCCACTCTCTGCCACTAATAGCCTCAACTCAACATGTAATCCACTGGCAATCGCGAGAGAGAGAGAGAGAGAGAGAGAGAGAGAGAGAGAGAGAGAGAGAGAGAGAGAGAGAGAGAGAGAGAGAGAGGAGAGAGAGAGAGAGAGAGAGAGAGAGAGAGAGAGAGGTCGATAATAACAAAATGCAAGCTTTTCTCAATTTCCGCCACCCCCCTTGAGCTTGCTTCGATCCTCTTTTATGGACGCTCCACTTCCAATCTAACCGTTGAAGAGCCTTCAGACGGATCAAGTAGCGGTTGGGTGTTGATAGGAGCAATCGTGGAGGTCCAGGCTACCCATACAGTATGTTCCTCCAAGTAAAAGTAAGGTGCCCAAAAATGAACCTGCTGCCACTTTCAAATACTTGTTTCTCCGATCTTTTGAATGAGTTGGCAAAAATTATTGTGACTCAACTGCAATCTCGCAATAAATTTCCAAATATCGTTAGCGGCTATTGTCTTTTAGTTCAATGATTAATTGAGATGCATAAGTCACTAAAACCTTTAATCATTGATAGAGGCAAGATACGACATGCCTTTATTCGCAACTCGATGTTACTGTCCAATCCATTCTTTGGAAATTGACTTGTGATTCGCTATTCATTGATCTTCTTTGAGTACATCAACAACCAAGACTCTCCTTAGATGTTCCCCTTCTTATGGTCCCCCCCCAAGTATTTAATGAACATCTCATTCTATTAGACTCGTTCTCCATTTATCAAGGTCTTCACACTTTGTAGACGTCCTTTGGAAATTAATGATGCAGTCACAGTCTTCCTGATATTATCATCATGAATTGATTATAAAAAACATCTGCAATTTTCAAATAAACATTAAAAATATAGATAATTTTGGTATCATCAAAATAACATAAGGAGGTTTTTCCAATAACCTCCCATTTTTTATGATGACAAAAGTTTTATGCAATTGTCAGATAAATTAACAAATAGTTTGATTTGAGATTGCAATTGAACTTAAAAGTTTGCTCAATGGTTTCAAATAAGACTGATATTAAACAGAAGAATGATACTATCTCCAAATACTAATATTATTGAGGAATAACTCGAGACAATTGGTGGAAGCATAAGAGAACAATATTGTCAATGCATTTGCTTCTATTCAGAGTAGATTTTAGGAATTAGGGATATTAACTATAAGAGACTGAAAAACATACCATCAATATTGGGGTGTGATTTATACTCCCTATCAATAGGATGGCACAGGGTGTAACAGTAGTGTCCCTGTGACGCCAAAGGGTTTTTATAGTTCAAGCCCATATTTTATTGATAGTTTGGGTTTAAGCCCATGAATAGTTACCAGATATGTATATATTATCTTTCTCTTAAATGTGGGGTGCTAATTATAATAAAATTCTCAATTGGACGTAGCTCTAGTTTAAGGGTGAACTAGAATAAAACCTTGTATTTTTTTTTCTCTTAAATGCAGGGTGCAAATTATAATGGAATCCTCGACTGGACGTAACTCTAATTTAAGGGTAAATTAGGATAAACCATTGCGTCTTTAATTCTCTTTTTCTCTTTTACACTCTATTTTCTTTTTGATTGTGCCACAAATCCTAACAATCAATTGATTTAATCTATTTAAAAATCTCTAACGTTTCTCAATATTTCTCTCCCTTTCTTACGTAGATTAACATCTCCAAATGCTTGCTCGAATCATCAGCATAATTCTGCATAGATTTGTCGAAAGCGCGACAGCACATATGCATTTATTTTTCCCCTTTTTTACCATAGAAAAAGATAGAAACAAGTGAGCACAAACAGAAGTTCCATAACACTGATAGCATCATACATCCCCTAATAGAGATGGCAAAAATAAACACCAGCAAACCAGCAGATAATAGCAACAGCAATAAGAGTTCATTCTTTCCTAACTTTCTTCTTTTGATGAGAGGAAGGAGTAGATCTGGCAGCTAAGGAAGGATCAATGTACAGGCTAAGCGGGTCATAGCATTTGAAGGACTGGACAGCGTGTTCAAGTCGAAACAGGTGACGCCCAACGCCATCCAAAGTGACTCGATCAAGGCCCTTAACTTTTTTTTATCTCCGTCTGAAGCTCGACATTATCAGAATCTCCTCCTGAGCCTTTGCTCTTTCCACTCTTGGGGGTTAGTCAGGCAGGTATCTTCTTTATTGGCGTTTGCTTTTGGATAATAACGGGCTCCTGGAGTTTGCGCTTCTTACTTTGATCAGCGTGTTCCTCTATCCTATCCTCGAGAATTTCCTTAGTTCCAGCTTCATCATCACCATCACAGAATTACCGACTTCTAAATTTATTGCAATGGTGCCACTAATTCAGGTTTAAAATATTTAATTTAGAAAATTCAGTCCCAAACCTTTTGATAATTTATCAATTGAGTCATTTCGGCCAATATTGGCCGGAAATTACATACATGACATCAATCTTCCAATGTGACATGATTAATGTTGATGTGAATAATTTTATAATTTTTTTAAATTTTTAGAATTCGTTAATTTTTTATTTTTGTTTTCTCTTTTCATTTTTTTTCCCATTATGACAGGTGCGCCAGTTATGGGGCAAGGGCCCTTGCCAACCGCAATGGCCTTGGGTGAGGCCTAGCTAGCCACGGAGGCCTCACCCAAATTTGGTGGCCATTGCCCACGGCCAGCTAGGCCACAAAGTCCCAGGGCAAATCCATCACGACCTTGCCTAGATTGTGCGAGGGCTAGTGACCAATGGGGGCTTGTTGGCCCTTGTATGCTAAAATGCAAAAAGAAAAAAGAATAAAAAATTCAAGTTTTTTATAAAATTGCAAAAGTTGTCTATGCATTAGTCATGCCATGTCCACATTAGAGATTTTTAGCCAAAATTGATTGGAAAAATTCAAATCCACATTAGAGGTGGGGCGTTCGATCCCCACTATTGGAATTGAGGGGTTTATTAGTTTATTTCCTACAAACTCATTATTGTATGAACAAAAAAAAAAAAAAATAGACATCATTGATAAAAATAGCATCAAACACCCAGGCTGGAGTCGACGAATTTCACCGGCTCTCCTCCGGCCACCGTTGCTTCTAACCTCCAATCAACTTCAAAATTCGCCTTTTGAGTTTAGATACACCTCACTAGCTCCCCCCAAAAAAAAAAAAAAAAAAAAAAAAGTTTAGATACACCTCTATTGCATTTAAGTCTGGCTTTACTTATTTGCCTTCCGAACATTTTGCTGCCCTAGCGTTTCGAACATCTCCTTCCAAATCCCTAGCCGTGTCGCGAAACCACAGGCTGAATCTGGGTAATCAATGGCGCATACGCATTCCAACGAATGCGGAGCTCAGTCAAACCTCGACACAAAAGGACATCGCCGACGCCCTCGCATAAGCAGCGAACCGAGTACCTGTAAAATTTTAATGCGCGGGAAGAGCAAGCTTTAAATTCAGTGATCTAACCAGAACAAATCATAAAGAATCTAGAGAGATGATCAATGAAGTTCCCCCCACTTTTGCTTAGGTAAACGGTTTACCCTGTCAAATAGTCTCATAGGTTGGTGGCAATTGGTCAAAGTCTTCGGGTTGGTGGCCATTAGAAAAATGTGGCATCACTATTCCCCCATTTCACCTAGCCACCAAACTTAGACAGACCTATCCCACTACAAGTAGCTCCAAATCAAAGAAAAAATTTTCAAAATTTCAAAATAAATAAATAAAGATTTTTTAACCAAATAAAACTAGGTCTTAATCCACGTCAACGAATGCGTCACACAAGCAAAGCAAACAAAAAAGCACGTTATCATACAATGGTTTTGAACCTAAACAAGTATTTAAAATGCATCATTTGGATTCTTGTTTGAATCTCGAAATCACCTAGATGTAAAACAAGAATAGGGTATTGCCGGATATAAGGCAAGAAAAACACATTGTGCTAATTTGGGGCAAAATGGCATTTCAGCACTAGTAACCCATTCGTAGAGCTCATTGTCAGAAAAATTCCAATTTTTTATTTTTTTATTTTTAAAAAGTGATCTTTTTCCTAAACCAAGTAAAACTAGATCTTAAGCCACGTCATCGAAAGCGTCACCCAAGCGAAAGCAAACAAAAAAGCATGTTATCATACAACAATTTTGGATCTAAGCAATTCTTTAAAATGAATCATCTAAATTTTTGTCTTGATTTTGGGATCATTTGTATGTAAAACAAGAAAAAATGTATTGTTGAATATAGGGCAAGAAAAACGTACTATGTTAATTGGGGGCAAAATGGAGTTCCGGCACCAGAATCTTAAAATAAGAACGCATCCGTGAAGCTTACTCATCTGAAAAATTCAAAATTAAAAAGAAAATTGATCTTTTTTTCTAAACTAAACCAAGTAAAGCTAGGTCTAAAACTACGTCACCGAAAGCGTCACCCAGCAAAAGCAAACGAAAGAGCACGTCCTCGCGTTTGCGATTGTGGTAGGTGAATGCCGCGTGGCGCGTCCTTTTCCACCATGGCCCCCACACCGTCCGTCTCGGTCAGTTGGGTAGGTGAGGTCCGACGTGGCGCGACGCCGTTGGCCGGTGTCTGAACATCTCGCCGTTTTGTCCGAAGCCGTGCTCGTTCCCACTTGGCAGAATCACTGCACCATATGTCCGAATGACGCACTCACGCGTTATGTTTCTCCGCAAGAGATCTCATCGGTAAGTTTGGGGTAAAAAAAAAAAAAAAAGATGTTGAGGAGATAAGATTTGTGGGTCCGATCGGGGCCGATTATTTTTGTACAGTGATTAATGATTCTCAACGATATTTATGTACTATAAGTAAATGCGTAAATAAAGATCGGACTTTTTTTTTTTTTTTTTTTAACCCGGAATTGCCGTACAATTAATAACCGGCGACGTAAACTCAGGAGACACTAACACGAGGATCCACCTCCCACGCCACCTCACTTAAGTCGTGCAACATGATAAGGAGGGGAATCGAACCCTGGCCATTGTGTGGCAAACATGCGCCCTAATCAATTCGCTCATTACGGGTGGATAAAATTGGACTTAGTCTTTTCAAAAGTGAATAGAAAATATGAGTGTTTTAAATTATTCAGTCCGAGCAACACGGAGAAATTTCAACGCCCTCTCTCTAACATGGAGGATGGATGAAAGTGTGGCATGTGGGATTTGACGATAAGGTAGAGGCATGCACGAAAAGGGGCAAAATCTGGCTCCGATGCCATGTTCAAATGTCTACCTCAAGCCATGTGAGATGAATGGCTGGGCCAATTCATTTTTGTACATTGATTGATGGGTCTTGACATTATTTAGGTGCTCAAAGTGAATGTGTAGATAAGGATTGGACTTATTATTATCCTTATAATTATTTTTGGAAATGAAAATATTAGATTGTCGAGCCTAAATGACATGGGTATTTCAGCGCTGCTTTTTACATATATCAGAATTAACTAGTGGAATCTGACTAAAAGAGAAGAACACGGGTGATAGGGAGCATGAATAATTTCGATGCCACGTTCGAATGTCCAGCTCGGGCGATGTGGGGGTGCCATTTAATCGGGAAGGAGGGCCCGCTTTGGTAGGTGAAATCCTACGTGGCGCAGCATTGCTGGCCAAGGTCAAACGTGACATGCACTAAAATAATCCCGAAAGGGCACCCAAAAAAAAAAAAAAAGGGAAAACGAAAAGAAAACGATGGACTTTTGTTTATGCCACCAAATGTCCCTCACCAACCTCCGATGGCTCCCTCCCCGGCGTGGTAGGTGACGCCCCGAGACGACCCAATCTCCCCTCCCCTCCCTCCAATCGCAGCGCGCCACGTGCGCAACAAGACAAGCGGAGACACCCCGCGAACTCCCGTCAAGGCTAAGCCCGGGGCGGCACGTGGCGGGTCGCGATTGGCCCCCGCCCCAAAGGGACAGCCCGGGCGGACTTCTCCACCGCCGTCCCTGGCCAGGGCGATACCAAAAGGACGGAAATGCCCCCCCATCGAACCCCGACTCCCACCAGCTCCTCCTACCCGCCACCAGCTCGTGTATATTACCCGCAACCAAAGCCCAAACCAAACCTCAGGGAAGGGACGAAGGCGCCACCACCAAACGCTCACCTTCTCATCATCAGCCCTCTCTCTGTCTCTGTCTCTGTCTCTATCTCTGTCTCTCGATTCTCCGCCCCGCCGCGACAATGGACGCGAAGCCGTCGGAGCAGCCCCGCGAATTCATCTTCCGGTCGAAGCTTCCCGACATCCACATCCCCGACAACCTCTCCCTCCATGCCTACTGCTTCGAGAACATCTCCGAGTTCGCCGACCGCCCCTGCGTCATCAACGGGGCCACCGGCCGGACCTACACCTATGCCGAGGTCGAGCTGATCTCCCGCCGGGTCTCAGCCGGCCTCAACGGGCTCGGCGTCGGCCAGGGCGACGTGATCATGCTGCTCCTCCAGAACTGCCCTGAGTTCGTGTTCGCATTCCTCGGCGCGTCCTACCGGGGCGCCATCAGCACGACCGCTAACCCGTTCTACACCCCGGGCGAGATCGCCAAGCAGGCCTCGGCTTCCCAGGCCAAGGTCGTGATCACGCAGGCGGCGTTCGCCGACAAGGTGAGGCCGTTCGCGGAGGAGAACGGGCTCAAGGTCGTGTGCATCGATACCGCGCCGGAGGGCTGCCTGCACTTCTCGGAATTGATGCAGGCGGACGAGAACGCGGCCCCCGCGGCGGACGTCAAGGCGGACGACGTCTTGGCGCTCCCCTATTCGTCGGGCACGACGGGGCTCCCCAAGGGGGTGATGCTCACGCACAGGGGTCAAGTGACCAGCGTGGCGCAGCAGGTCGACGGAGACAACCCCAACTTGTACTTCCACAAGGAGGACGTGATCCTGTGCACGCTCCCGTTGTTCCACATATACTCCCTCAACTCGGTGATGTTCTGCGCGCTCCGTGTCGGCGCGGCCATCCTGATCATGCAGAAGTTCGAGATCGTGGCGCTGATGGAGCTCGTGCAGCGGTACCGGGTGACGATCCTGCCCATCGTCCCGCCGATCGTGCTGGAGATCGCCAAGAGCGCCGAGGTGGACCGGTACGACCTGTCGTCGATCCGGACCATCATGTCGGGTGCGGCCCCGATGGGGAAGGAGCTCGAGGACACCGTACGAGCCAAGCTGCCGAATGCCAAGCTCGGACAGGTGAAATATCCTCTCTCTTCTCTTCTCTCGATTTAATGCTTCCGACGGATTAAGACAGCTATACGGGATTCGGTTATCAATGCGTAGCAATGATAGCATCGTAAATGGTAAATGAGCTGGATTCGAATCCGTAATTATTGAGCAAGATTACTATGTTTTTTACATGATCTTGCTCATTGGTGAAGTTCATTTCTGAATTGGGTATGCGATTGAAATCCTTCGAGATCGCGAGTACTCAAAATGAGGCGAGAAGTTAGATTCTACTTCTTCTTCAATTTCGCGTGAGGTAGATTTTTCAGTCGACTGGAAACGTCGTGACGGGAGGGAGGCAACAAGGTCGAGTGGCGACAAGCGTGTTTGACCGTGTTGTGTAAGCTTTAGGAGTCGACACTTTCTGGTGGTTTTTGTGCTTATCCTGTATTGGGTAGGACCCATTTTCACCTAAGAATATGTTTTCCTCCCTCATTAGGTAGGAAATTTCGGCATTCGAGAGAGCCGGCTGCAATATTTTGATCCGCATGCCTCTTTTCCATCTTGAAAGATAGAGAGAGATAGGGTTTTAATTCTGTCCCGCATCAATGCGATGGACAGGGCGGATTGCGACCACATCGTATTCGATCCCGCTAGAGACGTTGTGAATTTGAGATGAGGTTTCAATCTACCCTAGCGTGATATCAAGGTTCAAAGAGAATCTACTTTGTTCCAAGGGAGGAGGGGAAAGAAACTTAAGTGCACTAAAGTCCCCCCACCATTGATGGCCTTTTCTGTCCCTTTTGGATTCAAAGTGACATCCCCCGCATCTGGTCAAACCCTAGCTTGTCTTCTTCCCTATTGTCACTTTAAGAAAATCTCCAAATGCAAAGGCAGAGATGAACAGTGGAAAGAAATGTGGGGAGAGGAAATAAATGGGGCAGTTCAGTTACTCCTCATTCATCGCTTACCAAATAAATCGGTCCATCCCCCACTAAAACCCCCCCAAAGAATCATTTCCCCTATTGATTACCATCCGGAAACTGCCCGATTGGGACATTTGCCATAAGATCTATCTCATTGACTTAGAAAACTAATTCCTTAATTTTTTCGTTTCTTGATATCATTTACAGAAATAAAACAACAAAACGGGAAGTAGAAACAAAACCTTTCTACGCCAACCGTGTACAGGATAATGATTTTATGAGTACTATTTGTAATCGTCTTTTGATTGTGTGATATGCGGAAAAATGTGCAGGGCTATGGGATGACGGAGGCGGGCCCGGTGCTGGCAATGTGCCCGGCATTTGCAAAGGAGCCGTTCGAGATCAAGTCAGGCGCGTGCGGGACCGTCGTGAGGAACGCGGAGATGAAGATCGTCGACCCGGAGACAGGGGCCTCACTCCCGCGGAACCAGGCCGGCGAGATCTGCATCCGGGGTCACCAGATCATGAAAGGTACGCATCCCCACCCATCAGTTTCCATATTCCAAGTTCTCTTCCTTTTCTCGATGGTATCGTTGGAAAGGAATATCAAAATTGGTGAGCGGTTGATTCTAAAGTTGGTGGGTCTCGCGGTGACAACGACTTTTTAGGTTATTCTTACAAGATTTCTTCGTGTCTAATCATTTTTAACGATCGGTCAATGACTTCATGATGCGTAAGGTTCTCAGGGTCTTACCAAGAAATCTAGGTTCAGATGACCTCACTCAAAGCGTAATCTCTTAGAGAGCATCGAATACTAGGAGCACATACTTGTGCGTTTTGATAATTACCCGATGCGGAAATTAGAGGATCGTCTTATTCACCGAGATTGATTGAGTGCTCGAGCAATCTTCAGATCCCCTACTGTTAGGGGGAAAAATCGGGGAAAATGTCAAACCATAAGTAGTTTATTAGCAAAATGGAGATATGAAAGGTTTCAAGGACACATAGTAGCGGCTGAAAACTCCGGCTACTATTTTCTTCTAATGTAGTTAATAATTTCTATTGTAATTCCTTTAGTTTTCCCCTGTCATGGCAAACTTTGACTTTTAGGGAAAAAATGGAAAAAAAGAAGAAGATGCGAATAATGGATTAGCTTGACTAGTAAGAAATGGGGGCTGGTGTGAGAGAGGATTTGGAGGGGCCTGAAATGTCCTTTTCCTTTTGAAACAAAAGAAATTTGACTTCGCAATGAAGATAATCTAGAAGCCAAGCCACAAAGAAAGATGGTCCAAGGAACAACCAAATCTTATTTAATGTTTTGTTTATCGCAGCATCACAAGGCGGATTTAGAAATTGCCGGAATTTATTACTTACTTAGTGATTTAACGAAATGTAAAACGACGATTAATTTAATATTAACTTTGTCATGCCGGACCCACTTTTTTTTTTTTTTTCCCTCTATATACATTAGTTGATTAGTATATAACTCAACAAGAGCAGCTAGTAAAGATTCCTTTTCGAGTGGGTATTTATCCAGCATGACTGGGAAGTCACTGCAATTCTGTTTATAAATAGCAATAGAATCGGATTAGGAGTAGAAAGATACTCATCATCAACGATAGCAATAATGGCATTGAGTTTGCATCAAATGAGGGCATTGGAGAGTGACTTTAGTTGCATGATTTTGTTAAGTATACCTCCGATTTTAACTCATGCCGTGATCATGATGTATAAACAAAAGATGTTCAACTATAAATAACCTAAGGAATTTTCGTTTAAATTTCTTAATCTAGGTGAGAAAAATGCCCCACAACATTTAATTCATGAAAAAAGATTATTGGGTATAGTAAGATCTAACCCATGATCACCGGATGCATCATATTAAATTAATTCTGTACAATATGATTAGTTATATCTTGAGCACACTTACAAAGACACCCTCACCTACGACGAAGCACTAACGTGAAGAATGATTGATAAAGAAAAGCGTGGGCCCTTGTTAGGTCACATGTGAAAGATTTTTAGGTGCATGCTTTATGGCCTTGTCATCGTAGACAATGTTTCATGGTCTGATGTCGTTTTGATCTTCGTCTTAAAGGTTATCTGAACGACCCCGAGGCGACCGCAAATACCATAGACAAAGAAGGGTGGCTGCACACCGGCGACATCGGCTACATAGACGATGACGACGCGCTCTTCATTGTCGATCGGTTGAAGGAACTCATCAAGTACAAGGGCTTCCAGGTCGCTCCGGCCGAGTTAGAGGCAATGCTGATTGCACACCCAAGTATCTCGGATGCCGCTGTTGTGCCGTAAGTGATCTACACTCAACCAACGTGGTGTCCAATATTTTTGCAAGTTTAGTACAAAATTTATGTGATACAACCATATATTATATATTTTTTATATATATTTTTTGGGTATTATTAGGATGAAGGATGATGCTGCCGGCGAGGTTCCTGTTGCATTCGTGGTGAAATCCAATGGTTCCGTAATCACTGAGGACGAAATCAAGCAATACATCTCGAAGCAGGTACATCAGATTTCTTAATAGATATACCGATCTTTTCACTAATTGATTTTGACTTTGACTTTTATTTATATTTTTAGTGAAATTATAGATATATCTCTTGAATTAAGACATTCACATTGGACAGAGTTAGCAATTGACCAACTATATTAACAAATATGTTCTTTTTTAATGGAATGATGTTCACATGCATAGATGTTAGCAGCACGATGGGGTTAGTTGCTTATCGGTCAGCAGTGGTTTGATGGGACCACATACTCATAGGGGGGAAAGTTAGGTAGTTCCCTATTTAAATTTTGACTTGCCATTAAGAAAATGCAATCTTGAATTATCGTGGACCGTCGAAACATTTAAATTCCTTACCAACTATAGTGTCTAGAGGAGGGTGCATTAGATGTTGACTGTCCACCAGATGTGTAGGTTCTCTATAGCTGTCCACCCACCACTTTTCATCTAATATTCCATTTTTAACTTGATCTGTCTCTAACATGAAGGGTTGCCCGATCTATGATTGCAAAGTTCTAATCGGTCCTAAACATATGAAGGCCCTAAACGAAGAAAGAAGCAAGTATTTCCATTTTTAGGGTTTTGGGGTTTGTATTCAAAATGATTAAAATCTCTGGCTAAATTTAGCGTTTTTTTAGTACATTTTGAAGTTGATTTATAACTTTATTGTGTTGTGGCTATATTCACATGTTCATTCATGATACATCTTAACATCGGGTGGAAACCGTTATGGCAAGGAAACATTTTATCCGATACTTTATAGAAACCTATTTTGACTATTGTAACTATTGTAAGAGATTCGTACGAAATATTCTCCTGATGAAATTTGAAGTATTAAGAGCTAAGGCATGGTGTTTATTGCTTCTTTGCAGGTCGTGTTTTACAAGAGGATCAAACGGGTTTTCTTCACGGACGCAATTCCGAAAGCCCCCTCCGGCAAAATCTTGAGGAAGGACCTAAGAGCAAAGTTGGCCTCCGGTGTTTACAATTAATTTCTCATACCCTTTTCTTTTTCAACCCTGCCCCTGTACTTGCTTAAAGACCCATGTAATTGAAATGAATGTAACCTCTTCGGAGGGGCCAAAGATGGAGGGGGGGAAAGAAAGACATATGGCGATGATTTGATTTCGCATGCTATTGTAATGTATTTATTGTTTCAATTCCGAATTAGACAAAGTGCTTAAAGCTCTCTGTTCGGATTTTTTTTTCATTAATGTATATTAATTGCGGACATTACAATATAGTGTACAACGTGCTTTGAGCTTGATGAATTACAAGATTGGAAGAACTTCGAAGACATTGACGTGTTGATGTTGAGGTTCTTGATTTTGCATTACTTGTGGGTGTCTAGCTCTTCATTAAAATTAAGATTGCACAATTGCGTGCTAGGCCTTTAAATCCACCTAGTTTTAGTCTTGTATTCAGCATTTCTCCTTTTATAAAATAGAGAGAGAAAAAATGTAGTCAAATGATGATAGGAAATGTATTTACTAAGTTCATGAGTTGGATATGCAGGGCTTGAATCGTCGTCAGACAAAGAGCTAAGCAGCCTTTATCGGCCAGCCGAAGTAAAGAAAAAAATCATTTGGGCCACTAAAATTAGGAATTAAATGAATTTGGCCACAAACAGAATGAGGGCCTCTAAATTGCTTAGATATGGGTAGTGGAGTGAGGTAGGACCAGTATATATAATAAACGAAATCCATTCTACTAGGCCCAAATAGAAGAATTCCTTAGGATTTGAAATTAATCATGCTTCTTCTGACACGAGCTCGAGCTCAACTGGCAAATTAGGCTTTTGACACAATTCTTTCTCTAAAGTTAAGGTTTTGTGGTCATCGTGGCAAGTAGAAGCTTCTTCACGTCCCAAAATAGTTGGACCGTGTAGCCCATGAACCTACTTGGCTAACTTTGACTGGCCCAGTCTTGTGAAAAATTGGCAATTGTCCTACCATATGATGGCTTCCAAGTGAGTTCTTGTCTTTTCTCAAGAAAATTCGAGTGAATTTTGACTTATAATTTCATTCATACAATATCCGATTACAATGCATTCTGCGTGGGTCAAGTCTCCAAAAGAGTTACTCTTGGATAACATCAGAAATTCTTGCCAATATGATATGAGACTTAAGGCGTCATAAATTCCCATGTTTAAATGATGCCCTCGATAGTGTTAGCTTGTGAAGTTCAATAATACTCCCCCTACTGAATATGTGGTTTAGTTCATTCTTGACCTCTTCATCATCCTAAAAACTTACTAGAAGCTGAACCATATCTAATCCTCTCAACTTGGCGAGCATTTCTCATCATTCTCCAATGGCATATAGGCCACGTTTGTCCGTGAAGTGCATGTCCATTAGGATTTAATTTTTCGGATAACTTGAATGCCATATTAGGATTGTCATATTATCTAAATGCAATTTTTATTCAATTTTTCAACGGCTAAACTAAAAAATTAAAAAAGCGGCATGGAAATTCGAGCTACGCCCGATTTGCTGTCGAGCCTCGGAAACAGTTGAACACCTTTTCCTGCAGTGCTAATGGACAGAAGAAATTTGGTCAGACCCGCGCATCGATATTTCCATCTCTAGACTTGGAATGACAAGGATTGAACAATATGTGCTGGGAGTTACGGAGCATGATGACAACCCACCTTCTTGGGAGATAGTGGCTGGTGTTTTACAAAAGATCTGGAAATCAAGAAACGCTATCATTTTCCGAGCCTAAAAGCCGGACCCAAGCACAATCATGAAGGCAGCGCTCGCTACAAAAAAAAGCTAGCGCACGTTGGCCTCACGTAAGACTCGAAGCTGATAGAGAGAGATAACGAACCTGCGAGGTGGAAACCGCCTAAACATGGCACATTCAAGCTGAATGTCAACGGAAAGGGTGAGCCAGAAGGAGCGATTGCTAGCATACTTCGAGATTCGAGAGGGATTGTTGTCGCCCGGTTTGCGAAATTGATCCTTTCAGCAATGGCTGAATAAGCGGAAGCTCTAGCTCTAAAGGAGGGTTTCTCCCTCCTGGTTTCGTACTTTACTATGAACGAAGAAGCTGATCTGAAGTTAGAACTCGAAAGTGATAGCTTATCAGTACATGGGCTTATAGCAGGCACTTATCCAAGCTCATGATGCATCTAGGCTGTAATAGAGGATTGCAAATAGAGTTTGGCCCAGTTTAAAAGCACTTCGTTGGTCTATTGTTCGAGAGAAGCAAATCATGTAGCGGATTGAATTGCCAAATTACTTTCTAGGAGTGCCCTTCTTGTAATTGGATTACTAAATCCCCTATCCCCTTTGGGATCTTTTATGTCTAGATATTGAACATCTTTGTTTTAATTATGGCACTTAATGTAGGCCACACTCCCCCCTTTCGGGGGGAGCCCCCTTCATTTCCTGTACCTTGACACGGTATTTCACGGGGATGAGGCATCGCGGGATCTAGGGTGGGTTCGTTGCCCTCTCCTCCCCGAAGGGAGGTTTGGGTTGTGGCGGAGAGCCCTGTGGGGAGGGGTTTTAGGGAAACCCTTCCCAAGAAACCATGTGAGCAGTTTAAAGACATGCTCAGGTCTATAGGAGTGCTCTTCCTGTAATTGGATTACTAAATCCCCCATCCCCTTTGGGATCTTTTATGTCTAGATATTGAACATCTTTGTTTTAATTATGGCACTTAATGTATGAAGTACTTTTTTGACCAAAAAAGAAAAAAAAGATAGGAAAATTAGAAAAGAAGAATTACTATTAGCATATTTGAAGATCTAATTTAATTTTTATTTAGGAAATGTTCAATACCACAAAAAACTTAAAACCGATCTAATTGTT